>OX291544.1:26848151-31648151 GCA_946406115.1 Apoda limacodes
CTGCCAATCTTATTGGTCCTTGGAGTGTCCGCAACTGGTAAACCGCTCCCCAATCCCCGCAGAACCACAGACTGGGCCATATTTCACCGAGCGATGCTGAGCTACCAACTCCCGGCTGGTGGCATTTCTACTCAGTAGTATAATATTGGGCACTCTAGACCACCTCCGAGTCATCAGGCTCACTCCGTTCGCCTGCACTCCGGTGGCTTAGCGTGCCCAATATTATGTTTTTGAGATCAGTCATCGTTCGCCTTTTGAAACACGTTGTCCTTAACACGATTACAGAGAGCCCGTGGTAAGATCACTCTGTGAACCGTGTATATCCTAAACCTTTCAGTTGGAAGACCCGTGGTAAGTTCTTCCTGGGGTGCCCGTGGTAAGATCAACCCCACCGAAAGGAATTCCTAACACGTTCAACTTGGAGCCCATGGTAAGATCACCTTATTGAACGCGATACCTAAAACACGATTACAGAGAGCCCGTGGTAAGATCACTTTGTGAACCGTGTATATCCTAAACCTTTCAGTTGGAAGACCCGTGGTAAGTTCTTCCTGGGGTGCCCGTGGTAAGATCAACCCCACCGAAAGGAATTCCTAACGCGTTCAACTTGGAGCCCATGGTAAGATCACCTTATTGAACGCGATACCTAAAACACGATTACAGAGAGCCCGTGGTAAGATCACTCTGTGAACCGTGTATATCCTAAACCTTTCAGTTGGAAGACCCGTGGTAAGTTCTTCCTGGGGTGCCCGTGGTAAGATCAACCCCACCGAAAGGAATTCCTAACACGTTCAACTTGGAGCCCATGGTAAGATCACCTTATTGAACGCGATACCTAAAACACGATTACAGAGAGCCCGTGGTAAGATCACTCTGTGAACCGTGTATATCCTAAACCTTTCAGTTGGAAGACCCGTGGTAAGTTCTTCCTGGGGTGCCCGTGGTAAGATCAACCCCACCGAAAGGAATTCCTAACGCGTTCAACTTGGAGCCCATGGTAAGATCACCTTATTGAACGCGATACCTAAAACACGATTACAGAGAGCCCGTGGTAAGATCACTCTGTGAACCGTGTATATCCTTAACCTTTCAGTTGGAAGACCCGTGGTAAGTTCTTCCTGGGGTGCCCGTGGTAAGATCAACCCCACCGAAAGGAATTCCTAACACGTTCCACTTGGAGCCTATGGTAAGATCACCTTATTGAACGCGACACCTAAAACACGATTACAGAGAGCCCGTGGTAAGATCACTCTGTGAACCGTGTATATCCTAAACCTTTCAGTTGGAAGACCCGTGGTAAGTTCTTCCTGGGGTGCCCGTGGTAAGATCAACCCCACCGAAAGGAATTCCTAACACGTTCGACTTGGAGCCCATGGTAAGATCACCTTATTGAACGCGATACCTAAAACACGATTACAGAGAGCCCGTGGTAAGATCACTCTGTGAACCGTGTATATCCTAAACCTTTCAGTTGGAAGACCCGTGGTAAGTTCTTCCTGGGGTGCCCGTGGTAAGATCAACCCCACCGAAAGGAATTCCTAACACGTTCAACTTGGAGCCCATGGTAAGATCACCTTATTGAACGCGACACCTAAAACACGATTACAGAGAGCCCGTGGTAAGATCACTCTGTGAACCGTGTATGTCCTAAACCTTTCAGTTGGAAGACCCGTGGTAAGTTCTTCCTGGGGTGCCCGTGGTAAGATCAACCCCACCGAAAGGAATTCCTAACACGTTCAACTTGGAGCCCATGGTAAGATCACCTTATTGAACGCGATACCTAAAACACGATTACAGAGAGCCCGTGGTAAGATCACTCTGTGAACCGTGTATATCCTAAACCTTTCAGTTGGAAGACCCGTGGTAAGTTCTTCCTGGGGTGCCCGTGGTAAGATCAACCCCACCGAAAGGAATTCCTAACACGTTCAACTTGGAGCCCATGGTAAGATCACCTTATTGAACGTGATACCTAAACACGATTACAGAGAGCCCGTGGTAAGATCACTCTGTAAACCGTGTATATTCTAAACCTTTCAGTTGGAAGACCCGTGGTAAGTTCTTCCTGGGGTGCCCGTGGTAAGATCAACCCCACCGAAAGGAATTCCTAACACGTTCAACTTGGAGCCCATGGTAAGATCACCTTATTGAACGCGACACCTAAAACACGATTACAGAGAGCCCGTGGTAAGATCACTCTGTGAACCGTGTATATCCTAAACCTTTCAGTTGGAAGACCCGTGGTAAGTTCTTCCTGGGGAGCCCGTGGTAAGATCAACCCCGCTGAAAGGAATTCCTAACACAATCGCAATTGGTTGACAGACCCATGGTAAGATTCCGCCCGGGGAGCCCGTGGTAAGATCACCCCACGCCAACCGCGATTGTTTAATGTTCCAAATTAGTGAACAGATCGAACGATCGAATTCATAATAAATAAAAGAAAAAAATTAAAAAAAAAAAAAAAATCACCTTTACCTTTTGAAAAACCAAATACCTTTTACCATTTACCTTTTACCATTTTACCATAGAAGAATTACCTGCAGGTGTATAAAAAATAAAACAATGTTGGAAATAAAACAATGTGGAAATATCTACAGCTCAATCAAAGTTCATTACTGCTTTGAGTGAACTATAGAGTTTTGGTAGGATAGGTTTTTTTTAATTTGAACAGGTTACAAAAGTAAATACTTTTCTTTATAGTGTAGTGAAGTCTGGTCTGGTAAGAAGCATAGTACCTGCGAACAATAAAATATATTAGCACTGACAAGGTTCTTTTACAGTTATTAAAAATATTGAAAACCAGCGAGTTACCTGAATGTCCCATGTAGGTACTTGGGTCTTAAATACTTGAAAGCTGACAGTTCTTAAAGTCGCAGCACTGTCTTCTCTGTAAACAATTTAAAAAAATATAATTATTATAGTTTTACGGTGTTTTTCTATACAAATTTTATACCTTGAACACAGGTACCTACAGTTTTGACTAATAAAAAGGAAACTAGCAGTAAGATAACAGGGATTTTTATTTTTAAGATGAAATAATAAATTAGATTAAGGCATTGAATCCGTACTAAGGAAGATCTAGTGCAGATCTAAAAAAAATATAAAAAAAAATAAACTGTTGCATTAATTAAATATAAATAAAATCATGATAATTGCAACAGTGTTATAATACTGAGAGCTGAGCTGAGCAAAAACCATTGTGAAAACGTTAATTACATGTCTAATAATTTTATCAGCATATTTTTTATTTTATCCTAATATAATCAGAATATTTCCAATGAGCAATAAAATGTTACATTAAAAAAATCTCTATTTACTTGACAAAATGAACAACTAAAAATTATATATTATTTATTTTTAATTTTACAATAAATAAATAAGTAACACACTTTACTTACAGTATATAAATAAGTAAGTACTGCTTGATCACTTTTCTTGATTTTGGTAATTGCACTTTCACTAATTAAAGTTTTGAGACGTGTTCACAGCGCTACAAGTTTCTATGAGAAATGAGTTATAATAATTATTATAGAAATAATTCTCACGGTTTGCTTATACTCCGACCAATGAATCTTGAACACTTCGGAATTTAGAGCAATTCAATCGTGTTTAGTATACGTTTTAACACCAGTATCTTATTGTTTTGTAGTATAATATCTAGGTTATATTAATATATTCTCACATACTTACAAATATGAGTGATTAATTTAACTGAAAAAAAAACAATTTGTTTTCACATTCATTGAGAAAATAAGTTTTATTATTTTTAAGCAAATTTTATATTATGCAAAATTTTAGATGATTTGTTCATAATAGCGAATTTAGGTTATTTGTCCCTACCACAGAAGCAAAGCCTTCGTTAGATAAAGGAGGCTTAGGCTATTGGCCACCGCACCGGCCGGCCGCAAATTGGTGGATTAATTTAAGTACATAAATATATTATAAATACATTTTAGTTAATATAGTTCTATGTGGGTTCGTAACCGATTTGTCTTTTTTATAATTTGGTATTTCATTAATGTAATATTTTAAAGTATCATGTATAGTTCAGCGACAAATACATAAACAAAGAGCCTTGCAAGCATAAAATAGTATCACGAACATAATATGAGAAGTTCATCTATTGCGAAATGTTACAGTCAAGTTAAAAAACATACGATAGTAAATATATCCGTATTGCTTATTTTTATATAAAGTTTTTGTAATCTTTGTTGTATAGCGAGTCATATAAGAAAAGTACTACTTAGTGTTTTTTTCCCTCTTTTTATGAAAAAAATCATACAACGTCTCAAAATTAAATTATTGAAGTTATAAGTACAATAACTAACGAATCCAGTTTTCGAAAACATAAGTTTAAATCTAAGTTTTTGTTTATGATTTTTAAGTGTGGTATTTTGCCGAAATATGTGTTGAGAGGGGTGCAATTCGCGAAGCATTAATTTTATTTGACAATTAGTATTTTATAATATATGAAGGAGTTAATAAAGGATAATTTTAATAAGAAATGTAACTTAGATTTTTAACCATTTGGTCAAATGTCTACAGTGCGACATTTTCAACATTTTACCGCGACCTAATATCAATTTACTACACATCCTTTGACGCAAGGCGACAAAGAATACCTAAGCGTGATAATTGCAAAGTATGCAATATTATTGATTTAGGGTTCGATTGGGTTCAATTTAAAAAAATCAAACGGTACATTTTATCTAGTCATGAGCTGTTTGAGTAAAATTGAAAACTTCGTTATAGACGTTATTAACTTTAGACATATTTCAATTTTAAACAACTGAATAGTATAGAGAAGGTATAAAGTTATGTGTTAAGATGATTTTTAATGTTTGTCTATGTGTAATTACATCTGCAGGAATTATTTGTAATTATTACCTAGTACATGTCAAATTATTTCAAACCTCTAATGATAAAAAATAGGAGTTTTAAAAGGTAGATATCGTAGTAATAAAAATTAGGTGTTGTTATGACTCGCTCTTGACCGGTTTTTCTATTTTTGCTGACGAATCTATATTCAATAGCTTATAAGCTCACACAGGCTACAAGTAATTACATATTTTTTTGAAAATTTGTGCATTAAATACAGTTGCTTCCGGTGTTAAATCCAGTTATTCTGATATTGAAAAATGTAAGTAAGTACCTACTTATAACAAAAAATTTTTTTTGTTTTTAAATGTTTTTTTCTTATAGTTGATTTTATTATTTCTATTTATTTCACAGGTCTGACTCAGAGTTCGAATCCAGCCAAGAAATCCTTGCGGTGGCGCCTACACCTCCGGTGTCTTCTAGAAAACTCTGCACATCCTCAATCGGTGCAAAAGCAGTGAAACCCAAAAACATCGCCTCATCCCGTAAGCGCCTTACATCGGATACGCTAAACGAAAAGACAAGGTACTTATATAGTTGTGTTTCTATTTTAAAAATCTTTTGCTAAACTTAATGTAAAATTTGAAATAGGTATACATATACTTTACCTTTTCTGTGGTGTTTGCTTTGTAGTAGCACGAGCGATGATGTGACGTATGTGATGATTCATCATATCATAACGCGTGCAGGCAAATACATGTTTGATGATCGTATATAATTTGTATAATAGATTGTTATCAAAATAGATTATTTTTTTAAAATGTTTTTATTATTTGTTATATTAAATTGTTTTTATGATAGTACCTATTCATTACCGATTGATAGAATGTGACCCTTATTACGCAACCATAAATAATGCTATTTTATTTTATTTCTTTTTGCACCACCAAGGTGGCAAACAAGCTTACGGTCCACCTAATCTTAAGTAGTTACTTCATGTCAATAAGAAGATAACTTTATTTGTTGTTTTGTTCCCAGTTCAAAAAAGAAGAACCGAAAAGACCTCTTCACAATTTTAAATTTTGAGGAAAAAGCATCGAGCAGCAAGAAGAGTGTTCACAGTACAACATCCTCTTTTACATCGCGCGTTTCAACAGGTCAGACTCGTCGCGTTGGGAACTTTCAAGGAGACTTCTTCATTGATTTGAAGATTTACAACACGGGTGACGTTCAGGACGCTCCACCAGAGGAACGGTACAAGAAAGCCCTCGCAGCGGTAAAGCTACAGTGTGAGAGCTCTTCCAATGAATGGGGGGCTATACAGGAATTTCTCGCTATAGCCTTCAACTTGTTTAAGGATAGTGAGCCTACGCATTTTAATAATAAGTTAAAATTTACCTAAAAAATATATTAACAATGGATTTATCTACATTATTTTATTTTTGAACTCACGCATTATACATTAAATATTCATGAGGTTAATATAAGTATTTCATAACAACTTTCTGATATTTTGGTTTTCGTTAATTCATTAAAAAATGCCTTTCTGTTCTGTTTGTAGCGTATCTGTCAATAATAAGTCATGGACTGGTCACGTAAGGAGCAATACTCATAAAAAAAATGATAAAACTCAACGCCATAGCGATGGGGTTGAAATTATTAGCTCGGCGTTTCGTCGACGCATTATTTCCTATAGACTAGTGGCTTTTGAACCTATTCCAAATAATTTATCTATGTTTTTAAACTCTCTTCGTAGTAAAATAATGTTACTTTTGAGTGAAAACTTACAAAAACATACCTGTCTAAAGGTAAATTTGGAGTTATTTTCAATTTTTGTTTTGTTTAAAAATAACAAGCAAGAAATTAAGTCCTTCAGTACAAAAAACATACCAATTTATTATAATTACGATTTTAATAAGTTTTTTTCAAAAGTTGTTAATACTTTAACAAAGAAAGTTGAAGAGTTTGAGCAACGTGAAAGCGGTTGGGCCTTCCTAAGTGCTTCACATTTGGAGGTAAATGTAAACCGTTACCAACCGTTGCGGGGTGGGGAGGGGTCCACATTTATACAACTGCCGAGAGTCATAAAGAATAAAAAGGCTTGTCTTAACATTCAGAATAACGATGAGTTTTGTTTTTTATGGAGTGTTATGGCAAACCTTTACCCAGCAAAATATCATTCTGAAAGAGTAACATCTTATCCTCATTTTCGTGATGTTTTGAACATAGATGGCATGTCTTTTCCCGTTACGTTTACAGATATCCACATTTTTGAAAAAAATAATCCACAGCTTAAATTCATAATTTTTGGTTTGCAAAACAATAAGACCATAACGGGACCATTGTATAAGTCTGAAAATATAAGTAATAAAAAAATCATACATTTGTTGTTTTTTGAAAATAATGGTAAATCGCATTACTGTCTCATTAAGGATTTGTCACGGCTTGTTCGTAAACAAATAACAAACCATCACGGGAAACTGTATTTTTGCGACACGTGTTTAGTATTTTTTAAAACACAAATCGAAGTTGATAATCACGTTTGTGGTGGAATAGTGACTTTATTACCGGAAAAGGGTTCAGTAATCAAATTCAAAAATTATGACCGTAAACAAAATGTCCCCGTCGTAATTTACGCGGACATGGAAACTTTATTGAAGCCGTGCTATAAAGAACCATCAGGCACTTCGAATACAGAAACGTTACAACATCATATTCCAGCAGCGTTTGCTTATCAAATTGTTTGTACAGCGGACCCGAACCATAATCGATATGTGTCTTACCGCGGCGTTGACTGTATTGAAACATTTATCGATTATCTTTATAGAGACGCGCGTAAAATACACCAAATTCTATCTCAAAATGTTCCTATTATTTTTAATGAAAATGATGCAAAAGATTTTAAAAATGCTACCCTTTGCCATATTTGCCGGAATTTTTTATTTGGTGACAAAGTGAAAGATCATTGTCATATATCAGGCCGTTATCGTGGTGCAGCTCATAACTATTGTAATTTACAATACAAAATTCCCAAATTTGTACCGATATTTTTCCACAATCTGGCAGGCTATGACAGCCATCTGTTTATCAAAAATCTAGGAGAAGCTCCAGGAGCGATAAAAATCATTCCTAAAACTAAAGAGAACTATATCTCATTTACTAAATTCATTCCAGTTTCCGATGAAGAATTCATTCAGCTACGATTTGTAGATTCTTATAAATTTTTAGGCACCAGTTTAGAAAAGTTGGCTAAAACTTTAAAAAAAGAAAATTTTATACATCTTCGTAGATGTTTTTTAAATCCAACTCAATTCGATTTAGTTACACGTAAAGGAGTTTATCCTTACGAATATATGGATAAATGGGATCGTTACAATGAACAGAAACTTCCTAAAAAAGAATGTTTTTACAGTTCTCTTACTAATGAAACTATTTCGGATGAGGATTACGAACACGCGCAAACAGTTTGGCGCGCATTTGATATTTTAAATCTCGGTCAGTACACTGATTTATATTTGCAAATTGATGTGCTTTTGCTGACGGATATTTTCGAAAATTTTAGGCAAACATGCAAACGTCACTATCTTCTCGATCCAGCATATTACTTAACAGCAAGTAGCTTATCATGGGATAGCATGCTTTTTAAAACAGGTGTCGAGCTTGAACTCATTGGAGATTTAGAAATAATTAGAATGATTCAAGCCGGTATAAGGGGCGGTGTTTGTATGTGTTCGCACAGATATGCAGAAGCTAACAATAAACACGTTTTACACTATGATCCTTTGTTAACTGACTCATATATAGTCTACATAGATTGTAATAATCTTTATGGATACAGCATGTGCCAAGCTTTGCCTTTTTCAAACTTTCGTTTTTTGAGTCAATCTGAAATAGTTAATTTTAATGTTAACAATGTATCAAATGATGCTGATTACGGGTTTATACTCGAAGTCGATTTGATTTATCCTAAAGAATTGCATGGAAAACATAACGAGTTACCGTTTTGTCCAGAAAAAAGTATTCCTCCCGGAGGGAAAACTTCTAAACTTATTCCGAATTTATTCGACAAATATTTTTACGTAATTCACTATGTGAATTTAAAAACTTGTATAAAACACGGTTTAATCCTTGAAAAAGTGCATCGCGTTATTACGTTTAGGCAGAGCTCTTACCTAAAACAATACATCGATCTAAATACAAGTTTAAGACAAAACGCAAAATCGGAATTTGAACAAGACTTTTTTAAATTGTTAAACAATAGTATCTTTGGTAAAACATTAGAAAACAACGAACGAAGGGTTAAGGTACAGTTAGTGAATCAATGGTCTGACACCCAAAATAAAACTAAAAAGAAAAATAGCGCAGACAAATTAATAGCAAGTCCGAGTTTTCATAGTGTTTCAGTCTTTACTGAAAATTTGGTTGCTATACAAACCAAGCCTGAACAGATAATTTTAGATAAGCCTCTATACATAGGGTTTACAGTGCTCGAGCTATCTAAAGCTCACATGTACGATTTTCATTACTCTATTGTTCAACCATTTTATGGTAAACGCGTACGCATGTGCTATACTGATACAGACAGTTTCATATATCACATAAAAACACATGACTTTTATAAAGACCTAAAAAAACATTTTATACAGTACTTCGATACTAGCAATTATGGTTTACAAAATGACTATGACTTGCCACTAATAAATAAAAAAGTTCCAGGTCTTTTTAAAGACGAAATGGGAGGGGATATTATTACAAAGTTTGTAGGCCTACGTTCTAAATTGTACTGCGTTAAAACTGCAAACAGTATTATTAAAAAAGCTAAAGGTGTAAAGACATGTGTTGTACGAAATTTAAGTTTTTCAAATTATAGAAAAACATTGTTTAAAGGCGGTGTCATAAAAAAAAAAAATATTTTATTCAAATCTATAAAACACGAAGTGTTCACGCGTAGCGTTAAAAAGATTGCCTTGTCAAGCAACGACGATAAGCGATTGGTGTCAGGAGATAAAGTGTCTACGACAGCATGGGGTCACGTGTCTATTTTAGGGGTATAAGTTACTTGTCAACCATATGTGTCTTAAAACATACATACGAATATAACGGTCTACAGTTAATAATTGCACTATGGGGCGACATCGATTTCAAACCAAAAGTCAAGATATTGCAAAGTGATTGTGAAATAGTAACATTAACCTCAAGTGATTTTGGTTATATTAAAAATATTCTAAATTTAAATACTTGTGATATGCATGAATTATATGTCTTTTTATACTGTGTAAAACTGTGTGATTACGAAATTGTTACAAAAGTACTAGGTATCTTAAAAAAATTTTACCGTTGTATGTGTATATATTTCGATTATCTTTTAAGTTTAGATGAATATGTGTCTGAATGCATTACACGTTTTAAAAAAATTATTAAACAAGACACACTTTCTTCCGTTGAAAACATTTACTATAGACTATTGTGTAATTGTAATACCGAGTCTTTGGTTGAAAATGAAATAGTGACTATTGGGTTTGATTATTTTTTACCTTTTGTAATTTTCAACTTATAAATATTTTAAAAAATTGTTTAATAATTGTATAGTGCATGATTATTGAAAATAAATTTATGTATGTAGAATTTGTATTTTTTATTTATTTTCTACCACTATACTTGGAAGATACCATTATACCTGCTATTAGTCTATCTAGAGCAACAATTAACCAGTCCAGACATGATTTTTAATGACGCATGCGTATTACGTTGCATTGTTGCATAGCGTGCGAGCGCGGGGAGCGGGGCGCGTTGTCTAGTATATGGTGCATGGCATATGCCTAGCTCTTAGCTCATTACGTTCTTCGCGTTAAGTGCGGTCACATCTATATCAGTATACACGAAATCATGTCTGAAGTTCGATCAATGCAAGCTAGTATGGTGGCAGTTATGGACTCAAAAATACCAAAGTATTTAGTAAAAGTTGAAATTTTTGATGCAGTTGATAAAGCAAATGATGTGCATTTACGATCACGTATTAAAACTCAATATATAGTTTATGATGAAAAGGATAATATTCTATACAAGGCATCCCAATTAATATACCAAATAACGTCTGAGCTAGGAGAGCGCAACGAAAATCTGTGCAACGTAAATCTTTTCAGGTATGTAGATATGTTTTTATATAATAGCTAATTTTTACTTCTCCTTACTTTTAAGTCTTTGAAATGGTATTATTTCCTTTTACAGAAGCAATACACTAATCATTTTTTGTTTTGTTACAGATAATAACGCTTTGTTTCATGTCAAGACAAGATACGGATGTCAAAATAGCCTGCGCTGCGACAATATCTTAGTAGATAAATATGAAATCTATTTAGAAATATAAAATGTACAAATTGAAAATAAAAAAGTATATTTAAAAAAAGTGTATTATTTAAAGTCTCACTCACATTTCATTATTAGCATTTTACTCTGTAGATGTCCACCCCATAGTTAAAATTATCCTTTCACATTACCTTTCTTGTATCCGTTTCATAAATATAATAAAATTATAAGTGATGGATTGGTTAAGGTTCAAAAATAATACAAAAAAATATTAAACTATTTATTTATTTAGTAAACAAGTAAAAAATTTACACATTTTCAAAGTACCATTTCTTAATACATAAAACATTTTTTAAAGCGCATTCTTTTTTATGATTTTTACAACTTGTTACAGAACCTACACTACTATATTTATCGTACAGATTACCAAAGCTAGGACAACCTATCTCCTCAATATTTGAAGACTGACACTTTTCACAGAGTAAATTAATCCATTTTTTCTTTTCGTCTCCTTTCGTTATGACTTCCTTATTTTTCAAAAATGATTTCATTAGTCTTAAGAATTTATAATAATCTATGTAACCTTCGCTCCAATAGATACCTCTGTTTCGTTCAATCCATGATACTGTTTTCTTTTCTTCATCAGTTAATTTCGTGTACGGGTAAGGAGGCTTAATCAAAAATACCCGAGTGTTGTTATATTTGTCAGAAATTGCAAATTCTTTTATGATAAAATCATTTTTGTAATTTTTAAATCCTTGAACATCGACAAAATAAGAATTCATGATATTTTACGAACGATGTTACTTAAAGGTTTATATTCAACTATACAATCGTTTAGTATTAAACAGTAAGCAGATGTCTGATCAGGAATTTCTACATCACTTTCTAACTCTAATCGAATGTTTACTACAGGCCCACTCTTTAGTGATTCTGGCTGACGAGCACAATCAATGACAAATAGCGGCGCTTTTTCTTTAAATTCTTTCGTGCTTAGCAACGGTTCAGCTCTACGACCATAATAAGACTGTTGAAACTTAACGTATTGTTCATATATTAAAACAAATCTATCTTCAGAAAAGTTTGCATTTAGACATTCATAAGGAAAATATGTTGAATTCAGAAAAACTTTAACATCACGTAAATTACAATGATCAAAGTGCGACATATCTTTCAAAGCATCATTTTTTCTACCAGTTTGCAAGCCTACAATAACATATCTAGGTTTTTCTATTTGAGATGAAGTTTTGATGGTCCAGGTATGCTTGGTGGTTTTAGCTAACGTATTTTCATATAGGTCCCAATTTCTAAACGTTAATTGAATGGTGCGATCCTTTTCTAATAGTTTAAGAAAATTTATTCGTTCTCGGTCGGAGACCTTAATATGCGGAACACGCCAGATTATTTTATGTATTTCAATATCGTCTATAACTTCTCCAGTATTTAATTTGACCGCGTTTAGATTTGTGTTACTGCGCAACATGACAAGTTCATGTTTACAATTAATTACAACTTTCTTGTAATCCTCAGCAAAACCTAAAATATTGCTCAACGGTATAGATGCTGAAAATCTTCCACCATGCATATTTTTTGTACCATCAATGTCCCAACCCCAAGCTTTTGAAATTTTTGATTCAGTTTCATTCATTGATAATAAACTTTTCATTGTTGTGGTAACGCCAGCATTTTTCACTTTATCAATTTCGACTCCATTTAATTCATATCGAATATCTTGAAATAAATATAGAAGGGGATTGTTTGTAAATTGAACACTAGATACTTTTTCTTTTGTATCTCTTTTTATTACATTTACTATTCCTTCTAAGTACAAGGTACTTGCGGAGGGCAATATGTATACATCTTGCTGATTAATCGGAATTCTAATTTCATCGTTTTTGTTAAAACTTGTGACATAAGGTTTATACGAATGAGTTTCGATAGCCTCGATAGAATTATCGTGAACAGGAGGATTGATAATGTTTAAAATACTCATTTTAATAGGCCAACTAATTTTAAAAAGTTTATGTTTTCAACGCTTAATTTTTTTTTCTTGGTATGTGTTGTTTTACGAACACCACTATTATTACTACGCGTTTTAACTGGACGTTGTTCGTTTTTATAGTAATCAATCATTTCTTCTTGATATGTAAATACAACTGAATTTCTTCACCTCTTAAATTTATCAAGTTATTCTTTATATCCAATATTCTTATGTCTATATTGTTAATGGTATTCCTATTTACAGGAAAATAAATAATGTTTTTTGGTATTTCTATTATTCTATAACCTGGAGGAACATTCGGAGAAAACTCGTGGATGATGTGACTGGAAACTCCGTTTATGTATGAACCACTGACTATGTCACATTCGACTCTGATCACAGTTGTTGATAAAATGTTAACTGGAAAGCGGGACTCGTGCAATTTATTAGCTTTTAACAATACTTCACCAAAACCTAACAGGTTACCAAGTGATGACCGTTTTTCAAAATGAATATCTTTAGTACAAAATATTGTTGTCTTTAAAGTGTTATTGTTACAATATAATTTTAAGTCACATTTTTTTATTTTCGATTTTAAATAGTCACAAATATCTTGAAGTTCGTATGCACCTTCAGGGATTTCTATTAGTTCATTAGTCCCATAATGAAATTTATTATTTCTGCCATCAATATTCGGTAAGGAATTAAATGTAGATAAATGTAGCAAGGCACACTCATATTCACCATCAAGTTGTAATGTAGGAAAATAGTTCGTCGTCAGAACAGAGGTGTTACCTGTTATAGACAGCGTGAAGGACATATTGCTATTGGTAACAGCAGAACTAATCAGTCCGAATTTATACTACCGTTTTTACCTTTATCGTACATTGTTTCCAGAAATTGTGCAAAAACTTTAAACATAGATGTCCGCAATTATATGAATTAAATTTTTGGAACTTTGTGTAATTGTAAGTTATATTGTTTGTGTCTAAATATTTTACTAATTCAATCGGTGGTTTTAAATCTCCAAAACTGTCAAAATACTGACAATATTTATCAATCTTTGCATAGGCTACCCAATGAGTTCCTTGATTCTTGTAACTATCCAAATTAACTATGCCACATTCAACTTTTTTCACCTTTCCAGGTAATCTGTCTTTCATATATACTCCTCTAAACTCTGGTATTTTTGTTTTTTTGGCATGTTCTAAGATGTCATAATTTGTAAGTGCTCTCTCAGGCAGCCTGGTTCTCAGTTTTTTGATGAATTTAAAAATATGCCATTGCCTTTTTTATATGGTTTAATATACAATCCTTTACCTAATGCTACAGATTCCATAATTTTATTATGTCGTTCAGACTCCTTAAAATTTTGTTGAGCCATTTTATAATCATTTATTGATTTAGCTATACCTGCCGCACCTCCAGCTAAACTACCTAAGGCTGACAGCCCCGCAAATATTGGGATCAAAGGTAGAATGCCTCCTGATTTCGGAAGTGGTATAATACGTGGTAAGTGCACACGGCATTTTTTAGGAAATAATTTCTTGGCTGCTAAATATGCATATTTAATAGCAGTATTACTATCTTTATGTTTAAATTTCTTAATTTTTGATCGTATTTTGGATATAATTTTTTTGAACTTCTTGACTCCTGCACCTGTTTTAATTTTGGCTTTCATAACTTTGCTAACAAGCCATGATGCAAGTTTTTCACCTTTTCCAGAGTCTTTTGATTTGAGACGTTTTCTTGCCATATTTAGTAATTGATTATCTGCTTTGTGCCGGTTCGACAGATCTGAGAAATTAGAGTATGCAATATCGTGATGCATACAAGCTTCATCTAATTTGTTTACCCCCTTATCACCCTTTAATAACCGTTCTCTTAGTCGTGTTCCCGGACCGCAATAGTTATATCCTGGTAAATGTAACTCAAAAGGAAGATTATTAATTAAATTATTTACAAGTCCTTCTCCTTTCATTTCTGAAAAGAAAGTGATAAGTACCGAAAACTGTAGATAGTATAAGTACGTTAAATTATTTAACAAGTTCATTTCTTCTAATCCAGCAATTTTCGTTATCATTAAGACCCAACCATTTAACAAACAACTTATCTCTGTTTTTTCTAATAACTTTTTCTACTAAATACACGTTAGGACAGTTTGTTTTTTGAAGTTCTTGCTCATAAAATGATCCCATTATTATTTGTTTTTTGCAATCTTCAATAAGATAAGTTGGTGGGTTAGTGTTATTAACTTTTCTAATAACAAAAAGTTCAGTAGTCCAGTTAGGAGTATATCCCTTTTGAAATATTGTTTTATATTTACTAATGCGAACAATATCTCCTACTTGAAATTTATTTTTATACGACGTAAATGACTGTTTCTGGGACTTGTTGATATTATTTAAAACCATCATTTCATTTTCTTTGTCAACTTCGCATGGTTTATATTGGGTGATGCGATGTTTGGTATTATTATATGAAAGCATAACGTCTTTTATAGTATTTCCAATCCATCTTTTATTTCCATTGAAAGTAAAACATTTAAATAACTGATTTTTAATAGTTTTAATCAGTCTTTCGACAATAGAAGCTTTTTTAACTGAATATGATGAATAATGATTTATTTTAAAAGCATTCATAACTTTTTTGAAAGATTCATTGTAAAATTCTGAACCCATATCAGTTTGTAAATTATTTGGACAACGACCACTTAAACGTAAAATGTTTTCAAAGGCTGTACTGACCTCTTTCTTACTTTTCGTTTTTAATGGTACAGACCAAGCATACTTCGAAAAACAATCAATAATAATCAAAATAAAACTGTAGCACTTATTATATTTTTTAAGATTATTAAAATCTATGAGATCTGCTTGCCATAAATCATCAATCCTTCTTAAAATAACGTGACGCCGAGGAAAATTTTTTCGTGCTGGTTTGTGGATTTCATTTACCACTTGATGTTTGCTCATTTTTAATCTTAATTACTATTTTATCCAAGTAGTCTTTCGTACAAAACCTTTCTTCAAACTGTTTTAAATACATTTTTATATCGGTTTTTAAAGTTTCTGTAAGAGTTTCAAAATCTTTCTTGCTACAAAAATTTTTACATGTGTGATCTACATATTCCTTGTTGACAGCATCATCAGACTTTATAGGTGACTTCACACCTACTAGTCTTGCTGATTGTAAGTCAAAACTCCCACTATCTGACTTTAACAGTGCTTTATCAGCAAATTCAAATATTTCTGAAAAACGCATTCTTTTATGCACATGGTGACCAAATTTATCAATATTCATTATGAAATATAGAACGTTGCTTTTATGTTGAAAGGTAAACGTAAAGTAATAAAAACCAATACATATTTATCTAATTTATAATACCACTTTCTCGCAATTCTTCTATAATAGATATTATTTCGTTATCCAAACCCGAATTTCCAGCATTTCTAGAAGCTGTCAATAACTTTAGTCTATCAACTAATTCATTAGGATCGTCCCAGTAAACATAATCAGTATTCTTTTTTAATCTTTTCATCAATGGCAACCCTTGTCCGACAAAATCTTCGTCAATATTGTCATCAGTACTGACGGATTGTTTTCGTAATTTGAACAATGGTTTTATAACAGTTAGATATTTTCGTCCTTTGTTTGATTTTAATGGCTTATGGGGATCAAAGTCCCTACGATGAGCATTTGTGTTCAGAAGCATTGATTTATAATTTTGCAAATCTTCACTTGTCACTAAATCTAAATCAGGCATTTTCTTGAAAAGTAACTCTACCAACCCTGGTGTAGAACTATATACTCTTCCAGCAACTGAAATCTCTCTATCGGTAACATTTATGCGAACTGATCCCATCATAAGTTTTCCGCGCTCTCTTCGAACACCGAAGGGGACATCGCAAAAGGCTTCTGAAGATAGGGACCATGATGATGTATTCTGTTCAGGAGTTGATACTGATTCAATTGTTTTAAAGGATTCATCGCCCTCATCGGAAATGTTATTAATGTCGGAACTATCGTCTTCATCAGATGAGCGTTTAGGTGTTGAGACCATAGAATTTCTATTTACAACAGTTTTATCCATTATTGTTGATTGCGGAGATGCATTGATACCAATTATATTATTATAACTATTTTCTAATGTATCATTAGCTAAATTTAGTTTTTCACTCCCTATCATTTTATTAAGCGGATTGATGATAGGTTTGAAAACTGTTTGTAAAATTTCATGGTTATCAGTCTCCATTGTACGCATATTTTTTACTTTCCGCTTAACTGCTTCCGCTGCTTTTACGATTTGTGTTTTTAATTCCTTTTCCATATTAATGTTGTCTGTATACTTATATATTATATCTCTCAATAGTTTACGTATATAACCTTCAATAGTAAGTAGCAATGAAATAATGAATATAAAATACAATTTTATAGACATTTATAATATCACTAATCAAATATTACAAAGGTATCAAATTTTTTTCTATAACACCCGTTACTTTTTGAACAATCTTTGTTTATAACTAGATAGTTATACGCTTCACTCCATATTTTGGAACACATTTCACGAAATTCAATCCACTTCATATCTGTGTTGACGTGCTCATCATATATGTGTCTTAAGTTGATATCATCCTGCTTAAATAAAACTAAAAGATTTGCATTGTCTCGAATAAGCTGTTTAGGAATTTTGCTATACGTTTGATTTAAATAAAAACAATCTATATTCTTATGACGACCCATAGCAAAATAATCTCGAATGTTTGTTTGACTTTCGCATGCTACGTCATCAAATATTATTACCGAATTCGGTTTTGCGTCCTGAGGACTAAGCACATCTTCATTATCACTGTATTTTGCGTAAGACACGGCTGGAACAAGATGCAAAACTCTTTCTAAGAAGACATATTTCGGTTGATGAAGTGTTTTCGAATAGACATATACGTTTTTAAAACGTAAACCATTTTGATGTAATAGAAGACCGATAACCAAATTAGTTTTTCCACTATTTGACGGTCCACAAATTATACAACGAACGGTATCAGGTAAGAGATTTCCATGGCGATGAGTTGTGTTTATAGTATCTGGACAAATTTTGTCGAGCTGCAGGGATTGACTTTGTTTAACAAACTTCATTGTGAACTAAATCAACAGAGCATTTTGCCTTGAATGACATTAATGAAAGCACTCTTTTCGTTTTATAGCAGAAAATAACAAAACAACTCCAGTCACTCAAGGTAAACAGAAGATCTCAAAAACATAATATTGGGCACGCTAAGCCACCGGAGTGCAGGCGAACGGAGTGAGCCTGATGACACGGAGGTGGTCTAGAGTGCCCAATATTATACTACTTGCAGGTCCCGACACCGACAGATTTCCGAAATCTGACGGCCTTTCTTACGGCTCAGAAATACGAGTACCATACGTAGTCGCTGGCCAAAGAACGCGTGCTCAGGGCAGTTATAAGGGGAATCCCTAAGGAATTCTCCGAAAAAAAACTGTCTTGTACGACTTAATCGTCCAAGGCCTCCTGATCTGACTAAAGAAGGCAAAGCCATCTTTAATATTAAAGATGTGTGCAGCCTCAAGGGCGTCCGGGTCGAGACTCCGCACAAGCGGTCGACCCCAGGGCAATGCCACCGCTGTCAGTTTTATGGTCACGCACAGCGCAACTGCAAACGCAGACCGCGCTGCTTGAAATGTCTGTGCGATCACAGTCCGGAGTGGCGCGTTAACGCATCCGACCCGGTCGCTTGCGTACTCTGTGGGAGCGAAGACCACCCTGCGAATTACCGTGGGTGCCCCAAAGCTCCCAAACAGAACCCGCGTAAACCCAAACAGGTTAAATCGCGCCCCCCCGCCCCGCCAACAGGCTCCGCTCGTGCCTGCTCCCCTTCCTGCTGTCAACGCTGAGCCAGCGCTAATCGACGCAACAAAATCTAAAGAGACAGACAAACTTCTGTCTGGGCCCGTCTCAGTTACGGGTATTCCCTACCCCGCCCCTCTCATGTCCTGGGACATTCCACGTCCAGCGCCTATGCGAAATGCTCCCGCACCTCTCGCGGCAAACGCGCCTTGCCCCCGAGCCGAGCAGCAGCACTTCGGCGTTCTCGCCGAGATTTCTTGGGCCTGCGACCCAGCCTACTTTGAGGTCGTGTACGCCGAATACGTACAGATCCGCGATCTCAATCAAATGCTCAGCTTCATAGCTAAGCATCGCGACTTCTTCGCCGCCCTCCACAGGGTGGCCCCCAAACCTTAAAAACCAAAATGGATTGCACAGCCGCGCGCGAAAAACCTCGGTCCGTCTCCTTAGGCTATTTTAATGCCAAAGGTCTTAGAAACCAAAGAGAGGAATTATCGCAATTCCTCTCGTCCCAAAAACCGGACGTCTTCCTCATCCAGGAAACGTTCCTAAAGCCCGCTGTCTGCACCCCTTCGATCGCGAACTATCGCACCGTCCGTAATGATAGAACTGCCTCCAATCTCGGAGGCACTCTCATCTATTACTGGCGCTCCCTGCATTGCTCCCCTATCGATCCTCCACCACTTACGAACTTAAAAGCATCCGTCTGCCGCTTAGCGATGACCGGCCATCAGCCGATCATCATTGCATCGGTTTATCTCTCTCCCTTAAAAGACTTGCTTGAGAGCGACCTCCAGTCGCTCTTAAATTTAGGCGACGCCGTCATTCTTGCCGGCGACCTAAATTGCAAGCATCGCCGCTGGAACTCTTCAGTAACTTCACGGAGAGGCCGACTCCTCGACGATTTAGTTGACAGACTAAACTTTGACATCATCGCTCCCATGACGCCCACTTACTTTCCCCACAATACTCGGAACAACCCTGACGTACTCGACATAGCACTTCTAAAGAATGTAAGGCTAAGCTTTCGTTCTATAGAGGTGCATGACGAACTTGACTCGGACCACCGCCCTGTCCTCCTCCGATTAGGTTCCCCTTCGGACTCTCCTCCCGACACTAGAACCGTGAGGGACTGGGATAAATTTGGGCAATTGCTCGAAAATCCCAGCTTGCCACATCTAGACCGCGTTCCCAACGTAATCTCTTCCGCGACCGACCTAAACATAGCTATCGACTCACTCACTAGCCAGCTGACCGCCACCGTTGGCGAGTGCTTAAGACAAGTGCCGGTTGGTAACTATCACCACCTAATCCTGCCTCAGCACATCAGGTCGCTAATTACTGAGCGTAACGCGGCCCGCCGCGCACGCGATCGCGCTCCCATTATCGAAAATAAAGCTCGCTTCAACGACTTACACCGCCGTGTAAGAACCGCTGTAGCTGGGTTTCGCGCCCAACGTTTCGATGATCTGATGGAGAACATTTCTCCTTCTCACCAAGCTTATTGGCACTTAGCCAGAGCTCTAAAATCAGACACCGCCAACTCTCTCCCTCCGTTAACTCGTCTCAACAGCGTTCCCGCGTTCGATGACGACGAAAAAGCGGATTGTCTAGCGTCTAGCCTCCAAGCTCAATGTGCCTTAAGCACACAGCCGTTCGATCCCGACCACGTGCGCGAGGTAGACGGTGAAGTGGAGCGCAGAACTTCTCTGCCTCCACAATACCCCCTGCCCCCTGTCAATGTCGACGAAGTCATACAGGTCATCAAAGACCTACGCCCCCGTAAAGCCCCCGGTGCGGACGGTATTTCTAACCATATCCTAAAGCGCCTCTCTCTTCCTCTTCTCTGCCTCCTAGTAGCGATCTTTAACGCTGCTATCGAACATTGCATCTTTCCTTCTCAGTGGAAAGATGCAATTGTTATAGGCATCCATAAGCCAGGCAAAGCTGGTACCGAGCCGTCCTTCTATCGCCCTATAAGTTTACTAAAGGCCCTTGGTAAACTCTACAAACGCCTCCTCCTCGCTCGCCTACGGAACGCTATAGTCACCAGAGGCATTTTAATAGACGAACAGTTCGGCTTCCGTGCCAAACACTCATGCGTCCATCAAGTCCTCCGCATCACGGAACATATTCTCACTGGCTTCCAACCAGTATTAGGTAATGCCCGCCACACGGGAGCTGTCTTCTTCGATGTAGCGAAAGCTTTCGACAAAGTCTGGCACAACGGTTTAATTTTTAAACTGTACAACTTTCGTCTCGTGCTCATCATACGAGACTATTTGTCGAATCGTAGCTTTCGGCAAGGCACTCTCTCTTCCCCCCGTCCCATAAAAGCAGGAGTCCCACAAGGGTCCGTGCTCGCCCCCATCTTGTACCTTCTGTACACCAACGACATCCCTAAAACAATAGGTACCCAACTAGCCCTCTTTGTGGACGATACCGCTCTCAATGCCACCGATAGGCAAGTGAGTCGAAGCACTAAGAGACTCCAACCCGCTATCACCGCCCTAGGCGAATGGTTTCGGAAATGGAGAATCGAGGTGAATCCTGACAAAAGCTCTGCCGTCCTCTTTACCGTAGGCTGCCCTCCGCGGCCACCTCCACTTTCTCTCTTCGGTCGTGCCATTCCCTGGCAAAATAAGACCAAATATCTTGGTGTGATCATGGATAGGCGTTTGAACTTCCATGCTCACACCAAAATAGTCAGATACCGAGCGGCTTTTGTCCTCGGTCGTCTTTATCCCATGATAGGCAAGTATAGTAAGATGTCGCTTAGAAATAAGCTGAATCTTTACACAACTTGCATCCGCCCCATACTAGCTTATGCTAGCGTAGTCTTTGCGTTATCCAAGCGCAATCTCCACAAACTTCAGACCCTGCAAAACCGCTTTCTCAGAGCGGCCTCCGGAGGTTCCTGGTACGTCCGCAATGCGAACCTACACAGAGATTTTTTTACGATCTCGCTATGCGGATAGCGAGATTAGTCTCAACGACCTCCCCCAATAGGGCCTCCCTCCAAACACGACGCCGACGTCCCCGGGTTCGTCGGCGCCCGAACGGATACACGAGGTATCAAAGAGTGCCGGGGCGCTTCTCGCCCCCACTCAATCGCAACCGCAACCGCGTAACGGGGAACTCCTGGCGGTGACTCACCTTCGGGTTCGAGACTCACGCCGGTCGAAGGGACGCCCCCGAGAGCGACAACCCAAGCCGAGGCTTCCCCCGCGGGGAACCCTTGAGCGTTGGGCGCTATATGGGCTGAGGCTCCTTCCTTCTCGCCCCAAAAGCCCAGTGAAGCAGTAATGGCTGCAACAGCCAACTGCATAGCCAGTAGAGAAAAAAAAATAACGATTGTTTTACAACCGTGCCGAGGTCGGTCGGGGGATGAAGAAAGTAATGGGACCTCTACTTAGCTCCGTTTAAGAGCACTGCTTGGCCGCACGGTACTCCGTGTTTCGACTGCGCAACCATGGTTAAACCTTTACAACTTTCTGAATATTGGATCTACGAATTTGCAACTTTCATTGTTAGTATTTTACAAATTCCTTCGTAATTTCTCGTCGTTGTAGTGCTACGTCACTGTGTCCGAGCAGTCTAAACGGACAATAGAATACCAGCAAATGGTTCGCAAACAGACAACTTTGCATACGAAACAATGCAAGTTAAATAAAAGCTTATAAAAACATTTTATTTAGGTAGAAAATATATATTTTTTTATCTTTGTCCTGCTCGGTCTTGTCAGCTATGGTTGGATCTTATTATACATGACATAGGAACAATGACTTCAGTGACTTGACCTGTTTCATTTACTGTCATTTTTTGACAGTATATCATATAATATATACCAAAGAAATTATAGTTTTTTAAATAAGCAGTTACATCAGTGTTCACCAAAGCCTAATTCCATTCACTGACGAGTACAATGTCCAATTACGTGAGAATATACTATGGGCCCTACGAAGCTTTCAGCACACTCTCACACAAGCCACAGAGGCTGAGAGGTTTAAGAGGTGAGTGGGCCATGATAGTTTATCATTGTGAATGGGTTTATGTGGTTTATGTCTGTCATAGACTAAACTACAATAGGTAGGGGAGACCAAGGAAAGTTGTTGTGACATTTTTTAAATTTTCCAAAATATCTCAATTAGTCAGAAGCACTTTCATCTATATAATACTATAGTAGTATACCATAATCTATCTAGATCCTTATGCTTTATGAATCAAACGAAAAAATAAGAAATTAATAACAACTGAGATACAATTTGGGTGAGTTACCATGACACGGCCGTGTGAAGTCTATTTAATGTAGTGTGCAAATAAGTTACTCTGACCTATTTTTATATACCTAGCGCATTTTTTTGCACTTTATGCGGCCTGGCTCGCCCGTTTTCTGTTTCCTACTGTCACAACTCTCCTAGTACCGAGGTAGGTTGTGACCATAGACATAGAGAACTGGATAGCACTTTTCCTAGCCGGATGTGAAAAAAAAGGTCACAAACGTGTGACAGAGACGAAGCAAAATTGAGGTTTATTGTCCCTTTCTAACTTGTTTTTAATAATCATAAACAAAATGGCGGATGTTGATAGAAAGATAAAAGAGACCACAGGTTTGATTTGCCCTTTCTAAACGATGGTCATTTTTTTGAGGCTACTGCGCAGTCCATAGGTCAAATTACAGAACTTAAAGCCTAGGTATGGTTGTGACATGTCAAGGTGAGTTGTGACAGATATAAATAAAATTAAAAGATGTTTAGAATATTAGGGGAGAGCAGGTAGGATTCATACACTTTACTCTAAGCCGTATAAAAGAGAAAATATCAGCTATTTTAAAATACCTTAAATGCTACTATATACCCGACGTATCTACCTTTAATAAAAGTGAAGTGTAGTTTAGATAGAAACCAGGATGGCGAAGCTACGGTAACTTTTCTAAAAATGGAAATCGTACATGGTGTGGGGAACATTCGTACATAGTGGGAAACCTTCTTACAGTCAAAGTATTATAAGTATATACCACTAAATGAAATATAATCATTTATTGAGATCAAAGTTTTAAATAAAATCAGCCTTTAACATTGTTTTTAAAGTACTTGAAACTACTGAGTCATCAAAATAGAATATGTATTTGATTATTGTACTATCCAACATCATACATTGACAAGTCTTTTTCAAAGCAAAATATGTGAGCTGTTCTTGCCGTTAAAGAAGTTTTGATGGCGGCAATATACATACCACATCCTTTATGTAAATTGTCCCTTCATCTTTGGTAGTCAGAAAAACAAATTTCCAGGTATGAGGCTTTTTCCTCATAAATAAAACTTTGTATTATTCAACGGGACTATATTTTTGAAGCAACTGCCCAACATAATATAAAAAGGTTTTTTTACTAGCACAAAGCTTTCTTCTTTGATGTTCTCTGATGTAACTGGAGTTTCATTCTCACTATCTGATCCTTCAGACGTCTCTTTTTATACTTATACTAGCCGCGTCCTCGCAATCAGTATCATTCTCACAATCAGTTTCATCCTGACTATCTGTCTTTACAGTTTTATTTTGCCTCTTTGATTTAGTTGTCCTTGAAGTTTTCTTCTGTCTCTTTGTTTTGGTTATTATATCTACATCTGATACCAAATGGAACGTTTGCTTCATCACCTCAGCCCGTTGTTTTCTCTTCTGTTCTTGCTTCCTTAACTTTTTTGCTTTTTCTAATTCTTCTAGTCTATTTTTCTGGGGTATCTGTATATACTCTCGATTTTCCTGGCAGTTTTCCTTTCTTTGACTTTTTTAACGCATTTCTGTCAACTCTAGGGTAGGGCCGCATTATTTCTGGAGTTATTAAACCTACAGCTGATGAATATGCAAGCGTTGTAGTAGATGGCAGCAAAGAGGGTAATACAGACGCTGAGCTCTGCGAAAGATCTTGTTTTACTACCACGCAAAAAGAATGCAAGCATTCGTACAGTACGAATCTACCACACTTATAACTGCACGAAGGTACACCAACCCGTGAAATCTACAAACTAACTAAAAATAACCGTTGTAGTTAGCTTAAAATGACTATTTACATATTAAACCAAGTTATCACTTTATAAACGATATTAAGTCACTTTTATAAGTCGAGCAAAACTTATGTCAGCTAAGCGTGTTCAAAAGTATATAAAAAAATTACTCACATAGAGCGAAACACGTAACAACTTGCTCCATAGAAGCCGGCGGCCGCACTGTCGCCCCAGCCCGCGGTTACTCTATGCGTATGAGCGAGAGTCACGCACACAAACATGAACACTTTAATGAATTGGATATTGTAGATATCACAACTGTACGAATGCTCCCAGTGTACGAATCCTACCTGCTCTCCCCTATTATAATAACTTTAATTTTGATTGTAAATAGTATTGGTTAATAAAAAAATATATAAAATAAAATAACGAAACTAAAAAAACACAAGTTATAGACCTTCTGCTTTATTATACCTTTGTGACCTACAATAAATTGTTTATTGCCAACGGCCATGACCGTCATCGGCCACTATACCGATACCTACACAAATATTTTAGTTCCGCTAACACTGAAAAAGTAGGTACATGATGTACTAAATATACCTAGTTTAAATAATTTATCATCTTGTTACTTTCACAGATGAGCTCCTTAAACTTGGTTACCGTGTCGATCTAATCCCCATCGAGGTACAGAACTATTGCATGCTGGAGCTAGGCGGCTACGAAGTAAGCACCAGAAAACAATAGATTCGATATGAAGTCAAAAAAACGTTTATCACTGAGCCCTGATTCAAAATATATGAAGAAAGCGGATAAGTTATAAAGTAACTTATGTACGTACAGTGAAATAGCTATAGGGAGACCACCGGGGCGGCGCGGCGGCTATTTGTATTCCGTTACTTTTTATGTAAACAAACCATTTATTTATGTGACACCAGCAATTAGTTTTTGGTACATGTTTTATGTACGAAGCGAAACAAGACAGTTCTACAGTTTTCGAATTTACAATTATAATAGGATAACCGGATACCAGCTTTTCCCTTTGGACTCGGTTTACAACGGGCTGTGTGATTCGTCGATGATCCCAAACTCACAAGCCGTATCGAACTCCTAAGACTGAGGAGAGACTTTGCCTCCATGTGTGTGTTACGGTTGGGATGCGCTGTTCGCTGGTAAATAGTCGCTTGGGTTGTGGAATGCGCTCCCTGTCAAGGTTTTCTCTTATGACTACAATATGGGGTTCTTCAAAAAGAAGTTTTTAGATTTTTGAAGGGTTGGCAACGCGCGAGTGATGCCCCAGGTGTTTTAAGCATCCATAGACGGCAGTGACCGCTTACCATCAGGCGGACCGGTAGCTTGTTTGCCACCTTAGTGGCTTTAAACGAGCAATTCTTGTATAGATTTATAATCTGAATCTTAGGAACATCTCCAACGATTTTCATGAAATTTAGTTTTTGGGGGGTTTCGGGGGCGATACATCGATCTAGCTAGGTTTCATTTTCAGAAAACGTCGTTTTATCTGTGTAATGATAAACTGAAAAATATGACTTTTTCTGACATCTATTGGCGAGTAGTAATACTATTATTTTTACCGAAACAGCAACGATAAAGCTACTTGACAATAGATGGCGGTTGTTTAGCTACTTAACAATAGATGGCGTTGCTAAAAAAAACGAGCGAAGCTCGGTCCTCCAGTTACTTAAAAAAATAATCAACGACGTAAACCGATTAAGATGAAAAAAGTCTACATGTTGCTCCAAGATAAGGCCAAGGTAACTGTCAAAACCCCATGAAAATCTGTCTAGAGGTTCTTGAGAATAGCGCGTAGACAAAAAAAAAGTTTTTCTGTTACTCTTCCTTCGTCACCCGCAGTCAATTTTCTATATATTTCTATATTATATTGTATAGATAAATAAATGGTATATTGGCTCAAATAAGAAACCTAGAATTTGACTGTTATTTCAAAACTATCCAACTTTTTTTATTACAGTTAGTATATATAATTTTCAGTCTAAAAAACTTGCAAAAAATACTGAAGAATCTAAGTAATTACTTTAGATTTTAAAAATACATATCATAAGTACTTTATCGTTCTTTGAAATGAATATGGTTGGTCAGGGTAAATTGAAAAAGCTGGTTAGGGAGTCAGGAGTTTTTTCGACGAAATTAACAGTGGGCACCCTGACTTCCAATAAAGTAAATAAATACATGATACCGGCAAAGTACTTATATAATTCAGGCATTTTAAAGAATGCGTAGTCATTCTATACAACACCGAATACCGGGCTTTTTTGGGCAAATAATTTATCTACAATAATATCGGAATTCACACACTAATTTTTTTTTACCCATTTTGCCCTCTAGGAAATGTTTTTTTTAAAAAAAGGTGAAACACGTCAATCTTAATTTTCAACCTAAAAGGCAAGCCAGTCTAAGCTCTCCGTCATAAATTGTGGGGTTTCAAGACCGTCGCGTACCGATGAAACTTTTTCTTAATTTATCAAGTACATTGATACTCTCGCCACTATCTTTTCGGTAAAAGAAAAAAAGTCTGCATACGTGAAAAAAGGAATTGAAGTGAAGTCCACAATCCGCACTGGGCCCGCATGATGGACTATGGCCAAAATCGCCTTCGGTGACCCAGCCCCAGGTGACGTTCGAGGGTGGGAAGGTAGAATTAAATCATTGCTACAGAAAAAAGTTTTACCTACATGAAAGGTTACTAATATAAAATATCTAAGCATATAAATGAGTAAAACCTATGGACTGCCCTGCTCATCTACGGCCGGGCTATTTCATGTTTTTGCCTAAGCTATTGGACACCACACTGCTGGGCACAGGCCTCTTCTTAGATAAAGAGGCTTAGGCCATAGTTAGACCACCGCGCTAGTGAGCACCCAATGCGAATGTGCGGATGCATGTTGAGCTAGTATTCACTCGGCTGTCAGAGTTCTCAAGGCGTCCATAAGGCCTCTGACTAGGCTTAACGGCTGCTGTCATACGACACACCAAAAACGACAGTTTCACATGCCCTCCAAATTATGGAGGAGCTCAAAAAAGTGTACCACTATAGGCGTCCCCCATCCGGGTACTCACTCACCACGCCCGAAGTTGCCTTAGGTACTTCAATTATCGTTTCCGATAGACGAATTCGACTGGGCCACAAGATCCTCAATTATTACGTACAAGTGTTATTTGATTACACTAGGCTTAGGCCAAATACAATATTGTTAATTTTATACATTGTCTGAACGGTTTAGGCATTCTATGGAAAGTCCAGGTATTCTATAAAATACCGCGTTACACAGGTACATTGCCGGTAACACATACATCACCACCAGCAACGTCAATATGGGGCACTGTTTTTTTAACACTACATGCGGATCACTTATAGCAGTGATTTTTGTTAAAATTAAGTTTATCCTAACTTTTTATGACAGACATCGATAGAGTACATAGGTACATCTCTACCAGCACTGTTTGTTGAATTGTTTCCTACACTACTGAAATTGGAATGCAAATTCAAAACTTCAGAGAACCACAGTAGCACTGCGAAATCGAAGACAGAAAAACTGGAAAAACATTACTCGTCGTAGAGATGCCGTCGAAACGAATTAGGTTTACCATTATAAAAAAAAAGCACCAAGACACGAAAATTTTATTTCTATCTTGTCTTACATTTTACGGTAACTGGACATTTTTTAATAGTAATTTTGTTTTTAGGTTTTCCGTTGCAATATAAAACATCTTCAGTTTAATACGCCAGCCGATTCGGACCCTATCTGCCAGCGTGCAGTCGACGCAATAAAAAAATCCAACAAGCAGGTCCTTCGAGCTCGAAACTATTTCTCGCTGTGGTCTCTCATAGACAAGCAGATGTTTCAGAGGAGTGAATACGCGCCTCAAGACCATTGGCCTATCAACATTGAACTTAAGCAATACGAGGACTGTATAGAGTGTGCCAAGTGTTGCAATATTTTAATGGAATCTCTAAATACCTAGTGATTTCAATACATGCCACACCATGATTAATATTTAATGATAACTGACTTAAAAAGCCTAAAAACAATTGAAACAGGTAGGTATTAAATAACTTAAATTTGTTGTTTAGAAAATAAAATATTAAAGGACAGAGATGTATTTAATTTTTTCTCGGTTTAACTGGTTTTATCGCAGGATTTTATCGTAGAGAACACGGCATCACAATATTGAATGCTTTTACAATTTGCCGTAAAATCATTTTAAGCTTGTTGAGGCAAAACAATGCTTCTACTTAGTGCGGATGTCATGTTCTTCAACGGACAGCGACTACTTGTATGCTTCTTATAATATTGTAAGTAAATATTTACTTACCTAAGACGTAACAAAAGACAGATTACGAGAAAATACTGGCAACATTCGCTTTTAAAAGTAATATACTTGGAAGGGTTATGTCAGGTTTTCTCTAAGGACTACAGTATGGGGTTCTTCAAAAAAGAAGTTAGTACATTTTTGAAGGGTCGGTAACGCACGAGTGATACCCCTGGTGTTGCAAGCGTCCATAGGCTACCGTGACCGCTTACCATCAAAATGTAGGTACTACACTCGTTTGATAAACTCAAAGAAGACAACGTAGTTTTCTTATTTATTTTCGCATGTCTAAATTCCTTCAGAGATTTGTCCCATAAGCATTTTAACTTATATATCTTTTTTTTGTTTCTTTTTAACGTAAAGGATAATCCAATTTAATTGAGTAATCACCGAAACTTATCAATAAAATAATAAATAACACCTTCGTTATCGTAAACAGTCACCTTTATAAGATAAAGAACACCAAATTGGTAATTTTCATTGACTCCATTATAATGACCAACTTTAGAACTACCCGCAACACTACCTAGTATGTTCCTTAACAGTTACAAGTCAGATATTTCTAATTTTCGTACAAAACGGATTTCAAAATTCTTAGTTTTAAAAATATAAAAGTAGTTAAGCTATTGTTTCTAAATATATCAGTTATTTGTAACTAAAAAAAAAAAACTTTGATTGCTTGGAAAAAATTTTTTTGCTAAGTAATTTTTAGTTCAAACTGGTCAGATAGGCAGACCGAAATGTATAAGGGTCCCGTTTTTTACTTATGAGTAATATTAACCTCAAAAAAACGAGCAAATAAATTGTGTAAGTTAAAAGAAATAACAAAACATAAGTTATTTTATATTTTATATACAAACAAAACAGTTTCTTATGTTTCATATATTTAAAATCTAAAATTGTAAAAGGTTTAACATACAGCGTTCTATCTAGTTACAGTTCTAGCCAGACAGACTATGCGCCTTCCTGATTCACAATCTTTCAAATCAGTCACAAATATACATGGTACACATTCATGAGAATATATATATATATATATATATATACTAGCTGTCCCGGCGAACGTTGTTCCGCTGCCGTCCCTCTGTACCCGGCGAAAGTTGGTTTTTACCTATAGTGCCCGAGTCCGACTCGCACTTGACATATCGAGATAAAAACTATCCTATCTTTTAAGTTGGATCAAATAACAGATATTTACGAAGTTTGATCAAAATCGGTTCAGTGGTTTAGGAGTCCATTGAGGACAAACATTGTGACACGAGATTTATATATATTAAGATATAAATACTCTCGACATTGCTCATACAAGATCACGAAATATTAAATTGCACTTCTTTCAGATGTCCAAAATTTAAACAAATACCACAAGCGCCACTAAGTTGTCCTGAACCAGAATTAAATATACCTACAGTAATCTAATATACCGCGCCTCGAGACCAAGACTACGTCATTTTTTTAGGGCAATCTAAGAAATTGTGTTATTAAAATGCAAGCAGGGGAGGACTGAGGCATCTCCGAGTTCTTTAGATTTCATTATGTTCGATTACGTTATAGGCCAACGACGTTGTGGTACGCTGGACATGTTTAGACACTAGTCATCAAGGATAAGACACTGGACATGTTTGGTCACTAGTCAATGTGAGGCACTTGACATTGTGAGACTGGACATTGTGGGACGCTGGACGTTTTGTCACACCGGACTCTTTGGTGTACTGGACATTGTGAGCCGGAAGCTCATAGCTTGTTTCCGATTGGAAGTAGACGATTCTTTTCTTTGTTGAACTATGTTTAAATATGACAACCTTTAATTTATACTAGCTCAGGCACCCGCGTATGGAATTAGTTACAGAGAAAATCTAAAATTCAACTTTTCTTATCTCAAAACGACTAGATGCGATCGTTGTGCTGTCGTTCGCTAGACCGCCTCAAAAGAAGTGGGACTTGTTTGAATTGGCTGGGGTTGGTTGAACTTGCCACCAAGATCGCTCGTGATTCCATGTAGATATGTGAGCCGCACTTACGACTGCGAGAGTATCTATATAGTATCCAGTAAAAATATTAAGGCATATTTAGGACCCAAATTCTCAAAGCTACACAAAGGAAATCGCCATTAAATTGCTACCTGTCATCTTCTTAATTATTTTACTAGGAAGAGAGGTTTATTACGGAATCGCGATTGAACCTTGAGAATTTAGGAATGAGTGTCAAACAGTATTATACAGGTGGGGCCAAAATCACCACTGACATAAATGCAACCCAGAAAAAACCCTTTATTGTAAACAGCTCTACCAGCAGCACTGGTAGTGCTGTTTACAAATGATAGCAATACCGGGGCACCGTTCATAAGTTTTATAGTACAATCGAAAACAAAAATACTAGAAGAAACCAGCCAAGTGCGAGTAGGAGTTCCGTACCTTCGAACAAGATTGACGTGTGTTTGTATTACAATGGATTGACGACGAAAAGGTCGTTTTTCCCCACCGACCAACTGAACGGCACAACTAGTGCGGTCGGTGGGATATGTCGAGCGTTTGTAGTCATTTTAATTTTTTATTTTTAATATTATTGCGAATGACAGCTGTCAAATTAGAAAAATGATAGATCTCATCAAGATCTTTATTTCTGATGACAGCTGTCAAACTAGAAAGAGCTATATCTCCCTAACTATTGATCTTAGACTAGCAGTTTCTTTGTGGAAATGATAGGTCGCATCAAGATCTTCATTTTTGATGACAGCTGTCAAACTAGAAAGAGTTATATCTCCCTAACTATTGGTCGCAGACTAGCAGTTTCCTTATACACCGTTAAATTTTAATCGTTTTAATGCCGTGGACAGGTGATCAGATGCGTGAAACACTATCGATTTGTAAAGATAAAAATATATTTTTTTAAACTTGAATCAATTCTTGCTTGAGTTACAAAATGACGCGAACCATTAGTAGGGAGGTCAATATTCAAAGAGACCGACCCTATTATGACACATGACTCATTTCACCAATGACGCGTAGCGCAGTCCACGTGGACTTCGATAAATTGACCAATTACCGCCCCGACATCTTATTTGATTGGCAATTCGCAAGGCGTGTGCCCCCCGCGCCCCGCGGGCTGCGGTCAAATCATATCAAACCACCCATTTTTTCTAAGATGTCACCGGTGCGGTGCGTGCATCGCTGTTCGCGATCCTTGTCGCGCGAAAGTATGGCGTCTCGAAATAACGCGTACTCTAACATGGAGTACCTTGATATGGTGCAATTAGGTCCCGGGATCTAGGTACAAAGCATTTACGGCGGTCCCAAGCCCGTAAAAGTATGTAGGAAAATGTACAATCATTGAATTTCTTCAAACGAACAAATTGACACCAGCTGAGCGAGTCAGTGACCTGTACGACGTAGGTAACTAACTCGTGGCGCTACTACAGGTTTTCACGCACTTTGCGGATTTTACAGTATCACTTCCTATCTTTTTTTTATTTTAAGAGATATAACCTTGATTAAGTTGTAGAAATAATAGATCTCATCAAGATCTTTATTTCTAAGAGTAAACTGCTAGTCAGATCAATAGTTAGGGTGAAATAGCTCTTTCTAGTTTGACAGCTGTTATCGAAAATAAAGATCTTGATAAGATTCTATCATTTCTGCAAGCAAACTGCTAGTCTCGGTTCAATAGTTACGGAGATGTATTCCTTTCTAGTTTGAAAGCTAACAATCGAAATTAAATAATGATTAAAAATTTAGTTTAAAAAAAATAAAAAAAAAAGCGAACTTTGCTGTAACGAGACAAATTTTTCATCATCGATAACCACCTAATCCAAGAACCATGAGAAGATCCAAACAAATCAAGCCCGGCACAATAAGTATAATAAGTATTTTTGTTTACGATTGTACTTTAAAATATTTGAATGTCAGGTAGTGCTGTTTACAAAAAACGGAAAAAACTATACCTTGTAGGTTAAATATAGCTTGAGTTCTGCGACAGCTGTCAAAGTAACAGGCCTAGTACTGGGACGATGTTGATAATTTGTCATTAATACCGATTATTGTTGCTATTATTATTATTATGTTAAAATATATTATTAATTGATAAATAAAATAAGGTCTTTTTCCACCTTCCCTTTTTTTCGTTTCTCCTTTCCGGTCTGAAATAACTTATTAAGAAACCTTCCCGGCAGCCGTGGGCACAAAAACAAATATACAACGCAATAGGACGACAAACAAGGCAACTTGCATGTTTATATACCTATAAATATAGATAATAAACCGTAAATCCTACATTTAAATTTATAAAGTAACTATTTTTTCGATTGATTGTATCTGCAAAATCGACAACTAATAAGACAATTGGCGGAACGTCTCTCTTTTTGTGCACGCAACAATAAAGTATGGCACTGTCACGCACACATTTAACCGTCAGAAAATACGAATCTTGATAGACGTGATTCAAATGACAGCTGTCTCAGACCTCATCCTATATATTAAAAACTATAATAAATAATATTTCAAAGCGAATTAAATTAATAATAAGTTCTTTTTTTATTTTCTTCCTGTATAATTTAAAAGAGCAAATCACTTTCCCTTAGAACGACTTCTTTGTAGCACTCATGTTTTTAGAGCCTAAATAGTGCATAAAATGTCATAAAAATTAACTCTCAGCGCGATCCACTCGGTGACAAAATCTACGTCGAGTCTAAAATAAGCTTATTCAGAAAAGAACAAGTATTTAAAGCAGAAACCAGAATCTAAAATATTCTACCTTTTAAAATGGTTGTATTTGTCCCCTTTTCAATTTGAAAATTCGTGTCTTGTTTTTTACACACTCCGAAAAGGCAAAAGGTAATCAATTCTCATTATTGCGTTATGTTATATTTACGTAGCTTGGGGAAAATTATTTTTTGTACTATTGCTGCGAATGGTGAATAAGTATTTTATTAGGATCGACACAGGTGTAGCTTTAATCAACAAAACCAAAATAAGTAGATTATTACACAGGAACCAAAGAAGCTAATAACTCTCCTTTTGTGCTTAGCCCTAGTCGGGTAAAAAACTATATTCGTGATTGTCAGTGGTGAAATTAGTTGTATGAATATAAAAAAGTAGTCCAGTTGTATCAATTCACATCAGAATTGGACAAAACATTTTGGACTCGAATCATTCATTCCCTAGTGCAATCCAAAAGGTATGGCTTTCAGTTTGGACTCATCGTAACAATTAGTCCCCATCACCCTTATGGCTGTCATAAAGTTTTATCCCTTTCTCACTAAGAATATGACTACACCAGAAAAAGGTCTATAAATGGGGGTCACATTAAGTCTTTAGTGCCGTTAATTATCGCGTTAATAAACGCTTAACACAGACATAAGCCAAAACTTAGCAAGCAAATTTTATAATAGCAATCATTGTTGCTAGGTGTTTACTACATTATATGAATACTTGTAAGGTGAGCATGCTAAGTTTTGGCTTAACCTTTGTCAAGTGTCTTTTAAAGCAAAAATAACAGCGTTAAGCCGTAGTGGGGCCCCACCGTAGAGCAAACCCATTACGATCTTACCATTAGTAAATATCACGATATATGCAGTTTCAAAATCTGCATTCAATTATCATATACACTAGGAAATTTATTATTTCTGTATAAAACTGTCTACTCTAAAAATTTCATAAATAACTCTATTATAATTATATATTACAATATTGAAGTAATATCAAGTTCATATACACATGTGGATTAACATTAAATTTAATTAAATATACACCTAAATACCCAAACACAATAAAATATAATCATTTTTATTGCATTTATTGGAAATAACATAAGATTCGATCATATATTTTTAATATGCTATTAACATGCCCTATTTTGGTAGTACATCTAGTGAAACTTAACAACTTAACATTAAAGCTGGGCTATACCAACTAACTTTGACGTTAACCAGTCGCCAAAAATGGGAGATTGTATGAAAATTTCCATAATCAGCTATTTTTACACTTAACCGGCCCGTCAAAGTTCAGGAAACCACTAGCCGGTTAACTTTAAACATGGCTGATGATAGAAATTTCCACACAATCTCCCATTTTCGGCGGCTGGTTAACGTCAAAGTAAGTTCGTGCAACCCAACCTTGAAATTTAAAATGAAAAGACGAGATACGACATTGTATCCCCCCTTCAGTACAACTTATTTCAAATTTCAATCAAATTATTTTGTCACCACATCTGTCACACGCTATTATAACAATTTGTTGTGTATTTTTCTTTACTGCTTTATGTCATAGCATTTGAAACACATTTTAGGGTTGCGTAGTCAGCAAGAAACCCATATAGTTTCGCCGTGTCCGTACGTTTTTTTCTATCCCATAGTGGGAGTTTTGTTGGATAGGTTATCCAAAATTATTGAGAATAATAGATATTTGCGAAATATTAAGTTCTAAAATGCTAATTTTATTTAATCAAGTGTAATTATGTGTGCCTATGTATATTGCTAATATTTCAATACATTCAATGCCAAGAATATTGAAATTTTAATGAAAATGAACAAAATGTTATTCCCATTGACAGTCCTTTTTACTTATTTGTTTTGTTCTCTGGTGAATATTCAAACTATTCAGACAAATTTATAAGTGATTCATCACAAATAAAAAAAAACAGACATTGAAATTTAAAATAATTAGTGACAAAATGAAGTTTTTGAATTTACTATCCAATATAAAACGGCTTGAGCATTAAACAATGTATATAACAAGAAGAGACCGAGTGACACTAGCACTTTTTACTTTACTGAACTAAAAACTGTGAAAAAAAAACCTCAATAGAATTTGTGATTGTATTAATACACTGTGCCTGTGCTCTATCAACTTATCACAGCATGGAAAAAGCGTACATATTCTTTGAATGCCAATGAATTATTTGGTTGTGATTTTTAATTTTAATAAATATGCTTTTTGGGACTATGGTAAATATTACACTTAGGCATTTCGACGCAAAATGCAGCTTGTATAAAAGAAATCTAAGATTCACCAAAAAAAAATTTCAATGCTGCTTCTGTGCACTCAAGAAAAGCAAATGGCTTTTGACACCTGTGCAAAATCTATTCATAGTTTTAATAGAGTAAATTTAGTGCAGCAAACTTAGTAACAGAAATTTAAGGTTATAAAAAAACCAAATGTTTGTAACAACCTCTTTAATACATAAAGATAAAACTGCTAAAATAAAATATAAAGAAATATTTTATTCTTACAGTTTTTTGGTAGACTCCAATTCACAAATTATTTACGATAAATAAATAAAAATTGTATTACCTATTCCCAAAATTAAAGTAGGTAAATGAAAACAGTATCTTGGTTTATGTTAAAGATGTAGGCCATATGTAAAGTATGCTGCACAAGAAGCGGCACAGGAATGTAAAAACTTCGTTAACTTTGACATAATCACATATGCATTAATGTTAACTTTGATCAGATATTTAAAAAAAAATTATAACGAAAATAAATCATTACCCTACTAAAGACATAATATAACTGTTTTCATTTATCTATTGGATAAATACTATTTTTACATCTGAAATTTGACATTACTTATGAAATCCATCAATTTTTAACTTTGTCATATTACCTATAATGTCCTCTATTCGCTTTACATAAATTGTTGATATATTTCACTAATATCAAAATTCCACTGATTTAAATATCCTATCAAAGTAAGGGCAGCATCGTAGCACTATCAGTCCTCTGATCTCCAACTTGCGTCAGATCATCCAAAAGTTTTTTTTTAGTCCAAAAGTCACAAAAAAAATCACTTGAATTTCACTTCACTTGATCTTTAACGTGTTGTAAGAACTCGTAGTATGAGAATGCAGATTCTACTCTGTCATCGACTAACCGTTCTGTGAACAGCTGTCGAGATGGTGAATTGTCTCTGTAAGAAAAAATACATTTTTAAAGCACCTTGTTACATTTAGAGAATAAAGTATACTTAAATTGAATTCGTCAATGAAATAATATTTAATAATATCAATTAATTAAAATTAAACTTTGGGATTCTCTGCCTTTATTCATTAAAAAAGCCCAATCTCCTAATAATTTTGAAATCCTTGTAAAATCACATTTTACTGACATTAGTGGATCACTGCAAGTATCAAAGCATATAAAATTATATCTATTTGTATTATAGATATTTATATAAGACTTATATGTATTTATTTTATGTATATATGTATTGTTATTGTATGTAGATATTATTTTAAAAACATATTTAAGTGTAGTTTAAGATACTTCTTTACTCGTAAATATTACATCTTTTTTTAGGTTCACCCACCTCTGATTAATTTGTTATTATCCTCTACCCTAAGGTTATCAGGTAGAAATCGCTTATAAGCGATAAGACCGCCTAATTGTTTACTTTTGTCTACTTTTATTCTCTTTATGTAAATGAAAACATGTTGGTATTCAATAAAGTATTTATCTATCTATCTAATTAAAAATCTCTCATCTGTTAACTGTAAGATCGAATTCACTAGTGAAAATAATAATTCAATTTTAATTTTCACTCACCTTATTTCCATATGAACCTTTCTTATGAACTAAGTTCACAAGGTACAAAAGAAATAAAGCTACTGACCTTAGAACTAGTACATTAGCAGGGTAAGGCCGATCGTCGTTCAATTTTTCGATGAATGCGTGTAACAATGCATTCCCCTCGCTCTGTATTTGGGGCAGGGTCCTCGCTTCGTCTGGCAGCTGGCTAAATGCAGTCACCCCAAATGTCTCGGACAAGAAAGCCGGACTGACGGCTTGGCACACGTAGATTATCAAAGTATCACCATCATCTAGTAGATAGGCTCCGTTTAAGTTTATCCTGAGGACAGGAAAATAAATGGGTATAATGGTTATAAATAGAGGATCCTTTGCCTTCTTCGTCCAACAGTTAACATATTGAGGCTACCACATAATAGCCCAGTAACATAATCAAAAACAGGGTCTACCTTGCGTCTAATTTTTTTATATTGTATGTGATGGTACGGAGATGCTAAATCCAAGATTTCGACGTCGGCGACCTATGACCACAAAACTGCGAAAATTTTCACTTTTTCAGGTTGCGCCGATTTTGACCATCAAGGAACACTTATTAAACTAAAGCCATTATGCGCATTTTGAAATTAAATAATTAAAAAAAATAGTTATTTTTTAAGTTCATGGTGTTCAAGATACAAATTCTCAAAGTTGATCGAATTTTCCGTATTTTCAGATTTTTCCATAATCATTTAAAAATCCCTCACATAATTCAGACGGTGTCATAGGGTTAGTGAAACACTTTAACTGTTGGCAAAAGACAGGTGAAACCTTGCCAGACTGCCTTCCCCGAAACGCTGCCGTTGAGGGTGTAGCGGCCTATATCGTACCGCTACAAGCAAGGCTGACAAGGCGAGGTGTTATGCCTGGGGACCGCCGTGGTCCACTTAACTTATGCTTCGGTTTCTTTATATACTGTACTGTGAAGGAAACTTCGATAGCGCGATGTAGGACGCGTGACATCAGCCTTGCTTGTAGCGGTACGATATAGGCCGCTACATCACTCCCTTCCCAGACCGAAGGTCAATAATTCTTGCACTGATGCTTGCGTACGATCTTGAGAATGCCAAGTTTATGCGCCGTCCACAGTGAGTCGGGAGGGCGTGTAGTGCATGCCGAATATCAGCAGTCTGTGATGGGTCGAGACTGGTACGTTGCGCTGTGTGTCTACAGTGAGTCGAGACACTGGCGAGTGCCGGCATGGAGGTTGCGTATGGCCACGGTGAGTCGGGTCCATAGAATGATTGGCTGTGTGTCCCTTTGAATCGAGACACTGGCCTTTATTAGCGGCAGAAGTGACGAGCAGAGAATGCCACGCTGGAGTGAGAGTATTCGACAGGGTGGTGTGATGCTGTACAGTGGAAGTGCCACGCTGGAGTGTGAATCCTCAATAGGTTGTGATGTAATGCTGTACAGTTGCGACGCTGGAGAGGAGCTGCAGGAACTAGGAAGCGCTGAAGTGCTGCTATAGGTCCTGATGAAAGCTCTGAGATGCGAAGCGTACGGTTTAAACTGGTTCGTGTACCTGGTAGGAAGGAGTATGCTGCTGCTGCGGAAGGTGCGTCAATGTTCAGCTCGGGGTCACCAATGTTATGTGGGTTCAGTTCAATAAAAACTCACATAGATGATTGTAGATATATATTTACACAATAAATAAATAAGCAAAGCTACAATTAGCGGTTCGCGTATACAAGCACGTAAGCAGTCAGCGGAGCGCGAGCGAGCTGCCTCACGGTGTCAGATCGTAATATCGACTGTCGTCGCCGCGAAAACCGAAGACAAGTGAAAGGCGCCCGAGGCACTACCGATGATGTGCGAAGTCTCATCGCCGGGCCGCCAGCTGTGCGTTGCGTGGGACGGACGGGTTCCCACAAGGGTAAATGGTCACCTGTCTTCTGATTACAGTTTATGTGTTTTACTAAACCCTTTGACACCATCTGAACCATGTGAGGGTTTTTTGATGGTTGAGGAAAAATCAGCAAATACGAAAATTTTGCACATTTTGTGTAGCTGTATCTCGGAAACCATAGGGGTTAATAGAACCAATTCCGACCTTTAGTATAGCAAATTGTATGTTCTTTAAAATTATGCATATATTGGCAGAATTTTTCGCAGTTTTAAGGCTTTTGACAGTGACCCGAGGTCGCTGAGGTCGAAGACTTGGATTTAGCATCTCAGTACCTACACATCTATATATATAAAAATGCATCCCTGTTTCACTTGGTCACGCCATCACGCGTGAACGGCTAGACCGATTTCGCTAATTCTTTTTTTGTTGTGTTTGTTATTGTTAGGAGAAGGTTTTTATGAAAAAAAAACCGTTAAATTCGATTCGGACTCGCGCACTAAGGAAAACTCTAAGACGGCGAGACCAATTCGGGTAATTTTTTTTTGTTGTGTTTGATAGTGTTAGGGCAAGGTTTTTACAAAAAAACGGTCAAGTGCGAGTCAGAGTCGCGCACTAAGGGAGAACCGATTTAAATAAAATTTTGGTAAGTTATTATGCACACGCCGGGGAAGGTTTCTGAAGTTAGTACAACCCTTACACAAAAGGTTGGTGCGGCAATTACTTTAAAAAAAGAAACAACGTTCGCCGGGTCAGCTAGTACAATATAAAAAAAAGAAACCTAGTACTCTTTTGACGCAAGGTAGAATCACAAGGCGACTGGCGCAGATTGTATTAATAGCTTGTTCACTCTAAAAATGCATCTTGCACGTCATATCCACACACAAGACGAACACTAAGAAGTAAGAGGAGGAAGGCATTTCAGCAAGGTGCATTCTTATTGTAGTTGTAGAATTCTGTATAGAAATTGAATGCAGCTGCGGTAGTTCTTACATTGGCCAGACCAAACGCACAATTGCGGACAGGGTCAAAGAACATATTGCTGCTGTAAAGAATTAGACGACAAAATCAGCTATAGCAGAACATCTGATTAACTCAAATTCCAACTACTGGATTGAGCTCCACCAGCCTAAGGTTTTGTCCACTGATCGCCAATATTACCGTGAATTGGTACGCGAAGCGATTGACATAAAAAAGCATAAGAACTTCAATCGTGAGGATAGATACAAACAGTCGCCTGCATGGAATCGAGTCATAGGAAAATACGGCTCTCGAGTTTCACCAACGAACGCACCCAACCGTTAGTCTTGTGTGTAGTGATTATAGCAAGTATTAAGACAAAGTGAGGGTAGTTTAACAGGACGCCTCCACTCGAAGCCAAAGACGCAGCGCACCGCCAGTCTACACGTGACCAAGTCTAATGTAACCCAGCCGAAAAGTCGGAAAAAAGGTATTTTGCCAAATAAAGACGCGTTTAATCCCGTTTTATTTATAAATTAGTAATTAGAAACACAATAATTTTAAAACTTATAGTTTTCGAGATATTTGCAAAAGAATCAAACCCCCCCTTTTTTCAGTAAATGTTAATACATTTTGCAATTTTTTCGAGCGTAACTATTTTTTTTTTCAAAAATCGAATAAAACCTCATTCATATTTTGACGCGACTGCTGAAAAAAGTTGAACAAAAAATCATTTGTTGACTAGACTATACAAACTAATCGCACTAAACTCTCCTTCCGCACGTATATATCTTGGTTCAGGTGAAAACAAGGAGTTTAAGAGGAATTTGCAAGGAAAGGTCAGTTACGTAGGTACAGAAAATCGGGTACATAATGAATGGATTTACATGGTGACGTACCTCTCAGCAGTTAGATGCATCCGCGGTGGGTCAGGCACCGGTTCGTCCTCTTTGTCTACAGGCCGCGCCATGTGGTCTCTCAGCGAGTGTATCGGGTAGAGGTCGGGGTACACGCCCCGCAGTAGCTGCGACAGCGGCTGTGTTTTTAAGTCGCACATGTCTGCGAATCTTTCGTCGAGTCGCGTTGACGTGCCCGTCCTAAAGGCTTTCTGTAATAAACACAAGAAATTGAAACCAAAACAACCAAATTTTAAATCAATATGCATTTGCAGTTCCTAAGTAAAACAGCCGAAGTATGAACAAACGGAGACACACCAAAGTCTATTATAATCTTTACTATAATATTTGATGCGAAACCTTAAATCAAATCAAACCAACTAAAATACCTTTTGCAATCGAAACACTTAATGGTACGATCGAGGCCAGTGATCTTGTTTCCAGAAGTTCCGACTTTCAAAAGTTAAGTGCGTGATTGTACCCCAGGGCCTTTGTTGCTATGGTTACGCGCTGCCCCTCGCTTCGCACCGCATTCCCCACCTTAATGGACCCGAAAATGTGTTACTGCGCATGGTTCAACTTACGTGGCGCGATTTATACATTCGGTATCAACAAGGAGAAGACATTGGATTACCAGAGATAATATATACAAACGAAATTAATGATTGTGCCCCCCCGCCCCCTTACCATGGCGGGGGGAAAAGGTTTAGATGTTTTCCGTCGAGTATGAAAAGCAAAAACATTGTTTCCATCAACAACAACAAAAATTTGTAGCGATGTTTTTGTGTAATATTTCGGTAAAACATGAGCCGGAAACCCGGCTTTAGGTTGAACTTTACACATCAAGTTTTATGGTTACGCGTAGCGCCGCAACTTTTTGGCTGTTTTTGACATGTTTTTTATTCATTGAAAATAAACTAACTTAATATAGAAATTCTAGGCGATTTTTTTTTTAATATGAAAAAACAGCTAATTAATAAATTATAGGGTTTCCTGACTTAATATAAATATCTGCAAGTACTCATTTTTAAGCATATCTTATGTGATCATTTATAATTTATTTTCCTAACTTCCTTAACTCCTGTATTTTTAAATTTGCATATGTACAGTGGTCTTTAATCTACAGCAAATAAGATATACTGTTTTGGAATATTAGGGTATATTGTCGTCTGAAGCTGGTAATGTAGGAGTGTGCATACATATAGCGCGATCGAGAACGCGTGCTTATGCGACGTAAAACCAGTACGCTTGTATGAAGATCATGTACTTTTGTATTGGTACTATGACTATAGGGACAAGATAAATAGATACAGAAGGTCCACCCACCCGACTTTAAGAACCAACCGTCGCGTATACCAGTGACGCGGTAGTCGCGATTGACTTCCCCGTGTAAACCCCTTCACTTCGCCTGTCACAATCGTACATTCAGAAGGTTTAGTATGTACTGGTCTTTCTTAATCCATTGATATTGTGCTACAGTCCTGTTTAATGAAGTGCACTTACCCGCTTGAGCAGCGCAGAGAGGTAGAGCGGCAACAGGCGCAGTGAGACTGGCGCTTGAAGCATGTTGGAGGCGGCGCCGGCGGGCAGGTTGCGGGCGAGACGGTGCGCGGACAGCGCGTCCACCGCCACGTTCGTCAACGCTTCTCGCGCCTCCGACATAGACGCCGACGCCGCTCTATCCACGGCTGGAAATAACATATAATAATTAATATTTTGGTCATATCACTCAGCGCCATCTGGTCCCAAGCCACCAACATCATCTATGTTGACAGCCGCCTATAAGTATAAAAATAGTTTTCACTAATGCATGGAACGTTCTATATTTGCTAGTATATATATATTATAAATCGACCTGTTGGTATTCTGGTTAGAGCGTCCGCTGTTAAAACCGCCGCGATCGATACCCGGATTCGACATGGGTGTTTTTCTGGAATGCTGTTGTTTCTGGTCAACATACAACAGACTACTTTCCTAGTTTACGCCCAGAGCAGTATATGTTACGGAGCACACCTTCACAACGGCGTAACATAGTATATAAACAATTGTTAGTAGGTATAAGGTTTATATTGTAAAAATAATTTTGTCTTATGTTCTGTAGGTTCGTAAATATTAATAATACGTATTAATAAGTAAAATGTATTGTATCGTTAAATACAAAGTAAGGGCACGTTTTTTGCTTGTACATTCCATTACAAAGTGTCTTAAGCCTACATGTGCAAGCGGGGAACGTGCGGGGTGAGAGGAAAGATATCTTGTGCAGATGTTGTCAGATAGAGGCCCTGGACCAAAGGGCCTCAGTTCTACGCGATTCACGCACAAGGCATCATCTCTCCTCTGTGGTGTTAAATTAGTGTACTGTACTGTTGTCACATTATAAGTTGTGTACATATTTTCCATAGTTTCATTCCCTCGCACCAAAATCTACCCCACCGCCAAAAATTATTACTTTACAGTATATGTTTATTAGTTTTATGAATATTTACGAGGATTTAGTCTATAGTAGAACCAAAGGTTTTATAAAAGTAAACAAACAGATGCAAATGAGATGGTTCTCTTTTTCGTGGTCAGGATGGTTCTTTCATATTGGGATACGGGATTCTAAGTAGCGCACTAAGATACCATGTGTGTGTGTGTGTGTATGATACATAAATTTAGTCACACAGTTGAAACGCAAGTTAAACTCACCCATTTTACTAAGTAACCCTATGATACACTGTTGGTCTGCCGCGTGCAGCACATCCGGTAACGTACTCGCCAGGGGTAAGGCCATTGTATGTACTCGTATTCTTCGTTCACCTACAAAATGAAAACAAAATCACAAACAATTGCAAACACAAAATAGAATCATTTAAATTATAATTCAATGTTTATACGATTCTTAATTAAAAACATAAATAAAAATTTTTGAGCATTTATTTACTTACGTAGTGAGGTGATCCAAAATGTTATGAGTATACGTTTTGGGATGCGTCTTTGTAAAAGATTGTATTTGTGAGTGTAATAGCGCTTTAGACCGATTACACACACCACGAACAATCAACAGACATTGTCGAGCTACGCCATTTACGATAGACTTCATTGCCAGCCTTCATACGTCCCCACTGCTGGGGCACGGCCTAACCTTAACGAGGGTGATATGGGTCATAATCCACACGCGGACCCAGTGCGGATTGTGAACTTCACATACGTCTTTTTTTTTTCTTGACGTATGCAGGTTTCCTCACGATGTTTTCCTTCACCGAAAAGCCAGTGGTGTGAATAAATAAATCAGTGTTTTTGAGAAATTAAGAAAAGACTCATTGGTACACGCCGACCCCGGGGTTCGAAGCTCCGCCACTTGGGACGTGGTGGACTCGGCCACCACCGACCTTCGATAGACTTAAACACAGTCAATTAAAATACAAATTTAAAACAACAGTTTTACCTTTGCTACTGGTATAGAGTAAAGCGGCCTGGAAGCACACGTGCTGGAGATCTGACAATGACTCTTCAATAGCGAGCTGCATACCGAAGCCTGCATCCGGAGAGACATTGGGTAACGATAGCAAATCTGTTGAACGCACAAAGAAGTTGCCGTGGAATGTGTGGATCGCAATACCCCTGGAAGAAAACAATACTAAATTATAGAATGACTAAAATAAAATTCCGAATCAAAAGACAACTTTCTTAGTTTCATCAAAGTACTTTGATTTCATAGAAAATATTCATCATAATCTTAAATTATTCACACTTTTTATTATATCTCATAACTAGGATAAGCCCATAGACGTAGAAAAGTGGACGGCGCATGTCCTAGACGATGTGAAAACAAATGCTCGCAAAAGTGTGTCAGAGACGAAGCGAAACTGTGGTGACTTGTCTAAGAGAAAAGTGTGGCCAATCTAGTGAGGCACAGTCTATAGGACTAATTACAGAGCTCGAAGTCTATGGATAAGCATTTTCTTGTACTAGAGGGCCCAGAGAAACAACTTTTTTGCAATTGCAAACAGAGACAACATTGTTGTGTCACTATATACAAGTATCTGCATGGTGACATAACATGGCCACTAAAAGGATATGTTCGTTCATACACAGTAACTTTACACGGAGACAATGGTTTAGCGTTTTACAAAGTTGATAATAAAAATAAATGAATAAATGATAAATGCTTAGAAAAATTTGAACTTAATTGATTTGTATTGGGGCATTTGTAATATTTTTTTAAATTAAAATATGGTATGTTTTGTTATTACCCAGTGTAAGGCTATATTGTATTTTAATATGAAGTTGAAAAAATATAAAACATTAACTGGTGAGTTTCTTGCCGGTTCTTCTCGGTTGTAAATCATTCCGAACCGGTGGTAATTATTTTGGTATTTTCTTTTATTTAAAATAAAACTGACAATTTAAAAGTCCCGTTTAAAAGTCTATTTTTAATAAAAAAGTTTTACTTTGAGTTTGAATACCATTACATACAGTAAAGACAGTCGCCGCACCTCTTGTGAAGTAAAGACAGACGACCCCGTTGTCCCTTTGTGACCACTCGCATAAAACACACATAAATATACACGTATACACTAAACATAGTAGTCTCGTAGTGTAAGTAGCCACAAATCACGCAGCTAGGAGTGACAATGGTTTACCAAAATAAAGAAAATGTCTTACTGATGACTTCCAAATGTAATTAGGTAGCTTACCTGGTACATCGAACACGCATGACCGCCTCGAAGCCGATCTTCCTGGTGAGGTACCGCGTCAGCATGCGTTTGAACTGATCCGCTTGCCACGTCCGGCTGGCGCGGAAGACTGGGATGTGGTACACCGTGCCAGCACTGAATTTGCTCATTCCACCTAAAAATAAGGATATATTCTCATTTCTTTTTTTACACAAATTCAATTTTCATAATTTCTACCTTAAAGAAGGGTAATTAAAATGCGTAGTTTGTATAAATAATAATTAAATACAATATCGTCATAATGTTGTCGTTAAACATTTGAAATTTAATTTCTTAACAGTTTTGCTTGTAAAGTGGCTTGTGTTTCACTTTTTAGATTTATAACGCACTAATAATGTTAAATTTCGTTATCGGCGTGGGCGGCAATTTCTTGATTATAGTAAAACAACCGACACAGAATAAAAAATAAAAAAGTAACAGAATAAACATTTTTAACTAGCCTATGTCCTTTTCCAAGGTGCAAGCTATTACCTTGGCAAACTTCATCAAAATCGGTTTAGCGGTTTAGCCGTAAAACGGTAACAAGCAGGCAGACACACACACACGTTCACATTTATAATTTTACGTTTAACTTTACTAGTGTGGTTGTGATTTTTAGCAAAATATAGACTGTTGGCGGCTTCACTACCAAGTGTGTTTTTTTTTTCAGGATTACTTTTATTTTACTTGCAAAAAAAAATGATACGCAAATACAATTGTAAAACCCAAAGCTTAAGAAACGATGTTTCTAGTTTATAGATAAGCGAGCTAAACAACATTTTTAAAAAAAATATTACACAAACTCACTTAACGTAGCCAGGTCAGAATACTGCGAGCCCAGCAAGAACAAGTCAACCGCGATCTGAGCTCCGCTGCAGTCCAAAGCCATCCGCTTGTAGAAATCAGTCGCGGGGTTCAGGTGGTCTACTTCTTTAGACGAGCGGGCGTTGGGATCCTCTCTAACAAAATATTAGTTAAAATGTAACTTGTAAATATAAGTGTTCTTAAACACTTGAAACTTAAAAAAACATTTTGATAAACTTTTTTTACCCAAATTCATAAACCAGATACTTCTCCTATTTTCTTTTATTTCAAAAAGGCGAAATAATTAAAAAAAATAGGAATTTTACGGCAAAACGGTGTAAAAGAACTACTTTGTTTTATATTTATAATTAATAACCTAAAAAGTAGGAAAATTAGTAAACGGGAAGCATCAACTAGTAAATCAAACGGAAATTTAAGTAAACACGTGTATTAAATTTGCCGTAAGAATTAAATGAGAAGGAAAATAGAAATTCGAGGAATTTAAGAAAACGGAGATTCGTGCCTAAAGTGTTATTAACTTACCGTGACTGCAATGCGCCGGGACCAATATTGGGCAAACACGTTTGGATCACTGTTACACGCCCTCCTGTAGGTGCCTGCAATTAAAAGATGCAATTGATTTGAATATTTACAATATTGTTTACAAAAACACAAGGTTGAAGACTATTCTTGTAAGGAAAATATTCAATTTTTAAAATGATTTTTAAAAAACTTCTTTACTACAGTAAAGCAAGCAGATTGGATGACAGTAACGATTATACATATAAACCCATAACTATCCATACTTACGTTTATATCATTAACATACTATTATATAAGTAACTATCTTTGGAAGTTTGTTACTCAAATCATATTGCTACTAAAAAAATTGGAATTTTTCAGAAGTTGGACAGAGTAGGTCCTGGATTCGCACATAGAGTAATTTCACCATGAGAAAAAAGCATAGTTTCCAAAGCAATCAGGAATATAGTTGATTATCAGTTTTGCAGAATACGCATTACCATTAGCTTGTAAGCAGCTTGCAGCGCAGCCCCAAGAGCAGAGGCCGGCACTCCTGGCGTGGAATACCGCTGCGGCAATATCGTCAACAGCTCCTGCACCATCTCGCGTCGTTCGCCGAGGTTCACCAACAGTGATTCCGGTGATGGCAGGAATATGTCTACAAATATAACGATCATTACACACAAGGCAGATACTATAAGATATCTATAATACAATCAAGATATCATAAAAAGTATACTTATATCTTTATTGCGCTCTTAACGGAAAATATGGACGAACAAAAACGGAGCAAATAAAATGTATTTCATCTTTATATGTCTGCAAATATAGCCATCGGCGCCTAAGTGTGTTTAACGAAGGGAGGAGGAGGATTATGAAAATCTTTGGAGCCGTACATACATACAAGAATTACTCGATAAGGTATTAGATAAAAGAGTAAAATAAACCTAAATGTCAGACTTACCATCAATATCGATGACAGTCATCTCCTTAGGGCGCGTGAGTCCGTCGCTCATTAGGTAATAGTGGACGTGCGCATCGAAACATATAAATCCGACTTGCGTCCGCGCGTCTCCGGGTAGTTGGTCTAGATTATTCTTCAGAGTGTCACACATTACCTGTTGAATAAATCATAGTTAAATTGACATACATATGTAATGCTCTCTCCCCATGGTTTCAATCCCCAGAAAAGGGTAACTAGTGGCTGGATACACATACATACATCATTATATGGGGGACAGGCTCCTTTTAGTATCCAGCGTTGAATGTTGTGAACACATCGCCGCAACACATTTACATTATACAAATTTTTCGTTTTTATACCCTTACAAATACACTTATCCAATACAGTGTATTTGTACTTAATTAGTTTTTTACACCACCTGCTCGACATAGTCCAATTGTATGTCATGCAAACCTCACCTAAAGTTGTACTTTTGATTGAATCTCTAGGGTTTTAATGTGATTTCAACTTAGATTCTCAACAAAAGTTTTTCTGATACAATTGCTTTCTATCTGAGAAGTGTAAAAATTTGAGTAGTTATTATCCTCAAGGATAAAGGTGTTTTTGTTTTAGGCAAACTTGCATCCCTCGTTGCACTCAGGATTCTAACTCTGCTCAGTTGTCAACCCTGGAATCCTTCGTTACGCTCGGTATTCTATATGGCGCCCGTGACGTAAGACACTGCTTTATGCCCTCAGTGAATAATCAACTATTATGTCACTTGAGTAGTTGTCAATCAGTAGGTTCATAGTATTAAGTTCTAGATTAAAAGACCAGGCTCAAAATAATTAACCGACTTTGCTAGTTCTTGAGTAAAGTAAATTGTGCAATAATAATTAACAAGTAAATTTTATTTGTCAAAAATCCTATTACCAAAATTTATATTCGTATTTATATATATATATATATATCGTATTTATAAACACTTTAGCCTTTTCGACCGCGAGCCGTACATAAAAATTCTAACCTGTAGATATCCCGACTCCCTCGCCATCTGCGACACGTCCATCAGGAACAGATAGACGGCCGGTTGCGGTGGACGCAGCATGTACTCGCCGGGAGCTATGTACTCTATCGTAGCAGACTTTATCTCGGGCCTTCTAGACGGGTCACCATACGACTTGCTTACAGGATCATACTGAAATTCTTCGGGCACTGTAAATTCATTTAGGTTAAAATAAATAGCAGTATAAGAGCCAATGTTATTTGACAGTACAACTTGGGTAAGTTAATATGACACCTGGCCGCAGTACATGACATCACTTTTTGTGAACGAAACCATAGCGCGATCTAATTCGACGCCAGCGCCATAGGAAACAGCGACCAGTTAGCAAATAGGAAACATTTTTATATGATGAAAAATTATTATAACACATCTAACTTATGACTTTATACGATTTTTAACATAAAATAAATGGCTATGTGTGAGTAGAATAATTAATAATTAAGAAGCAAGTCAAATATGCGTCGTTAGATTACACGTTGTTACAAAATGCGTTGAAGAAATAAAGGTTCACTGCTCATTCCCCGTAGGTGATAGCGTGATAATATGTAGCCTATATGTTGACCCGACTTCTTAATAATATTCGTGCCAAATTTGAAGTAAATCCATGCAGTACTTTTTGAGTTCATCCCGAACATACATACAGACAAACAGATAAAAATTCTAAAAACTATATTTTTGGCTTCGGTATCGATTGTAGATCACACCCCAAGTATTCTTTTAAAAAAATATTCAATGTACAGTTTTGACTTTCCTACCATTTTATTATATGTATAGATAATATAATGTAGCATGCGTAAGTAGTGCAGTTACATCTTAACTCACTAATGTTTACATTGGAATACAACAAAAAATAATAGTGTACTATATGTAGTTTAGTTCTATGTAATAATTACTTAATCACATAAACTAAAGCACGTAATAATATAAAGATTCCTTTGTTAAAACTGTTTAAAAAGAACAGAAAAGGGCAGGAGTTTCATCGCAAAATAAATATACTAATATGGACAAAACTTTTGACCAGGAGTCTTAGAATGTGGATTTAATATTTATTTTAAATTCTCTCAACCTCTATGTGGACAAAGACAGTAGCTCCCTACAGTTACAGTTATCACACTGTGGCATGTGATACAGTTGATAAAACTCTTTTAGCATATTACAAAACTAGTAAAACGCCCTGCTTCACACATGGCCGATGGTATTACACTACTCAACAAATTTTCAACTTTTGATTTTATCTGAGGTCGCATTATGTGATTACTATTTCTTGCCACTAAAGTAATAAAAATATGCAAATATACACACACCATCACATCTCAATGTCCAGATAAACATCCATGTCCGAAATCACGAATTTTCCATAATTTTATTCTAATTTTAATTGAAATGGCGTAGTTTTTTTGGAGTGGCTGGCTTTTCTCTTGTACTCAGTAGCAGGGGTCTCTCTAATAAGGCTCCAACAGTAATCCGCGAGCATAGCAGGCTCCCATCTGCCTTGAAATCGCTTTTCAAATGCAACAACATCTTGGTGAAAGCGTTCGCCATGTTCGTCACTGACTGATCCCATATTTTCAGGGAAAAAGTCCAAATGCGAGTGAAGAAAATGCAACTTAAGTGACATATTGCATCCCATTTTATAGTAGCAGTCCAATAAAACTTTTATTTTTTCGCGAAAATCTTCAGATTTCTTGTTACCAAGGAAATTGTTAGTGACATCGACAAAAGCGTTCCATGCTTGTTTTTCAATATTATTGAGAGCAGATATAAAAGATGGATATTGAATCAGCTTTTTTATGTCTGGACCTACGAAAACACCCTCTTCAATATTCGCGTCACTAAGCTTGGGAAACTTTTGCTTGAGAAACTGGAAAGCCGCACCTTCTTTGCTTATTTTTTTCACAAATTTTTTTATGAGCCCCAGTTTGATGTGCAATGCCGGCAAAATAATTTTATCTTGCTCAACCAATGATTCAAATTTTACGTTTTTCAGGCCCACTACTAGAGAGTGACGTAATGGCCAATCTTTTTTAATAAAATGTTGAGCTCGAGCTCGGCTATCCCACTCGCAAAGAAAACAACAATATTTTGTATAGCCTGACTGCAAGCCTGTTAACAAAGCAACCACTTTAAGATCTGCACAAACTGGCCATTTATGATCTCTGTATTTAATTTTTTCTAATAAAAGTTTCATAACGTCATAAGTTTCTTTCAAATTAGCACTATAAGCGAGGGGCAAGGACGGTAACTCATTTCCATTATGCAACAATACTGCTTTCAAGCTACTTTTTGAGGAATCAATAAATAAACGCCATTCAGCAGCTACATGATTTTGCCCAAGCTGTGCCATTAATCCATTTACATCATTGCAAAAAACTAAGCCATCTTCTTTAGAATAGTACGGAACCAGTGAGCTATGTCGTTTACGATAAAAAGATACCTTCACATCTGATTCACATAGATTCCATTGCTGTAATCTGGATGTCAATAATTCTGCCTTATCAATGGGTAAATTTAATTCTCTTAGTAAGTCATTAAGCCTAGTTTGATTCAATAAAAGTGGCTCAGCTGCACATTTTGGGACATATTGGGGGTCCTCGCTATTTTCACTATCCGTCGAACTCGAGTCGACTTCAACTGTCTGAATTAAATTCACTGGGCACTCAGGAACAGGTAACTCGTCAGAATGTGGCTGAGGTTTTATTACCGATGACACGTTGGCATACTTAATACTTCGTTTTGATTTTTCAGAAAACCCCTTTAATTGCGTTAAACAAAAATAACAATCGACGGCATGATTCGTTGGCTCCATCCACACCATTGGCGTACCAAATGGCATTTTTTTAGTTGTTCCCTTACACCAACCATTGAGATATGTATAACATCTTAAGCAGCACACTTTAGGAACCCATGACTTGTCTTGATTCCTTACGACACGGTTAAAATAAGCTTGATAGCACTGTTTAATTAAGTCAGAAAGTGGTTTTTTTTCGATTTCGGCGTATAAATACGATATAGCAACAGACAAATATAGCAAAATAAATCAGGACTGTTAACACACACTCGCGACATTTTAGAAGTCAGTTAATATACTAACAAATGCACTATGTTCCATTTGCAAAAGTAATAAGTTTCCAGACTACCCGCATTTTAACTTTGTGCAGATGTGATATCGAAATAAAATGCATACAGTATTTTTATATTGGTCAAGCTTATTATGAAATAATATGAATTGGGTCAGATATTTTTTAAGTGTTGAGTAGTGTTATATAGCCAATCCAGAAACTGATAGTTATTTATGATATAATCAGCATAAACTATTTATGTGACAAATTCCAAAAAAAATAATATAAAAGCAAACTGTATAGTAAATTAAAGACTTTAATGCACATAAAAAATTTTTTACTGATATTTTTAAGTGTGCCATTAAATATAAGGAATCACTAACAACTTAATTAATAAATAAATTAGATTTCACAGCAAGAACTAAGACCTCGAATACAAAAAAAATCAAATATGTAAGGAGCTAATAAAGTCATATAGATAAGAACAAAAATAGTAATTTGTACTCACGGTCATTAACCCGGTAACACAGATTGCACTTCCACCGTTTTGAGTCGACGAAGTAAACAAATGGATTGATGTAGGTGCGACACGCACGACACCGCACGATCGTGTTGCATTGTATTACAGGTAAATGCTGTAGACAACAACATAGATATGCAAAATGTACAAATATAAATGTTTGACTTTTACTGTCATGAAAACATATCATCGTATTAGCCTATGTCCTTATCCTTCTCCATGGCACGCCACTTATGAAGGACCCCTGCCTTTCACATCCACACATCCAGCTTCTACTAGTCACCCGTTAGAAGTCATTGGTCCATCTAGTTAGTTTAGGATGCAGTGTCCACTCTAGGACACATCCTTCTGCTTTATCGGCAGGCCTGACCAGCCCACTTCCAATTCAGATTGCTAACTCTGCAAACTACTTGTATAATAGGGATTTTATTTCTCTCTTGATAACTTCATTTCGAATGCGACCCGTAGTTAGGATAACTCTTTTAGCGCATTAATAATAAATGCACACATCCCGATAAACTGCTCAGTAGTTTGGAAGAATATTCTGCTTGTTTTAACAATACTTGTTTGAGAAATATAGTGAAAAATATTTAATATATAAAATATATATAGATAAAACATATATACCAAGAATGCTGGCTACATTATGTTGATGTTTAGAAATATTTTTTTGTTTTAGGAAGCGGTCTTTTTTTAGGAATTTTCATGATTTAGTCAAATACGACTTACGATTCTATGTTTCCCTTCAGCCCGACATGTAAATATAACTCGGCCGCATTCAGAAACTCAACGAGAGTTAAAACAGGTTGGACGGATAGCGGGATAGAAAATATACTTTTCTGCATGACAGAAAAAGACAGAACACCACCCTATGGAATAATGAGTTCTTAATAATTAAAATACTTACATTTAGGTCTTTGAATGGATGTATCAGTATTCCCAAAGGCAACCTGGACTTCTGTAGAAGGCTGTTCGTCTCAGGTATACGATTTATTGTACACCTTAAAATCCTGTAAAATATAAAAATTGTTATTGGTGGTGATGGTCAAAAATCTAACAAGTTTAACAAGTTATGGCCTTTGACCAAACAGCGGAAAAGTTCTTTTGAATAATTTGAAATTCTTTAGCCTAACACAAATTAAAGTCTTATTTTGGTACCTTGTTTATCTTGTTATTTGTGACTCATAGAGCAGGAAAATTTAGTGTCAGTGTAAGAAAAAAACCAGGTCACATATTGTCAGGGTTCCGTAATCAAATGGCCAAAATGGGGCAAGTGCAAGTCACGTATTGGGTAAAAGTTATGTAGAATGTGGTTATTTGAATATAATTTGTTAAAGTTGATACTTTATATCATGATTTTTTTAGGATTTTGAACACGCAGTTCAAAAGTTAGAGGGGAGGACGCAAATTTCTCAAATTTAAAAGCTAATAACTGCAAAACATACATCTTCAAAGTTACTAAGGAACCTTGAAAGAAATTTCAAAGACCTATTCAACAATACCTCACACAATGAGGTGCACTAAAAAATTTTGGAGTACATATTCTTTTTTTCAGTTTTATTGCAAAATTGTACGGCGGTTCATATAAGGCACCAAACTTCATTATGATTATAATAGAGAGACAGACGGACGGACAGAGAAGAAAAAATTATAAGGGTAGTACTTAAGTACAACATTTGTAACGGTTTGTAAAAAACAAAATAATTAATGATTAATTGCATTAAAATTGAGATCTCTCAAACACGAGTACATATCAAGTATCATGTTCATTAACTATCAAAAAAACCATGAAGATGCAATATTATATTTTAAATATACAGTCGTAAACTGTTCTAATATTCTAGACCAGAAAGATCAACAGTCAGGGCCTTTACAGCAACATCATCAGTCTTTGCATTTCCTGTTACAGTGGACCAAACGGTTTGCGGTACCCTAAACAACGACGACAAATTGAAAAATAGACTACTATGTAACATAAAATTATTTAACAATCACATACATATGTATGGTACCCTCAACGTGAAATAAAACTCACACCTTACTGACTTTATTAAGCCTAGAAAATTTAAGAACTATCACAGTAACACAAACCCAGAATATAAAACCACAAACTATACACATTGAGTCCTAATTCTACCTTCACACATTATGCTAGTGAATACACACACTACGCGAGATATGAGATTCCATAAATAGAAACATTAGTCATTATAAACTTACAATGATTAAGCCACTAAGTGACTGTGATTTCTGTTGCCTATATTTCATAATTAGATTTTTGTAATTCATAATATTATGTACAAGCTTTTGCCCGTGACCTGCCCACACTATATTAAATTATACAGCAACTACTACTACTACATTAAGGATGTTAGATTCCGATTTATGTTATTCATTCTGCACTAATCTGACTCACTCTTGACGTTTTTCTAAGCTGCGTTGTTCTTCCTTATCCCTTTAGTGCAGTCATTGAAGCATTTTTGCTCAGAATTTTTTTACTGTGAACCGAATTGCATACAATTCTGGAATTAGGTTCATCTTACCCTCAACTTCAAAAGTGAAAATGATTTGAACTCCGCAACCACCCTGGGGGTGGTTGCCACCCCTTCTCGGGGGTGGATTTTTTTTTTCAAAATAACCTCGGATATCGATAGAGGGCCTAATTTTAAGCAAAAAATCATCCATAAAGTTTTTCAAAAAATCCAACACTTTCAAGTTATTGGCAATTGAAAATTCGCAATTTTTTCACGTTTTTCATCGGTTTTTTGCAAATATCTCCAAAAATATACGTTTTATCGAAAATTTTATGAAGAACAAAATTGTAGCAGGTAAAACAATGAACAATTTGGTTTTTTATTAAGTATTCTAAGTGCAATATTAAGCTAGATATTAAAGATCAAAGCCGTTTTTTATTTTGTCTGAAATTTAATCGATATGGTCAATGCCATCTAGCGGCGAGCAGATGCATTTTATGCATTCTAATACAAAAGGGTTTTGTAGTGCTTGAAATAAGCTTTAAAACTAAGCACTATTAAAAGTCTTTTGCACGTAAAATAAGTGAGCTGTATTGCAAATAAGGGGAGCATCTAATTTTTTTTCTTTTAAATCAATGGGTTTCATAAGTGCCATTTCCACCAAAATTAAAATTAATCGTATTCCGCCTAGAATTAACTTTATTATGAAGAGTTTGATAGATAGTATCAGTTTGGCTGCTTCAGGACACATATTTTTCAAAAAAGTCACGATTAAAAAAAAAACAAAATTTCAAATTTTTAAAAAACCTACTTTTTTTTCATAATATCTCAAAAATGACGACAGATACGTATAAAAGTGTACGGATAAAAAATTTAGGTATTTTTCTGACAAACAATTTTGTTCTTTTTGTTTTTTCTGTCAAACAAAAATTGACAGAGATATGATTGTTTAAAGAGCGTGTAGCAGCTCAATCACAGCCTCTCTTAAGCCCTTTAACCCTTCACCGTTTTCGAAAAAAGGTTTTTTTACTATATATTGCAATGAAGGATGTTGTAGCCCTCTTCATTACCTTAACAATGGTTTTTTGTAAATTGTGATAGCATGAAAATTGAAGGAGTTATGGTCCAAAAACTTATCATATTTTTTTTCTACTTAATAGATAACTGAAAATTTCGGAATGTGAATATTTGGAGCAATGTGAAAGTACGCAGTATAATAGAGACCCACAACTATTGTAATGTGTATATATATACATAATATGGCTCATTGCTCACGAATTGGGGGTGGGTCATGAATGACGGTTTATTAAATCCACTTAAGTCTGTAGATCCACCCGCACCACAAGAACTGCTGAAAATGATTTTTTGCAACTGCAAAAAAGGATGTGGAGCGTCTTGCGGATGCAGAAAAGTTGGTCTGTTTTGTAATAGAACATGTGGAACGTGCAGTGGAGATAACTGCCAAAATAGCCCTCCAATTCAGCCAGAAGATTTTGAATGTGACAGCAACTCCGACATTGAGTCATGAATAATAATAGTACAATTTTATATAATTTGTAAATATTTTATTCAATAAATGGCAATTTTTTACTCTAAATTAAATTATTTTTAAATATGTAATCATATATATTTACTGTTTTAATTTAGGGGTAGTTTTAAGGGTAGAAAAGCTTAAGAATATGATAATCATTTTCGAGAGTGTGGAATAATATTTAAATCCTTTTCATTTTATCAAAAAAAAAAATTTAACATTTTTTTATCAAGGGGTAGTTTTCAAGGGTTGAAAGGGGGTTAAAAATTTGATAATTATTATAGAGAATATAAAATATTACTTACTCTATACTTACATCTTTTTATGACATACCAAAGTATTTTTTTGTGATTTTTTCAATTTAGGGGTTGTTTGCAAGGGTTGTAAGATTTTCAAAGGGTTGAAAATGATTTTAATATGAGGTAATTATGTTAGAAAATACTTGCCAATTTCACCACTTACTATTAGACATGTTTTCTAGCGATAAAATGGCTCAATGTCAATTTTTCCATTAAGGGGTTGTTTACACCCCTTAAAAATAATAGGCGGAGTTCAGATCATTTTCACTTTTGAAGTTAAGGGTAAGATGAGCCTAATTCCAAAATTTCATGCAATTCGGTTCACAGTAAAAAAAATCTGAGGTAAGACCGTATTTTTCGCTTCAATGACTGCACTACTTATAAATTTTAGTAAAATTGGCTCAGCCATTAAGTCAAATTTTAAATGCATATGCACTAATCCGACTCACTTGAATTTTACTAGTAACCTAGCTTTCTAAAGGTGCAAATCCCACTTCCAAATTTCATTGAGATTAATTCAGCATTTAGCAGTCAGAAGAACATAAATGGACAGACAGAGAGATGTACAGTTTTATAATATGTATATAAGACATTAGACATAACTTGTTCGTAAACCAAAGGTTTCGTTTCAGCACACAACACTAAATTGTATCATTTTCAACCTCATACATCTCCACTGTTAGGGCACAGCTTGCCCTCGCTTTGGCCGAGGTCAAATTTGGGCCATAGTATGCCCAGCAGCCCAGTAAATACATATTCACATATGCAGGTTTCCTCAAAATGTATTCATTCTATTAAAAGCCAGTAGTGGTCAGAATATTTCTTGTACTTAAAAAAAAAGACTAATATACTACTATTGTCACTTCCTGACCAACTATAAGAAGTAAGTCAGTCAAATGCTAAAGAATTGTAACAATTTTAACATTAGATCTATTATGCTTTAAGAGATAAAACTGTTTTAAGAATGGCCAGAGAGTCATACAGACAGAGATCACAGGCTTAGGAATAGGGTCTCATTCACTCTTTTGGGTACAGAAAACAATACTTGAAGTGGTGTTATGCAAGACAAACTAGTTTCTACAGCGTTATCTGTATGTCCATTGTCCTTAGTTCAGAGATAAGTTTCTACCTTCTGAGCACTTTGAATGTTTTTTCAGTTGTTTAAATAATATGCAATGATGTAAAATATACAGATATTTTTTTAAGTCTTAAAATTAAATATTTTATTTGCATTTGTTTTACAAAGCTGCCTTGGAATGGAATACTTGATATTGCTGCCTAGTTTGCCTTTTTTATATATTTATATTTATCACAGTAGGTATGCAATCCTTAAAATTTGGAAATTCAGCAGTATGTTCATTCATTCTAGTAAATTTTAGTGATTAGGTCTAACAGAGATTTTCTTTTCCGCCTTGAAAATATTGTTCTTGTCTTTATCAGTTCAGCTTGACTAGCAAGCCAAATATAACTAAAGAACATCACTATTTAACTCTTACGTCTCAGATATAGGCTAGATTAGTGTAAAAACACCATTTTTAAACAAATTTTGTAGAAGACCTGCTATCTAAAAGGTTTAAAAAATTATGATGTAGTCTTTTTGTTTTTTGCATGATCTTTTGGAGTGATTACATTTATGGTATTTACCTAATGCAAAAAACATCTAGGACTATTGGAACTATTGTTTCAACACTTGTTGAATAGGGGCCGTTCAAGTATTACGTAAGCACTATAGGGGGGCGGGGGGGTCCTTGCTTTGCTGATTTTTGATGACATGGGGGAGGAGGGGGGTCTAGATGGTGATTACGTCAGCATTCAATGGTTGAAAAAAAAAGTTATCCAATCGATAAATTATCGTTTTTTATCGTAATTGATAAAATGACAGTAATAGCACAAGGAAAACTGATTTTTGTCAAATAAAATGATAATTTTTTAAAGTTTTCTTTATTTTACCGAAAATCTGGTAGTATTACAAAAAAAAATTATATATTACTAATATGAAGTATTTTAGTTGACAAATAAAACGTTTTTTTTAATTTTTGTACTAAAGGAGATATGACATGGTTAAAATGGGTGTTAAACGACAAATGAAGAGACTGCATCGTTCTGCCGTAAATATTTGGAAAAATATTACTTCCACAAAAAAATTATTACTATTATTTTGCAAGAAGATGAAATTGGGAAAATTTTGAGACCAACCAGAACCATTTAAAATAAGCAGAAAAAAGTTATGGGCAAAAAAAACCTTTTTCTAATTTTTTTTCAGGACAATTTTTAGCGCCTTCTGGACTGAGGTGTTTGAAAAAAAAACGAAAAGTCAGAAAACATGTTCCTAAATATGTCCAGTCATTTTTAGCCCTATCAGATAATTATTTTTTATGTTTTGGACTGATAAATTGGGTCAAATCTTGTCTTACATTTTTAGTTTTTGGCCAGTAGCGTAAAATTTATTTATTTTTAACAGCCAAATTTTGTAGGCTTTATTCCGAGCTATTTTTACTTGAATTATTTGTTTTTATTTTTCATCTGTAAGGGGATTTGGTCGATTAAAATAGCATATTTTATGTTAACAGTCAATGATTTTTCAGGTAAAATTTTAAAAAAATGGTCAATCCAATTGAAATTTGGCGTCACCTGACATTTCGGCGATAACCTTAGCTTAAATTTTTTTATTGTAGATCTCGTTATTATTAGCCAAAAAAAAGCTACGCCCAAAACTTCAGAATAAAAATCGCTATTGTTTATGCTTCCATTGAACGTTTGAAAAAGAAATTTTAATTATGTTTTTATGCATTTTTTTTTTAATTAAAGGGTGTAATAATAATCAAACAAGCATTTTTATCTGAATTATTCTGAAAAAATGGCATTTATTTGATAATCTTAGGTTTACTTTCAGAATATTCCAAAAATTCAATCCAAAATATTAAATATTTTTCTATTTTGGCCAAAAAAGTAGTTTGGCTAATTTTTAGAGTGCTTTGGGCTAAATCCTCCTAGCCAAACTTGTTTACTTCTAAAGTTGACAAATTTCTGCTTTGACTAAAATAACTGCTTGATTTTCCAAAATAAATTATCTCCTTTCCTGTACCGTTGATCCAGCAGACACACAACATTGAGCAGCAAACATCCAATATCATCGAAAACTTAGAAGCATGGATGCGGGTCAATAAAGTTTGTTTAAATGAATATTATGTAAAACGGAAATCAGAGAATACAGTAAAAGAATAAAAAAGAATACATTAAAAGAATAATACAAATAAAAAGGTTTACGTAAGCATGGGAGGGGGGGGTAAGAGCTTTGCTTACTTTTGCTGACAAAGGGGAGGGGGGGGGAAACAATTGTAATAAATCTGCTTACGTAATTCTTGAATGGCGCCATAGTTCTAATAAAAAAGTTGCTAATCTCTAAAGTGTGTAGTCCATTTTAAGTCGGTTAAATAATTAGAATTAAATTAAATAAAGAATTAGTTACTATCTAGTACCTTGAACTGTAGCAAATAGTCAAAACAGTGACTACAAGAAATGTGTTCCACAAGATGCCTTAATGCATTAGAAAAAGGTATTTTTATCAATTTAGTAGTTTAGCCCCATTTGTTTGATTTTCATTATGTCACAGGTCAGTTGTACAATACAAACACTGGTTGTACATCAATCAAAATTTACTTACTCAGGGCTGCAATTAGGTGAATCAGCAAACTGATGTGCAAGTCTTATCTCTGGTGGGTCCTCAGGATATTCTGGCAAAACATTCCTGCATTGCAAAAGATCAACCATTTCATGACCCCAGAGCTGGTCAAATCCTTGTTTTGTTACACTTAACTGACCCATTTGCTGTGTCAAGCCTTGAGCATTGTATTGTTGAGGATACTGTCTTTCTGGACCCATTTGTGGTTGTTGCTGATAATTGGTGTAACTATTTGTAGGCATCTGTGGGTATCTGTTTTGTAGGTTGCTTTGAGGCCCAACTTGAGGTGCATTTTGTGATGGACCAGCAGGTAAACTTGGTGGACCAGAAGGAATACCTGGTAGACTTGGTGGCATGTTTGGGTGAACAGAAGTTATATTTGATGGACCTGAAGACATATTTAGTTGACCAGAAGGCATTTTTGAAGGAAAAGACAAACTAGATTGGCCTGTAGGTAAAACAGGACCTTGGAGAACACCTCTAGTTGGTGGACCATAAGGCTGTCCCACTGCAGGTAGACTTTGTGGTCCAGACGGAAGACTCTGAGGACCACTCATAGCATATGGAAATCCAGATGTGGCAATGGGGGGCTTTGCATGTTCTTCAGGTCCATTATAGGCTATATTCTGCTTACTTGACACTGGTGGACCATTTGTAGGAGAACTGTTTACTGGTGGTCCTGGTGGAAATCTGCCTCCTAATGACTGTATTGCTGGACCAGGAAAAGGATTACTGGAGACATTACCACTTATAACTGATGCAGAAGATGAAGACCCACTATAAACAGGTCCATTTACAGGCTGAACACTCAAAGGAGGACCTGGTATTGAAGGGCTGTTTCTAGAAGGAGCAGCCAATGGTGGTCCAGAAAATGGAATGTTAGATTGACTTGTTGCTGAGACAGATGGTTTGGAAGTACCTGGTCCAGGATGTTGCATTTGATAAGATTGATTAGTAGGGCTTGCATTAAAATTTGGTGTACTTGCTGCTGGGTGACTAGAGGCAGTTGATTGTTGGATCAAATCAGGTCTAGGCACTGGAGGTCCATTAAAAAGTGGTTTGTTTTGACTAGAAGTAAGAGGTGGTGCATAACTATTTATCTGTTGTTTTTGAGGAGAGAAATGTGGAGGATAAGATGATGGAGAATTTGCACTAGACACAGAACTGGTTGCTGGTAATGTATAACTTGATGTAGTGGAAGTTTGATACTGATTTAGACCCGCTGCTTGGGATGTTAGACTTATAGGAGGTTTTAGAAATGGATGTAAAACAGTCTGTGGTGGGGAAAATGCACTAGATTGATTGAAAGCTGGAGAACTACTTGCACTATGAGGATAATTATTGACATTTTGTCCAACAGCACTATTGACAGTATTGATAGCTGAGCTATTGTAATTCACATCTTGCTTCATTCCTACATATCCTGGTGGCAACTGATTCAATGGCACCTGTTTCAATTGTTGGCTATGATTGAATACTTGAGTCCCAGATTTGGTGTTTGGTGGAGGCCCCGAAATATTACTATAAGGGTTTGGTGGTAAATTGGACATTATTGCTCAACTGTAAACAAAAGTTACAATTAATATATAGCTCTTTAGGTCTCAATAATGGGCTTACCAAGAACTTTGTAATGTGATTAAATGATAGAATCAACAGCAAACTATTAAAACATGCAAATTCATTGCGAAGATGACGGATTGTTCTAACAACCCTAAATATGGTTATTTATCATGAATAATAAAACTTACCGGATTACTATTGTAGCTAAAACTGTATCCGTAACTTTTCTATACTATACCATTCTCATTACATATTTTGAAGGGCACATTAATGTAATATAACAGATTTATTAATATAACAGATAAAATACAACCTCTGACTTACGTGGCCGAGCAACGATTGCAGCGCCATCTGGCTGGCCATAGACAAGCAGTGCTACCGATACTTCTATCACGACGGGGCTGTTTTTTTTCAACGTGCAATAGCTCGCAATTATCGTGTGTATCGTTAAAAGCAAGGGCTTTAGCCATCTGTGCATAAAAACGATAGCATTAATAGAAACGCTGATACCCTACTGAGTAAAGAATGTATAGTTCATGTATAACTGCGCCAAGTAATGCGCAACTTACATACTTGGTCGAATACTAACGTTTCGATTACGTTGTTTTTCTTACTTGACTGGGCCCTGGGGCCTTAGACAAGTTACAATCGAAAAATCGTGCAGTATCGCTATAGAACAAGCGTTTTCGAAACCATAGTGGTAGACTTATTGCTCATGTATCGAAAACGCTGTATGTGACTTCTTAAATTTAGCGTTACGAAAAAAAGAATGGAATCGACCAAAATGTATGAACACAAAGATTACGACGTCACTTGCTATCGATGGAAAAAAAAATCATAGACTTGTTGCTTTTCTATGCTATGGATACTATCGCCAAGCCACTGTGGAGCGCCGAAATGAAAGTTGTCTATACATTAGGTAACCATATTGCAACTTTACAAACGCGATTCCTTTTTGATATTCGTTGAACTTACGTTCGCCTAGACCCTACGGATAAGCTTTGCGATTGCAAATGGTGGCTTAAAATCTATTGTGGATATTTATTATATTTTCAAGGAGTTTAAGTATTTTGTTAATTAGGTGTTTAAATGTGATGTTTGTATTCAATATTTGCATAATAGGTATCAATTTGTCTCCGATATGAAGAAATATACCTACCTTAATAAATATGCTTATTAGGTATATTGAATCTTTATTTATTGTCATATTTTAACAACATCATGAGCAACATTTTGTAATTAAATATAATGGTATTATATAAAATCTGTGTTTTAAGTATTAGTCTAATTTCTAATTCAACAGATTCATTGTAGATTTTTGTTTTTACGTAATTACCTAATATTTTCACAACAAAATACCTATGTAAGATAAACTAGGAACCTACTTAAAACATAAAAACATTTAAATATTCAATACAATAAATACCTATATTCTTAATTTTAAAACCATAGATAAGTAAGTTGAATGAAAATAAAAGTAATAATGAAACACCATGTTACATAGTATTAAAAAAAAAAAACAAAATAATAAGCGATTTGCGATAATTAGCACAGATAATGTAGAGGTTTCTAGCCGAAGCCCACGAAACAGCGTTTTTGATACATAAAGAATAAGTCTAAAACGCTCTATCTATAGCGATACCCCACGATTTTTCGTATGTAACTTGTCTAAGGCCCCTGTGCTAATTATCGCAAATCGCTTATCATTTTGTTTTTTTAATACTATGTAACATGGTGTTTCATTATTACTTTTATTTTGATTCAACTTACCTATCGTTGGTTTTAAAATTAAGAATATAGGTATTTATTGTATTGAATATTGAAATGTTTTTATGTTTTAAGTAGGTTCCTAGTTAATCTTAAATAGGTATATTGTTGTAAAAATATTAGGTACTTACGTAAAAACATACTAGCTTTCTAGTAACGAAAATCTAGCTATACATTTACTATGAATCTGTTGAATTAGAAATTAGACTAATACTTAAAACACAGATTTTATATAATACCATTATATTTAATTACAAAATTTTGTTCATGAAGTTGTTAAAATATGACAATAAATAAAGATTCAATATACCTAATAAGCATTTTTATTAAGGTAGGTATATTTCTTCATATCGGAGACAAATTGATACCTATTATGCAAATATTGAATACAAACATCACATTTAAACACCTAATTAACAAAATAATCAACTCCTTGAAAATATAATAAATATCCACAATAGATTTCAAGCCACCATTTGCAATAGCAAAGCTTATCCGTAGGGTCTAGGCGAACGTAAGTTCAACGAATATCAAAAAGGAATCGCGTTTGTAAAGTTGCAATATGGCTACCTAATGTATAGACAACTTTAGTTTCGGCGCTCCACAGTGGCTTGGCGATAGTATCCATAACATAGAAAAGCAAAAAGTCCATGATTTTTTTTTCGATCGATAGCAAGTAACGTCATAATCTTTGTTTCTGATTCCATTCTTTTTTTCGTAACGCTAAATTTAAGAAGTCAAAGCCCCCAGATAATTTAGAGTTTTCCAGCCGACGCCCACGAAACAGCGTTTTCGATACATAAAGAATATGTCTAATCGTTTCGAAAACGCTCTATCTATAGCGATACCGTACGATTTTTCGTATGTAACTTGTCTATGGTGTTTTTTTCGATCGATAGCAAGTGACGTCGTTATGTTCATACATTTTGTTCGATTCCATCCTTTTTTTTGTAACGCTAAATTTAAGAAGTCTCAGCCCCCTGGTTTACAAATAGACTGGTGTCCCCATTAACATATATGTTGATATTGGGAATCGTTAGAGTGCATTGTTGCCAGCTACGTTTGTATTAAGCACTTTTCTCTGTGACCCCTCTCCGGACTGTTGGCGGGGGTTAAAATTTTTTTCAAAGGGGGGAGTGTCCCTATGGTGGGTCATTTTTTTGACATGTATCGATCGAACCAGGGGAGGGAGGCTCAACTAGGGACCCCAAAAACAATTGTCTGTTGCAATCATTACTTATAGATTGTTACATGTCATCTAAAAATAACAATATGTCAAAACAAAAAAAATATATCTTTAAATTAGTTACAAACACTTGATGATGTCTTTAATACGCGTCATTAACTCTATTATCAGTTGGGTAATATATTTATGTATTGGATCAGTCAAATAGTTTGGAATTAAAAATAATAAAAAAACTGTGTGCGGCAAAATTTCAAAGAGGAAGCCATAATTAACAAAAACTTTAAGGCCTAAGTTCACCGACAAGTATTAACCATTAGTTTTCTAATCGCCATGTGCAACAGCTGCTTAAATTGGATGCGGGAATTATAGTGTATGCGGACTTCTGACGATCGATTTCGTAATCAAGCGATTTTGAATGAATCGGTGAACCATGTCATGCGACCTAATTCGAGGATGTATACACAGAAGTACGGGTAACCACTAATAGCACATCATACTTTATGGCAGTATTATACATAATACAATAATTTAAGGGTAAATATTTACTTATTGGGCACGAACAATTTTTGTTTAATTTTTTTTTTCGATATAGAAGCATCTCCTTGTACACAAATAAAATACAAAAATCGGCGAAAAAGAATAGATTTACAACAAAAAAATTATTAATAAAAAAGTCTATATTGAAATACTGGTGCTAGGTTAGGTTGGGTTTGGTTATGTTTATTTTTCCCTGAGCGCTGCGCAGCGCAGCAGAGCAGTGTGTTTAATACATGCCAAGCAAAATTTTTTCAAAAAATCCATACAAAAACAATTTCCTTTCCGCCGATTTTTGCATTTCATTTGTGTGTTAGGGGATGCTTCTTTATGGTTTAAGACATTCTTTTATGCAAAAATAGCTCGTGTCCAACAAGTAAATATTAACCATTTTGAGTAGTCGATTATTTCATTTGAATTTTAGACTACAGTATACATTTTCCTTTGGTAGGTTAAAATGTTGGTATTATCGTTTATTTACTTTTACTACAAAAAATCTACCCGGCCATTGTATATTGTGTAATGTTTATGACCAAGAAACAAAAAACAAGAGCCTTAATGTTTCAATGCCGATAAAAGAATCGTAGTCAAGCTACCTAGTTGCATGATAATATATAAGTTCTAATACCACAACAAATGTTTTACGATATACATATGTTCGTCGCGAGGCTTGCGGATGAATTTAATACTTTACTAGGTGATTATAGCGATGCGGAATGGTCAAATACCGAAAACGTACATGTTATGTCAGTGCATTTATTGATATAGTATAGTATTTAAAACTTTAACCATCAAAACCTATAGGTACAAGGTAAATTTTACTGTCACAACTTTATCGTGTAGTTTAATTCATCAAAACATAGTATAAAAAAACTAGAGGATCGGCCGCATCACCTATTTCCAAATGGTCAATTATTATATTAGTTACCTGTCTTCTTCAAATATACTACTTAACTAGACCAAATTTATGTCAAATAAAGTATCCCTTTAGGAAACAAATAAAGTATCAATCCACAGATACAATAAAGAAACGACTGATCAGGTGTTTAACCGACCTCACCAAACCCAGTTAAGTTAAACGGCTGGCAGACGTAGTTAATCAATGTTTTAGATGGAGAACAGAAAAACAAGGTTGACGGATTGTTTAAACAATAGTTAGTGTTCGACCCGTTAAATTAAAATTGGGCCTTAGGTATACTCTTTTGGTCGGTGGTGGCGGAGGGGTTTAAATTGCACTTCACGTCCCAAGTGGCGGAGGTTCTAACCCCGGGGTATGCGTGTACCAATGAGTCTTTTCTTAATTTCTCAAGTACACTGATTTATTTATTCACACTACTGGCTTTACGGTGAAGGAAAACATCGTGAGGAAACCTGCTTATATAAAAAAAAAATGACGTATATGAAGTCCACAATCCGCACTGGGCCCAGGTGTGCACTATAGCCCAAATCACCCTCGCTTGTGTAGGCCGTGCCCCAGCAGTGGGGACGTATGAAGGCTGGCATGGATGGACTTTATACTCTTTCCTAACGCATTTTCTGAGCGGCCGGATAGTAAAATTATGCAAGCATGATTAATCATAATCGCCGCTGTGTACACGTGTCTAAGTACACATCCTTAATCTATATAATTTGTGATCCTAAGGGTTTTGAAACTAAGTTTAAATATCACATATTCCTTTTTAATGCTGTGTATGCAACTGATCCATACATTGAACTGAAAATTAACATTAAATAACAATTACCAAGCCCATTTTAAAACAATCAAATCAAATTAAAGCAAACAATATTTATTCATATAAGTTTCTGAGAACACTTTTGAATCGTCGATACAATGTAAACAATGTTAATTTCTGCCAAAAAGAGCTGGCAAGAATCTATTTAAAGTAATAATACAATACTTTGATAATCAGCTAACGAGTATACAATATGCACTGAAACACAGTAGGATATAAATAAGTTAGTGGGCTACTAAAAACAATGTCAAACATGTCAACTATTATTTTTTCCCTTTTATGTAGCAAGGGGGCGCACCAGGTAAAGCGTCAAAAATCGTCAATCGTGTGAAAGAATTCAGTAGCTGGCCTAAGTAACTCGGGATGCGGGAACGGAGCGCCCACCCCCTAGCGCGAGCCTTGTGTTACTATATTGAGTATTGAGTAGATATAACTATTACCTATTCGGTGGCATTTGCGAATTGTAAGGACTAGGCCATTTAATACACTTTGGGCTAGGCTAGCCTAGCCTAGCATGGCATAAAAAGCGCGCGTAGAAAATGGGTGCTTGAGGCTATGGGTATGAAGGCTTATCCTTCCAAAATTGCGTAAAACTGACTGACTCATTTCTATCGCTTGTACAATAGGTTATGCCTACTCTCGATATTGTTTGAAATCACGCTACCATCGTAATGCTCGGTATCACCAGGGTTACGTTAAAAAACGAGTAACTTTAGTAAAAAATGACGTCATCGGGTTCCTAACATTACCCTATAGTTTTTGAACGGCTAACCGAGTTACATCTGTCAGGTTTTAATCAATGTTTCCACTTTTAGGAATTTCGCCCTTGTAGGGGGAGTTTTTTTATTTGAAATACCTTTGTAAGGCCTACGGAATACTAATATGTATAATCAAAACAAAAGAATTCACCAAGTTCCCACCTAGTTTATGAAAACTTAATTCAAAAAAGCAAGAAGGGAATTATTAGTTTGTTCTCACTCAAAGTCAAAAAAATAGCGAAAAACTTTATTTCAAATAAAGTTTATTATTAGCCTAACACTTTTCTAAATTCTTTTGTTTTGATTATACATATATTTTAATAAAACTTACCATTATTATTTAGTATATTATAATACTATTTATTTATCAGTATGTTAAAAATGTTTATATTTTAACAATTGTTTTGTAGTTGTAACGTTGTGTTTGCATTCTAAACACTTGAATCGCAGTTAATTTTATTGTTAGATTTTATGTTGACAAAAAATAAAATGAAAATAGGAGTATTTCTAAACAGCTAAAATTGAAGACTAAAATCAATATTTTAAAACTATTTTAAGGCATTTAGGGTTATGTACTAAAGATTCTAAAAAAAAAACTGAACCCTAGTAGTGGTTTGGAAATACTTAAAAATCTTTTATTACTAAAAAAACTTCATATACAAAAGTCTAAGAAAAATACTTAAATACAAAAACAAACAACAAAATAATTTACTAATTTTCTTAATACGGAAACATTGCTTTGACCATTTTAATCAAATATGGCCGCCTACTCCGATGAACCCGCGTCGAGTACGGTTCACTTGAGCCAACCCTAGGGTAACAACTCTACGCGTTTTTGAACGGATTAGGGTTGGAACTCAGTTAGTTTATGAACGGTTCGAGTCATAACTCTACTCGACTCAGTCGGTTTTTGAACGGCCCCCAGGGAGTTCATGCTTTCATTTTACAACCTAAATGGGTGGAGTTTTGGCGCGAATCTTAAGAAGGAGTGGTGTTTTTTTCTGTTTAATTTTTCTAAATTCATTTAGTGACTTTCGATGTATATATTTTAGCAAAGTTTTACGAAAGCGTGTTAATAATTGTGCAGCGAAGGCTCATGAATAGTGAATTATGAAGAAATAAGCAGGACATGACGCGCAATGTCGGAAGATCCACACCAAATCTTCCGCCCAATCTTGGGACTTGAAAACGAGGACGCGCGGTAACGCCCGCGCCACGATACGATATAATATAATTGACTTTGACTCTGGCAAATGCATAAATGGTCTGCTAAGACCGTGCGATCCCATTATATTAAGAAAAAAAAAAAAAAAAAAAAAAACCTAAATGGGTGCGGAGATGAGTGAGGGAATGATGATGACGGGAATTTTTAAAGGGTCGGAAATTCGGGAGCAGCACCATTAAGGTTGGAGACATATTACCTATACTGTGCCTAAACTAAAGATGATAGGATTTTAGGACCAAAAAGACTAGTATTTAAAAGAATAAAAACCATTTCCGTACCTAAGTATCTGAATGAAGTTCCAAAGCTACGAAATATGAAGCAATCTATTAGAAAACATTGTACATAGTGAAACAAAGGAGTGAAGGGATCTTCTAAAACAATTAACAGATTATGACCTCTTTGGTGTCAACCATATCACAGAATATATCTAATTGCTCAGTCTACACCACACTACGCGCTTTACGAGAATACGGCGTGCTTTATACAAACGAATTTCCCACTTATTTTTGAGACTTACAAATCAAATACCATGAAATTTTAAAGACGTGCTCTAGAATTATATTTCTAGGTCTGCAGTGTGCCAGTTTTATATTAAATTATAAAGTTTAAAAGCTATACAGGATTCTAGTTTCTCATACAAATATTCTTCTTTCAATAAGATTAAAAGTTAATAAAACCTTTTTTTGTATGAAACACGCTGCGAAGCGCCGCGAATTGTATCCTATTAAACCCTTTAGGCTCAATGCATATTTTCCTTTGTAAAAATAAATTGTCATTAGACTGGCTATCCTTCCAGCCTTCAAACGTTCACCACGTCGGAGCACGGGCGCGACGGCGATTTGGACCGCAGTCCATACGCAGGCCCAGAGTGGACATGCCTACAGGTTTCCTCATGAAGTTTTTCATCAGCGAAAAGCCAGTACTGCGAACTACTTGAGAATTTTAGGAAAAGACTCTGATACTCGTTCGCGAATATTCGCGAATTATTATTGCCTAATTACATACATGTTTTAACAGTTATACAACCTGCTTTTTTGATGTTAAACCAGTTCGTTTGTGTCCCATTGACACAAGCACAGGAATCCCGATCAACAGGGTATGGAAAGAATCCTGTACGTGTTTGACGCACTATTGGTCTCATGTTTAAAGAAAGTTAAATTACTAATAAAAGAAAAAACAAGCTTAAAAATCAAACATCTGTATTTCAGAGTGATATTTACTCGTAGTTCATCAATGATTAAGTCGAAAACAATATTAAACAAAGACCTGCATAAAGTAAATTTTAGGTAGGACTGATTGGTTAAAGCCACAGATATACAAAATAGAATAAAATTTATAATATACAAATATATCTTTATAAAATATTACAAGATTTTCAAATATAAGTTACTGCTGTATTAAGGTGGTAAAATACGTTTGTCCAATCACAGACCTTTGCTGTTTTAGGTCTAACAGCTCAATACTTAACTACATACTCCTTCACTCTCCAGAAATATAAAAGTATTCAAACTGATCACATATTTATGGCCGTTCCATGGAACACCATGCAACACTTACATACCAAATCAAGTCACAAATATATGACATTTCGTCCAACACCATTACAAGTGCCAAATAATTCGAAAAGAATAATTACGAGCAATTATATCATTTTAATATAGTGCAACACTATTATTATCACCAACCAACCACACTTGCACCTCTTAGAGTAAATGTCACATATTGCACTTTAACTCTCTTATACAACACATAGATTGATTCATTCTTAATTAATGAGATGTGGACTTTCCCATTGCTGGTAAAAATGCAAAAAAAAACAAATCACAAACAGACTAGTATCCAAAAACACAATGACATCAGAAATTAACAAATTTTAGTAACTTACAAATATTTCAAAATAATAGGCCACAAACTGAAGCCATTACATAATTCATTAAGCTCAATTTTCAAAAAAAGTATTTTATTTAACAAAAAAAAAACATTTTATTTTTTATAAAATAGATCGGCACAACTAACTCTATAATACGATTTTATCGACCGGTATTCGGTCTCGGCGGCCCGCAAACCGCCTCAACATAAACTCACAAATACTCTACATATCGATAAAAACTATTCAGTCGTTTTATTTATTCATAAAAATATATCTTTTGAAAGCTCAAATAAAACTGTTTCAGCTCTATAAGTATACCTTTCACAGAGTTGCGATCGGATCTATCACTGGTGGAATTCCGTTGGCACAGAGTCTTAAATAGTCTATGACTGTTCAGAACGGAAGGCATCACTACGGTACGGAATGTGACGCGGGAGGACACTATTTTAATGGCTGCGGAGCGCGAAATTTCGGCGGGAAGCGCTATGACCGGTATCACACTATCAAAATAATCGACACATAAATCTTGAGTAACTGTGAGGCCTCAAGTGTGGAGTTCTCTTCTGGATGAGCGGACATGGTGTTAGATGTTGTAATACCGGGTCTTCGCGGTTAGTGCACTTGCAGCGGCTTGCTCTCCGACTGTTGGAGCCGACGTCTCATTAGATCGGACTCGGTGGGGGGAGAGAGCCCGAACGGCGTGTACAACTCGTCACCGCAGCGGCGTTCGCATATGGCCATACGCTGCAAGGCGGCATTCACACTCTCGTCGGCTTCGATGATGCTGTCCTGCTTGATAACCACGTCGGGACTGGGATAGCACGACTTGCTACAGCGTAGTGCAGCAGGTGGACGCTCCATGTACGAGTAGTTCATGGAGAAGTGCTGCTGGATGACCCGGTTCACCGCCATCGCAGATTCCGCGAAGTTAGACAAGTTGCGCGCGGACATGTTTCTGTAGAGAAAAACATATTAAATGATCAATTATAATGTTTTGTGACAAAGTTTGGGTGGATGTTTCAGAAATTGTCAATGCATTCTAAACTAATGATCGAAGAATCGGAGATAAAATGATTTTGATTTTATTCTCATGATGTGCAATTAAACTAACTTATGCATCAGGGTTGTCAACTACTAATTGATATTGATAATGATGAAATTGATTTGTGCATTAGGGTTGTCACGTACCGTTTGATGTTGATGTGCGTCTGCAACGGGCGCGCTGGATTGCACGGATCGGCGCGCCTCAGCCAAGGATGAGCCAGCACGCGCTCGGCGCTGAGCCTCTGCGATGCCTCGCGCACCAGCAGCTGGCGAATCAAGTCCTTCGCCTCTTCCGAAATGCTGGACCATTCCTCCTCCGGAAACGAGTATCGGCCCTCCTACAATACATGTAACCTTGGTTAGATGCAATAAATCAATTCCTCGCCGAAGCTCGACATGTGTCTACACATCTACCTACTTGGGAGTAATTAGGCGTATATACGATAACTTTTAAAGGAATCAATAAGCATATATGAGTTAGGAAGTGAAGGACCTACAAAACAGTTTGCCATAGGATAATAATATTTCATTCCCATCAAAATATCTTTCAGGATACAAAGACCTTTGTATTAGATTGCATTAGAGGAATAGTATGACTGTTTACCTACTGGATTTTTTTATTCCACTGACTAAATCACCTTAAACTCTATGTTAAAGGAGCATCATTTACCTGTATGGAAGTGAAGAGCAGATCCTGACAGGTGCGACAGTTTTCGCCGCGCTCCCAACCGCAGTCAGCGCCGCAGTCGGCTCGGAAGGGCGGGTACCCACACAGCAAGATGTAGGCGACGACCCCGAGCGACCACAGGTCGCAGCGCTTGTCGTAATGCGCCGCCGCCGCCCCGGCAAACAATGATACCACCTCAGGCGCCATAAATTCCGCGCTACCCACCTACGACAAAAGAAACACACATTTTAGTTCTACCCCCATAAGAGTAAAATGTTTTATTTAAAGCCGAATACTTGAATTAACTGTAGAATACAGATAACACTGTATAGAAAAAGCATTGAGCTATTACATACTTTTAGCTCAATGTTAAAAAGCGTGTGTTGTTTGCTGCCTACACTAAACGTATAATGAATTTTATCACCTTCAAATCTTGAAGAGTAATTTTCAGTTTGGAAGCATGTATAAGTGCGTCATTGGAACTACAATCTACAATACAACACCATAAACAAACCTACTATCATAAAGTTGCAAAATTGCTTGTACCTACACTGTGTTTTTGAAATGAGCAATCACGCTAATTTTCGCGACATGGTTAACGCTAGCATTCATAGCTCAAAAATAAATTTATGCACGTATGTGTTATGTATGAATTAATAAAATCATTAATTTTTAAAGTATTTGGATTTGTAAATTGTACCTACGTACTTCTGTAACCAGAACCTACGGCTGCAATTTACCATAATCATAACAATAAATACATTATAACAAATTATGTTGGTACCTTAAAACGTATGATATACAATAAATTCTAATATTAGTTACACAGTTATAAAAAATCAAAGAATATAAGTAGTGCATTTATTCTTACAAGGTTTCTAATTTACACTTTATTTATGAAATAAATATACTGATAAGTATGGCATTATCAGTAAAATATTTTATGAATAATTAACTTACTTTATTTATATTCTGATTCTTTATTTGAAAACATCTATCATTTATCACTGCATCTATCGGTGCAGGGCAGTACTAATTTTTCTGTGGCAAGGCTAAAAAAAACTAAGTAGGTATACCTAAGAGCTAAAACAGTACCTTCATAAGTAGATATACTTCTACATCCATAATATTATACATATGACTACCTAACATTACATTATAAATAATATATGTATAACATTCTGCATTACTATTATTTACAGTACACATTCATTTAAAGCAACACACTTTCGAAATGAAAAGATATTTTGCTAGCTTATTGTAGAATTTCTGTCGTTTCATGCCATTCAAAGGTTTGTACTAGAAAACATTTAATGTTTTATTAACAAATATTTTACAAAAATTTACAACTAACTTTTGTTACGGTAGACACAATTAATTTTTACCTACTTAAAAATTTGTTACAAATTTAATACCTAAGTATAATACCTACATTGAATTATTAAAGACTGTTATTGTGTATTTAATACATGAAAAGCTGAATATCAGTTTACAAATACAGTACCTATACATATTATGGTCAACTTGTCCATGTATGTAGCAACTTGATTGTGTGAATATGGGACTCTATTACATAGCGCAATAAGTAGTTATTACGCTATGCCTATTTCTACTACAAATACGTATAATATACATATGTGTTAAATTTTATCAATCACAGCAAAACGACGAGTCATTAATAATAATCAACTATGTACAAACTTACTGTAATAAGTGCACGTCTTATGGGTTGTTAAAGCACATAATTTGTGGAATTAACCTTATGCCATAATAGTGGCAGGTGTACAACGGCAATTTCGCTCGAAAACCGCAAATCGATGTAGAGTTTATAAATTTTTTGTATGGGATTTAAAATAAATTTAGGTTTCTGAAAAAAAAAATTTAAATCCCATACAAAAAATTTATGACATCATAAAGTGAAATATTTTGAGGAACTGTGTGCCAAACGGCTAAACTCTACATCGATGTGCTGTTTTTTTTTTTGCGTACACCTAGGACTATAAAAGTGTCTACTTAGCTTATTGACTGACCTGTAGCCTGTATAGACGGCAAGCTATTATCAGTGCAAATTGAGGCAATTTGATTTTTGCCATGTTGGCACTGATAGTTGTGATAGTTTAAAGGGACCATGATATATATGTAATTAATTAATTATTAGACGCTTGGTGGAAGAACGCTTTAACTCGGCATGAAGCTGTAATCAAATGGTATCAATGACTTAATTTTATGTAATCAACTAACGATGCTTGGTGTAACGCTTTAAATCGGCATAAAAATAGGTAGTGAATAGATTGTAATTGATAACACAAAATATCTATTATATAAATCTATTCTATGCGTTTTAGCTATCAATTTATAACAACCAGTCGTCTAGTGGTCTAGTACATAGATATGACTGCTGGTATCTTTTGCTACGAATGCAATGATAGAAGGTGCATGATAATAAATTTCTATTGAAAATAATTGCTTGTTACAAGACTACATTTTATGGCGCTCCAGAATATAGCAGCAGACAGTTAGCAAGCATATTGTTAGCAAATAATAATATGTAAAGATAGACAGATACAATGAACTTCATTGAAGTCACTAATCACTACACAAGTAGGTATAAACGTACATAGGTACCTAGTTTAAATGCAAACAAAAGCAATAAAAACATTAAGAAATCAGCAAAGATAAAAATGTCACGATACCATTATCACAAGTATGTACCTAACTGCTATTTGATGAAAGAGATTAAACAGTAACTAATTATATTAAATTGTAAATTAAATATTTATAATGGCAAGTCAAACGTTGTAATAATGTAACACAAGGTAAACGTCATCGTGTCTATATTGATAGCATTATTGCAAGATTATTCGCTTTAGAAGAGTAAAGGATTGTTTCTACACTATTTATTCGAATTGTCGAATAAATTGTGAAGAATATGTATGCAATTTTCTTCGATTTTCATAAATTTTGCCCCGACTAACGGTAGCACCGATAATGTTTTTTTTTTCAATTTAGAAGGGATTATTAACTATACTTACATGTGCTACTAGCATTGTTCAACAGCTAATGATTTTTTTTATTTCATAGTCAGTCAGACTATGCAGTTGGCTGTTGCAGCCATTACTGCTTTACCGGGCTTTTTTGGGCGAGAATCTGAAGGAGCCTCAGCCCGTATAGCGCCGAACGCGCAAGGGCTCCCCGGGGGGGAGCCTCGGCTGGGGTTCACTTCGACCAGCGTGAGTCTCGAACCCGAAGGTGAGTCACCGCCAGGAGAGGAGTTTCCCGTTACGAGGGTGCGGTTGCGATTGAGTGTGGGCGAGAAGCGCCCCGGCACTTTTATACCTCGTGTATCCTTGCGGGCGGGTAAAAGTCGGAAACTCAGTAATAAATTTTATATTTACCGGTGTCATGAGTTGAGGGGTTGCAAGCGGGCTGGCGAGACTAGAAGTGAAGCTTATCCCACTCCCGAGGTCAAAGTCGCAGATCTTAACCGGGCAGAGTCTGTCCGGGTAGACGCAGAGGATGTTCTCCGGCTTGAGGTCCCGGTGAGCTACTCCCTTGCCGTGCAGGAAGTGGAGCGCGTTGGCCAGTTCCCGGACGATTTCTGCGGCTTGCGGCTCTGAGAAGTACTGGTGCTCCTGTATACGGGCCAGGAGTTGACCGCCGTTGATCTGTTGACAATAGAGTTATATTTTGAACATATGATTCTTTTAATAGCTTTTTTAAAAATTGAAAATACAGGTAAATTACGATATTCGACACTATCGAAAACACAATAAAACGTAATTTCATCGAAATCGAAGAATTTTTGCAAAAAATGCTTGCTATTTGGTTCTTCATCTTTAATAATAAAAAATTAGCATCTTAGAAACCCGATAGAATCTAGTTGTGTCTAAATTGAAGAATGTTTAGCTGGACATTTGAAATTGCGAAACAATGAACTCACGTAAACCTAGATCAAAACTAATTGGCAAGTTCTAATTTCTACCACCAAGTGCAACTGTCTAAAATGAAAAGCAAATACTGGTATTTGATAAAAAGCAATGGGGTTTGAAGCATTGCAGGTACTAATGTGCATGTCTCGCAGGAAAATTGAAATTTCAGAACAATGTCTTACAATGACCCAAACAGAAGAACTAGACTAGATTGCAATTTTGTCACTTTTTATGTTATTTCCATATACCGGTTTTACAAAAAACTAATTACTTAGCATAAAATTAATGGGCGTATATTTCGTTTACAAGTTATGTATGTTTTTTACGAGTCATTCGTGTTTGACCATCAAACGAGTACGTCAGTAGGTATTTGAGACTCAAGTCAGCCACGATTTAGGTTATTAGTTGTTAGTTTGATCCGACCTACACACACTGTATATATCTAGGTCAGGGCTAGTTAAATTAGATTCAACACAAATACGTATGTACTGGTAATTTTCTTCTACCCAGAATTTATTTTTACCACTGAAATAGTTCTAGATTTTCTTTTCTGTGCGATTTTTACGTTGTAGCAGAAAAAGTTATAAAATCTTTAAGTGTTACTTAAAATCCTTATTAAATAGGTATTAGATAAGCTTATTAATTATTAAATAAACTTGGTCCAAAAATCCAGTCAGACCCAGAAGTGCTCTGCCATAGTGAAGGAGCTGAAGCATAGTTTTGATAAAAAATTTAACCAAAAGTAAGTGGCCAAAGATAATTTAAACACTATATTTTACTCACTAGCTAGTATTAAAGTTAAAAATATCTACAGATGCAATTCAATAAATTCCTTTATGTGATGACGTCTGGATTGATTCTTTAGATGTCAATGTGCGCGTCTTAGTTTATCAATTCGACCTTTGTCAAGTGGAAGGTCAGACTGTTCGTAGGTACCTACACTAGAAAGATATTCTAAGAAAGTTAGCATCGATTGACTGGAAGGCAATTGGAAGAGACCCGGCCTACTGTAGGTACTTGCGGATTCAATCCTAGCACAGTACCTACACTTATATGATGATCATTTGTGTTTGTCTTCATTCTGAATGCTATGCCTGCTTTTTGCCAGACGGTGTTGTATAAGATGTCAATGTTTAATTTGATTTTAAAAATGTCTTTATTTTATAATGATTATCCTAAATACAAAATCCTGTGTACTTCAGAGCAAACTAACAAACTAAAAAAAGAAAGGCGAAGGTCCTTCTAATTAAACCTTCTAATTAAATCCACCTTCCATTGTGTCAGGGAGTAAATTGTAAGGAATCTTCGCACTACGGCATCGATTTGCTTACTAACGCTATATTATGCTTCACCTTATTCGTCCTCCTATGTTAATGAATTTGGATAAATTTGAAACCTAATATTTTTTTAGCATGCTCAGTATGATTTAAAAATTTCCGGCAGTACATACAGTATTTTGTAAACTGAATTTTTAATAAATAAACAATCGAAACTTGAGTTAGCACTAGCACAGATTATATAATGCACTAGTTAAGCTCATGGGACATCATTTCAAATGGAAAACATCAAATACTTAATCATTGAAAATACTGAATTAGCGTCAAATAAAAATAAAAGTCATGTTGGACATTCGAAAAACAAGTGAGGCAGATAATATATGCTAATCTAATCAAGTACGACCTCATGATAAAAATAATACCTACTATTTAGATGAATTATTGTGTTTTGCTCCTTGAACCAAAATAATATTCGATAAGATAATAAATATATACTAACTTACGTAGTCACCTACGTCAGTAAAATTAATGCTTTTAACACTTAAAACTGTTTTAAAATAAGTTAGCTTTAGTTAACTTAAGTTCAACAGTGTTTCGTTACACAAAATAAGTGTAAATAAAGCGTTATCACGATAACGTTAGTTAACACGGCTTATACCTACACTTATTGAATATTAGCTAAGTAAAGAAATCAAATTTGTAATTTAAAGCAAAAAAAATATGATTTTAATGTCACTGTCGCTTTTGCAGTTTTTTTATTATTTTTACACAATAACCCATGAAATAATATTCGCATTTCATGTAGTTTGTTAGCCTTACAAAAAAAATATAATAAATCGTTAAGTGCCCAAAATTCTAGTTTATACCTAAATGTTCTAGATATGAGAAAGATTGTAAAAATGTTTGATACTCAATCTTATACAAACGGCTGAACCAGTGATGCCAATTTGACCCTTTCGGCACTAGATTTAGTCAATTTTATAGTTGCATAATATTTAGCCCGATAGCTCAATTTCTAGTCCCAAAATCGTGTATACTCTAATGCCTGAAAAAAAATATCGTATACAAACGGCTACTAAACTTTGCAAGAACTAAACGCACTCAAGCAGGCCACACACTGACGCTCAAATTTATCAGTCTGAACTCTCAACTCCAAACGCCAGTGTGAGTACCTATTATATTATATTATATTATATTATATTATATTATATTATATTATATTATATTATATTATATTATATTATATTATATTATATTATATTATATTATATTATATTATATTATATTATATTATATTATATTATATTATATTATATTATATTATATTATATTATATCAATAAGCAATATTAATTTGTACATAACATACTTCAAAATGAATCTTTTTAGTAGGAAAACATACAATAAATAGTACACAAAAACACTTTTTTCTTAATTTTTATTAAGAGAGCAATTTTGCACTATTTCCAATTTATTGTGCAAATCTATCCCTTTTTTTTAAATTTATTTAGCCCGAAAATCTGATACCGAGTTCGCAACAGTGGGCTGAACGTATTTGGATGAAATCTAGCACAGATAGACCACAGTCTAGAATAATCTATGTATGCATTCAGTTCATAAGTGAAAAAAAACTACGAGCCGCAGCTAGTAATATTATAAAATTGTAAAGAAGATGTGTATGTAGTTCTGTACATTCGATTTTTTATTAAACAATGTTGTGATGGTTTTTGTTTCGAAGTTTCTGAACTCAAGACTAAGTAACTAAAAGTAACCCACACTATGGAAACACACAACACTACAAACCTATGGCCTATTTTAAGCCATTTGTTAGACTTTTACATAAATTATGCTATATTTCAGTCAGCCGCTTTCATTAGATTCGGACGTGTGGTGCATAGTATAATCCAAACGAACGAAGGCATGAGCAAAAGCTAGTTCCTACGAAATAATATTGTGGGCATCAATAAACTGATCATTATGCGTGAAGGTTATATGTTTTGAACGACATATAACTAGTCGACTATGAATATATACAAAAAATATTTTATTTGTCTGCTTATCATATGACAAGGCTTTATGTCTTATTTTTTATTTCTCAATAATATGCTATAAATACCTATGTAAGCTAATCAAATAACTGAAAAGTCTTAGGATAAGTCCGAATGAAACTCGTTCCGTACGTGAATAAATTAACAAGTTAAATAAAAAATGTGCTTCCAAATTACAAATTCTTCAATTTAAAAACTCCTCCTTATGATTACAGGAGAACCGAAACTACCCTACTATAGGTTTTTATTTATCAGTGTAAATATCAGGATACGAGTAAATAAATAGATAACTACATGTTTCAAATAGAAATCATTCTTTCTTGATACTAATTTCTCTTTAATAGCTATTCTGAAAAAAAGTGACTTGTAAGACACAACAACAACATTATCCTAAAAGAGTGACTTGTAAGACACAACAACAACATTATCCTAAAAGAGTGACTTGTAAGACACAACAACAACATTATCCTAAAAGAGTGACTTGTAAGACACAACAACAACATTATCCTAAAAGAGTGACTTGTAAGACACAACAACAACATTATCCTAAAAGAGGTTCGTTTCTGTTTGACCTTTTGAGGTTTCTAAAGAACTTTAAAAGAAACAACAAAAGAAGATTTGTACCTGAACTATAAAGAACGAGATGTTTATACATAACTTAAGTACTCGTATATACCTACTTATTGATAAAGAGTTACACTTTTGCATTTTTTATCGGTTATACCATTTATTTATTTTCTGAACAAGGCCAAGAGACGATATTATGTTGGATATCATATTTTGTTGCTAGCTGCTCAATGCCCGAGGGTTACCTACCTTCTTTAAGAAAAGAGGTTAATCAGTTTTAAACAGCGTCTTTTGTATGCAATACACATGCAACGGTGTAGCAGATGCCTTTCGAAACTTACCTAGGTGATCGACCTCCTACGAGTATACTTTATTTTCCAATAGATGTCATCATGATTAATGCTATAATTTTTGATATAAACAGTCGTTAATTAACCAGTAGCTTCTGCCCGCGGCTCTGTCTTTAGATTTCAATTGACCTGGGATACCATTACCTTTTTTGTCTTTGCGAATGATGCTTTATTTTTTTATGGCGTAATACGCTTTTATTTTTTATATGAATTATATATAGCGAAAATCGTAGCAGGTGCAATTGTAAAAATTGAATTAGCAATCATTTTTGTGGTTCCATAGCCAAGTGGCAAAAATGGAACCATCGTAGTTTCGTCATGTACGTCCGTTAGTCGTTGAATCGATTCTGATAAAATTTGCAACTAGGTGTCTTTTTACTTAGATTTTTAATTAAATTAAGAAAAAATAATTCTAAGGTTAGCATATGTTGAACTGTTCGCGTACCCTATCGTTTGGTGTCGTTGAATATTTAAAACGAACGAACGAACGTATAAAGTTTTTAATAAATTTTTGTAAAAGATTTATATTTTGCGAAATACTGGTTTTTAAAAATTATCCCCAAACAATTTTAAAACAGCTTGTATTATAAATCTTAAAAACATTGCGATTATAGGGCTTTATAAATACTATGTACTTCCAACGAAAATTAATTTGAACAAAATGAAAGTTTTGCAAAAATTCGCAATAATTCTCATACTACGGAACCCTTGCTTATTGCGTCTACCGCACGCACTTCATCGGTTTTTATTGTCCTTCCTTACACCAAAGAATAACTAAATGTTATACAAAATGGAAACATTGAGTCATCGCTCTAGACAAAGTGGCTCAGACGTAGACGGAAACGAAAGACAATTGTTTAAAATAACTACAGAATTATATTATACTCAGTAAACATAGTTTGCGTGCCTAATAATAAGCTTATGTTTGTTTACTAACGTAATTATACGTTAGTATAATGATTAACACTTCTGGAATATTATGCACCAAATATAAAAGTAATATCAAACGAAGACTAGACACAAAGTCACACATTGATAGCATTAAACCAGTTAAAAACCGACAGCTTTTCATGAAAGTTTATTAAATTGTATATATATATATATATATATTTATAAGATGTATACTCAATTGTTACTGTATCTGTGTGCCATATGAGTCATGGAAGGAGGAATGCATTGAATTGAAACAAATATAGATAACACCTACCTACCTAAGTTCTATGACATATATTTTTAGTGTTTTACTGACTAATGTAATGTCGCACATATTGTATAAGCACTGGCCAACGATAACTATATAAATATCAGAGTATTATAAGGTTATATTCACCAAAAAACATAATATGTAACATAAAATAAAATACAAAAAAAATTTGGCAAATTTTAATAACAAGTCTTTTATTCTCAAATATATACTAGCAAAGCCATATCATCTGATATGCCTTGCCTTGTGTGAACTGATATTAGAAAACTCATAATTTTATTATTATCTAGAATATTCCAACGACGACATAGTACCAGTTATATTTACATTACCTGCTTTACATCGCAAATATTAAAAAAAAGGTAGGTATTTTGTATAATATTACTTTGCATTTGTAAAGCGGAAGATGACTCACAAATACAGATAACTATAAATGTAAATTCTTATGTTGGACTATAAAGAAAAACGCTTTACTTTATAAAGAACTAGCTGTCCCGGCGAACGTTGTTCCGCTGCCGTCCCTCTGTACCCGGCGAAAGTTGGTTTTTACCTATAGTGCCCGAGTCCGGCTCGAACTTGACATATCGAGATAAAAACTATCCTATCTTTTAAGTTTGATCAAATAACAGATATTTACGAAGTTTGATCAAAATCGGTTCAGTAGTTTAGGAGTCCATTGAGGACAAACATTGTGACACGAGATTTATATATATTAAGATAAATCAGGAACTGGAATGATGAATGCGAGAAGTAAAACGTTTACTGTGGCTAAAGCTAGATAAGAAAAGGTTTGTTTGTCTGTTAAGTATCTACAGTTTTTACTTTCTCATAACTATATTAAGCTTACAAGCGTTTATAAAAATAACAAAGTTTGCCATTTTTTAACTATTAGAAATTAAAACAAAAACTTTAGTGCATTTAATATAAACTCAATGAACTTTTATTTCCACCTGCTCCTGGCCTATCTGACTCACAGCAGACATTATTTCGTCTGGCCCCTTCGTCTGGCCCCGGACGCATCCCACACTTTTTTTTTTCGTACCAGGGCATTCTACTAGGAGATTGGCTTCACTTCTTAATTTTTAAACTGTGTCAATGACTTACATCTTATTTTGCGAGTGCTGCGTATGATAGATTTTTTTGTTTGCTTGTGTTTGGCACATGGCCTGATATTGTTACAAACTCTCGTGTCCTGTGTCATCCTATTATTAAGAATTATATATTTTGTTTGTTTGCCATAAGCCTGTATAAATAAGCTCCTTTGGGTGGCATAACCTATTAATCAACCCTTATGTAAGTAAGTATGTGGTCTCACTTAGGTAACTAATCATGATGGAAAACAGTTATTAATTCAATTCTAAAAGATCCAGCAATAAGGTACTTCTTTTTTAATTTTATATCTTCCCAAATAATAATTTATTAGTTAGTATTTGCAAATTGTCATAAAAAGAACGTAGAAAAACGAAAGTTATGTACATCTTTTATGCAAGTATTATATGCCTTTCCTTAATAACTTTTGGTGCGGTAGTGATACGCTCTCTAGTGTAGTAACGCGTATCTGAATTCGGTATCTAAATACCAAAAAAAAAAAACAAAAATTGTGAACTAACCTTCTCGAATACAAGATAAAACTTGTCGGTGTCCTCAAAAAATTCAATGAGCTGGATTATATGGGGGTGTCCCTGGCAGTAGTGGAAGGTCTCCACCTCACGAAACACCCGGGCGCGGGCGTGCCCCGGCACTTTGTCTATGATCTTCACTGCAAACTCTTGCTCTGTGTAGATGTTCACGCACGTCTGTACCGATGCGTACGCGCCCTCGCCCAGCACTTCCCCCGTCAACTTGTACAAATCTAACAAAAAAAACACACACGTAATAATAATTAATTTTTGATTTGCCTAGGTGAGACTGATATATTATGTCCTAGATCAGAAAATTATGACGCATTTGTCTTATTTTAATACATAACTATATAAAAAAATCATGATTCCCGCTATAATACAAGACATTGTGCAACAAGTGTAAAGTGTAAAAGGCTTTTTAGTTCAATTTGGACAATAATTCAAAATCACAGTTTGTGAATTTAGTTTTTTAATCCATTAGGTCATATTGGAGTTTTCGAAATGAAACCTAGCCTGCACACGAACTAGGTATGTTACGTAAGAACGGGTCTTCATCTTTGTTTACCATCTTCAATAATGGAAGATTTTGGTATCTTTGTAAAGTGGAAATCATGTTTAATAATAATAAGTATTAAAATATTAGAAACACGATACACTCGTGACTTGTTGAAAACCAAACGTTTTTGTTTAAGCCAATGATTACTATATGGTTTTGGCAAAAAAGGTCTTAAATAGATGCGTGAGCGTCGTGTTTGGACATAAAGCGTGGGACGAAAACATAGTATCATCACGAGGAAAAGAATCCTGAGAGTGGGCCAAGATTTGTGCCATTTTGGCGTGACAATTTAAGATGTGAAACTTGGTAGAAATGAAAGTAAAGGCAAAGGTTACTGATTATAACAAAAAGGTATCTTACATATATTTAATTCAATTATATTTTTACTAATATTTAACGAGGCTCAGAAGAAATATGTAGGTATTCATATTATGTATGTTGGATATAAGAAAGTATACCTTGAAAACATGATGTGACGACGGAGCTGCCTGAGCGCTTCTTCCTGCGGCGTTTCCTGCGCGCCTCCTCCTTGCGGCGCTGCAGCTCTTCGGATTCAGGGATGGGCACTGGTGCGGACGCCTCCCCTGCCGGTCCCCCATGTGCCTCTTCACCCTCGCGCTCGCTGCCCGACTGGCTGCTGCACCGACCAACGCCTGGCGACAATACAGAAAATGTAATATTTTACATGAAGAAGCATATCCTCAATCATAGAAGTAGATTCAGTACATACTCATAGTTGTATGAGGAATTCGTAATGCAAAGGCAAATACTCTGAATCCATAAGTATAAGTTACTTTAATTAAGGTTGTATATGTGTATGTATGTATAAAGACACGGTTTTGACTTGTTGCACTCTTGCTTCAAAATACGAGCTGAAAATGGCTTTTTATGGCTCGTAACTTGTCTGTCACCATTTTTGGGGTAATAAGTGGTGAAACAATTTCTGTTATCTCCACGATTGTAAAGATCAAGAAAAAAGACCTAACATATTATTAAACAGTTTTTGAATTTATGTTATTAATAAAGTTATTAGAAAAACGGTGTACCTTTACTTAAAAAAAAAATATATTAATTTCCTGGCAAATCAGCATGACGCGATAGTTTTGGGTTTGCAACATGACATTTACGACATCTCATGCACGACGTGGTAGATATGGCATGGCTTCACAACACCGCATTGCACGCACAACATTATGCATGCGGCATCGGCAAACAATAACGACCTAACGACTCTCACTTTGCCTAGCTTTGTGCCAACCCATTGTTAAAACATTTTCACCGTTTGCTTTTTCAATTGCAACACCCAAATCCTCATACGCAACAGTTTGACCAGAATATTTATTTTCTATTTTAAAACCACTTTTCACTAGTACCCTTGCTAGCTTGGTTTTATGATCTAAGCTTCGCTCAACAAAGTATTTGATTTGAGTACATAAGTTTATTACTGTTATACAAGTTAGTACTTGAAATATTGTACTTGATACGAGGACTGTCATATTATCGGACAGACTTTTTTAATATATTATAAATATCGACAGATACATAAGTATTTGTAATGTAAGATATACCAGAACAAGCACACAACTGATACTTGTAAAATATTCATTATTATTCATTAATTACTAGCTAATGGATCCGTTGGTTTTACCTGCAAAGTCTCGTAGGTCTAAAACAATTGGATGATATCATAGTTCCGGATTATTTCCTTTATAAGACGGTAAATACGACGTCACAGATAATATTAAAAGGTGACGTGTTAGAGCGCAGGCTGAGTTGGCAAACAAAGCAGGTTCATCGACCGCAGCGCACCCAGCTGCGCGGACGCAGCGCCGCACCCACATTACACGACCATTCCACTCACTCGGCGATCAAAATCTAGCGACAAGCGAATCTATTCCCTCTAACCTCAAATGCCCTTTCCACACATCATTGACTTTTAAAAAATCGCTCCCGCTCCGCTCGTGACTTGGGACAAAACAAACAGATTGAGTGACATTTCGTATTAGTATACGGACATTTTGAGACTAGAAGGCAGTTTATCTAAAGCCACTATAAGCGTTGGGCTTATGTAAGATCCAGCCACAATACCTGTTGATTTACAATTTGTTCGTGGGCATAGATATAAGAACCTTGTTTCTTATACCTACCTGCGTTTGTGGATAATACAACGCGTTAGGTTGTAGTTATCCTTGAACACTGAATTCACTTGCAATAGTTTTAATATTGCTGATGTATTTACATTCTGGAGTTTATTTGCAGTATGGCTGTTCTAATGAGATATAGTACCTATACTAGTTTCTATTGTCTATACTAGTCTACAACGCGCTTCGTGGTATGTTCTGAGTAGTAGTTAGGCAAACTAAGTAATCTAAGCATCTTAATGTACTGTATTGGGAGCATTTACACTTAAGTTGAATCCCAACATAATTTTTTCATTAATTAGACTAAATATTTTTCCCTACGGCTATAGGTAGACGTTTTGCTACTGAAAACGTGTTAGACTGCTATTTACCATATCCATAGTCGCAAAACGCATATAAGTATATAATTTATTGTATATCCATACAATTCTAGAGAATTATTAATAAACAAGGTTTTTGTTAAACAACATTTTTAATTATTTTATATATCACTAGCAATTCATGAATGAATATGAATGTTTTTTGTGAAGATGATAAATAGCAAATTTATGTAATAAATAACGCATTTTAATCAGGTAAATGTTTATATTTATCGATATTTATATTAATCGATATTTTGTGCGTCGAAGTTTGTTTGGAAATAATCTGATTCGGATACACCTTAAAATAAATATGAATTTGTTTCTTTATGAAATTTCACATAAAGACGCAAAGACTTCAAAAAACAACAGACATTTTTCAATATCAATGTATTCTTCTTAGGTACCTTTATTGATTTGAAATTACTGATATAAGAACACAAAAATCAAAAAACACTGATCAATAAATCTCAAAAATCTTAAAAGTACCTCAACAGGGTAATTTGATCAGCAAAAATAATAATGGTGGATAATTGGATAATAATAAAACTTTAAACGATTCAAAGTCCAAATCAAAGTTCAAACTCTTGGCGAGTATCTATTACATTTAATTCGTTTGTTTTCTTTTCTAGTGTCCGATTTCTTTGCGAGACCAACATTACGTCACTTTAATTAACGGAATAAACAGCATGTTAAGAAATTGACCTCATCTTTAAAGCAACTTCTATTAAAGAATATTGTGAAATAATTAATTTGAAATTGTTACGTCTATCAAAACTAGTCCACTACTTCTTTGTAGAATTCGATCGAGTTGTCGACGTGAACAGATATATAAGAACACGAATGATACAACGTCATATGTGTCAGTGTCGACTGGCACGGTTCTCGCGTATCACCACGTGTCTGCTTCAACATCCACGCAACGTGGCTGATGCAGTACTTGCAGTTCGTTATATAAAACCCTCTACCTTTTATTCAATACTCAATACCCGTTTACTTTACTGCTAATGCCACTACTATATAGTCAGTTAAGAAAGGGAAACTAATCTTTATCAAACGTTCATCATATAGTCAAAACATGACTGAATTATTGTTGACTCATGTGTTAGATAGATATATGTATATTTACCATACATAATAGGTAGATAATAGTCACGCTTGTTGTTAACTCAATTGACTTGCCAATTAAGTCAGGGAAATGTAGGATTATGTATAGTCGCTTCTAAATATCTACTATTTCATTTAAATCGATTGGATTGAATAAAACGAGTAATTTCATTATTTTTTTGTGTAAGTATTATACAAAAACATATTTAAATTATTTGTTTTTCTAAATTCTCGATAAATATCTCTAAATTTTAATTCAATATGCCATACCTTAAATGTACACGTGTTAAATTTCAATAACTAATTTTGTCACTCTTGCGACATTGATACTGGTAGCCCACTTAACACTAATTTAAAAATAATAATTGTAAGTTGTCCTTTTACCGTGCGTCATGATCATGAGCATAAGTACCTACTACATTTTCTTCGTAGCTCGACTAAACTGGACTGGAATATATTATATATACATCTGCCATATTATTTCGATATCCTGATTAATTTTTGTACTAACACTACAACTAAGACATAGTTTCATTATTTAACATTTTATTTAATAGTTGTCTCAAATGTCGCCATGATTTATGCTATCAGTCTAGAGGTTTCTACTTTCTAATCTGGTTGGTGGCATTTACGCTTGGCCACGAGGGCACTCTCTAGTTTATCGATCTTAAACCCATTATAAACTTTGTAGTATACCCTTAAGCCACTGAGCAATAAGCAACTTTCTAATAGCCCTAATTTGATATTACACCGAGACGTGGATAACACGACAATTAAAAACTGTAATTGTTTTATTTACAAAGAGAGCAAAGGTAGGTACGTAATTGAGTTCACTGTCATTCATCATTTCTAAATTAGTCTTGCTAACCATCATATTTATTTATTGTCATTAGAGAGCAAAGTCGAGTTATTAAGAAGTAGAACTGGGTATTGAGCTGCCAAGAGAAGCTGGCTGCAAAACTGAACCAGATAACATCTGGGTGAAACTTAACTAAGTACACATGTATATCTGTCTAACTAACATAGTACTACTTTCACTGATCAAACCACATCGATGCCACGTGCAAGATGTTACCTAATGATTTTTACTTATATGTTGAAGTTTTTTGCTATCAATGAAAATTCAAGCAACTTTTAGAGTTTTACTTTTATGTAAATTAGGGAACACATTTTTTAACAGTATAAGGTATATTTTAAATTTGATGGATAAATAGAATAAATACTAAAAACCCAATTCTAAACTAGACTGAAAAATGGATGAATAGTAGGTAAAATTCGATTGCCTTGATATTTTCTAATAAAACTAGATCTAAATAAATCAATATATAAAATACAATATGCATTCAAAACTAAGGGTGACAATCAGACAGCTTAAGAAAACTATTACTTACCTACAGAATGTTTTGAAAAAAATCACTTCCAATACGCTGATGTAATGTTATGGTAGAGGGGTAAGAGGGAAATTGACGACGGAACGGCGGAACAGGCATGTAGGTAGGTATTCCGCAGTCACGGTCAAGGTTACGCCATTTACTAAGCGATAGTCACGAATGAATGATTACTAATCAACACAAATTGAAATTGAAATCTAATAGTTACAATACCAACCCATTACAGTTGTAGTTTTTGCTGAGCAAATGGCAACAAAAATGAATCGATATGTTTTCAGAAACTTTTTATCTTCAATCACTTTGTTTCGATTACCTAGCAAATAATTCTTTATTCCTCATTGGCGAATTATAAAAATAGCTTTTCCATTGACAAACATTGAAGAACCTTTACGTAACTCAGAATGGTATAGTATATATATTATTATCATTATGTATAGGTTGGCCACAGTTACAAAATTATAAAACTAATATTCAGGTACTTTCAAAAATAAGGACCTAAATATGCTGAATAAGAACAAACTAACGCGTAGTTTTAGTTAATGACCTTGACAATTTACGCCGTGCAGCGTCAGACTTCAGCGGCTATATTGAATCAAACGGAGGGGTACATACACGTAATGAAATAATGAAATTACGTTAAATTATAAACGCATTCCAATAGTTTCTCTAACAATAGCCAACCATTTTAATGAGGCGTTCACTAGTAGGTACCTACCTATCTTTTCTTTCCTGTGATTCTTGTGTTACAATGAATTAAACAAAAAGAGTTGTTACATTTTGGTACTAAAATAAATTTAAAAATTAACCTGCTTACGAGTAGATTTATTTTAAAGTGTACTTAAAATCTAGAAATTCGAAAATAAAAACAATTTTTTTTGGACCTAAAATTTACAGGAAATCGTTAACAATTTTTAACACAGAACGAAACGTAATACTTATTACGAAACGGAGCGAATATCTTTTGGCTGATGGACTAATGGTCAGTGCCCATACCATATAAAAATTTACGGCTTAAATGTACATATTATTATAATTTTTTTCTTTATTTTTCTTAGAATGTTATGGCCTGTGCCGATAATTGACTATGAATAACCATACATTTTTACAATTCAATTTAAATTTATAAAGCAGGTCTCAATATTAATTTTTATTATATCGCAAGGTTATTTACCCTAGGCTTTACCTAAATACAAAAGTTGACGCTGGATAAATTTTTTTGGAAGCTCCATACTTATTCGGTACAAGTCTCTTCATATATTTGCAGTGGATTTTCGAACGTTGCTCCTGATTCGATAATAAATACTGATTGATCGTATAAGCTAAAGGAATATTATTTTTGTTTTAGTGAAAACTCTTAGCTCGTTTAAATTGCCCAAAAGTATTGATTTACAAGATAAAAACTTATTAATGTACTTGAAAAAAAAAACACAATATTAATAATCTAATAGGTACATTTCTGACACCTAATCTATGTCAGTTCAAAATTGTGTCTTAATAAATTATATTATTAATACCTTGAGTTTAAAACAGTTAATTAAAAAATTAATTTTGTTACTATAACTACTGCGTCATGCTCCAAGTCGTAAAATGGCTAAGAAATAAAACAAGTAGAGAATGGACAGACAGAATGATAAAAAAAGTATGATGTTACTGCATCTAAAGCAAATACATGCCTACTTAGATAAAATATTATAAATGCATATATCAAAAGGGCCATCCGAAACTGATTTGGTGATTTTCGTTTAATTCATCATATTTGTTTAAAATATTAGAAAATACGATCGCTATTAAATTAATAAAATCACTAAATGAAATGACATTGATGTGTTGTGTGAAAGAGTTAGTGACTGATAAATTAATAAAATCACTAAATGAAATGAAACTGATCTGTTGTGTGAAAGAGTAAGTGACTAAATAGTAAGTTGATGGTGGTGTATTATGCAATAGTTATCTAAATAATCTACATTAATCCACAATTACATAATTCTGTAATAAAGTCAGATACTAAATACGACCTAAGTCAGCGATTTGGTATTAAAAGCAAATACTTTTTATCTAAAAGATATTCGAAGGAACAAACAGTAACTTGGAAAACAGTCATTGTTATGAATTCGATTTGTCGGTATTTATCTTGCAATATTCATCCTCCGAAGTTTAATGCCGGCCGGGTGTTCGCTTGGCGCATGGCAACAAACGCCGGCACCTCACAACTACGCAGTAGCTAGATAACAAACAGCCAAAAAATTGGTTGAAACGAAACAAATGATGATTTCAACGTACAATAGGTACTGAAAATGGATAAAACAAATAAAATAATCTTACCGCTATCTACACTTTCTTCTGAGATCTTTTTCACCATCCTGATGTTTGCCTGCGTCTTAATGATATTAAAATAATATTGATAATATTGCGAGTAGTCGTACTACTCTTGAAAAGCCGCTTTCAAACTTGTGCGGCCGCCTTCTCGTCGTGAAATCGGAACGGCGTTTTAAGGCACAAAAGAAAATAAACGCCAAATTAAATTTTAAAAGCACCACGGTCGAGAAGGATTTACGGATAGTGTGCTAAAAGGTAATAAACAAACACTTGCTAGAAGGCGGAATGAAAAAAATGCTTATGTTGTTATCGATCCATTCTACACACGCCCGCCCGTCTGATGTTCTAAAATCCAACTGAATTGAAGTCAGAGAAGTTGGGTTGGGGCCGAGGCCGCAGAGCCGGCTCGACGCGCACATACCTTCCCCCGCACCTCTCGCCTCAGGTCCCTCACTCCGGGCCGGCAACAATGCTATTTGGTGTGTGATGTGTATGTATACGTGGCCTCTCGCGCATGCGCACTCGCTCGCACTGCGCTTCAAAATTGCTGACATATTTATTCTGTTTCGTTGTTTGTTTTTTCTATGGGTTAATAATTTCCTTAGGTAGGTAACACATTTTATTGCTATTTGATTTATAGTAAATAAAACATAAAGTAAGATTTAGGCAAATTATGCGATAGATTATTATATAGCTGAATGTGAATATGATGTTATCTAACATAGAAACCAGAAAGTCATTTTGTTAGAATTCAAAAATTGACATATTGTAATAATTTAGTACTTTCCTCTTAGTTGTAAATTCAATTGCCTTATTCAGTCAATTATTCAATTTACATCACGTGGTATCACAGTTAATAGGTCGTGTAGAAAATATTGGAAATTGCGTCATACAGTTAGTTGCTACTGGCCAAATGACACATACCTACTCATAAGGACACACCTTCGATATCTACTTCACTAAGTCACAATGACAACAATGAAATATAACAAGCTATTTGTGAAATTTATCCGTAGGTAACTACACTGATTAAACTCTTACTAGGAACATTAAGTCTAATAATTATTTAATTTCCTTTAAGTAACTAATAAGACAAGAATGATTTTAAAAGTATCCTTACATCTATATTTTCAAATTCATGAATATTTGCAGGATAATGTTGTGTCATTCATTTCAATTATTACCTGTATATATATTACAAATTTCATCATCCAACTCAGATAATTAAATGATCGTACCGTGTGTGAATCATCCATATTTGCTACCTAACCAAAAATAGGCATGTAATAAAATTTCTTCTTTACATCAGACTTTTAACTCAACTAAATTATCAACAATGTAGATTTTTGGCTTTATTGTATACCGACTTGGGTGTGTAAGAAATCGTTGTATTAACCAAACTTGTATGCACTAACTGACTGACTGACTGACTGTAAAAATATTTAGTAGTTAACATATGATGGTGACGATGCTTTTATTATAATTAACCGTAAGCTTGAATTAAATATATACTAACTAATATCAGCCATTCAAAAGCCAAGAATAAATTCAAAGCATAAAATATGAAATACTATTTATTTGTAAAAAATACTCTACTCACACTAAATACTGCTCCTTTTGGTATCTTATATAAGTAGGTAATACCTGAAAACCTGTGTCATTCCTACAGAATTATTTATTTATCAAAAATAGTGCAGAAAAAATCAGCTTTTAATTAAAAGCCTAAGAACTAAATTTCAAGCATAAAATGATAGGTCATACTGTTCATCCTTTCGAACTGTTATACTGCTCCTCTGGAGTCTAATATAATGGAACTAGCTTCTTTCCTACAGGATTCTTTGTTTGTAAACTAAGGTGCGTTACGCAAGAGGCAATTCTTTGTCTGGTATCCCTTCCATGAATGACCTTCATAGGGTGTTTGTTGACAAACAAGTTACGAGCCAGGCAGGAGCGGCTGCGCGACCCAAAACGCACGTGGTACGGAGCCAACCGGTCGAACCGGCAACCGGCGTCACCATTGTATATGTTGTCACGCCACTCGCTCTTTCCTACTCACACCTCACTTTGTGCTCTTCTATATTTTATCTCTATTACACACTGTCTCGTTCCCTCGCAGTAAGTTGCCTACGTGACTAACAAAACGGCAATAATAACAATAATACAACCCCACTCCTCTTTAGTTTAGTTTAGTGTCGGCAGACATCCTAAAGGAAACAAATACTCGGCATGGCACCGAATAATTATATTATGAAATGGAAATTATTCAAAACAAGGATTTCTATCTAATAAGACTGCTGACTTGACTGAACTTTTATTTATTTTTTCGTTTTACTTTTTTTTTTCGTTCATTGTTTTGTTTTTTATAGCATTAGCGATTTATCCTTTTATGTTTAGATTAGATAAAAGAATTCGAACTTACCTACCTACCGTAATGTAAGAACTAAGATAATTTATAGTATTATGTATGATGCAGTACAGTCGCCTTTGTGTTATGTTGCGTTTGCGTCTGTCTACCAAATAAAATATGTGATTATATTTGCAATGGGTAACGACTTCTATGTGTAAATAGAAATCGTTGTTTAATCACAACAAAATGAATGTTATGTCTACGTGTGTGTGATCTGTAAGAAATAGAAGCATTTACTCGAACAAAAAAAATATATAAGTACATAATATAGCATAATTATCATAATGTATCATAATTCAGATACCTAATTATAACTAATAAATTACTCATAAATATACTCCTACAAGTTGAGGTTAGTACGCGTATTTATTTTCCTACCTCTGTTTCGTTGATTAATCTATGTTTTTTCAAGGATTCGAGGAGCCCTTCAGGAGCTAAATCGAACAAAATCGAAAGTCATATAATTTAAGTATGCCCGTTTATCTGTTTGACTGTTTTTAGTATTCTGTTAGTGCCAATGAACAGAACCCTTACAGGATCACTCTGGCACAATCAATTTGCTTCGAATCTACTGGACCGATTTAGTAGGATATATAAATTTCTGTGACCAAAATAATACGAAAGTGTAACGCAAATAAATAAATTCTGAATATGAGGGTCACTTTTGGGGACAATATTTTCTATATTAAAAAACAGTTTTGCGAACTGTAGGCACATGACTAAATATAGGTTATTTAGTCATGTGCTGTAGGAACCCTGTGCGACTGGGGTATACGCCAGTGACCTTGCTCGTTTGAGCGAAGTTAGGGAAAATACCCCTCCGCGCGTCCCATAACCTATTTACGGAGTCGAGCATAGACTCAAGTCCCGGCCAAGTGAGAGTTTTCAAACGTAAGGCCCGCACACATCACAATAATTTAGGACAGGTTAAAGTAAATGTTAATTTATGATTCAAATTAATAACCAGGATTGGAATAAGGAAGTGTGATTTAAAGAATACATATTATTATTAAAATGCGAAAGTGTGTTTATACGTTTGTTGGTTTGCCTAAATATAGCTCAGCATGGCAGCTAGGAATCGACGTGAATTTTTTCACAAAGATAGTTTATGGGCTACCTTTTATCCTGATCGAAAGTTCCCACATAAACATTTTTTTCGCATTATTAATGCATTTTTCGTACCGGAGCACCCAAATAGCAAGATTTTTGCACAGTTTTAGCTGGAAAGATAAAGATAGATAATTTTTAGTGTGATACTTTTTTTCCCGATTAAGTGTTCCCACGGGAAGAAGTTTTTGCAATTTTTTAAGTGGGTTTCGCAAGTCCCACAGCTATTATAGCGAATTTTCTTACTTATTAAGGAGTAGCCGTAGGAACCGAATTTAGCGCTGACGGAGCCGCAGGTAAAACCTAGTAATTCCTTAAATCGCAGAATTTTATTTTCTGCCTTGTCTTATTTATCTGAGATATCGATACAACCCTAAAAACTGTTTTTTTTTACGTTTGTGACCTATTGTTAAACTATTTTCATTCTTATTAGGGTAAAAGTGGTATAGTTGCCACACATTTTGCAAATTGACTTATTATTTCCAAACAGTTAAAGTATTTAAACAAGCTATTATTTATAATGAAAACCATGTCTTTTACCTTAAACACGATAAAGAGTAATTATTTAATTAACACTGTTTTTTTTATCATTATATCTTATTAGTAAACTACTACTAGTATGTAACTACTACAAGTTTTGGGGCATCTATATTCCTAGGGAAACTTCCACTTTTACATCCCACTTTTACCCTAATACGAGTATACAACAGATTATTTAACCAAATTATAGTCCACATACTGTAGTCCATAACACATACAAGCGGTAGAACACACACAGGGAGGAAAAGTCTCTCCTCAGACTTAAGGGTTCGATACCGCAAATAAGTTTGGGATGGGACAATTCTCACATCCCGTCGTTGAACCTAGTCAAAAGGGCCAAGCTGGTATCCGGGTGCACCCGCCCAGTGATGGCAGCAGTACTCAATATGGGGCCTATCGTTTTAAGGATGTTGTTTGTGTACAAAAGGTACAAGATAGGGGCGAGCCCGGACCCTTGCGGGACTCCTGCTTGTATGGGACAGGGGGAAGAGAAAGTGCTTTCGACTCTATAGCGAAAGCTTCGGTTCAACAAATAGTCTCGTATGATGAGAACGAGGCGGTCTGGCAACTGATAATTGTACAGTTTATAAATAACCCTTGTGCCAGTCTTTGTCGAAGGCTTTCTCTACATCAAAGAAGACAGCGCCCGTGTGACGGGGCTTACCTTATACTGGTTGGAAGCCAGTGAGAATGTGTTCCGTGATACGGAGGACTTGGTGGACGCACGAGTGTTTGGCGCGGAAGCCGAACTGCTCGTCGATTAAGATGCCTCTGGAGACTATAGCGTTCCGTAGGCGAGCGAGGAGGAGGCGTTCGTAAAGTTTACCAGGGCCTTTAGTAAACTTATAGGGCGGTAGGAGAACGGCTTGGTACGAGCTTTCCCTGGCTTAGTGATGCCTATAAAAATTGCATCTTTCACTTAAGAAGGAAAGGTGCAATTTTCGATAACTGCGTTGAAGATGGCTACTAGAAGGCAGAGAAGGGGAAGAGTGAGGCGCTTTAGGATACCGTCCGCGCCGGGGGCCTTAGCGGGGGCGTAGGTCTTTGACAACCTGTTTGACTTCGTCGACTGTGACGGGGGGCACAGGATCCTGTGGGGGCAGAGAAGTTCTGCGCTCCACTTAGCCGTCTACCTCTCGCACAATCGGGATCGAAAGGTTGTGTGTTTAAGGCACATTGGACTTGGAGGCTAGATGCAAGGCAATCCGCTTTTCCGTCGTCATCGAACGCGGGAACGTTGCTGGGACGAGTTAAAGGTGGGAGGGAGTTGAAGGTGTCTGTTTTCAAAGCTCTGGCTAGGCGCCAATAAGCTTGATAAGAAGAAGAAATATTCTTCATCAGATCACCGAAACGTTGGGCGCGAAGCTCAGCTACAGAGGTTCTTACACGGCGGTGTAAGTCGTTGAAGCGAGCTTTGTTTTCGGCGGGCTGCGTTACGCTCAGTCATTAGCGACCTGATGTGCTGAGGCAGGATTAGGTGGTGGTAGTCACCAACATAATATATAACATTAATACTATAAGTTCTAAAAAAAAACTAAAAGTGTCCTGTCACAGTAGGGCACTGAGTTGCACCAAATACAGATTTTTTAAAAAAAGCGATTTGTTCTTTTCACAAATTTACAAAGCGCAAATCACAGGAATCGCTGAAAGAGAATAGAGCGTCGACGACTCCTAGAAGTTGCGTTCTGTTCACTGCTTAAATGCGTTTAATGTCATAATTCTGCCAAGTTAAGGCATAAATTCTGTATAACACATCGATATGAAAAAACAATAGATATGGTAACATGACACTGTGGTTCGGAAACCGGCGTAGCCGTTGATAGGGGGGGTGGAGTAGGTGAAGTGGGGCAAGAAAGTCACATTTTTTTTTCCAATTTAAACCTTATGTTCATTACATAAGGCTTACACGTTGACACTAGTGACATCTTGTGATGAGTAGGAGTACTTTAACTTTACATTAGACCCAGTGTTGTTCCTGTGGCGATATGAATAAAATTATCGATAGATTACTATGATGCTTGATGATCAAAAATATCTTTGGAAAATTCAAAGTCCTAACTAACTATCAACACATATTTTTATACTATCGGTAGTAAAATCATTCTGAATCTATAAAATCGTTAATTAAACTGGCGATTTTAGGCTTTTTAAAAGTCTAATTTAATGAAATATACTTAAATTATGAATGAACCTAAATAATTTAATTCTAATTAGCAGTGGACATATAAAACAGCAAATAATATTGTGATTTAGATAGTACATAGTTGGAATATAGATATACTTTACCTTACCTTACTTGTACCTTTATTCTTTAACTTAACTTTGTATGAACACGCATTACGTTAAGACGCCTAAATTAGTTCAAAATTTAAACTTTACCCTCGGCTTGTTTTATAGAATTTGATTCATGGCATGAAAATATATAGATGAACGCTAAAAGTTTTATCATAAAAATAATAAATAATATGAGTTTTAATTTAATTTAATTTAATAATATGATTTGAAATTTGAAAAGTAATCTATACTTACTATACTATTATAAAATAAATGTAAAAGTTTGTTTGTTCTTCCTTTACAACGCCCTGGAGCATCATATAAACCTAAAATTTGGCCCAGAGATAGTATAAAATACCGAGAGTCCAAAGTACCCGTAGAAATAACTATAACTAAATTACACGCGGACGAATTATAGCTTCAGCTGTAGCTTGCTATTGCAAACTTTCTTTCTAAAAACAAGAAGTTTCCGTAGAAATTTAACACTGATAACCAAATTTAGTGCAGTCAGAGCAGCAGGCAAAAGCTAGTTATAGGTTTTACTCCACATACACTACTCGTTGTATTATTTTCCAGACGTTAAGAAGTCTCGCAAAAGAATGCAAAAGTTAACGATCACATACCATAAAGCTTAACAAATAAGCGAAATAAAAACATTATCCAAGTCTATCATTCTGTATATTAAATAAAACAACGAAACACTTCTATAAATCACAGGAAAGCTTGGGGCTAGACAAATTCTCTTAAACTATATGTACTTTGACACAATATTATACAACAGTTTCTTACTGACTAGATTTTGCCCAGCGGCTCCACCCGCCCTAAATTAACTAGTTATCGGCGGGAAATTTTTACGGAAACTCCTTGATGGTACTATGAAAGTTGTAAAGCTGTAGTTCGTACAAGTGGAATTTGTGAAAAGTGGGGAACTTGTGAATTTTCCGGGATAAAAAAATAGCCTATTTTCTTTCTATTTCAGGACTAAACCTAAATGTGTGCCAAGTTTCATCCCGCTCCGTCCAGTGGTTGACGCGTGATTGAGTAACAAACATCCAAACTTTCGCATTAAAATATTAGTCGGATGAAAAGCAGTATTTTTAGATGTATTTTGCATTAAATAAGCGCGTTAAAATGTATAATTAAATCTTCATTTAACTGATTGTACCCACAGGTTGACAGAATTATTTAACATTTTAAAAATAATTCAATTATTCCAACGCTTTTGAAATTTGAACGCAACCCTAAAACATTCCATTGACTACAAGCATCAATTCACTTCATTTCCACAGGTGTAAATTGACCACAACGGGTAAAAAACATCGATATCTTTATCTCATGCGTACAACACTAAGCAAATTAAGCTATTTCGCTAAGCGATATAGATATTAGTTTAGCTACTCACGGGTAGATGGCGCATCACATATTTAATTTATTCTTTATGTCATTGTAATACGGTTTAGCTTAGGTCAATAATTTTTCGAAATAAAGACTCCACAACAATTTCTACTCAAATAGAGGTGAGGTACTTTATTGCCTTCGATTAATTTCGTTGTGAATTTATGAAACGATATCCTAATAATCTTGAAAAACAGTCACAGTTCAAGTGTAATTTATTCTTTTTATCACAAATAAAAAGAAAGGTTTAAAATTATGCCATAAAATTGAAAAAATAACACTTTTTATGAACAAGATTACAGTGGTGACTAACATGATTTCGATAAAAATAGTGCACCTCTATTAAAGTAATTTATTATAAATTAAATTAAATCGGTTATTTATGAAAAAATAATACTAAAGTGTGATAAGTTACGTCGCTGGAACTCTTATTTACCTTTTTTTTATAGTTTTTACAACTTTTTACAGCACAATACGACATTATTCAAATAAAACAAACAAAATATCTTTAGATGTTCACTCGCCGAGGGTGACCTTGTGTTTGTTGCGTCAAATCGATGCGCTACTCAACATAGTCTAAAAATTAGACTATGGGCGGCTAGCCTGCCGGTGCTTTTTGGACATATCTATTGTTTTTTCATATCGATGGTATAACACAATACAAATCTTGGTTTATTATCTTTGGTTGGATTATAGACATCAAGCGCATTATGTACATTATGTCGGTCAACAAAACGCCACTTAACGAACGCAGCCCGTAGTTTCAGGTATATATATATATATATTTATATATTGTAGTCTTTGGCCCGTAGACTAAAGAGCATAGGCAAGCTAGAGTCAGTTCACGCTTGCTCACATAAGGTTCAACATTGCAAATCACGCCTGTATTACTTTAGAGGCGTTTTGTTGACAAGCATTATACGCGCTCAATGCTCTCTATGCGCACATTCGATCGTGCTGTTGACCGAAAATGAATGCGCTATGACGTCACTTCCGGACTACAAAATATCAAGATCTAGGACAAGGAAACTTATTTAAGAGCCTTTTTCACGTTTTTTTTCTTAAATTCTAAGGGATTTTTCAAAATTCTCTTCGATTTTTTCTTTAGGTTATCCTTTTCCCCAGCTCTGTAATTAGTGCCACTTCTTCAATCTAGAATAAGTAATACAGATCTACAAAGCGTAGATCGTCGTCAGCTTATTGTGAGGGTTTCAAATATATACATATATTTTTAATATTGAAACAAATAATTGGTTTTAAAGTTTTTTTAAGAAATAGACCATTCCTCCACATTATCTCCGAAACTACTGAGGATAAAATTAAAAAAAAATATAGAAAATGGTTTCTTAACTTACAGATTACAGGAAAACCTACAAGAAGTATGTGGTATTAAAATAACATTATTACACACAATTTTCAATTTTGTTAGATAAATTTTAGTGTTTCTGATCCCTTAGTGCGAGATTCTGACTGCCACCTAATGGTTTTTTAGAATACCTAAGGCTAAACATACCTACAATCTCGTTTGCAACGAAAAGAATGAAGACGAAAAATCAGGCTTATAACAACGACAAATTTAGATACCGTTACTTACCAAAAGCCTTGATCCAGAGATGTATTGCAAATCATCGCCATAGGAAGGAGGGGTGGATTACCGTTTTTTTTTTTTTTTTTTTTTTTTTTTTTTCTGAGCTGACTATGCAGTTGGCTGTTGCAGCCATTACTGCTTCACCGGACTTTTGGGGCGAGACTCTGAAGGAGCCTCAGCCCATATAGCGCCCAACGCTCAAGGGCTTCCCGCGGGGGAAGCCTCGGCTTGGGTTGTCGCTCTCGGGGGCGTCCCTTCGACCGGCGTGAGTCTCGAACCCGAAGGTGAGTCACCGCCAGGAGGGGAGTTCCCCGTTACGCGGGTGCGGTTGCGATTGAGTGGGGGCGAGAAGCGCCCCGGCACTCTTTGATACCTAGTGTATCCTTGTGGGCGCCGACGAACCCGGGGACGTCGGCGTCGTGTTTGGAGGGAGGCCCTATTCGGGGTCGACGTAGTAGAGACTAATCTCGCTATCCGGACAGCGAGATCGTCATCTGGGGACGTTAGTACGTGCCGAGGCCGCCTGAGTATAGTTTTACGACCGCGACGGGGACGATCGGGGGGAATGTACGTCGTGGATTGCACAACTAATCTATTCGGGTGATTTTGCGTACGCTCGAAAAAGCGGACTGCCAAGTCTTTAAAGTACTGGGGAATCGTGGGAAGTTCGAAGTCTCTGTGTAGGTCCGCATTGCGAACGTACCAAGAGGCTCCAGAGGCCGCTCTGAGAAAGCGGTTTTGGAGGGTCTGGAGTTTGTGGAGATTGCGCTTGGACAGAGCAAAGACTACGCTAGCATAAGCTAGTATGGGGCGGATGCAAGTTGTGTAAAGATTTAGCTTATTTCTAAGCGACATCTTACTATACTTGCCTATCATGGGATAGAGACGACCGAGGACAAAAGCGGCTCGGTCTCTGACTATTTTGGTGTGAGCGTGGAAGTTCAAACGTCTATCCATGGTCACACCGAGATATTTGGTCTTATTTTGCCAGGGAATGGCACGACCGAAGAGAGAGAGGGAAGTTGGCCGCGGAGGGCTGCCTGTGGTGAAAAGGACGGCAGAGCTTTTGTCGGGATTCACCTCGATTCTCCATTTCCGAAACCACTCGCCTAGGGCGGTGATAGCGGATTGGAGTCTCTCAGTGATTCAACTCACTTGCCTATCGGTAGTATAGAGAGCGGTATCGTCCGCATAGAGGGCTAATTGGGTACCTATCGTTTTTGGGATATCGTTAGTGTACAGAAGGTACAAGACGGGGGCGAGCACGGACCCTTGCGGGACTCCTGCTTCTATGGGGCGGGGGGAGGAGAGAGTGCCTTCAACTCTGTAGCGAAAGCTACGATTCGACAAATAGTCTCGTATGATGAGCACGAGACGATCTGGCAACTGAAAGTTGTACAGTTTAAAAATTAAACCGTTGTTGCAGACTTTGTCGAAAGCTTTCGCTACATCGAAGAAGACAGCGCCCGTGTGACGGGTCTTACCTAACGCTGGTTGGAAGCCAGTAAGAATATGTTCCGTTATGCGGAGGACTTGATGGACGCATGAGTGTTTGGCACGGAAGCCGAACTGCTCGTCTATTAAAATGCCTCTGGAGACTATAGCGTTCCGTAGGCGAGCGAGGAGGAGGCGTTCATAGAGTTTACCAAGGGCCTTTAGTAAACTTATGGGGCGATAGGAGGACGGCTTGGTACGAGCTTTGCCTGGCTTATGGATGCCTATAACAATTGCATCTTTCCATTGAGATGGAAAGATGCAATGTTCCATAGCAGCGTTAAAGATCGCTACTAGGAGGCAGATAAGGGGAAGAGTGAGGCGCTTTAGGATTACCGTTTTGGGGGATTTTCATTAACTACTGTTACACGAATATACAAACGCACCTTAGCTAGATCAACCTCTCTCTCCCTCTCTCTCTCTCTCTCTCTCTCTCTCTCTCTCTCTCACACACACACACACACACACACACAGACCTGTTATGTTTAGTTTATGCTTGTAAGTACTTATGTGTGGGTCCGCCTGCAGGTTGGATTTTCCCTGCAACAGTTTTTAGGGTTCAACAGATTTTAGGGCTCCGTAGCCAACGGGCAAAAACCGGAAACCTTATAAATTCATTATGTCCATCCGTTTGTCCGTATGTCACAGCCTTATAATTTTGCCATCTTTGGGTTAATTCTTATGGAAATGTGATTTGTGAACTCTTGAAAGTTTGAAAAAAATATATTAGGGGTTTATATCCGCAAACCCCATCATATGGGATATAATTGGATAGGGCTTGGCTAGGTTGAAAATGCATTTAAGGTTTTTAAGAATTTTTTCTCTTAAATTTATATCTTGCAAGTTATTGCCTTCCAAAAAAATTGAAAAATTTGTGTCCCCACTCCCCACATATAACTTTTAAACCGGTAAAAAAAATACGATAATAGGGCTTTATGAATTGTACCAACTAAAATTGTTTGGACAAAATCAGTTCATAACTAGATACCCGCTATATTCTCATTCTATAGAACCCTAATTTAATGCTTGTACCGCACGCACTTGGCTGGGTTTTTTTTATAGTCTTGGGCCACGCACGAATTGAACACGATCCTTCTTTTTTGTTAATATTTCTTTATCCTTTGGCCACTGTTTTATGAATAGACCCGAATTTTGAACAACTTTCTTTCGATGATTTATTGTTTAGGAATTGTCACCGGTAAGAAAAATACACTTTTCCTTTGCTTTAAACAAACTACATGTACTTTTAAAGATTACTTATTTTTTTATTAAAGGTAACGTACGTACATATACATATAATTATTTTAATGAGGAGGATAACTTCTTGTCGCGTGGTCAGTAATTTTCAACGCAGCTTTGTAATTAAGGCTAGCGCCGCAGTACGAGATTTTTCGCCCACGTGACGAAAAAAAACTGCAACATTTTTACGTGCAAAAAATTATGAAAAGCATGAGGCGTGTCGTTACATTGGTCTCTAAAATGGATTTGAGACATAATTTTATCTCTTAGATGTATATTTTGTGACTTATTAGGTACCAAAGTTAAAAATGTTGTGTCCCTTTCCCCTTCGGCTGAAACCTTATGCATCCGGAGTCTGATTGAACAGCTAAAAACCGGCAAAGTGGGTGTCGATCTTCACACAATAAAGGTTCTGTACCAAATGTAGAATATAAGCCGTCTGATTTCCTCTGTGTAACGCATTTCACCGCAAAATCAAGTTGGTTGTAATAGGAAAAATAAGGGGATTTCAAAGAAAAAAAACTGATTTATCAATATATTAGTATATTTAGTAAAGGATACGTAATAATAAACATTATCACCAAATGTCAATGGGAAGTTAAAAAATTCTAAGGAACTAAATTTTGTACAAAAAAGCTGACTTTAGTGTTTTCTCATTCCCTTGTTTTCTAATATTTTTTAAAACAACAAATATAAGTATTTATCTACCCAACGAGCTCTAAACAAAAACTCGTTGGGTTAAGTCAATTTTATTTTTCACGACCCCCTTAACTGTATTGGGTCAACAAGATGCTCATACAGTGAAAATTTGAACACTGTAGCTCCAACCGTATGGGTGTAAAACCTATGTGACAGACGACGGACGGACACGTGAGTGAAAACAATAGCGCTCAGTTTGGACGTTTCAGCTACGGATCCCTAAAAACGGCCCCGGATTAGCCCGGATCCAATCTGCCACTCAAGCAAACATTAAAAATTTTCCTGGATCGACTACCTAGCATCAAGAAATCGGGATATGTTGATTCTTGACCACAATTATGCTATCCCAATTTTATTTTTACTCGGAAGCACCCAGAACATACTCTTAATAAAATTGTTGCTCTGGGGGCTTCGGTCCGGGTTCTTCCGGACAAATTTTTCAACAGTGTGATGACAGAGTCATAGATAGTATATACAGAGCGCCTCTATTTATAAATAAAAAATCATGGATTCTGGAGCGTTTTAACTTTGTTTTTACACTTAATTTCGTTTTTTATTAACTGCTACATGCAGCTAAACACAAGTCCCGATTAATATGGTTTTTATTAAAAAAAAAAAGGATTGCAACAACTTTCTAATGCAAGGTCGAACCGGCCACATGTAGTCAATAGGTATCACGCCGATATCATTTTTTAGGGTTCCGTACTCAAAGGGTAAAAAACGGGACCCTATTACTAAGACTTCGCAGTCCGTCCGTCTGTCATGAATCGTATTTGCCGCTACAGCAAATACTAAAACAGGTAGTCGCTTGAAATATTCACAAAATATTTAGTTATATATTCACTTTTAAAAATAAATAATAAAATTAAAATAATACAAATATTTAAAGGGGGCTCCCATATAACAAACGTGATTTTTTTGCCGTTTTTATAGATAGTGGTACGGAACCACTCGCACTTGGCCGTTTTTTTTTTTTTTGAGGTTGCTTGAGGTATCCTTAAATTGTTCAACCATATGTTCTGAAAACCTGAAAAAAGTAACTGTTATAGAATTTTGGTTAATTGTTTTGAAGAAAATCAGTTAACATTTTTTTTATATATCCGCACGCAATTTTAATGTCCAGTTTTTATAATAATATGTGATAAGTATTTAACCTTCTGAAAAAATACTATGGAGTAAAATATATTTAAAAACTGGTCCACCGAGAATGTAATTTAGGTCGTTGTAACAATTTATAATGGTGGGTCTGACGTGATATTTATCGTACTTTTTTCTTTGACAGTACTATCAATGACAACATTGGCATAGCAAGTAATAAATTATAGGAGTGGTCCGTATGGACGACCACAGGAAACCACTAATGACATTTGTATAAGATTTTTTTGTATTAAGTCTTATGGATCGGTAATTAAAATTTGATAGGGACAGTTAACATACAACTGCAAAGTATTCAAAAGTGTATAGTAGTATTGAAAATAAATAATTGAAAATTGTTTATTTGTAAATTATACGAAATTACATCTAGTGATTGGGATATCCTTTTAAGTAAATATTACTTGTGACAGGATGCCCAGGAGGAGTATAGTCCAGTGGTGAACCGTGATAATGACGACATTCGGTCATTTGTATTTAAAATTTTTTTTTTTTATATTTAAGATAGTGACAAGTGGACCGGACCGCTCGCTATGGCATTTACTAACTTTATCAAAGGTATCAGGTTTGCTTTAATAAAAACATTAATATCCTTACTACCGAAACCCATTTTCTGTACCAAAAAGCATGGCTACCAAGTTTAAACTATTAGATTGTCTATTGCTCTCTTAAAATTAATTTTCGGTCACAAAATCAAGTTCAAAAATCATACTTACCTAATTTATAGTACCCGAATATTGTCTAATTTTTAGGGTTTCGCACCTCATTAGAAACCCTTATAGGATCACTTTGTTGTTCGTCTGTCTCTCTGTCTGTCGTTTTTCTCAGGAACGCGGTAAGGTATCAAGTAGAAATTAATGACAAATACTAAGGTCTACGGTCCCTTGAAGCTGTAAAAATAATCAAGCTTCTAAGTCAATGCAATAAATTAATGCGGCCGCAATACGGCAATTTTTGCATATTTTGGCATTTACAAATAAATCAAAACCTATAGGGTACCTCCCGTTGACCTAGAATCATGAAATTTGGCAAAAAGCAATATATTACATTATGAATATAGGAAAAAACTGATAATTAAGGCATAAACCTGTGAGACTTGAGCTCATGCTGGAAAAATTATCTACATAATACCTATAATAAGTTAGTACGGAACCCTAGGTGTGCGAGCCAGACTCGCACTTGGTAGTCTGCGTCAAATATGTATAACATAATAATCAATATAACATAATATAACACTATATCTTCTAGTCTGTATACACTTGAGATAAGAACTAAAAAAAACCTAAAACAAATACGAAAATTATATTATAATATATTTAGGTTATTTCCTATACTGTGGCGAAGGAGTCCCACGGTGATGCCCGAATTCCGTGCAGGCTAAGCTTTATGCAAAAATTAATTTCGTCTCTCATACTCCTTTTTACATAATTTATAGATAACAAAAAAGAAATAAAACGAAATTCTTGTAATTTTAATACACTTTCGTGTCTTACTCATAAGTTGGACATATACCTACAAGACATTACCTACAGTGTTGTGTAGGACATACTTGAAATAACAATATTAAAATAGGCCACGGACCAATTTAGGTAATTAACGTTTTTGGTCTAACAGAACATTTGCAAATAGCATAACAAAAATTTACACAAAAATTCAACGATATTATTCTACATGAGCAAATAACATGATAAATAGATATTATGCATTAACGTGTGATTTGCGTAGTTCGCAATTTTTATCTAAATGTTAAATAGATATGCTGAATATATGTATGTACATATTAAGTGTTTACTCTTAGCAAATTTTGGCCGCTCTAGGCGCTTCTGCAGTACATGAACCTAACCTAAAGTAATTTATTGTGTAATGAGTACCTATGTGTAACGATTACCCAACGACACTTAAAAGTACTTTTAGGGAGTTTATGTTACTAAGGTGGCAACTTGGCTGACGATTCTGCAACCTATGGACGCTTGCAACACCAAACAAGGGCATAACTCGGGCGTTGCCGACTCATTAAAAATCTAATAAGTTTCGAAAAATCCTATGCTGTAGTCACGCAGTATTTGTTTCCTCTATGCTGTAGACCTTAGAGAAACACCAAGGTATCATTCTATACAAGTAAATAAACCCATTCCAATAAGCGTACATGCATTTGTAACAAAATAATAACTAAACAAACATTGATATAAAAATTGTCCTATTTTCATCAGATAGAAATATTGAGCGATGTATTGTTTTTCTTACCGTGGACATCAATAAACAACTTACTTTTTGGGTACTTCCGTTTTTTACCTTGTAATCTTAGTCAAGAAAATAAAGCACTTAGCTTCATTTTCTGCCTTTTTCAGTTGTAAGTGAACATAGACATAGAGAACTGGATAGCTCATTTCCTACCTAGATGTGAAAACAACCACTCCCAAAACTGTGATAGAGACGAAGCTGGGAGTGGAACTGAGACCTCAGTTGTCTCTTTCTAGCTCGTTTTTATAAACATAAACAATGAAAATGGTGGACTTTGATAGAAAAGATACCATAGGTTCGCTTTGTATCTTTCTAAGGGAAACCATTTTGTGTGGCCTTAAATATTTATTTTATTCGGTTTTTTATTGTTTGTTGTTATAGCGGCAACAGAAATACATCTTCTGTGAAAATTTCAACTGTCTAACTATCACGGTTCATGAGATACAGCCTGGTGACAGATGGACGGACGGACGGACGGACAGCGGAGCCTTAGTAATAGGGTTCCGCTAATTACCCTTCTGGTACGGAACCCTAAAAACAGAATAAAATAAATATTTAAGGGGGCTTCTTTCTGGTCGATATTGATAACGGCAACAGGTAGACGCTTAAAATAATTAGTTGTATTGTCACTTTAAAAATAAATAATTAAATTAAAATAAAACAAATACCATAAAAACAATCGTAGATACCTGATGAATGTTTTCCCTAAGTTGACAACGTAAATAATAGACATTTTTAAAGCAGCACGGAAAATTTAAGCGGACTGATTTCCACGGCTGTCATACATACATTATTTGGTCACCCACGCCAAGGTTACGAAAAACATGACTATTACAATTGCTGATGTTTAGTTTTTGCGCTGTGTTCAACAGAATGTTTTAAACATGTGGGGCCCGGAGCGGTGGTAGATCGTCAACCTTAGCTTGCAAACAAAATTTCAACCTTTTCAATCCCACCCAGCACATTATAATATCACATGCTTACACAATACCTAGTATTTGTATATATGTTTAGTAAGCATGGTAGACACTTGGATACCTTGGTGACTGCAGATTAGTGTTGTAACCAATATGGGCAAATGTGAATACATTTGCGAATATTTGCATTGTTCGCGAATATTTGCATTAGCAATAAATAATGACAATTGCAATTATTTTTCCAACCAAATTAAAGTTGAAACATAAATATGACATAAAAAAATACACAAAACTTGTATTGAAAACAATATTATTATTGTTTTACTGGTTATATGGATTGTTATAGTGGACCTTTGCAAGCACTTTTAGCCAAATCCCACTTAGGTACAGTGCTTTAAATCTATTTCCCAAATTTATTTTTCATTAGAATTCTTTCTTATGCAATTACTTAATAAAGGTTAATATTCTAAAAAAATACATTTGTACTTCTTTCTATTCTAGCTAGAGGCCCTGTAATCCGAGAAAATAGGTAGTAAAGTATGTTTGTCGCACAGAAATGGGTTAATCAACTATTTCTTGTATCAACCCTGTCCCGGAACTAAAATTCTAAATTTCTAAGAAAAACATATTTTTTTAAACAAATGTGTTTCTTGTATGAATTTGTAAACAACTGAATCAGTAAAAGTTAAAATTACAATATTACGTAATTTATAGAAATTTAAATAGTTGCCCAGTTGACATAAAGACTCGTTTTAGAGTTATAATGTTTGTCCCCGGTCTCAGGAAAACTTTGCATACTGACAAAAACTAATATGGAATTGTTAATTATAATTATGCAGAAGTGTTGAGCAAATCATCTGTTTGAGTTAGTGGGTGTGTTTATTGTGTGTCCCCTGAACCACCGCAACAAAAACATAAGTAAATAGATCTTTTAATACTAGCTATATTTTAATGATCTTGGTTTTGCATTAGTAGTAGATAAAAATGTAATGGGTCAATAAAGGTCCATCAATACCCTTAAAATACAATAAGTCTCTGAGACAACCAGTCACTTGGGCAACTAAAACGGTGGCTCAAAGGACAATATTAGTTGTCCATTAGAATCCATTAGACGAAATGCTAGATTTTAACATAGTGACCTTAAATTACATCCTGTAACTAAATATTTCGTGACGGAACATATTTATGAAATAATCCTTTTTTTTATAAGAATAACAATATATTTATTATTTTTTTAAAATATTTTCCTTTAACGAGAAACAAATTGCAACTTTTTTAATTTACGTGTTCTCTTTTAATCTGAATTCTGAATAGATTTTATATGAAACTTGAAGATTTTAGGGAACTTAAAAAGTTTTTAGTTAGTTATAAAATGGGATTACCAGAATAAATAAAATCAAGATGATATTAAAAAAATATGTAAAAAGAAACAGAAAAAATAGAGAAGAGATCATGAACACAAGGAATTGATTTTAATATTTATTAAGAAATTCCGTAATAAAGAACAAAAAAATTGTACAAAAACACTTTTGAACGCTATAGTCAGTACAACGCATGATTTTCCATCTGCACAAAGAGGTAAATCTATTTCAACTTTTGGCCGATGTATATCATCCTGACCCTCTTATTACATCCATTCCTCCTGTTAGTCCTACCTAATCTTAGAATTCTGACATTTATGAAATAGAAGGAAAGGACTTGCGTAAGCTCGAAAATGAGATAATCACCATATCAGTTTATTTTGGGTACCCGTTAGTCATAAGCCAATGCCTATGGCGCACCAGTGCTCCCGCTATTCCGCAGTTTACGTCCATACTACTACCGGCAATCTTTTAAGGTCGGACAGATATGACCAGCCTTCTTTCACTTCAGCAGAGACATAGTTTGCAGAATCTGTTGATTGATTATGTCGGTGACTAAAGTTCTTTTTCGGATATTCTCATTTTGGATTCGAACCCTCGGGGACACTCCGCGCATAGCTTACTTTATTGCTTGCTGATGTGAATTTGGAATTGTAAAGCAGCGCTATGAGAGTCAACGTTTAACGAGCGTAAGTCATGACAGATAGGATGCCCTAGTCGAAGATCCTATCCACCCTACCTGGATCCTCCTATCGGCTTCCTTCTTAAAGTAGTTTCGGACTAGTTAGATTTAAATTTAAACTTGGACTATCTCGAGTAATGTACCAGCAACATGACTTTTGTCTTGTTCAAATTCATGTGAAGGGGATTTACCCTAGATGTTGTGAGGATTCATCTAGGGTATGCAACACTTCGCTCAGTTCTTCCAGTGACACTGCCATAGTGACGAAGGATATCGGTGGCAAACCTACAGTGTGCAATGTATTCGCCGTTTACGCTTATGCAACGCCCAGCCCAGTGTATTATTTTAAAAACATATGACGACCCCCTAAGAATAAGAGAAGTATAAATCTACAAGAACTAGGAGGCTCAATGCCTTATTAAAAGACAATGTAAAAAAAGAACTCAAATATCTTATAAACCAACAGACGATAGGACAAAAAATATTTTTGGTAAATATTAATTTTTGACAACATAAAAAAAAAAGTTTTCTATAGAATATTTTTTACAAAGGAAACGCAGTTATAGAAAACGAAATTGCATTTCTTTTGTGATCTTACATAAATACATACTATATACAAAATATGTTTTTTTTTCTTTCTTTTCCATAGCTAAATCATTGGAAATCAATCTAAAAATTGCTTCAAAAGTAGCTATCTAAGATAAGGCAATTCCCCTAAACAACCAAATTTGTCTCTTGGATAACGCGGTTGTCCCCTGGTTTCGTAACTAATCATCTTATTTTTGTTTCCTTTTCCATATTCAAATTACTTATTCTTGATATACAGAATAAGTTTATTTTATTAAACATTCTAGGACATGAACTATGATAATAAAACTTTTTACCTAGTTATATGACAACAATTGCCCAAGAGTCATTATTATTTGAAAAAAATTCAGAGTCTTAATTGCCAGCAATTATTTATACATTGTATATGAAGGCAATCCGTCTTTGCCAGCATAAAATCATTATTTTCATATATAGCTATGGATTTCTTTAAAAAAAAAAATTTGTTTCGTCGTTGGCTGGTTATTGGTTATATTCCATTAATCAATTCAGGAAGGTACATTATTCCTCCTAATTATTTGAAGCTTTTTCTACGGCCCTTTTTTTATTAGAGCAGAGTTCATTGTTGCCTAAGTGGTTCTGAAAAATAAGCTACCATGATATTATTGGTTTTTAAAGCACAAGGTCTTGCCATATTAGCTTTAACAATGTGACGCAAAAAGCTTTTCACCACCATAACACTAAAACTCAATAGACTTGCAGGTAATGTCGTTCTTGTGCCTCGATATTAAGGGTAAGAAATAAAATAAAACTTAGGTTAATTTGATGTTATTGCTCCCTTTTCTGTTGTTTTAATGAGATGATCTTACACTACTATTATACTAATAAAAAAAATCAATATTCGCATTTGCATTCGCGAATATTTGGTGATGGACGTTACATCACTACTACCTAGGTACCACTGACAGGTTTTCATAAACACAAAATAAACACACGGACGTAATCCTTGTTAAAAACATATAAAAAGAACATTACATAATTGAAATATTAGGTATCTACCTAAATACTTAAATATAAATGAAAATATTGCTGCTTTAAAATTTAATGTTTTGTTGAAATGTAAACAAACTAAACAAATACAATATTATAGAATACCTGATTAGCACTAATCAATTTGCAGTATTTAATTGGGTCGCGTTAGTTTTGCGTCGTGGTCGTGGCTGGCTAACCGCAATACGTTAGATTACACAAAGTAGAAATAAATTACATACATATAATACCGAAGTACTTACATAGAACGCGTGGTGGTTGACCTGATGTTTACTTACATAATTTGAACCCATGTTTTTGTTGTCTTTTTACGGTACACTAGTAACTTCTCAACTAGTTAGTATAAATGAGTATAACTAACTTGTATTCTATCCATGCCAAATAGGACAAGTGTCGCAATTATATACAGAGCACAAAGCCTGTAGCTTTCAGATCCACGAAGAAAACAGACCTAGAAAGAACTGGGAACCTTCTTTAGTCAACATTAAAAAACCTTATAAATAAAACTTGCTTCCTAAACGTGTATTTAAACTCTTAAAGAAGTTGGATATAAAATCAGTATAAACACAGACTATAGATATAATACTATAGTAGTAGTATAAATAAAGATTAGTGAAAAACGATACGGGGTTTTTTTGAAACCAGACATTGACGTCGAGGTCTCATTTTCACATTTTTCCCATGCTAATTGTCGATAAAATTCATTGAAACCCAGATTTGGATTATCTACCATATCCATACCTAAATAAAAAAAAAGATTAGTGGACCGGACTAGTGACTCAAAACACAGGACCATTAGAAAAGGAGACTAGACACCTAAAGCGCTCAATGAATGAAGCAGAGAATTGTGTTTGGTAAGTTGCCAGGGGTAAGGATCAGCATTATAATAATTGATTATAATAGATAATTTATATTTTGTGGAAAGGTAATCTATGTTTTCGTACTATTTAATTGTCGAAAGATATGTCACATAATAGTGTCTTGCTTTAGTTTCCACTTAAAAGTTTTTGCATAATAAAAGTTTAAAAACTAAAACCAGCTCGGTACCCTTACAAAAATCGGCCAAGTGCGAGTTGGACTCGCGCACGAAGAGTTGCGTACCATTATCTACAAAAACGAGCAAAAAAATCACGTATGTTGTATGGGAGCCCCTTTAAATATATTTTTTTTCTGTTTTTTAGTATTTGTTGTTATAGCGGAAACAGAAATACATCTTCTGTGAAAATTTCAACCGTCTAACTATAATGGTTCATGAGATACAGCCTGGTGACAGACGGACGGACGGACAGCGAAGCCTAAGTTATAGGGTTCCTAATTTCCTTTCAGGTACGGAACCCTAAAAATGATTCGTTGAACCAAGAAAATATCGTTAAACATATAGGAACACCAACAATTTTTTCTAAGGTAATATTTTTCTTAGACACCTATTTAAAATAATATAAGGTAAACACAAGATCAAATTTCTTTAAACCAATAAATTAAACTTTATTAGTTTGATACAATAATAAATGCACTGAAGAATGCTTCTTTATTTAAAACACTCTGTTTTATTGGGCGTAGCATTTTGTGTGATATTATTGGATAGAAGAAATGAATGAGAATGTAGTTGTTCTCTTAACTTCTTCAGTTATTAAAGACGACAATATTCGGTCAAAAATTAGACAGTTACCTTCAAAATATCACTGTAAGGCCCGCTGCAGGGGTGTGCGTCTTCTTGGAGACAGAGGCTACACGGTAAAAACAGTTTACTTAAAATAAGGCAAATTGCTTTGTATCAAAGCAAATTCATTTACTTCAAGAAAATGATCCTCTCCCTATAGACGTAAGAGAATATTTACTTAGTAAAAGTAAAAAATCTCTTGAAAATATTTATTTGTACGAAGACAAAAAAATTCAATGCAATTAAACAAATGAATCGAGTCAAAGATAAGTTATTCTTTAAGTGAAAGATGTTTCGATTTCCATTAAGGAAATCTTTTGTTAGTATAAGAAATCTTATTCTTTTTCTAGCAATTATATTTGATTAATTGATTCTTCAGAGTAGGTAATAAATATTTCTGTTGGAGAATATGCAATGACAAATAAAGGTACCTATACACAGTACCGACGATTCAAAAACACAATACTTAGAGATCTAACTGTGTTCTTAATAAGTATCTGTAACTATTGTATATTAACTCAACGATTTAATCATTATATCATAATAATTCTAAATAGCGTGTTCTAGCTTAGTGTCAATAACACCATCTGTTGATATTATTTAGATTTATCTTAGAAAGGATTAAATTCTTGATTTTATAGAAGTCAATCTTTTTAACTGAAATAAAAATAAATCTCAAAATAAGCATATTTATCTTAAAATTACAAAAAATCTAAGAATAAAATAGTATCAGAAACAGACAGGTGGTAATTTTATAACAAAAATATATTTTTAATCTGAGAAAATATATTTTTGAAATAACTAAATATTTTGAGAAAGTACTCCGTCTTGTTAAGAGAAATCCTTTTTATCTGTGTAATGTTTTTTTTTTCTGATATGACAATGCGGTTGCATGCTGTAACAGCCATTACTGCTTCACCGGACTTTTTCAGGAGAGTCTCTTAAGGAGCCTCAGCCCGTATAGCACCCAACGCTCAAGGGCTCCCCGCGGGGGGAGCCTCGGCTTGGGTTGTCGGTCTCGGGGGCGTCCCTTCGACCGGCGTGAGTCTCAAACCTCAGAAAAGTTTGCCATCGGCGGTCATCCATCTAGGGACTGACCAAGCCTGACGTTGCTCAATTTGACTTATCGTTTCCGATAGACAAATGCAACTGAGCCACGAGCTTTTCAATGCCTACATTATAATTGAGGTTCCTTAGATAACTGACACTAATTTAAAAAAATAGTGTCGGACAACCGTCCGGAATCGTGACAACTTGTGCCTTTCACTTTTTATGTCTGTCTCTCTCGCTCTTAGGCGGGCTAACCATGCCGCGTGCCTCTCACTCGCTCTCATTGTGAGCGCATAACGTGAGCGGAGCGTAACGCAGTTTCTTGAAGTGTCACCCGGCAAACCAATTTATAAGACGTTGTCACGTCAAAACAATAGTTTAAGCCTTTCCTTTCCCTGGAAATTATGTTCAATCACTCTTTCACAAAAAGAACCCTATTCGAGATATCAACGGCCAATCTATTTTCTAGCTTTATTTGCTATTCGAGAAGCTGCCGAATCCGATCACCTGTTTATTCAGCAACGTACGAGATCAAGGCCAGTTATATTAGAATTCAGATTCTCAAAAACCATCCCATCGCCTGTAATGTGTTCTGAAGCCAGAGTTTAGACAACTTATCAACATTGAATGACGTGATGTCGTTAGGACAGAATTCGCATACGATGGCTGTTTAGTTTTGCTTTGACAGGTTTGTTTTTCACAGGATCATGGCACCGTCGACGCTGTTTTTTATGGTTCCATGCAAAGAGGTAAGAGGTGCTCATGTACATGGCCATTTTATGTGGTCTGCATGAAAATAGTATCATGTTTTTTCGGCAGCTATACTACGTCCGATTTCAACTCGCAAATATTAATTTCTTGATTCGTTATAAAAAATAACCAGATATACATGGGTACTTCTCATCGTTGTTCAAATTTAATAGTCACACAGTTTTATTTTCTAAACGGTATAAGTTAGAAACAAAATTGTGAATTGGAGGGTAAAATATCTATTAGGCTACTAAATAAATAAAGCTTGTCGTAATAGAAGCAAAAATATATACCAAAAATCACACAAAATGGTCAAAAACGGGGCCATTTTTCGTATTCTCATCGCGTCACACTTCCCGTTGCAGCAAATCATTTGATTACTGCTTCACTAAATTTCAGTGTATTTGTATATAAAATATACTAAAATCATCGTTTTTAAATATACTTTACACAGAATAGTCTAAAAAAACCATTTTATCATTACTTTGAATTTAAAACACAATATGCGTCGGTCACACGATTTTAGGTAATTTAGATTTGCCCAAATAAAGGCTTGCTGTTGAACATAACATCAGCAACCAATCATAGAGTTAGATTCGGTCGAACGTCTGGCGTGGTCCGGCATTGCAGAAGTGAGACAGGGCGGCTTATCGTTCTGCGACAACAAAATCTGGTTAGTTTTTATTTATTCATATATTTATCGATCACTTGCGAGGACAACATTTTTGTGAATTGTATTTTAGCAATTGAAATCAAAGTTAGCTAGCTAATCGAAGCAACCAGAATGTAAAATATTTATGGAGTATTTAATTTAAAAAGTTACACGTAAAGTTTGCAGGAATTCATAAAAAAGGTATATTCGTGGTGTTTTGTCCACGAAGGTGATTTTATGCCACGAAAGTGATTTTATGCCACGAAAGTGATTTTATGCCCTGAATGTGATTCTTTGTATGTTGGCAGTAAAGTTTTATGACTATTTTCAGTGCCACAAACTGCCAGAGAACGCCGAGAAAAGAAAAAAAAATGCAGAAAAACGAGAAGAGACAGAAAAAAAGCGAACCCTGGGCTTCACAATGCTGTCATATCAAATCGTTACTATCGAAGTAAATCCAAAGGAGTCATTGTACCAAGCCAATGAAATATTCGTTTGTTCGTTTCAGCCGAAAGACGTCCACTGCTGAACATAGGCCTACTCCATATGTCTCCACAACGGCTGGTCCTCAGCCGCCCGCGCCCATCCGCTTTCTGCGGCTCTGACCAGATCGTCTGTCCACCTGGTAGGAGGCCGACCCACGCTGTATCATCCGATCCGTGGTCACCACTCGAGAAACTTTCTTCCCCATCGGTTATCGGTTCGACGAGCGATGTGGCCTGCCCATTGCCACTTCAGCTTGTTAACTGTTTGAGCTATGTCGGTTACCTTAGTTTTTCGGCGAATTTCCTCGTTTCGGATTCTATCGCGAAAAGAAACACCAAGCATAGCTCTTTTCATAGCTCGCTGAGCAATTTTGAGCTTATTGAAGATCCCAACAGTAAGAGACCACGTTTCTGTACCATAAGTCATCACTGGCACCACACATTAATTATAAACTTTCGCCTTTAGGCACTGAGGAAAAGATGTTGCGTGGTTTCCCGAACGCTGCCAAGCCGAACCGGATTCGTCGGTTAACCTCTTTCTCAAAGTTGGACCTACCTCACTGAACTACTTGTTCTAGGTATGTGTATTCGTGAACAACTTCGAGAGTAGCGTTCTCAACAACAACCGATATAGGCGCGACATGGACATTGAATCACCTTCGTTTTATCCATGTTCATTTTAAAGCCAACCTGTTGGAAACTCTGCTGAGGTCTCCGAGCATCATGTCTAGGTCTTCCAGCGATTCTGCCATGACCACTATGTCGTCGGCAAATCGAAGGAGAGCGATGTACTCGCCATTTATGCGCCAACCGCAATATCCTTCCCACTCCAGAAGCTTAAACACAGCTGTGAACGCAGTTGTGAACAGTTTCGCAGTAATAACGTCTTCCTGTCTCACTCCTTTCTGCAGATGGATTGGTTTCGTGTTCTGGTCTTGTAGTCGAACAGACATCGTGGCTCTGTTATACAAACACTTCAGCACTTCGATGTACCGATAGTCAATGTGGCACCGCTGGAGAGACTGTAACACCGCCCAGTCGATAGAATCGAAGGCTTTTCCATAGTCCACGAAGCTACGCAAAGAGGCCGATTATACTCCTTTGTCTTCTGTATAATCTGGCGCAGCGTATGTATGTGGTCCATGGTACTAAAGCCTTTTCGGAAACCGGCTTGTTCGGGAGGCTGGAATTCGTCAAACTTGCATTTGGACGATTCGAAATGACCCTGGAAAACAACTTATAGTCATGGCTCAGAAGCGAAATGGGTCTTCAATGAGGTGAGGTCTCCTTTTTTGAAGAAAAATTTGACCGCGCTTCTGCTCCAAGCTTCTGGCGTAGTGCCTTCGAGGATAACAGAATTAAAGAGCCTCTGAAGGACTTTAAGTATCGGTGTTCCACCCGCTTATAGAAGCTTTTACGTAATTCCGTCATCGCCCGCCGCCTTATTGTTCTTGCTGTTTCAAGGCCTTTCTAATCTCATATAAGCTGACGTCCGGGATATCTTCGGTATAGTGTCGAGTTAATTTGGCTCTTTGAGGTGTACAACTGTCTATAGAAGTTCTCGATCTCTCTCAATATTTTAGGTTTGGACGAAACGATTTTGCCAGTTTCGGTCTTCAGCTTTGTTAACTGTCGTTGCCCAGTAGACAGGTCTCTAGGAAACACTTTTGAGCCTTTATTTCGCTCTATAGCCTCTTCCTCACTTGATGTGTTGAAATGGCTTTCGAGATTTGTCTATTGAGCCGCGTGTATTTGGACCTATCAGATGAAGACTGCAATTTCATTTCACGCCGCACTTTCATAAGATTGAGAGTCTGATCTGAGAATTTTTGTGTTCTATTTTTGCGGCGAGCTTTGAAAAACTTAGCTCCTACCCTTTGGCAGTTTCCACCAGCCTATCATTTAAATCATCCACATTTTCGCAATCTGCTGGGCACTGAAAGCGATTTTGAAGTTCGAGCTGAAAATGTTCGAGGTTCTGTATGAAGGCAATCGTTGGACGGAGCGTAGACCTTATCAATAGACTTCTTTCAAATTCGAGGTTAATATTCAACGTGCCTCTTACCATGCAGTGATCGCTGCCAGTTTTCACTCTATTGATCACAGAGACATCGCTGAATATTCGCCTATCAGAAGTCAGGATAAAGTCAATCTCGTTTTTGGGCAAACCGTCAGGGCTCATCCAGATCCATTTTCTGTGGGGTGGCTTTTTGAGTGCTTCTTTCTCCATAAAGTCAACCAAACGTTGGCCCCTGTGGTTTCGTTGCCCTACTCCAAATTTCCCCATTTTCAGCTTATCGCAATTTCCAGTGCCCAATTTTGCGTTGAAGTCCCCCATGACGACAGTGAAGCGTGTTGGAGAGGTATGCATGGCTTTTTCAATATCCTCAACCTCACCATCTTGTGGACGATAAACCCGACACCACCTTGGTACAGTTTCTCGCCCTCCCGGAAGTAGAACAAGTTGCCGGATTTGAGCAATATCGAGTCCTCCTCCTGTCTTCGGACTTCAGATAGCCCTATATCCCAGCGCAACTTGTCTACTTCTTCTTCCAGCTCAACGATCTTTTTGTCATTCCTCAAAGTGCGTGCATTGTACGTTGCCAGGGCTAGTTGTCGTTGTTTGTGGTAGCCGGATCTCTGCCGGGGATTCTTCGCACACCCTGCTCCACCGTGACCTTGACCGCTGCCATAATCAGGACTAGTGGAGCTGCCGGGGAAGAAAAAAATCAGTTCGCAAACAGTTTTTCAAGATCTTTTAATTTGCGAAAATAATTCTCCTATTGTCAATGATCCGCTTTTTTCTCCGCCACGTGAACTACCAATGCGTATCATTTTAGAAACTGATCAAGCAATCAAATCTAAATTTGTCTTCAAGAATATACACGTCAACAGCTCTACCAGATAGCCCAATATTTTGCCATGTTGCAGCAAAATACTTTACTACTTTAATTATGCACAGTCATCATAAGTTAAGATTTTTATTTTATAGTAAGCACCTATTTTCACATGTATTAAGAGGGTATTTTAGAGTAAAAAAAATATAAAATAAAGATAAGTACTTAACTGGTTTAAAAAATCACACTAAATTACCTATTTGCATTAATAATGTTTTATGATAAAAAGTTATTACTAAAGTTATGTAGTTTAAATTGACAATAACACATCAGTTATATTAAGAACCTCGGACCAAACTGGTACTTGCCTATTTGGTTTATTTATATCATCTATTTGTCTGTTTAATTATTTTATTAGCATTAAGTCTCATAAACAGTACTTAAATTATGAAAAAATAAGGGCTGTAAAGTTTATTTGTCACTTTCGTGGCTTATCGCGTCAATTTCGTGGGATCAATAACTTCAAAATATTATATCAGCCAAACGAGACTCCCGATCTGACTAATTTACTAAAGAATTTACTCGTCTTATCAAGCGCTATAAGCTATTTACGCAAATTGTTTAAATAAGCAAAAACTTAAATTTGCCACGAAGGTGACGATGAGAATCGTGGCGATGAGAATTACCGACACAAAAACTTTTTTGCTATCGGATTTTTCCACCCTGGAAAATTCAAAGGTTCCCACAGAAATAACTATAACCGAATTCCTATAGCTTTGTTTGCTGCCGTAAGAATTCCACGCTGATAATTTAGTGCGGGCGAAGCTACGGATAAAACATTACTATAAAAATAGCTTTTAAAACATATTTGGAGAAAAAGCGTTATAATAATATTGTATACAGCGCTGCGGGCCAACATCTAATTTTATCTGAGAAGGAGAAATTGATTCAGAATTGAATGGAAATTACCTAAACTATTTTTATTATTGTCAATAAAGTTGTCAATATAATTAGTTTTTTTATACGTATGTTTGAGAAAAGCGCTATATAAGCCTTGACCACAACAGCATAACCGGATTCTGTGATGCGTGCCTCGGCTATGTCTCAGGCCGCACACTCGCGATCGCCCTGTTATGCTGCGTTTGCGGGTCAAGGCAGTAATTTACTATATTCTATAACATATCAATGATATTTTAATTTGATCGGAGCCAATGATAAGCATTGTTGTGAACTTGTGACAGATAAACATACAGTGTAGGCTTTTTAATAATAATGTTCCACTTTGCGTACGGAGCCCTAAAATTAGTTTCTATTTATAGTACATTCATAAATCATAATTTTTGAGATATATCGATTGGAAAAACTTGATTGTTTTTCATATCGATGCATATATCCCAATTTTAATAATATAAGTAACTGGGAGACCTATCCTCGGTATTTTGTTAAATCTTTTTTTATTAATCACGTTTTTTTTACCAAAAGTCTAATTATATAGGTAGAAACTTCAAAAGTAAAACCCTAATTGAAAACAAAATTACATCCAAATCGTTAGATCCGTTTCCGAGCTACGCAAATCTTAATATATATAAATCTCGTGTCACAATGTTTGTTCTCAATGGACTCCTAAACTACTGAACCGATTTTGATCAAACTTCGTAAATATCTGTTATTTGATCCAACTTAAAAGATAGGATAGTTTTTATCTCGATATGTCAAGTGCGAGCCGGACTCGGGCACTATAGGTAAAAACCAACTTTCGCCGGGTACAGAGGGACGGCAGCGGAACAACGTTCGCCGGGACAGCTAGTATATTATATAGGTACACACATATACATATATGTACAAGAAATAATAACTAATAAATAATCATTTAAATATATAAGATACCTATTATAACATTTCACATTATTATTATTTTAGAAGAATAAAAGAAACAAAGAATAAATAATTTTATAAAAATAATGTTCAACGATAATGTCACGTGAAGTTGGCAGATAAGACGATAACAGACTAAAAAATAATATGCGAAAAAACTCTTCAGTAAACATAGATTACACAATCGTTCGCAGAAAGGTTTATAAACAAAGATGATGTAATGTTCATAGTGGCAGGTGATAAGGAACATTTTAGACTGGCAACCTGCGCAGTACCATGCAGTACTTGAAACTCACAAACTCACAAGTCACTAAAAACAGCACTGTTGATAAGCATAGAAACAATGAATTAACATTGTTTACCTACCTAACTAGCAGACCTAGCAGACTTTGTTTTTCCCTTTCCGTTGCTGACATCCCCCGATTCCGCCGTCGCTAGGGTTGCCAACTTTTCTTGAATGAAAAAGAGTATTATATTGTTTTGAAGAGGGTAAATAAAGAGTAAAGATTAATAATATAGAGTATTTAACTGGGTATTTCAATTTATTAATATACATTTTTTGCACTTTTTGTGGTCTCTCCACTACTAACAACTTCTGTCAGATTAACTTTGTACAAAAAAAAAGTTAAAACTATAGTAGGAGCGATGATGTTTTTTAGTTCGCCTAATCTCTACAAAAACAAACTCAATTTTTTTATTCAAATTAGGTTTTAACAAACACTTTTGAATAGTCAAAGTTATGAAACACTGTTTTTTGAATTCCGGTTCACTTGTTGATTTCTACACAGTAGGTTGGGCTTATACTGCCAATTTTGTAAATTGGTAGTTCTTGAAGAACATGGATATATTCTCCTTTGCTCGGTTTCTGATTAGCCAATTGAGAGACCTAAAAAGTAAAAGCCATCTATATACTCTAAATAGGAGTAATATTATTTTCCTTGTAAAATATAGCTCAAGTTCTGCGACAGCTGTCAAAGTACGAGTACCTAAGGAAACAATCAGATTGAAATGGTAGTTCCAAATATTAGCGCGTTAATACAAAAAAAAAATCTTTTGCTTTATTATCCATACCAATATTATAAATGCGAAAGTAACTCTGACTGTCTGGCTATCTGACCTATTCAAGCTTAAATCACTGTACCGATTAACATTAAATTTGGCATGGAGATAGTTTAAGTCCCGAGAAAGGAAATAGGCTACCTAAAAACGTCAAGTGTGAGTCGGTTTTTTTCCTTTAATTGAGAAGCTGCCCTTGAAATCCTACATCGATAACTGAATTTAGGACGGGTAGAACCGTGACAAAAGTTAGTATTAGTAAATACTCGTGCATAAAGGAAACAAATACTTGGATTTGTGTCTTGTCTGCTTTACATCGAATATGTTTTGGTAAAAGTATTTACTTTTAAATTGCTTCTGTAGTGTTTTGTTTACCGAAAAAATGCCAAAAAGCATTATGACAAATCAAATAGGTGTCAAATTGAAATTTTTATTTGTTTGTTTTGCAAAAATTACGTCAAAGCTACTGAATGGACTTACAGTCACTAATACAGTACGAGTATGCAGTGTAGCACTATTTATTTGTATGGATCTTAGAAATCACCGTTTAAGTATGCCTAGCATATATACTATATACCTTTTAGTACACCACCATACAAACAAGGTAGGTATATTAAATTAAGTCGTAACATGTAGGACCATATTTATATCTACCATACTATAAAAGATGAGAGATGAGAAAGAAAGGTCTTTTATTTATGTTTATTTATACCATAGCTTACCATCAGGCGGATGCAAGGTTAGTGGTATAAAAAGATAGATAACGGAAAAGCGCATTTCCTAGCCAGATGTAAAAAAGGTCTCAAAAAATTTGGCATGTAGATAGTTTGAGTCTCGAGGAAGGACATAGGCTACTTGAAAACGTCAAGTGTGAGACAGTTTTTTTTTCTATAATTGAGGATATGCTGAGGAACCGCGGGCAAAAGCTAGTCATTGCATAAAAATTAAAACCAAATATATATCCAAGAGTTTTTCGTATAACAAAAATATTGAATTCCAAATAAATGCCAGCTAGGTTCAGGGATCTTTTAATTTACGCAGTTACAATAGAAAAAAGAATAGTCATCTTAGCAGATTTCTGTGCTGATTGTCATCTGTATAAATTATACTTGCCAAGTTCGTATTATTCTATTTTATTTCTCAAATTAAGTATTTAAAAATCCATTAGTATTGACTTCAAATAAATTTGTGTGTCAATGGTCTTTAATGACGATTTTGACTGTTTGCATAGAATCAATCCTTTCAAATTTTCGCGCTCGAAGAGCAACGACCAATGAGAACGCGCTAGTGGTTTGTGGAGCCGCGTGCGCCGAAATAAAGTCGTGTACATGGATACCCCCGGGCCCTGATTTTCTCTCTGCGGCCCTGTTCATGTGCTTAGGGAGAATGTTTGTGTGTATGTATGTATGTCTGTTATAATTTTTTTAATAAACTACTCAAACAATTTAGGCAGTTCGTTGCCTTACATATTATTCCTCAGTTCTTAGTCATGTTTTGCGGATATTGGCCATCAGGAGGCGCTACAAAAGATGCGTTTTGAATTAAATACGTTACCAATTTTGATGCGGTAACTTATATTACATAGGATTCATAGCGTGTTTGTTATGTTATAAGTATCTAGTCTAGTACGCCAGACTAAAGAATTCGAGAAAAATGTAACCTAACCATTAGCATGTAGGTCTCGAGACCTGTGAAAGTAAGCCTTATAAGCTCCATATTCTATATCTAATTTTCACCCGACTGCGCCAGAAGGACGGTTATGTTTTTTGATTTATCTATGTATGTATATTTTTAGACACACTCTGTAGTCTAAACGATGGATTCGTCTCAATTGTGATAGTGAGACTTGTTACATAAAAAATGTAAAAAAAAACCGCGGATTTTATGCTCTTCAATGTGCGGCCGGGCTAAAAATATAATAAAATACTGAAGCGCAAGTAAAAAAAAAATTAAATTAAAATAACACTAAAAAGCTGTAAATAAAAATAAATGATTGAATAAATAAAAAAAATCAGGACTGTAAAAACATTAAAAACCAAACAAAATTGAAAACATACCAAATATTTAACTATAAGCAGGCGGGACTCATTTCAATGCAAGTGTACAAATTATTTTATCAACAGTTCCGTCTACTTATAGTTTAATATTTAATTTATGTGTAGTTCTTAATGTTTTTGTTTTCCATAGCTAACTTTAGAACGCAAGTATATTATTATGTATTTTTATCATCAGACGCTGTGTTTACAATTTACGACATGCTTTCTTTATTACTGAATAATGTAAAGTAGTAATAAATACAGTTTAATGAATTCTGTCGCAGTACAATGCTTTTATAATTAATTAACATATTATCTATTATTTACGTGTACAATTTTACAGTGTAAGAAAGAAGCCTAAACTAGTTTAAAACTGTGAATTCTACCAGTCTTAAAAAATCTATCAAGTAGGTCTATCATTCTTTATTTATATTTTTGTATATATTTCTTAATATAAAAGGTGTCTGTTTCAAAATATGAACTACGCGCACACTTCAAGCTACATGCGAGCAATCACAAGTTTTGCCTTTAGCAAGAGCTTTTTAATGTATTTGTTGTTGCAAGTTGTTTTCTCTACTTCTATTCCCGCCATTTCAATTGTGTTTTGGTGAGTTTATTTTTTTAATCTCAAATGTTATGAAAAACATTGTGTTTAACACGGGTGGTATGGGAATTACAAACCCAAATCTTAGTATTTTTTCTTATTTTGTACTAACACAAGTAACACAGCCCTAACAAATGCTTTTCTATTATCAATACAAACTTTATTTCAAAGTCAGCTTAAGTAGTCAATTCTATGCAATTAACAATCAGCAGTTGTTGAGGAAGTCTTCAGTAGCATGTACGTCGCGCATTCATATCAGCTGCAGTTCGTATGCAGGGCAGTACAGTTCCTTATCACTCTGCAACTCTGTTGCAAGTTACATTGTTATAATCTACCATGACCCGCTTACCCATCACCATGTTGTTTCTGCCTGCTACTGCTACCAAAGATTAGACACTTATCGACTTAGAATAAATTCATAAGTACCTATGGTTAGTTGTTTAATTGGAGAGTTGTTCTTTTTGTATCAAAATACGTCAAGTGTAAGTCGGATTCGCGCACCAAGGGTTTACTACCACCAAGTACCGCTATCAAATGCGCGAAACCAACTCGCACTAAGCCGGTTTTTATTATTTCTTGTTTATTTAAACTTACTGCATAAACGTGTGTACAATGGCGGACTTAATACCATTCGGCATTCTCTACCAGACAACCATGGAGCCATGCAAATAAGTCACTCCAATAGAGCAAAAACACCAAAAACATATTTCTATAATGTGGACTTCTTTACTTAAATTAAACTTATATTTACTTTTTGTTATTATTTATTATTAAATGCTCCATAATAATACATACCTATCCTATTAAAATTAAGACATCTATCTACTACGGTCCCAAAGATAGAGTATTTTAAGGTCGGACAGATAGACACACAGCGTGGGCATAGTTATAGGCCTCTGTTTCTTCCTAATGACGGGTAAAGAGAAACCTAGCTCTTGTGAATGAGTTCTAACTCGAGAGAATATCCTTAGAGGAATGATTAAGTATTACTTACCTCCAATATGTAACTTTTTTGCACCTACATCGACCACTCTCTCTGTTCTCCTAATGTCGTCGAAGATGACCTAAAGGAGCCCTAAGTTACAGCTATTGAGTATGTGAGGAACATAAAAATAGGGACAGGATCTTAAACTTTAAATTAATATAAACAAAAGGTAACTTAGTACTTCCCTTCTATCATGGGCGTAGCCAGCTTTTGGATTAGGGGGGGGGGGGGGGGCAGGCTTGGCTGGGGGGGAGGGGCAGTCCTGATGGAAAATGTCATTTTAATATAGTAAACATGTTCATTTTGAGCCAATTCCTTCAGGTAATGGGCACCTAGAGGGGGGCAGCTGCCTGTACCTCGCTACGCCCATGCCTTCTATCGTGATTCGTCCAAAACACTTCACTATCACATATACGAAACACTTTTTATTAGTCGCTAACGCAAAACTAAGGATATAGGCGTAATGTAAGAAAAATCCTTTTAATTAATTTAAAAGGCACAATAGTAAATTGTTAACTTAGGGATGAAAGGCACCCGTTCTGACGAGAAATAGTTCGAGGCTAAAATAGGCCTTTCACCCGAATGAAACACTCATTTCGAATATAAAGAAAGTAAACACAAGCCAAACGCCTTAAGAACGAAATTAATGATTGTGCCCCGACCCCTACCCTCGCGGGGGTAAATGTTTAGATGTTTTCCGTCGAGCGTGGAAAGCAATAACATTGTTTCTATCAACAAAAACAAAGGTACATATGACAACACAATGTGTAGCGATGTTTTGTCTACATGTTATTGTGTAATAAATCGGCAAAACACAAGTAGGAGACCCGGCTTTAAGCCAAACATTTTTAGATTACATAAATCTAGTGCTTAAAGACATAAATGTTAATATCGAATCTTAAGTCAAAATATAATTTATCTATCTACTATATATATGTGTGTCTATATAATATGTATTTGTGCGACTTCGGTAAGGTATAATATGGTGATTCTTTCATGTTTTGTAACATCTTTCATTTGTATTTGCAGCTTGTTGTATAAAAGGGAGAAAAATATTCGGGTACGCGAATTTTGAAAATAAAATGTTCGTTAATTACAAGACCGTTTTTATAACCAATTTGATAATGTTTACTCTAACTAAAGGTTACCATTACATTTTAATAAATGGTATTCAAAAATTAAAAATATTTTAAAAGAAAAAAGATTGACTATATTAAAGTAACATTACACTAGACAAGACATTTGGGTACATACCTACTTCACCTGACAGCAATTAAGACATTACGTAGGTACTAGGTTTGTCATTTGCCTAACATTTGTTGTGTACATATAGCATTAGTTAGTAGCTTAGTCTCATCTCGACAGCACTATAAGTCAAGGTGACCTATGTATCCTTTTTGTGTCTATGTACAATCTGCATGTACCTAAGTACTAGATAGGTATATACTGAATTACACACTCACACCGTGGCTGGATACACTCTGACTCAAAGATTACAGATGGGAAACGTTTTGATGGATAAATGCTAAGGGTTGTAATAGAAGGAAACTACATGGGTGGCACTTCCGACATTTTAAAATTAATTAATTTTTTGGTGATTTTTAAGTCGCCAGAGCGAAATGGCAAAAACGAAACCTTTTTTTTTGCAATAAAGAGCAAACGACACGTGGCGTTCATTTTGTAGTTTTTTTTAATAAAGTTTTTGAGTGATTAAAATTAAATTAATTAAATAAAAATTAAAATTTGTTAAAAGTTTTTTGAAACGAATCTGTCGCGAGGGACGGACAATAGTATAACCGCGAAATAATGAAACGTAATTAATTATACTAAACTAAGTGGCGATGAAATTTCACTTCTTTCGTGTGTACCTCATAGTTGTACGGCATTTTCTTTTGGTTTTTCAAGGGATACGTACCTCAAAAAAGGAAAACCCATACTCAATTTGTTGTCCATTTGTCGACCAAAAAAGACTCTAAGAAATGGACTCTTAGAAAAAAATACATAATTACAATAATAACATAACTCGGTAATTTGGCACCAAAGATATGTGCTACACCATAAAATTAGAAAATAAAGATTTGTAATTTCATGCAAAATTGAGAACGAACTTCTTAGGATCTGTAGTCAAACAAAGAATATTTCGCCTTGTCTGTTTGTGTATTACTTTTTTCAGAGAAGAGCTGATACGTACGTACGCATAGATGATACCCACCCACTTTAAAAATATGTTGAGCGACTGAGTTGCGTTGTATGTATATTTTACGAACCATAAGCTTCCCAGGTCTAACGACTGCAAAATAGTGGTATGGAACCAAAAGTAATGAAAAAAAGGCTATTCGCACCGTGTCCGTTTTGTTAGGGTTCTGGAGCCAAATAGTAAAGAACGAAGCCGTTACAAATGTATTCCATATCTGTCCCTTTAGTCGTCTAGATTTTAAGCCAGACCGTAGTCATGCGAAAGTCAATATTAGGATCACTAAAGATGTCATTTATCTCGTTGTTACGTGCAATGATAAGCATATTGATTGGGTGTCTGATCTGGTTGGATACACTGTCGGTAATTAGGTAATAATGTGTTTAATTACGCCGTCTGGACCTGATAACTGCATATTTGTACCACAATGATGCTTAATTAATCACGTTTACAGTGTCTGTCACGTTTCTGAGGCCTCGTGAGGTTCATTGCTCGCCACACACTATTTTATCCGAATTGAATGCTGGACGTTCCTCCAGTGAGCCGATCACCACCAAACAAGATCTTGACGTCACTATCTTGAATGACACACCTATTATTGCTGCTATAACGGAATTGCTTAGCTTAGAATGTTGCCGATCTAGGTAAATGTAGACAAAAGAAATGCACAAAGCATTTCATTGGCTCAGGGTCACGCATTTTGTTAATCGAATGCGGCGGCATAACGACAACGAAGGTAACATAACTATAGGTACCCATGGTAGTGCCTGTTGTAAAAATAAGTAAATGCTACCAATGTCATAAATAAACCTAATCTTCCATTACTTACCGGTAACGAGATAAAACCCGACACGCACAAAATGGTAACTCAAATGGTTTTTACACTGATAGGCATTTAAACTTGGCTCGTAATGAAGGGTCTAATTTACTTGAAGGTACAAAGGTATACTGGGATGGAGAAGGACACACAATACATTTTCCTCGATTGAGATTGCTCACGAGAATAGAATTTTCCTCGGGTGATAACGCGTCCCGCTATTCGTTTAATTCGCAAAAGAGCAACGGGTTTTGGTATAAATGCTAAACAATTCGGTTTAGAGATCGCTGGAGGAGGGACTGAAAGGGGTAATTCCCCCGGGAGTAGATTTGACCAGGGGTGAGTATAAGACCTTTTATAGTACAAGACCATATTAAACCGTCGGTCCTGGGTGCAGTAGTCGTTAAGCCAAGTCAGAGGCCTAATGAGGTGGCTTGAAAATTCTTGATAGTCGAGTCTATAAGGTCTGCTACCGTGATGTACTATGGTCTATGCCTCCTTCCTAAAGGAGAGATCCATGCCCCTGTAGTGCTAACAAACAACAAACGGCGAAGGCCTGTCCGTTTCTACGATGATTTTACTCATCATATTTAACACTTGGACGTGTGACCTGAAGTTGCTACTTAAGTATTTGACAAAGTGTATCTACGTACTTATAAAAAGTAGAGAGAAATCATAAAACATTTCCATCATGGTCACGTTGCCTTACCATATACAACAATCCGCAAAAAAACAGCAATGGCGCTCGACCAAAACATGGATAGCCTTGAAAACAAGTTTTGCTAAAATTATACAATCAAACAGAACCATACGTAGTTAGAACAAGTCTGAGAAATGTATAAAATAAAGAACGTACGTTTAGCGTTTGCCACAAACTAATCCGTTCAGTGGGTAAAGAAACTGTTGTAAAAATACCGAAAGCTTTTAAAGAAAACTCCAGGATTGTTGCGCCGCTTTCGTCTGAAAATTAAGTTTGTCGTATTTTTAATGTATGTAAAGTGTCGTGAAATGACTGAAAATGTATGCGCATAGCTGCCAACAGGCGTTTACAAGGCGCATGATAAGATAGAGCTCGTACAATAAGTACTGTAGGTAGAGATAAAAAGTAACTACGCAGTTGTCTGCTCCGCAGTATATGCGCAACTGGTAATAGATAATATTGTTCGGTCTCATAATAGCAACAGTAGATTGCGTAATCACTCGGATTGGAGCTTTAGAGATAGGCTAAGTTTGTTTACACTATGGAACCACATAATTAAATTTGTGATGGTGTATGTACTTACGTATTATTGTACTTTGCATGTCACCTATTTTCATACAATTCAGCTTGCACTTGGCCGAATGTTGTGTTACTTATAGTAAATATTATCGACACTCTAAGTAACGCCGCTGCTAAATAGGGGCTTCATCAAAAGCTCATCTTGAAAGATGATTCCTTTACTTTTCTACACGCAGCCCCAGACTATATTATATAACACTTTGTGGCGGCGTTCATTCATTTTGATGGTGGGAGAGAAGGGTGAGAAATTAAGACTAATAAAAATAGTGTTTGTTTATTTGTTCGGTGTGTTTTGATGAACTTAAAGTTTAAGTTATACATATTTTTTTTGTTTTTCTTAATAAAGTATAAATTCTTGACCCCGACTTCGTCTGCATATATCACACTAGATTTAGTTGAATAGTGGCATAAATTTTAAGTTGAACCGAACTATCAAACTGCATCAATTCATTAACTGCCTATAATTCTGCAGAAAGGCAAACAGATAGAAAGACCAACAGACAAACAAAATTCAATAAAAAAATATTTTTAATTCAGAAACTTCTATATAATTCGTTTCAGTTTACTATATTTCGATTCTTACCTTACAGACAAAGAATGCACACCCCCTTTTCGGTTCGGAAAGGGCAAAATTCCAACTCTTAGTCGGTAGGAAATGACTTTGAACTCGAAAAAATATTGTTATGAAAATGGTCTGACTGGAAAACTTAGCTTATGGTTGTGGGTCTAAGGTGTGATAGATTTTATTTATTATACCAAAAGGAATAAATCTCAGATACACCACAACTACACCAATGCGACCGCGGCGAGCAATTTCTACAACTGCACCTAATTTCAGGTCGATAGTTTTTGTCAGTAGCTGAGAAAAACATCTGTGGTGACCATAAACATAAAATAACATAACCTTGAAGCTATTGCGGTATTAATTAATATGTCAGCGTAAATATTAAACTTCGACGAAAATTATGAGCATTATATATAATGTATACTTCTATTCTACTAATCTACGCTAATATTATTCAAAAGATTTGTTTTTTTGTTTATAATAAATAAACACAAAAAACTACTGGACCGATTTTAGAAATTCTTTCAACAGTACACTGCTGTGTTAGCTCTGAGTAACGCAGGTTATATTTTGTTTTTTAAAAAAAACTAAGGATCCTTACGAAAATTCCAAAAATAAAACTTTATATGTTAAGAAAAATAACCTATAACATGCCTTAATCGCGCGAGAGAGGCAGAGGGAGAGAGAGAGAGAGAGAGAAAGACAGAGACAGAGAGAAAGTATAACATAATCAAGTATCATATAATATAACATAATCATGTATAGTTTAATCAAGGAGAATCCCACGCCGATAATCAAATTTAGGGCGGGCAAAAAGATTCGAGATACCATAATTATGTCTACTACTATTATAGTAAAAGATGTGTTATACTATGTTCTAAGTAAGTATAATAGTTATGCTACTATTGCTACTTTTTTATGTTAAAAAGTTAATAGTTAGATTATGTCTATACCGAAATAGTGTTTTTGAAAAACAAAATGAAAACGTGCATGACTGGACATTTGCTTTTATTTCAAAGTAAAAGTTTGTAAATCTAAGGGTGTAAACATTTTTGTATGGGACGGGAAATCGGAAATCGCGCGGGCAGCACCGCGGGGGCTAGTTAGTCTTCATAAATTCTTAAGAATCTCTCGCGACATGATTCCGTTTGGCATTGTGTTAATGTCTGAAGAAATTAGGTAAGTTAGTACATTTTTATTTTTGGATGTTACAGTTTTAAGATTTAGTGAGTTTCGTCTAACCTACTGACACATTTTGTTCTATCTTCATCCTGCGACTTTCGCCAAGCACTACTAATTCGAAGGTGGCTATATAGAAGATTTTTTTTTATCGAGCTGGTGGTAGTGCTCGATAGTTCGACTATGTGAGTTTTCAAGCGCAGAGGCCTCAGACTTGGTTAAGCGACTGCTATCATATGACAATCAGCAAGGACCAGCGGTTTTATGTGCCATTCGAAACACGGATGAGCTCAAAAAAGGCTACTAGGCGGTCGCCCATCCGGGCACTGACCACGGCCGACGTTGCTTAACTTTGCATATTGTTTCCGATAGACGGATGCTACTGGACCACGTCCTGTAACTTTAATTAAAAATCATCAAGGGCCTAGGAACTTTCTTTTTTAGTTACCTACAGTGAACGCTTTTTTAAGTATTCGGCTACAAAGTGGCTATTTTCGGTTACGTTCGTGTCGGTCAATATATGTAATGACTTACAAAAGTCAAGTTTTGTGAAACATAGCCAACCCAAATTTTAGGTTTTTGTGAGACTTAGGCATAGAGAAATGAAAAAAAAAATTTTTAAAGGCAGCTTTCCATATATTGAATCGAGGAATGAAAAGATTTTTTAGATGTCCGTAATAATTCTCATTCTGCGGAACCCTAACTTAATGAGTGTACGACGCACATAACTTAATCGGTTTTTTTGAAATATTTGACTCCGACAATGCCATATCATAGCACTTTCGTAAAATTCTGAAAAATGTTGAATACTGGCAGATTCAGGTATCTGCAATAATTCTCATTCTACGAAACCGTAACTTATTCAGTTTCTCCAAAATCTCATTTCGGACGACGAGCACAATTCAAGAACTAATGATACAGTGTAACAAAAATCAAATATAAATAGTTTATATTAATGGTCGAATTGAAAGGTCAGAAAGGAAATAAAAAGGTTGTATAAAACAAAACAAAAAATCACAAAAAGTAATAAGAAGCAAACAAACAACAAACATTTTTACGTGTATTTTGTAGACAATCTAAGAACAAGTTTAATTATCAATAATATTCTCCTTATTTTAAATTAATTAATTTATGCTCTGTGCGTTATTTACTTCGAATTTATTTATACAAATTACGATCGATGTTTATTTATTTAAAAGAAAAATAGTAATAGTAGGTATGAGCAAACATGACTTCGAATCCACATCCATTCACACCATGCATGATACCAGCGCGGCCGTGTTTGGACTAAAAATTACTTTGGCACACGTTTCCAGGATTTACTTATTGTTATTCTACGAAGCTCCTTTTAAACTCTCTATGGTGATGCATTTGTTAACCTTAAACTCATGCATATATATTTGTATCGCTTCACATCAAAGCTTGTAAAATCTTTGTTCCTAAAATTATTTCTTTATACACCTTCAAATTAGGTAATAAAAACTAGTATCATATTAGTAGGCTTTTTAGCAACTCGTTTGTCAAAGCCTGTGTCCTTTTCTATATCTCCAACTAAGTCTGTGCAAAATTTCATCTTAATTCAAGGATCTGTTGCGGCAGGATTGAATAACAAAATAGGTTAGCCTATGTGCTATTCCAGACTATCTAATTAAACGAGCAATTCTTGTATATATGTATATATATATATATATATATATATATATATATATATATATAATCTGAATCTCGGAAACGGCTCCGACGATTTTCATGAAATTTAGTATGCAGCGGGTTTCGGGGACGATAAATCGATCTAGATAGGTTTTATTTTTAAAAAACGTCGTTTTATCCGTATTTTTAGGCAGTGATAAACTGAAAAGTACGACTCTTCCTGACATCTATTGGCGAGTAGTAATAAGCAACACTAAAGCTATTTGACAATAGGTGGCGTTATAAAGCAACGCTTAAGCTACTTGACAATAGATGGCGCTGTTTAAAAAAAACCGAGCATGCTCGGTCCTCCAGGTACTAATTTATATCTGTGCCAAATTTCATCCAGATCCGTTCAGCCGTTCTGGCGTGATTGAGTAACAAACATTCATCAATCCAAACTTTCGCATTTATAATATTAGTATATAGATTTACATGTATATGATTTTTTCCCTAAAGCTGTAGACTAAAACCCCTAAAAAATCCTGTAGACGCCCTATGCCCTGCGGTGTAAGAATTTAATTCCCGTGTAACTAGGTATGTATATGCGACTTTAGACACACCCATTATCACAAGCTAACTGTTATGTCTGTGAACTTATTGTGTCGACCTTTTAATCTTTTACTGTGAAGGACGGTCACTAACTTTTACCAGTTCCAAGTAAACACGTCAAATGTAGGGTAATCGTTTATTTTTCAAGTTAACTAATTATTTTTTTTAAAACCAGTTAATACCCTTGACTGTACTCGTGATGTTAGTTTTTAGAATATTAAATTTTTTTACATACCTATATACATATTGTGTATGTGCTCAATAACTTCACGGTTTTAACAGGGGATAAATTGATGGGTTACGGCCCATAAGTAGTGTCACTCGCTTCAGGATAATAAGTGTTAAAGAAGAACCGAGCTAAAACAATATGCCTAGGGTTGCCATACGTCCCGTATATACGGGACTCTCACCCTATTTGAGAATCTTGTCCCGTTTTACGATAAAATACGCGTATGCAGCAATAAGATAATCGCAAATCGTCAATGTAATGAAAAATTGCATTCAATGACACGAAAATATAGTTCTTTGAGACTCATTGCTAATCTCGAGACATATGACCTTAAACGTCCCGTATTAGTTCCCTATATTTATGTCAACCCTTAATATGTCCCATTTAAGGCTTTACCCTATGCAAAACGTATGCAAAGTGATTAGTATTCGCCTCGTTTTTAAAATCTATTCCTCTGTCCTGTTTTAAGTCTCAAACTGAAAAATGTACCATATTTTAACACAATCTTTTACTATTCTCGCATCAAATGTCTAAAAAACATTGGTTCGAAATAAATAATTCTTAAACGCCTATAAATTAAATATGTAGCGCATAGCAGCCCCTTTTAATAGTTTCTGACAAACTATAAGAAGTCAAGATTGGATAGGGAGGGGAATATAAATAAACAATATATTATATATAACAAGGTATGGTTATGTGATTAACTTATGACGTATACCTATAATGAACTTGTTTTGAATACGGATACGTTTTTACTACAACTGCGTAGGTATACCTACAAGACACATTTACATATGATGCCGTCGAAGAAACACGTTATCCGTGTTTTCGGTAATTTTTCAATAACTTGGAGAACCCAGTGGAGGTAATCTTGTAACGCGATCTTACTACGACCCAGAAAACACGAGACCCAAGTAATCCAGACTTATTGCAATAATTTGTCTCAAATTAAAATCCACGAAAATTAATTCGAATATACCCTATTTATATATTATGATACGTAAGTTAATTATGGCATTAAGAATGTATGCCTTGTATAGCGTGTTAAGGCTATGGCGTGCCTAACAAGTAAAAATTGCAAGGATTTAATCAATTTTATTACAGTAGGTACTATGTCTAGTAGGTACTTCTAGTCGAATAAATTTTTTTTTAATAGATCACACCTTTATTTAGTCGATGTATTAGTGTTGTAATAATTTAGTTATTAACACATTTAAAAAAAAAAATATCAAATTAAATTTTTATTGCAAGCTAAGAGTGACATTCTTTTAATAATTTCTTCATAAAATAGATATAAAAATGATAAATCCAATTAATTAAAATAAATCCTTTTTTTTAAGTAAAATACAGTTTCAAAATCGGCAATAGTTGACATATTTATTTATAGCAGAATTAAAACAGATATAATTTATTTATTATTTATAATTTGCTAGTTTATATTTATCACTGTTTAGTCTAGATGGGAACAAATGGATCCTAAACAAAATATACTTCAAAAGTCAATTTCACATGTACGAGGTATTAACTGAAATAAGTTACATTATAAAAGTTAGTGACGACTATGATATCTAAAACTAAGCATTGTTAAAAATTCCCTTGATCGATTTTTACTTTTGTTCGCCCGAAAAAAAACAAATTTCATTAATAAAAATCGGCCAAGTGCGAGTCGGACTCGTGTACAAAGGGTTCAGTACCATTATCTATAAAATCGGCAAAAAACACGATTGTTGTATCGGAGCCCCCCGTAAATATTTAACTGTCTAACTATCACGGTTCATGAGATAAAGCCTGCTGACAGACAGACGGACGGACGGACGGACAGCGTAGTCTTAGAAATAGGGTCCTGTTTTTAACCCTTTGGGAACGGAACCCTAAAAAGGACGACTTGGGTACCTACCTAGAAATTATTAGTGTATAAAGAAGAATAACTAAGGACGCTTTAATACACAAATCCGACTCGCACTTGGCTGATTTTTACACAGTTCATACAGTTCTACATATTAAAATAAGGTTATTGTCAAGCACAATCGGTCACCAACCAATTTCACAAATAGGCATAAAATTAATTAAGTGATACGACAAATTGCGTAACAAAACTTGTATAACGATTTATAAATATCTTATAAAGAAGATAAAGTTCTAAAATTGGACTAATGGGTGGAAAAATTTTGTTTGATACGTTTATTTATGAAACTGCAATTATTTAGTTGCATGTGTGTGTCGAAAAGTAGGTCAGACTCGAACTACGTCTTTGTGTGTGTCTGAGGTCGTTGACATTTAGGTAGCAACGACCGGTTTTACCCCAGCCCTTATTTAGGCGAATAGGGGATGCTTGAACTCGTTTACGTTTAAATAGGACATGAACAAGTTGATTGAATAGCAGTGTCCTTTGAGACACAGCGGGATGTTCAGAATTAGGTTAATAAGCAAAATATATTTTTTTGTATCTTGTAACTTATTTTTCTATTGGTATGTAGAAAATAAGTTATAAGTAAACCAACGTTTTTTTTTCACACTTATATTTTTATAATTTGTCAACGAAATCTTTAACGAATCCTGCTACTAATTCTATGTTTATCTTTTCAGTTTTCACCAGGCTGAGGGGTATTTTCAAATTGCTCGTCTTAATTTAACTTTAAAAATTTGTCTAGGTCAAATATTATGTAGAGTACAAATAGTGGACAAGGGTATAAGTGTGAATGTGATTTTGAGTTATATGATAATTCAATTAAAAAATACCTGGCCTAGTGCGAGTCGGACTCCTCAAGCTTTTAAAATTTATATATATTTTACAACTTAACAAGATATATATTTATATACCTACGTCCCAAAACCCTACCTGGCTGAATGATCTACCTACGCCTATATTTGACGAATTACTAAAATAGGGGTGATTCCAAAATAGACATTTTTTTCAACTTTACATACAAAATCTGGTCAGCTGTTTGGTCAATTTGTATGGGAAGCCGAAATAACGCACATTGGAAAAGTCGTCTTACAAACATTGTTCAGAATGATGAGAGCATGTGGGCGAAGGGATGTAAATGTTCAACGATATACCCTGTATGTGGAATGTTACTTAAATCATTTTTTTTCTTTTTAGTTTGCTTTAATTTTCCTTTTATAAGGATTGTTTTTAAAAATGTTTTTTTATTTATTACACACAATTATGTACCAGTTTTTTTCTAATTAGAAAATAACTAATTTTAGATCTTCAATTATACCTTTTTACACTACTTAAGTAGGGAACTGTCTGTGCACAAGTCTGACTTTCACTCAGTGGCGTAGATAGAGGGAGATAAACCACCAAAAAAAAAAAAAAAAAATTTTAGAACAAAAATTAATGGAATTGCAATCCCTCATCTATGTCACTGCTTCCAATTGACCGATAATTTCATTAAAGTTATTATCATTTATTATCTATTGTAATTAATTCGTTGTTTACATGTATATTAGTTCCATGGTATGAATGGATCGGGCCAAATTGAGCCAAGCCGAGAAGCGTGGCTGCGTTCCGGGCAGCACGTACGCATGGCCTTGTTTACTACACGCATGCGTGTAAATAGCCCTTGCTAGACAGACCGACAGTCAATAAAGTATTAAAGATTTGTGACCTGTGACTCTTTAATACGCTATCCGCTTTTTGTAAGCTAATTATAAAGAATGAAATGAGTTTATCTTAACGTTGAATGATTTGATTTTTGTGAAGGTCTCTGATTTTCATATAAATTGTATTGTTGTTTGTGATTTGACCTAGACATTAAATATTGATCAGGTATTTCTAACAGAATTCAAATAAAGGACATTGGGCACTTTACTATGGAAAATTAACCTACTGCGTACAGAGTTGACACACATCTTTTTTTATACTATTATGGGCGCGTTCGTTTTGGGATGCAGAATCATTGTTTTCATTACTTTTGTCACAAATCTCTTTCAAAAATATCAAAATTTTAGGATCATCTATAACAATCTGTCATGCGTTCGCTTAAGATATTTTTGTTATTTTTGTCACTTTTGCCACCGAAAAATGAAACTTTAGACCCATGTCTGGAGGTGGGGTTTTTGTGATAATCTGTCAAACTGCCTATAAATATTCATTGTTTATGGTAGTGTGTGTACAGCAATCGTTCGTTTTGCAAGTTTTGCAACTAAAAATTGTGTTAGTAACGTTTTAAAGCTACAAGAACGATAAGTGTCGGTGGCAAAACTGGCGTTATCAAAAGTTTTAAAAGAGTCAATAGTGGGAACTCTTAATCCCAAAACGAATGCTCCCTTTGCCTTATGTTATCCTAGTATAAGTGGCGTTATTTTCGTCACCACCGGAGTTTCTAAGAAATCCTCAATCGTAAATTAAACGTGATTTTGTTTTTAAAGTGGTTTATGTATGTTTGTAATGGAAAACGATATGCAAAGCTAAACAACGTCTCGAGTGATCAGACGTGGAATGGATAAATTATGTGATACATACATTTTATTTATATTTTAAGTGGGTGATAGGTGTTATAAAAACGTTGATGAAACCAAACAAGTTATACAATTAATAATACGCGTCCAATTCTCACTGGATCAGAGCGGTAGACTATAGCCTAAGCCTCCTTTTCCAAGTAGAGGCCATTTAAATTGAAAAAACCCTATATGAGTGGCGACGTAAGTGGTATCAGGTTGCAGGTACCTAGATTGCACGGCAGTGGCAGGTCAACGAATAGTACGAAAACCGTGCCGGCAAAGTGGCGGCTCAACTACAAGGTATATGTACCTATCACGTTTGTAACTAAGACAGTATATGCGGTGGCTGTTAGAAACAGTTTTAACTGTTTAAATACTCAAAGTTAACTGTTCGCCGCAATAGTCGACATTGTTTTGCGAATCATTTTCTTTGGGGAATAATTTCTTTAGTATTTATACCTAAAAACTTTTTAACAAAAAAAAAACAACCGGCTTCAATAAGATGCACTGAAAAGGTAAAAATAATTCCTTTTTACCAAAAATCTGATCTGAATTACAGTTTGAAGTTGGTTTCTGTTGGAACTGTTTAGTACATAGACATCAACATTGAAACTGTAATTCAGATCAGATTTTTGGTAAAAAGTTAATGGAATTGCAATCCCTCATCTATGTCACTGCTTCCAATTGACCGATAATTTCATTAAAGTTATTATCATTTATTATCTATTGTAATTAATTCGTTGTTTACATGTATATTAGTTCCATGGTATGAATGGATCGGGCCAAATTGAGCCAAGCCGAGAAGCGTGGCTGCGTTCCGGGCAGCACGTACGCATGGCCTTGTTTACTACACGCATGCGTGTAAATAGCCCTTGCTAGACAGACCGACAGTCAATAAAGTATTAAAGATTTGTGACCTGTGACTCTTTAATACGCTATCCGCTTTTTGTAAGCTAATTATAAAGAATGAAATGAGTTTATCTTAACGTTGAATGATTTGATTTTTGTGAAGGTCTCTGATTTTCATATAAATTGTATTGTTGTTTGTGATTTGACCTAGACATTAAATATTGATCAGGTATTTCTAACAGAATTCAAATAAAGGACATTGGGCACTTTACTATGGAAAATTAACCTACTGCGTACAGAGTTGACACACATCTTTTTTTATACTATTATGGGCGCGTTCGTTTTGGGATGCAGAATCATTGTTTTCATTACTTTTGTCACAAATCTCTTTCAAAAATATCAAAATTTTAGGATCATCTATAACAATCTGTCATGCGTTCGCTTAAGATATTTTTGTTATTTTTGTCACTTTTGCCACCGAAAAATGAAACTTTAGACCCATGTCTGGAGGTGGGGTTTTTGTGATAATCTGTCAAACTGCCTATAAATATTCATTGTTTATGGTAGTGTGTGTACAGCAATCGTTCGTTTTGCAAGTTTTGCAACTAAAAATTGTGTTAGTAACGTTTTAAAGCTACAAGAACGATAAGTGTCGGTGGCAAAACTGGCGTTATCAAAAGTTTTAAAAGAGTCAATAGTGGGAACTCTTAATCCCAAAACGAATGCTCCCTTTGCCTTATGTTATCCTAGTATAAGTGGCGTTATTTTCGTCACCACCGGAGTTTCTAAGAAATCCTCAATCGTAAATTAAACGTGATTTTGTTTTTAAAGTGGTTTATGTATGTTTGTAATGGAAAACGATATGCAAAGCTAAACAACGTCTCGAGTGATCAGACGTGGAATGGATAAATTATGTGATACATACATTTTATTTATATTTTAAGTGGGTGATAGGTGTTATAAAAACGTTGATGAAACCAAACAAGTTATACAATTAATAATACGCGTCCAATTCTCACTGGATCAGAGCGGTAGACTATAGCCTAAGCCTCCTTTTCCAAGTAGAGGCCATTTAAATTGAAAAAACCCTATATGAGTGGCGACGTAAGTGGTATCAGGTTGCAGGTACCTAGATTGCACGGCAGTGGCAGGTCAACGAATAGTACGAAAACCGTGCCGGCAAAGTGGCGGCTCAACTACAAGGTATATGTACCTATCACGTTTGTAACTAAGACAGTATATGCGGTGGCTGTTAGAAACAGTTTTAACTGTTTAAATACTCAAAGTTAACTGTTCGCCGCAATAGTCGACATTGTTTTGCGAATCATTTTCTTTGGGGAATAATTTCTTTAGTATTTATACCTAAAAACTTTTTAACAAAAAAAAAACAACCGGCTTCAATAAGATGCACTGAAAAGGTAAAAATAATTCCTTTTTACCAAAAATCTGATCTGAATTACAGTTTGAAGTTGGTTTCTGTTGGAACTGTTTAGTACATAGACATCAACATTGAAACTGTAATTCAGATCAGATTTTTGGTAAAAAGTTATTATTTTTACGTTTTTAGTGCATCCTTTGAAGCTTTTTCTTTTTTATTAAAAAGTTTTTATTTTTTTACTTTTGAGTGACGAATTGCTTTTTTCGTACATTAAAAAAGTCCAAACTCGTAACAATATTTTATAAAACCATCAACATAAAAGGCGTCTCCAGTTACAAATATTTTTTTGACCAAAAGTTTCCGTTTCGGAAATGGACCCTTTTAAATAAAAAAAGGAGTTTGCAAATCCGTCCGCCGAACATACATAAAAAATATAAACATCCAAATCTTAAAAAAGAATTAAAGTTGGTTAAAAAACTAGTCTTCCACCAATTCCTATATATCAACTGTGTCTAAGAGAAGGCTTCGCAAAAGTGACAAAGGATAATCAAAGAATTTACCTACGAGTAGCTGACTGTCTTAGGATTTTTACGCTACGCTATAAAAAGCGTAAAATATATTATTAAATAGGTATAATACAAAAAGGGCATAAATTTATTCTCTGTTTTGCATTGAATTCACGACTTAAAGCAAAGAATGTTAGAATAATGGCCGCACGCGAGCCGATTTAACATACTCTGAACAAAGTTATTTATTGTTGTAACTTTGACATGTGTTACGAAAATACCTTTTCTAATTAATTGTGCTAAAAAGAACAGCTATTTAAACATTTATTAATACATTATTGAAATTATTGACAGCACTTACCTCATTTATCACCAAACACATGCACCTTTGTTTCATGTTGCCATCAACTAACTGGTTTGTATATTATTAATTAAAACAATACTCTTTGATTTAATTTAATTTTATAGGTCACTTTCTTAATATTTGCCTATTGAACCGTGCAAACAGAAATGGAAATGGTTTGACAAGCACATAGTTTGCAAACCTTATAATTTATTTACGTTACACATTTTTTGTCTTGATGTAGCAAGGAATGTGTTTAAAACATGTGTGTCTTATAGTAATGAAATTATATATCAGTCGTTGTACTAGTATAATTTATCATTATGTTGGATCATCTATTAATTCATCACACAAGGTGACACATTATTTTGATAGGTATTGCCCAGAGAGTGCTTTAATTCTTTTAGATGCTAAAGATGCACGAAGAAAAATGGCAATTACGATTAATGCAAAAATGTCATTACAATGTTCATTTGCATCGGTTTCGTAATAAATTATAGGTCTCACAGCGGATTTTTCAGTAATAGTAATAGTTTATCATAACGCTGGCCCTGTTCCTGTATATTACCTAGTTTGTCATAAAAATATTTGATGCATTTGAAGGTTAAATAATTATACCTTGTCACGTTAAATTATCGATAAACCTTTATGATGACGTCTGGACAATTCACTATTACGTACTGATATTTCAAGTCGTTATCCCACATAATTTCAATGAAGGCTAGAAACAATAAACAGGGTCTTCTACGGATGAAATTTGGTACAAACCATGAATATCGCATTTATTTAACTTGATCATGTAGTTACAAAGTATCATGATGTGATATTAACAATAACCTTCGTTAAAAAATTTGGTGTCGTGTCGTCATGTTGTACGTTCTTAAGAATTATACGTTAGAAACCCTTCCATTTTATATATCCTGTCCTTTAGAATTATCAGGAACAGGTGTGATGAAGTTTTCATATTATTTTTAATCTATACCTTCATTTTCTGCAACTTACTATTCAACTGGCTGGCCCAGCAGTAAAACATGGTATGTATAACACCAGAGTTCCCGCGATCGATTCTGACATGAATCATCAAAAATTATTGGAAATTTTAATCTATAAAACTAATGGTGCCCCATACAAAACTTTGTCAGAGTACTACACCATTACCATACAAATATCTCAGATATACATATGGTATGGTATGGTAATGGCAATGGTTATGCTAATGACAATGACAATAGTGATCGTAATAACAATGGCAATGGTTAAATGGCAATAACGTCGGTGATCGTAATGACAATGATGAAGGTAATGTTAATAGTAATGATAATGACAGTGATAATAGTAATGATCACTATCAATTCTAGATAAAAGAACAGTACTTTTGCGCATTAACAACACGACTACTTGTTATTTTTAGGCCTGCTCCTAGTATAAAAACACTATTTCCTGATAATTCTTTAGTTCATGCATGACACAATTACATGCAATACTTTAGCGGTATCCGTACAGTAATAAAGTATCATCATTTAATTAACATGACTTTATATCAGTTTCCTGTTAATATATGCTTGGACGCTGGCTCGTTTTTTGAGATACCTCTCAATGTGAGATACCTCTTCCTGATGATTTGTTGAGAATCCCTAATAAAACGAAGGGTACGTTTTTCTCAGTGTGTAAGGTAAAATTTGATGAAATAATTCTATTAAAACTATTAAAAATTGTTGTAACCATGCCTTTACCTTTTTCTTAATTTCAACATTAATGATTATGAAGTGTTTTTGAAAAAAGAAATCTATTGAGTGAAAATCTTCAAATCTTAATGCCGAATGTGAATCGAAGGTGTAAAAAACTTATTGCGGATTTTCAGGTCGAGAGCATTTTTATAAGTACAAAGGGTTGGATAGTCACCTCTCCATACTTTTAATTGAAGTATATTTCGTTTTCGTGGCGTCGAATTTCATCAAAAACAAAGGAAATGATTGTTATGTTTGTTTGGCTGGATTCATTTGAAACTTTTACCCACACTTTGATAAAGTTTTCCTGATTTATATTATGGTAATGGGTAAATCTGCGGGACTAGGTAGTGTAGTATATAAACTAGATATTATTTAGAACTTCATTGATCAAAATTAGGCTACCTCGGGAAATACCGTATTAATTACTATATTTATACATAGATATAGTATGCAGCCATCATCCGGAAAAGAACTAAAGTCAACAACGTAACCCGCAGTATCAGCAAGCTGAAGTGGCAGTGGGCTGGCCACATCTGTCGGTGGATCGACGGCCGATGGAGCAGACGTGACCTAGAGTGGTGACCGCGTATGGAAAGGTGAAACGTGGGACGGCCCGGTGGACCGATGACCCGACGGATGCGGAAGGCAGAGAACATATAAGCTGATATGGTGATAATGATGGTGATGCAGTCAATATTGATAGCTAACAAACAAATAAAGAAGTGTATTATACAAATAATATTACATTATTTACATTACATAAAATCTGACGGAAGGTTTTATGGTAGTCACGCCATTTTACGATGTGAAACTGTGTGAAAAATATTTAACATCATGCGTGTTCGAGTAGATTCGTAAAGAGTTTGCTTGAAATTAAGTAGTCGTTACAAGAAAAGTTAATTTTGTAAACACACCGTGGTGAATGGTGATTGAAGAAAGCAAAAACCTTGTAAAAAAAAACAATGAATCATACTTTTTAATTATTAGGTATAGGTTAGTATATAAAATTGTATGTATGTAAGTATATATGTTTATTTCTACGGTTTTTAACCTCTCAGAAGGGGTTAACCAGCAGACAGACACACCCACATCAGAATGTGGTGAACAGCCTGTTTCCACCAACCAACAACCTGTTGGTGGTTCACAGGGGGTGAGCTCATCACCGCAACATTGCTTCTGACAGCAGTGTATCTGGATTAAGATGGCTTTGTATATGTATCATACGTCGTAAATTACCTTTGACTTAAAAATGAGTCAAGTATATAAATTAAAAATAAACGCTCGTGTTTTATATCACCATGCATGGTGGCAAAACAAGCTTACGGTCCGCCCAATGAGAAACGGTCGTCGCCGCCTATAACGCTTGCAACGGCGCGGCGCGGGCGGGGGCATTGCTCACGAGTTGAGAAACCCATATTGTAGTCCTTAGAGCAAACCTTGGTTAGGAGCTCATTCCACAACGCTTTTTACCTTCATCTAAATGATATACCGTCCATAAAATACCGTAGCCAATAGTTAATACCTATATTTTGTTTTTGCGCCAAATCATCACTGACTTATTATGAAAAAGTCGGGCAAAACTACAGATACAGTATTAAAATATACAAAGGAATAATCCTTAAATCTGAACGAGGTCTACAGACAGATAAAAACAACCCACAAGGTAGCCGTACGAAACCAGGGCGGGCAGCTAGTGAATCGTATACCAATTTATATTTAAACAGTCGTTTTCATTTATATAGTAAGTATGCTGTAATTTTTATAATTAGGGTGCACCTGTACCCACTTGGACTCATTTCCAATATAATAAAACAAGTGAATTATTATATTATACTTAAATGAGTAATTCTTGAATGAAAAAACTGAATTAATAACAGAACAATTACCTGCGGTTTCGCTCGTGCAGAACTCCTTGATGATCAGGAATTCGGGACTATTGTTTATTTTATGATAAAAGGCATAACGGCTAAAAAGTACGTTTTCCACAAGGGTAGCCGACGTACATTTACTAACGACAACGTGTCGACAAATTGGAAATCACCTTTGAAAATAAAACCCTTTCTTAGTAAATAACCTTATTAGATCCTTATTATTTCGACATGCACACAAGGTTATCTTGAGAATCTTCTTCCCTGCACGTTTCGAGACTAGACTTTGGTGGGCTATATTTGTTCATAATGAAAAAGTGAAGTACCAGGTTATAAAAGTTCAAAAAAAAAAGAAGCTAAGTTTGAGTAGTGTGATTTAGTCGGACGGACTGAAACATTTTAAGGGTGTAAGCGGTCAGACACTTGACTTCCAGTCTCCAGTTAAACCAACGACCTAGCTTCATATCTGAATGTCCGTGAGAGAAATACCATACCAGTGAAGCTAATTTTAGATCAAACTCTTTCAGTCATCATGGCATTGGGAGTCGAAAACATGTATAAATTCTACAAATTAAACGTTTCTTAAAGTTTGCTACTTTTCTGTAAAATTATTTGTATAGCAACCATACTAAAATTGTAAATGCGAAAGTGAGTTGGTTTTTTTGTTTGCCCTTCATCCACGTCACAACGGATCATCTAATTGAGCTGAAATTTGCACCAGGGATAGTTGAAGAAACAGAGAAGGAAATCGGCTACTTCTTATACCAAAAATTTGCGCAGAAGGAATAACCGAATTTCAAGTGAACGAAATATAGAAGAACTATGACCGAATTTCACGTTAACGAAATAAAGATAAGGCAGCAACAGCTACAACTTTCAGACTATATTCAAGGAGCTGTAGAAATCCTACGCCAAATGGCTAGGTTTACTAGGTTTTGTAACTTAACAAACATCAGGTTAGTCCTGTAATCGTAGGTTGCCTTCCTGTGTGTTGTACCGCTTGTATAAATTAGTAGTTCTATGAGGAATTATTTGAAATATTGCCGACGCGGCTACTTTTTACCCTGGCTATCGGCCGCAATTACATTCTACCACCTTAAAACCTAAATAGGCACTGCGGATTTAAAGAAACTTCCTCCAACCACGAACGCTTAGGTTATGCAATGAAATCCCTGTCGAGGTTCATTTTGGACCCTTGACACCAGCACCGGCTTGCACCAGTTTACCCTAGAAGACTACAGTACCGGGTTCTTCTCAATAGATCCCCTATTAATGAAAGTAAGTATTGTGAGATGATAACATGACTTGCATTGCTGCTTTACAGAATTAGCAGAGCTTAAACAAGCATTTCACTCAGTCGGCCATCGAAGGCGTCTAGATAGCACATAGAGAACTGAACAGCGCATTTCCTAGCTAGATGTTAAAAAAAAGGTCGGAAAAGTTAGACAGAGACAAAGCGAAACTGTGAAGTACAAGACACTTAGGGCCGAAACACACAACCGCGTTTCGGCGCCCCGCGTTTCGGCGCCGCACAATCTAGCGTTATGACGTCACACTTAGTAACAACCAATGCAGTTCGTTTCTAACAGGCTTGTCAAAACACGTGTTATCCTGCAAGTATAGTAGAGTAGTTTAAAAAAAAATTTTTGCCCTATAGTATGGCAGTAAAACGCTTTATTTCGCGACGCGTCGATTATGTGTTTCAGCCCTTAAGTCTAAGAGTATTAATACCACAGGTTAACTTTGTCTTTTGTGCTTGATGTATTTGTTATTTTTTATTAATTATGACATTAAATTAATGAATAATGTTATGATTTTATATTGTTAGGTACCTATTAGATGTATTTATCAACAAGGACAATAGGGACAGCAAAACAATTAAAAAGTTCGCGCCAGATGAGTTTATTTGACCTAAAATTTCATCATCATTGCAGTGAACTCAACTGGTACTCGAGAGTCGTATATTTTTTTTCTATACATGATTTATCCAGCTTTATAATAGATTAATAATATGTAACATAAACAATAAGAGATACTAAATAATTTGTTGTATGGTCATATCAGTACACGACCGGAGTCTTCGGTCCCGAATCTTGATTCAGCTTAATAAAACGCTACATGTTCAGGAAAGCTGTTAGGGGACGTCCATAAATTACGTGAGGCGTTTATGGGGGGGAGGCGATCGAGTCGAATCTTACTAAACTTGATCCCTCGTGTTACTTCACTAAAATATGAGTAAATCCCACACAGTAATATCGGGTTATGCGAACGCCACAAAGAAGCAAATTATGTTTTTTTATTAAAATAAATCCAACGAAATAAAACAAAGATTTACGTATTTAGTGGGGGGGGAGGGGGGGGAATCCTTTATGAGCAACTTGCCAGATTCTCAACTCACCATAAGTACAATGAATTACAAAATAGCAGTAAATTAGAATAATAAAGCTTTTTAACCGACTTCAACTAAGTAGGTTTGTACTGTACCTACATAAAAATCAAGTGTGAGTTTAATAAACGCAGTTTTATCTAAATATGTACTGTTTTTAATATTTTTTTATTATTTCGAACGACAATGTCAAACTATAAATCGTTATATCTCCGTAACTATTGATCGAAGGCTAGTAGTTTCCTTACAGAAGTTATAGACCTCACTGAGATCTTTTTTTCTGATGACAGCAGACAAACTATAAATCGCTATATCACCGTAAAAATTGATCGTAAGCTAGTAGTAACCTTACAGAAGTTATAGATCTCACTGAAATCTTTATTTCTGATGACAGCTGTCAAATTTAAATCGCTATATCTCCGTAAGAATTTATCTAAGACTAGTAGTTTCCTTACAGAAGTGATAGATCTTGTCAATATCTGTATTTTGCATAACAGCTGTCAAACTATAAATAGCTATATCTCCGTAACTATTGATCGTAGACTGGTGGTTTTTTGAAAGAAATTATAGATCTCATTGAGATCTTTATTTCTGATGACAGCTGTCAAACAATAAATCGCTATATCTCCGTAACTATTGATCGTAGGCTAGTAGTTTCCTTACAGAAGTTATAGATCTCACTGAGATCTTTATTTCTGATGGCAGCTGTCAAACTCTAAATCGCTATATCTCCGTAACTATTGATCGTAGGCTAGCAGTTTCCCAACATAAATGATAGATCTCATCAAGATCTTTATTTTTGATGACAGCTGTCAATTTAGAAAGAGTTATATCTCCGTAACTATTGATCTGAGACTAGCAGTTTACCAACATAAATGATAGATCTCATAAAGATTATTTTTGATGACAGCTGTCAATATAGAAAGAGTTATATCTCCGTAACTATTGATCTTAGACCAGCAGTTTTCTTACAGAAATGATGGATCTCATCAAGATCTATATTTAGGATGTCAGCGGTCAAACTAGAAAGAGCTACGAGTATATCTCGTAAAATATTGATAATAGACTAGTAGTTTCTCTACAGAAGTGACAGATCTAAAATCTAAGTAATATTGTGATTAAAAATTTCGAAAGAAGGAAACAGGGATGATAATTTAGGCATAAATTTGTGACTTCTAAATAAAATTTTGATATTCTTATTCAATTTTTTGAAAGGATCTATCACTTCTGTAAGGAAACTACCAGTCTGCAATTAATAGTTACGGATATATAGCGATTTATAGTTTGACAGCTGTTATGCAAAATACAGATATTGACGAGATCTATCAATTCTGTAAGAAAACTACTAGTCTACGATCAAATTTACAGAGATATAGCGATTCATAGTTTGACAGCTGTCATCGAAAATGAAGATCTCGATGGGACCTATAACTTCTGTAAGGAAAATATTAGTATACGATCAATAGTTACGGAGATATAGCAATTTATAGTTTGACAGCTGGCATCAGAAATCTCGATTTCGACCTATCACTATGCAAAAAATACTTATAAACGAAGATAAATCCCAATTTACTTTATTTAATTTACAAGGACACAAAACCATTAAATCAAACCAAATTTTTATATTTAAAAACCCTCACTGCGTTAATTCAACTCACTACAAAAAAAAAAATCCGTCGAAAATATTTTCTTTTTAGAGTCGGCTTAAAATGCTTTTAATTTAGTAAAATCCATAAGTGCACTAAATAAAGTGCACTGACTCACTCTTTATGTTTTTTGAGTGTACCATTTCTAGCGAGTTGAGAATCTGGCGAGTTGCTCAAAAATGGCTAAAATGGCCTCAAGTAATTAATGGACGCCCACTTATGACCTTATAGCTTATACCTTATATGTAGGGTAGCAGGGGAGAATTCACACACTTTTAGGTAATTGCCCATAGACATTAAGTGACTTATTTATTGATCTTGTTGACTGAGCTTTTCCTAAGATTGTTGACAGTTGGTTAAAAAAAAAAATTGTACGGAAAACCAAACAAGAGTAATCAAAGCATTACTTAATTAACCTTGTGTTTTTTGAATAGTTCTTGTTAATCGTTTAGCCCTTTATGCATTTTACAAACGAGAAAAATAATAAATTTAATCAATGGTGATACGAATTCTGAATCGGTAAATTAAAACGCCTTGCATGTAGAAAACCTGGAACTTGAATATTTTATAGGTATACTAGGCCGCGGCTCCGCCCGCCCTAAATTCGGTTAACGGCGTAGAATTTCCACGTCAACTCCTTAATTATACTAATGAAGTAGTGAAGAAGGATCAGCTGTAGTTATTCCCGCGAAAACTTTTTAATTTTTCGGAATAAAAAATAGCCTATTCCAGGACCTAACCTGTATGTGTGCCAACTTTCATTCCGTACCGCCCAGTGCATGTTTGAAGCGTGATTAAGTAACAAACATCCAAACTTTTACATTTATTATTAGTAGTATTACAAAGAGTACCTAATGACTAAAAATTGTGTATAGCTCACCAAGAAAAGTAAACGAACGAATCTTTTCTTAGCTTGTAAACTTTATTAGATTACAACTTTTTTTAAATTTCTTACGAAAAGCTATCAAAAGAATTTATGATAGTGTTCATAAGATACTGTCCATCAGCATTTAGCGCAGAAAAGGATGTATAAATCTTATTAGTTCTTTACGTTCTTCATGGTATCCAACTAAGATTAATATATTCCTTGTAGCCAATATTGTTTTAACGACTTCTTAGATTTAGATGCCAATTTTTTTTTTATGTTTACTATATCCAAGAATAATTTTTAATAATACTACTATGAATCAATAAAGAGAATGAGATATCTAATTAAACTTTCTTTAAGATACCTAGTTACCATGCTTCTTAATGATAACATCGATAATACACACCGCTAGCTTTCGGCACAGGGAAATAGTTTATCAGCGAGAATTTTTACGTCGCAACCAACGAAGCAACGAAAGGTCTCGGTTATCACACACAGGGATAGCAGGCTAAAAAAAGAACTGGCGTATAACCTCTAGTTCGCTTTACAGGTTTTTTTGTTAACAGATAAGTAATATACCATCTGGCGAAGTTTTAGTATCTAGGTATAGTTTCAATATCATATAATAATAATAAAAGGTATAACCGTGGGCGTCATATAGAGTTACATAAGATACCAAAAGTCTTTAAATCATCATAAAAGTATTCCTTTGTGATAGCAGTAAGCAGCAAATCACAAGCTGTGACGCAGAGGAAGTGGTAACCACGTCACGACTGGAGGCGACACACCAGGAAGTAATAGCGGCGGCGATACAAGCGATTTACTGCGATTTCGCGTCGAATACGACTGAATGTCTCATGACTCTTTGACCAAAATAAACAGACGTCACACTAAAACTCATATTCCAATTACCTCTTGTCGTTTCTATTAAGATATTTGGCAACTTTTGTCATTTGCACAACTGGAATTGAAGATGCGGACTCGTGCTTGATGCAAATCATTAAATAAATTAAAGCGCAAATGTTTTGTTATTCTTCATCCATTGATTAGGTGTATATTAAGCAACATATAAGTAACTAACTTCTGCCAGCGGCTTCGCCCGCCCTAAATTTCGTTATCGGCGTAGGTCCTTATGGCAACTCCTCAATTATAGAAAAAAAAAACAATAAAACCTTTCCTCTTTAATGGCATAATACATTCGTGTCTGAATCCATGGAAATACACATACAAAATTTCAACCCAATCGGTCAAGCCGTTTAATAGTTGATATACCAACAGCAGCATCACCTACCGAGTCCAATTGTATTTTTAAATCATCCAGAAAACCATCGAAATACCCATATAAAATTTCAACCCAATCGGTTCAGCTGTTTAGAAGTGAAAAAGGAATTAATTACGTAATTACATCAAAAACATAAATGTGAAATGAGAGCCAAGCTTAACATTATGATATATGCCTTGGATGTTGACTTCAACGACAAAAGAAGTGAGATCTAAATGGGTGCCAAGTTCAATGGTCAGTCCTGAAATTTATTTATAACAACATAAAATATCATTTCTTCTTATAACTAAGGATAATATATTGTAGCCTAAGGTCTGACTTGGCTAGTTCTCATATACGAATTATTATGTTCGATGGCTAGTTTCTACCAGCAAGCCTAATTTTCTGAATAATAAAATAAGGACCGACAAGTAACAGGTTTAGAACTTGTGAAGGCTATAATTCGCATATGAGAAACTAATTTTTTTGAGCTATCTAAAGGGAATGTGTTTAAGTACATTGTTATTCAAAGAATTTAATGATTTGTCTTTTTAATTCTTAAAAACCTTGACGGTCATTAAGGTTTCGCGCGACCGCTGCCGTTACAAATGACCGCGCGCCCGCTTAAAGGTTAAGTGAAAAATTTAATAAAATGATAAAAATTTACCAGTTTCTGATTTATTCCTTTTATTCACCTAATTACCTATCTGCATGCCAAATTTGAAAGTCATCTGGAACTGGGTTAGAGTTTTGATCTATAGGTCAGTCAGTGATAAAAATGACGATTTTTGAACGTTAATATTGAAATAACCGTTTCAGATATGCTTATGAAATATATGTATCTTCAAGTCTCAATATATGAGCCAAATTTGACACATTTATGTGAAATAGTTTTTGAGTTATGAGTGGGTCAAAAGTGGCTCCAAATGGTTCGTGTAATATTACACGCGGTGCTGCTCGCCAGTTCTGTTACTTGAACTTGGCTTGACACGCTACCTCGTGTCTAAAGTAATTAGGAATGTGCGGAAGGATAATTCTTACTACCCGTTGTCCTATTACCCGTTTTCCCGTAGTAATAAAGCATTTTCCCGCGGTAAAAAGTAGTCTATGTTCATCAGGAATAATGTCGGCTTCTTATGGTAAAAGAATTTTTCAAATCGGTCCAGTAGTTTCGGAGCCTATTCAGTACAAACAAACAAACAAGCAATCAATCAAATCTTTCCTCTTTATAATATTAGTATAGATATAGACAAGATGATAAGTGGGTAGGTGTGTCAGATAAATGTCAGGACGATAAAATATACATATATAGGTATATATATTTTATACAAAGGTTAGGAGTAGGCAGTGTAATCTTTGAAAGATTACACTTTACCTATGAAGGCATTAAATTATGTGATTTTATTAATGTTTATGCTATATATGAGCTTTACCTGGTCCTCCCTTTTTTTGGGATAAAGGATTAAGGATAGATGATTTTTGACCTAAATTCCTTACCTTTATACCTAAGCTGTGACCTAATTTCTTAAATACCTATTAGGTAGGTACGAAATCCTCGGTGCACAAATACGACTCTTACTTGAGCTGGATCTTCCATTTCTTAGGGCAGTTTTCTTTTACAAAAAATTTGTTCTTTGACCTCCGAACCAAAAATACGTATGAAAGAAATTATTTTTGACCTCCATTCAAAGGTGATTGATCATAACACAGTACCAACCGACACGTACGTACTTACACTGCACTCGTTTCACTAAAAGTTAGCATAATGCTGGAAGCGAGCCAGCACCTTCGCCAGGTCATTCTCTCTTCTGTGGAAAATGACGCAACGTCTAGTGTGTGTATGTAATCAAAGCGTAGGGCGTACGGAGAACTACTCAATGTCACTCGGGAATCCAGCCAGACTAGTTGACTTCTGTTGACAGATACCACAATTCTTAGAAAACTTGTGATCTATTATCACTCTTGCCTGACTAATGCCTTAATGAAGCAATATCGTAGATATTCTGCCTGCCTCAAGGGGTCATTATAAGTCGGCAGATTTATTTAGGAGGCTTAGATATAGTTACAAAAACTATTGCATTTGAATCAAGTAAGGCAATATTATTTAGGCAAGGCTCATAATATGCGAAAAATAAAATACACAAATAAATATAAAAAACTAAGATTTTTTACCTAGTTACCTTTCTTAGATTTCTTGTTTCCGAGGATGCCATTTTATTAACAATAATAAGGCAAGTCAGGAAAAATAGGATTTATAACTCCCTACTTCTATATGTACCTATAAATTAATCACGCACTGCAAACTATTTTTGTCCCTGATATGTAAAGGTACCAGCACACGTTGGGTGAGCCCGTTGGCCCAACGCGCTTACTGGGCCCATTTGCGTATAGTTGCCGTTTGCGACCAACGCTCGCCGTTAAGTGTCGGTTATTGGTGCCAGAGTCAAAGGGAATTTGCCAGAGGCGGTTCGTCACAATTTTTAATGGTTGTTCACCAAAAAAAAACGAAAAGGAATTGCTTAAATGCTAACCTTTTATTATTCTATTTATAACTAAAATTCATTCGCATATTTAGATTTACGAACGCGCTTCGCGCTTGTAAGCTTTCGTGTCACATTTTTGTGACCCTTGGTCCTTATTTCCAGCTGAATTACTAAAATCTTTTAGCACTGTTAAATCATATCACAATAATAACATTTTTTTTTATATAGAAACTTATCAGACAATAAACAAACTGTATGTATGTACTTATTTAATTTGTTAATAAAAACTAGCTTGCTTTTGCTAGCGCTCCGTTTAGTGCCAGTCTCCTCGGTGCAATTCCATACTAAATCTTGAGTTAGCTGTGTGTGTAAAGAATGTTTTTAGTGCAATTTTATTTTAACATAGAAAGTAATCGAAGCATTATAATTATTTATTTTAAGTAAAATCTAAAACATGTTGTTTCTTAAGTAGATAATTATTTATGGGAGTGCGCTGCACCAGCGCTTCTTAGGACGAGCCGCTTCTGGAATTTGTCGCAAGCTACAAACAGCGTTCACACGTTAACCGAGAGAACTTTAGAACAACTTAAACTTACTGACAGTATTTGATTTACTTTATTCTGTTTCGATGAATAGACAACATCTGCTACCTTTTGAGCCACCTCTTTTTAATTACTCTTCTTTGGTAGACAAGTTAATAAAAATCAAAAGCGCTGTACAAGTAAATTGCAGCAGCCGCGATTGCCGCCACGTCCACCTTCACGGCCAATGAAACGCAAAATGTAACACGCCAACGCGGCAACGTGTGAACACTGTCATTAAAATGTGTCAAGCGCGCTCGGCCAACGTGTACTGGAGCTTTAACATTATAATCTTTCATAGGTATATGTAAGGTTATAAAGGTAGGCTAAGTACATCAATAACCACAATATGCGTCGTTAAATAAATAGAAGTTAGGTATTTTGATAACTTTATGATAAAGCCAATTAATTGTGTTTAGATAGATTAGCCACAAAATAAATAACTAGTATATTCAAAAATAGCATTTGTACTGCGCAGTTCCAACTAAATATTCACATATACTAACGCCAGTAAGTAGATACATACATATAGGTATGATATTTTTCATGGATTTTTTTTGGAAAGCATGATCTTTTGGTACCTTCATTGTGGCCAATTTATCAACACACGCCTAACCACTGGTTTTAGAAACTAAAAATTTGAAATAAGATTTCTTTGATAATAGGCTCTATAGGTATAAAAAACAGTTTTGGAGAAATTTATGCACTATATTTTACGGTATTGCGGTATGGAAACGTGGTCTTTAACTGTTGGTCTCTCAAATAAGCTCAGGATCTATTTGCTATTTCTCATTCCTATTGAGAGAGGTATGCTCGGGGTTACTTTGCACGATAAAATCAGGAATGAGTAAATAGCTCAAACAGTTAGGAAGTTGAAGTGGCAATGGGCGGGCCACAACGGTCGTCGAACCGATAACTAATGGGGAAGAAAGGGTTCTCGAGTGGTGACCGCGGACTGATAGATGTATCGTGACGTCCTCTTACCAGGTGACAGACGACCTTGTTAAAGGCGTGTAAAGCCGATTGGCGCAGGAGGTTCAGGACTGACCGTTGTGGAGACATATTAGGGAGACCTACGATCAGCAGGATTCGACGTCTTCCGGCTGTATTACAAGAGCAACAGCATTACATTACATTCTCTTAATAAGGGGGTAGAATAGGGGTTGGTATTTTATATGAAAATCCGTTATTTTTGTTGTTTTATATAACCATGATTTTGCTTTAGCTTTCTTGTGTGTCTTGTTTCTTGTTATCTTGTAGTCTAACAATTAAGAACGACATTCTTCATCGATTTTGGAAAATTACCCCCAGGTCGTAAAATACAGTCTAAGTTTGTTTGGGAATCAGGTTTTTTTCGTAATTAAAACAACAAAAATAGGTATATATAGACTTTCATAGGAAATGACGTATTCAATCATGTTTTGGAAGTCGCTCTGAGTTTGTAAAGAAAAGAGAGTTTGTATAGGAGTTCCATCTTGTGGTAATACGGGAAAAGTTAAATCGCACGGTTAAGATACCGATGGACCACGAGATAGTTTTAGTATAGACCTAGTATAAGTAACTTTTAAAGATTTACATCGTTTTAATTTTATGTTGGTCAGAACTATACAGTCTTCATAAGAACTTGCAGCATCATTATTCAAAGTAAATCTGTGCCTCGGGCGGCAGACGCAACGTCGCTGCTCTGGATCTGGTTACCTTTCCGCTCAATCCACCTGCCCACCCGCTATCTACTGGATCCTGCTCATAATCTTTCGACTCATTTTTAGATACGAATTAATCTAACTGTGCAGAGATAAATTGATAATAATTGTCGATTAAGCTTTGGCCTTATTTGTTTTTAGAGGAATATACATATATAGGAAATGGAGGAAGAGGCGACTGGCAATTTAATTAACAAAGCGTTTTAATTACATAATTTTGACACATGAAATGTTTTGGTAATAGGAAGGTAAAAAAAGTGATACAGAGCTGTGTGCCTAGTGTCAGCTTTTGCGTATTTGTAATGCTACTATTGCGTTCGCGTATTCATTAAAAGTCCTATGACAAAAACCGTCTCAAAATGCATCCGTTAAAAGCGCTTCTTCATTTCCTATAACTTCCTTTATTTCCATATATGTATTGCGTTGGCGCGAACGCGATAGTAGCATTATGTAATCTGTGGTAGCGTTAAAAACTGGCACACTGATCTCAGACCAACAAAAAAATATAGACGTAAAGTAAAGCACGATATCTCGTCCTAGTCTCGTAGGTAACCCAAAACCCTTCTTAGGTACTTCATGGAAAGCTGATTTGCGATGTAGTGCATAGATTGAGTTGCCATAATTATTAGGAACTGATATGGGGCGTGTAAGGTCTCTCGAGATTGGCAATATTTTTTTTGAAAAAAAAACTATATTTATATAAAAAAAAAATATAAGCGATAGTCGTATTGCGGCATACGCGTATTTTGACGAAAAACGGAACAAAATAGCAATACGGGACAAGGTTCTAAAATTTTAATACGTAATTACGTAAATACGTCGACGGCAACCCTATGCATAGACAGAATTTTTGAAGGAGAGTTTAAATATCTGTGGAGTTAGACAGCCCGACAAATTTAAATGTTTTTCCTTTTTACAATCAATCAACTATTACGTTGTAAAATGTCACATAACAGAAATATTATTCATCTAAAAACTTATAGTGAAGGTGACGGCAGTGGAAAACAAAAGTGACTCAACTAACATGAGTGCAAGACGCACTAATCATTTGCCAGATTATCCTCTCGTCATAAACAAGGTTTTTTTGAAAATCTGCCCTGACTTTACTCAGGCGATATCTGTCCAAACTTGCAACAGCTGGGGATTGGACACAACCTTGGCACGTAGAATTCCGATTCAAAATTGAGACGGTTGGTAACTATAACCAGCGGATTTTTAATTATTTTAGACAAGCTGCTGAAACGTCGTTAAATATGTTAATCAAAATCGGCCAAGTGCGAGTCGGACTCGCGCACAAAGGGTTCCGTACCATTATCTATATCAACGCCAAAAAAAATTACGTTTGTTGTATTGGAGCCCCCCTTAAATACTTGTTTTATTTTGATTTAATTATTTATTTTTAAAGTGAATATATAACTAAATATTCTACTAAATATTCTCTAACTAATAAATATTTCAAGCGTCTACCTGTTGCCGTTATCAATATCGAGCAAAAACGAATAAAAAAATCACGTTTATTGTATAGGAGCCCCCTTAAATATTTATTTTATTCTGTTTTTTAGTATTTGTTGTTATAACGGTAACAGAAATACATCTGCTGTGAAAATTTCAACTGTGAAAAATTTCAACAAAATTTCATCACGGTTCATGAGATACAGCCTGTGACAGACGGACGGACAGCGGAGTCTTAGTAATAGGGTCCCGTTTTTGACCTTTTGGGTACGAAACCCCAAAAAATCTCTAACCAGATAAATGAACTTAAACGTACAACAATGAAATTATTATGTATATCACTTTGCTTGTATCGTTTTTTTCGTTGCGAACATTTGTGGAACGAGTTCCCTACTAAGGTTTTTATAGGACTTACAATACAGTATAGGGATCCTTAGGGAGAAAGCAAGCGACACCTGGCAAGTAATGCCCCAGGAAGCTCGGTAGCAAAATTCATAAAAGTACATCTTACTTCTCGATAAATAGTAAACAAGCTCTCTACACATTTTACCCCAAGAAGGCGAAACCCGTGTACACCAACTTTTTCGCAATAAACTCACTAGTTTGCAAGCGTCCATAGGCACGACAGGCATCTACTTACCATCAGGGAGGCCGTAAGCTTGTTTGCTACCTTGTTGATACATAAAAAACAAAACCATATCTTATAAAAGTTTAATCAACTTAAATGACCTCACATACTTATTTGTTTTAAATCTTTTCAGTAAACGATTTCTAACAGCTCTAATAGTTCATGAAAAAAATGATGCATTGTTAAGGCGAGAGTGTTTTTTACGAGTACATCTCAAGAGAAAGGTCTATATATAGATGATATATATACGCAGACAAATCGCCTGATCAGAACAGACTATATCTTGCTGCGCAATATGTTATTTCGGATGCTGTTTTGGCACGAAAGTGGAATGGCAAGTAATATCGAGATAACAGCAACGGACAAATGCCTTATTTATCAAACATAAATTTTGATCTGAATTTTTAAATAAATTAAGAAACTTTATTTATATCATAAATATGTTTAATATTAATATAAGTATTTAGTCTGTATGTTTGTATGTACGCGTACAAACAATAGTGCACGAAATTGAATGCTATTTTCACATTTGTATTTCTAAAGGTCTAACTAAAAATCATGCTTCAACTTTATACGCTATCTAAAAGCTGAGTTATCTATCACGGACTTGCCCTGACCCGAATTTAGCGCGGGCGAAGTCGCTTGCAAAAGCTAATTGCAATTGACCGAGCGACCGTCAAGCGCCTCCGTTTCAGTTTGGGCAAAAATGCTTGATTTCGTATGTCTGTCCGGCTGATGTCCGGTGTATATCCGGCTGTCCTCCGGCTGTTCTCTACAGGTCGCATTTGTCACTCGATTCTCTTGGAATTTTGTGAGCAGGTTTTGATAATTATATGGATTTTTTTGTCGATTCAGTTTTTGGAAACATTCGGATTTGGAATGACGGAGATATGGGCACTGAAAACATCAAAAAAATCATATTTCAGTCATTTCGAAAAATGTTCAATATGTCATATAACTTTTTTGTTAACCTTATTATGACGCAACATTTTTTATCCGATAAACTTCAAGGGGTCGGAAGTGTGAGGGGGTGGAAAATTATGAAAAAAAAACTACAAATTTCCTGTTTCACATCACAAAACAACTTAAAACTGTAATTCAGATCAGATCTTTGGAAATAAGTTATTATTTTTTCCTTTTTAGTGCGTCTTTTTGAAGCCGGTAGTTTTTCTTTTGTTTAAAAGTTTTCAATGACTCCGTTATATATTCTAAATTTTTCTTGACATATTCATTTACCTGGCACAGGGCAGAGGGCACACTTGACTCTAACAAAAATTAGCACTTAAATATTAATATTAACTTAATAATAAATATGCCTACCTAATAATATACTAATATTTAGGAAACAGATCTTTAAACTGAAAAATAGTTTCACATACCCGTAATATATTTCAGCGACCTATCCAACACCCCCACACCATGAGATAGACTAGAAACACCCCTTCTAGTACTAATAGTCTCTGAGCTAAGCCACGGAGAAACTAAAAGATGGACGGACGTAAGGGTTCCTTGTTGGCTGCGGAAACCTTAAAATTTATTTTGTTGTGTACTTCCGGTTCTGATGTTCATCGCAGGCAGGACAATAAATATTGTAAAGTAAGTAAACAAATAGAATGGTAAAGTCAACTAATAGGCCATTCCTTCTGAGCCGCGTTAAAATTTAATAGTAAAACCTCATTTTAGCACTAACTGCCCGTTCCGTCTGAGCGCATCTGATAATTTCAGCGGCGCTATTATTTTCCAAACCAAACGCGTTTCGCGTCATTTTTTGACAGTTCCGTGTGTTTATGTTTAAGTATTTTATTTTGAATTTTTTTGTAGATAATAACAAAGACAAACTTTTCTTATTCTTTCATAATGCAAAAATAAACTTTTCTCTAAAACAACAACGTTATAAGTATTTTCACTTCACATTTGACAGCTGACAAAAAGTAGCGCAAAATACCCAGCTCCCGACATGGGTTTTTGGTGGCAACATTTTTTAGCAAAACCGCTCCAAAGAAACGCTAAAAGTTAACATTAGATTTTGCTACCAAAAGCTAATGAAACGCGAACCGCTAAAAATTCTGCTACTTAGTGTTAAAAAATCGCCAGATGGAACTTAAAGTTTTACAGATTTTTTTAATTTTACAATCTAATACATTTAAAGGAGCAATTCTTGTATATATGTACATATATATAGATATAATATATGAATCTCGGAAACGGCTTCAACGATTTTCATGACATTTAGTATGCAGGGGGTTTCAGGGGCGATAAATCGATCTAGCTAGGTTTCATTTTTTGAAAACGTCTTTCTTATCCGTGTTTTCAGGCAGTGATAAGTTAAAAATATTCCTCTCCCTGACATCTGTTGGCGAGTAGTAATGCTATTATTTTTATCGACACAGCAACACTAAAGCTACTCGACAATATTTGGCGTTGTTAAAAAAAACAAGCAAAGCTCGGTCCCCACTGCACACACATGAAATAATAAATCAAAACTGTACAATTTGTATTGTACCTATTTGTGACAACTAGGTATATTTGGGATTTTTCGTCGTGATAGCGCAGAGACAATGTCCTGGATAGCGCAGAGACAATGTACCTACTATCAGGGCCGCAGAGAGAAAATCAGGGCCCTGGGGTATCTATGTGCACAACTTTATTTCGGCGCACGCAGCTCCACAAACCAATAGAGCGTTCTCATTGGTCTTGCTCTTAGGGCGCAAAAATTTGAAAGGATTGGTTCTATGCAAACAGTCAAAATCGTCATTAAAGTGATGATTTTTCGGAAAATCGCGGGCCCTTCTTAAAATTGCGGGCCTAGGGGAGACCCACCCGTCACCACCGCCCCCCCCCTCTCGGTGGTCCTGCCTACTATTGGATCTCTAATTACAGGTAATCATAATATATAAGTATTATCGATAAGAACAGTTACTGTTATTACATAACATAACACTTATATTTTGATAGTAACTTGCACAATCAATAGATAAAAGATTATCAAAAGATTAGTTGGAACACTTTTATTGTTTTTAACCAACTTAAATATAGGTGGTTATCAATTCGACCCTCAGTATGTAAGTATGTTATATTGTTAGAATTGCACAATCTTCAAATTTTTTTAGACTGTGTGGGGTTTAAAATAGATGTGCCAAATTATAAAAGTATAGTATTTATACGTAGTCGATAGCTGCTACGTACGAGCAGGCAACAATCGTTTTACTGTGCTCACAGGTTTTCTCGAAAGTCTAATAAAATGTTTCAACATCCATCAAATGGCATACCAAAAAAATAGTTTTATTATAATCCATACAAATATTATAAATGCGGAAGTATCTCTGTCTGTCTGTTACCTCTCCTCGCTTAAACCGCTGTGCTGTACCGATAAAGATGAAATTTCGCAAGGAGAAAGTTTGAGTCCCGGAAAAGGACTACTTAGAAATGTCAAGTGTTTTTTTTTAAATTGAGGAGTTGCGGTTGAAATCCTACACCGATAACCGAATTTAGGGCGGGTTTAACCGCGGGCAAATTTGGCATGGAGATAGTTTGAGTCCTGAGGAAGGTCATAGGCTACTGGAAAACATCAAGTGTGAATCGGTTTTTTCTATAATTTAGGAGATGCCGTTGACAATCTACACCGATATCTAAATTTAGGGCAGAAAGAACTGCGGGCAAAAGCTAGTAATATTATGGAATATAAATATGGATTTAATAGTTCTTAGTGTACTTTTGACGCACGAATGTTGTCATTACTAGATACTTAAGTAAATACTTAGTTGAAAAAGTAAGTACTTATCTAGTTTATCAATGAGCGGAATAGTACTGTAGGTAAGTAATTATAGGTATAGGTGTTCATTTCACAGCTGTTCTATTTTATTTTATGGTAGTATTACAGCTACGTTTGAATGAATCATTTACAATATAACTAATGCTTTCTACTTGTTCGTGACATAGTTAACTTACAATTTTATCTTTTAATTGCTATGAAACATAGTTTTCACATGAATCATCATTGTAATAACAGTTGCATTGAAGTAACAGCGCGACGCGAATTAACTTTAAAAATAAGATTATTTATTTTGCTCAGTAGGTAGGTAAATCTAACTATGGCAAATCAAGCGTTAGGTACTTCACGATGCCTAACGTTAGTTTTATTGCTTAGTTTGTACTTAGTTTCAAAGCAGTTATGCAAATTAATTTCTTGCCGAATGTAATAATAAATGTAAGGTTAACAAAGGATTTGTCAGAATCTCCGACGAGTACCTACCTACAACAAATCAATGACAAATGATAAGTACAGCGAAGTAAATCAAAAATAATAATACATTATGTATGATACACGTGAGCTAGGCTGCTCATTACAGACGAAGTTGTGGGTTGCAGCCCGATTTTAAGGTGAGGGTGTAATTCAGCCGAGCTCGTAAGTGTCATACGACTGTTTTCAACACACTTGCAGAACAGTAATTACTTATATTAGTGTTCAAATGTTGTAAAAAGTTGTTATTTAATTGAATCTAATATTTAAAATATATTTTTAATAAACACGTTGGATTTATTTTTCCAAAAAAATTTAAATTAAAGAATTGTTTTAGCTAAAAATTAAAAAAAAAAACTGTTAAGTAAAAGGCACTTGTGCGGTAATTGTCATTACTGCATAAGTGCATAATGGACGCTATTAAGATGCTGAAAAGGGTGCAGTAAAGGCTGCTTTATGAGCAAGTGTGTGTGTGGAAAATAAATTAATGATCGAATAGAATTTTCTGAAAGTTGTGTACAATAAGGAAAAGAAACTCATAAGTAAGTGATAAAAAGTTTTCAAACACGAGAACGCGAAACTTCCGACCTTTTAAAGTCTTATTGTCCCCCCCAACAGACATTTTATGCCTGTCCATATTTTGCTATATTCACTGCAGCTTGATATAGAGCGCTATACACGATTTTCGTAACTGCGCATATTTATGAATTAGTCACCAAATCTTATTATAACATTGTTGTTCGAAGGGTACGTCAGAAAAATTACTGCATAAATCACAAATAGGAAAGCCAATTTGTTGCCATAAGCCCAAAAGGGCCAGTAGAGCTAAAACGTCTTGATGTGAGACCACAAATAGGAATAGGAATTCAAAAATAGGAAAGCCGATTTGTTGTCAAAAGCCCAAAAGGGCTAAAACGTCTTGACGTAAGACCGTGGCATGGTACGATGGCACGTGTATTGTTGAGAGGGAAAGTTGGACTACAGCCAAAGAGTTCATTTCCCGTGATGCTTTTGAACTGTTATCCGTGAACTAGTGAACTGATTATTTCTAAAAATACGAACCAAATATTTACCTATTCGTTGGTAATTTTTTCAGTAGTACTAACTCGTAAAACATCATTAAATTATCGCTCTATTCACCTTACTGACAAACTATTCATCCAACTTACAAACTATTCACCCAACTTACAAACTGAATCGACAAAAAACCTACATAAAAAAATCAAAAACCTTTCATCCAACAGTTCCGGAACACCGAGAGACAGTAAGATTTTAGATATTATATTAAACATTAACTTTTATCTGCACCGCCTGTAATTGGACATTTAAAGTTATAACACAGCCTAAATTGATGTGATTGATGGGTGAATTCCATGAGATGAATTGTTGAAGGAACGCAAAAGGACTTAAGATGGGATTGATGGATTGTTTAAGGGACGCAAAAGGACTTAAGATGGGATTGATGGATTGTTTAAGGGACGCAAAAGGACTTAAGCTACAAAAGTAACTAATAACAAAATAAATTCCACGTGGATGTTCTATACAGCTACAGCTTTAATACATGACCTTGATCATGGCGTAAAAATCCCACGCCGATAATAGAATTAAGCGCAGGCGAAGCTGCAGGCAAAAGCTTGTTGAAAAATAAGAAATGAATCTGTAACAACAAAATACAGATAAAAAATTAATTAAATGATACCTGAACATTACTCTTACATCATCTTACTCTAATGCGAAAGCAAACTTTCTTTATTATTAATATGTCTCTAGCTGCTTTCCGTTTTATCTAATGAAAAAAAAAACGGCTATGTGTGAAAGGGTTCCGTAGAATTAGAATAAATTATTGATGATATCTGACAAAAACTTGTGAACCGGTTTTATTCAAAACAATTTTTATTAAAAGTATTTTTGTAAAGTTCTATATTATATCTAATTGTGTTAGAGGAGGTAACAATTTTTTAACATTGGATAATAACAAATCGCAAAATATACATTTTAGAGAAAGTTACATAAAAAGTAACAGTACATAAAAACCTCAAATAAATTCTTGAAGATTTATCCAACGACCCTATCATAAGGAATAGTACTGGTATTTATACTATCTACGGGGTATGCGAAAACAATGATTTTTTAACGACAACATTATTAACTAAGGTAATTGCATCTAATAAGGGCCGGGTTTTTGAAAATCCTTATAAATCAATTTTGGGAAGTGTGTTAGTTTGTAAGACACCATGATCAAATAAACTGTTTTTATTTGAAGAGAAAATATTGTACAAAAATAAGGTACCAATCGCCAGTTACTTACAAAAAAAGGTTTTTTAAAAGCTTGTCATTGGTCCTTATTGAGCACTAGGGCTCTGAATAAGATCCATAATTGAACTGTAAGATTTTAGGCTTTGTATACCAAAAAATCACATCTTCAGAAAGCAACAGCTTTTGACTACTATTAAGTTTGCAGCTTTTGAATAATGAATCGGAAATTCATATAAGTTAGTGTCGTGGCCCTTATAAAGTCTTAGGAAATGTATATAAGCTATAGCTTTTCTAATATCTAGTCATGAATGAAACAAATTGTAGTTTTATGCTTATTTTTATTAATTCCAGTAAAGAAAATAACAAAATGTAACTAATCAGTCATTTTTTCAGTCTTAGTCCTAAGACCTTATTAGGTATTATACTTCTTTAATCACAGTCTGGACCTGATTAAGTGTTCGAAATTAACAAACATGGCAACTACTAGCAGCTAAGTATAAAAAGATAAATATGCACGTACCGTTAATCACAGTGTGTATTTACTTATCCTTATTATATATTTTCTGTCAGTAATCAACATAAATGTAATCAAAATAAACTTATACAAATAAAACAATAGCACTTTTTCACCTAATAAAAAACTAAATTAAACCTGTGGAAGAACATATAACAAACATAACAATTAAAGTAATTAACAAGTGCAGACAAATAATGTAAAGCTCCATAATAAAGAAAAAGTAATAGTTTGACTACATAGTAATAGTAATAATAATATCTTACAATAACTAATTCCAATGAATCAAAGTTCTAATCAATTAAGAAAAACTAAGTTAACATTCAAAGCAAATGTTACACACAATCAGGGCAAAAAAAAGTATCTAAATCATCTTTGGCAAGACCTACGCATTCTTCGTAGTACCACAAGTTACAAGTTCTGCATTGCCGCATTGCTAGTATTGTATCCATTTTACAAGCTCGGCAATACAAGCATTCTTTATCATTTCTTACTTTTTTTGTACCGAACTTTCCATTGTTTTAATTTCTGTTTAGTTTTGATTTTATCTAGTTTAGACTTTAGAATTTTGGATAACTTTTCTATTGCCTTTGCTTTTCAAGTTTCAAAGAATTTCTTCCAACTCCCAATTTTGCTGAAACTAAGGCAAAGCCAAGACGAAAGGCATTAAATTACATCGGACAAAATAATGCTACAGATCACATTATTGTTGTCATTTTTGGTCTGTTTGGAAGAGTTTTTTGCATTATTGCTTGACTTGTCTTGAAATAAATATTCGGTTATTTTTGTCCGATGTAATTTAATGCCTTTCGTCTTGGCTTTGCCTTAGTTTCAGCAAAATTGGGAGTTGGAAGAAATTCTTTGAAACTTGACTCTTGATTACCTGATCGTTTTTTATCACTTTTAATTTCTGGAAGTGGTAAGTTATCATCAAATGAATTATTTTGGTTTTTTTTCGGCGTAAAATGTGTTTGAACAGGATTATTATTTTCTTCATCGGATTCGGAAGAAGACGTATATATTCTAACACGTTTGGCTGGAAAGTTTTGCATCATTGGAAGATTGTATTCTATGTCTGATATATCTGATGGAGAAGAAAAGAACGTAGGTGGACGTTGAACATTTGTGACCCCGAAGGACCAGGAACAGGTGTACTGTATCGAATAGGAACATGTATATTAACCGAGTCTAAAGATTCTATTTAAGACCTATAGTGAACTAATTTCTGGAAATAACTACTTATCTTTGTTCTGAGGTTGCTTTATTGTTACTACTGAATTTTTAGCTGTAGAGCCATCTTCTTCACAAGAAGTTATATCAGAGTCAAAGTTATGATTTAAAAGGTTAATAGATTCAGGAGAGTTTGGTACCGTTAATTCAGTGAGTATGGATGGCGCAAAGGCTTCTTCTGGGATTGAAGTCGGATCCCAGGGGTACAAACCAGTTGCCCTCAATCCGTTAATAATATTGCTATGAGTCATACATTTTGTCCATACTCTTGTAAAGATTTTATCAAAATATGCTTTGGTGAGTTTTTTTTGTGGATTTTGGTAAATCAAAAGTAGTACTTCTTCAACCCAAAAATGCTCAAATGACTTATTTACTGATTTATTGAGTTGTTGGAGCTCGTGGGTTGTGTTCGATGGCACAAGTAACAGTACAGAACTATGTCATGCTTTTCTGCAGTATCTACAATTTTGTAGTCCAGGTGGGATGTCGCGCCATCAAAAATAAAAAAACATTTTCCTGGGGATTTGTATTGGGCAAAATGCTCAATAAATTCAACGAAGAGCTCTGTTGTCATAAAACCTTTTGGTGCCATTTTCACCAAAGAACCAGCTGGCAAAATATCCAAATATACTTCACGCAGTCTTTTTCCTTTAAAAACAATCATTGGTGGAATGGAATTTCCAGTAGCATTCACACAAGGTGCTATAGTGACATTTTCGGCATGTTCTTGCGCCATCCGGTGAACCCTTCGAGAACCTTTTCCACCCAAGACTTTTTGTTGCCCATGTATCGTTAGTCGGCATCCTTTTTCGTCAACATTATACAATCGTTCTGGGTGTTGGTCAATATTCAGCTCATCATATATTTCCCGAATGGCTTTGAAATGTTTGTCAACTATATGCTTATTTAATTTCTGAGCCCTTGCAGGTTTCATGCACTGTGCTTTACGTTGAGATATGTTTTTATTTCGCGCAAGGAAATTCTTAAGCCATTTCTTACCAGCGGTCGATTTTTTGTTACTCCTTGGATTTTTAATTTGTTTTTATTTCACAAAATAAGTTAGCTTGTTTACGTATTATATTTGGTGTTAAAGGCGTGCCTATATTTGAAAACTTCTTAATTCTCTCTACCAGTTAATTTTCCTGTCTGGCGGTATAAATAAGTTTTCTTCCCATCCTCTTCACCACGCTTCCAGATTTTAGGTGATTATTCAACGTTCGTCGTGGTATATTGTATTTTAAAGCTGCTGCACGCTGAGATAATTGGTTGTTTTTTATATCATCTAGAGCATCCTGAAGATCAGTTTGAGATCATCCTAAGTCACGTTTTCTTTTTTGCGATGGTTCCATTTCTGAAAACAATATATATTAGTGTATAAACAATACTTATGTCGAAGGCTACTGTTGATTTGCGTATATAAAATACTTAAATGTAAATATGTTGATGAGACCAGGTCATTCTTGCACTGGCAGACGAGGAGTTACAGGAAATGATAACTATTATGTATGTGTTATTAAAAAGAGTGGAATGAACGTTAATGTAAATAAAACCAATGTTATGGTTTTTGAAAGGAATGAAACTGTTACAGAGTAATATTACGATAGAAGAAAAAAAGGTGTTGTTGTTCTAAGTGCCAGAATTCGAATTACTAGAGACGAAAAATGTGAAAGTGACATAGAAAGAAGAGTGAACGTGGGAAACCAGGTAAATGGAGCGCTGCACATCTTTATGGACAGTCAGAATTTGTCAGGAAAGGCACGTTTACATGTTCATGACGGTGTGTTGGTTCCAACACTGATGTATGGAAGTGAATGTTGGGTATGGCAAAAGAAGCACGAAAGTAGAATTAATGCTGTGACGATAAGAGCATTGAGAAGTTTGTGTGGCCTGACCCTAAATTACAGGATAATTAATTGTGTGAAAGAAAGTGTGGTGTCAAAGATTGAGAAAGGCATGTTAAGATGGTTTGGGCATGTTGAGAGGATGAATGAAAATAGATGCACAATATAGATTTATGAGGCAAAAGCAATTGGTAGGGTCGTTAGAAGTAGGCCTCGGTAAACTTATCTCGATCAAATTGAGTCCGTTCTCAGAAAAGGCCAGGTCAAGAGTACTCTGAAGTGTATGAAAGCATCGATCCGTTAAGATGAAGTAAGAAAAGTGTGTCAGGATCGAAGCAAGTGGCAGTCTTTTGTATCTGCCTACTTCTCTGGGAAATAAGCGTGATGTTATGTATGTGCATGTATGTTGATATGTAAAAAACTCGAAATGCGACTGGATTTTTTTTTAACATTCATTGAAGTCCACGGAAGGAAAGGCGTCTAGTCAAGTTTTGTGCGTTAGCAATGACCAAGTGTAGCGAAATGTCGTTATCGGCAAACAAAAGTACCACTTGCTAGGCCAGCTGCTAATTTACACTTATGTAAGTCATTTACCATGTCTATTTTAAAACTTCGTAACCCTAATAAGGTCCCTACCTTATTTGGGGACATCAACCTGGATCTTGTAAGGCACTTAGATATGTCCTGATAAAACCAAGCAAAATCGAAATAAAAAAGTAACAATTTTAGTTACTTACCTCGTCAATCCACGGGCTAAAAGTATTTTTCACATCCCTATTGCAGAGAAGAAGAAAAGACCGGCTTTTATTACTAATACCACGCAAAATTCAAACCGGATATTTTATAAATTGAATCTCGTCGACCGCTTTTGAGTTAACACACACACAGTTACTGACAAAATACGAACAGATAGCCGGATGATATGACGATATTTAACAGGTTCCCTCTTTGGCCATTTGCCTATGGATCCCTAAAAACATGCATATCATGTGATTATACATATAAAGGAAATGCATAATATCCTTTTTATCTTAACTTCAGTAAATTACATTGCATATTGTATTTTATTACTATAATCTTTGTCACAAAGTGCATAGATAATGTCCTATTGCTTTAACAAGCTAAATGTCTGACTGCTTTCTATTCAACAGTATGCTATTATAGTTATCCAAGTATACGATTTTATGATAATCTGGACGTGATCATTATCTGGTAGTTTCTGGTACCTACTATGTAGTTATCTATCTAGTGTCCAGTTTCATACCACTATTACTTTACTATATACAATATATTTGGTATGATATTTATCTAGGGTTGTCAGTATACTTTATCGTACAAAGCCGGGTCTCCTGCTGGTGTTTCGCCAAATCATTACACAAAAACATTTACACACATAATATGTTGTTTGATGTTTTTAAAAACATTTACTGCCATATTGTCTTCAAACGTAGTTAAGGAATATTTTCAGTTCTACAAATAGTAGTTAGTTAGTTAGTTAATTTAATCGGTTTCTTGTGAAACTCGATAAGGCATTGGGAAAGACCCATTAGCCTAGCATCATTGTGTAATACATAAATTATGGCGAATCGCCATTTTGTAAGGGATATTTTGCTGTGAAGTCTTCAGATATTGCGCGTCGTTACTTGCTTATTCTTCCCAATTTACTGTTCATGAGCTTTCGCTTTATAATCCTTAACAGGTTTTCGTAAAACACTGCGAAAATTAGTCGTCGAACCTCACTAAGAAAATAGTAAAAAATTAACAAGGAAAAACACTGCTCTATCTTCGAATTCCCGGCAAAAGATATACTACAAATAGTAGATTTAGTAGACCACAGAGTACATTTGATTACCACAGATCATATATACGATCGAAATTAATGATTGTGCCCCGCCCCCCGCGAGGGTGGGTTTAAATGTTAAGATGTTTTTCGTAAAGCAAAAACAACGTTTCCATTAACTAAAATGTGTAGCGTTTTGTGTACATGCTTTTTTGTAATGTAGTAGTAAGAGACCCGGCTTTAGGCGTGCTCTAGCAAAAAAGAAAACATACCTCTCGTACTCACTACAATTTCGGCAATTTAAGGATTGTCTTTAGTGTAGTGACACTTGAAAATATACTTACAACTTACCAACGTGCGTACGTGTCGATGCCCATTAGTCAAAAATGGTAATTGTTTAACTATTTCTTTTCGTCAAAATTTAACATTATTTTAATATTGAATTCAAATGTCAGAAAATGTTATTAGAATTGCAAAAAAGCCGAAGAAGTAAGTACACATTTTCTTAAATCTGGTACTATTTTCAAAAATGTATTTAAATATATGTTTATATATGTATATTGTTTTATACAGAGGTAGGTACAAGATACTATACAAGTATTATTTAAAAATAAATTCAAATTAACAGTCTTAAATTTTTAATAAAATAACTTATAAAACTAGACCCCTGCGGCAGTCTTCCTAAAATGCAATGCACTCTGCGATACTAGCTGCATTTCCCCTTTAAATATATTTATCTTAAATCTGCCCTTGTGTAATGCCTCAAAGTAGTAGGTAACCCTAGGTAGGTACCAGGACCGCATAAAACCGGTTTGGGGACCGGTAGCAATGGCAATTAGATCATGTCTATAATTTGTTTGGGAGACTCGCTTTGCTTGTTACATAGGTCCAGGGGCCCGCGTCTCTCAGGATTTGCATAGCCGGTTCAACCTTGAGTGGTGCACACTATACTAATAAACGCCCACCTCATTGAATCGAAACCTGAATTTAAATAGTTACAACAGTTATTTACATTATCAAATACGAATATAGTAGTGGAGAATCATATTAATTCCATATTCCATAATATACACTGCAATATTACTGCCGCGATCTCAAAGATGGTTATGCATGGGCTGCTGTTAACTTATTCACTAACCACTGACCAGTATTAGGTCTTTCCAGTTATTGGCGTGACGTAACGTAGTTATTAACTAGTATTTCATCTGTGACGTGTGATATTTGTTTATGGTTTCATCTCTAGTGTAAACATAATAGCTCAATCGTTATATGGATAAGTAGTTATGGAAAAAACCTCAGTTTTGAGTCGAATCTACTTCAGAGTACCTAATGAAGCTTAAGATGATTATTTTACACAAAATATGCATTAACAGACAAATCCAAAAAGTACGTGATTATACCAGGGGGACATACTGAATCTTCGTACACCATCCATATGAGGAGTGTGAATGAATGGAGAAAAAAAAAGTTGATGTATGAGTTAAAGGGATTTTTGATTTTTATAAAAATATTTCATTGAATCAACCTTGTCTATTTTTATTTTTGAATGATCTATCTAAGTAGTCGTCCATGTTTTGATTTATTACATTAATGGCGCTTTAGTAAAAGTCAGCTCGACAGGAGGTACCTAAACAAACTATTCTAAGACATTTTCGCCACTTCTTGATATATTTTTTTAGCTAAATAGTAGACAAGTTCTAAAGAAGTAGAGCAGAAGTAAGTTGAGTAGGTTCTAGTAAGTACTGTGGAGCTAGAGCCAGCCCCAGAAGTTGCAACTTGATTGCTGTCTGTCGTGCAGTAGCATTTGAGAGGAGAATTTAATCGAAGCTTTCGAAAAATCTTCGTCTAGGAAGTAAAATAAAGAATGAAACTTTGTACAGGAATCCGAAAACTTTCTTAAATAAAACCATGATCATTCGTAGATAGATTTTTAGTTATAATTATGAAATTATGTGTTCAGTATTTTTGAAAAGGTGTATCAAAGTGCGGGAGAAAGTTCGTATGGGAAGAGTTCCGCCAGTTTCTAAAAGTAGTAAAAGGGTATCTAAAAGTTGTATGAGATGGCAACTTCAATTCTTAACACCAACCAGCTAGTTTTAAAATAATTAATAACTATAAAGCCACACGCTTCTTATCTTCAAATTTATCCGAAGGTACTTAATATTATTTGAAGATACGTAGCGATATTGCCATGTCTGTGGGCTAAGCTACATAATCTCTCATGATAAACGTAAACGCTAAAACTTTCCAAATGTCAGCCATTAACCTTCAAAAATTTCTTACCTAGGAAGTTGATTCTTAAATATTAGGTATGTGAAAAAAATCTAAAATCCTGTCGCTCATGACCATTTATTTTTTACCCAAAACGGGACATCTGTTTATTTACGTCAATTAGCAGGTCATCAATGAAAAACAAAAAACAGTTTTGTTAATGTTCTTAGTTTAGAAAAAAAATGGAATTATTATCATTACAAGAGGCCGTGAAAAGGGTGTCTTACAAGTTGATTGGCCGACATATCCTAAAACTTGTGTACAATTTTAGTAAAAAGTGTTAACAAAGTTATTTCATCATGATAGTTTTCAGATTTTTAGACCTGATGGTTGTGTTGGGGAGAAGCACTTAATATTGAACTAACAAACTATAAATTTAACAAAAAAACTTTTTTCAAATCTTTAAATTGCAATTTTGCACACCTTTTTGTTTGTTTGTTCTTCAGGTGCACCAAGATCTGTTCCTCATATTCATGAACTGTATAGCAATTCACACAAGACACCTTTCTATAACATTCTATATCACGCGTCCGGCGAGCTCGATCATTTTCGCGCAGTTTCGGGAAACGCCATAATTTACGTCCCGATGCTTTTTTTGGGGACACAAGGATGGAGAACTAGATTGGTCTCGTTCAAAACGGGACGTATGGTCACCTTGGGCGTAGCATAGGGGTAGGCCAGGTGGGCCTGGCCCACCCTAAAAAAAAAACTAAAAAGCTTTCTCTTCCACTGCATATGAGAGGCAGCTGGAAAATTTGCCTTTGATGGGCACGTTATGCATGACCTGATGTGTAACACAAATTAAAATATGTAGCTGTGGTTAGAGGTTGAAGGTATGCTACTTACATGTTTTCCGCTCCGATAATTGTCCGTCGACAAGTATCTCTATCACCAAAGTACTGCGTATTCTAGATTTTATCACCTATATCTTCGACCACTAACCTAAGTTGTACAAATTGTAGCCTGACTGCATCGCTTGGTACCTTATACTTTACTTGGTACGTCTACCAAATGAGGTATTTAAATTGAGTATTGTTATTGCGCAAACCATTACTTGTTTACATTTGGTATACAAATAACTACTTCGATTACGGCCATAGGCTTATCAATAATGCTGCAGGGTTATAGCCTGATCACGCCTTCCTTCCTGTCTAACGTTGCAACTGTGGTGCTTATATTGTAATAGAGTGGATTTCTTAGTACCTATATATTGTAGACTTTGGTGTAATAGTTTGAAAAGGTAAGTGAAAACTACACAAGGGCAAGACAGACATACTGTCAGTTCGTTCTTCCTGCAAATCTGATTCTGAAAGTTTGTTTTAAAACGAGCCCGGAGCAAAAAAGGAGTGTATTGTAAGGGTTCGTCTTTGCGATGGATCGAGTTATGCTTGGAATTTCTCTGAAGGATCGAATCCAAAGTCAATAGAATCTGCAAGCTAAAGTGGCAAGTGGCCTGGCGAACTCAATAGATCGGAGTAGTGAAAGCGGAAGGTCAAAACAGAGGACCGTGAGAAATGACGCGCCATGAAAGAGGCTTGTGTCCAGAAGTGGACCAAAATATACTGATGATGATATACGTATTGTAATGGCTTAAGATGTTCGTGCATTTCCAAAAGTATTCTTTTTCTCTTGCATAGTAACATTTTTGACAGTTCTATATCAAACAAACAAAAATATATTCTTCTAATGCAAAATTTAATTAGAAACGATTTTTTGCTGCTGGATAATTGTTTTTTTTTTTATTATATTCCGTCGTGCCAACGTCATGGCATGCCAGCCATGCCACTGTCATTTTCCTATAAAACGTTCTCTATATTATCTTCTGCGACACTGACTGGTTTAAAAACTGCAAAGTTACAGATGGTCTTGCATAATTGTATAACTTTTCTCTTCTGTTTCCTTATTATGACCGAAAAAACACATTTATTTGACTCTTAAGCATACACTACAAGTAGGGTTGCCAACCGTACCATAAAACACATAGTATCTTACTGTATTTCGGATCTGCGAAATATAACAAACAAATCGTTTATTTTAAAAATTTATAGAAGTGCTTTTTCATTAACTTTTGTCTGATGCAATAGCTTGTAGTGTAAACGAACGTTTCTAGCTTACTGCGTTCCGAACTTCTCAATGTCAAATTGAACAAGTCAAATGAATTTTTGGTCATTGGTCTGCTTTATTTTGTTATAGGATTTTAGTAATTATTTAAAGTAATTTCATTCCCGCCTCATCGGCATTACAGAACGGATATTTTCGGTTATAAATTCGAAGTGGTAAGAAGAAAGAAACAGATGTAGTATCTCATTAATAAAAACTGAACGATTGAATGATTTACATTAATTTCAAAATTGAATGTGATAAAGTATATGACCCTTTTTATTTTCGACAAAATTTGATAAAAAATGCAAGAAGTGCAAATAAATAAGTAACAAATATATTTTAGTCTAATTTTTGCGTTGCGTTTCCGTAAAATACTATATTTTTTTAAGCTTAGTCTGAAAAATACAATATTTCGCTGAAGAAATGTTGGCAACCCTAACTACAAGAGTACAATAAATGGTATTTATACATGTACATTATACAATACACACACATCAGAAATGCTGTGAAAACTTTAGATTCTTCAACTTTTCCAGTTCATGTGCACGGAAAAAAGATATTTAAGAAATAGTTGCTACACGGATATCAGGATTCGAGAGGCTACATACACACTACTGCGGTGTTATTAGCCAAACAGAAATAGGCAGCACCCGCACGGAACGACAAACGAACGTCAGCCCCTAGAGCTTTGACCGTTTGCGTGCGTCATTAGTTTTGGTTTGGGCGGAAATAGCGCTCAGTGTGAAACTTTGGCATCGAATACCGCTGCGGGAGACGCACGCGCCACAAAATAAACAATTTTAATATCTCAATATTAAATAAATCAGTAGATATGATGACCTAAATGTAATTTTCAGCGATTTTTGTAGTGTGATACAATCCAAATTGAAAATCAATAGATTCAGAGCAATTTTAACACTTTTTGGGTACTTACTAGAGAATACAATCCCGGGATCCCGGCCGCTTTCAGGCCTCGAAAATCTCGGGACTGGACTTGGCTCATCTCGGGATTTTCGAGATTGTAACAAACAGGTCTAGTTTGCGTTCCGTACTCCGTTGCGCCTTGACAGTAACTTTGCCTAGATTATTTCAATAGTATTTATTACATAGCGACAAAAACAACCCTTAGATACGCCGTCCGATACGTACTACACAGATACAGCCCAAATAATATGTTTAGTGTAGAACTTAGAAGGGAGTTCCCCGTTCGGAATACTTCAATACAATAATATTTTTAGTAACAAAGTACAAGGTATTCCCCAACGATAACGAGCCAACAGAGGAATCACCCGATCACCTTATATCATAATAGCGAGCGTTTTCAGCTGTTGCGTATGTTGGCAAAAAACTACGAAGCAGGCTTGGAAGTCAAACACTGGATGCTTTGGTATTTTCTAAATTCTAAATAGTTTTTTGTGTTGTCTATTTGTTTTTTTGCAAAAATAATAGTTTTTTTGTTTTGTCTATTTTCTTAACTTAATAGAAGAAGAAAGAAGAAGAAGAAAAATATGTATTTGAAAACAATAGTAGCTATTAGATAGAGTAAGACATTGTAACATAAACAAAAAAAATATAATAAAAAATAATCTACATTGCGCTACTAATTTTCAAAAAAGACTCCCACTCAGTATAAAAACTGTGACCAGGGCCACAGAACTGATTTTCAGTAGGAGCCTTCTGAATTGGCGTCAAACCACCAAACGGAACACGCACTACAATAAAACAGTAAAAAGAAAAAAATATATATATAAAAGAATTCAAATTACACTGAAAGTATATATCAAACTAACTAAATTAAACTTAACCTTAACTATTAAAATTATTATTAATAGGTATGTATATTGTGATTTGTTTTGTGTGTGCAACGATATAAAAAAATATTTTTTAAGACATTACTCAAGTTTTCATTTTAGCCCAATCAGAAACCACATAGTCTAATCCCGGATATGCATAAACAATCCCGTAATCCCGGGGTAGATAAACCTGCTCGGGATTGTATTCTCTAGTACTTACAATACGTAGAACTCTCAGAAGCCATCAGTTATCAGTAACCCACAGGAACCTAACTGATACAGTATGTTTCATAATGAATTGCATCTTAAAACATGAGGAGTATCGCGACTAGGCTGGATTGTAAACATTGCAAAAATTGAGTTAAGGCAGACAGTGCCCGCGCGACCGCGCAGAATTATATCGAAATAGATTTGGCTAGGCGCCGCCAACCGCCGCGCACACGAACAATACTGGAAACTAGGTCGCAATCTGTTTACACTGTCAAATATGCGAGGAATCCGAATTGGAACCTTTCGCGACCAGAAAGAGTAATGCGCTCACTGACAATGTCTTCCTCTACAGGTTTCCTGTCTAAAACATAGATGATTGATCTAGCTCTCAAACTATTACTTGTTTTTCGCAATGACGCCAACTAGGTCGACAGGTTAGCACTACTGCCACCTGAAACCGGACAGAGTGTTTCAATTGTTGACATATTTTCAATAACAGTCAAATTCAAGGTTTCTGTATATTTTTAAGGTTATTTTTTTTCTATATAAATACCTGCGCATTATTCATTTATACCAAACATCTTCACGTGTTACAACCGTGTATTTTTCCGTAGATTGAACAATTTTTCGTTGTAAATGAATATTAAGTTACCTTGAAGTAACAATCATAGATATATAAGTTCAATACTATATATGTAACTATATTCACAATCTCAGATTAACCACCTGTCTTACGTAGTAACTTATATATGTAGGTATAATCTGTGACCTGACTGAAAATGACACATTTGCATTACCATTACAATGATTCAGCGACTTTGCATCATCTGATACAGTGTTTCAGGCATTTATGAGAACCGTTCTAATCAGTTTGTCATTTCTAAAGAAAAACTCGAAATAACATTTTAACTCATCAGTACGTGGTGTCTCATTATGCTTTTCTTACACTTACATTTCTACAACTAGCTAAGAGCTCGGTAGATTGTAATTATAACAACCTTTACGTGCGTTTAACATCGAATTGTTGTGGAAATGGTTCACGTTTAGCTTATTGATTGCTTTGTACCAGAATGAGTTTCCGGACATTAAAAACTTGTTGTGAGTTTTTTATGCCCGACCTTTCAATTTAAAATGGTCCAATATTAAGTACGATGGCGTTGTAACTGTAAACCCCACTTGACTTTTTTATAACAATGTCCTTAAAATACCGTTGCAGCTTTTGGTACTATCAGTGTGCCTAGTGTAAATTTTTGCGTATTGGTAACGCTACTATCGCATTTGCGTATTCAATACAAGTCCTTTAAGAAAAAACCGTCTCAAAACGCGTCCGCTAGAAGTGGTCCTTCATTTCCATACATGTTTTTCGTTGACGCGAACGCGATAGTAGTGTTAAAAACTCATACTAGGCACACATCAATTAACTTTACTATTATCATTGTTGGTTGAACTATGGAGCTGAATTGCTATTTAGAAATCAAATGTCGGTCAATGCTATGCAATGTAGCCTACGAGTACCTACCTAGCTAGGTACTCAATAGTTACAAGGAACCCTTGTTCCACAATAATTTCCCAATCTTTCTCCATACTTCTCCCGTTACCGCAAATCTTGCTAAACTCTAAGAAACATACAACATAGAGGTGAACAAATATGTCATTAAGTAAGTAAACAGCTGGTAGTTGAAGTTAAGAAGCTGCGAACTGAGTGCAAAAACCTAAAATATAATCAATAACTTATGAAAAACACTACACGGTGCTGGCAATTGACGAAAAAATATTTAAGATACCTACTTGATGGAGTATTTGACAGCTAAATACATACATATAATTAGTTCGATTTTAAATCTTCTGAACACGCCCCACCATACAAACTATAAGTTAACCGTAATCAACTGGAAAATTATTATTCAATAGCAGCAGCCACCGCTTCTAGCTGTTAAAAACAAGCAAAGTCGCAGTAGAGCACGAGTGTGACCTGCCTAAACGAACTCGCAAGACCTCGAACCGAACGTTGCGTTGAACTTTGCTTTTACCTTTTACTACTGGTGAACAGTGAAAAAAAGGTCGAGGTATATAAATAAAAGTATTATTATTTTTCTTAAACTAGCTTTTGAGCTCGGCCCCTCCCGCACTAAATTTTGTTGTCGGCAAATCCTTGATTATAAGCAAGGAAGTTTGGTATAGCAAGAATTCAGTTAGAATTATTCCTGGAAGAAAATTTAAATTTTCCGGCAGCCTATTTCCTCAACTCCTGTGCTAAATTTCAGCTAAAGGTAGGTAGCGCCTGTCGCATCGAATTGTAGCCGTAGGATATCCCCCCCTCTAAATCCGCCAGTGCTTGATTGGATGCGCTCTTGCGACGTAAAGGTAGGACAAACAAACTCACTTTCTCTTTATTATATTAGTGTGCATTAGACCTTTTTAATTAAAAACGTCTTTTGGATAAACAGGAAACGAGTACGGTATAAAATTGCAATTTCATTTAAATGTTTCCTACGTTTTACAATATTTTTTACCAATTTATTTTGGAGAATACTGCGCAAAAGGTTTTTACTTCAGTTTTTTTTTTGACATCTGCACAATAATGGCTTTTTTGCGTTCGTAATTTGTGGTAGGTACTGTAGCTTCTACCTGACGCTACTCGCTTGCTCGCTGCTGAAGAGGCACTATGGGCGTGCCGCTAAACTTACGACAGTAAGGCTCGAGGAATTCGTCAGGATTAGGTACACACCAAGCAATCCGTAGCACTGCGGGGCGCTTGGCCACACTTAGGTATTCTTGCTCCTCGCCAGCAATGGCGAGATGAGTACCACTAGGTACTCACAATCTACACCTCGGCCACTTCCGCGATGGCCGAATTACTCACTGGCATGTCCCGGGACCAGATAGGGGAGATCATCAAGGCTTGCCTTCGTGATCACTCAGATCTGGTCCAATCCTGCATTTCCCAGGATGTGGCTGCCCATCTAGCGTACGACAAGTCGGTACCCTCCCTGTGTTCGCCGCCGGTGTGTTCGCCGCCGCGTTCCCCGTCTCGCTCGCGCACTCGTTCGCGCTCTCGCTCGCGCAAACGTTCGCGCTCTCTCTCCCGCGAACCCCGCTATCGCGACCCGCGTGTCGCTCGCCGCGCTCTTCGGGCCCCTGTGCCAAATCGTCCCCCCACTCCGGTAGCCGATGAGACCCTTTCTCGGTCACTCGCTACCCCGCCCCCCGCAACCTCCGAAACCGCACCCCTGTCTCCGGTAGCCGTAATGTCCGCTGAGTCGGCGTTGTCCGAGGACGACGAAGGCTTCAAAGTGGTTGGCCTGGGGACAAAAAAGGGGAAAAAGCGGAAGAAGTCCGCCAAGTCTAAAAAGGCTTCTGCGGCATCCGCTCAGGAGTCTTCTGCTCCTCCTCCCTCCGACTCCGAGGCTAAACGCCTCAAAGCGCCTAGCGCTTCCCCCTCTCCGTCCATCTCGGCAGCCAGCCCTGAGCCAGCCGCCATGGACACAACCCCCGCCGCCACCTCTTCGCAGGCCGACCGTCCCACTTCGGGACGGAAGGAAAAATCTCCTCCTATTGTCATCAAAGACAAAGGGGCCTGGCCAAATATAGCTAACGCTATGAAGGCCAAGCGTATAAATTATACGCACGCCCGCAATGATGCCGAGCGCGGCATCAAAGTGCAGGTCCCGACACCGACAGATTTCCGAAATCTGACGGCTTTTCTTACGGCCCAAAAATACAAGTACCATACGTACTCGCTGGCCAAGGAACGCGTTCTCAGGGCAGTCATAAGGGGAGTCCCTAAGGAATTCTCCGCTAAGACTGTCCAGGACGACTTAATCGTCCAAGGCCTGCCTGTAAGGGAAGTACATCGAATGTACAATGGCCGTAACAAATCAGAGTGCTACGACATGGTGCTCGTAGTGCTCGATCTGACTACAGAAGGAAAAGCCATTTTTAATATTAAAGATGTGTGCAGCCTCAAGGGCGTCCGGGTCGAGACTCCGCACAAGCGGTCGAACCCAGGACAATGCCACCGATGCCAATTGCCACCGATGCCAATTGCCACCGATGCCAATTGTATGGCCACGCACAGCGCAACTGCAGACGCAGACCGCGCTGCGTGAAATGTCTGCGCGATCACGCCACTCCGGACTGTGATCGCAATCGCCATAACGCATCCGACCCGGTCGCTTGCGTACTCTGTGGGAGCGAAGGCCACCCAGCGAATTACCGCGGGTGCCCCAAAGCTCCCAAACAGAGCTCGCGTAAACCCAAACAGGGTTAATCGCGCCCCCCGCCCCCCGCCAACAGGCTCCGCTCGTGCCTGCCCCCCTCCCTGCTGTCAACGCCTGGAGCCGTCCTCCAGCGCTAATTAACGTAGCCAAATCAAAGGAGACAGACAAACTTTTGTCTGCTCTCCCTGGGCACCTCTCTGTCACGGGTATTCCCTACCCCGCCCCTCTCATGTCCCGGGACATCCCGCGTCCAGCGCCTCTCGCGCAAACGCGTCTTGCCCCCCCGCGCCCTCTCTCGCGCTGCCCCGCAACGCCACTCAGACGGCCGAGCAGCAGCATTTCGGCATTCTCGCCGAGATTTCTTGGGCCTGTGACTGTGTGGGAGCGAAGGCCACCCAGCGAATTACCGCGGGTGCCCCAAAGCTCCCAAACAGAGCTCGCGTAAACCCAAACAGGGTTAATCGCGCCCCCCGCCCCCCGCCAACAGGCTCCGCTCGTGCCTGCCCCCCTCCCTGCTGTCAACGCCTGGAGCCGTCCTCCAGCGCTAATTAACGTAGCCAAATCAAAGGAGACAGACAAACTTTTGTCTGCTCTCCCTGGGCCCCTCTCTGTCACGGGTATTCCCTACCCCGCCCCTCTCATGTCCCGGGACATCCCGCGTCCAGCGCCTCTCGCGCAAACGCGTCTTGCCCCCCCGCGCCCTCTCTCGCGCTGCCCCGCAACGCCACTCAGACGGCCGAGCAGCAGCATTTCGGCATTCTCGCCGAGATTTCTTGGGCCTGTGACCCAACCTATTTCGAGGTCGTGTACGCCGATTACGTACAGATCACCGACCTCAATCAAATGCTCAGCTTCATGGCTAAGCATCGCGACTTCTTCGCCGCCCTCCGCAGAGTGGCCCCAAAACCCTAAAAACCAAAATGGATTGCACAACCGCGCGCGAAAAACCCCGGTCCGTCTCCTTAGGCTATTTTAACGCCAACGATCTTCGTAACCAAAGAGAGGAATTATCGCAATTCCTCTCTTCCCAAAAACCGGACGTCTTCCTCATCCAGGAAACGTTCCTAAAGCCCGCTGTCCGCACCCCTTCGATCGCGAACTCTCGCACCGTCCGTAATGATAGAACTGCCTCCAATCTCGGAGGCACTCTCATCTATTACAGGCGCTCCCTGCATTGCTCCCCTATCGATCCTCCACCACTTACGAACTTAGAAGCATCCGTCTGCCGCTTAGCGATGACCGGAAATCAGCCGATCATCATTGCATCGGTTTATCTCTCTCCCCTAAAAGACTTGCTCGAGAGCGACCTTCAGTCGCTCTTAAATTTAGGCGACGCAGTCATTCTTGCCGGCGACCTAAATTGCAAGCATCGCCGCTGGAACTCTTCTGTAACTTCACGGAGAGGCAGACTCCTCGACGATTTAGTTGACAGACTAAACTTTGACATCATCGCTCCCATGACGCCCACTTTCTTTCCCCACAATACTAGGAACAACCCTGACGTACTGGACATAGCACTTCTAAAGAATGTAAGGCTAAGCTTTCGCTCTATAGAGGTGCTTGACGAACTTGACTCGGACCATCGCCCTGTTGTCCTCCGATTAGGTTCCCCTTCGGACTCTCCTCCCGACACTAGAACCGTGACGGACTGGGATAAATTTGGGCAATTGCTCGAAAATCCCAGCTCGCCACATCTAGACCGCGTTCCCAACGTAATCTCATCCGCGACCGACCTAAACGTAGCTATCGACTCACTCACTAGCCACCTGACCGCCACCGTTGGCGAGTGCTCAAGACAGGTGATTATCACCACCTAATCCTGCCTCAGCACATCAGGTCGCTAATGACTGAGCGTAACGCGGCCCGCCGCGCACGCGATCGCGCTCCCACTACTGAAAACAAAGCTCGCTTCAACGACTTACACCGGCGTGTAAGAACCGCTGTAGCTGAGCTTCGCGCCCAACGTTTCGGTGATCTTATGGAGAACATTTTGCATGTATTTTATGTAATATCTAAGATTAATGTTTTCTAAGATAAAATTAAGGAAACTATAGGTCCATTTTTTGGTCAATGAAATTTTGTAATTATAATATGTACGACCGTTTGTTTCTGATAATAAATAAATAAATTAAAAAATAAAAACATTTCTCCTTCTCACCAAGCTTATTGGCACTTAGCCAGAGCTCTAAAATCCGAAACCGCCAACTCACTCCCTCCGTTAACTCGTCCCAACAACGTTCCCGCGTTCAATGACGACGAAAAAGCGGATTGCCTAGCGTCTAGCCTCCAAGCCCAATGTGCCTTAAGCACACAGCCATTCGATCCCGACCACGTGCGCGAGGTAGACGGCGAAGTGGAGCGCAGAACTTCTCTACCTCCACAAGACCCCCTGCCCCCTTTCACTGTCGACGAAGTCGTACAGGTCATCAAAGACCTACGCCCCCGTAAAGCCCCCGGTTCTGACGGTATCTCTAACGATATCCTAAAGCGCCTCACTCTTCCCCTTATCTGCCTCCTAGTAGCGATCTTTAACGCTGCTATGGAACATTGCATCTTTCCTTCTCAATGGAAAGATGCATTTGTTATAGGCATCCATAAGCCAGGCAAAGCTCGTACCAAGCCGTCCTCCTATCGCCCCATAAGTTTACTAAAGGCCCTTGGTAAACTCTATGAACGCCTCCTCCTCGCTCGCCTACGGAACGCTATAGTCTCCAGAGGCATTTTAATAGACGAGCAGTTCGGCTTCCGTGCCAAACACTCATGCGTCCATCAAGTCCTCCGCATAACGGAACATATTCTTACTGGCTTCCAACCAGCGTTAGGTAAGACCCGTCACACGGGCGCTGTCTTCTTCGATGTAGCGAAAGCTCTCGACAAAGTCTGGCACAATGGTTTAATTTTTAAACTGTACAACTTTCAGTTGCCAGATCGTCTCGTGCTCATCATACGAGACTATTTGTCGAATCGTAGCTTTCGGTACAAAGTTGAAGGCACTCTCTCTTCCCCCCGTCCCATAGAAGCAGGAGTCCCGCAAGGGTCCGTGCTCGCCCCCATCTTGTACCTTCTGTACACTAACGATATCCCTAAAACGATAGGTACCCATCTAGCCCTCTTTGCGGACGATACCGCTCTCTATACCACCGATAGGCAAGTGAGTCGAATCACTGAGAGACTCCAATCCGCTATCAACGCCCTAGGCGAATGGTTTCAGAAATGGAGAATCGAGGTGAATCCCGACAAAAGTTCTGCCGTCCTCTTCACCTTAGGCTGCCCTCCGCGGCCAACTCCCCTTTCTCTGTTCGGTCGTGCCAATTCCTGGCAAAATAAGACCAAATATCTCGGTGTGACCATGGATAGTCGTTTGAACTTCCAAGCTCACACCAAAATAGTCAGAGACCGAGCCGCTTTTGTCCTCGGTCGTCTCTATCCCATGATAGGCAAGTACAGAAAGATGTCGCTTAGAAATAAGCTAAATCTTTACAAAACTTGCATCCGCCCCATACTAGCTTATGCTAGCGTAGTCTTTGCGTTATCCAAGCGCAATCTCCACAAACTCCAGACCCTCCAAAACCGCTTTCTCAGAGCGGCCTCTGGGGCCTCTTGGTACGTCCGCAATGCGGATCTACACAGAAACTTCGAACTCCCCACGATTCCCCAATACTTCAAAGACTTGGCAGTCCGCTTTTTCAAGCGTACGCAAAATCACCCGAATCGATTAATTGTGCAATCCACAACGTGTCATCCCCCCGATCGACCCGGTCACGGTCGTAAAACTATAGTTAGGCAGCCTCGGCACGTGCTAACGGCCCCAGATGACGATCTCGCTGTCCGGATAGCGAGATTAGTCTCTACGACCTACCCAAATAGGGCCTCCCTCCAAACACGACGCCGACGTCCCCGGGTTCGTCGGCGCCCACAAGGATACACTAGGTATCAAAGAGTGCCGGGGAGCTTCTCGCCCCCACTCAATCGCAACCGTACCCGCGTAACGGGGAACTCCCCTCCTGGCGGTGACTCACCTTCGGGTTCGAGACTCACGCCGGTCGAAGGGACGCCCCCGAGAGCGACAACCCAAGCCTAGGCTTCCCCCGCGGGGAGCCCTTGAGCGTTGGGCGCTATAGGGGCTGAGGCTCCTTCAGAGTCTCGCCCCAAAAGTCCGGTGAAGCAGTAATGGGTGCAACAGCCATCTGCCTCAGAAAAAAAAAAAAAAAATCTGCGGTAGACTGTGACTGGGATAAAATTAGTGCTTGAAAGGCCCCATATACATAACTATCAGTTTATAATAGTAAAATATTTTTCAAACGACGGTTTTCCAGATTTTTCCCTTATCTGTGCTACATGGTATTGCTTTTTGCCAAATTTCATGATTCTAAGTCAACGAGAAGTACCCCATAGGTTTTGATTTATTTGTGTTACAATATGCGACAAAAATAACCGTATTTTGGGCATATTTTTTTATTGCATTGACTTAGATACTTGATTTTTTAAGTGTAAGTTTATACTTTAAGTGATCATGGACTTTATTAGTATTTGATATTAATTTCAACTTGATACCTCCACACGTTCTTAAGTAAAAGAGTCTTGTCTTTTTTTTAATGTGTTATAGCTATAAATTTATGAATTTTGTTTTTTTTTGTTTTTTCTGATCGAAATATGAAATTTCATAATTCTAGGATAACGGAAAGTAGCCCATAGGTTTTGATTTATTTGTGAATGTCAAAATATGCAACAAAAATGGCCGTACTCGTATTTCGGAAGTATTATTTTATTGCGTTGACTTAGAAACTTGAAGGGACGGTAGACCTTAGTATTTGATATTAATTTCAACTTAACACCTTTACGCGTTCCTAAGAAAAGGGTCGTGATAGACAGACATAATTCACAAACAATATAAAAATATGTAAAGATATTTAATGACTAGTTAGTATTTTTAATTGTTTAGTTTTTAAAAATACTTACTTATTTACTAAATGCATAATATTAAGTGGCGGCGCTAGTGTGCAGTATACGGGGCCTTAACAAATCAATAAGAAATTAAATCGTCGACAAATTCAAATCCAATTTGGGGTTCAGTAGAATGAAAAACCCTACACGAACCCTATAACTAATCTTACGCTCTGTCTGTCTGTCATTAGGTCTTTAACGCTGTTAGCAAAGTACCTATAGTAAACCTTATATTATTGTTCTATTTACTAATATATAAAGAGAGAAAGCGATTTTATTATTTTGTAAGTTTGTTTATACGTGGAGGTTATCTCCGGAACCCCTGCATCTTTTTAAAAATCTCTTACTATTTGAAACATACAATCCGTCAATGAAAATGTTGAGCACCTTAGGACTTAGTCACATTAGAGTTTCATTAGTTTCCATTTTGTACATTGGGCATGCGTTATTTTCCGTATGACGTCATAGATTCCTAATATACAAGATACTTATTGGTCACCAGTATTTTCAGAAATGGTCAATCTGCCACGAGATGAATAATCTGCCTTCGTGATGGGATCTGTCATGTGATCTGACAACTTGCAGTGGCAAGGGGTGAAATTATGACAAGTTAAGCCGGTCAAAAAAATTATATGTTTTTTGTAATCTAAACTTAGTTTGGAAAATGAAGTTTCGTGATCCAGCAAGAAACTAGTTAAAAAGTACGTTATATGAATAAAAGCCATTATGACAAATTAAATATACCGCAATAAACAAAAGCGTGAGCTAAAAATACAATCAAACAGTAAAATAAACAAAACTGGCGAAAAATAAGTACCAAGCAAACACAAATAGTGATAATGGCGGTCATACACGTACTAAATTCATGCTATTCTAAATAAAACGCAAGTACACTTCTAAATAAAAACGTTTGTATTATGTTATGTAAATGTGTTTATATATTTTTAATTTTAATTTCGCAATCTTATCTATCAATCACTTGTAGGCGACAGAGAGAACGAACGGTAAACTACGTTGAACAAACCGCGTAAACACCAACTTGTACATGGCGCTTTCTACCTATTGTTCACGGGTTAACATATTGCAGATAGCTTCTCTGTACCAAAGTACTTGGAGCGCACCTCGCTCTGTAGTTAGTACATTACTGAAAGGCAGGCTGATGTGAATCGGCTTGTATGTATACGCCGCCACTGCATTGAAATGCTTTCAAGCATAACTTATAGTTTTTATGTTAAAGTTAATTGAACATTACTTACGAGTACATAGAATGAAAATAAGTTGGGGCTCTCAGTCAATCCATACTTATATTATAAATGCGAAACTGAGTACGTTTGTTTGTCTTTCCAACTCGTCGCAACGGAGCATTCAATTGAGCTCAAAGAACGTAAGTTACTTTTTATCCTGGAAAATGTAGAAGTTCCAACTACAATTCAAAGTTTAGTTATTCCAACTACGCGTTCCACGTGGACGAACTATAGCTACCTACAGCTAAGCATGCGTGCAAACTTCTTTATCCTAATCAAGGAATTGTCGTAGGAATACTACGCTGATAACCTAATTAGGCGCAGGTAAACCCGTGGCCAGAAGCTAGTATTCTATACATATATAAATTTACGACTGCCTGATGGATCATCACTCCAAAATGACACTTCGTCGCTGACTCGGTGTAGCAAAATGACAAGGTTCTAAAGTTGCTTAACATTTTCCAGATGAATAACTACATATATATTTTGTATGTACATACATATAAGGGAAAGGTACTGTTTCGCAACTAGGTGCGCCGGGTCAACTAGTAATGGATACAACATTAAAACAACTCAAAAGCTAAGGGGGAACCTTTAACCCAAAAGGGGGTACCTTTAACCCAAAAACTATGGGTACCTGCAAAAAACTTCGCAAATATTGGTTTTGGTTTCAGAAAAGTCAGATTTTAGCAAATTACGCCTTATATCTCAATTTTTATTTAGATACCCACCCAAGTATTCTATACGGAATACATAGTACGCAATCTGATTCGCACTTGACCGGTTCTTCCTGATATAGCCATAACAATAACTAAACAGATATCGAACTCTGGCTGCTTTACATAAGAGCCAGATATTAAAGTGATTGGCTACTACCGAACTGAAACACAGATGAGAAAATATGTTACATAGTAGCCAAGGTTTGGTCTGCGTACAATCAATTTTATTATTAATTCCGCGTTGTCTCATCGAAATAAGTACTTGTAGTTAAAGTTGTAGTTGCTTGCTTATGTTATATTTCATTTTAATACTCCGTTTTCTGCGAAGTATTTTATTGTAATTTTGTCATCACGGCCTTGAAACATCCCGGTTATCTAATAGTGTGCCGTTCAAAGCAATAACAATTTCTCTTCCCTCTTTCTGAACTGATGCCTAGTCGGTTTATAGGTCTTGTAAATTTAGTTGTTTATTTTTTTGACGAGGAATAGGGAAACGTGACGGAAATTTTGCGCTTTCCGCATTCCTACTACTAATATATACAAGGAAGACAAAACTTCTAATCCAGATAATTATGATGACGTCGATGACGTATTGGGAACTATTTATGTTGTTTTCTAATGTTTTATAATAGATGAGTCTCTAGGTAAATAACTGTTGACTGATGATATAAGCGTAACTGATATCAACACCATAAACACTGTTGTCATTTCACCTGGAAGACGTCCATTGTTGAACGTGCTTTCCTCCCCCATATGTTTTCCAAGTGCAGGCGCACTGCCGACTTAATAAATTTATTGCGGGGTCCAGTCCGAGGTACCTTAATAACACTGTGGTAAAACCATAAAACATAAAGGGGGCGCATAAAACATTAAATTAATGAAATTATGTAGGTAAAAATATTTATGTGTTTCGGGCTTACCATGATTAGATTTGTTGAGTTCCCGATGTTTTGGTATAGTTGCATGCGCCATCTTTACGGGTGAATTTGAGGAAGTACCAGCAGAAGTATATTAAGCTACATCGGTGTATTATTATTACTGTTAATTTATTTATTTGAGTTCTATAAACTTTGTGTACTATTTATTGGTGGTACAGGCCTGGTGATCAGATATTACAGGTAACCTAGATCGGACTCCAGAGTTTTAACTCAGAATACATCCTATATTGTATTTATGATTTAAAACTCTTTCAGACTAAATAAACGAAATTATTATTATTATTATTATTATTATTGTATGGGATGTCTATTGTCTACGGATAGGAAGACTAGTAAAAAATACTTTTAAGGTTAGGTACTAAGTAGGTTACTTATTTGCTAAGATAACTATCTGTTTTGCGTGTTATTGGCTTCCAATGTTAAAAAAAAGGTTTATTTCTATTTAATTTAAAAGTTTATTTGCAACTTGTGTTTTATTTTTAATTATATCAGTGTTAAGGTACCTACAGAAAATTTTACGCGAGCCATATTAGAGTTCGTAGGTGTAAATAAATCTAAACATAAGTATAAATGTTTACTTTTTTTATTAAAAAGATAAAACTTGATCAATTAACTTAATGAAGTTCAATACACAAATTACAAAAAACAATATTAATAAATATTAATAAAAAACCCAATCCCGTGCAAATAATGTGATGAAGAATGGAAGTCATTAATTTTCATTTTAATAAAATAGTGCAAGACCGCAACTGAATTGCATCAGTCCTCGTCTTAGGGTTACCAACAATTAATAACGCTTTGCCTGATTTCATAGAAATATGACCTGTCACTTTTTTGCAATACAAATAAACTAGGTACTCCTTGGGGTTAAAAATGTCCGGATTTAAAAAGAAAAATATCAATGCTCAGGTCTCTGTGCCAATCGGTCAAGTTAGGTGTTAAATTATCGGCGTCGCTTCACGGTCCCGTGTACGTGTATGTTTCATGGTCTAGACTTTCTCGCCACAGTCGCAGAGCTTTATGCCGGAGGAAGTTGAATCGACCATGTCCTGTTTTTATTCTTTTGAGACGGCACCAAAATTTACCTTTTAATTTAAATGTAGCTTTAGTGCTCTGAGCACGGAAGCCATCCACTGCAGCCTCGCTCCACACTGCGTTTCAGTTTTCGTTGTTTTGAAAATGGCTGAGCACCTGACGGGGGATGTCTTGACTTCAGTCTGTACTGTATGGAAGGTAGACGAAGTCCTTGTGAAACGGTAGTGTAAGCTGGGATTCGATGTGTCTGACTTTTATTGTGGAAACTGAGCTTTGTGTCCTCCTAGAGTCAGACTCCATGTATCAGAAGACTCCTCTGAAATTTGCAAAATGATTTACGTGTTTCATAAATCGAAATTGTAGATAAAATTATTTTTTGGGAGGCAAGTAGCATCTATTTTTAAATTTCTATATTGATTCTTCGAAAAATTTTAAATCAATAAGTGTTTAAGTAAATAAATAAAACTAAGTACCGAGCGCCTTCTTCAACTTGAAATTTTAAGACGCAGTGCTTTGATTACCTGCCAGGACTCTACTCAGGTCATTTATAGGAATAAACATACTAACCAAAAGAAATACAGGCCGTACTTATTTGTGATTTTTTTACTTTTGATTTAGCATAGCATTCTATTATATTTTTTCAAAAATAATGTATGTAAGTAAAAACAAAATTGGATTAGTCAGGCAATAATGCGACAGATGCCTGTGATATGGTAACCCTAGTCTTGAGGTATCACGAAAGGTGACGCTTGTGCAGCCAATAAAGTTACTCCAACACTTCGTGGGCCTACCTACTATTAGCTTATCGGCCAGGAAACATTACTCACGAAGAATTCACATTGTACAAACAGAACGATGACTTTTTGCCGAAAATTGGACATACCGAGTCATATCCAAAAATGTGATTTTACAGCGCAGTAGAGCTAATAGGAAACAGTAATGTTTTAATAACCGAAGGTATCAAAAGGTCAAAATACTTAAAGGATCGAAAGATTACCTAGGTACCCGTTATAAATTTTACATAGGTGTCTATAGGTGGATCAGTGGGTAATGACCTGCCTGCTGAACTGTGAGACGTGGGTTCGATTCCCGTGCAAGACAAACATTTATGTAATAAAAAAATGCGTTTGTCTTCAGCCTAGATGTTTCTATGTGTAATATGTATTGATTTACAAACAAAAATGATTACATATCCATTGTCTGGTATTCATTACAAGCTGGCTTTGGGACAAGATGGCGCTGTGAAAAATATTTATTCATTTATTATTATTCCTTCCTGACTTACTTCTTATACATAGTTTATCAGTAAATAACTGGCAATGGCGGTGGCGGTATATAATTCTGTCCCGGTATTTTATTCTACCGTTGATCTAATACCTGTAAACGAGCAATTTTTTTATATATCTACATATATAATCTAAATCTCGGAAACGGCTCCAACGATTTCATGAAATTTAGTACGCAGGGGGTTTAGGGGCGATTAATCGATCTAGCTAGGTTTCATTTTTAGAAAACGTCTTTTTATCTATTTTTTCCGGCAATGATAAACTGAAAAGTATGACTCTTCTTGACATTTATTGGCGAATAGTAATACTATTATCTTTACCGACACAGCAACACTATAGCTACTTGACAATAGATGGCGCTGTTAAAAAAACGAGCATAGCTCGGACCCAAGGTACTTATTCTTAATCTGGTAATTAATGACGTATGAGACATATATAAAGTCACCGCAATCCAGACACTCTGCATCAGAAGCAGTGTTGCGGTGATGGGCTCACCCCGTGTCGCGCAGGACTAAAGTGGTCGGTGAAACGATGCGGTCCCTCACATTAGGGTGTAAGTGCGTGTTCATTCACTGGTTACCCCCTTTTGGGGAGAAAAATGGGGAAAATGTACATACATACATACATTTATTTTTATTTATATAATTAGCAAGTGAATGAGGGATTATCATTAATAGTCTAGTACCCATGCTATCTCTCGAGGCGGGCGTTGTTTTTCTAGTGCCTGCACCCGAAAAAATCCATAATTATCATAATATACTTACTTACATATCTTATCTATAATTTTCCCTTGAAACACCATAGTGGTTACATTCTCTTTGGGAACACTTTGTTCATCAATAAAAACCCGAATATAATTTGTGAATTCCGTTCTGGAATTACGTAGAAAGAGTGCATAGGCAGACACACGCGACGGGAGGCTGTATTTTATACTATTTGTGTCATGATAGTAGGTAATGATGTGATACAAGGTACAGTCCAACCAACTTTTCTGACCTTCTGACTTTGGGTGTTTGGTCGCAAGTGTCGTTGTAGATTTATACTATTTCAGTATGGCGACTGTTGTTTTGATTTTGGACCACCGGGTTAGAAACGTTTGTAAAACTATATATTCTATTAGAACTCTTGTAAATTCTTACAATCGTTCTAAAAAATTAAAACAAACACGCATCATGGTATACATGGTAATCGTATGCACATATAAAGAACCGTTCCCTGCAGCATAAGTGATCTGTGGCAATTTACCCAAGCTACTCACTGTTTACGCGACCCAGCAGTTTGAATTTAAAACTAAGGGAATAGGTTATTGCCCCACTTTCAAATGGCCGTGGGTATGTTGTGTTTTCAATGACTAAAGAAATAAGAATTCAATTTTTAATTTAAAGGAAAATTAGCTTTATATGTTGTCAATTGTATATGTGATACTATTACAAAATGTTAAACGCCGTCAAAACATATACTTAGTACCTAGTTGTAAGTAATCGGTTGGATTAACTAATACAAAGATGTTATTTTATTCATATGGACCCTTGACTATACCAGTTCTTACCAGCTTTTACTATAAATGGTTTCTTTTCTTTTATAAACATTTATGTACGTTTGTATTGTGTTGTTCATGTTTGTTCAAGTGTGTTTGACGTTTAGGTATATGAGTTATCAGAGTGTTCTCTGCCCACTATACCAGTAATTTTCAACAGCAAAGATGATTACAAAAGGTTATTTATATTTAATTTACAATTATATAAACATACCTAAATAATTTTAAAAAAAAGAACAGTTGCACTCGAGGCCTGCCGCGGTAAAGCTATTGCATGTACTCACTCATTTGTAACACTAGTAGCAATCAAAACTTAAGGTCGGGCCGCACATTATAAGAAATTTCCGATACAAAAATTTTAGTGTGTGCTGAATTGTCATATAAATAAACAGATTATTATATGAAACTTGGCTGGAACGCTCCGCTCGCTTCGCTCGCTTAGCATCTAAATCTATTGTACAAAAATATTCATTTATTAAATATTAGTATGTAGGTACTATCTCTGGGCCAAAGTTCGGGTTTTTCCCGTTCGTCCATCTATTATGTCTAAGTGGTTGTACGAACTAGGATTTTTTTCCCCGTGGACCAACTAAATAGTTGAACATTAGAAAAGAACATTAGGCCAGTTGGACCACTACGCCGGCCTGACCATTGGGCGGGGTCGGCCCGGGGCGCGTGCATGGCCCGCTCGAGAATTTTCTACCGGACATTTCTCGCAATTTGCGGCTTGCCTAAATAATAAGTTAAATATGATTATATTCTCTTTGTTAAATTTCAAATTTTACTTTCTAAACGAAATACTAATTGTCTTCAAAGATATAAATTGCAATTATATAGATTAAATTCGTAAGACAGTAACTAAACAATGTAATTACATCTACGTCTAACGGAAATCTGGCTAAAAATATGTTACGGTTTTTCTTCGACAGATAACACATCTCGCACTTGCGTCTTGACTTGCGATTCATATTTATTAAAACCAAAGAGATTAAAACCTAATAAAAAACTAATATTGCACAAATAAAAAGGTATTGGAAAGTGTTTGTAAACAAACAATACTGACAGTTCATAAACAACGGTAGTGATGGCAACACGACAAATATTTATTATAATGCGTCTAAATAATAAATACCTGTTAAGTGGAACAGGATGTTTTCAAAAATAGATTCTGTATTTAGTAGGATAATTCTTTCTTTCTTATTGGTAAAACGAGTGTCGCCGAACTGCCAAAGTCTGCCGAACTGAAACGACGTTAGACGATTGTTAGGTTTTATTTTCGTTACGGAATTTCTTGATTAGGTCCTGGACATTTACTATTATCTGTGATTAGGTCGCCGCGCTCAGAGCCCGCGATAAAAAGCTATGCAATAGCTTAAAAATCTATGTATTGATGTCACTATAATTAAAAATGGATTTTCTGCAATTAAATCAGAAACATTCATCTCATTCATAAGTATAACTTTACAGGGTATAACTATATTTATTTTTGCCCACTGTTCGCTCTACTGATAAATATGCCTTTACCGCAAATACCGTTTTATATCCCTCTAGTAGCACTAGTCCGTTTCGGCTACGAAATGACGTTTAGATTTTTGACATGAATTCGTTAAATGTCTTACGATTTGTCTGTCGTTCGTTCGGAAAAATCATCTAAAGAAAATCGTGTACTTTCGTCGTAATCGTACGACAAAACTATAACAGATTGATTGACGAACAAAACTTATGCAACCTGAAAGATCCATCTAGCGACAATACAGAAATGTGCGCTTTTATGAAAAAAACTAGAGTTTAATTATTTTGAAATTTTACTATGTGCATTTGTAAATAATTTTGCCAAACCATTTGCCAGATTTTAAAATATCTTATTAGCTATGGGGGTTTCCGGTAGAAGCAAATTAAGGGATTTGATTGTGGGCCGCTCAAGGTTGTCAAGGTAGCGACTTTATTTAGCGCGAGCGGGGCTTGCATGTGAAAGTTAGGGAATACGATGGTGGACGGCACCGACGGAATGGAACATCACTAAGGCAGCCATCTTGAAATGTTGCAAAATCAAAAACTAGACTCAACATTTAGTGCTAGCGAACCCGGAAATCCCCGGATGCAAAGTTTCAGTCGGATCGTTGAAGAAATTATTTCGACCACCATTTTGAATCCGCCATCTTGAATTTTTTTCCTATCAGGCAGTTGCTCCTCATTGCCCTTTACAACATTTGTTCGAGCATAAAATATTAATATCCAATGACGTCATATCCTTCAAAAGATTAGGTAAGTTCTCTAAAAATTTGTCTAGGCACGTGCGCCAAGCCAGTCTGTAGTGTAAAAAATGTATTTGCTATCCTGCTGTGTCAGTAACACTTGAGTTAACCAGAATTAGGTTTATGAACGCACTTCAGGAGGATCCATATACTCGTAGGTTGTGCAGCATTTAGGCAGGTTCGTCAGGTCTTTACATTGTCCATACCACAAAGCTTGAAGACTAAAGTTTTCTATCAATAGGTACGTATAAACATATCCTATGGGTTAAAATCTCAAAGCATTCTATAGACGTAGACACTCACAATCAGCTAGTCTCTAAGCTTACAGTTGCTATAGAATGAGCTATGCTCGGAGTTATAATAGAATAAAATGACGTAAATCTACATAAGACTAGGGTTATCCACAAAGCTACTGGGAAAGGCAGGCTGAAATAAAAATCCCACCACAAACACTTTCATGTAAAATGTTGCCAAGATGGGGCCATATGGCTTGCTCTGTGAAAAAGTTATCAGATCTCATGTAGAGCCGAGAACGCCATATATACGTTGAGAGATAATTTAAAAAAAAATATTATTCGTAATTTTTCATTTGTAATAAGAAGTGTACTTGTAAAATTTTTACATCTTATAGCATGAAATTAAGTTTGTGTGGGAAAAGCCATACAAACTTCCATCGCCTAATTCAAAGGGTGGGAGTGATATACTAAAAATCCTGAAATATGTATTTATTTTGTTATTGATAACAAGGAGCTCCTATATCAATACAAACTTCCATCCCTTAGTTTAAGGGGTGGGAGGGTAAAAGTTCAAAGTTTTAGATTTTTTTGTTATTTGTGTAATACTCAAATTTCAGCTTTTTAGCTTCCGACCGCAGTCTTACAATTTTGATGATTATCAGTGAGTAAGTGACGAAATCGGGGTTTTTAGATATCAAGAAAATCTAAAGTATAAGAGCTATGCAATTGAAACTTTACATGTTTAATAAGTCCACTATTGACATTATATCTCAAGAATTTTGTTCATCTGGTATAATCCAAACCCAAGTTATGAGGGTTCAAAAAAACGACGAAGCGCTTCGAGAGAAGGTAGGTAGTGCCCTTGCGCTTCGCTTGATTCGTCTTGGCGGGGACACCACCGTGCCCGCACATGGGCTGGCCACATTAGTCGCAGAACCGAAGATCTTTTGTTTGTGTAGAAGTGTTCTTAAGTGAAGCAAACGTAGTATGGCACGTCCACCCGCCAGATAATATACGCGAAATTGCTGGGAACAACTGGATGCGTAACGTGGACTTACTTATGCCACTAAGCTAACAATACATCATTTATCAAAATATAATAACTAAAAAGGGATAAAAGATTTAAATACAAAACCCTCAAAAACCTAACAAAACTTAGTTTCGTCGAAATTAAAGAATTATGTAACTCAGCCCAGGCTCTTTTAATTGACAATGAGGTACCTGTCTGTGGTACCTTTGGATGCGGACGATCCTCTGGAGTTGGACAATATACTGTTGATAAGTGCCAGCAGCACCGATAGTAAGGGCAATATGAGCCCGTCCATGTCTACTTCTTTGCGCGTTGTTTTGTCGGAAGCCGACGTCGCAGCCTCGCAGCTCAAAACGCTTTCGGACAACGAATTAGAGTCTTTTGTAACGTGTGATTATGTTTGTGATGTAACTACCTACGTTGCCTTCGTTTCGATCTGGAAATCGTTACAAAAAATTTAACAGTAATAGCCCGAGGAATGACTTTTCAAAGTAATATCTTGAGTAATTTGAAATAAAATTCTAATAATTAAAAAGTTTTAGATATAGTTACAATTTTTGTGTTACAGATAAGTAGCAGACAATTCTTTTGGTAATGAATTCGCAAACGTCATTTCTGCGTCATACTAAATAAAGGTACTTAACTATCTAAACAGCGAAATGTCATTCTAATTTAAACTATTTAGCAGGCAGTTTACATAAGAAACCATGTCACCAACGGTTTAACTCTTCCGACCGACTACCGCGTTCAGCAGGCAACGTATTCCACATGTGCCGGTCGACTACCAATTATAATAAGGATACTACCTGGGCTGGGGCCTAATTTCGTTATGCTTAAGAATTCCAGAGCAAACTGTTCGCAAGTACTATTGCAGGCCTAGACTAGTCACAAGAGATAATACCTACTTTCTTCTATTAAAGTCTGGAATTTCGAAATTTAGAGTTCTCAAGACATTACAAAATATAAGCCCTCGCACAAAACAAATAGGTACCTATATTATTAACATTATTAATCAGCTTGCAAAACTGTTTTGGCTGATTGTAAAATAGTGTAAAATACCTATGTGGATTGTAACAGTAACCTTTTGCCTGCGGGTCCGCCTGCGCTTAAATATCGGCCTGGAATTTTCACGGCAACTTCTTGAAATGCGCTATAGCTGTTGCCTTAGTTCGTCTTCGTGGAATTCGTTTACAATATATATTCCTCTGGAAACTTTTCTCTTTATCTTCTTCTTCTTTTCTAAAAATCTTTACCTCTTTCTCCGTCTCTCATAACAATCTCTGTGTCAAAAATCAGCTTATTTGGTTGTGCCGCAACGACGTTCAACAATAACAAATAAATAAACAAACAAACAAATTAAATTAAAAATTATATTAGTTTGGATAGAAGTATAACAACAATAAAAACAAAATTAATCTAAAACGTAAAGATTGAGTTTCTAGATTCTATTTCGAACTTTTCCTAAGAAACTATGAAACAACATGTTTTGGAATAATTTCGTGGCTGCAGGAAGAAGTGTTTGCCAAATCCTAAATTATAGCGTAGGTACGTGCCGAGTGCCGAGTGGTGATATCGATTCGAGGTAAGAAATAAAATCTTTTACCACTTACCTTGATATTTACTTAAACGAATCGTTGGAGCTGTTGGTTCCTCTCTGTTTATAAAAAACTGGCGTAATGTGTGGATTATTTCAGGGTTGCGTAGCAGTTACCTGTAGGGTTTATGGAAAGATTACCCTAATAAATCTGAATATTACTACAACACTATGCCGCGGCGGAATTTTTTTTATTTTTTTACTTATTTATTAAATTGCTTTTAATAATAAAGACACACATACACTGAAAAAAAAAGGTTTGTTAGATGTAACCGAACTTTCGTCTACATGTAAGTTAAAAGAAGTGACTAAATAACTAATGAAATACCTAACCAAAATCAATTTTGTTAGTTTTCTAACTGAACAATTTATATTGTATATTAATTCACAACATTACTTACATCTTATAAAAAGGTTTCTTTATACTTTACCTCTAGTTGAGTTATATCTTCCTCAAAAACAAATTGAAGTAGACATACCTTATGTTGATAACAGATCTGCTGTACAAATAAACCTTACTTTATTTGCGTTTACTTTTGTCTAATTATCTATTATACTTAAACCAATTGACTTAGTAATGTTTTACACGACTTTCTCCTTACATATAACTGAACTAGGGCATGAATATCGGAATCTCGGAAGATCGTAACACCGGAATCTCGGAACGTTTTGTACGATATTATAGTTCCGATACTAGATGGCCCAATATCGTAATATCGGAATTAGTAAAATTTGCTAACTGGGATTAAATAAAGCGTAAATTTTGCCAGCCCAAGCTTCTCTGTTCGTGAAATGTAGTGTTGTCTCACTCACTCTTTATAAGCATAGCAGTTAAAGAGCTACCATACGCAATCAGCCATTGCGTTTGGTTCATTCATACAAACATAAATAAAACTAAAAGAGTTAGTGATTTGGAAGTGGTCAAAGAGGCTATACTATATTGACAGCAGAAGTACTACACTAACTTCATAGATTCGAAATATCTACTACTATCGTGCTTTAGTAAACTACACATTTCCAAATAACTTGAGAAGGAAATGGAGAAATGTTACCATTTTATTTTGGGATTTCTTCTAAACCTATGTACGAAAATAGAGAAAACTATGAGTCTATTGAATACAGTGATACACGTATTGAGTGTGTTTTCTTATCAGCGGGATATTTTTATGGCAGAATTTAAACTTAACTTTTACACGAAATGCCTGAATATTTTTAACAATGAGCAGGATTCAAAGTTAGGTAACTTTATAACTTGTAACTAGATAATGCATTAAGATTTTTAAGAAAACACTAATAAGAGAAACGCATGATTTCTAAAAATATTGTTAAGTTGTTTTTCATCACACTTACATGCAGACAAAGTAGGTGTTAAGCCCTTAATTACTCCCATAGGCTGTTTCGTTGTAAATTTTACATTCAAGGTAAAACGGGCATTCATAGAGCCCATGGGCGATAGTAACATATGAAACCTGTCCTGTGCGCACCGCGCGCGCTCTACGTTCTTTATCTATCAAGTATGTTATAAAGTGTGTATAAAAGCGCCATGGGTAGTTCAAGATATGAACTACGCGCCAAGCGAGCAATTACAAGTTTTTACTTCAGCCAAAACTTTTTATTCATAAATTCTGTAGAGTTATTTGTTATACTTATGTTTCCGTCATTTCAATTCAATTTATTTATTTACTCGTAAATGTGATAAAAATATTCGGTGTAAAACGGGCAATACAGAAATTACAAACTCGAGTTATTAAAGCCTGCCCTCAGCCTTAGCCTTCTAAATAGTCTCTCGTTAGTATTTTTTCCCTTATCATCTTTACTTTTACTTGATCCATTTGTTCCTAATTGTTATTATTTTATTAAAGTTGATTTTGAGTTTTTATAAAAAAAAAATGAGTTTTTTTTTAATATAACAGCAGGGAAGGAGATCCTACGAACACACTAACTAAAGAAAGGTTTACAAAAAAAGGGTATATTAGTAGTTTTGTTCTCTTGTAAATCGAGTTTAAGACCTGCCGTTGAATATGCATCCTGTGGATGAAGTAAAAGAAATGTGCCAGGATCGTCACAGGTAAAAGTTATTTAGGAAATCCTCTTAGGAAACAGGAGTGAAGTTATGTATGTATTATCTAGTTCCTATTTCCATTCTTGTTTATTTTACTAAAGTTGATTTTGAGTTTTTTTATTAATTTGTAGAATGGTATAATGAGAAATTTGACAGTACATGTTATTATACATATAAGTCGTAAACTAATATTATCTCTCTAAGTTAATTTATGCTTATATCTTTTTTTTAAATGCTTTTAATTTTTATATTGTTTTGATTGTTTAATCATCATGAACTTTAGTCATGAGTGTATAAAATTGATAGCGATTATTAAAACGCTAATTTTCGACCGAGCAAACTTTTTTATCTTTGATGTATAAGTTTACCAAGTAAATTTTAACTTACCTATTTGGTCAGATAATAACATTTCTATGATCATTCTCGACTACGACGCACTAGGCTGGAGGCTTAAAGACGTCTGTTTGTTTTTTATATTGATTTTGAAATATATGAAAAGAAAATGCTTTGAAATATCAATCTTTTCGTAGCCAACTAAACTTTATTACAAAAATGTTCAATTCCGATATCAATATCGGAATCGGAAATGGCATAACTACTTTGTCAATACACAGTAAAACTTTTTCACTGCAAGTAACCAAACCAATAGGTTACATGCCTATAAAGGCAAAGTATATAAAGTATATACATACTTTGTTTATGTACAGCAAAACTTTTTAGTTACTTATAGCCAAAGTAGTTGTAAGTAGTAACTAGTTGGCGATTATTCAAATAAGGTGTTATTAAATGTACAAAAAAAGGTTATGGAATTAGATTATAATCTTTATTTATCATCAATAATATGACAAAGAGTGTGTGATATTAAACAAAACTTAATAATATTTTAAATCACAATAAAAGAAATATCTGCAAGGTATGACATATCACGAGCGAGAATTCTACCGGAATTATGTACCTAATATAGTAGTACCTTTTATTCTTGCCCAAGAGATGATCCACCAGTAAACAACAGTATCTCAACTGACTTGCATTTTAAAGCTGTACATGACTCGGGCAGCAATTTTAGAGTCTGTAAACAAATAACATAATGCTACATTTTGTACATTATGCAAGACACGTAAATAAATCGATAAAATAATTAGTATGTTTTTTTACCTACAAATTGTGTTATGTACACTTTTAGGCCCCAGGTAGTCTTCCCAAGTGTTTGATGAAGGGGACACCCGCACCACAGATAACAGACTAGGTACACAATCGAACAATAAGCTGTTTTCTTAGTTTTTACATAATCTATACATATAATAAAATGGTAGGAAAGTCAAAACTGTACATTGAATACTTTTTTAAAGAATACTTGGTGTGTGATCTACAATCGATACCGAAGCCAAAAATATACTTTTTAGAATTTTTGTCTGCTTGTCTGTATGTATGTTCGGGATAAACTCAAAAAGTACTGCATGGATTTACTTCAAATTTGGCACGAATATTATTAAGAAGTCGGGTCAACATATAGGCTACATATTATCACGCTATCACCTACGGGGAACGAGCAGTGAACCTTTATTTCTTCAACGCATTCCGTAACAACGTGTAACCTAATTTCATGTCGCATATAAACTTAAGTGAGATGTGGAAATAGCTAGATTTTTTCTACTCACACATAGCCATTTATTTTATGTTAAAAAATCGTGTAAAATCATAACTTAGATGTGTTATAATTTTTCACTATATAAAAATGTTTCCTATTTGCTAACTAGATGGCGTTGGCGTCGAATTAGATCGCGCTATGGTTTCGTTCACAAAAAGTTATGTTATGAGTGCAGTGTGCTTAGTGTTAGTTTTTGCGTATTCGTAACTCTACTATCGCGTATTAGAGATGCTTCTTCGCTTCCACGCGATAGTTGCGTTAGAAACTCACACTAGGCACACAGATGTCGCCGCCTCAACCTATAGAAACCGGGGTAACCTGCGTTGCTATAAGTTATCGTGTGCTTGGTGGAATTTAACGTGAAAACATTTTCCTGAAATATAAATAACTATTTACTTAAATAAACTTCAATCGGACTACTGCTTAGCTATCATTATATGGGTGTAAATTCTCAGTGTGGAAATTATTTTCTGTTATGTTTCAAATAACAATAATCAAAATGCCTAGAAAACTTTACATTTTGGCATAATGTTGTTTATCGAGCAGTCCTATAAGTATGTATTTTTACCCTATTCTGTATTCTTTATTCATTATTTTCTCCATCTGCTTCAGTCACAACTTATGACTTAATTCAGCAAAATCACCATAAAGTCATTTATTCAAAGCAGGCTAAAAATCAGCACTTTTTGAAGATCAGTTTTACAAAAAACAGTCTCCCTCTGTTACTGCGTCGTTTAGCGTGGCCAAAGACAAAGACAAATTTGCAGAGCTGACGGCCAACCTCCAGTAATGGACAGGCCTCAAGAAGAATAAATATTATTGACCAGCTTTTACCAGCGGCTCAGCCCACCCTAAATTTGATTATCGACGTGGGATTCCCACGGCAACTCCTTGATTATACAAAAGAAGCTATACTACTTATAGCTGTAGAGCTACAGTGCGTTCGTGTATAATTCGGTTATAGTTATTCCCACAGAATATTTTGAATTATCCGGTATCCTTTGTTCTTCTTCTCTATCTCTGTGCAAAATTTCAGCCTAATTGGATGCTCCATTGAGGCGTGATTGACTAACAAACAAACAAACATTCACATTTATAATATTCCGTATGAGCTACCTACGGAACCTATGGTAGGTAGCTCATGCCTCGAGGCTCAGTAAGAAAGCAACTGCCAGAGCAAAATTCCAATTCATCGGCAAAATAGGTAGGCGACTTGCGAGCTATCCTTCGGGGAGTCGTGCATTCTGGTCGCTTGCTAAAGCTGCCGAGGTGAACTTCTGCCAGTCGTCGTTACCACCACTGCGAAAGACCGATGGTGACTTGGCCCACAGTGCAAAAGAGAAAGCCGATCTATTGGGCAGTCTCTTTGCCTCTAACTCAAATGTGAACGACGAAGGCGCTGTACCACCTACTTTACCGTGGTGCGGTAAGACCATGCCGGAAATCTCTATAACACCTCGCGAGGTCTGGCGGGCGTTGCTTTCCCTAGACGTTCATAAGTCGAGTGGGCCAGAGGGCATACCAGCAGTGGTGCTTAAGCAGTTTGCTCCTGAGTTATGTCCTGTACTCACGCGCCTCTTCACGCTTTCCTACCACACTAGGCAATTTCCGTCTCCATGGAAGACTGCGAATGTGCACCCGGTGCCCAAAAAGGGCGATGGATCAGATCCATCGAATTACAGGCCTATCGCTATAACCTCTCTCCTCTCCAAGGTGATGGAGCGTGTGATCAACACACAGCTTTTGAGATACCTAGAAAAACACGACCTGATCAGTGACCGTCAATATGGCTTTCGCCACGGTCGCTCAACTGGTGACCTTCTAGTGTATCTCACACACCGATGGGCACTAGCCATTGAGAGTCAGGGGGAGGCATTGGCATGTAGCCTAGACATAGCGAAGGCGGTCATCGGGTCTGGCACCGGGGTCTTCTATCGAAGTTGCCATCTTACGGAGTGCGCGAGGGTTTGTGCAAATGGGTGGCTAGCTTTTTGTCCGGCAGAAGCATACGAGCCGTAGTTGACGGTAGTTGCTCTGATAGCATGGACATTAATGCTGGTGTCCCGCAAGGCTCTGTGCTGTCTCCTACGCTGTTTCTACTGCACATCAATGATATGTTGGACATCAACAACATACATTGCTATGCAGATGACAGTACTGAAGACGCTTATTACACGGGCCGTGCAAGCATCCCACGTTCTGTTGTGGAAGAAAAGCGTGAAGAACTTGTGTCTCAAATCGAGAACTTGGTCCGATTCAACCCTTCAAAGACACAAGTCTGCGCGTTCACCGCTAAGAAAACCCCATTCACTGTAGTCCCACAATTCCAGAACACTCCCCTCTCCATCTCCAAGAGCATTGGGATCCTTGGCGTTGACATCTCCAGCGATGTTCAGTTCCGAGATCATTTGCTAGACAAGGTAAAGCTGGCGTCCAAAAAACTTGGTGTACTCAACAGAGCGAAGCAGTACTTCACGTCGGGGCAAAGGTTGCTACTTTACAAGTCGCAAGTCCGGCCCCATATGGAGTACTGCTGCCATCTCTGGGCGGGTGCACCCGGATACCAGCTTGGCCCTTTTGACTCGGTTCAACGACGGGCTGTGAGAATTGTCGGCGATCCCAAACTCACTTGCGGTATCGAGCCCTTAAGTCTGAGGAGAGACTTTGCCTCCCTGTGTGTGTTCTACCGCTTGTACAATGGATTGTGTTCTGAGGAATTGTTCGAAATGATGCCCACGGCTACTTTCTACCATCGCACCGCTCGCCATCGACAAGGAATTCATTCTCACACTTTGGAACCGAAATGGTCGCGTACAGTGCGGTTTCAGAGAAACTTCCTCCCGCGAACGCTTGAGATGTGGAATGAGCTCCCTGCCAAGGTTTTCTTTAAGGACTACAGTATGTGGTTCTTCAAAAAAGAAGTTATTAGATTTCTGAAGGGTCGGCAACGCGCGAGTGATGCCCCTGGTGTTGCAAGCGTCCATAGGCTACGGTGACCGCTTACCATCAGGCGGACCGAGGGCTTGTTTGCCAACTTAGTGGTATAAAAAAAAAAAAAAAGTAAAACATTCTTGTGTATATGTAGAGCTTAAGGCTTTACAGATGAAACAATGACTGGGATTTAAAAAAATAAAAAAAAAGCATAATGAAAGTTCTTAAGACCTGTTTAACAAAATATAAAAATTCGCCATTAATGTATAGTTTGTAGCATATTCCCTATTTAACAAAGAATTGGTATAAGCAAAAGTATTTAATGTTCAGCAACTGAAAACTTAGCAGTGCGACTGAGCCCGGCGTAACTCCAAAGCCGCACTCGCAAATACGATTAATTTTAAAATAGGCTTACGTTTCATACAATCAAAGAAAACGTACATTTTTTACCTATTTCCAAGATATTATGTAGCTATTTTAAATAGAACTTGGACTTGGAATAGATATAGAATTTCGATGCAATTGGGCACGCAAGGTGGCTTGTGTTGTGTCCTGTGGTCCTTGTGGTGGCATTAATACATTTAGGGTACTTTTGATTACGATAGCGAGTTCCCACGTAAATAGATTTTTCTGTCGGCAATAGAAAATTTATTCCGCCAAGAAATGTCTCTTCCAAAAAACCGCAAAGGAAATACACAGGGTTTAAAAGAGAAAGTCATTCCAAAGCACATCAGACTTAATAAGGCAAAGTTTATATTAAATAAAATTAACCATGCGCTGCCCCTCGTCATTTAAATTCATCAAAATATTTATTATTGCGGAAAAAACCACAAAGTAACAGTATCTCATTCATACTTCACTTAGGAATTTGGTAAACACTTTCAAATCTATTTTGCACAGTAAAAACACACACACACACACACAGCACTTCGTATACAAACTTTTCCCTACTCACCTCTGCTGCACCGTTTTTAAGAAAAACTGTTTGCAATTGCGTTATTTTTTCCGTCTCAAAACAAGGAAGATTATTTCTTTGTATGTATATTTATCATGAACTTCTTGATTCTATGAAAATTTGTGTATTTGTAAGATTTATGTACAGTGCAACAAACTTTTCTGACCTTCTGACTTTGGGTGTTTGGTCGCTAGTGTCGTTGTTAGTTCACATCATTTCAATATTGCGACTGTAGTTTTGATTTTTGATCACCAAGTCAGAAAAGTTTGTTGCACTGTAGTTATGTGTTTATGACGCGACGTTTGTTTAAGGGTTTTTTTCGGAGCGGGAGAGAAGCAGTCGGAACTTTAAACAGTCAGTTACCTTGATAGCTTAATGACAAAGCATTGAGACGGAAAATTAGGGTTGCTGTTCAACTCCTGGCTCAAGCCTAATCTTTTGACTGCATCTTTGCTATGAAAATATTTGTTTATTTAATTAGGTAAATACTTTCTTCATATTTTCCTAAAAAGGCCACACACCGGACACTCTGGTGCAGTCTGCGTGAGCCGTACGTACCCTTCCTTTCTCTATATACCTAGCTATTCCAATAACTGTTTAGTTCTAAAACTACTTAGTGTAGGATGGATATAAGTGATAAAAAAGCAGTTTTCTGTGTCAACATTGAATAAAATTTCATATGTATGTTTGTATGTACTGTCATATTTGAATTATACATCTGAATCTTCATGTAGCTCACACTCTAGTTACATTTACTAATCGCAATCGATATTATCTTCTCAAATACAAAGAAGTGAAGAAATGGAAAACCGCTGTAAGGCGTTTAGAATCTATACTTGCGTTGTAATACTTTTTCACGTGCCATAATATAATATTTTGGTACAGATTATTTTGGTCCACTGCTGGACATGACCCTCCGCGCACGACTTCTTAGGGTCCTTTGCCTTCCACCATTCAGTGAATCATTGGGAGTTTTCAAAAGGCCTTAATTCCATTAGGAATAAATTTTTATAAACCTGAAATTGCTGTGGTAGGAGTGGTAGTTAGAAAAGTTGTTATATAATTTTTGAATGAGGGAAAGATCAATGGTAAATTTTTTATAGCCATATTACTTTTTGAATATAAAATAGGTTTTGGAAATACGACCTTTTGTTCGATACTACAGGAAATAAGTCCTTTAGACTATTCAAACTATTGTTTTATATTTATTTTTATATAAAAAGATTTTTTTAAAACTTAAATTTTGATGCAAAGTTAGAGCGGTTTAAAGCAAAAACGGTAAAAAAAAACGTAAACATAACACTCTTACGGGGCGAAGTAAAATGGCGTCACAGTCTTCGGAAAGGTACGCCCACTAATCTACAGAATCAGAGTAAATTAATATGTATCTGTCTAAGCAAAAGTCATTTGCAAGTCAACAACTTTAACTACACCGGAAATAACATTAATAGTGCCTTAAAAGTGCAAATGTTAGAAAAAAATTGTCGTATCAAGTTATGAGTCATGAAAATGGATGAGCTCTCTACAAAAACAAGAGCGTATTGCTGTGAAGATGATTTCGACGTAAGTGTTTTTAGAGTTCCGTACCTGAAAGGTAATTAGGAACCCTATTACTAAGGCTTCGCTGTCCGTCCGTCCGTCTGTCACCAAGCTGTATCTCATGAACCGTTAGCTAGACAGTTGAAATTTTCACAGAAGATGTATTTCTGTTGCCGCTCAAATACTAAAAAACAGAAAAAAAGAAATATTTAAGGCGGCTCCCATACAACATACGTGATTTTTTTGCTCGTTATTGTAGATAATGCTACGGAACCCTTCGTGCGCGAGTCCGACTCGCACTTGGCCGATTTTTAAGATACCTACCAAATAGGTAAAACTAAGATTTTCTACGCTAAAGATTCTTTTTGTATCAGGTTAATCTTCAAAAGATAGATACCGGTCTCGTTTAAAGCAAGCTTAAACCATTTTAAGCGTGCTCACATAAGGTTGAACTTTGTATATCACGTTTTATGTTACTTACGCGCACCATATCACGTTTTCGACTGTTTTTTTCATGTTTTTTATTTATTAAACAACAAGTCAGCTTTATATAGACGTTTTACCTGTTTTTTCTTTTAGTATAATGTATTTAAAAAATAATTGGGTTCTCTGATATAATGTCGAGATCTACATGTAAGTAGGTTAACTCATTTTAATGCATATTTTGTTATTATCCATACCTACTAATGTTATAAATGCGAAAGTTACTCGGCCTGTCTCTTTGTCTGTCTATTACCACGCTTCACGATTTAACTACTATACCGATACTGATAAAATTTGGCATGGAGATAGATTTAGTCCGGATAAAGGAAAAAGTCAAGTGTGAGTCGGTTTTTTTTTCTATAATTAAGGAGCTGCCGTTGATATCCTACACCGATAACCGAATTTAGAGCGAGTGGAACCAAGGGGAAAAAGCTAGTTAAAGAATTAATCTTAAAAAGTTATATCAGTTTGGTATGTATTTCCCCTAACTTCTTGTTTTCTATATTAGTAATATGTGCCACTCCTTCGATCTGGAACAAATAAGATAGACCGTTTTGGGCAGTCTTATAACCGGCCAAGTGCGAGCCAGACTCGCGCACCGAGGGTTCCGTACCACTGCATAATGCACGAGCCCGACTCGCACTTGACCTATTTTTATTATTTTTTATTTTACTATATCGGCCTGCAATTTATGAACCTTACTCTTGCGACGCAGCAGCCGACTTCGAGATAATTTCTTGTTCACAAAAAATATTAAATATATTTTATTTGATCTAAGAATGCTTTAGAGTAAAATTACTTAAAATAATAGTGGAGGTAATGATGGAAAACTATCTATATAAGTACATAAAATAAAAGGACATGTCCGGATGCCTTATCAAACTGAAGCTCCAAACAAAATTTAGTTTTTTACAGCCCGCGCGTATTAAAAGATTTTTATTCGTTTATTGTATAAGAAACCTACATAAAATACACATGTATCTACTTATAAACAGACAAACCTTATTAAATTCGATTATTTCACACAAATTTAAAATTCAAACAAATTTACGCCGCGTCTTTTGCCGCTTATTATCAAGCATGGCTCGTTTAATTGGTAATGAATTAATTATTTCCAACATAGCATAGCATTGTCACATTGTCCTACAGATAGAAACTAGACAGAATCGTGTTAGCCTCGACTAAACAAGTAACAATAACAAATTATTATACAAGTACACTGACGAGCAATATGAAATATTTCCTAAACAACGCAGGATAGCTTCTTAAAGTAAAAAGCAATATTCAAAAGTATTCAATAACTCGTAAAAAACAACATATGAAAACAGAACAAAGTTAATAAAATGTGTCAAAAAAGGAAAAAACAAAATAGGGCTTGAATGACAAAAAACAATAATACTTAACATAAGTCATCTTTGTTAACATGGTTTTACGAAATTGAAACCTAATATATTTTTTATCATTCAATAAAATTTATAAAAATATTATTAAATAATAATTAATAAAAATCAATCTGATACAGGGCCGTAGCTACTAATGCCCTACCTTAAAAGTACCATAAACTAAGGTATAATATATATAAATTGTTTTCCCGAACTATACATTAATACCATTTTGCTCTTGTTTTCCCGCGATCCCACCCAATTTCCTTCTACCTTAATTACTCACGCTCACAAGCAGGTAAAATAATGAAAAATAGAAAAAATAGTTGCGCCGTACCCGTGCATGAAACCACCGCTGCCCTACCTTAGATTCAACTCTAGCTACAGCTCTGAATTGTGATAACAAAAGTATTCAAAATCATGAAACGTAACAATTTTTTTTTTCTATCCACGACTGCAAGCAATGGACAATATAAAACTGTTTTTATGTTTTTTTTTACTTCATAAAGCTAATTTTTCAGTCACTTTTCAAGTGGCTTGTTTACATTGCTTGTCAGTGTAGGTACCCACTCAATCATGTCGTGTTTACTATTTTAGCACCACAGTATAGACCGTCAAGGCGTCGAAGGTTCGAGAACCCAATGTAAAGTATGACTGGCGTGCTTGCGATCGTCAGCTGGAGCGACAACCGACCGTGACCGCCTTGCAGGGCAGTGCACTAGCGTTGTGTAACACCTAAATGGTATGTTATTTATAATGTTTATCTATAGTATGTAGGTACATATTATATAACATAAAAGAGTTGTGTAAAAATATTTCCAAAATAATGTTACATAGAAGCAGACTGCTGATTTTCTATAACTAAAATCAAAGATGACTACTGATACTACGTATAATGATGATACGTCTAAAATTATATTTTTAAGGCCAAATACCAATTGTCATGAATTCAACTTTAAAAATAACAGATCTTTGTACAAAACTGTAACCCTTATTTATTTTTAGGGGTTGAATTTAAAATCCTTTTCCAAAGACCTACACGTATAAGAAACCTAACTATATATATTTAAAACTAGCTGCGACGTCGTCTGCGTAAACGCTATACTATAACATCACTTTTTGAGAACGAAACCATAGCGCGATCTAATTCGACGCCAACGCCATCTAGTTAGCAAATAGGAAACATTTTTATATTGTGAAAAGTTATAACACATCTAAGTTATGACTTTACACGATTTTTTAACATAAAATAAATGGCTATGTGTTAGTAGAATAATTAATAATTAAGAAGCAAGTCACATATGCGTCGTTAGATACCACGTTGTTACAGAATGCGTTGAAGAAATAATAGTGGCAGGTGTACAACGGCAATTTCGCTCGAAAACTGCAAATCGCTGTAGAGTTTAGCCGTTTGGCACACAGGTACTTTAGAGCAAAACAATAATTTTGACCCGCGGTTCCTCAAAATGATTGTGTCTATCGTGTGGGGTATCAAATGAAAGGGTTTGGTGAGCCGGTTCTAAAAATATACCACACTTTTACCTTTGGGCTACTTTGTTTCTTAAAATCCAAAAATTATTTTCAAAACATACCAAGTTTGGGCCCTTCCAGGTAGAAGACGGCTCAGTATTTTTCTCTAATATACCTTAATCTCACCCCAAGTATTCTTTTAAAAAAATATTCAATATACAGTTTTGACTTTCCTACCATTTTATTATATGTATAGATTTTGAATTTTGTCAGTCAGGACAGTCTTCTATCCGAGTTCAAAAATATCGGCAAAGTGCGTGTCAGATTTCGAACATTTAGGGTTTCGTACCAAATGTAGAATATATTATTTATAAGCAGTTAAACCTGTGCTGTACAAAATCAAGTTGATTGCAATAGGAAAAATCAGGGTTTTTTTTAATACCACTAAGGTGGCAAATAAGCTAACGGTCCTCCTGATGGAAAGCGGTCACCGTAGCTATGAACACCCGCGCGTTGCCGAAAAATAATTATAATTAATAACAAATAATTATAAAGAAAAAACTGATTTATCAATATATTGATATTTTTTGGTAAAAAACTTTTAACTTTGTTAGGTACCATACATAGAAACCAACTTCAATCTGTAATTCTAATTTTTGTAAAATATGTAATTTATTTGTACTTTTTTAGTCTTTTTGAAGCTAGTTTTTTTTGTTCAAAATTTTTATACTTTTTCGAACACTAAAAATATCCATACTCGTAAAAAATTTTTTACAATCGTCAACAAAAAAGGCGTTTCACCAGTAACAAATTAATACCATTTTTTTTTCCATCAAAAGTTTGGGTTTTAAATTTACTACATTAATATGGGACCATCTCGGAAGTATACCCTTTTAAATAAAAAAAGAATTTTGCAAATCCGTCTGAGTATGACGGAGATATTGCCTAACATACATAAAAAAAAACCCATCCGAATTGAGAACCTTCTCCTTTTTTGAAGTCGGTTAAAAATATACGTAATAATAAATATTATCACCAAATGTCAATGGTAACTCAAAAAAAATTGTGTATGGGTATTATTTAGCCCCTAAATCATTTTAAAATATTTTTTGTCAATTTGTATGGCTTTGGGTCAACAAGATGCATATACTATGAAAAATTGAGACTGCGGCTCCAACCGTTAGGGGGTAAAACCCAAGTAAAACCTGTGTCATAGACGAGATGGACAAATGGACACGTGAGAGACATCAATAGAGCTCCGTTTGGACCCTTCGGGTACGGATCCCTAATAGAAGCAGATTCTCAATTCTTCTGTAGGTGTGTTTTTTTGTATGTATGTACCACGATCTTTGCGGATTGAGAGCAGAGTTTCACCATTTTTATAAGTGTAGTATGGGTTTACCTATAGATTGGTCCCACTTAAATTGAGTATGGATAGGACAGCTGCGAGGAAAAGAAAACCAGAGTTATGTGAGTAAATATAAACAAAAATCTAAAAAACTCCCAACACAAAAAAAACTTTCTTAAAACACAACGGAGAATCGCTAAAGAAGTATTGTTGCTATAATCCATATAAATTCTATATCCATAGTATCCATACTAATATTATAAATGCGAAAGTAACTCTGTTTGTCTGTCTTCTATTACCTCTCCATGGTTAACCCGCTTTATCGATTAAGATAAAATTTGGCATGGAAATAGTTCGTGTTCCGAAAAAGGACAAAGGCTATTTGAAAACGTCAAGTGTTAGGGTCAGCTAGTCGGTTTTTTTTTATAATCGAGAAGTTGTCATTGAAATCCTACACCGATAACCGAATTTAGGGCGGGTGGAACTGCGGGCAAAAGCGAGTAATATTAAAAATAAGAATTAATTAATCCGTACTGCCGATTAAGATAAAATTTGGAATGGAGATAGTTTGAGTTCCGGAAGGACATAGGCTACCTGAAAACGTTAAGTATGAGTCGGTTTAATTATATAATTGAGGAGTTCAAAATTAGTTAAGTTGATGTTATTGCTACCTGCATAGGTATAATAGATTTTATTTAGTTATAGTTTTCTAAAAATATAAATACCTACCTACTTAGTTTCTTTCGTACGCAGACTACAGATTATGGGGCAGACGTTGTTGACGGTTTATTTATTTATATATTTACACCGTGATAATGTGATTGTAAATTGTAAGAACAAGTTAATGTGCTTATATACTTAGTGAAGTGATATTTAGGTTAAAAATTGACAATAGATTTAGTTGGAAATACCACACAGAATATATTTGTGATCGATTGATAGCTGTACTTAGTAAACACTGAGTTTAAATGAATTAAATACAAATTGCCTTACAAAATGCTTAGAATACTGTACTTATAACTAGGTAAATTTATCATAAACTATTGCTTAGACAGTTACGGTAGAATATTTAAAACAAACTTGCATAATGTATTACCATTATAGAGATATATTAAAAAGAATGTACCGGTATCAACTAGAGACATACACAGAGGAGACGAATTGGGATTGTTCAAGTATTGTATTGTATTAAATATTATTGAAATCTTTAAATTAAGAATTATAAATGAAAATGTCAACGAGATGCCCAAATTATTACTAAAAAAGAGACCGGATAGATTAAAAATATTAAGTAACAAGACGCAGTACGTAACTCAAAAGTCTGTATGGCCAAAAAACAATAGATGACCTTTTACTAAATATTTTAAATAGTTATGATAAAAATCTAATATCAAATACAGAAAGGAACTTGATATTTACTAAAAAAAAAATATTAGAATAATATGAACGTAAGACTAAATTTATTGTTGTATAAACGTACTGTTTAGCGCAACAGTGTAACAACTGCTATTCATGTAAAACCTAGGTTTATTAAAAAGTAAAATTATTTTTTCTTTGTTTGTTGAAAGACATACTTAAATAAATAAATAAACAAATAAGAGGCTATAGAGCGAAATAGGGTTTTTCAGGGAAATGTCTATTAAGCAACAACATTTGACAAAGCTGAAGACCGAAACTGGCAAAATCGTTTCGTCCAAACCTGAAATATTGAGAAAGATTGAGAACTTACATAAACAGTTATACACCTCAATTCGTGATCTTGTCAACATCACGGCTAAAGAACCCAGAGCCAAATTAACTCGACACTATACCGAAGATATCCCGGATGTCAGCTTATATGAGATTAGAATGGCCTTGAAACAGCTTAAGAATAATAAGGCGGCTGACGATTGACGGCATTACATCAAAACTTCTGAAAGCGGGTGGAACACCGATACTTGCTACTTGCCACGGCAAGAAACAACTAATGCGGCACTACACATCCTCGTGTCACATTTTTTTTGACGTTAAACCAGTTTATCCTGACACGAGCACTAAAATCCCAAAAAGATATTTCAGTGCTTGGATCAAGTGGTTGCTATATCCATACACATTTTGGAAGCAACTTGCAAAATGCAAACTTTGTAGGTAGATACTATTTGTTAATAAGACATCTATGTTTCTTATTTACCTAAAAATAAGAAATCAAGATAGGAAGAATCGTTTACCGATCATTCTAAACATGTAAATAAAAAATATATAAATTCTACTTACTGCCTTATTGATAATCACGGCAGTTTTATAGTACCAAAATTATCTAAACTAGGCAATTACTTATTGCAGAGTTGGCATCCATTTACCATCCTCCTTACTAATTCCGTTACAGGAAGGCGCCACATCGGCACCAAAATACAAACGATTTATTTATCACTCCATGTTACGCAACGTACTGATCATAGAAATAGACAGTGACCTTCGTCCAGAGCATTTAAAATTAAAACTATATCAATGGAAAATGTATGATAATAACCTGTTATGAATTTTCAACTCAATGGCTTCCGACAGTTAAAAGTTAGTTAAAGTAAAATATGGTTTAGTAAACACACATACTGTGTCAAATTTTATTTACATAGTATGTATCATATCACGATTTGAATCCCTAGGGCCTAGAAGACCGAACAAAATAATGTAACCTCTTTGCCACTTCTTGATAAACTATAAGAAGTAGATGATAAGTTAAGATAGACAGGGAGATAGCTGTAAAAAATAAAAAAATATAAAAAAGGTCCAATAAAAAGTATAAAATAGGCACACAGATCTTTGAGCTAAGTGTTTTCTTTCACATTTTTCTCACCTCCCCTTGTTCATAGATTCTACTGACTCTGATGCCTTAAGCCGCCCAATCAGATTTATCACTGAGTCCTTTGAGTTGTGTCGGTCACTTTTTAGTTCTTGCACAAGTGCACAATAATAGATACTCATTGACTGTAATCTTACCTGCCTACTAATAAAAATAAAAAAAATACGTACCAGATTGGGTACTACCATAGACTTCGAGTTCTGTAATCAGTTCTATGGTCTGCGCTAGCCTCACAAAATAGGCCATACTCAAGAAAGAGATGAAGTTAACCTGCGGTATCTTCTCTCATAGTCAAGACACCACACGTTCGCCTCGTCTCTGTCACACTTTTGCAACCATTTTTTTTTTCATATTTGGCTAATAAATGCGCTGTCCAGTTATACTATGTCAATGGGTACCATCAAGCCACTAACTTTTTGAGTTGCCTGTCCATTACTGGAGGATGGCCGTCAGTTCTGCGAATCTACCTCTTACTGGGTGAAGTAATGTACTTCATGAAATCTCGTATTTTCAACTAAATTTTTTCGTCAACTGTAGAAGCCTATAGCCGAATCTCTATTGATACCTATTTTGTGCATCGTCGCCTAAGCGATGAATACCTAACTAAATGATGAATTAGGTGTTTAATTATCTACTTTGAGAAAATGGCGCGATAAGTTTTTTGTTACTTTTGTTCGATTTTGACGAATAAAAAATAAAATTTATTAGGAATAAATAGTACAATAGAATCATTGCGCTTTAATTCTGCATTTATAGCTTTTATATAAATATAAATAATTATATTTGAAATTCAATAGACTAAATGCCAGTAACGACACTGATACTGTGTACTAGCTAAGTTTTACAAAATACTTGAATTTAGCTATGTAATGGTACTGAAAAAATATCAATCTGTCACAGTAATTAAATGTTTGCTGTGTTGACATCTAATTAAGTGAAGAATATAAAGTAATTAAATATAAAGTAAATTAATATAGTAGGTTTCAGTTTAGTACACTAACACAAGTAATGGTTCATGGGATCTAGTATTTTTAATGCTATGTTTAAGGCTTAACTTCATATATTTAGATGCTAGAAATGCTTTGAGTTTATGTTATATTACGATCTAAGGAATAATTACGACGCAAGTAATAAAACAAATCATTACTGGTTAAATTTTATTTTTAAACCTAAACACAAATCAGTCTTAGTGCCTGTCTGTTCATGACATTTTTGAATAATTATTAATTGTTTTCCACTTTTTAGTTACATACTTAGTAGGAACTAAGAAGAAAAATCACATACTTATCAGATCTATCTGATAAGTACTAATAAAGAAGTAACAATGGCAATAATATTAGTTAAGTATACGTAATACGTAACTGTGTTATAATTAAATAAACATAAATAAACTCTAAAATAAATGTATATAATCTTAATCATAAATGAGTAGGTATGCATATTTATTTATAATCTATATCAATTTTAGGTACTCTTTTGTTACATAATGAAAAACAGATAAGTAAAATTGCACGAAGACAATCATTGTTAAATTGGTAACACCTCATAATAAAACAAATTAAAAGTAAAAAAATTATAAGTAAGTATACAAAATTACAAATTAAACTACACTCCCGGACTCTTCTATCGGTCACCCTGCGTTTTGAGTTTTGACGGCTCCTAGCTAAAAAATAAATGTTTGGTTGAATTCGAATTTAAGGCAATAAAAAGATGGTAATGATGAAAATTGTAGGGAAATTTTGATGACTGGACGTGGCAGAACACTCTTCTCGTTCTTGGCTTTTATAAAACTGAATTTCAGTATAAGTTTCGTCTTGGAAGGATTTTTAACAAATAAGCTGTAAGTATTTCATGTCTCTTATACATATTTCAACCAATTCACGCAAATAAAGTCTAAGGGTCAATTTTTTAACTCGTTGCACATGATGTAACAACGTTTACAAAATCATAAAAATCGTAAATTTTTAGTTGACACTTCATAATAATTCTTTTATTTATTAGTTTTATTATGAGGTGTTTCCAAGCTTACAACAATAGCCTGAGTGCAATTTTATTATCTTTTTTTTATTACGTGTCTAAAGAGTAGGTACCTATGATTGGTCTTATGCTTTTATTTTAGAGTTAATTTATGTTTATTTTATTATAACAACTTTACGTATGCTTAAGTAATATTATTTCCATTGTTCCTTCTTTATAAGTACTTTTAGAATATAGATAGATCTGATAAGTAGGTATCTGATTTTTCATTTTAGTGCCTACTACCAATGTGATTTAAAAGTACAAAACGATTAATGGTAATTTAAAAATCATCATGACTAGACAGCCACTGAGACTGATATGTGTAGATTTAAAAATTAAATTAAACTACTAATGATTTGTTTTATCACTTGCATTGTCATTATTCTTCTATTATATTATAACATAAACTTCAATCATTTCTAGCTGTACACGATGTTTAGAAAACGTTTGGTAACCACCATGCCTATGCGCCGATTCAGGGATCGTTGATCGATTGTTTCGCTCTCCACCAACCCGCCACCGCTCTTCATAAATTACCTAAAACCCAGTAAACACAGTTTCCATGCTGTAAAGGTTTAGCCTAAAACGCAGAAATTACTAAAATATTGTGATTTAATTAAGGATTTACATAATTATTGGTTGACTAGGTATATTATAATATAATATTTTTAATACTGTGATTTTTCCTACACACAAGTTAGGATTTTACAACTTTAATCTAATTTATAACACAGTATTTAAACAAAAAGCTGTGTTTTAGGCTTGCAATTGCAATTTACTGCGTTCTATCAGTTAATTTCGGTTTGTAGTCATTGTTTCTTGCCTTAAACGCAGTACCCTCTTACTTGCTGATTTTTAACCATGTAATGCCTAGATGCTGCGTTTTGTCTTAACATTGGCCTGAATTAAGAAGAAATACTGTTTTCAGTTATCATAACTCAGGAACCAGAAACGCTAAAAATTAACCAAAAATATGCCGCGGCAGACATCGGTTTCGTGGTTACGGTAATATAATAAAAGTAAAAACACAATATCTTGAGATACTGTGTTTTTCAATACGACGGCAGTATTACGTAAACGTAGTACCTACGTAGAATTTTCTGGCAACCGAAATGAAAAAAAGTAGCCGACACTGGTGTTTTGATTTGAATTCATTGACCATGGATTTTGGGTCCACTGACATTGACCTCATGAATTTTGGAGCATCTCTGGATAAACATCTACTTAGTATACGAGTTCGAGGAAAATCAATATAAATATCTTGAAATAACATGGAAGGTGTAGAAAGACCTGTAGGTAGGTAGGTAGGTAGGGGATTTACTACTATACAGTATACACTGCCATCATATACAAAAGGCGAAACTTTCAAAAACTTTATTTTGAATGAAATGCAAGCCCAGTATTTTTTGTGAATGCTTAGCACACTTTTTTTTTCTGAACTGACTATGAAGTTGACTGTTGCAGCCATTACTGCTCCATCCGTTTTTTGGGACGAGACTCTGAAGGAATCTCAGCTCATATAGCGCCTCACGCTCAAGCGCTCCCCTCGGGTTGGGTTGTCGCTCTTGGGGTCGTCCCATCGACCAGCGTGAGCCTCGAACCCGAAGGTGAGTCAGCGCCAGGAGGGGAGTTCCCCATTACGCGGTTGCGGTTGCGATTACGATTGAATGGGGGTGAGAAGCTCCCCGGCACTGTTTGATATCTCATATACGAGGTAGGTCCGTGCGTTCGCCGACAAACCCAGGGACGTCGGCGTCGTGTGAGGGGGGAGGCCCTATTCGGGGAGGTCGTTGAGACTAATCTCGCTATCCGGATAGAGAGATCGTCGTCTGGGACCGTTAGTACGTGCCGAGGCCGCCTAACAATAGTTTTTCGACCATGCCGAGGTCGGTCGGGGGATAATAGGTTGTGGACTGCACAATTAATCGATTCGGGTGATTTTGTGTACGCTCGAAAAAGTGGACTGCCAGGTCTTTAAACTATTGATACTGAGCACACCTATTTAAAGCCCGCCACTAACAATCCCGCCGTCACGTCAAATGGCGCCATTTAACATTTAAACTCGACATGTGAATCTCAAATCCAGAAATCAAATTATGGTGTGATGTAAATCCACGGATTTTCAAATGCTTCATATTAATAATCAAACAAGAAAGAAGAAGTTTAATTATAATTACATTATTCGCTTCGTTCGAGGATATAATATTACCTATGTTGTAGTAATAGGTTATAAAACCTACTAGATAATTTAGAGACCTTGTAGAGCGTGGTCTGGATTTTAGACACAAGTTCTCCGCGGTTTTCGGACAACATGTCATTGGATATGCAGCAGGAACAGTGTAGGATACAGCACAGAGCCTTGCGGGAGTGTCCATTCTATCAGAGCAACTACCGTCAACTACGGCTCGTATGCGTCTGCCGGACAAGAAGCTAGCCACCCATTTGTACAATTTACAGTCCTTAAGATAGCAACTTCTATAAAAGACCTCGGTGCCAGACCAAAGACACCAGCATATCAAGAAAATGTGTCGGAATATTTTAAGCATTATTATGTGTACGACATTAAAATTCTTCACTGAAACTGCAATGTAAGTGCTAAATAGAATAGAAGTGCTGTGAAAGCATTCACTCAATCCGCCAGAAGATGAATGGGACTGAAATTGGTCATTATCAGTAAAATTATGCATTATAGCTAATAAATTAATTCAAAATACTATGTATACAATACAATAAAATAAGATACAAGTACTGTATAAAAATAAAATAAAATATAACTAAAGTATCTACCCTTTAACTGCCAGCTTTTAAAACTCATGTTTCACATGAAACGAGTTTTCTTTATACCACTAAGGTGGCAAACAAGCTTACGGTCTGCCTGTAGCCTATGGACGCTTGCAACACCAGGGGTATAACTCGCGCGTTGCCGATCGACCCTTCAAAAATCTAATAATTACGACAGATAAAGAGAAAAAGCAAGGAACAAAATGTACAGTCAACATTTAACCTGATATTTTTCCTTAGTCTTCGCATATTACCGAGTTACAATACCAGTAACGTATAAGGTAAAAAATGTGAGTTGTTCAGAACCGGGTTATGTAGCAGGAATTATTTATTCTGCGGACATTACCAGGTTATCCTTCGTACAGAACCAGATTGAGTGATGAAATAAGTAAGAAATTATTCGTTCTCCTTACAAAACCCAATCAATTTTTCGAATAGCATACCTAGCTTCCTGATTTAGCCGTCAGCATCGAAACCAAATGGAGGAGGGTACTACTTGTAGTACCACAGGGAGGACCACGGGTAAGAAGCGGAATAATATACGAGTTTAGCAGGAATTTATAGGTGTTTATCTGTTCCCGCAAGTATTCTAAACTACCAATTATAATTTGACAAATAAGGAATCGTTAGAAGCATCTGGATAGTAATTGGTTAAAAGCTATGTAACGTCACACTAAGTTCAGTGCGTATATCTAGACGATATAAAGTCCAGTATTTAATTTTTTAATCAGTACATATCACAAAAATATATATATAATTCGGTCACGTTTCAGAGGGAGTTCCTACCGCGTACGCCTAAGTTGTGAAATTGTCAGCCTAGGTTTTCTCCAGGTATTAAATGCAGTATGGGTTCTTCAAGAAGAAAGGTATTATATTTGTTAAGAATTGGCAACGCACGATCACTGCCGCAGTTGACATCAATTGATAAGAAAGAGATGAATATGTATAGCTTATTTTATCCACAAAGTCGGTAGTATGGTGCTTCTCATTATGACAGCGTATTTTGTGAAAGTCCAGTTATTGAAGTTCAGTAATCCAGTTATTGAATACTAGCTTTTGCCGTCGACTCCGCTTCCGCGCAAATCAGTTCTTTTCCTAATCAAATAAAAAAAACTTTGATATATTACAAAACTCTGCGCTGATCCAACTAACACTGAACTTGCTTTTTTTTTATTTAGTTAAAAAGCTTTGAAATTCCTTTTCCGTATAAAACCTTCAGAGCGCTAATCCGACTTCAAGTTGCTATCATTTTCCCCTCTTCCTTCCAAATTTCATCAAAATTGGCTTAGTAGTGTAACAGAATCCTATTAACCGATTCACACTTTTTAAGTAGCCTATCATCTTCTTCCCATATAAGTTTGGCCTCACCTTGTATCACCTTGATAAATTTCGGTGGAATGGTAACAGACAGATAGACAAACACACATTTAAATATTGGTATTGATTCAAATAGTAATTTTAAAGAAAACTTAGTCTTGTACTGAGGTCGGAAATAGTCGGAAAACCTACTTGATTTAGTTAGAAAAATGAACAACTTTTCACACATTACCCCGGTTATGTATGACAAATAACGTTTCCTTGTAATAACTAGTAATATACGAAGAATAAATAATTCGTCGTACATAAACCAGATATCCTATACGACGAATAAATTTCTCTTATACATATATTATTTGTAGGGTTGCCATACGTCCCGTATATACGGGACTGTCACCCCATTTGAGAACCTTGTCCCGTTTTACGATAGAATACGCGTTTGCAGCAATAAGACTGTCGCAAATCGTCAATTTAATAAAAATTGCATTATATGGCACGAAAATATAGCTTTTTGAGACTCATTGCTAATCTCGAGAGATATGACCTTAAACGTCCCGTATCCGTTCCCAATATTTATGGCAACCCTAATTATTGGTTATGTACGAAGACAAAGCGGATTAATCATAGTCGACCTATACCACACGTATGGATATTCCTTTGGTATTTCAGTTGCTATGCGTGTGCTGATGTTTGTCAGATAAGTAATAATAAACAAGTATGATATAAATATTATTGATAAGGCTAAATATAGTTCTATACATTGTTAAATGTGCAGGAAAATTGGTACACATTTAGCATACAATAATGAACATTAAAATTTATTACAAAACCATATGTATTTGACTTTTAGACAAATCCTACTAATCCTACTGTAGGATATGGTATGCTACCTTATTATACGGGTTTGTATGCTACCGCGGTGTAATGGAAGCTTACATCTTAAGTTCAATTTTAATCCCGACTGATGGTCGCTTATAAACTAAGTTCAAGGTTATTGTTTGCTAAATATTTTAAACAATATGTAGTAGGATTCGACATATAGAGGCTTGTAAGTAGTAAGAAAAATGAAATATGTTTTTCGCCAGGCTAAATGGTACTCTCAACAAGCTTATGTCAAAGACTTCAGCCTGTCCTTAGACAAGTATGAAAAAAAAAATAACTGAAATATTTTTTGAGAAAAAAATTTAACTTAAAATCCACATAGGTACCTAATTTGTGATTTATATGTTCCTAAGCTAATTGCTGGCTCTCGGAAGAAACATTATTACCGTATGACATATACAGAGCCTTCTATTATTGTTTTAATATTTTTTGCTTATTAGGTTATGACAACAATTTAAGTTTTTATTTGTTATTGTACTTTATTTGCAGTTTCACCTATGAATACCGAAAAGAGAAACACGAGAGGGCGCGGTCGTGGCCGAGGCCGAGGTAGAGGTAGAGGCCGTGGCCGAGGAAGAGGCAAAAAAGTTCCAAAAGTGATGTCTTCCGATGAAGAGGAATGCTCTATTGAAGAAACTCCCCAGGAACCTGAAGATACTGTAAATTCAGAATCAAAAGAGAATATTGAACAGACAGAACCACCTAAATGTTAGTGTATAATTAAGCATATTAATGTCCACGACTTATCAGAGCTTCATTGAGATCCTCATGCTTTTGAAATAATTCAAAATACTGATAATAGTTGGATTAAATATAAGATGGCACTGAGAAAAACTGTCCTCTTGCACACCCTCTCAATTACTATGACTGTTAGACAATTACAGAAATCTTACAACATAGAGTAGTAATAGTATGTAGTAGGAAATACCACAGTCTAAGCATTCATACAATCTGTCATGGAAGAAATCTAGACAGAGTAATGATGAAGTATGGTTAATGTGACCATACAACCCACTTTTAGGCTGTCTGTCCTGCTTCAGTAATTAAATTTAGGTAAATAATTCCATTGCAATTTGTTTCGAACAATATGGGCTTGCAAATCTACAATAAACTTTCATACAATGGAATTCTAAGGTATACAACACCCTCTTGTTTAATAACAACTTTTAGGTAAAAACATAAAAAAATCTCAGTTGAACAGAAGTCTCAATCTGACGGCAGAAATATATGGTTGTGTTAGATATGGTGTGCACACTTCTGAATGGCCCATATCTACACATATTGTAATTCTGGAGCTGTTTAACAAGGCATATGTTGCAATGAGTGTCATTAGACATTGTCGACTTTTATGTCAATATCAAATCAACAGTGTAAATGCTTACACTGTGGTATTACTAGGCTGACTTATTATTTTCTTTGCACTGCTTGAGTCTCAGAACAACAAAAATTAGTTTGGTAGCAAGTACCGCACAAGCAACTTTTGAGAATATTTTATTTTAAATTTGAGAAATTTATACATGAAGATTTAGCGATATAAAACAAACCACAAGACTGATTTTGCTCATACTCTTCACAGATCTAAGTCATGACATGGCATATTGATTGATATGGTTACAAGAGCAATTTGGTCCATTGGTTACATAATGTAACAAACCTTTTATCATATTAAAATTGTATACTAAAATTATAAAAATTACAAATTTACTCAATCTGGCAACAAATTTGCAGACCCCACAGGAAGATATGAAGGTGCAAAAAGCACTGGCGCACTCTGAACACTGAAACACACTTCTTGTTCAATTAACAAAACAATGTGTTTACTCCAAATTAGGCTAATTGAGGAATAATTCTTCAACTGCCAAGACCCTTCAGTCAGCATCATGCCACTGAAGTGCCCATAGTAAATAATATATCCTCTAAGACTGCTGCAAGCTAAGATTGGTATTTTTGGTTGAAGTTTGCTCCACTCTGCAATCAAAAAATTCTAACGTGGCTCGTTTGGGATGAGAAATTTCTGTTGAAAAAAATAGAGATTTTAGCTAAACACTGAAAAAAACTGCAGACTTTTTTTCCTTTAAGCTAATATTACGTAAAGAATGCTTACTTTTTAAGATTAAAAAAAATATCAGTAAGTGAATAGCTTAGCTATTATACCTTTCGAAAACAAACATACTTATTTCACAAATATTTCCAGAATTAAATATAAAACACCTCACATTTTAGCTTTGCTACAAACATCAAAAAAAAAATTGTCTCATCGACGTTACCACCACTGCAAAAGACCAGTGGTGGCTGGACCTACAGTGCTAAAGAGAAAGCCCATCTACTGGGTAGTCTCTTTGCCTCAAACTCAAATTTGAACTATGAAAGCACTGCATCACCTACTATACCGTAGTGCAGTAAGACCATGTCAGAAATCTCCATAACACAGCGGGATGTCCGGGGCATTGCATTCTCTAGAATTCTAGATGTTCATGAGTCAAGTGGGCCCGCCGGTATACCAGCAGTGGTGCCTAAACAGTGTGCTACTGAGTTGTGTCCTGTATACTCACGCGGCCCTTCGCGCTTTCCTACCACTACCACACTACATCACTACCACCTGGTGCCCAAAAAGAGTGATGGAACAGATTCATCAAATTACAAGCTAATTGCTGTTACACTCTCCTTTTCAAGGTGATGGCATGTGATCAACACACATTTTCTAAGAAAACTTGGTTTAATTCAACCCTACAAAGACACAAGTCTGCACATTCACAATTCCGGAACACACCCTTTGATATTTGAGATATCTCCAAGAGCGTTTGGATCCTGAGGGTTGACATCTCCAGCAATGTTCAGTTCTGAGATCATTTGGAAGACCAGGTAAAGCTGGTGTAAAAAAACTTGGAGTACTCAATAGAACTAAGTAGCATTTCACCTTGAGGCAAAGATTGCTGCTTTTAACAATTTATGTATTAGGTATATATAAATTATATATTTTTATAAAGTAGAATAGTACCATTACACCCCCGTATTTTTTATGTTTATAATAACTTAGCAATTTTAAAGTTACACGTAACCAAACCGAAAAATAATACTTTTTATTTCACTTTTCATTTTCCTAAAAAAAGCATTTTTTGTATGGAAAGGTATTATGAAATTTTTAAATCTGAATTCCTAATACGAAACTAATACCAAAGACGGCCTCTGGAGGAATAACGACGCGTTAAAAATTTTTGTTTGTGAAGAGATGTGAGCATACTTAGATCTTTATTTCGATCAAAGCTACGCCTGTACCAAGTTATATGTTTTGGTCACAATCTGCAGGATCATGTCAATAGGACCTGTACTATCACACATACATACAGGGGTTGTCACGAGTGTGCCTGTAGCTTATCTGTTATTAGGTAGAATGGGATCTATAAACTCAGTTGTAGTTGTTACTACAAATAAGCCTGTAAGATTGTGAGTATCAAGAATTTACCAAAAAATTTAATTTTTGCTTGTAGTGAAACCAAATATTTAAAATTGGTTCAAATATCAAAAACTTCAGTACAATTCAAATTATATAAACTAAACAATACTACAATACGATAATGACTCGACTACTAAATTGAGTGGGTTCGATTCTCGCACAAGACAAAACTTTTTTTTTGTGTTTGTCTTGAGACTGGGTGTTTTCTATGTATAGTATGTATATACAAAAGAACACAGATGTATTGGTATACATTGTCTGGTATCCATAGCACAAGCTTTGTTGAGTTTGGTACAAGACAGCACTATGTGTAATATCCAAAAAATATTTATAGATGAAAATCATGTAAAATTAAGGAAAATAAGATATTCCAAAAAAAAACTACTTTGAGGAAAAAAACCTTGTTTCTTTACTTAATAACTTTTTAGAGTATTGTAAATATTAGCGTGTATTTAAATCAGGAAATAAAATTTTAAGCATTATTGCAAGGCTTGACTGCAACCTCCAATATTGCATCACAAACAAATATAGGACGTAGCTAGAGAAGAGCATGCACTATTATCAATGTATTTAAGCTACAGTAAAATTTATTATTTAGTTACTCCATAAAACTTCTAGTTGACACAAGCAGTTACTCTGTAAGTTACTCATGAGCACTGGTTGTAACTTTACTGCAAAGTAGACAAAAATAGTAACTGGTCACTTGATAATTATATACTTTAACTTGCTGCTGAAAAGATAACGACCATTGTTGTTACACCTTGCTAATTACCATGATTTGTTAATTTTTATAATAAATAAAGTCTGTTGTAATATTTATCACTATACCAATAAACTGTAAGTCACCCTGATCGAGTAAGTAATAAGTTAGAGCAATTTACGTCGAACGAAGCGCCGAAAGTAGTAGAGGTTGGTTGTATTAAAATTACGGGAACATTTTTTAGAGTTATATTTTAATAATGTCAAAAAACAAATATTATTTTCAAAAGGCACGTATGACATTAGTACCTTTAAAACTGAAAATCGTGACCGGCAAATATTTTAGATTATTATACAATGTGGTTTCAGATGAACTTCCTCCCACTGACACTTAGGTTGTAGATTGAGCTTCCTGCTGAGGGTAGTATAGGCATGAGGTGTCTTACAAAGAGACTCAATAGATTTGTTGTTTGTTAGTTGGCAGGGCTTGAGTAATTGTAGACGCTTACACTAGTGTTACTTAATGTTGGGTTAAATTTTCAGTATTTGCCAAAATTTTATAGTTTAAATAGCCATACATGAATTAACAATCTACTTAGATTAAGTGAGTGACCCCTGAAATATTAATAATTTGCCAGGTAGTATAATAGTGATGATGATGAATGAACAGCCAAGAAAATAATGGATTGGTTTAAAAATGTTTCGGAATTCGTCAAAGCATTTTGACTTGACGCGGAAAAACGTCATTCAAAGGATTCAAGGTAAAAATTCAATCAATCTATCAGTGCGATAGATCAATGCCTTGGTATTTATTGTAGCAAAATCTTTCTTGTACAAAAAATAGGCAAACAGGTGTTACCAAAAGAAGGCTTTTATCCAAATTAATTGTGGCAGGTCGAATTCAGACATTCTTGTTTTTTTTCCTTTCAAGAAAAAATCTAGAGATTATATTCAAATACTTGATCACTTAATCAAACTGAATATTTTGGCCTTAATAGAAAGCTCAATATTGCTTAGCCAGCAATAAAGAGAGCTATGCTTAAACATGCAGAGCTCTACGTATTTCTAAAAGTTGTAGTTTCAAATAAAAAAGAATTGCCAAAGCATCTATGTCCTTTTTGAGAGGAACTTCTAATAAATATAACAATTGTTAAAGCGAAAACATTCTGTTAATCCAATCGAACATCAGATCACAGAGCATGATATGTTTTTATTGATAATATAGAACAGGTTTATATATTTTGCTAAACACAAAGCCGGTTTAAGTATTTTTTTTTGTCTCATAAGAAATTATTACTAACAATACAGGTTTGCACCAATTTTAAGAGAAACGTTGAATATCTGAGGTGCAACTGTCGCTACACCGATATGTGTTATTTATATAATCCTCGTGTACACAAACAAAAATTGCTGCAATTAAAACAAAACTGAGGTTGACACACGGGTGGGTCTCAATGTTCCAAACATAAAATTATATCACAAAATTAAAACTAGAATCGTGTAAAAGCACTCTATATCAAAAAAAATTATACATCACGTCAATTATGGTGTTCAATAAGATAAGACATCAGAAACCTACAATAAATCATTACAAATACAGACTGCAGCAGTGGCTTGTGAATCAATGCTTTTATACGTTAAAATAATTTCTCAAATATAAATAACCAAGTTCTTCTAGTATTGAAAACTAACTGGTATTCTACAATGTTAACTGTCAAATTAAAATTGTCCTGTATGATTCTTTAAGGTTTTTGTAAAAAGTGGATAAAAACAACCTTGTTATTTTACTGTTCTTCTAGTATTGAAAACTAGCTGGTATTCTACAATGTTAACTGTAAAATTAAAATTGTTCTGTACCATTCAACATTTCTTCCCCTACAAGATGGTTTTCCAAACAAAAAACAAATAAAGGGTAGATTTCTACCAAAACTTCCGACCACTTAGGAGACGAATTTTGTAATTTATTCCAACAGGCGTCTTTCTCGCGATTTTTTGCGCTGCCGAGCACGTACTTGTCTGTAGCTTTCTTGTTTGTTACTCGATCAAGATGACTAACAGTTTATTGGAATTCTGATATATGTCACAACAGACTTAATTTTTTTTCAAATGTCAAATTCCTGATAATTAGTGATAAGCGCCTTAATTTGACACCTTAATCAAGTAAATCGGTTCAGTAGTTATCGAGCAGCATCTTTGTTACGTCATAACTGCCGCACTTTTGGTAATCAGGAGATAATGCCTAATAAGTACATATCGGTACTACATGTGCACTTTTTATAAAACTTACTGATTTCAACATTTCTACATAATTTATTAAATTCATATAATGTTAACTACCGACATTCATTATCAGAAGAATGCATTATCTATGTAATTTGTCTGATAAACTAATGATTCAGGCTTGTTGACTTAGCTCTATTCTTAAGTTTTTCTTTTCCCTTTTACAGTGGAAGTACCATCAGATATATCTCAGTTAGAAGCACCTGTTTTTACAACACTGCAGAGAGGTCCCCCGGAACCCATGTTGCGTTTAGATTGGAGCCACCGAGCTACTCTGATTGGAGAAAAAGTGTTGAACCCTATGATTTATTGCTGTGATATATGTTCTAAACCTATACTTATATATGGACGAATGGTTAGTCATCATTTATTTGCGATTTATGCGTCTATAAATGTGGATTTATTTGCAGTAATTTTTCTTTTTTTGTTTTAGATCCCTTGTAAACATGTGTTCTGTTTGTCTTGTGCTCGAGCGGACCATACCCACTGCCCTAGATGCAGAGAAAAGGTAAATTCTTCAATTACATTAGTTTTCTTTGATATTTAATAATATGAAAAAGGAATTAGGTTTTAAATCTAGTATCTATCAATTTTATGTTTAATTTAAACCTCCCTTTGTATACCCTACCTTAAAAAAAATGACTTCATATATCTATTTTCTGTACCAGGTCCTAAGAGTGGAGCAGACGGGCTTAGGTACAGTTCATATGTGTACGCATTCTGGAACTCGGTATGGCAACACAGGTTGCAGGAGGACTTATCTATCTCAGGTAATTTTATCTAAGTAATGATGGATTCAATGGGGGCCCTCCGTATAATACGTCGCGTTTTTAGAGGGAGGGAGGGAGAGGTCACGTAAAATGTGTTCGCCGGGCGTTTTATGACGGACAATAGTGATGTAAGTAAACCATAGTCGGGAAAGATTGAAATTTTAATAATGTACGCTTTTTATAAAGTAACTTAATTTTATATAACATGCAACACTGCCATCATAATATTGTGTTAAGCAGATGACATTCTGTAGACAGACTGAAGTTTTATTAAATTTCAAAGACATATAATTATAAAAGTATGGTTGTACTCGGTACGAAATATACTATTTTGCTGTAACAGAGGTAAAAATTTAGTGATTTAGGTTTTTTTATTATTTTTAGACCATGCGAAATTAGTTTTAAGAGTTCTGTGCCTAAAAGGTCTGAATACAATGATACTACTTAGCCTACGATCGTCAGTCTGTCTGTTCGTCCGCCGTTTAAGGGGGTTCTTTTTAGGGTACCCAAAGGATACAAAACGGGACCCTAATAAGAAGACTTCGCTATCCCTTCGTCTGTCACCAGGCTGTATCTCATGAACCGTGATAGATTGTTGTATTTCTGTTGCCGCTATAAGAACAAATACTAAAGAACAAAAAAAAACAACCGGCTCCAAAAAGATGCACTAAAAAGGTAAAAATAATTACTAATTTCCAAAAATCTGAACTGAATTAAAGTTTGATTTTGGTGTCATGCAAGCAAAGTGTTTTATAATCTGTTACATATGTACATACAAACCAACTTCAAACTGTAATTCAGATCAGATTTTTGGAAATTAGTAATTATTTTTACCTTTTTAGTGCATCTTTTTGAAGCCGGTTGTTTTTTTGTTAAAAAGTTTTTTTTTTTTTCTTTTCAGTGACGAATTGCTTTTTTTTCTTGTACACTAAAAACATCCATACTCTTAACAAAACAATCATCAACATAAAAGGCGTTTCACCAGTTCCAAATTAACATTAATATTTTTTTTATTCTCAAAAAGTTTTAGTTTTAAATTCACTATAATAATATGAAAAGTATAACCTTTTAAATAAAATAATAATTTCTTGAATCGGTTCAGGCGTCTTCGAGAACTCGGGTAACATACATAAAAAAAAAACCGGCGCATTGAGAACCTCCTCCTTTTTTTGAAGTCGGTTAAAAACAGAATAAAATAAACATTTAAGGGGGCTTCCATACAACTAACGTGATTTTTTAACTCGTTTTTGCTTTATTCACAGAATATTTAGTTATATATAATTAAAAATAAATAATGAAATTTAAATAAAACAAATATTTTAGGGGGGCTCCCATACAGCAAACGGGGATTTTGTTTGCCTTTTTATTGATAATGGTACGAAACCCTTCGTGCGCGAGTCCTACTCGCACTTGGCCAGTTTTTTTTATTTTTAAAAAACAATAGGTAGAATGCAGTAATGTGTACAGAATTAATAATTTCAAACAATTACTCAGAACACATACCATTGTTCAAGCGGTAGAACACACACACAGGGAGGCAAAGTCTCTCCTCAGACAAAAAGTGAGTTTGGGATCGTCGACACTTCTCACAGCCCGACGTTGAATCGAACCAAAAGGTCCCAATGTCCAATTTATCAGAGCAACTACCGTTAACTACGGCTCGTATGGGTTTGCCGGACAAAAAGCTAGACTAGATTTGCATAAACCTAGGGCACACCCTAAGATGGCAACTTCGATAGATACACTAGAAGGTTACCAGTCGAGCGACGGTGGCGAAAGTCATATTGATGGTCGCGTTGTTCTAGGTATCTTATATGCTGTGTGCTGATCGCACGCTCCATCACCTTCGAGAAGAGAGAGTTAATAGCGATGAGCGATGAGGCTTCTAATTCGATGGATCTGATCTATCGCCCTTTTTGGGCACCGGGTGCACATTCGCAGTCTTCCATGAAGACGGAAATTGCCTAGTGTGGTAGGAAAGCCCAAAAAGGCGCGTGAGTACAGGACATAACTCAAGACCTCGTTGTTTAAGCACTACTGCTGGTATACCATCTGGCCCACTCGACTTATGAACGTCTCGAGAAAGGAACGCCCGCCGGACCTCCCGCTGTGTTATGGAGATTTCCGGCATGATCTTTCCGCACCACGGTATAGTAGGTGCTATAGCGCCTTCGTCGTTCCTATTCGAGTTAGAGGTAAAGAGACTGCCCATTTAATCGGCTTTTTTGCACTATGGGCCAAGTCACTATCGGTCTTTTCAGTGGTGGTAACGACGACTGGCATAAGTTCCCTTTGGCAGCTTTAGCAAGCAACCAAAAAGCACGACTCCCAGAGGGATAGCTCGCTAGTCAACCACCTATTTTGCCGATGAATTGGAATTAAGCTCTGGCAGTTGCTTTCTTACTGAACCTCAAGGTAGCATTTAATTTGCGTTTTAAATCCGAAATATTTAGATCCTTATTATTACGAGCCGTGGTCCAACCCTCATTCGCCGTTTGCTTCAGGGTTTTAGCTTCTCTGCAAGACCTATTGAACCACAGTCGTTTTTTGATGCCGGCAGCTACTCGCGGGAAAATATTGTATGAAAACTAAACATAATTTCAGGCCTTTTTTCTCAAAGGACTGCAAAATATGAGCCATTCATAAAATTATAGCGGGCAACGAGATGCATAAAAGACCACATACGGCCCGCTAGTTTGATATGCCTGTATTATCTGTTTTTTTTTGCTTTTATATAAAAACTGTAATACATACTTACTAGCCTCAAACTTGGAATTATTGCAAAGTAAACTGAAGCGTAAAATAACTCGCACTTGACTGTTTTTTTATTTTCAGCGAGACTTGCAAGCGCACATAAACCACCGCCACGTGTCGACGGGTGCCAGCGAGCCTAAGCCCGAGCCGGATCCCCCGGCCTCCGTCGCTATTGTCAAGCCTATATCGGTAAGTTAACACAATTTGGCTGTGCCCTATCCGTTTGCGTGGACTTATTAGGCGGCATTTACCTTATCCTGCGAAAGTTTAGACCCTGCTGTTAAGACTAAGTCTCTACTCTGCGGATTCATACGTGTTAGGGTTCCATACCTAAAGAGTGCCAACAATATAGTGTAATAAGGGTTAATCCCTTCGCTATTTGTCTGTCTGTCTGTCCGTCCGATCATTAAATACCCATATTCTGTAATAATAATAAAAATTACAATACTAAAATGATTGTTGACAATTATGTAGTATTCTTTGTAATTATTATTGTAATTTTTAAAAATGTATATTTAAATGCTATATTGATTAGTAATTTATGCTAACCAGTTTTTTTTTAGCCCGATGGACCAAGGCTACTACATACAAAAACGTCGTGAGCTTTGGCTAATAATTTAGCGACTCTACTAAAAAAAGTTGCCTGTTTATAGATTCAAATTATACTGTGTCAAGAATTTTATTTTACGATCCATATTTTAGTAAAAACTATAGACTTCGAGTTCTATAATCTGACCTATGGACTGCGCAATGGCCTCACAAAATCGAGAAAGAAACAAAGCAAAACTCTAGGATCTTTTCTTTTTCTATCAACATCCGCCATTTTGTGTGTTTATATTTGTTATACCAAGTTAAAAAGAGACAAGAGACCACCGATTCGCTTCGTCTCTGTAACACTTTTGCGACCATTTTTTTTCACAGCTAGGAAATGCGCTGCCCTGTTCTTAGTGGTAAAAACTCAGCGATTCAATGATTTTTTTATATGCCTATAAGGTCGTCAACAAGCACATGGTCCACCTAATGCTAAGCGGCCACTGTCAAACGTGGTCGAAAAAAGAACCATCCCTCTCGAGAAAATCAGCAGGAGCTTATTCCACAAGCTGTTTTGTTTACAGATGCCGGTGTCAGCAGGTGACCCTCGAGCAGTCGGTGGCGTGGGGGGCATTACTCACGGGGAGCGCCGGGCGCCGCGCACTAACCTTATCACGGTGCCCATACAGGACCAGCCCGAAGCGCACTCTCACCCCTACTATACCTACTACCCGGTTACTACATAATCAAACATAATTTATACTAGCTGCTTCCAGCGGTTATTATCCCTGCATTAATGTACTGCTCCGCTCCTAAGTTATACGCCCTCAAGCATTAAGAATTTTCCAAATTCGAGTGTTACTTGCAGCGATTAACGCAGTCAAACAAAAAACAAACGAACTCTTTACGTTTCAAATTCAAATAGTTTTATTTCTCAAAAATACAATATCACTTTTTTGACGTCAGTATAATATGCGAGTAATTTATAAACCACTACCGTTTCGGAATCAAGATGGCGTTCTGGGAAGAAGAAACGGCGAAAGAAACTCTCCAGCTGTCGCTCTTTTAAATTTAATTATATTACGATTGGTACATTTCCAAATACAAGTTCTATGATAACAACATTTAAGTAATTCCCATGCGTTTTTATCTGTCTTTAGTTGAATAGTATGCTTTTTTGACAAGTTTCTGTTTAACAAAAATTTTTTAAATTCACTTTACATACTTCTGCAGGGATTTTGTTGTTAAAACGGACACATTGTCCTTTAAATAATTTATCAATTTTTTCAAGTGTGGATCAGAGCCAGTTTGTATACTGTATTTCAATTATGAACATCACTATTTTTTTTTCATAGATTAATATTCTTATGAACATATATTAAAATATCAACTATATATTTTAAATAAGTACAGATATTAACAACTACCCAGAACACATATTTATACACATTTTAATTTTTGTCGACTGGTCTTTGATTTTATTGGAACTTTGGACTTTTATTACGTTATTCCGCAATCTCGATTGTGAAGTGCTGCGCTGGAACTATTGACGCCGCTTCGTAATTTTTTATTTGAAAAATATCAAAATTTCGCAAAAACAATCGAAAGTTTACTACGTCAGTTGCAAAATACTGTATTGGTGCTAGTGAATAAAGTAAACGACCAAAAAATAGAATTAATTGATCAAAATGCAATAATATGCGAACAATTCCAAGTGATTTGAAGTTTTCGTTCGTCAATAACGACTGAGTGTATTAAAACGTGTACACCACCCACAATCAAACCAAATACGAGAAAAAGTATAAACACTGCACCGCAACTAACGCCGCTGCGACCAGCACGAGTAAAGGCAGCAGTGCAAGTAAGCGACCTACGTTCGCTGCTAGATCTTTTCCGCCTAGCGTAAGCACAATTGACACTTCTTCAACAGTGGACGAAGTAAGTCATGCATATTAACACATATCCCGTGACTATAAAAACGACCAGTGCCACAACTTATAAACGTAATATTGAACCCAAAAGTTCAACAATATCAGAACAAACATCTTATAAGAAGACTGAAGATGTTGGCGTTACCAGCTCCAGGCAGAATGTAAACTACTCAAAACGTCATCGCAATAAAACTCGACCAGTGAAAACATTGATAAGGATTTACAATCTGTGGAGCGCCTAAAATTCATACAGGCCAGCTATTTAAACCAGAAACCACTATAGAAAATGTAACTAGCTTCTTAAATCGAGTAAACAAATATAATTTGTACATAATTGAAAAAACGAACATCAAATCGAACTGCCACGCATTATTTTTAATCGGAATGCCAGAGACCATAACCAGCTGTTTAAGTCGCCGTCCGTGTCGCCACCAGGCGTACATTTTGCAAACTGGTTTTCGTCACACCGGCCGAGACATTGCTCGCGCGCATATGCACACAACTGCATAAAAATAACGTACCCACTTTATCACCGCCTCCGTCTCTAATGCACTAATAATCTGTCACCAGAACGTAGCATCCCTATAGAAGAAGGCTCTGAGATTGGAAGTGCTATTACAGAGTGAATTGCAATGTGATGTGTTAGGGCTAACGGAACATTAGTTAAACAATGGTCAGTTAAAATCTATCTTCATAGACGGGTATTCGTTGAGCTTATGTTACTGTCGGAAAAATGTTACTCATGGTGGATCGTGCCTGTTAGTTAAAAATTACATAAAATATGTTGAAAACTTCGAGCTTTTATGTCTACAAGTAGGTCAAACGGTATTGATGAGAAATATAAGCAATAGATTTGATCGATTCAAATAATACAGTAAACTGCATCTACAGAACTAACTTAATTACTACTTCTAAATTTTTGATTCACTTCGAACGTTTGCTCAATAAGGTTAACGAGTGTGATAAAATGTGTGTAGGGGGGGACACCTATGTCAATTGTGTTAGTGATTCTAGCTCAGACGTGTACTATACATTACTGCCGCGGCCCGTAAACGCAGCATAACAGGGCGATCGTGAGTATGCGGGGCGAACTTACGCCTTGTCCGAGTCTCAATATGCGTACCGAGCTGGTCGGTCGACGACTTCACTTGCGCGAGAACTCGTTCTGGTGCTGGACGGTCGAGAGCGAAAACTACAAGAAGCTGGGCTGTACTGCGACCTTTTCAAAGCCTTCGATGTCGTAGATCATGAACTGCTAGCTATGAAGCTTAGTCACTATGGGATACAAGGCAAGGCACTGTCTATATTGAGTGATCTCTTGTTTAACCGAACACAAAAGGTAGTAGAAGTCCGGTCAAATTAAACCAAAAAATAAGAGTGAAGATACAATAATTCCCAAAAACCTGAGAGTTGGTAAAATTATTATAATTTAAAATTAAATTTATAACATAATTATATATAAAATTTAAAAAGTTCTCATCGATCCGGTACCTAGAAAAAAAAATTACTTGAGGTCAAAGATCAAAAAAATGGTTTTTTAGCGATTTTCAGCATAACCGTAAGTTTTATCATAAACATTATATCTGACAAAAATGGTTGATCATAAAATTATCTATAAAAAAAGTATTAATTTTTTTTTCCTAAGAGCCACCGTTGCTGAGATATAACTATCAAAAAAGTTGGAAAAGTTGTAATAGTCATTATATGCACACGTTTCCACGCCACCTATGGGGTATTGTACTTAGCGCGTTTTTTTTTTATCGTGGTTTACAGATTGCCAGATTCGTAGTTTCGTCTTTAGGACGACCGGCTTTGGCCCCAGTGGTCGGTTTCAAAAATAACTATAACAATCTTAATGATACTAAGCTTCAGCAGCAAATACATCATATTCCAATTCGAATCAAGCAAGAACAGCTTTTGATAAAGCATCGGAACGAGTCCAGATTTACTTGGTAAATTTTACGGCGAGAATCCAAGGATTTTTTCTTATTCTCTTCATTCAATTCATTTCCGCAAAAAAGGCATAGTTTTTTAATACAAAAAGCTGATTCACTTACACGTGATCTAGTACGAGGAGGACTTACTGTAGATGTACTGGCTTCTTGTTCTTCGCGTTTTCTTCTATTAGCTTCAGCAATTGAACACCTTTTTTGATACTTGCATTGATTTAAGTCTTCATTCCACGTTCAACAGTAACAATTTTACCTTCAGGTAAAAGTTGAGCACAAAAAAAATAAAATATTCTGACATTTTTGTTATAAAACTCAAAAGAGCACGAAATAGGTTAGAATACAGGGGGTGGTAACTTTCATAAAAGCAAATGCTAACAACTGGACTGGTATTCCAAAAAAGGCTAATGCTATATATCAGAAAAGATTGTTGTGGTATTCGTTTGTATGGACTGACAATGGAGCGCCAGTGTCGCTCTTGTGTGCATCTTTATTGTATGTACTTCACATTCTTCCCTTTATAGGTATATGTGTTCTGTAGGAGTGGCGCTCAAGACTAACGTCATGTTTCATATCATTTAATTAAATTTCATATATGAAATATAAAAATCGTTATTAGTCTGACATAAAGTTACATCACCGATAGAAAAATATTTTTACTTATATTACAACTGATGTATATACGTGGCATACTTATACATATAATGATGATTACAACTTTTCCAACTTTTTGAATCGTTATACCTCAGAAACGGCCCACCAAAGACCCATCTTAGAAAAAAACGTATTGATACATTTTTTATAGATAATTTTAAGATCTATAATTTTATGATAGAACTTACCGTTTTGCTAGAAATCGCGAAAAACCCATTTTTTTAGCCTTTGACCTCGAGTTAAATTTTTTCAGGTACCGGATCGATGAGGACTTTTAAATTTTATTTATAATTATGTTTTAAACAATTTTACCAACTTTCAGCTTTTTAATAATGATTGTATCTTGGGATGCCTAGATTAACCGGACTATAGGTAATGGTGGACAAACAATTTAGTAGCACTCACGTACAGAAGTTCACCATCCACATGTATAGGAGTGCACCTCCCTCCTTATGTGGACGATGCCAACTTCACTATAACACTACACCACTAAATTGCTAACAAAACTCGACGAGTTCCTATGGTGACCATGTGTGTAGCGCAAGGATTCTGTCTCCAGCATACTATTCTCGCTGCTACTCAACGACCTACCTCAATTCTTACCGAATGTAGTGGCTCTTATGTATGCTGATTATGTGGCAGCTGTGGTGTGCGCCTCCTCTCAGCTAGAGCTGGAACAGCGACTGAAAGAAGTGACGACGCAGTTATTACACTGGTTTAGGCAAAATGGACTTGCAATGAACCTTAATAAAACCCACTATCTGCAGGTCAATGTATCGGGCCGTGGGCCTGATAATGTTGAAATAGCAGTGAATGGGACAAGGATCGACTAAATTACGGCAACCTCCTTCCTAGGCTTCGGCATTGACAAGGGATTGACTTGGCGAGGACATATTCCAGGGCAAAAAACTAGGCAGTGCCTGCTTCGCCCTCAAGCGTCTGTCAAATGTGGTATCCAGGGAGGCGGCCCGTGCGTGTTAGTTTGCGACGGTTTACTCGCTGCTGCAGTTTAAGGCGCTCGAGGATAGAAGAGTTAATATAACTCTGCCTTCACTATTCTGACCATTGCATTATATATGAGAGAGCATATTCATAATTTCAAAAAAAGCTGTGACTGACACCAGTACGAAACCCGGATCGCTGAAAAGTTTAAAACGGCGCGCTGGATAAAAGTAACAGTCTGGTAAAATTATATAACTACTAAACAAAATTTTATAAAGAATAGCACCGCCTTCAAAACCCCACTAAAAAATAAAAAATAAACCGTACACACGCACGTGGAACATTGAGTCAAGTGTTTTCTTCTCCTGAACATCACCCGTAGCCATAACATAACAACCCCGAATTAGACTGGTAAAATCAGAGATGTCCCTAAAAGTTATGGGAAAATATATAACGCTCGGCGCTCTCCCTGAGAATCGAGAAGTTCTAGTAAAGCAATGTTCCTCAAAAAAATATAAAACGCATTTGTTAGAAAAATTCTACTACGCACTATACTCATAAAAGCTTTTTCCGATAATCGGATCAAAGATCCACACCGATAAATAAAAAAAACACCTAATATTTATTTGGACTATGTACGTACCGTTTACAACTACTTATTCTTACTTGTATTCTGATAATTATAACTGACGTTTTAGTACCTTTGTATGTTTACATAAAATGGAGCTACGACGTGGAAAGTCACTATTTGCAATAATTAATAAATTCCAATTTATAGACAGTTGTAATTCCAACGTTCGTCCCTCCACTAATCTCCTTTTAAAAACACCTGCTCATTCAACTAAATTTTACAACATATCTTTTACTGTACAAGCCATCAAACTTTGGAATTCTCTGCATTTATTAATTAAAAAAGCCCAATCCACTAATACTTTTGTTATTATCCTCTACCCTAAGATTGTCTGGTAGAAATCGCGTTTAAGCGATAAAACCGCCTAATTGTATACTTTTGTCTACTTTTATTATCTATGTAAATGAATGAATATCAATAAAGTATTTATCTATGAGTCCCTGTCACGCCGCGTGCCGCACTTCACGATTACTCTGTCTAGACGCCTTCGATGGCTGACTGTATGAATTTAATGAATGTCCAGGCTTTGATATCAGGGAGACGGTGTAATAAGTTATATGTGTTGGTGCAGCCGCCGCAGCCCGTCCCGCCGCCTGTGCCGGCGCCGGTGCCGCCGGTGTCGGTCCCCTTGCCGCACAGCATGAGCGTGCCGCCGCCGTATTATGCGCCGCCCTACTGCGCTGCCCACACCTACGCTACACAGACCGGTTAGTAACCAACCACTCACCTCTATTACATCATGGTAAAAGGGACCGTTTAATAATCACCTTAGGGTCTTATAAGGAGGCGGGGGGAGCGGTTTCCTTCAAAATATTCTCGTCACACAAGAGCTCTCTTCCACGGCCTCGCTAGGAAAATTAAAATAACATTTGAAAAAAGCCAGCCAGCAAGTGCGGTTGATGAATGTCCTGTCATTGTCGGTATTTTCTTGACTAACATGAAAGGCAATGGCCGACCGAATGAAAGAAATAATTGTGACTCTGGTAGTCGGATTCGTTAACGCCTCAACAATCTTTTGTGTTACTAATATTATAGTGGCTTGGCAATTAAAAAAAATTATTATAGAACTCCTGGAAAGCTGAGATAGCTTCTTGGCCGACATTTGGGTAGGTATACCAATCATCACTTATTCAGTTAAAACCAACATCTTAAAACGGGAGAGTTAGGAGAGTTCCTGACGTCCACCAGCGCTGCCAATGGTCATTTTTGATATTCTATTTAAACAAAGCCAATTTAAAATGTGCTTCTACAGAAATAAAAGTCGTATGCTATTTTTGTAGTTTTATATTGGTTTAAGAATAAATCTGCTATAGATTCTAGCAGACACTTTTAGCAGAATTCTGCTAAAACTGGCCATTTTTCGCAGATGTGCTATCTTCAATTTACAGATTTATTGTAGAAACAAAAAACTCGGCAAATAGCTTATTACTAGTAGTCCAGTCAAATTAGAAAATAAAATAACATTAATTGGTAGAGTTTCGAATTTTGGTTTACATATTCATTAAGACCTCCCGTTGTGCATACTAAAAGTCCCCATCGATATCTGTTGCGCTCGCGCCGCCATCTTGAAAAAAGGTACCCTTTTTCAGTTTTTTGTTTATATCTCGGCAATAATTATTAATACGATGAAATCGTGTAAACAAAAACTTTAACTTATCAAATTTCCTATAAAAAAGCTTAGATAGATTATTTATGTATCTCTAATACTTTAGCTGTAATCCGACATTAAAAAGTTATTTTTATATTTTTGCCATCGATAAACAGTTTTGTTTCTGTTTTCTCCTCAAATGTTCATATATAAGATATATATTCCATTAACTCATTCCATGACACTACGTAGAGATAGAGAAACCGACAGAGATGATGAGAAATAAAGAGAGAGAGATAATTCAGGGGCAGATGCATTATGCGACATGATGTGTATAGCAGGACGGAGTCCGCTTGGTGAATAAGAATAGCCACTAGGCTAGACTAACCAACCATCAGCTGATCATCATCGCGTTAGATTCCGATAAAAACCACCTATCCTGAGTAGAACGTAGGCAAGGTTCTCGACAGACTGATAACAAACTCAATTTTAACATTATGACTGCTACTAATTACGCCGTGAATGACAACCATAGGCTGCATATACTCAACATAGCGTTTCTACAAAACATTAGCCTAAGTTTGCGCCCCATAGAAGTACTGAATGAACTTTGCTTTAACAATTTCTTGATATTATGTCCATAGGGCCCCAGGCCTACGAAGGTACTGCGACAGACTAATAAACGGGGAGAAATTCAAGAAAGCTCTTAAAACAATCAGCTTACCACAGCTAGATCTCATTTCTGCTCTCATTAGATCTCTAATATTGATGTGGTCATCGATTTGTCACCCACCAGTCACTCGCAAGCTACTATTAGCAAGTGCATAAAATAAAAACCAGTTAAGAGCGATCACAGTGTATGTGGAACGGCTTATAAATGTAACAGCTTAATAACCGTTGTGTTAGTATTTATTGAAAGCTTTAGCCACGTCGAAAAATGGCTCTCCTATAGGTATAAATGTGCTCCGTGAAATCTGTGATGCAGTGCCGCTGTTCTGTTGTCCAAAATCCGAAATGCCTTTGGTAAGGAGGTCTATACTTTGTCTCTATGAAATAACCTAACCGTGGTAGAAGTAACCATTAATAAAGTTTACTCAAACTGTTTAGTAAACTAAATTATCTATGTGACGAGGGTTTAGGACATTTTTACCCTAACTACATCGCGATAAAATGAGGAAAAATGAGGTAGTTATTATTATTATTTCAGGAGTAAACTTAATTTTGATAGTCTGCAGAACTTCGTCTGCAATGACAGGTGGTAGAGAGGTAAGCGGCGGGAGAGCGCATCTTCATTTGACTTCACTGTCTTCCTCGCGGTCATGATTGGTGTCTACTGGTTCAGTGCTAAGCAAGCATTACGACTCTGAGTTTTTTCTAAGCAGTCCGCCTTTTAGTGGTCGTAAAAGGGATTAATTTAGTCTTTGGAAGAAAGGCATGGCGCTCAGGGTGTCAACTTCAATAGCTTTATAGCTCCAGTTAACCTGGAGGCCAGGTTACATCCCTTCCATAGCGTTTTCGTGACTGCTCTTTCTTTAATACGCCTTTGTCGGATAGGAGTCAAAGGGACATTAATAACGTGAAGAAAGTCAAAGCAAAATGCGTCTAGCTTACAGAAACCTAGGCTTACGTTATGTGAACGCGCTACGTCAAGTATTTCCAGCCTATGACTATTGGTAGTATTGCAGTACTATACCTCAGAATAATTTGCCTAAGTTTTTATGGGAAGTGAGGCACACCTAAGAGACGATGATCAGCTGATGGCTGGTGATGGCTTTACGGCATTGATAGCCAGTCTATTTCGTGATACTTATATCCAGCAAGTAGCCCCAAAACACATTCCGACCCAGCCATACACATCATGTCACATAATGCATTTGCCTCTTACCTCCCCTCCTTTTTTCTCTCTTTCTCATCTTCTCGTCTCTCTCTCTCTTTCTCTCTTGCTAGTTTCGCGGAATAAATCTAAAAAATATATTTAAACCAAACATAAAACAAACGGTATATCGGCAGCAAAAAAATAAATAATTTTCCTCTTTAACTCCGGATTACAGCAGCAATAGTAATATGTATGAGTTTTTTTATAGGATATTTAATAATCTATAGTTTTAACATACACACTTTTTCCGTATCCACAAAAATTGCCGATATAAGCAAAAAACTAAAAAAGGGTACCTTTTTTCCAAAATGGCGGCGCGAGCGCAACAGCTATCGATGGGGACTTTTAGTATGTTCAACGAAAGGTCTTAATGAACAAGTACACCAAAATTCAAAACTCTACCAATCAATGTTTTTTTAGCCCAAAAATGTATCTAATTTGACTGGCCTATAGTCAAATATTTCTGTACAAACACATTTTAAAATTCACTTTGTACTAAGAGGAAATTAGGAATATCAATTTGCGGCCCTAGTTAGTTGAGGTAATATTAACATCTCGATGCTATGCGAGTTAAACCTGGAGAAACTTAAGTGACTGAAGTCGCGACCGGCGAACATTGGTTTTATATTTGTTGCGGCAAATCCGGGAGCGCGGTTCGATCCCGCACTGGACAAACATGAATGTGATTTGTTTGTGTTCTTAGTATTTATATATAATCGTTATCTGGTATCCATAGTACAAGGTTTGCTTAATTTGAAACCAGGTGGCGCTGTATGTGATGTCACTTTAAGCTAAGTACTTAGGGGTAGTTTAGAGATTATTAACACCAAAATGGATTGACAACAGCAGTGTTTTCGTTACAGGGGGCACGATGACCTCAAACGTAGCCGGGGTCGCTCCTATGCCGGCGACCTCTCTAGGACCTGTAAACAGTCTAGGCGAGACCCCTCGGTGGCCTGAAGGGGGTTACCAGCAATCAAACGTGCCTGTCCAACAATGGCCGCCGCAAAACCAACACCATTATTACAGATAGCATACGTCAAACTATCAAGGATATTGACTGAATGAACACGCATAACGACTGCACTAATAACTGCCGTTTTACCCCGAATAAAATAATTCTAAACTAGTTTACTAATAAATCGGTGGAATAAGATGGCAAATGTGATTTGACATGTGAATGAAAAGGACAGCAAAAAAATCTACCTGATCTAGTATAAGTTAACTATAATAAAGCTATACAATTATAAACTAGACGTCGCTTTCTTTTTAAAAATGCTGTCTGCTTAATGAAAATCTAGTGATTGGTTCAGTTGGTCAGGGACTGGATATATCGGTATAAAATATCTGTTAAGTACGAGTGAAAATATCAGTACTGAAATCCTGTACCTATGTATGTACCGGACACCGGCATTCATTCCCTAGTTGGTAGCAACCATACTAGAGTAGAGCCACAACCTTAACATTTGTTTCTATCATAGTCAGTCATCGGCTTTGACAGCCGCGACAAAAAGTATGGACCTGGACAATAACCATATGAGATGACATAGGCTAATCGTGTTCACTCGCCCCCGCCATGCCGCGCACCTTACCTCTAGACGTTTTCGATGGCCGACTGAATTAAATAATTGTTAAGGCTGTGGGAGAGCTATCAAGATAAGATTTCCAGTAGTATTTATAATGTGAATATAATAATAAAATTACTAACGCAGGTGTTTACCAGCCTTGTATGCAAATACTTATGTTCAAGTAATCGGCACATGATGGATTTGATACCTCGTAAGATAAATGCGATACTCAAACTCGAGACTTATTGTCTTATATCTTTAATAATCTGTATGTGATTTAATTGTCAATTCTTCCATCAAAAGAAAATCATACAGAAAATTATTTTATGGATAACACAAAACACATAGGTACTTACAGACCCACCAACTTCTCTAGATCTTACAGCTTCAGAAACTTATCATTTTAGGGTTATATGTATTTAGAAATAACGTCATGTTAAAAAATTACCCATTTTGATATAACACGGACGCGAAGCACTAAGAATTTCGTACATTGACCTTTTACTTTTTACCCTGTGTCAGTTGTCAAAATATTAGTAATTTTTGATGACAGCGGTCGGTCATCGCATCTGTGCGAGCGCGACAATAATTATGCGCGTGCAAGAGACAAATAGTGACCAGTCATTGAACGAAATACTTCCTGCTTCGCGTCCGTGCTATAGGTGTGGCATCATTCCTAAATCACATTTAATTAAAACTGTCACTTGATACTTATTATTACTCATTAATATTAAATATTCAACATAAATGCAGCCTTTCATTAACTAGGAGAGTGTATAGATTAGTTATGTAAGTTCATTTATTTGTTGTTAAATGTTAGTATTGTATATTCCATAGAATAGAACTAGTTACATAGAAACTGACGTGATGCTGGCTTAATGTACTGAATGTACAATAGCCATTAAATAACAAGATTAATTAAATTAAGTTTTTTCGAATATTTAAAACCAAGTTAGTGTTGCGATACCCGTTGTTCGGAAACTCTTATGTCTTGACACCAATTTTAACACCTCACAGCCCTCAAACCTAAATAAGGGCTATACGTATTGTTGGTCGTCACAAATGTTAATGAGACGTTTGCTTAAATAAAGTGAAGGCCTGCCTAAAACCAGTTATCGTTGAATACTGTTGGGTTGTATGTACCTTACCATGGGGCTATCGAACGCAGCCTAGAAATGGTTGTTTATTTTTTTTTAATAGCGTCACCACTCGGATCTTAAATAAGTCGGTGGGTCTATACCTAGTATGAAATAATTGAATGTAATTAATTGATTGATTTAGTTCAAACGATAAAACTTTTCAATATTTTGTAAACAATTTTGGAAAGTTCCAGACGTAATTTGTGGCCCAGCAACAACTAATGATATTTCGTTTGTATATGCTATATTAGGCAGAAAACAATACCCGTGTATCCAATTCTTTCGACACCAAGCACACTGTGTTATTTAAAATTAGGTTATGCTAGCAGCTTCGCCCGCCCTAAATTCGGTCATCGGCGTGGTATTCTTACGGCAACTCCTTGAATATACTATAGAACTTGCTATGGTTCTTTCAAGTGTAATTCGGTGTTATTCCCGCTGAAACTTCTGAATTTGTCCAGGATTATAAGTGGCCTATGTGTTTCTCTGTCCTCTCAACAATGTCTGTATCAAAAAGCAGCTCAATTGAATGCTCTGTTTTGGCGTGATTGGGTTATAAACAATCTTACAAACCTCTACATTTGTAATAGTAGTACGTAGTAGGGTACTATGCTGTGGGCACTAGGGTTATATTTGTTTCTCCGGAACCCTGTCTGACAGAATATAAACTACTGTAGGTCTTTTTATATAAGCATTGTATTCTTGTTATATAAGTGTTGTGTTGTTTCTTGTCTATGACACCACAGACGTTTACAGTCGGAAAATATAATATACGAAGGTTGTATAAATTAATATATTGATTTAAGAGCAAATACGACAGTCCAGAAACTTGTTTTAATTTATACCTATGGTGCAAAAAAAACACCAGCAGCAAGCCACACGCTTCCTTTTTCTAATCCCGGCTTAAATTATTCCCGTTGTCTAATCCCGGCTTAAATTATTCCCGTTGTCTAATCCCGGCTTAAATTATTCCCGTTGTCTAATCCCGGCTTAAATTATTCCCGTTGTCTATTTCTCAGCTCGTAGTACTTACTGTCTTTGTATTCATTCTGCTTATTTAATGAAACTCATTTGTTGCTCCCACAACAGTGCTTCTCACCCGTAGTACTACTATGCGTAAAGGAATATTTTATAATATTCTTGTTAAAGGAAACATGCGTAGGTAGGTACAATTTTACGTATTTGCCATGTATTAAATAATGACGTACACAAACTATATAACTACAGGATAACTGTAAAAAAAACATTCTTATTTAATATTACGAAATCTTTTTCGATTATACTAGTATATTACGGCATAAACGTAAATTTGGTACAATAAGGGCACACCATAGCGCCTAACCAAATGGACACCGCACCGCGTGGTGTTAAAAAAAAACCTGCGCAACTTTCCCTACTAATTTCGCTCGTGCCTCGACCTTAAACTAGAGGCAGGCGGGGTGGTGGCGCGGCAACGGCTACGGTAACCGCATATCAGGCGGGTTGTTTTCTTGTTTGCCTGCCAGCCTTCACACATCCCCAATGTTGAGTATCCTCCTTTTTTTTTCTTGTATGCAGGTTCTTCACGATGTTTTCCTTCACCGAAAAGCCAGTGGTGACAATAAATAAATCAGTGTAAGTACTTAAGAAATTAAGTAAAGACTCATTAGTACACGGTGACCCCGGGGTTCGAACCTCCGCCACTTGGGACGTGAGGTGAAATTGAAACCCCTCCTCCTCGGCACCACCGACTACGCTTGCCACGTAGTGCTATAATATTCTGTAGCCCATTCATTAATTTAAAAAAATCAAGCTACTGCAGCCGAAAACATAACAGACGTAACAGTAAGTGGCTGCATAAGGAAATTTAAGGATCAAGTATGATGGCACACATAGACCAAGCCCATGTCAAGACCACCAGACGCAAAAATCCTATTGAAGATGATTTACAAGAAAAGTCGAGATAAAAATTGATTGGGTATAATTTATTTAGTTAACACTAATCAATATCAACTGTATTTACAATATCTCAGTCCATTCACTCGACACAAATTTAACAAATGCCAGAAAAATCACGAAAAATATAATATATTTTATAACATCAGACATAAAAATCACTCAATTTTTATTACAAATTATGAGGTGTAGTTGAAAGATTTTAAGAAAATTAATATGTTAGACCGGGAGATAGTGACAGAAAATACTGGGTGATTTGTACCAGTATGGCGGTTCTTCAGGGGTCTAACTACGTAATGACCAAAAGAAAAATAATGGGAATAGCGCTGGTACCGCTTGAAGAACCGCCATACTGGTACAAATCATCCAGTATTTCCTGTCACTATATCCCGGTCTATTTTGGTTACATTTTTCCTTTTTGTAACCATAACAAAGGCGATGAATAAAACGAATGTTATTTATAGAAAACAGTGTAGCAGGGCAAAGGCAATAGCACGGACCTTTGATATTTCCTCGAGTACGATTTTTGATACCAATTCGGCAATTAGAAAAAAAATATTATGAAACCTGAGCCCTCACAATATGCCTACCCAACCCCTTCAGGATACAATATCGGGATAGTGAATTCTTAAATTACAAGTTTCACATTTAAAAAGGGTAGTATTTGTTAACATTTCATGTCACTAGTTTTATGTTATTAAAGCTTTCTGCTGTTGCGTAGATATGAGTTTAAATCTGAAGTCCCATTATGATTTTTCATTTCTACTAAAACATTAAACATTTTACTACTGAAATCGCGTTATTACTTTAATATTGCATTTCACAATTTCGCAGCGTCAAAAAACAATATGTACAATCATAAAATTCCGGTTACTTGTTAAATAACTAGATTTTTTTTACTGATTGAATTCGATAAAACTGGTTATTTAATAATGATGTTTCAGGTAATGATGTACTCGTAAGTGAAGTCAAACTGACAGTGAAACAAACATTTTTAACCTTCTGACCTGGGGTGTATAGTCGTTAGTGTCGTTGAAAGTTAACATCATTTCAATATGGCGACTGTAGTTTTGATTTTTGACCACCGGCTCATAAAAGTTTATTGCAAAATTAGGATAATCTTCAGATTTAATATTCAGATTCTTTTTACATTATATTCAATTAAGTTGTGACAAAACAGTGGTATTATTACGGACAGTTCTTGCATGTCGAGAGCGCACGTGGACTTTATAATATACCATACACTTAGCACAGAACTTCTGTGATAAGTGTATTATAAGGGTCAGAGATATTATGAAAATGTTGCAACGGAATGATACCCACGTTTTACCATTGGTTTTACGTCTCACAAAAATAATAGGTGATGAGCCATACCGGGCATAAACCTGAGTTTTACAATTCACAATAGACTATTCCACTAAGTTTAGAAATATCAATTTAATAAGCGATTTGCGTTGACAGTATTCTTATGTAAAAAAAAACTTTTTGAATTATCAAAACATACTAAAAACTGACCGAGATATAGGCAATCTAAGTTTTTGGTAAAATGTGTGACCCGTAAAACGAAAACTGATAAAATAAACAAATTAATGAAAATATGTATATTAATAAAAAAAATCGAAAAAATATAAGAAGTTATTAGATTTCTGAAGGGTCGGCAACGCGCGAGTGATGCCCCTGGTGTTGCAAGCGTCCATAGGCTACGGTGACCGCTTACCATCAGGCGGACCGTAGGCTTGTTTATATATAAAAAATATATATTTTGGCATTCGATTCTTGCCACTTATAAAAATATTCTAGCTTTTTTTCATATAAATACCTGAATTGAAATTACGGAAGCAGATTATTACTTGCTACTAAAGCAATAGTAATAATAATAATTTTAGATATATCATACGGCGCCATCTGGTGCCAAACTAAGCAAAGCTTGTATTATGAAAACCAGACAACGGATACAAATACTTACATACTTATTTTTGTAATTAAATACATATCATACATAAATACACCCAGACTTACAAAAATGTTTGTCCAGTGCAGGAATCGAACCCACACCCTCTGCACAGCAGACGGCCACACTTCCAATTAGACTTCGAGAGAGTAATTGTAATGTTTGGGGGTGTATATTCCATTCCATGTCATTATCTGTTTTGTTTATTTTAATAATGAAACGAAAACAGAACATTTTGCGTTAATGTGTGTATTTGTTTGCCGCCCATTGCCGAGCACTCGACTACCTACTGTAGGTATTTCAACGAAGCCTAAGTAGGTAACAAAAAGGTCTTGCCAATATAGGTGTAATATAAAATATAAGATTTACCCGATACAAAAAGAAGGTATAGCGTAGAAAATTTTGTAGGTATCTAAATAAACACTTACGTCGAATGGTCTTCACAGCAATATGCTCTTGTTTTTGTAGAGAGTTCATCCCTTCTCATGACCATTTTTTTTCTAACATTTACGTCTTTAGGCACCATTACAAATGTTTTTTTCGGTGTATGTAAAGTTGTTTACTTGCATTTTGGAACAAACAATATTTATATTTATTATATGACTTTTGCTTAGATAGAGACATATTAATCAACTCTCGTTCTGTAAATTAGTGCGCGTACCTATAGCAGTTTGCAGTGTAACTACGCGGTCTCAAGCGCTGTGACGTCATTTTACTTCGCACCGCTAGCGCCACGTAAGAGCTAGCGTTTTTGCTCACGCACTAAAGAAGCGAACTTTAAACTGCTCTAACTTTGTCAGTTTTTATCGTATGATAATGTAATTTGCATCAAAATTCAAGTTTTGAAAAAAGGTGAAATAATTTATTGGTTAGTTTTGCTCTCACTGCGGGAATCGATTGCTTTGACATGGCAGTCCAAAGCAGGTAGTACTAGTAATTGCTCCACTCTGGCTTCGTGGGCTTCTTGTAGTTAAAGGTCAACGCTGTGATAGTGGCGTGCCTTAATGAGAGTTTACATCAAAATGTATAAAAATAAGGCAAACACAGCCAAGAACTGTTACCTTATTAAGGCCATCCCTGCGGTCCACTAGCGCCGCCATTGGATATTTTGTATTAATTGCTTGTAGCAAGTGTATTTAAAAAATTTGATTGAACGATATATGATTCTAGTTGTTAGCAATTTTTAGAACGTTTTGAATTGTTTCTATTATATATCTCTGAGTTGTAGAAAGCAAATCTGCTAAAAGTGGCCACTTTTAGCAAATATGCTATCTACAACGTGCATGTTGATTCTATAAACATTAATAATTGTTCTAAAAATATGTCATGTTTAGTTTTATATTTCGTTAAATAAAATTTTTGAAATACGCTTGCTACGACCAATAAATACAAAATATCCAATGGCGGCGCTAGTGAACCGCAGGGGTGGCCTTAATATCTGCCGTTACCCTTATTAGGCTTACTTCTGAATGCCAAAATAAACATAATACGGTAAAAAACTACATTTTTAAATTTAATATGGAAACACAACAAAAAAACATTTGCAGAGCAAAGATGTATTTAGAACGTTTTGAATTGTTTCTATTATATATCTCTGAGTTGTAGAAAGCAAATCTGCTAAAAGTGGCCACTTTTAGCAAATATGCTATCTACAACGTGCATGTTGATTCTATAAACATTAATAATTGTTCTAAAAATATGTCATGTTTAGTTTTATATTTCGTTAAATAAAATTTTTGAAATACGCTTGCTACGACCAATAAATACAAAATATCCAATGGCGGCGCTAGTGAACCGCAGGGGTGGCCTTAATATCTGCCGTTACCCTTATTAGGCTTACTTCTGAATGCCAAAATAAACATAATACGGTAAAAAACTACATTTTTTAATTTAATATGGAAACACAACAAAAAAACATTTGCAGAGCAAAGATGTAGTTGTGATTTTCATCAGCCAGACTTGTGCCTCAATAGCTCAATTGGTAGATCACTTACACGGCATGTAAGGAGTTGCAGGTTCAAGTCCTGGCTTGAGGTTAATCTTTTAACTGCATCTTTGCTATGAAAATATTTATTTACATTGCAGAAATAGATATGTAGTAATTTGAAAATTTTGGCAGCTATCGTAATCGACCGACAAAAAGGCTATCAATTGACTTATTTTCAACTTACATTAACCATAAATCTTAGAAGGCATTCCATTTGTCTTTGGTTGCCTTTACACATAAAAAGCTTTTTATGTCATAGAATTTAAAACAGCATTAAAAGCCTCCACAAACAGCCGACGATAGCGGCTTTACCCCGCCGGTTAGCCGGGTACATAGGATCGATTTTTTAAATTTCTCAGCTAATTCAAATTTGTAGTAAAGTTGCATATCATCCTAACTCTTTTTTTGTGTTACTCATATTTGCCAACATGTGCTACTAACAAAGGACAACACAAAAAAATAAATAAAAAACGACTTGCGTGCCGGGTAAAGGACCAAATTAGCGCTGGTTGTCTGTGGAGCCTATAATTAAGAAAAACATTTCATAAAATTAAATATTCACAAAAATACAGGTGCGATCAGAAGCTACAAACGAGTTGTAATAAAGCCGCCTAATCACGAACAGTAATATTGAGCTGTAGAATTTTTCGTGAAAAGTCGCAAACTCGGTACGCAGCTTCTGAGCGACGCCCATGCATTGCCTAACATGATGTATTTAACCAGCAACACTACTAAACTATATAACGAAATTGTTATTTTAAGCCCCTCCAGGTAAATACATTATCTTAGGTATGATCCCCGGGTGTAGGTTCTGAACTCTACTGGTGCAAAATAACTTTAGGATTTAAAAAGACATGTTGGAGCCAGTGAGGCTATTACAGATCACAATCACAATCTGAAGTTACCTTCCCCGCGTTTACAATAAATTTGATAAATGCAAATCAATCATTCCAACCTGCATTGTTTCTCATAGTCTTTACAACAATTAGATGTGATTTTAGGATCATGATTGTTTGGTAGTTGGTGGTGCAGGGTTTGTGCTAATATCTACTAAAGTAGCTTCCGCAGTTTCTAATGGAGCCACTTGACTTGGTTCTGTAGAGTCAGATGTTGGAAATTGTGGTATTACATGTGTAGTTTGCATTTTTCTTACTGCATCCATATTAACTTTGGTAGTAAGGTTCTTTTGTCGTGCTTGTTCCGAAGTCTTAGACAATCTCTCACTTAGTGCTTTCAGCGCAATTTGCCTAGAAAAAAAATATACATTACAATATACAAACATAAAAGTAAAAATACACATAGATATGTAAGAACAGAACCCTTATTGTTGCGTCATGTCTGTCCATCTGGCTAATGATTGTAATGAAGTATTACAAGCATATGTGTTATGTAATTATAAACCTCTACAGAGTTTTGTAATGCAATTAAGATAGGAAATATTTTAAAGGTGGTTATAAGGTTATAAGAAATGAAAAATTGGACAGATTTTTGAAAATCCAATGAAATTTACGTTGTCTTTTTACTTAACCTATATTTTGCCAATTATAAGGTTCGATAGTTATGTCCTCTTCCTAGTTTTAAAAATCTATGAATAAATCACCATAATAGAGACTTATAAAAACTTAACAAAAAATATTATAAACAAGGTTTGTTTACGAGTTTCAGATATCCACAATTGAATTTTCAATAGTAAAAACAACCAAGTAAACCTCCTGCAGAATCCCATGTTGTTGTAAAAACTGTTCTCAATTCAGTTTGAAGGCTACATAACCTATGCCGTCGCTAGAATGCTCAAAATACTCATATCCCCAAAGGCCTGTTAATTGCATACGCGCCATAAAAATATCTTTATCAAGCAAAAATATTATACCGTCTTCGTTCCATATCTTGTGGTTCGACACCTGGCATGGATATAGTGACACCTCTGGGACTGAGCGCCAGGTGAACGCGGCGCGGGCTCGGTGAACAGATGCCGAGACGCACCAAACAGCGGTGCGGTGGACCAAGGACGCCTCGCACTATCGGCTGTAACACCGTCGGGAAGAAGCTAAACACAGACAAAGTAAACTTAATTGAATAATACCAATATTTGTTGCTTAACGATTTTATTATAACGCATTGAGTACTGTCTATATAAATGGCAACTGTTCTTTTTTAAAATTTTGCAGTGTTTATGAACCAATGAACCAGTCTAAGTGAAATTGTTAAATCATTGCTTACATTGGGGCCAGACGGTGCTGTGTGTAATGTCCAAAAATAATTATAATTATTAGTAAGAACTCTCAGTTTTTCTTTATTTGTATACTCTAACATTTTTTATCTGGTCACAAAATACAAGGTTAGGTAAGAAATACATTGTGATATAAGCCTTCATATATCCAGGTTGGTGCATTGGCCAACTCTGACACACCTTGGACAAGGCTGATTTGTGTCACAGTCTACTATATAGGCCTAGTGTGGATTTTACAAATGTTTAGGTCTCCTCAACTTGTTTTCCTTGACCTAAAATTCAACGTGCATGGTAAAGGTACTTGAGCATAAAAAAACTCATAAGCAAAGCAAGATGGGCTTTCGAACTTAGCATTCACCATTTACCAATTTCAAGACATGACTCGGAAACCACTAGGCCAACACGGCATTAGCATACAATATAAAGAGATTGTAAGGCAAGGTTACTGTTTTTTTGAGGTTTATAATTTAAGGGCTTGAAATAATTTGTGTACTAATACACATTTCTTGAGACATAAATGTGATTGGTACTTAAGTTTTAATTCAGTTTTTTTTTTTTAATTATTTATTCTCTAAGACTAGATAAATCATTATTTTATAATTTACAAATTCAAGAAAGATATGATTTTCATTATATAGGTAATAAACTAAACCTGAATTTTAAAATTTATTCTACATACAAGTTTTATTCATAATATTATGCAATAGACCAGTTGCAACCAAGTGTGTATTTCACAAGGAAGACTTTTCAATTAGTTACAATAAGTATGATGGTAACATCTATTTATAGTGAACTACCAAAAGTTTGGTATCCAATGTAGGTATTCCTATTTTATTCATAGACTGAAATCTAAAAATGGTGCCAAGAAAGGCTTCATCAGTTTATACATATATTCACTAGGTTCCATACCACATCAGCCCCTATAGCTTGGTGTGCAATTTGGCGTTTCAGCGGTAGCTGTTATAGAATGATTATTATCCGACCAAATACAAAGGATTTTTGATAAGGTTAAATAAAAAAATATCTTCTTTATTAATATAGCATTTCATCTGATAAGTAGCAGCCATTAACAGCATCAAAACTATGCATTTCTGTTAGATCATTCCATGTAACAAGTGTTACCATGCATATGCTTTGAAGCATGAATATCTCACTATGTTACTATTGGAACCACTATTTTTCAATAGCGTTTCAGCTGCTATTTTGTATCTTTAATAGGGTTGAAATATAATTTGTTTATTCAAATTCCAAATGACAAGTATTTATAAGAAAAGTATGCATAACAGCTGTTATACATAACTCTATCAATTCCCATTATCAAAATATATGGTTATGGGGACACCACAAATCATCCTACAAAATTTTTGTACACTCTAACCATAACCAAAACAAACAAACAAAGAAACGTGAAATTATTTTAAGTCTGGTTTTATTCCTTGCACCCCCTTTTTGTTACACTGGCCATTTTTTTGTACACTCTAAATTGAATAGGAATAGGAACAGGTGTCATGTTAATTCGCCAGAGTTGTAGTACCTACTTAAATAACATAATTAACATGATTTAAACTAAACTACTTTCTTTTTTTTTTATAAAATTGTTCCCTAATGATTATTTGTCATATTATCTTTGATTTGATCTTTAAATAATTGCCCTTTTAAATTATTGGTTATTACTATAAGACATACATAAATTCATAACATCACACCTATTTTCCACAGGGGTGGGCAGAGCTTACAGACCTGCACTTGCTACGACCTTGTCCCTGCTTTTATGCATGTTCTTCAGTTTCATTGTATTTTATCAAATTTATTTCGCTTTCACCATTTTCATTTATATTGGATTTCTTATATAAAAAATCTAGTTATTTAGCGTTTATCGTTGAATGACCCTGTTTTAGAATATTACACACATACACACACAGGTTTGTAACTTAAGTCATTATATATTTACCATGAAAAAAATACAAATTTTACTTTATGAATTTACAAATAAAAATCTTAACAAAAACCTATCTATAAATCCTGAACTGCTTGTAGTTGTAAAATAAAGATTCAATTCCTCTTAATATAAGGCATCAACCTTTGGATGGCTGGAAAGTGAACTTTGGAAGTGACTTACTTATCAAAGCTGAAATTGTCTGCCATGTCTCCTTTAGATCCATTGCTGTGTCGTTGCCAGAATCTAAGGTATATCCATGACAGGATGGTGCCACTGCCCCACATGCAGGGATAGGTCCCCTCAAGTGCTCCCACTGCCCACAGTATGATTGCACTTATTAGAATCAACAGTGGCAGTGACCTATTAGTCAATTTACCTGAGAACAATAGTCCATTAGTGAAAGATGGTCAACAATAAATGAAAACTAGATAGTTATTTGCAATGCAAGGCTATAAAATTGTTATTTGGACCGAGTGCTTCTAAAGAATACCAAGCAAATGAAAGATTCTATCTCCTCCTGAGTGTCAAAAGCATGAGATGCTAATAACTATGCCATTATGCAGAACACACAACTTTACATCCCACTACATAAATGAAAAAACAAGGAAAATATAAATGAAACAAGAAAAAAAATTGATTTATTAAAAATATTTTTGGTTATAAATAAATAGAAACATGCCACATAGTACCAAGTTTTACAGGTGTGATTCAATTTTGGCATATTTATAAAATACAACCAAACAGCTTGTTACTGCAGTCCTTGCTACCTAGCTTAGCTTTTTTGTTTCTAAGATACTTAAATATGCAGAAAAAGATAGGCAGCAGAGAGTGTAGCAACAAGCTGTTCCATTGTCTTCATAAATAGGGCATGAGCCAAGCAAAGAATGGGCGAAGTGTGCCCTGGGAGCAGGCGGCGGGTGCTAAAATCAAATGTTGCTAATGTTACTTTAAATAGTACTTTTAGAAATAATTCTTTATTTTTTATTTTATTTTTTGTACATAAAACTATGGCTAGCCAATAAATTTCTGTCATATACTTTACAAAAATATTTCTTATAAATATGGTAGCTTATCCTGCAAGGATAAACAAAACATCATGATCTAATTCATAGTAGTTATTTACCACCTTTTTGTAAGGCATAAAATTATTTAATTTAACATTTTTTTTACGAAAACCTTTTAAACAATTAAAATTTTTTTTTTATTTCATTGTTCAAAAGTAGCTTGTGCCTAATAAGTAATTATTTACCAAATTTTTTTTTATGCGAAAGTAGTTCATGCCTAATGTGACGATACGTCCCGGTTTGGGTGGGACAATCCCAGTTTCAGGCAGTCTGTCCCGGTGTCCCCAACAAAGCCAACATAGTCCCGGTTTTGCAAGCAGACCCAACGATAGTTTAAAATTATTTTTTTCCGCTCGAAATTTTGTGTTATTCTATCTTCTATAATAAAATGTAAGAAACTAAAAACTGTAAATGTGCTTACCCAATGCAGTCTTAATTATCAGATGATCTGGCATAATCTGCTTTACTGCTACACATACTGCAGCTAAGTAGCCAGCCAGCCCATGAACATGTATGTCAAATAAATACGAAGCTTGTCCCGTACATGCAAATATCACTAAATAGTAAAATGTAGTCAAAAATGCAACACCAAAATTAGTCAACAAGAAAAATTTCATCATTTCCACTTGGCCCCATAGTGGTTCTATTAACTTTCCACATAATCCTACAGTCACAATATCAATAATCACTTCCCATAAATGAATCTCAAGAAACCAGAACGTAAAAGTAGACCATAACTGAAACGAAGGTGGTAACAAATATCCTGGAGTAACACTAAGAACATCCACAACATCGTCAGAAAATGATAAAATATATCCAATTACTACTACTACACAGATGAATTTTACAGAAGGTGATGTATTTCCTAATAAAGCCGAAAACTGTTGACGTAAGTACGGTAAATTACGGCTAAAAACCCTAAACGCAGCCATTTTTATGACCACAGATTATATTATTTATTTTATATTTATTGACAGTGTAATTTTTTTTATTTTATTCAGTTTAAATCAGGCATCTTTAAAAAATAGAAAAAAAATCCATATAGCCTGGCTTAAACACGCCAATAATGGCGCGGTGCCAGAACAATAATTTTATTTTTACCAGCTTATTGTTTCCAATTCATATGTCTTTGACGCATAATTGATTGATGTCTTCTAGAAAGCTACTGAAATTTGCGTTTGTTATCCGTGGTACCCCCAGTAGTACCACCAGTGGTACCACGGTTACTTTTCCCCAACCGTGATACCACAGTGTTACCACGGTTAGTTTTTTCTAACCCTGGTACCACTCAGAACTGCTACCTCTCTTAGGCCAATCAGCCCTAAAAGCGCTTAAAAAAAGCGCTAGATTCCGCTAATGTGCTTTAACAAAAAATAGCGCTAAATTCCGCTAGCTTTGCATGAACAAAAAATGCATAAAAGTAAGAAGTTTTTATTTATTTTAATGCAAATTGGCATAATTTTAAATCTAAATTAATTAAATATTAATAAGTACGGCTAAACGCTTTCGATGTCAGAAGGATCAGGTTGAGTTGACTGAATGCCTGAAGGTCCAAGTTGCGCATCGTAAACCAACAACCAGAAATAATTTATTTTAGTTGGGGAATACCCTAAACAAATGGAACGGAAGCTAAACTAAATACGGTGTTGCTGCGTTATTTCTACTTTTTGGCAAGATTGCGACGTGATTACAACTAAGTTTGGTCTGCCATAAAAATGCGCTATATTTTCCGCTAGGAGTTAATTTTAAAATTTTGGCGCTATGTGTCCCAAAAAAGCGCTAGATCTAACTCCTAAAGCGCTAAGTTGGCAGCACTGGTACCACTGATCTTGTGTATGTTGCATGTATGCAATAAATACACGTGTTTTCTTTTTTTCTTTCTACTTTTTAGCCGACTTCAAAAAAAAGTAAGTTCTCAGTTTGACCTGTATGTATGAATAAATGTATGTTGGTTTGTCCACGATTATTTCGTGTTTGGCTTAACTGATTTTGATGCTGTTTTCAGAAAAGTAATTGTTACGTCGTAAAAGGTTTTGGTAAACAACAAATGGATACAGGATGGTCAGGATCTATTGATGGGATCCTGGAAAAATCAAGGGAACTCTTGAAACTTTTATAGGCACACTTGAAGCGATTTGGGTATTTTTATACCACTAAGCTGGCAAACAAGCTTGCGGTCCTCCTGATAGTAAGCGGTCACTGCAACCTATGGACGCTTGCAACACTCGCGCGTTGCCGACCCTACAAAAATCTTGACTGACTTCTTTCTTAAAGAACCCCATGCTGTAGTCTTTAGAGAAAACCTCGGCAAGGAGCTCACTCCACAACCTAAGCGCTCGCGGGAGGAAGTTTCTCAAAAACTACGTGTGAGGATGATTTTCCTGCCGATGGCGCGCATCAAAAGCGGTTTAACCAAACTCGAAATAATCGCGGACAAACATACAGGTCAAACTGTGAACCTCCTCTTTTTTTGAAGTCGGTTAAAAATTTCAGTAGATCCCTTGATTTCTCCAGGATCCCATCAATATATTCTGACCTGATGACCATAGGACCTTGGGTACCCATTTGTTGTATACCAAAACCTTACGTACGTACAACGTAACAAATACATTCTGAAATCGGTTTAGCCAAACGCGAGATAGTCGCGGGCAAACATATGTACATACAGGTCAAACTGAGAACCTCCTCTTTTTTTGAAGTAGGTTAAAAGTAGAAAGAAAGAAAAAACACGTGTATTTATCGCATACATGCAACATGCACAAGATCAGTGGTACTACTGGGGTACCACGGTTAGAAAAAAGTAAGTAAGTACTACTGGGACTGGGGGTACCACGGATAACAAATGGAAATTTGTCATCTAAGCCTACTTGTCTAATTTTAAAATATAAACGAGTCTGCATTGTTTAAAATCACACTAAAAACTCCATTTACAATATAAAACTGTGAATGGATTTTTCAACAAAACCTATTGCGATTAACTCAAATGAAGTTTACTAAAACCATACCCACGGGGAACTCCCCTCCTGGCGCTGACTCACCTTCGGGTTCGAGGCTCACGCTGGTCGAAGGACGACCCCAAGCCGAAGCTCTCCCCGCCCCGTGGGGAGCCCTTGAGCTTTGGGCGCTATTTGGGCTGAGACTTCTTCAGAGTCTCGCCTCAAAAGCCCGGTGGAGCAGTAATGGCTGCAGCAGCCAACTGCATTCTTTTTGGAATGAAAAAGCATTATTTTCATTAACTTTGACACCGGTCATCCGTTGGCTTTGGGGCGCTGGCACCGCGGCAGCTTCACATAAAAATAAGACAGCCCTATAATTTGCACACCAAATTGCGCGCGTGCGTACACCGTCTTGCTTATAAAGTAACTAGTATCAGATATTTCAAACTGCAATTCTATATAAAGAGTCCATGTGTAACGTTACAGTTCGTTATAAAGAGAAGATATTTTTTCAAACTATTTATGTGTTTGAAGATACGGTAATTAATTTATTTCGTAGTTTATAAAATGCATGATACTACTTCTTTGATATTTGAATCTGTTATTTTTTTTTTAATAAGCGCAATAAACGCATTCAAAAGTTAGTTGCAACTTATAATAGATCAAAAGAAAAGAAAGGATCTGAAACATTTTCCGTCTTTGAAAGCAAGGATTCCTCAGTCAAATGATCATATTTGTGAGGCAGATTTATCAAATATTTTGGGTCAATTCAAAACACGTTTTTATGATTTCAGTAAATTGGCAAATATAAAATTATTTATGACTTATGCTTTTTTGTGTAAAAACATTGAGGAATAAGCTACTGAAATAACAAGTCAATTTAATATGGACTCATGTTCTGTTGAAAATGATTTATTGCAGATTTCAACAGATATATATCCCAAAGCCACAGTATCTGATACAAAATTCTGGTCTTTTATATCGAAAGATAAATATCCGAATCGAGGGAAACTCATCCGTCAACTGTCGGCAATGTTTAAGTCAGCTTACTTGTGCGAGTCTGCATCTTCTGAAATGAACATAATTAAGTCAAAATATCGCAACCGATTAACTAACGAACATTTGTCATCATGCTTGCGATTAGCACTCGGTAACTACGTACCATCTTATGAAAGACTGCTATACCCACTATTTCTAAAATTGAAAATACGTCTTCTACGTTTGCATTTTCATTCGTTTGAAGTCATTTTGACAGTAAATGTTTTCAAAAATATCAAACAACAATACCAAAGCAGGAGACAACACGTGCATTAAACAAAACATGTTTTGTGTAATGTTTTGGCGAAACACGAACAGGAACCGGCTTTATGAAGGTTTAGTAATGACAATAACGTATTAATTATAAATAGATCATTACACAAAAAAACATTTGTACAATATTCAACCTAAGATTAAGTAACTGTTTCATTATACTAAGTAGTAGTTTAAGTAGTTAGTCTTTAAATTTTTTTTTTCTTTACTGAAGCTGAAACTTTCAACATACACAAATCTCAATTCCTCTTCCGTTTATTTTGAACATAATCTGACGTGACGCTGTTGGCAAAATATACATAATTTTATTTACGCCACTGATAAGATAAAATTAGATAAGGTAAGATGGAATACAAAGATGACTTATTATAGAATATCTATTATTCTCGAACTGTGTTAGGTATTTTTCTATTCCTCATAATTTGTGGCTATAATACCTATGTACGTGTTACATCACATTTATAGGGTTCCTTCTGAGCCGCGCTGAAATTTAATAGTAAAACCTAATTTTAGCCCCAACTACCCGTTCCGTCTGAGCGCATCTGATAATTTCAGCGACGCTATTATTTTCCAAACGAAACGCGTTTCGCGTCATTTTTAAATTTATTTTTTTTAGATACTAAACAAAGATATATAGTTCATAATGCAAAATTAAACTTTTCTCTAAAACAAAAAAAAAATATTTTTCTCAAAGGATTCACTTTCACATTTGACAGCTGTCAAAAAGGAGAGTAAAATACCCACCTCCCAACATGAGTTTATTTAGCAACATTTCGTAGCAAAACCGCTCAGACGAAACGCTAAAAGTCAACATTAGATTTTGCTACCAAAAGCATGAAACGCAAACCGCTTACAATTTCTGCTTAAAAGTAGCCAGATGGAACGCCCTAATTATAACATAGGATTTAATAGTATTAGTATACCTACGGCAAGATGCTTACATATTATTTATATTTCAGAGTAAATAGGGTGATTAATATATGTATGTAAGCTTCTTGACCAACGGTCGGTCGTGGCAGGGTCCACAGACCTAGGATTTTTTCGCTACGGGACATTTGGTTTTTACAGATTAAATTAGACATGGCAACACTGCCTATCGAAAAAAAAATCAGCTGTTATCTAAATATTATTGTTTGTGTGTTATGTGCAAAGAAGAATAGAATATTAATAAGAAAAGAAAGAAAAAGAAGAATGGATGATTTGATTGCATTCTCTATGTAGAATATCTGTTATTGTCGAGCTGTGTTAGGTATTTTTGTATTTTTCATCATTTGTGGTCATTTGGTGCAGCAAAGCATTGGTTATCCAAAAGTACTTATCACTTTTTAGATGTTGGTACAAATTTTATAATTTGTGATGTATATCACCAGAGTAATAGGAAGCGCCTTACTGGTAAATATAAAACTAATTTATAAGAAAATAAAGACAAAGTTTGTTTTACCTTTGTAACGAAAGGTGGCGTTTTGTTGACCGACAATTGATTGTCTATAATCCAACTAAAGGGAATAAGCCGAGATTTATACAGTGTGTCATACAGCATGTATGTATTTTTAACAATGCTGGATTATGACATTAAACATATTGAAACAGTAAACAGAACACGCACCTAAAATTATAATCATAGCTCAGTTTTATTATTGTGCAATTTTAGCAAATGATGTCCACATTAAGTTTTGACTGCTTTGTTTTTCTTTTTCAAGTTGTCCAGGCTTCTTTAAGAAGTTTTTTTCAAGTTTCAAGAAGCTCTGGAAAGCTGTTGGAGATTTATGTTGAATATAATTATGACACCAATAATTGCGCCAAAAATCTTCATTTGTCGGAGCATTTTGTGAAAATTTTCACAACTTTGCTCACCATTACTTGCTCTTTGTAATTTTTCACAGGTCTTCAAACCACTGCTAAAATTTGTCTTTGAATCTCATTAGATTATTATTATACCCTCTAAATCATAAAAAACAACAGATGTTGAAGAAAGGATCATATTATGTTAGATCTTTATCATCTCATCAAAGACTTTTACAACTTTCCAATGCCTTTGAAAAGGTAAACCTGGATAAACTTGGGCTCTCAGAAGTCAGAAAACAGGGATAAAAAATAGAATAATATCAAGATCACCTTTTCTGTTACATCGGAAAAACTGATGGCTGTCATGGAGTTGGATTCCTGACAAAAAAAAAGTACAAACACAATATAATAAACTTTAGAGGCCTATCAGAAAGGGTTGCACTCTTACTACTTAAATTTGAATATCTACTGCTATCAATTATACAAGTATATGCTCCAACAGAAAATACTAAAGAAAAAGAACCAAATTCTACAAAGATCTACACCAGGCACATAACATGTCAGATAAAATTTTACTTGCCATAGGCAACTTCAATGCAAAAATTGGACACCCTGTAAAACATGAAAACTTAATAATGAGGAAATATGGTTACAGTAAAAGAAATAAAAGAGGAGAAATGTTAATATAATATACATTTTTAAAAAAGAAAGAACAATAGAAATGGACTTGGAAGTCTCCAGACCAAAGAACAAAAAATTTAATAGACTTTAATAGACATACTACAAAAATTAAAATATTCTGTAGACCACAGACAAATTTGACAAACATTCACTCTCAATAGAAGTGAAAAAAAGCAGAAAAGCTTTCTTGAACAAACCAATTAATTTAAAAAGCCAAGAAGAAAACAGATGTTTTTAAAGAACATACAACAAAATATTGAAAAAGCTGGTTATACATTTAATGATGTTCAACTCTGCTACAACCAATAATAACTAAAAGTATGAACCCAAAAATCAAAATACATAAACAAAAAAATACTATACTGAGCGAAGAGATTATGCAACATGCAACAAAACTTTATACTGAGTTATACAAAAAATCTCTGACACATGATTACAACCAGACAATTCTTTGTGTGGAGTAAAAATTTAAACTGTTCAACCAAAAACCAAAACTGAAATTCAAAAACCAAAACTTAAAAGATGAAAAAAGCCCTGAACCAGATGGAATAAGAAATGAAACTCTCAAAGTAGGCTTACCTCTATTAATCACCCACCTTACTCAGCTTTTTAACATGATGCTAGAAGAAGAAAAGATAACTCGACAATGGCATTGTCCAGACATAATTTTGTTGTAGAAGAAAGGAAAACCCTTACATATTGGTACCTATAGGCCAATAAGCTTATTAAGCCATATAAGCTTTTTACATGTTTAGTACTTAGTTGGATAACACCTCAAATAGACAGCAAACAACCACCAGAGCGAGCATGATTTTGCACTGGAATTTCAACAATGGACCATAAATAATAGAGAAATACTTGGAATTAAACAAACCACTTTATATAGCCTTATAGACTTCACAAAAGCTTTTGACATATGGAAACATTCATATGGAAAGCACTGAGTAGATGAAAAATATATAAACATTCTTAAGGTAATATACTCCAACAACACAAGTACAGTCAAACATGATGCAGAAGAAATAAAAATAGACAAATGAGTGAAACAAGGAGACCACTTATCACCTAAGATATTCATTGCTGTTCGAACTGGACTCACATTACAAAATATTGCAATTCCAGTCACTTAACAGCTCTTATTGAACTTAAGCTGAGCTTGACCTGCGATCAAACTTGCACCTCACGCAGATTTCTTGAGTTACCTATGTCAAGTGATGATATCTACCGCGCAGGTAGCTTAAAAGGCTGTTTAACAAAATGATTGGTTTAGAAAAACGAATGGTTTGTAATATTTATTATTATTTTTTATTGAACCAAAAGAACAGTGGGTATACTGGTCCACTAAAAAACAAAGACTGTCCCTAGAATTGATAAATAGTGCATTTAAAAGAGTAGTTTAATTACATTATTTGTTGGTGTTGGAAATATAAGATGGATATTAATGACTTCTTAGAGGCACAATTAATGCTTTAGATGTTTTAGACTAAATACAGCAGGTTTAGAATTTTACTTAAACCCATGAAAATTAAGTAAGGTTTCCAGAGGGAGTGAACTATTGAGAGCGACTAACTACGTACACCGAGTGCTGAGGCCATCGGTGTACGTGCTGTCGGCCGTTCCGCTGACCGCTCCGCGCGCTGGACGCTTATTCACTTGGGCAAGACACTGACACTTAGAGCTTTACTTAGTGTCGCACCCCAAGAAAACGCATTATTGCAGTTCGATGTATGCACGGCATATGTAAATGAGAAACATAATGAAGAAATATAAAAACAGCAGCCAGAAGGCTTTAATGTTTTTTCATCCTAAGTTTATCGACAAATATTATATGTTAAACGTTAATAAAATGTCATACAAGCATTTATACATGTTTCAACTTGTTTTTATCGGGTTAGCCTCACCTATATCTCTATGATCTCTGTAAAAGATTTGTTTTTCAGTTACGGATCGCGAATATTTGGGGCAGTGGTGTGATGGCTTGCAGTCAATGCCCTAGTAGTGACATGCAGTTTCTTACCCAATCACAAGCAATATCCCTCGATGAAGAACTTTTCAATGATTATAAATTCAGTGTGGATCAACTCATGGAATTAGCCGGCCTTAGTGTCGCAGCAGCTGTTGCACGCAGTTTTCCACCATCCACGTTAGTTGCTTTTGGATCAATTACCTATAGATTTAATTTTGTAATTTGTCAATGTGTGCCCACAATATGTTAACTTATTTTATCTTAATAACTAACCCGAATCATATTTAAATTTTGAAAATGAAGGAATGTCTCACAAAAATTAATAATTTCTATATTTTTTAGACACAAGTCAGCATTAGTAATCTGTGGACCAGGAAACAATGGAGGAGATGGACTAGTTGCTGCACGTCATATGGTACTGTTTGGCTATGATGTGGCTATATATTACCCTAAACGAACCCCTAAGCCTTTGTATGATAACCTCCTAGAACAATGTAAAAGATTTGGTGTTAATATTGTAGATAACCTTCCATCTACCAAAGACTTACAAATTGATTACAAATTGCTAGTAGATGCATTATTTGGATTCAGTTTCAAACCTCCAGTCAGGGAGGCTCTAAAACCAGCGTTAGACGCCTTGATTGATGGAGGACTGCCAGTTTGCAGGTATTATTTAAATATTTATCCATATTTAACAATATATAATATAAAACGTACGCATTTTGCTTCAACCAAGGTTGACTAAAAAAAAGAAGCGTATTGCTGCGCAGTTGCATATTTACGATGTTGAGTGGACATCGTCTTATGCTAAGACTGTCCAATATGTTTGACGCGTATAATACCTTTCATTTCTTTTTTACTATGTTGATGAACTTAGAGTGACAAACACAAAGGTTTTTAACAGAAATTTTGTTCTTTCAGTGTTGATATTCCCAGTGGCTGGGATGTTGAAAGTGGTCCCGGGACTGAACGCGCATTAAAACCGGCTATGCTGATTTCACTTACTGCTCCTAAACTTTGCTCCAAGCCAGAATTTCTTGAGGGTGCTAAGCATTTTCTCGGCGGAAGATTTGTACCACCGGGAATAATTAAAAAATATAACTTGACACTGCCTCCATATCCTGATCAAGATCAAATTGTACGACTTTATTAGGATGTTTAATTTTTAAATCGGTGAAAGGTAGGTATTGTATCTACATTTGTGCTAGCTTTCGTATACTTAAATTAAATCTAATAAAAAAAACAACGTTATTTTATGTTTGTATGTTGTGTTTACATAACATTTTTTATTATTGAAAATACACGTTTTCATTTTCACTTTCACTTTTTTTTTGAGTGACGGAACCCTTATTTATATTACAAATTTTATTTGTAGGCAAAATCGTTGTAATCATAAGTAAAAAAGGGGTTATCTCTTATAATAACATTAAGGCCAAGTTATCCGAGCGTTTTAGGTATTTATCGTTGCCTGCCTCCGCGTAAATATCGTATTCAGACACCACGCCACCATACGCGGTACCGTGAGTTCATGTCCTTTTAAACTATGAGTTTGCCTCACAGTATACAACTAAGCAGTATCAAAACTCTATTATTACAATGTTCTGTCATAAATATTTTTTTACCAATAATCGAATTTACATGAACATTATATAATCTGATGAATTAAAAGTTCATACATATATTTCAAAGTCAAGTATTACTTTTAGCCATCTTCTTTCAATATCTAGGAGAATAATAAGACTACTGTGACCCTCGCTTACCTACGAACTATCAGACGGAAGCACGGACTCTGCATTCACGCGGTTACATGGCGAAAGTTATTCCTTTTACCGACTTAAAAATAGGAGCAGGAGATTTTTTTCAATTTCAGCCTATATTTTGAGCGAAGCGCTTGAGTATAAATTTTAAAGTTAGGTAGTAATTCTAAATTTTTATATTTTTTAACTAATGTTATACTAAATGTTTCCTATAACCTATTTTTAGGCTCCGCATAGCTAGTTTCATAGTTTCATCATGTCCGTCCGTCCGTTCGTATGTCACAGCCACGTATATCCGCCTTCTATATATTCTGATGAAAAGTTATTTGAACTAGCTTAAACCGCCATTTTGTAGTTGAAGTAAAAAGAAGGTAGCTTTGTAAACATTAGACAGGGATGAAACATTTTTTCGCGCACCCAGGGTTTCGTTTGACAATGCATTTGAGATTTAAGCTTTTTAAATGTATATGCTGAAAGTCATTGGCTCACAAAGTAAAATTGTATGTAATTAAAAAAGAGAAACAACGTTCGCCGGGTCAGCTAGTATAGAATAATAATAGAACACTAAAAAAATAACCTGGTTAGAGAATAACGACAGGACTGTTCCTACCTATACTGTGACTCATTTGTAATCTCGCGAAGGTATTAGGTACAGATTTTATTGTCACTAATGTCACGCAACTCAAAATATTTAAGAGTCGTATAGAATAAAAATAACTACCTACAAACAAACAAATTACTAAACCCATTCTAAAAATTCTTTCACTAATAAAACGCAACACTATTCCTGAGTAACATATTAATTATATTATACTATACTATATTAATTATACATTATACATTCTGGCACTGATATATCTAGTAGGTACAGAGGGCAAAAATACTTGTATCCCGATCGAAAGTTCCTACTCGAATAGATCTTTCTGCAGCTAAAACCGCAGGACACATTTAGAAGGATATAGGTTTAGTCTTAATACTAAAATTCATATGTTGTTAATAATTAAAGTTATAATCTTATTGACTGATATTGTGGTCCACTCTTGTAGGTAAATTTGTACAAAAAAACGGTATTGCGATAGGTACCTAGTAGGTAGGTATTAAAAGAAATGCTAAGGTAAGGTAGGTAGATACCTATTATCTACTTACAATCGTTCTCGTAACATACCTATTTTTAGTTTCTGTGAGGTTAAATATACTGAAATTTCTTTAATTGGATTTGCGTTCCGTGTCTCTAATATTTACACACTAAGATAACAACAAATGCAATAAAGAAATTTACAAATTAAAATGTTTTTTTTATTGAGTCACTGAAGTAATACAAATATTTACACTAAGGCTATGTTCCAAATCACGCAGAGTAATTATCGCCCGGTAAAGTTGAAAAATTAACCCGTTCTGGAACGAGCGTTTGACAGTTAATTTTCACACTGACAGGAGTGATTTTCAACCTTTTCTATGGCAGTGTAAAGAATTCAACTTGACAGTAGGAAAATTACTCTACCCCGGGCGTCCCAAAACCACTTTTTTAACTTCCTCGTTGCGATTTGGAACGCACCCTAATACAACACTATCTATGTATGCAAAGTGGTCAGACTAACATATCCTCTTTGAGATTAACCTATATGTACATAAAGAACCCTACGTAAGCGTCTCTGCGAACACTGCTGACCGGAAAATGGTGTTCGCGAGTTGTTGCCGATAGAATTTAAAGTTTTTCTTTTCTCCTCGAAAAATGATGTATCAAAATAAAAAAAGTAACAATGCAGATGTTTAAAAATATTGAGCCTAATCTATTGGTGTAACTATAAAATCATTAAATTCCTTATATAGTATTTGATGTTTAAAAAAAACAATATCGTGTTATCTTTAGAAAAAAAATCTGTCGAACGAATTACAACAAAATCATGTTTAACCCTAAGAGGGTTTTCTTTAATAAGGGTTATATTTTAATTTGACATAAAATATATTACATTACACACATTTTCAAAAATGGTTAAAAGTGCTACAAACCTGTAAACAGAATTTAATTGCGTAATAAGGTTTCCTAGTTTATCATTTTATTCTTAACGAGTTTATTATCTCCTAACGGTTATTTAATTCATACAAGTCGTTTTCATGCTGTTTGTAATTAAAATATGTTGTCACACTACGTATCTCTTTGCTTATCTTTTTGTATTCCATACATATAAAAGAATATGTTTGTAATTTAATTTTCCACCGTAAGCTGCATGTTTCTGTCATCCACCTTTCATTATGCAAAATACATTAAGTAAAGAAGATGGGTTTAATTGTCGATAACGTGGAATTCAGTGTTGGTATAGTTGTTTTGTATGTAATGAATGACGAACAGGGATTAGTTCATTGCACCAAATAGATAATCTAAAAAAGCATAACCCAGATTTTATACTCCTCTTGAGTACTTAATAACTAGTTAAGAATAATAAAAATGGTACCATTTTAAAGGTTAAACTGTAAACTTTAAATTGATAGCAAATTCATTTAAATCACACCAGTATTTAAGGAGTTATCCCAGATTAAGTGAAGGAGTTAGGAAAACATAAGGAATATGGGAAAATAATAAATGAAGAAAACAACAAAAAATTGTTAATAAAAATTTTATTTAGCCTTAAAATCAAGTTTCAGAATTTTGTGTTCCCTCCTCTCGCCCTTATAACTGCTCGAAGACGGTTCTTCATTGACCTAATCAGCTTCTGAATCGATTCTTGCGGGATTCCCACTCCTCTATCAAAGCCGATTTCAGCTCATTCACACTTGAAGGAGCAGGATTTCTGTAACGAACCCTCCTTTTCAGTTCATTCCACGCGTGCTCAATGGGATTCATGTCCGGGCGCTGGCCAGTCCAATGTGGCGACACCGACTTCTTCGAGGTATTCAGTTGTGGCACGGGAACTGTGACAACGAGCGTTATCGTGCATAAGGAGGAAGTCATCACCGATATATCCCGCATAGGGAACGACATGTTCCAGCAGAATATCGAAAATGTAGCGGTCTGAAGTTAGACCGTCTCTTCGTACCCCGCTTGGCACGAAAACTAGCTCCGTTTTATCGTCGAAGGAAATGCCGGCCCTCATCATACAAGAACAAATCAAATCAAACAAAATCAAATGCCGATTTCGGAGAGAGGTTGGCAGGATAAAACGGTCATGTCTCTCCGATGTGCACCGGCGCCGTCCAGATCTTGGTCTCGCGATAAAGCCACCAGTCTCCCGAAAGCGTTTATAAACTTTCGAAACACAGAACTGGTTTATGAGGAGCTGATGTGCGACAGCCCGCTGGCTGAGCCCTTCTTACAATAGGGCGACGATTTATGCTGCTGCTGTAGGTGTAGTATCCATCCAAGTTCAAGGGTCAAAAGAAGCGGAGATGTGTACCGGACAACGTGTAAAAGCCGACTCATAAAGAAAATCAGATAACGTGCTTTTATAGGGGGTCAATAGGCCGCAACCCGAGACGTATCAAACAGTGGAAACATATCTTTTTCCTTACTCCTTCACGGGATAGCTCCTTAAATACTGATGTGATTTAAATGTGTGAGTGATTCCATAGTTATGCTCGCAAGTGTATTTAAAAATGCCAATTTAAAGCGCCGTCCACAGAGACTAAAGAGGGCGTGTAGTGCATACCGAATGTCTGCAGTTTACAGTGAGTCGAGACAGGTAGGTGTGCTGGCTATGTTGCAGTATCTGCAGTAAGTCAAGACTGCAGTAATTAGTATAGAGCTGTGTCCCTTTAAAGTGTGAGACACTGACTTAAGTAATGAACAGAAGCGATATATCCTGAACAGGGTGGTGTAATGCTAACAGTGATATCACTGGTGACTTGGTGAGGAGCTTCAGGAACTAGGAAGCTGTCGTAGTGCTACGATCGGTCCTGATAAAGCTTTGCGATGCGATGTGCACGGTTGACTACAAGTTCATATGCCTGAAAGCTGAAGGAGTAGGCTGCAGCTACGGTAGGTGAATCATCGTTGTTCAGCGTCGCAAGCTAATTTATTGCGGAGAGATGTGGCAAAGATAATCACTATTTGCCGGCTCTCCTCGCCGAGCAAGGTGTTATGGCTTGAAACCGTCGAGGTTCATTTGCAGTTCCTTTTGAATCGTATTTGCTGGTAGGGGGACGATATAATCCGTTACACTCGTGAACTGCAAACACCAATTGTCAAATGCCATTTCAATGGTCGCGTACAGTGCTGTTTCAGAGAAACTTCCTACCGCGAAGGCTTGGGTGAAGGTTTTCTCTAAGGACTACGGTATGAGGTTCTTCAACAAAAAATGTATTAGATTTGTGAAGGGTCGACAACGCGCGAGTGATACCTCTGGTGTTGCAAGCGTCCATAGGCTACGGTGACCGCTTACCATCAGGCGAACCGTAAGCTTGTTTGCCACCTACATTAGTGATATATAAAAAAAAAACTTTGAACGGTTCTAAGATATAACTAGAATAGGTAATCTGATTCTGAACGACTATGATTAGCAAAACAAAATTAAATACGAACAGATAATTTTGAATAGTATTGATATAATTTAATAGTACATATTATTTAACTTAATTTTCCCAAGTAAGTAATAATTAGCAAAAATAGTTTTTTTTCTGCGAAAATCTTGTTCGATAGAACGGAACTCTTACTCACACTTGGCCGGTTTTCTTTTGTATTTCTGTTCATGATTGTAAAAACATTTGAAAGGGCACCGGTACATGGTATTGTCATAATTTGTCAACAGCACTTCCAGTAGTGCGGCTGGTAGTGCTGTTTATAAACGAGATTTGGGGGAATATTACAATATCAAAGATCTTGGATCAAATCTTTAATTACATATATTTGACCCTTTGAGTCATATCTGTGTATTACATATCAAAGTTCTATGAACCTAGTTTGTGTCATTGCCATGGAATACATGTCATTAGGGTTGCAATAGAACGAATCGGCTGTGTGTGCTACTTTCGCTACTATAGTGTGCTTGTTTTGTTTTATTATTAAAATAAAAAAAAATATAGAAAAAAAAGACAATACAGATTTTGCCTTTTATTTTAGTAATAATATCTGCAATTTTCACCAATGTCACCATTCGTTTATTTCGATTTTTATAATGTCGGTGTAGGTTGTCGTATAAAGATATTTTCTTCGTAGACTTTAATTAGCGTTTGCGTAGCATCAAAACTCCACTCGAATGAAGACGCCATTTCAAAAAAAAAACACAAGATACTTTAAAAGATATGCACAGTTGGAACAGTGTAACTAAAATAGTTTTTTTTTTTTCTGTATGACTACTGCATTTGGCTGATGTAGCCATTACTGCTCCACCAGGTTTTGGGGTAAGACTCTACAGGAGTCTCAGCCCATATATCGCCCAACGCTCAAGGGCTTGGGTTGCCGCTCTTGTGGTCGTCCTTCGATCGTCGTCAGCATCGAACCCGAAGGTGAGTCAGCGCCAGGAGGGGAGTTTCCCTTTACGTGGTTGCGAATGCGAGTGAGAGGGGGCGAGAAGTGCCCCGGCACTCTCTGATACCTCATGTATGAGGTGAGTGTGCGGAATGAAGGTCAAGAATAATATCGAAAAGCTCGTTTTGCCAAGGAATGGCACGGCCAACGGTGAAGAGAACGGCAGAGCTTTTGTCGGGATTCACTTCGATTCTCCATTTCCGAAACCAGGCGCTGGCCTAGGGCGCTGATTGCGGATTGGAGACTCTTAGTGGTTCGACTCACTTGTCTGTTGGTGGGGTGTAAATAGCGGTATCGTCCGCGAAGAGGGCTAATTGGGTACCTAATTTTTTAAGGATGTCGTAAGTGTACAGAATCTGCAAGATAGAGAATAGCACGGACCCTTGCTGGACTCCTGCTTTTATAGGACGGGGGGAAGAGAGTGTGCCTTGGACTTTATAGTGAAAGCTACGGTTCGACAAATAGTCTCGTATGATGAGTACGAGGCGGTCTGGGAACTGATAGTTATACAGTTTATAAATTAAACCGTTGTGCCGTACTTTGTCGAAGGCTTTCGCGACATCGAAGAAGGCAGCGCCCGTGTGACGGGGCTTACCTAATACTGGTTGGAAGCCAGTGAGAATGTGTTCCGCGATATGGAGGATATGGTGGGTCTGGATAGGGGTGGGTGTGGTGCATTGACGTGTACATGTATGTGTGTTTACACATATTTGCATAGATTTTGTGTATTTGGTGACCTGGTTCCTGCGTGATTGATGGTAACTGGTGTAACATCCGGGAAGTTTCTTATCACTTCTTCCCTTAGGCTTGTTTCCGAACCGACAGTACGTTAAATGGTGTGCATTTGTTGCCGGACTGTCGTGTGGGAGCTGGGCTTCTTCATGATATACAAACGTCTGTGAGTATGTGTATGCATATGGCTAATGTGTGCACGTTTGTGTGATGCGCCCTCTCGTATTTGGAGCCTCTCTAGCGCTGGGCGGCCGATGGTGGATTGCAGCGGGTGATTAATACTATATTTATTATATTATTATGCATGTACTTGTGTAAGTTTATACATATATGTATATTTTTTCTAGAAGTATCGAGTTTTGATATACTGTTTGTGTTTCATGTGTGTCCTTGTGTATGTTTTAAAATATTTATTTAGTAATATTATTTAGTATATGCTTTTGACCTTCCTTCCAATCTTCTCCTCTTATCTAAATATTTTCAAAAGCAACTATAAACCAGTTTTAGGTTCAGAGTACGTGTGTTCACCGTGTGATGTTAAATGTAAACTTGTGTGTGTAAATCTCAATATGAATCGGATTTACATTTTGTTCCGTTACTACACACATTGTAACTAATACAATCGAAGTTTTATTGAAGTTGCTTGAGTTTGTCATGCTCTCTCAAAGTGTCTCTGCGGTGGTGGCATGTTTATTTTAGTGCATTACATTCCCTAAAACATGGTTGAGCGAAGCGATGCCTGATTCATCTTGAACGGTACAGCGTGAAGAGGTAACAGACAGATTTACTTTCGCAATTATAATATTTATTATTATATTATATTCATGGATAGTATGGATAGTTTTAAGTATATGAATATACATATGATTGTGCCAAAATATAATCATGATGGCGCTAATGCCACTAGTACTATTAAATATCGGAATACTCTTAAATATCTGAATTCCTTCACTCGATTGACGATATTTGACGCTTCAGATGGTGCGCCCCCTATGCTACATAAAAGCAAAAAAAATGATAATTGACGTGTTTTTTTTTTACCTAATAAGTGTTTCGGTACATATTGTATACTCGTATTATATTATTTCTTTAAATCGAAGTCCTTGCCAGCTCTTTTCGGCAGAAATTAAAATTGTTTACATTGTATTGACGATTCAAAAGTGTTCTTAGAAACGTATTTAAATAAAGTTTGATATGATTTGATCGTGGACGCACGAGCGTTGAGCGTGGAAGCCAAACTGCTCGTCGATTAAGTTGCCTTTAGAGACTATAGCGTTCCGTAGGTGAGCCAGGAGGAGGCGTTCGTAAAGTTTACCATGGGACTTTAGTAAACTTATAGGGCGGTAGGAGGAAGGCTCGTTACGAGCTTTCCCTGGCTTGTGGATGCCTATAACAATTGCATCTTTCCATTCAGAAGGAAAAAGATGGTTGCTAGAAGGCAGAGAAGAGGAAAAGTAAGTTGCTATAGGATATAGTTAGAGATACCGTCCGCACCTGTGGCTTAGGTCTTCGATGACCTGTTTGAACTCGTCGACCGTAAGAGGGGGCAGAGGATCCTGCGGGGCGGAGATGCTCTGCGTTCCACTTCACCGTCTACCTCTCGCACGTAATCGGGATCGAAAGGTTGTGTGCTTAAGGCACATTGGGCTTGTAGGCTAGGTGCACACTTTTTCGTCGTCATCGAATGCAGGAACGTTGTTGGGACGAGATATCTGAGGAAGGGTTGAAGGTGTTTGACTTCAACGCTCTGGCTAGGCGCCAATAGGCTTGATGAAAAGGAGATATATTCTCCATCAGATACAGCTGATCTTACAGGGCGGTATGAGTTTTCGGTAGAGGGAGCGCGATCGCGTCTTCGGTTCGTTATCGACCTGATGTGCTGAGGCAGGATTAGATGGTGGTAGTCACCAACTGGCACTTGTCTTAAGCACTTGCCAACGGTGGCGGTCAGGTGGCTAGTGAGTGAGTCGATAGCCTCGTTTATATCGCTGGCGGACGAGATATTGTCGGGAACGCGATTTAGATGTGGCGAGCTGGGATTTACGAGTAGTTGCTTGAATTTATCCCAGTCCGTCACGGTTTTAGTGTCGGAAGGAGTGTCAGATGGGGAACCTAATCGGAGGAGGACAGGGCGGTGGTCTGAGTCAAGTTCTTTAAGCGCCTCTATAGAGCGAAAGCTGAGCCTTAAACTCTTTAGAAGTGCTATGTTGAGCACGTCAGGAAAGTAGGTGGACGTCATGGGAGCGATGATGTCAAAGCTTAGTCTGTTAACTAGTTCGTATAGGAGTCTGCCTCTCCGTGAAGTGACTGAAGAGTTCCATCGACGGTCCTTGCAATTTAGGTTGCCCGCAAGGACGACGGCGTCGTCTAAATGCAATGATGATTGGCTGATGGAATATTGTCAAGAAAACACTAAACCTTTAATTGAAATGTAGTGTTCTCTGGCCCTATATCGGTACTTCAAATCAAAATATGGACCTTATAATGGGCAAAATTTCTCAAAGTGGAAACATTGATTAAACTTGAGAGATGCAACTGTTAGCCATCCAAAAACTAGAGAGTATAGTTAAAAAACCTGATGACGTCATTTTTAACTCAAGCTCTTCTCTTCAGTGGCTTCTATTGTGGACTAAGCCACATTACTTTGCCAATGACTGTGGAGAGGGAGGCACATGTATATTTGTAAGGCCAGTTCTCAAAAGATTTATAACTAATTTTGAAAATCTTCTAAGTGAGGAGTTCTTGGATAGGGACCACTACGGAATAATATACCACCACTACATAAGACAAGACACAACATAGGTGTACACATAGTTAAGGATTATAAATATAATTAATTAAATACAAATGTTATAGTCTAATGTTAAAAGTTCAAATGTATTTTGTTAAGCATTTAATAAATAGGGTATTAACTTGGGTTAAAAGAAATTGCATATTTACAGGGCGAGGAATTTCTAAAGGAAGAACATCATATAAGGATAGGGGAAATTTTGGGCAGTTAAAAAATATATGGCCTACAGTTCCTTCATCAATGCCACATTCACAGAGAGAGTTGTCTCTGACTCTAATTTTGGCGAAAAATGCCGGAGAAGATACATGACCCTGTCGGAGACGGCATATGATCGAAGTGGCAGATTTATCACAATAACGGCATTTAAAAAAACCAAGGTTTTTGGAGATAAAAGGTTGAATTTTTCCATAGCAACGACCTTTAATAGTTCTTGACTGAGTCCATATCTTATCCTACTCAGTCTCCAACTGTTTTTTAGCTAAGCTTTGTAGATCTAATGAGAAAATTTTATAATGACCAAGTAAACCAATCTGTTCTGCCTCTTTAGCTCAATGGTCTGCACATCCGTTACCTATTATACATCTGTGCCTCGAAATCCAAGAGAGAGCTAAGCCCTGTGAATGGCACTGTAATAAAATTTTCTTGATTTGCAAAATTATGGGTGAAATGTTTTTATGTTTAAATTGATTTTCTTAAATGGCTTTAAGGCAACTTTTAGAATCCGTGAGTATAATAGATTTGTTCAGGTGATGTGTTATAACATATGTGAGGGCCTCAAAAAGAGCTATTGCTTCACCAGTGAAAACAACAACAACAAGATTTGGGTGGGCACCTGAAACTCAAAACGGTATTAAGTTTTGGAATTCAGACTGCTGATCTAACGCAGCTGTCTCCAGAGAGTTTGGAGGCATCAGTAAATATCAAAGTGTAATCCTAGAATGATCTCTCCATACAAGAGTTGAACATACTATTGGCGTTTAGATCACCTTTAAATATGCCTAAGTCAAGATTCACTTGAGGATAGTATATCAGGGACTCAAAGTCTATTTCAAAGATGGGAAGGATAGAAGATATTGCTAATTGACTTGAAAGATGGGTTAATTGAGCGTACGCAGTCAAGAAGAGGTTGGGAAGAAACTTGGGCTGTTTCAAACAGAAATATGTCACACAAAAGGAGCCTGAGAGGATTTCATAGCTTCAATAATAATTCGTAGGTATTTACTCTGTATTTTGTTTAGCTTGCCTAAGGCAGCTCTACTACAAGATTCCATGAAGAAGGAACCATTATCCAGGTGACTACGGACAAGAGTGCTTATATAAGCTTTTGGCAATAAGGATGGGAGCCCCACCAATCGCCCGCAAGAACTCTGAGTATGTTGGCTCCCTTCTCACATTTATCAGCAACATAGTTAAAATGGGGGGATCCAGTAAATTTCGAGTTTAGGATTATACCCATAAATTTTACCTTATCATCTTCTGGGACTAATTGGTCAACACATCTGATAACTATATTAGGAGTGATTCTTTTTCTAGAGAAGGTAAAAACTTTGCTTTTAGCAATGGAAAGTGAGTGAGGCCGTGGTCTTCAAGCCAATTCTTTAAGTAATGTTGGGCAGAATTAAAACGCAATGAAATGTCATCAATATTTTTAGAAGAAAAATAGATGGCTAAATCATCGGCATATTGAAGAATATAGCAAAAGCAGGAAACAGAATGTTCTAGATCATAAGTATAAATATTGTATAAGAGTGGACTTAAGACAGGTAAGCCTTTCCATACAAGTGTAGCAGGAATTTTATCTAGGGAGCGAATTTCAATGCATCTAGCCATTAATAGTTTAGAGATAAACACTCACAGGGATGCTCAGCTGAAGCATTAAAATATCAAAGAATACACCTACAAGATCCTCATTAGAGCTAGGTGAATGTCTGTCGTTAGAATACTAAGACTATCTTAATACTTTTCCCTTTGCGAAAACGAAATTGAGTGTTAGCAAGTATGCCTTTAGACTCCATGAGCTACTCCAGGCAGTTTTTAATTAATGTTCCATAATTTTACAAAGGGTAGAGGTTAATGCAATTGGTCTATATGAGGCAGCTTTGGAAGGATCCATACCAGGTTTCAAAATGGGGATGATAATTTGTTTCCAATCTTTAGGGAGGATGCCTGAAATAAATATATAATTAAGTATTTTAAGAAGAATATTTTTACCAAAGTTATCAAGATGGGTTATGCAAGAATATGGAATGCCATCCGCTCCTGGGCTTGAATCTTTTAGGCCAGACAAAACAAACTACAGCTCGTTCATGGAAAAGGGGCTCATTAGATGCTATGGATGGGTATAGAATGGGAAAATAGTTTCTAAGGGGGACAAAGGTATATCAGCAAATTCATCAGACCAGGAATACTCATTGGTTGACTCTGGGATAATCGACATTGAACCACGGAATCTTTTAATCTGCTTCCATACTTGTGAGGAGGGAAATCTAGGAGATAGGGATTCACAAAAGTCAATCCAACCACGTTTTTCCTTTTTAGAAAAAAATTCTTAACCCTAGCAGATATCTGGGATAATCAGATAGTTTTCCATTGTCATGTAGCTATTATAGAGAAGCTCAGCTTCCTTTCTTAGTTTCACCATGGATGTGCATTTAGAATTCCACCATAGAGGTGATGATTTAGGGGAAGGATCTTTTAAAGGAATATGGGAGTCGGCCGCGGAAAGCAAAGATTCAATATATTTTGAGTTGCAAATGGAATTCGACTCTGTGCTATCAGTGTTAGCTTGTCTAAGTTTATCTGCTACTGAGGAAGAGAAATTTGTACACTCTGCATATTGGACTTTGTATTTGAGGAGTGGAATAGGAGCAGGAACAGGACATACAGTTTGGGGTTTGGTTATCACAATAGGTAAGTGGTCACTGCCATATAACTGAGCAAGGACCTCCTATGAAAGGGATGGAGCCAAGCAAGGGCTAGAAACTGAAATATCAACTGCTGATTAATAATTTTGAGATGGGGGAAACTTGCGAGTAGGGGCCCGCTTATTAATGACACAAATTTTACAATTTTCAAAAAGGGCTACTAGATGGGATGAAAACGGGTCGCTGTAATGAGAACCCCATGAAACATGATGGGTGTTGAAATCACCAAGAATAACAATAGGTTGAGGTAAGGAATAGAATAATAGAAGGTCAGGAATAAGAGTAGGGCTAGGATGGGGAATGTTAATAGAAACAACAGATATATTTAATACACGAGCAGCAAGCAGCCACATTAAATTCAAGGATGTGTATTCTTGAAAAAGTATATTTTCTATTTATAAGGAGGCAAGAGCCAGTCATTAGATCGGTCATCCCAGAGAAATGAATAGCCTGGGACATGGAATTGGGAACTATCCAGGTCTCCAAGACAGCCGAAATAGTCGGGGAGTATTTGTTTAATAAAATTATTAATTCGTGCTTTGTACGACGAATGCTTTTGGTGTTCCACTGGAAGAAGTTCTCCATATTGGGGCGCGAGCTTGACGAGTTGTGCGTGTTAATAGGCAACGTTCGATTCGTTAATGGATTTCAGAGTTGCCAGCACAAAAAACTCTACAAAAGTAAATTTTATATGGCAAATGCGGGACAGAATGCCGAAAGAGGTATAAATAAATAAAAAAAACTCTTTATTGCACTAAATGTGTACAGAGGCGAACTTTATGATTATAGGCATTTTCTTTTAGATGCCCTTTAGTAACTAGGACAGAAAAGGGGTATAGCTTCACTAGTAGAGAAGAAATTTATAGACGTATAACAACCATTAAACATACAGATAAATACCATAATAACTTATAATAAGTGACGTATGAATGTGTAATATACTTACGAGTATAATTACTTATTAGTAATATGTAGGAAGGTAAAGAGTTCATATTTTATATTTAACTAGCATTTGCCCGCGATTTCACCCGCCCTTAATAAGGTTATCGGTGTAGGATTGCAATGGCAACTTCTCAATTATAGAAAAAAAACCGACTTACACTTGACGTTTTCAAGTAGCCTATGTTATATCCTTCCCTTAGACTCACACTATCTCCATGCAAAATTTGCCCGCGGTTTCTGCCGCCCTAAATTCTGTTATTGATGTAGGCTTACAACGGCAGCTTCTCAATCATAGAAAAATAACCGTCTCACACTTGAAGTTATAAAGTAGTCTATGCCTTCCTCCGGACTTGAACTATCTTCAAGCTAAATTTCATCTTAATCAATACAGCGGCTTAAGCGTGAAGAAATAACAGACAGAGTTACTTTTGCATTTGTAATATTATTATGGATTGAATCATTCTTATATTTGGTTTTGTTCATGCATATGTAGGTCCAGTATTTTAATTGCTTATATCGTATTGATGCACTAATGTTTTTAAGCTGTTGAGTAACTTTTCTGAATAAGTTAAGTATTGCAGTAACCGTAGGTATACAAATCCGAATAAAATGTCAAACATTGCTCAGGACGTGAAAAAAAATGGTCGTAAAAGTGTGACAGAGACGAAGCGAAAATGAGGTCTCATGTCCTTTCTTACTTATTTTAATAAACATAAGCAAACCAAATGGTGAATATTGATAGAAAGAGATAAGAGACTGCCGATTTAATTCTACTGGTAAACTTAGTGAGGCTATTACGTAGTCTATAGATAACAAAACTCGAAGTCTATGGTGAACTATTTAAAAATGTTGATGGCAACACTTTTTTTTCGCGGCTCGCTCGCGCCGTTTTACTGGATTTTGGATTCGCGCCTAAGCAGGCTCGTGTAATAATTGGACAATCCGGAGTTTTTCCCCAGTAATTCGCGTTTCTCGATTGTCTTCATTTACATCTAGCAGAAACATGTAAGTTTTACTTCAAATGTTGTATTAAATGATGGTCAAATCTTAGTTTATTGCTTTGTCTGATCTGCAACTCATTTAAAGTTTTTGTAGCTTGCTATCGTAGTTATTTTACTGATTCATCATTTTTCATTGAGTACATTGTTGTTATGTTGTTATTGAGATGTCTGAACAAAGAGCCCCTCAACAAAATTGTGTACTTAACCTAAATTTCCGTACTTTTACAATTTTTTTTTAACAGGAATTCGTTTAAAGTGTTTATTTAGTATTCAATAATTCTTATCAAATTAATTTTGTATAAATATAATTATTGGAATTAAGAATCTTAATGAAGGCCTTGTTTTTCTATTTCGAACTCTAATTGCAGATAAAAATGTTTGAAGCACGCTTACTACGTAGTTCTATCCTCAAGAAGGTATTGGAGGCCATCAAAGATCTGTTAACACAGGCTACCTTTGACTGTGATGACAATGGAATCCAATTGCAGGTGAGATTTATGGATGATAACATTATTTCTCATAAAATATAAGTACATATATAGCTACCAATATAAGTAACCTTTAGACTTATTAATAACTAATGTTTTCAGGCAATGGATAATTCTCATGTGTCACTTGTGTCACTCACACTCAGAGCTGATGGTTTTGACAAGTACCGATGTGATAGAAACATTTCCATGGGCATGAATTTAGGAAGGTTAGTAAACAATATTTTTAATTTTTATATTTTTTTTTGTTTGTGAGACCTATGTGTTGCAAAATCTCTGTAAAGCAGCTGTGATATGTTGAACTGCGGTGTAGAAGTTCTTGGTTACGATTCTACATTCATTTTTATCATTATTCATTCTTACAATTTGTGTATTGTACTTGTCTCTAACTACCCCTTTGGGGATAAGTTTAGTGATGGTACTTATTGTATAGGGTACATCTCTAATATATTAAATTTCGATAAGTTGTAAAAGATGTATTTATTTATTTCTACAAAGTAAAATATGTTCATTTTTTAGGGTCCCATACCTAAAGGGTAAAAAACGGGACCCTATTACTAAGACTCCTGTCCGTCCGTTTGGCTGTCACCAGGCTGTATCTCATGAACCATAATATTTAGACAGTTGTAATTTTGACAGAAGATGTATATTGGTTGCCGCTATAATAACAAATAATAAAAAATAGAATAAAATAAATATTTAAGGGGGCTCTGATACAAGAAACAAGATTTTTTGCTCGATTTTGCTTAATATTGATAACACCAACTTGAAATATCCACAGAATATTTAGTTATATATTCACTTTAAAAATAAATAATAAATTCTTTAATGTTTTGTTGACAAGCCAGTGGTACAAATAAACAATGTATTTAAGAAATATAGAAAAAGACTCATTGGTATAGGCTATGTTTGATCTGCTCTCAGAACATAAAGCATAGAAGACCACTAGGCCACCACTGACCAACTTTTGACACAAAAGCTTAAGAATTTGAATGCTTAAAGAACAAAATCTTGTACAAAGTATAATCAATGGATGTAATGGTTTCAGTATGTCAAAAATATTGAAGTGTGCTGGGGACAAAGACACTGTAACAATGAAGGCGCAAGACAATGCAGACACTGTCACATTTGTGTTTGAGAGCCCAAACCAAGAGAAAGTATCAGACTATGAGATGAAACTCATGAACTTGGACTTGGAACACTTAGGTAAACTTTATTACTAGTTAACTGCAGTCTAGCTTACTTTTAGGTGATGTTTGAGTGGTCTAATTTGGAATTATTTTAATGAGTATCATGCTGAATGAATGTTGTGATTCACTGTAATTAGTTAACTCATTACAATGTTAATTATATATATAGTATTGAGGGTTCAGTAACTATTTAACTACATGGTTTAAAAGAAAATCGATCATCACGTCAAATCGTCTGTCTGTCAAGCATGATTTTTAGGAATTTTTTAAGGTACTACACAACTAACGCCGCCAAAAGATATTATTTATCTCCTCTTTGTACAAAACACATTTCAAAAATGTAACAAATCATTTATTTAGAACTAGTGACAAGCTATTTTTATAATGTTTTACATAGTTTTTAGTTGTAGATTGCATGTGATTTGAATGAATAGTGTTTCAGTGAAAGATTCAGCACCCTCTAATGTAACATACAAAATAGTAATAGACTTATAATTAAAATGTTTGATTTGAAATAATGTTCTGTTTCAGGTATACCTGAAACTGAATACAGCTGCACAATTAGAATGCCGAGTGCAGAATTTGCGAGGATTTGCCGTGATCTGTCACAGTTTGGTGAATCAATGGTCATTTCCTGCACAAAAGAAGGTTGGTTTTAAAAAAATATGCAAAATTAGTCAGAATCTGTAAAAGGTACTTGTAAAACTACTTAAAGTATTTTTGGATGAATGTCTGCAGTCTGGATGAAAATAGAAATATTTTTTCTTAGTACATGCGGCCAAGCAAATTATATGCATGTCAAATTTAAAGTCAAGTTGTGTGTTTATTTATTCCTGTGAACTGTTGTGAGGCTTTTTCAATACTAAAACTCATTCAGAGTCAATCCCAGGTGGCAACATTAAGCTGTTTGAAATACTAGTGCTACCACAGGAGTTCTTTGGATAACACTAAGTGGTGTAGAAGCATAAGAAAAGCCATTTTATGAATAACCAAATAGTTCCTTTAAGAGATCCATTTGTTCATTTTTATGTATCAAATTCTATAATCATACAATGGCATATTGCACATATGCCAAATGATTTCTTTAAAACATTCAAATTAATAATCTAAATTTTAAATGTCACAGGTGTAAAGTTCTCTGCCACGGGTGATATTGGTTCAGCAAATGTTAAGTTAGCACAGACTGCTTCAATAGATAAGGAAGAGGAAGCAGTAGTGATTGAGATGGATGAGCCAGTCACACTTACCTTTGCTTGCCAATACCTCAACTACTTCACTAAAGCCACATCGCTTAGTCCACAGGTAACTATTGATCAAAATTATTATAAAATGAAATCATAATATTGTATTTAGTAATAAGCAATTCAGATTTCCTATAAACAACACTTTTCAAAGAATAATTTATTTACCAAATACAGTTTTATACAATAAAAAGCATGGTTAATCATAAAATGACAGTAAATTGTTACGTTTAATTTGTCCAACAACAGCTTTGTTTATTGATAATGCACGGGCATTTTGTGGATGAATACCTGTGTGTTTTGTGACAATGATAAATAACAATTTATGATAACACGTTTTTCGTAGCGAATTGTCAATAGCGCTTTAAGATGTTAACACCTTTTCAGTAACGAAATTTCTATAGTTAAGGATTTTAGGTGTAACACAGTTTAGTAGGATTTCAACGGCAACTCCTCAATTACTAAACGAATAATACTTGACGTTTTCAAGTAGCTTATGTCCTTTTCCGGGACTCAAAACTAAATGCATGCCATTCGATTCCATTTCATGATCGGTATAGTGGTTTCACCGTGAAAAGGTAACAGACATATTTACTTTCACATTTATAATATTTATTATTATATTATATCCATGGATAGTATGGATAATTTTAAGTATATGTAAATATATGTATGTACATATGATTGTGCAAAAATATAATTATGATAGCGCTAATGCCACTAGTACTATTAAATATCGGAATTCTCTTGATTATCTAAATTCCCTCTCTTTTGATTAACGATACTTGACACTTCACATGGTGCGCCCCCTATGCTACATAAAAACAAAAAAAAAATTGACATGTTTTACTTTGTTTTTAGTAGCTTACTTACTTATTTTTTATTACCTATTGTATTGGTACATATTGTATACTCTTTAGCTAATTGTCAAAGTATTGTATGACTACTTTAAATGGAACTTCTTGCCAGCTCTTTTTGGCAGAAATTAACGTAGTTTACATTGTATTGACAATTCAAAAGTGTTCTTAGAAACCTACTTGAATAAAGTTTGATTTGAGTTTGAGTTTATATGAAAAAATTATATTCGGATGTACCTTAAACCATTACTATTTTCCATTAGGTACAACTGTCGATGTCCGCCGACGTGCCGCTAGTAGTCGAATACCGCATCCATGATATTGGACACATTCGTTATTACTTGGCGCCCAAAATTGAAGAAGACGACAGCTAATTTAAGATAAAAGTATTTAACCATATATTTAAGATTATTTTTACACTGTATACCTACATAATTGTAATTTTTCCTATAAAAAAAACATGGTCCATTGAAGATAAGATCTGTTGTAAATTACTTTGTGTAATAAATACATCATAAGTTGTGATACATAAACATCAAGTGAAATAAAAAACAGTATATTAAAGATATTCTTGGTAACTTTGATGATTGATTGATTTTAAAGGACTTTGATGATGATTTGAGAACTTAAGAAATAGGTCGTAGTAGCAGTGCTATTATACTTAGTTGCACACATTGAATACACAAAAAAACAATAAAAAGAAAATCACAATTTTCTGTTTGTTGACTGTTTACAGCGAAGTATTGTGAGTTGATGGGAGCGAGCAGCATTAAAACTACCCACATATCCAATGTTGTTAAGAAAATACGATTCGCAGCGCCTCGCAGCGTGCTTTTCATACAAAAGAACTTTCCACTTATTTTTGACACTTATTAATCAAACATTATGTTGAAGACGTGCTCTAGGAATAAATATCTAGGTGTGCAGTGTGCCACTTTTCTATTAAATTGTATACTAATAAGAATCCTAGTTTTTCATACAAATGGTCTCAATTTAGGTTTTGAGTTAGTAAAAACATTTTTCGGGATTTTGGAAAACCATAGACATAGATATTCGGCTTGAGATTATGTCTACAATATTTTAGTGTTTGATTAGAAAAATTCGAAAATAAATGGAAAATTCGTTTGAAGCACGCTGCGAGGCGCCGCGAATCGTATTTTCTTAAGAACAACAACGGTATCTAAACTTCTATAACGCTCTGTTATAAATGACTTGGTTTTGTAGTATTAATCACACGGTTCCATGCCGAGGATAATTTGAAACCGTCTTCCCGGTTGAAATTTTTGTGTTTTTTTTTTATGTTAGCTCTATCCAGTGATTAATACCAGCGTTAGATCTGCAATAGCGGACTTATTTGTCTGAGAGTTCTTTACAGCTGCGATATGTCCTTTAACCCGTTCTGCTATTGTGCGTTTGGTTTGTCCGATTTAAGAACTACCGCAGCTGCAATCAATTTTGTAGATGCCGGGTGTCTGGTAAGGAATCACGTCTTTAGGAGTGCGTATACGATTTTAAACTTTTGAGTTAGGAACATATACGGACTTGATGGAGTACTTTTTTAGAGCCGATCCATTTTTTATCCGTCACTCCTTAATAAAGACCGGTTGCCGTTCGACACCTGGGTACTTTCCTATTTTTTGCGACTGAATCTTTCTGTTATCGTCCTATAACCATTTTTAGTAAGTACCTCCTGAACATGCACCAGTTCGTTCTCCAGATGTTCGGGATCACATCGGTCCTTCTCTTATTTAAAGTTGTTATCATAGAGAGTAAGCTACGTGGATGGTAGATTTAGGTGGCGTGGATATATGTCAGTGTATGTCAGTTTTCTATACACTGAGTGTGATGAGGTACCGTCTGGTGTCACCATTATACTTACATCCAGAAATGGTAATGATTTACCTTCCTCTTATTGAACTGTGAAGTTTGTTTTGCCATGGAGCGAGTTTAGAAAGTTCACATACTGTTCCACCTCTAGTTTACCTCCTTTAAGTATGCAAAAGATGTCATCAATATACCACCTCTTCCAAAGCCTGACTGTTGATGGTCCTGTTCTCAAGACGGTGTCTTCAAAATGTTCCATACAAATATTGGCTACAACTGGTGCAACTGGACTACCCATAGTATCCTTGGTATAAAAAGTAATTTTAGCCTAGACAATGTTGAAGTAGAGTTTTATAGTCGATAGGTAAATAATTTTTTTTCAGCTTATCCGTACTATGTCCAAACACTTTTACTGAAACGTTGGTAAAAAGCGATTCAACGTCAAAACTTACCATAATTTCATCAGGTTTCAAATATATTTCCTTAAGTGTCTCGACTAAATGGCGGGAGTCTTACACAGAATTTTTCCTACTAATGGCTGAAGTACTCTGGCATTGTGATTTGACAAGCTATGGGTTGGCGAATTTATCTGGCTCACCATATGTGTCAGTGGTACGCTGGTCTTGTGTACTTTAGGTAAAGCCCTTAACTACTTTACAAACTCTACACCTTAGGCAAAATATGTGACTTGGCCTTTTCGTTATTACAAGAACTATTGTATAACAGGAAAGTAACGAATAGTGAATATTTTTCCCCCTTACGCCCATATCACGGTAAACAGCTAAGCCACATATTTTGACTAATGTGTAGAGTTTCTGAAGTAAGAGCTTGTAATGTTAGGGCGTGTAGAGTGAGAAGCTTGGCTCTACATCTGATAACTTTTTGGCAGTGCGAGCCTTTTTTGTGTTACTTTAAGATTTGAAACAAAAAGTGGTGGTATTATTGTTCCAAAGGGGAGACTAAACCCTTCTGTACTATCAAAACCGACCGAGTTTTTTTTCCCTGCCAAGGACTACAGTATGTACAGTAAGTCGGCAACGCGCGACGGATGTTGAAAGCGTCCATAGGCTACGGTGACCGCTTACCATCAGGCGGACTCTGTAACTTTGTTTATTTGCCACCTTATTGGTATAAAAAAAAAAATATCACTTCTAAGCGAGAGAGGGACTTCATATCCCTGAATCGGCCGGAAGAAAAGAAACAGAAGAAACGAAAAAAAGAGAAGGTTAGTCAAGGCATTTGGCAAGCTTTGTGAAGTCTTCTCGTCCCCTGCAGTAGAGTCTGAATGTGTCTAATGGTCTTTGACTACAGCAGGGCTAGTCCACATGCTCAAAGTTACTGATTCGAATCCGAAATGACGACTTTCGGAAGGAAACTAAAGTTATCGACATAGCTCGCAGAATCATCTGGCAGCAAGTTCTAGTAGCTGTATGCATGCAAAGAGAATATAATATACTATATGCATGAAAAGTCAGATAAAATCAAGGACACTAATATTTATCATAGGACTGAATATCGACTGATAATGTTGAAGGAATAGCTGGTGGGTGACGCTACGCGTTCCCGTTTATTGCCTTTTTAATATAGAACCCATCTATATGTGTAGGCACACAGTAAATCAAAGCATTTACATCCTAGGGTTATTTCACATTAGAATTGAAAAGTAAACTTTAACCTTAACCATAAGCTGAAACAATGTTTAAAAAAAAATAATGTCAAATTACAGCTTTCTAGTACTAATGGTCTCTGAGCTAAGCCGCGGACAGACAGACGGACGGACATGGCGAAACTATAAAGATTCCTTGTTGACTAGGGCCAACCATAAAAAATAGTATAAAGATCTTGGGTATTGGTATAAGTGGGTAGCTACCAAGTTAGTTATAAGATTGAGAAGTAAGCAATAAACAGTCTACAGTCTTGGATTCATACTAGGTCGTTTCACTTGTTCGCTAGCCCCACCTCCACCACATAAACTATGCATTAGTGTAATCGTATACGTATAGTGCTAGTGCAAATTACCTGAAAAAATAAAATCAAAGATGTAGCAAATAAAAATGAAAAGAAACTTGCTTAAAACATTTTATTTCCACATTGCGTACAATTCAAGACTCCAGTTCTTGCACAGTTCAGCTACGCGTTTTCAGATAACATAATGGTTTATAGTCTATATAATTACCGTTAGAAAAGAATTATCAGATTTACCTACTCTTGAAATCAATTTAAATCCTTATTCAATTTCTACTGACAAATTGGTACCTATTAACCAAATTTATATAGGATTGAAATTCAAATTGCGGTTGCGAATCACCACTTCGAGAAGAATAAAGACGGGTACAATTTATTAGAACAAATACGATAACCCAACCAATAATTTAAAATACAAAATCAAATAGTAAAAAATTTGCGTCAAAACATGTCAAAACGTTTGTTTTGTTGTTTTTAAGTTGTTGAATTATTTCTAAGTATAAAATCTCCCAAACAGCCTCAAACAATGCTTTACTTGGTCAATATTTGCTATAACTAAAAAATTGAATAAAAACGTAGAGTTGAGCCGTGCGAGATCGGGGTTCTTAGTAGTAAAATAGCACAATTTCATCCATGTCTTACATGAGTATTTAATTATATAAGAAAATATAAGTACAATTATTGTAATTGTAATTAAATAATAACTAAATAATAGCTTCTACAATAAAATGGAATGCTTAAATTACAGCCTTAATAATAAAGGAAATAAATTCTTAATTCTTACACAAAATAAAATTGATCCCCACATTAATATATAATGGAAAAAAATATTACTACAACATATAAATTGCGCCTTCATATGTCAGCCACACATTTGCATTGACTAGAGTGGGTTATATTTTAGGAGATAACTAATTAAAACTAGATTACACAATTAAGATTTAAAATTAATTTATCTTCTAAGGTAATTTTTTAACTTAAGAGTTAAAAAAACATACGAGGGGTGAGCAGGATAAGGAAAACAGATCCTTAATGTCATCATCGATTCATAATTGAACATCAATAAGAATATTTTAAATAATTTAACAACACGGCACAAGCAACATTTCCTTTAGTAGTTACTGTAAAATATTGAAAATTTAAAGATAAAAACTGTGTTTATTATTTTAAATTAAGAATCGTACTAACAGTGTCAATACCAATGACACAAAAAAAATATATATAAATATATTGCAATGTTGGAAGATAAATTGTTTTCATCATTTGAAATTAAGGTTAATTTTTACTTCCCTGCACCACGTCAGTTTTGCGTGAAAATGATTTTAATGGATGAAGATGCATCCCCTTATACCCAAATGGTATGCAGAAATCGGCGGGCGATTTTTTTTTAATGCTTGGTATGTATTATGCACACCCCTCTGTGGGCCGCCCTCGCTCGAAAAAAGCGTATACAAAGCTAACCTAACACTAGTATTTCAGTATAGACTTTTTTATTTTGTATATTTTTTTTCAAAAACTATTCTTTTCCCCCAATTTTTTATTTCATTTGTTTATAAGGGGGTGCTACTCTATCAATAAATATTTTTTTTTTTTTACCTAAAGATAACTTGGTGCTGAGAAGTAAATATTTACCGAAATAAGGTATCGTACTCATAGTGTAAATACCAAGTAGACACAAAAATATGAAAATGTATATTTTAACGTATATCTACGTAATAAACGTTTTAATTTTTGAACATAAGGAAATTTCTGTACAATGATAAATATGGTGTTTCTGACTTACTGAACAAATTCAAAATTTCTCGCTCGTATAAACCACATTTAAATGGAGCGACGCTATACATTTTGGCTTGCTAGGGTGCTTGCTTAGCGCTCGAGAATAAAATACGCATATTTTATTCACGACCGCGAATTCGACAACAGTTCTATAAGAAAACAATGTCTTAAAATGCGATTGCTAATGTCGCTACTTTATACTTAATAACGCAGTGAAAGACAACTTTTCAACGAATAACCTATTGACCTCCTACCTAACGTTTATTTATAAACTATGCAGTGAAACTTTGATCAGTTATGCACGCAATTGCATAGGTTTCTGAATTACCTACTACTTGACGTTAGTTAGAACAAGTATATGTGGCACGGTTTCAACAAATAAGTGTATTTATATAGCTCAACCGAATTCCTGTTTGGTGTGAATTAAAAAAAGGCGTTAAGCGTAAAGTTACGACAGGTGGCACGCAAGTTGTTTTAAAAATAAGTAAATTTTATTAAGATTAACAGCAGTTTCTGTCTCTTTGATGTAATTAAAAAAAAGGGTGGTTTAGCGAAACAACGTTCACCGAGTCAGTAAGGATTTTTCATATCGATGGTAGGGATACCTTGAAATAGTAAAAAAAATGTACTGCAAACTCAATTACAAAAGTTTATTTAAAAATAATTAATTGGCCCGTACTTTGTTTTATCCCAGCCAGTTTTTAGGCACGCAACTACAATATTATTATTCATTGAACTGTACGGTACAGTTTACTATACGGTACGACTACATAGCGTTAGAAGCGTATCTTAGATTTTAACTGACTTACTTTTCTAAATGTGTCCGTAAGTAATAACTCTGAATTGTCATAGTAGCGCATTTAACAATAGTCGAATTACCGTCATCGCCACATGTAAATGTGGATTTCACTTAACACGATAGAGCGAGTAATTTTGCCATTTCGTTCCCTTGTTTTGTGTTAAGCTTGTGCCGTTTTGTTTGAGATGACTACTGTTTCCATTTCTTGGCTGAGAAAAGCACAGCGCGTTGCTTCAGGAACAGAGAGTAGCTCTGTTTGCGCGGCGTCTCTTGCTTCTTCTCATTGGCTCGTCGGTTCGCGTCCGCCATTGCTGTTACGTAAGCGGACCTGAAAAAGATAAAGTTAATCCCACTCATTGATAAAGATATGGTCGAGCAAATTTCTACGGTCGGTCACTTTATACAAAAAATAAAACATAAGCCTAAGCGCAAAAAAAAATAGTTGATTTAATCAAACATTTTCCCGAATGATCCGTCTGATTTTATCTTTAGGTGTGTGATCGATAGCTATTATAGTGGATATTTAGTTACCTGCGACCACGGCCTCTGCCTGCTCCCCCTCCACGCCCTCACGACTCACGCTTGACCTCGACCGAGGGCCCCGGGACTTCCTCCGGGTCGTCGTCCACCTGAGCCGGGCTAATGATCTGATCGTGCAGGGTCCGCAGGTGACGCAGCAGGTTAGACTTTACGTTGAAACCTTTGTTACACAAACCGCAGACAAATGGACGCTCGCCTGTTATGTAAAGAAAAACAAGTTATACATTAATTAAAATGGTTGGATTCTAATGAGATTCAGGTAAATATTTTTTGAGTTATCGCACTTTCAAGCGCTATATTGGTAGCCGAAGACTGTAACCAATCGAGCACCGAGCACTAAATTGCACTGCAACTCACATACGATGAGGCGCCTGACCGTGCGCCAACTCATTTGAAATGTGTAAATGATGGTGTAAAGTTATTGACCAAAAGTCATTAATGTAACAGTAAGCAGGGATTCGGGATTAGAAGGTGAACTGGCCTGACCGTGATATCAGCTCTAAATGTTTTCTTTGAGGATTAAGTGAAGACCTGACTGGATGTTTTAAAACTTGGTGATGGTATGTATCCTGCTAAATTTAGGAATAAAGATGTACACTCATAAAGATAAAAAGTAAAAATAAAACAGAGATTTAACGCAGAAAAGCTAAAAATAAACGGACAACAAGCCTCTTGCTTGCTTCCTTGTTTACACTTGTGTTGTTCAGTTTATCTTTTGTTACATAACTGATAATAAACAGAAACGGTGTTGACTGTTGGCAGTGGCTGTACGAGAAAGGCGGAAAACCTGTGGTAACAAGCTAGAATTTCGGACTGAAGACTGTGTATTACAAAGCTCAATCTTATTACATTTAGTTGGGCATTTCATCTAGTGTGGAGTGGAGACTGGATAATAGTTAGTTTATTTGACTCATATTAGATGACAGAAAACCTAAAAAGTTATTGGATAAGGGGAAAAAGACCAGCTCGTAGTATAACTGCGAACAATAGTTCTGGAGTGGATACCAAATCTAGTACTAGTACAATCAAGGTTTTATTGGAGTTGCTTGAGTGTGTCATGCTCTCTCAAAGTGTCTCTGCGGTGGTGGCTTGTGTGTTGGGTCGTTACGTTCCCTAAAACATGGTTGAGCGAAGCGATGGCTGATTCATGTGTCATACTCGTGAACGGGTGCCGCCTGTGGAGGCTGGTCTGCTCTTGCAAACTTCTTTGTATTCTTAGTATTTAGTCTTACTTTTTTGTTTTGTTTATTAATACTGTAAGACATTGATTATTCCTTAGTGATGAATACATAAACTGTCTTTTGTTTATATTAGATACTTTTTTATGTTGTGCTTGTGCTTTATATTTCATGTTTTTTTATGTTTGTAATGGAAAGTGTCCTTTTATGATAGGGAGGACATTTTCCAATATTTTAATTGGGCGCTGTAAGAGAAAGGGAGAAAAGAAATGCCCTTGCTGAGTTTCTTGCCGGTTCTTCTCAGTACAAGGTCTCCCGCCCTGTAGACTTGGCGGAGTGATAAGTGCTCAATTATTGTAGCCTAAAATGAATAAATTAAATTGAATTTGAAATATTGTAAATCTGAAAAAAAGTATTGAAATATGGCTGTATAAGGAATGTAGGAGACCTAGCAAGGTAGCTAGCCAAAGAAGACTTCTGGAGTGGATATTACCTATTGGAAAGCTGAAAAGGTCTTTGACTTGAAACATGGCTAGATAAGGAATGTAGAAGGATATTTCTGGAGTGAAGACTACATATTGGAAAGCTAAAAAGGGTATTGAAACATGGCTCGATAAGGAATGTAGAAGAATATTTCTGGAATGGAGACTATATATTGGAATGCTGAAAATGATATTGTAATATGGCTAAATAAGTAATGTAGAAGACCTATCAAGGTAATAAGGAAATTGAGGGTGATAAATTGAAGGTTTCTGTTAAAAAAACACTTACCTGTGTGTGTCCGCATATGTATTAACATGGAGGCGTGGGAAGGGAAGGTCTTCTTGCAATGCAAACAATCCTTGTTTTGCACGCCCTCTGTGAAACGATTGTGACGTTTGGGTGGGGCACTGTTGTTTGACAAGGCCAATTCTAGACAACCAACATCGAATGACATTAAGTTGAAAAATAAAGAGGCTAAGACAATCACATTTGTGCTATGCTTTGGTTGTGAAATTAGGTTTAAATCTTTAGAAAAATCAAATCAGGTTTTGAAAATCCACCATATTAAGTTTATAAAGTCAAAAAAGGGTCAAACAAAGCATTGCTCATATTTCAAACATAACTGAAGTGACCATCATGAGTGTAGCAAACTGGTAATGTACAAATAAAAATATAAAGAGCAAGAAATTAAAAGTAAGAGATGCAAGAGGCTGTTGCAGATATTTGTGTCATGATGTTGGTTGTTGAGAATTAGCCACATACATAACAATCAGTATTCAGCTATGTTAGTAACTTACAGTAGTAAATGTTAGTAATTTGAAGGTTACATAGTTTAATTTTCTAACAGTAAATTGATGAGAGTTATAATACCTAAATACTTGGGGTTTTTAGTTTAACATGTATGCAAAGTTCTGAACTTATTGTAATACACAACTAGAATAAAAATAATAAACGTCTTTAAGTTTTTTCTACAGAAGATAATTAAAAAAATATCGGCTTGAGTGGCATTTTATACATTAAAATAAATATTTTCATTTTTGTTTATTTATTAACATTATTATCAACGCTAATACGCCAGTGGCTTCACCCACCCTATAACAAAATGGCAGCCTTGTTATGATTTGAGGTTATTTTGAAATATCGTTTTCCCTGATTAAAAAAAATATTAGACATTAAAAAAGTTTTTTTTATTTGTTCATCAAGCATAGAAAGAAGCAATTATTTAATTAAAAATGTTACTGAAGACAAAGGCCAATAGGCATTTCTGTTTTTTAAAAAGTCTTGTTTGTCAAAAAGACTTGATCAGGTGTGTAGAGGACCAAGGGCCTAAAATGACGAATTCTTAAAAATTAGAACACAAATATCAAGAAAGAACACAATACAAAATCGTCATTTTACAAATGCTTGCTCGTGGTGAGTGGAAAACTGGCGAGCGGCTAAAAATTACAATAATGCGTTTCAGTTTCTCTGCCTGGTTTCGTTTTTTATTTTCTCTAATCTTTTTTTACACTGGTTCAATAGTGATTAAAAAGTGACAGGTCAATTTTTAAGTAAATTAACGTATTACTGTATATTCATTCTACGACACTTGTCATACTGGATACAGGTAATATAGTTAGTAGATGAAAACCTAGGAAGGGTTCTAAAAATAATCAGTAATACAGCAATCCAAAGTTAAACGTCTAAGCTATCCGTTATAGTTATAAATCTGTCCCTTAAATGTAACTGAAGACAAAATTTTTTTGTAATTTAAACTATTATATATGACGAGTTTGGTATACCTCGCATGAGTTATACACAATGTCGCCGACTGCAATTTGGTCAAATGGTAAAAACTGCTGTGAAGCATTTAAAGAAGATTTATGCAAACAGAAGGTTCAATCAAAGACCGAAATATTAGCTCCTGGTCTTTGTCTTGTACTTTATAGATTCCCGGATGTTGTAATCTCTGGTTGGTTCTGTGATTGATGTTGGCGCAAGATGTAGGTCGTATAGTACCTGTACCATGGATTGCACAGAGAACAAATACTAATAATACATTTATTAACACTACAATAATAAATTACTAAACGCTGAACATTTCTGAACATAGTCCTAGTCCACAGTTGTAAAGTATATTAAACTAGTAACCTTACCTGTCTCGGTGTGAGTGCTCTGTATATGTCTGACCCACTCCGCGGGGTTGGGGAAGTGTTTCTGGCACAAATCGCAACGCAGCAAGGCCATGGTCTCCTCCGTGTCATCACTCTGTATAGCGAAAATTTGTATAAATATCGTTTTATAATTATGTCAGGACTAAAAATAGTTAATAATTAAATTGGTCCTTATAACACACAAGGCAGGATTGGAGCTGAGTGTATAATACTGAACTATACTTGGGCGTTTTATACGAAAGTTTTCAGCACACTTACGGAAAGGAGAAAAAAACGTCATTATATATTTTGCAAACTAAAAATCTAACATTACGCACTAGTGCATTAATGTAACGTAAAACGCTTTATAATCAGCATTATACAACTAAAAGAGGTGAAATAAGAGCCACTTATCGAGTGCGAAAGCTTGAAAGGTGCAGTATCCAATATATTTGCAATATATGTATATCTATATTACACAAATATATAGTACACCAACTTTGACATAGACATCCATCCTACACTTGGATCAGTACCTAATCCAAACCTACATGGAGAGATGAAGACATATTTTTTTTATACCACTAAGGTGAAGAACAAGCTTACGGCCCGCCGGATGGTAAGCGGTCACCGCAGCCTATGCATGCTTGCAGCACCTGGGGCATCACTCGGGTGATGCCGACACTTCAGAAATCTAAAATATAATAAGTTCACGGGAGGAAGTTTCTCTGAAACCACACTGTACATTACCATTGAGGTTAAAAGGTGTGAGGATGAATTTCCTGCTGATGGCGAGCAGTGTCATGGTAGAAAGTAGAAGTGGGCATAATTTCGAACAAATCTCATAATACAAGTGGTAACACACATAAACAGGGAGGCAAAGTCTGTTCCCAGACTTAAGGGTTAACTTTATACAGCTTGTGAGTTTGGGATCGTCGACGCTTATCCCAGCCATTGTTGAACTAAGTCAAAAGGGCCAAGCTGGTAGCCGGGTGCCCCAACTAGAGACAGTAGCAGTAATCCATATGGGGCCGGACTTGTGACTTGTAAAGCAACAACCTTTACCTTGAGGTACAATAATACTTCGTTTGTTGCATACTCCAAGTCTTTTAGACGCCAACTTCACCTTGTCTTGCAAGATGTCAACACAAAGGATTACAAAGCACTTGGTGATGGGGAGAGGTTTGTTCTGTAATTGTAGGACCTAAGTTAACAGGGTTTTCTTAGCGGTGAATGCGCAGACTTGTGTCTTCGTAGAGTTGAATCGGACTAAGCTTCCCCGTCCCCAGTGAGATATCCGTGTAATAAGCGTCTCCAGTACTGTCATCTGCTTAGCAATATATGTTGTTGATGGAAACTAGACATTGATATGCAGTAGAAACTGTGTGGCAGACAGCACAGAGCCTTGCAGGACACCAGCATTAATTTCCATGCAATCAGAGCAACTACTGCCAACTTTGGCTCGTATGCGTCTGCTGGACAAAAAACTAACCACCCATTGACACAAACCCATGGCAGTCTGTAAGATGGCAACTTCGATGGAAGATCCCGGTGCCCGATCAGATCAAACCCCTTCGCTATGTCTAAGGTACATGCCTTTGCCCCCTAACTCTTAATGACTTATGCCCATCGGTTTGTGAGATACACTAGGAGGTACACTGGTGACCAGTCGTGCGACCGTAGCGAAATTGACGATCGCTGACCAGGTCGTGTTTTTCTAGGTATCTTAGAAGCTGTGAATTGATCACACGCTCCGTCACCTTGGAGCGTTGAACATAAATACCTGTATACTCAGTTATAAAGGTTTGAAGTCGACAAATAAGTGCGTTAATTAATACAGATTTAGTTGTCTTTTTCGCGTAGCCATCAACGAAATCTTTTTAGTTTTCTTTAAATTATTCCAAAGAACATAATTTAGTATGACTTGTTACATCTAAATTCAGTTTGAACAACTTTATAAAGTTAGAAGTATACTCAACCAATGATTTTTATTTTAGTCCAAACTACTGCAATTAACAAAAGTTTAGTTTGGTTCCTATATTTCCAAATATAGTCTTTACCTAGTTCTGAAGAGCCTTAAAAATTTCATCAAACTATTTCTCCTTTTTTTTATATAAAAGTGAGTTGTTATTGGCAACTAAGTTATAGTTTATCTTTTATTCAAAGGAATCAACGTGAGTAACGTAAAACATATATTTATTACAATCCACGGTACCAATGTTGCAGAGTAATCTGACATCTCCAGACTAAGGGACGAAGATATTTAAATGTAAGTATATCAGTTACATGTATTCTCAAATAAATGGACGCTTGCGTCTAGATTTAAAAACAAAACTAGTAAAAGCCAACTGACTTTATTTTTACTAGTTTTGTTGGCTTTGCATCTTTGAAACTGTAACCTAGTAGTAATAATAGTTTTTCATTACATTTTGTTCCACTGCATACCCTCATAACGTACCGAATTACCTATATACTGCAGCAAGTTTTATTTATTCCGTTAGTTTTAAAAATTATATATAAACTACTTGAAAACTACTTCTAACCTTTATAATGCTTTTCAAAATCAGTACGTGTAAAACTTAGTTACTTACATTTCGTTGCATTCTATTAAAAAAAAGATTACCTACTACGCGAAAAATCTGCATCTGTTAGGAGTACCACACCTGTTTGTCGACTTTTAGTATTTTTAACTCAGTTCCGACTGAGTTTAGATATAACTGTGTTATTTTATGTATTATTTGATGCAGTATTCTTACTAAAAATAAAAAGATTTAGTTATTGGTTACGCGAAAAAAAATACTAAATCTTTGAAATGACCACAGTTGCTTGTCGACTTTACCTTTATACATGTCATACTAAGTTTTTTTCACTGCACCATTTTGAGCTAAAATGAATAGGTTTGGTTGGTGGCCGCACGAAAAAAAAGGGCACCACTTTCAACTTGCCTGAAAGTGGTGCCTTTTTTTTCGGCGCGGCCACCAACCAAACCTTTTTATTTTAGCTCAGAATGGTGTAGTGGCATTTATCACAATTTGTGTACTAACATCGGAGCGTCGCTTCCTCTTTCTGGCGTGGTGTTGGTCTGAGCGCGCGTGCCCCTGCACGTGCCTCACCCACGCCGCAGGGACGGTAAACACTTCTGCACAGAGCTCACATGCCAGCGGACTGTATATCTACAAAAATCACATATAATGTTTTAAAATAAGATTAAATTATTAGAGCAAGTTTCAGAAGTTGGCTGTCTAAGAATTTCATACCATACAATTTAAAAATGTCACATTATTGAAAACATAAAAAAAATATTGTGGTCAAAAAATGTAGGATTTACCTCGTCATTAATATCAGTGCCCCATTGACACATTTTTTCGTTTCTCATTGATGTAAGCTATGTCTTTGATTGTTACATATCCTTTTTTTTGCTTACTCAAAAAAAATGACGTAAATAAACGTTATGAAAGAATAGTAGATTGTAGAAATGTAAAAGAATAAGTATGAATTTTCTGTCAGCACTCCATTTTATAAAAAAAAAGAGTTGTGATAAAAGAAATACACTACAGACACAGGTGTGCTTGGTCACTTATATTGTTTTTTGATACAACAAAAAACCATAAAAATCAAAAATAGAATTACCAAGCCTTCGTCATCAATATCTAACTCCTCCAATGGTTCACTCTTAACATTCATCTCTGACTGGAACATTTCAGCTATAGATCTCTCCTCTTCCTCAATACTGCTTGCATCCCATTCAGGTTCATCCTTCACACGAATTTCTGCTGCCACATCAGAATTGCTTTGAGTGGATTTCTCTATAATAAACCATTTAATTCTTATGTATCACTAATACTATTTCAATATCATTATTAAATCAAAAAACAAATTAAAAATGATTATTAAGGATAACAGATAGAAATACAATCATACATTAATTAAATAATAAATACAAATAAATAAAACTTTTATGTACATAAACCAATATTAATAGTAAACACCTTACTTGATGTTACTGATGAGTTATCTTTATCTTCACTCTCTTTAACAATATCAGGCTCTATGGTTATTTCAGTCTTTTGTTTTTTCCCATATTTACGTTCAGTGGCATGCCTCCTTAATATGCGAGGTGGGGGTGCTTCATCAGGGGAATCGTCTGATATGGTTGTTGTTGCAATACTAACAGAGGAACTAGGAGTTGATGTGGTTAAAGCCATAGATGATGAGTTTTCAGAGGAAGGTGCAGAGGTGACAAGTATAGTCTGACCCTTAGGTGCACCAGGACGAATTGTAGCTTGGGCACCTCCTTCTGAGGTCTTAATAAACACAAGTTTAGGTGGACCGATGAACATTGGCCTGTAACAAATTATTGAAAAGTAAATTAAGATACAGAATATATTAAAAAGGTTTGCATGTATCATGTTATGTATTTTAAAAAGGTACAAAATTATAATTAAGACATGACTGTCTTTAGCATCAAGTAAAACCAAAATCCAGTGAAATAAACAATTCCCCTATCAATTCATTTTATACATCAATTTCTATTTTATGTTTAATTTAGTGTTTATTAATAAAACTTTTTGATATTTATTCAAAATTGTAAGCATTGAGCAATATTGGACTACAACTTTAATATTTTTATTATCATATCTTCTAATTCAAAATCTTTATTCAAATAGGTTTCTAAGAACACTTTCGAATCGTCAAGTGAATTATCTACAACTAGCTTTTCAAACTAATTACAATACTGTTTTATTGCGTGCGTCCAATATAAATTCTTTATAAAATCACAAACGTAACATAATATTATAGTGAATCAACTAATAAATACATGTTTTGTATTGAAACACTTAATAAACAAGATTTACAATGTAAATAATTTGATAAAAAAAAAACAAAATACTGCTTTTCAATTGCCTATTGATTTCAGATAGCATAGGGGGGCACCATATGATACGTTAAAAGTCCTCAATTATTCTGTGACGGGGTTTAAAGTAACTCCCGAAAAAAAAAAAAATCACATATATCACTACACAGCAGACGTACATATACATATCTACAGACATACGTATTTACATTTTACAAATATGTATATAAATAAATAAATAAGTATAAATATACAAATACATACAAGATATTTAAAATAAAACTAGTAAATTAACTTAGATAGGTCCTATCTGATGCCATCCTCGTTTGGCCGCCCGATAGCGGCAGGGCTCAAACCGCGAGCGGGTGCATCACACAAACACGCACATATACATATATGCACACACACACACATCGCACACCCGAAAGTGGCCCAGCTCTCACACAACAGGCTGGCAACAAATGCACATCATTTAAACTACCATCACTCCGGAAACTAGCCGGAGAAGAAGTGACAAGAAACTCCCGGACTTACACCTGTTACCAATCAGCCATGCAGGAACCAAACCATCAAGTACACAATCTATCCAAATATGTTTATTCACACATACACGTACGTATTTGTGCGCCACACCCCCTTATAGAGTATAGTGCATCAAACTTTACTGAACCCGCAGTCATAAAACGAAACTACAGTCGCCATATTGAAATGGTGTAAACTTACAACGACACTAGCTAGCCACCAAACAACTAAGGTCAGAAGGTCGGAAAAGTTTGTTGCACTGTACCTAACTTATTGCTGAAATAATACTAACTGCAAAATTATGTAATTTTTTTTCTTATGATGACAGTTCAATTTTAAAAATTCTGTTAGCACAGATTTTGTATGATTGATTGATTAAAACAAATGTTATGATTTTGTAATAAAACTCTAACTTTGTGCTACATTGAGAAGACTCAGAAAATAATTAGTAATTATGTCTAACATATTACATTGTCACTGCATGAATATGGGAATATGCTAGGTTCGATATTATATTTCCGATACTGCGTAGATCAACATCGAAACATCAGAATCAGTAAGTTTTTTGTATTCAAGCTTTTAAATAATATGCAAGCCAGCCCGCGCTCAGCTCTGCGTGCAATATAATGTTATCTCACATACTCCCTATTAAAAAGGCTAAATAGTTACAGAACGCCATTACAGCTTACGTATTGGTGTTTTCTTCGTGCAATCTAGTCTCCCCTTGAGTGACTTTTAAACTATGTCACATTGTAGTGCCCGAGTTTAATGGCCGGAGTCTATATAATAGTATATTCCTTGGCTGGTGTTGCAAGTACGAAGTTACTCACTAGATTACTCTGCTTACTTTGTTATACAGAAGTACTCAAAATGGCAGATAGTCACCACTATCTGATATTATATCGAATATTGAAATGTATGGTCAGTGAACTTGATGAACAAATCACTAAGTTAACTCAAGTCTCATAATAAACTTGCGAAGCTGAATAAAAATAGACGACATTTAATATCAGCGGTAGTTACTACACTACCTTCATAATTCTGAAAGATTCTATTGGCTCCCGAGGACAACACATATTCCAAGTTAACAAGTGAATAAATATACTTGTTTTTATGTGTTTTTTGAGCCGTCATAGAAACAAAGACTAAACGGTGGTAGTTTCTTTCAATGAAAATAGCGAATCGACCGCTACAAGGTGTAAGATGAACTTCAACCAAGTACTAGAGACGAAAAGAGAGAAATCTGAAAAAATAAGAGGTCCTTCTCTGTAAGCGACAATTTTGACTTTTTCAAAACCAAAACTTGCCTGAAAAATGAGCGAACTTCAGATAAATGAAATAAACACCTTAAAATTTGTAAGATTAGTAAATCAAGTTTCTCTCGAAGAACATGTACCTACATAATTTAAGTAAATAAGTAGTTTTATTTCATTTGATTCCGACTATTTATCATTTTATCTTTATTGATTTTGAGTTTTTTATTTTATTAGTGGAATAAAAGTAACAGTGCACGAGTTTCTACAAAACGTTCGTTTTTAAAGATAGATAAATAATTATTAATAGTTTCATTATCTTGTTTATTTGTTTTTAATTATTGATTATTAATGAAGGAATACTAGATAATAATTAGAAATATGTCTATGATTTTTAACATATTCCATACTAGAACTATAACACATTATAAGACAAACACAAACTATTTTTTTTTAACCATGTTTTAGAGTAGTCTGGCTTAGAAATAAGACGTTCATGGGGCGATCGCACCCAACGTGATGTATGGTGCGTGGCGAGACGGGTAAGTTCTACCACTAATCATCAACCAGCCTATAGCAATCCACTTTTAGACATAGGCCTTCTCTTATGAGGCTTACTCACCCAGTCCAATAACAGAGTAACATAGGAAATTATTTTTGAATATCTTTGATTTAATTGCTTTCAATTTTATGTTTTTTTGTTATAATTTATTGCCTAAAGTGGTAATATTGTATTAAAAGAAATTGGTTTTAAATATCTTTCTTTTTATATCTAATCTAACTTTATACAAAATATTTGCAATTCATCAGAAATCAGTATCGGAATTAAAAACCTTACATGCCCCCAAACTCACCTATTGGTATAGTGTTCTATACAAAGTCTTTAATTCGAGCTAGATTAATTAAACCCAAAAAAAGCTGTCAAATATCTCTAACTTTCTCACCTTGTAACCCCTGGAGATTGAACCGGAGTAAATGTCTTGAGTAGTTTGTCATCTTTCTTTACTGCTATCTTGGGCTGTACATCTTCAGGTTTCTTTACTAGTGGTTGTTTATTAACACTCGCTGTGACCAAAGTTGTGGATTTTTCAGCAACACTGACATCTCCACCTGCTTCATCCAACTGTCTCCAAAGTCCCCGAATCTTTAATACCTCTCCCGCTTTAAGAACTGTATCTAGCACCTCATTTGAAACTGTTGTTTCACCTAGAAATTCCAGCATATGAAAAAATAGCTATTGTTAGATTTTAAAATTTAGATTAAAAAGTATAAAAACAGTTCTAAACTACCCTAAAACATTTTTTTTTTCGAGTTGGTATTTTGCATCAATTGACAGAAAATCTAATTTTATACAATTCTGTATAATCCTAACTGCAAACAAAACAGTATTTTGAAACCTTTTCCAAAATGCTTGGTTATCCTAAATGCCAAATAACAGAAAAGTTATTAAATATTACATTAATGAGTTTATATTAAATTAAAAAAAAAAAAAAAATGTATAGCTCCATAATATTCCAAATGATTAAGATAGTTTTAAATTAAAATTCAGCAGATATCGACGTGACTCAAAACCGCCTGAAATCATGTAGAACACTCAATTTACGAGTAGAATGTGTAATTTTTGACTTCTCTGCACTCTCTTCTTTGCTTATTTTAATGGATGAAGATGCATCCCCTTATACCCATATGGAATTGAAAAATAGGCAGCCAAATTTTTTGTTTTCAATTCCAAATTTACAACCTAGCACTAGTATTTCAGTTTAATCTTTATTATTTTAAAAATTGTTTATTTCAAAAACTTTTCTTTTCAGACTTTTTTATATCATTTGTGTATAAATGGTTCTACTCTATCAAATAATATTTTTTTTACCCAAAAATAACTTGGTGCAGAGAAGTAAATATTTACCAAGTATATAAAATTGTTGTGAGGCCTTTATTGTTGGCTGAGACACAGGTCTTTTAGAGAAAAGAAGACATAGACCACAATCCACAACACTAAACTAGTGCCGATTGATGGTCTACACAACACTTAATTAGTCTCAATTAATGGTCAATTGCACTTGACTGTTAAAAGATTTCAAGCTGCCCATAAGGCCCCTAACTTAGCTTAACAATCTTGTGACAACAGCCAGGTTAGGTACTACCTACTTGTAGTTTTACAATACTACACACCACATACATAAAATTAATTTTGTTTAAGTAAATACTCACTAAACTGGCACTTTATGCTTTGGTACATCCAGTAGTTAGAATCCTACGTTTGGGCCTCCAATACTACATGCACCCCACACTAGCATTGAGTAAAAGCTAACACTATAGCATGAATTTAGTGGTAGGAGTCTCTACTGTTATTATATAATTATTATTTTTTCTCAAGTATTGTCATGAGCCTAAATGGAAGAAATCTCGAGCTGATGGATACAAAACTCTAGCATTGTAAGATACTTTTGTACACAATTCAGTAATCCAAACCTTCTAATAACATACTAATTGCCAGATTAGTGTAACTCTACTATTCTTATACATAGAAAACTGCCCAACAGAAGACAAACAATTATTGTCTTGTGCAGGGGTTTTAGCCCTTAAATCTGCAGGAAAGAAATAAAAGCATATAAAATATAGTACATTTTAGAAACTGTAGTCTTACCTTTATACATGTATTCCACCAGAATTTTGAGAGCTTTTGTCGAAATCTCTGAAGGAAGCACCACATACAGCATTCCTCCCATGCGTGTAACAGAACGTTGACCTTCGAATAAACTGCTTAAATAAACGCTGCACGAACTGAGTATGAATTTGTGAGCCGGTATTTGTGATCCATCCAGGGTACACAGTACTACATCCGTAAATCGCTCCGACCGGAGCAATGCCGCCACAGAGCCATTCAAATGCGAACTGTGTGAATGCCATTTCAACTGATAGGTGTCTGTTGAGGTCATTTTGCTGGTAAGTTAATGGAAAATCTGAAAATTAACCTTTATTTACAAACATTTTGCCGTTCGCGTCAAGCGTCAACGAAAAAAAAAAACTTTGCGGTTTACCGTCTATTCATGGCGCGTTAAAAATTAACTTTTGAACACAATAGAAATATGGATATTACTCAAGCTCGAAATAAATTTTATATATTTTTATAAAAGTTTCATATTTATAATTTTTTTTCTTCTATATAACAATTAGTTATATTTATCATTTACACACTAGCTTTAACTCATGGTTTGAATAAAAAAAAAATTACCTCAATTTACCGTAATCGATAAAATCGATACTAGAATCTTAATTTTTGCCATTATCGGTTTTTATAAAACTGTTCAGGATTTTAAAAAAGTGCATTTAAAGTTTCTAAATTACGCGCAACCACCGCTTGCGATCCCTGAATGTGGTATGCGGCGGCTGCGGCTACAAAAATCGATAAAGCACGTATTGATTTAATATGAGAGCGGGGTTGCGCGTTTATCTCATCGATCCATGCTAGCTACTCCATCTAGTAAGCTCGAGCGCGTCGGCGTCCAACGCGCTTGCGTTATATGGTGAGGGTAGCGTGTCATCGCCAGCAGCTAAAGCGGCGCCCGCCCCGCCACGCCACCCTGTTCATGCGCAAATGCTTTCAAGCCAATAGCTACATTATACGTATATATCTATCGAATATTCTGTACTTACAATATTTACTTACACCAAACATGTTATTAATTTTTTAATGCGGATTGCATTGATGCCTACAATATGTAACTTTAATAACTTTTCCATAGAATATCTATATATAAGCAATATAGCACCTACTCTAACGACATTAGTCAAATCATATTGTTTTGCTGAAAGTTTGAGGCAGAAACCTAGACCTATGTTCAAAACCATTGATCAGGTGAATCCAAATCGATTAAGAAGGTAGGTATAGACTATTATTCATCTCGGTCGCAATAACTGGTAGGATGGAAACTTTATATTATACCTTTGTACCGGAGTCGTAGACATGTCATTGTTATAGTAACTAGTTTTTAAAAGTACATATACAATATACTAATATTATAAATGCTAAAGTTATTGTGTATTTACTCCTTAACGCTGCACCAGGTAAACGGATTTGGAAGAAAATGGAGATAGCTGATATCCCGAATGAACACACATTTATTTTTCATTTATTTCATTCTAAAACTCAAAAGTTTTCGCAGTAACCACCATAGGTATATAAATTCCTATAGCTACAACCCTACTTAGAAGATCATTGCCTACAACAGATATTATAGCATGCTATAGCAAACATCTTTTATATTATTACATTGTGCTATAACCATATATGGTATAATTAACTCTTTATAGTACCTACATATCAATAAGTTGTATGAATACCACGCCACTTACCGAATTTAGTGTAGCTAATAATAACACAGATTAGAAGGAGGAGTGGTGCAAATTATTAGGCCTATACTATATTAGGCGTTCGTAAATGAACAAGAAATCCTTCTTGTAATGATTTCGTTATGTCCCAAATCTTTAAAATCTTGTATATCTTTTTAACCGATTTCAAAAATGGAGGATCAATTCGGATGTTTTTATTTTTTTATGTACGAGTATGTTCGGGCATAACTCCGTCATATATAGACAAATTTTCATAATTCTTTTTTTATTTAAAAAGGTTTACTTCCGCAGTGGTCCCATTTTAATGTTGTGAAATTAAAACTTAAATTTTTGGTCAAAAAATAATAATTGGTGTTAATTTGGAACTGGTGAAACGCCTCTTTGGTGCGCAAAGTTGATTATGGTATAAAATTTTGTTACAAGTATCGATGTTTTCAGTGTAGCAGAAAAAAAGGCAATTTGTCACTCAAAAGTAAAAAATGAAAACTTTTTAACAAAAAAAAAACATGCGGCTTCAAAAAGATGCACTAAAAAGGTAAAAATAATTGCTTATTTCCTAAAATCTGATCTGAATTACAGTTTGAAGTTGATGTCTATGTACCTAAAGTTTATAACACACTTTACTTTCATAACACCAACTTCAAAATGTTATTCAGGGTAGACCAGGGCCGGTGTAACCCACCCGAAACGTCGGGAAAAAGGTATTTTGCCATATAACGACGCGTTTAATGCTGTTTTATTATTTTATGGCTTATGTTTAAGTTATCACCAGATATAGTAAAATATAACGACAAAAAAAAACTTTTTACTACCAAATATAGTAAATGATCACCAAAAATTAAATCCCATTTTATTGTGAAATTGTGTACAAAAATTTTACATCTAGCTATTCTTTTAAAGCAAACATTACCAAACTAATCATTGTCAACCTAAAAATAGTAAATGATCACCAAAATTTTGACTATATTTTAATTAAAAATTTCATCCAAATATTTAACATCTATGCTATTCTATAAAAGAAAATTACTCTCGATAAATCATTGTTTACCCAAACATAGTAAATGAAGTCCTAAAGTATAACCCTATACAATGTTCACCAAAATCTGAGCTTTAAAGTCTATATTAATAAACCACTACCAAAAAACTTTTTTTCTCTTGACCGTTTATTCAACCAATTGCTCATAATGTCCAAAAATTAAACTCATACAATTTCAATAATCCTTTATTAAATTTTTGAAAATTTTTAATAACTTTTTGTACTCACCAATCTTCATAGTTTTGATAAATTCCTGTGCGCTTTGCATAATCATAATTTTTTTTCCAAAAACCCAATTTTCACATTCCCTTCGACGTTTTCGATTCCGATGAAGCACTCAACAACGAAACACATGAACTCGGTCCCGCCAAGTTTTCGTTCGCAATTGTAAAAAAGATACCAATGAGTAGGATAAATAAAGTTCAGGAGATCTGGGACCTTATTGGGAACAGTCTAGAGCTATTCAGACTGAAATCGAGATAAAAATGTATGCCAGTACATTCACGAGTTACGAGAGGTAAGTCAGATTTCCGTACATTTTTGTAACGATTACTATATATTTTTATTTATTTTATTTTTTATTTTTATATATTTTTTTGGAACGAGTAGTAAATGCGCATTAATTTGCTCACTAAGATTTGGTGATCATTTACTACATTTGGTCTTTGAATACAATTTAAAGTGCAATCATGACTAAAACAGCTAGAACAATTGTAATTTTAGACTTTCTTTTTTTGGGTTCATGTTTCGTTTTTTGGTGTTTAGTATATTTTTTTGGTAAGAGAGCTAAGGGTGTCGAAATATTTTTTGGTGATCAATATATTTAATCCCTTTTTAAATTAGTAATGGAACGCGGAAATTTAGAAACGCATAATGTAATAAGTATTTTTATTTACTATATGAATTAATTTATTTTAGAATGCTTTAGTAAGCTCTGTTATACCTGTACCAAATTCAAATCTATGTTCATAGAGGTTTGAAAGAAAAGCCTACATTGCTTTTAAAACCCTACTAGGTTTAATGCAAAGAGAATATAATATACTACGTAAGAGTTTAATGTTAAAATCGATCTAACGCAGATAGAACTATTGTGTGTTTTCTTCTCCTTGAAATGGAATCACAAAAATTTGCGGCAAAGATACGAGACCACATTTTTTAATTGGCATGTGGCTTCAAAGAGAAGAGCACTTAGATCATGTTTAATGTGCGTAGGGTTTATTTTTAGTTAGTTTTTACGCATTTCAGTAGGGGATCACTTAAATTAAAATCGGCTTTATAAAGAAATTCCCCATAATAATTCATTCACACATTCTGAAAAAAAAAAACCTTCGATCTAAGCCATAAAGTCCCTCAAAGGTTTATTAATAGGGCTCCATGAGCACACTTTGTGTACGGAACCCTAAAAATTTGGCTAGGCTATATTTTGAAGTACAGCTGCCATACGGCCCCCAGTCTGATTTCAGATTTTCTTTTCGCCAATCGATAGCTGCAACTTCTTTCTACAAATGGGAGCGTGTGTGTTCCGTCGCAAATGCCCCGTGTGGATTGCGCAACCCTTTTTTTCGAAATCGGTCAAGATTTCTTTTTGTTTCTGTACGTAATCAATGATATTTTATTAGTAATTTAATATTGTGTTATACGCCATAACGGGTAGGAAGCCTTCTTTTCGTTAAGAACATGTTTAGAGTCGATCTCACCCATACATTTAGAGTTATAATCCATTTTTACAAAAAAAGAAATCTTGACGGACCGATTTTAGACGCTTCTTGCAAGGTATCTCCCCTTCGAAGGTCTCAAAGGACGATTCTCGGTTAGCTTGTTTTTGCAAGTCGAAAAAACCATGTTTAAGGTGATATACCAAACTTTGCTGAATCATATGAAGAGAACATAATCTGTGCGTCGCAAATTTTTGGCTATCTTCAAAAAATGAGGTTATCGATTCCACCCGTATGTATAATATTCATATAGTATGTTTGTATAGGTGGGCTTCTAAACAGATATGATAATATGTATGTATTATGTATGTTTGTCCACGTATTTCTAAGAAACTCGTGCTCGTATTTTAATTATTATTTTTTATTGAATTATATAGGTACCGTTCTCTTGGTGACAATGCAAGATTCTTCAAAATTGGTTCCGTAGTTATCAAGATAAAGACAGTTAAGTGCATTATTATCACTAGAAAAATCACTTTTTTATAACTGAGGCGGCAAACAAGCCAACAATCCGCTTGATATTAAGCAGTCACTGTAGCCTATGGACGTTTGCAATACGCCATCCAGGGGAATTGCTCGGGCATTGACCCTTAAAAACTCTACTATCTTTTTAAAGAAGCAAATATTATAAGCGGGATCCCATCCCTCACTGATATATGTATGTGCAAGTACCTACCAACTGAATAATTAAAAATTAAGATAGTGTTTCTCCTTTAAGTCGAACGCACAAAATTTGCAGCAAAGATACAATAGTACCTTTATATTTTGGCATTCAACTTCAAGTAGAAGAAAACACAGCTTAATGTATGTTCCATGCTCATGCATAAGGTTTATTTTTAAATTTAAGTGGGTTTTTGAAGGTGGTGTAATTTTTTATTTTCATGAAACTCGCGTCAAAAAGAATTATTGCAATGATTATTATTTGCTAAGATATACGTTTTTGATAAATAATAATAATACCCAATTACTACAAGTAAACTGGCTGGCTGCTAAAGTTGAAAAACTTCTTCCGTTTAAACTATTACGAGTTCTAAAAATCTGATATTTATGATAATAGATCTTTATAAATACTTTCAATCAAATTTGTTTTAAAGAAAATTGGTTCACAAGTTTTAAATTATATGTAAGAAATAATTGTCCACGGAACATTAACTTAATTCGTGTATGATACACACTTGACCAGTTTTTATTGTTCACTTCAGCCGCTGAACAAAACAAATAAACAACTAAGTTACAAAAATTTTGTACATCGATGTTTCCTATCGATACGTATCAAAAAAGCTTCTGCCATACCTCAAGCTTCTTGTAATCGTTTTTTTTTTTAATTACTATCGTCATGCAATCAACATACTTGGGTAATTAATTTATTGCATTTCTAAAATAATAACTTCTAATGTATACGATATTGCACATAGGTAGGTGTGTCTTATGAAATATTAATACAAAACGATATTTTGATCGTATAGAGTAGAATATCCCCTCTGAGGGAGGGATTGTTATGGCGGCGCAGAGGGTGCACAATGGAATAAATCAATACGGTCTGCGCACGCGATCAAAGCTATTTCCTCCCCGACTCATTTTTACCATCATGACGACACACACGTAGAGAAATTCAGCAAAATGTATTTCCATGGTGTAATAAGAAAGCTTTTCTTATTTATGATAAATAATGTAGCAAAATTATGCGTAATATCACGTAGATTTTCAAATTGCATTTTGTCACATTAAATAATTTTGAGGAACTTTATTTCCTAAATACACGTGGTGTATTAGTTGGCTAGTCAAATCTTAAATTCAAAATCAAAGACATCACAATTAAATTGGAGATATCAAATAACCGGCTAAGTGAGGGTAGCGTAGAATAAGAATGATTGTGGATATCTCAGAAAATTGTAGACAGATTTTGTTCATAGTATAACGATTTACGTTAAACAATCCACCTCTATTACCATGTTTTTTTTTAAATCTAATAAACACGCGGCTTATAATACACTTCCAAAATATACTACACCTTTAAATTTTTAAAGAAAGAAAAACCGGCCAAGTGCGAATCTGGCTAGCGCACCGAGGGTTCCGTACAAGCTTATTATATGTTGATAGTTCTTTCACTATGAGATCAAGTCTCACAGGTTTATACCTTAATTATCAGTTTTTAGTAAAAATTACAGTTAAGCGTGAACTTTACCAACAATAGGTAATGTTTTTTTTTTAATTTTATCAATCGATTGAGAACATAACAATGTCAAAATACGCAAATGGCTGTATTTTTTATTGCGTTGACTTGGAACATCGGGCAACACCGCCTTTTTGCTCTTTGACTTGAAAGCTCTTTTTTACAGCTCTAAGGGACCGTAGGACAAAGTACATGTTTGATATTTAATTCAACTTGATTTCTCTACGAGTTCCTAAGGCAGATAGTCTTGAGGCAGAGAGACAGATATTTTTCTGTGTGGTTTAAAAACGGTTTAACAATTTTTGGTTTTTTTTTCTTTACCTTGCTGTAAAACCTTCCTGCTTGCCAAATTTCACAATTCCAGGTCAACGGCAAGTACCTTGTAAATTTTAGTTTATTTTTGCCAATGTTACAATATTTTATATAATTCCACCTTTCCCGTGTCCGTAATCAAATCTTGTAGGTTAAATTTGACCCGGTGTTCTATTGAGATGATATTTTGCATACATAGACATACGTAAAACTGATAAAAATCCATACTAATATTATAAATTCAAAAGTAACTCTGTTTGTCTATCTGTTTGTTTTCTCTTGGTGCTTAAATAGTTTGAGTCCCGGGAAAGGCCATAGGCTACTTGAAAACGCCAAGAGTAAGTAGGTTTTTTTTCTATAATTGAGGAGTTACCGATGTATACCGATGGTTTTTTTTGATATAAGTCCATAAATAACGTCAGAAGATTTTGGCGATGTTTTGACCCACCCTCCCCCTTTGGTGAGATATCGTAAAAGTTAACTCAACCTCCATCTACCTCCATCCCCCTACCCTAATCTGACGTGACATTTTTAAAATGCGTATCGTTAGTGTAAATGCGCTAAGATGTTCTTGATTGCGTTGGATACATTAAAAAAATTATATCTGTCTGTTACCTCTTCCCGCTTAAACCTGTATACCGTTTAAGATGAAATTTAGTACGGAGATAGTTTGAGTTCCGAGAAAGTACGTAGGCTACTTGAAAACGTCAAGTGTGAGTCGATTTTTTTTTATATAATTGCAGAGTTGCCGTTGAAATCCCAGACAGATAACGGAATTATCGGTGGGTGGAACCGCGGTAAAATTTGGCATGGAGATAGATTGAGTCCGTAGAAAGGACATAGGCTACTCGAAAACGTCAAGCCTCATTTTTTATATCAATTTCAACTGAATACTTACGTCTAAGCATTCCTGAGAAAACATGCAGACTTGGCAGGACAGCCAAATTTCTTTTTGAACGTGATAAAACTACAAACTAACAATTTTTGTATTATTTTCTCTAATTGTGCTGTAAGACATTGCTTTTTGCTAAGTTTCAAGATTTTAGGTTGGCGGGAAATACATTATATGTTCTGTGTTATTCGCAAGTGTCAAAAAATGCAGCTTTTTGATAAGATTACCTAGCTAACAAGTAAAAAGTAATTTAAAAAATTAAAAGAACCCGACTGCGGATTAAAAATAAAAGATAATATTAGTAAATGAAAAGCAAAATAGGTATTTTGATTTTCAATAATTTTAATATAGCTTATGACATTCTAGTGGTTACGACGAATAATTTAATGAAATCAGTTTACCCGTTTAGTAGTTACGAGGGAACATAGAGCCCCCACATACATACACGTCAAACACATATACCCTCTGCTTTGCCGCATTCTAGTCAAAATAGGATCAAAACGAAATAACGTTCTAGAAGAAATATCAGTAGTAGCGAAATATAATGTACTCTGTAGTAGCGAACACTTAAGAAGTTAGAGTGGCATAATTATAAACTTTTTCAAAATATACCAGTTTGATTATAAATTATTAAAGATGTAATAAATCAACAACGAATTCGACTCGCCAAAAAACAACAGTCAAAGGTAGACACGAAAATCAGATATTAAATTCAGGATTAAAAATCAAATTTATATAAGATTTGAGTAACAAAAAAAATTTTCTATCACTAAATATCTAGTAATTGTCTTTTTAGTAAAATTTGTACACAATTAGTCTAAAAGGTGACATGAATTTTCAGAACGATAATGGATACGACTAGATTAATTATATTGAGTTGTAGAGCGTTCCTCTGATGTGAATTATGTCGGTCTGCCTGCTCTCAGTGGTTGCTTCTTCGAGATACAGCGCAAAAAAGTGGCTTCATTGTTCAGAAAAAAAAACGATAATGGAAATGGTCAGTTTTGGGATATATTCAAAGTATGGCATCACGATAGGTGAGACAAGTTGGTCTGCCGACACTCAGTGGTTGCGTCTTCGAGAAATAGCGCGTGAACGAGGCTTCATTGTTCAGAAAAAAAAAAGTTATAACGGAAATGGTCAGTTTTAATACGTACTCTAAGTACTAATACTTAGGTCAAATTATTATTAAACTTTTTGAAATCCACTTCTTTACTACTTGAAATAAAATATAACCTTATGAACCAATCTATACATATAAAATGTTTTGTCCTGAATGACTGACTGATGGATCAACGCCCAGCCTAAATCGCTGATAGTAGAGGCCTGAAACTTGGAGGGTGTGTTCTTCGTATAACGTATGCATCGGATACAAAAGGATTTTCCGAAAGGGTCAAGTGCGAGTCGGACTCGCGCAATAAGGTTAAATCAATTGTAATAAATTTGGTACGGTAATGAAATTTTGGTAAATTGTTATGCACACGCCAGGGAAGGTTTTTGAAATAGAAAAAAGGGTCAAGTGCGAGTCGGAAAGGGTCAAGTGCAAGTCGGACTCGCGCAATAACCCTTATTGCGCGAGTCCGATGGTAATGAAATTTTAGTAGGTTTCATTTTTTTTTTTCATTTCATTTCACACGACGGGGAAGGTTTCCAAATTAGTACAACCCTATTAGGTTGATGTGGCAGATGTTTTAAAAAAAGAAACGTTTGCCGGGTCAGCTAATCTTATATATGAGGCCTTAAACGAGTAAATTTTACATTTTTGAGAAATTAATCAAAGTTATTGTTACTACGATGACGACTAGACTAGGCGACTAGGTGGCAAACGAAGATAGACTATCCCTGTTCATATGTATTTATATTGTTTTTAGGTTCATGAAGAACTGGTAATTTGTAAGATTTATTTGATAGGAGCAAAACATAAGTTCCCTAGTAATTGTTTGTCTATGACGTTCAAAGATGTAGTTAAAAATTTCATTGGCAAGAATTCTGCTTTGATAGCTCAAACAGCAGACCGCTTACACAGACTGTAAGGGTTGCAGGTTCAAGTCCTGGCTCAAAGTTAAACTTTTGCCTTTGCTATGAAAATATTTGTTCATATTGATGATGTAGTCATGGATATGGCATTCATGAAATGTTTGTTTTAGGGAGTCTCGAACGAAGATTATTTTGATCTATATTATAAGAACTAGAACCAACGAACTAAAACAGCTCGATTTCCGCACAAAACAAAAATTTATATGATGAACATTTATTATTGTCTCTAGACTAGGTTACTTTTTTCGCTTCCCAACGTTTTAGCCGACTTACACCGATTTTGGTCATCCTGTATGCAATGTAAAAAATTATTTCTTAAGATATGAAATTCCATTCATGCTCTAGCTTTCTGTCTCTTACCTAAATAAGTACTTTGTCACTCATAGCTTCAGAACATAGTACTTAAGAAGTTTGCCACAGCAGTAACTAAAGGTCGTCCAGGTGGAACTCGGGTATAGTTATTCCTTAGGGAAGTTATAATCGTCCGGAATTAAAAGTAGTCTAGTGATTTGTACACACTAACAGACCATATCTTATTTGACAAAAAAATAATTATTAAAATTCGATTATAATTTTCTGAGAAATATGCCTTTGTAGGCTTCGATAGGCTAAAAGATGAATATAGCGCAATTCTTACAATATTACATACATACGGGTCTAATTGATAAACTTGGTTTTTTGTAGTCGGTTAAAAAAGCGGCCGATTGCGTGCGAGCTTATACGTATAAACACGGTTATAAGGTTCCGTAGAATGAGAATGCGAATCCAACAAGACTTATAAACCGATTTTGTTTTGAAAGCAAATAACTTGCTATAAGTTATTTACAATTTTTTCTTACTAATTTGCAGACCTATCCAACGACACCCTTACACAACTGTATATTTTTTTTTCTCAGGTTGACTACAAAACTGTAGGCCAGTTTACAAAGGACACCTAACTACATTTTTTTTGAGATCGGTGCAAAGACATACGAACAGACGGACATGACAAAATTATAAGGGTTCTATTTTAGCACTTTTATGCAATTCGCTACGGACATTAAAAAGTATTAAAACTTAGAATGTTGACATTATTTATACAGTAAAGTGTAAAAATAAAAGTTTACACATATTCAGTAGAGTGGTTAATAAAATTCGCAATTTCAAAACCTCAGGCCTATTAAATATAATTATTGCAAAATAGTATGAAATTGGCAGTTTACGTACCAAATCAGTGTTATAAAACATTAAGTGCTGATTCGAACTAGACACTCTAAAAAATGTCGATAAAAGCAATAAAATATCGTAGAACATCACTACCAGAAAGACACGCATCGATCATACGACTCTATTGCTCATGGCATTTATGCATTGCTTTTTAGACACATGCATATCGCTTGTATTTTGATACTTAAAGATATTGTTAATCAATGTCAATTTTGATTTGAAGGTTATTTTTCTTATAATTATGTAAAAGCTTATAATTATGTATTCTTCTACTCACCAATGAAAAGATATTCCTCCCTTTGATAAATTTAATTCCTGGCTTCTTGCTCTGCAAGTAATTACTGCACAGGAAGGCATTTTAAATATTTTTGCGCAGCAACACACAGCGATGTAGTCCGCGAGCAACTAAATGACATATTCGCTAGTTTCGAAGTGAAGTGCGCGTCTGCTCAAGATCGTGGCACGCTCGCCGTCATACATAGCATTACTAGGGATACACCCCAGTCTTATAATGATCTGTTGCTCAACCGATCATTATTATCATCTCTCTTTGTTTTTTTTCGTAAAAACCGACATTGAAAAATATAAGAGTTGAGTTGATATACCAAAAAATTAAGTCCACAGGACCAAGCAGCTTATATACCTATATGATGACCAATACTTCTTGCTACGGGCTCAAATTAATCGAAAAAAAAAAATCTGGCAGTATGGTCTAATACCTTAGGGACGAATGGAAAAAAAATATCAGTTTTGAGGTTATATTTTGTTTACATTTCACGAAGTTTATAAATACCTAAAATTTAAAATGAATACTTCTAATAAAAGTGCGGCCCTGTCCTCTGACTTAATCAACTTTATTTACGGTGTGTCCAAAAGAAATTTTCAAAATGCACCAGAATTGACCAAGATAGGCATTTCACTCTTAAAAAACTTTCCAGCTGCCAGAGATGCAGTTCTTGAGTACTTTGCGATGGTATTTCACGATGCTGTCAATATTTCGATTAATCAAGGAGAATACGAGGTGAGATTGGGCAAACGATTCTGCTGTGTTATTCAGCTTTCGGCTTCATTTTATTTTACTATCTTCGTGTTGAATAGCAATTCCCAAGTCTTCTTTATGATTTTGGGATAGGCTCCGCATTCCAATTAATGGTCAGAGTAACTAATTTGCCCCTACTTGTACACCTCAACCAAAATTTTAACAATACACCAATTATTCTTCCTGCTGAATTCTTCTGAATTTAATACCTGATTAGAGTATTTTACAGTTCAGGCACAGTGGGGTAAATACTGAACTCCAATGGTGATAATTGTCAAGTCTATTACCAGCACCATTGCTATTAAATCCAATATTTCAGACTAGAATTGTTACTGAGGTTTGATTCCAATTTTGAAAGTTCGGAACTTCCAATTGATTTTGCATCTTTGATTTGGGTAAATGTTATTTAGAATTTATATCAGAGGTGGATGCACAGCAGCGGCGGCAGCCACAATCAGCACATATAAACAAGTAAAAAATGTTTCGCAGCGAACCTCCCTCCCCCTGTGCCTTCTGTCGATTACTCTTTCACTTGATTTGATTTGTTTTTGGCACATTATGCATTCTGGCTGTATTTATTTATGCTTAGCCTAGTTTAGGGTTAGTTTTAGTTACTACTGTTTCATTTGAAGGGTGACAAATTTATTTGAATTTTATAATAAAGCCAAAATCAAGTGTTATGTGACATTTGTTAGATATTCAAAGTCAAAGTCAAAGTCAAAGTCAAAATGGTTTATTCAAATAAGGATTTTACAATCACTTTTGAATCATCAAAGTTATAAAATATTATTTTTTGAACCCTCCCACCTTCCCGCCGGTTCACAATGTTGTTGATTTCTACCAAGAAGAATCCGGCAAGAAACTCGATAGTTACTCTTTTAAAAACACTATCAATAATACAAACAAACTAAAAATACAATTAATGTTTTAAATAAAAAAATTTTAGCTGTACAATTATATGTTATTTCCATTTTAATTTGGTTTACCTATGCATCCTGTAATTGAGCATCATCAGTCCCAAGGATTTTTATCATTTACATAGTCTGAAATATTGTAGTATGCCTTTTTACAAAGTACCTGCTTGATAAAAGATTTAAATTTACTTATTGATAGATTTTGAAATTTATTGGGAACTTTGTTGTAAAAGTGTATACATTGCCCCATAAAAGAGTTACTTATTTTGTGTAGATGTGTATCATGCACCAACAGCTTATTTTTACTTCTAGTATTTACTTTGTGAACATCACTTTTCTTGCTGAAACTATTGATATTTTTATGTACATATAAAAGATTTTGATATATGTACTGCGACACTGAAGTTAAAATTTTTAAGTCCCTAAACCTATCCCTCAGAGATATCCTAGATCCTAATATATAAATAGCACGCATTGCCCTTTTTTGTAACAAAAATATTGTATTTACATCAGCAGCGTTACCCCACAATAGGATACCATATGTCATTAAACTATGGAAATAGCTAAAATATACTATTTTTGCAGTGTCGTCATCGGTCAATTGTCTTATTTTCTTGATCGCATACACAGCAGAGCTAAGTTTTTTGGCTAGGTTATGAATATCAGGACCCCATTGAAGTTTGGAGTCCAGCGTTATGCCAAGAAAAACTGTTGAATTAACAAGTTCTAATTGCTCGCCATTAATATTAATACATGTCTGTCTCTGACTAACATTTGGTAATGTAAATTTAACACATTTGGTTTTTTTTTCATTAAGTAACAAATTATTAGCGTTAAACCAATTTTTAATTTTAGAAAGGGCATTATTTTATTCATTATAATATGTCTGTCGTCTGACAGTGGACTAATCCTGGAGTGTCACTGTGAACTGCAAAAAATTGCATTGAAGAACCGGGTTACTCTTCAATGGATACATGGTCATAGTGGGTCTCTAGGCAATGATGCGGCAGATGAGTTGGCAAAGAGAGGATCGGGCACTAAAATAATGGGACCTAAACCAATTGTACCAATACCATTCATCCAACTCAAAACATGGTTACGTGACAGAACCTTACAACAACACAACAAACAGTGGGCAGAACAGACAGACTGCAAACAAACCAAAAATGTTCTTACATCCTTGGACGCAAATCTGTCGCACAAACTGTTAAAACTTAGCAGAAAAAACCTACGCTACATAGTTGGCATAATAACAGGTCACTGCCCGCTAAACAGGCACTTTTTCAATATCGGCGTTACTGACAGTCCTCTATGCAGGGGCTGTATGGAAGCCGAGGAGATACCGTCTCACGTGGTTCTTCATTGCAAAAGCGTGAGCGACCAACGGACAAAGCACCTTAAGAATCCACAAACCATGAGAGAGGCGCTGAATAACATCAGATGCCTCCTTAACTTTTGGATGGAGCTGGGATGGTATGAATAATCAATGACGGGTATTGGTTACCTACGTACAATGGCCCTATTATGAGGCTAAGTGCGGAAAACATAAGTCCAACTAACTAACATGTCTGTCGTCTCTTAACTTTAAAAAGCAAAGAGGTGTCATCAGCAAATAAGACAATGTCATGGTTTTTTACATGATATGGGAGATCATTAATGTAAATAAGAAATAGAAAAGGACTTAAAATTGAGCCCTGAGGGACTCCCATAGTGACTGCTGATCCCGGAGATCTTTCACCGTTGACATCTATTTTCTGTACTCTCCTACTCATATAGGATGTCAAAAGGTCGAGAGCTTTGCCTCTAATACCATAGTGATGTAGCTTCATGATGAGATTTTCATGTTGAACACAGTCAAATGCCTTAGATAAATCACAAAACACTCCAAGGGCGTCATGCGAATCCTCCCAGGCGTTATATATATTTTTTAATAGTGCCACTCCTGCATCGGTTGTGGAATGGCCTTTCATAAAGCCTAACTGTTTACTACTAAGTAGCTCATTAATACAGAAATGGCTTCACATTTGACAAAGTATGATTTTTTCAAAAACTTTACTGAGTATAGGTTGTATTGAAATAGGCCGAAAATTATTAGGATCTGTTGAACTACCTGATTTAAAAGGAGGTATAACTTTGCTAAGTTTCATCTCATCAGGAAACACACCACTATTGGAGAGTTTACTCAGTGATGATCCTTTACTATGGTGTGGAAAGTGAATACAAAATTGCAATCCCTGAACTCAGTTGTATGCCAATATTTGTTGTCTCCACCAAGCTCTGTAGCATGCATTCAAATTTTTAATTAATTTTTTTTGGTTCTGGTTCCCGTTCCAACAAACCAAATTTAATAACTCTACTTCCGAATTTGGTTCCAATATATCCATTTCCGTAACATCCCTTTTTCAGACCACTTAACTTATTAATATTAACATCAATAACTTCAGCATAATTTTAGTAAGACTATTCAAATCCAGAAAACTTATTCTCGTGAATTTTTTTTATTGGAATTAAAGTATTGGATTTACCTCTTTATAATATTGTTAAAGATAGATCATACAAGCAAGTTCTACAACTACACCTAATTTCTAGTAGATAGCATTTGTAGTTGAAAGAGAAACTAAGTTGAAAATACACAGAAGTCTTACCATAAAAGTACACATCAGTCAACACCAGATGTGCAGCAACAGTATTGATTGACAATTGCCCATTGAGTCTGCTTTCAGCCTGCTTAATTGCTTGCTTGAAAACATTTATGTTTAACTTAGATTTTGACAGTTACAGAATACATGATGGCTTGATAGCTGTAGTGTAACCACAAACTTTTGTTAAATAAAATAGATTTCTATGAAGTCAAAGATAGACCAAATACTTATTATTATTCCTGCATAATTGTGGTTTTGATGGGGAAATATGTCATGCTACAATTTATAATTCTTATATTGATGTTACAAACTAATATAACTACAAACAAACAAACTAATATACTTGTTTAAATATGTACTAAAAAAAGTTAATAAGTACTAGACAATAGGCACTTACTTAAGTAATTAGAAACTACATAAGTTAAAAGTACTTAAGTGTATGTGTGTATGAGTACCTATGAGACTTTTTTAGGAAATTAAAAAATATAAAATATTTGTTGGTTTTTTTATAAGTTTTAGTTTTTTAACTGTTATTGAAGTGAAAACTTCTTTAGCGGCGTTGTGAACTTTTTTTGATGGGTAAAAAATGTTAAACTCGCGTCAGGTCACAAGTCCTGATCGAAAATTCATAGAAAATTTGTAAGACGGAACTCGCGTCGCGTTTATTTACAATGTCAAATATACTTCGTCAAAAAAGTAAATAAACAAACATTATTATTTATAATAATAAAAGTGTGGATTACACATGTTAAAATGTGATACAATACGATATGAGTTGTCTTGTAATATATTTGAATGTTAAGGGCAAATTGTGTGTAAAGGTTTTCACTTCTGCCGGCACTCCCGGAGTGCAAACCCCTTTTTTGGTTTTTTTCAATAAGACTAAGGTGGCAAACAAGTTTACGATCCGCCTGATAGTAAGCAGTCACTGCAGCCTATGGTCGCTAGCAATACCTGGGGCATCACTTATGCATGGCTGACCTGTCAAAAATCTAATAACTTCTTTCTTGAAGAACCCCATACTGTAGAAGTTTTTTAGTCCTTGGCAGGAAGGTCATTCCACAACCTAAGTGTTTGCGTGAGGAAATGTCTCTAAATCCGCACTGTATGAGAGAATTTAGGTTCTAAAGTGTGATAATGAAATTCCTGCTGTCTCAAAATCTCGATCTCAAATTAATTTTAAATCCATGATGTTTCATGTTGTATATACATAAAAGTTACATAGGTGATTTTTTTTTTTTTCAAAATGTATATCTTAGAATGATCCCAGTGCAACTTCTTCACTAGAAAGTGTCAGCATGATTGGACCTGAACTATGTAATCTTGGTGATTCTTGGGCACCATTCATTGCGCCATGGTGCATCAAGTTAATAATGGATATTGCTACTGAAAAAGCTAATTTGCCAAGTAAGTTATAAATATAACACTCTTCTTTTAAAAAGTTTTTTTTAATTATTAAAATTTTTACATGCTTTAGTATCATGGAGTTTAGCTGCTCAAACAAAAAAAAAATTAATGGTCTGAGAAACTAAAAGGGGGCATAAGAGAAAAAAAACTCTTAATAGATTATATGTTATGGTTTTAATTGTCTATTTAAGACATTTAAAATCAGACTTTAAATTTCTCTTTAATTATAGTAAGTAACCTAAGTTAGTATAAGTCAAAAGTCAAAAATCACCAATTAAATTTTTCTTTAAAAATCTTTTGAATCGTCTAAATTGTTTTTCTTTGTCAGTCAGTTTGACTTTGAGGCACTTTTTTTTACTGTTAAACAGTTGTTTGACAGTTTTTTTGGTTAAAAAGAAATGTTAGATATAGTTTTAAAGTGAGGTTATATTACGTAGTATGTTTTTATTTTATTTTTTTGGATATTCTTTATTTGTTTTTTCTTGTTTCCCTCATTATCGTTAAGGCAAAGGTATTTTAACAAAGAGCCAAGACTGTTTTAAATTTTTTTTTTTACTTTTATCTTATGTTCATATTATGTTGTGATGTAAATTATGAATTTAAATTATTATTTTTGCTGTTTTGTTTGCGGTCGTTCTGGTTTAGTGACAACCAAAAAGGCTCTTACAGAATATCAGTGCTGAGGCTTCAGCTACAGCTTAAACTGAGTAAGAAACCTTTTTGGCACTCAATTATCAATGTATTCATATATGTATATAATAATGTGACATAATTGTTTGACTGTTAAATAAATGTTTTCTTCTTCTTATTTTAAAGTATATTAAAAACATACATTAACTCATTTTTATTTTATTTTTTCAGATGTATCTTTACAAAATACAGATCCTATCAGAGTGTTACTGGACATCACAACACAGAACTTAACTTTGCTTAATTCAGAAGAAAGAGCAAAGTGTATTGATATGATGATAGGTACTTAACAAAATTTATAGTTGTATAACTCTCTGTACACTTCATACAAAAACTACTCCATGTGGCTGCTAACAGTACAAAAACAAATGATGTGTTCATACGCGTAAATGTGTGCGTTCTGTATACGAGCGTTCATAGGATCATTTCACAGAGGTGGCGGGTCAACTGTAAAGATCGGTGGAAAGTGGTCATACTGCATGAATCGCTTTTACTTAAACTGTAGTTGCATTTTAATTGCCTTAGCTTGCTATAAAGTTTCATTAGCAAACTATATACACACGGCCACAACTTAAAGTATCTATACTATGTCATTTCAGCAAACCATTAAACTGTAAATGTCCATTGGCAGATTTATGTAATATCAAACCAATGGAATTACCTAAACAGGGTAATTCAACCCATGAATGTTTAATAGTGAATAACGAAAAATATTCAAAATCCCAATTGTATACTTTAGCTTGTGGCTCTCTGTACTTAAGTAAGTTACTAGACTTTGCCAGCGGCTCCGCCCGCCCTAAATTCGGTTATCGGCATGGGACTCCTTTGTTTTATCACAGTATTAATACTGTGATTTACTATTTAATTAGCCCGCCCTAAATTCGGTTATCGGCGTGGGACTCCTTTATTTAATCACAGTATTAATACTGTGATTTACTCCTTAATTACACTAATCAAGTTTGCTATATCAAGCCGTAGCTATAGCTATAGTTCGTTTCAGCTCGGTTATAGTTATTCCCGCGGGAACTTATGAATTTTTCGGGATAAAAAGTAGTCTATGTGCTATCCAGGACCTAATCTTTAGGTGTGCCGGTCCAGTGGCTAAAGCGTTATTGAGTAACAAACATCCATTCTTACAAACTTTGGCGTTTATAAAAGTTGAATGGTCCATAGGCTGTCGTGCATGTTCATGGGCAGTAGGCTTTGTTGGTCGAGCTGAGCCTGCACTCGTGGCCCCAAGAGCACTAGCGCTTGGTGCAGATGCCGCGCGGGCAGTGCTCGCCCACTTCGCTCAGCATCCGCCTGCTATGTTTCACGTGAGGGCCGCCCTTATTGACCTATTTCAAGTGAGTATTTTGATACATGTCATATATTACTGGTCTTTTTGTTGGTCACATTGGTTGTGTTTTCGTATATAACTAGTATGTCTGTGTTATAGGAAATCCTATAGTTTGTCGGCATTGTCCTCGATAATAGCAGTGGCAGCGGTGGCGGCGGGACGCGTTATACAAGGAGTGGTTTAAATGATGCTGACATAGCGCCCTCGCCGCCATTACTGCCGCCACGGTAGTTAGTATATTACCTTTTCAAACAACGCCACAAACTAAATTTATGAATATTTAAACATATTTAAATTTTATTTCGGTTTCTGTCAATTTCACTACTGCAAGCAAAAATAAAAGGTGTCGAAGCAATTTATTCTCCCTACTGTAGATACAAAAGATGAAGTGTAAAGATGAAATGCAAATTAAGCTAAATATTTTGCAGGAAGCAATTAAGGATGACAGTAAGATGGAAAAGAAAAGGGATGTTATACCATATTTATTAAACCTAGCTTCTAAATCTGATATAGTTTTAAAAGCTTTAATACAAGACATAGAGCACACATGTAAGTATTTCAAAAATAATTTGTTACATTTTGTGTAAATGGGCCAGTTGACTGAACGTTAAATTTGAAGTTGTTTCTCTTGTGGTGGGTACCACATAATAGAAAAAATATAATGAAATCTTTAAATGTAATAGTTTTTGAGAAACTAGAAATTAAAGATGAGGCTATGATGGTCTATAATAGACATTAATTATTAGATAATAAGATAAGAAATTGTGATTCTGGGTTCCTGTTTTTTAAGGCAATTTTTGTTTGTCAGTGACAGATGAGGTTATAGTGCGAGTTAGCGCAGTTTGCGTGACGCACCGTAACAGCGCTGCATGGGAGGGCGTGGGCCCAGAGTCGCTAGTAGCATTGTTATTGCGCTCAGATGTCCACTGCTTCCTCTTGCTACTGAAACATGCACAGAGGAACATCTTCTGCAGACAGTTGCTCGGTGAGTGATATCAAAATATGTCTTGTACATGTATTTTTTTTGTGTGACGTTGTTGTTCCTTTTCACTATACTTAATCATATTACTAGTTTACAGCGAGAGCATTATATGTATGTTAGTTGTTCCTATAAGACTCTGCTTGATGAGTGACTGCAATTGTTAGAATTGACTGCAAGTGTAGCCCAGGTCGTTAAATAAAAGGTGCTAGACCTTAATTTGGATTGTTGGTTAATAATGTTTCATCTAAACTAGCTTCTTCTGAAAAATAATTTTGGTTAAAAATTTATATGTGAATTTCTTATACTACCAGGGTAGAGTTACTGTGTTACACTCGCTAAAACCTTAGAATTTAATAAGAAATTTCGTTCAAATATGAATTCGATTTGATTTCAGAGTACCTTCTTCAAAAGCTGGAATACGAAAGTCTCTTTCCTGACAAGCTGCCTTTGTTGATAAGTGCTGCAGATGAGATACACACGGCTAGGGAGAGGCTGCTGCTCGGGAACCAGCTGGAACAATACTCCATTGCCAGGATACTCATATTAGTCTGTAAGTTGCAACTATTGACTTTTGACCCGGTTCTACGACGGGCTGCGAGAATTGTCGACGATTTCAAACTCACTTGCGGTATCGAGCCCTTAAGTCTGAGGAGAGACTTGGCCTCCCTGTGTGTGTTCTACCGCTTGTACAATGGGTTCTGTTCTGAGGAATTGTTCGAAATTATGCCCACGACTACTTTCTATCATCGCACCGCTCGCCATCGGCAGTGAATTCATTCTCACACTTTAGAACCTAAATGGTCGCGTACAGTGCGGTTTCAGAGAAACTTCCTCCCGCGAACGCTTAAGTTGTGGAATGAGCTCCCTGCCAAGGTTTTCCCCAAGGACTACAGTATGGAGTTCTTCAAGAAAGAAGTTATTAGATTTCTGAAGGGCCGGCAACGCGCGAGTGATACCCCTACGCAAATGGCATCATAACGCCTAAGATACCTAGTTACCTTCTTTTTGAATAATTGTACTTTACCTATATATATTTTAACTAGTCTCAGACTCTAAGATTGCTAATAGTCACTTAAAAAAAGATTTATTTTGTGTATAGCTGAGCTGATCTAATGTTTTGTAAAATAAATGATTTTGGTAATTGTTAAGAAATATTTTTTTGTTATTGTGTACTTAATCCTCATATCTCGTACTTTAAAAAGAATAAAAAGGGATTAAACGCGTCGTTATTTGGCAAAATGTTTCATGTAGTTTTTAAAAATAATATCAGATGGCGCTTTTTTCCCTGGAGCATATCGGCCAACATCGCTCTCCATATAAATCAATGGCCGTGCCGTTTTTAGTACATGAAAGTCAATTTTGAGATGATTATTGTGTAGGAGTTTTTTTATTAATTCGAATCATTAAATCATAATTTTTATTCAATATTTTGCTCGTTCCACTCGTGTTTAATTCAGTTGATCAGCGTGGGATTTCACAACTCCTTGATTATAGAGGAAAGTTTGCTAAAGTAAGGTACTTATATATTTTTTAAGTGTCTATTGCCTTTTTCATATGATTTCTAAGGTTTTTAATATGGAAGCACATACGTAAAAATGCAATATGTAACCGTGGTACCACTGGGTGTAACACGGTTAACAAACGTATTTGAGGACATAATTGGAACATACGACTACAAATTTTAACATCACAACTGTGTATCTGCGGTCATCACACATGATGTGCCGAAGACTGACCTAGAGCGATCAATGTTCTTTTTAAATAAAAACACACTTAATATTATTTTCTAAAGAGAACTAGCGCAAGCCAGTGGAATATTAGTTTGGAATAAATATGTCGTAAATCATAATTTTCCCCTTGCAACCCCGAGCTAAGACGGCCCTGGAAAACTGAATGTTCGGTTTTCATTTACTATCGCATACGTTACATATGTCCCGTGTGTGGTACCTCGCAGATGCTATAGATAGTTATATGTAACGCTTGCAGACTAAATGGAATAAAATATAAGCCTCATATGTGGCAAGCTTGCAACATTTACTTAGAGATATCCATAGAGAAATGAACAGCGGATTTCCTGGCCTGATATGAAAAAAAAGGTCGTAAAAGTGTGACAGAGACAAAGTGAAGCTGTGGTGTCTAGCGTTAGAGAAAAGACACCACAGATTAACTTTGACTCTTTCTAAAATATGGCTAATTTTTTGAGGCTATTGTGCAGTCCAAAGGACAGATTAATGAACTCGAAGTCTATGGAGATATCTTTACTTTTTATATCAACGTGGACAGCTAAATCGACAAAATAACTTATTTGTCCTTATATACAAATCAAATTGTGTTATCATAAATTTTACGTATTATAAAAAATTACAAACAATATAATAAAACTAAGACAATCTGATAGATAATAATTATTACTAAAAACCCAAATTAATTGGGTAAAATCTTATATCAGTAATATTATTTAAAACATTTTTCAGGCTATAATCTTCCTGCAGAATTTGTCACCACCATAAGCTACCTTCTCCAATATTCAAGAAATGATACCACGTTGGCATTATTAGTTCGTATCATGTCTGGTACCATAGCAATGCATACCCCTAACGATTCGCCTGATATTAATATGGATACAGAAAAATATCAAAATTTAGTAAAGACTGGTGTTGAATTTGCACTTAGAGATTCAATGGTATCAGATACCCAAAATAAAAGATGTTTTGTTGAGGGGAAAGTTCCCAAAGATCAGAAGACTTATTTGCATCATTTTTGTCTGAATGTTATTAAATTATTGAGGTGAGTGAGTGATTTTATGAAGTTAATTTAATATATTTTTAACTACAACAACATTATTATATACTACTACATACATATACTACATAAGAGCATGCTAAAACACACGAGGCATATAAATAATATTTTATTACTAACAATGAAATATACATATATAAGCGCGTTCCTTCTGAGATGAGTTGCAATTAAATAGTAAAACCTCATTTTAGCACCAACTACCCGTTGCGTCTGATAATTGGCTGATAATTTCAGCTTCGCTATAATGGTTTAAACGAAAGGCGTTTCGCGTCATTTTTTGACAGTTCTGTGTGTGTAAATTTTTGCGTATTTTATTAAGTTTTTTTTTGAAGTTTATAACAAAGATATAAAGTTTATATTGCTAATATAAAGTTTTCTTAAAAAAAACGAGGATGTAAGTAGCAAAGCATTGACTTTTACATTTTTCACAGCTGTTAAAAAGAAGCACAAAATACCCATCTCCCGACATGGGTTTTTGGTAGCAATATTTTGTAGCAAATCCTCTTAGAAGAAACACTCAAAGTCAACTTTAGGTTTTAATATGAATTTGCTACCGAAAGCATATGCATACCGCTTACAATTCTGCTACCACCATTAATTTGTATGAAGAGTGATATCGAAGGATATGCAGACCAGTCAGATAAACATATATATATATATTATCTGTCTTGTGTGTGTCAACCTTTTTTTCTATTGTTGCCTTGATTTTGGCAGATAAATTGTGTAGGTTTTCTTGAATTTATTTGATAGCCCGACTTCTTTCTTCACATTTATACTATTTATTATGTGCAGACATGAAGTTTGTTTTATTATTTTGCAGGTGGGAAAATTCCAATCGTGTCTCCCACTTACGTAGTCGGCCGATAGGTCGTGCACTGGAGGCCAACCTTTATAAAGTGGGTGGAGCGCTACAACAGTACGTGTCGCTGTTGCGTGTGCGACAGCCCTGCACTATGAGCTCGCTCAACGAGATGCCCACCTGCCATGCTCTAGCTGAGGTATGACGTCAGTAGAAGACAATGCTCTCAGATTTTGAAAGCCAAATTACAGTGTAGCTTAGTAGCAATAACAAAGTATTATAAAATAGATTTGGCCCGTGACTCTGTCTGCGTCGACGTTTTCTCTGACCTTATTTCTGCCGGTATACAACTACCAGTATAAGTTGAACCCGATTAGTTAGGTGCCTCTTATTTAAAGAGAGCTTACCCTCAATGGGATACCTAGTTTAATTACGAAAAAGTGACAGGTCATGTACGGGTAACCGCACAATTATATTTATGCTAACATACTTGTTATCGATACTGTATTAGTTTTGTAAGTCAATAATTTAAAACACGAATATGTAAAATACTAAAAATTGTGGCGGTGATAACAATACTTTTATTCATGACGCTTAAGAACATTTATCCGCCCTGCCTGTGCAAACTGCAACTTTAACAAGTACATCGCCCTTAGCGCTTTATACCAAGTTACCTATATCACAAACAACACACAATGCCCTAGGTCCCCTTGCCCACAAAATCATTTTATGAGTTTTGTAAGTTGGGTGTATCAAACATAAATTCCCGACACCATCTACTTTATCATTTATCACACAATGTCTATATATAACACCTACACGTAACTTATTTATCCGTAAAAACGTATTAATGGTTTTAATTTATCTATTATAGACAGTTATTCTTTTATAATTTAATTCTCTAATTTCAGTTGTTGGACCGAGTTGATATGTCCGGCACGAAGGGCCCGCCGCCGAGTGTCGAGGTCATCCTAAAAGTAGTGCAGGCCACTGTCAAGTATTTCTTCAGGTGTTTGCATGAACGTGGTAAGTGAAGTTAGTTACTGACTATTTTTATGTCAAAACATTGCTACGTCACAACCTGCATGTAGTGTAGTGCAGGTTTTTTGCTACTGACATATAATATTCCTTTTTTTACATAAATTTTGAAGCTTCTTTGGCATACTAATATTATAGAAGCAAAAGTTTTTCTTATGTCTGTTTATCTGTCTGCCACTTAACCACTCTCGATGAAATTTGGGAAAGGGATAGCTTTCACCTTGAAGGACATAAGCTTCTTAAAAACTTCTTATGAAGTAATTCTTTTCAAAAGTAATTGGGCTGAACTGCTCAGGCGATTATAATGAAAATTGATAAAAGACTGGAAGAACATAGCTGCTTAAAAATATCCAATTAGCGTTGGGTAAGCAAACCGCTGAGCCTATTTCGATAAAATTTAGAATGGAGATAATTTTTAGGGATGGGAAGGAAATCAATTTTTTTTATTACTTTTATTTACGAGGCTTTTGAATACGAATAACGTCAAGATTGAGTCAAATTAGTGCACAGAGTGTTTATACTTCAAGGACATATCAAAGCCTTTTTAACAATAAAAAACAGGGATTCTCTGCAATGCAATTTTCAGTTCAATCTTAGGCTCTTGAAAAGAATTCACATTAAAATTCGCATGATGCTTAACTATAAATATAAAATATCCATAAATCGCTGGTGTCTATAAATGTCCCTGAATTTCTTTTATTACAACCCAAGAGTTTTTCTCTTGACATGGCTCACTCACAGTTTTAATAATAGTAGTTACAGACATTTATGTAATACTTGTAAGTAACTTTGTGAACAAAAATAAATAAACTGTTTTCAGATATAATGGATAAACTCCGCGGCGTTCAGACTGCTTGTCGATTGCTGCGTAAGCTGTGCCTTCACAGTAAGCTAGCCCGAGCGATAGCTTTAAGAAATCTATTAGAAACTGCCATGTTTCGAGAGGAGAAAGCGTTTGGCAGTCGGCCCATGCTGGTTGATACTATGGTTGACACCAAGGACTGGACGAATGACGATTTACTTATGCATCTGAACCAAAGACATGTAAGTTTTTTTTTCCTCCCTTACTCTTTCATTTCCATATAAATATTATAAATGCGTAAGTAACTCTCTTTACATTTGAACCGCTGCACCGATTAAGATGAAATTAGGCTTGGAGGTAGTTTGAGTCCCAGGGAAGGATATATGCTACTTGAAAACTTTAAGTGTGAGTCGGTTTTATTTCCTAACATCCTAAAATCCTACACCGGTAATTGAATTTAGGGCGGGTGGAACCGCGAGCAAAAGCTTGTTTTTAGACATAGGTAACTCAGTGTCAAACCTGCTCAAAAACGCATCTCCAACAAATTGAGCTCTTGACCTGCAGCTTTGATCCAAAATGCGAAGCTTACGGCTCCAAAAATACACAACTCAACCACTCGTTTATTGAACTTCATCACAGCCTGGACGGCGGCGCCAGCGCCCCCGACGATGTGGCGACTCGATGGTCTACCGAGCGGCGCCACGCGCGGCACCGGTGAACACAGTCCGTTCTTTGAATTTTTATAGGTGGTAATTCACATACATATAGTTATGTAAATGAAGAATACATGTAGTGAAGTTACATTATTTTAATATAATTTTTGTATTTATATTAGTTGCTATGGAGATAATTGTGCAACTTTCATAGGAAATCAGTCATACATAAGTAAAAAATATAAGTATAGTAAATGTGATAGAAACAGAAAATAATAGTACGCATGCATGCCGCCGACACGCTGCAAGAACATTGGGCACGCTCTCGCAACCTGAATGCATGTTTCACCTTACGTTAAATTAGAGCTGCCTGGGGTGCAGCTCACGAATATTTTTTGAGTTACCTATGTCTACTAGTATGCACGTTCGGTATCACCATTAAATATATTTATAAATTCATGTCATAGTTAATTATAATCACAATATCGATTGCAACACACAATTTTCTTTGAGAATTGAATAATATGTTTAGTTTTGATCCCTTATTACATTTTTATAATAAGGAACTTCAAAAATTCACATTTGTAAGGCTTATCACCTGTGTGTGTACAGAGCATACATTTGAATTTTTCTTTATTACAGTTTAGATAAAAACCATAGCTTTAATTTTTTTAATACAGCGCCACCTATCGGCAATATTTTAAACTTTGTTCAATACTAATCAATAAGTAATTTTTTTTTCTGTATATTTTCATATCGATGTTTTTACTACGTTTTTTCACTCCAGAATGTCCTGATTTTCCCACGAATTTTTCAACTTAAGAAGCCAATAACTTGCAAAATAGTTATAAATTCTAGTAATGGAGACTTCCTCAGAAAAGTGTTGCACAGGTTGAATGAAGACCCTCTATTTCAGGGTCCAATAACTCAACTGACTCAAAGTCATACGTCTGTGTTCCACGCTGGTGTAATTGGCAAGGGTGTAAGAAAAATGGAGGGAGGTGATGGTAATGACATACCTCCCATTTTGACTACCAACAATGAACTGCTTATGGGTGCACTGATGTCTTGTATGGTAAGTAGCAAAGGACTATAGTCATTATGGAGTTTCTTTATTTTCAGATAGTAATTTTAGGGATTAAAATAAATATGTTATTAGCGGACTTTGTCGAGCTAGTGGCCACTAGGAGAGATTATTATCTTTGAGAGATGAGTTCTTAGAAGAGCCCTTGAGCACTCTTACTGGTCAAAGTATTTATTACTTTCAATTTTATTTTAATGTTTTTAGGACGGTAACAGTGGTATTGTGGAAGGCGCAACCTCGCTGTCTTTGCTGTTGGTAGAACTCGTCTCGCCTGACGTTATGTACAATGGACTGCCGTGGCCAGATGAAGACTTCACTAAGGTACGTTCATAATTAAAAAAATATATAAAATATTAATGCTGTCTGTAAGCGTGTTTGTTTGTCTGTCCGTCTGTGGCGTCGTGCCGGCTAGATGTATGGATTAATTGTTTTTTAATTAGAAGCATTATATATTAATTGAGATGGCTGGTTTATAGCTAAATCTATTCACTGGTTTTCAAGATAATCAGCTCTTAGCCTAGTGGGCCGATAGCTATCATAGTTCCTGAAACCACAACAAAAATCATGTGTCATGTTTGGACGGCCGAAACTTTAAATGAACCGAATTCCTACAATATAAGTCAGTTTTGTGCCGGATTTTTTTCGGTATAAATGTACATTATGAATACATTCATTTTTAGTTTTTTTTTTTGAAATATATACGTATTATACATAGGAAACACCCAAGAAACTTAAAACAAATAACAATGTTTGTCCTGTGAGGGAATCAAACCCACGTTTCAGATTTAGCAGGCAGGTCATTGACCCACTGAGCCACAGAGGCTGTCAATAAGTGTTTATATTGTTTATCCAGCAAGTGAGTATAGAGCGCGAGCTGTACATGCGTGGCGTGCTGGAGAGCTGTGTGGTAGCGCGTGCCGCACTGCGTCGGGCTGCGGCCGCGCGCCCCGCACTCTGTCTCGCGTCCGCGATGCTGCGCGCCGTCGCCGCCACGCTACTTCACCGCCTGCGCGCCTACAGAGGTACCCCTCTTTTTTTTACCAATGACATAGAACAAATATTTTAGAACAATAAAGTTTAACAAGTACTGTATATGTAAAAGTACTTCACCGCAGTATAGGTAATAATACCATATCATGTAGTACGGCCACTGTGTGCCGCTCTCTAGTGACGTCCTCACCTCCCTTCACTTTAAAACACAATACATATGTTAATCTAATATGTTGTTCATAGATCGTCACAGTAACTCAGCGGAGATGGCTCGCGAGCACGCCGCGTTGACGGAGCTGCTGTCCACGATGACTCTGGGGCAGCTTCTGCCGCATCCGCTCTGTCACATGATAGAACTTACTCCGGAGCTCAACGCTAGCGAGGTACAGGATCACTCTATGTTTAATTAAATCTAATAGCAATGCCTTTGTCGTCGCGTGAAATACCTAAAATTTTGCATCTGCATTGCCCGCACGTAAGAGGTGGTGAGTACCGAACGCATGAAGGATACTAGTTTGGTACAACGAAGGCGCGCGATTAAGAGGTGGATGCCACTCATTACTACACCTAGACGTTGCTTTGTTGATTAGCCAAGTGGCCTCACTATTTTATAGTTTATAACACCGAATATGGTAGTACCAAGATTGCGTATGTATATGGTATGTATCTGCACAGTAGACGTATTTTACAAGCACAGCGCAAACTATTAACCAATCGAGATTGTGCATCGTTATAGGAATACTCTGCTGCTATTTGTCAATTATACAGAAATGTGGTATCAGGGAGTGAGCCAAAAGTTGTTCCTCAATCAATTTTGCAACTATTATAGTTTTGAATATAAATGTACTTTCGAATACTTATGCTAGTAAAGCTTGTTCGTGTCTGTGCAATCAATGCATTTCAAATGAGCAGGTGCATGGTCAGGCACTATATTGACCCAACACTGGCGCCTCGAACTCTATAGCTTTTATAAAAAACAAGATTTTGCCAGCGGCTCCGCCCGCCCTAAATACGGTTGTCAGCGTGGACATACTTTATTTTACTTATGAAGTTTGCTATTGCAAACTATAGTTCGTTTATAGTTATTACCGCGAGAGCTTTTGAAATTCCCGGGATGAAAAATAGCCTATGTCCTATTCCAGGACCTAACCTATATGTGTGCAAAGTTTTAGCGCGATCTGTCCAGTGGTTGACGCGTGATTGAGTAACAAACATCTATCCATTCATCCGTGCAGACATACTTTCACATATATAACACTAGCGGTCCCGGCGGACGTTGTTCCGCTGCCGTCCCTCTGTAACCCGGCGAACGTTGGTTTTTACCTAAAGTGCCCGAGCCCGGTTCGCACTTAACAGATCGAGATAAAAACTATCCTATCTTTTAAGTTGGATCAAGTAATAGATAGTTACGAAGTTTGATCAAAATCGGTTCATTAGTTTAGGAGCTCATCGCGGACAAACAACGTGACATGAAATCTTAATATATATAAATCTCGTGTCACAATGTTTGTCCTCAATGGACTCCTAAACTACTGAACCGATTTTGATCAAACTTCGTAAATATCTGTTATTTGATCCAACTTAAAAGATAGTTAGTAGGATAGTTTTTATCTCGATATGTCAAGTGCGAGCCGGACTCGGGCACTATAGGTAAAAACCAACTTTCGCCGGGTACAGAGGGACGGCAGCGGAACAACGTTCGCCGGGACAGCTAGTTATTATATATATAAGGATTAGTAGGATTGAGCCTATAACGGTATTTGCAAAAGAGTTGTTTTATATTTGCGAAGACAATCAGTATTTATAATTTTGTTCATTATTTTGAGTCATAATTTTATATAAAAAGATTTAATATGATTTCAGATAGTTCAAGTGGTGCGGGACTGCCTTTGGAATTACACGAGGGACCACGTACCTTCGCCTGCGCTTTTCACTTGCGACTCCACAGGTATACTTCATGTGCATTTAGCTGTTCTTTGTGTAACTCCATTAAAATGTTGTATCTATTTCAACGCACAGGAATTATTATACTAAATAGCCAGATTTTCAGGTCTTCATTGGCGTGACCCTTCCACCTGCAAGCCGCCAGCCACCTACACGGATACGCTGCGGATAATTATACAGAAGAAAATATCCAAGCTCGGCCATCTTCACCCCATCATGTTTCTAAACCTTGAGAAAGACAATCTTTAGACGTTAGCAAATTAAGAAAACATGAAATAGCTGCACACCTGTGTTAAAAATAAGAAACAGACATTCTTTAGACCTAACAAATTAACAGAAACATGAAATAGCTTCATTTCTGATTTATAAAGATTCTTTATAATTAAATTAAATCTATATAAAGAAAAATTAACACCATTGTATAAGGTTTTTAAGTAAAGAAAAATTGGAAAAGTTGTCCAGGAAATTGGAACATTTCGAAAAATTGAATATAAGAAGAAGATAACAAATTTGGACAGGACAACGCAACGTCAGGTCGGCTAACGAATAAGGAGGTGTTTTGATACGCTTATCACCTGTCTTAAATTGTTAGACCACAAATTAAGTTGAGGACACGTACGCATTGAAATTTTTATTTGGTTCTCAGGTCTGAGGTCGAAGAAAAAATCTCATAGACTGAGTTGAAAGAGGACTTATGCAGTGGTGCGAGTAAAGAGATGGCGCTATATATCAGCGCCGAGTGTGACGGCGACAGCTAACGCGTAACTGTAGTAAAAATTAGAACAACATCGTTTATAAAAAAAAACGATAGTTAACAAAACACTGGTTTGAGCAAATGAAGAAAAAGAATTCGCCTATTAATCATGTTAAAAAAATTGCAGAATAGCCTTCAAATTTGTGAATAAAAAAAAATTTAACATTTAAAGTATTAAGTTTTGTGTGTCCAAATATCAAACTCAGAGCATAGTGCTGAGATCTATTGAGCCAAAGAAACCTCAATCAGCATCGGTATCTTCTTAAAGCGTCTATTAGCAGTACAGTGAACAAATATTTTTGTATATTTTGTAAATATTTTAAATAGTAAGTAAAGAAAAAAAGTGTAAACTGTGATTTTTTTTATTTTTACCTTATTATTTATTTTAAAATTCTTTAGTGCAAGTTTTTAATAACACCAAGCTAGGAAATTAGCTTACGGCCCGCCTGATGTTAAACGGTTACATTATCCTAGAGATGCTTTAAAACCAGTGACCGGTTATCATCAGGCAGACTTTTAGCTTGTTTGCCACCTTAGTGGTATATAAAAAAAAAGGTGGATTGCTGAAGGCCAGTGGTGCAATGTTAGAAAGTAATCGTATGATACCTTTGGCTACTTTTAACCAACAATTCTTTGAACACAAGCTAACAACCAATTATACAAGGGGTAGACACAGACACGGAGGCAAAGTCGCTCCTTAGACTTAAGGGTTCGATACGGCTTGTGAGTTTGGGATGATCGATAATTCTCTCAGCTTGTTGAACCGAGTTCAAAGGGCCAAGGTGATATCCGGGTGCACCCAGTACTTCATGCGGGGCTCGACTTGACTTACGATTTATAAAGCAGCAACAATTGCCCCGAGGTGACGAATTGCTCCTTGGTGTACATAACAGACAGAGTACACCACGTTTCTTAAATAAATGATATTCGAATTGAACGTCGCTGGAGATGTCAACACCATGGATTCCAATGCTCTTGGAGATGGTTAGGGAATTGTGTGTTCCGGTAATGTGGGACCACAGTGAATGGGGTTTTAATGGGTTGAGTCAGACCAGTTTTCCCGTCCCCTAGTCAGTGATCTCGTTTTTTGGCACAAGTTCTCCGCGGTTTTTTCCACAACGGAATGACAAAACAGCACAGAACCTTGGACCTAAGCATATTTTTATTAAAGAGGCTTACAGGCTGAAGCAAAAGAACAGTTGCATAGAATGAGTTTTTTTGCAAAAAAAAACAAGCTTGCGGTCTGCCTGAGGCATCACTCGCGCGTTTCGACACTTTAAATATCTAATAACTTCTTTCTTGAAGTACCCCATACTGTAGTGTATTTGACGAAATTATAGGATTTTCGTTTTATTCTATTTATAACTAAAATTCATTTGCCTATTTACAAACGCGTCCCGTGTGTGTTTTCGTGCCACATTTTTGTGACCCTTTGCTTTTATTTCAAGCTAAATTACTCAAATCTTTTCGCAATGTTTAAAAACTCGCGCGCACCAAAGTGATAAAAGCGGCATTAGCGCGCGCCGACCGCACCGGAGGCGGGGTCAAGCTGGCAAGGGTATTTTTCTTTACACAGGCCTGGAGAGGCGCTCCATATTTTGCAAATTTTTCATACAAAATCTTCTGTTTCACACTCGTTGATTTTAGCTCCGTACACAAAACATCCGCAGATCGCCACAATCACAGAACAGATAAAGAAGGCTAGAACGGAAAGGTAGGCGTGGCAGGCTAGTGATTGGATTTTTATAATGCTTTTACATCAAAACCGGTTTGGTAGATTCAAAAATATGGATTGTTAAGTATATGAATAGTGTCTTAATCACTAGGAAAATACGTTGTCGGTTTCACACGCCTGCAACTGCAATCCTGAAGTATTACTCGCACATTGGTGACCCTCTTAACTTTAATCACTCCTTTCTTGAAGAACAACATCTTAATCTTGTTATTTAATGGCTTTTGTACATTCAGTACTTTTTAATTAATAAGAAAGATTCCTTGCTGACATATATATGTCTAAGTACCAATAAAAAAATAAAAAAAAAATTGATTAGTCTTAAATAATAAACTAGGTACTTACAGATACAATTTTATAGTTTGTCAACCACTAGCGTTGATGTAAAATTTCTCGCTTTTGCACAGCACACGTGCAACTTGATTTACCAAGACTATTTTCCAATTCACGCCGAGTAATTATCGCACGGTAAAGTTGAAAAACAACCCGTTCTGGAACGAGTGTTTGACAGTTAATTTTTACACTGACAGGAGTGAATTTCAACCTTTTCTATGGCAGTGTAAAGAATTTAACTTGACAGTTGGAAAATTACTCTACCCCGGGCGTCGCAAAACTACCTTTTTAACTTTCTCATTGCGATTTGGAACGCACCCTAATATATGAGTGAGCTGTGGTCTAATCATAGTGTTCTGTTTGACATTGCGTGTATATGCGTTATATTGTGTTTATTTTCATTGATTGAGAATTAGTAGAAATGGAGGGGCTTAAGTGGCTACACTGGATCCCATCCAAACTGCGCTTAATATCCTTTCTAGCCTACTTTAACTGTTCAATGGCCGCAATAGAGCTCGAAACGCAGTAAAGAAATGTCACTACGCTTTTATAGATAATGGTTATTTTTTTATTTTTACTGACAGCCAACTCGCTTAATTTTAGTGAATTTTAAGGTCAATAATCCTGCAGAAAAAATTCAAATTTGATGCGTTATGATTTTGAAGACGCATCGCAACACGCCGCGCCCCGCAGTGCACTCAGCCTCAATGTCGAGTTGCAAGAGTGTGCGTCATATAGGTTTATACATGGTTTACACGTATTAAAATGCGGTGCAATAATTCTATCGTACTATATTGTTTTGTTAATCTCATTTTTAGTGGTGTCTCATACGCAGAATCTTACATGTCAGTTTAGACATAGATACCGGTAGAAGTAGAAGCTCTTATATATAATCAAAATGTTACAACTTGAAAACAATTTTCACCTAATTCTGGTTTTCTTGGACCAATCCTTACAAAATGGGACCAATCTGTGGGTTGCACCTAGTGGACCAAACTTATTCATGATTCTTTTCAAAGTAGACATTTCAACCAAAAAGGCTACAGAATAATCAACCAATTTTGTAATCTAGCGACACTGATGTTTTTGTTTACAAAAGTGTATGTCCAATGTTATTCTAATGCAAAATATTTTGCAATTCAAAAGCAGACGTGAAGTTTAGGCTCTTGAAATCAATTCTAAAAAAGTAAAGAATATGGCTGAAGCCACGCCTGATATTTCGGAAGACACATCCAAGAAGCCTGTGTGCTTAATAATTATAGGTTAGGACTTGTAAATATTGAAAACACTATTTAGTGTTTGTTTGTTGTACTAAGACATTTATTAATCCATTGACAGGTATGGCCGGTGCTGGAAAAACTTCGTTTACAAGACGTTTGGCAAACCATATTAGTGATGGATCAAGGCCATACCTTATCAATCTAGACCCAGCATGTCGAGAAGTACCGTATCCTGCCAATATAGGTAGGTATATATTCAATGCCCCACGGTGCCGTGTAGCGTACTTCATACGATTTTTTTTTTTTTTGGTTACGGTTAGGGTGTACAAATGGGGACGCTGAAAAAAAAAATTTGTAGTCATTTTCATGAAGCCCTGGGACTTTTACCAAAGTGGGCGTAGAACAAAGACGATTTTTTGTCCAAAATTTTGGTGTCCCCATAATACCTATTTTTTATGTCTGTAATCGATAGAAGGCATCTCTACGAACAATGTAGGAAACACTTTTTCCTGGGGTCCCTAGTTCCGCCGCTACGGAACCCTAAAATTTAATTTTTTTCATTTATTTTTCCATTCATAGCACTTCAGGGAAGGATCACAGAAAATAAACGGCTCATACAAACGTTACTCCTGGCAATGTGCTCTATCGAAATCCGTCAAAAAATAGACGGTTATAAGGACACACCCCCTTTTGAAAAGTTGTTTTGATCCCCCCTAGGGGTCCGGGTAGGGGTCCTAGAGAAAAGTGCTCCATACAGACGTTGCTGCAGACGATGTACTCTATCGATTTCCATCATCAAAATATACGCTTAGGGACACCATAAATTTTCATACAAAATTTCAGAAAAGTCCCAGAATCACTTAAAGTTTAACTTAGTAAATTTTTTGAAATTTTTCTTAGCTCCTCCTTTTGTACACCCCAATACGAACAAAGTTTGATTCTGTTTTTGACATTGACTAATCAAACACTATGAAATTTTGTAGACATGTGTAGCAGTCCATTACTTTGACCACAAGAAACCATGTATTAATATGTATTTAGTCGGTGGTGGCCGAGGGGTTTTGATTTCATTTTGTGTTTTGAGTGGCGGAGGTGCTACAATCGGCACTGGGCCTGCGTGTGGGCTATAAATTACCCTGGTGAAGGGTGGGCCGTGCCTCAGCAGTGACGATGTATGAGGCTGATAAGGAAAGTTGGATTAAGTTGGTTTTAGTCATATGGACTAGTGGTCAAAATTTAACAGTGACAGCTGATGTACAAACTACAAAAAAAACAAAATACCTTGCTATGACCTGTGGTTGTTTGTGGTGAGTTGGTTTAAGTTGGATTATTTTAGATTGAAGTTCATGAACAGTGGTTGTGACATCATCTGGTCATCTGTGGTTGTTGTTTATCATACTGGGACCAGGAGCATGCGGCAGAGAATATCTCTGATAGTAGTGCTCTCATCAATCTCCAATTTGTTTGAAAGATATTACTGTAGCATTGGTTACTCATATTATTTTTATTCACTAACTTATGTCTTGTTGAAAAAAATATTAAATTTTTGAGAGTATTACATACACATGTATGTGATATTAGTAAACCAGAAGTTTCTTCATTATAATTTATGTAATAAATTCTTCTGAAAAGTCAATAAAAAACATCAAATTCTTTGAGCCAATACTACATTTAATGTTTTTGGTAAATATTTCTTTAAATCTGCTCTATAGGTCCAACTTAAATTTAAATGTCCTAGGGGATGTAATAATAATAATAATCTTCTTTTGTTTAATAAAAAAAAAAAACCCTTATGCCCATCCCACAGACAATTGAGATCCAGCCTGCATGATCCCTATTCATATGGTAAATATGGGTGATGTAAGTGAAAGAGACAAAGCAATTTGCAAAGTGCTTTGTGTCTTTTAATTTATGGTCAATTTTGTCATAGGATCATCAGTTCATAGGACAGATTACAGAACTCAAAGTCTACGGACTAACTAAAGGGCACAGCTAGTGTATATGATCAGCCCCTATGTTTATGACTATTTTACCCTTATAGATTTATTTGACCATTAACGGTGACCGTTGACATTGACTGACCATTATTATTTACAAAACATAAATGTTAATTACACAGATATTAGAGACACAGTAAACTATAAGGAAGTAATGAAGCAGTATGGCTTGGGTCCTAATGGAGGAATTGTGACAGCTCTCAATTTGTTTTCTACCAAGTTTGGGCAAGTGGTAGATTTGATAGAAAAGGCTGGCATGAAACACAAATACTGTGTTATTGACACCCCAGGTAAGGTTTTAGATCTATTTAATGATTGTTCAGGTACATATACATACATAATTTTAGGTTTTCATGAACATTACCAGTATAAAAAAATAAACATCCCACTGTACATTGTGTCTATAGATGACAATGGGCTGAGTTCAGAACCTCAATACATACTTTAATCAGATGTATATCAGGTTACTCTCAGTCTATTGGCAAATTTCAGACTCATGTTAGTCACTAGGTCATTTTGAACATTAAAGTAACAACTCAAAAATCTGAGTTGCATCTGGTTGCAGGTTCTAATCACACTTCCCTGTTCTCCATAACAAAGAGCATGGTCAGTTGAATTGCCTAATATTGAGTAATTGCTTTTGCTTGTATTTACAATTTAACCATGCTACTGATTTTATACAACTTTTAAGACATGTAATGTCTTTAAGCTTCAAATAAATTGAAATTGGATTTTCAACCCCCGCATAGTTTGCACTACCCATGGTTAAAAGATGACTAGATTTAGACAAAATTATATCATGTTGAAAGAAATGTAAAAATTTGAAAGGCATAGTTAAAATAGTTATGCCAGGAATTTTGTATGATTGTGATGTAATTTGATGATACTTCATGCAATTTAATGTTGCAACCTATTACAGTTGTGATCTAATGTTTTATATAAACTTTGTTTAACAGGACAAATAGAGGTTTTCACATGGTCTGCTTCTGGGACAATAGTGTCAGAAGCACTTGCTTCCTCATGCCCCACAGTGGTAGTGTATGTAATGGATACTGTGCGTAGTGTCTCACCAGTCACCTTTATGTCAAATATGCTGTATGCTTGCTCCATCCTCTACAAAACAAGGTTGCCGTTCATTGTTGTGATGAATAAGGTATGGGTTTATAAATATTGTTTGTTAAATTGTGGGGAAATTTCTTCCCAAGGTGGAAGAGGGGTAGAGGTCAGAAATAATATGAACGTCAAATGTTGCGGTATACAGTTGATATAATATTGACCTTACACTGAATAGTATTATACCCCAAACTTTACATGTATTTTGGAATTTTTGTGTCTCGTTTACTATATAGCTGATAATTGTGTAGCATATAATAATGCTACAAATATATTAGAATCTCTTTTCAAAACAACTAGTGCCATCTTGTCAAGTTTCAAGTAATTAAAACTTTTCTCTCTCTCTCTTTTTTCACTCCAATCCAATCCAAGTCCAATTTTCACACCCAGGATTTATTTTTATTTACCTATCTAATCTGATTTTGACCATCAAACGTATCTTTTCTCCCTAACAAGTAAAAAATCGCTAATGACTTGTTATGGAGGGAAAGATTCGGATGATGGTCAAAAACTGTAAATTATTGAGTGTTAATCTGTGAGAAAGTTTTGACAATTCACTGAAAGAAAAGGATGGCTGTGAAAATGACGTGTATGTGACGTGTATGGACGTATGAGTAAAAGAGAGAGTGAAGGTTTAATTACTTGGAACTTAACTAGATGACACTAGTTGTTTTGAAATGAGATTCTAATATAGTTGTAGAATTATTATATGCTACAATTGTGATACGACATTTGATTATGGGTTAAACCTTGATCCTACGCGCCTCCGTAAATCTGCCACTGCAAATTTTACAATACAAACTGCAGATAATATTTGTTTTATAAAAATCAAAACTAGAACTTTTGACTCGGCAATCCTAGACACTACTGCTGTGCCACTTTGGTTTTTAAAATAGTTGCTCAATCTATATTCAAATATCTATTTTTCATTGATTCTCGAAATAAGACAAAAATAACATGCTTGTTTTTTAGATAGATGTAGTAGATAACGCATATGCGGTGGAATGGATGCGAGATTTCGAGTCATTTCAAGAAGCGTTGGACGCTGATGGTGACGGTGAAGGAAGCACTTCGTACGCAGGGAATCTCGCACGATCTATGGCGCTCGCGCTTGACACTTTCTATGCAGATCTCAAGTGCTGCGGGGTCAGTGCTCATACTGGGAATGTTAGTATGAAGTTTGCAATCATTACAGTTCATTTATAAATATACTTATAACTACACTTGCGCAATTTGTAAAAATAATTTTTTGTTCTTATCTAAGACTGAAGCAGCAATTAGGCAATCAAATAAGGTTAGGCAGTTGGAGGATAATGTCGGGTTTATACGAGTACAATGCCGGTTTTACATTGAACCCAGTAACATGATTTTCCGTATAATCTAATAAAATAATCTTGCTACTGGATACAGTTAGAATAATTCGCTACTAGAGGCGTTGCAGCGCATCAACTTTCAGGGCATAACAACCTCTGCTGGGCCAGCTATACATATAATACGATAAATATATTTGTAACACGTTTATTTTTTTATTTTTTTTAATTATACGAGTACTTAAAATCATTTAACTGAGTTGTCATTGGTGTCATGAATACCTGCCAAAATGCGATAACATTTAAAAATATAACCAAATTTTCTTTACAGGGAATCGAAGAGTTTTTTAAACTGGTAGATGAAGCAGCTGATGAATATGAGAAGTATGTACTGTTCAATTAAATTGTTTGCTATTTGTTAACTTCTATCTTTGAAATATTGTTTGCCAAAAAGATAAATAAAAGACAATGTTATCCTAGACTGTATACATACATACATATATATATATATATGTATGTATGTATGTATGTATGTATGTATGTATACAGTCTAGGAGGTCACTTGTATATTTTAAAACCATACACAATATCGAAATATTGATTATTGATCTTAAAAGTGCTTCACGAGTTCTATTCAATGGTATCAATATTGGTTTATAAAATAAACTGGATCTATCTGAAAATTTGATGTGAACTGAAATCCTTTGTGAATTCTCTATCAAAATATTAATTATTTTTTGCTATTAATATTTCACAGAGAATACAAAGCCGACTGGCTAAAAATGAGAGCTGAAAAATTAAAAGAACAACAGACAGAAGAGGAATCAAAGAAAAACAATGAAGGTAAGAAAATAGATTACTTGTGTACTTGTGCACTTTATGATGAACTGGCTGCAATCGTTATCAGCTGCAAGTTAGAGGAAGTGCCTCTGAAACAGCACTGTAAGCTCATTTACAGTGTACATTCTAATTCAACCCTAATTTCCATACCTTAAATTTTTGGAACATTTATTGCTGTAATAACCCCAAAACCTGTACAAAAATAGCACATTAGGCAGTTTGCTTTAATATCTACTTGTTTCTACAAGTGTTGGTGATAAATATGAATCCCTGTTACAGAAACTCCAGATGCAGTGATAGAGAAGCGCAGTTTGATAGACGAAGTCCATGCTGGTCGGGAGATCAGCGACATGTACCTCAAACATCCCGGCAATGAGAGTTCCAGCGATGACGAGGGCACGGAAGTTAGGGATGACGCTGGTAAGGTATTAGCTAAAGTAACAGTCCATAATTTCCTTTATATTCAGATAATACTCACAATGTTAAAATTTAATTAAGTGTAATAATTTCAATTGGGTAGGTGACAAGGTCATCAGATTTTAATAAAACTAATTAGGATTCGTAGCAAAAGAACATGACTGGTTTAAATTAGCTCGTATGGTAATTTTGATATTTAAAAGATATTAAAAAAAATATTAAAAAAAAAACCTTTAAAAGAATACAACTTAAGAGGACTCGAAATGTTGAATTTGTCATACATTTTTGTGTTATGCACTTTGTAGCGTTATTTAAATTTTGTAATGTATTGTAACTCGTATTGATATGCCAAGATTGTAATTAAGTTTTAGTTGTTAACAGAGTTGTTAATTGTGGTTAAATTTAAGTTCAACGAACGTTTAGACTTAATCTGGCCGTGGTACAGGACCCACGGCCCGTTAATCCGACTTGCACTTGACCGATGTTAGTGTTAATTTACATAATTAACGAAAAACAAACAATAACGAAAAGTGCGCCTCTAAGCGGCCACCCATCCAAATACTGACCAAGCCCGACGTTGCTTAACTTTGAATATCGTTTCCAACAAACAAATGTGTTACTGTTTCTCTTAATAATAAGCTAGATTGCGCTGTAGCGTTAATTTAAAATAGTAATGGGTTGGGCCCGTCTCACACTTGGCCGATTTTTATTATTTGTTATACTTTATAGTTCACTCAATTCACTTCATTGCAAGTTTGATGGTTGTACGTATTACTGTTTTTTCGATAGATCAAAAACAACGAAAATGTGGTTCTTATATGGGAACCCAGCCTTAAATTTTAATTTTTACTATTTGCGAGATAAGCCCCTATTATAACGCATATTCTGCATAAAGTTAAAGCTTATAACTATTTCCGTCTAAAAGATAGCTTACGTTCCGCCTGATAACCGGTCACCGTAGCCTACGGGCGCTTACCGCAACACCAGGGATATCACTAGCGCGTTGCCGACCGCTCAGAAATCTAATAACTTCTTTCTTGAAGAACTCCATATCGTAGTCCTCAGAGAAAACCTTGGCAGGGAGCTCATTCCACAACTCAAGCGTTCGCGGGAGGAAGTTTCTCTGAAACCGCACTGTACGCGACCATTTCGGTTCTAAAGTGTGATTAAAGAGAAATTAAAGAGCCTTCTAATGTTTGGACAGACAGACAAACAAACGGCCAGACAGACAGCGTAGACTTAGTAATCAGGCTCCATTGGCATACTCTGGGTACGGAACCCTAAAAATGTATAGGGATTTAAATCATTTATCTCACTTAGGCAAGGAATATTGAAACACTGTGCAAATCGGCTTGACCTACAATTTGGTGCAATTTCAATTATTTATTGGTACAACTTTTACTTTTAAGGAAAGAATTGTAATTGTTGTTTTGTTTCAGATGACAAACCCGAGGACGTTGAGATGTTCCGAAACTTTATAAATAAACACGTAAAGCCAAACAATAACAGCAAAACTTGACAAAGCGGATGTCAGCAAGATCTTATATCCAACTCAAATGTGATCTGTAAATATAGGGATTATCTTAGGTAAGTTTTTAATAAACACACATATTTCTGTTGTGAAATCCTGTTTTATTTCATTATGATGTGAGGAAAACAAATTAAAACAGTGCAAAAAACTAAATTAAATAAGTAAAATAACATTTTTAAAAATTTTCAACAAGTCGAGTTTAAGAAATAAGTAAGCCCTGATAAGTACAGTCCAGTTAGTTGTTATGCTTTACTGGTACGAAAATTGGCGCTTACTTTTGGGTATCACATAGTAATAAGATAAATGATATTTTACCTGCGAGTTTGTACCAAGTATAAAATATATATTATCCGCGCCTTGTGTGTATCTTCATTGATTTATATGGATAGCGATACCGTAAGATATACGTTTGAATAAAGATCGTATAGTATCTATATCGTATAAACAAGTAAAAAAAGTCAAATAAAAAGTACCTTTTGACAAGGTATAACCTGGCATAGTAACACAATAAATTTAATCTATTGTAAAAGTAACCATGTAAGTTTTCCTCCTACGATTTAAAACCAGGTGGTCGTAAGGTTTCTGCAGGTAATTTTACTCGCAAAAAAAAACAGCTAAAAATAAACATTTTTTTTTTGGTTTTTATTACAATAACAACCTTAAAAAACCCCTAGGTTCCTAACAAATAATATAAGATAAAACTCATTAATGATTCAGAATACAAAGAAGTAACAGTTTTTATCAAATGAAAACATAAATGCGGCCGATATACTGTCAGCGGCTTACAAAGGTTAATTCGACTATTTGGTTTATTCTATAAAAAAATTAAAAATAATTGAACCAGTAGAAAGTAATAATTTTTTTTTAACAAAAACCGACTTCAAAGCGCACTAAAAAGGGAAAAAAAACATACGGGTGAAAAGAACCTCCCCTTTTCTGAAGTCGGTTAAAAAAAGAAATTGTGTGCCTTACACAACAATGAAAGAATACCATGTATTTAAAGTTCTCAACTTCTGATTCGTTAGCAATGAATTTATCATATTATAATTAACATTGGTTAAAAAATACAATATTTCGTTCTTTAATTCAACACACAAAATAATAAATTAGAGACAAAACAAAATTTTTTTTAGCGCCTACGCTGTATTTTGCTTACGTCTGCTGCGTGGGCGGCACAATGTAGCGTCGCAACGAAGTTAACATTAATAAATTACTGGAAATGTTCTTTTAGTTATATATTTAGCTGTTAAACCAAATTCCATGCACAAGCAATCGCTGATCTAGGTGTAACACCTCGGAGGAAAAAAAACAATAGGCTATACTTTAAGTACCAAGTATCTTGTCGTCACGATGGGTGGCGCCGGCACCACATAGCGGCAGCGAAAAATTAAAAAAAAAAAAGAGTGCGCGCACGCGTGCGCCCAATGCGGGCGGCCAGGGTGGTGGGTCGACCGTGTGATGTAGCGTTATTCTATACAAAACTGCGTTATGGCACACACGCAAGCATGCGCACGCACGGTAGGTGGTGGGAGCTATAATGTACAGCAATATTTACAAATTATTTATGCTACATTAAGTAATTTTACATTGTCCTTTAGATTTTATTCTTGAAACACAATTTTAAGGGGATCCCTACGGTCCACTTTCTCTGCCGTCGTAATTTTCTAAACTTTCCACTAATCGACAATTTTTATTAAAAGATGCTGTTGATTAAAAGAAATTTCTACGTGACTTTTTTAAAAATTGATGAAAAATGATTTACTTCTCGCCTAAAAAGTAAAACATAAATATTTTCACGTATATTATGAAGTTTTACATAAAATTTGTTTTTTTTTTCGATTTTGTATAGTATTGTTAATATAGTTGTATATCACATTCACACTTTTTATGCATACAAAATGTAAACCATATGTTAAAACTAAAATTTATGATGGAGTCTGTAGATTTTCGTGACTTTTAATTTTAATTACCTTTAAATTTACCTATTCTTATCTTGCTTCTACAGTAAATATTTCAAATTGTTGCACGTTTTAAAGCACGACATAAACATTAACTTATTTTATTAGTCACGACTCATGCCCCAAATAATTACATCGATTTGTAAATTTAATGGACGGAAAAATAAAGTACCTTACCGTGCATAAACCGGTCTCTTGACCATGGGTATCTACTTTGAAGTCTAATGTATTACATAACACATAATTACTGTAACCTTACTGTAAGTATATAAACTTTAATTTTGCTTAACTTATAATTATTCAGACAACTGTAAAAAGAGATATGCCAAAACCATTAGAGGTTTACTTGATTCCTTTCAACGAAGAATTAACTCTACACAGTACTAAAAATGTAAATCGATCCGTACAATGATTTTTGATTAAAAATAATAAGATAAGGATTTGGAATGCAACTGTTTAATAATTCTCATAATTCTGTGAAATAGATTTAGATTTAGATAACAGCACCGTTAAACCTATATTAGTTGATAAATTTACTTATATAAATAATAATTGCAAAGCAATGGTTTCAAAATAGCTTCCCTACTGTTCAACTAAATCGCTCTACTGCATTAAATTGAGCAGTGGGTCATACCAACGGCTCAACTGGTAATAAAATATTCCTCACAATCTACTTGGTAGTGTGGCCAGCTGCTGTGCTGTGCAGAGGGTGTGGGTTGGATTTCCGCACTGGACAAACATTTGTCATAATATAAACATTTGTGTTTGTCTTGAGTCTGGGTGTATTTATGTATGATATGTATGTATTTACAAAAAAACTAATATTTATGTATTTGTATCCATTGTCTAGTACCCATAATACAAGCTCACTTTAGGGCCAGACGGTGCTGTGTGTAATGTCCAAAAATATTTATTTATTTATCTGTATTTTAATTTAGTTTGTAATGGTTTTGATTTAGTAACCACTCTAAAAGATAACTGTATGACTGTTATTTTCATCTCAAACAATTTTCATAAAAGCACACTTACAGAAAAAGACAGATTTATTTTCACTTAAAAACTGGTTCACGGATTTTAATCGCAACCAGTAAATGAAAAAAAAAATAACTAACCAACCCTGTGTAATTTAACTAAAGTCAATATTTCCTAAATTAAAACTGGTAAATTTTATCAACTAAACCCTAAATAATTCAACTAATTAAATGTCAATACCTTTCAATTGCTACATATACTAGAATTTTTATCATGGTTGGCTTCAAGCCCATTGCAAGCAGTATGCCCGTTGGCGGCCAAAGGCGTTAGACCACGGCCCGCGCGTTCTAGCGATGCGTCTAAGAGCTTCCATGCGGGTAGGTACGAGAGACAACCGCCTTGGTCCTTATAAGCTAGGGAGGGGTTAGGCCAAGTGTTCACTGTGCTGCCTATTGATGTGTACCTAAAATAATAAAGAAAACATGATGTTAGAAAGTAATTTATAATAAACTAGCTTTTGCTGCGGCTTTACCTACGCGAGAATGAATTATCGTTGAGATATTCCTACGGGAACTTCTTGATTAACATGGATAAAGGTATTCTATTTTACATATGTGTCTTAAAAATTAGGTCACCCTGTCACTATATAAATAATCACGCCCTGAAAACAATAATTTTAAAATGTAATTGACAGGATCGATCGATCCCAATGAACATACATTAACTGTACATCTAACATACCTGCCTCCCCATTCATACTCACACAATAGTGGCATACCATCATATCATTTGTACCTCCTAATTACTCATCTACAAACAAAGGGCAAAACCAAGAAGGACAACCCCATGATCGACCTGAAGTGTAGCTTGTCCAACGCCTTCTTGCATCTTGAAATATGACAAAGGTTTATTTAACGTGTGGTAAGACCGCTTGAATTCTTAGACATAGGATTGTTTACCGAGTTATCAGGCCGTTTGGATAATTAAGGCTTATTAGGAGTCACCCGCTAACGTTAGACTTTAGGCTTCTTTACGAGTTAACCAACCGCTCGAATAATGAACCCAGCAGCATGAAATACCTCTGGATTAATAAAGGGATTTACATACCAAAATACAAGAATTATACACTAAATAATGTTGCATGGAGAACGCCCAATGAATCTAGGAGAAGAAAGCTTTAAAAATAGTAGCAGATGGATCAAATATAGCCAAAAGGTTTAAATATTTTTGTGAGTAGCTAATAACTAACAATAGTAGGGGAAATAATGAGAATAAAAAATTACCGTATCTTACGGAAAAAATCAATGGAAAAGCCTATTCTGGTCTACAATCGTTAATTTCTTTTCGTACAAATAGAAAAGACATAAAAAGTAACTGGGATTTGTAAAATAATGACTTACTGGTAATCATTCGTTCATGATTTTTTTTAAATTTCGGAGGTATATTTATTCAAAGTAAACAAAAGAAGAAATAAAACCTGGGATAGCCGAAACTAACTATGTTCATTTTAGTAATGGTCCGTAGATTCTTAGAATTTTGGGGACTTCTTTAATGTGAGTAGTTATTAAAAAATTAGTACCTATTGTAGATTTCGTTGGATTACCCCGCTAACCCATGGTTATCCTTAATTTGTAAAAATTAGACCATTCTAGAGAAACAGACCATCTCTTCATGTATTTTTACCACAAATCGCTCATTTGGATTTGAATTCGTGACATGACTGCGTCAAACATTTTTCACTCTTGACACCCGTTCGAAAAACAACGTTTTCCAACAAAGATAATTCACTCGATGACCCAGGACGTAATATAACAAATACATAACTTTTACCCATGACTTTTGAACAAAAACAGAAACCTTATTACCTAAAATCCTACAGCAGTAAAAAACAGGGAGCTTATAAAGTCCCAATATAAAGGCATAAATGGGTAGTTCTACGATAAGAGGTTTCGAGCCCATAGAAGTTGCGGCCAGGGAGAAAAGTTGGATTTTTTTTATGAAAATGTTAAATTATGCTAATTAACCCATTGAGTAACCTTTTCACCCAATGGCAGGTTACTTCACACATATTTTATTACTTTTTAGAAGGCCAGGGTAAATATCGAGGCCAGGGTAGAGACGTCAAGATCAGGGTAAATATTTATTAGACCAGGGGAGAGATTCGGGCAATGAAATAATGAATAAAATTAATAAAATCAACTTTTATTGAACATTACAAGCTTTTAATCGGAACAACTTTTTTATTAGACTATTAAGTATTGGTATTTATTAATACTCTCAACTTCAAGCCTTTCATTAATTATAAAACAAAATTAAATTAATGTGTCTTCATACATTTAGCAAAAAATTAAACATCTTCTAATAATACTAATTAAATAAGTAGCTAGACTAGCACATTTTAACAATAATCAGACTTGTGATAGTTAAGATAATATTCATCGTTTAAAAACGGTATAAAATTAACAATATTAAGGCACTTCCTTGCCTATACAAACAAAAAAATAAGCTTTTTCAAAGACATTCACTGGCTTAGCACCATTTATCAATAATCAGACTTGTGATAGTTAAGATAATTAAGATAATATTCATCTTTAATAACGGTATAAAATTAACAAAATAAAGGCACTCCCTTGCCTATACAAACAAAAAATAAAAACACTTAAGGTTTTTCAAAGACATTCACTGGATTTTTGAAGGAGTAGGAAACCCTCAGCCCCTTTAATATTAGATTTGGCGTAGGGAGTGTCTGGACAATCTGATCTTCTGAGATAAATGAAATATCTTGTTCATCAACTTTAAATATTTTCCCACTTTTGTCCCCTATTTTACAGAAAACTACCTGTATCTCGTCATCTTCTTCCAAACCCGTACACATAGCTACGTAACGGTACTCAGTTTTTTTCGACAGAAGTTTAACTAGAACGAAGTCGCCGTTCTTGAATACATGTTTGGAAGTGGACGGTTGTTGTTCATCTTCTATCTGCTTTGGTGCTGTGATATGTTCACTGTCAGAACAATTGTCTTTTTCAGAGTCTGAATCCGGCCCGTAAACATCCTCGACGCGGAGACGAGATTTTTTATGGGACGAGTATATCATAACACCAATTTTGAAATGATCGCATGTATTTTTATTGCAAAAGCAGCTTAAAGACTTCATTTTCAATTTATTTGGATCTATAATGTTCCAGGATACCTGATGGACACGCAAAGTACCGGGAAAAGTCTTAATATGTTCTTTAGAAGTAGCAAGTAAAGCCTCTTTCTTAAGAATATTTATGTCGTCAATAAGGAAAACATTGATGCCAGGGCAGCTTTTCTGAATAGCTTCTGACAAATCGCTCAGCGATGATATGTCATTACCACTACCCACCAATCGGTCTGCTGATCTTTTGCAAACGGCACCAACACCATCAGGAGCTCCCTTGCCGTGTCCAGCTTCGTGGTAGTTCCAAGTAAAATGTTTAATGGCTGGGTAAAATTCTGCCAAATGCGTGACAAGAAAGTAAAACATGTATTTGTTGCGATATTGTGTTACGGGTCCATCGCTCCAAAAATGAATAATCTCTACTTCTGATGGCAACCTGTTTAAAATTGGCTGCAAGTGTGCCCATATAGCTGGAGGCGAATGTAATAAATTTTGTGACATCGAACAATAGCAAGTAGTATTTAACTCATCTGTGTCTTCTTTCGTGTAAGTTACAACCGTGTGCAGACTTATTTGTTGACGCGAACCCCCAAAATGAAATGCTTGAATCTCTTCTGCGTATTTGGTCAAGTAATTCTCACTGAAGTCCATATGAATCACAGCCTCTTTTTTTGAAATTGTTGTCTTTTTATTCTTATAAGCCGAATGTTGGTGTACTATATTCCTTTCGTGCTGAAGGAATTTCTCCAAGCTATAATCTAACTGTAAAATTAAATCACGAGGATATATTTCAATCGAATTCTTCATATATTTAGTCACCTTTCTTTCCTTATGCGTTTTTGGATCAGCTATAGTGGTGGAGAGAGGTTCCCATTTTCTGTACACAATTTGAATGGCATTATCAAATTCTTTGAAACTGAGCCCTTTATTTTTACAGATTGGGCAATCTCGGGAAAGACACTGTTCATTATACCTGTTGCAACAAATTTCCTGAAGCAGATTTTGATGATTTGATATAGATATAATTTTGGCTTGGAATAAAGCTGAAAGGATCAGATCTATATTGGCGTGTGTAGCGCATAGGCAAGTGTCACGTTTATCACAGTTCGGTTGCACTATCCAAAATGATTTTAGACGGCAGAATAGTGAATATGAGATCGTTATATTGCACTTCGTCATGAAAGATCTGTGGAGATTTTTCAGAGTATCCAGGAGAACTCTTTTTTGTTTGCGATCTCCTTTCTTCGTCACATAATCTCTTTTACCGGCACATAATCTGGAATTAGAATCATCTTCAAGAAAATCTACAATTTTCTTCTTTATTACTTCATAACCTTTTTTGCCTTTCCTTTTATTATCATCAATAAGTTGCACTTTTCCAAGTTTTCTCAAGGGTTTTATATTTTTCTCGTTCTGTAGTATCCCATATTTTTTCACCAACTTCCCGCTTATCATTCTTCTAAAAATCCTTTTTTCTTTTTCGTTAAGAAGAGCTGAATAATTATCTTTTAATTGTTGATGGAGCACATCTGCAAACAGCAATTTTTTCTTCACTGTATCTCTTGCACTTGGGGAATTCAACTCTTTTTCCACTTTGCTGTTAGGTGTAAGTTTTTCCCGCTTTCTTAATCTTTGTAACCTTTTTTTGTAACATGCCAGTTTAGTTTTTAATCTATTTATGGTTTCATCTTTTTTTTTATTAATTAAATATCGTTGCCTTCTTGCTCGGTCTGATTTAAGTTTAGCAACCAAAGTTCTTGACTGAAAATTTATTTTTGGTATTTGATCATCAACTGGAACATCAGCTACATTTTGAGAAGCAAGTCGTTGCCTACGCTCTCTTGCTTTCTTCTTCCATATTTTTCGTGCTTTACGTTGCTCTCTAGGAGTCATTTGATCGACAGTTTTTATTAGTCCCATTTCTTTCTTTTTCAAATATTTTTCTTTTTCTTTCAGTTTTTGTAATTTATACTTTTCTGGGTCATTTTTAATCCTTTGATATCTTAGCCTTTCTGCTTCACGTTTCTTTTGTAGTTTTTCTTCATGTGTTAACTTTTTTCGCGGTGCCATAATCTGTAATAATGTGAAAAGATATTAGAGATCGCTTTTTTATCATAACAATACTTCAATATACCGTTTAAATCTGACTTCAGTACAATCTAACTATATTTAAATTACTTTGTGACTACATTATATGATATGTTTTATCTCCCCTGGCTAGTAAGTCTCTCCCCTGGCATTTATCTTGGCAGGGGAAATACGCCAGGGGAAAGACGTTTTCATTATAAATTCAAATATTGTAATCGACGTATAACATTTTTGGCTAAATTAAATATCCCACTTGAATTAGTACAGTATTATTGAATAAATGTAATATTCCACAAATTAATCAAATCATTAATATAACTTTTATGACTTACCAGTGGAGAGACACGATGACTTTGCGAGACCACTACACCGCACAGACGCGTCGCAACAACTAGCAAAATGGCGGCCCCTTACGGCTCGCTTGTTATTTGTGGCTAACTTCACGACGTTAGATGTCATTGAGAGGGATTTGCAATACATCCGTCTTATTTTTATGTTCGTAGTAGTGGAACAAAATTTGCCAGGGTAAAGACACAAAAAATACGGGACAAAATTTAAGTTCAGAAAATATATATACAAAAACATACTTTGTTGGATTTTTTCTTTAATTATTTTAGTATATTTATTCAAATTCATACTTACCATGTTTTAGTTTAGAAAGCGATACAAACAAATTAGGTACGGCAGTAACTTTAAATAAAATCGGCAAAGGGACAGGCCAGGGTAGATACTTTTTTGGACTTTGTTGGCAATTTCAGAAAAAAATATAATATTTCAGCATTTAATTGTGACTCTATTCATTGAAGTACATTAAAATGGTGTAATTGATTGTAAAGGATTGGACCATATGGAATAAAAAACCTATTTAATATTGACTGCCGTTCAAGTTACCTTTTGTCGTAGAATCACCCAAATACATATGTATGAATAATTGCTGAAATAATCACGCCTAATAAATAACAGGGGCGTCTTAAGTATTGGATAGCCGCGTGAATTTCGTCACGCATAGACCACATACAGTTTTATTTAGAAATGGAAGCGGATTTTTGGTTTTGATTTTCTGCACCGCGTACATTAGTGAATATTGGCATTAGTGGACAAGGGGCTAGGTATAAAATGTTTCGAGATATTTACACTCCAATGCCGGAGCAAAATGTATGTTGTTTTGTCTCGAGGGGTATGACTTACATGCATACATTTTTTACATACCGAGTTTGCTGGTATGCACAATGGAAGGATTATGATACTGATGAACAGGTCTCCGTGGTCACCAAATAATAGCTTATAAGCAAACTTGCGTTATGTTATGAAGGTATTTAAATTTTGTTTGCCCACCAATATTAGATATTCTTAAAAAGAGGGTTCGAGTGTGATCATCATACATATTTTAGAAAAAGAGGGTTCGATTTGCAATAGATAATAAATATTTAGTAAAAAAAGTTTAAGTTGCAAAAGATTATAGATATTTAGGAAAAGAGGTTTTAGTTGCAACAGAATATAGATATTCTAATAAAAGAGGGTTCGAGTTGCAACAGATAATAGATATTTAGGAAAAGAGGTTTTAGTTGCAACAGAATATAGATATTCTAATAAAAGATGGTTCAAGTTGCAACAGATTATAGATAGTCATGAAGAAGAGGGGACTTGCGGATTTAAAACAACAATTACGATATCTACAGTATATGCACAGTATAAATCTTACCCTTCATCGTAGAGACTGCAGTAAGGCACTTTTCGTCGGAAGATGTAGCTCCAGATTTGATGATAGGACCAGTTTAGTAGAGGCGATACTCGGAGTATCTGCGGCCAGCCAGGATCTGTCATCTAATAAGTTACGCAGCAGTTACTACGAGTACGATGAATTTTAAATTTGTAAAGTTTTTTTGCTTTTTAACATCTAAAATACAATATCTGATAAATCTGTTTTATGAAACTCTAAAATAAAGTTAGCTCATTCGTCTTAGCTGTTACACGCCCTGCACATGCCTTTCCTTTTAGTAGGAGGCTTAGGCCATAGTCCACCACGCTGGCCTAGTGCGGGTTGGTCTTTTGTTCACTTATACGTAATAAATATTCAGCTAACGCAAGTCTTTTGGTCGGTAATGTGAAAGTACCGTAAATCTAACATAAAATTGAATAGGTATTTCTATAAGTAAAAAATAATGAAAATATAAATACATTCGAGGTTTTCATTACAGGTTTGGGTAATGGGACGATGTCTGTACAAGCTTCTAGTAGTCCAAACGGCAGCCGCATAAAAATTGCTGAAAGGATGAAAATTAAAGAAAAGCTTTCTCAGTGACAATGAACATAAATCTCAGTTGCCTACTAATCTAAAAGAGGTTGAAGGCATTTTTTTTTTAATGGGGTGGTCAAAACTAAAAGTACGATTGCCATAGCAAATGGGATGTCGTATGAACTGACTACGTTTGCAAATTTCAAAGATAAAAATATATTTTATAATTTTACGATATTGAGATTTATATTTTGACTTATTGCAAAAAATTATCTAAAAATTATGAGCCGAGTATTCCGCGATAATCACCCTCGTCCCCTGTTGTCCCCACTGTTTCAGCTTGTGGTAAGGGAACCCTAGTAGGAGTTGATTGTTACGACGATTTCTAGCTTTACTGAAACTTTTATCCTTTCGGAAATTATCAGTTTTTTGCGACCGCCGCTTGGCCTATGATAGGTAGAAAGTCTCAGGTGGCAGTTTGATCGTGCATTTCTTGCCGCCACTTCAGCTTACCATTTTACGAGCTATCTTGGTTACATTGTTTATACGGAGATTTTCTCCTTAAGAACTATATTACGTAGAAAAACTTAACAAGCCGTTCTATAACATGATATAGGCATGACCCTAAGCTTGTTTATTCGACCACAGCAGACACTATTTTCAGCATTCTCACTCTACACGTAAAAAAACCACTGATAACCTGGGAGATTAAAATATTACCTGCATAAAATTAAGATCTTGGCTATACGGATCTGTCCGTCTCGTTCCCATAAGGCACGCTTTCAATCTTCCATCCTCTTCTAACACTCGTTGTAAACCTAACTTCATTTCATTATCAATCACTTTTAATTTTACACCGTAATGTGTTTCTACTTCACTGACAAAACTTTCTAATTCTCTAAATGGACTGTTTGTCCGTATGTACAATATTTTAAAGTCTTTTTCGATATCGGGTCTTTTGTATATATCTCTTAAAACATTTAGAGCTATATCCAACAGTACGGTACAATCTTTGCCACCGTTAAACGTTAAACATACTTCGTCTAACTGGAATTTCTTGAAGCACTGCCTTATTATCTGAAAATAATATAATTTGTATTGTATAAAATATCTTTAAGATTTATTTATTAATTGTATTTGAATTTTGGCCTGAGAAGGGCATTTGAATTGAGTACAGTTTAAAATTGACTAATGATTAATTGACTCAGGTGTTTAGTAAACTTCTGCGCATTGTTTGTATTTGTATATAAATAATGGCTGAAGCAATAATAATAACAACTGTATGTATGACATTTGCATATATCTAAAAGATAACTGCTTCGCTGTGTTACCACAAACAATAATGGGCCCGCTGCGTTCTCCAATACAAACGAAGTTCGATTCTATTTTCCCGTAGCTGTTTGTCAATTTTAATAAAACATTATAGAGATGATCTAGGAATAAATATCTAGGTTGAAAGTTAAAGGTATACACTATTTTAGTTTTAAAAAAAATTAGTTCGGTAGCAAGCACCGCACGAGCAACTTCTCTTGTAAATATTTTTTACGTCTTCATAAAAATCAGTTTTTTAGCGATAAAAAACAAACCGCTGGACCGATTTTGCTCAAACTCACGGTCACGAGACAAATTGGTACATTGGTTCTTTAGATATCGAGGAAGTTTACATTTATACACACAAAGACATCACTCCAAAAATGATAGCAAACGTAAAAGAAAGGCAAATATAGTTTAAGTTAGTCATTTATTTTCCACAGCAAAAATACGCGAGTGTTTACATTTATAGGAGTTTATTATTTATAAACAGTTAAACTGGTAACGTATATAACTTGGTTGCTTAATTAATGAGCAATATTTTTTAATTTTGATTACAATTAGACATCATAGTCGACTTGTTATAAACACTTTACTATTTATGACTTGTGCATGTAAGATTTATTGATGTTAATTTTGCATACATTGAATAATTTTAATTTCTACAAGAAACACGATTAGTATTCAAAGAAGCCTTGTTTAAGTTAAATACTCTTACTTACAACATATTTTGAGTATACAAAATAAACTAATACATAGCACCTTATTTGTTTGCGAATGTACATGTAGGGTTTAATTTGAATCCTTGTAAGCGACGGCAATCATACTGATTTGAAATAAAAGTTGTTTTTTTATTTAATACTTTTTGTAATCTTTCGTTATAAGTAGTTTTACTCTATTATTACCAATTTATTATATTATTTAAGTTTATAATTATAGACCTACTTTCCTACGTTCAAAAAGAAATCCGTTGAAATAGAAAGGAAAAAAAACCGGCCAAATGCGAGTCGGACTCGCGCACGAAGGGTTCCATCTCTAAAAACAGGTAAAAAATCACGGGAGCCCCCCTTAAATATTTGTTTATTTTAATTTCATTATTGATTTTTAAAGTGAGTATATAACTAAATATTCTGTGAACATTTCAAGCGTTTACCTGTTGCCGTTATTAATATCGAACAAAAATGAGAAAAAAAATCACGTTTGTTGTATGGGAGCCCCCTTTAATACATATTTTATTCTGTTTTTTAATATTCGTTGTTATAGCGGCAACAGAAATATATCATCTGTGAAAATTTCAACTGTCTATCACGATTCATGAGATACAGCCCGGTGACAGACGAACAGACGGACGGACAGCGTAGTCTTAGTATTAGGGTCCCGTTTTGTACCCTTCGGGTACGGAACCCTAAATACGAATTAAATATTTAAACATAAAATACGATACACTTAAAACCTGATACTAGTAGGTATGTAATTAAAAATACGTTAACACGATATCCTTTATTGGCGTAGTTACAGTATCATGTATTTCAAGGCGTTTTAATTTGTGTCAGTCATTAACCTGAAATATTTTCACATAATACCAAAGTTTAATCAATAATGTTTTTATTTAGTGTTGGGTTTTTCGGTTATTAAAATAAAAAAAAAATACCCTAGAAAAACATACAAAGCTTTGCAATTTACCGATTACGTATTAACTTAAAAAAAAAAATAGTACAAAAAATGGCTTTACTTATAATTTTAAATTATAACTAATAATTATAGAAATTAATAACAAACCTCTGCGGATTCTTCTAGAACAGTTGTAAATTCAGGGAGTGCCATGAAGAGGTCTTCACTTTCTTGTGGCATTCTGTGTACTGGCACTACAACATTACAATGTATGTAAGAAACGTTTACAGATAACATAATTAAGAACACTAGCAATTTTGCTGCGTTTTTACTTATTTAAATTTTTAATAAAATAATTAGGTTTTTATTTTTGAAGCAAAAAGATTAACTAAATCCAACCACTTAGGATGTCTTATAGGGGATGAAAGATTTCTAAAGTTAAAACCATTAAAATTGGTTATTTGAATTTGGGTAAAAATAATAATGACGTTTTTAGGGAGATGAAATAGGATGGGAGTTTGTATTGTTTCGATATTTCTGAGTTAGTCAACTGGCTGTATGACATTTTATTATCAACGCATAGCTGAAACTACTAGGTACAGAAACTTCGTTCCCTGTCAAGTATCAAGCTTTCCCTAGGGCAGTAAAAAATAAAAAAGTTGCCATGGGGCGGAAAACGTTAAAGTCGCGCTGGTAAAGTCATGTACCTATCTATATGTCTGCGGCCGATCGTAAAATCCGGCAGATCACGAAATACCTAGACAGATCGTAAAGTATGGCAACGAAAGGAACAGAAATCGCACTGTACAGGTCATGTATAGGTTAGGTTCAGTTCCTCTATTGTAAACGTAGATGCGGAGCGAACGAAGCGTTCCAATAAAGCTTCATATAATAATCTGTTCAGTTATATGATAATTTCTATTTCATACTTTACGATCTGCCTAAGAATTTCGTGATCTGCCGGATTTTACGATCGGCCGCCGACATATACATGACAATTTATAAATCATAATTTCAGAATGTTAGATTTATAAACGCGAATTCAAGGACGTTTAAAATTAAGAATACCAAAGTACATGGTGTATAATTTATTGTAACCACGTCAACTTTTCTCTGTTTTATCAGCTGCTATTACTTAGCGGATCAAGGCCCAATAATACTCATTAACATTCAGTATTTATTTAGTCATGAAATATAATAATCTACATGCCTTTATATATATATATATATATAATTCTACTGTACGTGTGTATGTCACTGTACTCCTCCTAAACGGCTGGAACGATTTGAATAATTTTTTTGTATGTGTTTGGGTGGCGCCCTGGATGGCTTAGTTTCACAAATCAGCCCGGCAGATGGCGCTGCAGTTGGTATCATGCAGGACAATGTCTGCCCGGTCAGCTAGTTATTATATAAAAGAGTAAACTGACTGAATGATTGCTGTATCAACGCTAAAACTAAACTACTGCGGGTTTCTAGACTTCAAATTTTGCACAGATCTCTGTGCGGTAAAGCTTGGTTTTATTCTTCTTTGACATTTTGGCTCAATTAAATAATATTATTAAGATTACAGAGCAGGTAATGCAATTGCAATGTAAGTATTTAAAATTATCGTCTTTTACAAGAGATATTTTAAGATCGCCGTATAATTGAAATTGGGATTTTCGTCGAGAGTCAGCACTAACAAAGGATTTAGAAAAGAAAAAAACTTAAGTGCGTGATTGTACCTCAGGACACAGGCCCTGAGGTATCGTTAAGAAACGTAATTTACCTCGATGGCAGAAAAATAAAAATTTCGCACTATAAGCTCATCAGTATTAATTTTCATATCAGATGAGTAGATGTAAATATGAAAATTGGCCGTATGACGGACTGCTTAAAATACAGTTTACCATATGCAGGAGAAAACTGTTTATAACACTAGGGCGATGTTGAAGGTATTAGGGCAGTTGTACTAGCTTAAGTTGTAGGCAGGGTTCCCCGACCTGGTGAACTCTCACGTGGTGGTGAATCTGACTGGTAACGATTGTTTCCTCTGTCGCTGTGATGAAGTCAGCAACGTTTCTCAAGATTAAAATACAGGTCTTGCCGCGATGAAGTAAATTTTGGCACGGGGTTTTGCCTAATTAATGCTAGAGAAGGACTACGGCGTAAAAAAAAATATGTAGAAGTAGTTCTTCTGTTGGCCGCCCACCGCATAGTACTGGAATCCAATCACTTGTTGGTTACAATAAAGGCTGATCCACCAGTTGTAGGATTACCATACGTCAGGATTTTTATTTCTTTATTTATGTATTAAGTTTTTTTAATAAACAAAATATATATATAAATATGAAATATGATATAAATCTTATATATATATCTTTTGCCACAGAAGGCTCTGATAGTATAGACATTAATGCTGATGTCCCGCGAGGCTTTGTGCTGTATCCTACGCTGTTTCGCCTGCACATCAATGACATGTCCATCAATTACAAACATTGCTATGGAGCTGCTTATTACACGGGTCGTGCAAATATCCCTCGTTCCGTTGTGGTGGAAAAGCGCGGAGAACCGGTGTGTGAAATCGAGGCCACGTTTTCAAGATCTCTGAACTGGAGACGGTAAATCTTGGTCCGATTCAACCCTACGAAGACCAAAGTCTGCGCGTTTACCGCTAAGAAAACCCCATTTACTGAGTGTTGGAATAAATTTGGTACACTCCATATCTGGCAAATTTTATAATTAAAAATAATGTGTTAGATATAAAAGTATTGGTAACACTTTTTCTTTTCTCTGTCATCGCCTAACCTAAGCTCGTCGATGTTCTTTACTGTAAATGAATTATGTTAATAATAAAAGGATATTGCAATCAAGCGTCGTTTATTTTCCATCTGCTGCGACTCATGCTCGCGAAGACAGAGGTTCCACGATTTCAGAACACACCTCTCTCCATCTCCAAAAGCATTGGGAACCTTGGTGTTCACATCTCCAGCGATGTTCAGTTCCGAGAGCAAAAATGATGGCAAGCTTGTTTGCCACTTAAGTGTTGGTCGGTTGGTACGTCTTTGATACAAACTAGAATTACTCTGTTAATTACCATTGTAACAAAATATCTACTTTTCTATAGAAGTCATACATTTTGTCAGGACTTTTAATCTTACGTATGGTAACATTGGTAACATTAACCAGATGGCGCATGATGACTATATCTAGTTCACACAACTATAGTTGCCTATAAACACAACAAATGGCCACTAACGGCCCCAGATGACGATCTCGCTGTCCGGATAGCGAGATTAGTCTCTACGACCTCCCCAAATAGGGCCTCCCTCAAAACACGACGCCGACGTCCCCGGGTTCGTCGACACCCGCAAGGTACAAAATTTGATACACGAGGTATCAAAGAGTGCCGGGGCGCTTCGGCCTCCACTTAATCGCAACCGCACCCGCGTAACGGGGAACTCCCCTCCTGGCGGTGTTTCACCTTCGGGTTCGAGACTCACGCCGGTCGATGAGATGCCCCCGAGAGCGACAACCCAAGTCGAGGCTTCCCCCGCGGGGAGCCCTTGAGTGTTGGGCGCTATATGGGCTGAGGCTCCTTCAGAGTCTCGCCCCAAAAAGCTCGGTGAAGCAGTAATGGCTGCAACAGCCAACTGCATTGTCAGCTCAGAAAAAAAAAATGTATAGGTACTCTTATTTGAAGCGTCATAGGGTTGTATGCAATCGACAAAGATATCGAGCGATAGACGCGTTTAAGCATAGGTAATGAAATTATATTCGACTTGCATTAATTTAAAATGTGTATTATAAATGGAACACAACCTTGTGGTTTGTCCTGATTATATGTTGAAAGAGGTAAGTAGTTTTATTCTATCACGGAGATATTATATGGGTTATTCCTTTATTTTTTAACTATTTCTAGATAATTTAATACTGTAATTTTTTGCTAGTTTTAAATTGTTTCTGAAAAATTACAAATATTATTAGTGATACCTAATGCAGCTCATGATTAAGGTTTCCGTTAGAAAACTAATCGGGCTATTGAATCAAAATCCACTGCGATTAAATTAGCCGTTAGTTTATTTAAAAAAGCTACTTATAATTATTGTTTTATTCAAATACTACTTTTAATAGTACTACTGTAAGTTCATGTGACTATAAAAACAATAAAATACCAAGCGCTTATAGTTTTTTACGATTTAGAATTAATAGCAAAGTTTAACACTTGGGAATATAGGTAAATGTAGAGTTGGTACAGACTCTTTGTTAAGTTTATTTTGTTTTTTCGCGTTTACATTAAAACAATCCGCCTTGAAATGTATACAGAGCTATGTTTCGTGGGAATCCACAACTCCTCTCTGCGCACGGCTAATACCCATTTTCTTTTCCTATCCGGACTACTAGGAAACCTACGAAGATGTTCGATCTTGATAATTATTTGATGTTTATACAAATACACAAGCTAATAAAAAATAAAAGAAATGAAAATTGAAAAGAATGATACAAATTAACTTTGTGTGTGTCTAACATGTTTTAGAATGAGAACTATTAGGATTATCTAAAAACTTATAAATTCATTTTATTTAAAACAATAAGCATGATGACTATATTTTAATTATAAGTCCGTCATATAGATTTATAAATAACAATAGGAAACTTATTTTTTTTTTATAATAGACATAAATAATAAATATCGGTGGACATTACACACAGCGCCATCTGGTCTTAAGTTAAGTAAAGCTTGTATTGATAGGTACATTGATATCGCGTGTCGTTACGCCTATGTACAGTTTACAGTTAGTTTTTATGTCACGAGTCCCCGCTCCTAAACTGTGGTACAATTTATGTATTTTTTTATATTCTGAAAAAGCAAAAAATACGTGTTTAATAATATTATTTTACTATATAACTGACGGGCTAAACAGAATTTTTCGTACCCCGGCAAAAACTATTAGTAATAGTAAAATAGTTTTGTAATAGTCTATTACAAAACTATTTTGAAAATACTGTCTTAATATTTGTAGCTTTTACAACTTAGGCGAAAAGTTAGACATTGGTATTTATTCTTAGTTTATTTTACGTTATTTTATTTTTAAAAAATTAATTTAGATTTAATTTCTAATAATAATTTTAGTTGTTATAAAATACTAGCTGCTGCCCGCGACGTCGTCTGCGAGAACGCTATACTACGACATCACTTTTTGTAAACGAAACGACGCTAACGCCATCTCGTTTTAGCAAATAGGAAACATTTTTATATGTTGAAAAATTATAACACATCTAAGTTATGACTTACACGATTTTTTAACATAAAATGGCTATGTGTGAGTAGAATAATTAATAATTAAGAAGCAAGTCAAATATGCGTCGTTAGATTACTCGTTGTTACAGAGTGCGTTTAAGAAATAAAGGTTCACTGCTCGCTCCCCTTAGGTGATAGCGTGATAATATGTAGCCTTTATGTTGACCAGACTTCTAAATAATATTCGTGCCAAATTTGAAGTAAATCCATGCAGTACTTTTTGAGTTATTCCCGGACATACATACAGACAAAAATTCTATAAACTATATTTTTGGCTTCGGTATTGATTGTAGATCACACCCCAAGTATTCTTTTAAAAATATATTCAATGTACAGTTTTGACTTTCCTACCACTTTATTATATGTATAGATTTAGCGGACCAATTTTTATAGTAGTATTGAGTGTGGAATGAACCTATTTTACTTGGCTGGATTAATTTGTTCATTTGCGTAAAAATGTGTATTTACTAGGAGCAAGTTTGTAAGAATTGCATTAAGTAGTCAAGCTAGGAGTAAGTTTGTGAGAACTGTATAAAGTAGTCAGCCTAGGGACCAGTTTGTAAAAACTGTATAAAATAGTCAGCCTAGGAGTAAGTTTTAAAAAAAGCAATGCATAGCTTAGGTATCAAAACAGGAGGATACATTAATATCTGTATTGGCAGACAAAACATCAGATGATCAATAATGATATCTATCTGCCTTAAATCAAGATTAGCTACAAAATATTTTGATAAGGATGAGAGTGACTGTTTAATTCATTTTACTTTTTATTATTATTATTAGCATTTTAATTTATTATTACTTATTACAAATCAATAAAAAAAAATGAATTAGGAAGAAAATTTCAGACAATAGATAGTTTAGTTTGTTTAAAAAAAATGAGTTTTACATTTACTTATCATATATGATAAATAACGTCAACAATCCAACCTACTGATATTAATTTTTAAAGGTTGCATACCTTAATTATTTTTTTAGGGTTCCATACCCAACTAAGACTCTGCTGTCCGTCTGTCTGTCACCGGGCAGAAACTTATGAACCGTGATAGTGAGACAGTTGAAATTTTCACAGATGTGTTTCTGTTGCTGCTATAACAACAAATACTAAAAAACAGAATAAAATAAATATTTGCCAACTGGACTGGGACTAGTCAATTCTCAGGTTTGACAGATTTTGCCTTAATAAGACTCATCTGGACTGCTGGATAAGGATTATTGTATACATTAAAATAAATTAAATGATGTCATTTAAATCAAGTGGTTCTTTTTACTTCCCTTACCACTAAGACGGCAAATATGATATGGCATACTCAATACAGCTATCCTGATGTGGAGCAGTAAATGTAGCTTTTGGACGCTTGCCTTGTTAGGAGTATTGCTAATACTTTGCAGACCCTTTAAAAATATTATCAGTTTCACCTCGTAAAACCTCATAATATCTCCACAGAAAAACCTTGACAAGTAGCATTATTCATAACCTAAGTAAGTAAAGTAAAACATTGCATAGAAAAGTGTTAACAGTTTTATTGGGTAATAAAAATGTCTTTACAAAAGAAAATGCATTTATACATTAGGTATCCTATACAAAATCATAGATAGTGTAATAAATTTTAGATGAATAAGACTTTAAATACACATTTTTTTTGCTGGGGGCTCACTTTCACTTACACAATCACTCTTTATATCAAAGAGAATTTCTTTAGTTAGCTTAAATGTCACTCGCATCATCTCCTTCTTTGGAGAAACATTTCTAACATGAAATACATCTGAAATGAACAACAACATATCTCTATCAATATTGTCACTAACAAGTTTCTTTGCCACTTCTTTAGGATTGTCACCAACAGCGAAGCAATACACATAAACAAGTACTTCACAGTCAAATCTATTAACAAGACTCTTGTCTTCTATTAATCCATTAAAATATTTTAGGAATTCACAAGCCAATGCAGGCAAGTTCATGGTCACATGTATTTTTGTTGGGGGCTCAATTTTTACTTTCCCACGACAATATTCAACTATGAAATCCTTAAATATATTACAAATGAAGTCTTTTCCATCTAGATTGTATGATTGAAAAAGAGATGCATTGATTTTGTTGCCCTTTACATTGTGATTTAACCATTTGAATGAATCAGGATTAAGGTCATTAGCAAAAACTTTACATTGTCTTTTGGCAGCTGGTATGGCAAATGGTCCAACACCACAGAATACATCAAAAAGAGTATCTCCAGGTTTCAGAAAAGACAAAATTCTTTCATGTTCCTTACCAAGACGAGGATTCCAATAAACTTTTGAAAAGTCAAACTGAAAGTTGCACTCATTTTCTTTGACTGTTACCAAATAGTCTTCATCACCAGCAATTACATCCATTTTAAAGTTACGATATGTGCTATCAATAATATTGCTCTTATTCACTACAGTGCGACATGTCTTAACTTTGTCTACGAGAACTTGCCCGATCAGTTGTTGATATTCTAAAAGATGTTCTCGTAAATTAAGGTGTATTATGTGGCCAATTTGTGAAAAGCCGCTTACGATTTCCTCATTTTCAGGTAACACGGTTTTGAATATTATATCAAATTTCCAATTGTCATATGATAATTGAACTTCTATAGTTTCAAAATTACTGCTATCAATGCCATGTTGTTTGAGATTTATTCTAACAATTTCAGGAATGTCAGTCCATCGAATAATTTTTTCTGGATTCAAATGGATTATTTTTTTTGAAATGTTTGTAGTATCACTTTTTAAGGTTTGTACAGGTTTGAAATTTTCTAGTTTTAAAAGATGAGGTTTAAGAATTGGCACAATTTTTGCTAGATTACCTTCTGCGACCTTTAGAATAGGAACATTAGTATTACGCAAGAATTTCTCACGGTCCAACACTTTCATGCCACGAACACCAAGCGGTGTTAAAGATACCAGTGGTGGTGTCATTTTGCTACAAGATCTACAAAAAAAACCTCTTAGAAGGCTATAAATCATGCCTCCGAAACAAATCTACACAAGCGCTCATACTAACCACTGACAGCAGTTTGAATTTGGTGACTGCTAGAAGCAACGAATAGAGAGCATGTATACATTCACTGAACAATTTAGCTTTGCTAAAGGTATGGCGGGATACATACGATAATTAAAAAAATACGACAAAATTAATAAATAAAAATGAACACTCTCAAATGTGTGTGTTGAACTGTCACCTCCTGTGTGGCCATATTTTAATTTAAAATCCTGCTAGTCAGCACACATATGTTAACACCTGCTAAATACTTTACAGAAAATGATATAATTTTAGATATTTATAAATATATTCCTACTCAAAATTAAAAAAAAAAGACATGAACCGAATTAGTATGAAACTGCTATTTTATTTCCAAGTTAATTTAACCAGTCTATACTGTTGTATTTAGGTAAAGCCTAAGGTAAAGAAGTTAGCGGAATAATAAAAATTAATATTGAGACCTACATTTTTTTTTATTGAATTTCAAAAATGTAAGATTATTTATATTCAATAATGAGCACAGGCCATAACATTCTAAGAAACCGGTTTCTGATAGAGATTAAAAACACATTTTCGTACCGATTTTAACCGGTCCAATAAAAAAAAACCAGTCTAGGACCTAAACAGTAGTGTTGGACCTGATTTTTGTTTGCAGTTTTGGAGCTCTTTTAAAAAGGCGTCAGCCTTCGTTTTAGTATTTTATTTTATAGTATTATTTAATTTTTAAGTTATCAATATTATTGACGTTTGAGCTGTAAATTTTTTATAGTATTGTGCACTTACCATAGGTCCATCAGCCAAAATGTATATGCTCCGTTTCGTAATTTTACATTCCGTTCTACGTAAAAATAGTTACAAATCTTACGTAGAACGGAACGTAAAACTCTTAAGAAACAATCTACTTATACGATAAGATTATACAAAACGGAACAACTCTTTTACATAGGAAAGTAAAGATTTGACCGCAAACCAGGACACATAATCTACATATTTTTGGTGACCAGGACTTTATCAAGTCTGCTGTGAAAATGACCACGTGAGTGAAGCGAGTGCGAGGTTTATGTAGTTAAATACTAACTAAAGCTCATATCTTTGTAACTTTGCATGTTTGTTTGTTGATAACTTGAGTACCTACCTTGATGCCGATTTTTTTTTTGTAATTTACCTGTACTGTGAGTTGTCTAGCTTTCTAATAGATTAGTGAGTGATAAAAATAAAGAATTTCGGATATGAACATTTTAAGAAAAATGTTTTTAGGTACATGTGCAATTTGAGATTCTAGGTACCCAGCTTACCACATACACAAATTTGTAAACGTGCAGTTCGAATTCTTGTACAATGATTGTAGAGGATTTGGATCGCTGATTGTGCCAAAACTGCTAGATTTAATAAATCTGCGGCTGGAGCTAAAATGAGGATCAAATTCTGCTAAAATAGCAGGATCTGGCTGAATTTGGTCACAATGGTCACCAAATGTCTAAGACCAATGGTCTTGCCAGATGTGTAATACTAAGTGCGTTTCATCTGGCGATTTTAACACTAAGTAGCAGAATTTTTAGCAGTTCGTGTTTCATTCGCTTTTGGTAGCAAAATGATAGCAAAATCTAATGTTGACTTTTAGCATTTCTTGTGAGCGGTTTTGATACCAAAAGTTGCTACCAAAAACCCATGTCGGGAGGTGGGTATTTATTTTGCGCTACTTTTTGACAGCTGTCAAATGTGAAAGTGAATACTTTGAGAAAAATACTTATAACGCTGTTTTTTTAGGGAAAAGTTTATTTTTGCATTATCAAATCAAATCAAACTTTATTCAAATAGGTTTCTAAGAAAACTTTTGAATCGTCAATACAATGTATAAAATGTTAATTTCTGCCAAAAAGAGCTGGCAAGAAGTTCTATTTAAAGTAATAATCATACAATACTTTGATAATTAGCTGAAGAGTATACATTATGTACCGAAACACTTATTAGGTAATAAAAATAAGTTAGTAAGCTACTAAAACAAAGTCAAACATGTCAAATATTATTTTTTGTTTTTTGTAGAATGCCCCCACCATGTGAAGCGTCAAATACCGTCAATCGAGTAAAGGAATTCAGATATTTAAGAGTATTCCGATATTTAATAGTACTAGTGGCATTAGCGCCATCATTATTATATTTTTTACATATACTTAAAACCATCCATACTATCCATGAATACAATATAATAATAAATATTATACATGAGAAAGTAAATCTGTCTGTTACCGCTTCACGCTGAAACCGCTATACTGATCCAGATGAAATTTGGCATGCAGATAGTTCATAAGTCACAAGCTCCTTGAAAACGTCATATCCGTTCGTATTTTTTTCCCTTAATTGAGGTGTTGCCGTTGACGTATAAATCTTTGTTATTATCTACAAAAAATCAAAATAAAAACTTAAACATAAACACACACGGAACTGTCAAAAAATGTCACGAAACGCGTTTCTTTTGGACAATAATAGCGCGCCGCTGAAATTATCAGATGCGCTCAGACGGAACTGGTAGTTGGTCCTAAAATGAGGTTTTACTATAAAATTTTAACGCGGCTCAGAAGGAACGCCCTAACTGTCACCTGTCAATAGAGATGACCACTGACAATAATAATCGATGTTGAGGGCAAAACATCGATTTTTCGACAAGCATGCATGATCATATTATTATGAGTCGCGACATCGATATTAAATCAAGAGCAGATCAACTCTTTCATTAATTACATTAGAATAAAATATAGTAATTAGTTAAAATTGCTAACTAATAAAATCGAATCTCAATCTGTCACCCATTAAACGCATTCTTAAATCCGATTTATCAAAATCTAAATTTTGAACGCATTTAAAATATAAAAAAATATACTTTTTCGTTTTGTGATGTTATTATCACACACTAATAAGTACCTATTTGCATTTTTGTTTTAATTTATTGGTGTTTCACATTTATACATTATTCTAAATCATAGCAATATCTTATAACCATCATTACTGTGATTTATACTTTATGAACTCTGTTCATATTCTGGCATCTATAAAAATCATAGATCACAAAGCAAAGTATTTGTCGGTCATAGATATAATATGTAAAATAAGTTGATGTAAGTGTCTATGTTATTTTTTAATTTGCAAAGGAGATATGTTTTCATTTTTTGTTTTTAGTACATAAGTATGCAAAGGGCGAGTTATTGGTCGCAAAATATTTATTTAATTTATTATATCGTCCTTTTGTATTATAACCAATAGCATATTATAGCATCAGTAGTTTTTATTAGAATACCGTATCACTAACATTATTTTTTTTTTTTATAAATATTTTTGGACATATATATACGCTGTCCAGTCCCATAATAAGCAAAGCTTGTGTTATGGGTACCAGACAACGAATAAAAAATCATAAATATTACTTTTTTTTTGTAAATACATACATATCATATCTAAATACACCCAGACTCAAGACAAACACAAATGTTTATAATATGACATAAATGTTTGTCCAGTGCGGGAATAGAACCCACACCATCTGCACGGCAGTCGGCCACACTACCAACTAGGCTGCGAGGGAGTCCTTATTGCTGCGAGCGAGAGAGTAATTATAATCTCTAAACTAAATGTACTAACCATATTATATTGTTTTTTCTTGCAGATAACGACGCCGACGTCCCCGAGTTCGTCGGCGACTGCAACGATACACGAGGTATCAAAGAGTGCCAGGGCGCTTCTCGCCCCCACTCAATCGCAACCACAACCGCGTAACAGGGAACTCCCCTCCTGGCGCTTACTCACCTTCGGGTTCGAGGCTCACGCTAGTCGAAGTGTCCCTGTGCTAGTGTCCCTGGACATATACTATTATCTGTGAGTCGAAGAGACGCCCCCGAGAGCGACAACCCAAGCCGAGGTTTCCCTCGCCCCAAAAATTGTAATTTTCTTTTTGACCATTGAAAAGACAATTTGAACCTTTGTGCTTTTCGTATTTTAACTTTTTAGCCAATACCAGTTGAAGCCCTACGTTTTCTATGGATACGTGTTGATATAGACGGTGACGGTGACAGTGACAGTTGAATAGATTGAAAGGAGAGAGATATGATACAGTAGGTATAGCATTATAATCGGTTTGGGAATTAAATGGAAAAAAGTGTGTCTAGTATAGGAGTGAGTGGAGTTTGAACTTCAGAATCTGGTGCATTGGGTTTAGAGCTTGGGTTTTCCCAAGTGTTCTAAGTCTGGATGAAGTAACGATAGAGAATCTTCAGACGAGTCTTTGCAGGAATCATCAGATAAAATCATATAAATTGAGTCGTTCTAGCGATTAATCTATAGATGGAGGTAGAGAAGATTGGCGGTTGTTTACTTCACTTTCATCACTGGAGCCATTACTGACTGCGGAATCAGCACTAATCTGTGGTAAAGTGCTAATATTCGCCTATTGATATCGATATCGAAATCGATCTCGTTGTCCAGGCTACAACTAAATGGATACAGGCATGCATAAATAGGAACAAAGCCCACACAAAGCAAAACAAGGTAGTATATAACTAAAATTGTGCAAAACAATGCACCGCAACTAAATATAGTTTGCATTATGGGTTCTTTAGTCTGGGTAGGGTTACAGGTTATAACGTAATTTATCATAGTAATTTATCACTTTACTCAGAGTGAAAACGTTTTCAAGTTCTAAAGAAAACTGACTTCTATAGCGATAGGCGTGTTAGCAATGTATGGAATACTATAGACCCAAAACATGGGCGTAGCCAGCTTTTGGATTTGGGGGGGGCAGGCTTGGCTAGGGAGGGGCAGGCCTGATAGATGAATGTCATTTTAATATAGTGAACATGTTTATTTTAAACAAATTACTTCAGGTTATGGGCACCTAGGGGGGGGGGGGCAATGTCAATTATACTGTACAAAATAACCTTAAGGGTTAACTACTTATCTGATTTACAACTACCACAGTACAAAGTCTTTCATCTACAATCCATATCGGAAGGTGTTGTTAAGAAACATTTTCTATCTTTAACTTCTACAGCCGCTCGCCATGATGAACTTAGCCTCCGTATGCTATCTCTTATTATCACTGAGAATAATTACTCATATTTTCAATTACTCGCTAGAATCAAGAACCTTTCGCACCATATGGAAAAAGGCGCATGTCATCTCTTTACTGCTTGCTTCTCCCAACGTATCTAATTCTGCCATTAATTGGTTCAATTCTTATCTTCGAGGACGCTCGATATGTATACGAAACGGTCAATTATTTTCAAAACTATTTTAATTCCTAAAAAACGAGAGGTATCGTACGTGGGAAACCTGGTTGGAATGAAGTATATATATATATATATATATTAAAGGAGGTAATCTCAGAAACCACTCATCCGATTTCAAAAAATCCTTTAAATATTAATTTACAATATTTAGAATGAACTTTCAGGATAGACAGAGACGAATGAAGAGAAACGAATTTGTTTTAATACTATATATGAATGTATAACTAAAATATAACTAAATAATTTACAATAGTATATATATACATAATGATTATGATTTCTTCGAAGTCTCTAACTTCAGAAATGATTAAGATTATTTCTATGTAAATATATTTATATACTTTTTTCTTTAGTATGTTTGTACGATTGATGTACTAGGACTGCATAAGTCCATAGTAGTTTTATTTAAAATATAACTAAAACATTTATTTATTAGTTTTAATCTGTCGGTGGTATTTTAAGTATCCCTACTGTATGTTATTCAAAATAAGATTGCTTATAATTTCATGTAGGTAAAAATTGTTTTTTACACAACATTGTTCTGACAAGATTTTATGATCGTGTTTTTGCAAAAACAATGTAAAAAATCGTATGACTAGAAAGATATGTATCTTCCTGTGAAGATTGTATGGTAGTAATCGCCATCCAGTCTCAAGATAAGCAAAGCTTTTGCAATGAGTATACCAAACAACGGATACAAATACATTTATGCTTTTTTTTTTTCGTAATAACATACCTACCTACATATTATACATAGGTGATGTTATCTGTTTTTGCAGAAATTCAGATTTTTGTGGAATCACAATAGAAACATTTCCGGTGAGCATTTAAATACAAGTCAAAAACAATAAATAGGTGTATTAACTTCCTCCCGTGAACGCTTGGGTTGTGGAATGAGCTCCCTGCCAAGTTTTTTTCTAAGGACTATAATATGGGGTTTTTCAAGAAATAAGTTATTAGATTTTTGAAGGGTATAGGCAACGCGAGAGTGATACCCCTCCTGTTGCGTCCATAGGCTACCGCTTACCATCAGGCGGACCGTAAGCTTGTTTGCCACCTTAGTGGTACAAAAAAAATAGTTTTCGTAACATTTGGCACTCTTATCACTTATATCAGTAAGCTACCTATTCACCCAAAAAACGTAAATAAATAAATATTTTTTCACCACGCTTGTAAACACAGACATTATTTATTCAAAGCAAAGCGGGCGTTTATAGAAGTCACGGGCGGTGATGACGCGCCTATTCTATCAAGTATGTATAAGAGCTGAAAAGCTACAAAATATGAACTACACGCCAAGCAAGCAATTACAAGTTTTAACTTAAGCCAAAACTATCGGTCACCTTGTTTTTTCTACTTCTATTCTCGCCATTTCAATTGTGTTTTGGAGAGTTTATTTATTCATTCCCTTATATTTTTATTTATTCACTTGCAAATGAGATAAAAAACATTGTTAATAACACGGGCGGTACATAAATTACAAAATCGAGTCATTAAAGCTTCTAAATAGCATCTCGTTAGTAATTTTATCCTTATCACCCTTAATACACAATGTACTATGCCAGCGCCAGATGGTCCTAAACTAAGCAAAGCTTGTACCTAATCTGGTAACGAGATAAAGGATACATTGGGGGTGGGTAAATATATTTTTATTTATATATTTTTTTAAATTTGCAATGACCATAAAAGGTCATTGTTAAATTGTATGGAAAACACCCCGACTCAAGAAAAACACAAATTCTTCACATACATTTTTGTCTAGTGTGGGGATCTAATCCCCGCCCAACGGATCGGCAGGCCTACTTCTATCAACAGAGCCACGGAGCCACGTAAAGTGCTAAGGGTAAAATCGGTCACCAAAACAAAGTGAAAGTGCAATGCCTATTAAGACGATTAAGAGTTCAATTTAAAGTTCAAAGAAAAACATTACATAACTCATAAAGTTTCTTAATCAAAATGAAACACTAGAACAAATTTGCTCCGAACATTGGAAAATTGAAAAAGTTGGGACCATTTGTCGATACGGGACTTTTTTACCTTTACCTGCTCAGCTTACTTCAAGCTACAACCAGCCAGCCAACTTCATTGACTTGACAGATTAAAAAAAAGTATTTATATTCAAATGTTTTTCCTAAAAGTTCATTGGCAGATAAAAAAAAGTATTTATATTCAAATGTTTTTCTTGAAAGCACAAATGTTCAATACTCATCTATAATTGTCAACAAAAAAACACTTTTTGCATGTAACATAAAAACTTTTGTTCAGTTGTATTTAGCACAAGGATATGGATAGTAGAAATAAAATTAGAATGCTTCAAATACGAAAGATTTACATACATCCTTGCAGATGATGACCTGCAAGTATGAAGAGTCTCTGAGAGAGATGGAGGAGCACACACTGGCTGTGAATGAGCTACTTGAATTGAGTAAATATAATGCAGAGCGTTTTGAATCATTACAACTCAATCACAGTATGTGTGATTGTAAACGCCTCAGCGATTCACAGCCGGATTGTGCAGCCTCGTTACTACTTTTACCAACACCTCAGTCATCAATGTGTGTCAGTTTGGAATCCGAGCAACAATCATATGCTCACAACAGTTCTCACTCAACTAGTGTTTCACAAAAATGTAATGTTGATGACAATATAGTAATGTTTTGCGATGAAATGGGAAAAGGTTTTGGACACTTTCGCAGCTCAAGTGTAGGACAACCGGTTTTAAATAATTGTATGCCAAATGCCAATTATGTTAATATAATGAGAAGTTTAATAAAGTCTGTCAAAATCACTCCATCCTCTACATTAGTAATATTTATCGGTAACAGGGGTAATGTAAATAAAAGTGAATTAAGACAATATTATAATAAAATAAGCGCACTTAAAGTTAAAAAATTGTAATGTTTACATTGCCCTATTGTAAGGGTTTGCCACAGGAGGAAAACAACCTTAGATGCGAGTTAAATTTAGCTTTGCATACTAAGTCTAGCAATAACAATAACTTTCATGTGATAGATACTAACAGTATTTTTAGACATCTTAATATATATAAATCTCGTGTCACAATGTTTGTCCTCAATGGACTCCTAAACTACTGAACCGATTTTGATCAAACTTCGTAAATAACTGTTATTTGATCCAACTTAAAAGATAGGATAGTTTTTATCTCGATATGTCAAGTGCGAGCCGGACTCGGGCACTATAGGTAAAAACCAACTTTCGCCGGGTACAGAGGGACGGCAGCGGAACAACGTTCGCCGGGACAGCTAGTAATTATATAAGGACAAGACATAAATATTATCTCACACACCATTGTACCAGAGTGTTAGCCTTCTCGCTATCATTTTATATTAATACCACAGCCAATAATTTGGCTAAACAATCTGCTTTTATTGAGCAGTGTAATTATAGTAGTGGAATTGACATTTCAGCCAAGTTTTTGGCTAAACAACCTGCTTCTATTGAGCAGTATAATAATTTGACATGTAATAATTTAAATTAAATTTTCAGACAACAAAGGACCACTTTGGCATATTATATATTTCCAACATTAATAATGATTATATTCAACAAGATGATGCTAGTTTTAAAACAAATTCTGAGGTAGCAGTTGCCTTTGAACAGTTTTTTAGGAATATTCCATTCAAAACAACTGAACATCTAAACTCAAGTCCAATCTTAGCAGAAAAATTATTAAAAACTAGTGTTCCTGAATGTAACGTTCCCTATGTATTTAAAAACATTAGTCCTACGGATATCATTAATACATTTAAAACATTAGAAATTAAAAACACCACAGACCTTTGGGGACTTTCTGTAAAAACTATAAATTCAATTATTCATGTTATAGCACAACCCTTAGCCATTATTTTTAATAGTTGTGTTGATAGTGGTGTGTTTCCTGATGAGATGAAACTTAGTAAAGTTATACCTCTTTTTAAATCAGGTAGTTCAACAGATCCTAATAATTTTCGGCCTATTTCAATACTACCTATACTCAGTAAGGTTTTTGAAAAACTCATACTTTGTCAAATGTTATGCCATTTTTGTATTAATGAGCTACTTAGTAGTAAACAGTTTGGCTTTATGAAAGGCCGTTCCACAACCGATGCAGGAGTAGCACTATTAAAAAATATATATAACGCCTGGGAGGATTCGCATGACGCCCTTGAAGTGTTTTGTGATTTATCTAAGGCATTTGACTGTGTTCAACATGAAAATCTCATCAGGAAGCTACATCACTATGGTATTAGAGGCAAAGCTCTCGACCTTTTGACATCCTATATGAGTAGGAGAGTACAGAAAATAGATGTCAACGGTGAAAGATCTCCGGGATCAGCAGTCACTATGGGAGTCCCTCAGGGCTCAATTTTAGGTCCTTTTCTATTTCTTATTTACATTAATGATCTCCCATATAATGTAAAAAACCATGACATTGTCTTATTTGCTGATGACACCTCTTTGCTTTTTAAAGTTAAGAGACGACAGACATGTTATAATGAATTAAATGATGCCCTTTCTAAAATTGTAAATTGGTTTAACGCTAATAATTTGTTACTTAATGAAAAAAAAACCAAATGTGTTAAATTTACATTACCAAATGTTAGTCAGAGACAGACATGTATTAATATTAATGGCGAGCAATTAGAACTTGTTAATTCAACAGTCTTTCTTGGCATAACGCTGGACTCCAAAATTCAATGGGGTCCTCATATTCATAACCTAGCCAAAAAACTTAGCTCTGCTGTGTATGCGATCAAGAAAATAAGACAATTGACCGATGTCGACACTGCAAAAATAGTATATTTTAGCTATTTCCATAGTTTAATGACATATGGTATCCTATTGTGGGGTAGCGCTGCTGATTTAAATACAATATTTTTGTTACAAAAAAGGGCAATTCGTGCTATTTATAAATTAGGATCTAGGATATCTCTAAGGGATAGGTTTAGGGACGTAAAAATTTTAACTTTAGTGTCGCAGTACATATATGAAAATCTTTTATATGTACATAAAAATATTAATAGTTTCAGCAAGAAAAGTGACGTTCACAAAGTAAATACTAGAAGTAAAAATAAGCTGTTGGTGCATGATACACGTCTACACAAAATAAGTAACTCTTTTATGAGGCAATGTATACACTTTTACAACAAAGTTCCCAATAAAATTCAAAATCTATCAATAAGTAAATTTAAATCTTTTATCAAGCAGGTACTCTGTAAAAAGGCATACTACAATATTTCAGACTATGTAAATGATAAAAATCCTTGGGACTGATGATGCTCAATTACAGGATGCATAGGAAAACCAAATTAAAATGGAAATAACATAAAATTGTACGACTAAAAATTTTTTATTTAAAACATTAATTGTATTTTAGTTTATTTGTATTATTGATAGTGTTTTTAAAAGAGTAACTATCGAGTTTCTTGCCGGATTCTTCTCGGTAGAAATCAACAACATTGTGAACCGGCGGGAGGGTACAAAAAATAATATTTTATAACTTTGACGATTCAAAAGTGATTGTAAAATCCTTTTTTGAAAAAACCATTTTGACTTTGACTTTGAATAGTTTCTTTGTTATTAGGTTTTAGTCAATTTTCAGTATTTATAAACAAAAAAGTTATTCCGGTATACTGCACCATTAATAAATCGGCCAAGTGCGAGACGGACTCGCGCACGAATTGTTCCGTACCATTATCTATAAATATGGCCCTTCTTAAATATTTGTTTTATTTTAATTTAATTATTTATTTTTAAAGTGACTATTTAACTAAATATTCTGTGAATATTTTAAGCGTCTACCTGTTGCCGTTATCAATATCGGGCAAAATCGAGCCCTATGTATTTAAAAACATTAGTCCTACGGATATCATTAATACATTTAAAACATTAGAAATTAAAAACACCACAGACCTTTGGGGACTTTCTGTAAAAACTATAAATTCAATTATTCATGTTATAGCACAACCCTTAGCCATTATTTTTAATAGTTGTGTTGATAGTGGTGTGTTTCCTGATGAGATGAAACTTAGTAAAGTTATACCTCTTTTTAAATCAGGTAGTTCAACAGATCCTAATAATTTTCGGCCTATTTCAATACTACCTATACTCAGTAAGGTTTTTGAAAAACTCATACTTTGTCAAATGTTATGCCATTTTTGTATTAATGAGCTACTTAGTAGTAAACAGTTTGGCTTTATGAAAGGCCGTTCCACAACCGATGCAGGAGTAGCACTATTAAAAAATATATATAACGCCTGGGAGGATTCGCATGACGCCCTTGGAGTGTTTTGTGATTTATCTAAGGCATTTGACTGTGTTCAACATGAAAATCTCATCAGGAAGCTACATCACTATGGTATTAGAGGCAAAGCTCTCGACCTTTTGACATCCTATATGAGTAGGAGAGTACAGAAAATAGATGTCAACGGTGAAAGATCTCCGGGATCAGCAGTCACTATGGGAGTCCCTCAGGGCTCAATTTTAGGTCCTTTTCTATTTCTTATTTACATTAATGATCTCCCATATAATGTAAAAAACCATGACATTGTCTTATTTGCTGATGACACCTCTTTGCTTTTTAAAGTTAAGAGACGACAGACATGTTATAATGAATTAAATGATGCCCTTTCTAAAATTGTAAATTGGTTTAACGCTAATAATTTGTTACTTAATGAAAAAAAAACCAAATGTGTTAAATTTACATTACCAAATGTTAGTCAGAGACAGACATGTATTAATATTAATGGCGAGCAATTAGAACTTGTTAATTCAACAGTCTTTCTTGGCATAACGCTGGACTCCAAAATTCAATGGGGTCCTCATATTCATAACCTAGCCAAAAAACTTAGCTCTGCTGTGTATGCGATCAAGAAAATAAGACAATTGACCGATGTCGACACTGCAAAAATAGTATATTTTAGCTATTTCCATAGTTTAATGACATATGGTATCCTATTGTGGGGTAGCGCTGCTGATTTAAATACAATATTTTTGTTACAAAAAAGGGCAATTCGTGCTATTTATAAATTAGGATCTAGGATATCTCTAAGGGATAGGTTTAGGGACGTAAAAATTTTAACTTTAGTGTCGCAGTACATATATGAAAATCTTTTATATGTACATAAAAATATTAATAGTTTCAGCAAGAAAAGTGACGTTCACAAAGTAAATACTAGAAGTAAAAATAAGCTGTTGGTGCATGATACACGTCTACACAAAATAAGTAACTCTTTTATGAGGCAATGTATACACTTTTACAACAAAGTTCCCAATAAAATTCAAAATCTATCAATAAGTAAATTTAAATCTTTTATCAAGCAGGTACTCTGTAAAAAGGCATACTACAATATTTCAGACTATGTAAATGATAAAAATCCTTGGGACTGATGATGCTCAATTACAGGATGCATAGGAAAACCAAATTAAAATGGAAATAACATAAAATTGTACGACTAAAAATTTTTTATTTAAAACATTAATTGTATTTTAGTTTATTTGTATTATTGATAGTGTTTTTAAAAGAGTAACTATCGAGTTTCTTGCCGGATTCTTCTCGGTAGAAATCAACAACATTGTGAACCGGCGGGAGGGTACAAAAAATAATATTTTATAACTTTGACGATTCAAAAGTGATTGTAAAATCCTTTTTTGAAAAAACCATTTTGACTTTGACTTTGAATAGTTTCTTTGTTATTAGGTTTTAGTCAATTTTCAGTATTTATAAACAAAAAAGTTATTCCGGTATACTGCACCATTAATAAATCGGCCAAGTGCGAGACGGACTCGCGCACGAATTGTTCCGTACCATTATCTATAAATATGGCCCTTCTTAAATATTTGTTTTATTTTAATTTAATTATTTATTTTTAAAGTGACTATTTAACTAAATATTCTGTGAATATTTTAAGCGTCTACCTGTTGCCGTTATCAATATCGGGCAAAATCGAGCCCCCTTAATATTTATTTTATTCTGGCTTTTAGTTTTTGTTGTTATAGCGGCAACAGAAATACATCTTCTGTGAAAATTTCAACTGCTCAACTATCACGGTTTATGAGATACAGCCTGGTAACAGACGGACGACGGACGGACAGTGGAGTCTTGGTAATAGGGTCCCGCTAATTCCCCTTGGGTACGGAACCCTAATAAAAGTAGCTTTAAGATGTTAGGCTATATTTTGCTAACACAAAAAAGGACTTTGAACATACATCAATATGGGTATTGGGTACCTAATAATACAATCTTAAGTTTCAACAATAACATACCTAGTAAGGTCTAAGGATTAATACAATCTTACGTTTCAACAATAACATACGTAGTAAGGTCTAAGGATTAAAAGGTCGTTGAAATACAAAGTATATGAATGGACATTCATAATCATTTTACCATCGCACCGTTCACCATCGGCAGGGAATTCATTCTCAAGCTTTAGAACCGAAATGGTCGCGTAAAGTGCGGTTTCAGAGAAACTTCCTCCCGCGAACGCTTGGGTTGTGGAATGAGCTTTCTGCAACGGTGTTCTCTAAGGACTACAGTATGGGGTTCAAAAAAGAAGTTATTAGATTTTTGAAGAGTCGGCAACACGCGAGTGATACCCCTGGTGTTCCAAGCGTCCATAGGCTACGGTGATCACTTTCCATCAGGCGGACCGTAAGCTTGTTTGCCACCTTTGAGTTAAAAAAAAAAAAAAATAGTGCCGACAAGACAAAAAAAAATACCTCATTTTCTGAGATGAAGCAACATAGTGTTAAATAAAACAGTTTTTTTTCTGAGCTTTATAAATTAGTACAGGTAATTGTTTTTTTTATTTTATTTTGTTCTGTCGTAGGTGTGCATTAAAAATATTTAGTTTCTTTTAGGAAAGAGTGTTTTATCAATTTTAAGGCAAGAGTGTTGTATAAATTTTTTAGGTGACAGTGTTTTTTTTTTGGGGAGATTTTCTGATATTTTTTTTAGGTGAGTGTTTTATTAATTTCCATTACATTACAAGAGAATGCGATTCACCTCTCCTTGCAACGTGCTTCATACCAGTGCCAGTTTTAAAGAATTTTGAAAAACCAATGAGACCACTCATATGAGTATATATTCGGCGTAAAATTGCGTCTATACCATTGAGATACATTACTCAAAATATAGTGTTTAAATAGTAAAAAAAAAAAAATAGTAATTCGTTTGTGTATAGGGTTGTCACATCCTAAAATACAAAAGTCTCGACTCGACTCTGTATTTGGCAAGACATTCTGGCTCGAAAGTCTGAAAAAGCCAAACCATACCGTTTGAAAGCTTGACATAACTTTCATAATAAGTAGAATCCGAGTTTTGGTTAGGTTCGTATTACAGTGGATTATTCAAGTATTATTTATAATGATCTACAGTTTTTTTAATAAAATTAACTACCTTTAAAAAAAGGAGGTTATCAATATGACCCGTAGGAATGTGTGTACTCTAGGCTATGTTCCAAAACACGCCGAATAATTATCGCCCGGCAGAGTTGAAAAATCAACCCGTTCTGGAACGAGCGTTTGACTATTAAGTTTTACACTGACAGGAGTGATTTTCAACCTTTTCTATAGCAGTGTAAAGAATTCAACTTGACAGTTGAAAAATTACTCTACCCCGGGCGTCCCAAAACCACTTTTTTAACTTCCTCGTTGCGATTTGGAACGCACACCTAGTAGGAAGTGCGCAATATTCATACGTTAGTAACGTTAGTCTACATGGGCTTCTAAACAGATGCAGATGTGCTAAATTTTATAAGTTTATGTATGAAAGTAATTCTCAGAAACTAGTTATTGGATTTCAATATCTTTTTATTGACTGTTCTACTTAGGGAACAGTGCAAGTTTCATCAAAATCGGTTCTGTAAGTTTTATGATATAGATAGGTAAAGTTTGTACCAATCACTAGAGAAACACGTATCGGTTTAACGCATATTCTAACGCAGAAATTTTTGTTGATATCTTATCCGATATCTTCGCCGATTTAATAGCAATAAGGCGGCAAACTAGCAGACGGCCTGCCTGATGTTAAGCGGTCACCGGAGCGTATTGAAGTTTGCAACGCCATTACCTACTCGGGTATTGGCGAGCCTTTAAAACTCTTAGTCCCCCCTTCTTGAAAAACTCCATATTTTTAAATTAATATCAGTGATCCCTTACTGATACCTATGTGTATATAAGCATTGTGCAACTACCATTTTAAAATATTTTTATGATGATAAAATGAATGATATTTAAAGGATAATAAATTCTTGAATAATTTTATAACTAGGTACCAATTTTTTTTGATTTTTTTTTTAATTTTCTAATTTACCGCTAAATTAAAAATTCATTAAAATGTATTACGTCAAACGTCCGTGTTTGTGTCACTGAATCCCATATGTGTAATAAATTTAACTTATTCGTCGAGGGACGGACACATACAAGAGATTCTACAAGGGAGCTGCCGTTTTTCATTCGGACGTACGGAACCCTAAAAAAGTTAATATCATCGCGAAAAAAAAACTTTACATCAGAGATTAAGAGAGCGCTGCAGGCAAATACGTGAATACCACCAACGAGACGTCCGTAAGTGAGAAACTCATCCCAGCGTTTGTTCAAAACTTCATTTGCGAAACTCTGCCTCCAGCAAATGTTTGCTCGGCGAGCAATATTGCCCGACACATTTTTTACTTTCAACATTTTCCGGATAACTGAAATGTTTTTTTATATTATAACTTATATTTTTGATGTTGCTTTACATGAAATATATTTTTAAATTACGTTTGTTTTTGTCCTTTGACTTCACGAACAATTTCACCTTCAATTTTTCACGCGGAAAATTTAAATTACTTCTTCCTTGTTTGAAACCAACTCTAATGCTATATTAGAAACTGATATACAGAGCTGTTGGTTTATAAAAAAATAATTATATTGATATATTTTTTTAATTTCACTATTTTTTGTTTGAACATCTCACAATATATACATCTAAACGAACTTTTATAAAATTGTAAAGAACTGAAGGGGTAAATTTCAAAACCTAAACCGATGTTTGTTATTAAACTTATGTAGGTAATACCACAGTATAAAAATAATACGCATACCTATGTAATACCTACTAACCTATTATTTTGCTCCAATATAAATGTTATAAATAACTTTAATAGTACAGCACAAGGATGTAAGATCCTCGCGTGTACACCCATTACATTGTAGAGAGCAAAGATAGTCTTAACAAAGAGCGTTACTTAATCGGTTCTAGAATTTGAGATTTATGTATGTTTGAAAAATGTGTTTTTACCAGAAATATCGGAATTATAGTAAGTATACAAAAATCCATAAGCACTAGTTTTCCAGCTAAATAAAAACTACCTGGCATTTTAGTGTTAGGTACCTTATAAAAAATCGGCCAAGTGCGAGTGTATGGGAGCCCCACCTAAATATTTGTTTTATTTTAATTTAATTATTTATTTTTAAAGTGAATTTATAACCAAATATTCTGTGAATATTTCAAGCGTCTAGCTGTTGCTGTTATCAATATCAAGCAAAAAATCAAGTTTGTTGTATCGGAGCCCCCTAAAATATTTATTTTGTTCTGTTTTTATTATCTGTTGTTATAGCGGCAATAGAAATAAATCTTCTGTTGACATTTCAACAGTCTAACTATCACGGTTCATGACGGACGGACAGCCAAGGGCGGATCCAGAACAAAAGTTTAGGGGGGGCGATCATAAGATCTTAAGGTATTTTTTGAACTTTACTTTGCAAACGTAAGTTACCCAGTCGATCCAGCTCGTGCAGTTTTTGAATAATTAAATATACAAACCCAAGTTACCCCAAGTATATATTTATATTTAAAAAAATAGTACAATTCATTTCTTTCTAGGCCGTCCTTAGGGGGGCGTTCGCCCCGATCGCCCCCCGCTGGATCCGCCCCTGCGGACAGCGGAGTCTTAGTAATAGGGTCCCGTTTTTTACCCTTTGGGTACGGAACCCCTTAAAACGATATCACTGCTAATGATTTAATAAAAGTCTATCAAGTAAATACTTAAATTAACGATTCAAAAGAACTGTTTCAAGTTTGCTTGAATAAAAATATCTACTTTGAGTAATGGACTAGCTGTGCCTGCGGCATCTTCTGCAGTATCTAAGCTTTATTAACACAGGTTTATTTACTAAACGTTAAGTACCTAAACTACAAAGTCCTCTTGTAATACCTACTTTTTTGTTTCACTGTTTCTAAATGTAAAAAAAATTCAACGGGTCCATTCGGGTACTTTCGCGGGCAAAACAGCAAGACACTGCAAGTAATAAATAAATAACAACATAGTCCACAAAAAGATATTTATGTTGGTATATTGAACCCCATTGCCCTAATGGAAAAGAAGATCTCCTGTTATAAATTCCACGTAAAGTCTCAGCTGTTTACTCAAGTCAGGTATAGCTGCAAATTATCGAGCAAATCTAACTCTCCTGAATATGAATAACCATCAAATAGGTAATTTATTCATAATATGAGGGTTGGAAATTATATGTGGATCTCCGATGTGGGATCAGATAGGAAGGGGCTTTTATAGACGAGAGAGCCGTGAGGATGGCCAACCGGGGCCATTGCCAACACCCGTGCTATCTCATAATACAGAAAGAGTAGTGTGGATTCGTAAATGCGGAAATTTTGATTAGAATCAAAGGGAAAATTGGGAAAGTATGGAAATGAACAACAGGGAAAAAGGTGGATTCAGCATGAAGCTAATTATTTCTAAACTATTGTTTTTGATTAACTATCATTGAAAACCACTACTAATCTCCAGTAGGTATACATGATATGAGCTCTTGAGCAAAATATACAGCTCTTCCTTCATAATAAAAGCAAAAAAAACACTGTAGGTATCTTTTAAGCAATCAATATTAAATGTAATACTTTAAGAGAAACCCATTTAAGCATTAAAAATTTAAACCGACTAAACCGAATAAAGATTATTTCTATGTATATATATTTATAATTTATTTTCTTTAGTATGTTTGTACGATTGATGTAATAGGACTGCATAACTCCATAGTAGTTATATTTAAAATATAACTAAAACATATTTTATTTATTAATTTTAATCTGTCGGTGGTATTTAAAGTTGGTAATGTTATTCAAAATAAGTTTGCTTATAATTTCATGTAGATAATTTTTTTTTATATAAAATTGTTCTGACAAGTAGTTTAGACTTTATGATCGAGTTTTGCAAAAACAAAGTAAAAAATCGTATGACTAAAGATATATATCTACATGGAAGTTTGTATGGGAGTCTAGCGCCTAATACGATATACGATATACGAACTAGCGACGATATAGGACGGGAAAACACGTTACAAATTGAGTACATATAATCTACAATACTCATCCATACTAATCTCCATGGGACTCAGATTATATCAGAGCAACACCTCTCTGGTCTCATCTGACCCCCGGTGGCGACCACCAGGCATTATTTATACGCCGCCAGCGACCTACCCTGACATATTTAAAGCAACCGTTTTAATATGTTGCCTCCAGTCCAGTCTCCATCTACATAGTGATATAAAGAATATAGATGAGACACACAACTTGGAGTTGGACTTAAAGGTGTTTATATATACTTAAGAAATATTAGAGATCAATATTATGTACTATATTAGGGACACAAATTTAGTTTCTACGTAACTCAGTCGAAAAGATTTTTTTAGTCTCATGCCAAATATATGTGCATATTATTATGTATCATGTCAAATTAATTGCACCCAGACATGTCATCAGCTGAAAATCAGCGCTGCAACAGTTGGCTATATGTCGCTTAATTGCAACAAATATACCTAAATGTGTAGATAAAGATCTTTTAACCGAGTTTAAAAAAGGAAGAGGTTCTCAATTCGTCTGTTATTTTTTATGCTATTGCATAGCTTTTATCGCGGGCTCTGAGCGGCGACCGAATCAAGAAATTCCGTAACCTAACAACGGCACGGTGTTTGTGTGCGTGCGACTAGACGTTTCAATCAATTTTAAGGCGAAAAAAAATGAATTTTATATATTTATTTGATGACAATCATAAGTTTAGGAGTTTTATTAGTAGGTTATGAGAGACGAAACACGATTGAATAAACTTGACTCGATACAATAAAATCGTAAAGTTTCCTCTAAATCTTCATTTTTAGAGAGATACTTCTACGGGGAAAACAGTTTTATTTGCTAGTTATTTAACTTTTTCAATGAAATTTTGTCTACGTGTTCTATAATAAATACTTTAGACGATTATAGTTTTATTTTATTGCGAAAGAGTGTTATTTTGTAGCAAAAAAAAAAATACATTTCTTAAATAACGTGGCGTAAGCCGGCCATTACGCGGCTCTCGCCTTCCATCAGTCGGCCGCAGCGCCTCGTCGAGAGCACCTGTGTACAACTTTGTTGCGCCCACCCCTCTGCCGCCAACGAAAATATTTTAAACGATATTAACTCATTTATTCAATAAAAGAAAAAAAAATGTTTTCTTATCGATCACCACGCTCAAAAAGTGTACCTTTAATTAATATCAAAGAAAAAAAAAACTGCATAAACAAAAAAAAATAAATAATAATAATTGCATAAGTTGATAAAAAATGCTATGCAATAGCTTTACCGCGGAAGGCCCCGAGTGCCACTGTTGTTTTTTTATGTATGTGTGTTACGCGAGAGTAAGGTAAGGAACATGTCTTAACATGTATAATTTTTGACGACCTCATTTCTATCGTAGATAAGCGTCCCGTAAGTTTCTGCGTGGGAGAGGCACCACTGTGAATGAGATAAACAAAATAATGTACTATTTAATTATAGTTGCACATTTCACTGCGAGCAAACTTTTATGAAGCATACACTATTTGACAATTCAATATTCTAAGGTAGCTTACACCACGCCCGCCGCCGCGTCGATTAGCCTGGGCGTGTTCGTGACATAGGTCCAACTTTTGGATTACCGACACGTGGTGAATCCGACAAGCCATTACTTTTTGGCCCATCTTCAACAGGGCCTTGGCATGAGCTGGCGCGAAGTGAGATCACAGGCCGTAGGCAGTGGTTGCTTCACCATAACAAATACGATGACAATTATGACATTTTATGCATTTCGCCGTTGAAAATGTTGACAATTCGAACCAAAAAAACAAACAAATTTATTTTGACGTACTAATTTTTTGAGCTCCGTAGACTATACCGATTTGTAGTTAATCTTTAGCATCGTTATATCTGTGCGTTCATCTGTTATTCAATTATTAGGGTTTCGTAGACGTTTCACGGCAAAAACCGATTCCGTCATGTCAATCTGTTTTTCTATTTTTCAATTTTATGGTTTAAAACGGAAGCCATTACACAGTTTCTTCATAATATGTCTATCCTTATGCGGTAAGTATATACCTACGTAACCTAATGGTAATAACCATTGTAGTTTCCTATTCTTTCTTTCTTATCTATTCGTCCGTTTGACTTCTAGGGATTCGAAGAAAAATATTAGAAAGTTTAAAGTTTCTTTGATTATTGACTTTGACGACCAACTGAAAATTATTTAATAGATGGCACCTAAAAATTAAAAAAATAAACTATTTTTTAACAAAAACATTAACCCGACTTCAAATTCACTAAGAAGTAAAAAAAAACCTCGAGAGCAGGGTGCTTATTGGGAACAGTCTCGAGCTATTCGGACTCTGGAATTCGAGACAAAAATGTTTGGAAGTCTGACTTACCTATCGAAACCAGTGAATGTACTTGCGTACATTTTTCTTTTAGTTCGAATAGCTCGAGACTTTTCCCAATAAAGTCCCAGATCTTTTAAGAGAACACTCAAATACATTTTTATTCACATTGAAGTTGACTGCCAATGCCCCTGAAGCAGACATACTGACAGAACATTGAGCTATAGTTTCTTTGCTATCAACAGATCTTTTTATTTATCTTTACTTGTCTTTATATAAGGCATTCGACCTGTAGAGACTTATTTTTTACTTTTTATTGCTTTAAAGTCGGGTAAATGTTTTTGTTACAGAAATAGTTTATTTTAAATATGTTATTTTTATTTTATTTTCTTTGTTTTAAAACTTGACAACAAATTCTTGTTTTTTTTTTACATGTTTACTAAGGATCTCCCTATAGAAGGAATTCACAAAAGCGAAAAAAAAAAATCACAGGCTTCCAGTAATTTCTTTTGTCTATGTTTAAATCCCCAGTGCAATGTACCTACTCGTGTGTCTGTATAGCTGTAGATTACCCTCGGCACCTTGTAAAGCCCGTGACACGTGTTACTAATTGGTGAGCTAAGGGGAGAATAAAAACCGCCCTATTAGGAATTACCCTTATTAAATTACAACCTTTCATTATTATCCTTTTTTTTAATATTTATTTATTTAATTCACCAACATAGCTTGCAATAAACCAATTTAATTCTCTTACAGTGGCAGGGCCCCGGGGTAGTTAGAGAGAAGCCACTGAGGTGGGTATAGGAGGTCTAAACTCCCTTATGGTAATCAGGAAAAGCAAAATTTGCTGGTATTATTTTTGCATTTTAAGCGCATACATTTTTTGTAAGATAACTTACATACACTAAATTGGCGCTGAAACACAACCTCTTTGCCCTGCTGAAGGGTGCAATAGATAGTTAGCCACTACTATAAACCTACATCAAAAATAATTAAATAAAATAGTATGTGTAAGCAAAAGTACAAATAAATATTAGAACTATAATATTAAAGTCGGAAAGATTTACAGTGTTCTATAATGGTAATTTTAACTTTTTATTGTGATGGGTGTCCTCGTTTTCAGTGCGCTATAAAAATCGAGGCTTTATTACTTTCTACGTAACTGCCCGAAAAAATGACTGTAAAGTTATTTTACTATCAATTTCCATAGTTATATCATAAATATTCTTTAAAATTTGATTAGGTATGTATTTAATTTAGTATGTATTAAGTCTAGAAAAAGGTTTGTTTTATTTTGCGGTTTTTAGTTTCTTTTTGTCGGTTCAGTTTATTTACTTTTAGTGGCTAATACCTACTTCTTACCTACTTAATTTTCCATAAATATTGTAGTTTCAACAGAATTACATATGTGTGCTTAGTTTCAACAAAATCGGTTCATAGGTAAAAATCCATTATACCCTATTTCTATACCCACACGGATGGATTTTTGTTTTCAATTTTTAATGGGAAAGAATATAGTATTTTCTATTAAATGAAAAAAATCATGAAATTCAAACTACTCTGTAAAAAGATTTTCGTGAACTTGAGGAACATATGAACAAAAATATGTATATCGGCGTCGACTTTAGAATTCTTGTTAGTTATAAAAGTATTGTTAGTATGAAAAGTAAAATCACCAGTCATGGACAGTATTTAAGCGATTTTTTTTTGTTTCTACTTTGTAATTTCTTTATTTTTCGATACACGTTCTTTGGGATTTATACTTAGTTAAATGATAAGTACTTTTCTTAATCAGTATTCGAGGTTTAATTTTAGGCTTAATTGACAGTGCAATATAAAAAATAACCAATTACAACACTCTTACTTAGGCACCATTTATGGACGGTTATTTTCCAGTGATGGACCCCCAATAATGGACATTGTCCCCAATCATGGACCGCTAGTTATGGACATATAAATAATCAATAAGGAATTTTTTTTAAAGAAATGCTTATCTTTAACAGACCGGCCTATTATTATTAAGTAATTGAAAATAATTATCAAAATCAACCTTATTACATCAAGATAATACGATAGTAAATAGCTATCAAAAATCAACTTTAAATAGAAATTAAAAATAAACATTCATATTCGACAGAGATCAATGTTTCCTTGAGTTTAGATGAATTAATACATATCAGTCTAGAAATAACATAACAAATTAAAAATCTTTCCTCACTATAACTAGAATAAAAAAGTCTCATAAATCACCTTTTTTCAGTCATTCATATTTAACAGAGATCTAAGTTTTCCTTGTGTATAACACAACTATTTATAAACATCAGACCTTCTTAGGTAGTTAAATTAAATCTCAATAAGTAACAATATCTTTGCACTTATAATTATAAACAAAATATTTACCAATACGTACCAACTTAGTTAAAATATCACTAGAAAAAACAGTCTCAAAAATCACTTTCTTCAGTCATTCATATTTAACAGAGATCTAAGTTTTCCTTGTGTATAACACAACTATTTATAAACATCAGACCTTCTTAGGTAGTTAAATTAACTCTCAATAAGTAACAATATCTTTGCACTTATAATTATAAACAAAATATTTACCAATACGTACCTACTTAGTTAAAATATCACTAGAAAAAACAGTCTCAAAAATCACTTTCTTTAGTCATTCATATTTAACAGAGATCTAAGTTTTCCTTGTGTATAACACAACTATTTATAAACATCAGACCTTCTTAGGTAGTTAAATTAACTCTCAATAAGTAACAATATCTTTGCACTTATAATTATAAACAAAATATTTACCAATACGTACCTACTTAGTTAAAATATCACTAGAAAAAACAGTCTCAAAAATCACTTTCTTCAGTCATTCATATTTAACAGAGATCTAAGTTTTCCTTGTGTATAACACAACTATTTATAAACATCAGACCTTCTTAGGTAGTTAAATTAAATCTCAATAAGTAACAATATCTTTGCACTTATAATTATAAACAAAATATTTACCAATACGTACCTACTTAGTTAAAATATCACTAGAAAAAACAGTCTCAAAAATCACTTTCTTCAGTCATTCATATTTAACAGAGATCTAAGTTTTCCTTGTGTATAACACAACTATTTATGAACATCAGACCTTCTTAGGTAGTTAAATTAAATCTCAATAAGTAACAATATCTTTGCACTTATAATTATAAACAAAATATTTACCAATACGTACCTACTTAGTTAAAATATCACTAGAAAAAACAGTCTCAAAAATCACTTTCTTTAGTCATTCATATTTAACAGAGATCTAAGTTTTCCTTGTGTATAACACAACTATTTATAAACATCAGACCTTCTTAGGTAGTTAAATTAACTCTCAATAAGTAACAATATCTTTGCACTTATAATTATAAACAAAATATTTACCAATACGTACCTACTTAGTTAAAATATCACTAGAAAAAACAGTCTCAAAAATCACTTTCTTCAGTCATTCATATTTAACAGAGATCTAAGTTTTCCTTGTGTATAACACAACTATTTATAAACATCAGACCTTCTTAGGTAGTTAAATTAACTCTCAATAAGTAACAATATCTTTGCACTTATAATTATAAACAAAATATTTACCAATACGTACCTACTTAGTTAAAATATCACTAGAAAAAACAGTCTCAAAAATCACTTTCTTTAGTCATTCATATTTAACAGAGATCTAAGTTTTCCTTGTGTATAACACAACTATTTATAAACATCAGACCTTCTTAGGTAGTTAAATTAACTCTCAATAAGTAACAATATCTTTGCACTTATAATTATAAACAAAATATTTACCAATACGTACCTACTTAGTTAAAATATCACTAGAAAAAACAGTCTCAAAAATCACTTTCTTTAGTCATTCATATTTAACAGAGATCTAAGTTTTCCTTGTGTATAACACAACTATTTATAAACATCAGACCTTCTTAGGTAGTTAAATTAACTCTCAATAAGTAACAATATCTTTGCACTTATAATTATAAACAAAATATTTACCAATACGTACCTACTTAGTTAAAATATCACTAGAAAAAACAGTCTCAAAAATCACTTTCTTCAGTCATTCATATTTAACAGAGATCTAAGTTTTCCTTGTGTATAACACAACTATTTATAAACATCAGACCTTCTTAGGTAGTTAAATTAAATCTCAATAAGTAACAATATCTTTGCACTTATAATTATAAACAAAATATTTACCAATACGTACCTACTTAGTTAAAATATCACTAGAAAAAACAGTCTCAAAAATCACTTTCTTCAGTCATTCATATTTAACAGAGATCTAAGTTTTCCTTGTGTATAACACAACTATTTATAAACATCAGACCTTCTTAGGTAGTTAAATTAAATCTCAATTAGTAACAATATCTTTGCACTTATAATTATAAACAAAATATTTACCAATACGTACCTACTTAGTTAAAATATCACTAGAAAAAACAGTCTCAAAAATCACTTTCTTCAGTCATTCATATTTAACAGAGATCTAAGTTTTCCTTGTGTATAACACAACTATTTATAAACATCAGGGTAAAAATACAAAAAATGTAACAAAATTTTATAAAACTACCTTCTTAGGTAGTTAATTGAACTCACAAGGCCCTTAAAGTATCACACACACTTCACAAAATTATACTGTACCTAATAATTAATCGCTTTCAAAATTAGATTTCTGATAAAACAAAGCACAATATTTATCAATAGACATAAAAGCAATACATGACAATTTTGTTCTTAGGGATTATATGAAAGGTTTCATCGGACTAGCGCACTAAAGTTCCGTACCACCACACAATACTATTAATTATTTACTTTTGCAACAAATTGATGAAGTCCCTAATAAACAATAGGTATATATTTTTATACACTGATTTTTTATGAAACTAGTACAGAATTGAACCTGTTTGGTAATATTTGTGTTTTTACTTCAGTACTACACTACAATCATTGTAAGATTGAATCTTTTATGTAATAATATTTTTATGAAATAACAAAAAATAAAAAAAAAACATAGAAAAGAACAAGCTTTTTTGTATATCTCCTCAATTTAATTTTATTATTTATTATTATTTTATTATTTATTGATTTTTTTTTGAATAACATATATTTTAGCTTTGTAGCTTGTTCGGACAACCAGACAAACATCCAGACAGACAATGTTGGCTATGTAATTTGGTTATGGAACCCTAATAACCAAAAGCCAACCAAGAATGGAAATCATTGCCGATATCTCATAAACTTGAATCGATTTTATTCAAAACAAGTTCTGTTAGAAATATTTTTATTTTAACAGCGATGTTGTAATGTTAGTTTACCAAAACTATTACAATTACTGAAAGTCAATAGTAAAAACTCATGAAATAAATATATTCGTCTCGCACCTTTGAATCCTTCGCTTTGCTCAGAATTCTAGTTCAACCTCAACTATAGATCCTTCGCGGTATTCAACTCAGGTCCTCACATGCGTTTGCCTTCTGTTTTACTTGCTGTGCGGTTTTTTATTATTTATTTTTATTTATCAGCGATATTTCAAATACTGTTAGTGACTGATGAGTGTTCACTGTTCATATACCTATATTACAAGTAGCGCTTATTTTCAGAAACTCGTGTTTACGGATCAGTCTCAACATAATGTTTGAGCACAAACATTTCTCCGATCCCTCTGTTATTGCCATAAACACAATTCACGAATAATCCTTTTGCGACCAACGGCTTAGAAACCCGAGCTTTACTTGATGTTCACTTAGAGCCTGAATTAGGGTGGCCAGCATGGTTAGCTGGAGCGTCGGGACAAGAATTTACTAACTTCTTCTAATGGTAAAACATAGCCTAGTGCATAGAATAGTGCTTTAAATTCTTAAGAAAAGCATATTTTGAGTACACTCATATACAATAAACTATTAAATAATTTCTTGTATTTCATGATTTTCGCGTCGTTCTTATTTTTACTCAAGTTTTCTGTCACTTGTCATTGCCACACTTAATTTTAAAAAATATTACATATTTTATAAATGATATAATATTTTTTAAGATTTTTTAAAATTGAATATTTTATAGATGATGCAAACTCGATTAATACATTATGTAGATTTAATATAAAAAACAAACATTACATGCGATGCATACTCGTGAACAAAATGTTGAATGGTAGTTATGACTATTAACTTAAATATACTCAATAATTCTAAAAATATCGATACTACGTAACACTTTCAACAATTATTTTTTGAATAAGATAGAATTATTTTTAGACAATTTGTTTCTAAAGAAATTGTTCGCGCCATGCCAGATCTGAGCAATGCTCTTTGAATCAAAATCAAAATCAAAATCTTTTTATTCAAATGGGTTACTAAGAACACTTTCGAATCGTCAAGTAAATTAACTACAACTAGACTACATGGGTAATTTTATAAAACAGTTCTTTCGAAGTCCTGCAAAATTTTATCTCGACCTAATGAATCAACACAATCCTGTAAAGTCCAGACCATATGGCTACCCTAACTGAAATACGCGTTATGTTGTCGAAGTTTATTTAGGATATCTCCTATATCAATAGATATATAGGAATTGATTCTACTTACTACCACGACATTGATAAAGTCTGATTACACGAATACAAAAGTACAAAAGATGAAGAAGTATTTTAAAACAACCGTAGTTTTGTTATGTGTTGTTTTTCGAAATTAGCTATTTTAATTACATTTTTAAAAGTCTTGACGGCATTTTCGGCAGCTCCGTTAGACGCAGGGTGGTACGGAGGAGAGCATATATGATCTATCCCATTACTGCTCAGGAAGGTCGCAAATTCCTGGCTTGTAAATGGCGGGCCGTTATCGGTAACAATTTGTCTGGGTACCCCCCACCTACTCCACAGTTCTGATAACTTATCGATAGTTGTAGTCGCCGCTGTGCTAGGTACACTAAAAACTTCCAACCACTTAGACATAGCGTCAACAACAACCAGATAAGTCTTGCCTAAGATGGGTCCCATTAAATCGAGATGCAGTCTAATCCACGGGCGGCGAGGCCAGGGCCAGGGGCGCGGTGCTTGTCGCGGCGGCGCATCTGCGTGCGCGGTGCACGTGGTGCACGCGCGGCACGTCGCCTCCACTGCCTCATCGAGGCCGGCCCACCACCCGTAGCTCCGCGCTAATGCCTTTGACTTCACTATACCCATGTGAGGTTCATGTATCATTTGTAAAATCCTTCCCCTACAGATCGCCGGTATGACCACCCTATGACCCCACATTACACAAGCTAACTCTTCGTACAATTCCCTTTTCCTATTAAAATAAGGACGCAAACCTTCAATGTTGGAATCCGTTGGCCAACCGTCCCAGATAAACATAAGTACTCTTCTTAAAATAGGGTCTAAAAGTAAAGCATCTTCCGCGAAATATAAGTGTGTTTGTTCCGGCAGTTTTAGTGAAACTAGTTCCTTGTTCGGTACCCCTTAATAGTGGATGGTACATTTTTGCTAAGTACCTTTTGTGCTGGGTTTACCACTATTATGGTACACATGCCAACACTGATTATAGTGATCCGAAATAACTTCTATTTACTTGAATCAGAGCGCTAATAATGTATTAAGGGAGCATTTGATTGTATTCTAGTTTTATTTTTGCGTAAAATCAAAAATTTTAGGTAAAATGTTTAGAAATTTCACTTGTTTACAAACTAGTGGAATAGTCAGGTGAATACAAATATATCTACAGAGAAAGCGAGGTGTACTGGGTGAACTCCGGGAGGGTTATTTACTGAGGCACTACGTTGGGCTGCCGATTGAAACTGTGGGCGGTGTGGTTAGATAGGTACGTAAAAACTTTGCTCACGTTCACAAGTCGATACTTTACTCTTGTTTTTACCTTTTGCCCTGTGTTTCGAAGACAAAAGAGGTTATACATTTACTTGGTCTGAGTACAAAGATATACGAGGGGAGATCAAAAAGTAATGATAGTCGGATATAATGGGATATTTCTAGTATTCACAAAAATCTAAAAAAAATAGAGAGCCTGATTAAACCTTCACTATTTTAAATCTTCATTCATTTTATGTCAAGTCAGAGCCGTCATGAAAACTTCTGCATGAAAAATGTTCTAATGTTTTATATCGATATATTACTACTTTTTGATCACCCCTTGTATTTATCAGCGGTAGGTGATTTAAATGAGAATAATGATTTAAGTAATGCTTAATTCATTAATGAAATGCCATGTAATGTTGGTCCCAATCTTTGCCGCTAAACACTGCAGTACGAGTAATTTATTGCGCTTTAAAAATGGCGGTCTGGGAGCAACGCAACGGTGGCCTTGAGTATGATCGCCATTGTACTATTTTATCTACTTATTTAAATTTTTTTGAGAAGCCGTTCTAAGGTATATTCTTGTTTAATTTTTTTGTTATTTATACCACTAAGGTGGCAAACCGCCGCCATATGGTAATCGGTCACCGTAGCCTATGGACGCTTGCAACACCATACCCCATCACTCTTGTCTTGTCTTATTTTGTAAACTTAAGGAACAATGATTTAGGCTGAAACAATTTAACGCCACTAAAATATAATTAAATCTCTTTTTTTATCGAATTGTGCATGCCTTTTCATATTTCATAGTTTACTTGATTTTGAATTTACAAAATAAGACAAGTAAGAATTTTTTTTATGAATAACACATAAAAACCGTGCTTATAAAAATAGCTAAAAAGTAAAATATAACCCCCCATTCATCATGGAGCTTTTGCTTTCAAGCGTGGACATAATTATTCTGTGGGCTCTTTACTATCATAATTATTCTGTGGCGTGGGCTCTTTACTATTGTTATTATTCTGTGGCATGGGCTCTTTACCATCATAATTATTCTGTGGCGTGGGCTCTTTACTATCATAATTATTCTGTGGCGTGGGCTCTTTACTGTCATAATTATTCTGTGGCGTGGGCTCTTTACTATCATAATTATTCTGTGGCGTGGGATTTTTACTATCATAATTATTCTGTTGCGGGGGCTCTTTACTATCAAAATTATTCTGTGGCGTGTGCTCTTTACTATAATAATTATTCCGTGGCGTGAGTTCTTTACTATCATACAGTCAATAGAATAGCATCAGAGCAAATTTTTTAAAAAGTTTAAATTTTCCTGCAATGCTGACTCATGATATTGTATTATATGTATTGTATTGTATTGCTGTATGATAATAGTTAAAAAGTGTCCACGGTTTTTGCTCCGTGATGTATGGGCTTATTTTCAACTTTTTAATTAATTTTTGAAGCGTGGTCTTTAAATGGTTTTATATTTTTTTATTCAACAAGTATATTTTTAGTCTTGATAATTGTATTGTCACTAAGTTCAGATATTATTTAAAAAATTTGAGCGTTCTAGCTAGACGGGTAGTGATCGAAATTACTATGATTCACTTTGAAATAAAATGATTTGATCCCAGTAAAAAAACAGGTTAAACTATTTCTTGTGTGGCAAACAAGCTTACGGTCCGCCTGAAGGTAAGCGGTCTTCGTAGCCTATGGACGCTTGCAACACCAGAGGTATAACCCGCGCGTTGCCGACCCTTCAAAAATCTAATCTTCTTCTTTCTTGAAGAACCCCATACTGTAGTCCTTAGAGAAATCCTTGGCAGGGAGCTCATTCCGCAACCCAAGCGTTCGCGGAGGAAGTTTCTCTGAAACTGCACTATACTAATATAGGTAAGTGTTGTGAAAAATAGGGTGTAATTATTGTATTAAATATGTTATCTATACGTATTATGCATTTCTGGCGTACATATACTTAGTAAAACAAATTATACTCTTACCTCGATCAAAAGGTCCCACAGGAACTGGTTTTTTCCGCGGGAATCGTTTAGTAGGTAGTCTTTAAAGCTCACTCATATTTCGAGAGTCGGCTAAACATTCGAACTGTCGACGCTTAAAAGAAGAGTGCCAACTAAGGTTAATAAATTGTCTCAAGTAATTTCAAACAAAACAAGTTTAAAAATAATATAAATCCAAAAGTAAGGTCGTTGAAGCGAGAGTTAGCGAACAGTAGTTAGGAAGAGAAACATTGAAGGCGCTCCCACAAATGGCGCCCTGGGAGTACCCCACATCGGCTCCGAGAATAACACACTAAAACGAATCGCCAGGGTAAAAATATAAATACCCCATAGACTTTAGAGTTGAAACAAACTTGAGCTTCATTATATTATATTAATTCATTCAATTTGTAAGTTAAAAAAAAATGCAAGTTATATTTTGATCTGTGAATATGTCAGTATTTTTCGTTTTCTTTTGCATCGCGCAGTCGGGTAAAAAATCAGTCAAATCTTCATCAGAAAAAGTATTATTGCTTTTTATCGTCTCACAGAAGGTGTTAAAAATGTATTCACTTGGGGGATAAATGTTGGACTAACTTGAATACCTGTTGACACAAAAGATACCAGTCTTAAAGGCGCAACCAAGTGACGTAAGACACTGCTTTATCCCCTTGCTGAATAATCAACTATAATTTTTGTTTCAGAACATATTGTAATTTACAATGTTGAATATAAAATGCGTAGTTTATATAAAAAGTATAATTTTAATTATGAAAGCTTAGGTTTTATTCGGTGACCCAGGGGACATAAACTACGGAATAATGTATCTTACGAGAGATTGCAATTAAATAAAGGTCAGGTTGTCCTAATAGGGTTCTTTTAGTCTTCCCTTAGCTCACAAATTAGTAACACGTGTCACAGGCTTTACTAGGTGCCGAGGGTAATCTCGCTGCCATGAACTGCTGTTACCTATAATGTGACACTGCACTGATTCAAACATAAACCTAACATCTTACTTGAAGTACTAAGATTAAATTGGCGTTGTTGTGAATAAGAATAGAACTTAAATTTCTGTTAAGAGGATACGGTTCGCTGCGCCTCGCAGCGTGTTTCATGCAATCGAATTTCCTACTTGTTTAAATTATTTACTAAAAAGTTTGTATTAACTTTTAATCTTATTCGAGATAATTTGAATATAAAAACTAGAATCCTGCATAGCTTTTAAACTTAATAATTTAATGGAAAACTGGCACATTGCAGACCTAGATATTTAATCCTAGAGTACGTCTTCAAAATTGCATGGTGTTTGATTTGTAAGTGTCAAAACTAAATGGGAAATTCGTTTGTATGAAGCGCGCTGCGAGACGCTGCGAATCGTATCCTTTTAAGAAGAAGTCCCCTTAATCAATAAAAGATGGAGCTAAATGTTCTTGCAATCATGCCCTGTTTCCTATAGATTTCAATCCAATTTCCTTTTTTTTATTGAAAATTATTTAACTACATGAACACAAAAACAAAAATAGCACATTTACTTTTTGTTAAAAGAAATACTTACACTAAAAATTTTATCTGTTGAAGATTTGCGTGATGTGCATCAAAACAACTGCTAAAGTGCAAATTTGACTGAGACTTTGTTATTAACGGAAAACTTTTTTTGATTACTAAAAAAATTTATGATAGTGCAATTTAATTTTTCCTGTAAATTATCTAAAAAATATTCTAAATTTAGTGAGGAGGAGCAAAATGGTATTTTTTAAATTTTTGTATAAGTTCAAGACTTTGTTGTATAAAAAATACTTTAAAAGAGGTCCTTCCCAAGTTTTAATATTGCATCAATTTCAAGTCGATAGTATTTACATTTGCATTAACCGATAAAAACAGCTGTGACGTGACACATAAACATATTAATAAGTTGGCGTTGAATTTATGGCGGGGGAAACCGCGGGCAAAAGCTTGTATACTATAATATTTCTTCGTGCCTCATATTGAGAAAATATGTGCTTATATTACTTCGGTAAAAATACAATAATATGGTACCCTGGAGCTGATCTGATGATAGAGCCGGAAGGTGGCCATGAAAACTCTGTTACGAAACAACGCAATGATGTCGAGTTTGGGGTTGTTTGATTTGTCTTGATAAGTACTCTGGCTTAAGATGAAAACCAGGGTCTGATGATAAACTCGGAAGGATCAAACTCATTCTATTTTATTGCCAGAATAAAAACTACGAGTGTCCGTTTTTGGCATTAACTACAGCTACAGAACCCTGAAAATAAAAATTAGCTGATTATGTATATTAAAATGTGATATAGCTAGCATTAGTTCTACCACCATCGCCATCTGTAAGTGAGAACCTAATCGATGTCTGTAAGTGAGAACCTCATCGATGTCTGTAAGTGAGAACCTCATCGATGTCTGTAAGTGAGAACTTTAGCGCAGCATTTGTACGAAAATTAATTTGCACAACTCTGCCTCCAGCTCCCAGCAGATGTTTGCTCGGCGCGCGATATTGCTCGCCGCGACATATTTTTTACTTGCAACATTTTATGAATGATTAGGTTTATATCTAATTCGTTTGTTTATACCTATTTATGTATGGGTCTATTTTAATGATGATTTATTAAAATTATTATCGGGAGATGCAACAATTTATACTTTTTTGACGAAATTTGCAGAATCACTGAAATCGACAATATTGGGCATGACGAGTCATTAGTAATTACCATCAACTACAATATCATTTTTTTATAAATTTTATATTGTGAAATATCTTTATATATACAAATACATACTTGTTTGTCGAAACTAATGTAATAAAGCTAAAGAGTTTGTTTTTTTAGGGTTCCGTACCTCAAAAGGAAAAAGGGAATCCTTAAAGGATCACTTTGTTGTCCGTCTGTCTGTCTGTCAAGACCCTTTTTCTCAGGAACGCGTGAAGGTATCAAGTAGAAATTAATATCAAATATTAAGGTCAACGGTCCCTTGAAGCTGTAAGAAACAAGCTTCTATAAGTCAATGCAATAAAAAAATAAGCCGAAATTTTTATATATGGGTCGGGAAACGTTATCTCGCGTTCTTATTTATTCCTAAAAAACCTAAATAGGGCAGTAGAGGTTGTATACAATTTATAGCAATTTTTCAAGGGTTAGCTATCGCAAAACAACGATTGCCGGGACGGTTAGTTGTATATATATATACTTATATATGGACTAAAAGGCAACGTTCTCTTTAAAGCCACGTCAAATTCATTCTAATCGGTTGGATCAAATTTATTATGTTTTGATATGCAGTCGTTTCCCATAAAACTTTTAAATGTAAAGACGCTTTACTCACATTAAGGACTAATCGACCAATAGTAACTAATCGACCAATAGTAACTAATCGACCAATAGAAACTAAGTCAAAATGACCCATACGAAAAAGGACCCAACGCAAAAAGACATCTACCAAATCACGGCGGAATCTAAGGCCCATTGACAGCTGTATTCTTGTGGACCCAATGATTTTTCTTTTTTTTCGTTTAAAACGAAACAAAAAGATAAAATGACAAAAATAACCAGAAAAATACAAAAATTAGTTTGGTAGCAAGTAACGCACGAAAAACTTCTTTTGAGATTATTTTTTATATTTAAAAATTTATGCTTGAAGATTATTGGGTTTAAAAAAAACAACAGTTTTATAGCGATAAAAAACCAACCGCTGGACCGATTGTGCTGTCATGATACAAATTGGTCCAGTAGTTCTTATGATATTGAGGGGCAAAAAAAAGCTAACATACACGTATTCCAGGTCTCAAAACGAAAGAAAATGCAAGCGATTTCTATTTTCGGACCTAATATAATAACTTCTTTCAAAATAAGTTAAAAAAGACCTAAAAAAAGAAAAAAATTAAAGAAGTTATTTCGATTTCCAAGCTAATATTTCTAAAAAAACTAAAGCACGAAAATTGACCGTTTCAAACATTTCATTTTGGCCAGTTCACTTTATGACTAATGAAATATTTCCCTTTGAAATCGAACTCTAAATTGGCGCGTAAATCGTTGAAATGGCCGCAGATATCCGGCGTTCGAGATTTAGAGGGAAAGTGGCTGGAATTAGTTCAGTTTTTGAAATAAAGCTGTTTCAAATGAATAAGTGAAGATATGTATTTCTTGTTTTTATAAAATGCATGGAACTACATAAATTGCTACTGTGTCCTTATTTCGAAACTATTACTACGTACGTTTGTTTAAATGCTTAAGTTCATTAACAACAAAGGCCAAATTATATAAAATTCTACAATACTTAATAAGAATATTTATTTTAAATCTAAATGCCTTGTCATTGGGAAAAAATTTTTTAGGCTGGTAAAATGAGGCGCAGTAGATGTTAACAAATTAATGATCAATTTAACGAGTAAATGATAGGCCAGATTTAAGATACCTTCTTGGTTTAGTTTTGGCTGTTTCTGAGATTACACTACTTTTAATAGACAAATTATCTAAACTTGGCTCGTTTTTTACAGCATTTCTTTGTTGGAATTCATTTTACAGAATTTTGTACTGTTTAACGGTCTACATTCTACTTATAGTTATAAGCGATTCTGTATCTAAATTTTAAAATTGCTCATGGAAACACTACTCTTTGATGTTTACGTCTTTTAAACGTATTTATTCTTAAAATACCCCAAAGAAAGAATACGTTCTGATGTTTATTACATTGCCGATGTCGGAAGCGAGGGCACGCGTCACCGCGTTTGCTGAAATTCTGCTTTTCTCCCAAGCTCTCGGGAGACGTTTCCGCCGTTTTGTTTTTAATATAGCTGAACCTTCTATATTTTTTCAGTCCAGAGCCGTAAAAAAAGTTTATGGGCCGTGAAATCACATTTACTTATCGGAAATTGAGTTTTAGAAAACTGAAAAAAGGATAAATGGGAGAGCCAATCAAATATCTCTATAGTTAAAAATTATGCAAAATACTTCCTGTGTCCGGCTAGGGTTACGAAACGCATTATTATAGGGAGGATCTGAAGAATGAGGATTAGGTATTATGATATATGAAATTAACCGATTTTGTTCAAAACAGTTTTGATAAAAAGTATGTATAAAATTATTTTGTCGTGTTTTTATTTATTTCAGAACACGCGTTAAGACCTATTCAACGATACATAGTTGTGTGGGCGAAAGAAAAATTATTCCTCACTTGAGTGTATTTTTAGCCGACTTAAAAAAAGGGAGGAGGTTCTCAATTCTGATGTTTATATTTTTTTATATATGTTTGGGCATAACTCCATCATATATAGACGGATTTGTAAAATACTTTTTACATTTAAAAGGGTATTCTTCCCGGGTGGTCTTATAATAATGTAGTGATTTTAAAACTTAAACTTATGGTGAAAAACAAAAATTATGTTGATATGTTAATGATTATATAAAATTTTTAGTGTACAAAAAAAGCAATTCGTCACTCAAAAGTAAAAATATAAAACTTTTTAACAAATGAAACAACTGGCTTCAAACATACGCACTAAACAGGTAAAGATAATTACATATTTCCAAAAATCTGATCTAAATTAAAGTTTGAATTTGAAGTCTATGTACTGTGAACTACAAGCTCTTCGCAGTACATTATTCGTTTGCAGAGAGGAACTGGGGGCATACCACTACTCTTACCGTAGTAAGATTCGAGGATATTTGTTAGGATGCGATAATCAAACAGAATTCGGGGTGTAACTTATTATTTATTCACCCCGCTACTAACTACATCGCCGACAATCATTGAATCTTATAATTATATTATATAACTAATACATAAGTTTTTATTTTCTTCACTCCTGGCCATCATACATCTTTATCTAGATTCTGGTACATTATAATTCCTCGCTATCTTGAGAAATAAGGAGTAGTCATCCTTGGATGTTATTTCATAATTTTTTCTAACATATTTCACTCTATTCAACTGACATTATTTTTTCACTCTTTCAATCCAATTGGTTTGGTTTGAAATCTACTCCTTTCTCCTTTAAAATTGACCTAACCAGACTACATCTCTTCCGCATCCCCTAAATTCCTATCTGGTATCTCCGATAACAGATTATAGCACACTTCACTTTCATGACACTTACTTTAAATTGTAATTCAGATTAGATTTTTAAATTATTTTTTCCTTTTTAATGCATCTTATTGAAGCCGCTTGCTCTTTTTTTTAAAAGTTTTTTTCTTTCACATTTCATTTATATAAAATGGTTTACAAAAAGTCTGCGCCAAACGCACGGAAGGACGAAAGAACGTAGAACTATGAAATCAATTCTTTACTCCAGTTTCATCACACATTTCTATATAATAATAAAATAAAAAAACTCGGGTTATAATAATAAAAAACGAAATTACGCGCGAGCATACAATACGATATCATATCATATATACCACCTAATATTCAAACTTGCATGAAAACTACTTCAAAGTGTAATTCAGATCAGATTTTTGGGAATAAGGAATTATTAACCGACTTCAAAAAAGGAGGAGGTACTCAATTCATTATTTATTTATTTATAATTCGTCGGAGACTTTTTTTTTATGTATGTTACCCGATTTCTCGCAGACGCCTGGACCGATTTGGGAAATATTTTTTTTATTTAAAAGTTTATACTATCCAGGTGGTCCCATATTATTGAAGTGAATTTAAAACTAAAACTTTTGGAAAAAAAATTATTAATGTAAAGTTGGAACTGGTGAAACGCCTTTTATGTTGATGATTGAATTTTTTTTTTTTATACCACTAAGGTGGCAAACAAGCCTACGGTCCGCCTGATGGTAGGCGGTCACCGTAGCCTATGGACGCTTGCAACACCAAGGGCATCACTCGCGCGTTGCCGACCCTTCAGAAATCTAATAACTTCTTTTTTGAAGAACCCCATACTGTAGTCCTTAGAGAAAACCTTGGCAGGGAGCTCATTCCACAACCTAAGCGTTCGCGGGAGGAAGTTTTTCTGAAACCGCACTGTACGCGACCATTTCGGTTCTAAAGTGTGAGAATGAATTCCCTGCCGATGGCGAGCGGTGTGATGGTAGAAAGTAGCCGTGGGCATCATTTCGAACAATTCCTCAGAACACAACCCATTGTACAAGCGGTAGAACACACACAGGGAGGCAAAGTCTCTCCTCAGACTTAGGGGCTCGATACCGCAAGTGAGTTTGGGATCGTCGACAATTCTTACAGCCCGTCGTTGAACCGAGTCAAAAGGGCCAAGCTGGTATCTGGGTGCACCTGCTCAGAGATGGCAGCAGTACTCCATATGGGGCCGGACTTGCGACTTGTAAAGCAGCAACCTTTGCCCCGACGTGAAGTACTGCTTCGCTCTGTTGAGTACACCAAGTTTTTTGGACGCCAGCTTTACCTTGTCTAGCAAGTGATCTCGGAACTGAACATCGCTGGAGATGTGAACACCAAGGATCCCAATGCTCCTGGAGATGGAGAGGGGAGTGTTCTGGAATTGTGGGACTACAGTGAATGGGGTTTTCTTAGCGGTGAACGTGCAGACTTGTGTCTTTGAAGGGTTGAATCGGACCAAGTTTTCCCGTCCCCAGTCAGAGACCTTGGACAGACCGATCTCGATTTGAGACACAAGTTCTTCACGTTTTTCCTCCACAACAGAACGAGGGATGCTTGCACGGCCCGTGTAATAAGCGTCTCCAGTACTGTCATCTGCATAGCAATGTATGTTGTTGATGTCCAACATATCATTGATGTGCAGTAGAAACAGCGTAGGAGACAGCACATAGCCTTGCGGGACACCAGCATTAATGCGTCTGCCTGACAAAAAGCTAACCACCCATTTGCACAAACCCTCGGGTACTCCGTAAGATGGCAACTTCGATAGAAGACCCCGGTGCCAGACCCGATCGAACGCCTTCGCTATGTCTAGGCTACATGCCAATGCCTCCCCCTGACTCTCAATTGCTAGTGCCCATCGGTGTGTGAGATACACTAGAAGCTCACCAGTGGAGCGACCGTGGCGAAAGCCATATTGACGTATCTCAAAAGCTGTGTGTTGATTACACGCTCCATCACCTTGGAGAGGAGAGAGGTAAAAGCGATAGGCCTGTATTTCGATGGATCTGATCTATCGCCCTTTTTGGGCACCGGGTGCACATTCGCAGTCTTCCATGTAGACGGAAATTGCCTAGTACGGTAGGAAAGCGCGAAGTACAGGAAAACCATACTTTGTTACGAGTATGGATGTTTTTAGTGTACAAGAAAAAAAAAGCAATTCGTCACTGAAAAGAAAAAAATAAAAACTTTTTAACAAAAAAAACAACCGTCTTCAAAAAGATGCTTAGTCTAAAAGATTTATGGAAATAAGTAATTATTTTTACCTTTTTGAAGCAAGTTGTTTTTTGTTAAAAAGTTTTTTATACCTTTTTAGTGCATCTTTTTGAAGCCGGTTGTTTTTTTGTTAAAAAGTTTTTATTATTGCGTTGACTTAGTAGCTCAAATTTGGGGACAGTTGACCTTATTAATTTTAACTTGATACCTTAACGCGTTCTTGAGACAGACAGACAGATGAACAACCGAGTGATCATCGTATAACCCTAAACAAGACTATGATATACACTTAGAATTTTATAGCATATAGAGTGAAAAAATTCCGTTACAGTGGATCCAGAGGAAGTTATTTGGCAAATTAATTAAGGAAAATGGACATGATGGTGTCATTAACTGATATTTGGAGAGTTCTTGCGGTAGAAAGCTAAGACATTACGTCGGTTTTTGTCGAGCTCGGCGTAATTACTTCAGGTCCTGGCGGCTCCAATAAGTCTATGGAAGTTCTGTGAGTTACATTTTAGGTACATTTGTCATTCCGTATAATAATGTTACCTCAAACATTGTACGCCCTGCTGCAGCAGCTCAGTTTTTTTCTTAAGGTCATCCACGCGCGGTCCACTAGCGCCGCCATTAGATATTTTTTATTTACTGTTCGTATAAAGCGTAATATAATCGAACGAGGCGAAACTGCTTTCGCTAAATACGCTGTTTATGTTTATACCCCGCCCAGCCAAGTTTTTGCCAGCAGCAGCCAGTTCAAGGTTTTGAAGATATTTTCTAGTGCGTTGGTAAACAGTTTCAGGGATATGACGTCCCCCTGTCTTACACCGCTACGCAGTGGGATGGCACTTGTCTTATGGTCCTGGAACTGGACAGTCATCGTAGCAGCGTTGTAAATACATCGCAGCACAAAATCTAGCACGGCTCAGGTTTAGATGGAGTGGAAGGCTTTCTCGTAGTCTACAAATGCATACAGAGCAGCTGATTTGTCTTTGTCTTTTTCTTTTTTTGTATAATCTGCCGAACAGTATGAATGTGATCTACGGTACTGAAGCCTTTTCGTAACCCAGCTTGTTCTGGCGGCTGTAACTCGTGAATTCTTCCAGCGAGACGATTCGCGTTCACCGCTAAGAAAACCCATTCACTGAGGGCCCACAATTCCAAAACATACCCCTCACCATCTCCAAGAGCATTGGGATTAGGGTTCCGAGAACATTTGCATGACAGAAAAAGCTAAAAAGTTTAAAGCTGGCATCCAAAAAACTTGGAGTACTCAACAGGGCGAAGTAGTGTTTCAAACTTATTTTGTTTTAATTTCGGCGTGTTTTTAAACGAATCAACACAAGTGCCGGCACGCGCCCTTGGTAGTGATGTGTCGTTTTTGGCGGCTGACTACGGTATATTGTAGTCTGGCTACTGCGCCCGGCGTCGGCCAAAACGCGAGCGCAAGGTCTTTGAGAGCGCTTCGGCGCCTCAAGCGAGGCAAGCTCTTTGAAGATGTCGCGAGCGGCGCTCGGCTCCCTCTAAGACCCTGCGCCCGTGTGCGCTGCACACCCTGCACTATAGGTAAAGCCGGCTCTGTTGGTGTATTTTTATTTGAATATTTCACAGGCTGTTAACCGTACTTTTTTAAATAAATACTTTTTGATTTGATGCAAGTCATCATATAATATTTACTTTTTCCATTTCTAATAGACGATCTCGTTATAGAGTGGTCTAATATTTGTGTTTAATATTCCTAGCAAGTTGTTATTTGCACAGTTGAGTGACTTTGTTTACAGACCGACCCTTAATATTAAACCTCACTTGGTTTACTTTGATTTGTTTTTGTAGAGATAAAATAAATGATGAAAATGTTTAATAACTTTAGAATTTGTCTTTTAGAACATTTAGTAACAAAGCAATATTTGTTTTTATTTAAGATATCATTCATCAAGTAATGTGCTTACATTAGAAATGTGATTAAAGTCTAAGCTAAGATTTAAAGATAACGGGGTACAAAAAAGGTAAATTTATAAATTATTGAAAAACCTTAATTTTATGATTAACTACGAGTCGCACAAAGTACACACACAATACACTGCACACTAGCGCCGCCACTTAACAATATCTTTATTTATTCTTCGTACAAAGAGTATTTTAAATAAAATGAAACAAAAAAATTTAGATTACAAGCTGTCATGTACTAAAAAGTATAAAACAAGAAAGGATTTGCAGAATTGGTAAAGAAATATGATCAGACTAGGTGATCATAAATAGGCATTTGTTTTCTTGGTGAATCGTTTAGGTTTACTTTTCTACTTAAAAGCTTCTCGCTTATCTACCTACCATTTATCAAGCAAATATAATCCACGGTACGTATCTTTAGCCCTGGCTACCACACGGCAGTAGCCAACAATAGGTAGTGCAGCGGGCGGGGGCGTAGTACTGCTTTTCCTACAAATTACCTTTAGGTACGTGATCTTAAGTAAAAAGTATTTAAGGAAGTAGATTTTATCCTGAGGATAGATTATTACCTAAGAATTATTATTGAATAAATTGAGCCTATCCTGAATTCCTATTCCTTTTAATGCGCATAAAAACGTTTTTTAGCTTATCTTTAATCTACACTAAGTATTTTCTTCTTTTTCATTCTCTTATGTACCTATCTTTTTATAATTTCTACTCAAATAAATGAAGAGTCTACGATTAATGGTTTCCGAGATATAGCCCTGTCTAGTTTGACAGCTATCACGCAAAATAAAGAAATTGATGCGGTCTATCACTTTTATAAAAAAACGACTAGTCTACTGTCAAACTAGAAACAGCTTTATCTTTGTAACTTTTGATCGTATACTAGTAGTTTCTTCATAGAAGTGATGGATCTTGTCAGGATCTTTATTTTGGATGACAGCTGTCAAACTAGAAACAGCTTTATCTTTGTAACTTTTGATCGTAGACTAGTAGTTTCTTTACAGAATTAATAGATCTTGCCAAGATCTTCATTTCTGATGATAGCTGTCAAACTAGAAACGGCTTTATATCTGTTACTTTTAAACGTAGACTAGTAGTTTCTTTACGGAAGTGATAGATCTCATCAAGATCTTCATTTCTGATGACAGCTGCCAAACTAGAAACGGCTTTATCTCTGTAACTTTTGAACGTAGACTAGTAGTTTCTTTACGGAAGTGATAGATCTCATCGAGATCTTCATTTCTGATGACAGCTGTTAAACTAGAAACGGCTTCATCTCTGTAACGTTTAAACGCAAACTAGTAGTTTCTTTACGGAAGTAATAGATCTCATCAAGATCTTCATTTCTGATGACAGCTGTCAAACTAGAAACGGCTTTATCTCTGTAACTTTTGAACGTAGACTAGTCGTTAGAAGACAAACGTGCACCAGCCAACAGAGAAGTCTTCTCTCGGACCTCAGTTTCGGCGTAGAGCCGTTGTAAAGTAATATATATACTTTGTATATATATACTAAGAACCGTACTGTCAATGAGAAAGAGAAATGGATTAGCGACTTACCAATAATTCACAAAACCCAGCACGAGAAAAAATGAATACACAAAATTACCGAGGACGGTTTTTCTTATAAAATAGAAGTAGATAGGCAATTAATTTGCAGTTTAGTAGTAGAATCCGTGAAAATAATTATCAACAGAATTTTTCACAAAGACGTCAAGTAGAACGCAAAGCAATCTGTTTTGACTGAGCGATGTCAAACATCTAGAGATTCTTTGATCTCTGAATTTAAATTACCATAGTGGTAATGGACCTAAGAGCGAATGTCCAGAAACTTCTATCGTTTCCTACATTATCCGGTCCTTTACCGGAGACGGACCACCGGAAACGGTCGTTCCGTTATATTTCGTTAATCTAACATCATGTTATTTTACAACTGTGTTACCGGACAACTCCACTGTGGTAACGCAGTTTTAAAGATGGTAACACAGTTGTACATATACCCTGTCGCTGATTTATTTCATCTTATATAAATTGATTTGTTCGTATCGACCTATGTTTTTTGTAGTTTATCAATTTCATATTTATTTACTGTAAAATTAGTATAATAATGCGAGATTTTTATGTTTTACAGAACATCATTCCGCTAACTGCAGCCGAAAAATCACGTCGGTACCGAGACAAAATAAAATTAGACCCTGATAGAGAAGAGCAAGAAAGAAAAAAAGTTTTGGAAAAGTACTACAAAACAAAACGCCCTCTCAATGAATTAACGGAACGTGAACATCGCCAAACCAAAAGAAAATGGCGGGTAGCTACAAGCAAAAGAAGGTACCGCATTCGTGCTTTTATACATTCTTGGCTTTTGCATTGAGTGATGTTGATGAAGATACTGGCAAACTATTTCAAACAGTTGAAACAGACATTCGTTGTGAGCATTACGATAACATTGTGGAAGTAGTTCCCGTACCAAAAAAGATTTTTAGAGGAAAACGCGAATACTATGAATTTCCCAATCCTTTGGAAGTGTTCGAACGATAATTGAAATTATTAATTAGTTTTTAAGTAACCTAGCCTATGTAAGTGCTGTGATTTAGCGAAAAAATGGTAAAAAAAAATTTGTGAAAGAGAATGGTTTTATTGAATCAACTTTGTTACTGTTCTACGTAGAGGTTTTTCGATTTCAGTAGTACAATTGGTTTATAAATTACATTACTGGTATATCAGATGCAAGATAATATTTATTTTTACACGTATACATGTTATGTCACATATTTTGAAACAAAAGTGCACAACAGTAAAACAGTTGTCTTTTAAATGTTATTCATATGAATTTATAAATGATAATTTCGAATTAAAGTTATGAGAAAGAAAGATTTACGTTCTTAAAATACATTTATTATTTTCTTTGTTGTAATGACTGTACAAACAAAGTGGTATGATTCTTCTACCTTGGTCGAGAAAACCTTCATTTTCAGAAAAATATATGTACAAAACTCGCTGCTGGTAGTGTATTGCAATTGCTTAGGTATAATTACGCATACATACAATGAAATAACTTCATTTATCTTTAACCAATAACTTTTGTAACCTGTTACTACTAGTGCTAAAAACCTGTAGTAAAAAGTAGAATGACTGCAGTAGAAAGTAGAATAACCTATGTAAAAATAAATAAATAAGATGGTAGTGAAACTAAGAGAAAACTTGTAAAAAGTGAAAAATTAAAAAATACTGACTAGTCATTTTTACAGCGTTTAAAAAGCTTTACAGCACTTTATATTGTTTGTCATATAAATTTGTTAATTTTAATTCGGGTATTGGCTAATGGCGGCCACTTTTAGAAGAAACCTTAAAAGAAATTGGGAACAGTCTCGAGCTATTCGGACTCTGGAATTCGAGACAAAATTTTTGTAAATCTGACTTCCCTCTCGAAACTGATTAATGTACTTGCATAAATTTTTCTTCCGAATTCCAGAGTCCGAACAACTCGAGACTGTTTCCAATAAGGTTCCTGAATTGTTATGTTAATAATATTGCTTTTGACTATAAGTATTAACTATTAACTACCTAGGTCCTATCTCGTTTGCGTAAATAAATACATTTCGTAACCTATTCATGCACTAATAAAAATGCCAACCATAACTATAAAATAGTTAGATAAACCGTATAAAAACTAACGCAGTTGTATTTTTGTATAGACCGGATAGAAAGTTTAGGTACTTGTACACTGCCTAGTAAGGTGTAAACTAATAAATCTACACAGGGAGTGAGGGGAACAGAACTAAGAGTGGGTTATTTACGGTGGCACTACGTTCAGCTGCCAATTGAAATTGTGGGCGATTGTTAGCTAGGTAAAAACTTTGCTACGTTTTCGGCAGTCGTTTTACTTCACTTTTGTTTTAATTCACAGCAAAAAATATAAAAGGCATTATACAAGGTGACAGTTTTTATGCTTACTTTTGGCATCGTGTCTTCTTTCTAATATAATTCTAAACTAAACGAAATCATTATTTATTTTAAATTTTTTTTTTATATAGATGTATAGACATTAAAATTTCCTAATTCATCCATACAGAACCTTATACAGAACAGCTAAAAGAAAACAATAAAAAATATAAAAACACAAAAAAACGGGTTGCATTCCGGAAGTGCCGACAGAAGTGAAAACATACTAGCTTTTTACTTCCCATCACTTCCTATATATATTTATTTATTATAAATAATAATGTTTGTTTATTTAATTTTTTGATTTAGTATATTTGACATCTCAATCTGTCATAGAATTAAAATCCCATATTTACGACTAATATGTCATATTTAATTCAATCTCTATCATATCACACTTCTCTAACTTACGACTATTTTCTTTGACACAATCTAACATAATAAATAAAGGTGTTTATTTATTTTCCTATAAAATCACCTATTGACACGTCAACATATAGATATACCTTTTATCCAGTGTAACGTAAGCTATTATTAATTCAATTAATTTTATTAATTACTAATTAATTAATTAATTACTATAATAATTACTTTTATCTCACCTCGTATCGTATTGTGTCACATTTTAACATGTGTAATCCGCACTTTCAATGTTATAAATAATAATGTTTGTTTATTTACTTTTTGGACGTAGGATATTTGACATCTCAATCTATCATAGGATAAAAATCCTCCCTGTACTACTCATAATCGCCATAAACCAAAAATAAAAAACTAACCTAATGAAAATTAATCTGACGCGAGTTCCGTCGTATGAATTTTCTATGAACTGTCCTTTTTTGAAGTATTCACTTCAAAAAAATACAACCTGGATATAACATTTTAACTTGTGTAATCCACACTTTCATCTTTTCATCAACCCAATTTTCTCTTACTTTTTATTTGTCCTATAGAGTTTAAGATTTTTTACCCATCACAAAAATAGTGCACGACGCCGCTAAAGGCGTTTTCACTTCAAAATTATAATAGGCGTGGCATTATGGTTTCCGTCTTAAGAATTTTTATGGCGTGGCATTATGGTTTTCGTCTAACGATCAGACTGACGCGAGTTTATCATTTTTTACCCATCACAAAAACTAACCTAATGTAAATAAATCTGACGCGAGTTCCGTCTTACAAATTTTCTATGAATTTTCGATCAGGACACGTGACCTGACGTGAGTTTAACATTTTTTACCCATACCGAAAAAAGTGCACAACGCCGCTAAAGAAGTTTCCACTTCAAAAAGTAAAAAATAACTACCTTTAAAAAAACAAAGATAGAGAAAAAAATAATAAATATCCATAAAATTAAAAGACAATCGATTATTTATAAGTTGAGTCCTGGATTTGCCTGACAAGACTATTCATTAGGCGCAGCGCTCGAGGAACAGGTGTCTGCCATCACATCATGGGATAATATGTATGTAAGAACTTATACATCATACATAGCATACATTTACCACGTGAATTCCAGATAATGTCGTACTCGAGATTGTTCCCAATAAGCTGCCTAGTCTCGATATCGGCGAACGATTTATCGCGACGGGTTCGCACGTAGTTGTTATTAAAGATGTAATAATATGAAGTCTTAGATTTATTCCCTGTGTGCGCGTAGAAAGTTGCCATTTTGAATGAAAGCGTTTAGTACCTATTCATAGACATATGAACCTAAGATCACACCTTCTATGTGTGATTTATTGTAAATACCTTATATCTTACATTTTTTATCGAAGTTTTAAATACATTTGCAGCAAGTGTCGACAGAGCGAACGTATGGTTGGTGGGCGTTTTACTAAACATCTCAGTTTTCCGGACTAGACAAATGTCATGTATTTTAAAGTGAAGTACATATAAATTATCGATATGCGTTTCGAATTAATAAAAATGTCTCCTGTACAACTAGAAATAGTCTTCCTTGTTTAGTTGGTGGTACCTATTACTTTAAATTGGTTTATAATGTTAAATCTCAATACAATGTCAAAATTTAGTTATTGACTAGACACATGATGACACATTGACAGTTATCTAAAGTCTTTGAAAGTGGGTCTCCGGGACAAGCTTTATGTATAGAGATGTAAACTGGATATATGTTCAATATTCTTGTTTCACTTCTAATGAAAAGTTTCTTAGAGCTATGATATAACCGAAAGTATAAATAGTGTGGCCAGCTGCTGCACAGAGGTTGTGGGGTCGATTCCCGCACTGGACAAAACGTTAATGTGATAAACGTTTGTGTTAGTTTTGTGTCTGGGTGTCTTAATGTATGAAATGTATTTAGTATATAAGTATTTGTATCCGCCTTAATAGATGACGCTGTGTGATATTTTCAAATATATATATATACACCGGCACAATTAGCGGAACAGAAAAAAAAGTGAGACTATGAGATAATAACGCATATATTTGACGAAATCATCAATCATTGTTGGGGGGTGGCATTCTGGATTTAACCCTACTTTTTAGCAAGTCCCAGACATGCTCTATCGGATTCATATCGGGGGAATTTGCTGGCCACTGCATCACCGGTATACCTACGTGGCTTAGATATGCCTGTACCGATTGTGCACTATGAGCACGAGCATTATCTTGCATTAGAATAAAGTAGTCACCAATAAATGGGGCAAATGGTACAACATGTTCTTCTAAAATGTCTCTGATGTATCGATCTGCTGTCATGGTCCCTCCTGTGACTATCACTAACTCCGTGCGAGCTCCCAAACATATCCCTCCCCAAACCATAATCGAGCCGCCACCATAAGCCACTGTGTGTTCAAAATTAGACTGTATGTGGCGTTCTCCTTTGCGTCTGCATATTCGCTGTCTCCCATCGATCTGTTTTAAAAGAACTCTGCACTCATCAGTAAAGAGAACCTGCTGCCATTCGTTCAAATCCTTTTTTTGTGTTCCGCTAATTGTGCCGGTGTAATTAGTACTAAATATATATATACATATATATTTAGTACTAATTCTGAATGACAATTTTTGAGCGTGGTTCAAATTAAAAACTGTAATGCAGCTAAATAAATCATTCGCGTCAAACAGTGTTCATTTGATTCTAAAGTGATAAATGTAAATGGAAGTTCGGAGGATGAGAGATTTTGTTTTATGAGAAAAATTAAAAGATGTTTAAAGTAAAGTCAGTCACAATTGTGATTAGCTTTTGTTTTGTTATATTGAATCGATGATAATGTAATTAACGTAGGTTGATAGGGTATTATAGTGTATAATATTTTTAAATTTTGACTTCAAAAGTCAAAAATTTAAAACTGTATTGTGTTGGCGTTATTAATGAATTAATTTGAAGGGAGTTGCCCAACATTTAAACAAGTTAGTGTTCGATAAGGAGGTAGATAGTGCCATGTCTTTGGATCCTTACCGTGGTTTATCCGGAGGAAAATCAACTAAAGATCCTAAATGGATTCTGATTTAGGTAATTTACCATTTGCATATGGTTTGGCATCGCGTGACGAAGTGTCCCGGTTTTAGGTTAAAATCAGTAGGATAATGTAGATTTTCCGCCATTTATGATTTCGATGGGTAGTTTATAGGTAGCGAATAGAAAATTATACGTAACGAGTTGCTATAATTTTCTGGCCGATCGGTGGGAAATATGTAGAGGTTACGACCTCTTGTTGAATGTAAAGGAAGTAGGCTAGCGAACGTTCTTACGCAGCAAATACTTCGTAGTGGTTTTAAGGAAACATAATAGATGGTGTCAGTGCGTTTTTAAATAAAAGCAATCGGAATTTCGAGCTTGTCATTATTTTGTTATTAATTGACATTCAAGTGAAAAATATAGATCGGACAAGTCTATATAAATTTGGAGAATCGATTCCTGTCTCTATCAGGGAGCCCTAGAATTGGTAGAATGGCTTTACAATGCCAGTAGACTTAAAGTAAGATACTCCAGTATCCAAAATATTCCAAGCATCGCCACCATCGCGATTTAATGTCCTAATGTATATTTTATCCAATGTATCGACACGACGACCCGAGGCCTATTGAAGGATGGCCTAATAGAAGAAGATGTACTGCAGATAAGTTTAATATTGTATAATAATTCTCCTAGGTAGTAGATGATTCTAAAGCATGTATACTCTTGTGGCGATAGAAAAGAACATCTGAATACATAAAAGAACTCCCGATGTTGTCTTTTTATTAGCAGAGATCCCGATACCTAAATAGAAATAGGTAGAAGCAGCATATTTACGCCCCCGCACGCTGCATAGTCTCTGACGAAAGCACGTCTCACTCAATAGATCAATCTCGGGATTAAGGCCTAATACATAACAACTGTGTTTCATCACGTACATAGTACATAAGTACGATTGTTCAGTTATTGCTGTTATTTGGTATACACCCAATTGTGGAATAATCCTTTAGCAACTATCGGCTTAGGAGCCAGGCTTAACTTAATGTTCACATTCAACTCGAATACGCGTTTATATTTTTAATGTTTTATTTACAATATACCGTTTTAATAGAGGCTAGGGAATTTATTATTTTCTACACCCTAATTTATTGAAGCAAAAAAATCTTAAATTATAGGTGGACTTACTCGTATTTGTAACCAGCGGAGTCTTTTTAAATGACTACTCATTTATTATTCTTATTATTAAAAATAGGAGCAGATTTAAAGTTAAAATTTAAAAATCAATGTTGACTTCTATTGAGAAGAATCTGGCAAGAAACTCGATAGATACTCTTTTGAAATTTGGTTAACCACTTCTGAAAAAAATATAATCATACTTTTAATCATCAATGTTTTAATTTTTTTATAAAGTTTTATTTTACGCCCTAAGCTGAATTTTAAATCGTCATTATTATTTAAAAATTACTTTAAATATCAATTTCCATGGATTACAATATTTATCATACAAACTTACATTTCTTATTTTTAAATTAAAATCTAAAGAAATCCTTTTGTGGTAAGTGTTAGGTTCGTTACGAAAGTATCTATTGTCCAGTAGCTTTAGTGTTGCTTAACAACGCCATCTATTGTCAAGTAGGTTTAATGTTGCTGTGTCGGTAAAAATAATAGTATTACTACTCACCAATAGATGTCAGGAGGAGTCATATTTTGCAAAGTCAAAGTCAAAGTCAAAATGGTTTATTCAAATAAGGATTTTACAATCACTTTTGAATCGTCAAAGTTATAAAATATTATTTTTTGAACCCTCCCACCTTCCCGCCGGTTCACAATGTTGTTGATTTCTACCGAAAAGAATCCGGCAAAAAACTCGATAGTTACTCTTTTAAAAACACTATCAATAATACAAATAAACTAAAATACAATTAATGTTTTAAATAAAAAATTTTTAGGCGTACAATTTTATGTTATTTCCATTTTAATTTGGTTTACCTATGTATCCTGTAATTGAGCATCATCAGTCCCAAGGATTTTTATCATTTACATAGTCTGAAATATTGTAGTATGCCTTTTTACAAAGTACCTGCTTGATAAAAGATTTAAATTTACTTATTGATAGATTTTGAATTTTATTGGGAACTTTGTTGTAAAAGTGTATACATTGCCCCATAAAAGAGTTACTTATTTTGTGTAAACGTGTATCATGCACCAACAGCTTATTTTTACTTCTAGTATTTACTTTGTGAACGTCACTTGTCTTGCTGAAACTATTAATATTTTTATGTACATATAAAAGATTTTCATATATGTACTGCGACACTAAAGTTAAAATTTTTACTTCCCTAAACCTATCCCTCAGAGATATCCTAGATCCTAATTTATAAATAGCACGAATTGCCCTTTTTTGTAACAAAAATATTGTATTTACATCAGCAGCGCTACCCCACAATAGGATACCATATGTCATTAAACTATGGAAATAGCTAAAATTACTATTTTTGCAGTGTCGACATCGGTCAATTGTCTTATTTTCTTGATCGCATACACAGCAGAGCTAAGTTTTTTGGCTAGGTCATTAATATGAGGACCCCATTGAAATTTGGAGTCGAGCGTTTTGCCTAGAAAGACTGTGGAATTAACAAGTTCTAATTGCTCGCCATTAATATTAATACATCTCTGTCTCTGACTAACATTTAGTAATGTAAATTTAACACATTTGGTTTTTTTTTTTCATTAAGTAACAAATTATTAGCGTTAAACCAATTTACAATTTTAGAAAGGGCATTATTTAAATCATTATAATATGTCTGTCGTCTCTTAACTTTAAAAAGCAAAGAGGTGTCATCAGCAAATAAGACAATGTCATGATTTTTTACATTATATGGGAGATCATTAATGTAAATAAGAAATAGAAAAGGACCTAAAATTAAGCCCTGAGGGACTCCCATAGTGACTGCTGATCCCGGAGATCTTTCAACGTTGACATCTATTTTCTGTACTCTCCTACTCATATAGGATGTCAAAAGGTCGAGAGCTTTACCTCTAATACCATAGTGATGTAGCTTCCTGATGAGATTTTCATGTTGAACACAGTCAAATGCCTTAGATAAATCACAAAACACTCCAAGGGCGTCATGCGAATCCTCCCAGGCGTTATAAATATTTTTTAATAGTGCCACTCCTGCATCGGTTGTGGAACGGCCTTTCATAAAGCCATACTGTTTACTACTAAGTAGCTCATTAATACAGAAATGGCTTAACATTTGACAAAGTATGATTTTTTCAAAAACTTTACTGAGTATAGGTAGTATTGAAATAGGCCGAAAATTATTAGGATCTGTTGTACTACCTGATTTAAAAAAAAAAAAACTTTGCTAAGTTTCATCTCATCAGGATACACACCACTATCAACACAACTATTAAAAATAATGGCTAAGGGTTGTGCTATAACATAAATAATTGAATTTATAGTTTTTACAGAAAGTCCCCAAAGGTCTGTGGTGTTTTTAATTTCTAATGTTTTAAATGTTAATGATATCCGTAGGACTAATGTTTTTAAATACAAAGGGAACGTTACATTCAGGAACACTAGTTTTTAATAATTTTTCTGCTAAGATTGGACTTGAGTTTAGATGTTCAGTTGTTTTGAATGGAATATTCTCAAAAAACTGTTCAAAGGCAACTGCTACTTCAGAATTTGTTTTAAAACTAGCATCATCTACAATCAACTCAAAGTCCTGACAAGAATTGCTAGCTTTACCAGTTTCATTATTTATTATGTTCCATGTAGTTTTTATTTTATTTGTTGAATTTTTTACTTTATGTCTGAGGTGAATTGCTTTTGCAACAAGACAGACCTTTTTAAAGTTTTTTGAGTATTTTTTCAAATATTCCCTAAATATTTGGCTATTATTATATGTTTTTTCTTTATATAATTCATACAGTTTACGCCTACTTTTATGAATACCTGGGGTTGCCCATTTACTAAAACTTAAGCGACTGGAAATAAGTTTCTTTTTTGCAGTAAATATTTTATTATACTCTGTAGTAATAGTGTCAAGAACAGTATTGTACATATCATTTGGGTCGCCATTATAAAGCAAATCTGGAAGTTTATGCATTAAGTTAGATTTAAATGATTCAACCCGTTTAGTTGTTATTGGTATAAATTTAATTTCCTTTTTAGTAATACTATTCTTTCTTTCTAAAACCACTAACTGTCCACAATGATCTGACTCTAGATTGCTTATAATTGATTTTTGAATTGGTTTTATGTCAGTAAATATATTGTCGATGCAAGTAGCACTGGATACAGCAATTCTAGTTGGTTCACAAAACAAATTATTTCAATTAAAAGACTGAAATAAGGCAAGCAATCTGGTGCTTAATTAGCTATTTTCCAAAATGTTTATATTGAAGTCTCCACAAACAATGATTTGTTTATTGGAATTGCTGATTTTATTCAGCACTTCTTCCATAACTAATTCAAAATTATCATAAATTGCACAAGGCGGCTTGTATACACTCACAACAATGAGATGCTCAACTTCTATACAGGACAGCTCGGCAGTTCGCTCAACTGAGAGGCTCACAATGTCTTTACGTTCCTTAAACTTTAACTGTTTATTAACTAAAATTAAAGAGCCACCATGGATAGCATTTACTCGGATGAACGAACTTCCTACCTGGTGATTAGTGAAATTGAACATAAACTGATGGCTGCGTAGCCAGTGTTCAGTGATACATAAAATGTCAATCTTTTGGCAGTTTATGAACAATTCAATTTCTAGTTCTTTCTGAGACATTCCTTGTATATTCTGATGCACCAGGTTTAATGGAATATTATTTTTAGTATGACAAAGTTTATTTTTTTGTTTCTGTTTACATAAAACTTGAGTAGACATAGATTGTTTAATATAATCATTATTAGTGTTGGAATTATATAATATGCCAAAGTGCTCCTTTGTTGTCTGAAAATTTAATTTAAATCATTACATGTCAAATTATTATACTGCTCAATAGAAGCAGGTTGTTTAGCTATTTAGCTAAATCATTTGATTAGCTGAAATGTCAATTACACTATTATAATTGCACTGCTCAATAGAAGCAGGTTGTTTAGCCAAATACTTGGCTGAAATGTCAATTACACTACTATAATTACACTGCTCAATAAAAGCAGATTGTTTAGCCAAATTATTGGCTGTGGTATTAATATAATATGATAGCGACAAGGCTAACACTCTGGTACAATGGTGTGTGAGATAATATTTATGTCTTGTCCTTATATAATTATGTCTAAAAATACTGTTAGTATCTATCACATGAAAGTTATTGTTATTGCTAGACATAGTATGCAAAGCTAAATTTAACTCACATCTAAGGTTGTTTTCCTCCTGTGGCAAACCCTTACAATAGGGAAATGTAAACATTACAATTTTTTTTTACTTTAAGTGCGCTTATCTAAATATCTCGTGTCACAATGTTTGTCCTCAATGGACTCCTAAACTACTGAACCGATTTTGATCAAACTTCGTAAATATCTGTTATTTGATCCAACTTAAAAGATAGTTTTTATCTCGATATGTCAAGTGCGAGCCGGACTCGGGCACTATAGGTAAAAACCAACTTTCGCCGGGTACAGAGGGACGGCAGCGGAACAACGTTCGCCGTGACAGCTAGTACTATTATAATATTGTCTTAATTCACTTTTATTTTTATTCAGTTAATCATTGCCTGAAACACGGATAAAGATTATATATATACAAGAATAGCTCGTTTTAAGGTATTAGATACACTTTACTATCCAAATTTCATGTAAAATTTCAAGGCTTTTGTCTGTTATATATTTAGATTGATTCTTACTGAAAAAGCTAATAAATCGATAGGGCATTAAGTTTTATATATCAATATGCTTAAAGTACTTTAACCTATTATTAGTTTTATAAATATTTATCTTTAAACTATGTAAAATCGGCACTGAATCGAGGATCGTGGGTTCGATTCCCGCACAAGACTAACATTTATGTGATGAACATTAGTGTTTGTCTTGAGACTAGTGTTTTCTTTGTGACTAGCATTTGTATCCGCTCAACGGATTGCGTTGCGTGCTATCCATAATACAAACTTTGCTTAGATTTGCTTAGTTTTGTGTTGCTGTCCAAAAATATATAAATTGCATTGAGAATGGGCTACTTTGCCGAGATGTATATGCAAATTGGCAAGTTTTGTTATCAATTAGAGTTGAATAGGATTAAAACTTATTGAATAAAGTTAAAAAAAAAAATTACCCGAACTTTATACCTAAATGAAAACCGGCCAAGTGTGAGTCGGAGTCGCGCACCGAGGGTTCCGATCACCACACAATGCACGAGCTCGACTCGCATTTGACTGGAACTGGTTTTATTATTTGTTGTTTTACCATGAAACTTACACAATTGTCTCTCTTGCTTTTTACTTTACGATTGAGAATAACAACATCCTTTTGTTATTTTTTATTTGTTAGAAAATTCGCCATAATAAATAACACATATTCAGTAAAAAAATTAGCCTTTTACTTACTTCGGTCTAAAAGATCCCTTTAGGAGTCCTAGTAGACAAATCCGTTTTAACACGGACTGGGGGCAGGTCGGCGGAAAGTGTCTAACACAATTATTGCCGTTCCGTAATCTGTCACATGTACACTGTTTTTTAATGTAACCTAAAAGGACTCTAAAGGTCGGATGGACAGACAGATAGACAGCATAGACAGAGTAATAGGTCTCAGTTAGCACGTTTTTTGTACGGAACCCTGAAAACATGAACATAATTATGTTTATTTTATCTGTACGAGAGTAAATGCCACTAAATGCATTCTTAGTAAAAAACATCGTTTACTACTAAGATGGCGGTGGATATAGCTCCAACATAGCGGTTCATTTTCATCTGATACCCAGCAAGTAAAGCTTATTTATTCATGTTTATGGCCTAATGAGCTTTCCGCTTCCTTCTTTGACATAAGGACACCCTTACCTTCGGTGTGTGTGTGTGCCCGAACTCCGAATGGGGCTTGTTGAGGAGCGCCGGCCTTTGACGAAGCAGTTTGCTTTCAGACGAGCACACAAACTGCGAGCGTTGACTTTAATCATTGGCATAACAAATTAACAAGCTGCTTGCTTTTGATGGAGAGGAATTTAGCAGTAATCAATTAGAACTATTTTGTTGTTTTAATGGTGATATTTATCTTATTATTTATATTTTATTAATATATTTTATAATTTTTACTAGTTGGTCTGATGGACGTTGTTGTAGCGTCATCTAACGTTTATTTTAAAGCTAACCAACTCACTTGTGACGTGTAATAAATTGTAGCATAATAAATCGTTTAGGCTTTTAACACAGCGCCATCTATTAGATACTACCCAATCCAGACATGTTTATGTCGATGAACTAACTTATACCGCCATCTGTCAGAAACTTATGGAACTCACAGATAGCCCTTTGTCATATAATAAACAACTAATTTGCAATATTGTGACTTTAAATTTTATTGGGATAAAGACTATCTTGTCTCTCAAGTTAAGTCAGGCTCCCAGCGACTTAAACTCGGCGGTGAGATGATGCGAGATGACCCCCTCGTAGAGGACAGAAACGAGTTTCATGGCCTCTCGCTTCCCACGGCTGCGACGAGGGGACAGCGCTGGCTGGGCACTCCTCCAGTGTGTGCTGCGCCATGTTCACATCGCACATCGCACAGTGGTGGTACCTCGGCGTCGGCTCTCTTCTGGCCACGATACACAGGTACCTCCCGAAGCAACCGTGTCCCAAAACCTCCTGCGTGAGACGGAAGGTGAGTGTTCCTCGCCGTTTGTCAGTCCATTCTGACAGCACTGGACGGACGGCCTTAACGGTTTTAAAGCCGGCCCCGGGAAGGGCCAGCTGTTCCGTTGGATGAGCGAATTGAACATAACACAACCCAACCTAACATAGACCAACTCAAGGTTTATATGAACCGGGCTCTGACTGGTTAATCCTTAGGTTTGACAGATTTCGACCTTTGATTGTGACTTCATACTTCCATACTAATATTAAAATTGCGAAAGTGAGTTTTTTTGTTCGTCCTTTCTCTACGTTGCAACGGATCATCCCATCAAGCTTTTTATGAGCCATAAAAAGATAGTTGAAGAGACGGAGAAGAACATATGCCTTTTTATCCCGGAAAATTAAAAGTAACTGCAAAAACAATTATAACGGAATTCTTCTACAGCTATAGACGAAATATAGCTACAGCTGGTTATAGCAAACTTACTTACTATTATAAAAAAGTTGCCGTGGATATAACAATAACGGAATTCTTCTACAGCTACAAACGAAATATAGCTACAGTTACAGCTGGCTAAAGCAAACTTAACTACTATTATTAAAAAAATTCCGCAGAAATTACTATAACGGAATTCTTCTACAGCTTCAGACGAAATATCGCTACAGCTGGCTATAGCAAACTTACCTACTATTATTAAGAAATTGCCGCAGAAATAATTATAACGGAATTCCTCTACAGCTACGGACGAAATATAGCTACAGCTGGCTATAGCAAATTTACTTACTATTGTTAAGAAGTTGCCGTAGAAATAACTATAACCGAATTCTTCTATAGCTATAGACGAAATAGTGCTATAGTTACAGCTGGCTATAGCAAACTTAACTACTATTATTAAGAAGTTGCATTTCGTCCAAAATACCTCAGTGCCTAAAGACCATCGCCACAACGCTCTTCGAACCGATAAGTGATGGGGAATCGAGTGGCGACCACGGATCGGAAGAAGCAGCGTAGGACGGCCTCCTACCAGATTCACAGACGATTTGGTTGACCTAAATATGACAACGAAGTCACGGCAAAGTGTTAATACTTAATAAATATATTTTTGTTCTTATATATAACGAACTTTTTAATTTTTTGACGTTTCGAGACCTGGAGAATCGTTTGCCATCTTTTTAGAGTGATGTCTGTGTGTGTTTGGGTCATTCCCACTAGTACACCCAATTAGTTCAACCGTTGAACTAATGGGATTTTTTTGTTGCAGTTGTTAAGCTTTTTTTGCCCCTCCATATCTCAAGAACCAATGGACCAAATTGCTCTGGTGATCATTTTAATCGATACGCCACGTCATGACTTAGAGACTTAGATCTGAAAAGTGTTTGACCAAATCGGTCTGGCTGTAGCGGTTTGTTTTTTATCCCTGAAAAACTGTTTGTTTTTAAAGAAGCCATAACAAGCTTCAAGTATGAATTCTCAAATATAAAAAAAAATATTTTCATGAGAAGTTGCTCGTGCGGTACTTGCTACCGAACTAATTTTTTGACAAAACTATAACAAACAAAAATTAAGTACCAGCAATAGTTTAGAGCTTGAGAATTTGAATGCCCACGGTATTTTATCTAAATCACGGTTAAAGCAAGGAAATATTTAATACCGTGCCTTGTGAAGCCAAAACTGCGGGCAGTTTTTCGTAGTCTGTAATTGAAAATATGAAAATGAAGACGTTATTGCCTGAAGCTTGAAGTCATGAGACCTCAAGGAGTTGAGGAATTAGAGAGGATTATCCACAATTGCCTATTACGGAAATTTCTTTGCATTAATTACGTTTATTACAGACTCCAAAAAATAATAAGGTTATCAATTCGGGTCTTTGGTATTAATGTAATGAATCCCTTTATAAACTTTCTTATTTTACGCCGCCATATTGAAGAAGCAAGCTTTTTGACTATAGGTATAGAATGAAGTATGATAGTGGCATGTTATATTTTTGAGATTCTTCTTAAATATTACACATTTTGAGGTTTCTAATTATTTAAAAATATCTTATATAAAATAAAAAATTTACTCGGTCAAGACTAGATTGTCTAATAAAATTTTTGTATTGACTTCGAAACGTCGAGAGTTTGTCTTTAAAACCTGTATGTAGGTTATATGTATGTATGTATATCTTCATGGTTTTTATATCCAGATGGAGTAACCAGTGGCTGGATACACAGCCACATCATTCAATGGGGGACAACCTTTTTTCAAACCTATGTTTATCAGTTCTTCGAGCTATATGGCTTCAATGACACAATAGCTTGCTAATTCTTTGATCTAAGTTATAAAATATAATTAACATATTTTATCTTACAGATAGTCTTCGCTCACTCTGACGACAACTCTTCAGACTTATAAAAATAACCTAACTTTCCTTAAACATGGTACTCAATGTACTTAAGTATGAACTACCAGGACTATAGCTGATATATAAATCAATAGAGCACAAAGAGGTAACTAACGTAATGTTACGTAACGTGCCGACCCGGCCGCTGTCCATCAGTTAAGGGCCGCCTCGTAAACCACGTTTACGATTCTTCTAAATTGAAGGAGTTCCTAAGTCCCTACTACTTTGAGATGACCCTCATAACTTACAATGTAACTATTGAGCTGCAGACCAACTACCAATCGGGACCGTTTTCAACAATAGGCATTGAATTTATGTACCTTTAAGTAACTAACTTGTATTAGTAACTTTCATAACTATAACTATATAAAAAAAAATACGTACTTAGGACATAAATTGTTAGAAAACTAAAACAAAGCCACGAACTGATCCTTGTTAGGAAAGTATGTATTTTATGGTAATAGTAACAATCTTAACGAAGCAGTGTTTTAAAGGTAAAAAGAATGATGTATTATCAAACTACCGGTACTTAAGGAGAATATAGCAGCTAACTAGCGCCTTTGGTAGAAAACGAATTTCTAAAATCCAAATGTTGGAAATATAATACTAATCATAAGCTATTTTTAGAAGGTTTTATATAGTTTCTAAATAATATCTGTAAGTTGTAGTTGGCATTTCTGCTAAAAACGGCCACTTTTGAAAAGTGAAAATATCTAATGGTGGCGCTAGTGGGCTGTAAGAGGGCCCCTAAGTATTTAAGAATCCTAGAGGTTACACTTTCTTTCTTACGTAAAACATCAAGTTATATCCAGTATTTTATTAGACCTTTGTTTCATCATAGACAATATGTCTGTTCTAGTCAAATGAGATCTGTGGGAATACTACGTTTTTCTATTTGGATAAAGAACCCTAAACAAATGTTATTCCAAAGTAAAGTTTTAAATAAAGTCTTTTTACTCCCAAAGTATGACAAGAATGCCTTTTTTATATATTTTTTACGTCTATCCGTACCATGTTAAATGAAATGGTATAGCACTGTCATCGCTCTTTCGACTTATTGGCCAAAACAAGCTCAATATCGAAATGGCTAGCTATTGAAAGCTGAACACTGCACGAAGCACTCAGCTAAATAGCTTAACAGTTGCCTAGAAACGGATACCAGGCATTGCTGTACTATGTTTAGTTATTTTATTTGATTCGCTGTACGAAAAGGATTCAGATATAAAATACTAGCTTTTGCCTGCGGTTCCGCCCACGCGGGGGACTCCTTGATTATGCTTATCCGTTTAGTCGTGTCTAGTCTAGTCCTGTGGTAAATTTCATCTTAATAGGATGGGAATGACGTGATGGATGGAAAAACAAACAAGCAAACTTACTTACTATTTAAACGGACAATCAAAATAAAGTTTCTTCCGAGAATTTATCAAATACTTATTATTATGAAACATGTACTAATTTCCAAAGGTTGTTAAAGTTGGCAACGTAAAGAAATTAATGGGCAGAAAGAGGGCATAACACTTAAAATTTACAAAGACCAGTCTCTCACTACTAATTCATTATTAAGCATTCCTATCAGCATACAAAAAATGTGATACTGGCTGGATATTTTTTTTTTATTTTTATTAAGTTTCTGATATTTATAGAAGTTTCTGGAAACATTGTAAAACGTTAAAAATACCGATAAGATCCTACCAGTTACGCTATAAAATCATGTACCTACACGTGGTTCGAACCCAAAAAGTATTAAGCTCGCTTCCAAGACCGAAGTTTTTTTCACTTACAGTTGTTTAACAACCACCCTCACTTCAATTGTGACTCAAACAAAGTACGAGCCCATAAATAAGCTGCTCGCAGCGTAGTTTACTCATTTTATTTTGTTTCATCTGAACACCTTTCTAGCTAACTAAAGTTTTTTCATTTGTAATTTTTTTGTCTTTTAAAAACTGAAAAATCAGCATAATACTTTTGAATAGATTGATATTACAAATAGAAATCATGTGTCAAAAATAGTCCATGATGTACGAAAAAACGGAAAAACACAAATATTGAATGAACCTGGCCAATTCAATCAGAGCGCGTTCGGGACCAAAATAGTCTGTAAATTATGTATGCACAATTTTATTCGACTGAAAATTTTGCAATCAAGTTATTAAAAATGTCAACTGATTGTGAATTTCAAGCGACTGAAATTGGTGTAAAATGAATGGCTGGATTGATTATGAAAGATATTTTTTAAAAAGAACCTACAGTCCGTGTATAACTGTTTGTTTTATCACTTGTTCAATTGAATTTTGGATATTTTTCTGTAAAACTTAAAATGATTTACCTACTTTAATCCTCCCCTGCAATTAATGTTGGCTTGTGGCAGTTTTTATAAATAAACTAGCAAAACTTCTGATGTCGGTTGACAAAGGTAGCAAATGTTTACATGTTGTGTTACATTGCATTGCTTTTAAAGATTACGACAAAAATCAACACAACTAATCAAGCTTGTTTCAAGTCCTACTTATTCTGATTTCAAACTAATTAGACTAATTAATTTTCATGAGCCCAAATTTTGTAAAAAAGAAATAATTTTATTGTTTTCGTGAATCTTTAATTGAAAAAGTTGTGTTATTGACAAAGGTAAGCTTTTTGTTTTTTATTTTAAAACCAAATTTACCACGTTAAAACAATATTTCATAGTATAATTGAATTTTCTTTCTAAATGTGAGTTGGATAAGGTTCTCGAAATTTAATTATTAAAACGTTACATAATTTTGGAACAAATTCATAACATTTAATCACTTATTTAATTAACGTCAGGCAACCAAGATAGTTGATCGGCTGAATTTTAAACTCATTAAAACGGTTACATCGAAACAAATATTAGTTCAACTTAATCTTTTTCTTGAATACAGCGAAAAGAATTCACTTAGTAATAAAGTTATTGCATAGGCAACAATTAGTTATGATAAATATTGGACGGACACACGGACGAACGAAACTGTTGCCAACTTGTGAATGTAAAATCAGTAAGAAAATAGTAAGAATTGCTTTTGTATTCTTAGAAATGGTGGAAAAAACTTAACTTTTTAGTATCTTGGTAGGACAGACCCTATATTGGTAGGAGTACCGAAAAATCTGTAGGTTCAAGACTACTGCAAAAATGAATAATATTCTTATAGTAAAATGCATGCGCAGTTTGTCTCTTGCAGCGAGAGTTTTTCCAACAATCTAAAATCGTGCCTGTGTTTCCGTAATCAATTAGAGACCAGTAACAGTGGATATAGTTAATTTATTTCTAACTTCTTTCTTTCGGAAAGTGTGTAACTTCGTGATTTTAAAAAATAATTTTTACATTAAAATGAATTGTAAATTCATAAGAACAAATTCTAATATTCGATGTTATATTATGCAATATACTCTTCTTTAGTTTGACACAGCACCACGCGAATACTATCCACCACTATCCACTATCCAAATGTTTTCTCTCCATTATTTATCAAACAGTTTCTGTAAAATGAACAATTATAAAATTTTGTTGTTGATTTTAAGCAATTTTACACGATTTTATCTAAGTTTAAAAATATAAAAGTTCTAAGTTATGACAATAATTATACTGTAGGGTTAACACAAAATAAATTTGGAAAAAAACTGCTTTTATAGCGAGTATGTCTATAGTTATTTTATTTTGTTGTTTTATTAATGAGCTTTTCAACGAGGGGTGAAACTTAATATTGATAAAGTTATATTATCAATCGACATTATAAGGGGCATATTCATGAAAGGAATAGATTTATGCCAACGAAACAATTCGTTGATTTTCTCGAAACTTCTATGGTTACTGTTTAATACGCACCATTTAATTGAAGCACACAAACTGCTTTGCTCAGGATACAGCTATATTTTAAGACGCAAAAAAATTTACTTAGGTAGTGTAATAGTTTAGTGTAAATGTTTCAATCATATTATTTTCCTTACAAATATTTAAGCGAACCGTCAGCAGTCCTATTTTAATTTTATTGAAATCATCGTTTCGTTTTACAATTTTATTAAAATGTTTGTTATTTGAATTTAATGAAAAAATAAAATTGGTGTTACCAATTTTATTTTCATAGATTTTAAAACGATTTATTGACTTGCCTACCGCATATGCAGTTCATGTATTTTACAAGCTCAGCGCAAACTATTCATATATTGGCATTCCCCATATTTGCATCGCTAGAATACTCTGCTGCTGATAGACTAATCCACTTAGTTTAGAAGTATAAATTTAGTGAGCGATTTGCGTTGAGAGTATTCTTATGCAATTTTATTTATTATGAATTTAAACTTTTTTAATTATCAAAAAATACCGAAAACTGACCGAGATATGGACAATCAAAGTAAAATGCCTGAACCGCAAAACGGGCGAAACGGATGACCATCTCGTCTGAAGTCACAACGCCTAAGACCCGCCGCATAGAGTTTCGGCTTGCAGCGTGCATTGAATTTATTATTTCTATTTCCATTAATGTATTAATCCAATAGTGTAAGTTTTAAGTGTTTAACATAATAACAGAATAAGTAAAGAATATGTAATTTGTAATATATCTATTTAAGCTACTAATTTTTACATGGCGTGAGTACAAAAATACCTTTTTTGTGCAGCTGCGTACAAGATATTATCTACAAATAATAAAATAAAACACATTAATAAGCATATTAATTAAAAAAAAGGAAAAAAATGTTTCTACCCTTTTAAGAGCTTTAAACTGCTCACACAATAACAAACAAACTGACACAAACTTTGTCAGTTTTGTTGTATGATAATGTAATTTGCATTAAAATTTTTGTTTTGAAAAAATCTAATCATATAAAAGTAATAAAAAATTAGGTGGAATAGTCTATTGTGTGTTGTGCTTTTGAGTACTATCGAAGAGTCGAAATAGAAGTAGGGAATGTAATACTAACCATTCAACTCAATATATCAATCGAGATTTTACCAGTATCCTGTTTACGAACGTAGCACGAAGCGATAAATAACCTTTAGAGTTCACTTACTTCACGGCTTCTACTTTGTGTAGATTTATCAGTCGCAAAAAATATACGCAGGTGAACCTAACGTAAAAAACAATTACCTAAATATGTTCATCTCTCATAAATACAAACATTGACATAAATCTATATATATAAAAATTACGTGTCACGTTGTTTGTCCGCGATGGACTCCTAAACTACTGAACCGATTTTGATCAAACTTCGTAACTATCTGTTATTTGATCCAACTTAAAAGATTGGATAGTTTTTATCTCGAACTGTTAAGTGCGAGCTGGACTCGGGCACTTTAGGTAAAAACCAACTTTCGCCGGGTAGAGGGACGGCAGCGGAACAACGTTCGCCGGGACCGCTAGTAAAATATAAATTTTACTATCTGGGATACGGATGCTATAGTGAATCCTCTATGAAACCACTAGGAAAATGTTAAGATTAATTTGCAAATATGAACCAATTACATTCTTACGTTTCGGTTTCTAAGATGAATGTAGATTGTTGTTAACAATTTTAGATAGTTAGCTCGATACAAATTTAATATTAAAACTTAACAACTATGTTGCATGTAATAATATTATAATCACTTTACAACTAAAATAAAGCAACTGCCAAAACCTTAAAATAGGTCAGTATATATGTAAGGTGTAAGGATATTATGTGCCCGAACTAAAATGGGAGGTAGTATCAAAAATATTAACTAAGGAAATAATGAAATTTTATTGCCCTGACCAACTAACCTTTAACAGAAAATAAAAATCAATTAAACATCTATTTGGTAATTTTTTACTTTGGCAAAATACTACTGTAGTGTTTGTACTGTTCTGTAACATAATGCGTTTACCAGAGGCGGCTCGTGCCAATTTTTAATGACACTAAAAAAAAACAGAAAACAAAAGAGGAATTGCCTAAATGCTAACCTAATATTCTATTTATAACTAAAATTGATTCGCCTATTTAGATTTACAAATGCGTGTCGTGCGTATATGCTTTCGTGTCACATTTTTGTGACCCTTTGTCTTTATTTTAAACTGAGTTACTAAAATCTTTTAGCACTGTTTAATCACATCACAATTACACTGTACTGAAATTCGTTTCATAGGAGCGCAATTGCTCGCGCTCCACTTAATGACACAGTTTCCTCAGTGCAATTCCATACTAAATCTTGAGTTAACTGTGCATGTACAGAATGTTTTAGTGAAATGCTATTTTAACATAAAGAGTAATAATAGAAGCATAATAATAACATATTGTTTCTTAAGTAGATAATTATTTACGGGAGTCGTTTACCTCATATATTAATAAATGTCGAATATCCTACTAATATTATAAATGTGAAAGTTTGTTTATATGGATGTGTGTTACTCTATCACGCTTCAACCACTGGATGGATCGGGATGAAACTTGGCTTTCATATATGTTAGGTCCTGGAATAGCATATAGGCTTCTTTTTATCCCGCAATTCCTGTGGGAACAACTATTACCGAGCTTAAACGAACTATAGCTATATAGCTACAGCTTGATATAGCAAACTTCATTAGTTGTAATTAAGGAGTAAATCACAGTCGCCGATAACCGAATTTAGGGCGGGCTTCATCCACTGGACGGATCGGGCTGAAACTTGTCACACCTATAGATTAACCAAAACCAAAAATTCAAAAGTTCCCGCGGGAATAACTATAACCGAGCTTAAACGAACTATAGCTATAGCTACCGCCTTGCTATAGCAAACGTCATAAGTATAATAATTCATGAGTTAATTAAGGAGTTCCACGCCGATAACTGGCAAAATCTAGTAACACATACGATTTGACACCGCCTGTTTGCCAGTTGATTAGTGACACAAATTTGCCTACGAGATGTTTCATCACTAGTGTCGCGTAGTTTACAGAGTTTTAATATTGCGAGTGTTCATTTCTGAACACACCGGAGCAGAAAAGTTTGTTACACTGTACCTTAGTTTTGCCTAACGAGACTTTGTTCGGCGTGTTTCAAAGTTCATCACCTTATCTAGGCAAGATATTACATAAATATTTTTAGCACAAACCCATTTTGATCTTGTGCTCCATGATGCTGATATTAAAGTCTGGTTTGAAACAGTTGGAGATACGTGTCCGTAAACCTTGATTTTTAATTATATAGACTAAAGTGATATTTGGTGGGTTGCCACCTTATGCTAACGTAAAAATAGTGTTGCACCTGAATGATTCAATCTTCTGTTTAGCTCAACTATTTTTTGATCCATTTTTTTATAATAAATGAGGTTAAACTTAAAAGGTATTCATCTCCCGAGTGTTATAGGGTAGATAAAATAGTCAAGCGCGAGTCGAAAAAAATAACAAAAAGGTGTAAATAAAATGTATATAACGTCTGCTGTGTAATATTATATGTTATATGAATATATTTTTCTCAGGAGTTACTTGAAATCCCGTCACAGAGTAATTGAAGACATTTAACGTATCACATGGTGCCGTAGTTGCGAGGAGCAGTTAGTTTGAAATTGTCCATTGATGGTCCATTGATTGAAATCAAACAATTACTAAAGACTACAATGGGGCTTAACTGGGTGATATAAGGCGACGTCTACGCGACTTATCGGATAATTTGACGCGTTTTTATTTCTTTATTTTTTTGTATGAAAATAATTATATTTCTATTTATATTATATATCTATATTTTTGATACTCCCACCCGTTTCAGTTTAGGAACATAACCTAAAGGTGTGTGTGTGTGTGTTTGTGCGTGGGTATATATGTATGTGACAGTATGAAGATCAATTAAAATTATTAAATTAATTTAGGTGTTTACGTATTTCAAAATTTTAATGGAGTTTGTTTAGTTCCAGTATAGTAAAATGAAAGAAGCTGAAATCAGTGAAATATGTGTATTATTTTTTATGTTTTTTATTAATATCTTTTTATTTAATTGTAAAGAGATTATAAATAAAACATATATTTTATTAATATAAAATCATTTTAAAGATTTTTCACAGATTTATGAAAATACGAAATATTAATAATATAAATATAAAAATATTTAGACAAAAAATAGATTTTTCAGTCGAAACATTTTACAGTGATGTGTTTAGTTTTTAATATTATTTTTGTTTTACCTGCAGTTTCCTTATTACAAATACTAATTTTTATGATACAATTTACCATACCTGTAATATAATTAAACTGACTTGTTGGGTAAAGTGTACCAATGCAAATCCTCTGGAAAACCGCATGTTTTAAGAAATATACAATTAATACGGTATTAATATTGCGGTATAAGGTAAACAAAATCCTATACTATGTGATATTTGGCAAAAAGTTTGTTTTAATCAACATCAAAACGAGACATCTGAAAAGTTGTAAACTATATCCGACTATTCTCATATAATTAGCTAAAGTAATATAAAAAAATATTGTTGGTCAATTATATTAGACTTGCCATTACTACAGTACCATAAAAGGTGTTTGCTAACTATTTACATTTACATACAGAATCACTTAAATTGGAATAAGTTGTTTAAGTTTTTATGGAAAGTGAGGCACACCTACGAGATGATGATCAGCTGACCAGCCGGTCATGGCTATTCGGTATTGATTGCCGGTCGCAGCTATTTGGTGGCTCTTATACCCATCAAGCGGACCGTAGGGCATGAATATCGGAATCTCGGCATATCGATATCCCGGAATTTTGGAACGTTAAGTCCGATATTATAATTTCGATACTGAGTAGTCCAATATCGTAATATCGGAATTAGTCAAATATTCTGTTTAAATTTTAAAATAAGACGTAAACGGTGCCAGCTGGCGCTCCGTTGTGCAGGCGATTTGATGTTGCCTCACTACCTTCTTATTGAGCTGCTAAATAGTTACAGAATGCTATTACAGCTTTCGTACTTTCTTCCATCAAAGTCCTACAAACTGTCATACAGCACCCAGTACACTATCCACGAAAAGGCACGTTGCTTAACAAAAAATCTTAGAGGGGGCTGGGGCCCAGCGCCGCAGACACTTAACATTTGGGGGCACGAGTACCATCAGGCACCGTAGAGTCGGCGCTACCGCTGACGAAGGGTGAGGACAAGAGTATTCAAGGGCAAATCTACACTTCGTACAATGTCGCCTTGCCTTGAACGACTTCCGAACTTTGTTAGTTATTGTCCCCGAGTCAAAGGGAGGCAGTCTCTAGATTTTTAACTGGTGTTGTGAACACGACTTACAACATTATATATAATTTATAGCACAATATTGACATTTGTGTTCAGTAAACTTGAGAAGCAAAACACATTATCTTAAATCGCTATGAACTTGCAAAGCTTAATACAAAAGATGACAATTAATAGCAGTAGTAACATTCCTACCTTTATAATTCTGAAAGTTTCTTTTGGCTTCAAAAGGCGACAAATTTTTCAAACCAACGATTAAAAAAGTATATAATGCGTATGCATGTCTTAAACCTCAAATATACTGCAAACTCTGTTTGCACTGGAGCTGTCACAGAAATAAAGTCTTTGTTGAGGCAGTTATATTATTTTCCGATTAAAGAAACTACCCAATAATTTGCGAATAGGAAATAGGAAAATAGGAAATTGAAAAAATAGGAACGCCTTGCCTGTGGACGCCAATTTTTACCTTTTTGAAATTATAATAGTTTATTAACTTGTTTTCGACAAAAACGGAAGGAGGGTTTAGTGTATAAATAACATGCGTACAGAGCGTTTGTATTTTCAATAAGTTTTGCCTTATTGTTGAAAGTAAGCGTGTTTTTCGTCAGCTTGATGCATTGTCCGAAGTTTGCTTTTGCTGAAATGCTAGAAGCTTTAATTTCTTGAGAATGCACTATAAAGTTGCTCTTTTAAAAACATATACATAATGTTAGTAAATAAGTAGTTTCGTTCCATTTGTTTCCAATTGTATTTTTTTAAAGATGATTTTGAGTTTTTTTATTTAATTAGAAGCAGAAGAGTAGCGGAGTGGAGGAGTTTGTATGAACACATTATGAAGAAAGAGGTGGTTCTCTTAAAAATAAATAAATAGTACAGGATTAGTAGTTTTATTCTTTTGTTAATTTTTGATTAAGTATTTTAGTAAAGTTATTTCAGAAGGTATTTTTAATTTAGCTTTTGTTCATAGGTTGTGCTATTTTTAAATATTCGTATATTTATCAAAATTGATTTCAGTTTTATGTTTTTTTTTAATTTAAATCATCACATAAGTTGTTTTATTTTAATGTTAATTTCAAAAATAAATTAATTTAAAACATCTTGTATAATACAACTTTATGAAAAATATGTTCAATTCTGATATTAGAATCGGAATTCCGATATTAAAATCTAATATCGGAAATCAATATCGGAATTGAAAACCTTCCGATATTACATGCCCTAAGCGGACCCAATGCACGTTCCGACCAAGCCATACACCAGCCAGTCATATCACATAATGCATTTTTCTCTTTTTCTCAACTTCTCAATTGTCTCTCTCTCCCTCTCGGTAGTTTCACGGAATAAGTTCTAATAATTAAATTTTGGAGTAAACAGAAATTAAAAAAGAATTCGTAAGATATTTAATAAGCTATAGTTCTAATTATTTTTCAGAAACACCCACAACCAGGATAAACTCGCCTTTTTAACATTCTAAGTGAAAAATAATGTCACTGAAAATATGCTATCGAAAAATAAATGGATCAATACTCATCATCATCATCATCATATCAGCCCATTGACGTCCACTGCTGGACATTCGTCAACAACTTCGAGTGTAGTGTTCCCAACAGTTATTGGAGGGGGTGCTACATGGCCATTCGACATGATTTTCGTCTTATCCATGTTCATCTTGAGGCTCACTCGTTGGGAAGCTCTACTGAGTCTTTCGAGCATTGTGCTAAGGTCCTCCATCGATTCTGCCATGATCACAATATCGTCGGCAAACCGAAGGTGGGTAATGTACTCGCCATTCACAATGATGCCAAGCCCATCCCAGTCCAGAAGCTTAAAGACATCTTCCAACGCATTTGTGAACAGCTTCGGAGATATGACATCTCCCTGTCTCACACCTCTCTGCAGTTGGATCGGTTTCGAGTTCTGATCCTGGAGACGGACTGACATGGCGGCGTTATCGTACAAGCATTTTAGCACCTCGATATACCGATGATCAATACGGCATCTCTGTAGAGCCTGTAGCACTGCCCATGTTTCCACCGAATCGAAGGCTTTCTCATAGTCCACAAACGCTAAGCAAAGGGGCCGATTATACTCTTCTGACTTCTGTATAATCCGCCGCAGCATACGTATGTGGTCTACGGTACTATAGCCTCTTCGGAAACCGGCTTGTTCGGGAGGCTGGAAGTCGTCGAACTTGCGAGCGAGATGGTTCGTAATGACTCTTGAAAACAGCTTATAAACATGACTTAGAAGCGTGAGTAATTCTTAAGAACTGTATTGTCACCTTTTTTGAAGAAAAGCACCACCACGCCTCTATGCTATGCTTGCGGCGAAGTACCTTCGAGTACGACGGTGCTAAAGAGCTTCTGAAAGACTTTTAGTATCGGTTTTTCACCCGCTTTCAGAAGCTCAGTCGTAACTCCATCATCACCCGGTGCCTTATTGTTTTTATGCTGTTTGAGAGCCATACTAATCTCGTACAAGCTGACATCCGGGATGTCCTCGGTATAGTGTCGAGTTAGTCTAGCTCTAGGGTCTTTTGCTGGACTGCCAATTGGTTTCGATGTCGTCGTGTATAACTGTCAATAGAATTTCTCGATCTCCTCCAAGACCTCTGGTCCAGACGAAATAATCCTATCGTCCTCCGTCTTCAGCCTTGCCAGATGACTTCGCCCAATAGCCAGATCTCTCGCGAACACTTTGGAACCTTTATTTATTTAAATAAAAAAAAAATTTTTTTGGCATTTAAATTCAAAAGCGATTTTTGAGTTAGAGCTGAAAGTTTTCTGGGTTTTGGATTTGGATGGTTGTGGGTCGGAGCGTGGACTTTATCAGTCGAGACCTATCAAGCCTAATGTTGAGGTTCAAGTTATAGTGTGTTTTGGAGGAGAGTATGGCTTTAGAAATGTCCTCATACATCTCCTCCACTACGTCGTTTGGGTGTGTCAAAGTCGGCGCGTAAACCTGTATGACCTTCAGCGAATATCGTTTTGATATTCTGAGTATCAGGAACGCTACCCTGGTCGACACACTGTCAACTTTCTTGACATTTTTGTCTAGGGACTTGCGGACGATAAACCCGACACCTCCTTGGGATAGCTGTTCATCCCCCCCGGTAGTACATCAAGTTACCTGAGTTGAGAACTATCGTGTCCTGTCCCTCTCTTCGGACCTACGATAGCCCTAAAACGTCCCAGCGTAACTTGCTTGTAGCTTCTTCCAGTTCTACTATTTTCTCGTCGGCCCTCAGCGTACGTGCGTTTTAGGTTGCCAGGTCCAGGCATCGGTGTTGGTAGCCGGATCTCTGCTGGGGATTTTTCGCGACCCCCTGCCCCGCCGTTACCAAGGCTAAGGCTACCGTAGCCTGGACTAGCAGGGCTGCCGGGGACTAGGGGCCGTTTGTTTTCGCCGTTCATTTTGTTGGTGGGTTTGCCATACTCGCCTGGCAAGAGGGTTGGCGAGCGCAGTAGTTTTATAGGGGGTCGCTGCTTCCCGACATCCCCTATCGGATAACAGAAGGGAATAAGGAGTAAGGGTTGGGATGTGATGATTTTTTTTAATGGAAATTGTATAATGAGTGGGATAAGTCGAAGGGGGATACTACTGTTGGAAGGAAATGGGGAGAATTAGTAGTAGCTCGGGAGGCCGGGGTCGTGTACCCGTGTATTCGGAAATGAATACCCCTGACACAATCAATACTGTTTAGTATAAACATTTTGAAAAACCTTAAAAAACGGATTTAAAATACATATAGGCTTCGTATGAATAATCAAATAATAAACCCGTTTCTTTGAATACAAACTATAAAACCCATTTATCTTTAACCATTACCATTAAAAACAGAATTTCAATTAGAATGCAGCCTTTTATTTAATGTAGGTAACTCCGTCCGACATTGTCGTTTAGGATTTACAAACATATCCCGAGATCTTCGTAACTGCCGCTCGTAGACATATACAGCTGTTTTACTCCCGTATTGCCAAATAAACATGTATTTTACTTTATTACAATATATATACAAGAAACCAATAAAAACCTTTCATTCAGTTATTTTTTGCTCAACCCAAGAATTCAACATCGCAGTGTCTGGGAAGTTGTGTCCAGAATACCTCAGCACCTAAGGACGAACGTTTACAAAGTGTGTTACTAGAGGTGATACGATATAAAAACCTGGTCTCAGTTTTTTCTTTCTGTTCGCCTCATAAATGAGCTATTGATAGAACAATTCTATGTATTTTTTCTTAGCAGAATAAAATAAATCACATAGCTCGGAGCAAAATTACAGCAATCGTGTTTCGGATTTAAGGTATTCTTAGATAATATATTCAATTATATAACTTTTAATATTCAGGTTTAATTATGAATATTTACAAATGTAAAACACCCAAAACCAGAAAAACCTTTCCTTAAACAAACATCAGATTTTATAAGCATTACTGAACTTTAACGATTATCAACATTCCTTCCTTCGGTCACGTATCTGAATATTACTGAAAATAATTTTGAATTGATAAAGTTAAACCATTAGGTATACTTCCAAGTTCTCAAATATCATTGAGGTTACCAAAGGATCACTTCGAGTACGAATTACTTTTACCCACAGCCAACATTAAATTTCACTTTTCTGACAAAAGAAAAATAATTATATGAAATACATCAATTTTACTTTTAATATCCATTTTAAATATAAATATATAATTCTAAGGTCTGATATTAGCAGAAACATAATTTGAAAATAATAACAAAATTTGCGTAAATTTGAGTTTTGCCAATATTTTTTTGTATAACGGTACATATAATTTAGCTGAAATTTCAATATATTATTGCTCAAAACAAAACCTAAAGCTGTATTAGCCAATTTTCAATACAAATAATAATACTTGAGTTATTAATAGTTAATGCTTTTCGCCCATATTACGTTCAATTCCGCGTTGTAATGCAAAATCTTTATGCCCCCTCTTTATGCCATAGGGCACTTTCTACTAGCTAAAAATAAATGTACCTATGACTAATCAGCCAACTAAGCTTCTTGTGCTAAAGTGATTAACCATAGATAACCATGTAGCGGTTTCAGAATTTTTTATAGTTTTTCTATACACTTTTTCGCAATGTAACCTTAGTATTTATAAAATTAATGTTTTTTTCAATTTTGAGACGATTGTAATGTTGTGGCAATTATCTTGCGGGTTGCAAACGTTTATCGAACGGAATAAGAATTAAAAATTATATATATATATATCTATATATATATATCTAGAGAAAAACAACAGATGAATAGGGGTATATATAGTGGAAATAAGAAAATCTAATTATATAAGCATTTGGCAAATTTAAAGGTATAATCTTAAAGCATTGCGTTCAGAACAAATGTTATTCTCATTCAACTCATTTACATATATTGCACCTGAAGTACTAACTTTTCAACTGAAGATTGGTCATAACCTCGGCAATATCTCCGAACCTCAAAAGTTTTATAGTTAAACTTTATCAATTTCAAAATTACTTTATTTTCAATATTATTCGAGAACGTGTGCTGAATTATACGAACTAAATTCAGCCTTTTTACCTATAGATTCTGCCGGAAACGGAGGTATAATAATTTTAATTTTGTCCTTAAGGGCCTAACATAAGTGAAAGTGGCGCCCTAACTACATTTTTTCTTGCCCCTTAAGGCAAGAAGGCAAGACGTGCCTTACAACGCATGCGGGTGGCAGGTGTTTCATGTCCGTTTTATATGGACAAAGCAAACTCCTCAAACGATATCCACTCAAGATGAAAGATGAAAATAATAGTTGAACAACAAAGTTTGTACATACTAAAGGCAGATCGAACCTTATTCCGTCGGCTGATCCGATACGTTCGGACGGAACTGTTTTTGCTATAAATCCGATGTATGGATCATCCTCCGGGTCCAGCTTAGAACTAGGAAGTAATTTTGAACTGAGAAACGTCAATAGGGATAAAAAAATAATAGGAAATTTACTTAGTCACTGCTATGTCACAGGACTTCGTTCAATTCTTACGGTGATAGGTTCACCACCTAGCCTAGGTCTCAAGTTTGAGGCTGGGACGGGCCACTACCGGCGAATCGTAGATGTTACAAGAACCGCCCTCTAATGCGATTGTCCCTTAACTGCCCCTATAGCCAAGTACGCATTTCGCGGTAGAGGTTGTAGAAACATCATTACCCGCTCAAAAACGGTGGATGCAGAGTGTTTAGTAAGGTCAACTGAAAATGTCTTCTTTATTTGGTCAGTTACCGAAGTTTCTATGATCGCTATCCCCATTGTGTACACTCGTCTAGAGCCATACAGTTCCTGCAACAGTTTGAGTTATTAATATATCAATAACAAATACAAACTTTAAGCACTATAGACCGAAAAAGTAGCAACGTCACAACAGTCAGCCGACTATGGTAAAATCAAAAAAGTTTTGTGTCATTAAATTAATTAATTTTGTTTTTAAATGCCTTATTGTTTTGCAACTGGTTGCAATTATGTCTCCAGAACAGAAATGTGCGTGTTCTTTTACTTACCTCCTACCAAAAAGAATCAGAAAATAGGAAACTTATCAGGAAAAATCTTTGCAAGCAATATTTGTCACTCGTTTTAAATATGTCATAGCTACTTAAGAACCTTTTTTCATTAAGTTCACAAATAAATTTTAATTTGAACCGTTTTTTAATTAAACCTAAAAAACGCGTTTTTTTACCTCAACGTCAAATATCGCCGTGTTGTGACGTGACACTTTTACGGTTTATAATGTTGGTTTAGATTAGGATAGCAAAATATATACACATAAACACACAACTTCTATTAACGTATGTCCTAGTACATTAATCTTACAAATACATAAATCTATTGAGAATTAAGGAATACATTATAAATATAAATAAAAATAATTATATATACAATATTTTTTCTTCCTTTGAGACTCCCAAATGGAAGATTGGAGTCTTCGAAGAATGTACACACACAAATGTCAGCCATTTAGTAATTGAGATAAAATAATTCTAATTCTCAGATATCATTTACCGCATGAAAAGAGCTCCAGCATGAATGTTACACATTGCGAGCATTAAGAAATTTTCCACAATATTTTGGGATCCACTGGAATTAATGTGAAATTACGTTGCGTTATCCGTGTCCCGGTGAGAATTTTAACAGCGAAGAAAATATATTAAAGTTTGTTGAGTTTTAAGTTAAGTATGTTACCTTAGTTGCTTTTAGGGTAGGTAGGTTTTTTTTTTTTTTAATACCACTAAGGGGGCAAACAAGCTTACGGCCCGCCTAATGGTAAGCGGTCACCGTAGCCTATGGACGCTTGCAACACCAGGGGTAGCGGGAGGAAGTTTCTCTGAAACCGCACTGTACGCGACCATTTAGGTTCTAAAGTGTGAGAATGAATTCCCTGCCGATGGCGAGCGGTGCGATGGTAGTAAGTAGCCGTGGGCATCATTTCGAACAATTCCTCAGAACACAACCCATTGTACAAGCGGTAGAACACACACAGGGAGGCAAAGTCTCTCCTCAGACTTAGGGGCTCGATACCGCAAGTGAGTTTGGGATCGTCGACAATTCTCACAGCCCGTCGTTGAACCGAGTCAAAAGGGCCAAGCTGGTATCCGGGTGCACCCGCTCAGAGATGGCAGCAGTACTCCATATGGGGCCGGACTTGCGACTTGTAAAGCAGCAACCTTTGCCCCGACGTGAAGTACTGCTTCGCTCTGTTTAGTACACCAAGTTTTTTGGACGCCAGCTTTACCTTGTCTAGCAAGTGATCTCGGAACTGAACATCGCTGGAGATGTGAACACCAAGGATCCCAATGCTCCTGGAGATGGAGAGGGGAGTATTCTGGAATTGTGGGACTACAGTGAATGGGGTTTTCTTAGCGGTGAACGTGCAGACTTGTGTCTTTGAAGGGTTGAATCGGACCAAGTTTTCCCGTCCCCAGTCAGAGACCTGGGACAGTGTGTTCTCGATTTGAGACACAAGTTCTTCACGTTTTTCCTCCACAACAGAACGAGGGATGCTTGCACGGCCCGTGTAATAAGCGTCTCCAGTACTGTCATCTGCATAGCAATGTATGTTGTTGATGTCCAACATGTCATTGATATGAAGTAGAAACAGCGTAGGAGACAGCACAGAGCCTTGCGGGACACCAGCATTAATGTCCATGCTATCAGAGCAACTACCGTCAACTGCGGTTCGTATGCGTCTGCCGGACAAAAAGCTAGCCACCCATTTGCACAAACCCTCGGGCACTCCGTAAGATGGCAACTTCGATAGAAGACCGCGGTGCCAGACCCGATCGAACGCCTTCGCTATGTCCAGGCTACATGCCAATGCCTCCCCCTGACTTTCAATGGCTAGTGCCCATCGGTGTGTGAGATACACTAGAAGGTCACCAGTCGAGCGACCGTGGCGAAAGCCATATTGACGGTCACTGACCAGATCGTGTACTTCTAGGTATCTTAGAAGCTGTGTGTTGATCACACGCTCCATCACCTTAGAGAGGAGAGAGGTAATAGCGATAGGCCTGTAATTCGATGGATCTGATCTATCGCCCTTTTTGGGCACCGGGTGCACATTCGCAGTCTTCCATGAAGACGGAAATTGCCTATAATACCGTCTGGCCCACTCGACTTATGAACGTCTAAAGAAAGCAACGCCCGCCTGACCTCCCGCTGCGTTATGGAGATTTCCGGCATCGTCTTACCGCACCACGGTATAGTAGGTGGTACAGCGCCTTCATCGTTCATATTCGAGTTCGAGGCAAAGAGACTGCCCAGTAGATCGGCTCTCTCTTTAGCACTATGGGCCAAGTCACCATCGGACTTTCGCAGTGGTGGTAACGACGACTGGCAGAAGTTCCCTTCGGCAGCTTTGGCAAGCGACCAGAAAGCACGACTCCCAGAAGGATAGCTCGCAAGTCGCCCACCTATTTTGCCGATGAATTGGAATTTTGCTCTGGCAGTTGCTTTCTTACTGAACCTCGAGGCACCATTTAATTTGCGTTTTAACTCAGAAATATTCGGATCCTTATTAAAATGAGCCGTGGTCCAAGCCTCATATGCATTTTGCTTAAGAATTTTAGCTTTTCTGCAAGACCTATTAAACCACGGTCGTTTTTTGACGCCGGCAGCTACTCGCGGGTTAAGAATATAGCATTCCATACCAGCAAGGATTGTCTCAGTGACTGCGGCTGCGCAGACGTCAGGATTTTCTGAGTTAAAGCAGATCTGCCTCCACGGGTACGATGCGTAAAATTCTCGCAATCCATCCCAGTCTGCCGACTTATAGTGCCACACACGACGCCAATTAGTTGGCCCAGAAGGATCAGGTTGTGTGCATGACACCGAACGAGACAGTGGTCTGAGGAGCCAAGAGGCGCATCCACTGAGACAGAGTATCCGTCCGGACGAGTAGTCAGCAGAAGGTCCAGTAAGGAGCTCGTATGTTCCTCTATATCTGGTATTCTCGTTGGAGAAAGTACCAGCTGAGAGAATCCATAGGTCAGAGCAAATTCGTGAGCAGATATCCCAGCATAGTTATTGGTTCGAGAACTGAGCCACTCGCGATGGTGGGCGTTAAAGTCTCCCAAAATAACTAGTTCTGCTGTGGGATATTGCTCTAGAACTTTGTCAGTCGTCAAACTCAGGTGCGTGAAGAGTCGAGTTACGTCCGTGTCACCGCTATGAGACCTGTATAGGCACGCATAGATACGAGTGTGGCCGCCGTAATCTACGCGCACCCACAACATCGACAGGTCCCTGTCTTCAAGGCTATGAAGGCGGCGACAGCAGATATCCTCCCGGACGAACATACATACACCGGCACGACTCATAAAATTGTGTTCGAGTTTGTAGCCGGGATAGTGAAGGTATGATGTGTCGGCCGGGCAGGATATTTGCGTCTCCGTTAGAAAAAGAATGGTCGGCTGCGCAGTTTCGAGATGGTGGTGGACTGCGTTAAGATTGGCGTGAATACCCCTGATGTTGCAAAAATCCACATTATATGTGGATGGAGTAGCCGCTGTGCAAACTCTTTTCTTTTTCTTTCTTATGGCCATAATATATAAAAAAAGTTACTAAGACTAAGGATGAGGATTCACTGCACAGACAGCATAGAGGACAAAAGGTGCGGTTCTAAGACTGCCGAAGCTCGCCACAGATGATACGGTTGCTGGCACGGCGGGCGGAAGCAGATAAATATCAATGAAGCGAAGCTAAGCTGAATCGGATAATATACAGTCCAGTAACGTACTTGTATATTCTTTAAATTGTTAAAGTTAAACCATAGAGATATCATATAATAATAAATATTTTTAGAAATTATAGCTTGCAATTTATAATTTATAACATACATACATAGAAATAATCTTTCTTTGTTTATGACAACTGAAGGTTAGAGTCTTAGAAAAAAGTATATCGTACATGCCAATACATATCATCAACGCTACATAGTTGGCATAATAACAGGTCACTGCCCTCTAAACAGGCACTTTTTCAATATCGGCGTTACTGACAGTCCTCTATGCAGGGGCTGTATGGAAGCCGAGGAGACACCGTCTCACGTGGTTCTTCATTGCAAAAGCGTGAGCGACCAACGGACAAAGCTCCTTAAGAATCCACAAACCATGAGAGAGGCACTGAATAACATCAGATGCATCCTTAACTTTTGGACGGAGCTGGGATGGTATGGGTAACCAATGACAGGTATTGGTTACCTACGTACAATGGCCCTATTATGAGGCTAAGTGCGGAAAACATAAGTCCAACTAACTAACTAACTACATATCATCAATGTAAATAAATATTTTCATAGCAAAGATCCAATTTAAAGATCAACCTCAAGCCAGGACTTGAACCTGCAACTCTTTACATTCCGTGTAAGTGCTCTAACAATTGACTCGCGGTTTATCTTGACTGCATCTTTGCTATGAAAATATTCATTTACATTGATAATAGTTTAATCAGATAATATTATAGAGATAAACATACATGTTACTGAGTTTTTGAATTTTATATAGGTGTAGACGTAACCCCTTACACGGTTATTTAAAGCAGAGATAAGGATATTTGTTAAGATCTAAGCTGGAGACTGTTTAAACTATCGCGCTTTGAATACATTATTTTTATATATTTCGGGTCTTACACGCGAATGAACGTTTGCCTCTTTTGGTTCTCAACGTTTCAGCTGGGTTGCACTGGCCATGGTCACGAGTAAACTATTTTCAGCGAGATGTTGGGAGTCGATGGGGGCGATCAGTATTAAAACTACCTACATATCCGATGTTGTTATGAATAAAAAGTTACAGTATCTGAAAAATTGATGTCACAGCACAGGACCCTAACGGTATCGGAACGTCTGTAACTGTCCTGTGATAAATGACTTCGCTTTATAGTATTACTCACTGGGTTCCATTCCGAGGATAACTTAAAACCGTCTTCCCGATTGATATTTTTGTGTTTCTTAATTTCAATAGCTTCCTGCACAATTCAATCAGTGGAGAGGATTTGTGGGGCATGAAGCTCTATCCAGTGATTAATACCAGCGTTAGATCTGCAATAGCGGACTTATTTGTCTGGCAGTTCTTTACAGCTGCGATATGTTCTTTAACCCGTTCTGCTATTGTGCGTTTGGTTTGTCCGATAATAGAACTACCGCAACTGCAATCAATTTTGACGCCTGGTGTCTGGTAAGGAATCACGTCTTTAGGAGTATATAACATATACGGACTTGAACGAGTACTTTTTTATAGCTGATCCAATTTAATCCGTTACACCTTTCAAACACGGCATAAAGGCGACTCCTGCGTCCATTCGACTGAATCTTACTTTTTCCGTCCTATAACCATTTTTATATCTGTATCTGGATTGGTGGAAGACACATGGTTACCACTTAAATCTGTGGGCACTTTCATTAATGAAACTCTTCAGGTGCGTTATGTGCGAGATTCTTGGTACATAAACAAGTGTAAATGTATCGAAGAACTTAATGAGAAACATGACGCATTTAATTTATATAGGCAAATAAAGGCCATGGTTGGACATAAGACACCAAATCACCAACTAGTCGATGCTTGTAACGTTCCAATCTTAGAGATAGCAAAAAAGAAACATCTACGGGAACAACACCTCGAGTCTATGTTCTCTTGACAACACGCGGAGCTCTTCTTTAACCTCAAACGAAATGAATGGTCTACCCATTCTGAAATCAGAAGTTATAAAAGCGTTGAGTAGAGCTAAATCAGGAAAATCCGCTGGACCGGACGACATTCACATAGAGGTTTTAAAATTGCTAGAAGAGGACCATGTAGATGCTCTGGTCAATCTCATAAATATTTTACGAAACACCCCGGAGGACTGGCTAAAGTCAACTTTTATCGCTGTCCCAAAGAAGAAAAATGCAAAAAGATTTAAGGACTTTCGAACCCTTAGCCTCATGAGTCAAGTTCTAAAGTTGTTTCTCTCTATTGTACATGAACGCATTAGGGAGAGATGCGACGAACAGCTCAGTGACAGCCAGTTTGGTTTCCGATCCGGAGTGGGAATTAGGGAAGCGCTGTTTGCGGTACAAGTCCTGATCCAGAAATGTCAAGACATGCAACAAGACGTCTTCCTCTGCTTTATAGATTACAAGAAAGGGTTCGATATAGTGATGCGTGATTGCCTGATTAAGATCCTGATTGACATCGGCCTGGATGACAAAAAGATCCGCATTATCAAAAACTTGTTCTGGAACCAGCGCACTACTGTCCAAGTTGACGGAGAAGAAACTCATGAAATGGAAATCAAAAGGGGGGTCAGACGGGGCTGCAATCTGTGCCCAACACTGTTCAACTTATACTCTGAAACAATCATGGCAGAAGCCATAGACTGTGGCGTGACTGTCAATGGGCGTGGTATTAATAATTTTCGATACGCAGACGACACAGTACTACTAGCGTCTACTGACGCGGACCTTTAGCGAATTGTTAACCAAGTAAACAAGTGTAGTTTACGGGCCGGATTGAAGATGAATATAATGAAAACAAAGTTCATGGTGATCTCTAGAAGCATCCATCGCAACCTGAACATATCAGTGTCAGGGCAGAACATCAAAAGAGTACGCAAATATAAATACTTAGGCACTTGGCTCACTGAAAGCTGGGATAGAAAACTAGGATTGAAATAGGAGTACCTTCAAAAACATAAATTAGGTCCTATGATACCGAAACTTAAAGATACCCTTGCGTAATCGTCTTCGTGAGTTGGTGTTACTGATATCTGTCAGTGTGTGCCGGTTTTCTACATACTAAGTGTGACAAGGTACCGCCTGGTATCACCATTATACGTACTTCCAAAAATGGTAATGATTTGCAATCCTCTTATTCAACTGTGAAGTTTATTTTTGGATGGAGCGAGTTTAAAAAGTTCAAATACTGTTCCACCTCTAGTTCACCTTATTTAAGTATACAATATATGTCATCAACAACATATATCATCAAAATACATCTTTCAAAGCCTCTTCTTGTTGATGGTCCCGATCTCAAGGCGGTGTCTTCAAAATCTTCATTCCAAATATTGGCTACAACTGGTGCTACTGTACTACCCATAGCAACGCTATAATTTTGGTGGTAGTAATGTACTTGGTATAAAAACTAATTTCTGTCCAGACAATGTTGAAGCAGAGTTATATAGTTATGTGATAAATCATTTTCATCCAGCCTGTCCCGTACTATGTCAAAACACTCTTTTACTGGAACCAGGCCGAAACGTCGAGAACCAAAAAAAGTAAATGTTTGTTCGCGTGTAAGACCCGAAATATATAAAAATAATAAAATTAAGACGTCTATAATAATATCAAATGTAAAAATGTAATCCCGCAATTAATTTCAAGTTCTATGAGCGTGGCTAAACTTAACCGGCCCGCAAAATTCAAGACACGTTCTTGAATGCTATTGAATATAATGTTTTTTTAATAAAATAATTTTTACTATAATCTTCTTCGGTTTAGAGATATTGGTAAGGTTATGACCAGTGTATATGTGTTCATTTTTAGGGTTCCGTAGTCAACGAGGAACGTACGTACGCCATGTACGTAATTTTGTCTGTTCGTGGCTTACCTCAGATAGAATACATTTGTATATGGATAGAAAAAAAAACGAAAATTTAAAAAAAAATGATCTAGTTCCTTGGCTACCTATCTTAGAGTAGAATATATATACTGAAACTACCTACACGTAAAGTGGAAGGTAAAACACCTACACCACAGTGTAGTGATAGGTACAAATCTTAGATAAAGTGGCTTATTGTGTGAAGCAGCAAGTAAATATACGTTTACCATGTAAAATTATCGAAAAATAAAGTCCCCCTAAATATAATAATTGATAAACGCTTGGCGGTACCGTACTGCTCCCCCCCCCCCAGTACAAAATCTGTTTACAAGTTTTTGAAACATACGTAACACTTGGCCTGCTAACGTATATGCTTTGCTTTTTTATGCATGTGTATTGTGTATTTATTATATATTGATTGTAGGTATAGGTATCTATTCTCATATAGGTATTTGTCTAAAATAAAAATCTTTTTAATGTATTTTAGTTTCATGAAGCTATCTTTACTAGTTTATGGAAAATCGTCGTTTATGTAAGTGACTAGTTATTTCTGCTCATCAGTGTATTAACGTAAAATATAAACAAATCTAATAAGAACGGTCAATGTTAAGTTAAAGCGATATGTGAGAGATGTTAGAGTAGTATGCCTGTAGTTTAAAACTGTTAATATATTTTATTCTCCTCCAACGTAAGCTTGTTTATATTTTAGTTGTGTAGAAGTACAAAACAAATACAATTAATGTAATGTAACTGCTTTTACTAAATGTAAGTTGTCCACTACACGTTCTTAGCTGGACCCGGAGGATTATCAATTACCCTTTAATCGGATTTATAGGAATAACAGTTCCGTCCGAGATGGTCCGAATGTTTCATCCTCCTTATATTGGAGGCAGATCGAACCATGTTGTTAATGGTATTTTTGTAGACTTAAGGAGGTAATGTGTTTCCATTTTTATATATATTCTTTTTGCTTCTTGCAAATACTTTACATGTGTAACTTTTACAACAAAGTGAGAAATTCGATGCTTAATTTCACATTGAAATTTCCTTTTGGCAGTCGCGTAAAAGTATACTTAAAATTAAAAAGTGAATCTTTTGTTTTTAATTTAGTGACTTAATATACAAATTGACATGTTGACTGTTGACTTAATATACAAATTGACAACTAAGTGACTTAAAATACAAATTGATAACTAAGTGACTTAAAATACAAATTGACAACCATATGTTACATGAATAATTTAAACCTATACAAAAAAGTACATTTCAAGTATTTTTTACCCTAACAGATTGAAAAAAAAATCTTTTTTCCTATTAAATTCTCAACGGAAAACGTATAACGTAATGAAATTCCAGATTAATTCTATAAGATTCCAAGATATTAAGGACAATCTCTTAATGCTCGCAATGTGTATATTCATGTTGTACAGCAATATGTACGGTGCTAAAACTCTATTGAATGATACGAGAATTTACGGGAATACGGGAATTTTTCAAGGTACACCCCACCTGGGTGGGTACACCCTACCCCAACTACATTGAACACGGGCAATAGACAACAGTCACAAACACGACAGAAATGGATTTTTATACTAACTTTGCTAGCCGCTACTTGCGCGTATTTGACAATTACAGCAAAGCAATTTCGTATAAAGTTGTCAAAATCAATACTAATATTATAAAAATGAAATGTCTGTCTGTCTGTTACTTCTTCACGCTTAAAACGCTAAACTGATTTAGATGAAATTTGGTATAGAGATGGTCTGAGTCCCGGGGAAGGACATAGGATAGTTTTTATCCCGAAAAATTCAAAAGTTCCCGCGGGAATAACTATAACCAAACTTAAACGAACTAGAGCTACAGCTATAGCTTGCTATAGCAAACTTCATTAGTATAATTAAGGAGTTCACGTAGAAATTTCACGCCGATAACTCTATTTGGCACGGGAGGCGCCGCTGGCAAAATCTAGTATTAATTATATTTTCAAGTATGCTTGAGTAAAGTATTTTTAATGCCAAACTAAAAGTATTAAAATACCAATCTAAAAGTTTTTAAAATACAAAACAAAACCTTAACTGCGCTACCTGCATAAAAGTATTGCTTAGTGTGATCTAATAAATCTACACAAGCCGCTTAGAGCGAAATAAACACCGGAGTTATTTATTGGAAAGTGCTGCACTGGAGCAAAGAAAACTATTCTTACTATTAACTAAAATACATTGTTGTTACTAAAAGCTGTTAGAAGACAATTTTTGTTTATCTTCCAAAAGGAAAATGTTATATTAATAAATGTTTCGTCAATACAAGTGGAAATGAAACTCTTGATTATTTCTTTAATGCATACATGACCATAATTGGCCTGTAAATCTCAAGATAATAAAAATATTAAATAAGATAATTGCCATAGTTAATTAATTTTCGTCGTGATATGAAACGTATTTTTTGTTGTCTATGAAAATGTCACCTTTACATACGGTACTATTACGTATTCATGTTTAATGTACAGGTATGTTAACGGTGTATGTCATTTAGATAGATTATCTAGGTACTTAAAAGTCTATTTACGTGAATTACAGCAATATGTCAAATTGGTAATTCATGTGATTTAAAATTTTTCTTAGCATTGCTTTAGTTTTTTGAGCTAAAAAAGGTGATTTCCGGCGGTTTTTTTTATTAAGTTGTCTGAATGTACGTTATTAAATGACTCGTAATTATATTAAAATATTATTGAAATGTAATTTTTTTTCATTTAATTATTTTCAATTGTGTAGTTCTTTTAAATCGTTTTTTTTGAAGTGAAAACTTCTTTAGCGGCGTTGTGCACTTTTTTGGTATGGGTAAAAAATGATAAACTCGCGTCAGGTCACGTGTCCTAATCGTGGAAATTCGTAAGACGGAAAGCGTAATGCCATGCCTATTATAATTTTTATTTTTAGTATTCGCGATTATGAGTAGTACAGGGAGGTTGGATATGGAATTTTAATTCTATGACAGATTGCGATGTCAAATATACTACGTCAAAAAAGTTAATAAACAAACATTATTATTTCTTGACAATGTCAAAGACATGTTTTGTGACATATTTGAGTGTTAAGCGCAAATCGTGTGTAAAGGTTTTCACTTCTGCCGGCACTCCCGGAGTGCAACTCGTTTTTTTGTTTATTTCACCACTAACTTTAGTAGAAGTCAAATTCAATTTTTTTAAATCGAATTAGGATTTAAAAAAAAAACACTTTTGAATCGTCAAAGTTATGAAATACTATTTTTTGATATACATAAATAGATTTAGGTAACCGGTGTGGTGAACAATTTTTCTACAGAGAAAAACCGAAAAGAATATACTTATATTTGTCTAAAATTAAATGTTAAAAAATAAATATAATGATTAAATATCACTAGATTTCATAATACATTTTTATTGTTGTTTTACAATTTTCTACCTTTTCCATCTTTTCATCATCATTATTTATCAAATTTCATGATAATGAAATGAATAGTTTACTCTTAGCGCGCGAGGCCGACTCGCACTTGACAGATTTTTTCTGTTACACAAACTTCTGAAGTGATTTTTCGTCATACATGTGGCAAATAATTTTTATTTAGGTTTCTATTTAGCTAAATATATAGAAGAGAAGTTAATATTTTTGTACTAAGCAGGTATATACATACACGTGCATTACAGTCTCATTAATTTCAACCACACATGTAATTTGAATTTTTTAACAGACTTTAAAAACGGAGGAGGTTCACAATGCAGATGTTTGAATATTTTTTTTTTATGTAGGATCCGGCATAACTCCGTCATATATAGACGACTTTACAATATTCTTTTTGTATTTGAAGGGGTATACTTCCGAGGTGGTCCCATATTAATTGGTGTATTTCAAAATCAAATTTTTGGTTAAAAAAAATTGTTGTTAATTTAGAATTAGTGAAACGCCTTTTATGTTGATGATTGTATAAAATTTTATTACGAGTATCGATGTTTTTAGTGTGCGAGAATAAAAAGCGATTCATCACTTAAAAGAAAAAAATAAAAACTTTTAAATAGAAAAAAAACAACCGGCATCAAAAAGATGCATTCAAAAGATAAAAATAATTACTTATTTCCAAAAATCTGATCTAAATTACGGTTTGAAGTTGGTGTTTATGTACCTAACAGTTTATAACACACTTCAATTTCATGAAATCAACTTCAAACTGTAATTCAGCTTAGAGTTTTGAAAAAAAGTAAATTATTTTTACCGTTTTAGTGCATCTTTTTGAAGCCGGATGTTTTTCTTTTCGTTAAAAAGTTTTTTATTTCTACAAATGTTTTAATTAGCTTCCTCGGTGGTTGCTTGTGTTACGATATCCTAGAGAGCTCTATTTACCAAGCTGCTTTTACTATAAATTTTGTAGAGCAATATTACGTGGTAAGTAAACATTGCTGACTTTGCCGGTCGGTTGTTTGATGATACTATGTCCCTAGTTTATGTAGATAAACTGCCGTAGGCTAAAGTTTAGTTGAATCTTGAGGAACTCTTTATTAAGAATAAGATAAATAAAGAATATTGTAAAAAGAACAAATTTATAATTATTGAGTTAATACGAAATACTGTTCTTATATTTCGTATTTACTTTAATAATTAAGTATTGATTTTCTTCATGTTACGGTCTGATTTTCAGATATTTGGGTTTCCTGTTTTAATGGAAAATGAATTGGAATTCAATCCTATCGTAGTCAGTGGTGGCCAAGTGGTTTCGATTACTACCTCGCGTTCTGAGGAGTGGACGTTCGAGCCTGGTGTATACCAATAAGTCTTTTACTTCATTTCCCAATGTACCTAACATTGTTTGTTACCACCACTGGCTACTGTGAAGGGATGCATCGTGAGGAAATTATGCATACCTACGTCAAAAAAATTATGTGAAGTTAACAACCTGCACGCGGCCCGGGTGGTGGACTATGACCCAAATCGTCCTTGCCCAAATCCTATCATAATGTATATCCATTTTCTGGGTGTCTGTAGTTAGACCCCACGCCGTGTAAACACGGATTCTCGAACATTCGAGAAATTTGATGTTAGGTTACCTCATCGTATCTGAAACTCATATAAACTTCTCGACTCAATTGGTCATAACCTCGGAAATATTTCTATACTTGAACTTTTTACGGCCAAACTTTTTTAATATGAAAATTACTTTATTTTCAGTATTATTCAGGCGCGTGACTTGAATTACAATCGTGATGCGAACTGATTAAATTTATTAAAACTTAGGTTATGAGAATTCATAACATGTTATAATTTATAACTCAAAAATGTTAAATCACAGCATATGAGTTTATTATACATATCATCAAAGTAACATTTCTCTATTTACTTAAAATACGGGGGTACGTGGCAAATTGATACCACATACTCAGCATCGACATGATTCTTTAACGTCTGTTTTTTCATCTTTTTCAATTTTAAGTTTTACTTTTACTAACTTAAAACACTAGAAAATGACAATTAAGATGTATCTACAAACAAAACAAGAAAAAAATTGAAAACAAAATATCCCATTTTAACGAAAAAAGTAATAAAAAACAACATGTTTTTATTATTGATAATAGAAAATTGATTTCAGAAATACAGTAATAACCGTTTTTAACAGTTATGAGTAAAACAAGTTGTTTCAAGAATAAGAATAAGTTATGAATATTTCTTATAATATTTAATTATCTACGTAAGTAAGTCCAATGGGAATTTGGTTTGGAAACAAAAAAAATAAAATACGAAGTTTGATGATTTTAAAAGGGTTAACAGATCCATTATAAATAAATAAAAACCGGCCAAGTGCGAGTCGGACTCGCGCGCCCTAAACTGTATTTAAGACAAACTTAACTTTGCCGTTAAACAGCTGTTGTCCCAACACTGAAAAAAAAGGATAACAAAACTAGTTTAGCTATTAGAAATTTACTTAGTAATAACCAAACTTTTGTTATAATTAAACAACTGATTTGCTGCACATAACACTTTGTCTACTATTAGCAATTAGTTTAGCAGTCCCCCAGTTATGTTACCAGTAGATAAAATTTGAATTATTGTTAGCTAAAATTTTTTTCAGTGAATACATCGACATAGGTCGCGTTTAGTTTACCAACTGCAAATAAGTTAAAATCGCGAAAGAATTTTTTTTAATGCAACAAATATATTTACGGTTTTTCTAATTTTTCTTAAATAAGCTACATGGCATTGCTTTTTGGCAAATTTCATGATTCTAGGTCAACGGGTTTTGATTTATTTATGTCACAATATGTCAAAATAATTGTTGTTTGTTGTTGTTGCACAATTTTAAGCTGCTCAGTGATTACTTTTTACTTCAACCTGCTGCTGGTAATGATAACTACCACTGTCATCGTTACAACTTTTTAACAGGTACGTCTTACAGGCTATAATAAAGACATGTTAAGGTACCAAGTGGGTACTAAATATCTACACATAAAAATATCAGTTATTCTCTATGAAACTTCTCAAAATACGAAGTGACTCGCCATCCTGACGTCAGGATTTCGAAAAGCACAAAGGTATTAGTTTTTTAAACAAAGGTGCCAAACAGTACCATTGAGATTCTAAAACCTCAGTAGTATTTCAATAAGATATTCTTACCTCAACTCGCCATCCTGAGGGACACCTTGCTTTCTTGCAATATGATGTTACACATTTATTTTTATGATTAAATTACTATTAGGATTAAAAATACAGCTCTAAATGATTTAAATGTGAACATTTTGTATTAAAATTAACTGATTAATTTTTTGCAGCCTCTTGTGTTATGAAACAATATTTTTGTGAATTTTCTCTTTATGCCAATTTGAGGTTGCTGGGGAGATGCTCTGTAGCAAGCCCAAAATCAGGTTGGCTTCATCGCTAACCCATTGAGATACAATTTATTTTTAGTCTGTACTAATTCAATACACATTATGTACAACCACGTCACGTATTTATACATAGCAAAACAGATTACGGTGTTTCTAGGGACCATGACGTGATGTGATGAAAGAAATATCTACATATAACATGTTTGTTCGGAATACTCAGTGCGCGAGCTAGACTCGCACTTTTTTTAGACAACAAACAACGGTCCGCCTAACTGTTAGTGGTCACCCCAGCCTATGGACGCTTGCAACACCAGGGGTATCACTCGCGCGTTACATTAAAAATCTGATAACTTCATTTTTGAAGAACCCTATATTGTATGTAGTCCTTGGTTAAAACCTTGGCAGGGAGCTAATTTCACAATCTAAGCGTTCGCGGGAGGAAGTTTTTCTGAAACCGCATTGTACGCGACCATTTAGGTTCTAAGGCGTTAGGGTGAATTCTTTTGCCGATGGCGAGCGGGTGCGAGCGACATCCGCGTATAGAATTATATAAAGTTAATTTATTTAAATAAAATAATGTAATAGGCAATATCCCAGAAATTAAAATACTTTGTCAAAAATAACCGTGATGAAATAGAATGTGTGAATTGCAAATAAAACTTGCAGTTACTTAAATAAATAGCAAATTAAATGGTAGTAACATTATTTTTATTGTATACGAGCTTTTTATATCTATATAAAATCCTCCTGTATTCAATAGCATACAAGTTACAACAAATTAAATGATTCGTTTTTGAAACCGTAAGAAGCTTGTCGTATTAGTTTTGAAACTTGCCATCATATCTTTAAATATTCATAGTTTTACTGTAAATTTAATAACTTTGATTATATATTATACTACGTGACTTGGGTGAGGTCATGACAGAAACCGATTACGTTCAGCCGAGATCTCATAAATCTTGGAATAAATTGAAGATCTAATGTAAAATGAAATTAATAAGTACTACAAAATATATTAAACTTGCCTTACTGTAATATAAAACATAATAAGGACAATGTATTTATTATATTTTTATATTTAATCGCAAAAATTAAAAAAAAAAAGTATGATTTTGACAAGATCAAGTGATTCCTAAGATAAGAGAAAAATTTCAAATGGGTTTTTAGTTTTTCTACATTTAAATAGCGAATAAACAACATAGCTATTAAAAAACATTTCTAGCTAGCAACTTTTACGTTTTAAAGAAAATTTAAACTTTTTAAAAAACCCTTTTATGTGAAGTTAACAATCTGCACGCGGCCCGCATGGTGGAGTATGACCCAAACCGTCCTTGCCCAAGCTGATGATGGGCCGTGCCCTAACAGGGAACGTATGAGGCTGGTAAGAAATCCTATCATAATGTATATCTATTTTCTGGGTTTTTGTAGTTAGACCCCACTGCCGCGTGAAACACGGAGTCTCGAACATTCGAGAAATTTGATGTTAGGTTACCTCATCGTATCTGAAACTCATATAAACTTCTCGACTCAATTGGTCATAACCTCGGAAATATTTCTATACTTGAACTTTTTACGGCCAAACTTTTTTAATATGAAAATTACTTTATTTTCAGTTTTATTCAGGCGCGTGACTTGAATTACAATCGTGATGCGAACTGATTAAATTTATAAAAAATATATGAGGTTATAAGAATTCATAACATATCACAATTTATAACTCAAAAATGTTTAATCGCAGCATATGAATTTATTATACATATCATCAGCATATGAATTTATTATACATATGATCAAAGTAACATTTCTCTGTTTACTTAAAATACGTGGTGTACGTGACATCGTAAGTCGTAACGCAAATTGATACCATAGACTCAGTACCGGTCGTACGTCGGTTTTTTCATCTTTTTGCCATTTTAATTTTTACTTTTATTAACTCAAAACTTAAGACAATGACACTAAAGATTTATCTATAAACAAAGCAAGGGAAAAAAAAACAAAATTTCATTTTATTTTAACGAAAAAAGTAATGAAAAAGGATACTTAAGTTATTGTTATTGATACTAGAAAATTAAGTTCAGAAGCACAGTAATGACCGTTTTTATCGGTTATCAGTAAAACAAGTTGTTTGAAGAAAGAGTTAAGAATATTTCTTACAATATTTAAATATCTAAGTAGTCCAATGGGAATTTGGTTTGGGAGCAAAAAATTAAAACCCGAAGTTTTATGTTTTTAAAGGGCTAACGATACATTATGAATAAAAAAGAATCAAGCCAAAAATAAAGCGACATAGGTCGCGGTTAGTTTATTAACTGCAAATAAGTTTAAATCGCGAAAGATACAATATTTAAATATCTAAGTAGTCCAATGGGGATTTGGTTTGGGAACAAAATATTAAAACCCGAAGTTTTATGATTTTAAAGGGTTAACGATACATTATGAATAAAAAAAACCAAGCCAAAAATAAAGCGACATAGGTCGCGGTTAGTTTATTAACTGCAAATAAGTTTAAATCGCGAAAGAATTTTTTTATTTAATGCAACAACAAATTAACGGTATTTCTATTTTCTTTATGTAAGCTACGTGGCATTGCTTTTTGGCAAATTTTATGATTCTAGGTCAACGGGTTATACCCCATAGGTTTTGATTTATTTATGTCACAATATTTCAAAATATGCAACAATTTTAAGCTGCTTAGTGATTATTATTTACTTCAACCTGCAGCTGGAAATGATACCACTGTCATCGTTACAACTTTTTAACAGGTACGTCTCGCAGGCTATAATAAAGACATGTTGAGGTACCAAGTAGGTACTAAATGTCTACATAAAACAATATAAGTTATTTTCTATGAAACTTCTCAAAATACGAAGTGACCCGCTGACGTCAGAATGGCGCGGAACTTTATATATTTTTTTCGGTACATAGAGAGGTACTAATTTTTTAAACAAAGGTGCCAAACAGTACCATTGAGATTCTAAAACCTCAGTAGTATTTCAATAAGATATTCTTACCTCAACTCGCCATCCTGAGGGACACCTTGCTTTCTTGCAATATGATGTTACACATTTACTTTTATGATTAGATTTCTATTAAGATTAAAATACAGCTGAAAACGATTTAAATGTAAAATACATTAAAAGTAACCGTATTATTTTTTCAGCCATTTGTGTTTTAAACTAGTTAGTATTTCTGTGAAATTGGAATTTAGTCCAATTTGGGGTTGCTGGGAAGATACTCTGTAGCCAGCCCAAAATTAGGTTGGTTGTACGGCTAACCTTAAAATATGAGGTACAATTTATTTTAAGTATGTACTAATTCAGCACATATTATCTTGTCTCTACCATCTATATGCAGACGATCTTCAAATATATACTCAGGCTCCAGTTAGTGAACTAAGAAGTGCAGTTACGATTATAAATAACGATCTTGCTCGCATTATGGATTGGAGTACCTCTTACGGTCTAAACGTAAATCCAAATAAAACGCAACTTATCATTGTGGGTACTTCAAGAATGATATCTAAGATTAATTTACAAAATCTTCCTAAAGTGAGTACTATTAATGGAACAGTCATTCCATATAGCGAGGCTGTAAAAAACTTGGGCATCATCATAGACCAGACATTTTCGTGGGAACCACAATTAAAAGAAGTTAGCATAAAAATATTTGCTACTGCTAAATCCATTAGCAGATTGCGTAACTTCTTGCCCATTGCCACTAAAATTGCACTGGCTAAATCACTACTGCTACCTGTCCTTGATTATGCGGATGCTAGCTATCTTGACCTTACTGAGGAGCAATTAAATAAGCTTGAGCGACTCCAGAACCTATGTATTAGATACATATTTGGTTTATGTAAGTATGATCATATATCCGAATTTCGATTAAAACTCAAGTGGCTCCCAATTCGCCTTCGCCGGAATACTCATTTTCTGTTTCTTCTTTACAACGTACTGTTCAATCCGTCTACTCCGTTATACTTGAAAGAGCGTTTTAATTTTATAGGGTCTACAGCTCATCGCGCCACTACAAACATGATGCTGAAAACCCCAACACATTATTCGCAAGCATATAATGACTCATTCACTGTCACAGCCATAAGGCTATGGAATAGTTTACCCTTTGATGTCAAAAAAGCACAAACTTTAAGAATATTTAAAAATCTCGTAATCACACATTACTTAAAAATTTAAGCTGTCTCATCAACACTGTTTATTCATCTATATTATTTAAGATGTATGTAGTTTGTGTATTTATTTTTATTTTTTGTTATGTATTTGATATATATATGTATATTTATTTTTTGTACGTATTAGTATTATTTATTATTCATATGTATATAAATTTAGCTATTACTATAAATGTATACTTATATTGTAAAGTTTCAGTTAGCACATTCTACTCAATAATTTTATAAAGTCTCCTCTACCCAAAGGTTGTCTGGAAGAGATCGCTCATTAGCGATAAGACCGCCAATTTGTTATTACTTTTATTGTTTAATTGTTTTGTTTTCTATATGCGCAATAAAGTATATTATTATTATTATTATTATATTATTTACAACCACGTCACGTATTTATAAATAGCAAACAGATTACAGAGTTTCTAGGGAGCATGACTTGATCTCATGATGAAAGACCTATCTACATATAATAAGTTTGTGCGGAACCTTCAGTGCGCTCGCACTTGGCCAGTTTTCTTTTATACAACTGCGAACAAGGTAACGGTCCGCCGGACAATAAGTGGTCACCGCAGCCTATGAGAGCTTGCAACACTAGGGGTATTACTTGCGCGTTAGATTAAAAATCTAATAACTTCCTACTTGAAGAACCCCATATTGTAGTCCTTAGTTAAAACCTTGGCGGGGAGCTCATTTCACAACCTAAGCGTTCGTGGGAGGAAGTTTCTCTGAAACCATATTGTACGTGACCATTTAAGTTCTAAGGCGTTAGGGTGAATTCCTTGCCGATGGCGTGCGGGTGCGTGCAACATCCGCGTTTTAGGATGTAGTGAATTATCTGAAGGTAATTTTTTAATATTAAATTATGTAATAGGCAATATCCCAGAAATTGAAATACTTTTTCAAAAATAATAGAATGTGTGAATTGCAAATACTACTTGCAGTCACTTTAAGAAATAGCAAATCAAATTGTAGTAACATTATTTTCATAGTATACGAGCTTTTTGTACCTACATAAAATACTCCTGTAATCAAAAGCAAACAAGTTTACAACAAATTATATCATTCATTTTTAAAACTGAAAGGAGCTTGTCGGATTAGTTTTAAAATTTGCTATTATATCTTTAAATATTCATAGTTTTACTGTAAATCCTTTCTAAATACAATAATATAATAACTTTGGTTATATATTTATATACGTGACTTGGGTAAGGTCATGACAGAAGCCGATTAAGTTCAGCCGAGATCTCATAAATCTTGGAATAAATTGAAGATCTAATGTAAATTAAAATGAATGGGTACTACAAAATATACTAAACTTGTTCCTTAATATAATATAAAACATAATAAGAACAATGTATTTATTATCTCTTTATATTTAAACGCGAAAATTACAAAAAAATATTTCTATAATTTTTAAATAATTAAATGATTCCTAAGATGAGAGAGAAATTTCAAATAGGTAAATAGGTTTTTAGTTTTTCTACATTTAAATAGCGAATAAATAATAGCTATTATTTACGTTACTAGCTACTAGCTAGCAACTCTAGCTTTCATTTTAAAGAAAATTTAAACTATAAAAAAACCCTTTTTAAAATAAGCTTTTTGCTGAAAATGATTGAATATTTTATGTTAAATTGTTTGTTTTCAAAAAGTTTGTCGCGTTATTTTTTTAATACCACTAAGGTGGCAAAGCTTACGGTTAAGCTAAAGACATTTGCAACACCAAAGGTATCACTCGCGCGTTGCGGACCCTTCAAAAATCGAATTACAGCTTTCTTGAAGAACCCCATATTGTAGTCCTTATAGAAAACCTTGGCAGGGAGCTTATTTACAACCCAAGCGTTTGAGGGAGGAAGTTTCTCTGAAACCGCACTGTACCCGACTATTTAGGTTCTGAAGTGTGAAGATGAATTCCCTATCGATGACGAGCGGTGTGATGGTAGAAAGTAGCCGTGGGCATCATTTCGGACAACCCTCAGAACACATCCCATTGTACAAGTAGTAGAAAGAACACGCACAGGGAGGCAAAGTCTCTCCTCAGACTTATGGGTTCGATACGGCAAGTGAGTTGGGGTCGTCGAAAATTCTCACAACCCGTCGTTTAACCGAGTCAAATGGGCCAAGCTGGTATCCGGCTGCACCCGCCCAGAGATAGCAGCAGTACTCTACATGGGGCCGAACTTGTGACTTGTAAAGCAGCAACCTTTGCCCCTACGTGAAGTACTGCTAGTCTCTGTTGAGTACACCAAGTTTTGTGGACACCAATTATTTTAAGTTTATTGTGAAAAACACACATATTTTGTTACGCAGCAACTTACACGTATTAACTTATATATACTCTGTCCCTAAGTGCTTTTAAACCAACATGGTTAAAAAATAATTGTCTACATAACATTTGACTGTGTAAACATCAACCACTGTTTTGGTTGAGGTGGAATCCTCATGGATATTTGCATGTACCAGGGCCGGTTGCGGTGTAAAGTTTATAGCGGAAACCGCTTTAGTACTCTTCCAAAACCTCCTACGGGGCTGGCTCACTACGATATCGTATCGTATACTTCCTTGATTCGGGACAGTGAAGGAGATACTCCACTATTCTCCTCATAGAGAGACACATTTGGCACACGTTAACCTTTTCCACGAGGGGGGTCTACGAGTACTCCCAGAAGTGCTGCGGCTTCAAAATTTCGCAGGCATACAATACAATACCTGAATCCTCATTAGAGCAGCAAAAAAGCTCTTTCGATATGTAAAAACCTATCCTATCAAAATATTATATAATATAGTCACCAGAATTCAGAATTTAACCAACATTCGATGAAGATCAGATATGTAACCTTTTCTCGAAAACTTTCTAAGCTATTTAGCTAAAAGGTTCGTGCAGCGTTCGGTTACCATCTCAATATTAAAGTTTATTTCAGCCGCCGAAATCGAAGTTCGCGTTCATATTGCCTCACAAATTATTAATTTAATATTTGAAAGTGGATCTTATTTGCATGGATTCCCTCTGAATGTTATAAGTTCGTTCAGGATGCCTAACAGCAAATGTACGCCAGATTGAAATTTTTAAGAATATATAAGTTCGAAATAGCATTATATTTGTTTACTTCAATATTAATCCCTAATCCTGCAAACTCTTTAAATATGGTCTAGAAATCAAAATTTAGTATGACTCTTATAAGTTTTTACCTCAATTAATGGAATTACAGAGCATAACAGACATTTGGTAGGTAATAGGGTTCCTCATTGCATCTAAAACTCATATACGTACTTCTTGACTTAATTGTTAATAACCTCGGCAATGTCTCTTGGATTGTTTACGGAAAAACTTTTCCAATTTGAAAATTACTTTATCTTTCAGATTGTTCTGGTGCGTGATTCGAATAAAAGCATCATATGAACGGATTAAATTAATGCGGGCTCTTAAGATAATTGGATATTTAATATTAATAGTACATTGCCTATTAATGGTGGTAAGGAGAGGTGACTTAAAAGCCTAAGGCCGAAGGTCAAAGACTGTAATTTTTTATTACATTAACGAGTAAATAAAAAAAATATAAGGTGAATAAATTAATAAACTCACCGAAACACAATTGAGATGGCGGGAATAGATAAGACAACGCCAACTCCTTATCTAGATATCGACCACTAGATATCTAGATAATTTATGAATTAGAAAGTTGTGGCTAAAGTTAAAACTTGTAATTGTTAGCTTGTTTGCAGTGTAGTATTATAGTAGATTATACAAGTGAAAAAAGAGTGATTGAAATTCGAGGGACTAAGTTGGATTTCGAGAGAGCGAAGGATTCTAGATTAGAATCCTGAGCGGAGCGGGATACAAGGATCGAGATTTTTTTTTTTACGAGTTGTGTACTGTACTTTTTACCATTGACTGCGAAAGAATAAATATTAGCATAGTATTAATAGCTATCATTTTATATTATAATTAGTAATAAGAGAACAAAGGATTTGATATTTTATAACATTAAAAATTTATAGTGAAATTAGAAACAGTTTTCGAAATTGAATGTTACATTTTTGTTTGGTTTGGTAACTGTCTTATTTGATAAAACTTGGTTATTTGGCAAATTTTCTGTATTTTGTTGCTGTGGCTGAGATTGCTGGAAAATTGTCGTTTCACAAAGGCTTTCTTTACATGTTGAAGGGAGCGCCGGAGAAAGTGTCGCCACAGGGTCAACAGTAGACGGTTTCAGATTTATGCTTTCAACTATTCGGTTGCATCTTTTGGATTTATTTCAATCGAATCCTCAATATAGCTTCGTGGTGTTTTATTTCTATAAGATCAGCACCTGAATTTGCTAAAAGGGGGGCAGAACTTCTACGGAAGCAATGTCCTGTGTACTGTTTGGGATTAATAAATTTATAAATGTAGCAATCTCTCATGGCATTGCGCCTATTTTGTTGATTCCAATAATAAATAAATAATAATAAATATTTTTGGACATTACACACAGCGCCGTCTGGCCCCAAAGTAAGCAGAGCTTGTGTTATGGGTGTCAGACAACGGATACAGATACATATATATTACTTTTTTTTTGAAAATACATACATATTATACATAAATACACCCAGACTCAAGACAAACACAAAATGTTATTATTCACATAAATGTTTTTCCAATGCGGGAACCGAACCCACACCCTCTGCGCAGCAGTCGGCAACTAGGCTGCGAGGCAGTCTAATTGGTTGCCGAGTACCTTTTCCGCCATGGTATTGTATGAAAAACCTATCGGTTTTTGTATTAGCAGGCCGTAAAGCTTGATTTTCGTATTTTAGTCGTATTACAAACGTTCCATCAATTTTTAGGGTTCCTTAGCCAAATGGCAAATACGGCATTAAGATTTTCACACAATAATAGAAAAAAAAAATTAGATTTTTGGGGTTCCCCGTACTTAGAACTGAAACTTAAATTTTTTTTTTTCAAACCCATATGTATGGGGTATCTATGGATAGGTCTTCAAAATGATATTGAGGTGTTTAGTATCATTTTTTTCTAAACTGAATAGTTTGCGTGAGAGACACTTCCAAAGTGGTGAAATGTGTGTCCCCCTCCCATGTAACTTCTTAAATTCTTCTTTAATAACTAAAAAAAATATATGATGTGCATTACCATGCAAACTTCCACCGAAAATTGGTTTGAACGAGATCTAGTAAGTAGTTTTTTTTAATACGTCATAAATTGTAAACCGCAATTTACCTTTCATTCAATCAACTCAAATATAAAAATATTTTTGTTTGTGTTTGTAACCCTCGGTGCGTGAGTCCAACTCGCACTTGACCGGTTTTTTGTTTTCGTATCAGTTAAAACAATTAATAATAAGTTATCTTCTGCATCTGCAATAGGCCCCATGCAATTCACATAAAATAACCACGGTAACAGATAGAAAAGAACCTACATTGGCAGGAGGTTTTTTTTTTAATTTAACCAGCCAGTATTAAGTTAGGTACTTTCAGCGCGTTTTATTCACCTTTTCACATAATTCTTGCTTGTTCCAAATTCAAAATCATTTTATTCACTCAGTGAATAAAAGAGCGTTTTATTCACTGTTATCGATGAATAAAGTGCCCCTTTTTGAGTGGCAATGGTTAAAATATAATGATAATATTTATACAAATTTAATCTACATTTAGAAAAAACATTTTAAAATGCTACCCACCATACTATATGAAATTCTGTTCTGAAAATTGCTGGCATGTCCAAAATAATAAATTTTCCTGGAAATTCCTTATAGGTTTTTTCCCAATTTTTACAACTGAAACTTTGGGAAAGTATCTAGAATATCACAAATAGTCTTTCTATTCTTTATTCTGTGCTAATAGTATACTAAACAGGACCAGATCCGTACACCTTATTAGAGTTACTCAGGTTTGCGGTCTGACCGAAGCAGCTGGTCATAAATATTAAACAGACTCGAGTTTCTCAAGCGGTTTATTTTCCAGCCACGTAGGTAGTTCGTTGCTCTTTTATTAACTTTTTAGTTTTTATAAAATAATTTACTCTGGAGCAAAATAGAAGATTACGCTTACTGAGAAGTTTAGACGAGAATGAAGAGAAAATTGAGAAATTGACTGTTTTCTGCAAATGTCTAATTTATGAAAATTTCTTTTCATAATTAGGGACAGTTCCAAAACTATCAGTTTTTGCGTTTGTGATAAAAATCTTGTATGACTTTAGAAATTTTTGCTAGGACAATTTAAATGGTAAAAGATTCGGAAATTTAGTTTTATTTTGCATTACTTTTTTTTTTATTCTGGCTCCATCGCAGCCAAATTGGTAGTGTGGCTGGCTGCTTTGCTTAGGGTATGGGTTCTCCTGCACTGGACAAACATTTATGTGATAAACATTTGTGTTTATCTTGAGTCTGGGTGTACATGATATGCATGTATTTACAAAAAAAGTAATTTTTATATCCGTTGTCTGTTATTTATAACACAAGTTTTGGGGCCAGACAGCGCTGTGTGCAATGTCCAAAAATATTTATTATTATTGTTATACTTACTGAAAAATTTACTGAATTATTTTTTCTTCGTTCGTGATGAATGAATCAACACTATTTTCTAACAAATAACTTTTTGTTTTGGTGCTTAGCCCGCATAAATTTAAGTTGTTGCTGTGACCTTTCTTACAGAAACTCTATTATTAACTGGGATAAACTCCATTGCACTAGTGCAAGGTGAAGGAACATTTCCCCGGAGTCTGATGCATTTTACCAACTTTTTCCTTAAAAATTCCTAATTTTTTTTTTTTTCAGACCCTTTGTTATGTATCTCAATTTCATATTGAATCCTTTTCAGTATGTTTAATAAGGCTTTGGAATGATATTATTTATTTAAGTAGAAAAGTTAATTTTTTTCTTTCTTTTTGCAGCACATTTTTGTCTAAATAATTATAGTTTATCATTTGCATTTCCTTTGTTCTAAGAGCCAAGTTATTTTCCGTTGTTTTTTTTCATAATTAAGATTTCCCGTTTAACTTTTATGTTTAACTTTTAATTATGTACTACATAATGTATAAGAATACAGAGCGTAGTGAAATATATGTATGTATTATGATTGTTACTAATATACTTTTTATTATTGTTGTAAATAAATATTACAACGAGCAAATAAATATTTAATTAATTTAAATATACAGGCAACAGGAATACATCTTCTGTGAGAATTTCATCTTCAACAACAAAAGATAGACAGCGGAGTCTTAGTAATAGGGTCCCAGTTTTTACCCTTTGGGTACGGAACCCTAAAAAGACCCTTTAATACCGTTTATCAAATATTAGGTCTGCGTAGTATTTTTCTTACTCTGGCAATACCTTATTCACAGCCAGAACCCCTTAAATATTTTAGTAGTGACCTTTTACCCCTAAGTTTTTATTGAATACAAAGTAAAAGAATATTTTTTTTATACCATTTAAGTGGCAAACAAGCTTACGGTCAGCCTGATGGTAAACGGTCACCGTAGCCTATAGACGTTTGCAACACCAGGGGTATCACTCGCGTTTTGCCGACCCTTCAGAAATCTAATAACTTCTTTCTTGAAGAAGCCTATAGTCTAGTACTTTGAAAAAAACTTTGGCAGGGAGCTCATTCTATAACCCAAGCGTTCAATTATAAAATTAATGTAAGTACAATTTTTAAGGATATAATAGGACAAACTTTACTTTGTAGTTAAAATAATGTTCTCCCATACATCAATATAGGTTTGTCACGATCAATTCTTTAACTGCGAATGGAAGTTTGTAATCGTAATCATTTTAAATGTACTACACAATAAAAATTTTCGGATTTTTCTTTTTATTTGTGCTGTCAGACCTTGCTTTTAGCAAAATTATATGATTGTAGATCAACCCTATTTGTTTCGATTGATTTACAAGTGTCAAAATATGTTACAGAAATGGACTTATTTTTTTATGGCATTAACAATTGATTTTGTACAACTCCAAGGGTGCGTAGACATAAAGTATTTTATATTAAAATCAACTTGATTATTACCTTTACAGGTTTTTGAGAAAATAGGTTCTTCATAGTTACACAACACAGACAGACGAACAAGACTGTAAGGCTTCTCTTATTTCCTTTTAAGGTAAGGAACCCTTAAACTACAGAAACGATTTTGTCAACATTTAGTTACTGTTTCATAAGTCAACTTGTAAAGCAACTAACATGTATTAGATATGCCTTTGATTAGAGTCAACGCTTCCGTCTTGTGCATGCCTCTCAAAGCTAACTCCGTCAAAGCATCCTCGTCTATACAAGATTCGATCGGAGTTGGTACTTTGACGTAGTCAGACAGTTGAATGAAGTCAGACTCACTCATGTATTGTCATAGGACACTTTAATTTATTCGGTAATGCACTACTAAGTAATATTAACTATAATCGCATTTGAAATTTAAATTACTGTATTTTTGCTTTAGTTTTCTTTTTACTGATGTTGCAAGAATACGAGTTGCCTGATGTAGAGCGGTTATGATTGTCTATGGACGTTTGCATGACCAAAAATATTTATTGGGTTTCACTAAATGGAAATTTTGAAAGTTACCAACGCAGCTTCAACAAAATTTACAAAAAATCAGCTGAAAGTAGTTTTTAAATAGATTTTCTCGGAAAACGAAGTACTAGAGTATAAAGCCTATGTTACTTTTCGGGAATCTATTTAAAGCCGAATTATAACTAATCAGTTTGCCTGTCTGTCTATTAACGTTATATAAAGACAGACAGACAAACTCACTTCGGTATTTATAACATAAGCATGTTCAAAGCATTATAATTTAGTTAACGTAACATTTAAACAGGTCCCAATTTAACTTTAAGTAAAATCAATTCGACTGAAAGCCAGTGTACGAGATATCCTAAACTAACTTTGGCCATTTAAAGCGTATTTCCGTTGACAGAAAGCTTTATGTAAAGCTTTGGCTAATAAGACCATGGTAACCTTAGGATAGTTTGAGATCTACTGTGTTTTTGAGACTGTTATTTAACCAGTAGGAGCTGTTAATAATTTTAATAAGAACATTTTTTGGAAGTAAAAGAAATACTACTTAATCAGATCCGTGGTTGTAGAATTAAAGAACTACCGAACAGGCAATATGTATGAAATAAAATATTATCGTCATCTTATCAGCTTGAATTGAAGCCTCCTCTATGACACACTATTTCTCCCGGTCCCCTGCTTTCCGCATCCAGCCACCAGCGACCCTTTTAAGGTTGTCGGTCTACCGGGCTGAAGGGCGTTCCACGCTTCGCCTTCCCATGCGCGGTTACCCTTAACGTTGTCCAGTCCTGTCCTAGACGTCTGCTTCAACGTCCATCCGTCCTAAATAAAATATATATAATAATAAATATTTTTGGACATTACACATAGCACCGTCTGGCCCCAAAGTAAGCAAAGCTTGTGTTATGAGTACCAGACAACGGATACAATTACATATATATTACTTTTTTATTTGTAAATACATACATATCATACATAAATACACCCAGGCTCAAAGCAAACACAAATGTTTATCACATAAATGTTTGTCGAGTGCGGGAATCAAAATCATACCCTTCGTACAGCCGCCGGCCACACTACCAACTAGGCTGCGATGAAGTCGATATAATAATGTATATTAAGATTAGTTTGTTAATTTTATTGAATAATTTTATATTAGTAATTTATTAATAGTTTTATAACACATAATGCTTTAAATACTCACCGTCAGGTGCGCAAGTCTTGTCTCCACCGTCAGGTGCGCCACCCTTGTCTCCACCGTCAGGTGCGCCACCCTTGTCTCCACCGTCAGGTGCGCCACTTTTGTCTCCACGTCCCTGACTATAGCTATCTAAGAATAGACTGTATGATTTTTATTGAGAGAGTTACGAGAAATTTACTAACAACAAACCAAGAACAAGTTACAACAAAGTGCATTGAACTAAAAACTGCTAAGAATGATTGCTGGATTAAAAGGAAAAGACGCTTACCTAGTTTAACTGCAGTTGTGATGCAGATGTCGGTTTTAGGGATGTTTCAGGTTCCAGAATTCGTTACTTCGTCACGACTTACTTTGAAAAACCGAAAACCCTCCAAACACAACTTTACTTCGTTGTGATGGAAGAATTTTATTCGGTAAGTTTTTCACAAAAGGACGATATCAAACAAATTACGAGACTCTACGATAAAACTCCTTTTTTCGTTCGTAATTTAAAAGCTTATGTTGACAGGAATACAATTGTTATTAATACTATCTTTGACTCTGACTACATCATAGACAATGTGCAAAATTTAGATAAACACAGTTTTCATTCAGTAATAGATGAATATGTAGCATATCATGCAGATTTTTTGTCAATCCATCACATGCGATTCAATTTTAGTACCGGATAAATAGATTTTCATTCGTTATACAAGAAAATAAAATCGAACAGAAAGGAAATAAGATCAATAAAATAAAATACTGCAGGCTGTTTAGCTTCCTCGGATATAAAGTGGCAGCAAATAAGTCTGTGGACGGCAGTTATAGGAAATCCGGGAATGTTTCCGTAAATCCCATGCGACGTGTTCGACTATACGTTTTCTTTCCCTAGGGACTTTATTCTTTTACAATACTAAGATAGCAACAAGTTTTACGTACACATATAGGAACTTTTAAATAGAAAAGACAGTTAAAATTTTTTATTAAAAATTAATTTGGCACTTCTTCGCTTTAGGTGTATAAATAATAAATATAACAAGATTTTTGACTGATAGTAAAAATAAAAGGATAAGACAAGAAAAGAGAAAGAAGAAGTGATTGTTTTATAAAATAATTTTATTTGCGTTGCTTACTTGCCTCAGCCATTATATACCGCACTGCAGGGGCTCTGGCCTCTCCTTGGAGAAGGAAGCTTAGTCCATCGCACTGTCCCAGCGTGAATTGGCCATATACAACCTGTGGACTTGGCGGACGTTTGTCGAGTAAGTGGCTTATCGACTCTCAGAGTTTTTAACTTAGCCATTAGACCTATGACTTGGCTTAGCGATTACTATCATAATATGACAACAGGCAAAATAGACGGTTTAGTAATAGTAGTAATAGAAACTCAGAAAAATATGACACTATGTGGGGTAACCTTGCCAAAAAATTCATATTAGTTACAATTTAAATTACAAATTTAATGAATTATTATAGAAAAATCGTGATTAGGAATATTCTTGTTTAGATAAAAACAGAACTGCGTCTGAATCTAGACACTAACTGGAAAAATGAGCCACTCTTGGACCTTTTTTTATTTTAACTTCATTATAATACTATATGCCGGTTTACAAAAGGCACCTATCTGTAGAATTTCATTAGAATGGATGAATAAATGTCTAAGTTATAGCACTATGTGACATACGGATGGACGCATGTCGAAACTATAAGACCTTTTGGCTAGGTATATATTAAATGGAACCTCTAAGAAAATTTAAGTATTTACGTTTTGAGACGGTTTTTTCTCATACGACTTTAAATGAAAACTCAAACGCGATAGTAGAGTAACAAATACGCAAAAACCCACACTAAGCACTTCTTATCTCATCTTATAATGTCTTTGCTTGTTTCTAATCAAAATAAGTTAATTTTTAACTTTGTAGTTCTTTTTAACAATATAAAAGCTTTTAAATTTTCTTGTTCCATAACTTATTTAAAGATAAAACGGGATTAAATGCGTTGTTATTTGGCAAAATACCTTTTTCCCGATGTTTCGTCTGGGTTTCACCAGCCTTGGTCACGGGTAGACTAGCGGTACGCAGCATCTTCGGCTTCGAGTGAAGGTGTCCTGATGAACTACCCTCACTTTGTCTTAATACATGTCATAATCACTACACACAACGCTAACGTTGTCCTCGGGTGCGTTCGTTGTTGAAACTCGAGAGCTGTATTTTTATTACAAACTGTATTGTAATATAGTAACTGTATTACAAACTGTCGCCTGCATGGAATCCAGTCATAGGAAAGTACAGCTCTCGAATTTCACCAACGAACGCACCCGAGGACACTGTTAGTGTTGTGTGTGTAGTTTTGTTACCCAATTATTTATCATAATGTGTGTAACGATGGTTTCGTAAATTACAAACCTTACAAAGGGTTCTTCATTAAAGCTATCTTCGACAACAGTCTCGTTGATCCTTCCGTTCATAAACGTCGTAGTTAAGGGTCATCACGCGTCCCGGGGAATGGAGAAGGAAGCTTTTCAATTTGCAAGACCATAAATACGGTTTACGAGCCGGACCTTGCCTAAACACTAGTACCGACATGTCGTTTACGACCAGACAAATAGAACAAAAGGTTTGTTGATTGATGGACGGATGGAAGGAGAAACATTGGTATCTATTTAGTTTCGTTTTAATGACATACGTACTAAAACACTGTCTAAGAATATACCTATAGGCACTCTTTCCCTGATGCACTCTGGTGGTGCTGATGTGTACTAGGGTCTTCAGTCTGGTGACGTTACATTCAACGTACTAGAGTATTTTTCCTAACTCCTTAATTAGGTACCTAGTTACATTGTTAGTTCACACCACTGGTTTTGAAAGTGGGCGACAAAAAAGGCGTATGTTAAGTCCGCAAGCTGCAATTGGCCCGTGTGGTGGATGATGGCCCAAACCGCTCTCGGCCAATGTTAGGGTAGGACGGAAGGCTAGGGAGGTAGGTACTTCAAAGGTATTTTCATCACACTTACTCGTATACAGTGTCATTACGTGCAGGTAAAGTGCGTTTTAAGACCCTAATTACTCCCACGGGCTTTATCATTGCATATTTTACATTCCTCAAGGCAAAGCGGGAGTTCGTAGAACCCACGGGCGATAATGACATATTATGAACGCACCGCGCTCGCTTTACGTACTGTCTGTTTTATCATATACCATTCGTGGCTCAATATATTACGACCTACACGCCAAGCGAGCAATTACAAGATTTAACTTCAGTCAAAACTTTTTAATTCATAAATTCTCCAGATATCCATCTAGAGGTTGCGTTCTCTATAGGTACAACTTCTTTTCTCCCCATTTATTGATTTTTTCACCTTTTATTTTTTATTTATTTAATTGTAAATGTGATTGATGAAAACATTGAGAGTACCACGAGCGGTACAGAAATCACAAACTCGACTCATTAAAGCCTTCGGTCTTCGGCCTTACGATTCTAAAAAGCCTCTCGTTGGGAATTTTCTTCTTACCACCCTTAATACACAATTCACACATGTGAATTAAAATAAAGTATAAAACACAGCACGGAAATGTAATAAGTGATGAATTAGAAAAAAATCCAATCTAGCCACTGATACAGCTAATACTATTTACGTTACCACGTAGAACGTCTGTTATAACAGTTGATGTAATTTTCATTAAATACAGGAATAAGAATAATATTTGCATGTTTCTAGTCACAGTCAAACAAAACCTCAACGGTCCGATTGTAAAACCGTTTCCAGCAATTTAATTGTGACGAGAGAGAGAGAGAGAGAGAGAGAGTGTAAAAGAGTTCATTCAGTTTCTGGATACGTCTATAAAAAATCCGTCAAGTTAGTTAAGATATACTATTTCCAATATTAAGATATACTATTTCCAATATTAAGATATACTATTTCCAATATTAAGATATACTATTTCCAATATTATCAAGTGATTATGTGGCCTACTAAAAATTAAAAACAAAAAATGAGTTGCACTCCGGGAGTGCTGGCAGAAGCGAAAACTTGAATATTAACGTTGTGCATTTTTGATATTATGGAATGGTTAGGGAATAATTTTGCACGAATTGCTTTAATTATCAGTATAAAAGTACATTTATCATTTATGTGGTAAAATACTATATTCATTTATTGCACTATCGTACACAAACATGACAATTTATATTACATTAAAAATTTAACACTTCAGAACTTTAGCCGCACGGTCGAAAGAGAGAGGGATACTTCCTCTCCTACGCCGCGTCGGCGGTCTACAATCCCTCCGTCCTGACGCGAGTTTAACGTTTTTTACCCATCACAAAAAAAGTGCAGAACGCCGCTAAAGAATTTTTCACTACAAAAATGCTGACTCTAGAAATACACTAGTTGGACTCGCGCACCGAGGGTTCCATACCTATCACCATTTACGTATTTACAAATATAAACAAAAAACGTGTGCCGCTAGGCGGTAAACCATCCAAGTACTGAGCCAGCCCAACGTTGCTTAACTTTTAATATCGTTTCTTTTAGTATCGTCCCTAGGGATAAAGTGCAACTTTAATCCCTGTTTACGAAGAACCAACCAGCTCTTTTTAAATGGATGTAATAATAACAAAATTACATAGTATGCGAAAACTGATCCCGTAATATAGTTGTAGGTATCTAAAGTATCCATCTATAAGGGTATCTCAAGATGTGTCTGAAGTTTGAACAATCGTTTGATAATTTAATTCGATATGCCAATTGTGCTAGATTCAGGCATGTGTTGCTAAGCCGATGTTCGGAGCTCCAAAGCCCACAGTACTCTAATCTCTTAGCAAATATTAACACAATAGCTCTCAAGGGCTTAATTAAATTTAAACCAAATATCATAATAGACACTTAGATAAGTATTTAGGTAAAATTTAGTGTAAACGATCCGAAGTTGTACATGTCATTATTGTACATGTTTCTGACATACATTTATTTATGTAAACGCAAACATTACGCATTAAGGGGATGTACTATAGATGTTATGACGAAATTTTGGACAGCATGTTAAATAATAAAAACTGTTGTGGTAAATATATACCCTACCCTTTCTCCCTAAAAATGAATTTGATTGAGTTTCTAGTCCATTAATTGGTTTCAGGTCTGTAATTTAAGAGAATACGATTCGCGGCGCCTCGCAGCGTGCTTCATATAAACGAATTTTCGATTTATTTTTGACATTTACTGATTAAACAGTGTGTAATTTTGTAGTCATGATCAAAAGCCGAATAGCTATGCCTATGGTTTTTCAAAATCCTGAAAAATGTTTTTACTAACTCAATATCTTCATTGAGACCATTTGTATGAAAAGCTAGAATCTTCTATAACTATTAACGTATACAATTTAATAGAAAACTGGCACACTGCAGACCTAGATATTTATTCCTAGAACACGTCTTCAAAATTTCGTAATGTTTAATTAGTAAGTGTCGAAAATAAGTGGAAAATTCTTTTGTATGAAGCACGCTACAAGGCGCTGCGAATCGTATTCTCTTAATGCGTTAACAAACAAGAGACCCTTGACATGTGGACGGATATGTGAATGGACATACGCGCAGTTAATTAGGCACAGATTTTTTTTTGATTTAGTCCTCTATATCTCCATATTCTATGGGAAAAGTCTTGAGTATTTGAACCCTATTCACAGACATCCAAAGAATAAAAATCAAAGCAAACCGTTTAATTACAGGAAAATTGTTGACCAATCTCCAAAAGTTTTAGAACAAAATAGAATACTAAAAAAAAGGCTTTAAGTCTTTTTTTGCTATTCATTTGGTTGAGAACTTGGTTCTCTAAGATGCTCTATGATCATGAAGTAAACTTTATAAGAGCAAGTTTTTGAACAGCTCTGTTAGTAGAAAGAAGTAATTTTCTTATATAAATATTTTAATATAACGAAATTTAATTGTTAATTTGCTGCTATTCCACTAATATTATAAATGCGAAAGTTTGTAACTTAATTACGCTTTCGCCACTGGACAAATCGGAATGACATTTGGCACACATATAGGTTAGGTCCTGGAATAGGTTAAACTTTTAAATCAGTAAAATTCAAAAGTTCCCGCGGGAATAACTATATCTAAGCTTAAACGAACTATAGCTACAGCTATAGCTGGCTATAGCAAACTTCATAAGTATAATTAAAGAGTTCCACGTCGATAACTGAATTTAGGACGGGCGGGGCCGCTGGCAAAATCTATTATGTAATATCCTCCCTGTCTAACGTCAACCATGCGAAACAAAATTTGGAAAAAAAACAAATAGTATTACCTCATGTGTGCCAAGTTTTATCCCGATCCGTTCAGTGGTTGAAGCGTGATAGAGTAAAAAAAACAATCCATTCATCCATCCATCCATTCAGAGTTACTTTCACATTTACAATATTAATATGATTAGTAGGATAACGAAAATGTTATTTAAGGCCATTCGTGTGCCTACAATAAATCCTAAATTCGTACTTATTCTATTCAAAGAGAAACACAAGAAAAACTTATAGTCCGACCCGTAAATAGAAAACAATTTATTTATTCAGTTATTGACAGCTTTGAGTCGGATAGATATTTTGCATTATACACAATTGTATTTTTGGTAACATCAATAGATCAATAAACGGAAAATAAGCAGAACGTCTCATAAACTTAATGTATCTCACGTAGAGGCATTTAACATGACTAGTTCGGTTCGTTACAGAAACTTTCATGCGACTGCCGACTACGGAATGTCGCGCGACGTGACACAACTTCCTAACTACGTCAACTATCAACTGTTGCTCGCAATCAACTCACGCAGACACAATTAATATTTTGTAGACTTTATTTATTATTTGTCACTAAGTAGTGGACCGGCTGAAACGAACGAACGAAGCAAAAGAAATAATTTATTTATTTCTTTTTTTATTTATTTATTTCCACTAAACACTACTTTTACAGAATAACCTACCCAATATTAACCTATTCAGCAATGTTGACTGTAGTACTAAAAAAAGATAATACAAGTAATATAAAAAATATTAAAATTATTTTAAGTTTGTAACATATTGCCCACAATGCTGTCATAGTGAATTCACTCAAAGCCCAATGGAATATATCAGTATAAGTTGCAATTACGTTCAGATTACGAAGTGCTCGCGTCATAATATCTAATTAAGGCGGTTTAACTACCCAAAAAGCGCCGCCAAAAGATGTTCTTTATTTCCTTTTTGTACAAAACACATTTCAAAAATGTAACAAACCAATGACAAGATATTTTAAGGACGCTTTACGTCATTTATCTGCTCACACTCAAAGGTATATTCAAGATACCGTTCTAAAAATGGCTTAAAACTAGTTCCAAAGAATTGATTTACAAAATTTTTGAAATTTCTTTTCTACAAAGAGGAAAAAAACTTTTGGTGGAATAAGTAAGCCTTAACGTCAAACTCTTTTTTTGACGACTTTTATTAGTTTCATTTTGTTGTATATTTATATGTATATATATATAAATGAAATGTCTTCTTCTGTAAATTGTTGTTGGACTGAAAGGCTCTGAGAATATCCAATAAAACTTGGACTCGTCTCACAAATCGAAATTAGAAAATAAATTTGTGTCTCGTCACGAGAATTGGTCACATGTCGAGTAGAATGGCCATAGCTAATTGTCGGGATGTAAATTATATTGAAAAATTTTGGTCATAATATAGATAGGTATATCGATATCAAAAGTTGCCTTCTTTCTATGGACTGCACAACTATATTTTGCGCCAGGGTCCAGGAATTTCAATTTTCGAAACTGATTTCAAGTACCTATCTAATGATTTTTTTTATAGGATGTAGAAAACGCTACTTATGGAAGAGAAGAATGAAGGCAAAGCAGCATTTGATGTTTTTCTTATGTCAATACCACCGAATTTAATAGGTAAACAACACTGTCTATAACCAAACAGAATTTAGTTTCATAGAATTCAAATATTTTAAATAAAAAATGGAAACCATATTAGATTCGCCATTTTGAAAACTGAAAAAGATTAGGATTCACCTCACTCAAAACACCAACAGAACTGAGTTTTATCGAAATCGAAAAAACTATTAGCAAAGTATGGGCTAAATTAACCGAAAAGAATAAATTAAAAGTTTACAAAACTAATAATTATTATGGCAAACGCACGCGTCAATGGATAATTCCCACGCTAATAAATGAAATACCCCCAGATATTTAAAAAAATGTAAAATCTAAGATTCATTTTAAAAGCATACTATGGAAATACTATATCTCGAAATGTACTTAAAATTATTAAATAAAAAGACACCATTATTTTTTGTTATATTTAATTAAAGTTTAGTTTCGTATTATATACTATCATATAATGATGTATAATGTATAAATACGCAATTTAGTACCATATTATTACAGATAATAATGTACTAGTACCTAAGTTGTTAGTAAATATTAATGCTTTCATTATTACTATCTTAAATTATATTAGATATAAGTAATAATATTTGTGAACACTAATGCATGATTGCTTATAATATTTATTCTATAAGTAAGTTAAATGTAAACGAGAACCGCTGCCGACAAACTGTTTAGACAGTTTGGCAGATAATAATACATCTATATATTGATTTGTGTAAGGAAAAAAAAAAATAAAAAAATTGCTGGTTTAATAAAAAAATCATGAAGACTTCAGGTAAAGCAAATCGGTCTATTAGTTTTCAAGCTAAGCGATGCGACAAATCAAATTTGTCAACTAAACTGTGTGTTATTTTTTATTTGATTAGCACGGACTAACGTTAGGAAGTAATGTCACGTGGTGCACGAAAGCAAGACAACATCCTGTTGTCGGGTTGTCGGGCGTCGTGCAGAAGTTTAGTTAACGAACAAAACTAACTAAAGTGATGTTAATAAACGTCTGGACGCGCGAGACATTTCCTTTATTATTAGGTTTATTTATTACTGGGTTGGATTTCTATCCAGATTTGACAGGATAATATATCGATCTGCCTTGCCTTGGTAATATGAAATTGTTACCAAATTATAGTTGAAACAAAAGTCATTATATCATTATAATGAAATATATTGGTGTTTTTAATATGTAGGTACATATATTGAAATATGTTATAATGTAACATATTAATAGGCACATTTGCTAAGCTAAAGCAATATACCTAAAGTACCTATAATATTTTTAGTAACGTAGTACGGTAGCACTACGGGTGCAGAGTTCGGAAATTTGGTACTGCAGCAGTTCACTCATTCGTTAACACGACTATTTCGTACAGCAATAAATGGGGAAAACAATTCGAAAATGCAGACACTCGATGCGTTCGGACTGAAATGTAACGGGATAGATAATTCCACGTTTATCTTCTATAGGTTTCGTTTATACAAAAAATATGTAGCTGGCAAGAAAATATATATGTATAGAAAAAACCTGCTTAAGTGCGAGTTGGCCTCTTTTTTGACACAAAACTTAACTTTTATTTTATCTGTAAAGTTAAGATACTTGATTATTTATCAATCCCAATTATTTCAGATTTTTGATTCATTTGAGTAAGCAATCTTCTCAGATAGGGGTGGGAAGGTACGGTTTTTTTTTGAAGATAATAATATACATATTATCCCTATATGTAAATTAAAAGTAACGTATACGTACATATGACGTAGGTTAGATGGTTAATCACAATTTAAAGCCTGTTTTTTATAACAACCTATATGGCGTTAAAAAGTAATCTTACTTGGACATTGATGCAGTCAAGTTAAATCTATAACTAAATTTTACTTGTAGTTGCTAGGACAAACTTTCCGAATTCAGATCAAAGCTCAAGTGGCTCCCAATTCGACTTCGCCGGGATGCTCATGTTCTCTTTCTTCTATATAACGTCCTGTTCAATCCAAACACACCAGTATACTTAAAGAAACGTTTTAATTTTATCGAAAATACTTCTCTTCGAGAGACTACACGCTGGATGCTAAAAATTCCTTTGCATTCCTCACAATTTTATAATGATTCTTTTACTGTAAAGACTGTTAGATTATGGAACGCTTTACCTTTAGAAATAAAAAGAGCAAAATCGAAGGCAATATTTAAAAATCTTATTATTGCTCATTACTTGAAGAACTAAAATAACATCACTACCTATATTTGTTTATATATATTTACTTATACGTAGTACTATTATAATTATATTTATTATACATGTGTATTTATATATGTACTTCTATTTATGTATATTTATACATACATTATTCATATATGTTATTTATGTGTAATTATTTATTTTATATGCATTATTGTAATATATATATACTTCTTAATAACTGTATCGAAACACACCTACTATACTTTGTTTAACTTTATTATTTCCTCTACCCAAAGGTTGTCTGGAAGAGATCGCTTTAAAGCGATAAGACCGCCTTTTGTTTTTCTCTATTTGTAAATATGTTTTGTTTGTAATTTTTTTATGTTGATGCAATAAAGTATAATAATAATAATAATAATAATAATAAAACTTGTAGTTGCTAGGAAAAACTTGTAGTTGTTAGGAAAACAGCCTTGAGACAGACAAATAGACTGAGACCATGAACATTAAAAGAGTAAAGAAAAAATACCTTTAAAATGTAATATTATAGTAGTACAGTTTTAATAAAAAGGGTATTCAAAAACTATGCTTCTAAATTAACGACGAAAACCGTCGTAAATTAAATGACTTAACAATTATTTTGCGAATATTTTTTCAGGAAACAGTGTGCTTTCATATTTAGGATTAAAGTTGTTACGAGAAATGTAGGCAGTGACAAAGAGAAAGTTTCCTAGTTATTTATACTACTCCAGTTAAACTGCGGCCTCACTGAAGAGGGTGAAAGGTAGTTAGCGATAGTTTCGGCGAGGGTTGCGACAGGAAACCATTCGTATGAATTTATGTTTCCTTACGGCTGTTTGTTACGTCATTACCTACTAATGTTTCTGGGAAATTAATTTTCTTTTCACTATTAATCGTTAGGTACCCAGTATTTTTGAGGCGTATTATGTTTCACTGAATTACAACTACAGATCTATGAATTTATTTTATTGACTATTGGCAAAGTAATAGTTACGATTTCTACTTATAAAACCTCTTTTTTAAGGCAAAAAGAAACAGTTTGATTGTAATTTTTTTATACCACTAAGGTGGCAAACAAGCACACAGTCAAGTCAAACATTAACTGGATGTAATAATAGTGATAGTGCTGTAATATTATTATCATCCGTCATAAAACCCAAGAATACACAAAAAATAACTATTGTTGAACTATGGTCATTTTATACATGTTTGCTAATTTGTGACCTCAAGCAGTATAGCCATGTTTGAGGTTAGTATTTATGATGTTAAAATTAGTGATAGGCATGACATAGGACTTTCCGAACGACTTAGTACCGCAACATTAACATGGGTTTTAACATGTTCGGGTGAGGTATTCAACATGAGGTCATTATTTCCAAAGATTAATAACTTTAGAATGATTAGTTACTCTACCTGACATATCTTAGATAAGTTAGCGGGTCTTTAAAGGCATTTAATTTTTCTTTACTACTTTGGCTAGTTACAGAAACGCGACCGAGAGGACCGGCCACGGAATTTCGCAATATTTCAACTGTTGCTGGCAAACAATTCACACTGCAGCAAGTTTATTATTTTACTTCATCTTATTTTAAAACCCTTGAAATTTTCTTATTTTGAAAGTTTTGACACAGCTTTGAGTATCTTACCCCTGAATCGAAACCTGTATTGCGAAAGTGCCTAAAACTTATAAAATTAAAATAGCAACGAGAGCTGGCTGACACTGCGTCTGAAGACGCGTGTAGGCAACTTTATGGAGACGGACAGACTGCTATCCTACCTAACTCATGTTATGTAGGACAACAGAGTAAATGCTGAACAGTGCATTGCAGTGCTTTATATAAGTTACGGCTTTCGTCATTGAATGATGTCTAGTATTAAGTGTAGTAAGAAGAAAATTACTAACGAGAGGCTATTATAGGCTAGAAGCCTAAGGCTGAAGACCGAACGCTTTAATGAATCAAGTTTGTAAAGTCTGTACCACCTGTATCACACACAATGTGTTTCATCACATTTAAGAGTAAATAAATAAAAATATAAGGTGAAAAACCGATGAAGTTCAAGTTGGAATTGCGCACCGAGGGTTCCGTTTACGTAATTTACAAACACCAACAAAAAAAAGTGTGCTGCTAAACGGTCACCCATCCAAGTACTGACCAAGCCCGACGTTGCTTAACTTTGAATATCGTTTTCAACAAACAAATACTTTACTCTTATAAATAAATTAGTTAGATGGCGCTTTAACAGTAACTTAAGACTGTATATGACACATTTTTTGTTAAAAACGATATTTAAAGTTAAGCAACGTCGGGCTTGGTCACTTTGGATGGGTGACCGCTTAGCGGCACACTTTTTGTTTGTGTTTGTAAATTACGTAAAACCGTGACACGGAACCCACGGTGCGCTAGTCCGACTTGCACTTGACCGATGTTAATAATACGCAAGTTAGTTTACGTAATTTACAAACACAAACAAAAACAAAAAGTGTGCCGCTAAGCGGTCACACATCCATGTACTGACCAAGCTCGACGTTGCTTAACTTTGAATATCGTTTCCAACAAAAATAAAATAGCTTACTAAAACACAATTGTAGGTAATAGCGGAAATTGAAGTATAGACAATAAATTAAAAAGTTTTGGCTGAACTTAAATTAGTAATTGCTCGCTTAACGCGTAGTTTAATCTTGAATCAAAAACTGCGCTTTAATACATACTTGATAGAATAGATAGTACGTAGAGCGCGCGCGGTTCGTTCATATGTCATTATCGCCCGTGGGTTTTATGATCACCCGCTTTGCCTCAAGAAAAGTAAAATTTACGAAGGAACAGCCCGTGGTAGTAGTTCAGGGCTTAGCTCCCGTTTTATCAGCTTGTAATGAAACTGTTTACGAGTACCTAGGTGTCATGAAATAAAATAAACTCCGAGGGGAATCCGTATAAATACGTGCCGAGTGACTTAGTTGAATTACTTGCAGTTAACGACCATGTTTAGGCCAGTATCAGGGTCACCACTGAAACATAAAAAATACAGTTAAAAAAATGCTAGGACACAATTAGTATCAGAAATAAAAAAAAGTTTGAATCGCAGATATTTTTTACTTGTTTTAAGGATTTTAAAGTAATTACTGAAATTTCTTTTCGAATCCTGTGATATAAAAAAATAAATACAATAAATTATATATGTAGCTCAAATTATAAATTAATCAAAGTAAGTTTATATTTTTATTAGATAATAAATTTCAAGCAAAATAGGATAACACAAGAGATCTATGATTAGGATCTCCGTAATATGATACACAAGTTCTCCCTAGTTTACAATATCACAAATTGAGGGAGGCCCCCTCTATCTTCTTATTCTGCCTCACCCACACATCCCTTTATAATTGAGTCGTTCCTTTTCAGAACTTGTCTGATCCCTCTTATTAAATTTTAAGGTTATTAAGATTTTTCGTCCTATTTTAATTCAATTTATGGAAGTATATTTTTATATTAATTTACTACTAAGACGAGTGCTATATACAGTGTCTGTCGGCCAAATGTTTAAGACCACTTGTTAAATAAATTATCATGTATAAAATATATAAAATTATATATTATGAAGAACAAATCTGCACACCTGCACATTCTATTGTTGCCAAGGAACATTTAAAAAGTCATTTTTTTATATATACCTGTCAGTTACCACATCATAAATGTGTATTGATTCAGTAAAACAAAAAGTTCAAAGCTAGAGCTAGGTGTGTTGTTAAGAATTAGGCAGTTTTAATATTAAAATAACTCTGTCTTTCTGTTACCTCTTCACGCTTAAACCGCTGTGCCGTTTAATATGAAATTTGGCACAGAGATAGTTTAAGTCCCGGGAAAGGCCATAGGCTACTTGAAAACGTCAAGCGCGAGTCGGTTTTTTTTTATAATTGAGGAATTGCCGTTGAAATCCTACACCGAGAACCGAATTTAGGGTGGGTGGAACCGCGGGCAAATTTGGCATGTAGATAGTTCTAGTCCTGGGGAAGGACATAGGCTACTTTAAAATGTCAAATGTGACTCAGTTGTTTTTCTATAGTTGAGGAGTTGCGGTTGAAATCCTACATCGGTAACCAAATTTAGGTGAAACCGAGGGCAAAAGCTAGTAATTAATATTGCCGAATTTAGACTCTAGCTTAGTTATTACTTAAAAAAAGAACCTAAAATGAATGTTACAATTGTAAGCCTAATTTTCAGTAACGATCCACAAGTGCATAAACGTCGCAGTTAAGGGTCATCAACAGTCGAGGGAAGGAAGCAGGAAGCTCTTCAATTTGCGGGATCATAAACGTGCTTTATGAGCTGGACCTTAACTACAGTTATATGAGACGAGACGTGTTCGAGTTTGTGCATAGATACTAGGCCTTGATGGACAACCTTGTTCTGTTTAAGCGGTCACAGTTAACTTTCTGTACCGTGTTTAGGTTAAAATGGAATGTTTAAGTCAGCCGTTTCTGTGTCAAAATTTAAGTATGGGAAATGGTTAAATCTAATAGATACAATTTATTTGTTTTATTTTCAAAATTGTTAAATATAATATGTACAATTTATTTGTTTTATTTGCACTATGTATTTAGCTAGATATATTTAACTAAGATAGATAACAATAACCAACAATTCTTGTAGGCTAAATCTTTATTCTTCCGGGCAAAACATTACGAAAGCTTAGTATACATTTCTGGTTTCAACGCTCCCATTTTGGATATTTTGATCTGAATAATGATGTCATGTTTGCGTGGACCTCGACGGTTCATAAATGCGAGTCAGGCTCGCGTACTGCGGGCGCCATTCCACCACAGACCTGACTCACATCTGTCAGATTTTTATTATTTGTTGTTTTACTATAGAGCTTACGCTATAGCCGTTTCAGGGTTAAAGCTTGTATTTATTACTTTAAGATAGAGCAGTAGATTTTTTATAATTTGTTAGAAAATTCGCCATAAGAGCACATATTCTGTGAACATTTCCAGCTTCTACAGTGCAACAAACTCCTCTGACCTGGTGGTCAAACATTAAAACTGCAATCACCGTATTAAAATGCTGTGAACTTACGTGACACTAGCGACAGACACCGGGTCAGAGATGTTTGTTGCACTGAACCTTGTTCTGTGTAAAAGATGAGCCCATTTAAAGTCGGACAGAAAGACATACAGCATAGGCTAAGGAATGCACCTCCGTCAGCACTTAGAATTAATTAATTATAAATTATTTTTCTCTAAAAGAGTTACGAAGCTCTAGATACTTTCTTACAAAAGTACATAGACGTTGTATGACGTCTGCTTGGTTCAGTAATGCTGGCAACATCCAAAAAGTTGGCACATTATCTATGAGTTTTATTCGGGTATTAATAGGGTTATAAATCAGAGCGATAAAACGTTGCATCAGATGCCAATCGTCGTACGTGACGAATGGCTTTTTGATTGCATCCCCTTTTATCTTCGCCACGACTCTGACCCGGTGGGGGTGAGCAGGTACAATGTATTACTGTAATTTATTGGGGTAGAAGTTCGAAATTATCCATGTCATATGTATTATTTTTTTATTTGAACTAAGTATTTTATTTTTTAAACTTATCTTTGTGAGAGTTTTTTAGGTCTTAGTATAGCACCCTATAAGCCAACAGAGCTCTTTACTACGCCTACGATGATTGTCTGTCTGTATGTCATTAGTAGGGTTTTATTTTTCAGACTGAAATAGGTAGACGCTTGAAATTTTATGTGTTATTTAAGTGAATTTTCTAACAAAAAATAAATAAAAACTAACACCTAAAATTTAAAAAGGTCTTCATCCAAGATACACGTTTTTATTGTTTATGCTCTATAGTAAAACCCGTAATTGAAGCTTGTATATTAAACAGGCTTCGAATTTAAAACTCGTGCAAGGTTTATGTATAGTTAAATATCAAATATCAAAAAAATTGCGAGTGGGGGTTTCGTATTCTGTCGTGGTACAGAAGTCCTGTGGCTCTTGAAGCAGATGATTGACGTTTATGATAGAATCATTATCAAGTTATCAAGTCTATTATTTAAATTTTTGCTTATAAAACACCGCAGCAATAGGGCTCTTGTAAAAATATATCCCTCATATCCCCTTGAAGTTTTTCTTATGTTAAAACTGCGAAAACCGCACTGTTCGTGCCATGACCATTTAGGTTCTAAGGCGTAGATGAAAAGATGGCATCTTATCAAGAGTAAACATAGCTACACATAATAAATAAAAATAAATAAGCATCATTATTTTCGCTACTTTTGTCACATGACATACGGTCTTCTCTAAGAAAGGAGTTATTAGATTTTTGAAGGGTCGGCAATGTGCAAATGATCCCCAAGTGTGGCAAGCGTCCATTGGCTGAAGTGACCGTTAACCATCACGGAGACCGCAAGTTTGTTTTCTACCTAAGTATAAAAAGAAAAAATAAAAAAACACACACACAAAGCAAAGAAAACACACGACTTACTAAAATCAAATACTGTCCGTGATGTGGCTGACCAAACTAAATATGTTTTGTGGTTTCAAACAACGATATGAGAAACGACTACGGAACCCTAGGTACACCTAACACGGCCTGACATATGCTTGGCTGTTTTTCTTCTTCCGTCAATTTTAGAAACTAAATTAAAAACATTCAACAGGAAGGCATAGAGAAATCCTTGAATTTCAATTAATTTTGCGTCAAGCCATGTTGGGTCCAATCTATAAATGAGGTTGATAGTCGAGGAGCACCTCATCTACTTAACTTAATAAGTATGACCATTGCTATTTCCAGTTGCAAGTTACTCGACAATCTAAAATCTTAAAATTGGTCCGGACAAGTAACTTCTCTTTGCCTTAATATAAACGATTTTTGCAAAAAATGGACGACATATTGGATCCGCTATCTGAATTTAAAAAAAACACAAAACTTGTACCACTTAAATTATTATTATCGATAGAAGACAAATCGCTACTGAATTAATATTTCTGAAGAGCCAATCAGTTTGATTTCGGGTCAAGGGAAAGAGATTGAGACGTTGATGAAGCAAGTCGGTATATTGGTTCTCAAGATATCCGATCTCAAAACATATAATAAGAACTTTATTATTTAAATCCGATCTCAAGATTCTGAGACATACATGGACAAATATACATATCTTCATACATTTGGTTATTTGGTACATTTGCTTAGAAACTTACATAGGTTGAAATCATTATATGAATATTGTACAATTCTTACAATAGATTTAGATTGATAACCTCCTTTTTTGTAGTCGGTTAAAAAGATAACCTTTATCATCTAGAAGCATCTGACACTAGTAAATTTATTAAAGTTTAGCCTGTATCCTAAACCATTATGATTTAACTTACTTAAAGTAAATCAAACAAAGGTAAATTTGAGTAAAGTGAATCGAGAAACAAACCACAATACGGTTACTAATAGTAATCTTGCTAGAGCAAACATCTCTTATGGCTACAGTTCCTCAAAGCTGCGGTCTAAACGGAGAAGCTGCTCATAAATATTAAACAGGCTCGAGTTCAACTCTAAAATAGTTTCTTTTCAACTCACGTTCGTGGTTCTTTGCCCTTTTATTAACTTATAAGATTAAAAAAAAATTAAAAGCAAAAATAAAAGACTGCGTTAAACAAATTTACAAGACTCCAATTGAACGTGATCTTGTTAGAGTAAATTAAAAAAATATTATGTGGCTAAATAAATTTATTGTCATTATATATTCGTTCTATTAAATTTGCGTCGTTTGTTTTGTTCCGTCGCCTAATAGCTGAGACGGAACCATTTTACTCGTCATGCGCATTCGTCCGAACCGTCTATTCGTATATGTCATATACGCCTCTTCATCTTCCATATTTTCATCTACACCTTAGAACCTAAATGGTCGTGGCACGAACAGTGCGGTTTTCGCAGTTTTAACATAAGAAAAACTTCAAGGGGATATAAGGGATATATTTTTACAAGAGCCTTATTGCTGCGGTGTGTTATAAGTAATAATTTAAATAATAGACTTGATAACTTGATAATGATTCTATCATAAAAGTCAATCATCTGCTTCAAGAGCCACAGGACTTCTGTACCACGACAGAATACGAAACCCCCACTCGCAATTTTTTTGATATTTGATATTTAACTATGCATTAACCTTACACGAGTTTTAAATTTGAAGCCTGTTTAATATACAAGCTTCAATTACGGGTTTTACTATAGAGCATAAACAATAAAAACGTGTATCTTGAATGAAGACCTTTTTAAATTTTAGGTGTTAGTTTTTATTTATTTTTGGTTAGAAAATTCACTAAAATAACACATAAAATTTCAAGCGTCTACCTATTTCAGTCTGGAAAATAAAACCCTACTAATGACATACAGACAGACAATCATCGTAGGCGTAGTAAAGAGCTCTGTTGGCTTATAGGGTGCCATACGAAGACCTAAAAAACCCTCACAAAGATAAGTTTATAAAATAAAATACTTAGTTCAAATAAAAAAATAATACATATGACATGGATAATTTCGAACTTCTACCCCAATAAATTACAGTAATACATTGTACCTGCTCACCCCCACCGGGTCAGAGTCGTGGCGAAGATAAAAGGGGATGCAATCAAAAAGCCATTCGTCACGTACGACGCGGGTTGGCATCTGATGCAACGTTTTATCGCTCTGATTTATAACCCTATTAATACCCGAATAAAACTCATAGATAATGTGCCAACTTTTTGGATGTTGCCAGCATTACTGAACCAAGCAGACGTCATACAACGTCTATGTACTTTTGTAAGAAAGTATCTAGAGCTTCGTAACTCTTTTAGAGAAAAATAATTTATAATTAATTAATTCTAAGTGCTGACGGAGGTGCATTCCTTAGCCTATGCTGTATGTCTTTCTGTCCGACTTTAAATGGGCTCATCTTTTACACAGAACAAGGTTCAGTGCAACAAACATCTCTGACCCGGTGTCTGTCGCTAGTGTCACGTAAGTTCACAGCATTTTAATACGGTGATTGCAGTTTTAATGTTTGACCACCAGGTCAGAGGAGTTTGTTGCACTGTAGAAGCTGGAAATGTTCACAGAATATGTGCTCTTATGGCGAATTTTCTAACAAATTATAAAAAATCTACTGCTCTATCTTAAAGTAATAAATACAAGCTTTAACCCTGAAACGGCTATAGCGTAAGCTCTATAGTAAAACAACAAATAATAAAAATCTGACAGATGTGAGTCAGGTCTGTGGTGGAATGGCGCCCGCAGTACGCGAGCCTGACTCGCATTTATGAACCGTCGAGGTCCACGCAAACATGACATCATTATTCAGATCAAAATATCCAAAATGGGAGCGTTGAAACCAGAAATGTATACTAAGCTTTCGTAATGTTTTGCCCGGAAGAATAAAGATTTAGCCTACAAGAATTGTTGGTTATTGTTATCTATCTTAGTTAAATATATCTAGCTAAATACATAGTGCAAATAAAACAAATAAATTGTACATATTATATTTAACAATTTTGAAAATAAAACAAATAAATTGTATCTATTAGATTTAACCATTTCCCATACTTAAATTTTGACACAGAAACGGCTGACTTAAACATTCCATTTTAACCTAAACACGGTACAGAAAGTTAACTGTGACCGCTTAAACAGAACAAGGTTGTCCATCAAGGCCTAGTATCTATGCACAAACTCGAACACGTCTCGTCTCATATAACTGTAGTTAAGGTCCAGCTCATAAAGCACGTTTATGATCCCGCAAATTGAAGAGCTTCCTGCTTCCTTCCCTCGACTGTTGATGACCCTTAACTGCGACGTTTATGCACTTGTGGATCGTTACTGAAAATTAGGCTTACAATTGTAACATTCATTTTAGGTTCTTTTTTTAAGTAATAACTAAGCTAGAGTCTAAATTCGGCAATATTAATTACTAGCTTTTGCCCTCGGTTTCACCTAAATTTGGTTACCGATGTAGGATTTCAACCGCAACTCCTCAACTATAGAAAAACAACTGAGTCACATTTGACATTTTAAAGTAGCCTATGTCCTTCCCCAGGACTAGAACTATCTACATGCCAAATTTGCCCGCGGTTCCACCCACCCTAAATTCGGTTCTCGGTGTAGGATTTCAACGGCAATTCCTCAATTATAAAAAAAACCGACTCGCGCTTGACGTTTTCAAGTAACCAATGTCCTTTCCCGGGACTTAAACTATCTCTGTGCCAATTTTAATATTAAACGGCACAGCGGTTTAAGCGTGAAGAGGTAACAGAAAGACAGAGTTATTTTAATATTAAAACTGCCTAATTCTTAACAACACACCTGGCTCTAGCTTTGCACTTTTTGTTTTACTGAAACAATACACATTTATGATGTGGTAACTGACAGGTATATAAAAAAATGACTTTTTAAATGTTCCTTCGGCAAGGGTGTCCTAGACGTGTCCGGGTGTCCGTGTGCGAGCAGCTCGAGTCGGGTTCCTTATATAGGTTTTACTCGGTACTATGATTCATTTGCGGGGGATTCCGCTTATACGGCCTCTTCTGATGGTGGATCGTCCTCGATCCTTGATAAGGTGGAGTAGCAGATGTTCTAGTCTAGTAGGGGCATCGATAAGCCATCTTCGACAGGCACTGGAGGTTCTGGAGACTCATTTTCAGCAGGCAGGTCGGTGGTCGAGCAGGCTCCGTTTCGTTCTGTCTGTTTCTGTCTCTGAATCTGTTTGTACTTCTGACCACAGTCCTGTAGTTATGACTACTATCACAATGTTCCCGACAAGCAAGCCATTTGCTACAGAATACAGTTACTCTATCATGGTCCTGACTAGCAGATTCCCTGCTACAGGATAGCGATTTAACAAATGTTAACGCTAAAGCCATTTGCTACAGGGTACAGTTACCCTACCATGGTCCTGACTAGCAGATTTCCTGCTACAGGATAGCGACTTAACAAATGTTAACGCTATGACTCTCATACACTAAGTAAAGATTGACATTCAACGACAATGCGCCTTGATATAGTGCGAACGCTCTAACGACTTGATCGCGAACTCTCAACTTTCGGAGCGAATTGGAACACAACATCAACGCATTCGTTGGAAATGGGTGACAACACTTCACCACTAACAGCGACTTGACGCTACGTCAACGCTTTGTGTGCGACTGACTAGCTAAACAGGTACAGTCTATCATACTCATAATCGAAAAATGCAGCACACGCCTCAAGGCACTACTCTCCTTGCTACAACTGTATTGCGCAGTCATACGAGCCGCTCAGCAAGTCCACTTGTCATGACAGAGCCAGCAGCTGTCAACAGGTTCACGTGCCGTGGCAGAGCCAGCAGCCGTCGGCTCGCACCCTCCACCAGGCACGGCACGCGCGACCTTGTACGGTCCCCGCAATGCAAGATCCAGCTTGCCGGTTGACTGTGCCTTTTTTTTCTTACAAAAACCATGGAATTCATGTCAAAAACAAATTAATCGTGCATTAGAACTGTTCTGTATCAAATCGAACTCGCGTCACTATGTACTTCGACTGGTAGAGATGGATCATAAATGGCAATGGATTCACTACAGGTGAGTCCAGCCCCTAAGAAAACATAACGCCTTTGTTTTGTTTAACCGACAATACATGCCGTCTTTTGTGCAGAGCCAGGTATGTAGCGTCTAAAATAGCTGGCTATGCCCATGAATTGTCGTACCTGCATTACATTTTGACTTTATTATAGCTCGGCCGTACCTGACCTCGACTAATACTACGGCCTAAGTATCCTATCCCCTGCGTCAGGAAGGAACATTTTACCAATACCGCAAGTACCTCTTGTATCTCAAGTAAGTCCTCAGTCAACTAACTCACTGAAAATCAATGCGACATAAAAGTAGATCAGGACGTCACCGGCTTCAGTAAATTTATGGAAGGTCGATAGTTAATACAGCCTGTATATGCAATAAGTAGGCTAATTTCTAAAGTTACACCGTCAAACTCACCCGGTAAGACGTACTTTCAATTTCTTGGCCACCCAGACCTTTCAATTATCGAAAAGTTGAGTTTGCGCGTGCAATGAGAGTGTTTGAGCATTGATGACGAAAGAAATGAAATAGTGGACCTACTATCAGTCAAAACGTCCACCGGTATGCCCTGAATTAAGGCCACAATGAATTATCGCGGGTAGACGAAATCTCTTTGAGAAAATTAACGTTGTCTCGGTTACGCGACTCAAAATTTAGTTTTGGAAAACAGGTGTTGGCACAAAAGTAGGTTTTTAGTTTTTGAAAGCGCTGGCGTCGGTAGGACCTCCAGTAGAGTTATTATTTCTCTCGCATCTTATCTACGCATAGCATGGTACTAATACAGTGCGTATATCTTCTAAAGCCACAAGAGGAACATTTACCGTCGTCGAATTTTCGTTTTCTGTTTAGGGTTTATCGTTAGTTTAGGGTCCAACTAAGAGGTTAGGTTCATCGTTCATACTGAAAGACTTTTGTTGTATGTTACGAAACGTTTTACATAAATCGAGAAAAAGAACGTACTTAATCATTCGGGGCGTGTTTTGCGCTGGTGGCAGACCTTATGCCTCGAATCACAATTGCTGATATTAGGTCGTCACTGAATCCCTTCACTACACGTAAACGAAGAAATAAACGGCGCGCATAACCCACGGGGTAGTTATCGAGGTTTTTACACATCACATCAAATAAAATGTTTTCAACATCTGGGGTTCTCGGGCACAGTTTAAATTCTCGCTTAAAATTGCTTCCCGAATAATTACTAGTTACCCACTCATTTAACCATAGCCGCGTGTCACCTTTTAAATAATTTTCTTTACGCGAAAGGCGTCACCGCGTTTGTAGTCACTTCAATCACTGCGCGACCTACCTCAGTACCCCGATCATCGATGTAATATAAGGTGGGATCAAATTTGAAATATAAAAATTATGGTTTCAGCTTACCGCAGTTTTGATTGATTTGATAGCATCAACCATTTTATTCGTTACCGTGGGCTGCGCACCAGCGAATTTGTGATGTTCCCTACGTGCTCAGACACGCTTTCTAGCGTTTGCTTCCTGCGCAACCCGTCGAGAGATGGCGGCGAGAGCACGCGAGGTGGCAACAGCAAAGATGAGGTGGAGAAGCAGGTGGTTCAAGCGCCTGCAACGGCTCAAACTACGCTAACGATGTTGGCGTCAGACGACCCCGTGTCGCCAGCAGCATCTTAATGTGGCGGTCTTGCTTAAGGTGGTCGTCGGTGCTTATCGCCACATGCACGCGATATGTGTCATTCACGAATTTGAGAATGCTCCTCCAAGGCCGTGAGTCTGCCCATCATCGCCTCCATCAATCGCCCAATTTTTTTCATCAGGCGTGTGGTGGCGATGTCTGCTTGGCCACTTGCCGAACCGTGACGCTTACGATCTGACATAAATAAAAAAGAGCACAGACACAAGAAAGGCACAAGGCCTATTTGACGCGCAGAAGCTACTGGAATCGCAATCGCAACCACGCGGTGAAATAGTTAAGTTAACGATTGTATCACGAAACGTCGGGCATCAAAATACAATCGACTCATTTGTAGTATTGTAGGTAGGCGCAATATTTGAATCGTTCGTAGCAATATGTGGAACACTAGTTACATTTCCAGTTTGATTTTTATTGTCTTTTGCTTGAAGTCTAGTAAAAACTCAACCGAGGGTATTTTGCAGTAAGTTTTCAATATTGGGCGCGTTCGTTCTGGGATTCAGAGTTCCCACGAATGATACTTTTCACACTTTTCAAAACGCCAGTTTTGCCACCGACACCTACCGTTCGTTTAGCTTTGAAACGTTACTAACAAAATTTTTGGTTACAAAACTTGCAAAACGAACGGTTGACGTACACACACTACGATAAAACACACACACACTACCATAAACAATGAATATGTATAGGCAGTTTGACAGATTAACACAAAAACCCCACCTCCAGACATGGGTCTAAAGTTTCGTTATTCGGTGGCAAAAGTGACAAAAATAACAAAAATATCGTCAACGAACGCATGACAGTTTGTCACAGATGATACGAAAATTTTGATATTTTTGATACCAATGCTAAACGAACGGATGACAGGTGGCAAAAGTAATGAAAATAATGATTCTGCATCCCAGAACGAACGCACTGATTGGGCGTGCTAATTGAACGACTGGCTCGCGAACGGCTATTATCTCTCGACCTATTCCACGAGCCACGACGGTATCATAGATGGTTTGGAGTAACCAATGACTGACGACGATGCGACGAACTTTCCGACAATTGCGAAGTGATTGCGATCCCCTACGCGATCTTTCGCGCAATATTTTGTTACGAGAACGCGAGAGATCACGGGCACGCGAGCCATTCCTATGATAACGAGATGTGTCTCGCAGCATTGTTCAGACAAAACGAGGTAAAACAACTTTTTAGCTTTTCACAAAATGAATCACCAAAGTACCTCCGAAACAAATTAAAACCGCAAGAACAAAAACAACACTGAATTTACTTGTTACTTGTATGCATGTTCAAAATTAACTCAATTCCAACATTGTGGGCTTGAATCTTTTATCCCACTTCTGATTTTAGCTTTAGAAGTGTAAATTAAGATAAAGAACAACAATTTAAAACACTTAATCTTACTTTTATTACACAACATTTGCAAAAACAAATTCGGTTATTAGCCTCTTTCAACAATTAGGAAAATAATCAATCAAACAACAAGTAATTGAAATCACATTGAAATTAGAAATGGCTTACGTGTACCGAGTCGTTCGAACAAACCGTCCGAGTGCCGCAAACAAAGTGTGCGAGCATTTTTTTTTTTTTTTCTACCATCTGTCTACTGTTGTTGGCCGCAGATGGCCTTGACAACTACACACGGACTTTTTGCTGCGGTGCTGCTTGCACTCTTCAGCGAAAAGTTGGGGCGGTTTGCGCAAGGGTGTCCTGGACACTAACCTCGGTTTGGGCAACCGCTCTTAAAAACTAAATTTGTATCTGACTAAAATTTACCGCCGTTTCGGAAAAAAGCAAAGGCGTTCTGAAGAGAAGAAACGGCAAGAAACGCCACGCTTATTATTATTTAAATCTAACTAGTCGAAGCGCCCGGGTTTATTAGTGAACCTAGTATACCCGCGCGCTCGAGTGTGTGTGTGTGTGTGTGAAAACTAAACTGTCTAGTGTTCCGTCGCCGCCGGCGGCGACGTATTCTGTATATATTTGAGTAAACTGTGTTCGCGGACGCGGGCGCAGAAGGCGCTTGAGCTCTGAGCCTACTGGTGATCTCATCATCAGAATCTATCAATACGTGCCTCGGATATCTAAAAGGTCCTAAGGCCCCTCTATTGGGGGCGTAGTTTATAGATTGCCTAATTAGGGGATTGGGGTGGAGGGCTGCCGACTCAAAGTAGCGTTTAGACGCATCTTCAGCTTTTATGGTCGGTAGCTCGAAATCACTATGGAGATCGATGTTACGCATATAGTACGGGGCGCCGGCTGCGCCTCGTATAAAGCGATTTTGTATGACTTGCAAGGAAGTAGTGTTGGTAGGACCAAACGCTACGCTCGCATATGTGAGTATGGGCCGAATACAAGTTTTGTAAAGCATCACCCTATTTCTAAGAGACATTTTACTGTACTTGTTTAACATTGGCTTAAGGCGACTGAGAACGAAGGTTGCTCGATCTCTTACTCTTTTAATGTGGGCTCTGAAATTAAGACGAGAGTCTAAAGTGACCCCTAAGTATTTGAACTTTTTAACCCACGGAATGGGTTGGCCATATAGGTGGACTGGGGTGAGTTGCCTTGTGGCCTTTACCGCTTTTTTGCCCCGGGCGAAGTGCACTGCTGCACTTTTCTCGGGGTAAACCTCGATTCTCCACTTCCGAAACCAATCGCCTAAGGCGTTGGCGGCAGACTGGAGGGCCAGGCTTATTCGACGGACGTGTCGGCGAGAACAGTAGAGCGCCGTATCGTCCGCGAAGAGCGCCACATTGACGTTAGAGGGACGAGGTATGTCGTTAGTGAACAGAGAATGGAGTAAAGGGGAAAGCACGGAGCCCTGGGGGACACCTGCACCTATGGGGTGGGGAGACGAATGACTTTGTTCTACGCGATAGCGAAAACTACGTTCCCTAAGGAAGTCTCGTAAGATGAGCACTAGACGGTCGGGAACACCGAGATTGTACAGCTTGTAAATCAAGCCGTTATGCCAGACTTTATCGAAAGCCTTCGCTACATCGAAGAAAAGGGGTCCTGTGCTGAAAGGCTTAAGGGACCTATTAAGACCTTGGAGGATGTGCTTCGTTATTCGGTGCACTTGATTGACACACGAGTGATTAGCTCGAAAACCGAACTGTTCGTCAATAGTCCTTTAGACTGTAGACCGTAGTCTTTTAGGCCAGAAAGGTCTTTAAGTGACTAATGGGTCTATGAGACGTGGCTACGTTACTTGGTTTTCCCAGTTTAGGGATACCTATAAAGTCAGCTTCTTTCCAAGAATCGGGAAAGATGCAATTTGCCATGGCCGCATTGAAGATACTGACCAATAGAAGGAGGAGATGAGCGGGGAGGATTTTTAAGAGCCTATTCGAGATCCCATCGGCACCCGGGGCCTTTTTGGGTTGTAAGTCTTTGATGATCTTTTCGACCTCAGAGACTGTTACAGGCGGAAGCGAGTCAAGTGGGGGAAGGGCCGCTCTCCGCTCCAATTCCCTGTCCACTTCATCAACGTGAGCTTGGTCCGTGGGTTGTTCGCTGAGCGAACACTGACTTTCTAGCGATTTGGCTAGGCATTCGGCCTTTTCGTCGTCGTCAAATGCGATTGTCGCGTTTGCGTCGACTAACGTTGGCATAGTACTCACTACGTCGGATTTTAACGCTCTAGCCATCTGATAGTAAGCTAAGTGAGAAGGCGATATCTCTTTCATGAGATTGTCCCACTTTTCGTTTCTAACTTCGGCTATTTTTGTCTTTACAGCGCGCTGTAAAGATCTGAGCGATGCCCTGTTTACCTCGGAAGGATAGTTGTCGTACCGCCAAGAAGCCGCGTTCTTAGCTCTCAATAGCAACCTCACGTCCTCCGGCAGATTTCAGCGGAGATTATTCTCTACTGTAATCCGCTTAGAGCAATCCGCTACAGCGGACTGGAGGTGGCTAGTAAGCGCTTCGACCGCTAAACTAACATCGTCGACTGTGACAATATTGTCCGGGATCCTATTGAGGTGGGGCGAGTCTATTTTTCCTAGGTTTTCACCTAGTCTCCGCCAGTCGACCACGTCCTTAACGGACGGATGACCGTCGTTTGGGGACCCTAGTCATAAGAGAACCAGCCTATGGTCAAATGTAAGCTCGTGTAACACCTCTATAGAATGCAGCCTTAAGGTTACGTTCTTAAGAAGTGCTATGTCAAGTACGTCAGGTCTATGTGTCACTACTTCGGGAAAATGGGTCGGAGACATGGGCGCAATGATATCGAAACCTAACGGGTCGACTAGGGCCTCTAGTCGTTTTCCGTTTAACGATGTTGAATGCGAATTCCATCGCTTATGTTTGCAGTTTAGGTCGCCTGCTAATACAACAGCGTTACCTAAGTCAAACAGGGTTTTAAGATCGCTTTGTAATATCACCTTTGTTGGTGATAAATACACCCAGGCCAGTACTATGGGACTTTCATCGCTATTTGTGCGAGCAGCTCGAGTCGGGTTCCTTATATAGGATTGCGCTTATAGTAGAATCAATGGTCCAGCCACAATCATCTTATCATTTATAGCAGAATAAACGGTCCACAATCATCTCATCATTTAAAGCAGGCTGCTATACGCAGCCGCGACAGTATTCTGTTGGAGAAAGTATACTTAACATACCAGCTGTGAGAATCTGCAGGTTAGAGTAATTCATAAGCAGATATCTCTGCGTAGTTATTGGTTCGAGAACTGAGCGTTTGGTATAGGGGTCATGTCATATTGATATTTGTAGCTTTACTCTTTAATTTAATTATAAATCGTAATAATAAAACTATATTTGTTTTTTTTTTAGTACAAATTGCCTAGAAATTGACTTAGAGTGCACATTGCAGCAAGAAATAATTATATTATGTAAAATATAATAAACAAGAAATAGAAAATAAAAAAATGAAGAAATCAATAAACTAATTTCAGGTTAACTTTTGAGCGCACTTAGCCTGCGGTGGAGGTCCGATATGAAACATCACTTTCGATTGGACCGCACGCTATTACCACCAAAGACCAGTTTGGCACAAAAAATCATTATACTAATACTTTCATATTTATTAGTAAGTACCTCAAACTTTGTGTTTGGCCTTAAAATTTTAACCAGCAAATATAAATTCCTTTATACCAAAGGAAGATTTTCATCACATTACTCAGTTGTATGTCAAAACCACAAATCCATAGCTTAATATCCTCTTGGCTGCCAGGAAACGCTATTTATTAGTTACCTCACGTATTTGCCTTCAATTTGCGGACGCCGCGGTAGTCACACGAAACTTTTGCTGTGCGCTGTAACGAACCAAGCTAAATTGATGCCATTTAAATACCCGTACGTGCGTTATTTTGTCAAATCAAATGTATATTGACTTAGTGTTATAAAAATTCTTTAGTTTTGCAGATTCGAAATGCGTTATAGAAACAAGACAATAAGGGAAAACTAAAAGCTTTTATTAGTATTCTTGAGCTACAATTCACTAGTGTCAAAGTCTTAACCATTTTATTTTTAAGACCTAATGTGCGCCAAATTTGATACAAATTTATTGTTCAAATAATACCCAAACACTTTTTTCTACGAAAACATTCATGGCAACAGCTTAATGGTTTTATGTAAGTAACTATGACGTACACAAACCTACAGAGCATATCGAGGTAAAAAACAAATATTTGTTTACAAACTTTTTCCCGCAGTTAATATTCGGTTTTCGGTGTAGGATTTGAACGGAAACTCCTCAATTATAAAAAAAAACGACTCACAATTGACGATTTCAAGTAGCTCATGTCCTTCTCCGGGACTCAAACTATCTCCATGCTAAACTTGTCCGCAGTTTCACCGACCCTAAATTCGGTTATCGGTGTAGTATTTCAACGGCATCTCCTCAATTATAGAGAAAAAACCGACTTACACTTTACGTTTTCCAGTAGCCTATGTCCTTTCTCGGCACTCAAACTATCTTCATGTCCAATTCCATCTTAATCACTACAGCCTATTTTATACATACAATAGTAATAAAATAAGAAACCACACTTAATATAAGTAATAAAAAAACTCACAAAAAGCGTGTAAAAAAGATTTGGTTCGTAAAGTAAGTAATTTGGCAATTCTTATATGTTTTTTGAATGGGTACAAAATGCTATTAATTCACGTTCGACTGCCGCGTAACATTGCGAAATAATTTCCGCAGACATTTTCTTCTATGGCATCCTGATTTACGCTTTGTGTAAATAAAGAGACCTACAAGTTTAGCTTTTTATTAATATAAAATTCTACACCCTTATCCATCGGAGATATATTGAGAGAACGTAAAATATACAGTAACAGATCAAAATTAACCGCGTTGAAAGCATTGCTAAAGTGTAACAAAGAGAATATAGTGATTTATTTATATTCTATGCCTTATATATTAGGAACAGGGCAGAAGCCAGACTGATAAATATGATCAAGTATATAGTTTCTTTGAGAAATGAACTTAGTTGTTGCTTCACAGTATGCTTGAGAAGGTCACGGGTAAAACCCAGTCGAAACGTCGGGAATAAGGTATTTTGCCAAATAACGACGCGTTTAATCCCGTTATTATTTTATTATTTTTAAATTAGTAATGGAAAAATATCTATAAATTATCTAATAGAGATAAGTCAAAAAATCTTTTGCTCATATAGAGCTGTGGGCTACGGAGATCAATACAATTACAGTTAAAGAAAATCATCATCAATTACTTATAAATTTTAAATACAAATTGACGTGTAGCGGCACAACGTAGTGTGCCTGGTAAATCTGTAGTGTGGTAAATCTAGCTCTACCCTTATTTCTCAAGACGTGAATATAAACCATCTCGGAAATTAAATAGTTACTTTGGGTTCTTTTACAAAATCACCAATTCCAGACTTTTCTGCATTTCAAGCTAATCAATGGTACGATTGTAATATTAAGAAAAACATGATTTCCATCACATCAAATGCTGCTGGAAGCGATTGCATAAGCTGCGTATGATCATTTTTATCCCTTTTATCCTAATTATTCCATTTCCAGTGGCTGCTTTCCTAATGTGTGGAAATAAGGGCATGTAATACCTTTGCATAAAAAACTAGCCCTAGTTCGTTATTCGATTACCGTCCAATTTATATACAATCACACTTTCGTTCTACAGTTCTCGAGCATACTGTGAAGCAACAACTAAGTTCATTTCTCACAAGAAACTATATACTTGATATTTTTTATCAGTCTGACTTCTACCCTGGTCATTATATATAAGGCATAAACCAATCACTATACTCTCTTTGTTATACTTCAGCAATGCTTTTAACACGGTTGATTTTGATCTGTTATTGTGTATTTTATGATTGATATTGATTTGTTTTGATGATATCTGTGTTGACGTCGGAAACCTCTGCATCTGGCTACTGTGAAACATAGGCTGTCATCCCTCAGGGTTGCGTGCTATCTCCTCTTTTTTTGAAATCTTCATAAATTCTATCAATTCCCATATTTCTTCTCTTCCATCTTGAAAACATAAATAATGACCTTGTTCGTGTTATAGAGTAGAGTATGTCTTACGGTTTAAACTTCAAACCTATAAAATCTCAAGTAATAAATTGTTTGTAGCTGTGAGAGTGTGCAATATGTGTAAAGTGCGAAATGGAATTACCTAAGATTTACTTTTTGTTTTTTATTGTTATTATGTATTTAAGTAAGCAATACCGAATATTATTAGTACTACTACAAGAGCGTACCTTGACCGTGGACTAATCACATACAGTACCCACATTTCTCATGAGCAGACATTGGCCTAATGGAATAATCGACAGCTCAGCGCAAGGTTGTGACGTCCCAACCCAGGCAGTCCTGTGGGTGAGCGCTGAAGTGCCGCCGCGCGCTGACACTCTGGCCAACCAATTGGGTCTAATGATACCACTATAACGCGTTTCCGCCCGATTTACTCTTAAGAAACAATATCCTTCAGTCGGTTACCTGGTATGGAAGTCTGTAGCAGGATTTTCTCAAACTTGACGACATTATGAAATATCGTATCGTATATAAACGTCTATGAAGAAATGACCTGTTATGTTACGAAATACAGCGGAGAAATTGGAAGTGAGTGATGTTTATGTAAGTGGCAAAAGTGCAATGGACTCTCTGGAAATGTCAAGAGAAGTTTACTGTGCTAAGCATCATAGTAGTTGATTAGATAATAACCTGAACGGATTGTGACAACATGAATGGTATCAGTCTTGTAGATAAGCAAGTAGTGGAAGATGATGCAATGGTCAAAGATAAACCACAAATTAATAAAAAGTCTGGTGTGCGACACTGGTTAATGCAAATAAGATCGAACATTACTGTAGAACCGATCATAGCATGTTATATTATGTCGAATGTTTTTTCTGGTCTAGCTGTACAAAATTTGAATTTAGAGAAAGCATGTCGTGTAAATTTGGGATATAGTGACGAGGTATGTACAGCTTTGAATAAGAGACAAACGGAAAACTATACGACAGAAGAAGCCGAAGTACAAAAATTGACTGCTTCCGTTCAAGCTTGGAAAAATATCGTTCAAACGACATTTCCTTGCATTTTGGTGCTGTTTGTTGGGTCTTGGAGTGACAAAACAGGGAAAAGAAAAGCTTGTATACTTCTTCCAATTGTGGGAGAAGTATTATGTTCTACATGTATAATTTTAAATACCTATTTTTTCTATGAATTACCGTTGGAGGTCACAGCTCTGTCAGATTTGTTTCCGTCATTGACTGGGGGTTGGATCACTGTTTGTGTTGGTGTGTTCAGCTACATAGGTGATGTGACTACGAAAGAAATGAGGACATTTAGAGTTGGAGTGGCTAATCTTTGTATGTCACTCGGAATACCTATTGGAATGTCTTTAAGTGGAGTGCTTCTACAGAAAATAGGCTATTACGGGATATTTTTTATATCCAGTTTTTTGTACCTGGCCAGCTTTATCTATGGATATATACGATTGAAAGATCCAGTTATTGCTGAAAATAGACAGACGGTAAGTTTGTTCCTTGTTATTATTATGTGTAAGCATTTTATTTCAAAATAGATAAAAATATTAAGTAAAAGTTTTCAATTAGTAAATCAAGAGGTACAGTCCCTCTTGTAGAAAGTGGGCTTATGCAATATAGTTCACTACGCTAGCTCAAGTTAAGCGCGGATATGCGGACGGAAACGAGCTAGTGGCCATAGAGTTCTTAAGACAGGTAGAGCCCTTTGAATTGGCTTAACGACTGCTATCATAGCGAAGAGCCAAGATCAACAACTGTATAACATGCTTTCTAGAGCCACAGAATATAATACTGTACTCCGGAGCATAAACAAGTTTGACAAAATGTACTACTATATTATTTTTTATATAGGATGGGTACGGTGGTGTTTCGTTTTTTTTTTGTTTTATAGATGTAGTACAAATAATTTGAGTAAAATAAAAACACTACAGTACATTAAATTTAACTGTACAAATTTAATAATATATAATAATAATAATTTATTCAATTCTCCTCACTTATGAACTACACACAGGTAACATTTGTAATGTAATTGTAATAAAATTATAAGTTAGGAGCTGGTGTCTGATGTAGATAAAGACCTGTATTACAGATTACCAGGTCCTCACCCCACGGAAGCCTGTAAGGCATATAATTGTAAAGTGTTTACCTACTGGTACGAAATAAAAAACAGTAAGTAATATTTATATTTTATGTCAGAATAATTATGCTGCATTAAAAATAATTTATTATTATAAATGTGAATCAAAACAGATTAACCTTTAATTTTAAATTTTAATTAGTTCTCTGTATTTCCTGTTTTTGATGTTTGAAAATACACCATGCGTGAAACTGAAATCTTTATACGTCACCGTACCCATCCTATGTGAAAAAGAATATAGCGGTCACCTACCCTATTGACTAAATATGATGTTGCTGAACTTCGCTTATTGTTATACTTATACGAATGCGACAACACCACGAGCTGTTCTTAATTGATTGGCGTTTGAAATTTACAAAATTGAATTAATACATTTCAAAGAACCTACCTAGAAGTAGGTTAGGTAGTTAGAAGAGTCGGAATAAAGTTACGAAAATTAAGGATTTAGTAGATGAAAGTGACATAATATAGAAGAACGATTAAGAACCTTATATCAATTTTATTTATTGATTGACTATGCTCATAAAACCAAAATGTTTATGGTAAAAAGTAGTGTGATACCAGAAAGACAACACATTGCTATTATGTCACTCATCATTGGTGTAATGCGATAGGTTAGCCCTACGACTACGGCTAAGTGGAAAATTGGTCCGCTCCCACTTTACGACTTTGATCGAGGGGGAAATCGGAATCAGTAATTTTACATGAGGCTCAAATAGGTGTCTACTATGATTTGCATTTACTTTCTCCCAAAGATTATGTTTACGTTTTACGTTGTAGTTACCATGGTACTGGGTTTGTTCTAAGTTCGTTAAAAGTGTCTGCTCCAAAGGGCATCTGGCACGTAGTGCGTACACGTACCACGTCATTAATTATTTTTCGTAAAAAAATTTTGATTCCCTCTATTTTCTTTCTTATCTATGTTACTTGTTTGGCCTTTCTTTAGAATTTGAGGCTTTAAATGGCTTAAAAGCTACAGTACATTTGCTGTTATAACGCTTTAAAACTTGACGTGCGTAATAATTTGAAAAAATAAAATTCAAAAACTAAAAAAATGGAAAAATAAATAAACGCAGGCAATAAAATTGTAAATTATAGAGTAGAGCAGTAGTTGAAAAATAATTGGTTCCGTTAGAAAGTGTACAACCACTTAACAAGAGTGCTAGGTAAGTAAACCTACTTGTGTTAGAAAAGCCTAATTTAATATCATGTTACGGTTATCTTCTAATAGGTCCATTTTGTGACGGTGTTTTTAAACTATCCTATCGTATTAACGAATTTTTTATTACGAAGACGAAAAGGTCTATATCATTCTGTGACAGTGTTATGATTAACGAGATAAAGTTTTGTGTTTTATTCTGAGTGTAAAGCACGTCTCTTCATTTATAAACTTTTATAATAAGTTAAATAATTAAGCAAAGACAAAATTTAAGAAGGTAATTTCGAGTATTAGAGCATTATATATTATCAAGGTAAGTAAATATTTTTATAGCAAAGATACAGTCAAAAGATTAACCTTGAGCCATGACTTGAACCTGCAATAAACCTAACATTCCGTGTGAGTGCTCTACCAATTAAACTATCGAAGCACAGCTCTGGCCAATAAAAATCCCAACTACATCATTGCTATGGAATTACGCTCGTTATGAACGTTACAAACAACTACCAGTGACTTATAAAGTCCTACTTCAGCAATCTTACAAATACACAATTTTCTGAAAATTTAAAAAATTGCAACTTCAATATTGACTTAAATTTCATATATCGTTTTCTTATTATCACTGTAAACTTTAAATAATAAAAAAAAGTTCCAATAAAAAAGCAATAAAATTGCAAACGTCATGGTAACAATTCATGTAACATTTTTTTATAATAAATGTTCACAAAGCAATAAATTGTCAGATAGTTCGCATTTATGTGTCCAGCGAAACACAAAATAGAGTGGAGATTATGTCGGATTTGAGAGTTGACGCGACAACGCACTCACAGCTTTTTGTGCTTTCGTATTAATGACGTTAATCTGCCCCTTATTTTTGTTTATTATTCTTGAATTATTGGTACGTCAACAATTTCAAACAATATTATTAGAGCTGATAATATAATAAATGAATAAGATTTGTATAATGGTGCAAGAATTTCCATTCAATTAGTTAATCTTCCTCTCTCTATCCTATCTCCCGTCCTCCCGTTTTTCACTATCGTTTAACTTTTTCTTTGCCTGCCCCTCTTAAGTGTCTTACTCCCCCCTCTACCGCTCTCTATCCACTATATCTCCTTTACCATCTACCTCCTCTTTACACGTTACTTCAACTCACCCCTCTCCTTCTCTCCTTAGTAAAACAGAAATATTTTTTATATTATATATTTGAAGGAAAAGCAGCCATTATAAAATAGATTTATTTAGTACTAAGCTGATCTGGAAGACGTTGTTCAGCCCTTTCCATTAAGTTTGCGCTGTAGCGCCATCTCATGGCTCCTTATAGTCGTGGCCAATGTTAAATATCCTACAGTCCTCCTCTAGAATTTGGCTATCGAATTCAAAAAGAATGTAATGAAATAATAAAAATAAAAGACCAGAGGCAGGATAACCTACCCCGTTGGTCAGTCCCTAATTAAAAAAAAAAAAAAACGAGTTGCACTCCGGGAGTGCCGGCAGAAGTGAAAACCTTTACACACGATTCGCGCTTAACACTCAAATATGTCACAAGACATGTCTTTGACATTGTCAAGAAATAATAATGTTTGTTTATTAACTTTTTTGACGTAGTATATTTGACATCGCAATCTGTCATAGAATTAAAATTCCATATCCAACCTCCCTGTACTACTCATAATCGCGAATACTAAAAATAAAAATTATAATAGGCGTGGCATTACGGTTTCCGTCTTACGAATTTCCACGATTAGGACACGTGACCTGACGCGAGTTTATCATTTTTTACCCATACCAAAAAAAGTGCACAACGCCGCTAAAGAAGTTTTCACTTCAAAAATAGGTTAGCATCGTTGAACACAGAAGTAACAAATTCTAAATACCTACAAATAGTCAATCTAACGCATGTGTAGATACTTTTTAAAGATACCGTATACAAATGATGGAATCCTATTGCTACTGTCTCACACATTAATATGAGGTGGGGTGCATTTAGCCTCTATTGAATCCCTTATTTTATTGGTAATCATACATACACTAACATACCTTCGTTATTTTATATTTGGGCCTTGTAAATATTAGTAGGTCTTATTTTAAAACAATATTGGATAATAACTGCAGTTCTTATTATTGCAATTCAACTTTATATCTTTTTATTATTAACTTTCACGTCGTGTTATTGTTTGCGACATCATTTAATGGTATCATCCCATTTATCTGCGACATACGACATGCTCGTTCGAGAAAACAAACGTCATTATATCGAAGCAGCAGAAATAAACTCCTAATAGAAATAGTTTGCTGTAGCGAATTTATGGAATTGGATAATAACAAAAATGTGATAATATTTCTCTTTGCTTTTTCTTTTCGTAATTCAATAAGAAACTTTCTGTGTCTCGCGGTTAGGCCGCGGGGGAGATTTGATTATGACGGCCATAGCAAAAGTTTTATATAAAACAACTTCGAAAATTGAATCATATAAAAAGCCCTTTCTAAGTTGTCCTTTTCTTGGAATTTAAGTACTTAATCGAGCCGATTCAACACTTAAAAACTTGTCATATTTTCATTTTTTTATTCATTAATAATTTAAGATTGCAGAATATAAAATATGAAATGAGGAATTCGTGCTTGATAGAAATTAATAAATATGTATACATAAAAAAATGATAAGATGTAAATTTGTATAAGAGTTTCGATTCGATACAAGGATCCAGTTATAATCTAGGCAAACACTAAGAAAGGATTTTAGAAAAGCATTCCCTAAGGGGTAAGAATTGCGGTTGAAAGTTTTTATAGAAATCCGTCATTTGTGAAGCTGTATTTGACCTTTTAGTTAAGAAATAAGAATTTACGTGTTTTCATTTTTAGAAAATCACCTATAGAGGGAGATACAGAGGGTCAAAATTTGTATAAGAACTCCAATATTTTTATGTTTTCGTTTTAACGTAAGTTAGCACTGAAAAGGATTTTGTAAAATCCATTATCATCCCCTGAAGATAATTAAATGGGGGTTAGAAGTTTGAATAGAATTCCGTTATTTTTGAAGCCAAATGTAAAAAATACATATTTTGGCATTCACAAACAAATCAAAACCTATGGGGTACTTCCCGATGTCCTAGAATCGAAAAATTTGACATGAAGCAAGGTCACATCACAGATATAGGAACAAAATGGTTACTTTGTAGTTATAACACATTTTAAAAAAAAGTTTGTCGGTCTGTCTGTCAAGACCCTTTTACTTAAGAACGCGTAGAGGTATCAAATAATAAAGTCTACCGGCACTTAGGTAATGTTGTAAAAAATCAATCTTCTAAGTCAATGTGAAAAAAATATGTCCAAAATGCAGTCATTTTTATCGCATGTTGTGACACAAATAACTCAAAAACTATGGAGTACTTCCCGTTGACTTAGGAGATTTGATCTCATGATGGAAGAGATATCTACATATTATAAGTTCTAAAAGCATACGTATGGAAAACCGTAATTTTTTGAAATTTGGTATTTGGCTTTTAGGTTAAAAATTAAGAATTAATAAGTTAAGTAACTTAAAAATTAAGTTAATAAGACGTTTTCACCTTTTTTGGAAAATTATCCTCTAGACGGCAAAATAGGGGATGAAAATTTATGTGATAATTCCAATATTATAGTAGGATCAACCGTAAACAACCGTGGTTTTTTTTTTCAAAAGTCCAGGCGGACGAAGCTATTATTAGTTGAAATATTTCGCTTTATTTACAAAAGCTGAAACTACTGGCAATTATTTTCTGTACGTAAATAATTGAAAAATAGGTTACCTGGTACCTGCGTATATTATATGTTGGTAGTTACTGTAACTTTTAACGCTTTTGTAAATAAAGTTAAACATTTTAACTAATTGTGTTTCTTTCTATGAAATAATAACCCACTAAAAAGTAAAAAATAAATCTTACGCACATATATGAAACATTCGGAACAACGTCGGCTCCGTGGCTCACTGGGTAATGACCCGACTGCTGAAGCGAGGGGCGTAGGTTCGATTCCCGCTCAAGACAAACATTTATTATTTGTGTTTGTCTTGAGACTGGGTGTTTTCTATGTATAATATGCATGTATTTACAACAAAGTATATAATATATGTATATATTTGTATCCGTTGTCTGGTATCCTGCTTAGTTTCAGACCAGATCAGACGGCGCTTTGTGTAATGTCCAAAAAATATTTATTCATTTATTTATTGAGCCAAGTGTTTTACTCTCCTTGAAGTCGAATGCAGCAAAGTCACGAGACAATTCTACGTAAGGTTTTTTACTTTTCAGAGGGTTTTTAAAGACGGTTACGCGGTGTAATTGTTTTACTAAATTTTGTTTGTTTTAAATTTTAGTTGGTAATACTTGGACATACATATAATAATATTAGTAAGGGGGTTCAAGAAGGAAGTGATAAGTGTTTTAAAGGGTCGCGATATGTTGCGAATGCTCGAGTAATGCCCCTAGATGGCGTTACAAACGTCCATTAGCAACTGTGTCCTCTTAACATCAGGCACGCCATCTGCTTTTTTGCTACCTTATTGGTATAAGATCAGGTCCAGTGAAAGTAGAATTTAGCACGGTTTCATGTCATACACCGGGAATGATCAACTTACTACCTCTCCAAACCCGTGAACAGTCACAAGTACATACTTGCATTCATGATTCTCTCGAATTTCAGAGTTCGAATAGCTCGAGCCTGTTCCCAAGGAGGTCCCAGTAAGCTGATCATTCCAGGGGGACCAGTTCATATGAGTTCCGTACTAAACAACTAAACCTTACAAAGTAAAAAATCATATTCATACAAATTAAATAATCTTTCAAACCAGTGATATTCTAAGTAGGTACATCATCATTGTTAATAAATATAAATAAAATAAAATTAAAAAAAAACAATAAAATTAAATTTGATGCCTAAACCTGCTAATGGTAGAATTATGTGAACATATACAATATATATTAATACTTACCTTGTGGTCACAAATCAAAAATACAATCGCCATATTGAAATGGTGTGATCGACCAAAACACCCAAGGTTAGGCCAGAAAAGTTTGTTACACTACCATTATGTGTGTAAGTCATGTCTGATTTATAAATAGGTTTTATTTAGGTACGATTTATGCAGTCATTTTTATGTTTTTAACCCTTTATAAAAACATAATAAATAATGTTATGGGAAACATATATATATAGGTTCTTACTTTACCAATATGCTTGTTTTTACCTACATTTTTGGGTCCCAGATCCTGCTTTGTTTCTTATGTTTAAGCAACCGGTTAAGTGGGAGTCGGAATTACGGGTACTAAGTGTTTCGTACCTACTTAATATAAGTGTTACCAGTTTAGAAACTAAATAATAAATCGGGATCAAAATTCAGTATCTGTTATTTTAGCAAAGTATGTGGTGCTTAATAAACAAATATTAAATTTCCCAACTAGATTAGTTTTTGTTCTATAGACCCCTTCCATAGTAACAAAACTAGGGTCTATTCTATGAAATGTAAACTGCAAACTCTCCACACTACATAACACACTTCTTACCTAATTAGTTCCATCAATATTTTGAAGACTCAAATTTTTTGTAAACTTTTCACATTGGCCTTGATTTTTAATAAGGTGCAGATTTGCAAAGAGATTTGTGGAAAAGGCTCCATCAGAAAGAGACCATTTGACATGCGCATTTCATTTATTTTTGAGGATAAAAAGGATCAAAATATATTCTCAGGTACTAAACAATAACAACTCACGGGTAAAAACATTTTTTTCTGGCTCTTTTCATGTGTAGTACTCCCTCTGAAACATAATTGTATTAAGTTTTTAATTCGATTTAAAGTCAACTCTTTATACATAATATTAAAATGTTAAGTCTCTTACTTATTCTTTTTACGAACTACAGACCTGTCACATGCGGGCGGCAGATGGATTGATGGACAGATGTACCGATAAGCAAAGGGATATACAGAAAGACGAATAGTAAAGTGACAGCAATAGGGCCCCATTTCCCCCCTTGGGTGGAAAACTCTACAAAAGAAACAGAAACTTTATGTGTAGTGAGCTTGTTTTTTAATCAAAGCAAGCACACAGGAACAACTTATAACTTTTAATAATATAATAGTAACATATTATATGAAAATACACAGTAGAGCCACGTTTGACAAATTCCTCGCGGTAGATGTGAAAGTAAGTATTTGTTATAATTTGCTATCAATAAAGATGGCTGACATATGAACGCGTAGCAGGCGTTATGCTAAGTCAGGCGGACCTCATGGGGCTCATGCTATACCCCCTAGCGCCGCCACAAGATAGGTAAGTGTTTTTAATTTCATCCTCGTACGAAGCTAATTTGATTATTGTAAAAATCGATTACTGTAAAATATCGATTTCAACACAATTTTTAAATACCATGAATATTTATCCAGTATTACGTATTAAGAGCTCAAATTGACTTATCGAGCGCTTTACTGAACACGACTTCTGGGAACCTGGTCAAATAAGTAGGAAAATAATATTCGTTTCCTTTATCCTTAATTTAGGGCAACTACCGACTATTTCAAAAAACATTTTAGTAATTAAATTCAATAAAACCTTTGTCTACAAATCAGACCACCAAAAACTACTTTCTGGCCAAAAAATTGAGTGATCACTAGCTTTATTAAAGTCCACAAATCTGCACAGGGTCTGCGTGTTAGCCTATGGATTATGTCTCCAAGAAGAAGCCTGTGCCCCTGTGGAGACATAGAAGAGCTAAGGCAACTAAAGCCGGGGAAAAAAATATCCTTCCCTCATTTCCATTTTTCTAAGTTTCATTTAAGCTGTATGCCGGTTCTATAATAACTTTCTGTAAACGTTCTTAAGAATCGATGCAAACCCTAAAAAAATATTTCGGATCAAAATAAAGATACTAAGACTGGTGTTTTACCTTCTGATTTTATGACCGTGGTGCCTGTGGCGTTTTATGTGTTAGGTATACAAAGTTTAATAAAGCCCCCTTTGTCTCGCAAACTCGTACCTATTTCTTTCAGATATTCATCGTTTTAAATTGTTTTGTTTATTTTTAATTTCTTTTTTTATCAAAATTGAATATAGAAAAATTACAAAATTTTCTTTATTTCCCAGTTTTACAGACCAGTTGCCTCCATTTTTTTAATAGGTAATAGGTAAAAGGTTTAGTGTAAGGTTAGTGACGTACCTACTCATGAAAATCCTACTAAGCATAATATGCACCGTGCATATAAGATATTAGAATTTTGCAAATATTTCCCTTAATACTGCGTTAATGTTTTATTATTATATGAGTATTTGCAAACCTTAAAAAATTAGTCTTAAAATTAAAGCAAAATATCGACAACATCCAATCGAGTTATTAGTTCAATCAAAAACAGTTGCTCTTGTCGAAAACCCTGTTGTCATCATATGCAGGGTGCAAAATGCTAAGTGATCTCACTCGATTATATCTAAACTATACACGATATCTTAATACTAATTATTGACTGAAAGTTCTTCACGAGCTCTTTCCAACGGTATCAATAATGGTTTATAAAATTAACTGTATCTATCCGAAAATTTAATGTTTTCAGTTTCCATACATTTAGAATGGCGACGTGGCACTCAGCGCATGATACCTAATATCTTACGCCATGCGATTTTTTCCTTTAGGCTTCTTAAAAAACCAGGTATACAGTGCACCAACTAATAACTTAGATGAACTTTGAATTCATATAAGACATGCTATAGCGTTGATAACTCCAGCGATGCTATAACAGAATTGTAGAGAGACAGTAGATATAGCTAGAAAATGTATGGAAAAAGGAGGACGCCACTTCGAACATTATTAAAAAACCTGTTTAGTTATGTGATTAATTTAAAATCATGAGCTCGTTAATTGCGTTTTTGTTTAAGATAATTTACAAAAAACATAATATTCTTTATTTAAACTTGATAAAGTATTAGGTATCATGTGATGAGTGCCATGTCGCAATACTATATGTATGGATAATATCATTGCATAGATCTCGTGAAGAACTTTCAGGATCAATAATCAATATTTCGATATCGTGTATGGATTAGAAATAGTCGATTGAGATCACTTAGCGTGTCCATCCTGTATATGTATAGTAAAAAAAATTTACAGGATTTATTTAAAAATTTCGCCTGATCAGTAAATAAAATGTTAAGGCGAATCTGACCAACATTTTTTCATACAAACTGCGTTACACTAAATATCTTGAAATATTAACACTTTCCTACTCCAAACTTGTTATTATCAAACAGCTGTTGAGTGAGTGTATCTATAAGTGCATGTTCTGGGTGAGGACTATGTAAATATATATATTTATGTATGGCGAGTGTAAGACTATACTATGATTGCAATAGGGTTTATTAAGTTAGTTTACTAAGTCCGAGAGCATAATATCTACCATGTGCCCATTACCATGCCACAAGACAATTCCATTTTTAGTTCCGTAGCCAAATGGCAAAAACGGAACCCTTTTAGATTCGTCATGTCTGTCTGTCTGTCCGTCCGTATGTCACAGCTACTTTTTCCCGAAACTATAAGAACTATACTGTTGAAACTTGGTAAGTAGATGTATTCTGTGAACCCCATTAAGATTTTTACACAAAAATAGAAATAAACCAATAAATTTTTGGGGTTCCCCCATACTTAAAACTGGAACTCAAATATTTTTTTTTCATCAAACCCATACGTGTGGGGTATCTATGGATAGGTCTTCAAAAATGATATTTCTGATATCATTTTTTTCTAAACCGAATAGTTTGCGCGAAAGAGACTTCCAAAGTGGTAAAATGTGTGTCCCCCCTGTAACTTAAGATAAGAGAATGATAAAACTTAAAAAAATATAAGATGTACATTACCATGAAAACTTCCACCGAAAATTGGTTTAAACTAGATTTAGTAAGTAGGTTCCTTTTTAATACGTCATAAATCGTAAACCGCAATTTACCTTTCATTCAATCAACTTAAACATAAAAATATTTTTGTTTGTGTTTGTAGATTCCATAAATGGTGGTAGGTACGGAACCCTGGGTGCGCGAGTCCAACTCGCACTTGGCCCGTTTTTTTAAAATTATCTATCTGTGATGGATGGTGTAAATAATTTGATGATGCAAACTGTGTAACAGCAATTAAATATTAATTGAATTAAAGCCGAGTGTGGGTTAGAATTAGGGTTGCCAGATTTTATATTAGATTCCGGGACAAAAGAATTAGGCCAAAAAAAGGCCAAGGCGACTAAAATGATTTTGTTTGCTTGCTTGCCTCAGCCATTATACGCCTCACTTACTGCGGTGGATTAGAGAAAGGAGTATCAATGAATTATACTTTTTTAATTCACGTGTGAGATACGAAATCTTTGACAGCCTTAATTGTTGTTTGTTTTATAAGTTTCTAAAATTCTAGGTAAAACCAGTCGGGTGTCGAGGATGGATGTGTTCATTTTTCGACGCTCGTCACGTTCGGGAAACCCTCACCGTGGCCTTCCGCAGTGGCCCTCGGCGACGACGGCTGCGGGTCTCCTTACTCATTGTCGTCGTGTGTGTTATATTTGGCCCGTTACATGGTAAGAAAACTTTTGCTGTCACATCATTATTTAAAAAAAGTAATTAAAAAAATTAAACCGTCTTCAAAACAGTAATTAATTTAATTAATAACTAAAAAGAGAGAAAGAAGTGTTTTATCTTTAAAAAAAATCTAAAGTAAACATGCTAACAATTATTTAAGGTCAGTGCCAGCCTCAATATTTGGAGTAAAAGCCTCAAAATTTGTCGTAGTATGCGGTACAAAACTGCTGAACACGCCACATACACCGTATTCACCGCCTACCGCCCGAACGAGGGCATACACATCGTTACGTGCGAAGGTGTCTTTAGGAATTACATGAGAACAGACGAGTTAATCATCGCTCTGCAATAATATTGCCTAATTAGTTGTTTTTTTTAAGTTTTTTATAATAAAACTAACACTGATGTGCATACATATGTGTTAAAAAACATATCAATTCAGTTATGTGTGAAGTGTAAATACAAAAAAACTCTAAAATCATATCGTTAAAATTTGAATACTTAGTGAATTGGTTTTAGGAGTGTTGTGTTGACAAAGCATAGGAATGAGTCATTCCGACCGCAACTCATTGCCTATCAGGTCTAGAGCCATTAAGTATGGCAATTTCGAATTTATTAGCTACTGTACTGCTTCTATAAGATTAAAATTAATAAATGGATACGAATATGTCGTCTCGGATTGTCACTGCAAGGCAAGCAGAAAATAAACTTAAAGAGGTGCTACTAGAACTTAAAGCATCTAGGGTCACTTGTGAACGTTTATTGCAAGAAAGAAATGAAAGCGAAATAGAAATTATTAATATTATTGATAAAAACAAATCGCTAAAAATGAACTCACCGAACTGAATGACAAATTTATGGACGAATGAAAAAAATCGGAAGACATATGGGGTCAACAAAAGTTATTGACTTAATTGCCACATACTTAGCTCTTATTTTAATTAATGTATTGACGAAGGGACCTTTCCTGAATTAATGAAATTCAGTAGGCTTATACCCCTTTTTAAGTCGGGTGATAAAGAAGAACCTAGCAATTTTAGGCCCGTGTCCATATAACCAATACTAAGTAAAATTTTTGAAGTTATAATGCTTAATCAATTGTTAATGCATTTTAATATAAATGATCTACTTAACAAAAAACAATACGGATTTGTCAAGGGTAGATCGACTACGGATGCAACAATAACTTTAGTTAAACATATTTATAACATAAGAATCACGGGATGCTCAAGGTATATTTTGTGACCTTTCTAAAGCTTTCGATTGTGTAGAGCACTTAACGCTTCTGTTAAAATTAAAACATTACGGTATTAGAGATAAAAGTTTGGAAATGATCGAATCCTATCTACGCAACAGAATGCAGACAGTGGATATTAACGGTAGTAGGTCTTCAGGATCGTATGTCAACAAACTTCAGTGGGGCTCCCAAATTACTAAATTATCAAAGAAACTGAGTTCTGCCATATATGCAGTCAAGCGGATTTGACAGCTGACAGATGAGGCTACAGCAAAACTAGTTTACTTCAGTTATTTAATAGTATAATGTCGTACGGCATTATTTTATGGGGTAGAGCTGCGGATATAGGTGTTATATTTGTGTTACAAAAACGAGCAATTCGTTCTATTTATAAATTAAGTTCGAGACAATCTTTAAGAGATGTATTCAAAAAAGCAATATACACACTGTAGCGTGTCAATATATATATGAAAATATAAAATATGTACGTAGGAATATTCATTCCTTTCCAAAAGTGAGTGAATGCACCAAGGTAAATTTAAGGCACAAAGATAAGCTCGCTCTACCCAAACATAGATTAACCAAAGTAGACAAATCATTCCCTGGCAACTGCATACGTTTTTACAATAAAATTCCTGAGGCAATGCTGAGTATGTTTGAAAAAAGATTCAAAAATTGTATAAAAAGAACACTTTGTAGAAAAGGATATTATACCATAGAGGAATACATCAATGATAAGAATGCCTGGGCCGACTGATCTTATTATTGTCAAACCTACAAAGATGTTTAATATTATGAAACTTATATTTCTTAGCCGTGTAGAATTTTTATTTCATTTTGTTGACGTTTTTTTTTTTTTTTTACATAATTTTATGTTATTAATTTATTTTATTGTATCTAGACGAGCTTACTAAAGTAATGTATTTTTCTTTTTTTTTCCTCTTTTCAAATGTATTTTATTTTTAATAAATGTTTTCTTGACGACAATAAGTGATTTTGTAAATCTAACATTGTGAATAAAGATTTCAATTCATTCATTCATTTCAAAGCTTTTGAATGGCTCCGACCTAAAAAGAAAATTGGCATTTACTTTATAAAAATTTTACAGATAAAACCTTTATTTCTCCATTTATTAATTAAATTAATGACTGTTTTAAGTTCGTTTAAATTTTTTGAATTACTTTTTTTTCATTTTAAAAATTTTAGTTGTAATTGAAACTAATTCGGTCGGTACTTAATCATTTTTAGGGTTCCGTACTACTACTATGAAGTTTTGTGCTTTTTGTTTTGTTTTTAAACTCTGTTGTTATTAAATTAAAGTTTATATACTTTAACACTAGAAGCGCCGAAGTTTGCAACTCCCCTAGAACCGCCGCCGTGACAAATTTGTCCCATTATTTTTGACGCAACGTTCAAAAGTATAAGAATATCAATACGTGAAACATGTTTATTTATTTATTTTAAATCAAATCCAAGGCGTAAGAACGAAATGAAGTAAAAAAAAAACTGCGAAACAAATAGTTTGATAAGAGTCAGATATTTTTGGGTTTATATCAAAATCATCACTTTTATAGTAATTCTAACTCTACTAAATTATGAAAAACCTATAAACTAGGGGATTGTGTCAAAATTTCCCTTCCTATCCCAACGCCTTCGGGACTTGGTTTAAGACCACTACGGATTCCTAAAACATTTGGTCCTGCAAAACTTTATCCTTTGGCGTCACATCCTTGGAAGAGTATTCATTGGATTTGTCTCACTAAGACAATTCCAGCGAGCCCTCATCTGTTCAAATTCTGAAGTGTTTTTGCGGTCAGTGTGTTCAACGTGGCTACCATTGCCATCCCTCTTTAGTTTATAATTATATATTCATAATCCCATAGCCTCTAGTGGCTCTGCCTGAAGAAATACATTTCTAGCTATAAATTTACGCTAAAGCTATATATACCCTTAGAGATATTTAAAATTATTAGGAGAGTTATAAGTAAAATACCACAGGCACAGCATAAAACGTAAAGCTATTAACATTTGAGAATGGAAATGGACTGCCATACTAGCTATATCCGGTAGGTCTGAAGTCCGCTAACATCGGCATAGTAGAAAACGGGATTGATCTAGGTAAAACAGGTATTTCACATCTTTTAAAAAGGATGGGAGAGGCCTGTTTTACCATGCGCCGTTTTCTACCATGCCGACGTTAGCGGACTTCGCAACGTCACCTATACTATGCCGACGGTAGCGTAATCCCCAAAGGTCGGCATGGTAGAGAACGGAGCATGGTAAAACAGGCCTCTCGCTTCCTTCACATCACGCAGCTATCGGCAGACGCTAACATTCGATATGTAAAATAATATTTCTATCGGCAAAGAAATTGCGATGCTTGCGCTTCGAGCATTAACGGAATATTCGTGAACTATATATAATATATTTGTCTGTATTTATCTACAATTGCAAACTCAAATTTCATTCGGATTTATGGCAAGTACGTTAATCCAAAAAATCGGTATGTGCTCTTGAACAATTTCTCAGGCTGAATATAAATAGTATATTTCCGAGAATGCATTTGATAAGAATCCACACGCCTGGTTGTATCTGAATTACTGATAAATTTTTATTCATTAAATCATTTTATTCATTATTTATATTTCATATTCATTCAAACCATATTTTTTTTTTTTAATTGAAGTTAATAGCCCTACCATTTAGTTTACGAGCACCTAGAATCGATCGCGATGAAATGGTTCATTGTTACTCACCTGCGTATGTTTCGATATTGTGAATAGTTAATAACTATTATATATATTTTCATAAGAATTATTTTATAGGCAACTATAAACACGTTACAATAAAGCTGCATTGTTTTGCCCCGTCTATCTTTTACCGTCAGTCCACCGCGTGACTTGTATCAGACGGGTGGTCTTTGGTACATCCTACAGCAAACATGGAGAATGTAAGTGAAAATGTTGACTTACGCATAATAAATTGGCTCGCGATCCCGGATGATGGAAATTTGGAGTCGAAGTATCAGCAGAGCATTCGTGATTCAGAGCCTTTGGCGATTGATTTTATCGAAGTCGGCTCAAGAGTGTCAACGAAAACAAGCCCAAGAACACCACAAAAAACGGGAGTGTGGCTACCATTGCCATCGTACTTTGTCGCTGATGAAAACGGTGTCAAAAAGTGTATTAAATAATGGTCCGACACGCCGAATCATCCCGTCCGGACTGGTTCTTATACAATATCAAAAGTAGAAGTTATCCCGAGAGAAGGTTATTCAAAACATGTGCTCGAGATCTATAATAGGATGGCAGATGGTGAACGGAAGCGACACGTGAGCCTATACCACTACACGAGCTGCCCGGATCAAGGAGCCCCCATTGAAAACTTCATAGAGTTTGTAAAAGCTATTAATGTCGAATGGAATGGAATCAGTTAGGATCAATCACATTTAAACCTGTCATCGCCAATAATCATACATTGTAGTGCTGGTGTAGGTCGCACCAGTACTTTTTGCGCTATAGACTATTGCATCAGTCAATGGCAGCAAAAAGGGAAACTTGACGAAAGCTGCGGTGCGGAGTATTAGACGCTTGAGATATTCAAGTGTTAGGATGGCTCAACAACATAAATTTGTATATATTGTCAATATAATTGTATATATAGGAAAAAAAAGCACTGAATAAAGTAAAGAGCACTTTTGTGGCACCATTGATATGGAAAACTCGCTTGATAACAATGTTGTAATAAAAAATAATATTTATTGATACATTTGTTTTTTTTGACCTTATAAAAACCAAATTGATGATTGTTTAATCGTATATGTTTGGCGGTTCGACCATCATACGTTCATATATACACAGAGTTGTGCAGTGCGTCAAACATCTGCCAGGTGGCTCCAATGGCGGAGCGATCTCGAGCAAGCGAAATATTTCTGCGACGCCTGCGCATTTTAGGGCAGAAGAGAGACCAAAATTCCGTTATCCATATTTTTGAGGTTAGATCGTATTCGAATAATGTGTTTACAAAAATGTATCGAGTGATATTCAAATAAATAGTAGTAGTCCATACAGTACTTAAGTTATTAATAACTGAACCAATGATTTCCCCATAAAATTTGACTTAAAACTATCCGTCCCGTCTAAAAGAGCCGCATACAACGATCCAACAAAATACGTGAAATTTTTTGGAATTTTTGGATTCTTTTTGTTTCCATAATCTAGTAGTTACCATTTGAAGACCAACTATCGCAACAAATTATATTCTTTATAAGTGCATTTATTACAGACAGTTTTTTTGCACTTTTGGCACCTTAGAATATTGACTGGAACAAAAATAACCCAGCGGCAGTTCTAGGTAGATCCCTTTTTTTCCATTACCTACCTATTCTTGTTACAAAATTGAAAACATTTTAATTTTTATAAATACAACAAATTACTAAAAGTCAATAAATATTCGGACCTAAATAAAAAAGTTAGAGACGATCAAATTTGCCGGTGGGACAAAAATGAGACGGCACTTCTAGTGTTAATATGTTTTCGATAATCCCGGCTAAAGTAGCTTTGTAAATCTCATTCAGTTTTAGGGTTCCGTACCCAGAGGGAGCCAAGGGAGCCCTATTACTAAGACAATGCTGTCTGAATGTCCGTCTGTCTGTCCGACCATTAAAATGCTTTATCTTTTCGACCCAAATAGATAGAAGAATGAATTTTTCACAGAATATGTGCAACTAGACTTTTTATCTAACAAATAAAAAAAAGTTAAAGTTTAACGGGGTCTCCATATAAGAAACACAATTTTGTTGTTTTTGCTCTATCCTTAAAACAGGAAGACTTACAAACTTTAAACTTGCAGTGAAAAATAGTGTGAACTTTAAAGTATAACAACAAATAATAAAAACCGGCCAAGTGTGGGACGTAAAAGTACACATTTGTTGGAAACGTTAAATTACCGGTACAGCACCATCTTGCTTATCATTAAGAGAAGCAGTGACACATTTGTTTGTTGAAAACTTTAAATTACCGGTACAGCGCCATCTAGCTTATTATTAAAAGTAACAGTAACGCATTTCTTTGTTGGAAACGATATTCAAAGTTAAGCAACGTCAGGCTTAGACAGTACTTGGATGGGTGATCGTTTAGCGGCACACTTTTTTGTTTGTGAATGTAAATTACGTAAACAGTGGTAGGTTCGGAACCCTTGTTGCGCGAGTCTAACTCGCAGTTGGCCGGTTTTTATTCTTTTATATCGAGTAAAGATACGTTTGGAAAGATATCTGCTGAAAAAATTTTTTTTTTCATAAACGCTCTCTGAAAGTCAAAATCAGTTTTTAAGAAATTCACTGTTCCGTGTGAAGGCACGTAAGTACCAACCATTAGGAAAACACGGCGCAATTATAATGTAAAACTTATTGTGTGCATATTTATACCCGACGCCTTCACCGATTGTGAGCCACCTGATGTTAAGCGGTCACTGTTTAGAATCTTGACAAGCGTTGATACTTACCACAAAAGAACTTTATTCAGGCCATTTACGGTCCTAACTAAAACTGCCCTTTTTTGTGTCCAGGTGAAATGAACGTGTTATACCTGTTCATGCGGTACCGGTTTAACTGGGATGAGGTCCAGTTCAGCATGTTTTGCACTTACAGCATCATCACCAACTTAGTCGGTATGTATCATTGAAGCTGGTAACAGACGAGACTTATCTCGCAAAAGACGTGGATATAGAACGCTCACTTCCACTCACACATTAACGCTTTAACGTTAAGTGGCATCAATTTTAAATTGCAAATTAGTTTCATCCTTTTCCTATACGCACCTACCTATATCTTCCATCACTTTGGTACAAAGACAAAGTGAAGATGCATATTATATGCTAGTGGACGAGCAATGCCACCGCAGTTCCTGGAGGGAAGCTATTGCCGCCGGAACCTCGATCCTTTGAATTTTGAAGTCAACCGCATGGCCAGCTGATCGTCATCATCAGCTTGTGCCTATTTAGATTTGCATATGTTGTAACTGTGATAAAGTGAGTGACGCCACATATAATTAACAGTGAAGTTCTTTGAAGGATCAAACCTAGGTACACATCTGCCACATAGCCCACGTGTCGCCGCAGCTTCGGCTCTAGTGTCTTGGGGTCTTATTGGGAACAGTCTCGAGCTGTTCGGTCTATGGAATTCGATACAAAAATGTATGGAACTCTGTCTTACCTCTCGAAACCCGTGAATGTACTTGAAAACATTTTTCTCACGAAACACCCAAGGACAGAAGTTTGAGAAAATTTGTTGTACTTACGTACATAATTTGGTAATTACATAAAACATTGAATTGCGACAGTTGTTTATTTAGAGGCCGATATCCATAGCATATTATAAATAATATAGTTTTGCCTTGTCCGTCTGTTCGTATGTTTAATATTATGTTTTTGTCAAATTCGAACCGATTCTAAAGAAATTTTACAAAAAGGTGTATTATGTAGATAAACAGGTTTGTTATAAAATTGAACAAAGATTTGAAGTAGCTTTTCATACTTATCGAACTGTGATAAAAAAATACCCTATTGTGGGTATAGCACATAAAAAATATTTAAGGTTTTCATATAACTTTTCTCTCATGTACACTCTAAACAAATTATTATCTTTCAAAGTAAAATGTCCGCCTTTCTACTTTTTCATCGTAAGTCCTAAGAATCTCAAAAAATAATATAATAGAACATTTCAAGCACATTACGATCAGACGTACTTTCGTCATACTTCTTGCAATTTAAATTACAATCATTGTTTGAAACTTTTAGTTTTTTGTATGGAAATTTACGTTTTTACTGTTTTTAAGTCATGTTCAATTCATAAATGTAACTAATTATGCTTAAAATTTGAGATATAACAAATTCTAAAGATTTGACTAACTTTTATATCAACTCAATGCAATTATATACTTCATTATTATAGCGTTTGAAATTTGCACAAGCGTTGAAACAATAATAATATCCAGTTTTTTTTTTTTTGCTGAATACAATAATTAAACTAAATAAAGTAATACACTAGACAATAGCAACTTTTACAACTTATATATTTTCTAAAATCCTTCACATGCTTTTTTTAACTGTGTTATAAAATTTGCACAAAAACTGCGTATTTACGCGATCTAGCCTAATGTTTATTATGTTTTTACAATTAATAAATAAAAGATTATAACAAAAATATCTGCTATCCTAAATTATTAAATATTGCGTGCGCGACAGTACTCATGCGCAAACATCCCTTCCACGTTTCGCTCACCGTTAGACTTATGTGCCGCAGCGTATACCTACACACACTATACTACACATATTTCTTATTAAATAATTCTATAAAGACACTTAAATGTACCTACCAGTATATTGATCAAGTAGGATTATTTACTTACACATTTTTTTATAATTTAACCTGTACTTTTTTTGTAAAAAAAATGTTTATTCTTTGAGAAAAATAAAGATGTAAGACCTAAAAAAATCCTGTTTATAAGACTTAGACTATTTCTGTTTCGAGTAAACACGATTCACATAAAAAGAGCTCTGTGTTCTAAATATTTATTTTAATTAATTAATTAACTAAGACCTACACTTTTCAAAGACAAACCTTAGCGTTAGAAAATGTTTACACTTTTTGCCTTTTTGTTCTTTTGACTGAACTACTATTTTTTTGTATAAAATAAAATACTAACGTTAAACATGACTGTATTTGTAAAATAAGATACTAGTGTTAATCATAACTGTATTTGTAAAATACGATTTTTGTAAAATAAGATACTACGTTACGTACGTTAATTGTGACTGTATTTTAAAAATAAGGTACTAACCTTAATCATGACTGTATATGTAAAATAATAATTTTGTAATATAATAAACTAACGTTAATTATGACTGTATTTATAAAATATGATTTTTGTAAAATAAGATACTAACATTAACCATGACTGTATTTGTAAAATAAGATACTAACGTTAATCATGACTGTATTTTCTCCAGGGACATTGTTTTCGATCAGCATCTTCAGCGACTTTTTGAAGCTTGACGACAGTTTGGTGGGCATCATCTCGTGCACCAGCAAGATACTCGCTTCCTTCATTTTCGCTTTTGCCACTACAACAATGGAAATTTACATTGGTATGTTTAATTACTATACTATACTAATATAAGGAAAAATCTAGTAACCTTAACGATGCTTTAGGGCAATGTTTAGTTGAGCTATCAGTCGAAAGAAAACCAGATATCAGCAGTATGAAAAAGGTTTCTTTTAAGAACCAAATTTTACAAGAATGCTGTAAAACTAAGCACACTAAATAAAGTGTAAGTATGACACTTCACACTGAATAACAAACCTATATGATAAAAAATAATGCTTATCATACACGCCTATATGTATTATGGCCTTTCAGCTGGGTATCAGAATCGTCTTTAAACCATAATAGATTAGGTACTCTTTTTGAAGAACGTAATATAATTGATTATTTTTTATTTACATCACTAATAACATAAGGTGTAAATGCCAAATAGCCCATCAATGAAATTCATTGGTATATAAATTCAAGATTCAGGCGTGTTTAACTTGATTGATATTATATCACCAATCTTAGCTATAATATTTGATAAATGTGGTGACGAAGGGATATTCCAAGACTTAATGAAATTAAGTAAATTAATACCATTTCTCAAACGTGGAAGTAAAGATGATCCTAATAATTTTAGATCTATCTCTATACTTCCTACCTTAAGCAAAATTTTTGAAAAACTTCTGTTAATCAGATGCTGAAACATTTTAACTTAAATCGATTACTCCATCCTCAAAATTTTAGTTTTACAAAAGGGCGTTCACAACTGACGCAGGTGTTGCTCTTATCCAACTTGGGAACAGTCACAAAATGACATTGGTATCTTCTGTGATCTATCAAATGCATTCGACTGCGTGCAACATGAAACTTTTATACGAAAACTGAGTCATAATGGTATTTCGGATTTGGCTCTTGAGCTTATCCGCTCATATTTAAGTAGTAGAATGCATAAGGTTCAAATCAATGAGGTACAATCCAATTGCTCAGAAGTAAAATTAGGAGTTTCTCAAGGTTCTATTTTACGTCCTTTTCGATTTTAATTTACATAAATGACTTGTCTTTCTTTGTGGTGCTGGTTACACAAACTGTTATACGGGGTCTTACCGTGATTAGCCGAGGAGATGAGCTCCCGATATTTCGGTGCCGAAAATCCGGGTGTATACAAAATAGACTGCAGTTGCGGCAGTGCATACATTCGACAAACAAAAAGATCCATCGCGTGCCGCATGAACGAACATATTAAGGCTGTTAAGATGACAAACAAAAGTCGGCCATTGCTGAACATTTATTGGATTTGGGTCCTTAATTACCATCGAATTTCACAATCCGCAAATAATGTCAAAAGAATGCCACTATGTGCCTAGACTAGTTAAAGAGGCAATTGAAATTCAAAAATATATAAACTTCAAAAGGGAAGATGAGTTTAAATTGTCGACTACGTGGAATCCGATGTTAGGATTAATAAAAACAGTCATAAAGTAGTACGTCCAGAAAAACACAGTGACACAGTGAGTATATATTGTCGCGGTGACTTTCGAGTGAGTTCTAGAAGTTCCGTAACAAAACGAAAAAGAAAGATGGTAGATAGATATGTTTGCCCATAGACTTTGTACAAACTCGCAAGTCCGCCAGTCATCCCGCGATCATGGTGCTTGCAACAGCACCGAAATATTGGGAGCTCATCTCCTCGGCTAATCACGGTAAGAGCCCCGTATAACATTATATGTAATAGTGATATTAACCGTGAATCTTTAAAACAATAATTATTGCTGGTGTCCCGCAAGGCTCTGTGCTATCTCCTACGCTGTTTCTACTGCATATTAATGTCATGTTGGAAATCAACAACATGCATTGCTTGCAGATGACAGTACTGGAGACACTTGTCACACGGGTCGAGTAAGCATCCCTCGTTGCGTTGCGGAGGAAAAACGTGAAGAACTTGTGTCTGAAATCGAGATCACTCTGTCCAAGGTCTATGACTGGGGACGGGAAAACTTGGTCCGATTCAACCCTACAAAGACACAAGTCTGCGCGTTCACCACTAAGAAAATCCCATTCACTGTAGTCCCACAATTCGAGAACGACAACTCTCCCCTCTTTATCTCCAACAGAGATATTTCGAGATCATCTGCAAGAAAAGGTGAAACTGGCGTCCAAAAAACTTGGTGTTCTCAACAGAGCGAAGCTGTACTTCATGTCGGGGCACAGGTTGCTGCTTTACAAGTCGCAAATCTGGCCCCAAATGTAGTACTGCTGCCATCTCTGGGCGGCTTGCTTGGCCCTTTTGACTCGGTTCAACGATGGGCTGTGAGAATTGTCGACGATTCCAAACTCACTTGCGGTATCGAGCCTTTAAGTCTGAGGAGAGACTTTGTCTCCCTGTGTGTGTTCTACCGCTTGTACAATGGGTAGTGTTCTGAGGAATTGTTCGAAATGATGCCAATATTTCGGTAACTATTGATCGTAGAGATCTTTGTTTCGGGTGACAGTTGTCAAACTAGAAAGGACTATATATCCGTAAATATTGATCGTAGACTAGTCGTTTCACTACAGATACTAAACGTCTCATTAAGATCTTTATTTCGGATGACAGCTGTCAAACTAGAGAGGTATATATTTCGGTAACTATTCATCGTATACTAGTATACGTCACACTTACATTATAATCCATTGGAAAAAAAGTGTCAAAGTTTGCATACCCACAGTTATCTTTTCTATATATTATCGCATCATCGATTTTTTTCCATAAAATGTCAAACATTTATTTTGTTATGAACTAATTGAAGCTGGGTGTTTAAAATGAATGCGTCTCTTTCTGTCGAATTTTTTCTTCTTTTGCTGGAGCTGCACCATTTTCAAAGTTGATGATTTCCTTTTTGATTCTCGTCATGTTTTTTTCTAAGACAGTCAACAATTTAGTTATAGTTACATAATTTTTATTGATTTGGTGATTTAATTTAGAATTCCAACTCTCGAAAAAATGATTAGTCCGGTGGCGTTGATTGTAAATGCACCATTCACTTTGGTCATTTTCAACCATTGCTTTTCAGAGTACCTTAAAAATTACTTTAGTTCAATTTTATTTCGTTCTTTCGACTGATCTTGAATGTATTTATACCTCCCTTAGATTTTATTTGGCGGTATAACAGAAAGGACTGCACACAAACTTACAATTCGACGAATTAATTTGGATTTCAGTTTTTGCTCCTTAGCCTTTCTCCACACACAATTGACAAAGTGTTAGTATCATCATTTTAAAATCATATTAGGAAAAAAGACTTTTAGAGGATTGGTAAAAGAACTTTCGAAGTCGGAATGAAATATGTTTTGTTCTCAATCAGGGACATTTGCTTTGATACAGTTATATAATATGACTGCTCAGACTTGTCGATCATCAGAGCATATAATACTGGAACAATCTTTGTTGTTTCACTAGTGCTACCTAAGTCACCGTGTATCGTAAACATTTGTACAAATGGCCGAGGAGTGCTTTTAAAAGTGCCATCTCCAAAAAACTCGTGAGGTTATAATAAGTACTAAATATTTTAATTTTGACTACTAAAACTAAACAATTTGTTCTCAGTAACGTTTTATATTCTAACTACCTCCTATACACTAAAAGGCTCCTTTATTTGCTCTAGAAAAACTAAACACTGTTTTAAAACCAATTAATTGTACAGGTACATTCAGAGTAAATAGTAATAAACTAGATTACCTATGTCAATCTTATGTTTATACACTTGTTAAAACATAGGTTTTTATATGTCATTAAATATTGCAACGCCAACTCATTTTTATGCTCAATTTGACACTCAATATTGAAACAGGCAATGTACAATTGTCAATAGGTATATAGCCATGGAAATCCAAATTTTACTTTACTATTTTATTTTACCTGCAATCGGCTCTCTTAGCCATAAGCAGATGTTTTCAAGGGTTTGGGAGTTGAGGGTGGTATTCCAGAGGGTTATAACACCACATTGGTTATAATCAGAATTAAGGTTATCTGATCTAGGACCTGTATTTGTCATCTTTAAAGGTGAGTCGCATTTTAATTTATGTTTAATATTTATGTGAAAAATGAGTTAATTAAAAAATGACAATGTAGCCATTCCTAACCTTGGTAATGGTCACCTATGGTTGGGCAATTGAAATTAATTGGCAAAATAAATTTGTATTGACAAAGGTACCTAATTAATGCTGGACATGCTATGAAATTTGGGATATGGGATTTATGAAAAATCCGATTTTCGTTTGGTATAATATTGCAGTTTTGGTGCTGTTGTAAGAGGATAGTTAATAGATAGATATACATATATTTTATTGCACACCAAAAATGAATTATAAACAAATTAAAACTTAGAAATAAACTTATAAGTAGTATTTCATCAGGCGGTCTTATCGCTTATAAGCGATCTCTACCAGACAACCTTTGGGCAGATAGGAAAAGAAAAATATATGTCAAATAATGAAAAATATAACGGGATCATAAAGTCATTAAAAACTGTTTTCACAGGTTCATCAGCACTTAAGTAGCGGCTTTATATTTATTTTCCCTAAAGTCAAAGCAACTTCATTTTTAACTTCATCGGATAAGCACTCTGACAGGTTTCCTGGTATTTTATGACTAGTACTTCTTTAAACTGGGCTTTCCTTAAAAAAGATGATGGGTTAAAAAAGATAAGCCGAGAAACACATAAAATAATAGGAGTTTTTCTCTTTCTTTTTTCCCATTGATCCAACTGATAGGTACGTTCAACTGGTTGTACAAACGACATTTTTTTCTCCGTGGACCAACTAAATAGTTGAACATTAGAAAATCGAAATTTACATGGCTCTTCGTAATAACTACATAATTTGTAACAGACTAAAAAACGGGTTTCAAATGAGGTTTTCGTATGTACTAAAAATAACTTTGAGTCGGATTAACACAATGAAGGTTTTATATTGAACTAATCATCATACCTTTTTAACAGACTTTTTAAAGGTAGAAAATTGTAGTTTAAAACGTTTATTGTAAACAGCACTACCAGCCACACTATTGGTAGTCGTGTTTACAAATGAAGATACTACCATGGCAACGTTCAAATGTTTTATAGTACAATCGAAAACAAGAAAACAAAAAGAAACCGGCCCAGTGCGTGTATTTAGTATTATATTATCTTTGTTCTCTACGATCGAAGTAGATTGACGCCGAAAATATCGTTTTTCCCCAGCGACCAACTAAACGGCACAACTAGGTACATAGCTGGTTGGTGGGATATCTCGGACGTTTATAGTCCCTCGTTTTACCTTTTTTTTTTTATATTATAATGGGCTCGCACGGTCTTAGCAGAACATTTATGCATTTGCCAGAATCAAAGTCAATTATATTATATCGTATCGTGGCGCGGGCGTTACCGCGCGTCCTCGTTTTCAAGTCCCAAGATTGGGCGGGAGATTTGGTGTGGATCCTCAGACATTGCGCGTCATGTCCTGCTTATTTCTTTATTATTTACTATTCATGAGCCTTCGCTGCACAATTCTTAACACGCTTTCGTAAAACTTTGCTAAAATATATACATCGAAAGTCACTAAATGAAATTAGAAAAATTAAACAGAAAAAAACACCACTCCTTCTTAAGATTCGCGCCAAAACTCCGTTTTAACTTTTTATTTTTAATATTTTTGCAAATGACTATTGGATGCTGGCGATAACAGTATTGTAATTATTTGATTTGTAAAGCAAACTGTAGATCCGAAATAAAGATCTTGATTAGATCTTTTACTTCTGTAAAGAAACTACTAGTCTACGATCAATATTTTCGGAGTTATAGCCCTTTCTAGTTTGACAGCTGTCACTGAAAATAAAGATATTGAGATCTATCACTTCTGTAAGGAAACTTCTAGACTAAAAGCAATAGTTACGGAGATATATTCCTTTTTATTTTGACAGCTGTCATCCAAAATGAAGATTCTGATGAGATCTATCACACCTGTACAGAAACTTCTGATTTACAATCAATATTAGTAGAGTTATAACCCTTTCTAGTTTAACAGGTGTCATCCGAAATAAAAATCTTAATGAGATCTATCACTTCTGTAAAAACCTACTGGTCTGCAGTAAAAGGAGGTCTGGAGTTATAGGTAGCCATTTTAAAGCTATCACCGGAAATAAAGCTTTAAGATTTTTGAGTACAAAACCCTCAATTGAACTTGGTTCAAAACCTTTGGTATTTATATTCCTTATCAAACCCTCAGTGCGCTAATCCGACTAACACTTAAGAGTATACACTTCGCAGCGCCATGCAGCGGGCTTCGAAACGAATTTCTCATTTTCATTTTGATCATTAGTCGTAACCCCAAGCCAAATACCTATGTCTGTGGTTTTCCAAAATCTTGTAAAATGTTTTTATTAACTAGAAGTCTTTTTTTAAACAATTCCTATGAAAAACAAGAATAGCTTTTAATTATAAAATTTAACAGAAAACTGACACACTGCAGACCTAGATATTTCTTACGAGAATATGTCTTCAAAATTTCGTGGTGTTTTGTCTGGAAGTGTCAAAAATAAGTGGAAACTTCGTTTGTATGAAGCATGCTGAGAGGCGCTCCGAATCGTATTCTCTTAACGTTTGTTAACTACAACAACTTCGCTCGTTTTAAAATTCCGTTAATAAGGAATGATGTTTTGTTCAGTCTAAAACTCGACTGAACGTTGTTTTAAGTACGAAAGCCTTATTTGAGAACCTGCTTTTTTTAAAGTCGGTTAAAAAGCTTTGATTTATGTAGTTGTACGAAGGGCCATGTAAATTTCGGTTTTCTAATGATTAACTATTTATTTTTTCCAAAAAAAAACTTCAACTTCACACCGCTCTGTCCCGTTTGTAGTTAGACCAACGTAAAAAAACCCGACGTCGTTATAATAAAATAAAGCAAATAATAGTAAACAAGAAGTTATTAAGAATCTTATAAGAATAACTAAGAACCACGAAGAATTTACATTTACTGTTACTTCCCCTCAAAACTATTTCTGATGACTATGGTCTATATTCCTCCCTAAGATTTATATTATTAGTTTTAGTATGGATGTGTAACAGACTAATCGCAAATTTCCTCCATTTTTAAAGTCGGTAAATTTTTAGTTTTGAATTAATAATATCTCTTATATGGGGACCTACAGACCATTCGCGAACTTTTTTTTGGGTTTCGTGCCTTTAAATCCCCCGCTTTGATCAAGATTCAATTTTTGAATCCGCTTGCTGCTATTTAATATACTTAGGCATTTACGCCGTAAGCAACTTTCCAGCCTTGCATAACAAATTACTAATTTCTGTGTTGTTGATAAGGGACCATATAGTAAAAAGAAATAATGCGCAGACTTAGTTTATCTTTGTGGCATAAACTACTTGATTATTTTACTGATTGTATATTTTAGCACCAAACAAATCTAAATAATAATACTACTACCTGTATATGTGGATTCTTCAAGTTTTACAGGGGTTAGATTAGTCATGTCGCGGGTTTTACTTCTACTTAACTGGTTAAAAAACTTGAATTGGTTTCAAAGTTAGGATAACAGCTAAGTTAGGTAAAAGTTAAGGTTAAGGTTAATGCTATCTTGTAAATAGACGCAAGAGAATGATAAATGAAATGATTATGTGCTCTAATTAAATACGAAAAGAGTTAGATAGAACGAACTGCTGACAGAAATATTTTTGAATATCCCGATTAAACCAATTCAAATTGTGACTCAAGTCAAAGCTAACGCAAAAACCGTGGTATATTTTAAAAATTAGATAAAGATATTTACAAGTCATATCCGTATTAATATTATAAATGCGAAAGTAACTTTATCTGTCTGTCTGTCTGTTACCTCTTCACGCTTAAACTGCTTTACTGAGTAAGATGAAATTTGGCATGGAGATAGTTTGATTCCCGAGAAAGGACACATGCTACTTAAAAACGTCAAGTGTTAGTTGGTTTTGTTTTTATAATGTTGCCGGTAAATCCTACACCGAAAACCGAATTTAGGGCTGTTGGAACCGCAGGTAAATTTGGCATGGAGATAGTTCTAGCCCCGGGGAAGGACTTAGGCTACTTGAAAACGTCAAGTGTGAGACGGTATTTTCTATAATTGAGGAGTTGCCGTTGAAATCCTACACCGATAACCGAATTCAGGGCGGGTGGAACCGCGAGCAAAAGCTAGTCTACAATGAACGCATACTGACATTAGTTAAAAACATGTAATTAAATAGGCACCTATTAACGTGGTTAATATTTTGTTCTTCGAAATTTTTTATTTGTTTCTTTTTTTTTTGGATAAAATTCGAATGGGGTACTTTATTCCCAGAGGAATTAACGCGTAATGCCTTTTTAATCTATGTTTCAGCGCCACTGGTGGAAATATTCAACGGGACGTCTTTCATCGCTATGCGGTCCATCGCGTCTAAGCTGGTCACCAGCGAAGAACTCGGTAAGGATTTAGAAACATCATAGTTTTCTAGTGGTTTTTTTTTCTAAATGCAGTGTACTGTTGTTGGCCGCAGATGGCCTTGACAACTGTACGCGGACTAACTTTTGCTGCGGTGCTGCTTCCACTCTGCTGATAAAAGTCGGGGCGGGTTGCACTAAGGTTTCCTGGATACGAACCTCGGCTTGGGGCTTGGACACGAACTGCTCTTAAACCAAAATCTGTCTAAATTTGCTGCTGTTTCGTAAAAGCAAAGGTGTTAATTGAGGCGATTGTGAGCATTAATTTCAAGTTAAAAAAAGGTTGGCAATATAAATATTATACATACATATTAATGAAGTTTCAACAAGTTTTTTTTGTAAAGCGAAAGTTTTAATTTGTATACGTATACGTAGGTTCTTTGTATCCCAGATACTCCTACAGAGATGACCGGATAAGGTTGGAAAAAGCGACTAATAATATGAATAATGATACTAAACAGTAAACATTATATTTTAGTACGTCGTTACGTATGTGAACATATGTAATGAATCCTATGAAGTTAGTAAAGGAATAAAAAAATCGGCGTAGAAAATAATATTGTATCAAAAACATCAGTAATGTTTAGTGCAGCTTAGTTCTTTTTGATTAGGTAATTGTGGGCAAAGTCTTTTAATTTTTAGGGTTCCGTACCCAGAAGGTGCCAACGGAGCCCTGTCACTAAGCCTACGCTGTCTATCTGTCTGTTTGTCTGTTAAAGAGGGCTCTAAATTTTAGATCGAAATAGATAGAAGCCTGAATTTTTCACACAATATGTGTTAGAATAGGGGTTTATCTAACAAATAATAAAAAGTTAAAATAGTAATAATTTAAGGGGTTCCCCATACAAGAAACACATTTTCATTGTTTTTGTTTTATCGTAAAAACAGTAATACATATACAAACTTTAAACTTGCATTAAAAAATTGTGTGTAAAGTAAAACAACAAATACTCAAAACCAGCCACGTGTGAGACGGGCCAAGCCATTACGATTTTTAACTACCGGTTCAACGCCATCTAGCATTATTATTAAGAGTAACAGTAACACATTTGTTTGTTGGAAACGATATTCAAAGATAAGCAACGTCGGGCTTGGTCAGTGATTAGATGGGTGACCGCTCAGCTTAGACCCCTTACCATTTTAAACTGACAAACCCCAACGTTGCTTAACTTTAAGTGTAACTGTTTATAAACTCTTATTATAAAAAGAAAGTTGCTCTATCATGAAAACAGTAACACATAAACTAGCTTCAGCTTGCAGTGATTATATTGTGTGTGAGCTCTAAAATATAACAACAAATTATAAAAATCGATCAAGTGCGAATTGGACTCGCACACGTAGGGTTCCGTACCATTATCTATAAAAACGGCAAAAAAATCTTGTTTGTTGTATGGGAGCCCCCCTTAAATATTTATTTTATTCTAGTTTTTAGTATTTTTTCTTATAGCGGAAATAGAAATACATCTTCTGTGAAATTTTCAACTGTCTAACTATCGCAGTTCATGAGATACAGCCTGGTGATAGGCGGACGGACGGACAGCGGAGACTTAGTAATGGGTTCCCGTTTTTATACCCTTTGGGTACGGAACCCTAAAAACCGACTTAGTGTGAGACGGGCCCGAGTCATTATCACTTTAAATTACCGTTAAAGCGCCATTTTGTTCGCGGAAACGATATTCAAAGTTTAACAGAACACTGAAACTAAACAGCGCAAATAGAAAAAAAAATCTGGACGTTAAATCAAGCCATCCGAGCAAGGACGTGTCACCGCCCACGAGCCCTTTATTCCGAGGACAGAAAAGTCAATCCAGCTCATCCACCGCTACTGCAACCGCCCACAATCTCTGCTGAAGTTAAGAAAACAAAAGAAGAAAATCATTTTTGAGTACTATGGTAGGTATATCTAAGAATAATAACAAGCTCAGGAAACCAGACACTGAAAATAAACACTGCCACTGGGGTAAAATAAAACACAAGTGTTGGAACACTGCAACAGTAAAACAATCCTTCACTGAATATTTAAATTTATGTTTAACCTAGTGATAACGGAAACTAATCGAAAATGCCTTATTAACGACATAAACTGAATACCATTACAAGACAATAAAATGCATAAGTTGGAACGCCAGTCAAGCATCAAAGGAACAAGAATTGTATTGCCAATTGGAAACTCCTAACGCCACGTTGATGTAAACCGAATAAGCTGGTGCAAATGAATACCATCAAAGAAGAATCAGAACACAGAAGAGTTTAGAAGCCAACACGCAGACCACAAACGGCAAAGCAGTCATTTTTCCCTTCCTGTATATATTAACACTTGTATATATTTATCATCCTGCTGGCTAAAGGGTGCTGGTACCGGTCGGCTCTATCCATCCCACTCCACATCCTAGACTGCGAAGTCCTACACTACCTGCCCTATCTACTCCGTCTTACTGGTGTCTTGGGCAGAGGTAATGGGCACACATAGGAATGCCATGAGATGGACGGGACACTACTAGAATCACTCACTAATGCGGACCGGAAACGTTGCATACCTTCCAGTGGTTGAGGACCCTCCGTTTCTTCAGTTACCACATTTTTGAACGTTTGCGCTGTTCCAGCCCGCAGTTTTGAGCACTCTACAGAACCCTCTCATCGACAGTTCTTTTCCTATGTGACCCGTTCCTTGAGTCCTTGCAGTGGAACGCTGGCTGGTAAGACGCTGGAACGGAACGGAAATGATATTCAAAGTTAAGCAACGTCGGGCTTGGTCAGCACTTGGATGAGAAATCACTTTGCGGCACACTATTTGTTTTTGTTTTCTGTTTATCAATTACGTACATGGTGTCCGGAACCCTCGGTGCGCGAGTCCTACTTGCACTTGCCGGTTTTTTATTTTTAAAATGATCTACGTATTATAAATTAAATAAACAGGATTTAAAATAATATTATTCTGTAATGAATCAATAACAATTATAAATATAGAGTAGTATTTAACCAAACTTACGCATGAACAACTTTTTTTTTATAATTTCATGATTTCAACGTTAATTGTAAGAAAAATTGTTCAAGAGCAAGTATGGTAAAGATGGACAAAGGCTATATAATATAATTCTCTCTAAACATGTCCAGTTTTTTTTTTGAGATATAGCTGGCCTGAGTGGCCAGCTTGAATATTTACTAATTTTATGGTTGCTGCTTATCTATCTAAATAGAGCTAACGGAGCTCTATTAATGTATAAAAATGTGCAGTCTCTGGCTCTTAACCTGAATTTTTTACAGATCATGGGTGTTATTATGGCGGGTTTGGTGATAAATACTGAAAATAACAAAAATAAATAATTCAGGTGTCAATTAATGGAACATGAAGACTCACGCATCCTGGGACTCGCACTTAGCTCGTTATTTTCAAAATTCTATACTACGTAAATTTTATTTGGAAAAGGTTTCTCCTGATCCGCAGAGCAAATCCGATTAAAATTAAATGACTGTGTTCATGGGCGTAGCCAGCTATTTAACTAGGATGGGGCAGACCAGGCTTGGGTGGGGCAAATCTGGTAAAAAATATTATTTTCATATGGCAAAAATGTACTGTACAGGCAAAATTCTCGTGTTTATACGCTTTTTCGGTAGTTTAGGGTGGGGCAGCTTCTCCAACCTTGATGTTCCTGGCTTCGCTCATGACTGTGTTCTTCGGGATAAACATGACAAACGATTAATTACCTTTGTTTAATAAAAAAAAACTCTGTGTCTGACTGACCCATGTTCACTGCTTTTTTTGATTTGGCAAAGAAATCTTTAAGATACAAAGTGCTATTAGTTTACAACTTTGCTAAAGCATAGCCGTGATAGTGCTTTAGACCCTGAGAAAAAGCATCTTTTGATAACAATGATGTATTCGTACTGTTAATTTATTTATGTATTTCAATAAAAATCTCAATCAGTTGAGATGTAGCTGCACTACTCACGCACGCTCAGTTACATATCGCGTCATCCTTGTTTTTACTCGAGTTTTCTGTCGCGTAGTAAGTTTTGTTCACGCGTACGCGAGATAATGCCAAAATTATCTATGCGGTATTTTTAGAAGTCGGAACTCGGCCTACGCACTCCTGCTATGTGATTTGGTTACGTTGTGTATATACATAAGTATAAGGTTATTAAAAAAACCAGTAATAAAAAGTTCGCTTAGCAGTTTATTTTTATGCAGCTATTAGTACTTAATCGCTTATTTATTTCTGCAACGTTTATCCTTAATATTACACTTTGGAAATCCCAATGTTTATAGTTACGTTCTTAAGTTAAGTCACTGACCAAAAATAAGTTACACAATATAATGTCGTAATGCAAGTGTACTTGTAACAGATCTCCTTCAAATTAAAGTTTTGAAGTAACCAAGGTGAAATGAAATAATGTATATATATATATATATATATACTAGCTGCTGCCCACGACGTCGTCTGCGTGAACGCTATACTAAAACATTACTTTTTGTGAACGAAACCATAGTGCGATCTAATTCGACGCCAACGCCATCTAGTTAGCAAATAGGAAACATTTTTATATGGTGAAAAATTATAACACATCTAAGTTATGACTTTACACGATTTTTTAACATAAAATAAATGGCTATGTGTGAGTAGAATAATTAATTATCAAGAAGCAAGTCAAATATGCGTCGTTAGATTACACGTTGTTACAGAATGCGTTGAAGAAATAAAGGTTCACTGCTCATTCCCCGTAGGTGATAGCGTGATTATATGTAGCTTATATGTTGACCCAACTTCTAAATAATATTCGTGCCAAATTTGAAGTAAATCTATGCAGTACTTTTTGAGTTTATCCCGAACATACATACAGACAAACAGACAAACAGACAAAAATTCTAAACACTATATTTTTGGCTTCGGTATCGATTGTAAATCTCACCCCAAGTATTCTTTTAAAAAAAAATTCAATGTATAGTTTTGACTTTCCTACCATTTTATATATGTATAGATGATACATTTTATACCACAATTTGCATTCAATCAATTTCTTTTTCATAAACGTTAAATAAACTTCTGGGAGGATCGGTTAGGTAGGTAATATAGCATTTCATACAGAATGGTTCCTGTCCGCCGCTATCTAGTGTTGCCCTCACTTCCTCTCTGTTACGATTCTATAAATGTAACGAAAATTAGTTTTTGAATCAAATTCGGGTGTTTTTTATGTGGAAATTAAGTAAGCTTAAGAACTTGCACTTAATGCATTTATTTCATCTTTCATTTTTTTTTTATACCACTAAGGTGGCAAACAAGCTTACGGCCCGCCTGATGGTAAGCGGTCACCGTAGCCTATGGACGCTTGCAACACCAGGGGTATCACTTGCGCGTTGCCGACCCTTCAGAAATCTAATAACTTCTTTCTTGAAGAACTCCATACTGTAGTCCTTGCAGAAAACCTTGGCAGGGAGCTCATTCCACAACTTAAGCGTTCGCGGGAGGAAGTTTCTCTGAAACCGCACTGTACGCGACCATTTAGGTTCTAAAGTCTGAGAATGAATTCCCTGCCGATGGCGAGCGGTGCGATGGTAGAAAGTAGCCGTGGGCATCATTTCGAACAATTCCTCAGAACACAACCCATTGTACAAGCGGTAGAACACACACAGTGAGGCAAAGTCTCTCCTCAGACTTAAGGGCTCGATACCGCAAGTGAGTTTGGGATCGTCGACAATTCTCACAGCCCGTCGTTGAACCGAGTCAAAAGGGTCAAGCTGGTATCCGGGTGCACCTGCCCAGAGATGGCAGCAGTACTCCATATGGGGCCGAACTTGCGACTTGTAAAGTAACAACCTTTGCCCCGACGTGAAGTACTGCTTCGCTCTGTTGAGTACACCAAGTTTTTTGGACGCCAGCTTTACCTTATCTTGTAAATGATCTCGGAACTGAACATCGCTGGAGATGTCGACACCAAGGATCCCAATGCTCTTGGAGATGGAGAGGGGAGTGTTCTGGAATTGTGGGACCACAGTGAATGGAGTTTTCTTAGCGGTGAACGCGCACACTTGTGTCTTTGTAGGGTTGAATCGGACCAAGTTTACCCGTCCCCAGTCAGAGACCTGGGACAGTGTGGTCTCGATTTGAGACACAAGTTCTCCGCGGTTTTCCTCCACAAGGGAACGAGGGATGTTTGCACGACCCGTGTAAAAAGTGTCTCCAGTACTGTCATCTGCATAGCAATGTATGTTGTTGATGTCCAACATGTCATTGATATGCAGTAGAAACAGCGTAGGAGACAGCACAGAGCCTTGCGGGACACCAGCATTAATGTCCATGCTATCAGAGCAACTACCGTCAACTACAGTTCGTATGCGTCTGCCGGACAAAAAGCTAGCCACCCATTTGCACAAACCCTCGGGCACTCCGTAAGATGGCAACTTCGATAGAAGACCGCGGTGCCAGACCCGATCGAACGCCTTCGCTATGTCCAGGCTACATGCCAATGCCTCCCCCTGACTCTCAATGGCTAGTGCCCATCGGTGTGTGAGATACACTAGAAGGTCACCAGTCGAGCGACCGTGGCGAAAGCCATATTGACGGTCACTGACCAGATCGTGTACTTCTAGGTATCTTAGAAGCTGTGTGTTGATCACACGCTCCATCACCTTAGAGAGGAGAGAGGTAATAGCGATAGGCCTGTAATTCGATGGATCTGATCTATCGCCCTTTTTGGGCACCGGGTGCACATTCGCAGTCTTCCATGTAGACGGAAATTGCCTAGTGTGGTAGGAAAGCGCGAAGAGGCGCGTGAGTACAGGACATAACTCAGAAGCACACTGCTTAAGCACCACTGCTGGTATACCGTCTGGCCCACTCGACTTATGAACGTCTAGAGAAAGCAACGCCCGCCTGACCTCCCGCTGCGTTATGGAGATTTCCGGCATGGACTTACCGCACCACGGTATAGTAGGTGGTACAGCGCCTTCATCGTTCATATTCGAGTTCGAGGCAAAGAGACTGCCCAGTAGATCGGCTTTCTCTTTAGCACTATGGGCCAAGTCACCATCGGTCTTTCGCAGTGGTGGTAACGACGACTGGCAGAAGTTCCCTTCGGCAGCTTTGGCAAGCGACCAGAAAGCACGACTCCCAGAAGGATAGCTCGCAAGTCGCCCACCTATTTTGCCGATGAATTGGAATTTTGCTCTGGCAGTTGCTTTCTTACTGAACCTCGAGGCAGCATTTAATTTGCGTTTTAACTCAGAAATATTCGGATCCTTATTATAACGAGCCGTGGTCCAAGCCTCATATGCATTTTGCTTAAGAATTTTAGCTTTTCTGCAAGACCTATTAAACCACGGTCGTTTTTTGACGCCGGCAGCTACTCGCGGGTTAGGAATATAGCATTCCATACCAGCAAGGATTGTCTCAGTGACTGCGGCTGCGCAGACGTCAGGATCTTCTGAGTTAAAGCAGATCTGCCTCCACGGGTACGATGCGTAAAATTCACGCAATCCATCCCAGTCTGCCGACTTATAGTGCCACACACGACGCCAGTTAGTTGGCCCAGAAGGATCAGGTTGTGTGCATGACACTTGAGTCCGAACGAGACAGTGGTCCGAGGAGCCAAGAGGCGCATCCACTGAGACGGAGTACCCGTCCGGACGAGTAGTCAGCAGAAGGTCCAGTAAGGAGCTCGTATGTTTCTCTATATCTGGTATCCTCGTTGGAGAAAGTACCAGCTGAGAGAATCCATAGGTCAGAGCAAATTCATGAGCAGATATCCCAGCATAGTTATTGGTTCGAGAACTGAGCCACTCGCGATGGTGGGCGTTAAAGTCTCCCAAAATAACTAGTTCTGCTGTGGGATATTGCTCTAGAACTTTGTCAGTCGTCAAACTCAGGTGCGTGAAGAGTCGAGTTACGTCCGTGTCACCGCTATGAGACCTGTATAGGCACGCATAGATACGAGTGTGGCCGCCGTAATCTACGCGCACCCACAATATCGACAGGTCCCTGTCTTCAAGGCTATGAAGGCGGCGACAGCAGATATCCTCCCGGACGAACATACATACACCGGCACGACTCATAAAATTGTGTTCGAGTTTGTAGCCGGGATAATGAAGGTATGATGTGTCGGCCGGGCAGGATATCTGCGTCTCCGTTAGAAAAAGAATGGTTGGCTGCGCAGTTTCGAGATGGTGGTGGACTGCGTTAAGATTTGCGTGAATACCCCTGATGTTGCAAAAATCCACATTATATGTGGATGGAGTAGCCGCTGTGCAAACTCTTTTCTTTTTCTGTCTTCTGGCCATAATATATATAAAAAAAAGTTACTAAGACTAAGGATGAGGATTCACTGCACAGACAGCATAGAGGGCAAAGGGTGCGGTTCTAAGACTGCCGAAGCTCGCCACAGATGATACGGTTGCTGGCACGGCGGGCGGAAGGGCCCCTGATCCCCCTCTGTTGTAGTAGCCGGGTCCACTCCGGTCTCCTTCTCCGGCACGACTACCACTTCAGATACTTTACACAGGCTGGCGAATCAGCCTCCCAGGGCGGAGATTAAGTGATCCCTGGGTTCGGGATCCCGTTTAACCTGCGGGCGGCCAGCGGTCAGCCGTTTCATCAGGTCTCCCTGACCGCCGAACCAGCACGCCGCGTCTATGCCGAGTATGACAGCAACAAGCACCGCCGGTCCTCCGCTGTCCGTGCAGCGAATCCTCAAAGAGCTCTGGCAACCTTACTCACCGCCAGGAACACAACACTACTCAATGTTAGTGTTATTATGGCCGCAGTTTTTTGTAAGGTGGAGGTACTTCCCCAGTTCGGGCCGCTCATTCGAGCAAGTACTCGCTATGCCCTGCTTAGTTGTTCGGGTGGCTTATTCGAGCGAGTACTTGCAGTGCCCTACCTCTCTTAGAATTTCATAGGTGAATCTACCAATAATTCATGACAAAATGAGCTCAACAATTTTAAGTATGCCGCTGAGATTGTTTAAAAACTTGTTGTAGTCAAGAAGTTCCTGGTTTCACACGCGTCATCGATTCGTTAAAAAAAAGGACGCGTGCTAAGACCCTAATGATGGCGTTAATTAGTATTAGGGCCTCAAGGACGCACATTATTATATTCCTATAATACTGATTTACTACCATACTTTTTACCATATTAACATCGTACTGCGCCACTATTAAACCTGCTATCCGGCGGCATAAATTATGTAATACAATTTTATTTTTGTTGGTTGCATTGGTTGATGACAATATAGTAAATAATCTTAATATGGAATCTATGATAAGTATACGAAACTATTTAAATTTTAACTATAATAAACTTAATAATTAACTATATGTAATGCGGTACCATATTTATTATAAGGATTTTAATCCTAAGAAATAAAATATGGTATTATCCATAAAAATATGGTATCATTTTACATATACTTAATTATTTTACAGTAACGGTTATAACTGCGTGGTTTTTGCTACGACGGGACAAAATAAATTAAAGTTCATTGCATATACCAATGTATTTGTTGCACCTTGACATACATTTTTCCTGTTTATGTGCCTAGTATTTTTTTGGCTTCTAACTGCAAGGAAAACTCTTGAATCAATTTTCTGCCCCATTTGCTTTTTTGTAGTTTTGCCCATTTAGTGATTTAAAAATTGCTTATTTTCTTTTCCTGTTTTTATTATAAAATGTAACAAGTATCACGGAAATAAAATTCTGAAAACTTCGTTTTTGATTGATAAAATTTTTTTCAACCGCATATAATAAAGGGCTTTTTTAATAAGAGGTTTCATTTTTGATATTAAAAAAAAAAACGGGTATTTTTTAAGAGATTTCAATAAATATTTATTTTATTGTAAAGAGGAAGGTATGCCATTAACTTTGAAATCGAAATCAGTGAAATGGCCGCCATGGCTACGCTTGCAGCCAGGGGCGGATTCAGCGGGTGGCGATCGGGTGATCGACCCATAAAGAACGGCCGAGTAAGAAATAAATTGTAACATTTTTAAAATATATAATTTTTATTACATACAAATTACATATAAAAAATACTTAGGGTTACTTGGGTTTGTAAATTGAATTTTACTTGTCAAATGTCAAAAGTTGACAGCTTCAAAATTGATAACTGGCCAAATAGCAGGCTATTAAAAATAAAACCTCTTATTGGAAAACCCTTTATTTTCGTAATCAATAAAAAATGAACCACACGTCAAGGTGTAATGACTTGACTAAAATGTTACAACCTTCCTTTGATTTAGGTACTTTAACATTGGTTTAACTTTAACTATGGCTAAAATTAACAAACAAAAATTTGTCGAGTTCTGCAAGTTTTCCTCGAGCTCACGGCGCGGTGTGGAGGTTCTATTTAACCGGTGTTCGCAGCTGCATTTAAAATTGCTTTAAGGGGTAACTGGCGCCGCTTTAGATATTTCATACGTTTTGTATTGTTTGTTGGATGTATCTGTGAATTGTAGCAGGCATTTTTGCTAAAATTAGCCGTTTCTAGCAGCAATGCCTACTAGAATTAAGATACATCCTACAAACAATACAAAAGGTTCTAAAAGTTAGTTTAACAGACCCTAATAATTTTCGGCCTAATTCAATACCTGTACTTAGTAAAGTTTTTGAAAAAATCATACTTTGTCAAATGTTAAGTCATTTCTGTATTAATGACCTACTTAGTAGTAAACAGTTTGGCTTTATGAAAGGCCGTTCCACAACCGATGCAGGAGTGAACTATTAAAAAATATTAACGCCTGGGAATCCTTCGCATGATGCTCTTGGAGTGTTTTGTGATTTATCTAAGGCATTTGACTGAGTCAAACATGATCATCAGGAAGCTGCATTACTATGGTATTAGAGGCAAAGCTCTCGACCTTTTGACCTACATGAGTAGCAGAGTACAGAAAATAGATGTCAACGGTGAAATATCTCCGGGATCAGCAGTCACTATGGGAGTCCCTCAGGGCTCAATTTTAGGTCCTTTTCTATTTCTTATTTACATTAACGATTTCCTATATTATGTAAAAAACCATGACATTGTCTTATTTGCTGATGACACCTGTTTTCTTTTTAAAGTTAAGAGACAACAGACATGTTATGATAAATTAAATAATGCCCTTTCTAAAATTGTGAATTGGTTTAACGCTAATAATTTGATGCTTAATGAAAATAAAACCAAATGTGATAAATTTATATTACTAAATGTTGGTCAGATACAGACATGTATTAATGTTAATGGCAAGCAATTAGAACTTGTTAATTCCACAGTCTTTCTTGGCAAAACGCTGGACTCCAAATTTCAATGGGGTCCTCATATTAATGACCTAGCCAAAAAACTTAGGTCTGCTGTGTATACAATCAAGAAAATAAGACAATTGACCGATGTCGACACAGCAAAAATAGTATATTTTAGGTATTTCCATAGTTTAATGACATATGGTATCCTATTGTGGGGTAGCGCTGCTGATGTAAATACCATATTTTTGTTAAAAAAAGGGCATTCGTGCTATTTATAAATTAGGATCTCGGATATCTCTGAGGGATAGGTTTAGGGAAGTAAATATTTTAACTTTAGCGTCGCAGTACATATATGAAAATCTTTTATATGTACATAAAAATATCAATAGTTTCAGAAAGAAGAGTGACGTTCACAAAGAAAATACTAGAAGTAAAAATAAGCTGTTGGTGCATGATACACGTCTACACAAAATAAGTAACTCTTTTATGGGGCAATGTATACACTTTAACAACAAAGTACCCAATATTATTCAAAACCTATCAATAAGTAAATTTAAATTATTTATTAAACAAGTACAAAATCAAAAATAATATTTCATAACTTTGACGATTCAAAAGTGATTTAAAAATCCTAATTGGAATAAAACATTTTGACTTCGACTTTGTCTTTGAAAAATAGCCAATGACAAGATTTTATTTTTATCAATTGGATTATCGAAATTAGCTTTCTTCAAAAAGAAAATTATAAATACCTAATGACGGTGTTAGTTTTATTTCATTCATTTTTTATATTTTTTTGGACATTTCACACAGGTGTCATCTAGTTCCAAATTATGCTTGAGCTATGGATACTAGATAACGGATTCAAATACATATAAACAATTGTTTTGTAAATACATACATACTATAAGTACATAGAAAACACCCACTCTTAAGACAAACACAAATAATATATATTTGTCTTGTGCGGGAATCGAACTCACGCCCCTTGATTCAGCAGTCGGCTCATTACCCACAGCGCCACGGAGCTGAGTTATACCCCTTATTTTTTTGTTCACCTATTTGAAAACATAATATCTTACAAATGTGTAGGTACAAAAGCCTAAACCTATGCTATATAAAGGCCAGCTTTATAACTGGCGGTGACGATTGCAGCCTCGTCTAATTCAGTGGCAATTCTATCCTCAATTTTTTACAGGCAAAGTGAATTCTCTGTTCGGACTGGCTGAAGCCATGATGCCCTTGGTCTACGGTCCTCTATACTCCAGGGTGTATATGGCTACGCTGAATATTCTCCCCGGAGCTGTATTCCTGCTGGGAGCCGCCATGACTGTACCAGCTGTTGCTATTTTTGGGTAACTTACTTTTACTGTCTTAAGCTACTTTTCAGGACTAAAGGATGAAATTCTAAAATTCCTACTCGAGTTATTTTAAATTTAGTAAGTAACAAAAAAATATTTTTAAGTAGATATTATCAGACATGCAAACTCCTTTTAATACATTTATTTCAAACTAGCTTCTGTGAGCGGCCTCGCCCGCGCTAATTTTCGTTATCGGCGTAGGTTCTTACGGCAGCTCCTCAATTATAGAAACAAAAACAAACTATCAAATATTTCCTCCTTAATGGCATAATACATTCGCGTCTGTGAAACCGTCGAAATACCCAACCCAATCTGTTAAGCCGTTTAGAATTTATGTGAAAAAGATAAGTACGGAAGGACAATTCTTACTACCCGTTGTCCTATTACCCGTTTTCCCGTAGGATTGAAGCATTTTCCCGCGGTAATATCGGTTTCTAATGGTAAAAGAATTTTTCAAATCTGTCCAGTAGTTTCGGAGCCTATTCAATACAAACTTATTTACATACAAATCTTTCCTCTTTATAATATTAGTATAGACTACAGTAACGAGCAAACTAAACTAGTCGCTTTCATAAACGACGATATTACATAAACTAGTAAAGATAGCTTCATCTACCAAAAAGTATATTTAAAATAGTTTTATTTTAAACATAAAAAAAACTAACTTATTAAATACGCACAAATGTTCCTTTGACGTCATAGAGCTATCATAAGTTCAGTTTATTTTATTACCTTTTTTTAGAATACATCTATATAGCATATTTTTTTTTAATTAAATATTTTTTTTTGAAGTAAATAAAATGAAGTCCATTTATTTTACAATAAACAACAAAACTAACTAACAATAAAACTAACAAGTCGTACTATTATACGGAATACGTGAGAACCAACTACCTTTTTATCATTGTTAAAAATTTTATTGTACAAGGCTATCCTAATGGTCGTTAAACGACTCACTTAGGTAAGTTTCGCGGGCGTTTTCAATATTATAAAAATTTTAAGTAAATTAAATTTACGCGGTTATATTCAACATTATAAAACTCCCAATAACAGTAGAATCAATATTTAACTAAGGCAATAAAATTAATAAGAAAAGAAAACGGCGGATAACAAAACAACTCCTATCTAGAGGGTCTCCGATTTATCCTACGTTTAATTTCCTGAATAAAATTGTATTTGAGTAAAAGTTATGAAACTACCTTAAAGAGCATATGAACCGTGCTTCAATTTCTATATCACTTAACCACCAATCAAACATCCAATCACAGTACGTTTTAAAGCATCCATACTCGCGCAACTGGTTCAAAACTTACGCAACCTCATTTTGCCCAGAGCCCGAATCCATAAATCGGGAGTTAGATTACTACCTACATTTAAAAATTAATTTTGTGTTGATGTTTATGATTCGTAAGTTTATAATGTAATATTTTACATTTCGACGGCGATGTACTAATATCTCCTATCTGACAAAATCACAATTTTACAGGAGGTGAAAAAAACGTTGAATTGTTTTTGTTCGCTAAAATTCGCCCCTCGAATTTGCTCGCATATATTTTCTTATTATAAATAAATAAATTCCCTATACCCGACTACCGACCGTACGTTATTTATAACTGACATAATTCTACGGGACCCAATGTACAAGACTACGTGACCATACCGACACCGACACCTACGATGGAAAGGTACCCAAGGCCGCCAGCGCCTTGCAAGCCGCCCGCTGCATCGACAGACAGTTGTACCAAGCTAGCCGTCACGAACGCACCGCGCGCACTGAAGCGCCCCCCGCCCCGCTTGCCGAAGACGCACCGCGACACCGCGTGTGTTATTATAATACAGACCATATAAAATTATAGAAGAACCATAGCCGAATAAATACCGATACCGCAATACGATGTACTATTTACTTGTGTGTTAGCTCCAGCATCAAGACCTATCTCCGAAACAGAACCGACACATCCAACCGCCATCCGCTACAGCAACCGCTGCACCTCTCTCTCCGCATCCTATCTGCGCGCATTTGAATTGAATTGACGCCCGATTCGGCGCATATTTTTGGAGGTCCCACAGAGATCGTGGGATCGTCCTGGAAGAAAAGCCAAGAGGGCCACCAGCATTGGACCATCCGCATCCGCTATCCGACTACGTCCGCATCAGCAGCACCCGCTTCCTAAAGGCCACGCCGTTGCCGCCAAGACCACGCAGCCCGCCAAACTACGCCGCCGCCGAGACCACACGGCCCCGCAAAACCACGCCGTTGCCGCCGAAACCACGCGGTCCGCAAAACCACGCCGCTGATACCACGCGGCCCCGCCAAACCACGCCGCTGCCGCCGAACCCACGTGGTCCCACTAAACCACGCCATTGCCGCCGAAACCACGCCGTTGCCGCCGAAACCACGCGGCCCCCAAAACTACGCCGCCGTTGCCGCCGAAACCACGCGGTCCCGCCAAACCACGTTGCCGCCGATAAAACTACGAGGCGTCCCGCTAAGGTCACGCCGACCCCGCACGTAGCTTTCAAGCGCGACAGCCGCTGAGCCGCTGAGTCGCTGAACGCTGTGAGGCATAGCGACAGAAACCCGACCGCTGATTACGCTGAATCGACTAACTGGACGCTACGACCGTAACGGTAACATTGACGTACTTAACTACCCCCCGTTTTATTTTATTCCGCTCAATTAACTTTTATCCGAGTTATCTATATTTATTCATTCATATTATTTGTTTGTCCATAATTTAACTTTTTAAAATGTTGAAGTGCGTAGCCACGTTTAACATAAGGCACGATCTTCTAAGTGAAGTCCGTGACGAGATCCGAGCCGCCAAAACCACAACCGCGATAGCCTTTGCGGAAAGGATTTTCTGTAGGCATTTTACCAAATTAGAGGCCGCCTACACGGACCTGATTTGTAATCTCGGGGATACCGACCTCGGCATCTACCGTACCCGGTTTTCAAACATGCATAGTTTCATGTTAGATATGGAGATAAGGAATGCGATGCATTCAAATGAAGTTGTCCTGAAACCCACCGACCAAATTACGGTTTCCGTCGAACCTGTCCGTCCTACCGACCCATCTCCGCTATCGCCGACCGAGACTCGTCCTCCGCGAGACCACGTGCATATCGCGCATATACCGTTGTCCGACGATAAACCGAAGACAACCGATCCCGTCAGTCTTACTGTACCCGTATCCGATCGTCCGTCTGTCACGCGATCCGCCCGTCAGTCCGATCGTCCGTCCGTCACGCCGATCCGTCACCCGTCAGATTTGTACCGCCCGTCAGCAGCACGAATGCAACCAAGACACGGTTGCAACTTTTGCAACTCAACGTTGCACACATTACGTGGGTGCAACCAGTACTCCGATTTAAATCCCGCTCGACACCCCGATCTAGTCCGACAAGCCGCACCGAGCTGTACTTACACAGCATACCGAACCGTTCCGTCCGCAGTACGCTCGCAACAAACGAGCTGTTGCAACCATTGCGACTCCGCGTTGCACATGCCCCCCGGCTCCAAGCAATTAGCTATGACTATGAGTACCACGCAACGCCCCTCGTGGGCTCCGATAGCCGAAATTTATAGATGGTGTTCTTCAAAACACCGAACTCGCCAAACTCACCGCAGTTTAATTATATCGCAGTACCCGTCTGCGTGGAGGTCCCACACCAAAAATAGGTCTGATCCGCGAGCTAGCACTCATCACCACATACATCACCGCGTACATCACAGCGTACGTCACCGCGTACGTCACCGCGCACGTCACACGAAGGACGTGTCACATTCACGCCTCAGCCCATCGACCGTGAGAGGGAGAGGACCCGTCACCGCAAACGGAACCGCGTACGTACTCAGATTTATTCACAACGTTGAATCAAAACATGAACACCGTGTTCGTTTAAAATACCTAACTGTGGCTGAAACACGCGCCGCTAAACATTTTTTTGTTAAATTTGTACAATCTACCGCCTTTGTTTCCGAGATACCACTTATACAAAAGGGTAAAGCCGTCCGCACATCGTTACAAAAACTCGATTTATTTATCGATACCGGTAACATTATCCGCGTAGGAGGTCGCCTCAAACAATCACTTGTTTTGTCTTATGATATCCGACACCCGATGCTTTTACCTAAGGAGCACCGGTTTACATACGTACTCATCGAACACTATCACAGACAACACTGTCATGCCGCACCTAATGCTTTAATTGCTGTCCTAAGACATGAATTTTGGATCACTTCGACTTGGATTATACGACGTCAAGTGTCTAGAGTATTGCATCGTTGTGTCACATGCCACCGCTTTAGTACTATTTCACAGCCACCGCTAATGAGCGATTTGCCTATTGATTGCGTGCAAGTATCACGTGTCTTTGCTGGTACCGCGACCGACTTTGCAGGTCCCTACCTTGTAAAGTCAAACTTACTCCGCTCCGCTTACTCCGCTCCGCTCGCTCCGCTACGGCATATTTATGTGTTTTTTGTTTGTCTTGCCATTAAGGCAGTGCATTTGGAGGCCGTCGCAAGCCTATCCGTAGACGCTTTTATTGCCGCTTTCACCCGCTTTGTAAGTCGCCGTGGACTACCCGCTTTAATGCGTTCCGATCGAGGAACTAAATAACGCTAATAAATATTTAACCGAAGTTAATAAGTTCTTACTGGACAATGAAGCCGTGCTTTATGACGAGTTCCGTAAACGTAACGTCCAGTGGAAGTTTAATCCGCCTGAGCCGATACGAAAACCTCTGCTTGTCCCGTTATCAAAGCCTTCAGCAAATAACTCAAGCCTGCTGGCACCGATGGCTAATCCCGAACAGCAACCTAAACTAAACCGCTTCACCCCGCGCCGCTCAATCACCGCTCCATTTACATTTTTTGTTTTATTTACTTTAGGTATAAGTCACAATTTAGTTTTGATTAAGTTTTTGATTTTCATTATCTTTTATCAAGTTATGTAGTTGTAAGCCGCGTTTTTTAACCGCTCGCATGCATTGCTCATGTCTCTCCGTCTTTACAGATAATATTTAAAATCTTTTATTATTTTTTACTGTCTAATAAGTTTTTATTATTTTTTTTGTTTAATATTTGATGCATATAAACATCAAACTATCTAGTTATACTCCGCGATCTCAACCGCCCGCATAAACCGTTAATTAACATGTGAAACCCCCGACTTTGCCGCTTTGATATTAAAACCTTCCGATTAAGTTTTTACTTCATTTTTTGATTTGATTTATAACATCAATCAACCGTACCGATTACGTACTCAAATCCGTAAACAAAATTGTGAACTAATTGTACATACATATTACTTTACCGATATAAAAACAAACACCCGTCTAACTACCAACTATATGTAGTTATACGGTAACCGTTTCTCACACATTCCAAGTTGTAGGAATGCGTTGAAGCAGACATATATTTTAGTCCTATCTATTGTAGTGTACCTACTTATAACTTCGCACCGCGTAACTTATATGTTTGTTTAGGTACACATCACACCGAAACGGATAACTTATTTTTAAACTCTGTCCGTATTTGCAACTGTTTTTTTGTGTACACCGATAAGTACCTACAATATATTACATAGATAAGTACTTACTTACACTAACTAGGTATTAGCGTGACCGCACTTACTCCGTCGATTATTTTATTTGTAAAACTAAAACTTTGTTATTACAACCGTCCGTCCTAATGCTCCGTGTACGAAACACAAGGACCAGTTTACTTGGTTGTTTTATTTGTGTTCGAAATTAGTTTCCGAAACGTCTTGACATTAGAACGTAAAATTAATACGTATAAGTTCGAATATCCGTCTTCGAACATTTTTATTTTCCTACCTGTAAGTTACCTACTTACAATTTGCTTCCGTACGCACCGCGCGCCGTCGAAGTTACCCGTAGCACACGAAGTTGGTATCCCGTGTTCAAGCTACAGAATTAGCTTAGGTTATTTTAATAAACCTTTTTCTATTTTATTTATTATTCGTTACGTATAGTAGGTAATCCGCCGATAGTTCATATTTAATTTAAGCCGCTGTCGAGTCCGTACTTACAATAAGTTTTATTTAAGTAAACATTGCACTTGACAATGTATGTACCAGCCGTAGGGTTCCGTAAACATATAGTGCAATTTAAAGCACATACCGCTCCTTCGATAAAAGTTTCTTATCACCGCGACCTTTGTTGAGATGCTAGCCGCCTCTTCAACTCCATATTCGGGTTGTGCGTCTGTTCTTGGAGATCAGACATGTCTTGCTCTGTTTGATAAACCCTTTGTGTTTGGTTTATCAACGTTTATATAAAATTAAGGCGTCTAAACAAGGCTACCGCTTCAACATTTGTAAACAAATTTTTTGTGTGTATTTAATTGACCCTCCGAAGGATCCACTGTTTATTCCCGATCAAACCATAGTTTTGATCCCTTTCCGGCCGCCGCGAGTTATGTTCGCTAAAATTCGCCCCTCGAATTTGCTCGCATATATTTTCTTATTATAAATAAATAAATTCCCTATACCCGACTACCGACCGTACGTTATTTATAACTGACATAATTCTACGGGACCCAATGTACAAGACTACGTGACCATACCGACACCGACACCTACGATGGAAAGGTACCCAAGGCCGCCAGCGCCTTGCAAGCCGCCCGCTGCATCGACAGACAGTTGTACCAAGCTAGCCGTCACGAACGCACCGCGCGCACTGAAGCGCCCCCCGCCCCGCTTGCCGAAGACGCACCGCGACACCGCGTGTGTTATTATAATACAGACCATATAAAATTATAGAAGAACCATAGCCGAATAAATACCGATACCGCAATACGATGTACTATTTACTTGTGTGTTAGCTCCAGCATCAAGACCTATCTCCGAAACAGAACCGACACATCCAACCGCCATCCGCTACAGCAACCGCTGCACCTCTCTCTCCGCATCCTATCTGCGCGCATTTGAATTGAATTGACGCCCGATTCGGCGCACAGTTTTAATAATTAAGTTACAAAAATGTATTTAATTATAATTAGTCTATAAATTAAAGATGTTATTATTGATTTTAGCCTAAAATTATGGATTTCTGAGTTAGTGTTAGTTAGGAGTTCTTGTTTCGTATTTTGTGAACATCTGATTTATTATAATATAGTAGCTAGCTTCTATCTACATAAACGTAAAAGTACCGGTACAAAATTTAGCTTAAATGTCACAATATGACTACAATATTAACATCTAAAAGCTGGGACATACTTTGTTGTTTAATTCTTTTTATTTTGGGAATTTTGTATTACAATTCAGACAATTTTATGAAAAAAAATTCGTTGTAACTTCAAACACACGTAAACCAAATAAGCCAGTGTTCTGCTGCTAACTTTTGGTTACTCATTCTCATCGCACAATCCGCCGCTATCTTCCGTTAGTTACGTCTGCTTCAGTCAGGCGATAGCAGCGAGTGAGTAAACACGCGTTTTAATGCAGATAGAGCAATATCGACAACATTGACAACATTGATACACTTAGGGGATTTTACTTTAATTAGCAGCGACATGTTCCGTTAGTAAACATAGGAGCTATTTCTACAAACCCTATCTCAGCCAATTATGGTCTGATCAATTAGAAGATTTTATAGTACGCGCCATGTAAGTTGAACTAATTTGGCAGCCGTCTGCGCAGGTACAGTACGAACAAATATACTAATGAACCAAAAATGTATTACTGCGCAGGTTCAACTTACGTGGCGCGATTTATACCAGGCTATGCGAAATTGAATTTTAAGTCGAACGGTATAAGAAAATCAATTTTGCTCAAAATGTCAGATAGGAGGTATTAGTACATCGCCGTCGATTTGAGTCATCGGTATTCAACCTTTTGCTAGCTACAAACCTTTCATAAAATAAATCATAATTTCTCAGCTAATGTATAAAATTACTGAACTTGTATATTTAAACGCGCCATTCTAATTTAAAGATGCATTTTGCTTTAGGTAGTAAGTTTATTGAGAATTGTTTACTTATGTAAATCTTTGCGCTAAAACTTGAATAAAAACATTGCGTTACAAAAATGTTAAGGCATAAATATTGGTATCGACACACATTAAATGAATTTCGAGAAAAATCTATCGAATATAACAAAACATACAGGAAAATCATAAAAAAGGGTAATTCCGGTGATAAATGTATATGTACTGAAACAGAAAATAATGGGTTCCAACATTACGTTACGTTACATATTAAAGCCCGATACACACGGAGCTATAAGCTTTGCTATAATTTATATCAACACATATTATAGCTCCGTGTGTCCTCTTTAGGCACATTTGCATTGAAAAAAATGACGTGTAAAATGGTGCGAGATGACCACAAATGTGTCCCTGCGGTTGTCTAATCGTGAGTAGGTATTATATCCTAGCCACAACAGGCAAACCAGTAGCTGTGACGCGTTACAGTAGGGTTCTTTATGTTAGTCATTTTGTTTGTTCTGTGGCAAAAAGACGTATACCATAATAGCGTCGTTTTCGTCACGTCAACCTATTTTTATAATATTTCACAATCCATGCTCTGTACTTTAAGGATCACTTAAGTGAGTAATGTACACGCAATGACTTAGGTATCTTAGTATGTAAACTGTTGCAGATACTAGAAATTGTTTTTAACTGATTTTGTTGGAATGAAAAAAAAAGCTATATTTGACAATTTATTTTGAAATCATGGTTAAGACACAAAATTAATGAATTTAGAAGAAGAGACGAAGAATTTATTAGAAGCTAAAGTTTGTGCTAATACTTAACTCACAAAATGCGAACCTAATCGCCTTTTCGGTTAAGTCGCTCGAAAAACTAACCGATCATCGGTCTAGTGTAAACGTTTTAATGTTTTAACATATATATAAGAAATCATTACATGGTTTAAGTAGGTATATATTGTTCTGTTAGGGCGTTACGCGGCCGAAAATACGCGACGCATCTTCGGTCAGGTATGAACCAGCCCTAAGAAAATAAGTAGGTAATTTAAGAATTATATTACATTTTTAGAGATTCTAACGACATCCTACACGATAGGGCGTCGAAAACATAATTTTTCAATCTTATGTATAAAGAGATGAGTACCCTTAACGTGAACAAAAAGTGCCAACTGGATCTTATACCTAAGCTTGCGCTGTCCGTCCGACTTTTAAAAGACTTTTGTTTTATATTCTAAACCGCAATTTAAAAAAAAAATAATAAAAGAAACAAAAAGTGGCGACGTACCAGAAGCTTACTTTTTTAATTTTTTTTTGTTTATACTCAATATTAAAAATATAGTTATAGAGTTGGTACAATATAAAGTAAAATAAATTTGAGACTATATTATGAAACAACGAGTCTGAAATTGTACAGCGTATTATTTACACGTTCCACGATTTATATATTTACATTATAGCCATTGCCCGCGGCTCTGTCTGCGCTAAATTCAGTTATCAGCGTGGCGTTTTACGACAAATACTTGATTATAGCAACAATATAAATAAATAAATACTTTCATAGCAAAAAAGCAGTCAAAAGTTTAAACTCGAGCAAGGTCTTGAACCTGCATCCCTTACATTCCATGTAAGCGCTCTACCATTGAGCTATCGAGGCACAAGTGTGGCTGATGAAAATCCCAACTACATTTTTGTTATGGAAATACGCTTGTTACAAACGTCACATACAACCTCTAGTGACTTATAAATCCTAGAACATAAAAATCTTACGAACACACAAAATCTTCATAGAACTAAGAAATACAATATAAATATACATACATAGAAATAATCTTTATTCGTTTTTGACTCCCTGAAGGTTAGCCTTTGAAGAAAATACATTATACGTGCCATATCATCAGTATAAATACATAGCTACTTTCATAGCAAAGATGCAGTCAAAAGATTAACCTCGAGCCAGGACTTGAATGAAACCCTTACATTCCGTGTAAGCGCTCTACCATTACCATTGCTTTACTCCATCATTGATTATATCATAGTATATAGACTACGTGGAATTCGGTTATAGTTATTTTAGTTGGAACTTTTGAACTTTCTGGGATAAAAAGCCTTGTCCTTTTTCGTCTGTTTAGCTATCTCTCAAAATTTCAGCGTTACTCCATCATTAATCATAGCATGGAATTTTGGTATAGCAAGCTATAACTATAGTATATAGACTACGTGGAATTCGGTTATAGTTATTTCAGTTGGAACTTTTGAACTTTCTGGGATAAAAAGCCTTGTCCTTTTTCGTCTGTTTAGCTATCTCTCAAAATTTCAGCGTTACTCCATCATTAATCATAGCATGGAATTTTGGTATAGCAAGCTATAACTATAGTATATAGACTACGTGGAATTCGGTTATAGTTATTTCAGTTGGAACTTTTGAACTTTCTGGGATAAAAAGCCTTGTCCTTTTTCGTCTGTTTAACTATCTCTCAAAATTTCAGCTCATTCGGATGCTCCGGTGTGGCTGGATTGAGTAATAAACGTATACTTATTCCTTGCGGGAACTCTTGAATTTTCCGGGTTCAAAAATATCCTTGTCCTATTCCAGGACGTAATCAATATGTGTGCTAAGTTTCATTCCGATCTGACCAGTACGTCTTGAAGCGTGATTGACTAAAAAACATCCTAACTTTCGCATTTATAATATTAGTTGGATTCACTAAAATTTAGCTCCGATCAGACGGTTTGATTTATCTTTGTACTTTTTTGGACGTCTTAATTGCTTGTTCTCGGCGGTGTTACGCGCATGGTTTAACTCTTCCTGCACGAGTAAGCGGTAGAATACCTATTGAAATTTTCTTCCCGTACCTACCTATTTGATTACCATTTTACAAAAATATGTCTATATAAATTAAGTAAGTATACATATGCCGAATTTTGTGGTTTGATTTATGAAAATAGCCGGATTCCCATTAACAGTACCTTTCTTTATTTTGACCTTTAGGAAATATTTTCTCGAAAACGGTACCCGAAACACAAAAGGACAAATGCTGGATTTTCATACAAAATTTTACTCCCTTTGGGTTGGAAATGAATATCACAGAATCCTTCTTTAGTGAATGCCTTAAATTTTCTTCTAGCCTTAAGAGTTTTGACTGGGCGGTGACGCCAGTCAGTCAGGAAATGGAAGACTGCGAATGTGCACCCGGTGCCCAAAATTATAGGCCTATCGGTATTACGTCGCTTCTCTCCAAGGTGATGGAGCGTGTGGTCAACACAAACTTCTAAGATACCTAGTAAAACACGACCTGGTCAGCGACCGTCATTAGCGCTTTCGCGACGGTCGCTTGACTATTGACCTTCTAGTGTAGATGCACCGATGGGCACTAGTCATTAAGAGTCAGGGGGAGGCATTGGCATGTAGCCTGGACATAGCAAAGGCGTTCGATCGGGTCTTGCACCGTAGTCTTCTATCGAAGTTGCAATTTTACGGAGTGCCCGAGGGTTTGGGCAAATGTGTGGCTAGTTTTTTAACCGGCAGACGCATACGAGCCGTTGACGGTAGTTGCTTTGATAGCATGACCATTAATGCTGGTGTCCCGGAAGGCTTTGTGCTGTCTTCTATGCTCTTTCTACTGCATATCAATGACATGTTGGACATCAACAACATACATTGCTATGCAGATGACAGTACTAGAGACGCTTATTAAAAGGCCGTCCTAACATCCCTCGTTCGTCATCGTCATCATCGAGACCACAACCCTACAAAGATACAAAGTCTGCGCGTTCACCGCTAAGAAACCCCATTCACTGTGGTCCCACAATTCCAGAACCCTCCCCTCTCCATCTCCAAGAACATTGGGATCCTTGGTGTCGACATCTCCAGCGATGTTCATTTCCGAGATCATTTGCAAGACAAGGTGAAGCTGGCGTCCAAAAAACTCGGTGTGCTCAACAGAACAAAGCAGTGCTCGGGGCAAAGGTTGCTGCTTTACAACTCGCAAGATTGGCCCCATATGGAGTACTGCTGCCATCTTTGGGCGGGTGCACCCGGAACCAGCTTGGCCTTTTTGACTCGGTTCAACGACGAGCTGTGAGAATTGTTGACGATCCCAAACTCTCTTGCCGACTCTAGCCCTTGAGTCTGAGAAGAGAATTTGCCTCACTGTGTGTGTTCTACTGCTTGTACAATGGGATGTGTTCTGAGGAATTGTTTGAAATCATGCCCAAGGCTACTCTCTACCATCGCACCGCTCACACTTTAGAACCAAAATGGATACGCGTACGCTTGGGTTGATGAGCTCCCTGCCAAGGTTTTCTCTAAGGACTACAGTATAGGGTTCTCCAAGAAAGAAGTTATTAGATTTTCGAAGGGTCGGAAACGGGTAAGTGATACCCGATAGGCTACAGTGACCTCTTAACATCAGGCGGGCCGTTAGCTTGTTTGCCACCTTAGTGGTATAAAAAAAAAAAAAACTCTTGCACGTCAGCTAGTTAGTAACACCATATAGTTTTAACTAAAATTACTAATTGTTAATTGTTGACAAGTGTTAAATATCTGGATTATTTTCGGTAGAGTGCTAAATAATTTAATTTACATTGTATTGTTTCTTTACAATTCTGGAACCCGTAGCGCGATCGCAACTCACGTCTGGCATATTTTTATTATCTATTGTTATACGTTACAATGTAATTTAAAGCGAACCCGCTGTCTTCTTCCACTTGGATCCACCGTCATGACGTTTCACATATGGAGACGTTGCTTTAAGCATGTTTCTTGTGACTTGAATCATGCCTCCATAATTTTTTACTTTGTTATTTGTTTATTAAAGTGTCAGGATATAAGCTGTAATAACACATATTCTGTACAAATTTAAGCAGTCTACTTATTACTGATAGCACCACTTCGGTACGGAACCCTAACAAAAACAATATCAAATCTAAAGTAATGTAAGAAGCGTGTGTTTATTTTTACAGCTTTATTTATAGAATTTCCATTATATCTTGCAATAGTTACGGAACAAAGGAGTGACCTTAGCGTGCCCCTCAAAGAATCGTATTTTAGAAACTATTCTGTTACGAATTTTAGTTTACTTATAATTTAGCAGTATAATTTCCATTAGCTTTTGCCAGCGGCTCTGCCCGGCTTTATTTGGCTATCGGCATGGTGATCCTACGATCACTTCTTGATTGCAAGGTAATTTGCTATATTAAGATGGGGCATAAAGCCAGACCAATTTTGCATACAACGCGGAATATGATCGTAGTATGGGCGAAAGCATTAAATATTGATAACTCGAAAATTATTATTTTTATTGAAAATTTCTTAATAACAGCCCTGCCCTAGGTTTTGTATCAACCCATATTATAGTGAAATTTTAGCTAAATTATGTGTAAAGCTTGGCAAAAACTAGAGGTAACTGTAATTTTTTTCTTTGGAGAAAATTTTATAGCATCTTGTTTTGCTAATTAGACCTTGGCAAAAAGTAGTATCTATGTTTTTTCAATATTTGTTTAGACTCAATTAATTCTCTCAAAATTCAAATCCACCATGTGCAATTTACCTTAATGCCCCCTCTTAAGCTATAGCTGTAGCTAGCTATACCAATACTATTATAGTTATGCGTCTAAGAACTTTTAAATTTTACGAAATAAAATGTAACGTATGTTTTACGGTTTCAGTGTTTTTTTTTAATCTTTATAAATTTCAGCCAAATCGGTTCAGTTGTTCTGAGGTAAAGATGTAACAAACTCACAAACTTTTCAATTTGTAATTTTAGTAGGATTAGGTATGTTATTATCTCTACTACCTAGATATTCGTATATATGATTATAAGTGCTTTTCCATTATTTTAAAGTGTTTTATGAATTTATTGGCTTCAAATTCTACTACAGTCAACCAACATTGTAGTCAGTCAGTCAAACCATTTAAGTACGGAACCCTGAACACCAACTAACAACAGTTAAAAAAACTGGAATCACTTGTTGGATAAAGTTTTATCTTTTGAGATTTATGAAATTGGCAGCGCACTAGCGTGCACTCATAACAATATCTATTTTTATCTCCTAAATTAAAGTCTATTAGATAAATAAATCATTATTTGGATGAAATAATAGCAGTTGAGTTTTTTGCCAGCGAATAGCTGTTCACAACATTTTATTATATATTACATAATTTTGAGGGGCTTTCCATAGCAAATAATCTAAAGCTTGAAACAAACATAAAGCGTGATAGCAGCGATGCGGAAGTGGTTGATATTATTAGCAAGAAGGTTTTAACTTGTTTATATTTCTATTATTTTTCATGATAAAAGCACGATAGTAACTCATGATAGTAAAAAATAAAATTTCAACTGTATTAACGCTTTTGTGTTTTAAATATAGATGAATTATAGATTTAGGAAAAAATAACATTGATAAGGGTGATGGATTTGGACTGGTTATTTTTTTATTATTTGCCACGATAAAAGCTTTAGTTATCCATAATTTGTGTACAATATACAGCTTTGTGACAAACATACGGTATAGACGGCGTTAGCTTAGCAATATAGGGTGCCATCGGCAGTTTGTCATCTTGATATGGAACCTTTAAAACGTCAATTTACGCTATGCTGCATCGCCAGTGGCTTGCATCGCGATCATCTCGCTTGTTAAACGCTCATTGTGTTTTGAAAGCTTTATTCGTATTTAGTTTATATATGGTACCGTCTGCGTATTATCTAGATCTATATTTACCTAGATAAAATTTCATTGGAATTTTTCAATCCGATTTAGAATATTCCTATACATACATATTCAGTTACACTAAGTATCTTGACATTAAATATTTCGCCACTCAAAATGCGTCATTATTATTATCTCTATTTACTAGAGTCGCAAAAAGCATCTAAGAACATTTATGAAATGGCAGTAAATTATTAAACAAACAAAGTTTTTGTTGTTTCAAATATTAATTCATAAAATAAAGGTTTGAATAGCGAGCTGCTTATTTTTAATTATATTTGGTGTAACAAGGTTTAAATGACAAACAAACCTTACATTTACTTCAAAGCGATTATTATTGTACACATAAGGTCGAAAATACTTTGAGAATTAAACAGTGTTGGAAAATACTGTTAGCCGCAAATTAATGCATATAATCACGCTATAAATATTCAAATTTGCGGGATATTGGACATAAATATTATGTTATTAAAAATGTTACTTTTTAGTGATAGTTCTTTAAAAACAAAAATATTATCCTATTTTAAAACCAATTTTGGGGTTCCGTAACCATTTTGTTGAACAAAAAGAACCCTGTTTTTGTAATTTGGCGGAATCCGAACCATTTGGTATCGTTATATTCGTCCGTGCGTCACAAACTTTCAATTCCCTAGTCTTTTGATCGATTCCGTAATAAAAGTTGAAAGTAAAAAAAAAGCCAAACTGTACAATTTAACAATATAATTGCATAAATTACGTACTTTATAATATTTAAACAAACACATAATAAAAAATGGCCGCTTCCGAAAAAAACCAGCAGCCATCTACAACTTACGGATATATTCTAAGAACAATGTACAACGTTATAAAAACACTTTGAGAGTACAAAGAGGAACTTTAAAATAACCAGAAGCAATTCTAGTTAGCTTGCTCCGCTAACCACATTACAATTAGAACGATGACATATTGTAGGCGCAATCTATAAACTTTCTATCTATCTATCTATCTAGGAGTATATTTAATCAATCAAATAAATAAAAAATATCTTTGGACAAGTAGGTTTCCAAGAACGCTTTTGAATTTTAAGAAGCAATAAGTATGTAGTAACTCGTCAACAATGGGGATTTCTATCAAAAAAACCAGCAAGAGATTAACTTTTTAAAAAATAAAAAAGTATCAATAAACTTTATTACAATATTTTAAAAGTAAATTAACTAATTAGTAATATATACACTATGTATATTGATACAATAAAACATTTAGATAATTTATTAAGGCTGTTTAATATAATGTATAATATAATAACACAATATATTATTTTTTCTCACTGTAAAGGTTCAAAATTACTCAAAATTAAAAAAGAGAATATAGAAATCTCGAAAACAGCTTGAAAATATCAAGAAAATCAAATCATTTTAAAATATTTTGAATTTATACAGGTGTATAACATTAATTTTCTCATTTTTTATGTTTACGAATTAATCAATACAAAATGTAAATAAACATCGTTTAATTTAATTACAATTAATAATTAATTAATTGTTAATCGTGGCTATCGACAATTTATTACAAATAAACTTTTTTTTTTATTACCACTGTGGTGGCAAAAAAGCGGTCACCGTAGGCTATGGACGCTTATAACACCAGAGGTATCACTCGCGCGTTGCCGACCCTTCAAAAATTCAATAACTTCTTTCTTGAAGAACCCCATACTGTAGTACATGTTTTAAGTGGCAATAAAACAAAGATACCTAAAAAAGTATATTAAAATGTAAATTGTAATGATAATACAACATTTATTTTTAAAAAGTCAATATATTGTATAGGTATGTTTATTTAATTTGTTTAGTTGCTATAAAAAAATATAGAAACAAATACTGGGAAATTATAAAGAATTCTAACTATTAAAATGTAAATCAGGTTTTTTACAATTTAAAAGGGCTTTTATTCGAAAAATTCTATGTTTAAGGGGCTAAAATAAGTGAAAGCGGCGCCCTCACTTTTTTTTTTAATTTCCATCAAATACAAACTCATTTCCAAAAAAGCGCTCAAATCAAAAGTTGTATGTACAAGTAAGCAATTTTTAGAATGTTTTATTTGCTAGATATCGTTGACGTGCAGGCTGGAAAGTTCATTTATGAACTTCAAGCCTACACATGCATAATATGCAGCGACTTAAACTTTCTAAAAATAGCTTACTTGTACTTTAAACTTTTAATTTGAGCACTTTTTCAAAATTCCTTTTCTGATCAATACAAATTGAAAAATCTAATGGGGGCGCCACTTTCACTCATCTTAGGGCCTTAATAGACAATTTGACTCAGATTCGACTTCACTAGCATCATCAACGCGCGTATAAGATTCCTATGCACGAAGATTACTTATTCGTCCCTATACATTTCCTTAACAGGTATCTAAGTATTAACTTCGCATTACTCGTTGCATTTAGCATTACGGACCCATACTTGGTGTCTCGGGACCATTTAGACTAAATTCTTCTAACTCCTCGCAAACAATCACCCATTGGTAGATTCAATGAAATAATGTTAATGATTACTTGGCTTGCATAATGAAAAGTTCTAACGAATTTTAAAGTCAGTACATCAACACAACACATAACAACAAATAATTAAAACCGGCCAAGTGTGAGACGAGCTCGAGCCATTACCGTATTAAGGTGACGGAATACCGAAACGAGTTAAGTTTGCAAGAATTTGATTCATTATGTTACAGTCCTGAGTACACTTTTTGACGTGAATTTTTTTTTAATTAACCACTTAATTTGTTAATAATATAATAATTTGGTTATTAAAGCAGTTAGAAAAGAAATAGTGCTGGCACTCTATTTGGCCTCTCTATTATAGTATATTGGCCTTGATTCAAATTACGAGTGATATCCTCTTGATTCTTATTTCATAAAATATATATTAATATGACCAAGTGAATTTGCTAATTTCATGGTTCTTAATAAATATATCTAAATTGAAATTTTCAATCCTAACGTACATGGAACTGTGTGTCTTTGTATGCTTCAATAGTGTAACATGTCTTGTACACTGGCCGAAACGGCTGCTTTTGCTAGGGTATGCCATAGCCTTAACGACATCTTGCGAATAGACTCTATAGTATTACTAGGAGAAACAGTTACAAATTTGTATATTGGAAACGATATTCAAAGTTACGCATCGTTGGGCTTGGTAAGTCATTTGATGGGTAACCGCTTAGCGGCACACATAGATATACAAATAAATATTTAAGGGGGCTCCCATACAAAAAACGTGATTTTTTTACTCGTTATTGCTCGATATTGATAACGGTAACAGGTAAACGCTTGAAATATTCACAGAATATTTAGTTATATTGTCGCTTTAAAAATAAATAATTAAATTAAAATAAAACAAATATTTAAGGGGGGTTCCCATACCGCAAACGTGATTTTTTGCCGTTTTTAGTACGGAGCCCTTCGTGCGTGAGTCCGACTCGCACTTTGCCGGTTTTTTTGGTTGTAGTTTGAAAGCTATAGGAAACATTTTTTCCTACTTTGGATGCCAATAACCATAAAAAGAAAAAAAAACTTTAAAACCCTCAATGCATTTTAAAAACATACTTAAAGGCACAATGGTAAAAAGAAAACCATCCCTTAGTTTGATTTATCACGTTGAGTTATCTCCATTTTTAGGATCACTTTGTTGTCCGTCTGTCAAAACCCTTTTTCTTAGGATTTCGTGTAGGTATTAAGTTAAATTTAATATTAAATACTAAGGTCTACGGTCCTTTAAAGCTGTAAAAAAGTCAACGTCAATAAAAAGAAAAATACATTTTTGTCGCATATTGTGACACAAATAAATTAAAACCTATGAGTACTTCCCGTTGACTTAGAATCATGAAATTTGTCAAGAAGCAACACACAAATAAAGGAAATAAATGCAAAAACTGATAATTTAGGCATAAACTTGTGACACTTGATCTCATGATGGAAGAACTATCTATTTAAATATAATAAGTTTGTACGGAACCCTCGGTGCGCGAGTCATACTCGCACTTGGCCGGTTTTTATTTGTAATTTTATTGCTTAAGAAGCTAACCAATGGCAAATGACACGTACTTTTTTAAATAGAAAAATCAATACTTGCAGTCAGTATTTAAGGCTAAAAATCTAACTATATAGAAGAACATTTACCTAATGGCTTATACTATCAAAAACGTGATAGTATTGATTTTCTATTTTTTTTGGTTTTTCACTGCTTTTTGCTAACGTATAACATGAAATTCATATAAATGGCTAGCTAACCAGTCAATGGTTGTTACCACTGAAATTTAAAAAAATGAAGTTAGTTTTTAAGTGAATACCTAAAAACCGATTTGAATCTCACGTTCCATATAATGAATAGCACTGTGGTCTTTTGTATATTAAATAGCTGTGTTTCGAACTGTTATATGCGGTGGGCGGGTAAATACTGAAATTTCATGTATGGCAGTTTATATAGGACATCTTTTTGGAGATTAAAATGGATAAATGCAAAGTCATTGGAATTATAAGGCTGTGTATTACATACGGACGGACAGACAGACATAACAAAATTGGTTCCGTTATTGCCTTCGACTACGGAAGTCCAGAAAAAGGTTACCTACTCAGAGTATGTCAATATTTTTGTTAGAACAATAATATATATTGATGGAAAAGCCATTTATCATCTTTAATAATACATAATATGTTATTTGTAGTAAAAGCACTTGAGCTGGTGTATATATATTTAGCAGCTACATATGAACTGACTCATTTGCCGCGCCGCATGTACCAACGGCTGAACGCGTGAAACGATTTTACTAAACACAATCGATAGTTTTCACAGATCGATAAATTGTTTCAGATGGATGTACTTTGAACAGAAGAGGGATAAATCGGAAGATGTGACGGACGAATAGTGAAAATTAATAACTTTTATACAACGAAAAAATAAAAACTGTTAAACGAAAAATTTATAATAGAAATTATTTTTAAATTAACAATTATTTTGATTAAAATTTTAACTTGTTGAATTGTGCTTTCTTTTAATATTTTAATTCACAAAAATGATGCAAAGGGATATTAAATAAATACTTTAGTGTGGATTCGACGGGCGTGTTTTTCTTGCGGATTTCGTGCGTGTGTTTACAGACGCAGTATATAAAAACTGTGAAATAACGTTTTGATAGCAGTTAAGTGTTATTTTACAGAAACTTAACAATAACGATCTATATTGAAAAAAGTGTTGTCAGTGAAATATTATATAATTATTGAAATTTAAGTGTATTGAAATATTTGTGGTATTAAATACAAATATAACAATGGGTACTAAAAATAATAATTATGATATGAAAGTCCTGGATAAGGCTCAAGATGATTTGCTTGTGAAAGCAGAAAAAGGTAATGAAAAAAACTCACAAAACCGGTCATTTTGGAGTAAAATTAAAGAGATTAAGGCAAATGTAACAGTCGAACCTGTACTTTTTATATTCGTTACATCAAGTGTAATGGTAATGTTTGCGGCGCAAAACCTTAACCTGTCCAAATCATGTAAAGTTAACTTAGGTTTTGGCAAAGCTATATGTGCGGATTTGGAACGAAGAATAAAAGCTAACCACACACGTGAAGATGAAGCGGTTCAAAGATTAACAGCTTCTATTTACATTTGGAAAAGCATTGTAAATACGGCAGTGCCATGTGTATTAATGCTTTTCATTGGATCGTGGAGTGATAAAACTGGAAAAAGGAAAATATGTATGTTGATGCCGATCTTTGGAGAGTTCGCTACGTATATTTTGAATATATTGAACACATTTTTCTTCTATCAAGTTGCTGCAGAATGGACTGTATTAATGGAGGTAATAATGCCTTCTTTTACTGGCGGATGGTACACGATGTTTTTGGGGACATTTAGTTATTTAGGAGATATTACAACAAGAGAAAACAGAACATTTCGAGTTGGGATTTTACAAATGTGCATGACGATCGGTTTTCCATTAGGGATAACTCTAAGTGGACTATTGTTAAAGTATTCAGGTTTTTATGGAGTGTTTGGTGTTTCGGCTGTTCTGCAGCTTGCGAATTTTTGTTACGTGTTCTTTGCTTTAGAAGAACATACTTGGTTGGACAAAAGAGAGAAGGTAATATTAATCACTAAAGCTGTTTCTCTTTTCCTTTCTTGAGCAAGTGCTTATGGTGTAATAACTTTACAGGTACCGCAAAAAGGATTTGCAAGTTTTCTTTCCAGTTTCTTTGATGTTCGAAGTCTTAGAAAAACTATGGAAATAGTTTTCAAAAAGGGAAACCGTGACAGAAGACTACGTATGTGCCTGATTTTGACAGTGGTGGTGTTAACTTTTGGTCCATTACGAGGTATGTAAATTTTGCTTGTTAAATAATTCGCACTAGGTATTGTTGCGCGCTACCAAATCGTGTAGTTTTCTGCTCGGTTTTAGCATTCATTCTACTGTCCCATTGCAAGTTTCAAACCAAAAAAAATTCCTTTACAAATTTTTTTTACTAGAAAATTACTGCATTTGTTTTTAGATATCTGTAAAAACATCGCTATGAAAAAATAACTTTCGATCCTCTTGTTTTCCCATTTTTAGTCTATTAAGTAGTCTAATTTACTTGTAGTGGAAAAAATAAATTAATAAATATTTTTGGACATTACACACAGCGCCGTCGTGTACCAAACTATAAGCTAAGCTTCTGTTTTGGATATCAGGCAACAGATAAAATTACAATTTTTTTTTTGTAAATACTTACATATTACATTATACATAGAAAACACCCAGTCTCAAGATACACACAAATAATAAATGTTTGTCTTATGCGGGAATCGAACCCGCGCCCCTCGATTCAGCAGTCTAGTCATTATCAACTGAGCCACAGGGAAGACTAATAACATTTTTTTACTGTAATCCATACTAATATTATAATTGCGAAAGTAACTCTGTCTGTCTGTTTGTCTGTTACTTTACGCTTAAACCGCTGTACCAATTATGATAAAATTTGGCATCGAGATATTTTGAGTCCCGAAAAGGATATAGGCTTATCGAAAACGTTAAGTGTAAGTCAGTTTTTTTTTTATAATTGAATAGTTGCCGTTGAAATCCTACACCGATAACCGAATTCAGGGCAAGTGGAACATATACCTATAAATTTTTTGTATTTAATATTTATTTTAAATATTAGTTTATAAGTTCTAAAACAAAAAATGAGGTCATTATATAAGTATATACATGTAAATGGTAGTGGATTATGCAGCAAGGAAGATGGCGTGATTTTCTATTTTTGCGGATATGATTTGCTTAATATAATAATAAAAAAAAACAAACTTAACTTAAAGTGCAAAAAATTTTTTCTGATTTTCTGACCTTGAATGATTTTTGGTCGCTAGTGTCATTGTAAGTTCACATCATTTCAATATGGCGACTGTAGTTTTGATTTTTGACCACCAGGTCAGAATAAATTGTTGCTGTTTGGTCACTTGCGGTAGTGATAGATAAACATAAGCTCCACCACAGATTATATAATACTATACTAGGCTTCACTAATGTTTTATTCTTATATCAGTTGAACTTATAAAAATTATTATATGTACTAATATAGTCCAACTAGAGGTTGTATCCTTCTTTTATTCTATACTAGCTTTTGCCAGCGGCTCCACCAGGCCTAACTTAAGTTATGGGCGTAGGATATCTGCTAAAGGGAGGATAGGTGCTAGTTAAGCAAGTATAATAAGAGCTAAAACCATCTTTAGCCTGTATCATAATTAGATGCCAGTTGAGCAAGTCAAGTATAAAAAAAACTAAAATCTTAAGCCTGCTCTCATAAGGTTGAACTTGCGTAGAGTGCTTACGTTTTAGGGTGATTTTTTCAGGTTTTCTGATTTATAAAAAAGAACTAGCCCCTATGTGTATATAAAGATATTCTAGCCGATTTTTCTTTGAAAATGATACAATACTTAATTCATGAATTGAAAAAATAATTGGATTTCCTGACAAATCGAGATCTAAGGCAAGTAACCTTAATTTTCAGCACTTTTTTGTGATTATTAAGGAATTATTTTTTTAATTCATGAATTTTTTTTAGAATTTCTGTTCAATTTTTCTATTGAATTAGTCATTTCCTAACCTCCGTATTTTTCTGGAATTTGTAGTATGTACCACTTCTTCAACCTAGAACAATTAAGATAGACTGTTTTGGGATATTTGGGTATATTACTTACTTAAGGCGTTTGCGATAGCAAGCTATAGCTATTGTTTAAGAAAGTGGAATTTGGTAATAGTTATTCCCGTGGGAACTTTAGAATTTTCCGGGTTAATAAGCCTTTGTCCTTATCCGTCTCTTCAACTGTCCCTGTGATAAACTTAATTGTATGGTATGTTGCGGTGATTGAGTAAGAAAAAAACAATCTCACATACTTTCACATTTATAACAATAATAGTATATATATCACATTTCAAGAAGAAGACATACGGTTACAAAGAAAGATTTGTCCATCTTTATTATCTTTGTCTTGTTGACATAGAATTCGTAACGTTGATAAATTATGCGGTAAAACCAAACTCAAACATGATGTTTATGAAAGTGTTAGTGCAAAGGCCACGTAAATGATAAAAAATATGCCAATTTAACCCACTTGATTTTACCAACTTCATTAGTATCATTAAGGAGTTGTTTTTTTTTTCCTGAACTTACTATGCAGTTGGCTTCAGCAGCCATTACTACTCCACCGGGCTTTTTGGGGCGAGACTCTGAAAAAGCCCTTGACCGGCTCCCTGTGGAGGGAGCCTCGGCTTGGGTTGTCGCTCTTGGAGTCGTCCCTTCGACCAGCGTAAACCTCGAACCCGAAGGTGTGTCAGCGCCAGGAGGGGGTTTAATTAAGGAGTTGACATAAGAATCCCGCCGAAAACCAAATTTAGGGAGGGCGGAGCCGCTAGCAATAGCTAGTAATAAATTAAAGTTTGATATTTTTTTTTTTAAGTTCGGTAGCTAGAAATGTGCAGCAAATTTTGGTTTGTGTCCGACAGCAACAGGAGATGCCAACACTTAGATTAATATTTCTCTTGCTTAACTTCTATTTTTTTAATGTTTTGTTGGATTTTCGAAGTAAGTAATTTTTTTTGCTTTTCAAGTTTTACTAACAATAAGCTCTTATGAGAAAAAATTTCTCAAAGTTCGCATGTCCAATGCGCTGTTTTATTTCTATACATCAATGTAAACATTCAACACTGAATAGAACTAAATACAAGTAAATGATTTTAAAACATCGATATAGGAAACGAGGTAAAGTATATTGCCCGGTTTTCTGTTGTGATTAATAAAAATGTAAAATAGAAAAAGATTTAGGAAAATTTTGTTTAGTTAATCTTTAATATGCTAGTGCCCTGTGGTTTTCCCTACCTACTTATCTTGTTTGAACAACCCTCGCTTGTGCATTGTGACGAAAAGTAGGTACGTTAGTCAACGGCTATCAATCTTGTTTCGTGGCGCCAGGTGGTGTGCCTTCATATTCATACACAGTATTTCATTTGTCGACTTTTCTCGTATAAAATATTTTCTTCGAAACCCTTTAGATATCGAGATGATACATAGAGCAGATCGTAAATAACAGAACCCACTATTAAATAAAGACATAACATAAGAAATAATACGTAGACTTCGTCTCTTTATACGAGTATTGTTATGACATAGGTCTTCCCCAATAAACGCCACCACACCCAGGCACCCGTCTCTTTAATCCAGCCACTACTGGGTTCCTTTTTCAATCGTGGCTCGCCGCCCATCAGCCAGGTGTAAACTGTAACTTGAAAAAAACCCCCAACTTTTTGGTGAGAAAATCCTTATTGCGCTAATAACTTTTTAATTGTTGAAGATTAAAAAAAATTTAAGGTTGGTAATAAAGGAAGCTTAATTTTTCTGTATCAAAGTACATCCCCTTAACTTAGTAAAGTATGCAAATACTTGTTTATAACTTTTATTGAAGATTGTTTGATTTTATATGAGCCTGTATGGTTCCCTTGGATGGTTTAGATTTACAATTGGTGGCGTTGCATTTGGGTGCTAGGTTTTTTCTGCAGGCAAGAAAATAAAGCTTTCTCCTTACGTAAACATGTTTTCTTTTATATCTTATATACAGATTTGATAGCGAAATATACTAGAAGCGAAGACCTACATTTTAAAACCAAATATTTTATTTTAAGTAGAATCTTTTAACTTGTTACTAGATTTTAAAAATAAATTACGCAAAGACTATTAAACAAAGTCAAATAATATGAACAAGGTCACCTTAAGAGCCAGAGAAAATATCTGCAAATCAACATTCCCAAAAAATATCTAAATCATAGAGAAAACAGCATCGAAATAATTTGCATAGTTTAGGTACAAGAATTTAGCGGACAAACAGACGGACACGGATAACTATTTTGTTTTATACTGCTTTGAGATATACGAAACCCAATTTAACAGCAGGGCCCTGTCACTCAGGGGTAGATAGAACCGAACCCTCAGTCTACCCTTAAAAGGGTAAAAATCACATGGCACTCATTACAGTAACCACACCATAAGAGCTGTTGTATATATTTAGAAGCGCCACTGTTCTAGTACATACTTGGACTCCAGTTAGTGCCGTATATAAAGGCCAATGAAAGTCTATCGACAAAGCATTCAAGCTTTATATTTTGTTTTTTAGTGATAACTCTATTGTAGACTATTCTTTACTCTGTGTCGACAGTTAAAGACACGTGTATAAACTCTTCAGAGCACCGTCCATCGTTGCAATAAAGACAAACAGCGCATTGCGTTTGCTTACATAACAAGCAAACGTAGCAGCGCGGCGCTGAGTACAATGGTCATATAAATCAATGGTACATGCCCGTACGTCGGATAGCGCAATAACATTGTAGCGTCGTCGTAGATTTACAGCAGCGCTAACTCAGTAGCGTGTCGTTCCGAATTAAACCATTGGCTGCAGGAGCTTCTATGTCCACTGACTCGTGACATGAAGGATTATGCCGGACAACTGGATTCTGAAACAATAATCTAAATTATTGTCATGTATAGGTAGACATAGATGTAAATAAAAAAACCGGTAAAGAGCATGTTAGGCCATTTTTAATGTGGGCCTGTAGCAGTGTCTCCAACTCCTACTCTAAAAATTACTGTGTTGCTAGTCTAAACAAACGGTCTACGACTGAATATTACGGCAAATAAAAAAATTAAAATACGGTAAAATTATGGTAAACTTTTGTTAAACAAAATTGCTCAAGCAGACTCAATTTTTGGTATTTTAATACTTACACAATACTTAATTAAGTATTAGAGTGAAACATTACTTAAATTAAGTTAAAATCCTATTATCTATATTTATCAGTTTTTGACCTGGGTACTTCAAAAAAATGTGTATGTAATATTGTCAGAACTGCACAGTTTTGTATATGTTAGCCTATACCAGCTTCTAAACATATGTGCCAAATTTCAAAAGTGTCTGTATGTATGTATGTCCGCGCATATCTCAAAAACTATAAGTCGGATTGCAAAAAATGATTTCTTGTTGGACTACGTATCGTCCAACTTAGGAAAAGTGCAAGTTTCATCAAAATCATAGTTTTTTTAGTTTGAATTGAATGAAAGGTAAATTGCTGTTTACGATTTATAACGTATAAAAAAAATTACTTACTAGATCTCGTTCAAACCAATTTCCGGTGGAAGTTTGCATGGTAATGTACATATATATTTTTCTAGTTATTAATGTAGAAGTTACAGGGGGGGGGGGGCACATTTTACCACTTTGGAAGTGTCTCTCGCGCAAACTATTCAGACCTATCCATAGGTACCCCGCACGTGTGGGTTTGATAAAAAAAAAAATTTTTTTGAGTTTCAGATCTAAGTATGGTAAAAATTTAATGTTTTTATTCTATTTTTGTGTAAAAATCTTAATGCGGTTCCCAAAATACATCTACTTACCAAGTTTCAACAGTATAGTTCTAATGGTTTCGGAAAACAGTGGCTGTGACATACGGACGGACGGACAGACAGACATGACGAATCCATAAAGGTTCCGTTTTTTGCCATTTGGCTACGGAACCCTTAAAAAAATATTTTAATTACCATGGTGTACTATAAATTACATTAGATATTTATGATCTTCGTAATTAGGTCGCATTACCTATATCATTTTGTCTATGTACACACAAGTTAATTCTTTTGCAGTGTATGAAACTATATTATGAAACTTTTTTAAATAAGGTATTTGGTGTTGCTATTATATAAATTAAGCTTTTTTTAAAGGTCTCATTCGAACAAATGAAAATACGGGAGAATATAGCACCGTAATAAGACGACTACGGTAGGTAGTAGATCCATAAGAAATACGGTAAGTATACCGTAATTACGGCGTGGTTGGAGACTCTGGCCCGTAGCCGTTAGTACTATCGTGTTTTACTACTGTATTCGATAGGTTATTTCGGTACTTATCTGACAAAGTATTTATCATTCATTCAGTCATTTCAGTGGTATTCTAGATTTTTCAGATTATTCAAAAAACGATTGAGGATTTCGTGATAGAATGTAACTGATAGAATGTAATTGAAAACAAGGCAACACTACAAAATATAATTTAGGTTTTACATTAGTAACTTATAGTACCTATAGTATAAAACTATGTAACCTAAGTCGGATTTGACGATACCTAAGTATAATTAATATGCCTATGTCCTGAATAAGGCAAAACAAATATTTTTGATATTTACTATATCAATAAAACGAAGGCCAAAAACTCGAGAATTCAGAAAAAAGTCCAAAAATTTTTGTACTACGAAACCAGCCTATTTAATACGTTTGTCAATTATATTTACTGTTAATACCTATGGGCCCTTTGGCTTATCTTAAGGGATTTTCGAAAAACCCATAATGTTGTAACCGTATAAAGTAGAATTTATTAATTAAAATCGGTATAAATATAAAAAGAAAATCATCTTTGCTGTTGATGATGATTGGTGGAACCATCTGGGAATTTAGTCACGCCATCGACCTTACGCGTCGGCGGACACACACCTACGTACTTTTACGTAATAATTAATCTAAATTATTTTATTTACAGGTGAAACAATTGTTATGTACTTATTCGCGCAATACAAGTTCAATTGGAATTATATGAAGTACAGTGTGTTCACTGCCTACAATGTTATAGTACACATTATTGGTAAGAGGTTGACTCTGATTTTTTTATAAAAATTTATTCACTTATTTTTAGGTTTATTTATACTTATAAAATCAATACGATGCTTTACAATCATGATCGATCAAGCATTTCGGCCATCATTAAGAATATTCATATTCATAGCATTTTATCAATATTCATTTTTAGGGTTCCGTAGCTAAAGGGTAAAAAAGGGGACCTATTACTAAGACTCCGCTGTCCGTCCGTCCGTCCGTTCGTCTGTCGCCAGGCTGTATCTCATGAACCGTGATAGTTAGATAGTTGAAATTTTCACAGATGATGTTTTTCTGTTGCCGCTATAACAAAAACTAAAAAAAAAAATAATATAAATATTTAAGGGGGCTCCCATACAACGAACGTGATTTTTTGGCCGTTTTTTTAGATAATGGTACGGAACCCTTGGTGCGCGAGTCTGACTTGCACTTGGCCGGTTTTTAAGATAATAAGGTACCTAATAAAACATTATTGCATAAAAATGTAGTGAACAAGATTTTATAGCAGACATGTTCTTTAGCCAGTCGTCGCCAATATTGTCAGGTAGGTACCTATAAACAGAGTAACATTGTAACTTAAAAAAAAGATGTTATTTTGTTACTGGTCTCTGAAGTTTTTTATTTATGTCAGTAAGGGTTGGCTTATACCGAGACGCGACGCGACGAGACACGACGCGACGCAACGCGACGTGAGCGGCTTGAAGCCTCTTCGAGGGGCGGCGGCGTCGCGTCTCGTCGTGTCGCGTCTCAGTATGAGCCGACACCTTAGATGCTAGTAGGCACCTTAAGTTGTAATTATTTGTTTTAGGTACAATATTTGCGCTTAGTGTTTTGAGCAGAAAGTTAAAGTTTGACGACGCAACACTTGGCATTCTGTCGACAATCAGCAAGATCTGTGGAGCTACTCTGTTGGCCTTCGCGAGCAGTGACGTTCAAGCTTACCTGGGTATGAGACAAATAAATCTAAACTAAAATTTAAATAAATACGATTAATATCACGCGGGTCGTAAGACCCCACCCCTAAGTGATAAAAAAATTGATGTACCTACTGCTTCCTGCGACTCTTACGCCATTTATTTTAATACAAAAAAAAAACCAACCGGCTTTAAAAAAATGCACTAAAAAGGTAAAAATAATTACTTATTTCCAAAAATCTGATCTGAATCATGGTTTGAAGTTTGTGTCTATGTACCTACCTAACGGTTTATAACATACTTCACTTGCATGACACCAACTTCAAACGGATATATGGGACCACCTCATGAAAAAAGAATTTTTGAAATCGGTTTACAATTGACGGAGAAATCGGTGGACATATATGAAAAAAATATACCCGTCGAACATACATCTCCTCCTTTTTAGAAGTCGGTTAATAGGCTATAAAATAGGAGGATTTAGGTACAGATAGGAGAAGAGTATGCAATAACAAAGATTCTATTCAACCAACATAAATTAGAGCAAACAAGTCATATAATCTGTTATAAAAACTAGACACATAATTATGTAATTGTATTATTAAATTGTATGAATGATTAACGGCCTATGAATGGGCACTACTATCATTTATGTTTTTCCCGGAGTATTGTTTAAATAACACGTCACCCATTAACTGTTATGTAGATACCGGTAACCGGTAAATGTAGTAATAATAATATTACGTAACATTACATTTTGGCAATTCCAGCCAGGCTAAGTGCGAGTCGGTCGCGCGCACTAACGGTTCTCGCGCAATGTCTCAGTATTATTAATTATACAGATGCAACACCGTCAGCATCATTCGGATGCTATTTAGATTATTGATCATAGAAATATTTTTTCCAAAATTTCGTTGATCCCTTTTTCCGTTCTGGGGTCTGAATTTTGAAAAATCCCGAGAAACGTGTTCTATTAATTGTGTTTAAGAGCATTGACACTAAGTTTCAAGTAAATTTGACCCTAAAAATATAGTATACAAACTTTGTTCAAAAGGGGAGGGGCCTTTTCACCCCTTAAAGGATGAATTTCGAAAAATCTGTTCTAAACACCTCGAATATAAAATCTACCTTTTCTCATAAACATTAAACACCTGTCATGCGTTGATGCATAGACAAAAAAAATATTTTCCACAACATTTCGATTTATTCGTGTGTTACAAGAATGCGAAGTCGAGATCAGTTTTGCAAATCTTCAATTACCAATGTGATACACGTGTCATATTGATTGAGTATTCTCTTGTAGTATGGAATTTGTTAACGTATATTATACACGTAGCTATTGTTGATAAACCTTGAAAACAGAAAATGTGAACAGAATAATATTACAGATCGTAAACAACAAATAAAAATTAAAAAAAAAAATTTGTGTGTCTTATCTATGAAATGAAGGGCATACCTTCTTGGAGTAGCTACAGACTGAATATAAGAAACGCTCCATAATGTAAGCTATCCTACTAATAGTATAAACGTGAAAGTTTGTAATAATGTCTGGATGTTTGTTACTCAATAACGCTTCAGCCACTGGACGGATCGGGATAAAACTTGACACGCCTATAGATTTAGTCCTGGAATAGCACATAGGCTACATTTTATTTCTAAAAAATCAAAAGTTCCCGCGGGAATAACTATAACCGAGCTTAAACGATCTATAGCTATAGCTAAAGCTTGATATAACAAACTTCATTAGTGTAATTAAGGAGTAAATCACTGATTAAATAAAGGAGTCCCACGCCGATAACCGAATTAAGTCCGGGCGCAGCCGCTGGCAATGTCTAGTTCCCAATAATAAGACCGAGATTGTCAATAAAGTTTTTGACAGGTCCATTTTATTGTTCGCAAATAGCCAGTTTTATACAAAATCTCCATACAATAATATTAGTTTTGAAAAATTTATAATAAAAGAACTTTTCGTAATATTAAATTTGAGAAATTAAATTGTCGTTTTAAAAAAAAAAAAATTTTAAACGCTGTCGATAATTTAATAAACAAAATCACTGCTTTTTTTATTAAACAAAATTTTTGATTGATTAAAAATCGAGCATTGCGCAGCAACACAAACTTGGTGGTGCATTGCTACATAGGCGTATTTAATTGATATAACATTTCTTATACTGAATAAAAAAACTTTAATAACAATCCCATAACTGCATACCTAAATTTGGTTTTGGTAAAATTTTAAATTAGATATGACGCAATTGATTGAATTCATTTCGTGCGTAACTACCATAAGTGCGCGTAAAGAGCATTGACCAGTTATCGGAATACTTCAGGTAATAAAGCAAAGTGTCTATTCAAGCTAGCAAGGTAATGTTTCAAATTTATCTAAAATAAATGATGGTAAACTAAAGTACGAAAACAAAGATGTTTCAAACCCATTCCGATAAATTATCCAAATTACTATGTCGCAGACTAGTTCATACAACAAATAATAAAAATCGGCCAAGTGTGAGACGGGCCCAAGCAATTACTATTTTAAATTACGGTACAGCGTCATCTAGCTTAATCATTAAGGGAAACAGTACCACATTTGTTTGTTGGAAACGATGTTCAAAGTTAAGCAACGTCACTTTTGGTCATTACATGGATGGGTGACCGCTTAGCGGCTTACTTTTTACGTAAATGGTGGTAAGAACGGAACGGTCGGTGCGCAGTTCCGACCCTACTTGGTTGGTTTTTAATAGGAGTTTAGATTTTAAATTGGTGTAAATTGAAGATATTTCAAGTCACGAGCTAGTATGCAACACATACATATAACGCCGCTCAGAATGTAATGTAACTGATAGGTTTTCATCGCAATGAAAACATGGAAAACTGTTACAAATCACGAGTTATTTTATTTATGGGTACATTTATACTTTTGACTACCATTAATATTCGATTTTCGACCAACCTTTTGTTCTTTTTCCATTTTTTTTACAAAAAATACTGTATATGACCTGCGAAGCGCTCCGTAGCAAGATTGTTGTTACAGAAATTTGTACTCTATAAAATAACCAATTGGTTTAGACATTTTCATACAGATTAGTTAAGTTATTCATAATTGTATATATCTTCGTATCGTCATTCAACATATATAAAAAATGTTGAGTGATGACACAACTGACAAGTATGTACAAATAAATTACTAAGAGTGCGCTCCGTTGGTACAACAATGACGTCTTGTATGTATACGTCAATAATTTACAAAATATAAGACATTCCTTTGCCAGACAAGAATGATGAAATAATCCAAGTGATACTTGATAAGCATACTCTGTGATTAAGTAGTGCAGTGCAACAAACTTTTTTGACCTTCTTACCTAGGGTGTTCGGTCGTCAGTGTCGTTGTAGGTTCACACAATTTCAATATGGCGACTGTCATTTGGTTTTCATTTTTACCCGCCGGGTCAGAAAAGTTTGTTGCACTATAAACTATATTGTTTTCCCATGACTTATCCGTTTTGTTTATAAACTAAATATCTCTATTGTACGGGTATGAATGTTATTATAAAAAGACCATTGACAATAAAAGAAAATATCATTGTGTGTTGTAAAAAAAACTTTCTTAGTTATTACTTATTATAATTATAGTGTTACCATTGCATACTTTGATTTCTACTAAGTTCAAAAGAAATTAAAAAGTAAAAAAAATTAAACTCTTCTTAATGATTTTTCTAGACACTGAAACTCAAAAATCAAAATTATAATCGCCAAATTGAAATGGTGTGAATTTACAATAACACCAGCAACCAAAGTCAGAAAAGTTTGTTGCACTGTAAGCCAACCGTCATAGGCTTTTTTGTTTTAACAAAAATATTTTTTTTGGATATGGCCTTGCCTAGGGCCTAAGAAAAGGCGTTTGTTCTGCTATATAGGTTACATTGAATTTATCATAGTAATAAAAATGCATACTTACGTAATAAACGCAATATTTATATCAAATTTTATAGGGTGAACTATTTTCAACTTCGATTGGTAACTTTCATAGATACCTTCTATTTATATTGATAGCAACACAAAAAAAAATCGACAATAATGGCCGTCTTTAATGCGAAAACTAAGATAAAATTAAAAATATAATTTAAGAATTCTACGAATGAAATTTCGTAATAGTAATTCGAATAAATGTTGTTTCAGCACCGCTTCTGGACATTCTTAGTGGAACAGCTATGATTGCTTTAAGGTCAATAACTTCAAAATTGGTCTCATACCAAGAACTAGGTAAGTTATCTGAAATAACCTCGGTTTTACGACAAACAAGAATAGTATTCCATTCATTTCCAGCAAGTCTTTGATAACTGCTGTCTATATCAATAGATAAATGGATATCTGTAATGTTATGGTCTAACGACATTAATTATAATTGGAATATGACCTACTTTACGTTTATAGGTTCTTTATTTATAAATACAAGGACTTTTCCGTCGTTTAATGGGCGTAGTATTATTTTGAAAAGAGGCAAAAAAAACAGGTATACTGGTGGTTTAAGTTCGCTTAATGCTTAATATTGACGGGTCTTTACATAATACTTAATAATTCACAAACTATCAATACCATCGACACAAACATGTTCGATGGTGTCTGCCTTGCATCAGTATAAAAATACCTACTTTGTACAAAAACAATCAGTATTTTTGTTGATATTAAATTAGCTTTGCATCTCTAATGCTGTGTTAATTTATCAAGATACTCAAGATTAAATTACTTTTTATTGATACAAAAACAAACAGTTCTGTTGAATACAAAAAAAAAACTTATTTCTAAAAACAAAATAAATTTGTAACAATGGAAATAAAGACGATCAGTGACGTAGCAGTAGTGTTGCTTAAACATCAATTATTTGAGATTCTGATAGTATCGATTGTTTTTTAGAAAACAATTGTAAATCGATAGTTAATCAATACTCTTCAAGACTTTTTAAGGTATAGATTGAAACACAAATTCGTATATTTTATATAAATAACAACAAGATAGTAAAATAATATTAAAACATATTTAAATTTTTATTGATGAAAATTAAAGTGTACAAATTCTTTTCTTTTAGCCGATTTCTTTATTTCATCTTTAATGAGTCCGCTTTAGTAAATACCCTCATCGAGAGAACAGACAATATTTATTTGCCATCATAGACAAAACATTGGTTTACAGTACAGCAAGTACAGTCATGTTTATCTATACCTAGCTGGTTTTTCTAAATATTGACGAACATTAATTATAGATTAAACGACTGGTGTTTTATGACTTTGTACCTGATTGGGCAAAAAAAGCAAATTGGCAGATATGGAATTTGTCACAGAAGTGGACGTAATTGTAGAAGCTAGTATTTCGGGTATGTCTATTGTTATGGATGCGATGATTTTTTTTTATATACCACTAAGGTGGCAAACAAGCTTACGGTCTGCCTGATGGTAAGCGGTCACCGTAGCCTATGGACGCTTGGATGGATGGATATGGATGGTTTTATATTTACATAATTTGAATAGAAGAGAACTTGGAAAATCCTATTAATACTATTATAAGTTGTATTTGCAAAGCTACTTATTATTGATAAAAACAAATGAAAACGTTGAAAACAAAATTCAGAACTATCGTTTTTTTAACAGACTTAAACCCAATAAAACATATCACTATAAATTTAAAATGAACCGCATTTTGAGAATTTCCCAACCACTAGGCAACACTGACCGTGTTCTTCTTTCACCTTGCACCGAGATTTACCCTAAACGCAGACATCACTGATGAATATAACAGATATATTAATAGTTTTTCCGAAAATCGACAGTTTCGGTATTTTAAATACTATTGATTTATCGATTGACTATCGATGTTTAAGCAACACAACGTAACAGAACAAATGATCCAGTGCTCTCTCTTCTGTGAATATGACACTAACTTACTGCTATTCTTTGTCAGATTACTACTTATTTATTTTGTTTATTTTCAAGTTATTTGTTTTTGTTGATTTTCTGAGTGGATTTTTGTTTTATTACTTAAGTACTTTTTACATTTTTTTTTATATTTAATTTAGTGCCTTGTCTTAATTTTTGATTTGAGTTACTTATCTTAACAGACAACTGGCAGGTAGAGTTGGAGATATTGCGCCTATGTTTTTTTTTGTAATAATTTTATTATATTAATTAAAAGCGACAGATAAGATGATACTTTGCATCTTCGGATGGATTGGGCACAGATCACAGTTTTTGTAGTACTTCCTTTTCTCTCAGCACAAACTTAACCTTCTCAGATTGTTTAAAAAACTTCAACGTCATACATAAAAATGCACAAAGTTTTCCTGATCACTATCCCGATATGCCAGCATCATTTCATAACAAAGATATAGACGCTATCTTAGTATCAGAGTCATGGTTAAAGCCTTGTTTACCATCAATATCTTATTTCTTACCTGGTTTCCACCTTATACGTAAAGACCGCACTGATTAAGGGGGTGGAGGGTTGCAATTTACCTTCGTTCTCATTTTTCTTACTCTGTTGTAAATATATCTACCCAATAACCCACTTCTATTGTATCTTAACACATTTTTATTGAATCTTCTCGGCGTATTCTACGGTTCAAAACTACATGTCAATTATTTCTCTTTTTTTGCAAACCTTTTTGAAAATTAAACCCTCTTTAGAGTCAAAGCATAATTATTTTAATACGTCTCTTGAAGAATGATACTCGTACGTCTCGGCTCAAGACAGTTGTAGAGGCATGTAACTTCCACCTGCTCCCCCTAAACGCAATCCATTTTTTTCCTGACTGCAGCTTCTCTATTGGATCTTATCATAGTTTCGTGTGCAGACCAAGTTCGTAAACATGGTCAGTGTGCTCCTGCGCCTTTTTGTATCAGGATTCGATTCAACTTTCCTTAAAGATACGCCCTCCCAAAGCAAAGCCAAGAGTACTTCTGCAGCGCAACTTTGGTGGAATCGATGTCAATAAATTACGTAATGATGCACACACAATTTATTGGTCTTTAGTAGTGGATACGGCTACGGTAAATCCAAAAATTGCTATGTTTAACTCACTTATTATTAACCTGTATGACGTTCACGCGCCTATACGACAGTAGAAATAAAAAGTCTACCAGAACCATGGCTTGATTATAAAATAAAACCTTCAATGGCAAAAAGAAATCGAGCCAAGTCTAAATTTAAAACTGAACCACATGACTCAAATCGGATCAAATATAAAACCTTAAGGAATCGCTGCAATAGAACGTGCAAGGACGCACAGCAACGCCATATTCACAAATCCCTAGAAAACGGTGATCCAGCTAAAGTATGCAAATTTCTTAATTCATTAGAAGTTGGAAAATCAAATTATCCCACAACTTCGCACGATGTTGACATTAACGCACTTAATCAACACTTTTTTCCATCTGTTGCCTTTGATTTTAACAAGAAAAGTACTACGCTAAATTCTCTTTCACCACAACCACCTAACTTTTCTCAATTCGTCTTTAGTCAATTTACAGATTGTGATGTTAAGAAAAACATAGTTGCAATTTCTTCGAATGCCTTGGGAATTGATAATATAAGTCGTACTATGATTAATAATATCCTTGATATTGTAACTCCTATTATCTCTCATATCCTCTTTTTTTCAATATCCTCTGGCATCTTTCATAAAGCATGAAAAGAAGCACAAATTATTACTTTACCTAGAAAGGTAAATCCTTCCTTATACTCCGATTATCGTACGATTTCAATCCTCCCTGTTTATCTCAAGTACTAGAATGCCTTGTCCACCAACAACTTAGTTGTTTCTTTACAAAAAAACATTTGTTAATCCATTTCAATCCAGTTTCCAACCTGGTCATAGCAAAACTACAACACTAATAAAAGTTACTGAATACATACGACTAGGAATTGAAACAGAAAAGTTACTATTCTTACTCTATTGGACTTTAGCAACGCATTCAACACCGTGGACTTCGATATATTGTTAAAATTAATGTGTTTGCTTAGCATATATCTCATATATATATATATATATATATATATATATATATATATATATATATATATATATATATATATATCTCCGACAGTTATTTACTGGTTTCATAGTTACTTGCGTGGGTGTCGACAGTGCATTAAGGTTGAGGTCTCCTGTTCCACCTGGTGCAACACATCTGCTGGCGTCCCGCGGTGGCGTGTTGTGATTTCTCTTCTTTGCGATTTTCATTAACTTTGTTACGTCTCAAATATCTTCTCTCTTCCATATTTATGCAGACGTTCGCCAAGTTTATGCTCTGTACTGTAGAAGAACTTGATAAAAGTGTTGAAGAAATGAACATAGACCTAGCTCGTATAGCTGATTGGAGCGATTGTTATGATCTTAAAGTAAATCCTTGCAGAACGTAAACAATATTTATGGGTAGCTCAACACTAATTGCTAAAATGAATTTAGATGACACACCGAAAATCCACCTTAACGGAGTATTTGTACCTTATAGTGATATCATCAAAAACTTAGGTGTTATTTTCATCAGCCTTTGACCTGGACACCTCAGATTAAGGAAATCAACAAAAAAATGTTTGCTACATCAAAATCCTTAGAAAGGTTGCGTAACTTTTTTCTTTATTCCTGAATCCTGATCTTAGTGAGGAGAAACTAACTAAACTTGAAAGACTTCAAAAATTATGGATCAGATTAATATATGGCCTACGCAAATTTGATCATATTTCCGAGTCCCGATCAAAGCTAAACTTGCTCCCAAGTGATCTTCGCAGGAATAAACACACTATATTTCTTCTGTACAACGTTCTGTTCAATCACTCAACACCTCATTATCTCAAACAACAATTTCAATTTCATGGTTCTCCAATAACTCGAGATTCGACTATTTTATTATTAACTAGTGGCCCGTCACGACTTCGCACGGGTGGACTTTTATTTGTTAAAATTTTGGGATAATTGTATGCATTACATAAGTAGTTATTTTTTAATTACAATTGATATTTTTATCCATAAACCTATTTTTTATTCTCAAAGTTTTTTTCTTAAAAAAAAGTCAAAATATTCAATGTCGGTTGCGTGCGTTTGCTGAGTATGAGCTGATGACGGCGCGGTTTTCTATTAAGTTTTGTTAAGATTTACATTTTTAAATTCGTAATATCTTTTGAATGGAATGTCCGATTTAAATAATTTAATAAGAAATATCCAGGCATTGATATAGTCTTGAATATGAAATGATTCAGTTGAAAAGGAATTAATACGAAGGTATGGATAACATGGTCTAATTTTGGTCGGCATTTCTTTTAACTATTTAAATGTAAAAAAGTAGTTATAGTGACATAACTACAAAAGTTGGACTTATGGCAACGCGAAGTTTTTTATAGATATTAATATGTTATTTAATATTGTAATACATTTTTTTGTTGTAACATCATTAGTTTCCGCAGCGCATGCGATGAAAGACATCTTATGGCATTTTTTTACACCTTGGGTTACATTATTGAAGTTTTAGTAGAGATCCCTAATTTTTCCTAGTAATAATTATAGACTATAAGTACCATAGATGAGACCATGGATAATGTAGAATTCTAATGGTGCAAGAATTTTTAAAAATCTGTTCAGTAGTTTTTGAGTTTATTCGTTACAAACATACTAAAATAGGAATCTTTCCTCTTTATAATATTAGTGTAGAAAACGACAACACATCACTCACACTAATATAGTAATTATTTTGTTGTGAAAGCAACTTTGAATACGACAAGCTCAATAATTGAGTCATTTCAAAAAACTTACATTTTTACATTTTATTAATTCTTATTGCAATGCCTTATTGTAATTTCTATTTTATATGTTTACTGTGCAATAAAGAATATTATTTTTATTACAGATTTTGTATAAAACGGTGTCTCATTAAATGAAAATCAAATATACTCTAGGAGTTAAGAAACCGTTGATGATAAATTAAGTAATAAGCTATCTTTATAGAACGTTTCCAGAGTAAAATTAAGTTTTTTTTAGAAGTTATTGGTAAATGTGAAACGATTTTTAGGTACTTAGGTATATTCTTTATGTATTTCTTCCAGGGAAGGTGTATTCCCTGTTTGGCATAGCAGAAACATTCACCCCGCTAATATTTGAAAGTACTTACCCTAAGTTGTACAAAAGTACTTTCACTGTCATGCCCGGAGCATTTTTGCTGCTCAGTGTCCTGGTCACTATCCCGGCATTGGCCATATTTGGGTAAAGTATTTTTGAATATTTTTATTGTTTCGCATTGAAATTGGAAAAACCGAATGTCCAAACGAACAAAAAACGGACGAACAAGTAGGTACGGTACTATATCAGCTTGGCATTTTAATTATATTAAATTTTCAGGATTGTAATAATTAATAATCCTTAACGAGGGAGTAAGGGGGAGGCACTGACATGTAGCCAAGTCATAGCGAAGGCGTTCGTTCGGGTCTTGAATTAGGGTCTTTTGTTGAAGTTGAGGCTTCAAGGATTCATGCAAATGGGTGGCGAACGCTTACGAGCCGTAGTTGACGGTAGTTTTGCTCTGATATCGCGGATATACAAATAATATGTTGTGCAGCGACAACATATATTACTATGCTAATGACAGCACTAGAGACGCTTATTACACTGGCCGTGTGACCATTCCTCGTTCTGATGTGATGGTTAACTGTGGAGAACTTGTGTTCAGAATAGAGACCACTCTGACCAAGATCTCCAATTGTGGACAGGAAATCTTGATTCGATTTAACCCAACGAAGACACAAGTATGAGCGTTCACCACTAAGAAACCTCATTCTCTGAGGTTCCACGATCCCAGAACACGCCTCTAAACACTGCTCCAAGAGCATTTGGATCCCTGGTATTACCATCTCCAGCGACGTTAAGTTTCGAGATCATTTGGAAGACAAGGTGAAGGTGCCGTCCAAAAAACTTAAAGTGTACGCAACAGAGCAAAGCGGTACTTCACCTCGGGGCAAAGGTTGTTTCTTTATAGGTCGCAGGTCTAGAGTATTGCTGCTGCCATCTCTGGGCAGGTGCATCCAGATACTTGTTTGGCCCTTTTAATTTGGTTCAACAACGAGGTGAAAGAATTGTCGAAGATCCCACTGGTTACCCCCTCTCGGGAATTAAGGACGTCACGGACGTTAGACACAATACAAATATACCTAATAATTTATCTTTCTTTTTAGTTGGTTCTACCGGGAACACATCAAAGACCAAAAAGAAGATAAAGTAAGGTCTCCATTGAGGTCTCATGTGAAAACTGTTGTTGAATCTGCCTAAGAAAGGTAATCAAGAAGACTTTGACTATAAGATTCTCACTCGTGAATTCGAGAGTAAAATGTATGCAAGTACTTTAACTGGTCTCGCTAGACTTGTTTCGAGAGGTAAACTCTACTTGCATACATTCATATTTCGGATTTCCGAGCCGTAGTACTCAAAACTCTTGGAAATAAACTACCTATAACACATATACCAGCAGCAGCAAAACCAAAAAAAACAGTTACTTAAATAATCTAGCCGAGTAATTTTTTACTTCGATAAATGTAATCAAAGTACTTTTTGACATATATAACTTAGTTCAGCTATTGAGTACCTATTGTATATTTGCTACCTGAATTCGTTATAGTTTGATTTATTTATTTTTTAAGCCATAACTATTAAATTTGATTTTATTACTTTAAAGTTATTAACTCTTATAATTGAGAAATCTGTGAAGGTCGATTCTAGTTATGTGAAGTTCGATTCTAGTTATGTGAAGCTCTGAACCGAACACCATTGCTGGCAGCCCACGACTTTGTGGCGGAGACAGCACCATTTTGTGGGCTGCAATTTATAGCTAAACGCACGATACTGCAACAAAATTATCTGTAGGGGGTCAAAAATCAAAACTACAGTCGCTATATTGAAATGGTGTGAACTTACAACGACACTAGCGACAAACGCTTAAGGTCAGAAGGTCAAAAAAAGTTTGTCTATAATGGTCTTCGGTTTAAAACTGTAGTATAATTTTTATAATAATATAGTAGGTATAGGTAAAGCTATCAAAGAAAAAAATATACCATTATTTTATATTGTTACATATAATAAGAGCAAGGCTCTTGAGCTGTGCTGTAGGTACAAACATAATATATTTATGAAATTTTCAGTTTTAATAGTAACCTTATTGCGTTTAGAATAAATACTGAATGACGATTAATTAATTAATATGAATAATAGTAACTACCTATAAATGTATGGGTGTGTATTTTATCACTAAATCAAATGTAGGTAAGGAAAATGGCGTTTTGTTATCATAAATTATAGTGATCACCTTAAATGTTTTGTTATATTCATAAATTAATGTTTTTTCGGTAGTTTTATTTTTAAACACCAATTTTGTGTTTATAAATGAACTGAAAAGTTTATGCGCATACACAGGAAATTTATTTAAATATGTTTATATAAATAAGATTATTAAGAAATATTTATAATCAAGTAACTGTCAATAATATTCCGACTTAATTCCTAAGCTGTGTTTTTATAAATGAATTTGATATATAATTTTTTTTTACAAAAATAAATTTACAAAGACATACAATTAAAAATATCAACAGACAGTATTCGTTTCCGTTTATTTACTAGGATAATATAACATGTATGAAGGTCAACCACGGCATTTATCACTCTAGGAATAGATAGGTAGATGATTGCGAAGTAAAATAGTTTGTGGACATGAAACCGGTCGATCATTTTCCTTGTATAGAATGTTATTTATATATAATGAATTTTATATCGCTGCTGTTACACGTTTTCTAACTCTCAATATTTGATGATATTATGTAAATTTTGGGTTTTGTGCCAAAATTAATAAAATACATACGCTGATAACAAGTAAAGAAAATACTGTCTTTTTTCTTTCGAATCGATCAACAAACATTAGTTATATTGTATAGTTTACGTTACTTAGGAATAGTGTAGCTTTCTATTAGTGAAAGATTTTATTAAATCGGTTCAATTGCCCTCTAGAAACATAATCACAAATCCATAAATATAATTTAGTATGGAATGTAATTATTGTAGTATGACAGAAGAAAAGTGTAATAATTTGTACTGAAGTTCGAAGGGATTACTACAAAAGAGACGAGTTCACTACGATCAAAAGATCGGAAAAACTGCACAATATTGTATAGTATGATATCGTATTTGATTGGTATTTATTGAAAGATATTTTAAATTCTAAAATATTACTTTGTTGTAAATAACATAAACCTAATAACTTATTAACGTCTAGGTGCAGAAATAATAAAATAATTTAGTATTTCTTGCAAATCTACCTTGCTTGATTGGCTATTGTGAAATATCAGCTTTGTATGATGAAATATTTTGGTGTTTTTTTGCAATTGAGTGTGAAATTATTGGCGAAACTAATATAATGCATCAAAAATAATTGAGTGTTTATTTTTAGATATCAAATCTGCATTGTGTTATAGTTACTGACTACTTATATGTTTGCATATATCATATATCTTTGTAGGTACATAAGTTTATATCATTATTAATTACTGACACTAACCTGGGTGAGTTTTAATAAACTACTGTGTCTAGTTTGGCCACGAAATTTTTTATCAATATCGGTCAAAGGTATTTGGTATTTATTTTTTAGATAAAAATGGTTGACTTTACGGTACATAATGTTGAGTGTGGATACGGCAAAGGCCTTTGTCGGTCGGTCCTATCCCATATACTATAGCACTATTCTTAAATTTACAAGACTTACATTTATGTGATGGCAAAAACTCTTATATTACAATTAATATATATTTACATATAAAAATAATCAAGAAAAAATAATGTCGAGGTCTGGCCTTTATAGAAATTAAGGTCTAATCACGTCTGCCAGGAACAATGAAACTTGTTTACATTACTCAAAAAATTGCAACGAGCTGCTTGGAACTTGAAAATAATCGTGTGGTAGATAAGTGGCAAGAGATCCGATCCGAACAGGCGTGGGCTCCGTTGGCTAACCCGATATTTCAACCGTGTAACCGTGTTCAATTCCCCAACTGCTGTCATAATATCTATATCTCTCTTTCTTATATAAATATATTGTATATTGACTGGGTCGTGATCGCTTTAAAAAATATCATATTATTTTAACTAGCTTTTGCCAGCGGCTCGGCCCGCCCAAAATTTGGTAATCGGCGCGGGATGCTTACGGCAAAACCTTGATAACACTAAAGAAGTTTGCTATAGCAAGCTATAGTTGCAGCTATAGTTCGTTCGTAGAATTTGGTTATAGTTACTCCCGCGGGAACTTTTGTATTTTCCAGGATAGAAGTAGCGTTTAACCTTTTCCGGATCTTCAACTGTCTGTGTTCAAAATTTCAGCTCAATAAGATGCTCCATTTAGGCAGGATTGAAAAACAAACGTTATAGTTCTTCCCGCCAGAAATTTTGAATTTTATGAGATGAAAAATAGCCTTTGTCCTTCCCCGGGACTCTAACTATCTCCATACCAATTTTTATCTAAATCGGTTCAGCGGTCCCCGATCTATCCAATGGGTGAAGCGTGATTGAGAAACAAACAACCAAACATCCAAACTTTCGCATTTTTAATATATTAACGGGATGGTTGGTAATTTATGAATTTTGCCAGCGGCTCCACCCGCCCTAAATTTGGTTATCGGCGTGGAACTCCTTAATTATGCTAATAAAGTGTAATATAGCAAGCTTTAGTTCTATCCTATGTCCTTTCCCGGGACTCAGACTATCTCCATACCAAATTTCATCTAAATCGGTTCAGCGGTTTAAGCGTGAAGAGGTAACAGACAGAAAGACAGATGGAGTTACTTTCGCATTTATAATATTAGTATGGATTGAGTAACAAAAATTTTTAAAGAAACCAAGATGACGGAGATACATTCCAATGTAATTTGCACATTTATTTTATTATCGCCTTCTAGTTAAGAAAAAACGCATACAGAGCAAAGCAGTCTTTCACGACTTAGACAGAAAGACATTGTTAGACAAACATTGTTACTTTTGATGTCTGACTCATGTTTTCATAAGATGGTCAGAATCTTTTGCTTGGTATTTAAAAGATCATTGGAGAAACTTACATTATGTGTGGCAACTTGCCAAACAGCTGTAGTATATACACTGGCTAGGAATTATTTTAAGATTCTTACAAAAACCACATAGCGGCTTAAGAGGGCGCTATAAGCCAGAACTTTCTGTAATACTAACGTTGTGTATGTAAATGTACAAAAAAATCATTACACAATGTCATGTACATTACTATTAGATATACCTATCAGTTATATGCTTCCTCAGTAAATTATTTCATAATGCCTTGAAAATTATTAATTTTTTGTATGGGATTTAACGTTTTTACCGTTTTGTAGTCACATTTTTTTTAGTTTTTTCTACAACTTAGAGTCAATGCACTAGATAACAAGCTATTTTAATTATTTAATCAACTTTCATAACAATAAAATGCAATACACGCTTTAAAACTTTGCACAAGTGTTGAAACAATGGTCACTTCCAGATTTTTTATTGCATTAAATACAATAATTGAAAATCACTCAATTAGGTAATGCACTAGAGAAAAGCAAGTTTTAGAACATATATTTTTTCAATCCTTTGGGTACTATAGTTCAGCCACAAAATTTGCACAAAAACGGCGTATTTACGCGGTCTAGCCTATACCGCAGCCTTAATACCTTAATATAGCCTTAATATCCGTGCCAAAAAATACATACCTACAGTATGACTGGCCGCAGTATGGTCAAAATGATGCGGATTTAATATAATGTTCGAAACCGTCATAATAAGTACCAACTCCTAAGCACGACCGGCAAAAACCGGAAAAAATCTACAGGAGTATTTTATATGCGGACACTCGGACACCATTAATGGTGTTCTGGGTAATAGAAATGGAACACACATTACAAAGACTTACATTGTCCAATAGGCATAGGCTTATTCAGCTTTTGGCTTAGGTGAGGTTAGGTTCACAATGTAAATTTCTACCGAGAGAATCCGGCAAGAAACTCGATAGGGGTGGGCAAACCATTAAAAATTATGTGGTTTATAAACAAATTCTTAAATTTAAAGTAAAATACATTTATTTAGGGTTTTTTTAAAGACTGATTCGTCAAAACTATTGTTTGCTTTTCTAAAAAAATTGATTTCGCCGGTTGAGATGGGCAGCTGAAACTGCCTCCGTATGCTAGTGTCAAAAGTTATTGTGGGATATTATTATGTGGATTAGTAATTATATCTTAAATCACCAACTATTGCTAATTAAATAACTTACTCGTCGAACTCATCACAATCATCGCCTATAGGTAAAAGTTACCACTGTGACGTACATTCAATGTCTCAGGCACGTGTTTTTCTTTCACATTTCGCTGAATCGATGTATACAAATTCAGTGAACATAAAATTCAACACCTAAAATAGGTACACATGCCGTAATGTTTAAAAACGACCCATCTTTACCCCATAAGGCTAGGTCGTTTTTCATTTCTATTTAATTTTATATCTATTTACTCCGATAATTTCAATTTAAACTATCTACTTAACATTGTATTTGTGTTCTAAATCGTATCTAGTATACAGAGCAGGTAGATCCAAGCAATAAATTTAGTTTTAAGTGGCAAATAACCTGTCAGAAGTGTGCGACAAACGCCGTGTCTGTACACTCGCGTAGCGTGTTTTAGCTTATTATTCGCTAACGTAAGCTTTGTTAAGATTTATGTCTGTGTTTTGTGTGAATTCGTGTGTTGTGAATTTCCAGTTAAGCTGGTTTACTTACACATGATTTGATTTGATCTGTACAGGACACGGTTAAAAGGTTTTATGAAATATTTACTTTATATATTATCATCTGAATATTATTAAATAGAGAATATTTGCAGCTAAAAAAGGACATCAAGAGAACTAAAATTATTTGAAATTAAACATTTAAATTTTAAGTGTTGGTTGATTTGCAAATATTTTCAATTATACACAGCATTAATTTAAATCCTACAAAACTTTTCGATTTAAAAAAAAAAACGAGTTGCACTCCGGGAGTGCCGGCAGAAGTGAAAACCTTTACACACGTTTCGCGCTTAACACTCAAATATGTCGCAAGACATGTCTTTGACATTGTCAAGAAATAATAATGTTTATATTTACTTTTTTGACGTAGTATATTTCGTCATAGACATATACTACGTCAAACATCGCAATCTGTCATAGAATTAAAATTTCATATCCAACCTCCCTGTACTACTCATAATCGCGAATACTAAAAATAAAAATTATAATAGGCGTGGCATTACGGTTTCCGTCTTACGAATTTCCACGATTAGGACACGTGACCTGACGCGAGTTTATCATTTTTTACCCATACCAAAAAATGTGCACAACGCCGCTAAAGAAGTTTTCACTTCAAAAAATCGTGATAATTGGACTAGATTGACATAAGGGATGAAAAGTTTAGAAACGCATTTTGTATTAAAACTTAGCTTCACAGTCCTAAAAATAATCAAGAAAATAAAACTGATTGTTAGCTATTTTCAGAATGTTATATTTCTACAATGCTATATAAAACTGACAAATATATTTTAGACTAGCTGTTGCCGGCGACTTTGTCCGCGTTGACTCTTGAAGAAAAAAAGACAGCTTTTGACTGTTTACTGTTATACCTCTAATATTATCGGAAAGACAAATTTGCATTCCTTATTTTACACTCTAGGGGATAATAATAAAATATTTTCAAAAATGGTGTAACACGTCAATCTTAATTTTTAACCTAGGACCAAAAACCAAATCAATGTAAAACTTTGCAAATTTTTAAGTCTAGACACGCAAATATCGGATTTTTTATAGAAATTTTCATCCCCTTTTCGACCTTTAGGGGTTTATTTTAAAACAGCTGGAAATCTTGCACGAACTTTAGATAAATAAAAAGCTTTTAGCTGTATATGAAAATACCTACAAAATATGCAAAAAAGTTATACAAATTTTTGATCTTGAAATTATGGCCAATTACCAGTTTCAATACAAACTTCCATCTCACATCTAACCCTCTTAGGCAAGAGCTATTCACTTAGGTAGTAAGGGATATTGATTTCAGATCAGAGACACACGTAATTTTTAATTTAACTCAAACATCTTTTTTTTTGCATTGTGCTTCAAAACTAAAATATTTCTAAACAAACCCCCATTTTAATTATCTTATAACGAAAATAATTTCTTTGCAAATTTCAAGTTTCTAGACATAAAAATATCGGAGATCTCATTAAATTTTAACTCAATTTCAGACGACGATTACCCAAAAAAAAAGGAATCATGTCAAACTTAATTTTTAACTCAAAGACAAATACCATTTTTTATTAAATCCATAAAAATTTTAGAAATGACGGATTTCTATACAAACTTTCAACCCCCATTTTACCTCCTTAGAGGTAAATGCTTTTGTAATTTCCATTCTTAGCAGTCGCATATGTTTTGAACTCGATACTCGTTGCAAAATTTTAAGTCTCTAGACACAAAAATATCGTAATTATCATCGCCTATCTAACCTTTAGGGAATGTTTATTAATGAACTGTGAAATATTCCATTCATTATTTTTAATCTTAAGCTGAAATACTGATTAGTATTTATGCATTTAACTTCAAAAATAACGGATTTCCATACAAACGCTCATAGTGCTCACGTACGTCATAACAGAAACTTCTGTAGTCTATTTCAAGTCTAGAAACAAAAATACCGAAATTCTCATACACACTTTCAACCCCTATTTTACCCCTTTAGAGGATAATTTTCCAAAAACGGTGACACATGTAAATCTTAACATTCAACAATAAGGCGAAGGCATTTAGTTTAAAAAACTAAGTAGTTTAGCAGTGATGCGTGCACTAACAAACAGACATTACTGAAAATGATATTACTTTCTTTCAGACCCTTGCAATATCTTTTTTCCCAAAATACAAATATTTACAGACACATTTACACTTTTATTATATGTTTATAGATTTATCAGTTTTGTAAAATCCAAAATGGTGGATCCAAAGTAAATAATTGCACACTGTGTAGCGAGTCAATGTTTGTATGATGAGAATACGAATTTCTTCAGAAACGATCAAAGTTTGTTACTTTCTCGGAAAATATTATTTATTATTTGATTATTTAGTCGCAAATATTATAGCAGCTAGCAGGAGTGTACACACTCATGACAACGAAAACTGTTTTCCACTATGAACTTCTTTAGATTCTAGTTTGAAGTTTTGTATTTTACAATTTTACATAGCGGAGCATCAAGTAACCGACGTGTTTGTCTATCTATCTGTCAATATGTCCTTACACGATTTCCTCCACGAATATTTTTAGTTTTCTTATAAGTTTTGATATTTAAGAAAAGGTTACTAGGTTGCTACTACTTCCAACTGCAGACTTTGAGTTTTCGGCCTCTTTCCAAGACTTATTTTACCTGACTCTGTTAAGACAGTTTAAGCAGAAAATTCCTCATACACAATGAAAATAAAATTTTACTACCTTCTTTATATTTTGTCTGTTATCAGATTTCAGCATCATAACGTGTTAACCACTTGCTGATTGCTGGTCAGGTTCGGTACCCCGTGCACCTTTACTTGTGTGTTGTTTTCTAGCCACCACTTTTGCCTTTATTTTTTGTCTGCATTTTCCTGCTTAAAAAGCATTTCCTATTAGAGGTTTTTCCAGAAAATTTCAGCGACAATAATTCATACCACAAAGAACCACAGAAAAGTAATAAGGCAAAACTCTTCAAAACTGCTACTTTATAAACATATACCTACACTATATCTATTAAAAAACCTCCAAATGTCTCGACCGTATTTGCGCAAACGAATCCGCAGGCAAAGATAGTCTTTCATAATTTAATCACTTGGTTTGTCGTACTATATTATATATAATAGCTAAAATTGTATTACGGAGACGAAGGCTGTCTTGTGGTTTGTTAGGTTTATTTAGGATCGCGATGACCGGCTAGTAATGTGAAAACTAAATATTTGTACGGAAAACTTGGAGGATTTCCAAAACCTTTATTCAAAGATTTCGACAGTCAAGATACATACCTGCTGATAAAATGTTCACGTTTTGGAATTACCTAAAGCTTATAGGTATTTTTATTACATTTTAGGATACTCGTGTATACCTTGTGATACAAGGGATCAAAATAATTCTTTTACGGCTATAGCGCTATTTTGAATCCAGAGTGGAGCGAAGGATTCTAGAGTGTAGGTCAGAGCGCAGCGAGGGATTCAAAGGACGGCGCCCGAGGTAAAATATTTTTTCGACCGAGTGATACACTCTACTTTTCATGTCTATGAGAAAAGATGTTAGAGTAACTTATAAATAAGAAAAGTAGATTTATTTATTTCATTATCACTACCTACTTGAGGAAAACGCACTATTTTTCAATAACAGTATCATAAATACGAATTTATTTAGTATAGAAACATCAGAATTAAATAAATAAATAAGAAATTATTGTAGAAAAATCGTTTTTACACACCCTCAATATTTTTAATCCACTTATAAACCCTTAATATTTTAAACGAACTATACAACGACACCACAAACTATGGGATTGACGAGAAAAAAAAAAATCATACCCACTTTACGTGTAGGGTATCCATTTCCCTTTTTAAATTTTATTTTACCACTTTGTCGGTCTAATTTATATGTATACCCATGCCAAATTACAGCTTTCTAGTAATAATATAGTACTAATGGTCTCTGAGCTAAGGCGCGGCTAGACAAAGAGACGGACAGACGGACTTGTTGACTACGGTACCATAAAAATAGGGATAACTTTCTATACATTGAATTGAAGGATGTTTCTTTTTGAATGATAGGTCTTCCAATGTGAAATTAAGTGTATCCGAACATCCTTTTTCCATACAAACTGTTTTACACTTAATATCGTTAACAATATACATTTCGTTACTCAAAACGTGGTATTATCATAAAGCGTTATTATTATACTGGCAATACGCAAAGGCATCCATAAAAAGCCTATTTATGAATAAAATTATGAAAAGATTACCAAAATATACTTCTATTTACTTTATTACTGAAATAAATTATTAGTTAGATATCCAATCTTGAAATTTTGACTTAGCTACCCTTTTTCTCCAAAATAAACCTATTTTCATTAATTCTCTCAAAGAGATCTACAGAGCTTTATACGAATCAAGTATTTGAGGATTATATAAATAGCATTTCATTATGTAAGATCACAGAATCAATTCTCATTCATAACTTTTCTTAAACCAGATTCTCCGAGATACTTAACAGCGCCTGTGTAAGTGAAAAGCAATGTTTTTCGTTGAATAATTTGCCTCAAAATAATGTTAATTTTCTCGCGTTTTGAGACTATAGTTCAGCTGTGTACTGTCTTATTAATAACATTTGGAAATAATATATATACATATATATATATGTATATATATTTGTATGAATCTTGGAACATTTGTATGTCATTGATTAACGTGGAAACGAGCAGGCAATTAATGGAGCTAAACTAAAGAGATTGTTAAAGGAATGAAAAAGAAATTTTTATAACAGAAAATTTAAAAGTTCCTACAGCAAAAGAATGTATACGAATTTCATGAGGACGAACCGTGGCCATGCAGAAATCGCATGACGATAACCAAATCTAGTGCGGGTGGAGCCGAGGGCAGAGCTTGTTTTGTCACATTTTTTTTAATGTATAAAATTTTTTAACATGTGTTTGCATTATCACCACGGTTGATGCGGATTTTAGTAGGTAATTTACGTTTTATGGAGACGCACAGTTAAATTTAATTTCCTTTCTGTATGTATAATAGTGTGTTTAGGGTGGTGTCCTAAAGTCTTTCTTCCCCCGCCTCATGGGGAAGAAGAAACGTTAACACATCTATATGAATAATATTCCAACATTAATTATCACAATCTGCGAAATCCCAAACTGCTTGAAATGTTATTTCAATGTCTTTTGTGTAAAACATAAATTTTCACTTACAAAGACAGATAATGTTTCACTTTGAAATTAAGAGAATATTGTTGGTAAATTTATTAATCAACTATTAAATACAACAATAATATAAATCATATCTATTTATCTCATTACAACACTTATCCTCAAAGGGGTGGTCAGAGATGTTAGGAACGTATGCCAGTAAAATCTACGTTTCACCGCTGGTTTTCCGTACCACAAACGTGATAGGTGGTGAGCCTACCGCCGTACCGGGCGCAAACCCGATTCAAGACGACTAGTTGCCCCTTACCGGAAATTGAATCCAGGAGCTTTGACACTCTTTGCTTCTGCGCCACTTGGTCCTTAACAATGAAGTGTTACAACACTCAAGTGTTAATTAATTGAAGAATTTGGTTAGGAAAGGTTTGGTTGTGGAAGTTATTTGGTAAACAACTTATTATTTGTTAATTTTTAAGTTTTAACTTCAAATACCAAGCTAGCAAAGTAAAGTAGTCTGGTCAAAGCTTCTAATTATTATATGTGAAAGTTAGATAAATCAAAATTTCGGATGAAATCGCGAACGGTTATCTTGTTTATTTTAAAGTTTTAAATAAAATAAGAAAAATAATGTAATTAAAAATTTATTTGTTTACGATACACTTTCATGTTTATAACATTTTGATGCATTTCGAATTAAAAATTAAAGGGAAATATCGGGTAAAAACCCAACCCCGTGCGGAGGTGTACGCACTTGTTCTGTACACACACACACACACACATGATCTAACACCGCCTCTCACACTTACAACACCCATCACATACACAGCACACATACCCAAGCCGGCAGAAGAAAAAGAAACATGGAAGTAAATTTTAAAGAAAACTGCCCCAGGAGGGTAACTGACGTCCGCAACGCTGGAGAATCACTCCCTCTACCCTTGAGCTCAGACTCGAAATTCTGAATCTGCGCGAGCTATGCCCAGCGGTGATATCACATCGAACGCCTCCTGGCAGTTTGCACTGTGTCGAGCAGACGGACGCAGTCATGCGAATATCCACTCTGCGATGGGAGCAGCCCCTGGAGTCATTAAATGCAACCGGCGACGCCAACACCATGGACGGCGCTCAAAAAACAGACCTGGATGTACGGAGAACAAACGCGACGGAAGGGGAGACCAAACAAGAGGTCCCAGCTCTGACTGGTGCCGCCGCGGGGTTGACTCGGTCGTTGCTTCGACCAGTTGCGACATGCTCAGTGGGGAACGCAGCCAAGCCGGGCCGAAATGCGCCAGGCTGGATCCTACACAAGGAAGACAATGCGAGAAAAAAGCACTTGCTTATAGCCATTGCTGCCATTGCTGCCATACCTGCCACTGATCTGACGGTAGAATAAGCACAGCAGCTCAAACTCTCCATTGAGGAAAGAATCTTCGATGCAGCGCTTTCCTCACCAACAAACAACGAACCACCATTTGCACCCGCATTTAGAGGGAAGCCTTTCGTCCCAGAAGGCATTCTGAAAATGTGGTGTGAGAATGATGACTCACTAACATGGCTCAAAACTACTGTAGCTACTCTACAGTCACCAATTTCGGGAACCAAACTGACTGTTATCCGACCGTCAGACATAGTAAAACAAGTCCGCGACTTGCTTTGGTTACCGAAATCAATCGGAGTGGACCGCGCAGACCCCTTGGTACAACGTCAAATCCTGGCAGTACGGCGAGACCATGCAGGAGAAGGGAATATTTTTGACCCTGTGCATTCCGGAATCGGAGATGGCAACGATTCTGGAATCTCTGGCATTGTCTACATAAGGTTTCGCACCGCTGGAGGTAGGGGTGATTCGGCGGACACAGAATCCCCAGTTGAACCCAACAAAAACAAAGCTAAAGTCACCGGCCAGGCAGTACCATCTGCCTGCCCAGGTGCCTTAGGCTTAGCTTCCTCAAAACTGGCACCTATGGACATAAACACAGATTCCACACCTTACATAGATGCCGGCAACTTTACGTCGTCTGATGGGGAGTTCCTGGACAGTTAAATTCTCGGGACCCCATCATATTAACGTAATAAAAACCAACCTCCAGCATAAACAAATAGCAGCGGCTACCCTACACAAACTGCTGGAGGTTGACCAGAAAACTATAGCCCTAATCCAGGAGCCGTGGATTAGAGAACCTAATATATGTGGCTTTGCTACTAACCAATTTCTGTTCCAAAGACCTAACTGATGTAAGACTGACATACAAACGCTAGTACGCTCGGTGTACATGCCCGGAGATAAGGAACTTCCGACAAAGGGCTGGTACATCATAATATCAACTGATGCAAATGCACACCACCCTCTGTGGGGAAGTCCAACACCGAACCAAAGAGGTAAGTCTTTAGAGAGGTAAGTTTTTCCAGATACCAGACCATAGTAGATGTAACTCTCGCATCCGACGGGGCAGCGGAGTTTGTGTTAAATTGGCACGTCTCTGCTGAGCCATCCTTTGCGGACCATAGGAGAATCTGCCATTTTATACAAGTGCATGAGAAGGACCAGCAACCAAAACGTAACCCTCGTAAGACGGACGTTGCGAGGTACACGACCCTTCTTCAAAATGATGTAGATATAATCACCTTTAAAGACATGACCAACAGCACTGACAACATAGAACACAACATAGACACACTAACCAAGTATATCCAACACAGCTACCAGCAGGCCTGCAGCCCTACAACACCAATCATAGGGGGAAAGTCTCACTGGTAGGGGCCAGAACTAGAGGAACTTAATCTGAAAAGACTCTTTAATCGAGCCAAAAACACAAGAGCTGAAGAGGACTGGGAACGATATAAACAAGCCCAGTATCAGTACAAGAAGCGCACAAGATATCGCAAAGGCGAATCCTGGCGGCGGTTCTGTGACAACATCAATTTCACCAATCAAGCAGCTAGAGTACATATGCGACCTCTGTTGGCGAGTGTTAATGATTTTGGGCCACAATTAGGCCTTAATCAGGCCGCTAAGAAAATTACTTACTTACAGTTGTATTTTCCCATTATGATCGGTCCCCCTTTTGCAGATGATTGTGTTGGTGTAGTATGGTGTTGTCTTGTTTTGTAGTAACCGGTCGAGGGGGCGCTCTGTGGTAGATGACGAGATCCCGAAGTTCTCTCCCGCTTCTAGACTTGGTGACGGTACTCCGAACGATGACAATTATTGTCACTTAATGTCCACAACACCAAGAAGCAATATCAGCACTCAGTTCTAAAATTGTCTTATCTAAACTACCGACAGTGGGCGGATTTCCACTGTATTTTAAATATCAACGGACTTGTAAATAGACCTGCGTGCCCAGCGACGTGATCCTACATAGCCAAGAGTTTTAGAAGACTGACCGTTGTGCACAGAGAAGGCGCGATGATCCTATTTAACCCGTCGCCGGTCCGACCATTCTTTTCCGAACAGCGAGATAAGCGAGGTGCTTTTTGAAATACACTTTCCAGGATGTGTAGTCACCGACAACCCAAACTGGAAAAATATAGAACACAAAGAACCAACCCCTACAGACTGGAATATAGCCGGATCCATGGTCACTGCAGACCAAGGTGGGTTGGCAATTGAAAGCTTCAAACCCTTAATATCTGCTGGCCTAGACAACATATTCCCAGCACTTTTGAAATGGGGACAAACAACTCTTGAGCCACATTTAGTTGATATGTATAGAGCTTCCATAGCTCACAAATACATACCTCGCCAGTGGAGGCAAGTCAAGGCTACATTCTTACCAAAACCAGGTAAATCTGACTACACACAGACAAAATCTTACAGGTCAATTAGTCTGACCTCTTTCATGCTGAAGACTCTAGAGAGAGAGAGAAATTCAACAGCATCAGCCGCTCACTTAGTAGATTTGAATTCGAACCAACCATCAGTGGGTGGTTTGATTTATCAATTTCTGAAGCTAAGAGCAGTACAATTTACACTTAACACCACTACCAGAGGCATCGTAGCCAAAGGCTGCCCACAAGGAGGAGTGTTCTATCGACTGCTGTGCAACATTGCGGTTAACGACAGATACAACTAAACAGTTGGCTACGCAGACGACAGCAACATTCTGATGAAAGGCAACTCAGAAAACATTATCTGCACTCGCATGCAACTAGCCCTCAAAACCATGGAAGAATGGTGTAACCACTATGAGCTTATGGTAAATCCCAATAAAACAGAATTAGTCCTTTTCACTAACAAAAGGAAAATTCAAATGACAACCATGCCAAAACTTTTTGACATTGAGCTTACCCTCTCGAGCGAAGTCAAATCGACTCGGTAACGAGGCGATATGTGACATCAGCCCAAAAAACTTTGTCTCCGACAAAAGATGCCGTATCCAGCTTCATGAGGAAAAAAAGGGTAGCTCTGGCATGCATGCAGTTAGTATCTACACTGATGGCTCTAAAACAGAATCTGGGACGGGTGCAGGAGTATTCTTCCATGACCTAAACATTACCATATCAACGACCTTGGGTGCACTCAACACCATCTTCCAGGCAGAATGTGTGGAGATCTCCAGAGCTGAAACAGCGGTCCTGTCTAGAGACATAAGTGATGCGACGAGATACGCATCATCTCCGACAGTGCCGCTGCAGTACAACCTCAAAATAACAACCGCATAAACAGTGGTCTAATCCCGGAGTGTCACTGTGAACTGCATTAAAGAACCGGTTTACACTTCAATGGATACGTGGTCATAGTGGATCTCTAGGCAATGATGCATCAGATCAGTTAACAAAGAAAGGATCGGGCACTAAAATAATGGGACCCGAACCAATCTTACCGATACCATTTACACAACAAACACAGCAAAACGAGGTTATGTGACAGAACCTTCCAACTATACAGCAAACAATAGGCCGAACAAACGGACTGCAGACAAACTAAGAATGTTCTTACATCCTTGGACGCAAATCTGTCGCACAAGCTGTCACAACTGAGAAGGAAAAACCTACGCTACATAATTGGCATAATAACAGGTCACCGCCCGCTAAACAAACCCTTTTTCGCAATATCGGCGTTACCGACAGTCCTCTATGCAGGGGCTGCATGGAAGCCGAGGAGACACCTTCTCATGTGGTAGCGTGAGTGACCAATGGACAAAGCTCCTTAAGAATCCACAAACCATGAGAGAGGCACAGAATAACACCAGGTGCCTCCTTGATTTCTGGACAGAGCTGGCGGCAAAACCCGTATAGGATCACTCGTGGGTCACTTTGTCGGTCTACTATAACCGATTTACTCCAAATACCAGATAGAAAGGCTTGTTCTAAGGGTCTCAAAAAAAAGTAAGTTTGTAATTTTAAAATAAATAGTTTTTAAGATTTTTAAGAATATTTACCACTCCCCTAAATCCCTGAAACTACTGAGACTAGAATTTTGAAAAAATAGATAATAGTTCTTTACTTATATATTACTGGAAAACCTAAAAGAAGTCTATGGTCCTAAATAACATGGTAAATCTCTTAATATTGGGGGTAAGTACAAACTTACAACAGTTACTGAGCTTTTTAAAATATATAAACATTCCTAGTGACTTATTAAGTCATAGTACATCAATCTTACAAACACACAAAATCTTCATAGAATTAAGAAATATACATACTTAAAAATAAGCTCTCTTCGTTTATGACTCCTTTAAGGTTTAAAGTCTTAAGGGAAGAAAATAATAAATCATACATGCAACGATAGTGTATATATATATATATATTAAAAGAGATAGATATCATACTAGCACGCAAAAACTGAGGCCGCGAAATTAAGACATTTGTTGTAATTTTATTCAGTCACATATCACTTTCTAAAACAATTTTATTAAATTTTGTTAAAACAATTGATCGAAGTATTTGTAACCACTAGTTTTCAATGATCTTTACCAGTAGTATGGCAGTTTATTATTGGGTCTTTTCATGTGTGGTGTACTTTTCGGTCCGTATCCGTACAGAACAGGCTGTTCCTGAAAACAAAAATGAAAACCTTTTAGCATTATTTAAAAAACTTTGTGAAATTGTAGAAGTGACAGTAAATGAGTCTAATATTTATGCGTGTAGGAGAGTTGCTAGAATGGATTCTACATCAAAACGTCCTCGAAATATATTAATTACCTTAAGTACGTCTCTTCTAAGAGATTCAATCATCTCAGCAGTACACCGATATAACAAAAAAAACACATCGAATACTATCAGCTCAACTTGTTTGGGAATAGCAGGAAGTAAGAGTAGGATTTACGTAGCTGAACATTTGTCTCCGGAATGTAAAGTTCTGTATGCAGAAGCGAGAAAAGCAGGGAAGGAAAAGGGATATAAATATGTGTGGGCAAAATTTGGTAAAATTTACATGCGAAGAGACGATAATTTTAATAGTATTGTCATTAAAGACACTAAGACTATAAAAAATTTAAAATGAAATATTTAGGTTAAAAAGTTTTGATCATAATATTTTAGTTTTATTTTTATTATTACTTTATTTAATGGATGTTTTTTATCAAAACGTAAATGGTTTAAGGTCAAAGTGTAAAGATTTGTATTTAAATATTTTAAATTGTGATTATGATATAATTAGTCTTACGGAAACCAATTTTGATGGCGGTGTCTTTTCTAAAGAATTTATTGATGATAGGTATGTAGTGTTTCGTAGAGATCGCTGCACTAGTAGTAATATTAAAAAGAGCGGTGGTGGAGTTCTTGTCGCATTAAGGAAAGGCATTGGCTACGTTAGACAACAGTCATGGGACTCAGTATTTGAGGATATATGGATAACAATTCAAATTAAAGCTTTTTCACACTCTAGTTATATACACTTATGTCTTTGTTATCTTCCTCCTAATCACAACGCTTCGACGCTATCCTTTTTTTATGAGAATTGTTTTAAAGTTATTACCACAAATAATTTAGAAACTTCACCAATTTTAATTGTTGGCGACTTTAATACGCCTAATATTAGCTGGGTAAAAGTTCCCTATGGTTTAGGTTTTTTACCAAGTAATCCTATGGATCAAAAGGCGACAATGCTTACAGATGCTATATCTGTAATGGATTTGGCACAATTTAACGGAGTTTATAACTCCAACAATAAATTACTTGATTTAGTTTTGTGTAGCAGGTTAGACTGCTCAGTGTTACCATGTGAACCGCTAGTCAAAAGTGACCATCATCATCCTTCTCTTATATTAAAAATAAATTATCTCTTAGAAACGGTTGAAGTGAAACCAAATACTAACAAAAAACGGTTTAATTTTCGAAAATGTAATGTCGAAAGAGTCAAACAGGAACTTAGATCAGTAAATTGGTACGAGCTTTTAAATGAAAATTTAGATATAGATGTTGCAGTTACTAATTTTTATAATCTTATTAATAAAACAATATCTTTAACTACCCCTCTAATTAAAATTGATATTCACCGATACCCTATCTGGTACAGTTCTGCACTAAAGAAATGTATTGCAGAGAAGCGTAAATATCACACTCGTTATAAAAAAATCGGTAACCCTAGGGATTACGATACCTTTAGTATGCTTAGAGCGAGAAGTAAGAACATGATGAAGAGATGTTATGATAAATACCTATCGAATGTTGAAAATTCTTGTTGTGACAACCCTAAAGCTTTTTGGAGACATGTAAATAGTAAAAAGTCTTACAACTCATTTTCACAGCATATGTCATACAATGGTGTCTCTAGTTCTAATGGCCAAACAATTTGTGAGTTGTTTTCCCAGTTTTTTAGTTCTGTGTATTCTAATTCCAAACTTTTTGTTACTCGTTCAGAAAATACTTTAAATTCAAATAATATTTTATCAATGTCTTCTTTGTACATAAGCCGTGAATCAATTAAAACACGGTTAAGAAAACTTGATTGTAACAAGGGCTCTGGTCCCGATGGTTTACCACCTTTTATAATTAAAAATTGCGCAGACGAATTATCTGTGCCCCTGTACATCTTATATAATAGGTCACTGGCAAGAGGTACTTTTCCTAAAGCATGGAAAATTAGTCACAAAGTCGGGTGACAAATCGAAATGTGAAAATTATCGAGGTGTAAACATTCTTTCTCATTTCGCAAAAGTTTTTGAAGGTCTAGTTTATGACTATATTTATAATGTAGTAAAGACTGATATCTGTAATGAACAACATGGTTTTGTTAAAAAACGTTCAACAGTTAGTAACCTTCTAGAATTTAAAAACTATATTTGTAGTGCTTTTGCTAAAACAAAGCAGGTAGATGTCATTTACACAGACTTTTCGAAAGCATTCGATCGTGTCAATCATGAGCTCTTATGCTACAAATTGTTCGCCTATGGAATACAAGGAGACCTTCTCAGGTGGATAAAATCTTATTTACAAAGACAGCATCAATTAGTGGCACTTAAAGGTTATTTGTCCGTAGCTACTGAAGTTCCATCGGGTGTACCTCAGGGGTCTCACCTCGGACTATTATTTTTTATTATTTTCATTAATGACCTAGTCAAAACCATACAGTGCGAATGATTAATGTATGCTGATGATTTGAAAGTTTTTAAAGTCGTTTCTGAAATGAATGATTGTGTGATTTTGCAAAGAGATATAAACAAAATTTAATAGTGGTGTATAGACAACGATATGTTATTAAATGCAAATAAATGTAATGCAATTACTTTTACTACTAAAAAGAGTACAATTTTATACAACTATAAGATTAATGACCATGTTTTGGAAAGAAAAGAAGCCATTAAAGACCTCGGAGTTTATTTTGATAGTAAACTTACATTTAGGGAGCACTATGAATATATAATTAAAAAAGCAAATCAGATGTTTGGTTTTGTTATAAGAAATTCTAAGGATTTTAAAAAGCCTAAGGTTTTTCTTTCACTTTATTATAGTTTAGTAAGAAGTATTCTTGAATATGCATCCATAATTTGGACACCTCATTATAAAATACATAGTAACCGCATTGAATGTATTCAGAGACGATGTCTCAGAACAGTAAGTTGGAGATCGGGTCAATCTCGCAGGCTAATAGACTATAATAGCAGGTGCAAATATTTTAATGTGACAACACTTCACAAAAGACGGGAGCTAGCTTTACTAGTTTGTTTGCATAGGATATTGCATTCGACAATGGATGCAACTAATCTTTTATCATTTATCATGTTTAACATAAGGCACCGCTGTCGAAACTCTAAAACTTTTACGTTGATTGTATTTAAAAATAACACTTCTTTCTTTAATCCTCTTGTAAGAGTGTGTCGTTTGTATAATGAACTTAGCTCTACTAACTTAAATATAGATATATTTCAATCTTCTCTCAAAAATTTTCTCAGGGATGTCGATAAGGTCACTTAACAATAAAACGGGAATTATTATTTGTTTGTTAAAAATTATAGTGACCCAAATTTTAGTCGAGCATTTTCTTTTTTTTTTTTTATTTTATTATTTGATTTTTTTATCATAAATAGATAAGTAGCAAACTAGCAATATTTTATGTACATTGATATGTATATGTATGTTTGTGTATATGTATGTATGTATATGTATGTGTATGTATGTGTATATATATATATGGATATATATTTGTAATATATGTTTAGTAATTATATACTAAAGGGTATGTAATGTATGTAAGGGTCATGTTAATATATGTTTGTGTATGTATTCAAGGTTAGGCATTTATATTAAACAAGTGTATAACTGTCCTGGTTTATGTAAATTGTTCTGCAATAACATACATGTTTTGGTATGTGTCTAGATTAAAGACTTTAGATCTAAGATATTGGTACACTCATTGTCACATACTGTTTTGTGTGTTGAATAAATAAATAAATAAATAAAGAATATGATGGGAAACTACCTCCGATTTTATACAAAAACGCGTTGTCCACATTCTGGACGACACAGATACGAGTAATTCTAAAAGACTTAAGCCTCTTGCAGATATATTAAAAAAATATAGGTAGGTCCGTTTAGGTTTTTTTATCACCTACACCGGTAAATGTTTAAAAGAGTTATCCGACATTCTTTATTATTTGTTACAAACACATTAGTTTGTCTGAAAATATGTTGTGAATTGTGAACCGAATACATTCCAGCGCAGGTGAAAACAAATTATCAGTAAGTGTGTACCAACTTTGGAACCATTTATACTTAATAAAAAGAAAAAAAAAATATTCACTCGTCATTATTATTAACGTAATCTCTTTATGTTTTTTTTATTAAGTACATCAAAATCATTAAGGTTCTTCGTCTGCAGTCGTCTGACACTTCAAGCACTTCTCGCACGTCTTAATGATATAGAGAGAAATAATTAATGATTTTCAAGGATGCTGCTTTGTGTTTGACTGATCGTAGACGTCAGTGTTATAGCCTTCACATTGTCATGTTTCTTTCGAGGGCTGGAGTATTGTCTTATAATTAATATTTGACGAGCTCTTGTAAAGCTCTTCCATCTTGTAAATTCATCTCACAGATTAAAGTGATTCGGTTTTCTTAATAAAAGGGAATTTTAATGATCTTTAGTACTTGAGTTGTTAATCTTTGCAGACGTGTTAATTAAGCCCTTTGATGAATATTGAACGAAAATGTCATGAAAAAAATCTTTTATCTCAGTAAGTACCTATTTATTAAAGTTCAATCAACCAGCCTGAAACAATTTGCTGTTTGAAATAGCCTTAATTTATGCTTAAATTTAAACAATTGATGATTATAAGACAATAAAACTATTAATACTTATTTATTTTTAAATTCGTTGGCTTTATGATGTAGGAACAGTAGAGTAGGGGTAATAAATTAAATTGTTTGTAGTGCGCGTAAGTTTCTGCACAGATTCCATTATCTTTTACTGTATTAATTAAATGAGTATTTTTAATAAAAATAGTTTAGTTCAAATTTTTTATAGCTATCACGTGTTCGAAACAAATACTTACTACAACAATATTTTTTGAGACTTCTAAGAGTAATTAAAAAGATAAGCGATAACAATGACGCTCCACCCAATTCATAACACGTAGGGTAAAGTTTTGATACTGTGACTATGTGTTCATAATAAGGCGCGGGTCGTAAACGCAACGTGTCGACTAAGGAATTATTACTTGCTTTTGCCCGCGGCTCCACCCGCCCTCAATTCGATTATTGGTGTAGGATTCTAACGGCACCCCTCAATTATAAAAAAAAACCGACTCATATTTGACGTTTTCAAGTAGCCTATGTCATTGCCTGGGACTTAAACTATCTCCATGCCAAATTTCAATTTAATCGGTACCGTGGTTACGCGTGAAGAAGTTATAGAAAGACATTATGGAGTTTCTTTCGCATTTATAATATTCATATAGCTAACTGTCAACTATGTTTTTGTAGGCACCATATTCAAGTCGAGTGCCTGGGCTGATAGATGGCTGCGAACTTGAATACGTACAATTTCATAGTCGGCGTTGTTGATCTTGACCAACCTCATTTGAACTACATTGATTTTCTTGGACTGTTCCGTTAGCGACGATAATACGACCTACGTTAACGTATGGTGCAGTAGTTTGATGGCCCCGAACTCAGTTAAGCTCAATTAAGTTAATAGATACTTACTGAGATAAAAGATTATTTTATGACATTTTCGTTCAATTTTCATCAAAGGGCTTAATTAACGCAGACGTGTTTTAAATGTTATAATATGTATATATAATACTAGCTGGCCCTGCAGACGTTGTTCTGCCCTTAAAGTTAATGCGCTGTAGCACCATCAGTGTGCCTAGTGTGAGTTTTAACGCTTCTATCGCGTTGGCGGCAACGAAATACATGTATGGAAATGAAGGAGCGCCTCTAGGGGATGCGTTTCGAGACTATTTTTTCTCATAGGACTTTTAATGAAAACGCGAATGCGATTGTAGATTTACGAATATGTAAAAACTCACACTAAGCACACTGTTACAACCAAGGGTTATCTATTACCCACGGTTACACCCGTGGGGAATTCTATTAGATACTTACCCAATCCGGACATTTATGAGGATAGACTAACTTACACCGCCATGGGTTAGAAGTGTATGGAACCGGACATGTTTACTTTTGTCGATAAACTAACTTAAATTGCTATCTGTTAGAAATGTATGTAATTCTTAGCCAGTGCACGCCATGTAAAGCTCCCAGTCGGCATGTAAGTATATAGACGTATTGTTTATATACCTACATATGTCAAGTGAATTTGTTTTTAAAATATTATTGCGCAAGTCCGAAGTCGCACTTGACCCTTTTTTTCTTCCTCAGAAACCTTCCCCGTCGTGTGCCTAACATCTTACCAAAATTTCATTATAATCGGTTCACCCTTATTGCGCGAGTCCGACTCGCACTTTACCAGTTTTTTCCTTTCTTAGAAACCTTCCCCGGCGTGTGCACAACAATTTACCAAAATTTCAATCCAATTGGTTTAGTGCGCGAGTCCGACTCGCACTTAACCCTTTTTTTCTTTCACAAAAACCTTGCCCTAACACTAACAAACACAACAAAAAAATAATTATCCAAATTGGTTCATTACAATCGGTATACCTTTATTGCATAAGTCCGACTCGCACTTGACTCTTTTACTAACATTTTATATCTTGCCTTAACAAAAACGAACACAACAAAAAAAGAATTATCTAAATTGGTCTAGCCGTTCTCGAGTTTTAGCGAGACTAACGAACAGCAATTCATTTTTATATATATAGATGTTATTGTGTGTACCACCATTTTTTCTTTATTCTAGTCTGTGTGGAAGACTAGAAGCCATTGTAGTATGCCATTAGGCCGCTCTTTGTGCCATTATTCTACATAAAGTTTTTAAATAAATAAATTAATAAAAAACTTTTAACACGTTCATTATTAAAGTAACTATAAAGGTTAGATAAATTATTGATATCCAAATTAGGCCTTACCCTTATACAGGCTTTATGAACATGGTACATTTTTGCGGTGATAAATGTCTGTAGGTTAACAACTCAGAGATCATTAAAATTCCCTTTTACTAAGAGAACCGAATCACTTTAATTTGTGAGGTGAATTTACAAGATAGAAGTCGCGGAATCAAAGCTCGTCAAATATTAATTATAAGACAATACTCCAGCCCTTGACAAAGAAACATGACAATCTGAAGGCTTTAACACGGACGTCTATTTAGTCAAACACAAAGCAGCATCCTTGAAAATCATTAATTATTTCTCTCTATATCATTAAGACGTGCGAGAAGTGCTTGAAGTGTCAGACGACTTCAGACGAAAAACCTTAATGATTTTGATGTACTTATTTAAAAAAAGATAAAGAGATTACGTTAATAAAAATGACGTGTGAATATATTTTTTTCTTTTTATTAAGTATAAATGGTTCCAAAGTTGGTACACACTCACTGCTTACTTGTTTTTACGTGTGCTGGAATCTATACGGTTACGGTATCACAGCGTATCTTCAGACAAACTAATGTATTTGTAACAAATAATAAAGAATGTCGGATAACTCTTTTGAACATGCTATGGGTCAATGAAAATCCACATACATCCAACTCAACGAAGACGCAAGTGTGCGCGTTCAACGCGAAAAAAACTCATTTACGGAGGTCCCACAATTCTATAACACTCCCCTTGCCATCTCCAAGAGCATTGGGATCGTTTGTGTTGACATGTCCAGCAATTTCAGCTCCGAAATCATTACGAAGACAAGGCGAAGGTGTCGTCCAAAACTTGGAATGCCTAACAAAGCGAAACAGTACTTCACTTTAAGGCAAATAATACAATACGTGTGAAACAAAAGGAGTTAGCTATATTTAAAGAAAGAAGAAAAAGTGATATGTGACTGAATCAAAATACGACTCAAAACCTTAACGGAGTCATAAACGAAGAAAACTTATTTCTAAGTAGGTATGTATATTTCTTAATTCTATGAAGATTTTGTGTGTTTGTAAGATTGATGTACTAGGACTTTATAAGTCACTAGGAATATTTATATATTTTAAAAAGCTCAGTAACTGTTGTAAGTTTGTACTTACCCTCAATATTAAGAGATTTACCATGTTATTTAGGACCATAGACTTCTTATAGGTTTTCCAGTAATCTATAAGTAAAGAACTATTTTCTATTTTTTTTTTAAATTCTAGTCTCAGTAGTTTCAGAGATTTAGGGGAGTGGTAAATTTTCTTAAAAAACTTAAAAACTACGTTTTTTTGAGACCCTTAGAACAAACCTTTTTATTTGGTATTTGGAGTAAATCGGTTGTTCCAGACCGACAAACAAACACACGAGTGATCCTATAAGGGTTTTACCGTTTTTTTATCCGGACGTAACCCTTAATAAAAGTATCAAAAGTAATAGTAAAGAAAAACACTATTGTCTGAAAAATATAACAGCTAGTGCCACAACTCTAATCATAAAGGATATGACAGCTGCTTTTATAATAAATGTGAGGTTAATTCATACCATTTGACTTGCTTTGATTGCGTATTCGCTTTACCCGATATTTAGTTAGTAATTTGGACTTATGTTTTCCGCATCTGATGTTATTCAGCGTCTCTCTCATGGTTTGTGGATTCTTAAGGAGCTTTGTCCGTTTATCACGCTTTTGGAATGTAGAACCACGTGAGAAGGTGTCTCCTCGGCTTCCATGTAGCCCCTGCATAGAGGCTATATTGAACGCCGATATGCATGGGTGACCTGCTATTATGCCAACTATGCAGCGTAGGTTTTTCCTTCTCAGTTGTCAAATGCGACAGATTTGCGTCCAAAGGATGTAAGACCATTCTTGGTTTGTGTAAATGGTATCGGTACGATTAGTTCGGGTCCCATTATTTTAGTGTCCGATCCTCTCTTTGCTAACTGATCGGCCTCATCATTGCCTAGACATCCACTATGACCACGTATCTATTTTAGAGTAACCCGGTTCTTTAACGCAATTTTTGCAGTTCACAGTCACACTCCAGGATTAGTCCACTGTTGATGTGGTTGCTATTTAGAGCTTGTAGCACAGCGGCACTGTCGGAGATGATGCGTATCGACGCATCACTTATGTCTCTAGACAGGACCGCTGTTGCAGCTCGAGTGATCCCCACACAAGAATTATGAACACTAAGGCTGGGTTGCACCAACTAACTTTAACGTTAACCAGGCTGATAAACGCCAAAGTTAACACTTGTGTAACGCCAGCCTAACAAGTGATATCGTCGGATTTGAATTACTATATTCACGGATATCGATACAGGGCCGACTTACATTATTTTTCTTATTTTCTTACCTTTGTTTATGTCGTACCTATGTATTTATAATAAGTTTATAATAGTTTTTTTGCCATTACATGAATTTATGCCTTGAACATTTTAGTGTAGGGCTTTAGCATTGGGGATAAGACTAACCAACAAAGGCCTTGTCCGTGTCCTCACTCAAAGGTATGTACGGTTAGGTCCACTAATATTATTTTAGATTGTTACATAATGTAAAAATACAAAATATATGTACATGTGCAAAATAAGTCTTCACAATTCAGCCAATAAAAAACAATAGCCTTAAAATTCCCTAAATAATCTCTCATCTTGTTTACATTAAAAAATTCAAATATACTCGGCGACACAAAAATCGCACATCTTAGTAATGCTCTGTGAAATACTCTTGACTCTTTTTAATTAGATAATGGGATAGCATCGAAATGGCAATGGATTTCAGAAGAAATAAATTAATTCCGTTTTTTAACACAATAAAATCAAAAAAAGTTAATTGTAAATAAATAAAAAAAGTTTTATATCATAAACAAAAATAAGAATTTGCTTCCATACATGTTAACACTAGATTTAAAAAAACTTTTTGCTCACGAAATAAAAGTGATTTATTTTTCATTAATGATTTTTTTTATAAATTTAATTGCCTTACCAAAGATTTCTCAGAGTCATACCTGGTATAGTATTTTGATTAAATAGGATTAAAAGTATTTTTTAAAGGGCATTTTAAGAGGTCCGATTATTATGGCGCCGAGTGTATTTCAAAAACGTTAATTTATCTCAGCAGCCTATAAAATGCTTGTACGAAATTAAAACGAACGAGTCGAAGCTCATAAAAGGTAATTTTCGCTTATTCATTATAACAGTAATTAAAAGGGTAAGCGATAACGATGATGCTTCACACAATTCATAACACGTAGAGTGACGTGGAGTGAAGTTACGTGATCATAACGAGACGCGGATCGTTAACGTTTATCCAGCAAGGAATTTTATTTACGTTACTCACGTAGCTTTGTAAGTAAACGAATAAAAGTTGATAGTAAAAAAAATGTGTTATATCAGTTTTTATTCAGGCTTTTTTTGAACAATTTTTCATATCGATTTAAATACGAGCTTTTTAAACTGTTCAAGATTATTGCAGCATTAGTAGATGTTCTCCAATATAAATAAGGCAATTGTTCGTAAAACATGTTTCTAATTCTTATTTCGTACAAATACGCTATGATAAGATTCTATAATATTTTTCAGGAACTAAGAATTCTTGAAATACTATAATAATTTACTTTAAGCATGTTTTCTTGTCATAAATAGTATAACATCACATACCACAGATTAGATTGCTTTATTTATTATTATGTCATTATCATTTTGTAATAACTCTGTATAAGTTAATAATTAAGTCATTAATTACACAACTACTAAGAATTTATGAAGTTCGTAATGAACGTATTTTTAGAGCAAATCCTGACTACATCTCTTGTAGTCAGGATTTTGGCCAGTCAGAACTGTACCTCAATAGGTCAGTGGTAATTGTATTCATTACCAGTATGGGACGCGCCCCAGTTCGGTGTACCGATAACCTTAAGAGGGTGGCTGGTACTAGTTGAATGCGCAAGGCGGAGGACTGCAAGAAGTGGTACGCCATGTTGTAGGCGTCCAGCAGCAGACTAAAACAACCTGATGATGATAATGATTGAGTGAAATATTATACTTGTATTAGTATATAACAGGACAGGTGCTCAGAAGGAGGAGAAAAGATAGAGGGAGTTCAAAGGCGAGTAAAGAAACACTTTTCAAGGGAAAGGCAGGTTATATTAGTATACTCTTTCATTATATAGTAACAGCTTTTAATGCACAATATCCTAATCACATAGGGTGATTCTTAACACTTAAATATCTAGATCATAGCTACCTAATTCACAATCATAGAGGACTACCTAAATAAATAGAAAGATAGCCAAACGCAAGCCTGCCTACACAGATTTTAAGTGTAGTTTTTAAAGCTTTTATTAGGGAACTAGTACACTCAGGTCTCTTCGGCCTAGAGCCCGATTCGATGTCTTGCTCGCTGTAGGCACCCCTCAGGTCAGCACCGCCGTAGAAAGAAGACGCGGATGGGACTGATGTTACGTGGCCTAACAGCGCGTGGTGAGTAGTGAATATGCCGCCCGTGGCAGGCACAAGGTAAGGCCGCACGTGGCTAGCACAGTGCAAGACCGCACGTGAACGCTACTGCTTCGGCGTAGAGCAGGTCGCCCCGTAACCCTCGTGTGTAGCGGTGTTCAAGATAGCACCCTTCTGCACAGGCCGAAGGTTTGGAGTCAAGGAGACTCCGGGCAGGCCGAGGATTTGGAGTTTAGTAGACTCTGTCCTTCCCCAGTAAAAGAACAGCAAAGCAGCTGTCGTGCGCCGTCGTCAGACAACAAACGTGCACCCGCATACAAAGACTTCTTCTCACGGACCTCAGTTTAGGCGTAGAGCCGTAGTGAAGCAATATATATACGTAGTATATATATACTAAGTACCGTACGAGGACGGCTTTTTTATAGAAGAGCTTTTTTATCCGTAAAAATAATTAGCAGTAGAATTTTTACAACCACGTCAAGCAGAACGTAAAGTCAACTCTTTTTTACTTACCGATGTCAAACATCTAGAGATTCTTTGATCTCTAAATTTAAATTACCACAGTGGTAATGGACCTAAGAGCAAATGCCCAGAAACTTCTATCGTTTCCTACATCATCCGGTCCTTTTCCGGAGACGGACCACCGGAAACGGTCGTTCCGTTACAAGTAATAAGTTAGATTCTAATGGAAATTTTACATAAAGCTGGTTGGAATGTTCCGCTGATCCACCACCGTACGTTGATCTTCTTGAGTGGGAGTGGAAGATTACGCCTCAACGGGTCTCTCTCAATATTAAAATTGATCTTCCATTATTTGGACTGGTTGAGCGACTTGACATTAGCTTGGATATTGGCCTTCTGCCATGGGTTAGTAATAACATCCTTACATAGGTATTTTATATAACGTGGAAATCTAAGTTCACAAAGTTAGTGGTTTTCTATTTTATGTTTTGAAGCCGAGTTTATCCGCTCGAATAAATGAGTCTAAGGCTTATTAGTTAACGAGTTTCCAATGCCTCGATTGAAGTAGTCATAGGTTTCATGATCGTCAAGCAATTAATGATGAAAAAAACCTGGGTTTAGGGCTTTTGCAGAGCAGCTTTTTGTGCCGTGAGCAGAAAAATAATAGGTGTAGATAGTAGAGGATCCGAGCAAGGAACGACCTTCACCGAGCTTTTTAACGGTTGAAGAGTATTTTATATCCAATTCAATATCTTATGTAATATATATCGAATGGGTTAACTAAAAAATTTCAGTCCAGGACATGATTAATTAGAAATTTAAAAAATAATATTTTTTTTTTTTATTAAACATTGCACTTGTTATCTTAATAGTCAAATTAATTACACAGCAACTGAAATTATTATGCCTACAGATTATGCAAACATAAAAAAAGAATCATCCAAATCGGTTAAGAAGTAAAAAATTATGCCTAAAACAAAAAAGCATATATATACAATTAAGTCGCTTATCTTGCGCTATTTAATAAAAACATTAAAAGTAAAATATATAATCGAAGAAATTTTAATTAAAAACTCTAGATCTGATTCATCGGAAGTACCTAAAATTATTTACAACTTTGGAAAATTCTTCGCTACACGCGGCTGATATCGAAACTTCTGGGCTCAAAGATCGTAACCACAGTCGACAGTGATTCACTATGTTTCCAATTCTCTGGTAATAACTATATTCCGTTTCACGAATTTTACAAAAAAATATGGAAGTAAGAGTGTACTCATTTTTTTTAGTAAAATACACATAAATTATCAATTGTCTTATACCACCTTAGTGGTTAATATAAGTCACCTCCAACATTTGGATGTAAAGGTCTTTTCAAATTGTCCTGTTACAATTTTAAATGAAAAAAAAAAATCAAGTGTTCTTACTACCTAGTTTTATTCGTAAACGTAAGTAAGAAATTGTCCTATAAATCCCAGAATAGTTAAAAAACAACGAATTTAATCTAAACTAAGTTAATAAAAATTAAATCATTTACACAACTAACAAATTCTCAATTTTTTTAAATGTATAGGGTAAAATTACCTAATCTCGGCCCCGCCTAAGTTCAGCCTTAAACGTTTCAGCTAATAGTTAGGTTCAAATTTTGTGTAGGTGAAAGTTTTTGGCATCAATCACGACTTTATTTAATCTAGTTTTGATTGTATACAGTATGGTGTCTTCATGTCGTACACTTCAATGGTTCAGAGTGCAGAAGCCGGCGAGGCGCAGCACAGTGCAATTCTATAACTGATTTAGCGGAAAACTAAATGGAGACCAATATGAAAATATGTATTTTTAACTATAAATAGCTTGCAAGTGTTTTCTTACTGCTTTCGAATAATAAAATAACGCCGTAACAGATATTTTTTTACTTAATTTAATTGTTTATTTTAATTCTTTATAGAGAAATAACGGGGCCGATGTAAGGATGCTTATTTTATTAGAAAAACTTAATGTCGACTTCTGGCTGAGACAAGGGAGATGGCTGGAATATCATCGTATTCGTAATAAAATTATCTCTATTTAGATATAAGTTTTATTTATTAAATAGAAGAGTGCAAATTATTACTACTGACTTACCTGCTTATACGTACCCAATAGTTATGACGGAAAAAATGTTTGCATATTCTGTAGGAATTATACTTGCAGTTGCTATGTAATTTGTCTATTAAGAAAACAAGTGCAATCTTAAAAAAAAATTTAAACATTGCACTTTTTTTTAATTTCTAATTAATCATATCCTGGTCTGAATTTTTTTTTGTCTCACCATTCGCGATACATTGAAGCGACATGAGATATTAAATTTGATATAAAATACTTCTCATCCATTAAACAGCTGAGTGAAGGTCGTTCCTTACTCGGATCTTAGAATAAGAATAGCTGTAGATAAGCTACTGCTTTCTAATAAAAATTGTTTTGTTAATAAATAAATATTTTTTTACTACTTAAACAAACTACTGTGCAACAAACTTTTCTACCTTAGTGTCTGTCGTTATTGTCGCGTAAGTTCTCAGCATTTTAATATGGTGACTGTAGTTTCGATGTTTGTCCACTAGTTCATAAAAGTTTGTTGCACTATATCCGGTTTGACCATGGTGTGACTTATAGAAGACCTCTAACTTTATGAAGTTATTTATTATCGTTAATGACAAACAATACCTAGTGTTACAAAAAAAAAGTATACTCTAAAACATATTGTTTACATTGGAAACTAAATTGTTGTCATCGAGTAGCAGAGGGCGCGTTCATTTTGGGATTAAGAGTTCTCACGATTGAAACTTTTCACACTTCTGATAACGCCAGTTTTGCCACCGACACCTATCGTTCGTGTAGCTTTGAAACGTTACCAACAAAATTGTTGCTTGCATAACGAACGGTTGAAGTACACACACACAACTATCATAAACAATGAATATGTTAAGACAGTTAGACAGATTAACACCAAAACCACACCTGCAGATATTGGTCTAAAGTTTCATTCTTTGGTAGCAAGCATAAGTAACAAAAACAATAAAAATATATAGTAAGCAAACACTTGGCAGTTTGTTACAGATGATACAAAAATTTTGATAGTTTTATACCAATGCTAAATGACAGGTGACAAAAGTTACGAAAATAATGATTCTTCTTCCCAAAACGAACACGCCCAGAAAATATTTCGCACGGCTTAGCAAAGCTGTTAATTGTATAATTTTCATATTATTACATTGAAAACATTCATTTTATTAACTATCAGCATAAAAAAATATAAATATATAAGCACTAAGTAGGAAGGTTGTCATATGCTTAAAAAAAAAACCTGTATTAAAAAGATATCATCAATTATTTTCAGAATAGCTTTTACAAAATCTGAACCTCGTTTAGATAGGTGCGAGGCGAAGCACATAAAGGGTAATTTTCGCCAACTCATTACAGTAATTAAAAGGGTAGGTGAGAGAAAATGATGAAGTTTCACACAATTCATAACATGTGGAGTGACGTGAAGTGGGGGTACATGTTCATAACGAGGCGAGGGTGCGGGTGGTTCAACTGTAGGTACTTGAGGAATTTATCGTTTTATATTACAAGAGTATAAATAACGAGTAAAATAGGAAAGACGAGTTGCAGAGTTGCTGTTCTCTAGCAGAGTTGAACATTTTATTAATAAAAGAAAACCAGGTTTTTTAATATGGTTTTTTTGTTAGGTTAGAAACAATTACATTTTTGTAATTGTTTAAGTATGTACTGTGCGACAAACTTTTCTGATCCGGTGTATGGTCGCTAGTGTTGTCTAAGTCCACGGCATTTTAATATGGCAATCATGTAGTTTTGATTTTTGACCATCGGGTCAGAAAAAGTTATTGCGCTGGGACATATTTTAAGGGGTGCTTACTTAAATTTTAATTTTTACAATTTTTTAATTTAACATATACTTTATTTTTAAAATAATTAAGAAATTCAGTTACAAAAATATATCGGTTGCCACGTAGATTCTGCCTTGTTATTACGAGTACGTCTCCTCGGCTAATGTTATAAAAACATTATTATAGCTATAGGTCCCCTAAATTTTTCAGATTATAAATAATTTTTCTTGAATTTTGCAAGCGATTTGTATATAAGTTTTAAACCAGGTATACAGGCATATAGGCTACCCATCTATGTGTAAAAAATCATACTTTACAAAAAGTAAAAACAACATCTCTATAACATAAATGTTAAAAAGGGACGATGTTCGTACCAGACTTGACGGCTTTGACAATAAAAGAGGTGAAGAAACTGGCGCTTAGTTACTGCTTTTATATACAAAAGCAATGGCAACAAATAACTTCGCCTTGAACTTCAAGTAGTTTTCGTTATATATAGCGCCAAATCGACTACACCATTAACCGTTACACATTTTAAAATGGCACTCTGCCGTATGTGTTTAAATTTATTGTCAAAAAAAATTATTTAAAAATTTAGGAAAAAAAAGAAATAGATATTACTACATCTAATATAACCTAAATAGAAAAAAATGTTGCTGAAATTAGTGCGCAGAAAGACATATGATATCATACCATACATCATCGTTCTATATTAGTGAGTTACAGTTTGGTTGGACTTAGACAGTTTTATCTAACATTGAACTAGAAGGATTACACAAAGCAAATAACTAACTGTTCAAGTGCTGCGCTATTTACTAGATCTATGTTTTGTATTTGTACTTTAGTAATATAAGAACCATTGTAAATATGTAGGCTTAACTCTTAAGAACGAGCTATGTGATATGTCTTGTATACAAAAACTATTTTTAGCCGGTGTATGATAAAATTAGTATTGACTTTTCTATTCTAGAGTATATTTTTACTGATAATAACACCACTATGTTGAAGTAATATTTTCTCATTCATTTGCTTTTATGTATGTAAAAAATAAAATCTGACAAATAAAATATTAGAGAGGGTATAAGTATAGGGTTCTTCAAGACAGTAGTTCTTCAAGTTATTAGAATTTTGAAGGGTCGACAACGCGCGGTGTTGTCAGCGTCCATATGCTGCGGTAACCGCTTATCATTAGGCGGACCGCAAGCTTGTTTGCCACCTTAGTAATAAATATAAAAAAAAAATATACCTTAGTAATAATATAAAAAATGGTATATAAAATTTGTTATGAAATAATAAACAATTCAAGAAACAAATTTTTATTATGTGTAAACCGGTTATTTTTAATTTGTCTTGCCAGCCTTCACGTTCCCACTGTTGGTGACACGGCCTACCCTCATAAGCGAGGGTGATTTAGGCCATAGTCCACACGCGGGCCCAGTGCGGATTTTAGGCTGAACATGCGTCTTTTAAGGATTCCGTACCCAAAGAGTAATTAGCGGAACCCTATTACTAAGACTTCGCTGTCCGTCCGTCCGTCTGTCACCAGGCTGTATCTCATGAACCGTGATAGTTAGACAGCTGAAATTTTCACAGGAGATGTATTCCTGTTGCTGCTATAACAACAAATACTAAAAAACAGATTTTTGATTTTGCTTGATTTTGCTCGATTTTGATAACGGAAACAGTTAGTTATATATTCACTTTAAAAATAAATTATTAAATTAAAATAAAACAAATATTTAAGGGTATTTCCTATACTAGAAACGTGATTTTTTCGTTTTTATAGATAATGGTACAGAACCCTTCGTGCGCGAGTCCGACTTGCACTTGGCCGATTTTTTTCTTCTTGACGTATGCAGGTTTCCTCCCGATATTTTCATTCACGAAAGACCAGTGGTGTGAATAAATAAATCAGTGTACTTGAAAAATTAAGAAAAGACTCATTGGTACACGCCGACCCTGGGTTTCAAACCTCCGCCACTTGAGACGTGAAGTGAAATTTAAACCCCTCGAACACCACAAAAAAGAATAACTAAACATAGTGTTCTACCTGTCGGCAGCAATTCTCGCTTATCACATTATCACGTATGAACTGTGCAGATGACATAATAGGCGTACACAAAGAATAAGATAAGTACTAAGTATGTCTTATAGTATCTGTATACTTATATTTATCAATAGAAATAAAAATATTAAAGAAAATACTTAAAAAAAAGCCTAGATGGAGATAGGTATTCTAACATTAAAAACATATCTCAAAAACATTGTTAAGGTCCGTAAGTATGTAAGTAGGTATTTAAAGATTATAAAACTTAAATCACTAAGTACTAAAACTTTTAGTTTAGGTAGTTGCTTATTCATTAAGTGTAACTCAATACAATTCATATAAGGTTGTTACATAAGCGATCATGTACAACTAAGATCATTAAGATCACGATAATATTCCCCAATATAACGAGTTTTGCATATCAATCAACATGCACCGCGTAGAATTTGTTCTGTCATTAAATTGATATTATACAATCGAGTAGGTACTCGTAGTACAAACTTTACTACAAACTTTACTAACTTGTTATCAAGAATCTTAGCCAACATCGTTGATCTTGGCATGAAACAAAATAATGTCAACTAACATATACCTACATCTACTTATGATGGATGGAGTTCAATGCATATACTGACAGATAATCTCATTACCTACTTATGTAGGTATTTACTTACTTGACCCTAGTCTAAATTGGAGATGCTTAACAATTTTATACTTATAACTGGAAACTATTTGTTAGATATTTTGTCATTTTTCTTAGTTTTTTCAGGTAAGTACTAATAGGTTAATGAACACAATATTGTTGAATCTCTCAGCTTGGCGGGTGAGTGCCTGCGTTTTGTTATATCGGCTACGTATAGGTAGGTAGGTAGGTATTATGTCGTATAAGATGAACTTTCATGAGTGTTTTATAATTAAAACTAATTACGTATTTAAATTGTGTAGTTTTAGTCTAATTTATATAGTAACAAGGAAATAGAAAAAGAAAATCTATGTTTATGTATCTATTTAACAATAAATATTAATATATTTTCAAGTGTAACTTAGAAAAATAACCATACATAGCCGCTGTTTAAAAATAATTGATAATATAAAAAAATTAAAAATAAATATTATATGAAAAGCTCTTTAAGGGCGTTTTAATTATAATTTAAGTATAGTGCAACAAACTTTTCTGGCCCATATCAAAACGGTGTAAACTTACAACGACACTAGCGACTAAGCATCGAAAGTCAGAAGTTCAGAAAAGTTTTTTGCAATTTATCTATCAAATTATTAAACTAGACGTTAACTTTTTCTTCGGTGCCAGTGTTATTATTGGTGATATCCTTTTTGTGTTCGAAGTAAAGCCATCTGTAATTGTAAATAAATACTCTATATGTTTTAATTTGTTTTTAAAAAAAGTTACATGTTACAAGCAAATAAATACAACGAGCACAACCATTTGTGCAGTTAAATTAAAATAGTAAATTAACTTAATCCATAAAAACATGTTTTTTTTAGCTGCAAGCTTAAAGCATTTAAGCTAGCATCAAGATGTGTTCAACTGTTTAACATTGGAAAGAAAAAAGTATAGACTGACATACAGACTCACCCACAATCACATGTTTTTTTAGATAAATCATTTAATTTAATATTTTACTGCTAGAAACTGCTACTTTTCCGGTAATATTTTAACTAACGCATAATTATCTATGCAGAAACACCTTTATTTACTTACCCAAATATAGCAATAGATGGCAAAGTTAAAACTGCTCCTAACAAAAATACTGCCCCAGGAAGAATGTTAAGAGTGGCCATGTAGACCCTGGAGTACAGGGGACCGTAGACCAGAGGCATCGTGGCTTCAGCTAGTCCGAACAAAGAGTTCACTTTACCTGAAAAAATATGAACATCGAAAAAGAAGCAAAATATTGGATTATGATCGGAAGAATGTAAAACTGAGCGAATTTTAATCTGTGCTACAACCGATCTGGGAAGGTTACTTATTTATTACAACCGTCAGTAACTTATACTGCTATTCCTTTATCATCATCAGTTCACTGCTAGACGTGGGACTAAAGAGAGATATGCAATTTTGCATATATCTTCGCCCTATCTGGCTGGAGGATGATAACCTTATTGCGAATCCGATCTCAAAAGGGATAACCCACTTAACAAATTTTTACTTACATCTTTATTTGGTTTACTAAATATTAATGTAATAAAACTTTAACAGTACTGCCGTATGCCAATATAGGATAATATTTATAATGCCTATGTGAAGTTTTATAATTGCTGATAAGATTAGCAAGCGTTAAATACTAATATTTAAGTATTATTAACTATAAGTCAATAAAAATTGTTATATTATACAGTAAATTCACGTAATCTAGAGTAATAAGGAAGTCTTAGTCAGCAACAACTACTTTTTTGCACGCTTGATCTTGAGTTGTTACTGTAGACCGAAGTCATTAGAGTAGCATCAAACACCCCTAAAGTAGGCGAAAATCTATGAGCCCCCGCTCACCGCCTCGCGCCTGTCGCTGCCCTCGCCGAATGCTAACCGATGCGGCATTTCTTATTGTGCGATCGACCAAGAATGTTCTCATGTTTTTAATAACAAAATCCCTTCCTTACTATTTTATGCCACATTATTATGCCAGTATTAAATATCAGTGTCGTGTTTTGAGAAAAATAACGATAAAACTATTTCCTTATTAGGTACTGTTGTCAATCAATTTTCCATTACGTCATCCGCGCGCTCTCCTTAAAAAAGGAAGTGGTATTAGAACAATAGCGGTTGGTTGCACCGTCAGACGCATTACCTCAAAACAGTTGCAAAAACGATACTTCCCCAGCTTTCATCTTGTTTTAGCCCTATCCAATTGGGTTTTGGCATAAGAGGTGGTTGTGAAGCCGCCGTACACGCAGCCCGCTCTTCCCTTTTAAATAACGGGGGTGAAGTATTTTGAAGGTAGATATAAAAAAAACGCCTTTAACTCCGTCGATAGGGGTGCACTACTTACACATGTTAAAGAAAACACGCCCATCATTTTCCCTAATCTTTTGCAATGTTATTCTGAACATTCTAAATCTATACTATAAAGCTGAAGAGTTTGTTTGTTTGAACGCGCTAATCTCAGGAACTACTGGTCAGATTTAAAAAAATCTTTCAGTGTTGGATAGCCCATTTATTGAGAAAGATTATAGGCATCATCACGCTAACACAAATAGGAGCGGAGCACTAATGAAAAATGTTTCAAAATCGGGGTTTTTTTATCCTTTTGAGAGCACTGCGTGCGCTGCGTAAACGGTTAGAGTTTCGCAAAAATCATGTATGACAGAATTGTTCCCCTATAAAAGTTCTAAAAAAAGTCTGCGACAGCATATGTCTTTATTTTAAGTTTGGCTCACTATAAACTTTTTTATGCTAACCATATTTGTTCTAAAATAATGCATTATTTGTGAAGGTGTTTTTATAAACATGATATCTTTATCCAAATAAATAATTCGATTTCAATGAATATCTTCGGAGATATCGCAGTTTTAAAATAACGTGGCAGCAAAATTAATTATCAAGCGCGCGCGTTTATGATGTGCGAGGCCGGCGGGCAGTCATGAGAGGGGAGGGCGGTACGTATTATTAAAAAATATTTTACCTTCTGTGTTTTTTTTATAATTGAGGAGTTGCCGTAAGAATCCTATGCCGATTACGAAATTTAGGGAGGCCGAAGCTGCTGGCAAAAGCTAGTAACTATATAAAGGAAACATATTGGAATCTGCCGTAGGCTATCAGCAAGGCGACCCACTTGGCCCAGCTATTTTTAGTTTGGCGATTCATCCTATCATTAAAAAACTACTTTCTGATTTTAATTTATGGTAATTAGATGACGGAACCATTGGTGGAATAGCTTCCTCCGTTCTCGAAGACCTACGCCTTCTCATTGACGAATTTAGCACCATAGGTCTGGATCTTAATTTTGCAAAATGCGAACTTTACATCTCGAATTCAGTTACTCAAAATTTAAAAATTTAATCAGCAAATTTAACATCCTGGTCCTCCTGATGGTTATGGTGTCATCAATTTTTTGTATGGGATTTAAAAAACCCACCGTGTGAGGTATCAAATAAGTATAAGGGCTTGATGATGATGATGAGCCGGTTCTAAAAATATACTACAATATTACCTTTGGGCTACTTTGTTTCTTAAAATCCAAAAAGTATTTTCAAAACATACCAAGTTTGGGCCCCTCCAGATAGAAGACGGTTCAGTATTTTTCTCTAATATATACCTTGAATGATAGTTTATATCCTCATTTTTAACCTTCTGAAAGCAATTTGGAAAATATTGAAATTTAGCATTTTTTTTTGAATTTTTTAATATTGCAATGTGAAACGGTCCCTTAAACTTCAGATCTTTATGAGACTTTATGTGAACTGTACTGTACCTTGCTGCTTCTATTTACTGGTGTTATTTAAGTGTATTTTATAATTCAAAAAAAATATTAAATTTTAATATTTTCTAAATTGCTTTCAGGACGTTAACAATGAGGATATAAACTTTCATTTAAGGTGTATATTAGAGAAAAATACTGAGCCGTCTTCTACCTAGAGGGTATGCTGGTATGTTTTGAAAAAACTTTTGGGATTTTAAGAAACAAAGTAGCCCAAAGGTAATAAGGTGGTATATTTTTAGAACCGGCTCATCAAGCCCTTTCATTTTAATTCTCACACGATGGGTTTCTGAAAAAATTACATCGATTTGCAGTTTTTTTTGCGTACACCTAGGACTATATGCCAAAAAGTCAGCTGCTCCCTTATCGCAGCCGCTACAGAACCATGTGAGCATGCACGCTTACTTGCCGTGTCTGTACGAGCGTCAGGTCACTGGCTTCGATCGTTGCCTTTCAAGATCGTGGGCACCCTCCTCGACAGGCAGACTCTATCACTGGCTGAGTGCTTACGCCTTAGGCTCCGTTCAGTACAGTCACAAAACTGTGTTTGCGGTGAAAGGGTCAACCAGCTTGGCTACCGCGGCCTTTCCTGTAGGAAAAGTGTCGGTCGCCTTTCTCGACAATCGGCTTTCAATGATATTATCCATCGTGCCCTAATCTCGTCTCGGCTGCCAGATATATTAGAATCAAAAAGAATTTTCCGTACTGATAGAAAAAGGCCTGATGGTTCCACTTTGGGACCATGGAAGCTTATTAAGCTCTTGTTGTGGGATGCCACCTGCATCGACACGCTGGCGGCGTCCTACTTACCAACGACCGCAAAGGGTGCCGGTGCGGCAGCTGCGTGCGCTGAAGGCTCTAATACGCCAACCTTGAGTCTGGTTTTATATTTGTGCCGTTTGTGGTCGAAACTCTGAGGCCATGGGGACCAGAAGCATAGCACCTTGTGCAAGACCTTTCAGCACACGTGACCGGAGGACCAGCTTCCTATGCCACAGGATCACTTTGGCGATCCAAAGAGGTAACGCTGCGAGCATTGTTATGCCACAAGATTTTTTAGGAGAAATATTTTGTTTATAATTAGGTTATAGTTTTAAACTTTATTGTATTTGTTTACCTTGTACTTATGTTAACACTTTTAATACGAATAAAGTAATCATTGTTCGGATACAAAATATTTTATTTCCTGTTTTGGCCACATACTTAAATTGGCAGGCAAGAAGTGACATCACGTAATCTGTAGGTGTTTAATGTATTATGAGCATAAATCTATTTTTAATGTATTTATTCCATTAAAATAAAACTAATTTTGGATAAAACTTGTGAGAGAGCGTAATTTTTAGATTTTAGGCGTTCCCATGAACTAATGATTTTATAGATATCTTATTACTGGAAATAACCCTGTTGTGTATGATATGAATACCTATGCTGCCGTTTTAAGACTTATACTTTAAATGAGTTTAGGTTGTAATAAAATAAAATACAAATGGAAAACATCAAATGTTCGCCTTTGTCTGGCTTCGTGCGAAATTTTCTTCCGAAAAATGAATAATTTTTCTTTTGTTACACGTAAAATATGAAAATGACTGCGGCGAGCGGCTGGTATATGGTAATTTTCACTTTGTAAAAGTTTGAATCTTGTTAAAAACTTACCAAACTCTTCTCCGCTGACAAGTTTAGTTGCTATGGATCGCATCGCTATAAAAGACGTGCCATTCAAAATTTCCAAAAGAGGTGCTGAAAAAAAAAGAAGTATATTTTCGATTGAAGTTAGTTTTTAATTGAAATTTCTTTTCGTTAAATAAAACTGAACAGGTAATTTTGAAAAGGGCACATCTGGTATGCATATAATTTATAAAATACAAACGGTCGATTGTAAGTAGGAATAGCGTACCGCGGGTTTCGAACCACTACATGATATGCGAACACAAACAACAACAAAAAATGTGCCGCTAAGCGGTCACCCATTCAAGACTGACCACGTCTGAGTCCGAATCCTTGTAGTGGAGCATAGAACAATTATGGCGATCACCACCGGTTCGAAATGATTTTACTACTAAAAAGAGACTCAGTAAGTGATCTTTTATATTTTTTTCTCAACTTTATATTAGAAGTTATATAATACCTATAGTTTTTTTCGAAGAAACCTTTAAATGGTTTTATGTGGAATAAAATATTAGTTGTTGAAGATTTTTACTTTACACTAGTCAGAGCGTGTCCTTTTTTTATACTACCAAGGTGGCAATCAAGCTTACAGTCCGCCTGATGGTTGAAGAACCCCATACTTGTCCTTAAAGAAAAAATTGGCAGGAACCTCATTTCACAACCCAAGCGTTTGCGGGAGGAAGTTTCTCTGAAACTGCATTGTACGCGATTATTTCGGTTTGAAAGTGTGAGAATGAATTCCCTGCCGATGGTGTGCGGTAGAGATTTCAGGAAGTATTGTTATCTGACGACTTGAAAAACAATATTTTAAGATGCAGCTTTGCGATTTCCTCAGACAATAGTAATGAACCAAAATGAAATAAATCAAAATAATTTAGAAAAAACATTACTTATTCAATACAATTTTAGATAATTTTGAGAATTTAAACAAAACAACAGTCACAACAGCCTAAAACCCTAACGTCCCAAATAAAATTATCCAAACCAAAGTACTTTAGGATATTCATAACTTTAGGGAGTATTTCTAACAACTCTAAGTTGTGCAAAGTTTTAAGCCCGGGCTTGGTGTTTATGAGAGCAGTATAGCTTAAACCAGGATTTAATCCATACTTATGAGCAAAAGTTTGAGCACAAACTGCTTTAGCAACTTTGAGAAATAAGGAGTTTTTGTGCCTGGTGGTGCTGGGCTAAGATATTTATGGATTAAAAAAACACACGCTGCAAATAATGAACTGTTAAATGAATATAATTTAGCAGAGTACGTATTTTAATGTTATTAATTTGGTAGGAAACATGTTGCTTTGGTTTGGTCCGTATCTAGAATTATGTAGATTCCTGTGGGCTCTCGAGGCTCAATTTCGCCATAATTTGGCATCTAATAAACCACTTATACATTTTTTTTTGCAGCTAAATCATGTAGTAATATTATGTAGGTTACTTATCAACTAATCTAATCGCAATACAAATATTTAATAGGGATAGCAAGTATACGAGATAATTTAAAATAAAATTTCCGTACGCAAACAGTCAACAGTTAGCCTCCTCAGTCTAAGATAGCTTAGCTTAGGAGCTAAGCATACAACCGGTTCCAAATATAACTACGCCTACAACTGATGAGCGAAAATAAAGTAAAAAAAACGTGTGCATTAATTGAAGGTTTTTGTTATATTAGAATTATTGCGAATATCTGAAACACTTGAGAACGATAGTTTTCGCTTTCAGTGTTTCTATAATTCTTCGCTTTAAGATGGTTAAAAAGTAAGAGGACACCGCCCTCCCCCCACACAAATATATCGACTATACAATTATAATATCGTTAAATACCTTAATTAATATTTAAATACCAACCTATTTAACAACGCCCTTTACTTTACTTACCTTATTTAAATTATGAACATAGATAAAGTATTTAAGACACTTTTATATCATTACCATACTCAACACTTTACATTTATTTGATCGCTACAAAATTAATAAAGCTTTTATACTTTATTATATTATATTCTTAACATACGTTTCCACTTAGCACGATCAAACAACATGGTGGCTACGGCTACGCTCAACTTTCTCGAATATTGCGCAGTTGGCAATTAGCGGGAAATGTGTTTGCCAATGTTTTAACTCGATACGTTAAATTATAAGAGAAGTTAGGTATTACCGAATTCCTACCTCATTTTTGACTCTTGCTGATCAAAAACCACGAAATTTTTAAGACATGTTTTAGGAATCTAAATCTAAGTCTGCAGTGTGCCATTTTGCCATTAAATTGTTATAGGGTTAAAAGTTATACAGGATTTAAGTTTCACATGCAAGTTGTCTCAAATAAGAGAGATAGTCATTAAAAATATTCTTCAGGATTTTGGAAAACTACAGACATTAGATATTCAGCTTAAGATCATGTATGTAAAATATCGTTCCTATATACTTAAATGATTTTAGGTAACTTGTTTTTCGAAAAACTTAGTACTTTTTTCTGAAAGGTCTCAAAAAATGGAATCAAAATTCGTTTATATGAAGCACGCTCTGGGGAGTATGCTTTTAAAGCTGTGTACATAATTACTCACCCATATATATTTCTAAATTGTTCCTCGCAAATGCGTACGCAAAAGCTGCAACAATCTTACTGATATTCGATATGATTCCCAAAAGTGTATCGTCAAGTTTGAGGTAGTTGCTAAATAAGCTTATTGAGAAAAGCGTACCTAAAAAAAAGAAAAATTGTTTTAATTTTATACACACAAATATTTACAAACTGTTACGATATTAAAAACAGATTTTTATAAAATAATAGTAAAGGTTTTTCTGCTGCAAACGTCTGGAAATAAAGCACTTAATTGGGAGAGTATATAGCTTTTTTGTAAGATGGGAAATCTGCGTATCTTGTCTAAATTAGACTAAATCCCCACATACATTGTACATATTGAATGAATGCAATGATGATAAAAAATAATATTTTATTTATTTTGCTATTCTTACCTTAAACCTACATTTAATTTTTTATCTTCTATACTATTCTAATCGAATAAATTTAATACTATATTTATTTTACTATTTTTACCTAATAAATTTGTGACAATGCTGTACGTAGACCACATACTGTATTGTACTTCATCCCAATTGAACCTGTATCTTGCAAACAGATACATTATAGTAAATTCACCTGCAATCAAATAAACAAGGAAATATGATGGTGCTATAGGTATCAATCTATATTACTATAATCTATGAATTCCCGTAAAAATCCAATGCCGATATCACTATAGTGCGGTTACTTCCTCCTGCAAATGCTTAGGTTGTAGAATGAGCTCCTTGCCAAGGTTGTCTCTAAGGACTACAGTATGGGGTTCTTCAAGAAAGAAGTCATTAGATTTTTCAAGGGTCAGCAACGCGCGAGGCCCCAGGTGTTGCAAGCGACCACAGTCTGCGGTCAAGCTTGTTTGCCACTTTCGTTTTGAATAATGGACCACGAGGAAGACCAGCCTCTAAGGTAACTAACGATGAATTTAAGGTGATAGTGGAAGCCGATCTATGTTAAACAACCAAAGAAATAACGGCATGGTTTGACGTTAGAAAATCCCTGCAAGAACTGCACTTAGAAACTATTCGTCATCATCCATGCTCGCTGGACCTTCAACATAAAGATTGTAAAAATTAGCTTTCTATGGAGAAAAAATAGTGATATCTGTTTGCGGTGCTAATTAGTTTATCTCATTTTAGTAAAGCTTTAGTTAGTTTATCTTATTTTAGTAAGCTTTAGTTAGTTTATCTTATTTTAGTAAGCTTCAGTTAGTTTATCTTATTTTAGTTGAAGCTTTGTGAATTAAGAGAATATCATTGGCTGTGTGCTTAAATCTATTTTAATTATGTATTAAAGAGGCGAATAAGAAAATTAAAATAACAAAAATCTGATTAATAGCAATGTTATCATCAAAGAGCAAGGCATGATAAGAGAATATAAAATATAAATAATTTACCAGATTTACAAATAAAAACCCGTGATATAAAGTATATTCTGTTAATTAAAGTTATTTAGTTTTCTTCGAGCACCAACCTTGCTATGAAAATATTTTGATTTATATTATTAAGTAAGAAAAAGCTTATAAATGTAAAACATTACTAACCATGTAATGGTCCAAATACTACACAAACTACAATAATCAGTAGGCATACTCTAAGTCTTCTATTATCTTTTCCTTTTCTGAAAGCTACTTTAAAAGTTTCCATCACTAGGGATACATCAAAAAACTCCTTTATAAATCCCAGACATCCACAATTATCCTGAAACAAAAAGAATAACAGACAAACAAAATATTAAAACCTTGCGAGCTTAATATTAATATAGCAATATAGTTTAATTAATCCTCAAAAAGGTATTTAGAGTTATTAACTTATATAATAGTGTCAATATTAGTAGTAACTGGACCCATGCTATTGTGAAAATGGTTAATTTCAGGTTGAAAAAAATTAGGTAAGTTAAAGGATTTCTTTTAAACTTTAAGTGGGATATGAAGTAATTCAGAAACACATAGATCAGCCATATCTGAAGGAGTAGCAAAAATCATCTGATAAAATTTTCAGCCTATACAGGAAGAAGCCAGTTTATAAAAAACTAATTACATTCAAACTTTCGGCTAGTTAAACGGCATGCAGATAACTGTACTCGTCTCCACATCTAAAGTTTGTGGTGTGGTTTTCAAAGGTTGAAAAGTCCAAAAACCGAAGGTTTGAGAAAACCTTTGATTTTGTCTAAACCTGGACTGATTCATCCTCTATAGCGGCACCGTAAATTACTACATTGAGAGTTGAAATCAATAAAAACATCAAGAATATAAGATGATGGAACCGATAAAGATGTAGATTGTAGAATAGTAACATGAGTTCAGCGAACCGGTATATCCTACTAATATTATAAATGTGAAAGTTTGTATGTCTGGAGGGATGTTTGTTACTCAATCGCGCTTCAACCACTGGACAAAACTTGGCATACATTGCATAGGTTAGGTCCCGGAATAGCATATAGGCTTATCCCTAAAAATTCAAAAGTTCCTGCGGAATTAACTGTAATAGAGTTCAACGAACTATTGCTGCATCTATAGTAATACAATAACAATTCATTGGTATAACTAATTAAAATAATTGGAGTTATTTAAGGAGCTCCACGTCGATAACCGAATTTAGGGCAGGCGGAGCCGCAGGCAAAGTCTAGTTCTGTATAAAAGTATAACGCTGTGTGTGTGTGTGTGTGTGTTACCAGCGATTGTTAACCCCTTCGAGGAATAAAAACACATTTTTCTGTGAATAAAACACTGTTTGAGTGACATTATACATTAAAAATGTACAAGGAAAATATTATTTTTATAATTATCTGACTGATTGTGTTATTTTATTATTTTACTTATTATTTAGATAACATTTAGCTAGCTACTACTAGCTGGTTATCTCTTTCTTGAAATTGCATGGAAATTAACAGTTTTCACCAATATTTGCTGAAAAAGCTTAGCATTTCAGGAAACGCTTAGCTCATAGTTTTTTTTTTGGTATAGAGGCTTATGTTTTTACTGTTTATAATGAGGCTACAAATAGTTGGCTTCTAAATAAAAAAAAGGAATCAAATAAAGTAGTGTATTGTTTACAGTGTTCATGTCGGTAAATATTATATTTAATTTATAAACCAATAACTAGACGTATGGAGTATCGTCGGAATTCTTTTTATGCCCTCGGTTAAGTTAACTTAAGACTATACATAAAAAAAGTATGTATCACCTTGTCTTATGATCATTATGAACAAATTAAAGAGTAGATTCTACAACGGTACATCACTAAGTTTCTTTACCTTTATTGAAAATACTTATTTAAATCGCTCTTGTCATTTGACAGCAGTCAGAGGCCTTCACCAGAGGACTTGAAACACTAAGAGTCAAGTGGGCTATATTTTGACAACAGATTCTGCATCGCAGAATATGACCTAAATCTCCTTTCACACAAAAGAAAATTTGTGTCCCGTAGTGAGTATATAGAATGGTTGAGTCAAATTATTTTTATAAGTATTTTTTTTACCAATCCTACGGCCCACCTGATGCTTAGAGATCCCGCACCGTAGACTGTGGACGATTTTGTATCAAATGCATAAATAGCGCGTTGCTACTTGAAGAACCCAATACTGTGGTTTCTAAAAATACCTTAGCAGGTAGCTCTTTATACGAGCTGAGCTTCCGCATTTATGTCCATGTTATCGAAGTATCTACTATGGCTTGTATCTGTCTATCAGACAGAAAGCTAACCAACCGTTTGTAAAAAACTCAGGCAGTCCGTAAGATAACAACTTCGATAAAAACATCTCAGTTAGATGGATCGAACGCTTTTGCTGTGTCTAGGATAAATGACAATGCTTCCCCCTAACTCCCAATGGGTAGTCCTCATCGGTGTTTAAGATACATTAACAGGACACCGTTCGAGCGACTGTGGTAAATCCATATCTGCGGTTGCTGACCTAATCGTGTTTTTGTAGGGTATCTTAGAGGAGAGGGAGGTAAAAGTGATTCTGAGCTGTCGCCCTTCTTGGGCACTGGGGCACATTCGTAGTCTTTCACAGAGACGAAAACTGCCTTGGAAAGTGCTAGGGAAGCGCTAAAAGGTGTGTACAGAATATAGCTCATAAACATACTGTTTAAGCACCACTGCTAATATAACGTCACGCCCAATCCACTTGTGAACATTAAAGCTACTTCCGCCAAAACTCTCGCTGTGTTATGAAAATAAAATTTTCGCCATTTTCTACTTATCGTCTTACCACGAAATAATAGGTAACAGTGCCTTTGGCGGTACATATTTCACACCGAATTCGAATGCGAGTCAAAGACTCTCACTAGTCAATTAGTTTTCTGTTATTATTCATTACTAGCTTCTGTTAGTGACTCCGCCTACGCTAAATTTGGTTATCAGCGCGAGATTTCTACCGCAACTGTTTGATTACAGCTATGTATATGTTGCGCGCATAAAAAAGTCAGTTTTTTACGGATAAAAAACGAACCGCTGGACCGATTTATTTCAGACTCCTTTCAGATCTAAGTCATGACGTGGCGTATCGATTGGTATGTCATTGAGGAATTGAAAGCCAAAATATGTCTACATACATACATACAGAAACACGCACACAGAAATCACTCTAAAAATGATTGCAAATGATTCTCCAAGTCTTGAAACGTAAAGTTTTCGATTTCGATTTTCGGACCTATTCCAATAACTTCTCAATAGAAGTTAAAAATATTATTTCATTTTAATTTAAAAACCTCAGGTACTCGTTATTATGAGAATTTATAATTTTTTATCAACTAAGTGACACGCCAAGGCTAATTATATTATACTTTTATAAACACTACACTTGAAGTATTTCTATAAATGTTTTTTTTACATATTTTGATTAAGGTATGCTCAAACTGACGCGTTTATATTGTAAATATTTTTGGGTTATTTTTGAACACTTTGTGGACACAAACTGTATACATATTAGATGTATATATATATATATATATATATCTAACGTTTTTCTTAAACCACTCTCATCATAATTAATTAAAAATCCCAAATATATATACCCCAAATAACCCCTTTATTTACGCGACAAAGTCCTGTGCAGACTGACAGACTGATTTAATTATGTATGAGTATATTATCTGCTTACATAATATATACATACTAAACTTTTGAATTATAATCAAACCAATACTTACTGTTTTTTTAACAACTTTTCTCTTAGGGTCTTCCAAGTAAAAATATCCATAAATCAAACTGAATATGTAAAGTACAGAAGATGTAATGAATACACCATAGTAACCTATCCAGGACAATAAAACTCCACTCAAGGCACTTCCCACTGGATAACCCAAGGACATGCATAAATTTACTACACCAACTCTGTACGTTCTCTCTTCCGTAGATGTAATGTCACCAATGTAACTAAATACACCAATATAATTTGTAAACCACCCCCCAGTGATTGCGGGAAATATAGATTCTGTTAAAGCAGCTACTTCAACAGGTAATTCGTAAAAGAAATAAGTATTTATTATAAAACCTATAGATGTCAAAAACTCTCCAACAATTGGAAAAAGAATACATGCTTTTCTTCGACCAGTTTTGTCACTCCAAGCACCCACAAATAAAATCAATATCAGAGGAATAGCTGTCTGAATTATATTCTTCCAAATCTGAACACTTGCTATAAGCTTTTGTACTTCTTCCTCATATTCTGTATAATTTTCTGTCTGTCTTAAATATAGTGCATCACAAACTTCATTGCTAAAATTAAGATTGACTCGACAAGCTTTTTCAAGATTTAAATTTTGTGTAGCTAGCGATGCTAAAATGCTAGGAGTGATATAGCATGCCATGATAGGCTCCACTGTTGTATTATTTTTTATTAATTTAAATCTTTCAGATAATGTAAGTTTAGTTTTATTTTTTTTAATAGCACTTTCATTGCTAATGTAAGTTAGTTTTAACGGAGATAGTTCGTTATCATCAGCTGTTGTAGTGTTCTCTGGTTCTATTTTGTCATCCTTTGGCTGTATATCGACTAATTCACCCATTTTATTTGCGTGTTTCAAAACCGACGTTCATTTAATGACAAACATGACATATGTTTTGTTAGAATTTTAATTTAGTTCAACGTTTAGAATAGAAGTGTTGTTATCGAATGATGAGACGAGTTACTAAACAACAAACTTTCCGTTGATGTATGAATCGTTAATAAATTGTATCTCTTATTCAATATTTACAGAATCTTAAGGATCGCAATGTTTGATCGATAAGAGATATAATGAGTACAGGAGAATGTTGTTATTGTATTATACAGAAGGCAATTACAATCTCAAAAGCATATGCGTGAGATAAGTTCTGTAAACAAACTGAGTTAATGTTACTTCTGTACTTTTAACAATGTTCTTATCTGCTGTAGATAATAATACTAATTAAGGTTGTTAGTTACAAAATAGGAAATTAAAAGTAATACAAAAAAGTGTTACATCATTTTTACAATGTAACAAAGAACTTTAACTGTTTTAAGTTATTACTACTTAATTTCGGATGTCAGGTGTTCTTAACGCTTTTATGTCTTCATAGAATATCCAGATAAAAAAAGAGTATCAATTTAATCAAAAACAGTTAACAAAGTTATTTTATAACTCTTAGTGACTTATAAAGTCCTAAAACTCACAAATTCTTTATAAAATTAAGAAATACAATATAAATGTACAAACATAGAAATAATGTTTCTTCGCTTATGACTGTTTGATGGTTAAAGTCTTAGAAAAAAATATATGATATATGGCATATATGCTATATCTGTATTATATCATAGCTATATGATTGAAGTAAATAAATATTTTCATAGCAGAGATGCAGTAAAAAGATTAACCTAGAGCCAGGACTTTTACTTTCAACTTCTTACTTTCCGTGTGAGTGCTCTACCATACTGCTCAAGAGAGAAAGGGACAGATAACCATGTACAAATATGTCGATTATTTTTCCAGTAGAAGCCCGTATCAGCCCGCTTGTTTTGTAACATTACGTGTTTACATAATTATCACGAGAATCATAATAACAAAGGACTAAAAAGTGTAGTGCTCAGCCATGGTGTCTTGATGTTCAGCTAATTGTTACGTCACAGGAAGAAATAATCCGGACAATCATACGTTTCACAGTTTTTACGTAATTATTATGCTTTACTTTATAATTAATGATATTTTAAGGAAAATAGTAAAATGTTTAGCTACGGCAATAAAAAGCGCGAATCGGGGCAAAGGTTGCTGCTTTACAAGCCGCAAGTTGTGTAAATAGTCCAAATAAATATATTTATTCACACTTAAGACATAGAAGCTGTTGAAAGATCTACTTCTTAGCAATGTCTTATAACTCCTCGTCACCGCTTTGGTTTTGTTTCTTATCCTTTCACAATTTATGTTAACAACTCGGGAATGGCCGCCACAAAGAAATTAAGTGGTCAGACGAAACAGACCTTTAAAATGGAAGCTAAAAGAGTATTATTTACAGCAGCTCCTTGATTGAACATAATGTCTTTATGATACACTGTCCATTTATCAGTGAAGTTCTATTTGTGACTCATATTTATTTTATGTATATATGTATGTATGCTTGTATGGATGTATGTACATGTATTGTATTGTTGGAATGTATGTATATATTTATTAGACTAAAGGTATTTTACGTAATTTAGTAATAATATGGCATATAGGTTTATTTACATATACATGCCGCCCGTCGGCAAGTGACTGGCTGAAATATTATAAATTATAAAAAAGACCTAAAATTATCAATAAAAAACCTGAAAATATGTATAATAGGGGTCCAACCCTTTCAGTTATTTTTTATAAAATTTTTAGTTTTTACCTAGGGTCGAAGACACCTGCCTACATCTTGTGTCATATCTTTAAAATTTTTAGCTTTATTTTCTTTCTGTTTTCAAATTTTTAAAGCTGATAAGTTTTACTGTTACACGAACAATTTGAATAAAAAAATTGTTAAAAAAAATATTATTATTATTTTTAGGAAAAATACTTGTATCAACTAAAATTCCCCAACATCGTAACTTTTTTTACTCGGTGTGAATATACACCGTATTTGCAATTCAATCCACACAACATTAGTACCTGCCTCATTCGGAATTGTTCTTTTTACATTGAAAATTAAAAGTTAAAATTTGAATGTAGATTGAGTTAATTAAATTTTCAAAATGACGTCCGACCTCTTGTAGACATTCAAAAGCGTTTAGGACGCTACACTCCTTGTAGTCCACAGCAACTCTGCCGGGCTTCAAAATGCTCCCGGTTTTGTATAGGCACAGATTATATAATACTATAATAGGTACATGTGTTGTTGTGTATAATAGGTACATGTGTTTATGTACCCCTAGAGACAGAAATCTAAAAGCGTAAAGTCGAGGGACCTAGGTGGAAAAGCAACAGGACACCCTCTACAGATCCATCGAGGATAATTAACATTTGAAAATTCACGGATTAATCTAGCGAATTGCGCAGGTGCTCCATCTAATTGTAGCCAAATTTGCCTGCGACTGGCCAGTGAATTATCTTCCAATAGTAAGTCCAGTTTATTTGCAACGAACTCTCAATGAGAATGTTGTGTTAGTCGACTGGGTAACTCATAGGGCCTGATGAGTTGGTCGTGAATCATCCCAGCCCATACATTAATTGAAAATTCGCAAATGAAAGGCATATCAGCGGCACGAAAAGGCGGCATGTCAATAAGTCGTACCATAGAAACCTTTAAATGAAAAGCCGTAATTTTTTTACTCTCAGATATTTAATAACAAAGAATTCAAGGAGAGTTAGATACTGACAATCTTCTGTGGATTTATAGTAAATACCGTGAAGATTAACATTCATTAAAAAAGTTAAGTTTTAGGTAAGTTAGGTAGTATTTACCTATAATAAGGCATACTTTATCAATACCAAATATTATAATAATGGTTGGCTGGTGATAATGTTATTTTGCATTAAGCTCGCTATTGTACACAAATGTTTATGTAGTAAGATTTTTTAAATAAAAAAAAAGCTACCAACCATTTGTAAAAATGCCTGGGCAGTCCGTAAGGAAACAAATTTCGATAGAAGACATCTTAGTTAGACCCGATTGAATGCCTTCGGTGTGTCTAGGCTACATGCCAATGCTTCCCCCTGACTCTCAATGGCTAGTCCTGATCGGTGTTTAAGATACAGCGTCAGCGTTCGAGTAACAATTATATACCCTGAAAGTCATATAGGCGAAACTTACCAGTAAATCATTTTTCTTTGTTATTATAAATTACTAGCTTCTGTTAGCGTCTCCGCCCACGCTAAATTTGATTGTCGGCGTGAGATTTTTACAGCAAATCTTTGATAATAGCTACTGTGATTATAGTAACAAAATTTGATATAGTGTAGCAATAGTTTGTTTAGGTGAGATTTGATTATGTTTATCCAAAAAATAAAAATAGTGTTTAATAGCTTTGAACATTTAAAAGTGTTATGTTTTTATGCATTTAATTTAAAACAATGTCTTTTGTACATCACTGAGGTAATTAATAAAAACACCATTTTGTAAATAAATTTGATTTCGATAATCAGTACTCAATCAAATTCAAATGGCTAAAGGACTAAATTCTGAAGGTACATCCTGGTATATAAAAGTCGGATAAAAACCGACTTGATTGACTACTGACAATCAAAATTAAATTTATTTTAGGAAATCATATATATAATATAATCAGAAAATACATAGACAATGTAATGTACATATACAAAATGAAAACAAATGGTTTTGGATGACGTTTAAAAATAAACAAAAACTGACAAGCAGCCAAAAAGGAAGACTTTATGGGGACTTTATTACAATATACATATATTGTATGGGACCCCTTTTAAATATTTATTTTTTTCTATTTTTAGTATTTGTTGTTATAGCGGCTACAGAAATACATCTTCTGTGAAAATTTCAACTATCGAACTATAACGGTACATGAGATACAGCCTGGTGACAGACGGACGGACCACGAAGCCTTAGTAATAGGGTTCCTAATTACTTTTCAGGTACGGGACCCTAAAAAACGACCTCTCATTAGGTGAACTAAGGACCTTGTTAGAGCTGCAAGTCACTGTCTAAGTATGTTTTTGAAATTCAAAGAAAGGAGGCTTGTTTCAAGCAGTGGACGTCAAGCGACTGATATGGTGATGCTCAATTAGTATACTGGTACTCATACAGAGAAACTTGAATAGTATTGTTTCAAGTCGCATGTAGTCAAAGGCTAATTCTTTGTTGAAATTACCCGATCCTGTTCATCTTGGATACCATATAGTGCTTTTATACGTTCTTGGTCAAGTACAGGCTGATCTATGACTGCTTACGCAAAAAGCAAAAAGAATAAAAAAAAATTATTTGTTATCAACTAACTGGCCTACAAACGCTATTTGTTATTTAGACTACCTACGCTTGAAATATTTCCATAACTTATTTATATTACATATCTCTATTAGGTACGTTCAAACCGACGCATATATTTTTAGGTTTTTTTTGAAAGCAAGTAGATTATGCATGCCAACGAAAACGTTAACTGTAAAATCTATCTTCTATACATATATAATGCTTTGTCCTGAAAGACTGACGGATCAACGCACATCCTAAACCGCTGAACATAAATACCTGAAACTTGAGGGGTGTGTTCTTTGTATGACGTAGGCATCCGATAAGAAAGGATTTCCCGAGCAGGTCAAGTGCGGGTTTGACTCGCGCAATAAGGGTAAACCGATTGTAATGAAATTTTGGTAAGTTGTTATACACACGCCAGGGAAGGTTTCTGAGTTAGTACAACCCTTTCACAATAGGTTGGCACGGCTGGCAGTTGTTTTAAAATAATAAAACACCGTTCGCCGGGCCAACCACTCTAATCATTATTAAACAATAAATATATATATATATATATATATATATATATATATATATATATGCGCAGACAGACTGACAGCCGCGACGGAGTATTTTCTTTATCGTTCTGCATCTTTCTTTTTGTCTTTTGTCTATTTAATTATGTATGAGTATATTATCTGCTTACATATAATATGCATAGTAAACTTCTGAATTATTATCAAACCAATAATAGTAAGTAAGTAAGTTGTCTTAATAACTTTTCTTATAAATAAAAACATCCATAAATTACACTGTATTTATAAATTACAGGCGATTTTACGAATACACCATAGTAATGTAATACAGACAATAAAACTCCACTCAAGACACTTTCCACTGGATAACCCAAGGACATGCATAAATTTACTACATCAACTCGGTTCGTTCTCTTATCTGCATACGTAATGTCACCAATGTAGACCAATATACACCTCTAAATACACTTATATAATTTGCGGTAATTCGTTAAAGAAAAAGGTATTTATTATAAATCTATAGGTTTAAATGGAATTAAATTGCTATAAGCTTTTGTGCTTCTTACTCATATTGTGTCTGTCTTAAATATAATGCATCTCAAACTTCATTGCTAAAATTAAGATTGATTTGATCAGATTTTTCAAAATTTAAATTTTGTGTAGCTAACTAGCTAGCTAGCGATGCCATGATAATACTAGTTTCACTTTAGAATTAGTTTTACTTTTTTTATTAGCACTTTTATTGGTTTTAATGGAGATAGTTTGTTAACATCGATTGTTGTTCCGTTGATGAATAAAACGTTAATAAATTTAATCTTTTATTTAATATTACCAGAATCTCAAGGATCGCAATATTTGATTGATAATAGATATTATAAGTATAAGAGAATGTTGTTATTGTATTATACATAAGGAGAATTACACTCTTAAAAGCATATGCGTTAGATAAGTTATGTAAATTGAGTTGATGTAACTATGATTCTTTTTACAATGTTCTTATCTGCTTTAGATAAATATACTGATTGACTAAGGTTAAGGGTTAAAAATATTAAAGAAAAGGTAATAAAAAATAATAAAAAAGTGTAATAAAATCATTTTTACCATTTAACAAAGAAATTTAACTGTTTACTGTTTGAAGGTATTTCTACTTCATTTCGGATGGCAGGTGTTCTTAATGCTTTTTTGTCTTCATATAATATCCAGCTAAAAAAAATAAAGTAATAATTAAATCAATTCATAGTAAATAACCATAGTGATAGAATAAAACATTTTATGACTTACGAGAACACGGCAATAGCAGGGAGGATCATGATAACAACTACGAGAAACAATGCACCTGGTAACACCTTCATAGTAGCTATATAAAGTTTCGAGTACAATGGAACAAACACCAATGGCGATAGGTTCTCGATCAAAGTTATTAATGATAGAGCTTTCCCTGTTAACAAAAAAAAAATTATTTTTTAAGCTTAACTAATTATAAACTTACATGATACTTTTAAGTTGAAACTGGATGTTTTTGTGAGTTTACAAATGATACATATTAGTCCAATATTAGTTAACTTAGAGTCAATAAAAGCCAGCCAATTTTCTGTAAATATGTGACAACTAAAATACTTCACCTACATAGTAGTATGGTTATATTAAGTAAAGTGCCAGTCATGCCAGTCCATTTGTGGACGATTTTAATAATAAAATGATTTTTTTCGGGTTACATTAATTGTTGATGATTAAGGATAAATATTTAGCTTTAAAATTTATTCACATTTTTAAGTTATAGCTAAAATTAATTGGTTCCTAAGGGAATAGCTTTTTTTGCGGGTGATTTTTTTTTTTTTTTAAGACTTAAGGGCTCGATACCGCAAGTGAGTTTGGAATCGTCGACAATTCTCACAGCCCGTCGTTGAACCGAGTCAAAAGGGCCAAGCTGGTATCCGGGTGCACCTGCCCAGAGATGGCAGCAGTACTCCATATGGGGCCGAACTTGCGACTTGTAAAGTAACAACCTTTGCCCCGACGTGAAGCACTGCTTCGCTCTGTTGAGTACACCAAGTTTTTTGGACGCCAGCTTCACCTTATCTGATAAATGATCCCGGAACTGAACATCGCTGGTGATGTCGACACCAAGGATCCCAATGCTCTTGGAGATGGAGAGGGGAGTGTTCTGGAATTGTGGGACTACAGTGAATGGAGTTTTCTTAGCGGTGAACGCGCACACTTGTGTCTTTGTAGGGTTGAATCGGACCAAGTTTACCCGTCCCCAGTCAGAGACCTGGGACAGTGTGGTCTCGATTTGAGACACAAGTTCTCCGCGGTTTTCCTCCACAACGGAACGAGGGATGTTTGCACGACCCGTGTAAAAAGCGTCTCCAGTACTGTCATCTGCATAGCAATGTATGTTGTTCATGTCCAACATGTCATTGATATGCAGTAGAAACAGCGTAGGAGACAGCACAGAGCCTTGCGGGACACCAGCATTAATGTCCATGCTATCAGAGCAACTACCGTCAACTACGGCTCGTATGCGTCTGCCGGACAAAAAGCTAGCCACCCATTTGCACAAACCCTCGGGCACTCCGTAAGATGGCAACTTCGATAGAAGACCGCGGTGCCAGACCCGATCGAACGCCTTCGCTATGTCCAGGCTACATGCCAATGCCTCCCCCTGACTCTCAATGGCTAGTGCCCATCGGTGTGTGAGATACACTAGAAGGTCACCAGTCGAGCGACCGTGGCGAAAGCCATATTGACGGTCACTGACCAGATCGTGTACTTCTAGGTATCTTAGAACCTGTGTGTTGATCACACACTCCATCACCTTAGAGAGGAGAGACGTTATAGCGATAGGCCTGTAATTCGATGGATCTGATCTATCGCCCTTTTTGGGCACCGGGTGCACATTCGCAGTCTTCCATGAAGACGGAAATTGCCTAGTGTGATACCGTAAGATAACATTTCCACTATGTCGTAGCGGTTCTAGGAACAAGGTAACAATTCCTTTCGTGAATCCATAGCCATTCTGTTACTTCCCATGGTCTGTTTCCTTGACGACAAATTGTCTCTATACTGTCCGTGTTTTTTATGTTTACACTCGACAACATTAAAACGATTTCGGTACAGTGCATTTATTTTTATTAGTATATTTTGCAGTTTTTGGAGACCGTCATCTCATCATTTAATCTTGCATCTTATGTGATGCCAATTTTGCGCAAGCTTTCATAGCATACCGTGACTCTTTGTTTCTTTACATAATTTATATCTAAGTACAATTGTACAAACATGTTGGGAGTGCACGCTCCTAGACATGACTCAAAGACGCCTCTCGATGCCTCGTCATAGATGGCGGCAAATCGCAGTGCGCACATTACTATGCTGACTCAGCACCCACACAGTTAATACCCTGTAACATTATGCTCGCAAAACTCCTTACAGACGTGAAGACCCACAGCACAAAGTGCAGGTCTTTCTCCTATATCTCATTTACACATACCAGTCCAAAACAGATTTAATTCACAGGCAGAAGGGTAGCGTTTCGTGCTAGTGGGACAGATAATAACACAAAATACTTTTTATCCCAGTCAGTCAATGGAAAGGCGATGACTCAATTCCAGCGGGTAAAGCCTATAATATTGCGAACAAAATATTACTTCCTGGTTACAGGTGAATAGATGAACTAAATATAATTCATGTCAACTGTTGACACTTGAAAAATGTTTATTATTCTACTTTGTTATGTGTAGTGTTAACTGATAAGAAAATATAGCAAAATATTTCGTTTACCCATATGATTGACATTTTAAATATTTTCCCACGAAATTGTAAATAAATCACTGTACATTTTAAAATTATTGTAATAGGTGTTCAACGAAATATTTAAAATAGTAAAATTTTGTTATAAATTTTTTTTTTTTTTTACCTATCTCATCAGGATTAACTATTTTGGACATTATGGATTTCGAAATCAAATGTCCTAATCCACTTAGCATATCCAATAGCGTCCCTGAAAAAAAAAACTTAATTAGTTACAATTTAAACTTATTTTAGAATATAAGAATTATAATGTTATACTAGACTTTGCCAGCGGCTCCGCCCGCCCTGAATTCGGTTATCGGCGTGGAACTCCTTAATTATCTACATAATTATGCGTCCAGCTTACGTCTACGGTTGCATGCACGGTGGCGATCAACGTGCGTTCAATGTCAGTTTGAAATAGTCGAAATAGTGTTTCGTCGGGCGTAAACGGATTAGGTCGCGTAGTAGCAAATAACTTCTGATCACAAGTTGATTGCGTCCGTGAACGCAACCTAAACGATTAACTTTAAGCGGACCTAATAAAAAAAAATTGTAATAATTCAAAATAAATTATAAATAATTTTAAAACTTAAAGGAAACAAGTTCGTTTGTTGAAGGTCGACATTGTAAATATCTGTATACAAAAAATACTAAAGTGTTCAACTTTTTTGTTTTAAAATTTGTATTTTATACATTTTTTTCAAATATATGATTAGATATACTTAATATCATAAATACAATATTAATAAAATTAAATAAACCTAAAAAATTAATAGATTTTTTTTTAGGACTGCAATCAAATTAATAATAACGAAATTTTCTATTTTACATTATTTTATTTTTATTTATTTGGAAAAGCAAACGGTTTTTATTATTAAATTAAAATAACTCATGATTAATCAATCCAATAATCATTCTTAACTCCATACTGTATACAGCTATCCAAAAGTAAGTATAAAAACGTAAAAACAATAATCCGAGGTCGAAAAACTAATAATAAACGTTTATTATTAGTTTTTTTAAGGTTATAACTACTAAGTCTTTACCATAGGCATAGAGAACTGGACAGCGCATTTCCTAGCCGACTGCGGAAAGAGAGGACAAGCAAAAATTGTCGCAGTATGACAGAGAAGAAGCTTACCAGTAGTCTCTTGTCTCTTTCTAAAATGTTATAATAAATATAAAAAAAGGCGGTTATTGAAAGTAAAAAAGAGACCACAGGTTCACTTTGTCTCTTTCTAAAGCATGGTCAATTTTGTGGGGCAATTGCGCAGTCATGCTTGCAATTGCTAGCAATGCGGCACAAAGAGCACACAACAATTATAACATGGGACGCATACGGAGTGAACACTATAAACGAATGCACGGTCCGTTATTGGACAAGTTTTTAGCAAAGTGCATCAAAATATATTAGAATACAGTTTATTCATAAGCAGTGTTGGTAGAAATAGTAAAAGAATTTTCAAATTTTAAATTTAGAGGTAACATTCAAAATTTTAGGATCCGTCAATTTTAAAACCATACCAGATACAGATAAACGCTTTCCTTTTTCAAAAGTTTATGCGGACATAGTCGCGAAATTGCTAGTCTTCCCGTAAAATTTTATCATATTCGATCCAAAGACGGCGGATTTATAAGACTGAGACATATGGACGGATGGACATGACGCAATTTTAAAGGTAGGTGGCATATTTGCCTTGTCTTAATAATCCTAAAACCAGTCAATTAGTACCGCTCAAGAATTTTTAGCAAACTTGCAAATATATTCACATTTTTTTAATCAGAATTAATAATGTACTATTTAAAAGCTAATCAGAAATTATGTTGATATCAAAATGCTTCATTTTAGAAGGACACTACCATTTTAACACGTTGTCTGCGCGTTTGGTGTACATACAATTTGTGAAAATGTAATTGCGTAATAGAAAAATCGATAATCCCAAAACCTTAATATAATAGAGCGCTTACCTATATAGAAAATAGAACCATTAGGAGCAAAACAAAATAAAACTGAGCCTGCAATTTTAGATATTCCAGACAATATTCCAAGCAGAGAATCATTCCATTTCCATATTTTACTAAAAAGAGTTAATGAAGATATTAAGCCTGTAAAAAATACAAAACTTTAATTAACACCCATGTATTTTAATAAAGATATAATTACCTATTACAATTTGTGCCAAGTAAAACGCTCAGATTTTTTTCTAGATCTGTCTACTAGTACTGTAAACATATGTTTTTATTGCAAAAGATAAGTCACAATAATTTCACTACAATAAGTAAAAAAAAAAACTAATAAATCCGTCAATTCAGTAAGATCTTTAAAATTAATGTTTGTCACACAATATTTTGTTATAATGTGACAATCTGCCTCAATCAGCTGCCAGCAACCTTTGTATTAAGGCTGCGTCCTACCTAGAATGTGCAGTTTTCTGCTCTTTTCCGAAATACATAGATTCCATTGTGCCATTAAACACCGTAAAAATAATAATATCCATCTTAAAATTATATACACACTCTTTTACAAAAACAGTAGGTATGTATATGTTTTGAGATATCTGTTTAAACATCGCTTTAAAATAATAACCTCCGACCCTCTAATGTATATTAATTTAAAATTCATAACTCCTTATTAACTAGTAGAGAATATCACATTGGATATAGAGTCCAGCAAATTTTATGTAGCAATTAACATAAAACAAGGAATGTATACATAACGTCAATATTAACAATATCAAAATGTGATTTGGGGCTATAATGTCTAAAAAAATAATGTAGAGACTGAAGGGTCAACAAATACTTACCAATCGTGTGAACCAAAATGTTATAAGTTTGAAATAAACTAAACTGTAATTCTTCCCAATTAAATCGGTATCTAGTCATCATATATAAAAAGGTGTACAAACCTGAAAATAAATTCTTTGTTACTAAAATTCATTAATAAAATTTTAAGAGTGTTTGTTATCATTTTGAAACCACTCAACCGTTCCTATATATTGGTAATAGCCTTTTTCTGCATTTTATAATATTTTTTTTGTATTAAATAATAAAATAAATCTAATAACTTATATTATGTACTATTCTTATATAAATTATTAGTAAATACATAATTAAATTAAAATTTAAATATCCCAAAATCGTATACTAAAAACTAAAAATATTTACCTATAAAATAATAACCATAGAAATAAAACTAACAACAACAGAAAAAGGAAATAAAATAAAATCTTATAGCTTTAATTTTTGGAAAAATAATCGCTAACTAGCGCCGCCGTTATTATCCAATCCGCTGATATCAATTCTTTTCTTTTTGTACAAAGCTTATTTCAAAATTTTTTGTAAGGAGAACCCCTTTAATTTTTAATTTTATTAATATTTATTAGGAAACCCGCCATAATTACACATATTCTGTAAAGAATCAGGCTTCTACCTACTTTAGTGTAAAAGGTAGAGCCCATTAAAAGTACGACAAACAAACCGACATGTAGATAGCGTAGGCTTAGTTATAGGGTTGTGTTGCCACCCATTCAGTAAGGAACCTTTAAAATTGTTACTTATTATAAGAAATAATTAAAAAAAAAAAATAACTTTATAACTAAACTACTTACTATTAAATGGACCATAGGTAACAATAACAACACATAACAGAAGTACAACACACAACTTCCTATTGTTTGACCTTTTCTTTATGATAACTGACGTAAGCTGTTTGATTATAGAGAAGTCGAAAAATGTACGCAAAATATGCCAACCACATTTATTATCGTGCTGTTGACAAAAGATATAATATTATATACAATAAAATAAACCAAAGTTAAAGAATGATAAAAGAATCCGTTTAGAAATAGCAAGTACCTTTCCACTTGTCAAACATGTCCAAGCTTTAATTTTACTTCCGAACATCTGTTCCAAGGTGGTGTAAAGTTTTTTGTGTCAAAAGTCTCAGTCTCAGGTTTTACACAGAGGTTTTTTTTTATTACGTAAGCGAGCACAAAAAAAAAAGAATTTTGGAAAATTTATTCCTTAAGGGGGTAAAATAGGGGGTAAATCCGTCGTTGTAAAATGTAAATGTAAACATTGGTATCTAGGAACAAACTCACTGAGTAAGTAGGTACAACCTAGTAATACTATTTATTCTTTGATTTATTTTCCTAGGTACAGTATCCAAGTTTTGTCGGAATCATAGTTTATTTAAAACATTATTTAAATTCAGATGCACATGTACATTTTGGAATCTTATATCTTCAGGAAAAAAAAATGAAATAATTGACAATTAAAATGTAATATTAACATACCTCTTTGTGTTCTGCATTCCTTTTAGTATCTTTCACAAAAATTGTAAGGTATAGTAAGTTGATTGTATGAAGAAGTATGATAAATCCATAAGAGCCATAGTATCCAAACTTTTTTAATAAAATGCCACTTAATGACGCACCAATAGGGTATCCCACATGGCTACAAAAATGGATAACACCAATCCTGAACGTTCTTGTCTCTTTGTTTGTTATAAAACTGACATAGGACATTGAAGATAGTACAAAAATACAGGATCCTCCTCCTAAACAGTAAAAAATGGCTTCGCTAAATGTTAGAAAAATAATACCCAGTTCGTTAAAGAAAAACGTTTGTATTAAATCACTGATTGGCATTAAAATATGGCCAATGATACCAACAACCAGAAATATCTTCCTTCGACCTGTTTTGTCTAACCAAGTCCCAACAAAAAGTGTCATCAATGCGGGAATTGTTGCTGTAAGGTACGTCTTCCATGACAGAGCTGAAGCTAACAATTTGTGAGTTTCGACCTCATATTCGTTTTGCTCTTTAATTTCTTGTCTTCTCAGAGCTGTGCATATTTTATCGGTCAAGTTTAAATCAACACGACATGCTTTCTCTAAACTTAAATTTTGAGTTGAAATAGATGTCATCATGTACGTAATTGAAAATAATAATACGCTGGGTTCAATTGTTATATTTTTCTTAACATCATACCATATATTTTGACACTTTCTTCGTTTATTGGAATTATTATTGTGTAGGTACTCTTCTTTTAGAGGATCCGTTTCTGCAGGACCATCGATAGCTGCCAATTCTATCTTCCCATCCATTTTATTTTCTTTATAACGTTCGTTAGTTTAAGGCTGTCGTGATTGTAATAAAATATTTAAAAACAGTTGGTCACCTTCTAAAGGCTCGTGGTAGTGAAAATAAAACAACAAACTATTGTATAAAATACATTTTCCATATATTTATATTCAACCCAGATTTCTATAGTACCTACTATCTGTCCCAAGTGGTTTTACGTGTTTTGCTTTCTACCTTATTTGAATAATAACATGCTCAAATACGAGGAACTACCAGTATCTGTACAGTCCACATCATAGATTTTGAAAGCGGAAGCACTTCTGAGGCTTTTTGTTTCTGTCACACTTAAGAGTATCGGATTCGCAGCGCGCTCCATACAACAGGATTTTTCTCCTCTGATGAACATCAATCCCTCAAACTCAATGTTGTTTGTTTTAACAAGACCAGACAACTAATATCTAGGTCTGTGGTGTTTCAGTTTTACGTTAAACTGTGTAGTTCTAAAATTATTAGAGTGCAAAAACTTGTAATTTATGGTCAAAACAGCTGTAACTTCGTGCATATTATACACTATAACAAAAATTTCCGAAAATTTCAAAGCACCACAGACCTAGATAATATAATAAATTTTCTAAATAAAGAAACTTTACTGTCATTCTTACTAAATTAAATGAATAAACACAATAATTCGAAACACAAAAATCATTAGTCAAATTTGCAAAAATCGAATTCTATCATAATGCTGGCTCGCTTGACAAACACGGGGGGCTTGAGACGGGGGAGATGAGGCGAGGCAGCAGCCAAAATCAGTCGCGGGCCATCCGTGAGCGAATCTTTACTTGTTTTGCGTTTGACGTAAGTAGGTAGGTACTGTAGATGTTACGACCTCTTGTTAAGTATAAAGTAAAAAGTTATAAAGTAATTTTAAGTTATAAAGTATAAAGGAAGTAAATATGCTAGCGAACGCTTTTACGCAGCAAATACTTCGTAGTGTTTTTATGAAAATATAATAGATGGTGTCAGTGTGTTTTTAAATAAAAACAATCGGAATTTCGAGTTAATCATTATTTTTATATTGATTGATATTCCAGTGAAAATTATAGATCGGAATTATAGATAGAGTCTATATAAACTTGGAGGGTCGATTCCTGTCTCTATCAGGGAGCCCTAGAATTTGTAGAATGGCCTAATATTGCCAGTAGACTTAGGGTAAGATACTCCAGTATCCAAAATGCACTGAGCATCGCCACCATTGCGATTAAATGTAGATATTACCCAATGTACCGACACGAAGACCCGAGGCCTATTGAAGAATGGCCTAATGAAAGAAGACGTACTGCAGGGCAGGTTCTGGAATTGTTATTGCCAGATCACTGGCGCAATTATCTCTCGGTGCATAAAAAATTTGATGAAAGCACATCGTACGAAGAGATCATAAATTGTTTTAAGGCAAAAGTGTCCCCAGGTGACCCCACCCAATATTTTTATACAATGCCACAGAGTGAGAGAGAAGGTATAGAGCCTTACCTATATCGTATTTTAAGTCAGGCTGCTAAATGTAACGTTAAAGATGAGTGCATCATAATAAAGCGGTTTGAGGATAGTGTTTCCTTGCCATGGAAGAGGAAAATCGAAATGCTTTGCCTACTTTCGTTGGAGCAATTAACAAAAAGCATTGAAAAGTCAGCAGGGAAGACTTCTGCTAGGCAGGTAGAAAATAATTTGTCTAGTAATGTGCAAAAAGTAATACCTACTCTTTTTATAGCCACCCGCGAAGCGCTGGTGATGGAGCGAGAGATGTACCACGACGCTCACCATACAATATGCGACGCAGAAATTTGTGAAGCGAGTATAGTGCATGCGGTGAAGTACAGAGGGAAGAAATTTTATATAGTAGACAACAACCACAGGAGGATTCCAGTATGTCGAATTTTAATTTTTATTATTAGAATACACAGACATGCACTATAAATGAGTATGCTAGCGAGTTTCCTGTAGCAAAGGATGTAGAATATGCGTGGTCATATACACAACCAGCAGGGGGCTTATGTAGTAGTACTGAACAGGATAGGTATTTGGAAGGCGAATGGGGAAGCCAAAATAATTATATTCAGCATGAGTATGATGAAAATAGGGAAGAATATGCTGTCAATTATAATTTAATTAGGGAAAAACCTAATTTATTAAGGGTTCCTATTGTGTTACGAGGAGAGAGGTTATCCTGTATTGTGGACACAGGATCCGAGGTATCTATTTTACCTATGGGAAAATTTAAAGGCTATTCTCGGATAGGAGAAGGCGGCAAGAAGAAGGAATATGTATGGTATCCGCCAATGGAGCCATATTCCAAGGATATAGATTGCGTGGCATCTATATCAAAATCGCCGAAGAAGCATTTGAAGTTGATTTTTTTGTGGCGGAGGATTGTCAATTTCCCATTTTAGGTTTAGATTTCCTGTATAAATATGACTGTTCAGTCAATTTAAAGGGACAAAGTATGTCCATTGGAAATAAGGTATTTGTATCTTTCCCTAGGTTAAAGGCATGTCATGAAGCCGGTGCCGAAAGATGTATATAGTGTATTGTCAACAAAGGTGTTAAAGTGTGATTTGCATGATGTAGGTATTTTAGGGCATAAGGTAGAATTTTATATCTCTAAAGAGTTAAATAGAGTAGAAAGGGATAGATTGTATTCTATTTTATCGAATAACAAAGATAGGTTTGCATTCGATAAGTTTAGGTTAGGTAGATGTAAGATGGCCCCAATTACGATTGATTTAATCGAAGATACGCCTGTATATCAACAGCCGTATAGGACGTCAAGTGCTCAGCAGAAAATTATTGCAGATCAAGAACAAGAATTATTAAAATTAGGGCTAATTAGAGAGTCACGTAGCGAGCATGCGATATTGTATTGTATTAGTTAAGAATGATGAAAAGAAATGGCGATTTTGCGTTGATTATCGCAAAATGAATAAAAAGGTGAAAAAGGTTCCATGTCCTGTCACGCGGATAGAAAAGGTATTACAAGGAGCGCAATATTTTTGCGAGATAAATTTAAATTTAGGCTATTTCCAATTGGAAATAGAAGAAAAGGATAGGTATAAAACAGGGTTTATGTGTAGTCAGGGTAGTTATGAGTGGAACGTGTTACCATTCAGAATGAAAAATAGCCAAGCGTTTTTCCAAAAGACAATGAATCTTGCGTTAAAAGATTTGTTAGGGAAAGGTGTATTGGTATATGTTGATAATATAATTATTTATCACGAGAATTTAGTACGGTTAGGTCAATTGTTAGAAGTAACTCTCCAAAAGCTTCGCGAAGCTAACTTAACGTTGAAACCGTCCAAATGTACGTTTGGTTTCACACAATTGAAATTATTAGGGCATGTTGTATCAAGTGAGGGAATATTGCCCGATCGAGTAAAGTTAGGTAGGTTAGATAGTATAAAAACGCCGAAAAATAAAAGGGAAGTTAGGTCGCTAGTAGGTTTTTTATCATACTGTAGGAAATTTATAGCTAATTTCGCTAAAATCGCGTTACGGTTAACTGATTTAACGCGTAAGAATCGTAAATTCTCTTGGGGGGAGCGGCAAGAAGAAGCGCTGCGAGAGTTAATTAAAGAGATACAGAAACCTCCATTATTGCGGTATTTTTCGGAAGAGGAAGGCATTATAACGAAAATTGCAACCGATGCGAGCGATTTGTGTCTAGGAAAAATCCTTATGCAAGGAAAGTCGGAAAAAGAGATGCTACCCGTGATGTTTGCATCCAGAAAATTATCGGCAGCTGAGTGAAATTACTCAATTACCGAAAAGGAATGTCTAGCATTAGTGTGGGCACTAAATTTTTTCAGAAGTTATATTAGGGGTAAAGCGTTACAGGTGGATACAGACCACAATGCATTGTGTTGGTTGGCAACCAAGCGTAATAAAACTGGCAGAATTGCAAGATGGGTATTAGCTTTGCAAGAATTTGATTTTTCAGTTAATTTTGTGCAAGGAAAAAGCAACTTAGCGGATTATTTATCCAGGTATCCACTAGAAGGAGATGATTCAGGAGAATCACCAAAAGATTTTGAAGATAATTTAGTAGTGCTAGCCATCCATCAAAATCAATTGCTAGAAGGGCGAAATAGGGATGATTTTTGTGTAGGGGTACGTCAACGTTTGGTGAATCGCGGAATAAATCGCTATAAAGGATTTTTAGTTCGCGACGGCATGCTAATGCATTTACGCAAATTTTTAGGTAGAGATGTGTATAGGCATGTAATACCTAAAGATCTCGTGTATGAGGTTTTAAAGGAAATACATGATGATTCGTTGACAGGCGGTCATTTAGGGTTATTTAAATGTTTAGGGAAATTTCAAGAACGATTTTTCTGTCCAAATGCAAGACAAGTTATTGAAAATTATATAAAAACTTGCATGGTATGTCAGAAAAGGAAAAAATGTAGACAAAAAGAATGTTTGGAGCCGGTAACGCCTAGGTCAGTGGTAGAAAAGTATCACGTAGATATACTAGGACCATTGAAAGTAACAGCGCGAAGGAATCGATATGTGGATAGTAGCAATTGATTCATTTTCTAAATTCATGATAGCCAGGGCCATCACAATTTGTAATAAGGAAAATGTGTTGAGATTCTTAGAAGAAGATATATTTCTGACCTCTGGTACATGTGTGGAAATATGTACCAATAGAGCTTCAGTGTTTCGATGCAGATTAATGAGCATGAACTTAGAGTTACACGGGGTTCGTCATATTAAAAGTAGTATAACTCACACTATGTCAAATGGCTTAGCTGAAGTAAATATAAAAACGATCACGTCTATGTTGTCAAAATATGATAGTGAGAGACAAGATAGCTGGGACTTAATTTTACGCAAAGTCGTACATGCGTATAATATCTCTCCGCATCATACAATTGGTTTCTCACCTTTTGAAGTGTTTCTAGGAAGAAGTCCGAAAATGGAAACGGATAATAATTTAGGAAATCGAGGTAGAATACCTTTAGAATCGAGAGAAACACGGGATGAAGTCCTACGTCAAATAGTAGAAAAAGTTAGGCATAGGATAATGCGAGCGCAGCAGCAACAAAAAGTTGTATTTGATCGTCGGGCGAAACCGAAAAATTTGGTTGTAGGAGATGTATTATTGTTATATTTTGATAAACGACGAACAGGGTTCTCATATAAATTAAAGAAAATTTATAAGGGTCCGTATGAGATTGTTAGGTTAGTTAGGCATTAGAATGCGTTGTTGAGAAATGTACGTACGGATAGACAGGTAGGTCCTGTACATTTAAATAGGTTAAAAGTATTCCGTCCGAGATTAACCTTATAAATAGGTTAATTCAACCAACTTACTTGGTAAAAGAAATAAACGGACAGATCGATTTATTTATATATAGATAATGAAGTCAGGGTATAAAGCTAGTCAGGCTAGTTTTAGTAAACTTTTCTGACTAGATTGGTTTTTCAAAATTCAGAAGGTCTAGTAACGGACATTGTTAATATTTGAATGGTAATTTAGGTATTTTAGATGGTTTAGGTAGATTTTTTTTTTAAATGAAGAAAGTCTAGTAGCGGACATTGGTAATATTTAAGTTTTAATTTAGGCATATAGAATATTTAGGTATGTGTAGGTTTACTAAACTATATTAGGTTAGCAAGAAATGCTTGAGAGAAATAGATAATTTCTTAGAAGTTTAGAAGTTTGAAAGTCAAAGTCGAGTGATAATGAAATGTCATTAGAGGATATCATGAAAAGTTATCCGATAAAATACAATAGGTGTAGAGCGTATGATGTTTATTGAAGTCGTCATAGCAAAAAAGGTTTGCTAAAGTAAAGATTAGAGAAGCGAGCCATGTTATTTTAGTTGTCATGGTAACGTAAAATAATAGGGTATTTTCATTTTGGTTGTATTATAATGGTTGGTAAATGTCAAAATGAGGTTTTGCTACAAATAAATGGTTAAAGATAGAATAGAAGAAATATGATAGAAGAAGGCTGTAGCCTAGCCATAAAGCGGAATATAGAAATGAGTAAAGAGGAAGAGAAGGTCACCAAGTCATGAGTAACTTGTACCTTGTACTAAGTACACGCTGGAGGTTAGTAAATATTGTAGGAGCATAGATTGAGGTAAAAAGAGTTTATAGGAAACGAGGGTTTAGTAAGTTGATAGTTGTAGGAAGTAGTCATACTAGTAGGATTTAGTAGAGAACTGTAAGAAATTTTAATAGGTGTAGTTAGAAAAAATACAAAGTTGTTATATAAAAATAGCTCAAGCATAAAGAAGTTTGAAGTTAGATAAGGTTCCGTAGGGAATATGTTATTGTGAGATGTGTGTAGGATGACAGTAGTCAGTATAGGACGAGCGAATTCTGATGTCGAGGTTATATTTGTTAATAGATAGGGCTAAGACAGATTGATGCTAGTCGGTAGTAGGGTTCCGTAAGGTGATTCATTTTATTGAATTTAATTATTATATATTAAAAGATAGGATTTCTTAAGTTAAGGTTCCTTAAGATTAGTGAGTTTAGTATGGATCGTTTCCACTAGGAAAAGGGTTAGATAAAGTCAAGACGAGTTTTAGTTTATTTAAGTAAGGTTCGGTAGGTAGATTTTTATAATAAAATTAAATAAATAAATAAAAAGGTATTGTAAAGAGTGAATTGATTTGAGGAGATATAGGGTTCTGTATATTGGTTTTTGCATCTTATAAATATTTAATGGCATAAAATATTGTCAAGGGTGAATAGGTATAATGTGTAGGAATCCGTAGGTTAATGATTTATTAATATAGATTGATGAGTAAAATAGGTTAGAGCCAAGTACGAACCATTGATATTTTAAAGGTATTATAATGAGACATATGGTTGAAAGTTGTTTAGGTCAAGGGTGATCTGTGTCAAGCGTGATTCGATCCAATGGTTTTGGAATAGTGATTATGGTCGAGTGAGATTTAGGTCAAGGGTGATCTAAGTCATTAGGTATAATCTAAATAGGATCCAAGTAGGATTAGGGCCGAGTGTGAGCCGTAGGTGTATAGTATTTTTTTTAGGTAGGATAGCAATTCCTATCCAGGTAGTCAAGTGTGAAAAATGAAAAAAAAAAAAATGTAATATGTCAAGGGTGAACCTTGAGGAAAAAAAATATTTTTTATTCGTTTCCGAATCGAAAATGAAACAGGGTTAAGCTTCGAGGTTATTTGATAAGTATTAGGTATTAGGGTCAAGTATGAGGAGGAATGAGAATTCATTGGAAGTAATTTACGCGACGTTCGTTGTTTTTTTTTAAATGCGAACATGACATATGACTTTAATGAATAAAGGACATAAAGGTTATGGATTTATTAGTATAATGTTTTAATAAGTTAGGGTAATTAAAGGAAATAACTCCATCCTTAAATAATTGGTATGGTGGTTAATTAATTTTGTTATTAGTTAGAAAGGGAAAAGGAAAGTTGTAAATGGAATGGAATGTGTAAAAGTCGTTGCTTTATTAAATGTAAAGGTGTTATAATTTGAAAATATGCGCGATAGGATATACATTGAATTTCTTAAAGAAAAAGAAACTTTGTTTAATTATAATTCAGGTAATGAAAGTTTATGAGATTCTTAGGATGTATGGTAGGTATTTGATGTAAAATAAATATTCTCATAGTTGATGAATTTATTAATTGTTAAGGAGTTATAGGTATTTAGTAAAGTTGTTTATTAGTTTATTAGAAATGGAATAAATATGAGGTACGAGGTTTATAAAGGCTAATGTAAGCCGAAAATAGGAGTTTTTGTGTTATTGCAACATGTTAAAGTAAGTTAGGTAGGTATTACACTTAATGCATGTTGATGCGCTACCAAATCTAGTTAAGATAGGTATCTTAATATTGTTTTTAATTTTGAATTGTTGATGAAAAAGTATAAGCGACTATGAAGGACCATTGTATTTATAGATTGTTTATTATTTTTTTGTGTGCCTTCTTATTCAGAAATATTCAGAAAAGGAGATGCTGAGTTAGGGATTAATTCTAGGTCGATACGGGTAGGTTCTATAACGCAATTTGAATTTAGAATCAAATGAACACTGGTTAACGCGAATGATTTATTGAGCAGCATTACAGTTTTTAACTTGAATTAAAAGTGATAAATGTAAATGGAAGTTAAGAGGACGATAGATTTTGTTTTTTGAGAAAAACTTAAATATGTTTAAAGTAAAGTAAGGTATAGGTTCAATTGTGATTAGCCTTTGGTTTGCTATATTGAATTGATGATAATGTAATTAACGTAGGTTGATAGGGTATTATAGTGTATAATATTTTTGAAGTTTGACTTCAAAAGTCAAAAATTTAAAACTAGTAGATAAGGAGATAGGTAGTGCCATGTCTTTGGATCCTTACCGTGGTTTATCCGGAGGAAAATCAATTAAAAATCTTAAATGGATTCTGATTTAGTTAATTTACCATTTGCATATGGTTTGGCATCGCGTGACGAAGTGTCCCGGTTTTAGGTTAAAATCAGTAGGGTAATGTAGATTACCCGCTATTTGTGATTTCGATGGGTAGTTTATAGGTAGCGAATAGAAAATTATACGCAACAAGTTGCTATAATTTTCTGGCCGATCGGTGGGAAATATGTAGAGGTTAGGACCTCTTGTTAAGTATAAAGGAAGTAAATATGCTAGCGAACGCTTTTACGCAGCAAATACTTCGTAGTGTTTTTATGAAAATATAATAGATGGTGTCAGTGTGTTTTGAAATAAAAACAATCGGAATTTCGAGTTTGTCATTATTTTTATATTGATTGATATTCCAGTGAAAATTATAGATCGGACAAGTCTATATAAACTTGGAGGGTCGATTCCTTCTCTATCAGGGAGCCCTAGAATTTGTAGAATGGCCTAATATTGCCAGTAGACTTAGGGTAAGATACTCCAGTATCCAAAATGCACTGAGCATCGCCACTATTGCGATTAAATGTAGATATTACCCAATGTACCGACACGACGACCCGAGGCCTATTGAAGGATGGCCTAATGAAAGAAGACTTTCGCAGATAAGTTTAAAATTGTATAATAAATCTCCTAGGTAGTCGATGAGTCTAAAGGATGTATACTCCCGATGTCGTCTTTTTATTAGCAGAGATCCCGATACCTAATAAGAAATAGGTAGAAGCAGCTTCTTTACGCCCTAGCACGCTGCAGGTATTTAGCGTAATCTATATAAATAAAAATGAATCGCAAAATTCGATACTAAGTGCGAAACTCGAAGATGGCTGGACCAATTCGGGTAATTTTTTTTGTTATGTTTATAAGTGTTAGGGCAAGGTTTTCATAAAAGAAAAAAACGGTCAAGTGCGAGACGGACTCGCGCACTTAGGAAAACTCAAAGACGGATGGACCAATTCGGATAATTTTTTTGTTGTGTTTGATAGTGTTATGGCAAGGTTTTTATAAATAAAAAAAACGGTCAAGTGCGTGTCGGACCGCGCACTAAGAGTAAACCGATTTTAATCAAATTTTGGTGAGTAGTTATGCACACGCCGGGAAAGGTTTCTGAAAAAGAAAAAAAGGTCAAGTGCGAGTCTGATAGGGTCAAGTGCGAGTCAGGCTCGCGCAAAAAGGGGAAAACGGTTTCAATGGAATTTTGGTAAGTTGTTTTGCACACGCCGGGGAAGGTTTCTGAGAAAGAAAAAAGGTTCAAGATCGAGTCAGCCAGGGTCAAGTTCGACTCGGACTCGCGCAATTAGGAAAACTCGAAGACGGCTGGACCAATTCGGGTAATGTTTTTGTTGTGTTTCATAGTGTTAGGGCAAGGTTTTTATAAAAGAAAAACGGTCAGGTGCGAGTCGGACTCGCACGTTAAGGGTAAACTGATTTTAATGAAATTTTGGTAAGTTGTTATGCACATGTCGGGGAAGGTTTCTGAATAAGTACAATCCGTTCACAATAGGTTGGTGCGGCAGTTGTTTCAAAAAAAGAAACAACGTTCGCCGGGTCAGCTAGTAATACCAATAAATAGCACTGCCTAGAGCGTGCAAAATAATAGTAGGTAATAAAATCAAAAGTGTTACCACTTGATTTGCAATTTATTGACCCTCGATCAGAAAGGATCATGAGTAAGTTACACTTATATAGTACTAGCTTTTGCCCTCGTTATCGCTGCAGAATTTCAACGACAACTCCTCACTTATAGACAAAAAAAACTGACTAACACTTGACGTTTTCAAGTAGCTTATGTCCTTCTTCGGGACTCAAACTATCTCCACGCCAAATTTGACCGCAGTTCCTTCCGCCCTGAATTCGGTTATAGATGTAAGATTTCAACGGAAACTTCTTAATTATAAAAAAACCGACTCACACTTGACGCTTTCAAGTAGCCTATGTCCTTTCTCGGGAGTCAAACTATCTCCGTGCTAAATTTCATCTTAATCAGTACAGATGTTTAAGCGTGAAGAGGTACAAACAAACAGATTTACTTTCGCATTCCTAATATTTGTATGGATTTTTATAATGAATACATACCTATTTAAAAATTTATTAATATTTCCATAATACAACGTTCTTTTACTCTAATATCGGCCAGTAAAGAATGTTCTAAATCGTAAACAAAAGCAGGCGTTATTAGTCTAAAATTGAAAGTTGTATTAAAATAGAAATTATATTAGGTTATATAAGTATTTTCTTATGATTTTTATGTAAAAACTGAATTTGACGAATGATAAAAAAAATAAAATAAAATTATAAAAATTCTATATTATTATTAAAAAATAAATTATTAAAGTGGCAAACTGCATTGTGTATTATAGCAAATAATTATGAACACAATGTTCCACAAAGTTACATGAATAGACTTATTTAGTATTTTGAACATCCTATATTTTATCAGAACAGGTAAATGTGGCCGAGCTTAGGATGTAAGAGTAGCCTAATGTCGGCTGTGATTTTTATAGTCTAATAAAATAGAATAACTTACATTAAAAGGCGGCTGAACTTTGATCATTCAATTAACGGGTATGGAACGCCTTATAAACTATAAGAGTCCTAACTTAGGATACTAATAAATTATAAAATTGCTATATGCTGATAAGTCAATCAGTAGGCAGTGAACACGATTTTTAAAATTATAACTTAGTACTTTTTTTTTTATCCCATTAACGTGGCAAACAAGGTTACGGTCCGCCTGATGGTAAGTGGTCACCGTAGCTTATGGACGCTTGCAACACCAGGGGTATCACTTACGCGTTGCCGACCCTCCAGCAATCTAATAACTTCTTTCTTGAAGAACCCCATGGCGAGCGGTGCGATGGTAGAAAGTAGCCGTGGGCATCATTTCGAACAATTCCTCAGAACACAACCCATTGTACAAGTGGCAGAACACACACAGGGAGTCAAAGTCTCTCCTAAGACTTAAGGGCTCGATACCGCAAAAGAGTTTGGAATCGTTGACAATTCTCACAGCCCGTCGTTGAACTGAGTCAAAAGGGCCAAGCGGTCAATACTTAACTTTATCAACAACTGCGTTTTAACTTTTAAAAAATGTGTTCACTGCCTACTGATAGAATGATGAAATGAAAGGTGATGATAAAGATTATGTAAAGCCGGCGAGGGGCAGCATAGTGCAATTCTGTCACAAATTTGGCAAAAAACGTCAACGGATACCATTCTGGAAATATGTTTTTTTTGTCCACCAATAGCTTACAATAGTTTTCTTACTAATTCCGGACAGTTAAATGGCAATGTTAAATTTTAATGGATTTATTAGTATCCTTAGTTAGGGCTTTTAAACCGTTAATTAAATAACCAAAGTTCGGCCGCCTCAAAATGTTAGTTATACTTTTTTAATAGACTATCAAAGTTCCGGCCGAAATTTGGCTGCTCTAACAGAAATACAGTATGTTAAAATACTAAATAAGTCTATTCATGTAACTGTGTAGAACAGTGTGTTTATATTTTTTTGCTGTAAAACACAATACTGTTTATCAAATTAAAACTACCGTTTGAAATTTCAACAATTTATTTTATTTTATTTATTATTGGTCAATTTTCAAATAATAAGAAAAACAAGAATACATATATAACCTAATACGATTTCTATTTTAAAAGGTATTATAAAGAGTTAAAGTTAGGCATGGTAAAGTTTCAACACAAATAAATAATTTCTATTGATATATTGCCCTTTTTACGATTCGACATTAGGATAGAAGAAGGCCGTAGTAAGGTAAAGAATGGCAAATATTAGGGAAATTTGCCGTACAAAACTTTAAACGCTTATTATTCTTTGTCACGTAATTTAAGATGTTTATAATCACTATATATACTCAATAACATAAAGTGTAAATGTCATATAGCCCGAAAATGCAAATTCAACGGTGGATAACTTCAAGGTTCAGGTATGGTTAGGACTGAAAGTTGCGTTTCATGTTAAGTGGCCGACATTTGGGTGTTTTACCCTACTCCATTTCAAAAAATACTTACCACGAATATTGTATACGAATTACAACTTTTATAGATAATTTTGGTATTATTAATTATATATTGACCGCCAATGTTACATTTATGTTACCTCTCATTTCTTTAGTCAATCAGTAGGCAGTGTACACATATTTTAAAAGTATCAACTTACTACTTAACTTCATCAACAATTTTGTAACGTTATTGCGTAACGTTACAATTATTTTGAAAAATACTAATTAAGTAGCCTATAAGTACCTTTAATATATAAGTATTAATTTAAAAATGGTAAAAGGTAAGTAAATATTTGTACTTACATTTTACCATTATTAACATTATTATGATTTTAAAGTAAATTTTAAAAACGGTAGATACCGTATATGTGGGTCAAAATGTTACGAGGTACCGAGTTACCTACCTATTTTATTATCATCCTTGTTGGTCTCCGTGAAAAGATAAATGAATATGAACTCAGAAACCTCCTCCTATTTCAAAATTCATTCCTGCCTATAAATAAAGAATTATAAGTTTAAAGTCTATATATAGTCTGTAATAGTAGGGACCTAGCTATTTTCTCAGAGAGCGCGCCGAACAGAACGTCTTATACCTTTTCCATTACAACCAATGACAGTCTTTCATACCTATAACTTTTGCGCAAGTGGTAGCAATAAATTAAAATAGTTTTATCGCAATCGGATAAACAATATGGAAGCACATTAAATACTTATTAAATTGAAAAATTAATGATGATAATTCATTTATACTTCGTTAATGCTCAAAATATAGTATTTTTGGGTGAAAGTCATATCGATTATCAGAATACTGACGTTCCAGCTATACGACAAAATCATACCAGAATAAGGCGCGTGGCGCGGGGATAGCGGGTCTCGCGCTCGCGTCGTGTTCGATAGGGACATCAACATTTTAGCAAAAATGTAAAACGCGCGCGGGCGCAGCGAAGTGTATTCTCTTAAGGATACAATTCCAAAGGCATTAGCAGATATTTTATTTCATTAAGAGGGTTCCTAACGTCCACTAGCGCCGCCAATTAATATTTAATTTTCTTCTTTGTGCAAAGCGAATTTAAAAAATGTGCTTATACAGAAATATGTAACCAGCTATAAGCTATTTTTTGAACGTTTGGTAATGTTTCTAGTATAAAACTGTGAGTTGTAGATAGCACTTCTGCTAAAAGTGGCCGTTTTTAGTTTTATCCAAGGAACATAACAATTCACCCTAAAAATAGCTTATAACTAGTTACATATTTCTGTAGACGTACATTATTGATATTCACTTTGCACAAAGAGGAAAATAAAAATATCAATTAGCGGCGCTAGTTAGCAGGGGTAACGATCTTAAGATCTTACTTCATTGAAGAACTATAGACCCAACTTACTGCTGAGTCATGGATATAAGCTGTTTCCAGAGTTATTAAATATCGACTCGAATGCGCAGTCGTTATAGAGACAGTGTAGAACTACGTCTAGTAGTGAAAGCCTTCCAATTGAGATGAATTAACCAGTCTTGGTAGTTTCCGACACTGGTCATTTTGATTGTTTCTGATAAGAGCACGTTCGAACAAACAAACTTCCTAATTTTATATATAAAAATTACATTATAATATAGACAAAAAAAACTCGTTTTTAGGGTTCCGTATCCAAATGGTAAAAAACGGGACCCTATTACTAAGACTCTGATGTCGGTCCGTCCGTCCGTCCGTCGGTCACCAGGCTGTATCTAATGAGCCGTGATAGTTAGACAGTTGGAATTTTCACAGAAAAAAACAGAATAAAATAAATATTTAAGTGGGCATTTTGCTCATTTTTGATCGATTTAATAACGGCAACAGGTAGATGCTTAAAATATTCAACAATTTTTAGTTCTTATTTGCTTTAAAAATAAATTAAAATAAAACAAATATTTAAGAGGGGTTCCCATACAACAAACGTGATTTTTTTCCGTTTTTATAGATAATGGTACGGAACCCTTCGTTCGCGAGTCCCACTCGCACGTGGCCGATATTTGAAAAGAAGATTACAATATGTATGTATATTTACATAAAATTACAATATGTATGTATATTTTGTCACACAGACATAGAAACCGCAATTGGAGGCCATTCATTTAAAACGTCACGAAATTTCTGTCATTTTAGCTTCCCCAAATCTTTCTTTCCACGGCCCTAAATCTTTAATCGATCTGCATTATCCGAAAGAAAATTGCCACTATAGAACCTTTATTTTTGGTTTTTTATATCCTATTTGACCTGTTTATACAATCATATCTAAACTTGGGCAAATTAGCTTGAGTATAGAGTTTTACTTTTACATGAGCGCCTGCTAGCCAAAGAGAATATAATACTACGGAAGATGCTGCTAACGATTAATTTGGTAACGTGGTGACCGCTCTAAGAAAACGGCCAGTTTGCCGAGTAAGATTAGCTAGCTTTGTCAAAAATTGATTCAACCCAATTTATTAGTTATGTATCATGAATTACTAGTTAATCGTATTAATTATCCGTGTGTGGCCGGACTGCGTAAATACAAAAGCGGATGCAATACAGACATAAGCTGTGCTGTAGCGCAGCCGCGTTCGTATATGTAAAGTATAACAAACACTATTACACCACACACATTTCAAAACGGTTTGCAATGTGATCGGCTGTGAATGCAGTCGCTTTTGAAACAGCGTGTAACGATGGTCGTCAACTTAATATTGTTGTATATTTTATAAAAGTTACAATAGGTATTTATGTGTAACTTAAAGAGTAAGAGTTTGTCTTAACTAGGAGTTTACTGACTTAAAGAGTTTCGGAGTGTTCAGGAGTTTAGAAGCAACTAAATAATAAATTAACTGTATCTTAAATACACAGATAACAGCGCGAACAATTCTCTCACTACGTGCATATATTTTTCAATGATGCAATAGTGAAGGTTGTAGTCAGGTCTTTCAATACTGACTATTATTTTTCATCACACTTACTCGTAAACAGTGTCATTCCGTGCTGGTAAAGTGGGTGCTAAGACATTTATTACTCCCACGGGCAAAAGTAACTTAAAATAACTTGGCCTTCTTCAGTAAATATAATTCCACTGCTATAAAGATTATTGTACTGTAGCAGGGTGCGGATGATCTAATAATGCTTTGACTGCACGAACGCTAAGCAGGAAGATATTCGTTCAATGACCGGTTACTATTTGTCTCTGTTGCACGCGCATAATTATTTGCCGTTGCGCTCCTCTATGACAGAGGTCATCGCATTTGTGCGAGTGGGACGGCAAATAATTATGCGCGTGCAATAGAGACAAATAGTAACCGGTCATTGAACGAAATTCTTCGAAATAAAGGTTTAACTGTAGTAATGAACTTTGAAAATGTCATTACCTACAATAATATCGGATTTTATGATACAAATTTTTAATCCCCTATTTTAGGCTCTAGGGTATAATTTTTTAAAACAGGGTAAAATGTTTAAACCTTAATTTTAAACACTAAGGCCAAATACCAATTATTATGTATTTAGATTAAAAATAATGGATTTCAATACAAACCTCCAACACGTTTAACCCTCTTAGGCAAAAGCCTTTTATATTGCTCACTTAGGCTGTCACAGAAACCTCTGTGCAAAATTCCAAGTCTTAAGACAAAAAAAAAATTGCACTCCGGGAGTGCCGGCAGAAGTGAAAACCTTTACACACGATTCGCGCTTAACACTCAAATATGTCACAAGACATGTCTTTGACATTGTCAAGAAATAATAATGTTTGTTTATTTACTTTTTTGACGTAGTATATTTGACATCGCAATCTGTCATAGAATTAAAATTCCATATCCAACCTCCCTGTACTACTCATAATCGCGAATACTAAAAATAAAAATTATAATAGGCGTGGCATTACGGTTTCCGTATTTTACAAACACAAAGATGCACTTTGTTCAATTTCCATATTTTAAACACTTTATATACACGAATTTAAACGGTCGAGCCATCAGCTGTCACCATCCATGGATGCGCGTAGCACGCTGTAACATAAACACACACGACCATTCGCGCAAGCGCCCTGCGCCGCTTAAACGAAACAGCAGGCGCAGGCATACATTTTCGCCGCGCCGTAGAAAGAGAGGGGGATACTCCCTCTTCTACGCCGCGCCAGCTGTCTACTCTCCATCCGTCTTACGAATTTTCACGATTAGGACACGTGACCTGACGCGAGTTTATCATTTTTTACGCATACCAAAAAAAGTGCACAACGCCGTTAAAGAAGTTTTCACTTCAAAAAAACCTCAAGTTTTATACAAATTTTTGAGAATATTTTGTACCGTGGGGTGGCTTTTTAAAAACAGTGAAACACGTCAATCTTAATTTAACTTAAAGAGCAAACACCATTTTTTTGCATTTAGCTTCAAACTGACAAATTTCTACATAAACCTCCAACTACATTTTAATTAACTTATGCAGGAAATTTCTTTGCAAAATTTTATGTTTCTATACATAAAAATATCGGAGATCTTATACAAATTTTTATCCCCTATTTCGCCCCCAGGAGGATGATTTTCCAAAAAAAACACGTAAATATTATTTCACACTACTCATGCTCTGAAAGAACCTTCATGCATAGTCAAAAATAGGGTTGAAAGTACGTGTTTGCAGAGATTATTACTTTCTTGCCCGTTTAGAGGGAAGAAAGTAAAATTAAAAAGCACTTTCTATTTAACAGCGAAACAATTAAATAGCTTCTTTTTATTTAGTACAGTGCCATCTGTGATTAAAAAAGCGAACCAGTTTCACTTTGAAAAATTAACTCACTATTTATAAACAATAGAAAACATTACCATAGCTTGTAATTATTCGATACAGCGCCATCTATGTTTATAAAAGTGAATTAATATTTTTTTATGAATTTAGCTTTAAAAATGAATCCCCATTTTATTCGCTTTCTTAGTGCTCGCCTATGTTTTACGTTTATTCTCGTCACAAAATTTTAAGTCTCAAAATATCGAATTTCTGACACAAAATTTCATCCCATATTTGAATACCCTTTAGAGGATGATTATATATATGAACAGTGAAATATGCCATTCTTAATTTTTCGACGATGGGCTGTGAGAATTCCAAACTCACTTGCCGTATCGAACCCTTAAGTCTGAGGAGACTTTGCCTCCCTGTGTGTGTTCTACCGCTTGTATAATGGGATGTGTTCTAAGGAATTGTTCAAAATAATACCCTCGGCTACATTCTACCCTCGCACCGCTCGCCATCGGCAGGAAATTCATTCTCACACTTTAGAACCGAAATGCTCGTGTACAGTGCGGTTTCAGAGGAACTTCCTCCCGCGAACGCTTGGGTTGTGGAATGAGCTCCCTGCTAAGGTCTTCTCTAAGGACAACAGTATGTATGGGTTCTCCAAGAAATAACTTAATAGATTTTGAAAACAATAAAATACAGTACTCAACGAGCTTTAAACAACGATCAATTCTTCAATTTCTAAAATCAATTCTTTTTGCGTAAGCTTTTAGCTGTGTGGGCCTCTTGAAAACATTTAAAAATACCTTTGACAATTGGTATGGCTTTGTGTCAACAAGATGCTTATACTGTGGATATTTGAAGCCTGTAGCTCCAATCGTTTAACTGTAAAACCTGTGTCACAGACGAGGGACAGACGGACACGTGAGTGACAACATCAGGGCTCCGTTTGGACCCTTCGGGTAAGTAAAACATAAAGTTGAAGGTATGATGTCCAATATTCGTGCAAAGCGGCATCGTGGTATCCTGAAATACAAGTGTCCTCCAACCGCCCACCACTTATAATCTCAAAACCATGATCAGTTCGGTTAAATATCTTTTTTATTGAAGAATACGATAAGCAATTGCTTATCTTATATAATATTAACTGACCAACTTAGGTGGAACTTAGGAAAAAGACACATTGGCTGCAGATATTTCAGTTTTATTTACCGTTATCAATGTTAAGAAAACATATACAATAATATGATTAAAAATAAAACCTAAGTTTATAATTAAACCATAATGGAGTTAATGTATAGAATGACTGATGTAAATATGGCAGTGAATGATGGATTAAAAAGGTTTTTTTAAATATTAGTGACATAGGAAAGAGAACAGCGTATGTTAAGAGGGCGATATAGGCCAGAAAGCTAATTTCTATAATTGTAACGTTGTGTACGTAAATGTACTATCAATCATTAGATAATGTCATATACATAACTATGAGATAAATATGTTATATACTTCTTAAGTAATTTATACCGCAATGACGCCTTGAAACTTTAAATTTTTTTGTATGGAATTTAACGTTATTACCGATTTTTAGTCACATTTTTTGAATTTTCGCTACAACTTAGAGTCTATGCACTAAATAACAAGCTATCCTAATTATTTAACCAACTTAGATTACAATCAAATGCAAAACACGCTTTAAAAATTTGCACAAGTGTTGAAACAACGGTCACTTCCAGATTTTTTATTGCATTAAATACAATAAATGAAAATCATTCAGTAAGGTAGGTGCACTAGACAAAATCAAGTTTTATAACATATATGTTTTTCAATGCTTTAGATGCTATAGTTTAACCACAAAATTTGCACGGCGTATTTTCGCGGTCTAGCCTATACCCTAGCCTTAATGTAAATTATGTTAAATGATATAAGTAGAATGAACTGGATTAAAACTGGGATCAAAAATTGCACGTAAGATCCATAATATATATTAATCCCATGTTTTTAATTCTATTGTGGGAATAGGTGGAGAGAATGATTTAATAACTCGTATGATTTAGCAGACATTATTTTTTTGCAATGGGAACTTGAATTATTAATAGAATCTGTAGTATATATATGGTTGTTCATATAATAGGAAATACAAGTTCAATTCAATTTTAAAAAAGATTTATGAATACAAAATTTTGCTTTATTGGAAGAAAACAATTTAACTGTTTAAAGGTATCTCTACTTCATTTTTCATGTCTGATGTTCTCTGTGTCTTCTTGTGTTCATAGAATATCCAGCTGAAAGAAATAGACAGGAAATCTATTAACAGTAAATACTATACCTATAATATCCGCGCGTTGGTCTACAGGATCGACGTAACATCTTCTGTATTTATTTTTTCTCTGGGAAATGCTGAGAATTCGAATTTTTATTTATCGCTAGCTTCATTATAGTGTATGTACACCGGAAGTTTGTGCGAGACTGACGTGTGATCGCATTTGGCGCTAATAGACCATTCCACCTAATTTTTTTATTTATTTCTTGAAAATTTTTTGAAAACTTAAAGTTTGATGCAAATTACATTATGACACGATAAAAACTGACAAAGTTAGAGCAGTTTAAAGTTCAGTTTTTTAGTGCGTGAGCAAAAACGCTAGCTCTTACGTGGCGCTGACGGCGCGAAGTATAATGACGTCACAGCGCTCGAGACCGCGTAGTTACAAAGCAAGCTGCTATAGGTACGCGCACTAATCTACAGGACAAGAGTTGATAAATATGTCTCTATATATAAATATTGTGTTGTTCCAAAATGCAAGTCAACAACTTTACATACACCGGAAAAAACCTTTATAATGGTGCCTAAAGACGTAAATGTCAGAAAAAAATGGGTCAGAGTCATGAGAAAGGATGAGCTCTCTACAAAATCAAGACTATATTGCTGTGAAGACCATTTATTGTTTTAGTTCTGTTTTTGTAGTACCAATGAGAAACACTTGATTTTGAAGGCTGTTTGTCGTCATTGCGTCATATATATATGTATATATAGGTATTGTTTCTAAAAAAAAAAAAAAACTAGGGTTCCAAATTTTCGGTCCGTAGGTGAGACCGTGCGCGGGTATAGGGTTACAAAATTGGCGTGGGTATAGGAAGGTTAAACTTATCATATTAAATAGTTTATAACTTACATGAATACGGCAATAGCGGGAAGAATTAAGGCAGCACCTACAAGGTACAAAGTTCCTGGCAATGTGTCCATAGTAGCTATATAAATTTTAGAGTACAAAGGAATAAACACCAAGGGTGTCAGGTTCTCGGCCAAAGACATTAGTGACATGGCTTTACCTGTAAAACAAATATTAATATTTTAGCTAAACTATTATCAATAGAAACCAAAAAACTTATAAGCTCTTCATCCTATACATATAAATGCCTAGATTTTAAAAGATTTTTTACATGGGTTCGATTGACACTAGTTCTTCACGTTGTGTGAAACAGAGCGATTGATTAACCTGTTGGCACATAAATAGCTCGAGGACCTGGGAAGAATATAGAATATTTTTTAACCGATCAGGGTTTTACTTTGAACCTGATTAAGAGGTAACACAACAATAGATTTTCCCGCGGTTGGAAACGCAGGCAACTATTATTTTACGTTGCAACACGACAACGCAACGGTGCAACGGGATGAGATGGACAATAACATAAAATACTTTTATCCCAATTCATTAGGAATACGATAAGAAGTTTCTCAGTAATGACCAGATGCTGTGCGAGTAAACTTAAAACAATCCTTACTAATATAATTTTGTTTTTTGGTTTCCTCGTCTTTAATTAGGCAACGGAGCAGCTAATAATTAGCCTTAATGCTTAATTATGCCATACGCCAATATTCAAGGTCGTGGTAATCAATGAAAAACCATGCTAGGTTTTTACCCTGGTAATTCTTGAATTAGTGTCAGTCGTATATGAATATGTATTAGTTCGTAATTCACCATTAAAGAAATAGCAAATCTCGTTTTTTTTTTAGTTATTTTACTACCATAAGTTTAAATGACATAACAACAGCTTTTTCGGATTGGCGGATGGCATAATCATTGATTATTTATCAAGCCTTATACGTATTGGAGCATTCAATTGATTTGATTTTTGACACAGCTATAGCTTAAAAACCTAGTCCAATAACCTGATCCATCCATGCCATGGTCTGTTTCTTGCGGATCGTAGTCAGAAATGTGTGGCAAAAATTTAAATGTCTATTGTGCTGTTGTGAATCTAGAACACGCATATGATTGAGCTGTGAGAAAATAAATTAAGTCGTCATTTTCCATGAAGGTATGTTAATTGATCAGAAATCTATAATCTCTTTTTAGGAATTTCAGTACTTTTGCAGGATAAATAGGGTGGGTTCACACACAACATTCAAAAAATGTTGTAGTAGACAAATGTTTTGTCTCAAAGATTTGAAAAAGAAAGGACGTGTTTAACGAATGAGTGACTTCTATCTACTAATCATGTGCCTTCACTGTCCCTATACCGGGGCATCCTTGTATCAATATGCCCATATATACCGATGCAAGAAAGGTGTTACCAGAAATGGTTACAATTATTTACGTTAAAATCACTAAAAAGGAATGACATGAACATTAATGTAGATAAGATGAGAATTTAAATTCTTTTAAAGGAATGGAACTGTTACAAAATGTGACGTTTTGGTAGAAAAAATCGTACTAAAAAAAAAGTCTCCGGTCCAGTCGTTCACCCATCCAATTCTTTTACTATCGTGGGACAGTTACTTTTTGCTTTATTGCATCGTTTACTGGCGTAAGCTACTAGTCTATTATCCTCGTTTGACAAAACTGCTCCAATTGCATAGCCGGAAGTGTCTGTAGCTAAACAATAGTACATTGTGTAGTAACGGTAGCAAGCAGACAATTACTGACGAGAGGCTATTTAGAAGCCTAAATCCGAAGGCCCAAGGCTTTAATGACTCGAGTTTGTATTTTATGTTCCACCCGTGTTTGACACAATGATTTTCATTACATTTACGAGTAAATAAATTTAAATATGAGACAAAAAAACACGATAAAAGTTTTAAGTTAACTTAGTGGGTAAATATTTATCTTCAGGAGCTTCATAAATATTTTTTTCTACATTTTCTCCCTTTAGTACCTTCGATGTTTTATTCACACTTCCTTTTCAAGAATGCTATAAATTTTATATACTGTTCAATATTAATAGAATTTTTGGACTTGAGAATGCTGAAGAACATAGGGTAAATTGCCGATAGGAAAACGGTTTGTATTTTTCGGCAATTCCCAAAGTGAGCTAATAGGACATTCTCTGAAAACGAACTTGTTTTCTTCTTATTTATCCAGGTAATAAAACTGGCGTGTACCTAATTGCCTTTAGGCTTTTGGTGTCACAATTATATTAAACTCATCTGAGGACAAAGATATTTTTATTTATTTTGTAAGTTGTAAATAAGGAAACTCACCAAAATACAAATGGTGGTAACAAAAGTGGAGCCATCTAGCGGTATCTAAAGAATTTATAAATCAAACAGTTTTGGCTAAAGTGAAATCTTTTTAAACCTAGCGATTAATTGGAATTTTAACACCATTTGGATATGGCGACTGCAGTTCCCCTTTTTTGACCACCGGGTCAGAAAATTTGTTGCACTATAATTGCTCGCTTGGCGCGTAGTTCATTTCTTGAACTACAGATGGCGCTTTTGTACATACTTGATAGTATAGACAAAACAGTACGTAAAGTCTATGTACTGTTTTATCGTACAAGTAGAGCGCGCACGGTGTGTTCAATGACATAATGAATTATATCGCCCCCGGTTTTTATGAAATTTGCCTTGAGGAAAGAAAAAATTACAAAGTAAAAGGCCGTGAGAGTAATTAAGGTCTCAGTACCCAGTTTACTTTTATTTTATATATTTCAGAAAAAAATCGATACTGAAAAACTGGTGGTATTGTTAAGCAATTTTCTAAATGTTCTAATTCTGTATATGTTCTATAAAAGACCTCGACTACTATTGTTTAAAAAATCGTAAGCTTTTGTTGTCAGTTTGAGGAGTGTTATCGGTAATTGGGCCGCCGGCCATACAAGCTTCTAATTTGCACGCGTAAATGTGCGTGGTTCACACACTTTGAAAATTGATTATAGTGAGAAATAATTTAAAACATTTATTTTTTGTTGAGGAGAAGTCTATTTATAGATATTAAATATTTTTTAATATTTTTAAGTAATTATTGTTTTTCATACGACTGGGTGGTGTTAAATTTGGTTATATTTAGGTTCCTAAAATATTTTTTGAAGAGTTCCATGAATTAATTTTGATTTTCTATTCGATACACACTTTAGCAAAACGCCTTCTGTTTCCCCGTTTTTTTTCATATTTCCAAAATTCACTGTTTATCCATTATTTCAGTTAAAAATTTACTCTGACCGTAAAATCTTAACAATCTGACTCAAAAATAAGCCTTTTCTCCAATAAATAATGATTTTTATTTTATTCGATTACTAATAATCTATGTAAGATTATACTAATAATAATCTATTTAAGAGTAAGATACACCTCATGCGGTTAAAAAAATAAGTTCATTTAAAATTATTGCCATTTACGTGTAATTTAACTTGTAAAAACCTTAAATTTCTGTTTTTTACTGTTAACAGCCTTAAGCTATAATAATGATATTATTTGTTATTTTTGAATATTATTTAATAACCGTTTTTATTACCTATTTCATCCGAGTTAACTGTCTTGGAAACTATGGCATTCACAATGAACATTGCCACACCGTTAAACATGTCCAACAACGGACCTGAAAAGAAGGACAGTCAAAAGATAAAATTATTATTTACTAGACTTTGCCAGCAGCTCCGTCCGCCCTTAATTCGGTTATCGGCGACTGTCATTTACTCCTTAATTACACTAATTAAGTTTGCTATATCAAGCTGTAGCGTTTAAGCACGGTTATTGTTATTCCTGCGGGATTTCGGGATAAAAAAACTGGGCATCCATATAGGTTAGGTCCTGCTATTCCAGGACCTAACCTATATGGATGCCAAGTTTCATCCCGATCCGTCCAGTGGTTGAAGCGTTGAAAGAGTAACAAACATCCATCCAAACAAACTTTCACATTTATAATATTAGTAGTATATATATCTTTTATATTTATATAATTTTTTTACAATTTACAAATAACCGTTAAAGTCTGGCTATTTGTGAATTGTAAAAAAATACACTAGCCAAAATATCAAGCCAAATTACAAGTTATCACCTAAATTATTGTTGCATCAAGTGCACTGTCACTTTGGTCTTCTAGGGATCCTTGGATGCTTAAAAAACCTAGATAGGCAGGTAAAATATATATAATTTAAAACAGGTAAAATCTGACGTACAAAGAAATACAAAAAAGATAAGACCAGCATGCGACTTCCGTCGTACTAACTCGGCCGGAACAAATTTACTGATATGTATGCAATACCTATTTGTATACCGCACCTTTAGTGCTACGCTTACATGTTCCGCACCTTAAAGTATCTTCTATAAACTTTAGGGGATGGGGGGGGGGGGGATTTCGTTAAAGGATTGCCGCAATAGTCCCTTTTTCGTCTAAATATCTAAACTCTAGCTGCCGCCATTCTGTAAATCATTCTCCACAGTTTATATCAATTCCAAAGTGTAAAATTGTGACTAGGTGTTGTTTGTGTTCTGCGTATTTGCGCCTACAAAAGCAGCGCTTGAAGGTAGACGGTTTCCGCTTTTTCAGCGGTCTTGAGGAGGATTTAGTGGTAAGCGATTCTTATTTTATTTGCTCGGCATTTGTTGCCACGGATCGCTGTCTTTTGTCACTCTTCGAAGGGCGGCCCTTTTGGGCCACCCCTACAGACCCAGCTACAGCCAGACTCGCTTCAAGGGATGCTGGTAGCAGCTATCTAGCGGAATGCCGCCACCTCCAGGACCCCCACCACCGGTACGTAGAGGAGGCGTACGTAAACGGGGCGTATGGCTACGCTCCCAGCCCTCAGCCGCCGTCGTGGCGCGTAATTTGTTTACCGCCGAAATTTCCGCCGCGGATCGGCCCTTTTCGTTCGCGTTCCCACCCTCTCGGCCCCCATCTAGGATTTCTATGGCCTCGGCCATATCACAGTCGTCGGTGTACACAAAAAAAAACAGTCACCCTCCCATTGTCGTCGAGTCACTGCCTCAGTCACTGTCACTTGCACGCAATTTTAGGCCATGCCCCTAATGCCCGTCCATTCGGAAAAGGCGTACGCTTTTTCCCTAAGTCGCCATTCGAATACCGAACGGTAGTGGCCTACATTGACGAGATGTCTAAGCTCGATAGCGCGGTACACTGGTACTGCTACAGCTTAGACAGCGAACGTCCGCAGAAAGTGGCAATCAAAGGGCTCCCGCAAGACACATCCTTGGATGAAATAGCGGAGGACCTCGCTTCAGCTCACTTCCCAGTGTCGCACATACGGCAAATTCCTGCGGTCAGGGGGCGTCCTAACTGCATATACTATGCTCAATTGCAACATAGGCACACAGTCGCTGAGTTGCAGGAGCTATATGCAGTTAGTGAGCTACTTAGTATGCCTGGCATCACCATTGAAGCGTAGCGTAACCGCCCAGGCCCGGCACAGTGCTATAGGTGCCAGGCATTTGGCCACGCCTCCTCAAATTGTCATCGCCCAATAAAATGTGTCCGCTGTGGCGGTGAGCACCCCGCCTCGGACTGCGATCGGCAAACGGCTGCACTTAAATGTGCAAACTGCAAGCAGGCGCATACAGCAAACAACCGTTCTTGCCTGGTATTTAGGCGTGAAGCGAGGAGAAAAGGGGTGACTGTAGCACCTCTGCTACCTCGGCGCAAAACAAAACAGGCAACTAATCTGCCCCCCCCCCCCATTACCTACGCCCCTACAGCAATTACTCCCTCAGGAGTACGATCTTTCGGTTGGAGCTAGCCCTATTTCCCCCCGCCAATCCTCCCACAGAACGTTCCCAAGCTCTCGGGAAGAAAAAGAGGAAAAAAAGAAAAAAACCAGCAACACAGGGCACAACCGTTCAACAAACTGTGGCACAATTACCCGCCCCAAACATTCTTGTGCCACCCCTACAATTTGTAGATCAGACACAGGGGCCTACCCTAATGTCTACAGGCGCACTAAACATAGCGAGAGCCGCCAAAGCGGCACTCAACTCGGCCATAGAGGCCATCGCCGCAGGACAAAACCCTTTGTCAGCCCTTTTTAACGGCTTGGCACAACTCACCACAATTCTTACGTGGGAATTTAATGGGGCCTCATCGGGGCCTTAAATTAAGAATTGTGTATTGGAAACCTGGGGGCATAATCGGCAAGACAGCCGCCCTCAGAACGTTAGTCCAGGAACACGATGTTCACATTGTCTCACGAATGAGCTCCGCATTCCAAATTTCTTCACCTATAGGCGAGACGAAATTTCTCCCGCTAATATGGCCTTCAGGGGTACGGCTGTATTAATTAGACATGACCTTATTCACGAATTACTACCCCTTCCCCATTTTACATATACTCGGTCTATAGGTGTAAAACTAAAGGTCGGCAATGCGGAGCTTAAAGTCTTCGCCGCATATAAGCCACCATCAACCCCCTTCCAAGTGACATCGACAATATCTTTTGCGATGCCACCGTCACACTTATTTTAGGTGATCTTAATACCAAACACCAACATTGGGGTTCACGAATTTCATCCAAATCAGGTCGTGAACTAAAAGCAGATGCTGAGAGCAAAAACTATTTAGTCATCGGTCCAGGATCCCCAACGCACTACCCCTCTACGGACAATCACGCACCGGACGTATTGGACATCGCCTTAGCCCACAAGATCAGCTGGTCAATGTCGTTAGAGGTCCTCCACGACACTCAGCATCTGCCAATCTTATTGGTCCTTGGAGTGTCCGCAGCTGGTAAACCGCTCCCCAACCCCCGCAGAATAACAGACTGGGCCACTTTCCACCGCGCCATGTTGAACTATCAACTTCCGGCTGGTGGCATTTCCACTCCCTTAGAAGTCGAAGAGGCAGTTAGTACTTTCACAACTGCCATTGCACAGGCTCTAAGGGAGTCTACCAAAATTTCAGCCACAGCTTCCGGAAAGCAACTTTTACCGGCGCACCTCCACACAAAAATTCAAGTAAAAACGGCCCTACGTAAACACTGGTGCCAAACACGTTGCCCAGCTGCAAAGAGGGACCTTAATAAAATTAGTGCCGAACTACGTTCAGAAATCGCCAATCACAGGCAGCATTCGTGGGACCAAGCGATTTTTAAAGCTAGTGAGGATGACACGGCTTTGTATCGCTTGGCCCGACAAATAACTAAAACCCCCGCCCCTATTTGCCCTCTTATCGATACCGCTGGCATTCGCCGTTACCACGCAGCGGAACGCGCGGAGCTTTTTGCGGACCACTTTGAGGACCAATTTAAGCCGAACCCCATTATCGACCCTGACCACACGTTAGGAGTTATAGAACGCGTAAAGCAGTTTCTCGCGGCCCCAGCCCCACCACTCAGAGGTGATTATTTTATCTCGCCTAAAGAGGTTAGGAAGGAGGCCTCTAAGCTTAATAAGCGCAAATCACCCGGTCCCGACGAGATTCCAAACACAGCGATTATCATGCTGCCTAGGAAGGGTCTGGTGGCACTCACCCGTATCTTTAATGGGATACTGCGCACTGGATTTTTCTCATCTTCGTGGAAGATTGGCAAAATCATTGTTCTCCCGAAACCAGGGAAAGATCGGCATCGTCCAGAACATTACCGACCGATTACACTGCTGTCCAATTTAGCCAAGTTGTTCGAACGCCTACTATTACTGAGGATATCCCCGCATATCCAGCTAAGGCCTGAACGGTTTGGTTTCCGAGAAAGCCACAGTGCCACTCTTCAGCTTCTACGAGTGCTTTATCACATGGCCTTCGAGCTAAACAAGGGCAGGTGCACAGTCGGAGTCTTTCTCGATATGGAGAAGGCTTTCGACCGAGTTTGGCACGAGGGCTTATTACAGAAGCTGTTAGAGACGGACCTCCCACCGATGCTCGGGCGAGTAATAGCCTCGTTTCTGGACAAACGAAGCTTCTATGTCTCGGTCGAGAACAACCAGTCAGCATGTAAACCCATTAGAGCAGGGGTACCTCAAGGCAGCTGCCTTTCGCCACTGCTCTATGCGTTATTCACCAACGACATCCCCACTCTCAGTGAATTCGGTCTAGCTGAAGGTGTTGAAGACGTCATCCTAGCCCTTTACGCGGACGACAGCGCCCATATGTCCTCCTCCCGCAAAGCTAGTTTAGCAGCCAAAAAAATGCAGCGACTATTGGACACACTGCCTGGCTGGCTGGACAAGTAGAGAATAGCCGTTAATGCCAGCAAGACATCAGCAATACTGACCGGCCTGCAAAAGTTTTTCCCACCGAAACTTGTGTTTCGAGGTCAAGTTATTGAGTGGCAACCCAGCGTAAAGTACCTAGGTTGTATTATAGACCGCCCCTTGCGCATGCGCAAAATGCTAGACCATGTGTCAGCAGGCGCGGTCGCGTCACGGGCGTGTCCTAGACCGGTACTTTCCTCTGACTTGCCACTCAGAACCAAAATTCGCCTGTACAAGTTGTACATACGGTCTTCCATCTTCCACCAGCAAACGTAAGCTCCAGGTTGTCCAAAATAAGTCGCTGAGATTAATCACCGGTGCGGGACGCCACCTCCACCATCGCTAGAGACACCAAAACCGAGCCACTCGCAGAGTTCATATCTGGTTTGTCGAAACGACTATTCACCCGCGCTGATAACAGCCACCATGTACACCTAAGGGGCATAGCGCCCTTACACGCCCGCCCGCCGGAAGGCAGGGCTCTCCCCCAAGAGCTTATTCCTGTGGGTGAATAAGTTTACTTATTCATCCTCCTACCTTCTTACCCTCCTCCCTTCATTTCATTCCATTTCACTTTTACTGTCCATCTCGCTTTTATTTTATTTCCGTTTTTATTTCACTTTTATTTCACTTTTATTTCACTTTTATTTTATTTTATTTTCGTTTTTATTTCGCTTCGTTTTTATTTCGCCTTCATTTTTGATTTTGTTTTTGTTTTATTTTTGCTTCGTTTTTATTTTATTTTTATTTTATTTTATTTTATTTTTTGCTCTTTTGCTTTGTTTTTACTTTTGTTTTATTTTGCTTTTATTTTTATTTTGTTTTCATTTCTGGCGCCTACTCTCGTATATTATTTTCTGTTTTCTGTATCGCTTATGGCGTCAAAATTATTACCCACAAGGGGGCCTGAAAAGTAGGCCTACTTTTTAATATTTCACCGGGGGTGTTCAGCACCCCTGAGCTTCTGCCCGGGTCATGGTGGGAGGTAAACTCCCCTCCCCCGACACCCGCACCTCAACACGCAGAAGGGTGAAAGAGAAGATACCCACGGGAACTCTAGCTGCTCTGTCTTTTCCCGGAAACACACGAACTATTCGACCCAACAGCCAGACAAGAGATGGAGTAATTTCATCCTTTTTAAAGAACGCCTCTCAGCGTGTTTCATACAAACTAATTTCTCGCTTATTTTTAACACTTGCTGATCAAACACCACGAAATTTTGAAGACATGTTCTAGTAATAAATATCTAGGTCTCAGTGTGCCAGTTTTCTAGGGAGGCATTGGCATGTAGCCTGGACATAGCGAAAGCGTTCGATCGGGTCTGGCTAACGGGTCTTCTATCGAAGTTGCCATCTTACGGAGTGCTCGAGGGTTTGAGCAAATGGATGGCAGACGCATACGAACTGTAGTTGACGGTAGTTGCTCTGATAGCATGGACAATAATGCTGGTGTCCCGCAAGGCTCTGTGCTATCTCCTACGCTGTTTCTACTGCATATCAATAGCATGTTGGACATCAACAACATTCATTGCTTTGCAGATGACAGTCCTGGAGACGCTTATTGTACGGGTCGTGCAAACATCCCTCGTTCCGTTGTGAAGGAAAACCGCGGAGAACTTGTGTCTCAAATCGAGACCACACTGTCCAAGGTCTCTGATTGGGGACGGGAAAACTTGGTTCGATTCAACCCTACAAAGACACAAGTTTGCGTGTTCACCGCTAAGAAAACCCCATTCACTGTGGTCCCACAATTTCAGAACGCTCGCCTCTCCATCTCCAAGGGCATTGGGATCCTTGGTGTTGACATCTCATGAATAGATAGTCGGTAGGGGTTTAGTGGTTTCTGAGCCTACATCACGTTATGATCGAGCCCGGCATGTACTAATAAGTCTTTTCTTAGTTCGTTTCGTTCGTTCTCACCACTAGCTTTTCGGTGAGGTAAAACATCATGAGAAAACCTGTAAAAGTCAAAAATCCGTACATATATGAAGTTTACAATCCATACTGGGCCCGCGTCATGGGCTATGGCTTAAATTGCCCTTACCTGCATCGTGCCCCAATAGTGGGAACGTATAAAGAATGGTAAGGAAATGGTATCATATTTGTTAATGAATTATAAGTCCACTTTAGTAAATTTTATGCATATCGCCAAAACTCCTTGTTTCCTGTTTGCAAATATTCAGTCAAGATTTACTCAATTCAACAGACTAATCCATAGTTCTAAGTTTTAATAAAATACTCACCTAGGTAGAAAATAGCACTATTTGATGCAAAGCAATATACGATCGAGCCAGCTATTTTACTTAACCCAGACAATATTCCAAGGAGAGAATCGTTCAATTTCCAGATTTTGCTAAAAAGCGTTAATGAGGATATTATGCCTGTAAGGAAAAAAATAACACTCAGTTTTATTAGTAGGTATTGTGTAGTGCCACTATTTTCGGTTCAGTAAAACGTATTCAGACGTTTTTTTTAAACACATGTGGGCCGCCTGAAGCGTAGATTTCGTTGTTATTTTAGTATTATGCTAAACCTTCTTATCATAAACACGTGACTTCCTAACTAGTGCCGCCAAAAGATATTCTTTATTTCCTTTTTGTACAAAAAGACATTTTAAAAATATTATTAACTAATATTTAGAACTAGTCATAAGCTATTTTTAGAACTTCTTACATTGTTTCTAGAATATACACGTGAGTGTAGATTTTGTTTTCGGCTAAAAGTGGCTTTTAGCAGAACCACTGTCTACAACCAATTCTAGACGTAGATACAAGAATAACGTCAAGACCGCAATCCTGAGCCTGCAGTGTGAAATAGCCCCACAATAGAAGGGTTTTGGTTTACCCGGGTTTGTAATTTTTACTCAATGTCGTGTGTCAAGGTGTCGTTTTGTTAGGTTCGTTGGGTTAGGTAGGTGCGAACCTAATGCCCCCCGCCAACGCCCCCACTGATAGATCCCAAGCTCTCGGGAGAAAAAAGAGGCCTTGCAAGAAAAAACTTGATCCTCAAGGTACACGAAACAATCCTGTTTCTAACACGACAATACCCGACACTCAGTCTTTTATCCCCTACATTTTTATGCAACCCCCTAAGCGGACCCTCCGCAGCCGCCCAAAACATCGTTAGTTCAGCCTGTCTAAAAAACGCATCCTCGCGCTGCCGTACCGTAACAGACACAACCTCCCGCGAAAAGCCGCACTAGAGGCATTCAACATACAAAGGGCCCGCTTCGTATGCAAGATGGTGCTTTAAACGTAGCCAGAGCTGCAATAGCGGCACTTAACGCGGCCATAGCCACCGGTCAATACCCTCTGCCAGCACTTTTTAATGGCTTACCACAACTCACCACAATTCTCACGTGGGAATTTAATGGGGCCTCATCGGGACCTTAAATTGAGAATTGTGTACTGAAATCCTGGGGCACAAAAGGCAAGACAGCTGGCCTCAGAACGTTAGTCCAGGAAAACGATGTTCACAGTGTGCTACTGGGCGAAACGAAACTGTGAGGTGAGAATGAGCTCCGCATTCCAAATTTCTTCACCTATAGGCGAGATGAAATTTCTCCCACTAATATTGCCTTTAGTGGTACGGCAGTATTAATTAGACGTGACCTTATCCACGAATTAATACCCCTTCCCCAATTTACATCCACACGGTCTATAGGTGTAAAACTAAAAATGTGGAGCTTATAGTCTACGCTGCATACAAGCCACCAGCAACCCCCTTCGTTCCGAGTGACATCGACAATATCTTTTGCGATGCCACCCCCAAAATAATTTTAGGTGACCTTAATTCCAAACACCAACAATGGGGTTCACGAATTTTATCCAAATCGGGTCGTGAGCCAAAAGCAGATGCTGAGAGCAAAGACTATTTAGTCCTCGGTCCAGGTTCTCCTACGCACTACCCCACCACATCAGACGCCGGACATACTCGACATAACATTAGCTCATAAGATCGGCTGGCCGATCTCTTAAGAAGTCCTCCACGATACTGACACTCAGCATCTGCCAATCTTATTGATCCTGGGAGTATCAGCAAGTGGTAAACCGCTTCCAAATGCCCGCAAAATCACCGACTGGACCATCTTTCACCGTGCCATGCTTGACTACAAACTTCCGGCTGGAGGAATTTCTACTCCCTTAGAAGGCGAAGAGGCAGTTAGTACCTTCACAACTGCCATAACACAGGCTCTAAGGGAGTCCTCTCAAAACTCAGCCACAGCCTCTGGCGAGCACATTTTACCGGCACACCTCCGTGCCAAACTTAAAACCAAGAGGCACCTCCGAAAACTCTGGTGTCATACTCGTTGCCCAGTAGTGAAGAGGGACCTCTACAGAATTAGCAATATACTACGGTCTAAAATTGCTAACTTTAGACAGCAGTCGTGGGACCAAACGAAAAGTAGCGAGGACGACACGGCACTTTATCGCTTGGCCCGCCAAATAACCAAAACTCCTACCCCAATCTGCCGTCTAATTGACACCGCTGGCATCCGTCACTACCACGCAGCTGAACGTGCGGAACTATTTGCGGATCACTTGAGGACCAATTTAAACTGAACCCCATCATAGACCCTGACCACACGTTAGGAGTTATAGAACGCGTAGAGCAGTTTCTCGCGGCCTCAGCCCTTCCACTCAGAGGTGATTATTTTATGTCGCCCAAAGAAGTAAGGAAGGAGGCCTTAAAGCTTAATAAGCGCAAATCACCCGGCCCCGACGAGATACCAAACACAGCGAGTATTATGCTGCCTAGGAAGGGTCTGGTGGCACTCACCCGAATCTTTAATGGGATACTGCGCACTGGACGTTCCCCATCCTCGTGGAAGATTGGCAAAATCATTGCTCTTCCGAAACCAAGGAAAGACCGTCATCGCCCAGAACATTACCGACCGATTAGACTGTTGTCCAATCTAGCCAAGCGGTTCGAACGCTTGCTTTTACTGAGGATATCCCCGCATATCCAGCTAAGGCCTGAACGGTTTGGTTTCCGAGGAAGCCACAGTGCCACTCTTCAGCTTCTACGAGTGCTCCATCACATGGCCTTCGAGCTAAACAAGGGCAGATGCACAGTCGGAGTCTTTCTCGACATGGAGAAGGCTTTCGACCGAGTTTGGCACGAGGGCTTATTACACAAGCTGTTAGAGACGGACCTCCCACCGATGCTCGGGCGAGTAATAGCCTCGTATCTGTACAACCGGAGCTTCTATATCTCGGTCGAGAACAACCAGTTGGCGAGTAAACCCATTAGAGCAGGGGTACCTCAAGGCCACTGCTCTATGCGTTATTCACCAATAACATCCCCACTCTCATTGACTCCGGTCTAGCTGAAGGTGTTAAAGCCGTACAGCTCTTTACGCGGACTACAGCGCCTACATGTCCTCCTCCCCAGCGACTATTGGACACTTTGCCTGGCTGGACAAGTGGACAATAGCCTTAAATGCCAGCAAGACATTTGCAATACTGGCGCGGTCGCAGCACGGGCGTGCCTTAGATCGGTACTTTCCTCTGACTTGCCACTCAGAACCAAAATTCGCCTGTACAAACTGTACATCCGGACGAGACTGACTTCTACCAGCAAACGTAAGCTCCAGGTTGTCTAAATTAAGTCGCTATGAATAATAACCGGCGCGGGACGCTATGTCTACAACTCCACCATCGCTAGAGACACCAAAACCGAGTCACTCGCAGAGTTTATATCTGGTTTGTCTAAACGCTTATCATAACAGCCATCACATTCACCTCAGGTGCATTGCCCCACTACACGCCCGTCCTCCGGAGGGGCGGCCTCTCCCCCGAGAGCTTATTCCTGAGGGTGAATAATTTTATTTATTTATCCTCCTACCTACTCACCTTCTCTCTTTTTAAAATCATTCCATTATTACTTTCATTTCGTTTTTATTTTGTTTTTATTTTCCTTTTATTTCGCTTTTATTTTTATTCTTATTCTGTTTTGTTTTTGCTTCGTTTTTATTTAATTTTGCCTTTGCCTTGTTTATTTTATTGTGTTTTTATTTTAGCGCTTATTTTCGTTTTTATTCTTTTTTTTATTTTTCTATCGTCTCAGGCGATAATATATACTGACCGCATAGGGGCCTGACAAGGAGGTGCCCTTTCATTTCACCGGGGGTGTTGCACCCCTGAGCTTCTGCCCGGGTCATGGTGGGAGGTAAATTTTCCTCCCCCGACACCCGCACCCTAACACCCATAGGGTGAAAGAGATGATACCCACGAGATAAGGTGGCGGCGCCGCTGACAATAACCAATCGGCGTGTGCGTGGTGACGTTTGTCGGCTGGTCGTTCGTGAGCGAGAAAAAATAATATGCCGAGCGGCGTACGTTACGCTTCAGCTAGAGTATTGCGTCGATACGCAATAGATAAACGCGGAGTGTCGCGCGGAATGCAGGGATAGGGCCGCGGAGATGCGAAAATATACTCCCCCGGGTGAGAAACTGAGGGGTTTTACAAGATAGGTATACGCGCGAAAGACGAAATGACTCCTAAGAAGGCGAAGGAGGTTGGGGTCCGTAACAAGAACTAGGTCATCGATGGCAGCAAGCGAAGTACTATCAATCCTCATCAATCTCTTTTGGAGTAGATCGAGATATTCTTAAAACCATTGTTACCAAAAGTTCTGCAAAACTGGCGCAGCATCTGAAAGCGGTTCAACCGATTCCGATGGACTGACCTATTAGAAAATAGCCAAGAGTGAGAACCTCCAGTTCAAAGGGATCGGTGGAGACTAGGCACAGGGTTCGAGCTGATGAAACGTCTTAACGACAGATGCTACTACACAGTAGGCTACGCGGACGACATCACCATTCTGATCAAAGGCAACTTTGAAAACATGAATCTCTACTAAGAATGGTGTAACCTCCTGAGCTGACGGTAAACCCCAACAAAACAGAATTAGTCCTTTTCACAAATAAAAGGAAAATTCAAATAACTACCATGCCAAAACTATTTGACATTAAGCTTACCCTTTCAAGTAAAGTCAAATACTTTGGGGTAATTTTAGACAACAGACTAAATTGGAGAAAGCATCTAAGCACAAAAATAACCAAGGCATGTACAACCTTCTGGCAATGCAGAAGACTAATAGGTAAGAAGCCTGCTTGGCAACCACAGGCAGTATGAAAATGACACTCACGACAGTGGGCAGAACAAACGGACTGCAAACAAATCAAGAATGTTCTTACATCCTTGGAAGCAAATCTGTCGCACAAACTGTTAAAACTTAGTAGGAAAAACCTACGCTAAATAGTTGGCATAATAACAGGTAACCTGCCCGCTAAACAAACACTTTTTCAATATCGGCGTTACCGACAGTCCTCTATACAGGGGCTGTATGGAAGCCAAGGAGACACCGCCTCACGTGGTTCTTCATTGCAAAAGCGTGAGCGACCAACGGACAAAGCTCCTTAAGAATCCACAAACCATGAGAGAGGCGCTGAATAAAATCGAGTGGTCGCGGCAAAAGTGGGCCCCTGAGGCCTCTCAGTGCGTTCGGGTTAAGTAGAAGGCGTGTTATGCCCCCTAGGAGGCCCGGGTTGCACATGGTCATGTTGGCCCTCGAAGGCCCTCTCGAAGCATGACGGACGCTAGGTGCCTGCCTAGGCAGAGGAAGTACCTGCTACTAGCTGTCACCAAATCTCAGCGCTGTAGTGGCTTAAGGAATCGCACCATGCGGTGGGTGCCCGGGTAAGCGAGACACGGGCCTTGATTGTTGGGAGGGCCACTGAAGGGTCTGCCGAGGGCCCTATCAGCCTATAGGGCTAGGGGCCACATTTATTTTGTCCTTAAGTAAGGCACTTCGTTGGCACTGCACGCATATGAGCCGCTCAGGCCGGAAACCGGTCAGGTCTGCATTAAGCTGTAATCAAAAGCAACTCAACTGCGGAACCCTTAAGCGTAGCGGTAAGGCAAAGGTAAACTAAACGTTAATGCGAAGGAATGAATGCGGTTTTTACAGAACCTACATATAGTTTCAGCGGAACTCCATAGTCGCTGAAAATTTGATCGAATTGTCGTTCACTGCGTGTGGCAGCAGGGAAACGCGGGTTGCCACAAGGGCGAGGGGCGACGGGGATCGGGCCGCGGCAAGTCGCTGGATGTAAGAAGTTCCAATCCGTTTATTTTATTAATCTTTAAAGGACTATGTTCGACGTCTAGCACCTGATATGCAATAATGACAAAAAGCAAGAATACATACAAACACACACATGGAATTTTTAAAATCTGTTGTTAAAGTATGTCCTTAAGCATGAAAGGGGGAAAAAAACTATAAAATATTGCACAAGGGTAGATAAGAAACTTACCAAATGTATGAACTATTGCACTGTAACTTCGAAATAAACTGAATTGTATTTCATTCCATTGAAATTGGTATCTAGTTATCATAAACAAAAACTGATTTTCACCTGAAACATAAATATTCTTGTGAAATTTAATTAAAAAAACTCTCTTAACTCGGCAAACCCTAAAACACCTTATTATGCTAGCACAGCCTACACGTTAATTTTATTCATACAGCCGGTCATCACGTTTGATATTAAGGAAAACTGTTTGCCACCTCTTTTTTTTTCTTTTATTTCGGGGTACAGTTTGCTCTTCAGTCGTTCTCGTAATAACTGTTTTGTTGGATATAAATTTCATTGGCTGGTACAATTACTCCTCTGGCTTTACTTCTATAATAACGATTTGCTTCGACAGCATTGTGTCAGGGTTCGCTTTTATTCTTTCTCTACTCGTTTTTCTGCATTTTTCTTTTAAACATGTAACATACAAATACACTGAAACTGTTTCAAACAGTAACTAAATGATTTACTGCAACGGAAAGTGTGACGCGATGAGAATGCGAAAAATGGCTCCGTTTTTGACCGTTTTACCTTTTATGTCGACAAGCTTTATTTATTTTGTAGCTTAATAGATGTTTTACAGTAACACAGTTATGTTTTCTAAAGGGTATAAGTTAGAAACAGAAATTGTGAATCGAAAGTAATAAAATTTAATTTGAGCTACAATAAGAAGTACCCATAAATCTTTTGGAGGTAGCTTTAATTTTTAAATTTATATTATAGAATTACTTAACTCTTAGCTTTTAAAAATCTAAATGGGTCATTAAGTGTGATTTGTAATATGGTCTGAAGAGAATTACTTACTATGCACTTGTTACTGAAAGTTTACTTACCGTAATATGGGCCGAAGACAAAGATGGCAACGCTTAACAGGAAAAAAATACGCAGACGTTTTTTGTTCGGTCTTTTCTTAAAGACAACTGAGAGAATTTCCTTGACAATGGAGAAGTCGAAAAATGTCTGCAAGAAGTGCCATACACCTCGATTGTCATGCTGTTGAAAAAATATAAAAGATCTGTATTTAAGCATGTTCAGTATTCAGTTCAGTCTATGTGTATGTATATTTCGACGGTTTTTTCCCCAGAAAAGCTGGATCAAAGGCTCACACCCCCACATTACGGTGAGGGTCACAGCCTCGTTTCACCAACCACTTTAGTCCTGCGTCGCCCTACGTAATCTATTTACTTACATTTTTTGATTGGTTTATCTAAATAGTCGGTCAGCGTTTGCGTCCAGCATCACATTATTCATTATTTGTATTTCTTGTACCGTACTTGCAATAACTACAACTATACTATTTTTACCATGCCGGCCGCGTGTGATCCGTCTGAGGCATTTCACTGCGTCCAAGACGTGAACGGATAAGCCGTTGCATCAATATAGCTACAAACGTACTCTATTTAAACCTATTTACTCATACCTCGACATACATGCGTAGAAAAACATCAAAATAAACATAAATGTCCTGTACTAGGATCGAACCCAATTGCTCAACAGAGAAGGCAGCATCACTCCCAAAAGAGCCGCCGAGTCTTAGACTATGATATTTGCGGTTACAAGGTGTCTTGTACACGGTAAGGTATGGTTTCAGTGTTTTTATTTCAGTATCGAAATAATCTATTCTTCTATACTAATATTATGAATGCAAAAGTTTGGATGCATGTTTGTTACTTAATTGCGCTGAAATTTTGTACAGAGATAGTTGAAGTCAAGGAATTTTTCGCAAGAGTAACTAGAACCGAATTCTACTTGAACAAACTACAGCTGCAGCTATTGCAGGCTAAAGCAAACTTCTTTATGTATAATCAAGGGGATGCCGTAGGAATCCTTTGCCACTGGAAAAAGCTAGTAGCTTCCATAAACCATGTTATTAAATACTTGAAAACATAATTAATAAAAATTACCTGCTTTTGTTCTGCATTCCTTTTGGGATCTTGTACAAAAAACGTAACGTAGAGCAAATTGATTGTATGGATACTTAAAATACATCCATAGCAGCCATAGTAACCAAAGTTCTTTAACAAAACTCCACTCATAGCTGCGCCAATGGGGTATCCGATATAATTACAAAAATGAAAGATACCGATCCTAAATGTTCTCGTTTCATTGTTTGTTATGGAACTTATATAGGCATATGAACACATTATAAAAAAACACCAGCCTCCAGCTAAACTATAAATAAAAGCATCACATAACGTAAGAAAAATTATATCTAGCTCGTAAAAAAAATATGTTTGTACCAAATCACTAATTGATATTAAAATCTGTCCAATGATTCCAACAAGTAGAAATACCTTTCTTCGACCTGTTTTGTCTGACCAAGCTCCAACAACAGGTGACATCAGTGTGGGAATGGATGCTGTAAGGTAAGTCCTCCATGCCATAGCTGAAGCTAACAGTTTATGAGTTTCGCCCTCGTATTCTTTTTCTCCTTTTATTTCTTGTTTTCTAAGAGCAGAGCATATTTTGTTGGTTAGGTTCAAATTAACACGGCATGCCTTGTCCAAACTCAAATTTTGAGTCACTATTAATGTCACCATGTACATAGTAGCAAATAGAAATACACTGGGCTCAATTGATGTATTTTTAATAATACTGCAACATAAATCTTGACATTTTCTTCGTTTATTGATGTTATTATTCAGTATTTGATCCTCCTTTAGAGGGTCTTTAGGATCTTTAATTAATGCCATTTTTTGCCCATTCATTTTATATTCTTTAAAATGTTAGTAAATTAATACTCTTCGCCATAGTCGTAGTAGTAACACAAGGATCTTAAGCAGTGTGTCACCTTCGCGACTAAATGTGCTCCTGATTGTAAATCGAATTACGCGAAGGCCAACACATGAATTAATTTTCTCGATTATTTACACACACACACATACACAGACACACACACACACTAATTAATAACCCTGTCTCGTGGATACGTATGTATTTTTAACAAATGTCTGTTTAGATCTATGAAATACACACGAAGTAATTTTTTTTGAAATTGACTTTATTAACAAATTATACACACATACGAAAACATGTACGTAAAGTAAGCAACTATCGCAAATCGAACTGAAATAAGTTGCGTAATTTGACGCTAATTTGCCGTGATTTATCCGTGAAAAAATAAAATTTGCCACTTTTATATTTCTTGAATTACAGAGTTTTCTGCTAACTTTACGTAAAGTTAGCCGACGACTATGTAACTAAAAATCTGGTGTTAAAGAAAACCAAATACATAGAAATTTGCCGCTAATTTTCCGTTATTTATCCGTGAAAAAATAAAATTCGCCGCTTAGATATTTCTTAAGTTACAGCGATTTCTGCTAGCTTTAAGTAAAGTTAGCAGAACACTATCGAAAAAAAAGTTTCTGTAGACTTTAAAGGCCTACTTGACAAAAAAATAATTTCGTCAACAATCACTTCCCTAACTTTTACAAAGTTTTCTTTTACCATTTTCCACACCTTATAACCATTTGGTTCATAACCTTTTATGGAATTTTCATCAAATTTTGTTTTTCTAATTTTATTAACAAAATAAACAGTTGAACCAAAAATCTTTAGATATACAAGTTGCGGCTTTTTAACTGTGCAACAATTCAAATGTTGTGTTATTTAATTTCAGTGCCTTAGTGGGGCTTATATTTATTAAATACGTAGCTGTGAGCACAGCTTCCCCCTAGAACGTTTTGTCTAACTTAGCCCCAGACACCATGGCGCGACTTCGTTCTGTTATCGTTCTAATCATTCGTTCAGCCATACCATTCAAAGAAGGCTTATGAAGCACTGTCAAATGGTAGGAAATACCTTTTTGTAAACAGTACTCTTTCATTTCATTTTCATTTTTCATAAATATTCACCACCGTTGTCACAATATAAATGACTAATTTCGAACCAAAACGAGCTTCACAATTAGAAACATAATCTTTAAACATAGCAAAAACGTCTGATTTATGGGCCTTTAAATTTGTCACACAGTAGTAAGTGTATTCATCTACAAAAATCACACAGTAGTTTTTGTCGTCAAGTGTTGAAGGGGTGATGGGACCACACACATCTGAATGCACATTAAATAGATGTCGTTTTATAAATTTTGACTTTAACTTATTAAGTGGTAAACATGATTGTTTTTCATTTATGCAAGCTTCACACAAATTATCATTTGCTTGCTTTTTATTTGCAAGAACTTAGAGCCAATGCCAATGTGGCCTAATACTTGGTGCCATAAATCATAACTATTCTTCTCGACCCTATCTGATAAGCTTACAGTATTTAAAGCACATTTATTAAACATAAATTTATGCTAATTAAAAAACTCACCCTTTGTTACCATCTTACCACCCTCGTTAAATATCTTTACTTCGCCATATTTAGCGAAAGAATTGTGCCAAATTTTCGTTATTAATCATGTGATCTGAGGCTCCAGAGTCCAAAATGAAAGATATGCAATCTTTATTATCATGGTCATTACTGTAACTTTTGACCATAAAAGCAAATCCTGAAAAACTAGGATTTTCAGATTCTGTATTTTTTGCTATTTGTACTGTTTTTAAGTTTTCAGAGCGTTGTTTGGCCTTATCATTAAAATATCAGTTTTCCTGTATATGACCTTTTCTCCCACAGAAATAGCATTTTAAAATTCTAAATTTGTCAGATTTTGATTTGAACGTGGACGTTTTAAACGTGTCTCTGAAGTGTTTTAGAATTTTTATAATGACGTGGGTTCTAAAATATATTGGAATTTCTGATTTCCGCTTGTAGAAACTTCATACTTGTATCACGTCTTTCATAAATTAATTTTATTTAATGGTCAATTAGTCGCGTTTTCACAAAATCCAAAGTTAGATTGTCCTCTGCCAGAGTTTCTATTGCAGTTATTACACCGTCGTAAGTGCTTGGTAAAGACATAAAAAGGTGTGTACTACTTTATCAACCTCCAACAATTTTGTACCTGCAGCTATTAATTCACCTTCTAACTTCAAATTTAATAATTGCTTTCGTACTGCCAATTGAGTCGCTATGCTTTTTCTTTCATAAATTGAATCCAACTTTGAGAATATTTCTTTTGCATTTATATCTTCACTCGTTACACCTAGTAAAGAATCAGATAAATACTCTATTATAGTATTCTTTGCAATCTTTTGTTTTTTGTAGCACGCCTCGTTAGGTTCCGTTGGAGCTTCGGTAGAAGCACTTCAAGTTCATTCAGTAAGTTACGCATTCGAAGCTTCCAAATACTATATTTTTATCATCAAACGGTTTTAAATTTCTTTTTAATTTTAAGTTGTCTATTAATTACAAAAATTTCATGTGACTATCAACTAATTACTTTAAATAAAAGTTTAATTACTTGCACACTTAATAAAAATCACTTAAACAGTTTTCACTCACAGTGTCTCTTTATTAATTAGTTTTCAAAGTCTATATTTTAATTCACTGGGCCCATAACCTATTAGGTTTGGAAGCCAAAAGAAACACGTGTTGACGATTTAATTAGCTTGGTATTTATTATCGTCTTTTATAGAAGGCGTGTGAACGTAGTCTTTCTAATAGAGCACAGCTAAGACTAACTACAGAATAAAGTAAAATCAAAATCTTTACTTATAACCAATAAGCAATTGTTCATGGTTTGACCTATTACGTATGAACGAGAAATGCTCTCATACTATTAGTTAAAGAGGGAGAGATTTATTTCTATTATATTCCAACACCTATCACAGCTATAACCTAACTGGGGAGGTTTAAGGTTTCAAATCCAAGTACTTGTTTTAGAGAGAGGCACTTTTAAAAAAAACAAGTCTTTTATAACGAAAATATTGACGTCAATCGAAAATTATTGATAAATTATGTTTGCACGGGAAACTAAGCACTGAGCCCGCTCTAAAAGTAATATTGTTGTTGGCATCTCTTGGTGTTAACGTTTAACCATTAGAATCATATTTTCAACTTCAAATATAACCATTGAAAAAAAATTCGTAACATCTCTTAATATTTTAATCAAAATAAATATTTTATAAAGATATTGATAAAAAATTGCCCAGTCACTAATTTACACGTGCCGTCGGATAAAGATCGAAACAGCAACAAAAATACTTTAAGAATGGAAAAGACAACACACAATTACCTCTTCTCAATGACCAGTATAACGTGAACCATGGACAACCAAGATACAATATTTTTTTTATCAATTTATCATCATATCAGCCTATATTGGTCCACTGCTGGACATAAGCCTCCTCTATAGCGCGCCATTTCTCGTGGTCCTCTGCCTTCCGCATCCAGCCACAACTAGCTTTTTAAGGTCGTCGGTCCACCCACGCTTCGCCTTCCCATACGCCGTCTCCACTCTAGGACACGTCTGCTCCATCGGCCATCGGTCCTCCGACAGACGTGCTTCAGCTTGCCAATTTATCAATAAAAAGTAATTCCATCCGTTTTATAGTTTGATGTTCTGCTACTTTTAAACACCACTTTACTGAGCACGAAGACATTTTGACCTAATAACGACAAATAACAAGTTTTATCAACAATGATCGACGCGATGTTGACGGTGCTAACTTCGTCGTAAGTGAATTGTAAGTTTTGGTTCTTGTAGTTTATACGTGCAGTTTAATGTATGAGTTGTGAGCTAGCGTCGCCTTGCATCTGGTGGAAATTATTTATGCATGAAGCACGCTACGAGGTGCCGCGAATCGTATCCTCTTAAAACATGTTTAAACTAATTTACTTAGTTGCCAACTATTAACAACAATTCACGCGTCTTGTAGGTTTGACAATTTGAATGTGCCATAGTTTACAATCCTAAAAAAAATTGAGTCTGTGTAGGTACGTTATAAACTATTATCATATTTAGTCCAACAAAAAAAAAAACCGTTTTTTTTGACCATTCCATTTTTATTAAATTTCCCGATTAAACTAAGTTATTTGGCAAAATACCTTTTTCCCGATGTTTCGGCTGGGTAGCACCAGCCTTGGTCACGGGTAACCCAGCCGAAACGTCGGGATAAAGGTATTTTGCCAAATAACGGCACGTTCAATTATTTTTAAACTAATTTATGTTAGGTATAGGATTTTTAATTAAATTTATCTTTATTAGTTAAATTTTAAAATATGGCAGATCGAATATGGTGTCCTTTTCAAAAAAAAACCATGAAACTCGAGTCCTTTTGTGTCTCGGAGGGTGTTAGATCAAATCTTTTATATTCAAGATTACAAAACATTGCCAAATTTATTTGACATCCAGATAAACAAGAAGAAGAACTATTTTAAGAGCATTTAATATAAAGTGTGCGAAGCAGACGAAACCGTTGAAAAGAACTAGACATAAACATATATATAAACTAAAACTCGCATGTGAACCCGCGTTGAAAAGTTAAGGAGTAATAATTAAATAGGAAAACCTACACTGTGTACGTTAACTCGATTTGCAACCTCGAGAACTCTGTCTGGAGTATAAGACAGTCGGTGACAAACGACAAACGAACATAACATAGAGAAACAGTAATTTTAAAGAAAATAAAATAAATGCCATGAACCAAACAGTCATCAATGAAGATTCTAAAGATCCAGATCCTCTGAAAAAACATCATATATTAAATTATAACCTTAATAATCGAAAAAGATGTCAAGATTTATTTTACGTTCTTATGAAAAATATAACAATTGAACCCAGTATACTGTTTTTTGCAATAACGTACATGATGACATTCATTGCGACTCAAAATTTGAGTTTGGAGAAGGCATGTCGCGTTAATTTAAACTTGACCGATAAAATATGTACAACTCTCAGAAGACAAGAAATTAAAGGTCAAAACGAATATGAGGGCGAAACACATAAGTTGTTAGCTTCAGCTGTAACATGGAGATCTTACCTTGTATCATCGGTCCCCGGAATAATGTCACTTTTTGTTGGAGCTTGGTCAGACAAAACAGGTCGTAGGAAGATATTCCTAGCTGTTGGAATTATTGGACAGATTGTTATATCAATGAATAATTTAATACAAACCTATTTTTTAAACGAACTAGATATAAATTTTCTTACGTTATGTGAAGCCATTATTTACAGTTTGGCTGGAGGATGGTGTTTTTATTTGCTAGCTTCATTTTCCTATATAAGTTCTATAACAAACAAAGAGACGAGAACATTTAGAATTGGTGTTTTTAATTTTTGTCACACTGTTGGAAATCCTATTGGTGCGGCATTAGGTGGCATTATATTGAAGAACTTCGGATACTATGGTTGTTATGGTTTAACTTTACTCATTCAAACAATCAATTTGCTTTATATTATGTGTATTGTTAAAGATCCCAGGCGCAATGCTGAACAAAAACAGGTATTCAACCATTTAGTAAATGTCTTAGGTATATTCAATTATTTGATAAAATGGTTTTTAAAATTCATCGTACCTATTTGTTTTTATGTAACTGGATTGGCTTTACGTGTTTTTTAGACCATAAACTCCGATAAAACTGCACGCTTGGGTGATTGCTTTACTACTTTTCTTTACTTAATAAATAAATTCGTCCATACTGATATGAAAATATCATATATTGCAAGAACAAAATTACTCTTCAGCCATTAACTGGTTAGGCCGCTCCTTAAATAAGGAGCCTCAGGCCATAGTCCACCACGCTGGCCTAATGCGGATAGACGGACGTTTTTGAGTTGGTGGCCACTCGGCTGTCAGCGTTTTCAAGCCGCCCGTAGGTCATCTGGCTTGGCTTGATGACTGCTGTCATATGGCAAACAGCCAGGACCGATGGCTTTACGTGCCTTCCGAAACACAGAGAAGCTGAGAAAAATATTCCACTTGGCGGTTACCCATCCAGGTAGTGTACACGCCAGACCTAGCTTAACTTCGCATATCGTTTTTGAAAGACGAGTGTTACTAGGCCACTAGCTCTCAGATCGTTATTATACCAATTACTAGTAATCAAGAGTTTAGAGTGTAACAAATCATTTTGCGTTAATAAATAAACCTGCTTCTTTGCAGCTGTATGGCACAAAGTTGTATTGTCGGAACGATATGGCATTGTGATTATCAAAATTGCCTGTAATAAATACTTGTTCTTATTGGGATGGTAGGCCCATCTGATAAGTATAACATTTTGCTAGGTCGAGTCTATTTATTGTAACAAATCGTACTGTGATAATGCAACGACGACTAGCTATGACCATGACTTACGTTTCATTTATAACAGAATATTACAAAAAGTTTACTTGGAATTTTCTGCCACTAACTCCCAGTACCATTGTCTCATATGTCTTCTTGTTATACTGTTAATAAAACCTAGTATTTTGCTTGCGTAGTAAAAACCGCACATCTAGTGTTTTTACTCGTATCTATGCGTGCCTATACAGGTCTCATAGCGGTGAAACGGAAGTAGCTCGACTCTTCACTGGCGCTTCACTTGCCTGACTTGGCCCATAGTGCTAAAGAGAAAGCCCATCTACTGGGCAGTCTCTTTGCCTGAAACTCGAATATAAACGATGAAGGCGCTATACCACCTACTATACAATGGTGCAGTAAGATCATGCCGGAAATCTCCATAACACAGCGGGAGGTCTGGCGGTCGTTACTTTCTCTAGAAGTTTATAAGTCGAGTGGGCCAGACGGTATACCAGCAGTGGTGCGTAAGCAGTGTGCTGCTGAGTTATGTCCTGTACTCACGTGCCTCTTCGCACTTTCTGCGAAGACTGCGAATCCATCGAATTATAGGCATATCGCTATTACTTCCCTCCTCTCCAAGGTTATAGAGCGTGTGATTAACACACAGATACTGAGATACCTAGAAGAACACGACCTGGTCAGTGACCGTCAATATGGCTTTCGCCTCGGTTACTCAACTGGTGACCTTCTAGTGTATCTCACACACTGATGGGCACTAGCCATTGAGAGTCAGAGGGAGGCATTGGCATGAAGCCTGGACATAGCGAAGGCGTTCGATCAGGTCTGGCAACGGGGTCATCTATTGATGTTGCCATCTTACGGAGTGCCCGAGGGTTTGTGCAAATGAGTGGCTAGCTTTTTGTCCGGCAAACGCTTAGGAGCCGTAGTTGACAGTAGTTGCTCTAATAGCATGGTCATTAATACTGGTGTCCCGCAAGGCTCTGTGCTGTCTCCTACGCTCTTTCTACTGCATATCAATGACATGTTGGACATTGACAACATACATTGCTACGCAGATGACAGTACTGGAGACGCTTATTACAGGGGTCGTGCAAACATCCCTCGCTCCGTTGTGGAGAAAAACCGCGGAAAACTTGTGTCTCAAATCGAAACCACACTGTCCAAGGTCTCTGACTGGGGACGAGTAAACTTAGTCCGATTCAACCCTACTAAGACACGAGTGTGCGCGTTCACCGCTAAGAAACCTCCACTCCTGTGGTCCCACAATTCCAGAACATCCCCCTCTCCATTTCCAAGAGCATTGGGATCCTTGGTGTTGACATCTCCAGCGATATTCATTTCCGAGATCATTTGCAAGACAAGGTGAAGCTGGCGTCCAAAATACTAGGTGTACTCAACAGAGCGAGGCAGTACTTCATGTCGGTTCAGAGGCTGCTGCTTTACAAGTCGCTAGTTCGGCCCTATATGGAAAAGTGCTGCCATCTCTGGGCGGGTGTACTCGGATACCAGCTTGGTCCTTTTGACTCGGTTCAACGAGCGACGGGCTGTGGGAATTGTCGACAATCGCAAACTCACTTGCCGTATCGAACCCTTTTGTCTGAGGAGAGACTTTGCCTCCCTGTGTGTTCTGCCGCTTGTACAATGGGATGTTTTCTGAGAAATTGTTAGAAATGATGCCGAATGCTACCTTCTACCATCGCGCTGCTCGCCATTGCCAGGGAATTCATTCTTACACCTTAGAACCGAAATGTTTCCGGAACCGCAAACGTTTGGGTTGTGGAATGAGCTCTCTGTCAAGGTTTTCTCCAAGAACTTCAGTATGGGGTTCTTTAAGAAAGAAGTTATTGATTTTTAAGGGTGGGCAACGTGCGAGTGATACCCTTGGTGTTACAAGCGTCCATAAGCTATGGTGACCGCTTACCATCAGGCGGGCCGTAAGCTTTTTTGCTATAAAAATATAAAAAAAAAAATATTGCGCACTTTTTTACAGTTTGACAGTTAAGAATACTTTTGATAATGCTTCGTAAGAGCCTAATTTGATTGAGGTTTATGTAGGTACTCTACCAAACTGTATATATATATTTTGCAAATACAAATATTATGTTGAAATTATCTTTTACAAATATATCTCTAGTAAATTAATTTAGTTGTGAGTTTAAGAGTTAAGGTTTGTTTTTTAATTAATTTCGTATAGACTCGCTACTAAGGAATACTCACATTGTCACTTTTTTGTATAGTGTCTTTAATAATCCCTCTGCACCCTGTTACTTGCAGGAGCTCTTTAAATACCAATGTCTTCACAAAGTATGACATTAAGGTCAAAGGTAGAACGAACTTTAACTATTCCACCTCACTCCACTACCTTTTATGGCAAATCATTAGCTGTGAAAGCAGCCCTACTGTGCAACAATCTACCTTCTGACATTCGGTTGGCAAAGTTGATAAGACTTTCAAAACTACTTTCAAAACTTACATAAAATCCTTCTTTCTTCAATCATTGCAAATTTAATGACACATACTTATTTAATGTATATTTATGATGTAGATATATATATTATATTATTATGTATGTATTTATGAGTACCCATATAAGTATGTATATGTAATTATGGTGTATATATGTATGTGCTATACTTTCGCATCATGCGATAAGTCCACCTTAGTACATAAATATCAAATTGTCAATTTTACACTTAAATTTTATTGTACTATAAGAGTTAAATAAATAAATAAGTTTTCAGTGAATATTTTTGAAAATTCTTTTTTGCAAAAAAATCTCCAATCTTTCTTATTACAGAATACTATATATAAGTTTATTTCTAATTCATAGTTTATACCCATTATAAGTTGCTTCAACCCAAACCTGCAAACCTGCGAGCAAACAGCATATCTATATCGTCACTAAAGTCTTCTGTGACCACGAGTATTTATCATGCTTAAATCACCAAGGTGGCAAACAAGCATGCGGTACGCATGAAATTAAGCGATTACCGTAGCCTATAGACGCTTGCAACACTAGAGTCATGACTCGTGCGTTACTAACGTTTTTTTCATAAACACTGTTTTTAATTTTAAGCTTAACATGAGTATATTATAGAGTAAGCAAGTCTTTTATATTTTTGTCAACAGCACGATAGTAAAGGTGTCTGGCACTGTTTGCGTATATTCTTTAACTACTCCATTGTCAAGCAGATTCTGTCAGTTATCGTAAAGAAAAGGCCCAACAATAGGAAGCTGCTTATTCTACTCTTGTTGCCTATGGTCATCGTTATCTTCGGTCCGTATTATAGTAAGTAAAATTTTCAACTTGCTTTGTTATCTTTTGGTTTTTCTGTGTCTCGTTATCAAATAGTGCTGTTATTTTGCATGCACTTGTCAATACAACACTATACAGTTTTCTTTCTTTTTGTATGTCTACTATGTCAATTTTGAATAACTATTTGGATTGTGCTGCAATTCTTTATGCAGCCAAATGCAATATGAACTAAGGTTGTCGGTCTGTTTCTTTGCGTCAAACTTTTAGGTCATTTCATAACCTCAACATTTAAGGCCTTATTCTCAAAAAGACTTTGTTTTTTTTTTAAGTTAACTTGTTAATGTCATTGTTACATTTGCAAGTATTTTTGTTTATGTAAGTCACTGAGTCCGGTTATTTGTATGTAGTAAACAGACTAGAGATTTAGGGAATTAGATTAACTCAAAATTCAAACTAAACTAAAAAGATTTACTTGTTTTACCTATATTTGAATACAATCTCAAATAAAATTAATAAACAGCAGTAACAATGTTTAATATTTATGTTTTAGGTGAACATAAGTTTCTATATATGATGACTAGATACCGATTTCATTGGGATGAATTACAGTTTGGTTTATTTCAAACTTACAACACTGTCGTACACACAATTGGTAAGTTTTCATTTTACTTATTCTTAAAAAAGTACTACCAGTAAAATCTGAATTTTAAGTTTTTTGCTCGTTGTATTATTATATTAGTATTATCTCTCTCTATCCTTTAAATTTTTTATTATTCTTTGCAAACAAAGACATGTGCAGTATACAGACATGACAATGTACAGTACCGAATAAATAATAAAAAAACACAACACCTTTTCATTTTGCTAAACTGAGATATTGATGTAAGATTACGCCTGGCTTTCATTATTTAATTCATCATCATAATTGCAACAAACTACGAGCTATTATATTATATTTATACTCGACAAGTGATGGAGAGAAAATTAATAACAATACGCTCAAATCAATTTTATGATGAAAGAACAGCCCAATATATTCTACCGCGTTAAATAAACAGCCTAGCAAATGATGTTTGAAATAGAATTTTGAATAGAAATATTAAAAATTTATAAAAAAATATTATTAACTTTGTATCTTCAAGTTTACAAACTCCTCAAATTTCTGTTTTTCCCCTTAAATAAATATAGTTTATAGAATAATTAATAGTTTATATTGAAAATGTGGCACTAAATAACGAAATAACCTGTATACGTGTCTAGTGAAATGCTTACTTTGAACGTTAGATAATGCACAAGACCGGTCGGTAAGCGATTATATAGGCATTTCTTTTGCTTTTCTGAAGGTAATGTTTAAAAGCGTGACAAGTTTATTTGAAGCCGAATGATCGAAGGACTGATTTTACCTTAACATAAGTTGTTTGCCCTGACTTATATTAAAATTAATGAATGCCAAATGAGGAATGCGTAGTACTCATACAAACTAAAAGTACAAAAAGACGTCTGTTTAAGTTGTAATATAATATATATGTAAATATTTTTTATTTTTTTTAATTTATTTATTTATTCTTCAGTTCATGTAATTAGGCTAATAATGTTGTTTACATTATTTTGACATAAAAAGAAGAAATAAATCTCAAAGTTGACAAAACACAAGAAAGGTCAACCATTTGTTAAAAGCATAAATATATTCAACGGTGTAACCGATAAGTATATCATTTCAATTAGATACCATTGTCACTGCTTGTGTCACAATTGTTTAAAAGTTTTCCACTGACATCATATTAATGACGTCATACGTAACGTGAGATATGCAATAATTTTTTTTTTATACTACTAATGTGGCAAACAAGCTTACGGTCCTCCTGAATGTAAGCAGTCAGCGCAGGCTATGGACGCTTGCAACACCTGGGGAAAATTTAATAACTTCTTCCTTGAAGAAAACCATACTCTAGTGCTTAGAGAAAATCTTGGTAGGAAGCTCATTCCACTGCTTAAGCGTTTGCGGGAGGAACTTGCATAGAACAATAAGTGGTAGGATACATACACGAAGGCAAAACTTGATACGGCTTGTCAGTTTGGGATCGTCGTTGATTCTATTAGTTAGTCGTTGAACGGAATCAAAAGGATCAAGCTGGCATCCAATTGGCAAAAATCCAAAAAATGGCCCAGAGATAGCAGCAGTACCCTATATGGGGCCGGCCTTGCAACTTGTAAAGCTACAACCTCTGCTCCGACGTGAAGTACTGCTTCGCTCTGTTAAGAACATCAATTTTTTAAGACACCAGCTTCACCTTGTGTTGCAAATGGTCTTGGAAATAAAAATCACTGAAGAAGTCAATACCAAGGATCTCAATGCTCTTGACGATAGTGAGGGGTGTGTTCTGGAAATGTGGCTGTTTTATACTGTGTGGCTGGCCGCGGCTTACGCACGAAACGCTAGGTTTTGAACGCAACCTGTTTTGTTTCTGGCAACACTCTATGGTCTGGTCATCGTACTCAACGAATTAAATAATCTATTTTGTCAGAAAAGTGTTTTGTGATTAATTTTGGGACGACGTTACACCGGGGAAGTTATTTACATTTCTACTTATAAATTGTTTTAAGTTAAATCTGGTCCCTACCTTTTATGTCCTCTCTCAGTTTAAGCTAAAATTTAGGGCTCCCTTAGGTCCCCTTTAGAAAACATTGGTCAGACAGACGTGGTCCATTTAGGTACACCAATGACGCCTCTGGAGGTAAGCTAAGTCACCTTGTAGTAAATTGGGTTAGACTGTACCAGTCATCATTGACGAAACAAGTTTTGGTAGCGAGCGACGTTATCGACCTACATTTTCCTTACCTCTACTATTGTTTTACCTACCTACATTATCAAATTTGTTTAACCTGAACTTAATTTTATGGCACTGTTCCAACTAGAGTACTTTTTGATACTGTTTAAAAGTAGTCTTGCTACTGGGTTGGCTTACACAAAAACATAACACTATTGAGTAGGTTTAAGGTAAAAATAGTTTTCTTTTGTAATTAATAGCGTAATATTGTTTTCATTATTCATACTTTGTTTATAAATATTTGTGTTAGAGTGAAGTTAGTTAAATAGTTTTTTTTTCTTTATTTGTATAAAATGGCCACACCTAGAACTGTTTTGGCTGGAGGATTGCGTTGGTTAGCAACGGCTGCAGCCTTGATCACAAGGCCGAAAAAAAACGATTCAATACTATATCGATTTGAGCAGCTAAATTATAGAATGAACGCTATTCGAGATGCATATAAGCAAGCCATTGTAGGCTTGCCGGAGGAAGATGTGGCCAAGCTTACAACAGATTTAGACCAGGCCGAGGACCTTTCTGACCTACTTGCGGTCAGGGTTGCACAGATTCCTCGGGCTGAGGTTAAGACCGTTGCCCCTAAGGACGAATGTGACAACTCTGTGGTGGCAACTCAGGGGGTTTAATAGTTTGGTTCATAATCGGTCTCATCTAACCGCTACGCAAAAGTTCTCATATTTGCTGGGATCAACCGCTGAAGAGCCATATGACATGATTAAGCATTTGTCTTAGGATGATGCCGGTTATAAAACCTCCCGGGAATGATTATTTAGAAGGTATGACAATATAAGGCAAATTGCTCATACGTTTGTCAGCGCGTTATTCCAGTTGCCTAACATTTCTGAGGTGGCGAACCTGCGGAGAGAGCTCCTTAATCCAATGTTGGTGGCTGTTAATGGACTAGAGGATTAGGGCTTCAACTACATAAGGCTTGGTCCTTTCTACTTATTCATTTGGCCCTCTACCGTATAAGGAATTAAGGAGCAACTTCTCTTCGCGGGTTAGGGATAGTGGCTTACCCCCCTCTTTACCTTGCTCTGCCCCCTCTTCACCTCGCTGTCTCCCTTTGTGCACGACCTGCCATGGGTGGGGTTCGCCCTCGAATTTGAGCGCCATTGACCCTCCTAAGTTGTCTACGGGTGAGATTGAACCTGGCTCATTACCACCTCCCCTCCTAGTATGCGAAAAGTAAGTTTTACGCTCCCCCTAACTCTCAAGTTTTCTTATTGTTAGGAAACAAACACAGGATACAGGAAGTTTTCACCGCCTATTGCGGAGTACCCGAAGTTGGGGTATTATCTATCTCAATTGAATAGGTCGAGACCCCTTCAGGCTCCTTATCTTAAGAAAACAACCTTAGGTGTGAGTAAAATTAAGCTTTGCATACTATGTCTAGCAATAACAATAACTTTCATATGATAGATACTAACAGTATTTTTAGACATAATTACATAAGGACAAGACATAAATATTATCTCACACACCATTGTACCAGAGTGTTAGCCTTGTCGCTATCATTTTATATTAATACCACAGCCAATAATTTGGCTTAACAATCTGCTTTTATTGAGCAGTGTAATTATAATAGTGTAATTGACATTTCAGCCAAGTATTTGGCTAACAACCTGTTTCTATTGAGCAGTGCAATTATAATAGTGTAATTGACATTTCAGCTAATCATTTAGTTAAACAACCTGCTTCTATTGAGCAGTATAATCATTTGACATGTATTAATTTAAATTAAATTTTAAGACAAATAAGGACCACTTTGGCAAATAGAATTCCAACATAAATAATGATGATATAAAGTCTACTCAATTTTTATGCAAACAGAAACAAAAAAATAAACTTTGTCATACTAAAAATAATATACCATTGAACCTGGTGCATCAGAATATACGAGGAATGTCTCAGAAAGAACTAGAAATTGAATTGTTCATAAACTGCCAAAACATAGACATTTTATGTATCACTGAACACTGGCTACGCAGTCATCAGTTAATGTTCAATTTCACCAATCACCAGCTGGGAAGTTCGTTCAGCCGAGTAAATGCAATCTATGGCAGCTCTTTAATTTTTGTTAATAAACAGCTAAAGTTTAAGGAACGTAAAGACATTGTGAGCCTCTCAGTTGAGCGAACTGCCGAGCTGCCCTGTATAGAAGTTGAGCATCTCATTGTTGTGAGTGTATACAAGCCGCCTTGTTCAATTTATGATAATTTCGAATTAGTTATGGAAGAAGTGCTAAATAAAATCAGTATTTCCAATAAATAAATCATAGTTTGTGGAGACTTTAATATAAACATTTTAGAAAATAGCTCATTAAGCACCAGATTGCTCGCCTTATTTCGGACTTTTAATTTAAATAATTTCTTTTGTGAACCAACTAGAATTGCTGTATCTAGTGCCACTTGCATCGACAATATATTTACTGATATATGATAAGAACATTAGTTCTACGGATATCATAAATACATTTAAAACATTAGAAATAAAAAACACCACAGACCTTTGGGGATTTTCTGTTAAAACTATAAACTTAATAAATCATGATATAGCTCAACCCTTAGCCATAATTTTGAATAGTTGTGTTGATAGTGGTGTGTTTCCTGATCAGATGAAACTATGAAAACTTATACCTCTTTTTAAATCAGGTAGTTCAACAGACAGAATTTTCAATTCTACCTGTACTCAGTAAAGTTTTTGAAAAAATCATACTTTGTCAAATGTTAAGCCATTTCTGTATTAATGACCTACTTATTAGTAAACAGTTTGGCCGTTCCACCACCGATGCAAGAGTGGCACTATTTAAAGTCTGGGAGGATTCGCATGATGCTCTTGGAGTGTTTTGTAAATTATCTAAGGCATTTGACTGTGGCCAACATGAAAATCTCATCAGGAAACTACATCACTATGGTATAAGAGGCAAAGCTCTCGACCTTTTGACCTTCTACATGAGTAGGAGAGTACAGAAAATAGATGTCAACGGTGAAATATCTCCGGGATCAGCAGTTAGTATGGGAGTCCCTCAGGGCTCAATTTTAGGTCCTTTTCTATTTCTTATTTACATTAACGATCTCCCATATCATGTAAAAAACCATGACATTGTCTTATTTGCTGATGACACCTCTTTACTTTTTAAAGTTAAGAGACGACAGACATGTTATGATGAATTAAATAATGCCCTTTCTAAAATTGTTAATTGGTTTAACGTTAATAATTTGTTGCTTAATGAAAAAAAAAACCAAATGTGTTAAATTTACATTACCAAATGTTAGTCAGATACAGACATGCGTTAATGTCAATAGCGAGCAATTAGAACTTGTTAATTCAAAAGTCTTTCTTGGGATAACGCTGGAGTCCCAACTTCAATGGGGACCTCATATTCATAACCTAGCCAAAAAACTTAGCTCTGCTGTGTATGCGATCAAGAAAATAAGACAATTGACCGGTGTGGACACTGCAAAAATTGTATATTTTAGCTATTTCCATAGTTTAATGACATATGGTATCCTATTATGGGGTAGCGCTGCTGATGTAAATACAATATTTTTGTTACAAAAAAGGGCTATTCGTGCTATTTATAAATTAGGATCTAGGATATCTCTGAGGGGTAGGTTTAGGGAAGTAAATATTTTAACTTTAGCGTCGCAGTACATATATGAAAATCTTTTATATGTACATAAAAATATCAATAGTTTCAGCAAGAAAAGTGACGTTCACAAAGTATATACTAGAAGTAAAAATAAGCTGTAGGTGCATGTTACACGTTTACACAAAATAAATAACTCTTTTATGGGGAATATATACACTTTTACAACAAAGTTCCCAATAATATTCAAAAGCCATCAATAAGTAAATTTAAATCTTTTATTAAACAAGTACTTTGTAAAAAAGCATACTACAATATTTCAGATTAATGATTAAAATCCTTGGGACTGAAAATGCTCAATTAAAGGATGCATAGGTAAACCAAATTTGAATGGAAATAATATAAAATTGTACAGCTTAAATTTTTTATTTAAAACATTGATTGTATTTTTAGTTTTTATGATTTTTTTAAAAGAGTAACTATAGAGTTTCCTGGCGGATTCTTCTCGGTAGAAATCAACAACATTGTAAAGGGAGGGAGGGAACGTGGAAGATTTCAAAAAATAATATTTCATAACTTTGACGATTCAAACGTGATTGCAATTTCCTACTTTGAATAAAACATTTTGACTTTGACTTTGACTTTATCGCTTATGAAGCATCCGCTGTATGTTGCCAGTTGGCAGCCGGTACCACAGTGGGTTCTTCCACCGCCACAATTAGGTTCACCGCCTACTAGTCCATCAGAGCGATGACTAGCTGTAGCGAGTACAGCTTCCTTCTTCGATACCAAATACCACTGACATTTGTGCTCCCCACTGCACAGGTTCGAACCTTCGCGTCCTGTGCCTCCTTTGTGGTGGGACAAGCATTACTGAATTCGGGTTTTCAGGGTTGCTTGGTATCAACCTCTTTGATAAGAAAGCTGAAGTTACAGTTGTCTCCTGCTGCGAATTCTATTCAAGGCATTGGTGGCCTTAAGGTCTTGAGGTTTAGAATTCAGGTTTCCATTGTTATTTCTCCCCTCCATAATTCTCTTATTCTTTGGACTATTTCAGCCACGGTGATGGATTACATATTGGGTGATCACCCTCAAGTTTTGCCTATGCCGGAAATTGCCATGTTGACAACGTGTCTGGCATTGGCTGATCCTGATTATCATCTTCCCAGTTCGGTGGATTTACTCCTCGGTGCCGATTTTCTGGGTCAATGCAACTCAGGACCGGCTAAACTTCTTTAGGCCGGTGGGTTGGTGGCACTTCCAACAGATTTTGGTCATGCCATAATTAGCTAACTTGCCATCCATTACTTACAATTTGCATCTCTCTTCAAACTGGCCCTTTCTGGCTCCTCGATATGCCCCTTGTTGATGCAGTTTAGCGCTTTTGGGAAGAAGAAGAACCTACTGCAACTTCTAGATCTGAACCGGCTAATTAAGAGCGTGAGGCCTTTTATGTGAATTCTACCGGTCAATTTTCGACTGGTAAATTCTTCACTCAACTCCCTTTCTTGCCGAACTGACCTGCCCTCGGCCACTTCAGGATGATAGCCAAAAAAACGGTTAATTTCTATGGAGAGGCGTATGAGGCGCGACCCTGTCTTCCAACAGAAATATTTAGAGTTAAAGCTTTGGGCCATATGTCTGTTTTTGACCTTGATTTTGTTAATGGATATTTTTCGATTTGCAAAACCTTGTTTAGGGTGGTTACCCTTATATTAGTCTTAATAGTCAGCACACAAACAAATACTTCTATTTCTTTTTAAAATAGGTACTATAAGGCTCGAGTACTCCGTATGATTTACTGGTTATAAAACACGGGAGTCCAGTATTTTTTTAAGATTTAACTCTATTTTATTTTTTGTCAAAGGGTGCTGGGCGTGACTTAAAAAACATCGGTTGACTATTTGGTTTTAATGACAACTTTACCGTATACCTATTAAAACAACCCAATTAATTTGAAAATAATTCGCGGTATTGCTCAATTAAATGCTCGTGATTAAATTGTTACTAACTTTGACCTGGGACAAGACTAGAGCATATTCAAGGTACGTCTATCACTGTTGCTGAATTTTGCTGAAGATCCGGAGTCCAGTAAAAATGTGACGCGCGTAGTGTTTTTAAGCGCACTTAACGATTCTGCGTATAAATTGGTACGCGAACTGGTCGTCCCAAAAACAGAAGATTAGTTATACGATAAAAGAAGAGTTCGCAAAAGAAGTAGACAAACATTTGTTACTATTAGTGCGATTATTAAATTTTAATAAATATTTGACGGTTTTGTTGCTACAGCCGTTGTTTCCTCCACTGCAGGATCGGGGGCCACTATTTGAAGTAGGAAGATCAGACTATAGTCCACCACACTGGCTTAGTGCGAATTAGCAAAAGATTGTCGAGCTAGTCAATTGCCTTAATCTTCAAGTCACCTAACGACTCTGACTTGGCTAAATGACTGCTGCCATATGAAAAAATAGCCAGGACCAAAGAAAAGGAGAATTTTTGGCGTGCTCCTCGTAGTACGAAAGAGCTTAGAAAAATGCGCCACTAAATCACGCCTGAAGTGCTTAACTTCTCTTATCGTTTGCGATAGACATCTGCAATTCAGCCACAAGCTTTTGACGGTTTTAGAGTACATTAGGTATTGTTTGCTTAAATTTTTGTGCTCAAATTGTGTTATTTTTGCCTTTTTTAATTTATTTTGACTGCTTTTATACTTGTGGTAGGGATACTTACAAAACATATACGTGTTTACATGTGTATTTTGTTTATTTTACAGGCACCATAACTTCATTAACGCTTTTTAGCAAAATCTGGAAATGGAACGATTCTCTGATGGGAATATTGTCTGGACTATGTAAAATTGCTGGTTCCATTTTATTTTGCTTTGCATCTAATGGTTATATTTTTTACCTAGGTAAGCATGTTATTAAAGTTTTGATCTCTGCCTTTAACTGAGCTTTTCACAAATTAGAAACTACTGAGGATGCTGCAACCCTTTGTTTATACTTTTACATCGAGTGTTTCACAATGGAGCATATTGGCAAAGAAGATACTTAATTATTACTTTGTAAAGAAGCTGCACTCTCTGCATTTCGTCAGTTATGATTTTTTATAATATTTTTGAACAAATCACATAGCACTGTCTTGTCCCGAACAAAGCAAGGCTTGTTATATGGATACCTACCAGACAACGGAGACAAATAATTATATAAACCTTGTTTTTGTAAATACGTAGATATTATACATAGAAAACCACTGAGGTTTGTATTTTTCCTTAAAATTGAAAGTATACGCATCGGAGTTGGGACTACACTTTCTCATTCCTATGTTTACAGTAGCATAGTAAATAGTAAAACTTTATTGGTAACTATTGCTATTTGTATTGGTAGCTATTCCTATTTATATATATATATATAGATTATATAGATATGGTTCGATTGGGCGCTGCACTTTGGGTGGGTCTTTCGGGGAATTTCAGCACTATTTATTACTAAATAGTCTTTAAATAAGATCACTGTGACATACGGAAGGATGGTCATGGCGGCAATAAGGGTTCCTCTCCTGGATTACCTACGGAACCGTATTTTTTAACAATTATAAATTGAGCCCTAATGTGATAATTACAAGAGATGCACCAAATATTCGGTTAGTATTTGGTATTCAGCAAGTTTTAGATATTCGTATTCGGAAGCATTATTCGATTTTAGTTCAGAATATATCCTTGAATTGATTCAGTTTTAAAGTTGATTTAGATATTATATCTGGTCAATATTTATTAAAAAAAAATATATTTTTAGTCGTTTTTAATATGTTTTTCTATTTGCAAGGGAAACTGAGTAATTTTTGTCACTCGCTTATTTGAGCACACAAAATAATTAATGTATTGGGTATGACGTATTTGATCGTTTCATATTATCACAGATTTACTTATAATATACACAATAGTACGTCAATATTACGTTAATCTCAAAACTAACCGTTTTAAGTAACGACCGAAAAACTAATTTTTTTAATCGTTACGTTTCGTGAATAAGTGTAACGACACACTACTTATAGAGTTGTCTTTAAAAAGCGATTTATCGATTATTTCAAATATTTTTTTCTAAACAGCTTGGTTTTTTTTGTTAATTTTTTTTAGCTAGTCAGACTTAGTAACTTTGGTAGAAATGATTTGCAATAGGGGTCGTAATATTTTGAAAAATAATCACATTGAGGAATTATTATCTCAGTAAAAACATTTTCATTTAAAATGTTGCCAAGACGAGGCTCGCGAAGTTATCAGATGTGACGGTAGCAAAACGGCCAAGTCACATATTTTGACTAAGATGTAGAGTTTGTAAAGTAAGGGCGTGTGGAGTAAGAAGCTTGGATCTACATGAGATTTGGTAACTTTTTGACAATGCGAGCCTTGTCTTAGCAACATCTTACATGACAATGCTTTTGATGGGATTTCACTTCTTTTTGTAAGTTATTTATGGTAATTGTGTTTTTTTGATGTTTATAAAGTGTTAGATTATAAAAAAAACTATATCCGCATGGGTCGATTGGCTTACTACTCTGGTACTGGTCATTAAATTTTGAAGTCCGACCTCTAATACTGCTTATTACGATTTTTATTCTACTAGTTACTTAAAATCCTGAAACATGTATTTTATTATTTATAAAAAGGAGTCCCTATATAAACTTTCAGACCTCTAGCGTCAAAATTTGCATAAGTCTCATACAAACTTTCATCTCCTAGTTTAAGGGGGTAAAAATTTTTAAGTTTTAGAATTGTTTTTGTACTTATACTAGCTTACATACCAAATTTCTAGGGCTTCAAGAAGTACCCTAAGAATTATGATGATCATCAGTGAGTCAGTGATGATTTCTTGACGTATTTACTGATTAAAATCTAAATTATAAGAGCTATGCAATTAAAACTGAATATGTTCAATAAATCAACTTTTGACATCATATCCTGACAATTTGGTTTATCTGGTATAATCCAAACCCAAGTTATGAGGATTCAAAAAAACAACGAAGCGTATAGAGAAAAGGTAGGTAGTTTCGCTTCGCGTGGCACGTCTTGGTGGGGGCACTACCGTGCCCCCAGTTTGGTTGATAAATAGACAAAATAGGTTTGTTTAAAGCGCTTAGTGTGAATTCAGCATTTAGTATCTATTTTGTTGTAGTGGGTGGCTTGCACTGGCATGAGGCAGCGCGAGGTACTGCTATAACACGGCGACTTCGCAATATGTGAATATCGCAAAAATCCTACTTTTCATTTATTAAGTTCACTGGTAGATTAAATTAGAACTTGGTATTGCCAGCGAGCAACAAAACAAGCTTTATACTTTTAGCACTTGCTTTAATCGAAAAAATAAATTTCGCAATTGTTCGCGGTTAAAAATGTTTAGTTCATAAAGTTTCTTAAGCATCAAGAGGTGTCTCCGGCAATAAACGATGGTTCAAAAATACATTACTGTACCCTGTTGTTTTACAAATTCAGAGGTTTACTTCAATAATTCTCAAATCATGAACATTTTATCTATTAATAACAGAGTTGTTAGATGACGTCGCAAAGTATTGCAAGCTACAACATTTAAAAGATTTGTTTTACTTGAAATCCGTTTAAAAGTTATTTAAAAAAAATATTCAAGTAAATACTATAAAAAAAGACTATCAAAATGTTTTCAATCATAATAAAATATATTTTTTTAGAAATATGTTCAACTTTTGAGTGCTAATTTTTTTTTCAGGAACTTTATTGGACATTTTTAGCGGCATAGCATTGTTGATTTTGAAATCAATTATTTCCAAAACAGTTAATGCTGACGAGATAGGTAATGTAAATAATATTTTATTGACAACGATTTTTTAATTCTGCGATTTAATCCATTTTAAAACGATTAATTTGAAAATGAGTTTGTTTATATGTTTTTCCTTTCTTCACGTCGTAACGGAGTATTTAATCAAGCTTAAATTTGGTACAGGGATAGGTAAAGGGTGGAAGAAGGACATTGGCTACTTTTTATACCGAAAAATCTGAATGTTTCTGTAGGAATAACCATAGCCGAATTTCACTTGAACGAACTAACGCTACAGCCATAGCCTGCTATAACAAACTATCGTACTATAATTAAGAAGTTACCGTAGAAACACGCTGATATATTGCTGAAAAAGCGCAGGTGGAGCAGCTGGCAGAAGCTAGTAAAATATATAACATAAGTAAATAAACAGTGTATGCGTGTGTTTGGTTCCGGTACAGGTATACATTTGTGTGTATTCGAGGGTACCTGTCAGAGTGTTTTGGTATCAGATTGTAGCGGGTTTGAATTTTTTACCCAGCAAATTTATTATTAGGTTTGCCTATATTCGTTTAATTAAATATATATGTCAATAGAAAAAAAATATTTTTACATAAAACATTTATAATATTGTACTTTTAGCAAATTTCCAGGCCTGTTTAGTTTTCTTTATCATTTGTTAGAATATCCGCCGTAATAACACAAATTTTCTGTGAAAATAACAAGCTAGAATGTTTTTGAGGGTCTAGCGAGCAGGCAGAAATACAGACAGCGTAATTTTAGTAATAGGGCTTCTTTGGGTACCGACCCCGTTTTGAACTCTAAAGGGCATTGAACCCTAAAAATCAACAACTAAAAAGCTTTAAATTTTATATTTACAGGAAGAGCCATGTCTCTAATAACTTTGATCGAGAACCTGTCGCCCTTGATGTTTGTTCCATTGTACTCCAAAATTTATATAGCTACTATGGAGGTGATGGCAGGTGCTTTGCATATCGTAGGAGCAGTCGCGGTTGTTCCTGCTATTGTTGTATTCTCGTAAGTTTTAAACTGTTTGTTACCTGCCACTTATAAAAGTTTTTGTTTACCGATTGGTATGAAAACAAAACCATTTTTTCACACAAGGGTTACTTATTCATTTCAATTCAATTCAATTCTTTATTTGCTGCAGTATAGGTACAAAATGATCTTAAATATAAACATGTTTCCTTACTATACGCTACCACTTTCATGCATGCAAATGTTATTTGTAAAAAAAAAACAGAGATAGTAAAATTAAAACTTAATTTATCAGCATTTAAAATCGAAGCAGTAATTAAAAATAAAAACATAACTAATTAACAATTACAGATTTATGTACAATATACATACTATAACTAGAAATCAACTTAAACTTGAGCCGTAATGGTACCTTTATTGATTCTGTGAGTTATTTAAGATGTAAATATTTTTAGTATTACATTATATACAGTCATTCAAAATTTATCATTTAAAAATTCGTTAACACCGTAATAAGCCTTGCTCACTAGGAAAGCTCTTAAGTTTTTCTTGAATTTGTACATGTTATTTTCCAAGTTAGTAATATATTTAGGTAACTTGTTGTAAACAATCGGCGCCATACAAAATATACTATATCCATTAGCGTTGTTCTACAAGGTATAACACTGAGTGAATTGCAATGACGTGTGCTTTTAAGTTTGGCAAATTTGCCTAAATTTGTTCGTACGAACATAGCAATTTCGTATAAATACAGACACGGCAATGTTAGTATCGAGAGACTTTAAAAATATACTTTACAACTGTCTCTAGTTTTTAATCCACAGACGGCTCTTTTTTTGTGCTCTAAAGACCTTTAATTTGTTTGTTGAGTTTCCCCAGAAAACCAGTCCATATCGCAGTGTTGACGTCACATAAGCATGATACGCTGTTAATACTGTTTTTTGGCTCGCTGATTCACCTAATGTATAGAGTGCGTAAGAGAATTGATATAATTTTGCACACACATGTTCAGTATGTATCTTCCAAGATAATTTTGAATCAAATAAAAAGTCCTAAGAATTTTGTTTCTTCAATATTAACTATATTTTTCATCCAGTCATCCAGTTAATTATATTGTCAAGTTCTTTGTATATTTGATTTTTATATTGGATTTTATTGTCATCTTTAACTATCATTGTACTGTCATCAGCAAAAAGTATTAATGGGTGCGTTACTGCTTTCGGCAAGTCATTAATGTATATGATAAAAAGCAAAGGACCCAAAATACTACCTTGTGGTACTCCTCACTCTACAATTTTAGAACTTGAAGTTTAGTTTTTGGACAAATTCTTGTTATTTGGGTAACCTGCTGTCGTTGTATAAGGTATGAAGGTATCAGATTAAGTACTTGTCCGCGAATTCCATATTTTTCCAATTTGTTCAATAATATATTAAAATCTACATGATTGAACGCATTTGTTATATCCATGTATAAAGCTGAAACCCATATCTTGCTATCTAAGCTAACCATTACCTTTTCAAGAAAATTATAAATAGCCATATTTACCGTTCGATTTTTTCGAAAGCCCATTTGCTCTTCTGTAAAAATGTCTTTTTTTCAAAATATGTATATAAGCTATTGTAGATTAACTTTTCTAAAACCTTTGAATATATGGATATCATTGCTAATGGCCTATAGTATTTCATATTGTCTTTCTCGAGCTTTTTGTGGAGTGGTACTATTATGGAAATTTTAGCTTGTCTGGAAAGACACCCTCTTCAACACACAAATTAAAAATATCGCTTAGTATTGGAGCTATGATCTCTGCTACATCTTTAACGACTTTCGTGCTTATTTCGTCATATCCTGTACTGTTAGTGTTTTAATAGTCCTAATAACGTCATGTGGTGTCACAGACTGCGTAAATAGGGAAGCCTGTTCAATATATGTACCTCTACATTTGTGTCCATTTTTTGTCGGGCCCTTACTTATCTTTTGTGTCTATTAAAAAAAAATTGGTTAAATGCTTCTTTCTTAAATAAAATTTGAAATTGGAACCAGTAACAAATTCATCAACGGTTGCATTCCAAAATTTATTTGGCAGTAAATTAAAACCACCCAAGGCCGTTATTTAACGCAACGAGGGCGTCACAGTAAAGTCAACTGGACCTGGCGATTATTGATTACTCGATAGCGATTTAGAGACAAGGAACACTGGCTGGTTTCATGAAAACTAGAAAATGCCTTTTATCCAAAACGATACTTTTGTTATGAAAATGGCTGTTGATGTTTGTAGTCTATTTAATGTGATTGCATATTGTATAAAATAACGTCAATGAATTTCAAAACCAATCAAGATTACTAAATGATTGTGTTACAATCATATACACCTAAGTTACTTAATATTACCTGTACTCAATAAAGTTTTTGAAAAAATCATACTTTGTCAAATGTTAGGTAAACAGTTTGGCTTTGTGAAAGGCCGTTTTACAACCGATGCAAGAGTGGCACTATTTAAAATATATTTCAAACCTGGTAGGATTGGAGTGTTTTGTGATTTATCTAAGGCATTTGACTGTGTCTAACATAAAAATCTCACCAGAAAACTACATTACTATATTATAAGAGGCAAAGTTCTCGTCATTTTGACCTTCTACGGGAACATGTAATCACTATGGGAGTCCCTCAGGGCTCAAATTTAGGTCGTTGTCTATATCTTGTTTACATTAATGATCTCCCATATCATGTGAAAAACTATGAAATTGTCTTATAATGAGATTAAGAGACGACAGACATGTTATAATAAATTAAATAATACCATTTCTAAGATTGTAAAGTGGTTTAGCGCTAAAAAAATTTTTACCTAATGAGAAAAAACCAAATGTGATTTTACAATACACGTAATTTATTAATATTGATGGCGAGGAATTAGTAGTTATTGAATGAACGGTCTTTCTTGGTATAACATTTTAACCTAATTGTCAAATTTAAAATGATTTGGCGTCAGGAACAGCGATGCTTTATGCCTGGCGTCAGTCGGTCAGTTCATGAATTTTGCATTGTAAACAGTAATTGATTAAATATATATAGTTCCAGGTCCTAGGACCTTTTTCTATCACCCTTTTGGATTTAGACAACTCATTAAATTATTCGTGTTATGAAGTGCTGTTCATTTAATTAAGAAAGTCGCGTCCGAACCGACCGCAGCCTACCCTACATGCGACAATGGCGCCTAACGGAAAAATCCACATATTTTTTTCATTCACGTCCACGTTCACGTAAGTCTAATTATTAAATTATGATTGCATTAAACTTTTGATGTTTACGAATGTTAACGGGCTATCGTGTTTCATAAAACCATGACTTGGTAAAAACACTGTTTAAATTAGAACATTTTATTTGACTATATTTGACTATTATAAATTATAAAATTCAATAACAAGATTGGCAAATTTTCTTCGTGATTGTCGGAGTAAGACTATAAGAATCCGACTCTTCAGCGTCGGTTCCAAGAACACCAATTCAGCGATATACTGGAAGATGTTTTCTTCGTGGTCGTCGACAAGAGGCTATCATAAAATTCCAGCTGTTCAACGTCGGATTCAAGACATGCGTCAAATCAAAAAGACGCTACCCGAGTTTTTCTACGCAATCGTTGGCAAGATACTGCAAGCAGGACGTCGCTGACTTCAAGTGTGAAATTTTTTTTCTCTTTTCCTCGAAACATTTTGTTTTGTGTGTTATTTTTCCAAAATCATACTAATTTGTAATAATTATCTTGAAGTCCCAAGACGGGACATGTTTGGCCTTGTTTTTTATTTATCCTATGTGTTGTCCTTACACAACACACTAGCTACACACTACATTGAGTCCCACTAGAATTTTTTCCATTTTACTAATTTGTTTATCTTATTTTTCTTTGACAACTGCTTGAATTTTATTTTAATCTTGTAAAATTACAAGAACTAATAAGTTTTTTATACTTCCATTAACATTCAATGGGTTGACAGTTGCGTACATAGACATTAGCTTTATTTTTCGGAGGTCGATTCTATTTTTTTTTTAAGTACCTTTTTTAGTCAGAATTTAAAATCAATAAATATCTTTTAGTATTAACTTCTATTCCATTCCATGCATCTCCATACAATCTTTTTGACACAAATTTTTCCTAGTATGTAACTATACAGTTTCCTTACTCTTACAACGCCATCTGTTGGCGAACTATATTTAACCTATTTCCTTTATCCTTACAACACCATCTGTTGGTAAAATATGTCTGATTTCCTGGTATGACATTTCCTGGTATGACATTTCGTGTAAATATTTCATTATAATTTTAAATATGTACATATTTGTACATTATTCTTTGCTTGACACAACTCTAGTCGCGCGTTCAGGGGCCTTAAAAGGAGCCGCTACACAGCTACCTTCTGCCTTACTTATACACCCTTTCCCGGGTTATAGTGAGATTTCAGATTCTAATTGTCAGATGCCTCTAGTAGCAGTAATCCGGTTGTTAGTCCGGTTGACCGAACTATTGAAATTTTGAAGTTGCAATAGTTCGGTTGTGTGCGGACAGACCCTTCGAAATCTGTGGCACAAGGTTTTGCTCGTGACAAGGAGTTTCTTCTTAGACGCTTGAGATATTAAAACGCGTATATGCACATAACAGACCGATTTTATTTTTTTTAACCAGTCCAGTTGTTAGTCCGGTTGACCGAACTACTGAAACTTTTAAGTTGCAATAGTTTTTCGGTTTTCCGCGGTTTTCTTTTCTTATTTATTTTATTGTCTTACTTAAATAGTAATTATACTGTTATTGGGAGTTTTATAATGTTGAATATAACCGCGGAAGTTGAATTTACTTAGAAATTTTATAATATTGAAAACACCCGCAAAACTTACCTAAGTGAGTCGTTTAACGACCATTAGGATAGCCTCGTACAATAAAATTTTGAACAATAATAAAGGGTAGTTGTCTTGGTTTACACGTATTCTGTATAATGGTATGACGTGTTAGTTTATTTGAATACCCGGGGTTTGTCAAAACTTCACGAACATTTAGAATATAATATTGATATTCTATTAGCTTAGGATAATAAGGCCGTTTATCTAGACCGTTCATATTAATCTAGGACTCTATAATAGTACCCCAACTAGGAACCGCGTGGAGTTAAACTACAGCTAGATCGTGCCACCATTACTGGTTAGTAAATACTTTTATATTAAAGGTAACAGTGAAAATAGTGTGTGTTCGTTGTGAAATTCTTTAGGTTGTGTTTTAAAAATATCTAAATTTATGTTAAAACATCCAAATGACGGGCCCGCTTTTGCCGGTTAGAAATTTATGGTAATCACCTCAGTACGAAGGAATATATTTACGAACCTTGTTTCTAGGACATTTTCAGCTAGGTAAAGATAAGTCTAATATAAAAGTAGAACTGGGACCAAAGATTATACCAGCCATAATAATTATATAGCCTATTAAAGAACTAGATCTGCCAAGAGATACAGTAATTACTATGTGTAATCCATGTCCATCCTTGGCGGCGTTAGTAGGGTTTTACTATTTTGGCTGGGTAGCTAGTGTAGGTGAGCGCTGATGATCATCGTAATGGGACGCCCCTTAAACCTACTTTCAGGTCGCAAGTCCAGAACGCTTAGCTACCTGGTTCCCACTTTACAAAACGAATAAATTTAGCATTTGTATGGATTTAACTTTCAAATGTGGAAGTAGCGAAATAAGGGTTCCTTTGCGTAGGGATAGAAGAAAATTCATATAAATCTTTAGTACCTGTGTCCTTTAGTTCTGATATTCAAATATTTGATTTGTTTAGGTGTTTTTGTACAGACTTGAGAAATGATAAAAATTCAAAGTAGACATTATTTATGATCGTAGATTTAACTATATTTATTTCTTGATTATTTTCCTTTACGCTTATTTGTATACTATTGTTTGCTATATTACTCTAACGTACGACTAAAACAACTGGGTTACTACTTATTTAACACAACGGGTTCGGGTCCTACCACTATTGACAATCACGCTTGGCCAAATTAAAATACTTCTCTACTATTATTATTAATTATTAGATTCTTTTGATTTCTCTCTGAGTGAGTGTTGATGCTTAAGAAGTTTCTTAGAAAAATTTATATTTTTGAGTTGGAATGGGGGGCGTTACTAGCGCTCCTCTGCGCTTAGGTTTTCTTGAAAGGTATTTTGACATAGGCCGAATGCAGCGAGTTCTTGCTAATGTTTTGCGCTTTTGTAAACACTTAAAGTCTGCTGCCAACAAAATTTCTAAACAAATATCTGTCAAGCGAGGAGCTTAATAATTCATCATTGTTAATTGTAAAGCACGAGCAACAAAATGATTTTGATTCTGAAATCAAAATTTTAAAACAAAACAAGCCTGTAAAGGCTACTCTAAGCTCTGTTAATCTATTTATTGACGACTGAGGGTTCTTGTGAGTAGGTGGAAGCATAGATTGTGCAACAATTCTATTCTTACAAAGACATCCAGTTATCCTACGGAACAAATCGCGACCTACAACAGCGATTATTATAATTAACCATATAAAAAATCTACATGCTGGCCAGAAGCTTACTTTGTCGTATCAATCGAAGCTTTTGGATCATTAATGGTATAAGATAAATAAGGAAGGTAATACAAAAATGTTCTACATGTTTAAGACTTAAGGCTGAAATGGTTAAGCAGTTGATGGGCTCTCTGCCTCAAGGTCGAGTAAATGCAAGCAAACCCTTTCAGAAGGTTGGGGAAGATTTCCCTGGGTCTGTTTCAGTCAATCAATCACGTCTCAGTGCCTTGGTTACAAAGGGCTATGTGTGCGTGTTTGTATGCTTTGTAACCAAGGCTATTCATCTTAAGCTAACATCCAGTCTTTTAACAGCTGTGGTTGTAGCTTCCCTTAAGCATTTTATTGCTGACGTCGGTTATTCAGTGACATTTACTGCGACAATGATTCAACATTTAAGGGAGCGAAGAACTATTTAGAGGAAATGTTTTGCTCTCAGTCTTCCGGAGTACTCCAACAACAGGTGCAGTCATTTGCAGCTCCACAGGGTATCAACATCCGCTTTATACCCAGCTACTCACCTGTTTTTGGTGGCCTCTGGGTAGCTGCTGTAAAATGTATGAAACATCATCTTAAGCAAGTTATATAAATATGAATGTAGCACATAATAAATTAACAAAAACAAAAAAAGTAAGTTGACAAATGAGGTTCAAATATGTGGCCTTATCGCTAAAGAGCAATCTTTACCAACCAAACCTTTGGGTAGAGAAAATAATAAATGAGAGGTGGTGCGGCAGTAAAAATAATAAATAAAAATAAAAAAGAGCAGAAAATTACATATACATGCAACATATATACCTACATAAATATTAGTCCATATACATATAAATACACACATATATATATAGATAAATATATATATATACCTATATTATAAGTAAATAAACAATACATATGTATACCTATATTATGAATACATATACACTACAAACACAACAATGAAGATTTTATTAACCAGGTGTATTAAAATGAGAGTTTTAGATTGAAAGAAAATGTTTCATAACATGTTTTTTTAAAACAGCGATGGATTGTGAATTTCTGACATTTAGTGAAAGTGAGTTCCATAACTGTATGTAGATTGCACAGTGAATTTGTGACTGTAGTAGTCGGTGTTATGAGCTGGTATTTTTAAAAATGAGCTAGTCGAAGGCCAGTGTAAGTGTAGATAAAGAAATAAATTGAAACGTTCTTTTAAGTACTAAGGAGTTGATGGATTAAACTGTACGTTATATTGAAGGCTTTGAGCACATTTAAAGAGTTAAGTACGGTACTAGCTCAAATAGAATCTGTTTTTTATAGCAGGCCTCTCACCTCCATGTCTACAAACATAAACGACTATACATATCTTATTCTAGGCCATTTTTTTAGGCACTGCTTTAAACTCCTGTTCTAAGAGAAATTTTGCAGATGCACCTACCAACAGACTAAACTTTTGGAATTTGGAAACAAAAGTTTAGTCTGTTGGTAGCTGCATCTGCACTTCTGAAAGGTATCAACTTAAATGTCCTACAATGCAGATCCTATCCTTAATTCTGATTGATGCAGCTTGCAGCCATTGTACTTGCCAACGTCCCAAGTTGTATAAGTTTTTCCCGGTCGTGATAATAGGGTCAGGGCTATAAAAGTCAGGACTTCTAATGGCAATACTCATAAAAGATCCATAACTAAAATCTGTTTACTGCCCATCAATACTAACTAGTGATAAGTACCTATTATTTATTAAATAAAATAAATTGTTGTGTCTGTGAAAAAATTAAGAACTTTTATTTCTACTCGCCGCTCTCAGCAGAGTATCGTCAATGTTCATGGTTGGCGGTAAGGCGGTAATAGTCGAATTGTTTATATAATATTAAGCGCAAAAGCCTGTACTAGCTTTTTTGTTAATAAACTATTAGTGGCGATACAATACATGTAAATCCACAAAAAGAAGTTCTCGAGGATAGTGATTTGTTGCAGTAAAAGTTAAAACGAAAAATATAAAAATAAGTTTCACCAAGAAAGTTTTGGGAGGTAGCACCACGCTCCAAGAACTTATTTTTGTGATTTTATGAAGTTATAGTACCTCCACTAAGAGTTTATGAAAAAATTGCTGCTACAGGTTTTTAGAAGCTTTTGATATATTTTGACATTTATCGAGAGATTTAGTTACTATTATCTAACCACGCGAGCAAGAACATTAACCTGCCCAATGTCACCTTACTGTAAAAAATCTTGTTTTATTAGCTATTCGTTGAATTTAAGTTCACAAAAGTTATTTTTAATCGTAGTCGACATACTCAGCCGCTCACTCCGCTCAGGATTCTACGCTTGTACACGTTAATTATAAAATCCTTCGCTACTTTCTGAAATCAACTTTCATGCAAGGCGCAAGAAATTCGCCTCTTCTGACTTGTTATGCAATCTTTTATTCTTCTAATGAGGTTTCTTTCTTACAGCTGGATATTTTATGAACACAAGTTGGCATTAAGAAAACCAGTCATGCAAAACGAAGTGGAAATACCTTTAAACAATTAATTTTTTTCCTCTAATTTAGTAATAAATACATTTATATAAATTAATCACTTTTTTGTTCTTTGTGTAACTTAGTAGAATTTTAACCATCAACCCAATGAGATAATGTACTCTAGCGAATCAAACCTAAGCAATTTCGTGCCAAAAAGTGGGGCTACCAGCCACATTCCCGGACGTAACTATCAAGAAAGCACTTATTTTATCGTTAAATATATTTGTCTCCTTTTCTTCATATAAAACAATATCAGAATGTTGACGTCGAAAATTGTGTTGCTAACTTGAAGTAAATTTTTCCATTATGATTGAATTGATGAATCGATAACACTGACAAAAACGAAGGCTTGGAACGTCAGGTAGGAACGTAATTACTAAATAATACTTTTAATAAAAAAAACCATTGCTATTAATCGTAATATTATTAACATTGTAACGTGACAACTTGTGCCTTTCACTTTTTATGTCTGTCTCTCTCGCTCTTAGGCGGGCTAACCATGCCGCGTGCCTCTCACTCGCTCTCATTGTGAGCGCATAACGTGAGCGGAGCGTAACGCAGTTTCTTGAAGTGTCACCCGGCAAACCAATTTATAAGACGTTGTCACGTCAAAAGTTGGTGGTGGCCGAGGGGTTTAAATTTCACTTCACATGCCAAGTGGCGGAGGTTCGAACCCCGGGGTCGGCGTGTACCAATGAGTCTTTTCTTAATTTCTCAAGTACACTGATTAATTTATTCACACCACTGGCTTTACGGTGAAGGAAAACATCGTGAGAATCGCATACGTAAAGAAAAAAAAATGACGTATGTGAAGTCCACAATCCGCACTGGGCCCGCGTGTGGACTATGGCCCAATCACCCTCGCTTAAGAGGGTAGGCCGTGCCCCAGCAGTGGGGACGTATGAAGGCTGGCAAGACTTTTTATACTCCACTAATAAGTACCGTACTGTACTCTAAAAAAAAAGGATTTCATTTTCTAAGGGTTCGTTCCGAATTTCAATGAAGATGTTGTTAACATACAATAATATTGACGCCACTACCATACTTAAAAAATATATAATCGAATTTTAGGTTGATATTTAATTCGCTGGTAATTATCGTGAATAACGTTTTTGTATATAATATTTAATTCTAATTAGTACTTTCTTTTCGTCATCAGTTATCCACAACAAATATTACTGTTTTATTTAATGGTTAAAATTACAACCTTTACAAATAATACATTTATGTAATGTTTTTAAAAAAACGAAATGAAAGCAATTATTGAAATATCGTATATTTTATAGTTGTTTGACAATTATAAAATATAGCTCTTGCCCGCGGATTTGTACGCAGTATTGTGTCATTTCCGTGAAATACCTACTACAACTCCTTAAGAATAAAGCATTAAGCATAAAGCTAGACGAGTTCTGCATAAAACGTGGAATATGATCGGAGTATGGACATAAGGCATTAAATATTAATTATTCGTATACTATTATTTGTAAGGCTAAAAACAGCTCTAGCTTTTGTATCGAACAACATTACAATAAAATATCAGATTCGTTATATGTATAACTTTATAAAAATAAATCGCAAATAGGCGAAAACAAGGGGTAACTTTGTGAAGATTTCTGTCGAGAATTTTTTATTGCATTATGTTGTTTATATCAGAAATTTTAATAAAAATTTAATATCTTTGTGTTTTTATGATTTATTTGGACTTGATTTACTCACTTAAAATTCAATTCTACCACAGACAATTAAATTTACCTTTATGGTTTTTTCTAACTTAGGTACATAAAGAGAAAATATTATAAGTTACTTACTGACTTTAATTAATCGTGTTCTACGATCCTAGTAGTAGCAGAAAAATCTATTCCCAAACCTGGTAGAAAAATTTATTCTAATGGAATTATCGATGGGGGTAAAAACAGTCTAATGTCTTTTTGAGTTCCTATCTTTAGCTTATAAATTTGAGCTTAAAATCAGGGCAATGGTACCTACATGCATATTTTTAATTTTGATACTTGCAGCATTGTTTGTAAGCGTATATGTTAGTTTACAAATAGTTGTTGATTGTTCTATTGATTTTAGATAACAGGACTAAATTCAGAACCTCAGTGAAATTTTAAATCGAATGCAACTCGGATTATCAGAAGTTGTTACTCGTACTTTAAGATATTGAAAGACCTGTCAGTCTCTAGACAAATAAGAGTGATTCAGAACCTTAGAGTAACAAATCAACAATCTGAGTTGCGTTCGGTTGCAGGTTGTAACCACACCTATGGTGTACAGAAGTTTGGTGTATTACTTGGCAAGCTTTTTTTTTTGAATTAATAAAATCTATACTTTCTCTAAAAATAATTCTCTAATAAAAATCAAGTCGCAAAAGCAAATATTTTTTACATTGTGTTATATGAATTTGTAAGCCGTGGCAAAATACTTGTTCAAATAATTTTCATTATCAACATACCACACATTCATATACGCGTATATAACTTAGTCACCGTTTAATTCTTGCGTGAATATCGCTCTATACCATAGCCTGATGCACCGCAATGTACACTAAAAGGTATGTCATAATTTGAACACGCTAAAATAGGCCTGTTAACGAAATGATTTTTAAGTTTTTTAAAAGCCTCATCAGCTTCTTTAGTCCACTTAAATCTGGGCGCCTTTTTTCCAGAGGAAGTTAAAATATTCAAGAACCAGCTACTGTACTAAAATTAGAAATAAAACGTCTATAATAACTAGCAGTACCTAAAATCCGACGGGCTTCTTTTCGTGTCTTTGAAGTAGGTATCTCCAAATAGCTTTGACCTTGTCAGGGTTAGTTTGTAGGCCACGTCCGTCTTCTATGTAGTCAAAATATTTAGTCTCGTTTTTAAAGAATTTTCAATTCTCATAGTAAATTGTAAGATCAGTCTCAGTAAGTTTCTCAAGTACTTGATTCGAAAAGGATATGACTTCAAATGTCAGTCATAATGATGATATCATCAAGATAACAGAAAATCTAGTTATTAAAATCAGGGGAAAACAGAGAATCCATTAATTTGTATTGTGTAGCAGGGCTATTTAAAATACCAAATAATAACATTTTAAAATAGAAGCTTCTGCGCGAAAGAGTGTAAAATGCTGTCTTATTTCGGTCCTTTAAGTGTATGGGAATTAGTCAGAATGCCTTTGCAATATCAATACTGCTTAAATACTTAGCTTTGCTAAGATTGTCTAAATCGGTAATCAAATGAAGAATATAGGCATCTTTCTTAGTAATAGGACTTTCAAACGGTTCAACAATATCCCAATTGAGCATCTTATCTATTTCCATAATAAGGATCGGTTGGTGCTCAGGAAAAAGTCTGTAGTTTCGTTTTTCAATTGGTGGGTGATCACTAGTGTTAATTATATGGGTGAGTATGTTAGTTTCAATTATAATAACGGTTTCCTCAAATAATATATCTCTAAATTTAGTAATTAGTCTATCAGCAATTTTCCTTTGGGACGGGGAAAAGTTACTGAAAGGCTCTTATAGTAAACTTTAGTTAATTCTGCGATGTCATAACTATTCGTAACACTATAAATACTTAATAAATTAGAGGCCAAATTAAATGCTTTACAACAAACAATCTACAGTATGGGGTTCTTCAAAAAAAAAAGTTATTAGAATTCTGAAGTAGCGCGCGAGTGATACCCCTGGTGTTGCAAGCGTCCATAGGCTACGGTGACGGCTTATCATCAGGCGGACCGTAAGCTTGTTTGCCACCTTAGTGATATATAAAAAAAAATCAACAGCTAAAATCATTGATGTAAACATTTCAGGGAATACAAAGACTTTCATAATCTATTTCCTCTGTAGGCAGCATAAAATAACCAATAACTTGGTGAACAGCTAAACCCGCTGTCAAAACCTTGATTTTGTCATCAGTGTATGAACTAAAGCCTAGTTTTTGCAAAACTAAATGTGAATTATTACCCAAAACACTAATATCGGAACCACTATCAAGTAATCTCATTCAACTCACATTCTTGATCTTTATTTTAAAAAAGGGACGAATGTTATTCTTTGCATTGTTAAATAAAATCTCGTCTCTACCAGTTTGACTTTGGACAGGAGTATTATGAAACTATTAAAAAATAAATATTTTTTTGGTAAACCATGACGACCAGTTCTTATCGTAATAGCTACTTTGACCCTTGCCATTTAGTTTTTTTTGAGTATAATTAATACCACTCGTATGTGAATCGCAATTGGGTCAATTTTCTCTTTTTATATCTTTAATTACTTCTACATCAATAACAATTTCGAACAATCATCAATACATCAATAACGAACAATGTTCCTCCGGGTACATTTGTTAAGTTCGTGCTCATGAATACTGCATCGTACGCAAAAAGGCAGACGGTTGTCATGTACTGCTGCAACTTTATTAAAAGGCTCCCTAAGTTAAGGTTTGTATGACAAATTTTGGGCCCTGCATGACCCTGAGGCAGGTGGCCTAGGTTCAAAATGGTAATAGGTCTCTGTTCAAATCTCTTACACGACTAAGGTTCTATTATAATAATTGCTCTGGTGTGTCTATAAAGGCGTTTTTGTAGATGTAACCCTACTGTTATTGTAAAATAGTAATTTTTGGCGCAGGGTTGATTGGTCTAAAGACCTATTACCGGACCTATACCCTATACCGACCTATACCGGTTCTTCTCAGTACAAGGTCTCCCGCCTTATAGACTAACGAACCGATGGCGTAGTGACAATCATAAGTGCTCAATTATTGTAGCCTAAACAGATAAATTATATTGAATTTGAGATTGAATTTGAATTATTTAAACTGTACGACCAAATAATACCTAACTTATACCTATTATTATACTTATAAAGTTACGCTAGCTTATACCTAAAGATCACGTCATCGTCGACTAGTAGAGTCGTTAACAGTTATCAAAATCGGAAAACACCTCTTCTCCCTTTTACGGTTCTTTCCTTGCCACACGTTCGGACTTTTCGTTTCCTAGTGCAAAAAAGAGAACTCACGTGATGACAGCAGACGTAATATATCAAATATATGACTTTTACCCGTGACTTTTATATATTAAACTAAAAAACTTTAAATCAATTACCTAACGTGCTACAAGACCGACGGCTTTAGCGACTCGAGTTCATAATTTCTGTACCGCCCGTGTTACACACAATGTTATTTATCACATTCACAAAAAAATATATATAAAAATGTTAGGAAAAAACAAAATACAATGAAAATGGCGGGAATAGAAGTATAGTTAACGTCACCGCTAAATGGCGCTAAATGTCTAGAGAATTTATTAATTAAAAAGTTTTGGCTTAAGTTAAAACTTGGCGCGGAGGTCATATCTTGAACCACATATGTCGTTTTTATACATACCTGGTAGAAAAGACAGTGCATAGACTGCGTGCGAGGCGTTCATGTGTCATAATTACCCGTAGGTTCTATAAACTCCAGCTTTGCATTCATATGTTTAAAATTAATGTACAAATAAAAAGCCCGTGGGAGTAATTAAGGTCTTAGCACTCACTTGACCAGCGCATAATGACACTGTTTACGAGTATCAAAGTGTGATGAAATATCACAAGGCATCAAAATAATCTTTTAAGGCGAGGGTGCTTTTTGAATCCAGAGTGGTGCGAAGGATTCTACGGTAGAATCTGGTGAGCAGTGACGGATTCAAAGGACAAGGTTAAATAATTTTGCGACCGAGTAATACACTCTACTTTTTCATTCTATGAGAAAAGAGGTAAGTGTAACTTATAAATAAGAATAGTTCGTTTATTTATTTCACTATCACCACTTGAGGGAAACGCACTTTTTTTTATAAAAGTGTCATCATAAATACGAATTTAAGTAAACAATTACAAAGGCGGAATACATTTCACGCGGCTTTTACAAATTTTTATGTGGTTCGCGCGCGGCCAGCCAGTTTTATCATACAACTTTGAACAAGTTTTTGTTCTTGATTGATCTTTTTGGTAATTGGAACATTGAAGTAACAATATCCACATTCCAAATTGAAATAACTTTAATTGCAACTTTAATGCCTGTGTACGAGGATCCAATGAGCTATTTTTAAATTGATGTGTTCAAAAATATAAATAATGATTAAGCTTGATAGCCAAAACTATATTAAACAAAATTTAGTTACAAAAAAACACAAAAATATTTTTAACAAAAAATAAATAAAAAAAAAAAATAAGACTAAAAGAGTTAGGAGTATAGTGTTGCACTACGAAGAACTATATGAATTCTCTTGGAGCAAAAAAGCGTTTATTCAAGAATTTGGTTTTGAAACCCTGACTTATCGACCTTACAGCCACAACTTACCTGCCTGTTTCTATTTATTCAAAATGGTGAAGGTGATAGCACACCCAAAAAGTTAAATTTGCAAGAATTTGATTAATTTTGTTACAGTCCTGAGTACACTTTTTGACGTTGACGAATATATGTGATAGTTCAAACCTTATTTAAGTCGATTTGCTATTATTGTAATAATTTGGCTAATAAAACAGTTACAAAAAAAACTGACTAAATCTTTGGGCTTTAATTCAAATTGTTTCGAAAACTAAAAGTAATATTGCCTTGATTCTTATTTTATTTAATATAACCAAGTGAATTTGCAAACTTCATAGTTTTAAATAAATATTTGAATTTTATACCGACTAAAAACCGATAAACTAAGATTTTCAACGTGCTGTCACGTGCAATCGCCTATAGTACGTGGATCTGTGTCTCTTTGTATGCTTCAATAGTTTAATATGTCTTTGTATACTGGTCAAAACGGCACGCTTTTGCTAGGGTATGCCATATAGCCATAACAGCTCAAAATGATGGCCATCGTTCTCAATACAGAGCTGGATTCGACGTCTCGAGAATTTTACTGCATACATTGATTTGTTTAAAATATTTTTCACAGATAATTTAAAATTATCAATTGCATTAAACGTGTCGTTGTAGATTTCGTTTTTTACATACTCCCAGAGGAAATAATCTAAGATCCGGTGACCTTACTGGCCACAGCACAGGACGGTGCGTTGCAATAAATATTGTGCCAAACTGTTAAATCAATATTTATTTTATTATACGGCTATTATGGGCTGGGGTTCCATATCTTCATACAAAGTTGAAAGACTAATTGTTGGGCCTGGGCCAAAGGCAAATTATTCAGCTCTTCAAACAATTTATTTAAAATCTACTTATTTAAAAGTGGTCAACGTTCCATCATAAATTTTGAAATAAAATATTCTTTCCTTCAAAATACCGCACCAACAATTAATGAAAAACGCACTTGGCGCTTTCTTTCACTGACCCGTACAAATGTATATCGTTGAAGATTTTTTGATTGAACCAGATTTAAAATCAAAACATATCTCCTGGATGTAACTTTTGCACAATGCGTCCGGAGCGGTAACATGGATTATTGTATATTTTTATTAGATGAATGCAGTTATCTGCATGAGATTCGTACGACAACACCTTGATTATGAACAAGAAGTTTGCTGTTGTTTCGGTTATGCTCATTGCGTTAATCCAACTTTAAGTATCTATGTCCTCCTCCTCCCCTCATAAAATTTTAATAAAATCGGATATGGGATTCAACCCAATTCTTTTTAACTCTCTTAGCTTTTGTCTTTCTTTCTTGAAGTTAACGAGCTGTTGCTTGCGCTTTATTCGCTTAAAGGCTTGGGTTTTCTACTGCAACTCCTTGATTATAGTCTACTGTGATTATAATAAGAAAGTTTGCTACAGCAAGTTATGACTGAAGTATTGTGCGGTCACATGGAATTCGGTCATTGTTGTTCCTGCAAAAACTTTAGAATTTTCTTCTTCTCTCTCCCCTCCTTCGCCCTTCGTCTCTTTAACTATCTCTGTGCCGAATTTCGCGTTGCGACGCGTAGGTAAGACAAACAAACAAACTGACTTTCATGCTTATAATATTATATTTACGATATGGATAAGAAAATCAGTTTCAGGTTTGTGGTGGTTTGAAGACTGATCGTGCTGACCGACGCAGTACAGTACAGTATAGCAGTATCTTATGTTGCTGTCGTGCTTTGCCTAAATTCAAAAGGATTTTCTTGTTAGAAAAGTATTATCAGTTATTTAAATAGCTATTGGTTTGAAAACATACTTAACCTAATTTACTTAGTTGCTAAATTTTAACAACAATTCGCGCGCCTTGTAGGTACCTACGTCAATTTAATGGTTCAATAGTTTGTAAACCTAATATAACAAAAATGTGTATCTATGTATGTACGTTATAAACTATTATCATATTTTGCCAAAACAAGTTTTATTGACCTAACCATTTTCTTAAATTCTCTAAATTCGATGAAACTACTCGTAAGTTGTGTTAAATAGACGGTGCTGAATTCAAGTTTTGTATCATTTTTTTTTAATTGAAGATGGCAGATCCAATATGGCGTCCACTTTGGCAAAAACGCTTTTCTTTCGATGAAACTAACTTCCATTGGATTTTCAAGGACGCTGAATTAAATATTTTATAAGTTAAATTCAAAATGGCCGATACAATGTGGCGTCGGTCTAAAGAAAAATCTTAAAAATTCTTTTTGGATCTCTGCGTTTGTTATATCAAACCTTATTTTATTCTAGATTGCAGTAACGTTGGCAATATTTTTTTAAAACCAGACAAATAAAGATAAGTTACTGTTGCTATAGTTGCTGCCGGACCTATTTTTGGAGTATTTAAAACAAAGTGGTCATAGCAGGTCGAAACCGTTGAAAAGAACAAAACATATAACACTACACTAAAACACTAAAACAATGTAAACCTGCGTTGAAAAGTTAAGGAGTAATAATTAGACGGATAACCTATTTTGTGTATGTTAATTCGATTTGCAACCTCGAGTGTTCTACAGAACCTTCTGCTACAACCACGACCATAACAAAAAGAAACAATAATTTTAAAGAAAATAAAAAATAAAATAGCATGAACCAAACAGTAATACATGAATATCCTAAGGATCTAGATCCTCTGAAAAAACACCATACATTAAATAATAACCTTGATAATCGAAGAAGGTGTCAAGATTTATTTCGCGATCTCATGAAAAATATAACAATTGAACCCAGTTTTTTGATATTTGTTATGACAGACATAATAACACTCATTGCGAAACAAAATTTGAGTTTGGAAAAGGCATGTCGTGTCGATTTAAACTTGACTGATAAAATATGTACAGCTCTCAGAAGAGAAAACAAATATAAGGGCGAAACTCATAAGTTGATAGCTTCAGCTGTAACATGGAGATCTCACCTTGTATCATTTGTCCCTGCACTGATGTCGCTTTTTGTTGGAGCTTGGTCAGATAAGAAAGGTCGTAGGAAGATATTCCTAGCTGTTGAAATTAGTGGACAGATTCTTATATCAATGAATAATTTAATACAATCCTACTTTTTAAACGAACTAGATAATTTTTCTTACGTTAAGTGAAGCCAACATTTACCGTTTAGCTGGAGGATGGTGTAGTTATACAACAGCTTCATATTCCTATATAAGTTCTATAACAAACGTAGAGATAAGAACATTTAGAATTGGTGTTTTTAACTTTTGTTACACTATTGGAAATCCTATTGGTGCGGTAATAGGCGACTGGAGTTTTAATTTTTGACCGCCAGGTTAGAAAATTTTGTTGCACTATTCTTAAAAATAGTGTTATAAGTTCAAGATGTTCGACCGTAAATCTTATATAATATACCTTCTTATGGAACAAGCTATTACTATACCACTGCTGCTTTAGCCTCTTTCCTACTAAAATCAGTCGTTAAATCCATATAAGTATGTGATAAACTCATTTTATACAAATCTGTATTATACGTCAATAATTAGCATTCGCCAAAAGCACTGAAGATTAATTTGCCGTGTTCTTGCATTTTTTTATGTTTCTTTTTTTGTGGCTGTTTACCTGAAATTAAAAAATATAATAATTTAACAACAGGGTTAATTCTTTTCCAGGAAAAAACGTTTGCCAGGAATAAAAATAACTGGGTTCATCCGTCTGTTTAGGTAACTTCAAGCGTATTTTATTTTCCGAGTATAAATGAAAATTTTACAATTTCGAAGTATTGAATATTTTCCACAAGTCTGGCTATAATTAGATCGCTTTAGCCGTTATATGCCCCACCGATGGTCAGTTTTTTTATAAACACTTTTTAGGGTTCCGTACCCAAAGGATAAGTAGCGGAACCCAATTACTAAGACAGTGCCGTCTGACACCAGGCTGTATCTCATGAACCGTGATAGATAGACAGTTGAAATTTTTACGGAAGATGTATTTCTGTTGCCGCTATAACAATAAATACTATAACCATACAAAAAACGTGATTTTTTTTGCTCGATTTTGCTCGATAATGATAACGCTTGAAATCTTCACAGAAAGTTTAGTTATATATTTAATTAAATTAAAATAAAACAAATATTTAAGGGGGGCTACCATACAACAAAAGTGATTTTTTTTGCTGTTTTTATAGATAATGGTTCGGAACCCTTCGTTCGTTTTTTTAATTTTTAACTTATAATGAAATAGACATTTAAAACTTGTGACTTAAATGTGTCATGCAATTGTGATCCTTAAGGTTTATCACGGCGAATATTAGATTTTTGTTGATTCTCTAATTAATTATGTTCTTCTTTTAATTGCAAGTTGATTCTTCTCTGTCAGAAATTTCCTATTTCTTCCTGCCGGCAGTGACGTTGTCGTTTTATTTACGTAGGTAATAGTTATTTCTTTAAACCCACACAAAACTACTTGTTTTAAGATTTTCGTCTTTGATCTACGTCAAAATGTATTCAAAACGTTCTTATTTATAGTTAATCATAGTATATGTTAGTCTTCAATTATGCTTCCTTAATAAAAACACGATTCTAAACCAACAATCCCTCAAAACAATTCTGTTTAAGTTGCTAAAGAGTAACAATTTATAAATCGCTAAATCTAACAGATAAGCTATCCAATATAAGGATTGTTGGAACCTCACGGTACGAATTGCGCACAGATTATAGTGAATGAATTAGTTAAACGCAGGTCAAGGGCGAGTTAGTGGCCATTCAAACAAGATTTTAACAAGACACTATTTAGGGTTCCGTACCCAAAGGCTAATAAGCGAAACCTATTACTAAGACTCCGCTGTCCGTCCGTCCGTTTGTCACCAGGGTGTATCTCATAAATGAACCGTGATAGTTAGACAGTTAAAATTTTCACAGAAGATGTATTTATGTTGCCGCTATAACTACAAATACTAAAAACAGAATAAAATAAATATTTAAGAGGCCTCCCATACAACAAATTTTTTGGCCGTTTTTATAGATAATGGTACGGAACCCTTCGTGCGCGAGTCCGAATCGCACTTGGCTGATTTTTATATACGCTCACGGTACGAATAAGCAGTGCAATACTGTATAAGGTTTAAAAAAGATCGATAAAGGAGATCATAGTAAGCCTCCTATACCAGCGCAGACGATCACCATTTTGGTTCAACTTACGTGCCACGAGTTATAATTTCAATCACGAGTGTTTTTTATACCACTAACAAGCTAACCGTCCGCTTGAAGGCAAGCACCTATGGACGCTTGCAAACACCAGGCGATTTACTTGCGCGTTAACACTTCTTTGTTGAAGAACTCAATAATAAATAATAACAGCGCCGTATAGTAACAAACTAAGAAAAGCTTATGCTATGGATACCAGACAACGTATACAAATATATATGCTTTTTTTTTGTGAAAACATACATATTATAAAAAGAAAATACCTAATGTCAAGACAAACATAAAAAATAAATGTTTGTATAAGGATTGGGAACAATAGGATGTGTTCTGAGGAATTGTTCGAAATGATGCCTACGGCTACTTTCTACCATCGCACCGCACACCATCGGCAGGGAATTCATTCTCACACTTTACAACCGAAATGGTCGCTTACGGTGCGGTTTCAGGGAAGCTTCCTCAGAAATAACCTTGCCATCAGCCTCACAACCTCCTCCTTTAGAACTCATCCCATGCGTTACTACGTAATTCTAATTTTGCCATTATTTTGTGATATTACATGACAGTAGCGTAAACTTGTGTAGTGAAAACCAAATAATATAGTGTGATTAAAATTATGTCTATAAATTAGGTAAGCTATTTTCTTTTCAGTGGTAAAAATTAAGGAGCACAACTCGTAGAAAAAAAATGTTTTCTCTTCCTCGCCACGCTCACAATTCAACTATAGAATCATTCGCTACGCTCTGAATTTTACGTTCTCGCTTGAAAAACAAAGACGGTATTCTAGTAGGTAAACACAGCATTTAGTTTTTGAGTTAGCATTCGGTTGCTAAAGTGAATTTATTGTTACAGTGATGTGTGAAAATTTCGATTTTTTTGCTAATGATCGGACAAGTCTTATTTTGCCGACGGCAAGGTACTCATAATACTTAAGTAGCTGGGAATGAAAAATGTGCAGTCACAATATTATAATATTATTATAAATTGAGGAAATGACAAAATAAAACATAACCTACAAAATCTCGCAACATAACCTTTTGTTATTGTTAAATATTTGCGTAAGCTAACTCCCAAACACCTATTTCACTGAATATTTAATATTTTATTGAACGAATTTATATATTTTTTTTGAGATGGGACAAATGTGACTAATGACAGTCAAAAATACAAAACTTTAAAATATTTCAACAAATTTTCTTTTAAAAATAAACTCAAAATCGCCAGGATCATTACTTTTTTTTTTTTTGGTATTTTATGACCTGGTATCAGGTCATCCAGGATCATTACACCACATTTTAAAATAAACAGTACTGCCAACTGTCAAAAACCAATAGGAGCGTTCACGCATGAATAAAATGCGTTCTTAAATCGAATATCAGCAACCATGTGAGGGAATGATATTATTTCTAACATAGATATATAAAGACATTATTACTGACATAGATAAAGAAAGATATAATTTCTAAGGACACATTTATAAAATATTTAGTAATATACTAAATATTGTTTTATTTTATGGTTGAAAGCAATAGTCATTTCAAAAAACACTGCTATTTTAATAAGGTAAGTCAAACTGGCAATCAGTTTTTTTTTTTATAAATTGATGATTAAAAATTTACAAGAATTTAAATCTGTAGCTTGAGACATAGTGAAGGAATGATTTTTTAAACAAACTTAATTTTATGCCTTTTTTATTTACACATAGGATTCAGAAATTATAATTTAAACAACACAAGTAGCCACAGTAATAGAGCTTGTAAGGAAATAATAGTTTACCGGCAATAGTTGGTAACCTTTTTGTTAAAACTGAAAAGAATAGTTATTTCGAGTTTTCGTAAGAAGCACTAATTTTTTTTTAATGTATTGTATTGAATGTAGGAATATGCCACTTAAGTCTAAATATTTCAAAAAAAAAACTATTGATTATATATCTTGTGAAGGAAAAAACTCGCAGATGAATTTTATTATTTTATTTCATCATCTAAAAAGAAATCTAGAAAAACAGCTAAAAAGAAGGGCTGAGTTTAACCATGCTATAATCCAAGTGATTGATGAAGGCGTCAGTATTTTTTTCAGGATTGTCGATATAACTAAGAAATATGATTTGAACAAGGATAGAAAAAGCTGATTACGATATTTTTTTATATTATATAGATGTCTTTCCTATTAGATATATATATATTATTTTTGCTCAGAGAGCAGGCATCTCTATTTAGCGAGGAGATTATAAAAATGCGATTCTTGTCACCCTACCACCTACTACGCAGATAAAACACTTTTTGATTATTAAGTTTTTCCATTTACGTTTAATTATTTAGCATTATTTCGTTACTTAATTGCAATAATATATCTATATATAGCTTTAAAATATTAAGAATTTATAGGTACATGAGTTTCTTCCCGTGTATAAGGTTTCTTAAGTGATTTTCTATGTTCATAAAACATCCACCTGCAAAAGAAAAGAAATATATATAAATATAATGTTGTTAAACAAAAAAAAAATTTTTAATCCTACTAATTTTATAAACGTGAAAGTTTGTATGTGTGGATGGACGCTTCAACCACTGGACGGATCGGGATTAAACTTGGCATACATATAGTTTAGGTCCTAGAATAGCATATAGGGTACTTTTTATCCCTAAAAATTCAAACGTTCCTGCGGGAATAACTATAACAGAGTTAAACGAACTATTGCTGCACCTATAGCATGCTACAGCAATTCATTAGTATAACTTATTAATTAATTAATTAATTGGAGTTAATTAAGGAGTTCCACGCCGATAACCGAATTTAAGGCGTGCGGAGCCGCTGGCAAAAGCTTATATATTAGCTTATTAATTTTACAAATGCGCAAGTTTGGATGTTTGTTACTGAGTCACGCTTTAACCACTCGACGGATCGGGATGAAACTTAGCTAACATAAGGTTTAGTCTCGGATTAGGATATAGGCTACTCTTCATCCCATAAAATGCAAAAGTTTCCTCAGGAATAACTAATTGAACAAACTAAAGCTTTATTTTTTTTATACCACTAATGTTGCAAACAAGCTTACGCTCCGCCTGAAGGTAAGCGGTCACCGTAGCCTATGGACGCTTGCAACACCAGGGGTATCACTTGCGCGTTGCCGACCCTTCAGAAATCTAATAACTTCTTTCTTGAAGAACTCCATACTGTAGTCCTTGCAGAAAACCTTGGCAGGGAGCTCATTCCACAACTTAAGTGTTCGCGGGAGGAAGTTTCTCTGAAACCGCACTGTACGCGACCATTTATGGCGAGCGGTGCGAGGGTAGAAAGTAGCCGTGGGCATCATTTCGAACAATTTCTCAGAACACAATAAGAGTTTCTTATACGTAGGTATGCTTTAAGTCAAATCATCCCACGAATACTTCATATTAATTTTTCAACGATTGTTAGCTGAAAAAAGTATAAAAATATGATCTAAGATAGAAGTTTTTCAAAATTTTAATGGCGGCCTCAACGTCAAAAAATCCTAAAAATTAAAAAAAAAACGCCTATCGAGGTTCTCGTACCTAAAAGGGGGAAAAGTGTAAGGAATACTTTATATCCTTATCAAGAGTTCCCACGGGTAATATCCCATGACGTTGTTTTTTTGTTACGGTTAATCAAGGGTTTTCCGGTGGAAATCCTACGGAGACAGTTTTACATGAGGGTGAGGCCGCAGGTAATAACTTGTTATTTTACGCGTATAACACGTTAAAAAGTTATTTGCAAAAATAATTTGGCAAGGGGTTAGAATTTGCTTTATCACAAAAGTAACCTACTTTTTTCGATCTGTAGTATTTGACTCTTATTTCTTAGAAGATAATTACTACGTTATCTATGTGTATTTTAATTTTGATATGTATTTTTGTAAACGCGGGATAAAATCATAAATACAAAACACAGCCTCATTACTAACAATAATCTATATCTATACACTAATATATAAAGAGAAAGAGTAGATGTTGTAAGTTTGTTTAAGTGTAATCTCCAAAACTACTGTACATATGTTCAATATTTAAGATGGACATAGACTGTATATTATGTGTTTACAATAGTAAAATAACGTTCGCCAGGCAAGCTAGTAAATGCTTATAAATGCTTACGAAAACACGGCAATTGCTGGAAGGGTCAAACTCGTGCCAACAAGGAACACAGCTCCGGGTAGCAGCTCCATAGTCGCGATGTAAACGTTTGTATACAGAGGAAAATAAATAAGAGGCGTTAAATTTTCCATCAAACCAAACATTGAGTTTGCCTTTCCTAAAAAAATAATATACAGGTAGCGATATGTACAGAGGTATGTGAAAATAGCTAACGGCTAAGTTAAATTCGTTTCTCGATATTTGTCTATAGAGATATGCTAAGTTAAGCATCGTAGGACGTGGTCAGACATTGAATGGGTAACCGATCCACTGCACTTTTTTCTGAACTCATCCGTGGTTCGGAGAGCAGCTTAGACCGTCTCGGTCCTGCCTGTTGTCATTTAGTAGTAGCATCGTAGTAGTCGTTAAGCGAAGTCAAGGGACTTATGGCGGCTTAAAAACTCTGATATTATTATTTTTTTTAAATAGGAATCCAACCTAGATAAACAAAAGCCAAAGATAAAAATTACATAGATAACAAAGTTGCTGTAAGTAATTTTGCAATTTTGCATACACACTTTGAATTTCATCACAATAGAACCTTTAAAAGCTTTGTTTATCTGATTCGAATATTTAAAGTTAATTTTGAACACATAACAATGCAATTTAACCTTTTTATAAGTTAAGTACCTATTTGTTTTATAATCATCACACAAGATATTTATAATGTATAATTATTTACTTCCAATTCTGAAAAATTGTAATCAATAACCACTTAGATATAAGGAGAACTCACGTTCCTACTATCGAAAAAGAGAAAAGAAATATTGACAACAGTATAATTGTAAATCAAACCACAATGGTCTTGATAATAAAGTATTCCACAGCAACAACTCAGCTCATCAATTATGTATGAGGCAGCAGTAAAACGTAACGAATTCATATATTAAATATCAATAATAATTTAATATAATCACATGTTAGTTTTAAAAGTCACTCAGAGCGTTTGCCGTCTCCTGGAATCCACACTTGATTCGCATACAGAAATACTGCGACACCATACTGAGCGATATGGAGCAATTTAAAGAAATTAATTGCTTTGCTACCTCCGGCAATCCTTTGCCGAGCAATCATTACTCAAAAAATTGCCGGTAGAACCGCTACTTTGTAGTACAGCAGTGCACGAGTTCGGTTGACGTCTTGCTGGTTTTACTGTTATGGACAACAGTATCGACGAATTAAACGGTAATACAATATTAAGCAGTGTGTCAACTGCATTTTTTTTACATTGATTATCTAATATCGACTGCTGTCATATGACCACGGCTTAACGTGCCGATGAGCTTAGGCTGTTGTGATATAAGCAGTCACCTTTCAGGTGACTGACCCTGTCCAAATTTGCTTACCTTAGCAGATTGTTGACAGTAGACGAATTCCACTAGAAATTCTACTCGAGCTCCTCAGTATGTTGAGAAAGTGAGAACAAAATAAATTACCTAATTCCTCCTGTGTGACTAATTTTGATGCGATTGATCTGGCAGCCAACTGTGATGTTCCGCTCAACATCTCAACAAGAGGAGCTGAAAATGTTAAATAAATATTAGAAATACAAACCGATATCCTATATCAACCGAGTATGGCTTAATAATAATTTAGTGTATAATATATAAAAAAAAATAAACAAACACAACACAGATTGCTCTGACCCCAAACAAAGAGACACTATTTAAAGTGTAGGTACAGAGATGATAACGGCAAATTCCGAAAAATAACCATAGCCAAGCCGATTTTTTAAATTCTAGACTCGAGGGTCGATTTAGTCTGTTAGATTTTATACACCAACAACTGGTCAACGAAAAAATAGATAGATATTCGTATATAAACAAGATAGATATTTACCAAGTCTAAGTTATCTTACTATTGACTATAAAATCTGACAAGAGACAAAAATAAAGGTTAAGTGAAATTGAATAGATTATTCAGTATTAACTACTGGCCTCTAATTAATCTGCATTTTTTTTTAAAACTGTCAGCATTATGCAACAGTACTTTTTATAGAATGTTCGGCATAGGACAAATTCATTCAACCCACGATGTTTGTAGACTAACAGACTATGCACAAGAAACCCTAGGATTCCAGGATTTAAATAACAGTTTACACTAATGGTGCCAATCAATGACGTTGAATTTTCTATAGCTATAATTGACCTAAAGTAAGTTGATCTAAAATGTAGCAAAAGTAATTAAGATCATTTTAACAAAAAAGTTGTTTAACAAAATCACTGTTTGTCAGTGTTCTTTTTAAATAAGTTAACTCGATAAACTAAGCTTTGCTGTGGTACACTAAGGAAACTCTTGTACCATTAAGAAATTTGGTACAATATGTGTAAAAATTTTTAGTTAATCCATTGACTAATACTTGAGATTTGTGGACATAAACATAAGGAAGGTGATTTTTTAAATATATTAAGGTTATATTAAACATAATGATACAAACCAAGATAGAAAGTACTGCCGTTGGGTGCGAAGCAGAATGCAATTGACCCAGCAATTTTGCTGACCGTGGCAATTATTCCAAGTAGAGAATCGTCCCATTGCCACATTTTGCTAAATAGCGTCACAGAACCAATGGTGCCTTGAATAGAGTAAGGGAATGAAACAAGTTTAAATCGACATACCCAAGTAAGCTATACAATAAAATTTATTAAGAATAATAAATTAATATAAATATTCCTGGACACAGCCACCTGGTCCAAAACTAAGCAAAGCTATACTACAGATACATATACCCATTCTCTTCTTTGATAATACATACATATTAGGTATACTAGCTGCTGCCTGCGACGTCGTCTGCGTGAACGCTATACTATAACATCACTTTTTGTGAACGAAACCATAGCGCGATCTAATTCGGCGCCAACGCCATCTAGTTAGCAAATAGGAAACATTTATATATGGTGAAAAATTATAATACATCTAAGTTATGACTTTACACGATTTTTTAACATAAAATAAATGGCTATGTGTGAGTAGAATCTCTAATATATACCTTAAATGACAGTTTATATCCTCATTTTTAATTCCCTGAAAGCAATTTGGAAAATATAAAAATTTAGTATTTTTTTTGAGTTTTTGAATATTGCAATGTGAGACGGTTCCTTAAACTTCAGATCTTTATGAGACTTATGTGGAACTATACAGTACCCTGCTGCTTCTGTTTACTGGTGTTATTTAAGTGTATTTAAAAATTAAAAGTACCTGTGTGCCAAACGGCTAAAAACTATATTTTTGGCTTCGGTATCGATTGTAGATCTCACCCCAAGTATTCTTTTAAAAAATATTCAATGTACAGTTTTGACTTTCCTACCATTTTATTATATGTATAGATATGGACAATACTTAGACTCAAGACCAAATGTTCATGACAGAAATGTTTGCTCTGTGTTCTGCAACAGCACTAATTCAAAACTCAAGATTAACAAGAAATAAAACAAATAATTAGAAGTACGCCTGCTTTCACTTGAAGTATGAGTTGTTACAAGAATTTTAATCTGCAAGAAAAAAATAGTTTTTTTTTTTATATATCTGGACGATTTTTGTTGGCGGGAGATAGGCTTTGTTACGTAAAGGTAAAGATGAATTTATTTTAAAGTTCATACCTTGAAGAATAAAAACCGAACCAAACATTTCTCACGTGCAGCTGGAAAACTTAGTTATTTTATAAAATGCTCACATACCATACGTTTCCTCAATCTGTACTCGCTAGCAAGTGTAGTTATGACTTCTTTAAAAAGTTTGGTTATGAAGTAGGTACAGCAACCTCTGTGAATGACGTTAAGATTTATATTTTTCTGAAAAAGGCAATTTACTGCGTGCACACGGGAAATAAAGTCTAAGGTTTTAGAATTCATTGTAAGTTTTTCCAAATTTAGACAATAAATAATGACTAACTTTTGTAAAGAAATGAAATCTTACTTCAATAACTAGAATAAGCCAAAAAAATCTGTATTGACTATACAAATGTATGTTTTGCCCTTTATTCTGAAAGGCATGAACTTTAAAATAAAAAGTAGTTATAGTTATAAGTAAAAGTAGCCTGGAATCCGGTGTAGCGGAGATTCTGGAAAGGGAAAGACGAGTCGCCTTTATCTCCGGCAGTGTGTACATCAAATTAGCACTGTTTGTTGGGGGTGGAGGTGATTCGGCACAGGCAGAATCCCCAGACGAACCCATCCCACACGTAGCTAAGGCTACTGGCCATAGACTACCACCTGCGAACCTACTACCTCAGCCCTTGCTACCACAGAACACGCCCCTATGGACACACAAACAGCTCCCACACCAAACCAAACGTCGTCTGATGTTGAGTCGTTGGATAGCAAAATTCTCGGGTCCCTATCAGATTAGCGTAATCCAAACCAACCTCCAGCATAAGCAAATTGCAGCGGTTACCCTGCGCAGACTGCTGGAGGTTGACCAGAAGACCATAGCCCTAATCCAGAAGCCGTGGATTAGAGGAAATAAAATATGCGGTCTTAACAACATCGGGGGTAAGTTGCTACACAAAATTCTCAGCTCGTCAACCGAGAACATGCATATACATACCCAGATCAATACCAGCATTGCTACTAAACAATTTCTGTTCCAAAGACCTTACAGCTTGACGCAGGAACACATAAACAAACGCTAGTGCTAGCTTCAGTCTACATGCCCGGAGATGAGGTAATACCGTCTACTGAGCTGACTGAACTAGTGCAACACTGCGAGGACCACGGCTGGGACATTTTAATATCATCTGATGCAAATTCTCACGTATTTTGTTCGACAGTTCGACATATGTTCCTTCTATGGGGGAGTCCAACACGAAACTAACGAGGTGAGCCTCTAACAGAGTATATATTCTCAACTAACCTTTCTATAATTAACAATAGCTCGGAGCCCACTTTTGTTAATTCCAGATATCAGACCATAGCAGATGCAACTCTCGCTTCCGATGGAACAACGGATCTTGTGTCAAACTGGCACGTCTTCGCTGAGCCATCCTTTGCAGACCACAGGCGAATATTCTATACCATACAGGTGTATGAGAAGACCAGCAACCGAAACGTAACCCTCGTAAGACAGACGTTGCGAGGAACACGACCCTTCTTCAATATGAGGTAGATACCTTTAAAACATGACCAACAGCACTGACAACATAGAACAAAATAAAGACACACTAACCAAGTGTATCCAACACAGCTACTAGTAAGCCTGCACCCCTTCAACAGCAATAATAGGGGAAAATTCTCACTGGTGGGGGCCAGAACTAGAGAGACTTAAACTCAATTTGAAAAGACTCTTTAATTGAGCCAAAAACACAAGAACTGAAGTAGACTGGAGGTGATAAGCGAGGTGCTTATCGTAACACACTTTTCAGGGTGTGTAGTTACTGACAACCCAAACTGGGAAAATATAGAACACAAAGAACCAACCCTTACAGACCGGAATAAAGCCGAATTCATGGTCACTACAGACCAAGTTGTGTGGGCAATCGAAAGCTTCCAACCCTTCAATTCTTCTGGCCTGGACAACATATTCTATACTCTTGAAATGGGTATGAACAACACTTGTGCCGCATCTAGTTGATATATATAGAGCTTCCATAGCTCACAATTATATACCTCGCCAGTAATAAATCTGACTATACACAGGCGAAATCTTGCAGGCCAATTAGTCTGACCTCCTTCATGCTGAAGACACTAGAGGGACTAACTAGGAAGGTGCACTAACGCGCATACCAATGTACCGCCAAACAACATACTTATGGAAATGGTAGATCAACAGAATCAGCTTTAGACGCTGTGAAAGGAACTATAGAAGCAGCCCTCTCTGATAAGTTAATGACACTAGGCGCTTTCATTGACATTGAAGGAGCTTCCGACAAAACAAAATTCAACAGCATCAGCCGCTCTCTTAGTAGATTTGGAGTCGAACAAAACATCAGTGGGTGGATTAATCAACTTCTTAACCTAAGAGCAGTACAATTTTAATAAGGTAAGTCAAACTGGCAATCAGTTTTTTTTTTTATAAATTGATGATTAAAAATTTACAAGAATTTAAATCTGTAGCTTGAGACATAGTGAAGGAATGATTTTTTAAACAAACTTAATTTTATGCCTTTTTTATTTACACATAGGATTCAGAAATTATAATTTTAACAACACAAGTAGCCACAGTAATAGAGCTTGTAAGGAAATAATAGTTTACCGGCAATAGTTGGTAACCTTTTTGTTAAAACTGAAAAGAATAGTTATTTCGAGTTTTCGTAAGAAGCACTAATTTTTTTTTAATGTATTGTATTGAATGTAGGAATATGCCACTTAAGTCTAAATATTTCAAAAAAAAAACTATTGATTATATATCTTGTGAAGGAAAAAACTCGCAGATGAATTTTATTATTTTATTTCATCATCTAAAAAGAAATCTAGAAAAACAGCTAAAAAGAAGGGCTGAGTTTAACCATGCTATAATCCAAGTGATTGATGAAGGCGTCAGTATTTTTTTCAGGATTGTCGATATAACTAAGAAATATGATTTGAACAAGGATAGAAAAAGCTGATTACGATATTTTTTTATATTATATAGATGTCTTTCCTATTAGATATATATATATTATTTTTGCTCAGAGAGCAGGCATCTCTATTTAGCGAGGAGATTATAAAAATGCGATTCTTGTCACCCTACCACCTACTACGCAGATAAAACACTTTTTGATTATTAAGTTTTTCCATTTACGTTTAATTATTTAGCATTATTTCGTTACTTAATTGCAATAATATATCTATATATAGCTTTAAAATATTAAGAATTTATAGGTACATGAGTTTCTTCCCGTGTATAAGGTTTCTTAAGTGATTTTCTATGTTCATAAAACATCCACCTGCAAAAGAAAAGAAATATATATAAATATAATGTTGTTAAACAAAAAAAAAATTTTTAATCCTACTAATTTTATAAACGTGAAAGTTTGTATGTGTGGATGGACGCTTCAACCACTGGACGGATCGGGATTAAACTTGGCATACATATAGTTTAGGTCCTAGAATAGCATATAGGGTACTTTTTATCCCTAAAAATTCAAACGTTCCTGCGGGAATAACTATAACAGAGTTAAACGAACTATTGCTGCACCTATAGCATGCTACAGCAATTCATTAGTATAACTTATTAATTAATTAATTAATTGGAGTTAATTAAGGAGTTCCACGCCGATAACCGAATTTAAGGCGTGCGGAGCCGCTGGCAAAAGCTTATATATTAGCTTATTAATTTTACAAATGCGCAAGTTTGGATGTTTGTTACTGAGTCACGCTTTAACCACTCGACGGATCGGGATGAAACTTAGCTAACATAAGGTTTAGTCTCGGATTAGGATATAGGCTACTCTTCATCCCATAAAATGCAAAAGTTTCCTCAGGAATAACTAATTGAACAAACTAAAGCTTTATTTTTTTTATACCACTAATGTTGCAAACAAGCTTACGCTCCGCCTGAAGGTAAGCGGTCACCGTAGCCTATGGACGCTTGCAACACCAGGGGTATCACTTGCGCGTTGCCGACCCTTCAGAAATCTAATAACTTCTTTCTTGAAGAACTCCATACTGTAGTCCTTGCAGAAAACCTTGGCAGGGAGCTCATTCCACAACTTAAGTGTTCGCGGGAGGAAGTTTCTCTGAAACCGCACTGTACGCGACCATTTATGGCGAGCGGTGCGAGGGTAGAAAGTAGCCGTGGGCATCATTTCGAACAATTTCTCAGAACACAATAAGAGTTTCTTATACGTAGGTATGCTTTAAGTCAAATCATCCCACGAATACTTCATATTAATTTTTCAACGATTGTTAGCTGAAAAAAGTATAAAAATATGATCTAAGATAGAAGTTTTTCAAAATTTTAATGGCGGCCTCAACGTCAAAAAATCCTAAAAATTAAAAAAAAAACGCCTATCGAGGTTCTCGTACCTAAAAGGGGGAAAAGTGTAAGGAATACTTTATATCCTTATCAAGAGTTCCCACGGGTAATATCCCATGACGTTGTTTTTTTGTTACGGTTAATCAAGGGTTTTCCGGTGGAAATCCTACGGAGACAGTTTTACATGAGGGTGAGGCCGCAGGTAATAACTTGTTATTTTACGCGTATAACACGTTAAAAAGTTATTTGCAAAAATAATTTGGCAAGGGGTTAGAATTTGCTTTATCACAAAAGTAACCTACTTTTTTCGATCTGTAGTATTTGACTCTTATTTCTTAGAAGATAATTACTACGTTATCTATGTGTATTTTAATTTTGATATGTATTTTTGTAAACGCGGGACAAAATCATAAATACAAAACACAGCCTCATTACTAACAATAATCTATATCTATACACTAATATATAAAGAGAAAGAGTAGATGTTGTAAGTTTGTTTAAGTGTAATCTCCAAAACTACTGTACATATGTTCAATATTTAAGATGGACATAGACTGTATATTATGTGTTTACAATAGTAAAATAACGTTCGCCAGGCAAGCTAGTAAATGCTTATAAATGCTTACGAAAACACGGCAATTGCTGGAAGGGTCAAACTCGTGCCAACAAGGAACACAGCTCCGGGTAGCAGCTCCATAGTCGCGATGTAAACGTTTGTATACAGAGGAAAATAAATAAGAGGCGTTAAATTTTCCATCAAACCAAACATTGAGTTTGCCTTTCCTAAAAAAATAATATACAGGTAGCGATATGTACAGAGGTATGTGAAAATAGCTAACGGCTAAGTTAAATTCGTTTCTCGATATTTGTCTATAGAGATATGCTAAGTTAAGCATCGTAGGACGTGGTCAGACATTGAATGGGTAACCGATCCACTGCACTTTTTTCTGAACTCATCCGTGGTTCGGAGAGCAGCTTAGACCGTCTCGGTCCTGCCTGTTGTCATTTAGTAGTAGCATCGTAGTAGTCGTTAAGCGAAGTCAAGGGACTTATGGCGGCTTAAAAACTCTGATATTATTATTTTTTTTAAATAGGAATCCAACCTAGATAAACAAAAGCCAAAGATAAAAATTACATAGATAACAAAGTTGCTGTAAGTAATTTTGCAATTTTGCATACACACTTTGAATTTCATCACAATAGAACCTTTAAAAGCTTTGTTTATCTGATTCGAATATTTAAAGTTAATTTTGAACACATAACAATGCAATTTAACCTTTTTATAAGTTAAGTACCTATTTGTTTTATAATCATCACACAAGATATTTATAATGTATAATTATTTACTTCCAATTCTGAAAAATTGTAATCAATAACCACTTAGATATAAGGAGAACTCACGTTCCTACTATCGAAAAAGAGAAAAGAAATATTGACAACAGTATAATTGTAAATCAAACCACAATGGTCTTGATAATAAAGTATTCCACAGCAACAACTCAGCTCATCAATTATGTATGAGGCAGCAGTAAAACGTAACGAATTCATATATTAAATATCAATAATAATTTAATATAATCACATGTTAGTTTTAAAAGTCACTCAGAGCGTTTGCCGTCTCCTGGAATCCACACTTGATTCGCATACAGAAATACTGCGACACCATACTGAGCGATATGGAGCAATTTAAAGAAATTAATTGCTTTGCTACCTCCGGCAATCCTTTGCCGAGCAATCATTACTCAAAAAATTGCCGGTAGAACCGCTACTTTGTAGTACAGCAGTGCACGAGTTCGGTTGACGTCTTGCTGGTTTTACTGTTATGGACAACAGTATCGACGAATTAAACGGTAATACAATATTAAGCAGTGTGTCAACTGCATTTTTTTTACATTGATTATCTAATATCGACTGCTGTCATATGACCACGGCTTAACGTGCCGATGAGCTTAGGCTGTTGTGATATAAGCAGTCACCTTTCAGGTGACTGACCCTGTCCAAATTTGCTTACCTTAGCAGATTGTTGACAGTAGACGAATTCCACTAGAAATTCTACTCGAGCTCCTCAGTATGTTGAGAAAGTGAGAACAAAATAAATTACCTAATTCCTCCTGTGTGACTAATTTTGATGCGATTGATCTGGCAGCCAACTGTGATGTTCCGCTCAACATCTCAACAAGAGGAGCTGAAAATGTTAAATAAATATTAGAAATACAAACCGATATCCTATATCAACCGAGTATGGCTTAATAATAATTTAGTGTATAATATATAAAAAAAAATAAACAAACACAACACAGATTGCTCTGACCCCAAACAAAGAGACACTATTTAAAGTGTAGGTACAGAGATGATAACGGCAAATTCCGAAAAATAACCATAGCCAAGCCGATTTTTTAAATTCTAGACTCGAGGGTCGATTTAGTCTGTTAGATTTTATACACCAACAACTGGTCAACGAAAAAATAGATAGATATTCGTATATAAACAAGATAGATATTTACCAAGTCTAAGTTATCTTACTATTGACTATAAAATCTGACAAGAGACAAAAATAAAGGTTAAGTGAAATTGAATAGATTATTCAGTATTAACTACTGGCCTCTAATTAATCTGCATTTTTTTTAAAACTGTCAGCATTATGCAACAGTACTTTTTATAGAATGTTCGGCATAGGACAAATTCATTCAACCCACGATGTTTGTAGACTAACAGACTATGCACAAGAAACCCTAGGATTCCAGGATTTAAATAACAGTTTACACTAATGGTGCCAATCAATGACGTTGAATTTTCTATAGCTATAATTGACCTAAAGTAAGTTGATCTAAAATGTAGCAAAAGTAATTAAGATCATTTTAACAAAAAAGTTGTTTAACAAAATCACTGTTTGTCAGTGTTCTTTTTAAATAAGTTAACTCGATAAACTAAGCTTTGCTGTGGTACACTAAGGAAACTCTTGTACCATTAAGAAATTTGGTACAATATGTGTAAAAATTTTTAGTTAATCCATTGACTAATACTTGAGATTTGTGGACATAAACATAAGGAAGGTGATTTTTTAAATATATTAAGGTTATATTAAACATAATGATACAAACCAAGATAGAAAGTACTGCCGTTGGGTGCGAAGCAGAATGCAATTGACCCAGCAATTTTGCTGACCGTGGCAATTATTCCAAGTAGAGAATCGTCCCATTGCCACATTTTGCTAAATAGCGTCACAGAACCAATGGTGCCTTGAATAGAGTAAGGGAATGAAACAAGTTTAAATCGACATACCCAAGTAAGCTATACAATAAAATTTATTAAGAATAATAAATTAATATAAATATTCCTGGACACAGCCACCTGGTCCAAAACTAAGCAAAGCTATACTACAGATACATATACCCATTCTCTTCTTTGATAATACATACATATTAGGTATACTAGCTGCTGCCTGCGACGTCGTCTGCGTGAACGCTATACTATAACATCACTTTTTGTGAACGAAACCATAGCGCGATCTAATTCGGCGCCAACGCCATCTAGTTAGCAAATAGGAAACATTTATATATGGTGAAAAATTATAATACATCTAAGTTATGACTTTACACGATTTTTTAACATAAAATAAATGGCTATGTGTGAGTAGAATCTCTAATATATACCTTAAATGACAGTTTATATCCTCATTTTTAATTCCCTGAAAGCAATTTGGAAAATATAAAAATTTAGTATTTTTTTTGAGTTTTTGAATATTGCAATGTGAGACGGTTCCTTAAACTTCAGATCTTTATGAGACTTATGTGGAACTATACAGTACCCTGCTGCTTCTGTTTACTGGTGTTATTTAAGTGTATTTAAAAATTAAAAGTACCTGTGTGCCAAACGGCTAAAAACTATATTTTTGGCTTCGGTATCGATTGTAGATCTCACCCCAAGTATTCTTTTAAAAAATATTCAATGTACAGTTTTGACTTTCCTACCATTTTATTATATGTATAGATATGGACAATACTTAGACTCAAGACCAAATGTTCATGACAGAAATGTTTGCTCTGTGTTCTGCAACAGCACTAATTCAAAACTCAAGATTAACAAGAAATAAAACAAATAATTAGAAGTACGCCTGCTTTCACTTGAAGTATGAGTTGTTACAAGAATTTTAATCTGCAAGAAAAAAATAGTTTTTTTTTTTATATATCTGGACGATTTTTGTTGGCGGGAGATAGGCTTTGTTACGTAAAGGTAAAGATGAATTTATTTTAAAGTTCATACCTTGAAGAATAAAAACCGAACCAAACATTTCTCACGTGCAGCTGGAAAACTTAGTTATTTTATAAAATGCTCACATACCATACGTTTCCTCAATCTGTACTCGCTAGCAAGTGTAGTTATGACTTCTTTAAAAAGTTTGGTTATGAAGTAGGTACAGCAACCTCTGTGAATGACGTTAAGATTTATATTTTTCTGAAAAAGGCAATTTACTGCGTGCACACGGGAAATAAAGTCTAAGGTTTTAGAATTCATTGTAAGTTTTTCCAAATTTAGACAATAAATAATGACTAACTTTTGTAAAGAAATGAAATCTTACTTCAATAACTAGAATAAGCCAAAAAAATCTGTATTGACTATACAAATGTATGTTTTGCCCTTTATTCTGAAAGGCATGAACTTTAAAATAAAAAGTAGTTATAGTTATAAGTAAAAGTAGCCTGGAATCCGGTGTAGCGGAGATTCTGGAAAGGGAAAGACGAGTCGCCTTTATCTCCGGCAGTGTGTACATCAAATTAGCACTGTTTGTTGGGGGTGGAGGTGATTCGGCACAGGCAGAATCCCCAGACGAACCCATCCCACACGTAGCTAAGGCTACTGGCCATAGACTACCACCTGCGAACCTACTACCTCAGCCCTTGCTACCACAGAACACGCCCCTATGGACACACAAACAGCTCCCACACCAAACCAAACGTCGTCTGATGTTGAGTCGTTGGATAGCAAAATTCTCGGGTCCCTATCAGATTAGCGTAATCCAAACCAACCTCCAGCATAAGCAAATTGCAGCGGTTACCCTGCGCAGACTGCTGGAGGTTGACCAGAAGACCATAGCCCTAATCCAGAAGCCGTGGATTAGAGGAAATAAAATATGCGGTCTTAACAACATCGGGGGTAAGTTGCTACACAAAATTCTCAGCTCGTCAACCGAGAACATGCATATACATACCCAGATCAATACCAGCATTGCTACTAAACAATTTCTGTTCCAAAGACCTTACAGCTTGACGCAGGAACACATAAACAAACGCTAGTGCTAGCTTCAGTCTACATGCCCGGAGATGAGGTAATACCGTCTACTGAGCTGACTGAACTAGTGCAACACTGCGAGGACCACGGCTGGGACATTTTAATATCATCTCATGCAAATTCTCACGTATTTTGTTCGACAGTTCGACATATGTTCCCTCTATGGGGGAGTCCAACACGAAACTAACGAGGTGAGCCTCTAACAGAGTATATATTCTCAACTAACCTTTCTATAATTAACAATAGCTCGGAGCCCACTTTTGTTAATTCCAGATATCAGACCATAGCAGATGCAACTCTCGCTTCCGATGGAACAACGGATCTTGTGTCAAACTGGCACGTCTTCGCTGAGCCATCCTTTGCAGACCACAGGCGAATATTCTATACCATACAGGTGTATGAGAAGACCAGCAACCGAAACGTAACCCTCGTAAGACAGACGTTGCGAGGAACACGACCCTTCTTCAATATGAGGTAGATACCTTTAAAACATGACCAACAGCACTGACAACATAGAACAAAATAAAGACACACTAACCAAGTGTATCCAACACAGCTACTAGTAAGCCTGCACCCCTTCAACAGCAATAATAGGGGAAAATTCTCACTGGTGGGGGCCAGAACTAGAGAGACTTAAACTCAATTTGAAAAGACTCTTTAATTGAGCCAAAAACACAAGAACTGAAGTAGACTGGAGGTGATAAGCGAGGTGCTTATCGTAACACACTTTTCAGGGTGTGTAGTTACTGACAACCCAAACTGGGAAAATATAGAACACAAAGAACCAACCCTTACAGACCGGAATAAAGCCGAATTCATGGTCACTACAGACCAAGTTGTGTGGGCAATCGAAAGCTTCCAACCCTTCAATTCTTCTGGCCTGGACAACATATTCTATACTCTTGAAATGGGTATGAACAACACTTGTGCCGCATCTAGTTGATATATATAGAGCTTCCATAGCTCACAATTATATACCTCGCCAGTAATAAATCTGACTATACACAGGCGAAATCTTGCAGGCCAATTAGTCTGACCTCCTTCATGCTGAAGACACTAGAGGGACTAACTAGGAAGGTGCACTAACGCGCATACCAATGTACCGCCAAACAACATACTTATGGAAATGGTAGATCAACAGAATCAGCTTTAGACGCTGTGAAAGGAACTATAGAAGCAGCCCTCTCTGATAAGTTAATGACACTAGGCGCTTTCATTGACATTGAAGGAGCTTCCGACAAAACAAAATTCAACAGCATCAGCCGCTCTCTTAGTAGATTTGGAGTCGAACAAACCATCAGTGGGTGGATTAATCAACTTCTTAACCTAAGAGCAGTACAATTCACAGTTAACACCACTACGAGATTGTAGCCAGAGGCTGCCCGTAAGGAGAGGTACTCTCACCATTACTGTGGAACATTATGGTGGACGACCTGCTGAAACGTCTTAACGACAAATGGTACTACACAGTAGGTTACGCGGACGACATCACTATTCTGATCAAATCAACTCAGAAAACATTATCTGCACTCGCATGCAGCCCTCAGAAGCATGGAAAAATGGTGTCACCACCATTAGCTGACGGTAAACCCCAACAAAACAGGATTAGTCCTTGGAAAATTCAAATGACTACCATGCCAATACTATTTGTTATTGAGCTCACCTTTTCAAGTGAAGTCAAGTACCTTGGGGTAATTTTAGATCACAAAATAAATTGGAGTAAGCATCTAAGCACAAAAATAATCAAGGCATGTACAACCTTCTGGCAATGCAGAAGACTAACAGGCACGAAATGGGGCCTCAAGCCATCCATAACCCTATGGCTTTATACAGCCATAACACGATCCATGTTAAAATATGAAGCAGTAGTTTGGTGGCCCCGCACTCAGTTAAGCACGGTAAAATCCAAACTACAAAGCCTGCAACATTAGAGGTCATTCTCAACCTCAGACCCCTGCATCTTGTTATTCAACAAGAAGCTGCCGCTGCAGCCATACGACTTGAAAAAGTAGGGCTTTGGAAACAGAATCACTCATGCACGTCTCAAGAAGGCAGTAGGTAACGAGCTTCCGATGATAGAAGCGACATGTGACATCACCCCGAAAACCTTTGTCTTCGACAAAAGATACCGTATCCAGCTTCATGAGGAAGAAAAGGATAGCTCTGGAATCCATGAAATTAGGATCCACACCGATAACTCCAAAACAGAATCAGAGACGGGCGCAGGGGTATTGTTCCATTACTTGAATATCAACATATCTACGAGCGTGGGTGCACTCAACACCATCTTCCAAGCAGAATGTGTTGGGATCACCCGAGCTGCAACAGCGGTCCTGTCTAGAGACATAAGCGATGCATCGATACGCATCATCTCCGACTGTGCCGCTGTGCTACAAGTTCTCAACAACAACCACATCAACATTGGACTAATCTTGGAGTGTCACTGTGAACTGCAAAATTGCATTGAAGAACCGGGTTACTCTTCAATGGATACGTGGTCATAGTGATTCTCAAGGCATTGATGCGGCAGATCAGCTGGCAAAGAGAGGATCGGGCACTAAAATAATGGGACCTGAACCAATTGTACCGATGATTGACAGAACCTTACAACTAAACAACAAACAATGGGCAGAACAATCGGACTGCAAACAAACCAAGAATGTTCTTTCATCCTTGGAGGCAAATCTGTCGCACAAACTGTTAAAACTTTGTAGGAAAAACCTACGCTACATAGTTTGCATAAAAACAGGTCACTGCCCGCTAAAGAAACACTTTTTCAATATCGGCGTTACCGACAGTCCTCTATGTAGGGGCTGTATGGAAGCCGAGAAGACACGGTCTCACGTGGTTTATAATTGCAAAAACGTGAGCGACCAACGGAAAATCCTCCTTAAGAATCCACAAACCATGAGAGAAGCGCTGAATAACATCAGATGCCTCCTTAATTTCCGGATGGAGCTGGGATGGTAATAGTAACCAATGACATTTATTGGTTACCTACGTACAATGGCCCTATTATGAGGCTAAGTGCGAAAAACATAAGTCCAACTAACTAACTAATCGTAGCCCGAAAGGAACCTGACGGCGTTGAAGGATTACTTTATACTGCTTCTTTCTCATGAATCCGTCGATACGTACCAAATCTCCAGTTCCATGGCCTGAGAAGCAACCCAAAACCATAATGGAACCACCACCATGCTTGACTGTTGGCTCCACACAGTCTAGCAACATTTTTTCTCGGCGCTACGGTGCACATAAATTCTTCGTTTTAAACCAAATATTTCAAACTTCGATTCATCTGACCAAAGAACTTTATTGAAATATTCTTTAGTCAAATCTCGATGGGCAAGGACCAAACAACTTAGTGTCTCTTAATCGTCTTTTTACTGTGGTCAGTGAGACAGGTTATTTAAACTTGTTACATAGTATTTAATATAATGTGAAGTTTACGTTCAAGTAAAATGCTAATGGCCTAGTGTAAAGGAGCATTTATATTTCGCATTCTATGCATTTACAAAATTGCTCTATTCTGGGTATTGTTTTTTATTATGACGTCACGACACCTGATTGACATGTTGTCGATCAATCAATTAAGGGCGACTTAGAAGTATGGCCATCACAACGAGCAATACGAAGCATTTTGAAGAAATGACTCGTAATTTGGTCTACTACCTTCGGAAATGCGCTGCCGAGAAATCGTTACTCTAACGATTTCCCGTATAACCGCTCCTTAAACTTTCTAGGTCAAATGCTTAATTTGGTCCAATAGTCCAATCCTAGGTGATAATTAAGGTTATGTAATATGTAACTTAAAATTTCTCAAAAAATATCATATGTGTTATACAAACCAACCTATAGTGTGTATTATAGAGTAATAAGACTGATATATGCTGTAGTTTACTTCATCCCAGTTATATCTGTATCTCGTTGACATATACATGACTGTTAATTCACCTGAAATAAAAAACAAGAATGCAATAATACTACATATCCACAGAGCAATGCGGCCGCTTATCCGTGTCATGCTGGATGATGATGCCGTGTTATACGTCAGTGTTCATAATATAAGCCTATTGACGTCCACTGCTGGACAAAGGCCTCACCTAACTTTCTCCACAGCGTGCGACTCTGTGCCGCCTGTAACCAACGGCTCCCCGCTACCTTTACGAGGTCATCTGTCCATCTAGGGGGGGGTCCCACGCTGTGCTTTCCGGTTCGTGGCCGCAACTCAAGAACCTTCTTCCCCCATCGGCCATCGGTTCTTCGAGCTATGTGCCCTGCTCATTGCCACTTCAGCTTTGCGATTCAGTGAGCTATGTCGGCGACTTTAGTTCTCCTACGGATTTCCTCATTCCTGATTCGATCGTCGTATAAGGCCCATAGTTAGCGGCCACGTCTCAGTGCCGTAAGTCATCAATGGCAACTCACACTGGTTGAAGACTTTTGTCTTCAAGCACTGGGGTATTTAGGACGAGAAAATAGTACGCAGTTTTCCGAACGCTGCCCAACCGAGTTGGATTCGGCGATTAACCTCGCTTGAAAATCTCGAAATTGGACCTACCTAATCGAACAATTTGTCCCAGGTATACGTATTCGTCAACAACTTCGAGTGTAGAGTTCCCAACATTTATTGGAGTGGGTGGGTGCTACATGGCCATTCGACATGATTTTCGTCTTGTCCATGTTCATCTTGAGGCCCAGTCATTGGGAAGCTCTACTGAGGCTTTCGAGCATTGTGCTAAGGTCCTCCATCGATTCTGCCATGACCACAATATCGTCGGCAAACCGAAGGTGGGTAATGTACTCGCTATTAACATTGATGCCAAAACCGTCCTAGTCCAGAAACTTAAAGACATCTTCCAACGCATTTGTGAACAGTTTCGGAGATATGACATCTCCCTGTCTCACACCTCTCTGCAGTTGGATCGGTTTCGAGTTCTGATCCTGGAGATGGACTGCCATGGTGGCTTTATCGTACAAGCATTTTAGCACCTCGATATACCGATGATCAATACGGCATCTCTGTAGAGCCTGTAGCACTGCCCATGTTTCCACCGAATCGAAGGCTTTCTCAAAGTCCACAAACGCTAAGCAAAGGGGCCGATTATACTCTTCTGACTTCTATATAATCTGCCGCAGCGTATGTATGTGGTCTACGGTACTATAGCCTCTTCGGGAGGCTGGAATTCGTCGAACTTGCGAGCGAGCCGGTTCGTAATTACTCTCGAAAACAGCTAATAAACATGGCTCATAACCGTGATGGGTCTGTAATTCTTAAGAAGCGTATTGTCACCATTTTTTAAGAAAAGCACCACCACGCCACTGTGTCATGCTTGTGGCGAAGTGCCTTCAAATATGACGATGTCAAAGAGCTTCTGAAGGTCTCTTAGTACCTGTTTTCCACCCGCTTTCAGAAGCTCAGTCGTAACTCCATCATCACCCGGTGTCTTATTGTTTTTAAGCTGTTTGAGAGCCATACTAATCTCGTATAAGCTGACGTCCGGGATGTCCTCGGTATAGTGCCGAGTCAGTCTAGCTCTAGGGTCTTTAGCTGGACTGCCAACTGGTTTCGATGTCGACGTGTATAACTGTCCATAGAATTTCTCGATCTCCTCCAAGACCTCTGGTCCAGACGAAACAACGCTGCCTTCCTCCGTCTTCAACCTTGCCAGACGGCTTCGCCCAATAGCCAGATCTCTCGCGAACACTTTGGAACCTTTTTTCCGTTCTATTGCCTCCTCAATACGCAAAGTATCAAAGTGGCGCTTGTCGCGTGCAAGTGATTTTGAGATCTGTCTATTAAGCCGCCGATATGACACTGCATCATCCGAAGACTGCAGCCTAAGGTTTCGTATTTCGTCCATAAGTCTTAGAGTCTGGTCCGAGAGTCTTTTTGTTCTATTTCTACGGTGGGTTTTAAAGAACTTGGACCCAACCGTATGGACAATTTCCACAAACATGTCGTTGGTATCGTCCACTGATGCGTCTTTCTTTAAGCATTCAAAGCGATTTTTGAGTTGGAGCTGAAAGTTTTCTGGGTTTTGGATTTGGATGGTTGTGGGTCGGAGCGTGGACTTTATCAGTCGAGACCTATCAAGCCTTATGTTGAGGTTCAATGTGCCTCTTACCATACGATCACTCCCAGTTTTGACCGTGTGGATCACAGAGACATCATTAAACATTTGCTTTTCCGTTGACATGATAAAGTCAATCTCATTCTTCGTGCAACCATCCGGACTCATCCAGGTCCACTTCCTGTGGGGGCGCTTCTTCAAAAAGGAATTTATCATAAAGAGGCCTTCCTTTTCCATGAAGTCGGCCAGCATCTGCCCTCTGGAGTTCCGTTGTCTATATCCAAATTGCCTCACCCTCAGCTCATTACCACTTCGTTTGCTTTCGTAGTTTCGCGTTGAAGTCCTCCATCACGACGTTATAGTGTGTTTTGGAGGAGTGTATGGCTTTAGAAATATCCTCATACATCTCCTCCACTATGTCCTCTGGGTGTGTCGAAGTCGGTGCGTAAACCTGTATGACCTCCAACGAATATCGTTTTGATATTCTGAGTATCAGGTACGCTACCCTGGTCGACACACTATATATTCATCATCAGACATCCCTTATCAGATTGTAAAAGAGAACAAGGAGTAGGGTTGGTATGTGATGATTTTTTAATGGAAATTGTATAATGAGTAGGATACGTCGTAGGGGGGGGGGATACTACTGTTGGAAGGAAATGGGGAGAATTAGTAGTAGCTCGGGAGGCCGGGGTCGCGTACTCCTGTATTCGGAAATGAATAAGCCTGACACATACCCTTTAATACAGCTAACTGATGGATAATGTAAAATGTCAATAAAGATACCTGATTGACTGTCAATATATTAAACCGCAAAAGGCAGTGTGAGACAGGCTACTAATAGCCAGAGTGACGAACCAGCTTAGGTCACGTTAAATACTAGATATTATAAACATAAACTTGCTATGCCAAAGTTTAGGCTTACTAAAGCTAACAAATCAATTCTGGGAAGCGGTGTAAAATTTTATAATAAGTTATCTGTACAAATCCTCATCTTAGTTGACAAACAGTTTCAATTTTATATTAATCAATAATATTATAATGTAGATGAATATTTGAATAACGAAATTGTATCATAGCCTAGGATCACCCAAATTAATGTAAGGTTTTCTATTTAATCTAAAACGATCGCTTCCCCTCTGTGCGGTCGTGTTATTGTACCTACGAAACGAAACGCGAAGTGCGTATCGTGTTAAATATGGCGAATGTACTAAAGTGTAATGTGCGTAATATAGTGATTGACGAAATGTTGTCATATATTCACAATAAAGTATCTGTAATCGACGCAGAAACACTGGTGCGGATATGTATTTCCTCGTTCTCTAGCGAAGAAATCCAAAAGTCGAAAACACTTCTGTTTGCATCGATCCCTACTAAAAATATAAAAATTAAGCGTAAAAATAAGGGAAAGGACGAAAGTAACCTGGCTGTCATTGTTAATGTGTTTAAATCAACAGAACCAGATATGATTCCTATTTTCTGTGCGAGGGACCTTGAGAAACTTCCACCCGTCTTATTCGACCATCTCGACTGTACTAAGCTCTTAAAGGACCTTCCTCGGTTAGAAAATGTATTAAAAGGTATAAAGTCGACATATGTTACGCAAACTGAATTGAGTAAAATAAAATCGGAGCTATTAGCTGAAAAGTGATTCATTACCGCCAGCATCTGCTTACAATGTGAGCCAAAGGCGAGGAGCATGGCTACTTGATAGTGGACCTATGGGAATTCCACTCATACATATTTCGTCGCTTAACAACACCGAGCAGGATAATCAACAGTCATTCGAATGTATTTCAAGCGACCAGAAATACACAGAGAAATTGAAGGTAGATGCAAAACAAATTGTAAGCGACTCATCTGAGCCTGAGTCCGAATATCAACAGTCGTCGCCGAATGAGTCACCAACTACTAGTGGCAGGTGTACAACGGCAATTTCGCTCGAAAACCGCAAATCGATGTAAAGTTTAGCCGTTTGGCATACAGGTACTTTAGGGCAAAACAATAATTTTGAGCCGCAGTTCCTAAAAAATATTTCCCTTATGGTGTCATCAATTTTTTTGAATGGGATTAAAAATTTTTTTTTCAGAAACCCATCGTGTGGGCTATCAAATGAAAGGGCTTAATGAGTCGGTTCTAAAAATATACCACACTATTACCTTTGGGCTACTTTTTTCTTAGAATCCAAAAAGTATTTTCAAAACATACCAAGTTTAGGCCCCTCCAGGTAGAAGACTGATAAGTATTTTTCTCTAATATATATTCTTTAAATGATAGTTTATATCCTCATTTTGAACCCCCTGGAAGCAATGTGGAATTTTTTTTTTTTTAATTTTTAAATACACTTAAATAACACCAGTAAACAGAAGCACCAGGGTATAGTACAGTTCACATAAGTCTCATAAAGATCTGAAGTTTAAGGAACCATCTCACATTGCAATATATAAAAATTCAAAAAAAATACTAAATTTTTATATTTTCCAAATTGCTTTCATTAGGTTAAAAATGAGGTATATATAAGAGAAAAATACTGAACCGTCTTCGACCTGGAGGGGCCCAAACTTGGTATATTTTGAAAATACTTTTTAGATTTAAAGAAACAAAGTAGCCCAAAGGTAATAGTATGGTATATTTTTAGAACCGACTCATCAAGCCCTTTCATTTGATACCCCACACGATGGGTTTCTGAAAAAAATATTTTTAAATCCCATACAAAAAATTTATGACACCATCCTAAGGGAAATATTTTGAGGAACTGCGGCTCAAAATTTTTTTTTTGCCTTAAAGTACCTGTGTGCCAAATGGCTAAACTCTACATCGATTTGCGGTTTTTTTTTGCGTACACCTAGGACTATACCCGTCATAGCACTTCACCGATGCCCGCAGCCCGTGCATTCCCCGCAGCCCTCGCGTACCCCGCAGCCCGCGCGTACACCGCAGCTCTTCCGCGCGAACTTCCACCTCAATCACCGCAGTCACTACAGCTAACGCCGCCTGCAACGAGTCAAAGACCGAGCGTCAAGTGCCTAGTCCGTACGCGATTGCAACCTGTTCTAAGCGGGCTGCGTCGACGTCACGCGCATCGTCTAGCCTTGCGCGAGTTAAGGTTGAGTAACCCTGCCAAATCTCCTTTGTCAGCACGGCAGCATCAGCAGCCAAAACTAGGACGTGCGTCAATACGAAATAGCAAACTAAGTAAAATGTTTAATATATAAATCTCTGTAGAAACTAAGAATAGCAAATATCATTGTTGTAATTAATCTAAGTAGTTACTCTGTCCAAATAAATATATTTTTTATAAATACTTCAGTGTCGCTCACTTAATTGGCGCAGCCGGTAGGATCTCTGTAGTTGTAAATCTGTAGGGTGGCTGCCCAAAGTTGATTAAAATCTCAGCTCGCGGCTCTACACTGGGACAACGTGCGTTTCAACGCTTCAACAGGGATCACCGAACAAACAAATTTAGTAAGGAAACGGACCGAAGCGACCAGAGGACTACAAGGATAACAAGGATATTTCAAGGATAAGAGAAGCTGAGGAACTGTGAGCAAATCTTTTCACCAATCCTTTAACTACCTATTTCCTATGTACATATGTGTCTGTATTGTTAAGGATTAGAAAACGCCATAGCAGTATAGGCTTTTTTTTTCTCTCTCTTTATTTTTTTTACGATATTACTCTCGTAGGAAAAATAATAAATCTCGCAAATAACGCGAGGACGCTCCAAGATAGGGAGGGGTAGAGGCTCATACTCCGCGTAATGTGCCCGTTCCGCAATACCTACCTGAACGGAAGGGGCACGTGAGGGTGGTGACTGACGGCCATTCCGTGGGCTCGCCCGCGCTGGGCATGGCGAGGAAGGTCGATTTCGCACTGGGGACGGGGGCGATTGGATTCGATTCGGCGGCGACGAACCCCCGCCCGTGCGAGTCGTAGACACACCTGCATGAGTCATCCGAGGACCGTCCTCTCGGATGGGCATGCATAAGTCCGGGTGGTGACCCCCTCCACACTTTGTACAAGGTCGCGGCTGTCGACAATCCTTGGCTAGGTGCTCCCCCAAACAATAATAACAAAGGCCTAGCCTACGGGTCAGAAATCGTTTTCGGGCCACCCCAGATTTTCTGAACTGGTGGCAATCCAGAAAAAATTAAATAAGCAATTAAAAATAAAATAAATCTTAAAGAATTACATCATAACATAACAGGTGTAAAACACGTAATACGTAGATTGAATACTAAGCAAAATTAATGTGTCATCGAACTGTTATACCCTAGCCTAGCCTAGCCCGCAAAAGATAGAACTTACGCGGTAAAGATGCGAAGTTACAAAGAATAGGGGAGTGCGCATTAATTTGTTTCGTTACAAAATAGTTTTACACATTAAGAAACTTAAGATTACCAAATTCTTAATCTAGGTTGTGACGCACTAAGGTCTAAATCTGGATTATTTTCTTGTCTATTCTAATTATTTCTTAATTTATACTTAACTATACTACTTGTACATTTATAACTAAAGCAATAGAGTAATAACAGGGTTACAATTACAAATATTAAAACATAGGATGTAGGTGCCATTATTGTTTGATAACTTTTTATATTACTTATGCCATCAGCAACTTTTAAAAGATCGTTTGACTTTTGGTCAATCCCTTTTAGGTTTTCAAGGTTGAGTTGGGATACTCTGTTATGTGAAAGGTTTTTATTTGTTTTAGAAAATTCTTCAAAATTGCAACATTTGTCGTTAACTAGGTTAAAGTCGGAATGTATAGGTTTAAGTTTTATTTCAGTGAGCGATTTGGTGCCCAGTTTAGTATTTCTACAGAAGACTGCGCAGGTAAGGTGTTGAGCACCTTTGTCATGATTTCTGTTTCACATATGGGATCGTCAGATATAGCATGTCGATCCATCTGTTTACACAAGTACGTCTTATATTCAATAATTTTACACAAATGTAAGTCGTCAAATAAGCAATATTCTGACTTATCACTGCTTAATGCTAAATACTTATAAGTTGGTACTATTAATGAATATGAAGTGGGCTCACTTACATTATGAGGTACTGGCACAGGGATATTACTGTGTAAATTGTACGAAGTGATGTCTACAAGTGGAATTTTTATAGTAAATATTAACTTATTGTCTACTGTAAAGGATATAATTTCAGACAAGCTTATCAATAGGTGAATATAAGTTAGATTTAGGTTAACAGGGAACGCTACATGTTTCGGTAAGTATTTCACGTTTTCTGTAAGTTCATGACATAGTTCCTTAGGAGATATTACAAAGGGGTGTAGAGTATTAGTTTTTCCAAATAAAATAGCCTTAATAATGTCTTCTAGTTTGGAAGAAAGTGTAAGCATACTTGATTGAATTATACTTAACATATCGTGAATCTTATTTCTAAATACAACAGAGTTTATCGTTTCTGACACATTATTTATTTCAGAAACCAATTCTTCGATTGCGTCATCTTAGCGTTTTTCGTTTTTATTTATTTCGAGTAAGGTCACTTTTATATTTGCGATTGCAGATTTGGAGATTAATATGCTCTGCTTGACTAGTGAGGCAAGATTGTTGTCGTTGCGTTGAAGCGCTTGGATGGCGTTATCGTATTTGATTGCGTCATCTTCGTCCATCGTGCTGATCACGTGTTTGAAAACGGAACCGATGCCAGCAAACCATGCTCTTTTTGATCGGGTTACGATTAAGTGGGACACTGAAGAGTAATCTCTTTCGATGTCATATATAACGAGGTGAGTGGTTCGACCATGTTTTGACATCCTATATCTTCTATGTTATTACTTTTGTGAAAAATATGCCGTGCGGTTGATAGGACACTATTTATATTATCTATATGTGGTTTAATATATTCTATTTCTACAGGGACTATTATATCTTAACTGTCTACAACTGATCTAACGTTGCCGATTGGGTAAAAGTAAACACCAGGATTTTTTGAAATAATATCAATCGTCGCAGGCGAGCCGAGAGAGAGGGAGATTATCGCCATCCTGATAAGCATAATTACATGCTAGAATAATCTATATACTGTACTATGGTTGTATTTGTGTTCTTATTTATAAAATTTGGAATTCTTATTCTAAGTTTTTATTCTAATCGCTAGTGTCAGCCAGTTTTAGTTCGTCGTAATGATATTTAACATGGCGTCGATTAAAAATCACTGACAGAGTATTGTTACCATGGATCTTAACGACTTTGTACGGGCCTTTCCATAGCGGGGACAAGGCTTTTCGTAAACGCAGGTGATTTTTTAAATAAACTCGGTCACCTACTTTATATTGGATGGGTCGACTTTTCTTCATCATAGTAGGCCTTTGACAGTCCTTTAGACTTTAAACTATTTACTACAGCCTTCTCGCGTGATTAAAATAGTCTTTGTTGTAACATTAGGACATAATCGGGGTAGGTCGCATCGACAGCTGTGTCATAGACGGAGGGATATGTGGTTTGTGGCCAAATAGTAACTCAAAAGGTGAGTAGTTTGTTGTGCAGTGGACTGACATATTATAAGTAAGCATAGCTGTGAATACATAGCGAGGCCAATTCGTCTGGTTCTCGTCCACGTATGATTTCAGATACTCTTTTAAGGTTGAGTGGCTCCTTTCAAGGGCACCCTGAGTTTGAGGATGGTTTGACGTGCACCAAAGTTGTTTGACTTTAAGAAAATTACATGTCTGCTTAAAGATTTCAGATGTGAAATTGGTACCTTCGTCGGTTAAAATTGATTTCGGGATACCAAAGATTGAAATAAAGTGAATTAAACATTCAGCTGTTTCCTCAGCTGTGGCGTTAGGTATTGGGTATGCTGCGGAGAATTTTGTCAAATCGTCTTGGAGTGTCAAGATAAATCGATGTTTCGCGTTTCCAGCTTCAGGCAGTGGACCTACTATGTCGAGTGCTAAACGTTCAAAAGGGCGTGCAGACGTGCTAGTAGACTGCATATGCCTATTCACCTTTCGCAGTGCTTTGTTAGTTTGGCAAGATATACATTTATTAATATACGTTTCTACGTCGTTACGCATGGTTTTCCAATACTATCTGTCTTGTAATCGTTTAAGCATTCGAACTGAACCCAGATGTCCAGCTATGGGAATGTCGTGGTTGTCCTTTAGTATCTTTTGTATCTCGCTTGGTGAAGGGTAAATGATACTGTTTTTATAAATGTGGATTGTAATGCCAGCATTGTTAAATAGGAAAAGAATTATATTATATAGTTTTATGTCGTAAGGGTTTTTAAAACCTGTCAAGGCTATCTCAAGACTTTTGAAAATGTCTTCGTAGTTACAGGAATCAAAAGAGTGGACTTTTATGAACAGTAAAAAGTATGTCTTACTATCTTGTTCGATCTTTAGATGCGAATAGAGTGACCTTTCTTTGTTCAGATTTTCTGGATCTTTAATATACCAATTATTTCTTGAATGTGTGGGTTTGATTAATCTAAGTCTATAGAGGTAGGTATAACTATGATCTTTTGTTTAGTCTTAAGAATACATTCGTTATGTTCGTGAACACAAACGTTTGGTTTAAAAGATTTGTCATTTACAGTTTGCAGAAATTTGGAATATGAGTCGTCTGCAACCATCGGAACGGTAGGCGTTTCTTCAGGGGGAACTTCAACAATCTTAGGTAAGTTATTTTCAGGTGCAGGTTCGTCTACTGTTATAGGTGGGTTTAGGTCTTCTAATTCTGTTATTTCTCTAAGTTCGTCAGGAAGTTGGAGTAGTTCATCTGTCGTCGGGGAGAAGGGTGGTAGAATATTTGGATCAAGGATGTCATCTAAAGTCGGTGAGTCCGGGTATTGCTGGGTGCTGCTCCTCGGACATTGTAAAGGTAAGTTTGTAGGATTTTCATTATTGGTTTCAGGGTCGGTAGTTGCTTCTGACGTTTGGGTTTCGTTTTCTTTTAGTATAGGGATTACAGGGTATCGAGACAGTGCACCGGCGTTACTATTCATTTTACCTTTTTTATACTCTATCTCGTATTCAAAATCTTCTAGTTTTAGGCGCAATCTAACTAATCGGGATCTAGGTTCTTTACAGTTGAAGAGCCATTTTAATGGCATGTGATCAGTTACGATCTTGAAGCGTCTACCAAACAGGTAAGGTCTAAATTCTTTTGTACCATAGATTATTGCCAAACATTCCTTTTCAGTAACAGAATAGTTGCACTCTGCTTTATTGAGTGTGAGGGAAGCGAAAGCGACAATTAAGTCTTTGCCAATTTCTCCTTGGGACAATATGGCTGAGATTACATAATTTGAAGCATCACATGTTAAATTAAAAGGTTTTGTAAAATCAGGATATATCAGGAAAGGAGCTGATGTCATTTTGGATTTAGGCGTTTCGAATGCAAGTTGTGTTCGTTTGCCCAACAAAAGGAAGAATCCTTTCTAAGAAGAGAGGTTAGAGGTTTAGATACTTTTGGAAACTCGGGGATAAATCTTCTGTAGTAGGATATTAATCCTAAAAAGGATTTTATGTCTTTGGGCGAATTTGGAATAGGGAAGTCTTGGACAGCTTTTGTTTTGTTGGGGTCTGGTTTGACACCGTTTTCAGTGATAATATGGCCTAGATATCCAACTTCTTTTCTGAGGAATTCACATTTATCTCCTTGAAGCTTTAGGTTGAATTTACGCAGTCTCTGGAAGATAGATGTCAGGTTTTTCATGTGAAAAGTAAGGTCATGGGAGTAAATGACGATGTCATCAAGTTGGACAAAGCAACGCTCTCCCTGGAGCCCAGAAAGGACGTTGTTCATCAGCCTCTTAAACGTGGCAGGGGCATTTTTGAGCCCGAAAGGCATTCGGTTAATTTCGAAATTACCCTGCGGGACGTTAAAAGCTGTCGAATGTGAACCCTGAGGATCCACCCTGAGGGTGGAGAAGTATTTCGACTGTCCAAGTTGGTCCAAAATTTCAGTAATATTAGGAATGGGATATGTGTCACCTATGGTTATGTCGTTGAGCTTTCGGTAATCTATGACGATGCGCCATTTTTGGTTACCGGATGCATCTGTCTTTTTAGGCACTACCCATATGGGCGCGAACCAGGGGGACGAAGATGGTTTGATAATTTTTTCTTTTAGCATTTTATTAATTTGGGTCTCTACTTCTTTTTTGTGACATTCGGGGAATCTGTAAGATTTTACGTGAATCGGTTGATCTGAGGTAGTCTTTATTTCATGTTTTAGGGCGTCGGTGGTTGTAAGAAGTTCACCTGGTACGTGAAACACATCGGAAAACTGAGAGCATATATCCGTAAGAGCTTTATTTTCTTCGTTATTCAGGTGGGAGTTGCGAAGTGATACTAAAACCTTTTTTGCTCTACTAAGGCTGTCGGTGGTCTGGTGTAATACGGGTTCATAATTGTTTACAATAGGGAGCAGAAAGAGTTTAAAATTAGGGTCGAGGGAAACAGAAGTATCGGACGTGTTTACGACCGACACGTTTACTCTGTTATTGGGTTTGACTTTTTCCATGTAGTTAGCAATAAGAAGTGACTAGAAAATATGTTGGTCAAATACGATTCCTTCTTTGATTTCAGGATTTTTTACGGAACACTCGATTACGGCTTCAATTCTTGGAGGGATAGTGTAGTTTGGTTCATTGTAGCGTAGTTTGATTCTTTCATTTTTTATTTCTAGGTGACCGGTGGTGTAATCTATTTTACAATTATGAGTAGCAAGAAAATCGTTTCCTATTATTCCGTCGTAGGGTACACTTGCTTTTTCCAGGACGTGAAACGTATGTTCTAAGGTAAGGGCAGTAGTAAAGTATAGTCTGGGATAAGAGTGACCCAGACTTTTTATCGGTGTGGGTCCTATGCCGGTTATTGTAACAGTTTCGTTGCAAAGTTTTGTATTTGAGGGTATACTAGATTTTTTTATTATACTTATGCTAGCTCCAGTGTCTACGAGAAGGATCAGGGGTTTATCATTAATGGTAGAATTAATTGAAACATAGAGGAGATATCTTTTGTTGACCATTATCTCGAATACGCGGTTATTACTGTCGTTATCAGTGCAGGGATGGCAACTATGGTTTGTCTCTATGTTTTCGTGGGTGCGGTCATCGTCATTGTATTTAGGGATGGAGTCACTCGTTTGGGGCTGGTTACCCGTAGAGTGTTTGGAGTTCGAGTCGCTTATTTGGGGCTGGTTACCCGTGTGGTACTCGTGAGTTTGACCATCGATTCTGGATTTGTTACCTCGTTGATGGGCTTGTGAGATAAAGGGATAGTGATTTGAGTTGGATTTAAAGAATTTAGCGTTAGTGTCTTTTGTTTTCAGGTCCGGTCGATACGAAGTCGAACCTAGGCTTCGTTTAAATTTGGGGATTGGTCAATTTCATTGGTCTCTTGTGGAATTTGGAAATTTACAGGATCCATGAAGTTCACAGGGCGATTTTGTTGATTCGAGAAGCGACGGTTATTGTATTCGCGTCGTCGACATTGTTCTATAGTATGGCCGGGGATTTTGCAATATCGACATATAACAGGGGAAAAGTTCGGACGATTGGAATGAGGTCTTGACGTACTGGGTTCCGGGAAACTTGGGCAATTTAAATTAGGTCTGTAAGTGCCAGGCTCTGGAAAGGGTTTGTACGGATGTATGTTAGGCCTATAGTTGTCTGGTCTCCTCTGATACTGTTGTTGAGGACGTCTAGCGGATGTGTTACCGGTGAACCTGTGGTTTGCAAATTGTAATTTTTTTTCTTCGGCTACAGCCATATTAATGGCTTCATTCAGTGTTTTAGGGCTTTTGCAAACTACAGTAATGCCCAGGATGAAAGCATTTAACGCTAGATCTTCCATTGACGCTATCCTGCCAGATAGTTCAAACATAGAAAATTGTCGGCTTTCCTGAAGGTCCGTCAGTAGGTGAGCGTAGTGTTTACGTTCACCAAATTGGGTTTTAAAAAACTCCTTTAAAGTTGCTCAATTATCGAAGTCCTTGATGGAGCAGACTATCTCAGCCTTTTCTTCAAGTTGACTTAGAATATATTTTAATATTATAGATTCTTGGCTGGCAGAGGCTATTTCTATCGCGTTAGAACAATTGTTTAGAAAAGCGGTCAGTTTCTCTCTCGACCCGTCAAATGGCTTTATAAATTTTAAAATAACACTGAGAGGTATTTCTGATATAACTAATTTAGGAATCAAATCACCTTGATTTTTTAGTGGTGAAGACATTTTGGAAGTTTATTATAATATATTGTTTAAGGAACGATAATTGTATAAGTGGAACAAAGTTGGTTTAATAATTGTCCGAACCGTATGGGTTAAGTGCAAGGTGGAACGTATTTGTTGTAAAGAATTATACTAAGAACTGATAAGGATGTCTGGCTATGGGATGCGCGTCGTGCTCGACCGATGGACTAAGATAAACAATTATATCAATGTATGCGACAGTTCTTAGACTAAGACTAACTTAATATTATTTATCACTTCAATATTATTTCTTGCAGTACGAAAGTTTCAAGAATATTAAGATTACTGTCAGAGTTAGTAAATATAAACACTCACAATAAAGCCAAGTATTTTGTCATGTTGCGGAGACTGGAACTGTGGTTTTACAATTTGCAGTGCGTCGGTGCCGGACAACAGGCAAGGTTTCTGCCGGGTTTCGGTAGTTTTCTTGTTTGTGCCGCTTATCGCACAGTAGACGTTACAGATGTATAGTACACGTAGGAAATTGGGGTGGATGCAGGATGTCAGGAACAGAATATCGAGCTGGCTAGCTTTCGATGCAGCATCCACGGTGAGTTCAGCTTGAACGTCGCAGTATTTAGGGGTCGGAATTATCACTTCACACACTCACTGAGGCGTAAATCCCGGATCGTTACAGATCCCTTAACGCTGCCACCAATGTTAGTAACTGATTTAAAAACTTATTTTTAAAAGAAGGAATTTATTAGTTGTAAATAATGTTACGTGAACATTTAATTACATATAATTTTAAGGGTTGCGACCCCAAAGAATGCGCAACTGTTCGCGACGGGAGTTGGTACTTAACTGAGGGTTCTGATGGTTGAACAAAGGAACAGCAGTATGCTGACTAAGGTCTATTGGATGGCGTGAGAGTAGGGTCAGCATGTTAGGTTGCTAGGCTAGGGTATAACAGAACGCACAAAAATGCTTAATCAGTACGTTAATATCAGTGAATATGATATCATTAGTATAAAGTACGTTTTAATTTTTTAAGTAATCAATTTTGAGATAATTTTGTTGTTACAGTTGTATTTAACTGTTAGATCAAAAGAGTACTGTAGTTTTTTAACAAGAATAAAAAAAAATTAGGAGTACCAAGCGCACACATAGGAATCACAAATAGATTTTGCGCATTAGTACAATAGTTAATAGGTTTTGTCTTAGGTAAAGTACTAACATACATAAAACTCAGAAACCACAAGCAAAAGTAAACTATAGCTAAAGTAATTGAGAGTAAATAGAAAAACCAATAAATTGGTGTATAAATAATTTTGTTTGTAGTAATTTGTTAGTAAATATTAATTTTCAAGAGATATATTTGAAACATATAGGTACAAAATAGGACAATAATTAATAGTATAAGGTATAAAAGGTATAATTCTTTTTTAAAACGATAAAATGACTGGTTCTGGGTTTGACTTTCATTACCACTCTACATCGTTGGTGTATTTATTCTTGGTTTTAAACTTAAAGTAAACAACAGAGATAATTTCTAACAACTGGAAAAGGGGAATGTTCTAAAATAAAAGAAACGTTTTTAATAAAACTTTAAAATTAAAAAGAAAAATTATTAGCTATGCTAACCATAAATCGGTCCCCAAAGTGTGTTAATAATTGCCAGTAAAGCACAAAAGCGCATTCTTCTTCTGTTCGGGCCTTTTCTGGTAACAACTCTAAAAATCTGCTTGATCAAAGTGAAGTCAACGAATGTGCGTAAGAAATGCGAAAGGCCCTGATCACCATGCTGTAAAAAATAAGATGAGTAAATCTTAGGAGTTTGTTACTGCTAAGGCGGATAATCTTATGACGCCGTACGTTGTACACATACAGACCTCTAATATTTTGTCGTTGTAATTTGTTTTACCTCAACATTTGGGATACTTAGGTCATTGCCAACCGCACTGTCTCAGTGTCAATTGGCAGTCGTTGTCGATTTAGTGGCCACTATTAAATTTTTAAAATTAGTGCTTTTTAAAATAAAAAGCTAAAGCATGCAAAATCGTGTGGTCATGTCCTTCTTGATATGGGTGATTAAAATTATAACATATGTTAACCTTATACAATTGTTCTTCGTGCTGTATTCATTTGAAGTAACATCCGAATTGCCCCTTTTTGACACTTGTTTAATTTGAGCAATCCCGAATTATAGTGTTTAAGAACTGGCAATTGCCATTATATTCATGGTCTCTTATTTTACTACTTATTGCTTAAGCTGGTGATTGTCAACTTATGGAACAAACTTTAAGCTATCTTAGTAGAGATATAGGTACTATATTAAAATCAATTTTGTAGCACTGGGCTCAAGAAGGATTAAAGTGGTTGGTGAAAACATGAATGATGATGTGTATATCCAGCCTCCAATTATTCTATTCGAGGCCTGAAAACCATGACGTTATATAAGTATACCTACATACATAATAAAAATATTGAAGAACAACAATAAGTCCTCAGAGTTAGAGAGCGTTGAATTCATCATTCATTCACAGTCATTTTTGTTTACTCTAAAAAAGGAACATACAAAAAGTGTTGTTTACACGATTTAAATATATATTGCTTTATTGTCATTGAATTTTCTATATTCAATGAACTTTAGTGTAATTATAGGCCACTATTTATAATGTACCTTAATGCCAAATTACCTTCTTTTGTTCTGGGCTTCTTTCAGCTTCTTTCACATAGAATATGATATACAATAAATTAACAACACTTAGGATCAGTGATAGACCAAAGCACCCGTAAAAGCCAATTTTCTTTAGTAAAACTCCAGCTATACAACTACCAATAGGATATCCTACAGTGTTGCAAAAACTTAAAACACCCATCCTGAAAGTTCTTGTTTCTTCTGTAGTTATAGTGCTTATATAGGAGTATGAAGCTAACGTATAAACACACCAACCTCCGGATAAACTGTCTATAAGAGCTTCACTTATACTAAGAGCTATAGTATCGGACTTTGTTAGAAAATACGTGTGAACTATATCATTAACTGCTCCTAGAAGCTGGCCTAAAACTGCAATTATAAGAAAAATCTTTCTCTTTCCAGTTTTGTCTGACCAAGTACCGATAAAAAGTGACAATATAGCAGGAACAGATGTAATCAAATAAGTTTTCCAGGCTAAAGCTGCAGCGAATAACTTTTGTGTTTCTCGCTCATAATTATTTTGCCTTTCAACGTTTTGTAATCTAAGATCAGAGCAAATTCCATCACTTAAATTTAAGTTCACACGACATGCCTTATCTAGACTAAGATTTTGTGAAGCAAGCAGAGTCACCATGGATGTCACTGCAAATATAAACATGCTTGGTTCCACTGTTATATTATTAACCGCATCCTTATATAACCTACGAATATTTCTTTTTGAATTATTTTGATGATCTATTACTATTTTGTCCTTTAAGGGCTTTGTTTCTTCATCTTCCCCCATATTTGAACTATAGTTATTATCTTCCATTTTACTATTTTTTTTTACTTAGGAAATCACTTTAATTTAACACGTAAAAAAATTCTTTATTGTCGGTATCACTCTTTCCGGGGTAATATTTATATTATATTGATAACCACGCAAGGCCATAAAACGCGACTGTGGTTAGTGACCGCGAAACAGTGTGTTACGTTGATCCATTTAAGATACAAATATGTAAATTCAAATTCTATTTTATTTCTCTTTCGGAATAAAAAAATATATAATATATGTTCAAGAACGTTTGTTAAGGTGCAGGTAAGTTATATCACATGAAAGTGAAGTTCTTGTGGGAGTTTTATTGCGGTATGGCAATTTTACTGCCTTAGTGGCACTTAGGAGTGCTGAAACAAGGAAATCCAAACCAACACAAAGTAGTACAAACATTTCTGTTATAAGCATAGTTGGTTGTGTCGAGTCTGGGTGTTTTCTACGTAATAGTTTATTATTAAAAAGTTTATTAGTATTTGTATTAACTAGATGTGAGATATTATAAAATATATATAAGTGTTAATTGTATTTAATTAATCAGCTGATAGGACATTAACCTTTAACAAGAAATTAATTGTATCACCTAAAAGAAGAAAATTTCAAGATGTAATTTTGATAAAACTGTTCATTAACTTGCAACCCAGTACATGTAACAAAAGCAAAGTCTTTAATATACATAAAAAAGTTAATTAATATTTATCTATTAATAATCTGCTTTCATCGGTTGATCTGTTTTTTCTGTTTTCTGCTATAGAATGACGAATAGAACTTAATGCAGTATAGTCACTTGCCACCGCTTTTTGGAGTCGATCTCGCGGCGACGTCGACAGTTCGTCGCGAGAGCAAGGTCACCGGCGTATATCATCGTCTTAAAACACACAAGCGACGACGGCCCTGTACACACAGGCGGATTTTAAAAATTTCTCTGCCAATTTTAATTTGTAATAAAATTTCATTGCCTCAGCACTTTTTTTTGTCACAACAGTGGCAAAACCTATACCTAAAAGAACCCTAGGCCGTAATCTACCCTGCCGGCCCTGTGCAAATTGGCAAACATTTTCGGCTTCGCGTTTGACAGCATTGCCTTTACCTGCCAGAACGGGCCTCGACGTAAACAAATGGTGCTTTATTAATATATACTAATAGTATTAACCTTTTAGTACCAAGATTCTTATACTGGTCTTATGACAACACGTTTTTACATTATTTTCAACATAAAGGCAAGACTTGGACGCCTCATGTAAATAAAGTAATCTGGAAAGTTTACGTTGCGTTGTACTCTTTTTGCAGTTTTTGAAAATAACTAAAATTACTCCCACCTGATTTCCCCGGAATATTCGTAGCCAACTAAAAAATATTTTATGTTAAGGTATGAGGTATCCTTATTTTTATGTTTTAGTAGAAAAAGGTACATTGCTTAAGTATTTTGAAAAATTATACGATATGTCTCGAGCCAAATAATAGAACAATTACTCGAATAATTAAGAAAAAAAACACAACATGTTCCACAAGTTGTCTCGTATGATGAGTACGAGGCGGTCTGGCAACTGATAGTTGTACAGTTTATGAATTAAACCGTTGCCCGAACTTGTCGAAGACCTTCGCTACATCCAAAAACAATCAACTGCTGTAGCGGTGAGGCTACCATAGCGCTGATTTTCAGCGGAGCCCCAAGACAGACACGAATCCAGTGAGGTGAAAGGGAAGGTATAATCTAAATTTTAACATAGTATAATTACAGGGTATATTAATGTAATTTTACAATAAGTCTATAGAGAAATTTTAGTTATACATTTATTTTAAATTAAATTCGTCAATATAATGGATATTATGTGTTTGGTTTTTACATTACTTAATTAATTATTATTATTTTCATTAATAATTATTGAGGAGAGAAAAAAATATAGAAAATATCATAACATTATTAAATATATTTAATAAATTAAAATAATTTTATAATAAAAGAAAAGAAATAAAGGACATTAGGCAAAAAATTTCAAGGATTAGTTTGTGCAGATGCGATCGGATCAGTTAATAGTTTTTGAATCCGTAATAAATATTCTTGAAATTTAAATTTGAAAGCAGTAATTGAATTTAGGATACCGATAGGTGGAGTAATATCGTTCCAACATTTCGTTGCAGTGGATCGAAAACTACCGCTTTATCCTGTAGTTCTATGATGTGGCACTTTCGTTCATCATCATCGCGACACCGCTGAAACGCTGAATTTTTGTATTTGATGACTCCAAATAATAATGTGGCCAATGTAAGTGTCTACGGTTGTTCATTATTAACATGTTTGCCGAATAAAGGTAATGTTTGACATGAGTGCGAGATAGTATAAGCATAATTCAATCTGGACAAAACAATCTAACTATTTAGGTATGATCGCGGAAGTTCAAACGCCTATCCAGGGTAACACGGAGATATTTGACTTTTGCCAAGCAATAGCATGGCCAAAGAGTGAGAGGGAAGATGGTTAGGAGAGGGGCCAGCGGTAAAGAGAACGGCAGAGCTGTTGTCGGGATTCACTTAAATTCTCCATTTCTAAAACCATTCGCCTAGGGCGTTGATTGCGGATTGGACTCTCCTAGTGATTTGACTCACTCACTTGCTTGTCAGTGATATGAATAGCGATATCGTCAGCGAAGAGGGCAGATTGGGTACCTAACGTTTTAAAAGAGTAACTATCGAGTTTCTTGCCGGATTCTTCTCGGTAGAAATCAACAACATTGTCAACCGGCGGGAAGGTGGGAGGGTTCAAAAAATAATATTTTATAACTTTGACGATTCAAAAGTGATTGTAAAATCCTTATTTGAATAAACCATTTTGACTTTGACTTTGACTTTGACTTTAGGGATGTCGTTTGGGTACAGAAGCTACAAGGTAGGAGAGGGCACGGACCTTTGCGGGACTCCTGCTTGTATAGGACGAGGGGAAGAGAGGGGCCTTAGACTCTATAGCCAAAGCTGCGGTTCGACAAGTAGTCTCGTTTGATGAGTACGAGGCGGTCTGGCAACTGATAGTTGTAGATTTTATTAATTAAACCGTTGTGCCAGACCTTGTTGAAGACTTTCGCTGCTTCAAAAAAGACAGCGCACCTGTGACGGGGCTTATCTAATACTGGTTGGAAGCCAGCGAGGATGTGTTCCGTAATACGGAGGACTTGGTGAACGCCCGAGTGTTTCGCGCGGAAGCTAGCAACATTAACGTTTAGACTTTTTCGTAAGCAAAGTATAGCAACACCTTTTTTTTGTTCCTTCTATAATAATAAGTTCGTAGACGCACCGCAAAGTTGCATTAAAATCTTTAATAAATTTACCACACCCTTTTTAATTAAAATCCAAGCTGTCTTACAGTACATTACGCTACATAGTCTTTCGCAGCAGAGTAAATTTGGAGATCGGCGCAAAAACACTAACACGCGTTTCGCTGCAACCAAACCACACCGGTAGTCTTCGCTAGCTGTTTCAAGAAAGAAGCAAAATTTTACGGATTAAAATTTAATTTACGGAGCAAGTAAAACGGGAACGTCGGATACCAAACATCCGCTATCATCATCATCGGAAAATTTATCTTCCAACTTGTATGGTAATAGTAACAAGTGAGTGCAGCTCGACGTAGCCATTATGTTGAGCTCAGTTGTACAATCAGTAAACTCAAGCGGGAAATATTTGTAAAAAACCAATAACATAGCTTCAGAAAATTCGTCGCAACGAGTGAAGCAAACGCCGACCAATCACCGTATAGTTCGCGCCACGTAAGTTGAACTAAAATAACGGCCGTCTGCGCAGGTACCGTACGGACAAATGTACTAACGAACCAAAAATGAGTTACTGCGCAGGTTCAACTTACGTGGCGCGATTTATACCAGTGTTTGACGTTTCCTCGACGTCCATTTGTTTTGTTCATCATAAGTCTCTTTCGCACACATTAGTGAGTGACATGACACCCTGTAACAAACTTTTCGTCGTGTTAATATAATGAAGAGTTATAAGTTATTTGGTTAATTTTAAATAGTTTATGATTTAAATATATAATTGTATGATGTTAAATTTCAATGATAATTCCTTTGTGATTTGTTTATTTTAAACAAATTAAAATAACATAAGTACATAAGTAAAAATTTTAAAATAAGTACCTAGAAAAGGAAGAGAAAGAAAAATAAAATCAAATAATAAAGTTCAAACAATACCTATAAATGTAAAATAAAAAAAAAATCAAACAATAAAGACATATAAATCAATTAAATTAATAAATAAACATGAAACTTAAACTAATATAAAAAAATAATGTTTGATGTAGTACTATCCACTTACTGGATTGTCCTTCAAATCAGAGGGAGCGACCCTCCGATTCAATTTCCTACCTCCCTAATTTATCTTTCTACACAATTTTTCACTTTCTTTCAAAAAAATACTAAAAGAAATTTTTAATTATGTGTAAGTGATTAATGTAAATGTATGTAAAATTTAATTCATAAATAAATATTATTATAATAAAATTATTCATCTATATACTTTAAATAAATAACTACAATAGAACAGATTTGTTCTACAACACGTCAAATTCCTGAAGATTTAGAACACCTAAACAACCCTTAAAAAATGATTTCCTGAATCTTTTCAGATTTATGGATTGGTTATTGTTATCTGAAAATTATTGTTATTTAAAAAAAATCCTACCCGTGGGCTCCCTTCGCACCTTCACCCACGCCTGTCTGGATGAACCACATATCGAGCCTTCAAATCCACCTAGCGACCTAGGTCCACTAAGTTAGTATTTTAATTTTCAGACCTTCAAAAATCTATCATTCTGAAATAACCTCTTTTACCGAATGACACAAATTCACTTATTCATTTCATACCTCACCTCCAATAACCTTTTCCTGTATTATTCTTTCTCAAATCATTCTAGTAATAATAATGTAGGTATTAGGTTCTCAATTATAAATTTAAGAAACCTTTATAAATTTCTGTAATTTAATATTTATTTGTTGTTAATATTTCTCTTTGTTAATTTTCAGATTTGTTATTTGATATTTATTATCTGAAAATTATATTTCCTAGTCTGACATTCTTATCTCGTGATAATATTATCAAATTTTCACGGTTCTATGAAAATTAACACCTGACCGGTTGGGTTAGCTTCGTACACAGTCTTTCATGTAGGGACATCCACTAGACTTAGTAAGCATCAGATGTCTCTCTTCATACCCATCCACTTATTATTTGTGCAAAAATATGCTGTGATACTGTAATATAAAGATTAATGTTAAGTGTGGTAATAAAACTAGCGTTTAACCGCTGTACCTTCATTCAAAAAGGGATAGGTCGAAGATAGCGCTTTTGGACGTTATCTCTAAAACGAGGACCTCCTGCATTCCCCAGTCCTTTGCCCCGTTCAGGTCCCAGGTCCCTTATTGGTTAGATGACGTATAGAAGTTGTCCCTCAAAATCAATATTTCCCATCCACTTATTATTTGTACAAAAATATGCTGTTATACTGTAATATAAAGATTAACGTTAAGTGTTGTAATAAAAATAGCGTTTAACGATTGTACCTTAATTCAAAAAGGGATAGTTCGAAGATTTGGTTGAGGTGGGTCATAAGGCACAAAATCATTTGTTATATTAATTTCTTTGTAACTATTGCCACCAAGGTTGGAGTAGTTAAAGTTTTTAAACATTTGGTTCGCATCCATATTTTTTTTTCATTGTCTTCTGCGAAACTTATGAGGCAATTTTAAGTTTTGTCATTTTAAGAGTATTTATTACTCTTTGAGTTTTAAGTAACTAAAAGCTTTTGTTTACTTAATGTATCTATACTATACTATAATGTAGCTAATGTATATAGCAGATGCAATGACTGTGAACGCTCGTTTGTTAATTTTTGTTTTTCAGTATGTGAACCATCAAACAGTGGTTAACATACTGAAAATCCAGCCTAGTTGACAACAGCTTCAGGATGGTGTTGGTGCTGGTATTCAGGCTGCGTGCCAGAGATGTGCACCGCTTACGCATAGTTGCATAGAAGCAATTTACATGTGCCAGAGCGAACATCTTGCTTTAAACACAAAATTGCCGGCTCAGAAGACTTCCAGCCTGAAAGTGAACTGGTTATTGTGCAATTTGACGTACTTATCTAGATGCGATTTAAACAAACTGTCAAGCACTTTAGATACCATAGTAGCTAGCGAGATGGATGGATGGGATGAGAGCCTATAATAAGTTTTATCGCTCGTATCACCCGTTTTATTCTTTACAGTTTGAAGTTGGGGTCATGTAAGCAAAGTGTGTTATAAACTGTTAGATATGTACATAGACACCAACTTCAAACCGTAATTCAGATCAGATTTTTGGAAATTAGTAATAATTTTTACTTTTATAGTGCATCTTTTTGAAGCCGGTTGTTTTTTTTGTTAAAAAGTTTTTATTTCTTTTCTTTTCAGTGACAAATTACTTTTTTTTTCTTGTACACTAAAATCATCCATACTCGTAACAAAGTTTTATACAATCATCAACATAAAAGGCGTTTCACCAGTTCCAAATTAACATTAATTATTTTCTTTCTCCAAAAGTTTTAGTTTTAAATTCACTATAATATGGGACTACCTAGAAAGTATAACCTTTTAAATAAAAAAAGAATTTCTCGAATTGGTCCTGTCCAGGCGTCTTCGAGAAATCGGGTAACATAAAAAAAAAGATTCCGACGAATTGAAAACCTCCTCCTTTTTTGAAGTCGGTTAAAAATATGCTTTTTTTTACAATGCGTGTCATAGAGTTAATTTCTGAACGTACGTCCGAAAAAAAGAAACGCGAAATGGCGCGCAACTAATTAGTTATGTTTTACAAGTCTTACACGAGAGTAAATTATTTTAGGTCTCGTGCCTTTAAATTCCTCGCTGTGCTCAGTAGTCTATATAGAAATTACTACATGTTTCTTATTTACATTAACGACCTGTTCAATTGCAAAGTGAAAAATGGAAAGTTAATCTCTTTTGCCGATGATACCGTCCTATTAATTAGTACCCAATTCTGGCAAGATAGTTTCGAATTGGCTCAAAATGAATTTAACAAAGTTACTAAATGGTTATATGATAACTGTCTCACATTGAACGCTGAAAATCCAAAACCTTAGCCTTTTCATTAGTATATTACACTCAGCCACATACGTCAATCAATTCACTTATCGCTCACTCTTGTACTATCTTAAATACCAGCAAATGTGCTTGCCCTATCCTAGAAAATTTGAATAACATAAAATACTTGGGAGTTACCCTAGACCATAGACTAAGCTTTCAGCCACACGTAGATTAACTTTCGGCTAGAGTTCGTAAACTTATATACATATTTAGCACTCTTCGACGTGTGGCTCAACCCAAAATTGTTAGATCTGTCTATTTTGCGCTATGTCAATCTATACTTATCTATTGTATTACATCCTGGGGCGGTGCATCCAAAACTGCTATGATAAGGTTGGAGCGTGCTCAAAGAGCTATACTGAAAGTAAGCGTCTTCCTACCATTTTGTTATCCTACCCACGACCTTTATAAGTCTTACAACTTATTAACAGTACGCCAGTTATTTATACTTTACACCATACTCAAACAACACTCTAATTTAACATTCAACCCTGAGCTACTTATAAACTTACGGCGACGTAAAGTCAAAATATGCACTCCTAGAAATTTCCGCACAAAATTTTCACACAAATTCTTCTGTTTTCTTGCTCCATTTCTTTATAATAAACTAAATTATAACCTAAATATCTACTCATTAACAAAATATGGATGCAAGCATGCTGTTTCTAAATGGTTGCAAAACCTAAACTATAATGAAACGGAAAAGCTATTACTAATGATATAATAGTGAAATAAATGATATAAAGAACCCAATTACCTTACAATAACCTGTACCTCATTATACACCCTCACTCCATCACACACACCCACACACCCACACACCCTCACACACACACACACACACACACACACACTGTCATATACGTCCATTTGCTCCAACATATTCTCAACTCATATCTACTTTTCAAAAATTTAATTTTATTAACTAAATATTTACGTTATATTAAGCTACATCGGTGTATTATTATTATTGTAAATATGTTATTTGAGTTTTATTAACTTTGTGTACTATTGGTGGTAGAGGCCTGGTGATCTGAAATTACAGGTGCAAACCTAGTTCGGACTCCAGAGTCTCACAAAGTAAAATTTTAACTCAGTGTACATGCTATATTGTATTTATTATTTAAAACTTTTTGAGACTAAATAAACGAAAATATTATTATTACAGAAACGGTCAAGCCACATATTTTGACTAAGGTGTAGAGTTTGGCTCTACATGAGATCTGATAACTTTTTGACAGTGCGAGCCCTATGGTCCCGTTTTGGCAATAATTTTCATTAATTCCCAAAAAAAGGGCCGGATTTCCCTTCTTTTTGTAAGTTGCTTATGACCTAATTTTTTATTTTATTAATATTTTCTTCTTCGTTTTAAAATCCTTAACATTTTTTTTTAATCATTTTTAACAAGGGTCTCGAATTTTCAGACCTCTAGCATTAAAATTTGCGGAAGTCTCAAACAAAATTCTATCCTCTAGTTTAAGGTGTTGGGGGTAAAAGTTCCAAGACGTTTGTGCTTATGTACTAATACTAACATATACACCAATTTTCAGCTTTCTAAGACTTCAAGAAGTGACCTAGGAATTTTGATGATCATTAGTGGGTCAGTGATAAAATCGGGTATTTTTAAATATCAAAATTTAATAAATTGATGAAAAAAAAAATCACAATTATTTAATTAGTAGCTTGGCTTGTAAGGGGAATAATTTTACATAAGATAAGATAAATTTATTTCCAAGTAATACAACTAAATTACATTTAAAGAATATTTACAGGACATATGTTAAGTTTGGTTATATATACTTGAGAAGTGTGATGCTCTGTCACCCACATTAGGATTTAACCTGTGTCGTGGATGTCAGTGCTCTCCGTTGCACAAGTAATCGTTTTTTACCTCTTTCTCGAAATTGGACCTACCTAATCGAACAGTTTGTCCCAGGTATACGTATTCGTCAACAACTTCGAGTGTAGAGTTCCCAACAATTATTGGAGTAGGTGCTACAAGGCCATTCGACATGATTTATATCTTGTCCATGTTCATCTTGAGGCCCACTCGTTGGGAAGCTCTACTTAGGCTTTCGAGCATTATGATAAGGTCCTCCATTGATTCTGCCATGACCACAATATCGTCGGCAAACCGAAGGTGGGTAATGTACTCGCTATTAACATTGATGCCAAAACCGTCCCAGTCCAGAAACTTAAAGACATTTCCAACGCATTTGTGAACAGTTTCGGAGATATGACATCTCCCTGTCTCACACCTCTCTGCAGTTGGATCGGTTTCGAGTTCTGATCCTGAAGACGGACGGACATGGTATCTCTGTAGAGCCTGTAGCACTGCCCATGTTTCCACCGAATCGAAGGCTTTCTCATAGTCCACAAACGCTAGGCAAAGGGGGCGATTATACTCTTCTGACTTCTGTATAATCTACCGTAGCGTATGTTTGTGGTCTACGCTACTATAGCCTCTTCGGAAACCGGCTTGTTCAGGAGGCTGGAAGTCGTCGAACTTGCGAGAGAGACGGTTCGTAATTACTCTTGAAAACAGCTTATAAACGTGGCTCAGAAGCGTGATGGGTCTGTAATTCTTAAGAAGTATATTGTCATCTTTTTTGAAGAAAAGCACTAGAGAAGTACCTTCGTGTATGACGGTTTTAAAGAGCTTCTGAAGGACTTTTAGTACCGGTTTTCCACCCGCTTTCAGAAGCTCAGACGTAACTCCATCATCACCCGGTGCCTTATTGTTTTTAAGCTGTTTAATAGCCATACTAATCTCGTACAAGCTGACGTCCGGGATGTCTTCGGTATAGTGTTGAGTCAGTCTAGCTCTAGGGTCTTTAGCTGGACTGCCAACTGGTTTCGATGTCGACGTGCATAACTGTCCATAGAATTTCTCGATCTCCTCCAAGACTTCTGGTCCAGACGAAACAATGCTGCCGTCCTCCGTCTTCAGCCTTGCCAGACGACTTCGCCCAATAGCCAGATCTCTCGCGAACACTTTGGAACCTTTTTTCCGTTCTATTGCCTCCTCAATACGCAATGTATTAAAGTGGCACTTACATGGTCAGTAAATGATAAAACACTAGAAAAGTTTTACGACCACTAATAGTTATAGTGGTATCGCTACTGGATCCTCACACGACGACAAGTAGAACAAATAATGAGTGTTTTAAAATCGATGCTTACAGCTGTGGAATCGTCACGATAAATCGTGGCAAGATTCTTTAGGCGAAATTCAATTAGCCATGTATTGTACTATAAATCGTGTAACAAAAGCCAGTTCTTTAGAACTAATGATCGGTAAAGTAGCACGCCCCTTATCATTAGGGCCTAGTGACGATGCTGAAATTGAAATAAATTTGCCAACTATTAGGGAACTGGCTTTAAATAACACAGAAAAAGCTGCTTACTATGATAAACAAAAATTCGACAAAAACAAAGCAAAACTTAATAAATTTTCTATAGGTGACTTTGTATTGATAGAAAATAAGGCAAGAAATCAAACGAAACTAGATCCCGAATATCGTGGACCTTTCAAATTAATAGAAATTTTAGATGGTGATCGATATATATTACAGGCCCTTAACTCGAAACGTACCTATAAGTATGCCCATGAAAAACTGAAAATTATGCCTCTGATCAAAGTAACATTGACGACTTTACTGTGGAGCCAGATAAACAGAGACCGAATAGCTTGTATTTTGTTATAAAATTGGCACCAGAGGTTGTCTGTAGCTGGAGCTGAAGAGAAATCGGTATCTGCCTTGCGTAGTCCGTGAGAACGCGGTATTGCAGCTGCCCTGGTAGAGATGGGTTTCTTGGAAACCGAGTTGTGAGGTGGTCCCGTGTGGGGATGCACGTGTTTGTGAGAGATAGAGGTGGGGAAATAGTGAAAATGCAAAGCTATTGCGTAATTATATTTTGAATACGTGAATGAGTTTAATTGCTTGTCAATGCTTCTTTGTAAAGTAACTATATTCGTATTGTTGTTATACGAATTAAAAGCTGATTAAACAATGAGTTATGTTTAAAGTAGAAAAAGTACTCTTAGCTGATGTAGAGTCATAATTAAGAGATTAGTTTACTATTAAATTAAGGATAGGTCAGTATTGACCGAGCGGAAAATACTTTGTAGAACTTTCTATTTACAGAATAGATACACGAGGGCGAGTTTCTCGCAGGATGGCCGTGTAGGAGTAATCATTGGTCGTCCATTGTGTCGTATGATGGATACTTCAGCAAGCAAGCGATACCATTTTTAACAAATGACTCGAATTTTCAGACCTCTTGCATTAAAATTAGATTATAAAAAAAAGAGAAAGAGATGCAGATTACTTATAATAAATGAGTAGTGGCGGACGCGCGTGTACTGAGGAACTGTCATACGTTTTGATTGTATTCAAAAAGTCATAAAATTAAATTATTTGTTATAAAATATTGTTAAGTGTTAGAATAGTAAAGACAAATTAGACTATAAATACCTAGTGTAAAAGAACTGTTATTGAGTGCGAATTATAACTTAACTTAACTTATGTTCAATCTATTCATGGATAACTGTCTTGGAGATTTTGAAAGAGAAAGAATGTGGTAAAGGAATGAATGAGTTACTAATCAAGTGCCTCCTGTATGACGATGATCAGGTAATTCTTGCATCGGCAGCAGAGGAGTTACAGGTAATGGTAACGTTTATGTATGAGTCATTTCAAAAGAATGGAATAGATGTTAATGTAAATAGAACGAAAGTTATGGTTTTTGAAAGGAATGATATTGTAACAGAATGCAATATTACGGTAGAAGGGAAGAAAGTAGAACAAGTGCCAGAATTCGTATACTTAGGATCTTTGTTTACTAGAGACGGAAAATGTGAAGGTGACATTGAAAGAAGAGTAAACGCAGGAAATCAGGTAAATGGGGCGATGCACACCTTTATGAGCAGTCAAAATATGACCGAAAAGTTACGTTTGGCTGTACATGAGGGTGTGTTCGTTCCAACACTGATGTATGGAAGTGAATGTTGGGTATGGCAAAAGAAGCACGAAAGTAGAATTAATGCCGTGGAGATGAGAACATTGAGAAGTATGTGTGGATAGATAGATAGATATTTAGAGTCAAATGACAGGATAAAAAATAGTATGCTACGAGAGCGTTGCGGAGTGAAAGAAAGTGTGGTGACAAAGATTGAGAAAGGTATGTTAAGGTGGTTTGGACATATTGAAAGAATGACGAAAATAGATGCACGAAACAGTTTTATGAATCTGAAGCAATTGGTAGGGTCGGTAAAGGTAGACCTCGGCAAATGTATGTTGATCAAATTGAGTACGTTCTCAGAAACGGCCAGGTCAGGAGTACTCGGAACCGTAGGAAATGTATGAAAGCATTGATGCGTATAGATGAGGCAAGAGAGGTATGCCAGGATCGTAGCAAGTGGCAGTCTTTGGTCTCTGCCTACCCCTCTGGGAAACACGCGTGATGTTATGTATGTATGTATGTTATAATTTAAGAACATTAAAACATTATATAGTAATTGTTTTTGTGCATAAATAATTTGATATCCCAATAATAATACAAAGATGTCGGAAAAAGAACAATCTCGGCCTCTTGACCCGACATATATTGTTCCGTAGCGGAATAGTTTTTTTATTTTTATTATTTAGGTTTTGTGATAACACAACATGGAAGGTTTCTAATTTGCCTAAATTCATATTTGCCTGAAAATATGCTGTGGTCTAAACTAAAGGTATGTCGAGCCTTCCTATTGGCGGTTGCGGTCACCTAAGCCATCCTACTGGAGAAAATGGGTACTAACGTTCTTGTTTATGGTGTGTGTCAGAAGCTCTTGGAAATAATATTATTTTTGTGGCTATCCTTCTCAATGCTTTATCCTATACCAGAAAAACCACACTTACTTCACCCTGGGTATGAAAATCAAAGAAAACCAGCGACCTTTGGAGTGTATACAGTCAGGAACAGCTAAAATCCAGATCTGGACCTAACACGCCGCTACAGTGGATTGTGCAAAGTTGCTGAAGCTACGGATTGGGGTGAGCTTTCAGGCTTTCTGTTTCTACTGAACATAAAATTTAATCCATACGAACCGGATTCTCATACCTCTCCGAGTTGTGTTGTCAAGTTTGTATAAAAACAATACAGGTTTCGCTTGTCATCTTTGCTACGCAAAACGGCGTCACAAACGGAACAAGATATTTTAGAACGTGATATTATTGTCAAAGACTTAAAACATACTTTAGAGTTAGGTTCAAGCGATGAGGATTTATTTCGTTCAAAATGCCAAGATATAACTTCACAACTTAGAAAGTTTTTAAAAACACAGTCTAAAATTGAAAAAAAGCCATATCAAAGCGAATACATTTGTATTTGTAAGAAGCCCATTTAAAATTGGTAAGAATTTGATGAATTTTACTACTCAATATTGACAAAATTAAATAAAATGAAGATGATGAGTTGAAACGTCGTAGAAGTAGCATTTACAATGTAGTCGCAGTCTACTCCGGTCGCAGGCCATTTGCAGCATAAACTACCTACTTTGCCGTTGCCGTCATTCTATAACGAGGCCAGCCTATAACGATCTATTTCGCTCATTAATTCACGATAATGGAGCCTACACGAAGGTCGAAAAGTTTAGGTATTTATTATTAACGCTTAAAGGTGAACCTTATAATTTAATAAAATCGATCCCCGTCTCTGAGTCTAATTACATAGTTGCAGTAGAAATTTTGGAGAACCGATATAAAAACAATCGAATGATTGCCTCGAAACATTTAGATAAAATATTAGATATACCTTCGTGTACAGATAGACCGCCGCAGTCATTACGCAATTTGTTAAACATCTATCATGAAAATACTCAAGCCCTTCTCATGATGACGCTTCCAGTAAATGAGTGGAGTTTTATTTTACTTAACATATTATTACGTAAAATTCCCTCTTCAACTAGTACTCGATTCGAATTATCTTTGAAAAGCCCTGCAGATATTCCCAAAGTAGAAAAATTAATATCATTTTTAGAACGAGAACTTTCAGCACTTGAAAAAACTCCAATACTTCGAAAAAGATTTTTTCTGAACAACTATGATCCTCCGCCGCCGGCTACAGCGGTCATACCGCACGAGCACTTGCGGCTAACGTAACTCCGAGCTCGCGCACTGAGCTGCCACCGTCGCCGCCGCAGCAGCAGCTACCGGGCAATTCTCAACTTAGTGAGCCGTACACTTATAAAGAAAAACAATGTGTATACTGTGGTGCGCAACATTCTTTAACAAAATGTGTTATGTTTACAAATTTATCTCCGGCAGAACGGTTTTCTTTTGTACAACAAAAAAGTGTATGTTTTAATTGCTTGAATGCAGGTCTCGCGTTGAAGGAATGTAAGTCAAACTTTGTATGTCGTCATTGTTTTAAGAGACATCATACTTTAATTCATTTTGAAACTAAAGGTTTTCCGACCGTAGGCGTAACAGCTGTGGAAACGTCTGTCTCCTTATCAAACAATGGCCCTCACCACGTGATGGCGTATGTAAAAAGAGCTATGCAAGAATTGAATGAAATATCATCCATTGCGGCATCAGTACGAACACATACGGTATTGCTAACAACTGCGCTTATCGATGTATACATCGGTGAACATAAGAGTTCAACGGTGCGATGTATTGTCGATACAGGTAGCCAGGCTTCGTTTGTGACAGAGGCTTGTGTACAACGCCTAGGTTTATCTCGTCAGCATCTAAACGTTCCGGTTTTCAGTAGGCCGACGTGTCCACATGGATTAGTTTCATTCAAAATCACGCCGTGTAATCAAAACCCTCCAATGATACCTGTAAATGCATTAGTTATGCCGAAACTTATTTCCCGCTTACTCAGTGTTCAACTGCCGCACACTGGGTGGCCGCATATTAATGGTTTAGAACTCGCTGATCCAACCTTTCATACTCCTCTACCAGTTGAAATGCTTTTAGGTGCGGACATACTGTCCCACATATTGTTAGGCGACGTGGTTACGGGCCCGCCGGGCTCCCCTATGGCCATGAATAGTGTGTTAGGTTATTTGTTGTTGGGCAATGTAGCTTTCGAGTCTCCGACTCAAAGTACCGTAAGGGTGTTTCGGTTCCATTGATGATATGGATCTCCAGAAATTTTGGGAACTTGAGTCGTTACCTGAAAAAAGAATTCTTGCACCAGATGTAATCCAATGCGATTTTTTTTTTTAAATACTCACCGTCGCGATCAATGCGAACGATACGTAGTCGCTTTGCCGTTCAAGTCCGATGCATCGTTACTAGAAGAGTCGAGGCATAATGCGCTTGCTAATTTAAAAATTAAAATACCGACTAGAACGTAATCCGTCACTTAAACAGGATTACCATGCGTGCCTCCAAGAGTATGTCGACCTCAATCACATGGAGCTCTTGAAAACTCCAGCATCTGCTTAGTCATGTTTCTACATTTCGCACCATTGTGTAGTTAAAGAATCTAGCGAAACAATACGCACTCGGGTAGTATTTAATGCGGGCAACAAGTCCACCAGTGGATATTCACTCAACGATTTACTTCTTACAGGTCCGAAGCTTCATCAGGACATCGTTGAAATGTTGTTAAAATTTCAAATACATTCTGTAGCGCTAACAGCCAATATAAAACAAATGTACCGTAACATTAGCATGAGAGAGAGCGATTGTGATTATCAGCGCATAGTGTGGCGAACTTCCCAGCATCGTTCAATTAAGGATTACCGATTACGGACAGTTTTTTTTGGTATAAACTCGTCACCATACCTCGCGTTACGTACAATCAAGCAGCTCGCACACGATGAGGCTGACCGTTTTCCTCACGGCGTTAAAGTCTTATTAACCGACGTGTTCGTAGATGATGTGATCTCCGGCGAATCTGATTTATCTCGCGCTTTAGTGTTACGACAGGATCTGATAGGTATTTGTAAAACCGCTGGATTCGAATTACGTAAGTGGCATAGCAATTCGTCTGCGTTACTGGCAGCTGTCTCATCGGCGGAGAGTCCTAATCAAGATGTGTTTACGTTTAGTGTTCAACCCCCACGTAACAACCAATGTAGCAAACGTATAACTCTGTCTGAAGTTGCAAAAATTTACGACCCGACCGGTCTTATATCTCCAGTGACGTTATAAATGCCAAACATTTGATCCAACGTTTGTGGATCGCTGGTATACAGTGGGACGAGTCGCCGACTTCCGATATTCTAAATGCGTGGGCTATTTTCACTAGTCAACTTCCGTTACTATCGCAAGTGTCTTGTTCACGTCATAATTTCTTTGATGCTAGTGGTGAAGTTCATCTTCACGCGTTTGCCGATGCCTCCGAAATTGCTTATGCCGCGTGCATTTACGTTTGTTATGACTACCGTGATGGTGGGCGGAGGGCTCTTTTAGTTTTAGGTAAAACGCGAGTAGCACCAATAAAGGTTCGCCTAACAATTCTTCGTTTGGAACTCATGACCGCTGTGTTGGTAACACAATTGATTGATAAAGCTATGTCTATTTACAGCGACCATACCCGTAGAGAACACGTTTACGCTTGGTCTGATTCATCTATCGTGTTGGCCTGACTACACTCTCCGCCCCACGAGTGGAAAACTTTTGTCTCCAACCGTACAAGCGAAATTTTATCTCGCGTTCCAGCGAGTTGTGGGCATAAGGTGACGTCAGCTGACAATCCCGCTGACGCGGTGTCACGTGGTATGCTGCCCTCCGTTTCTTATTCACAATGATCTGTGGTTTCATGGGCCCAGGTGGTTATGGATTGATCAAACAACCTGGACTGTATTCAAAAGCATTTCTCCTACTATGGAAGAGAAGCGCAGCTTACCTATTGTGTCGACCCTTGTTACATCAGCATTCACTGGTGACATTGATGTTATTTTACGGTTTTCTTCATTAGAAAAACTCGTACGTGTCACGGCATTGATATTTCGATTTACCGTAAATGTAAGGGACTCAAAACGTTTCGCCCTTTATATGTGACAGTGTCCGAATACAATTCGACGCTATTAGAGGAAAATATCCGTATAACAATTTGAGACGTCTAAATCCATTTCTGGACAAAGAAATTTTATTACGGGTCGGTGGCCGAATTCAAAAATCTTCTTTACCCTTTGAGACCAAACATCAACTAATCTTACCAAAAAGGCATCAACTTACAACTTTACTTATAGATAACGCTCACATCACCCATTTGCACGCTGGTCCCCAGTCCGTGTAATACTGACTTTTACAGAAATATTGGATCTTATCCGCACGTGACATTATCCGTCAGCGTATTCACCGATGCGTACGTTGCTTTCGTGCTCGTCCAGTACGTCCGCAGCCTAGCATGGCTCCCTTACCAGCAGCGAGGCTCAAACCCGAGCGCCCATTTCTAAAAACTGCTGTCGCTTTTGCAGGTGCCTCTTATGTGAGGGCAAACAAAGTTGGCAATGCAAAGATAATTAAATGTTACGCCGCGGTGTTTGTCTGTATGTGTGTCAAGGCACTTCACTTCGAAATTGTGTCCGAACTTACTACGGAAGCACTGATACCAATGCAACTAGACTTACGAGATGGCGATGGAGCCAACAATGCATACAGCACTTTTGGAAGCGCTGGAGTCGCGAATAACTTCACGAAATCCAGCAGCTTAATAAATGGTTCCGCGATCGTGGTCCCCAAATCTGTGAAGGCTCTATAGTTGTGGTATGCGATGCTGCTGCGGTGGAAACTTGCGCGAGTTTTTAGCTTTCGTTTTTTTTATTGCTTTTTACTTTTGTTATTTAATTCGGATTAAAAGAACTTGCGAGTCCTTTAAGGTGAGCGGCATGTTTTGTGATAACACAACATGGAAGGTTTCTAATTTGCCTAAATTTATATTTACCTGAAAATTCGCTGTGGTCTAAACTAAAGGTATGTCAAGCCTTCCTATTGGCGGTTGCGGTCACCTAAGCGACCCTTCTGGAGAAAATGGGTACTAACGTTCTTGTTTTTGGTGTGTGTCAGAAGCTCTTGGAAAAAATATTATTTTTGTGGCTATCCTTCTCTGTGCTTTATCCTATACAAGAAAAACCACACTAACTTCACCCTGGGTATGAAAATCAAAGAAAACCAGCGACCTTTGCAGTGTATACAGTCAGGAATAGCTGAAATCCAGATCTGGACCTAATACGCCGCTTACATAAGTGGATTGTGCAAAGCTGCTGAAGGTATGGATTGGGGTGAGTTTTCAGGCTTTCTGTTTCTACTGTACATATATATATATATATATATATTTCTTTGCTCAGAGAAAAAGCATCTCTATTTAGCGAGGAGATTACGAAAATGCGATTTTTGCCACCGTACCACCAACTACGCAAGCAAACACTTTTTGATTATTAGGTATTTACATATAAGTTAACATATGTCGTTACTTAATTGCAATGAAATAAAAATATATCCATATATAGCTTTAAAATATCAAGAATTCAGAGGTAATTCAGTTTCTTCACGTGTTTTCGATTTTAGTGATTTTCTATGTTCATAAAACATCCACCTGCAAAAGAAAAAAAATATATAAATATTATGTTGGTAAACAAAAAAAATAGTTTAATTTATTATAATTTAATTTGTGTGTATATCACTCTAATGGTCAACACGTAATGTAAGCCCATAAGCATGAAACTGTAAGGGTAGTTATTCACCCCACTCATGAATCAGTTCGCTGATATACTATAACCATCTCACAGAGTCCGTACTAATTATTTCAAACACGATACCTTTACTATAGGTTGATAGGCGATTGCTTATGCTGATTCTAAATGTTACGTCGGTAGATCATCATATAAATAGACATACAGACAGACAGACAGGGTTTATCTGTTATACAGAGATAATATTTAAGCCAGGTATTGAAGTATTCACTGCACTTTGTATTTTGGGTTTAAGTTAAGTTAAAACTAGTTTATGAGGTAAAAAAAAATTATCTTTACACCATTTTTTCAAACAAGTTACATTTCTTAGGGCACATATTGTAGGATGATAAATACAATTAAAAATAACACTACAATTACGATATTCTTCATATAAACTGAGTAAATTAGGACAGTTCATATTTTCTAAATTCATCACATTGTCAGTATTACAAATATTTTTAATCCACCGTGCTTTTTCAACACCTTTGCAAAAAATCATTTTGTCAGCTAAAAAGTTATTAATATACCATTGAATGTTTCCATATAGAAGAAAGCGATCGTTCCATAATATTTTTCTTTTTCTTTCTATCCAATTAACAAGTTTTTTTTCTTCTATTGTAAGATTTTTGAACGGGAATGGAGGTTGAACAAGAAGAACCAACATTTGATCATCAGAAAAGATTGCGATTTCTTTAACAATAAACTCATTATTTTCGATCTTAAACCCTCGCACATTAACAATGACTGATTTCATTATAGATAATTATTATGTTAGTTCAACTATTTAGCTTGAAAGTTTATGCAGTTTTAAAACAATTCACAATAAATAGACGTAAATTGAAACCAATCTACTACGTTTATGTGTACTAGGTAGATTGGTTTCAATTTCTTCTTCTGTTTGAGGGTTTGTGACGTTGCTAAGATATTAATCAACTGAACTCTCACATAAGTATTTAAATAAAACATGTTGTTGATAAACTTGTTTAGTAGGTCAAATAAATTAATTATAAATTAATAAAGTAATGTTTTAATATTTAATAAATTAATCCAGTGCTAGATGGAAAGCTGAAGTTAGTCAAGCAACCCGTTTCCTTGGGAATAGATAGAATATGCGTTGAACCGAATCATAATAAAATTAAACATAGCGTACTTTTACCAAATTCTAGTCGGTGTATTATCTGCGGTCCATCTAATTGCGGAAAAACCAATATAATGATCAGTCTCTTACTTCATAAAAATGGGTTAAAGTTCAAAAATGTCCACATTTATTCTAAAATAACATTTCAGCCTAAATATCGTTTTTCACAGACTGTCCTTAATAAAATACCGGCAATAAATTTATTCCTGTTCCAAGATGAAAGAGACATTATAATGCCTAGTGAAGCTTTAAACAAATTCATATTCATTTTCAATGATGTTACTTGTGAAATTCAGATTATATAGGTAAGTAATTATTTTTCTATGGGTAGGCATAAAGAGATAGAGTAAATAATACGAGATAATGCAATCCTTTTAATTATTTTTAAACAAGATGTAATCAATTTAAAACATATTTATGAAGAACATATTAATTCAGATATGAGCTGGAATAATTTCAAATCATTAGCACATCGATATACCACAAACAACCAAGGATATGGCACGCCGAACAAATCGCTACGAAAATTGTGGAACACTAACTAGCCAGTTTTATTTACTTCAATACGGGTGACATTCAAAGAAATTTTTACTCTTTGTCAACCTCATAAGACTCAAAATTAATTGTAAGTATTCAGTCATTACTCAATGCAAACTCCGCTACAGACGCGTTTTAGCGGAGTTTTAGATGTGCCATTAATGGATTGCTTATGCGTCATCCTTAGGTAGTAAATCGATGCATTAGCATCACAAATATAGTCAGACCCTTACACATGTTTGATTATAAATAAGGATTATGAACCGAATAATGGTAGATACCGAAAAACATTTGACATATGCGTTAAATTATGATTAACACCGTATCTTACAAAAACTAATAACGATATAAGCCGAAGCCATTCTGTCTTATCCTACAACTATCACCAGATGTATTTCAGGTAGTAATCATGGTGCCAAATATAAAAAAAAAAACTGTTGATACAGTCGGTTAAACACATTAAAAATAAATTAAAGCAAATGCGACAAGTAGATGATGACATGCAAACAATAAGTTCTAAAATTTTCAAACAAATAACAAATCCATTAGAAGCTATGGTTACCTTTAATTAAATATGTAGAGATAATAAAGATAAGAGGCAGTCAGATACTGCTGAATATGATTCTTGTTCAAATGATGTAAATAACAGTTTAAATGATGATGTTGATGACAAAATAAGAGATGACGTTAATAAGGATTTTAAAACTCTTGGAACACAATGATGTGGCAAAAATAGTAACTTCCAATGCAAAGTAAGAACATGGTGAATATAAAGCATTGGATGCTGCTTTTGGTGTGAGACGCGAAGGTGATAAATTAATGATAGGGAATGCTCCCATTACATTCCAATTTGAAGACGATTCATCAAACAAAATATCATTGATGACAGTTAATGGTAAAAGTTATGAGGTTACTCCAGGACTATCGGAATTACTGTTTCAAAGTAAACCTAATACACAGTTAATTTCAGAAAAAGATAAACTAGTGTATAAAAGTATACTTATTAGTACAAATGCTTATAAAATAGGATTCTGTTCATCAGGTCAGATACAAGGAAAGTCGGGAATGAAGTACTGTAAAATTATAAAACCACTATTTAATGAGTTCGATACTATAAACGTAAAAGAGGGAGGTAGTTTACCAACACTAAAAAGATATAAATTAAATACAGATTAAGTATAATGGGACGATCCTAACGAACTTATACTTATGCGATCCTTATGCTGGTAATACAAGTCGTGATAATGAAATTAGCTCCATTATTTCTAAATTCCTTAATAAAAAGAGGCTGGAATCATAAAGGAATAAATAACATAAAAAAATATTTTTTAACTCAATTGCATAAAAGAAGTCCAATATGAATGTTGGCAAATTGGAAAAACATGTGTTCAAAAAGCAGAAAATTAGACAATATGTACTTTTTGAACTTTAACCCATTTTTATGAAGTAAAAGATTTTTTTTTTTTGAAACCACTAAGGTAGCAAACAAGCCTACGGTCCGCCTGATGGTAAGCGGTCACCGTAGCCTATGGACGCTTGCAAAACCAGGGGCATTACTCGCGCGTTGCCGACCCTTCAGAAATCTAATAACTTCTTTTTTGAAGAACCCCATACTGTAGTCCTTAGAGAAAACCTTGGCAGGGAGCTCATTCTACAACCCAAGCGTTCGCGGGAGGAAGTTTCTCTGAAACCGCACTGTACGCGACCATTTCGTTTCCAAAGTGTGAGAATGAATTCCCTGCCGGTGGCGAGCGGTGCGATGGTAGAAAGTAGCCTTGGGCATCATTTCGAACAATTCTTCAGAACACAATCCATTGTACAAGCGGTAGAACACACACAGGGAGGCAAAGTCTCTCCTCAGACTTAAGGGCTCGATACCGCAAGTGAGTTTGGGATCGTTGACAATTCTCACAGCCCGTCGTTGCACCGAGTCAAAAGGGCCAAGCAGGTATCCGGGTGCACCCGCCCAGAGATGGCAGCAGTACTCCATATGGGGCTGGACTTGCGACTTGTAAAGTAGCAACCTTTGCCCCGACGTGAAGTACTGCTTCGCTCTGTTGAGTACACCAAGTTTTTTGGACGCCAGCTTTACCTTGTCTAGCAAATGATCTCGGAACTGAACATCGCTGGAGATGTCAACGCCAAGGATCCCAATGCTCTTGGAGATGGAGAGGGGAGTGTTCTGGAATTGTGGGACTACAGCGAATGGAGTTTTCTTAGCGGTGAACGCGCAGACTTGAGTCTTTGAAGGGTTGAATCGGACCAAGTTTTCCCGCCCCCAGTTAGAGACCTTGGACAGACCGATCTCGATTTGAGACACAAGTTCTTAACGCTTTTCTTCCACAACGGAACGTGGGATACTTGCACGGCCCGTGTAATAAGCGTCTCCAGTACTGTCATCTGCATAGCAATGTATGTTGTTGATGTCCAACATATTATTGATGTGTAGTAGAAACAGCGTAGGAGACAGCACAGAGCCTTGCGGGACACCAGCATTAATGTCCATGCTATCAGAGCAACTACCGTCGGCTCGTATGCGTCTGCCGGACAAAAAGCTAGCCACCCATTTGCACCAACCCTCGGGCACTCCGTAAGATGGCAACTTCGATAGAAGACCCCGGTGCCAGACCCGATCGAACGCCTTCGCTATGTCTAGGCTACATGCCAATGCCTCCCCCTGACTCTCAATGGCTAGTGCCCATCGGTGTGTGAGATACACTAGAAGGTCACCAGTTGAGCGACCGTGGCGAAAGCCAGATTGACGGTCACTGATCAGGTCGTGTTTTTCTAGGTATCTCAAAAGCTGTGTGTTGATCACACGCTCCATCACCTTGGAGAGGATCTATCGCCCTTTTTGGGCACCGGGTGCACATTCGCAGTCTTCCATGAAGACGGAAATTGCCTAGTGTGGTAGGAAAGCGTGAAAAGGCGCGTGAGTACAGGACATAACTCAGGAACACACTGCTTAAGCACCACTGCTGGTATGCCGTCTGGCCCACTCGACTTATGAACGTCTAGGGAAAGCAACGCCCTCCGGACCTCGCGCTGTGTTATAGAGATTTCCGGCATCGTCTTACCGCACCACGGTAAAGTAGGTGGTACAGCACCTTTGTCGTTCACATTCGAGTTAGAGGCAAAGAGACTGCCCAATAGATCGGCTTTCTCTTTTGCACTGTGACCAAGTCACCATCGGTCTTTCGCAGTGGTGGTAACGACGACTGGCAGCAGTTCCCCTCGGCGGCACGACTCCCAGAATAAAAACGGAAACAAAGTAAAAGATCAACATGAAAAATAAAATAAAAACAAAAACGAAGCAAAAACAATAAACAAAACGTAAACAAAAATAAAAGCGAAATAAAAACGAAATAAAAGCAAACTAAACGAAATAAAAACGAAATAAAAGCGAAATAAAACGAAAAATAAAACAGAAATAAAAGCGAGAATAAGCAGTAAAAACGGAATGAAATAAGGAAAGTAGGTGAGTAGGTAGGAGGGTGAATAAGTTTATTTATTTAAATAAACTTATTCACCCACAGGAATAAGCTCTCGGGGGTGAGCCCTGCCTTCCGGCGGACGGGTGTGTAAGGGCGCTATGCCCCTGTGGTGTGTATGGTGGCTGTTATCAGCGCGGGTGAATAGTCTTTTCGACAAACCAGATATGAACTCTGCGAGTGGCTCGGTTTTGGTGTCTCTAGCGATGGTGGAGTTGCGGACGTAGCGTCCCGCGCCGGGTATTAATCTCAGCGACTTAATTTGGACAACCTGGAGCTTACGTTTGCTGGTAGAAGATAGAAGGCCGTACCAAGCAGGGGCTGCGTAGGTCAGTCTCGACGGTTTGTATAACTTGTACAGGCGAATTTTGGTTCTGAGTGGCAAGTCAGAGTAAAGTACCGGTCTAAGGCACGCCCGTGATGCGACCGCGCCTGCTGACACATGGTCTAGCATTTTGCGCATGCGCAAGGGACCGCCCCTTATAATACAGCTAAGGTACTTTACGCTGGGTTGCCACTCAATATCTTGACCTTGGAACACGAGTTTCGGTGGTAGAAACTTTTGCAGGCCGGTCAGTATTGCTGATGTCTTGCTGGCATTAACGGCTATTCTCCACTTGTCCAGCCAGCCAGGCGAAGTGTCCAATAGTCGCTGCATTTTTTTGGCTGTTAAACTAGCTATGCGGGAGGAGGACATATAGGCGCTGTCGTCCGCGTAAAGGGCTAGGAGAACGTCTTCAACACCTTCAGCTAAACCTGAGTCACTAAGAGTGGGGATGTCGTTGGTGAATAACGCATAGAGCAGTGGCGATACCCCTGGTCTGATGGGTTTACGTGCTGACTGGTTGTTCTCGACCGAGACATAGAAGCTCCGTTTGTCCAGAAACGAGGCTATTACTCGCCCGAGCATCGGAGGGATGTCCGTCTCTATCAGCTTGTGTAAAAATCCCTCGTGCCAAACTCGGTCGAAAGCCTTCTCCATGTCGAGAAAGACTCCGACTGTGCGTCTGCCCTTGTTTAGCTCGAAGGCCATGTGATGGAGCACTCGTACAAGCTGAAGAGTGGTACTCTCTGAAACCAAACTGTTCAGGCCTAAGCTGGATATGCGGGGATATCCTAATAGTCTGGTCGAGAAGTGAGTTTTCTGCGAAAAATAGTTAGAACAAATTTAAAAATATGGGGTTTGGTATTTTGGATTCAGAATGTTATTCTGAAAAAGGGGAATTTTGGAATTTTTTTGCTATTAAATATTGCAATTGTTATTAACAAAAAACGAAGAGAGAAAAAGGTGGTCTCCGTTTTTTAACAATAACTTCAAAAATATTAAAAAAAGCTCCATTTTGAAAAAAGATTCTAAAAGAGGAGATTCATAAAAAAAGTCTTGACTCCCGAAATTGTAGTGCCATTATTTATAATAATAGCGTTCCGCGCGGCAGTTTCAACGTTGTGACGTCGCCGCCAAACAAATTAAGCGTCAGAAAATATTTTTTTTATAATATTTATTATCAATATAAAAATTTGCATAAATTATAGTATCATTATGACACTTGAAGGAATACAATCCAGCTTACAAAAAAATTTTAACTTGATTTTTGTTTAACTTATCCAATTGTTAATTAAGTTATTTTTCATGAACTTAAGATAACATAAAATCTATCATAAACTTTCAAATAATTTAGCTAAAAATCTTTTTCCTCTTGGAGCTTACTCTGATATACTCAATAAACAAGATTCCGGTATAAAAATTTATTAAAGTTTTTTTATTTGTTTATAATGATTTTTCTAAGTTAACAATAATGAAAAATCCGGAAAATGTAGTTAAAAAATTTTTTTTTACGAAACCTTTGATTTTCACTGTTTTTGTATCTATTTTTAACATTTCATTGCTTAGTTGAAAAATTTTTTACATCATTTGTTTAAAAAATTTTTATAAACAAATAGGCAAATTTATTATTTAAAAAAAAATTTTGTTTTGCCATTATATTGTCAAAGTGGAATAATGATTTTTAGAAAAAAAAAAATTTCTTAAAAAAAATTTTAATTGTTAATAACCGTTTTTTTTCATTTATCTGACCTATAAATTATTAATTAAGAAATCGGTTTTTTTCTAAAAATCTTAATTTCTTATTTTAAATAGAATTTAAAAAAAAACAATTTTTTTCAACAATATTTTCATTGTTTACTTTATAAACAATTTGTTATAAACAAATTCTGACTTTTATATAATTTTTTTTTCGTTACTAAGAAAAATTATAAATATAGTTATGTACATCAAATTAGTGAAAAAAAATTTTAAAATTTTAAATTTTTAAAAAATATAGAAAATTTTGGCACTACAATTTCGGGAGTCGAGACTTTTTTTATGAAATTTTCTCCTCTTTTAGAATCTTTTTTCAAAATGGAGCTTTTTTTAATATTTTTGAAGTTATTGTTAAAAAACGGAGACCACCTTTTTCTCTCTTCGTTTTTTGTTAATAACAATTGCAATATTTAATAGCAAAAAAATTCCAAAATTCCCCTTTTTCAGAATAACATTCTGAATCCAAAAAACCAAACCCCATATTTTTAAATTTGTTCTAACTATTTTTCGCAGAAAACTCACTTCTCGACCAAACTATAAGTAGAAGCAGGCGTTCGAACAGCTTGGCTAGATTGGACAGCAGTGTTATCGGTTGGTAATGTTCTGGGCGATGACGGCCTTTCCCCGGTTTCGGAAGAAAAATGATTTTACCAATCTTCCATGAAGATGGGAAATTTCCAGTGCGCAGTATCCCATTAAAGATTCGGGTGAGTGCCACCAGACCCTTTCTAGGCAGCATGATAATCGCTGTGTTTGGAATCTCGTCGGGACCGGGTGATTTGCGCTTATTAAGCTTAGAGGCCTCCTTCCTAACCTCTTTAGGCGAGATAAAATAATCACCTCTGAGTGGTGGGGCTGGGGCCGCGAGAAACTACTCTACGCGTTCTGTAACTCCTAACGTATGGACTGGGTCGATAATGGGGTTCGGCTTAAATTGGTCCTCAAAGTGGTCCGCAAAAAGTTCCGCGCGTTCCGCTGCGTGATAATGGCGAATGCCAGCGGGGTCGATGAGTGGACAGATAGGGGCAGGTGTTTTTGTAATTTGACGGGCCATAGAAAGCTGTGTCGTCCTGGCCCAGTCTGTTGTTCTGCGGGGATTGGGGAGCGGTTTACCAGTTGCGGACACTCCAAGGACCAATAAGATTGGCAGATGCTGAGTGTCAGTTTCGTGGAGGACCTCTAACGACATTGACCAGCAAATCTTATGGGCTAAGGCGATGTCTAGTACGTCCGGTGCGTGACTGTCCGTAGTGGGATAGTGCGTTGGTGATCCTGGACCGATGACTAAATAGTTTTTGCTCTCAGCATCTGCTTTTAGCAGATTGGTGTTTGGAATTAAAGTCCCCTAAAATTAGTGTGGGAGTGGCATCGCACAAAATATTTTCGATGTCACTAGGAAGGAAGGTGGTTGCTGGTGGCTTGTATGCGGCGAAGACTTTAAGCTCGACATTGCCAGCTTTTAGTTTTACACCTATAGATCGAGTGGATGTAAATTGGGGAAGGGAAAGTAATTCATGGATAAGGTCACGTCTAATTAATACAGCCGTACCCCTGAATACGGCCATATTAGCAGGAGAAATTTCGTCTCGCCTATAGGTGACGAAATTTGGAATGCGGAGCTCATTCTCACCTCGGAGTGCCGTTTCGCCCAGTAACACAATGTGAACATCGTGGTCCTGGACTAACGTTTATGTCCCCAGGGTTCCAGTACACAATTCTCAATTTAAGTCCTCGATGAGGCCCCATTAAATTCCCACGTGAGAATTGTGGTGAGTTGTGCCAATCCATTAAAAAGGGCTGGCAACGGATTTTGGCCGGCAGGTATGGCCTCTATGGCCGCGTTTAGTGCCGCTATTGCGGCTCTGGCTACATTAAGGGCACCAGCTTGCATACGAGGTGAGCCCTGATTATAATGAATGCGACTGTGGCGGCTAGTCGCGGGCGGCTGAGACTGCTGAGCAGCAACTGCACGTGGTTGCGGTTTAATAGGTGGCTGAGACGTTTTGGAGGGTTGCGGGGGTCTGCGAACTGGGGGGGGGTGGCATGGAAATATTGGACATAAAAGAATATGTGTCCGGTGCTACCGGAACAGTAGCCGGAACGGTTGTAGTGGGCTGGGTGCGGATTTTTTCCGACGTGGCCTCCTTTTTTTCCCGAGAGCTTGGGTTCTATCTGTTGGAGGGTTGGCGGGGGGCATTAAATTTGCGCCTGCAGTTAGGTCGTACTCCTGCCGCTGCAATTGTAGCAAGGGAGTGGGCGATGGCGGGGGTAAATTTGTTGCCCGCTGGGCTTTGTTACGAGGTAGCGGAGGATTGATAGTCACCCCCCTACGCCTCGCTTCACGCCTAAAAACCGGACAAGAGCGATTGTTGGCCGTGTGCGCCTTACTGCAGTTGGCGCATTTTAATGCGACCTTTTGTCGGTCGCATTCAGACGCCGGATGATCGCCGCCACAGCGCACACATTTTATTGGCCGGTGGCAGTTTGTGGAGGCGTGACCAAATGCCTGGCATCTATGGCATTGCGCTGGGCCTGGGTGAGAACGCCAGGCTTCAATAGATATGCCAGGCATGCTGAGCAGCTCGTTGACTGCATATAGTACTTGCAGCTCGGCATGAGTGTGCCTGTTAGGTCGGCCCCTAACTGCTGGAATTTGCCGGGTAATTTCAGTGATTTCCATCCCTTCGAGCGGGGTGGGGTTTGGACATTTCCTCCTAGACCAAAAAGTATAAAAGGAGACGCAATTTTCATACATTGTGGATTGCTTTGGGGTGGATTGCTTTGGAACGTGACCATTGTCGTAACCTTCGTAACCTTACTGTTCTGAGCATCTCGATTGTATGAGCGTACCTAGCCACCGTAACCATTGCATAGGAGACGCTCGTCACACAGTAACCATTGTAACGTTAGGTACAGGCAGTGGACGCAATAGTGTACGGACCCAAAGGAACATTGCTGACTCCGCGACGTTTTCATTGGGAAAACGATGACGGATCGCGCCTGATAACCGCGGAGGGTGCAGCTTAGCGCTTTTTGCACTCGGGCAGCCGGAGCTGTCCGTGGGGTCGCACATTTCCAATGCTCACCTTGAACCGACGCCGATGCAATGACGCGGTGACGTCACGACTTAGACGCCGACGCTGTTAACGCTCGTCGAAATGAGTGACAACAGTACACCCCACCGCCCACAACAAGCGCTTCCGACGCAGCAGTCGCGCCTCGAGGGAAAATCGCCGAGGACAGTCTATGAAAATGATTTGATCATTACTCGTAGACTTCAAAGTGCTGGCCTGCTCTCCGAGGGAATGCTACGATGGATGCAGGAATACCTCACCCGGCAACGGGATGAAATAGGCACTGCCAATCCACCAGAAACGGTAGAATCGGAAGACCCCGTCACCATTGAGTTCGCCGCCAATGCACCGATTTTACTACCGCGCGTTGACCACCCCGGACGCCGGCCCAGACCCTCTGAAGACGAGGACACCCCCGCGAAGCGCCGCTGCAAGATAGTGGACACCGTGGACCACTCTGACTCTGCCCCTATCACCTCCGCCTCAGACAAGAGCGAGAGCGAACGTGCGAGCGAGACAGAAACACAGCCCCCCCCGCCCCGCCTCAGCTGCCGCTGCCGCCCCGCCTCCAAAGCCACGCCCAGTCGATGCCAAGAAGGTCGATAAATCGATCCGCGACCTCCGCCTGACTCGCTCACGCTCCGATGCCGTTCCACGACATTCTTGCAGCGGTTCAGAGTCGGACCAAACCAAGCCAAACACGAAGCAATGGTTGAAGAAAGCACCTATCCCGCTCCCGCAAAGGGACCCAAAAAAGAGTCGCTCAAAAGCCAGCGCCGCGACGCAAAAACCAACACCGACGCCGACGCCGACGTCATACGCGGCGACCACAAAGATGCCGCCGCCCGCCCAACCCGCGCGGTCAAAATCATCCGCCCAACCGGCCATGCCAGTACAGTCGACGGCGACCGTCCATACTGCCCAGTCGGCTAATGCTATGGCCCAGTCACAACGAACAGAAGCCGCCACTGCAACCTCGTCGAGTCAACAGGACGCAGTCACAGCACGAGAGCCAAAGAAGCCACGCTACCCGCCACTTATTGTGGAACGTCTACCACAGTGGGCGGCCCACTTTAAGAAGATAGCGAAGGAACTGGGCCATAGACCGAACACCCGACCCTTTGGTGCAGGAGTAAAGTTTAGCCCAGCCGGCGCAGAGGAGTACCGCTACATACAGCACTACCTAACGAAGCTCGAACAAGAGGAGAAAATCAGCTAGTTTTTCTACTCACTGCCCGCCGAACAGAGCGTCAAGGTTGCGATACGCGGCCTCCCGGCAGATACAGACCCGGAGGAAATTGTCGCCGAGCTTAACAACCGCGGATTCGAAGCTGAATACGCCAAACGCATCCAAGCGCGAAAAGGAAAGCCAGGCTGCATTTTCTTCGCGCAGCTAAAGCGTACCCCAAACCTACTGCCGGCGTTGTTTGAAGTCGACGAGCTTCTTCTGATGCCGGGAGTCATCATCAAAGCATGGAGGGGGAAAAAGGACCTGCGCAGTGCCATAGATGTCAGCAGTTTAGGCACTCCTCGCATAACTGCCATCGTCCGGTGGCCTGCGTTAGATGCGGTGACCCCCACCAAGCCCACGAATGTCCCCGACCCCGGGACGCTCCGCCGACTTGCGTCAACTGCGGAGGCCCACATGCAGCCAACAACACCACCTGTCCCGTGTTTCGCCGTGAGATGCGGAACAAGAAAGCAGGCACCGTCCCGCTCACTAAAATGGGGAAAACAACGATGGTGCAGATGACTGTGGAAGAGTCAGCGCCAGCTTCACTGATGGCCCCGGCAAATAACCCACAGCCCAAGTCTACCACAGCTCAGCCTAAGAAAAGGAGGGGTAAGAAGGGCACAAAGCCGACTGCAGCCGAAGACACAACCGGGACAAACAAAACTCCAGCCCCTACAGCAGCCATGAAGGATCAAAGCTACCTGACCACGTCCATCAACGTTATCCAAGAATTGCTGCAAGCAATTAAGACAGGCGGAAACGCAAAAGCCATCGCTCTCAAAGGTGTACTCCAACTCGTGGGAAGCCATGGGAAGTGAGCCTCTGAGGATATTACACTAGAACGCCTGCTCCCTACAGGGTAAAAGACGCCTGCTGCAGCTTTTCCTGGAGGAACACAGCGTGGATGTTGCACTTATTAGTGAGACCCACCTCCGGGAAAACTCTCCATATGCCATCCCGAACTACATCAGCTACAGGAAAGACGAGAAGAACGAGCAAGGACGAGCCATGCGGGGCTTAGCGGTGTTCGTTAAGAGGTGCGTCGTTCATCAACCACTACCACAGATAACCCTCTCATCGAGCCCTGGGAATAGAGATCCAGATTGCTGGCAAAATAGTCAGACTCTACGCAGCATACAGACCGCCCAACACGAAACTCAGAGTACAAGAGCTAAGAAGTCTGCTAGAGTCCGAATTTCCGACTATTGTTGCCGGCGATCTCAACGCCAAGCATCTCTCCTGGAACTCCAGTAGGATCTGCCCGCAAGGACGACTCCTCTTCCAAGACTCAGTGGAACACCAATATGATGTCGCTGGACCACAAGAACCGACCCATTACTGGCGAACGGGCGCGGATATCTTGGATGTCGTGGTCTACAAAGGTCTAAGAACACCGCCTACCCAAGAAGTCCTACAAGAGCTCCAATCAGACCACCGGCCCGTTCTTCTCACCCTGGATGAGCTCCCTGCAAGAGTGGTCAGGGCTTGCACGCGCCGGAAAACAGACTGGGGGATTTTCCAGAGAATCCTACAGGACACCGCTCCTCTCGGCTTTATGACCAACGCCGAAGAGGTCAACAGAGCAGCCGCATCCTTGTCGACGAACATACGAAGCGCCCTAGATAAAGCATCGCACACCATCTCACACCGTGGTGGGAGAAACCCTATCCCGGTGTGGATACAGGAACTAATACGCGAGAAAAGGAAGCTTCGTATGCAATGGCAGCGCACAAGATGCCCCACACTAAAAACCCAGCTGAACCGCCTCATAGCTAAAGTCAAGAGAGTACTCGATGACCACGCCGGAAGACCCTGGGATAGGCACGTCGAGTCCGTGGGCGATAATATTCCCTCCGTTCATCGCCTATGCCGGCAGCTGTCTACTAAACCCGATCCTGTCAGACCGCTGCTGGACAGCGATGGCCTACCCCATTTTGGCGCGCAAGAGCGATCGGACATTGTCGCCGAGTGTTTGGAGAAACAGTTCCGACCCAACACAGCAACGGACCAAGAGCATGTCAACGCAGTCGAGCAACACCTTCGGGATTACTTTACTGCACCCCTGCCAGCATCAGAAGACCCGATTTTCTTTTCGCCCGGCCAAGTTTTACGGGTGTTACAGAGAACCAAGCCGAAGAAGGCCCCGGGCGCAGATGGCGTAACAAACTCGGCCCTACGTCACTTACCACGCAAAACCATAGCAGCAGTGACAAGTTTGTTTAATGTCATCATGCGTACCGGTCAGTTCCCCGATGAATGGAAGCTCGGCGCTGTTATTATGCTGCCGAAGCCGGGCAAAGACTGGAGAAAACCAGATAGCTACAGGCCCATACAACTGCTCAGCATGATCTCGAAGGTGTTCGAAAAGCTCCTGCTGACGAAATTGCTGCCACACATTAGTTCCCGGTCGGAACAGTTCGGCTTCAGATCCGAACACTCGACAACGCTCCAATTAACCAGGGTACTGCACTCAATGACGACAAGCCTCAACATGAGACAGCAGACAGTTGCAGTATTCCTGGACATGGAAAAGGCCTTCGATAGGGTATGGCACGAGGGGCTGCTATACAAATTATCGACGTCTACAGCCCCACGACGCATCATAAGAGTTGTGGCCTCTTTTCTGCACAACCGCCGTTTTCACGTGGTAGTTGAAAATACTAAATCAAGAGAACGCTGCGTGGAAGCCGGTGTTCCTCAAGGAAGCTGCCTCTCCCCTGCCTGCTACGCCCGATACACCGATGACATACCGGTGCCGAAGGACGTCCAGCTGGCACTATACGCAGATGATGCGGCATTGTATGCCGCGTCAACAAACAAATATTACGCTGCACACAAGACGCAAAGAGCACTGGATGACCTGCCTTTATGGGTATCAAGATGGCGGCTATCGGTCAATGTCGGGAAAACGCAGGCCATTCTCGTTGGAAGAGCCAAGCACCCACCATTTCGTTTTCAACTGCAGGGCCAGAAGATTGAGTGGCAACATAAGGTCAAATACCTTGGCCTTACAATTGACCGTGGACTCACCATGGAAAACCATATTACCAACACAATCGAGAAATTGAAGGTGTCGCGAGCAAAACTACGCCCACTTCTTTCTTCGAGGCTCCCTCTGCGATCGAAACTCGGGATCTATAAGTCCTATGTTAGATCCCGCCTCACCTACGCAGCTCCGGCGTGGTATGCCCTAGCCTCGGAGTCCCTGAAGAAGAAACTCCGAGCCCAAGAAAACCAGGCCCTAAGGACTATCGTCGACGCCCCGCGGTACGTGAGGAACGCGACCATCCAGAGGGACCTCAAGTGGGAAAGCCTGGATAATTTCGTTCGACGGCTGGCCACATCAATGTTTGCGCGAGCGGACGAGTCGCGTCACGAACACCTCCGTGGCATGGCTCCGCTGCATGCGCGACCGCCAGACCGTCGAAGCAATAAGCAACCCAAACACAAAAAGACGCCCTGGGACTTATTAGAAGAGTCTACGGTCCAACGGACAGCTAGGCAAGGTGCCACTCAATCAACCTTTGCCACGTGAAAACGAAACCAACATCCTGTTCGCTGTAGCGGACAGCGGAAGAAACCACTGCAAAAGGGCCACAACTCTGACACAGTTTCCCCACTCTATTTAGTAGAGCGAGAAGAAAACCGCATCATCATACATTATGCAGTGAAAGTTCAACAGTTCCAGGAAAATAAGCAGTGAAGAAACCAACTGAAGAAAGAATATATGTCAAGAAAGAACCAACATTTTTATAACTCAAGATTACTTCACGAAAGAAGTAACATTTTTATAAATCAAGAAAATTCGTAGAAGTTAAGTAAAATCAGTGAAGCGTAAATTAAAATCACGATTTTAAAGAAAGTGTTTGTAATTTATAGATAAGTGTTTGTAAATTATATTTTTGAGAAATGTTAAATGTGTTGTCGATATAAGTGTAAATTGCGTTTAAGGCATTATTATAAGCTGTTCAAAGCAGAATCCAATTTTGTTTCATTTTTCAATTTCACAGTGGGCTTTTTCAGAGCCCACATTTCGATAAACCTACAGTCCATTAGCTCTACACTACAGAGCGTTAGTTATAAGATTTGAATCTAATGTATCAGTACTTAAAATATGGTGTGTTTGCAAACAATATAACGCGTAACCGTGGCGCTACCTAACATATTCTTTGTAAACTAATAACACGTATCATGAAGTGACATTCGATTTGATTCTTTATAATGTCTAAAAGATGGCAGTTTTTATATACTACTTTTTTAAAATTAATTTTATGCAAATAAACATGAGGCTGCTCTGTTTGCATTTCAAAAAATAAATATAGAAGAGTGTTCAAATAAGCTTATAATACATGGAAATAGTATATTATTTTTGTGTCGGGTTTTAGAGATATTTTTAAAAAATTTATATTATCACAACGAAGTTTTTTTATTTGATAGGTATATAAGATTCTGAGCATCTTTAAGGCGATGACTCGTGCTAAGTGATTGACGCTAGACGAATGCCCAACGTCTAGTCTTGTCGTACAAGCGCTTGTTGCCTGTGCTTATGTTGTCTTTGAACTCTAGTATGACTTGGGCAGTGCGAAAGCGTGTACTAGACTGACATAGCACGAAATCTCAAATCTAAAATCTAAAATTTGAAATCTGAAATCTAAAACGAAAATCACACCCTCTGAAATATGGTGTGCCGAACAAGTAAAAAGTTTAAAAAATTAGGCACAAAAAAAATAATTTTAACAAGTTTCTTAACTAATTTATAAATATTTTGCTGAAATACCTTGCTGATGCTGGTCTGTCTAGCAATTTACATACCTAGAATCTCCTTAGCAGCTTACAGGAAGGAGCTATCATGACAAATAATTGGTATGGTCTATGTAAGTAGGTTATAGTATATCAGCGAACTGATTCATGAGTCCGTGAATAAAATTAGCGAGGAGAATCGCTTTGCTCGGCGCCTGATTCTGAACCCCCAATTTTAAGCGAAAAATTTATACTTTTAGAGTTTCTTATACGTATGCTTTTAGTAAAATCATCCCACTGAAACCTCATACGAATTTTTCAAAGCTGAAAAAAGTAGATAAATATGATCTTAGATAGCGTTTTTTTTTAAATTTTTATGGTGGCCTCAACAAAAGAATACTTTATCTCTTATCAAGAGTTCCCACTGCAATACTTTCTTCATCGGTGAAATCAAGGTAATACCCCTGCCCTGCTCCCTTGACTCTTATTTCTTAGAAAACAATTATCTACTACTATATCTATGTGTACTTAAATTTTGATATGTATTTTTGTGTACGCAAAAATAATAATTATAAATACAAAAACATTACCCTTACTACTAACAATAATCTATATCTACACACTCATATATAAAGAAAAAGAGTAGATTTTGTAAGTTTGTTTATATGTAATCTCCGAAACCATTGTACATATGTACAATATTTAGATGGACATAGACTATATATTATGTATTAACAATTGTAAAATAGCGTTCGCCGGGCAAGCTAGTAATAAATAAAGAAATGCTTACGAAAACACGGCAACGGCTGGAAGGGTCAAACTCGTGCCAACAAGGAACACAGCTCCGGGTAGCAGCTCCATGGTCGCGATGTAAACGTTTGTATACAGAGGAACATAAATAATAGGTGTTAAATTCTCCATCGAAACTATCACTGAGTTTGCCTTTCCTAAAAAATATACAGGTAACGATATGTTTACAGAGGTGTTTGAAAATAACGGCTAAGTTAAATTCGTTGCTCGATTTTATCTCTATAGAGATATGCTAAGTTAAACATCGTAGGGCGTGGTTAGACATTGAATGGGTGACCGATCCAATGCACATTTTTCTGAGCTCATTCGTGGTTCGGAGAGCACCTTAGACTGTCTCGGTCATGCCTGTTGTCATCTAGTAGTAGCATACTAGCAGTTGTTAAGCGAAGTCAAAGGACTTATGAGGCTTGCAAACTCTGATATTTAACATTTTTTTTATATAGGAATCCTACCTAGACTAACAGAAGCCAAAGATAAAAATTACATGGATTATAGAGTTGCTATAAGGTATTTTGAAGCTTTATATTCTGGATTAAATCTTTAAAGATAGTTTTGACCAATTTCTCGTTACCGGGTCGTTTTACAATTTTGCATACACACTTTGAGGTTGCATCACAATAACACCCTAAAAGCTTTGTTTATCTAAATCAAATATTTAAATATGTATGAAAGCAGTTTTAACCTTTTTATGAGTTAAGTACTTATTAGTTTTATAATCATCACACAAGATATTTAAAATTATTAATTACTTCCAATTATAATAATTTGTTATAAATATTTACTTATAGTACAGAACCCAGGCCGTCGAATCGTCGAGTCCTCTGCCGACAACTGGTATCATTGGGTTCAGCACGATGTCTTGGATAAGAATAGACCATTTGTCGCGTTCTAAAGTGGTGTAGGGGGGAGGGAGGGTAGGGGAGAGATGCGGAAATCGGCTATCGGGGTTTGGTTAATTTCTCAATAGCCACTTATCCGATTTCAACAAATAAGGTGTCATATGATAGGTGATACAATGCTTAACATAACATATCCTACAATGGTTTCTGTATATACCATACTTTATAATATATTTAGAAAAAAAGCGAATTTTGATAAAACACTATTTAAATTTTATTAAATTGAAGCAGTAAATTGCATTAAATTAAAAAGTAATGTATTACTAAGAATTGGGCAATTGATACAGCTATATAATATTTTTTAATTCGGTTGAGTAATGATTAAGCTGTGACTGAATTTAAACATTTGGGTAACGTGACTAGTGCTGCGCATTATGCTATAGCGGGTTTTATTTTCTAGATTATTTCAATAACTACTAGAAGACTTATTTCGTATTGGTAATATAATTTATTTCTATAATCAATTATATAAATAAATAAAATATTAAGTATAAAATTTAAGGTAATTAATAATATGTCATATTATCATTTACAGTTTTACAAATATTTTGAATAACGAAACTCTGTAATTAATTTCTTATATTTTTTCAACTTCATATTACAAATAAAACAATACAGCCTTACGCTGGGTAATAACATAATAAACAATGTTTTAGGTTAAAAAATGACATAAACGCCTTCCAATTAATTCAGTTTTAATTCTTCCAAACATTTTCATCATCAACTTTTTAATAGCTTTTTTTATTAAACTATCTTTAGCTAAATTAATCACACGTTTTGGAATTTTATTGTAAAAATATAAACTTTGTATTGCAAAAGAACTATGTATTTTCTAAAGACGACATTTTGGAATACCAATTTATCCTTATTCCTTGTATTAACACTGTGTAGGTACACTATTTTAAGCAAATAAATGCCAATGTTTGCGTTGCGTTCCCTAAGACAATGTCCCAATTTACAGACTGACTGTAATAGGCAGGTGCTCTCCTACTTCTACTAAAATAGTTAACCAGAAATATGTATAACATATCGGTCTAAATTCAAAATATCTATTGGATGTATTTGATGTGACATCTTGAGAAATTATTGAACTGGTTAAAAAAAAACTGAAGCCATATAGCAAACATGATATCAGCTGCAAATCTTTTAGAGATATTTGCACAGTGTTGCCATATGTACGGATTTGTCCGTACACGTACGAAATTTAGAACAATTTCTCAGAACACTTCCCATTATACAAGCGGTAGAACACACACAGGGAGGCAAAGTCTCTTCTCAGACTTTAAGGTTCGATACGGCTTGTTAGATTGGGATCGTCGAGTATTCTCACAGCCCGTCGTTGAACCGAGTCAAAAGGTCAAGCTGGTATTTGGGTGCACCCGTCCAGAAATGGAAGCAATACTCCATATGGGGCCGGATTGGTGACTTGTAAAGCAGCGACCTCAGCCCTGAAGTGAAGTACTGCTTTAGTTTGTTGAGTACACCAAGTTTTTTGGACGCCAGCTTTACCTTGTCTTGCAAATGATCTCAGAACTGAACATCGCTGGAGATTCATCACCTAGGATCCCAATGCTCTTGGAGATGGAGAAGGGAGTGTTCTGGGATCGTGAGACCACAGTAAATGGAATTTTCTTAGCGGTGAACGCGCAGACTTGTGTCTTCTTATGGTTGAATCGGACCAAGTCTTCCCGTCCCCAGTCAGAGACCTTGGTCGGAGTGGTCTCGACTTGAGACACAAGTTTTTTACGATTTTTCTCCACATCGGAACGAGAGATGTTTGCACGGCCCGTGTAATAAGTGCCTCCAGTGCTTTCATCTGCATAGTATTGTTGATGTCTAACATTTCATCGATATGCAGTAGAAACAGCGCAGGAGACAGAACAGAGCCTTGCGGGACACCAGCATTATTGTCCATGCTATCAGAGCAACTCCCGTCAACTACTACGTATGAGTCTGCCGGACAAAAAGCTAGCCACCTATTTGCACCAACTCTTAACTCCGTAAGATGGCAACTTCGATTGTAGACTCCGGTGCCAGGCCCGATCGAACGGCTATACTGTGTCCAGGCTACATGCCAATGCCTCCCTCTGACTCTCAATGGCTAGTGCCCATCGGTGTGTGAGATACACCAGAAGGTCACCAGTCGAGCGACCGTGGCGATAGCCATATTACGGTCGCTGACCAGGTCGTGTTTTTCTAGGTATCTTAGCAGCTGCGTATTGATCATACGCTCCATCACCTTGGAGAGGAGAGAGGAAATAGAGATTGGCCTGTCATTTGGTGGATCTAATCTATCGCCCTTTTTGGGCATCGGGTGCACATTCGCAGTCTTCCATAAAGACGGAAATTGCCTCGTGTGGTAGGAGAGCGCAAAGAGGCGCGTGGTTACAGAACACAACTGTTTAAGCACCACTGCTGGTATAACGTCTGGCCCACTCGACTCATGAACATCTGTATAAAGCAATAACTGCCGGACCTCCCTTTGTGTTATGGAGATTTGTGGCATGGTCTTACCTCACCACGATATAGTAGTTTGTACAGCGCCTTCGTCGTTCATATTCAAGTTTGAGGCAAAGAGACTACCAAGTAGATCGGCTTTCTCTTTAGCACTGCGGGCCAAGTCACCACCGGTCTTACGTAGTGGAAAATGGTCATAAAAATGGATTATTAATTATAAGACATCGGTGTCAAGGGTGTGCACTATCAACTTTTCAAATCCCAAATGTTTTACAATCTATACCATAAGGAACAAATCGTGGGTAAGCTTCCTCATGATAGGATTGCAAGTAATCAATATAACGATGGGGGTTTGCTCACGACTTTGACTTCTAGGAAATCTTCAGAAGTCAGTTCTTCGTAATTGGCGTCAAGCTTCAAGGCTTGTTTAGTAAATCCTATGGACACACATAAGTAATGAAACGATCCCCCTTCCTGGTCAATGGAATCTATCAAATGCCCTCGTTTTGAACGAGTTCTGGATTTGATAGATACCTTCTTATACTGATCATACAGGACAAAAATACTTCGACATTCTATTTTATTGAAATCCTAAGGTAAATGCTCATAAGAATACGTCACTGAAATCACCAAAAGTCTTTGTACTTTTTTGTTTTCCAATAACTTGTATTAAAACAAATCCACGTAAAGTTTACACAAGGCAAACACCTCCTTGAATCGTTGGATACCATTTTATGTTTCTTTTCTGACATTTGCGCTATCTTTAGACTGGCAAATAAGGCAAAGATTCCTAATTCCATGTTTACTTGCTAACTGATATATACATTGGTATGTAACTTAAAGTGTAGAATAAGTATGTATTATTTATTAAGTTTCTAACACAACCAAATAAAACTAATTAGGTACATACACAGCCACTACGGTGCACAAACAGAGCGAGATACTGAGTGATTGACGTGCGTGAGACGTCGTCGTTGAGCTGGCCATTCGGACAATCTCCGTCTCGGTCGTCGCGAGCTCGCCCGGGATATCGGTGATAACTTGGTTATTTTCTGACCGAGTTTCAAATTTAAAAAAAAATTCTCAAGCTAAAAAATGTGACAATTTTATGTAGTTCCTGAGTTTATACCTGTCTATGTCATTTACTGCTTCAGTTCAACAAAACTAAACATACATTTGTTGGAAATTCCCTTTTTTTCTGAATATTAAATAAACTATGGTATTTACAGAAATTATTGTAGACATGATATGTTAAGCATTTTATTACCTATGATATGACACCTTATTTGTTGAAATCGGATAAGTGGTTATTGAGAAAATAACCAAACCCTGGTACCCGGTTTCCGCGTATTTTCTCTCCCTCCCTCCCCCCTCCACCACTTTAGAACGTTACAACTGATTTATTCTTGTTCAGAAGATCATGCTGAACTCAACGATACCAGTTGTCGGTAAAGGACTCTTGAGTCCGACGGGAATCGTCATTTGACGACTTTCTTAAAAGCGGCTTCCGTACTATTAAACAAAAGGAGAACTCACGTTTCTTCTATTGAAACGAGAAAATAAATATTATCAACAATAAAATTGTACATTAAACTACAAAGATCATGATGATAAAAGGTGCGTTCTGTTCATTGCTTCAATGCGTTTAATGTCAAAATCCAGCCAAGTTAAAAAGACATAAATTTTGTGTGGCACACGGTACACATCTTGGCTTATTCACTTTGGATGGATTATTGACATTAAACGCATAATGTGCATAATGTCGGTCAACAAAACGCCATTAATGTATTCTACAGCAACGACTCAGCTCATCAATTATGTACGAAGGCAGCAGTAAAACATAACGAATTCTTAGAATAAATATTAATAACTTGTTAGTATTCAAAGTCACACAGAACGTTTGCCGTTTAAAGGTATCCACACTTGATTTGCATACCAAAATACTGCGACACTACACTGAGCGATACAGAGAAATTTAAAAAAAAATTGCTCCGCTACCTCCGATAATCCGTTGCCGAGCAATAAAAACTCTAAAAATTATCCGTATAAACGCTACTTTGTAGTACAGCAGCGCACGAGCTCGGTTGGCGTGTTGCTGGTTTTACTGCTATGGACAACAGTATAGACGGATTTAACCGTAAGACAATTTTTAGCAGTGTATCAACTGCATTTTTGCAATGCAGTCTTCAAAAAAGTTCATACATCTTAGCAAGCCACGACTGAATAACCTAAAAAGAAGCAGGAATCCTTAACGTCAGCGTTCGTACAGCAAGCACACTTTGATGTGATCAATTTATTTGCTGGCCCAGCACATGTGCACAACAAGTTAGTAGTAGTATTTAGGAATACATCAATATTTTCCGAAATAATATTTGACTCGTTATTGTAATCAAAATAAAGTCAAAATATTTATTTCGAATGCCTGAATGAAAAATAGTATTTTTTCAGAACACAATCCTTTGTATCTATTAATTAATATACCACCCCAGTCAGAGATAGAACTGACACCGACTTATGGCAAATAGTTAACAGTACTCTTCACATTTTATTTAACTAGGTAACGATGAAGGCGCTGTACCACCTACTATACCGTGGTGCGGTAAGACCATGCCGGAAATCTCCATAACGCAGCGGGAGGTCAGGCGGGCGTTGCTCTCTCTAGACGTTCATAAGTCGAGTGGGCCAGACGGTATACCAGCAGTGGTGCTTAAGCAGTGTGCTCCTGAGTTATGTACTGTACTCACGCGCCTCTTCGCGCTTTCCTACCACACTAGGCAATTTCCGTCTTCATGGAAGACTGCGAATGTGCACCCAGTGCCCAAAAAAGGCGATAGATCAGATCCATCGAATTACAGGCCTATCGCTATTACCTCTCTCCTCTCTAAGGTGATGGCGCGTGTGATCAACACACAGCTTCTAAGATACCTAGAAGTACACGATCTGGTCAGTGACCGTCAATATGGCTTTCGCCACGGTCGCTCGACTGGTGACCTTCTAGTGTATCTCACACACCGATGGGCACTAGCCATTGAGAGTCAGGGGGAGGCATTGGCATGTAGCCTGGACATAGCGAAGGCGTTCGATCGGGTCTGGCACCGCGGTCTTCTATCGAAGTTGCCATCTTACGGAGTGCCCGAGGGTTTATGCAAATGGGTGGCTAGCTTTTTGTCCGGCAGACGCATACGAACCGTAGTTGACGGTAGTTGCTCTGATAGCATGGACATTAATGCTGGTGTCCCGTAAGGCTCTGTGCTGTCTCCTACGCTGTTTCTACTGCATATCAATGACATGTTGGACATCAACAACATACATTGCTATGCAGATGACAGTACTGGAGACGCTTTTTACACGGGTCGTGCAAACATCCCTCGTTCCGTTGTGGAGGAAAACCGCGGAGAACTTGTGTCTCAAATCGAGACCACACTGTCCCAGGTCTCTGACTGGGGACGGGTAAACTTGGTCCGATTCAACCCTACAAAGACACAAGTGTGCGCGTTCACCGCTAAGAAAACTCCATTCACTGTAGTCCCACAATTCCAGAACACTCCCCTCTCCATCTCCAAGTGCATTGGGATTCTTGGTGTCGACATCTCCAGCGATGTTCAGTTCCCAGATCATTTACAAGATAAGGTGAAGCTGGCGTCCAAAAAACTTGGTGTACTCAACAGAGCGAAGCAGTATTTCACGTCGGGGCAAAGGTTGTTACTTTACAAGTCGCAGGTTCGGCCCCATATGGAGTACTGCTGCCATCTCTGGGCAGGTGCACCCGGATACCAGCTTGGCCCTTTTGACTCGGTTCAACGACGGGCTGTGAGAATTGTCGACGATTCCAAACTCACTTGCGGTATCGAGCCCTTAAGTCTGAGGAGAGACTTTGCCTCACTGTGTGTGTTCTACCGCTTGTACAATGGGTTGTGTTTTGAGGAATTGTTCGAAATTATGCCCACGGCTACTTTCTACCATCGCACCGCTCTCCATCGGCAGGGAATTCATTCTCACACTTTAGAACCGAAATGGTCGCGTACAGTGCGGTTTCAGAGAAACTTCCTCCCGCGAACGCTTAAGTTGTGGAATGAGCTCACTGCCAAGGTTTTCTGCAAGGACTACAGTATGGAGTTCTTCAAGAAAGAAGTTATTAGATTTCTGAAGGGTCGGCAACGCGCAAGTGATACCCCTGGTGTTGCAAGCGTCCATAGGCTACGGTGACCGCTTACCATCAGGCGGGCCGTAAGCTTGTTTGCCACCTTAGTGGTATAAAAAAAAAAAAAAAAAAAAAACGGCCCACCTGATGTTAAGTGGTCACCATAGCTTATGGCCGCTTGCAACACATAAGGAATTACTCGCGAATTGCCGACCCTTTAAAACTCTAATTTCTTCATTCTTAAAGAACCCTATACTGAAGTTCCTAGCCTAAATCATGAGTAGCCAACCTTTTTAACAGCCGGGCCAAAGTTTAAAAATAATAATAAAATAATAAGCAAAAACTATACTTAACTTTACATTTTATAAATTATAAGAATAGTAGCATCGCTTATCTAATATCGACTGCTGTCATATGACAACGGCTAAACGCGCACTCCGAGGAACAGATGAGCTTAGGCTTTTGTGACATTAGCAGTCACCTTTTCGGTGACCGACCCTATCCAACGTTGCTTAACTCAGCAGATTGTTGGCAGTAAACGAACTCTACTCGAGCTCCTTAGTATGTTGAAAAGGTTTTTCAGATTAATAACATAACAAATTACCCAATTCCTCCTGTGTGACTAATTTTGATGCGATTGATCTGGCAGCCAACTGTGACGTTCCGCTCAACATCTCAACAAGAGGAGCTGAAAATGTAAAATTAATATTAGAAATACAAAACAGAATATCTATCATCAACCGAGTATGGCTTAGTAATAATTTAGTGTATAAAATTGAAATAACAAGTAATATAGATGATAATTAAAATAAAATAAATACACACAACACAGATTGCTCAGACCCCAAACTATGAGACACTGTTGAAAGTGTAGGTACAAAGATAATGAAGGAACACACTATGCACGAGAAACACTAGCATTCCAGGATTTAAACTAATGGTGCCAATCAATGACGTTGAAATTTAACAGTAAGTTAACTTAAAATTTAGCAAAAGTTATTAAGATAATTTTTAAAAAAAGTTGTTCAACAAAATCATTGTTTATGAGTGATCTTTATTTAAATAGTTAACTAGGTAAGCAAACCATGCTTTGCTAACCACAGCAACTCTTGGGAACTTGGGAAACTCCTGTTCCGTCAAGAAATTCGGTATAAAAACGTAAGTAAAACAATTTCATATACAAACATAAGCAACATTAAGTAAAAATTTCTAGTCAATCCATTGACTAATATTTGAGTTTTGCGGATATAAACATCCCGAAGCTGATTGTTTATATATAAAGGTTATATTAAACGTAATGATACAAACCAAGATAGAAAATACTGCCGTTAGTTGCGAAGCAGAATGCAATTGACCCAGCAATTTTGCTGACCGTAGCAATTATTCCAAGTAGAGAATCATCCCATTGCCACATTTTGCTTAATAGCGTCACAGAACCAAGGGTGCCTTTAATATAGTAAGGGAATAAAATAAGTTTTAATCGAAATACCTAAGTAGGTGTACAATGAAATTTAATAAAAATAATAAATAAATATAAATATTCCTTGTCACAGTGCCACCTGGTCCCAAACTAAGCGAAACCTATATTACAGATACAAATACTGCAATTTTCGACTAACAAAGATTATTAGCTTTCCATGAAAATTCTAAGGTGGCAAACAAGCACACGGTCCACCAGATGGTAAGCGGTCACCGTGTCCTATGAATGCTTGTAACACCAGGGGTATTGTAACGGGCCGTATATTACTTAATTTTATTTCATGTTCATTATTTGTTAGCGACTATTTAAAACTTACAAAAGGTTAAAATTTAAAAAAACATTAGCCACGAGTGGCGTGATGGAGAAAGCTTACAATAAACAAGAAGCGTCAATAAATTCTAGAACTTAATTACTAGTCAGAACCATTCTCAAAAATGCACATTTTTGCTTGGAACAATGTAAAAACTAAAGATTAATAGCCATCGTACATGGCCGTTCGTGGAAGTTTTGCTCTAAGCTCTGTACGTGTTGAAACCATAGCGTAGTTCCTAGGAAGGACGCGATACAGTAGCGTATTTAGAATTGTATCAAATTGAAAAAAAAAATAGATATAATTAGAATAGTATTGAAAACCAACTGCTTGCTTGAAAACGAGCTTAGCTTGTACTTACTTCTGAACCTTAAATATATATATAAATTTTTACTACTACAACACTTACACGATAACATTAAGGGCGCTCTTATAATAAATACTTGACACGAAATCACTAGCATTATATATAATTATATATATAGTTGTAAGATATGTGTGAAAAGAAACCTAGTTGATAAGTCTATCTTATATAACTAGTTAGTTATAGGCATGTTAAACTAATAATAAGCCAGAACCTAAAAATGGATTACTAAGGATTTGTCCAAATATTATGCATTTTCAGTACTTACTACCAGGACAGCTTACTAGACAGATACTTTATTTAGAAAATATATAAAGTATCAGAGAATTCCGATATAACTCGTTAAAGAAGATTTAATAATCCTAACTGCAAGTCCTTCACTAAAGGCAGTAGAAAGTTAAACAAACGGCTTATCTGGTTGCAGACAGGCAAGACGGGGATGGTTAAGGAACAAAAGATAGGAGGGGCTACGTACTAGGTCAAGACTAAAATGAAACTGGACCCTACTGTTAGCAAGATAGAGTCGTGTAAATACTAATGTGTACCTTGAGTCTGTTTTAGTATGGTAGAAGCGCCGGCGACGAAAACGGGACCAGAGAAGTCAGTCAGGTCTGAACCTCTTCGGATATCGATCGTTTTAAATTTAGATCTAATCGTGAGTGTCAGTGAAATCGTAAGCCAAGGCAGCCAGTGAAAGGACCAAAGTTGAGTATAATTGAAATATTATTTGATTTGGTTTAGATTTTTAACCATAAAATTGTACTTATGGAAATTTTAATAAGCATTTGCACTTCATCCTACTGACAATCTAAATTGTTATCTTAATATTTTTTTTATTTAGTATCCAATTAATTAGCTTTGGTAGTTGGTTATCCAAATAATCAACAGAAATATAGTGTGTGACTAATACGTAGATAACGTTAGATTACTATATATCCGTGATTAGAATTTGAAATTTATTTTGTTTGTTGAGCGGATATAATTTTGAATGTAGTACAATTATCTTCTCCCTTCTCCCTTCTAAGAGTCTTGTCCCTGAATAGGACCGTGTAAGAATAAAGCTCTCCCTTCCAGAATCTGTGGACTGAGGGCGCTGTTGTACCTTAGGAGCAGCCAGGGAAAGTCCTAAGTTCTGATCAATGAAGCTTAGCTTATTACAGCTATAAACATCTCTCAGTAGATCAAATATATACACCTTAAAACTGACCATTTTCAGGGACACTCTTAAACTACGAGCACTGGAAAAAGGAAAATATACAAGCTTGAGCAGAGAGAAGGAATGACGAATATTAAAGAAACGGCTGAACGTGCACTTACAAAGTTTTAAGAGGCAGGCAGGCGTGGTACCACAATCAAAACAACCAACTGTATGTGAGTAATTCATTCGTTTTTCTGCTTTGTTACTTTTATGCGTATGTACGGGGCGTAGAGAAAAACACAACATAGATACCTAATTTTTCTAAAACTAAAATTATAAACTAAAATTTAAACAATAGGCGATCAATAAAATAATCATATCGATTTGGCCACCATTTAAAAACAAAAGAAATTAAATGTTAGATAGGACGTCATTAACGCGTTATATCGCTTTAGTCCAGGTAGGGGACCTCCACAGTATCACTCGCGCGTTGCGACCCTTCCAAAAAACTTCTTTCTTGAAGACACCCATACTGTAGTTTTTGTACTGTTGGTTTTTGGTATCGAATGAAAGGAGATAAACACATTATAAATAAACGAAATACAAAATAAGGAAAGGTAGTATATTCATAAAATAAACTTTATTTTATTTGTAAACTCGAAGTCTTGCTCGGAATTTCTCTTTAGTAATTAAACTAGTTACATAGTATTTAGAATATTGTGACGTTCTCTGTTCTGTGCAATGTTTTATCATATGAAGTCACGACATCTGATAGACATGTTGTCGATCAATCAATTTAGTGCGACTCAGAAATATTGCCACACCATACCGAGCGATACGGAGCATTTTGAAGAAATAACTTGTAATTTGGTCTACTACCTACGGCAGTGTGCTGCCAAGTAATCGTTATTCAAACGATTGCCTGTCTAATCGCTCCTTAAGCGTTATAAAATTAGATTATTTGTGATATACTTTCAAGGTCGAATTTTTACTTTAGTCCAATGTAATCCTAAGTGATAACTAAGGTAATATGTAACTTAGAATTTCTCAAAAAATATCATATGTGTTAAACAAACCAACCTATAGTGTGTATTATAGTGTAATAAGACTGATATATGCCGTAGTTTACTTCATCCCAGTTATATCTGTATCTTGTTGTCATATACATTACTGTTAATTCACCTGAAAAAAATATATATATATATAAATTATTTTGTTCTACAGCAGTTTGAAACATTAATTTAATAATAATACGTATCCACATAGCAATGCGGCTGCTTATCAGTGTCATGCTAGATTACGATACGATGCCGTGTTGCTCTCTATGCGGATATCAGTCAGCAATATGTCAATAGGTGACCGTACTTGAATATTTCTACAGCAATCCAATAAGTGCTACTACTACCTGTTTAAAGGTGGCTGCTCTGCCCTTGCATTATGTAAAAAAGTATTACAAACCATCTTAATAATTTTATATCTAATACCGCTTTTGCCATACTTACAAAGTGTATTCCGTGGTCATTATCATTTCATCAAAGCGGGTTTGACAACTTCTAGGTTCCAAAACATGGCTGTTTAACTAACACCTATAGAGTATCTGACACTATTTTGATAGAAAAGATTGCGACCTTTGGTATTGCTGGCTCCTTGCTGAAGTGGTTTTACTCCTACTTAACTAATAGATTTTTTCATGTAGTAGTTAACGGTTAGCAATCAGACCAATAAAATATAACATCAAGAGTCACCCAAGGATCCCATTTGGGGCAGATACTTTTTAATATATTCGTAAATGACATCCCTAATTACCTACATCATTGAACTTCTTTTATGTACGCCGACAATCTAAAATTAGCAAAAGTTGTAAGTTCTAAACAAAGTATAGAATTGCTACAAGAAGATCTAAACAATCTTTTTCAGTGGTGTAAAAATAACAATATGAAACTTATCTCACACAAATGTTACCACATCACTTTTTCGAGGAAACTAAACATCATTATCTCCACATACCACATAGACAATAGTTACCTCAAGGAAGTAGATTGCATAAGAGATCTTGGAGTTTTATTTGATAAAAAACTAACATTTATACTACACATTGATCTGATAATCAAAAAGGCTTCGTCGATGCTCGGATTTGTAATAAGAACCTGTAAAGTTTTCCGCCAACCCTGAACTAAACTATACTTTACAATAGTCTTGTACGTAGGATCCTTGAATGCGGGCGTTCTGTGTGGAGGCCACATTATTCCGTATATGCTTTATGATTGTAAAGCTTGCAAAAAAGGTTTCTGTGACATCTTGATAACGGTCAAGCGAAGAAAAGCAACACCTATACTCATAGGCTTGAAAAATTTGGAATGGTATTATGATATTCTTGCACAAAATCATTAGACACAAAATAGATTGCCCACAAATTCTACAAAACTTCCATTTTAAAATTCCAATTAACTTTCCAAGGAAGCCTTTGACTTTATTCTCGCAAGCTCGATGTAGAACGTCTCTTGGCGCAAATTCACCCGTAGCAAGACTAAGCAAACTTTATAACCAGAACAGCAATGTCTTAGATCTTAATCATGTCACAATAGCAGAATTTTGTAGAGCTGAAAATAGTATCGTATAACTTCTAATTTCCATTTTACATAAATTACAAAAAATACTTTATTTTTCAATTCAATGATTATATTTTTCTAATTCTTCATATATTTAAAATTTTATAACTTTTATTTTATAATTAATTATGTAACTCTTAATAATTTTAGAATATTATGTTGTGATTGGTTTTTTCGCTATAAAATAAATTTGCCAAACTTAATTTTAGTGCATGCTGAATTTACCCATAAGTAGTTGTCAATTAGTTTTAAATTGTGTCTGTGTACCTAAGCATTATTATTGTTACAACTGTCGGTAGATCAATAAATATATAAAAAAAAAACACCTCACTAGGTTAAATAAAGGGCAGAGGAGTATAATCAGCCTCTAGAAAAGGCTTATACGTTAGCCTTTAATACAGCCAACTGATGGATAATATAGAAGGTCAATAAAGATACCTGTGTTGATTAAATATTCTTTAGTTATGAGTTTCTTTGTTAACAATATTTTTTTTAAATTTTATGCAACTTTTACTATCGCCCTTCAACTACGCAGCAATAAATTTTTTTCCTGTAAGAAGATATCTGTGAACTCATTACGTTATAGGCTGGCCTTAAGTCTATAAGTAACGGTAATAAACTACTTTTGCAAGTTTTATTCCGTGATTAGAATACTTTTTTTTTATTTGTTTCATTTAAGATAACTATTATTGTAATAAAATGAATATATTAAAACACCTTTTTGCTCACAATAGGTACATCAAACACCAATCATAGACGTCAATCCTTTCCTGCCAATTTATCTAAAATAAGGAATAACAGATTTTGTATCCAAACAGTTGATTAAAAATATAAACAAATGGACACAAGATTGGCCAAAAAAGGCAAGTAAACTAAAATAAATTAATTCACTGAAGAGTCGTTTGGATAATTAACTTATGAGTGATGACGCTCTGACACTTACCTATCTGAAATTAACTTTAGTGATAAAAGCGGTTGCAAAAAAATCATCGATATGCTCGATTTGTCATCAAAAACGTCAAATTGACTTTGCCTTGTGTAAAATAAGAGGCTTAACACCGATTATTCTTATTCTAATATTCTCGGGTTGATGAAGTGAAACTTAAGTATTACAAACATAAACTTTTCGAACGCAGCCTGTGCGTTGGCAGGTTCACACCTAACAAATAACTTTTGACTGTTTTCGCCAATTAAATATAAAATGCAACTTGTAAATAATAGCACGTATGTAAATCAGGAAATTAAATTATCAGCAGAATTGCAGGGCCTGACTGCAACCTTTACTATTGCATCACAAACAAATGTATGCGCGTAGCTAGAGAAGAGCACGCACTATTATGTAGGTATTTAAGCTTCAATTAATTTATTGTGGCCCCTACGTTCTCTCCGGGTTGTGAGAGATCGTGGTTGTGAATTTGATGCATTTCCGCCTCAATTCTGTCCATTTCGTGGCGCCACTGTCGCGTACACGTGGTTAAGTCAAACGAATGCTCCCGCTCACCGTCTACTTACCAGTGTGCACCATTTCTTTTCGTCATTGCGTCGTTGGATTTTGTCAGCATCGGTACCGCCTCGCAAATTAAAATCGGTTACGGAATTAAAATATTGATATTAGTTTAGAATAAAGTATTATTTTAAGTAACCGTGATTCTGTGACAATAGTTCAGCCGTTTGGCGTCGCTTTTGCAATAGACTATTCTCTGGAGATCCGCGGAGTCCCGTGTAATGTCGTGTTCAAAGACCGCGATGTAACAAGTGCGAATCCCTCAAATGCGAGCTGGCCACGCTAGCGCCGCACCGGTTTCAGCAGTATCGCAGCAGTGTACAGTGACAGGCCACAGCGGCGCGATAGCGAGCGCTCGGTCGCTCCAATTACTGCGCCAAAAACTCCCGTCGGACAAGCCAAGTGCTTGTCAAGAATAACGCGTGGAAAACGAGGTTTGGTCTATTGAGTGCTCAGGTTAGTACTTTCACAGATTTTATCAGTCAATCTGTAGCTTCAGTTACCGGTCTTCAAACGTTCTAAGGATTCCGAGGAAATTTAGTAATATTAATACTTTTGTGACTTTAGAACTGTTTATAGGATAAAACAAGAGTTGCAAAGCAGAATAATTTAAAATTTGCATTGGAGTAATTAAAATCTTATGTTTCTTTAACAGAAATGGTAAGATTTATCTTATATTAATGGAAATAAAATTTTAAAATCATATGGCCGCTCCAAATTTTAGGAAATAAGACTCAAATTATGATGATCATGATAACATTCTTGGCATTTGATGTAATTTTTGAAGATATTTCGCTTTTTTTTTGAGCTTTGCCACACATGTCCCATTGGCATCTAACAAGTTTATATTTGAAATGAGTCAATATTATAGCGAATCCTAGCAAAAAAATCCTATTTACAATAACTGGATTTCGCAATGAAACTACACTAACGAAAATTGTTTAAATCCTTATAAAATACGGGTTTTCTGTAATGACTTACAATCATATTAAAGTTGCAATGCTATGATCGATAAATACTTGTAAATTGGTTTCAATTATGCAATAAAAATAAACTACCCTCAACCGAGTAGGTACTTACTTACGTCCAAAATTGCATAAATATAATGAATTAACCTATAAGATGCTAGGAACCCGTGTTAATCATTATAATCCCCGAGTGTTCTTTTTTCCTGAAAAGGGCAAACGTATGTAGTTACATTTAACATTCCGAAATAATTCTTTTGAAAAAGAAGATTAGTAATCAGAGCAAAATGTACAATTAACAGGATTAAAATGAGAGGATCTACCTTTCAAGATATTTAGTCTATTTCTATTTTTTGGTACATTAACGAATTTGGTAGCAGATTAATATTATACAGTCTACGAAGATAAGGGTTTGGCAATGAATTTGATTGGTATTGTTTTTTGATAGTGAATCCGATTACGAGACGTTGTTAATTTTATGAAATTCTAATATTAAACATGTAAAATAAGTCCTTAATACAAAGAAGACAATCAAGGGGAAATTTTTGTTTTGAAATTTTTTGGAACGCAAGGAGTTGCAGATTTTAAAAGGAATAGAATTCTAAATATAGGACGAGTGACCAGGGCGTGCATTTTTTCAGGACGGTAAAGTCCCTCCTGGGAAGTCTGAATTTTACAGCATTTATATTCTGGCCGTGCATTCTTCCAGGAGGGTAAAGTCCCTTCTGGAAAGGCTCAATTTGATGAGTGTTCAGAGCTTGCACTCTTACAGGAGGGTAAAGTCCCTCCTAGGAAGTCTGAATTTTATAGCATTTGTATTCTGACCGTGCATTCTTCCAGGAGGGTAAAGTCCCTCCTAGGAAGTATCCCTCCTAGAAAGTCTGAATTTTACAGCATTTGTATTCTGGCCGTGCATTCTTCTAGGAGAGTAAAGTCCCTTCTAGAAAGGCTTAATTTGATGAGTGATCAGAGTCTGAACTTTAGAGTATTTGTATTCTGGTCGTGCATTCTTCTAGGAGGGTAAAGAGTCTCCTAAGAAGGCTCAATTTGACGAGTGATCAGAGCTTGCACTCTTCCAGGAGGGTAAAGTCCCTCCTAGGAAGTCTGAATTTGACAGCATTTGTATTCTGGCCGTGCATTCTTTCAGGAGGTTAAAGTCCCTTCTAGAAAGGCTCTATTTGACGAGTGATCAGAACCTGCACTCACCCAGGAGGGAGTCCCCTGTAGGGAGACCATATTTTGTGAATTGGTCGTGCCAGTCAACATACGGTCAGTGCTGGAGAAGATGGCCGGATAGTGGAATAAAGGACAAAATTATTGGCATTTGAATCAGAATCAACGAAATACAACTTTAAGATCCTTATACAATCAGAAAATCAGTGTAAGCTGACTTAAAAACACTTGGAACCAAACAACCTGCTGTCATAAACACTTATTGACTTTTTGCTAGTCCTTGTGGCTTTAAATACCCTACAGGAACATCGAATACAGAGGAAATCCTCTACCAAAATGATACCTGTTTTCACACGCTGTGCGAGAAACTTGTCAGGAGATTTACCTATCTGCCTCCGAGCGATATCACATGATCCTATGATGTGTGAAGACCACCAATACCGACAGCCTCACAAGCTGGCCTAAGTCTTTCCTCTATCATCCTCGATACTTAAGGTACGTAGTTACCTTGGCGTATTTAATTGAGATTTTAAAGCCATATTTGGAGCGAACGTTCTGGCGAGCAAACCTACGCGCCCCCATTTGTGACCCACTACAAATCCAGAATAATCAGTATTTCTTAGTAAACATAAACAATATGTGGACATCCCCCGTCGAATGTCGTGCAATCGAAACAGGAAGCATGCTGATTTGGGGATCCATAGTTATACTGATATCACCGTGCTTGAGGTAGATGGTAAATTTAATACATCAATAATATTTCCATCTTTGTTATGTAATTTCTTTATTTTCATACTTTAGAACGTTAAAAGGGAACGAGCAAGGCAGAATTATTGAAATGGTTCCACCAGGGCACAATTTATTTTTGCATTGGAGCGATTTTTCCATTAGTGTTAACTTCTGGAAATATTTTCGGTCAAGGTTTCTTTATTACATTCACTCCATGTTTTTTTTTTTAATGCTTATACGGAAAGCACCTCCCACCGACAAGAATTAGCAATAGATAATGAAATTGAGTATCGTGTTTTAGTTACGTATAAATTCCCTTGCATCTGATGATCAGAAGTCAAATATGGTATTATTTATTAACTGAACACGTTGTATCGTTGGTGTGAAAAATGTAATGTAAAATACTACAGGATGCCGACATTAAAAGCCGGCACAGCTAGATTTGTTACATAAGTTCCAATTGGATATTTGGAACACCCAAATACTTTCTATTGCTTTTTTTTAATGTTAATTTGACCCTCTGTAGTTTAGCGTAGACTGTAAGCAACATACCGTTCAATCGCCTGCCAAACTCATAGAAGATATTTTAAAACGTGTTCATGCACTGTAGCCCGTAGTCTACGCTCTAAACTTACAGTCTAGCACTTTAGAAAACTACTAGGCTACATATATGATCACTATTTATGTTTTATTTTGTTTTTGTTTGCAATGGATGACTTTATTTGAATTCCTTATTTTTCATAACTTGTAATTTTGAAAAAATATTAAAAAGGATTAAAACAGGTAATTCAAGAGAAATATAATAAAATAATTTAAAAAGATCAAGATATTAAATGTAGTTTAGTTTCGTCTACGATTTTCAAGCAGTTTAACTAAGATGTTATTATTTAATAAGTTTTTGACTAAGGTATCTAATCAATAAATCCTAATTTTTTTTTGTGTATATTAATGATGGATTACGTTCTTTTTGTTTGAATACGTTGCAAAGGTTGTATTAAATCAAAAAATCCTTATTCTTTTTGTTTGCATTCATAAAGCACTTATTTATAAGCAGACCCTCACCACTCACCAGGTAATAACAGACACGTCTCACAGCCCGGAGAGAACGTAGGGGCCACAATAGAAAGATTTTACCTACCATTAAAATCCTTATTGTGGCACACTGGTAAGTAGACTGTGAGCGGGAGCATTCGTTTGACTTAACCACGTGTACGCGACAGTAGCGCCACGAAATGGACAGAATTGAGGCGGAAATGCATCAAAATCACAACCACGCTCTCTCACAACGCGGAAAGGACTCCAGGACCACAATAAGGATTTTAATGGTAGGTAAAATCTTTCTATTATTTAGTTACTCATTACTAGAAGTAGTTAAGACAAGCGGTTACTCTGTAAGTACTGATACTGTTGTAACTTTACTGCAAACTATACAACAATATTAACTTGTCAGTTGATAATTATTATTTTCAACCTATGGCTGAAAAGATAACGATTAATGTCGTTACATTTGTGACCCCAAAGATCCATTGCACAGAAGACGAAAAATCTATCGTTAACAGTATGCCCATAAGGAAAACACAACTTTCACCTGCACTACGGTAAGAGTCAAGCAGTAAACAAGCAAATATAGAGAAAATAGCAGTACGTACGACAGTGAAACAAGCAGTGAAAACCAGCAGCAATACCGTTAACAGTTTGGATACCGGAATCCTAGATGGACCAGCCCAGGTTCTAGCTCATCGGTGTGAAGGCAACATTAATTCTGCACAAGCTGAGCGACGAACAGCAGTTTCAAGTTTTCATAGCTGAACTAGGAAGAGATGCCATACAGCAAGTGACATACATCCTCATCAGAGGCCAGAGACCAAAAAATACGACACACTGAAAAATATATAATTATCAGTATATGAAGAGTCGGAAACCAGAAAAGTCCAGAAATTGATGAATGTTATATATCTGGGAGATCAGAAGCTATTTTGAAACCTAGCTGGTAGCAAAATAAACGAAGAAACACTTATAGTATGGCAAGGATGACTGCCCGCCCACAGCCGTGCAAGAGGTACTAGCGTCAAAAGAAGTAAAGGATCTGAACAAAATGGCGGACTTAGGAATGTGCGAAACCCATGCGTATAGCTTCGATAGCACCGTATATTATCGGTAAAAATATTTCCCAATCTCCAAGTGATAAGCAATACTTAAATACTAGAAAATATAAACATAAACTTGCTATGCCAAAGTGTAGGCTTCCTGAAGTCTACAAATCATTTATGGAAAGTGTAACGCCTACACAATTAACTTGTCCACACTGTCCAGGGTCTTCACGTGGTTTCTCCTTACATGGTTTGAATGTGCATATTGGGCGCATGCACAAGCGAGTGCTTTGTTCAGTTGCGGCCGGACATGTTTCTCCGATCGAAACAAGTAGCACTACTTCAACGGTACAGGGGACGCCAACATCGCCACCTGCTCAAAATTCTCTAGACAGGCTTGCTTATTTCAAAGGAAGTATACCAGTTCTCCATCACATTCCTAAGGGTGCTCGGAACCAGGCGGACGGCAAGCTGTGTGACGTTATAGACTCATGTGTCGCTAACAATGGCTTGGATGAGTGGGGGGCTCTTCTTTCTTTCGCATATACAGCTCTGAAAATGCCTTCGAAAGAGTCACCTAGGAATTTGACGTCAAAAGTTAAAACCAATGTTTTGTCGTCGGGTCTTTTTAATAAAATTGACATTACTATGCCGTCGTCTGTGTCTACCAGTTTTCGCTCTATTCGGAAAAATATTGAATCAAAGGTCTTTGAGGGGGATTTGAGAGGTGCCGTTCGCCTGTTAATGTCGGACGACTCCTTTGCACGGCGGGATCCAGACACACTGGCTGCGCTAGAATCAAAGCATCCGGGCCCTTCACGTCCTCTCAGGTTTCCTACTGATCCGGGCTCAACGTTTACTACGGTAACAGTTACGATAAAGGACGTAATTTTAGCGTTAGGGTCTTTTAACGCAGGTTCAGCGGCGGGCCTGGATGGGATCCGGCCAGCACATCTTAAAGAGTTGACCTCCATGTCGGCGGGTGAAAATGGGAGGCGCCTTATAGGGTGTTTAACCAAGCTAGCAAACTTTCTGCTCAGTGGTCAGTTAAATCCTCTTGTGTGTCCTTATCTTTACGGGGCCTCCCTTTTTGCTTTGAACAAAAAAGATGGTGGTTTAAGACCGATAGCGGTGGGCAGCGTTTTTCGCCGCTTGGCTGCCAAACTAGCTTGCTTCTCTGTCAAAGAAGAAATAGCCAGTTACTTGCAGCCGCACCAACTGGGATTTGGCACACGTCTGGGTTGTGAAGCTGCTATCCACGCCACGCGAACGTTTCTCATGGCTCCGCAGAATGAAGGCAATATTTTGCTGAAACTTGATATTCGCAACGCGTTCAACTCTTTGGAAAGAGACGTTCTGTTGAATGAGGTCAAGGATAAAATCCCGTCTCTCTTCCCTTTCCTTCATCAAGTCTATAGACTTCCTTCCAACCTTTTCTTCGAAAAAAATCTTATTCTTTCAAAAGTGGGAGCCCAGCAGGGAGACCCACTCGGTCCGCTTGTGTTTAGCCTGGCTATTCACAAAGCAATCTCTGATCTCAAATCTGCTCTTAACGTCTGGTACCTAGACGATGGCACAATCGGGGGTAAACCAGAAGACGTGTTTCAGGATCTGGAGGCCTTAGTTCCCCGCCTTAAAGACCTGGGTCTAGAGGTTAATCCCTCGAAGTGCGAGTTCTTCGCCTGTGGAACTGAGGCTCGAACACACATTTCTCTTTTTCATTCTCTTTTACCTGGCCTTAAGGAAATTTCTACTCCTGACTTAAACTTATTAGGTTCCCCAATATTTATTTCTGGAGTCCCTAAGGCCATAAATGCAAGAAAACATTTTCTCCTTTCCGCTCACGAACGTCTTAAGGCTCTTTCCGCACACGTGGCGATCATCTTGTTGCGCATGAGCTTCGCTCTTCCGAAGGTCACCTATTTATTGCGGACTACGCCAACTTGGCTCTGCCCTGAGGAAATTTCATCTTTTGATGAAAGTTTAAAATTGGTTGTTGAGTCATTTCTTAATGTCTCCCTTGATGGTCCCCAGTGGATTCAGGCAGCTCTGCCTGTCCGATGTGGTGGTCTCGGGATACGTTGCGCTAAGGAGGTGGGTCTGCCGGCTTTCCTGGCGTCTGCGCACGGGGTTGCCAACCTAGTCACTGTTTTACTTCCTTCTAATGGTGACGGGGGAAGTATCCCTTTTACGTCTGATGCTGTGTCAGCTTGGTTAGCCCTTAACTCGGGTGCTACAGTCCCAGAATTGTTGCATGTTCAGCGGGCGTGGGATGATGTTGGGGTAAAGAGGCTTCAAGAGCAATTGCTAGAGGGTGCGTTGGGAGTCGATAAGGCCAGACTACGAGCTGTGACGCAACCTGAGTCCGGGGCTTGGTTACAAGCGGTTCCTTCGCCTCACCTGGGCACTCTTCTCGATGATGACTCTTTGCGTATTGCGGTGGCTCTCCGTCTGGGCTGTAAGGTGTGTGAACCTCATATATGCACCTGCGGTTCCATGGTGGAGGCCAATGGTTATCACGCCCTGAGTTGTCGGCGGTGCATTGGGAGATTTCCGCGTCACCATGCCCTGAATGACATAGTTCGTAGAGCCCTTATATCGGCTAATGTCCCCTGCTTGCTTGAGCCTCCAGGTCTCAGCAGGTCTGATGGAAAAAGACCAGACGGGCTGTCTCTGGTGCCATGGAAAAATGGGAAGTGCCTGATCTGGGACGCAACTTGCGTCAGCACTGTTGCCGCCAGTCACCTGAGTCGCACCCTGCTCTTTGCATCTGCCGCTGCCGAAGACGCCTGCTCAAAAAAAAGGCTTAAATACGCTTGCTTGGAGTCGCTTTATCATTTTGTACCTGTAGCAGTGGAGACCTTGGGCAGTTGGAGTGTGGATGCGAAGTGCTTAGTGGGAGAAATAGGCCACAAACTAAATAAAGTGACAGGAGACTCACGCTCTGGGTCGTTCTTGGTGCAAAGGATTGCCATCGCTATACAGCGAGGTAATGTTGCAAGCATTATGGGCACCTTTGCACCAGGAATGATCAGGGGTGGGTTATTTAATGACTAATTTTATTTTATATTTTTATATAAGACTATTTGTAATTAATCATTTGTAAATAAAAATTAAAATAGTTGAGTTATAAGTTTTTGAATCTGAATTTTGAATTGAGAGAGAGAGAGAGAGAGAGATATCTGAGATATATTTCTATGTAAAATAAATGGGATTATTTTACGCGTAAGTAATGATAATGCATTTTTAAATGTTAAGGTGAAATTGATTTGTTTTACAATAATCACAAAGTCTATCTAGGTCTTTCTGAGGATATTTCTATATATCATAACATCTATATTTTTGAGGTATTTATGAACAATGTCTTTGGAAATAAAAAATAAGCTTAAGGTAGGTATTTGATTTATGTGTTCATGATCATAGCCGATGAAATGATTGGAGCTTGTATCTCGTTCAAATACAGAATTAAAGTGTTTACTAAAAAGTTCAGCTATATCTGTTCGATCACTAGTTTCGCTGTCACCTAAAAACATTTTATCAGGAATGTCCTGGGATTTATTCTTAGATTTAATATAAGACCAGAACTGTTTACTGTTTTCACAGATACGAGTTTCAACTTTACTGATGTAATGACTGTGACACTCTTTCTCTATTTTTTTTTACATCTCACGAAGCCACTTAAAAGTTGCATAATCAAAATAATTGCCGTTTTTTTCCACCATGTGTGGTATTTTTTCTTTTCTTTTATACTTTTTATCAGTGCCATTGAGTACCATACTGGTTGTTTTATTTTATTATAGACGATTCTGGTTGGGACATGTTCAGCTATGAAATTATTTAAGAGCTCGTAAAAAAAATAAACAGAGTTATTTATGTCGTTGTTTCTTAAATATGTTTCCCAGTGAATTTTAGAAAGAATTTTATTAATTTTTGTCATTACTATTTCGACTTACGTATTTATCTATCTTATCTGTAATTACAGTATTTATGTATTAAACTTTACTTTTCCCTAAAATACGTCAAAAAGTTAAATACACACACCCAACTCAAAACTTTATAAATGTTTATTTTGTACACTCCATATATATGATGATTTGTTAAAGTAGGGCGGAATTGCCTGATTCAGGTATTGTTACACTTACTAGGCAACCTGAATAACTATTTTATAAAAACTGTGGATACAAATAAACAATATTTATCATTTAATTATTATTAAAATAGGTGGGAGCATACACAAAATGACATAGTAGGCGCGCTACTCACTTTTAAGCATAAATATAGATACCTCACAATAGTCAGGAGAGTAACGGGGTGGCTAGGAGTGATTCTAATGAAGGTCATCTTAACCTTTATGGTAACCAAGACCTTAAACGAAAATGGGATAGTTCGATTTTGTACACCCTTGCGTATTACAGCAGACCAAGGAAGCTAATTTTTAAAAGTTTTTAGGGATAGAGAGAAACAGGTGCATCTCGAAAGCAAACGAGATTAACGAGCGACCCCACAGGAACCCTAAAAGCAGCATTAATGGCCAAATTAGATGGTAGCAACTGGATGAAATAATTACCAACAGTATTGTTAGGCTTACGGTCAACACCGCGAAGTGACACAGGTGTCATCGCAACAGAATTAACATACTGACCTTTGCTAAGGTTACCCGGAAATTTTAGTACGTGAAAAATTAAGAAATATTATTCAAAAAATCAAGACATCATCCCCTGTACATAAGGAGTATAGGGCTGTTTTTATGCACCATGACCTTTGAAACACTAAATACGTTTTTATCAAGAGGGACGACGTAAGAAAATCATTAGAGAAACCTTCCGAGTGACCATTAGTAGTTCAAGCCAAACATGAGAAGTATTTTGCTATAAAATTAACAGGCAAAACCGCGCGTATTTCCATAGACCGGCTGAAGCCAGCATGCGTTATTAGTGAAGAACCTATTCCATTACAGATAAGTAATAAAAATATAACTAATTATAATAGTAATAGCGATAGTAATCACGAAGAAAGTACGAATCAGCAAAAAGTATACATTACAAAAAGTGGCCGAATGTCAAAACCCACGATAATATTTTGGGCATAGTAGTTATAATGAAATTTACTAAGCAATAATAAATTAATAATTTTTTAAATTATGATAAAATACATTTTTATAGTTCACTAGTTACAACAAGAAAAAAATACAATTTAAAACTAGCAATTAAAAATAAAAGAAATCACATAGAATTATATCATAACAGGTGTAAATCACGTAATACGTAAATTGAGTAATAAGCTAAATGAATATGTCATTAAACGCACAAAAATGCTTAGACAGCGAAAACTTATATCACTTTTAGTTTTATGCAGTGTATATGATATAATTTAGTTAAAAGTATGTTTTAATATTTTATCTTATAAATTTTGAGATTATTGCGTTGTAACAGTTGTATGTAACTGATAGAACAAGTATAAAGAGTATTGTAGTCCTTTAACAAGAATAAAAAAAAATAAGTAGGACCAAGCGCACACATAGGAATCACAAATAGTCAAAGTCAAAGTCAAAAGTAAAAAGTCAAAGTCAAAATGTTTTATTCAAATTAGGATTTTACAATCACTTTTGAATCGTCAAAGTTATGAAATATTATTTTTTGAAAAGGAAAAGGACCTAAAATTGAGCCCTGAGGGACTCCTATAGTGACTGCTGATCCCGGAGATCTTTCACCGTTGACATCTATTTTCTGTACTCTCCTACTCATGTAGGAGGTCAAAAGGTCGAGAGCTTTGCCTCTAATACCATAGTGATGCAGATTCCTGATGAGATTTTCATGTTGGACACAGTCAAATGCCTTAGATAAATCACAAAACACTCCAAGAGCATCATGCGAATCCTCCCAGGCATTAAATACATTTTTCATAGTGCCACTCCTGCATCGGTGGTGGAACGACCTTTCATAAAGCCAAACTGTTTACTACTAATACGTCATTCATACAGAAATGGCTTAACATTTGACAGAGTATGATTTTTTCAAAAACTTTACTGAGTACCGGTAGTATTGAAATAGGCCGAAAATTATTAGGGTCTGTTGAACTAGCTGATTTAAAAAGTGGTATAACTTTGCTTACTTTCATCTCATCAGGAAACACACCACTATCAACACAACTATTAAAAATTATTGCTAAGTGTTGTACTATAACATGAATTATTGAGTTTATAGTTTTTACAGAAAGTCCCCAAAGGTCTGTGGCGTGTTTTATTTCTAATGTTTTAAATGTATTTATGATATCCGTAGGACTAATGTTTTTAAATACAAAGGAAACTTTACATTCAGGAACATTAGTTTTTATTAATTTTTCTGCTAAAATTGCACTTGAGTTAAGATGTTCAGTTGTTTTTAAAGGAATATTGCTAAAAAAAATTTCAAAGGCAACTGCCACCTCATAATTTGTTTTTAAACTAGTATTGTCTACAATCAACTCAAAGTCCTGACAAGAATTCCTAGCTTTACCAGTTTCATTATTTATTATGTTCCATGTCGTTTTTATTTTATTTGTTGAATTTTTTTACTTTATGTCTCAGGTGAATTGATTTTGCAACAAGACAGACTTTTTTAAAGGTTTTTGAGTATTTTTTACATATTCCCTAAATATTTGGCTCTTATTATATGTTTTTTCTTTATATAATTCATACAGCTTACGCCTACTTTTAAAAATACCTGCGGTAGCCCATTCACTAAAACTAAAGCGAGTGGAAATTAGTTTCTTTTTTGCAGTAAATATTTTATTATACTCTGTAGTAATAGTGTCAAGAACAATATTGTACATTTCATTTGGGTTGCCATTATAAATTAAATCCGGAAGTTTATGCAATGATTTACATTAATAAATTTAATTTCCTTTTTAGTAAAACTATTCTTTCTTTCTAAAACCACTAACTGTTTACAATGGTTTGACTCTAGACTGTTTATAATTGATTTTTGAATTGGTTTTATATCAGTAAATATATTGTCGATGCAAGTGGCACTAGATACAGCAATTCTAGTTGGTTCACAAAAGAAATTATTTAAATTAAAAGTCCGAAATAAGGCGAACAATCTGGTGCTTAATGAGCTATTTTCTTGAAAAATAGGTTTCGCGCATAATTAAAACAATATTGAATAGGGATTGTCTAAGATAAAGTACTAGCATACATCAAACTTAGAAACCACCACCTAAATGTAACTAAAGCTAAAGTGATAAAATGTAAATAGAAAAACAAATATATTGATGTAGAAATTATAATGTTTCTAGTAATGAATTTTATGTTACATAAATATTATTTTTTGTGTTATTTTCAAGAGATATATTTAAAATATATAGGTATATAAAGTTGTTATATATTTTTTTTAATTGGACAGCACGTATCTAAATCAGAAAATAAAATTATAAGCAGAATTGCAAGACTTGACTGCAACCTCCACTATTACATCACTAACAAATATATGCACGTAGCTAAAGAAGAGCACTCACTATTGACTATATATTGAAGCTGCAATTAATTTATTATTTAGTTACTTCAAACTAGGACTAGTTAGTACAAGCAGTTAGCAAGTAGTAAAAATATATAACAATATTAACTAATAGTTCTCGTGCGCCGTGTAAGTGAGTGGACGTGTTTTGTGCAAATCAGTGTTGCTGGCTTTTATTGTTTTTCATTAAACATGCCTAACATACAACGTACGCCAAAAAAACTTGACAAAGGGCACAGTTCTGACTCGAGTGTGGCAAATAAAAAGAAAAACCAAAACCTCATGCAAGTTCAACAGGCATACTGAGGCAAGCAAAGAAAAAACGTTGCACTGAAGACTCAGATAGTGACTCGTCGTCTATTTACTCAGAAAAAACAACCGTAACTAGCAAAATGATTGAAGTAATACAAAGTTTTCGAGAAGACATGAAAAAAATTAATGATTTACTTCTTTCAATGAAGGAAACCAACGAGTCTCGTTTTTCACAAATAAAATCTGATATTAGATATTAAATCGCAGGTCACAGAAATTAAGACAACAAATGCCGAAATAGAAAAGTCGCTTGATTACCTAGGAAGAAAGTACACAGAATTGGATAATTTTGAAAAAGGATATGACAGAAAGTGTCAAAAAGCAAGAAAATAAAACGAAGGATTTACTTCAAAGAAATACCTACATAGAAAAATGTAATAGAGCTTTGGAAGAACGTGTAATTGCTTTGGAGCAGAAAGAGCTGGACCTTAATGTTGCGTTAATAAACGTTAAGAAAAAAGAAGGTGAACAAATAATGGAAGTGGCAAATAAAATCGCAAACGAGGTAAAACTTAACCCGGAATGTATTGAGACAGCATGGAGGGTAGGAGGAGAAAAAGACGATAAAACTAACTCGCGCCCGATAATAATTCGGTTGAAAACTAAAATGGCACGTGGTGAATGGTTAAAGAAACGTAAAGTAACGCTATCTAATAATGTAATATATAATGACAATGATGATTCAAAAATATTTATAAATGAGCATATAACACAACAACTGCGACAGCTATTCTGGTAAACTAAAACTAAATTGAAGGATACATATAAGTATATATGGGTCCAAAATGCAAAAGTATTAATTCGGAAGAGTGAAAACGAAAGAAAAATTCATCAAATTCGTTCTGAAGTTGACATCGACCAGTTTCTACTACAATAAATATACCAAATAACAAAAACTAAATCTTCTTATGGCCTTCAACTCTCAAACATATTTAAAAGATATAATCTATTCCAAATTTCAAAATATAGATTCCTGGAAAAACTTTATAAAAAAAATTTCGACGTCAATTAACGTCATACACTTAAATATATGTTCATTAAGAAAACATTATAATGAGCTGCTTGTGTTACTAGATAGCTGTCTAAAGTCACTCGACATTATATGCCTATCAGAGATAAATATGAAGGATGAGGAGTTGTATAAATACAAAATAGATGGATTTCAAATGATTTCCCTGACGAGAGAAAAGAGACGTGGAGGGGGCATACTCATCTATGTAAAAAACTGTATAAATTTTACTGTATACAAAAAAAGCATCACGCCTTCATGTGAGATTATATATGGGCACATAACTATGAATAACTATGAAACTGACCTAATAGTTACTTATAGGCCACCAAACACAAACAAACAAATTTATGTATCAGAAATCGAAAAACTTATTCACACGATCCATTTGAAAACTGGGGTAATATTAATTGGAGACTGCAACATAAACATATTACATGAAAACTGCACAGATTCTACGGTAAGCAGGTATTTAAACGTTTTGTCCGAATTGGGATTGCAATGCGGTATACAAGACGTAACGCGAGAAGCAGTCGTCGGCGAGCAAATGACGTCAAGCTGCATAGATCATGTATTTGTTCGTGCTGTGACGGCAACTGAACTGCATGCGCACACGCTCACGACTAAGATCTCAGACCATTACCTGACTGGATTAATGATAAGCGCAAATGGGCTAGTAGGGTGTCCATACGAATCTAAATTTATTTATAAAAATGTAGTCATAGAAAAGAAATTACAACAAGTAGAATGGTCGAAATTTTTGGAAATTAAAGACCCAACGGAACTATATTACAAAATTGTGTCGACTTTCGGCGATATTTATGAGTCGGCTAAGGCTGAATTAACAGTTAGGAAAAAACGTGTTCCTCAGGGTTGGATTAATAAAGAATTAAAAGCGATGATAGATAAAAGAGACAATTTGTTTAAGAAATGGAAATCTCAACCAGGGAATAACAATATTAGATTACAATATACAAAGATTAGAAATAAAACACAAAAAATTATTAATAGCGCCAAAAATGAATTTAGGATAAAAACTTTAGAAAACTATAAGGGTGATATACGTAAAATATGGGGAAGTATTAATAGCTGGTTAGGAAGAAACAAACTAACGGTAGATAACGTTATAGAAAAACATATGGCTAAAAATGAAACAAAAGAAAGTATTTGTAATAAATTTTGTAACACGTTCACTAATGAAATAGATACGATAAAACACAAATGCGACCAGAAGTTTTTAAATAGAAATATGTATGTAGATAAATGTAATCTAAGTTTTAAATTTATGTATGTATCATCAGCTGACGTGGTAAAGATTATAGATAAATTAGATTGCAACAGATCTCCGGGATCAGATGGTATCAGAGTAAGAGATTTAAAATCAATTAAAGAAAAAATTTGTCCGGTATTAGCATATTTTATTAATATATGTATCAAAAAAGGCGTGTATCCCGATGGCTTAAAATTATCCATAATAAGACCCATCTATAAACAGGGTTCTTACAGTGAATTCACAAATTATAGACCTATTGCAATTTTAAATACTATAAATAAAGTGTTTGAAAAGATAATAAGCAGCCAAATATTACAGTTCTTGGAATCAAACAACATATTAACCAACATACAATATGGGTTTAGGCCGCTAAGAAATACTGCCTTAGCCTTAGAAAAATTTACAGACGATGTAAATAACAATTTGAATGAGAAGAAAGTTGCTGTAGCCTTGTTCATCGACTTTAAAAAAGCATTTGATACCATTGATCACGGGGGTTTGTTGCAAGCTATGAGTGAATGTGGTATACGTGGACCAATTAACCAATGGTTTCGTAATTATTTGGAAAACAGAACCTTAAAAGTAAGTGTATGTGGAGCACAAAGTATAGAAGGTAAAGTTAAATATGGAGTTCCTACTGGATCTGTGTATGGGCCATTATACATGTCAATAGTATGCAGAATGTAGTTAACCAATGTAATATGTATATGTACGCTGACGATACATGCCTAATGTATAGTGACAAAAATCTACATAACATACAGCATGTCATGCAGGAGGACCTAGACAATATTATACGCTGGGCGCATGACAACGGCATTATAATAAACCTTACCAAAACAAAATACATGACAATTAAATCTCCACATAATCAAACTCGAAGTCAATCTGAAAAAATTTCACTTAAAGGCCACTCCTATGAATGTCTTCATGCTAACAAAAATGATTGTCACTGTAGCGAACTAGAACAGGTCAGCTGTTATAAGTACCTGGGACTGACAATCGACAACCGCTTCACGTGGAATCAACATACAGAGTCAGTTTGTAATAAGTTACGATCAGTTCTGGATAAACTAACTCATTTAAAGTACATGGTTAGTCGCAAGGTGTTGTTTATGTTATATTTTTCACTAGCCGAGGCAGTCATTGACTACGGTCTAGGTGCCTATGAACTTACTTCTAACACAAATTTAAATAAAATTAAATCCCTACAAATAAGAATTTTAAAAATACTCGTTGACAAAAACACTCTAAATGGAACTAAAAAAGACTATGAGAAATTATTTAAAATCTGTAAAATTTTCCCTGTGGATAAAAAAGTTAAATTAGCAGTATTATTAAGGGAAAATAGCAGTAATATTTATAAAAAATATCGATTGTATAAGTATCCAACTAGATTATCAAAAAAACGTAAACTTCATGTAAGTAAAACAACTAACTATTACGGAAAACGCACAAGAGCGTGGGTGGTACCAACGTACATCAATGAGTTGCCACAACAGTTTATGCAAAACGTAAAAACCAGAAATGAATATAAAAGTAAACTAAAGAAATATTATCTTTCAGAATGTCCCTGAGTTATACTCATAATCGACTAATAATAATAATAATAATAATAATAAAAATAATAATATATATATTCAACAAAGTTGGCTACGGTGATATGCACAGAATTGTTATATAAAAAGGTGGAACATTTTGGGTTAGGTTTAAAGAAAAGTGATCGTGTGAATATGGAATGGGAATGTGTGAGCTTTATTGTATAGTTATAGATTAGATATACCTATTAATATTCTTAGTACCTTTTTTATTTTAAATGATGCTTATCTGCTTAATAATTTTTATTAAGTGTATCTATCTATATATAGTATTAATTTTAATAATTATATCAACAGAAAAAAATAACTATTAATGCAAAGGGTCTCAATCTGCAAAATCCTCAGAATCTGCTGTTATCTTTAATTATTTCTAAGCTATATAAATATTATATTTAAAATTTAATTATAAGAAAACAAAAAAGTTGATCTAAATGTCGAGTTACTCAAATAAGTATTTTATAGTTAAAACTGTGTATAGAAGTATGAAAAGATTTTTAATAAGCGCGTTTGCGTGAATATTTTTGGTAGATAAGTACTACCACAGACTATAAAATACTGTACATTATGAAACTTAATTTAGTAGTAATTCGTAATTATCTTAACTGTATTTTTTATATGTGCTAGAATAACTTGTAAGCCAGTGTACACGAGGACTGCTGCCGACAAACTGCTATGCAGTTTGGCAGATATAAACTATGTAAAATGTTTATTAAATAAATAAAAAAAAAAAAAAAAAAAAACTTGTTAGTTAAGTATTATTTAGTTCAACTTGCTCCTGAACAGATAACGACCATTGTCATTACAAACTTCTAGATGCTTGTTTTATATAAAAATAAATATTTTATTGGTGATAGAACATGAAAAGGTTAATAAATTTAGTGTTTGGAAATTTGGAAACTTCTCTTTTGTATAGCTTAGGTTAGTCACTGGGAATACACTCATATCGTGCTTCAGACAAACGAAGTTTGTACCTAATTTTTGAGATTCGCCTTCCCCCATTCCCAATCCTGCCTTACTTCTTATTGCCAAGAGCTGGCAATGGGGTTATATTTTCCTATCCCAGGCCTTGTGTTTTACCGCATATTACTTTAAAGCTGGTAATCTACAGCCTGTAAAGATACACTGCCTCGGAAGCAGTGTCGCGGCGATAGGCTCAACCAATAGGTTGGTGAAAAACTCTCCACCACCGTATGGTGTAGGCGTGTATCCAGCTACTAGTGTACCCATTCTGGGGACCGTGAAGATTTACATACATACTTATCAATCAAAGATTTTGAAATTTTGTGCTCATGTTATTTAGGTCTGGAATGAGCTAGTTTCTTTTCAAATTGTATAAGTTGGAAGTAAGATGTACAATATTCTTGCTTTTTATGCAAATTCTGTGAAATAAAAGTTCAAGTTAGTAAAAAAAAATACAAACGAAATGAGAACCTCCTCCTTTTTGAAGTCGGTTAAAAAAATTTTGCAAGATTTTGTAAAACCATGGACATGCATATATCATAATCAGTTCTTGCTTTCTTTGTATGGTAAGTCGCAAAGATAGAGTCAAACAACATTTGTATGAAGCAAGCTACAAGGCGTCCGTGGGATGTACAGTTCAACAAACTTTTGATCAAAAATTGAAACTACAGTCGCTATACAACATTGGTGTAAACTAACACATAAATAGCGACCATTCACCGGGTCAGAAAAGTTTGTTACACTGTAGGTATAGGTCTGGTGTTTCTTTACAAATTTATTTAAATATGTGAATGATAGTTATTATAAAATGTATGGTAATGGCGTTATTCTTTTCCCGATACTTTTAACCTCGAAAACATTTGTTTTGTTGTACAAAATAGGACAATAATTTACAGCATAAGGTATAAAAGGTATAATTTTTTTTTTATATCGATAATATTACTAGCTCCTAATTCGAATCAGTACAATTATCCGGTTATGAGATGATTTTGACTTTCATAACCACTCTACATTGTTGGTGCATTTATTCTTACCTAACCGTAATCACGTCCGAACCAGTTATAATCTAACGACTGAAAAAGGGGGATGTTCTTAAATAAACGAAACGTTTTTAATAAAACTTGATAATTAAAGATAAAAATTAGCCATGCTAACCAAAAGTCGGTCCCCAAAGTGAGTTTATAATTGCCAGTAAAGCACAAAAGCGCATTCTTCTTCTGTTCGGGCCTCTTCTAGTAACAACTTTAAAAATCTGCTTGATCAAAGTAAAGTCAAAGAATGTGCGTAAGAAATACGAATGGCCCTGATCATCGTGCTGTGAAAAAAAAGTTAAGTAAATCTTTGGAGTATGTTACTGGTAAGGCGGATAATCTAAGGACGCCGTACGTTGTACACGTACAGTCGTCTAATATTTTGTCGTTGTCATTTTTAACCTAAACATTTGTTAGTCCCCACTAAAGAATGGATACTAAGGCCATTGCAAACTGCACTGGCTCAGTGCAAATTGGCAGACGTTATCGATCTAGTGGCCACCAAAGCATACAAAATCGTTTGGTCATGTCCTTCTTGACATGGCTGATTAAAATTATAACATATGTTAACCTAGTACAATTGTTCTTCGTGCTGTATTCATTTGAAGTTACATCCGAATTTCCCCTTTTTGACACTTGTTTAATCTGAGCAATCTCGACTTACTTCTTATAGGGCTAATTGGCTCGAACCAAATTAATTTAATAATTTTATAAAAAAATTCAGATATTCGCAATAATTCCGATTCTACGGAACCCTAAATTAAAGCGTGTACGACGTGCACTTGGCCAGTTTTTGTCTGGTCCAGCGTCAGATCTGGAGCATTACATTCAAGATAATTTTTCATTTACTACTTATTACTTAAGCTGGTCATAGACGTCTCATGGAACGAACTGTAAGCTATCTTAGTACAGATATAGGTACTTTATTAAAAGCAATTTTGCAGCGATGGGCTCACGAAGGATTAAAGTGGTTGGTGAAAAAAGGTTGTCCTCTTCAACGTATATCCAGCCTCTAATTATTCTATTCGAGGCCTTAAAACTATGACATTATATAAGTATACCTACATACATAATAAAAATATTGATGATCAACAATAAGTCCTCAGAGTTATAGAGCGTTGAATTCACTGTGATTTTTGTAAACTCTAAAAAAGGAAAATACAAAAAGTGTTGTATACACAATTGAAATATAAATTGCTTTATTGTTATTGAAGAGATTTCGATATTCAATAGATTTCAGTTATAGGCCACTGTTATATTTAAAATGTAACTTAATGCTAGATTACCTTCTTTTGTTCTGGGCTTCTTTCAGCATCTTTCACATACAATATGATATACAATAAATTCACAACACTTAGGATCAGTGATAGACCAAAGCACCCGTAAAAGCCAATTTTCTTTAGTAAAACTCCAGCTATACAACTACCAATAGGATATCCTACAGTGTTGCAAAAACTTAAAACACCCATCCTGAAAGTTCTGGTTTCTTCTGTAGTTATAGTGCTTATATAGGAGTATGAAGTTAAAATATAAACACACCAACTTCCGGATAAACTGTCTATAAGAGCTTCACTTATACTAAGAGCTTTAATATCGGATTTTGTTAGAAAATATGTGTGAACTATATCATTAAATGCTCCTATAAGCTGTCCTGCAACTGCAATTATAAGAAAAACTTTTCTCTTTCCAGTTTTGTCTGACCAAGTACCGATAAAAAGTGACAATATAGCAGGAACAGATGCAATCAAATAAGTTTTCCAGGCTAAAGCTGCTGCGAATAACTTTTGTGTTTCTCGCTCATAATTATTTTGCCTTTCAACGTTTTGTAATCTAAGGTCAGAGCAAATTTCATCACTTAAATTTAAGTCAACACGACATGCCTTATCTAGGCTTAAATTTTGTGAAGCTAGCACAGTTACCATGGATGTTACTGCAAATATAAACATGCTTGGTTCCACTGTAATATTATTAACCGCATCCTTATATAACCTACGAATATTTCTTTTTGAATTATTTTGATGATCTATTACTATTTTGTCCTTTAAGGGCTTTGTTTCTTCATCTTCCCCCATATTTGAACTATAGTTATTATCTTCCATTTTACTAATTTTTTTTTACTTAGGAAATCACTTTAATTTAACACGTAAAAAAAATTATTTATTGTCGGTATCACTCTTTCCGGGGTAATATTTATATTATATTGATAACCACGCAAGGCCATAAAACGCGACTGTGCTTAGTGACCGCGAAACAGTGTGTTATGTTGATCCATTTAAGATACAAATATGTAAATTCGAGTTCTATTTTAATTTCCCTTTATAATACAAAAAAAACATAATATATGTACAAGAACGTTTGTTAAGGTGCAGGTAAGTTATATCACATGAAAGTGAAGTTCTTGTTTTATGGCGGTATGGCAATTTTCCTGCCTTAGTCGCACTTAGGAGTGCTGAAACAAGGAAATCCAAACCAACACAAAGTAGTACAAACATTTCTGTTATAATCATAGTTGGTTGTGTCGAGTCTGGGTGTTTTCTACGTAATAGTTTATTATTAAAAAGTTTATTAGTATTTGTATTAACTAGATGTGAGATATTATTAAATATATATAAGTGTTAATTGTATTTAATTAATCAGCTGAAAGGACATTGACCTTTAACAAGAAATTAATTGTATCACCTAAAAGAAGAAATTTCAAGATGTAATTTTGATAAAACTGTTCATTAACTTGCAACCCCAGTACATGTAACAAAAGCAAAGTCTTTAATTTACATGAAAAAGTTAATTAATATTTATCTATTAATAATCTGCTTTCATCGGTTGATCTGTTTTTTCTGTTATTGCTATAGAATGACGAATAGAACTCAATGCAGTATAGTCACTTGCCACCGCTTTTTGGAGTCGATCTCGCGGCGACGTCGACAGTTCGTCGCGAGAGCAAGGTCACTGGAGTATATCATCGTCTTAAAACACACAAGCGACGACGGCTTTTTTGCTGGGCAGCCCTGTACACACAGGCGGATTTTTAAAATTTCTCTGCCAATTTTAATTTGTAATAAAATTTCATTGCCTCAGCACTTTATTTTGTCACAACAGTGGCAAAACCTATACCTAAAAGAACCCTAGGCCCTAGTCTACCCTGCCGGCCCTGTGCAAATTGGCAAACATTTTCGGCTTCTCGTTTGACAGCATTGCCTCTACCTGCCAGAATTATCATATGAACGCAACAAACGACAGTTCAACGTGTCTAGCTGCTTGTTAAGAGTTAAGTTGCATATCGTTACTTAATTTATTGATTGTTCGAGTTGCTCATTTATTTGTTAATATGTGCCAATAACATAGGACACTGAAAAAAAAACAAAAATTTCACCCTAATTATTTTAAAAAACGAGATGTGTGTGGCGGGCCTCGACGTAAACAAATGGTGCTTCATTAATATATACTAATAGTATTTATTAACCTTTTTGGTATCAAGATTCTTATACCGGTCTTATGACAACACGTTTTTACATTATTTATAACATCAAGGCAAGACTTGGTCGCCTCATGTAAATAAAGTAATCTAGAAAGTTTACATTGCGTTGTACTCTTTTTGCAGTTTTTGAAAATAACTAAAATTACTCCCATCTGATTTCCCCGGAATATTCGCAGCCAACTAAAAAATATTTTATGTTAAGGTATGAGGTATCCTTATTTTTATGTTTTAGTAGAAAAAGGTACATTGCTTAAGTATTTTGAAAAATTATGAGATATGCTCGAGCTAATTAATAGAACAATTACTCGAATAATTAAGAAAAAAAAACACAACATGTTCGACAAGTTGTCTAGTATGATGAGTACGAGGCGGTCTGGCAACTGATAGTTGTACAGTTTATAAATTAAACCGTTGCCCGAACTTGTCGAAGACCTTCGCTACATACAAAAACAATCAACTGCTGCAGCGGTGAGGCTACCATAGCGCTGAGTTTCAGCGGAGCCCCAAGAAAGACACGAATCCAGTGAGGTGAAAGGGAAGGTAAAATCTAAATTTTAACATAGTATAATTACAGGGTATATTAATGTAATTTTACAATAAGTCTATAGAGAAATTTTAGTTATACATTTATTTTAAATTTTTCAATATAATGGATATTATGTGTATGGTTTTTACATTACTTAATTTTGAATTAATTAATTATTATTATTTTCATTAATAATTATTGAGGAGAGAAAAAAATATAAAAAATATCATAACATTATTAAATATATTAAATAAATTAAAATAATTTTATAATACTTTTTATAATAATATAAGAAAAGAAATAAAGGACATTAGGCAAAAAATTTCAAGGATTAGTTTATGCAGATGCGATCGGATCAGTTAATTGATTTTGAATCCTTAATAAATATTCTTGAAATTTAAATTCAAAAGCAGCAATTGAATTTAGGATACTGATAGGTGGAGTAATATCGTTCCAACATTTCGTTGCCGCGGATCGAAAACTACCGCTTTATCCTGTGGTTCTATGATGTGGCACTTTCATACGATAATTGGCTGCTCTAATGCTGTATGGATTGTCATCGCGACACCGCTTAAACTATTCAAAAAGGTACGCTGGATTTTGGTATTTTAACGACTTCAAATAATAATGTGACCAATGTAAGTGTCTACGGTTGTTAATTTTTAACATGTTTGCCGAATAAAGGTAATGTTTCATATGAATGCGAGATAGAATAAGCATAATTCAATCTGGACAAAACAATCTAACTATTTAGGTATGATCGCGGAAGTTCAAACGCCTATCCAGGGCAACACGGAGATATTTGACTTTTGCCAAGGCATAGCATGGCCGAGGAGTGAGAGGGAAGATGGTTTGGAGAGGGGCCAGCGGTAAAGAGAACGGCAGAGTTGTTAAAAGGGATAGGTCGAAGATTTGGTTGAGATGGGTCATAAGGCACGAAATCATTTGTTATATTTATTTCTTTATAACTATCGCCACCAAGGTTGGAGTACTTAAAGTTTCTAAACATTTGGTTCGCATCCATATTTTTTTTTCATTGTCTTCTGCGAAACTGATGAGTAAATTTTAAGTTTTGTCATTTTAAGAGTATTTATTACTCTTTGAGTTTTAAGTAACTAAAAGCTTTTGTTTAGTTAATGTATCTATACTATACTATAATGTAGCTAATGTATATAGCAGATGCAATGACTGTGAACGCTCGTTTGTTAATTTTTGTTTTTCAGTATGTGAACCATCAAACAGTGGTTAACATACTGAAAATCCAGCCTAGTTGACAACAGCTTCAGGATGGTGTTGGTGCTTGTATTCAGGCTGCGTGCCAGAGATGTGCACCGCTTACGTATAGTTGCATAGAAGCAATTTACATGTGCCAGAGCGAACATCTTGCTTTAATCACAAAATTGCCGGCTCAGAAGACTTCTAGCCTGAAACTGAACTGGTTATTGTGCAATTTGACGTACTTATCTAGATGCGAGTTAAACAAACTGTCAAGCACTTTAGATACCATAGTAGCTAGCGAGATGGGCCTATAATAAGATTTATCGCTCGTATCACCCGTTTTATTCTTCACAGTTTGAAGTTGGGGTCATGTAAGCAAAGTGTGTTATAAACTGTTAGATATGTACATAGACACCAACTTCAAACCGTAATTCAGATCAGATTTTTGGAAATTAGTAATAATTTTTACTTTTATAGTGCATCTTTTTGAAGCCGGTTGTTTTTTTTGTTAAAAAGTTTTTATTTCTTTTCTTTTCAGTGACAAATTACTTTTTTTTTCTTGTACACTAAAATCATCCATACTCGTAACAAAGTTTTATACAATCATCAACATAAAAGGCGTTTCACCAGTTCCAAATTAACATTAATTATTTTCTTTCTCCAAAAGTTTTAGTTTTAAATTCACTATAATATGGGACTACCTAGAAAGTATAACCTTTTAAATAAAAAAAGAATTTCTCGAATTGGTCCTGTCCAGGCGTCTTCGAGAAATCGGGTAACATAAAAAAAAAGATTCCGACGAATTGAAAACCTCCTCCTTTTTTGAAGTCGGTTAAAAATATGCTTTTTTTTACAATGCGTGTCATAGAGTTAATTTCTGAACGTACGTCCGAAAAAAAGAAACGCGAAATGGCGCGCAACTAATTAGTTATGTTTTACAAGTCTTACACGAGAGTAAATTATTTTAGGTCTCGTGCCTTTAAATTCCTCGCTGTGCTCAGTAGTCTATATAGAAATTACTACATGTTTCTTATTTACATTAACGACCTGTTCAATTGCAAAGTGAAAAATGGAAAGTTAATCTCTTTTGCCGATGATACCGTCCTATTAATTAGTACCCAATTCTGGCAAGATAGTTTCGAATTGGCTCAAAATGAATTTAACAAAGTTACTAAATGGTTATATGATAACTGTCTCACATTGAACGCTGAAAATCCAAAACCTTAGCCTTTTCATTAGTATATTACACTCAGCCACATACGTCAATCAATTCACTTATCGCTCACTCTTGTACTATCTTAAATACCAGCAAATGTGCTTGCCCTATCCTAGAAAATTTGAATAACATAAAATACTTGGGAGTTACCCTAGACCATAGACTAAGCTTTCAGCCACACGTAGATTAACTTTCGGCTAGAGTTCGTAAACTTATATACATATTTAGCACTCTTCGACGTGTGGCTCAACCCAAAATTGTTAGATCTGTCTATTTTGCGCTATGTCAATCTATACTTATCTATTGTATTACATCCTGGGGCGGTGCATCCAAAACTGCTATGATAAGGTTGGAGCGTGCTCAAAGAGCTATACTGAAAGTAAGCGTCTTCCTACCATTTTGTTATCCTACCCACGACCTTTATAAGTCTTACAACTTATTAACAGTACGCCAGTTATTTATACTTTACACCATACTCAAACAACACTCTAATTTAACATTCAACCCTGAGCTACTTATAAACTTACGGCGACGTAAAGTCAAAATATGCACTCCTAGAAATTTCCGCACAAAATTTTCACACAAATTCTTCTGTTTTCTTGCTCCATTTCTTTATAATAAACTAAATTATAACCTAAATATCTACTCATTAACAAAATATGGATGCAAGCATGCTGTTTCTAAATGGTTGCAAAACCTAAACTATAATGAAACGGAAAAGCTATTACTAATGATATAATAGTGAAATAAATGATATAAAGAACCCAATTACCTTACAATAACCTGTACCTCATTATACACCCTCACTCCATCACACACACCCACACACCCACACACCCTCACACACACACACACACACACACACACACACTGTCATATACGTCCATTTGCTCCAACATATTCTCAACTCATATCTACTTTTCAAAAATTTAATTTTATTAACTAAATATTTACGTTATATTAAGCTACATCGGTGTATTATTATTATTGTAAATATGTTATTTGAGTTTTATTAACTTTGTGTACTATTGGTGGTAGAGGCCTGGTGATCTGAAATTACAGGTGCAAACCTAGTTCGGACTCCAGAGTCTCACAAAGTAAAATTTTAACTCAGTGTACATGCTATATTGTATTTATTATTTAAAACTTTTTGAGACTAAATAAACGAAAATATTATTATTACAGAAACGGTCAAGCCACATATTTTGACTAAGGTGTAGAGTTTGGCTCTACATGAGATCTGATAACTTTTTGACAGTGCGAGCCCTATGGTCCCGTTTTGGCAATAATTTTCATTAATTCCCAAAAAAAGGGCCGGATTTCCCTTCTTTTTGTAAGTTGCTTATGACCTAATTTTTTATTTTATTAATATTTTCTTCTTCGTTTTAAAATCCTTAATATTTTTTTTTAATCATTTTTAACAAGGGTCTCGAATTTTCAGACCTCTAGCATTAAAATTTGCGGAAGTCTCAAACAAAATTCTATCCTCTAGTTTAAGGTGTTGGGGGTAAAAGTTCCAAGACGTTTGTGCTTATGTACTAATACTAACATATACACCAATTTTCAGCTTTCTAAGACTTCAAGAAGTGACCTAGGAATTTTGATGATCATTAGTGGGTCAGTGATAAAATCGGGTATTTTTAAATATCAAAATTTAATAAATTGATGAAAAAAAAAATCACAATTATTTAATTAGTAGCTTGGCTTGTAAGGGGAATAATTTTACATAAGATAAGATAAATTTATTTCCAAGTAATACAACTAAATTACATTTAAAGAATATTTACAGGACATATGTTAAGTTTGGTTATATATACTTGAGAAGTGTGATGCTCTGTCACCCACATTAGGATTTAACCTGTGTCGTGGATGTCAGTGCTCTCCGTTGCACAAGTAATCGTTTTTTACCTCTTTCTCGAAATTGGACCTACCTAATCGAACAGTTTGTCCCAGGTATACGTATTCGTCAACAACTTCGAGTGTAGAGTTCCCAACAATTATTGGAGTAGGTGCTACAAGGCCATTCGACATGATTTATATCTTGTCCATGTTCATCTTGAGGCCCACTCGTTGGGAAGCTCTACTTAGGCTTTCGAGCATTATGATAAGGTCCTCCATTGATTCTGCCATGACCACAATATCGTCGGCAAACCGAAGGTGGGTAATGTACTCGCTATTAACATTGATGCCAAAACCGTCCCAGTCCAGAAACTTAAAGACATTTCCAACGCATTTGTGAACAGTTTCGGAGATATGACATCTCCCTGTCTCACACCTCTCTGCAGTTGGATCGGTTTCGAGTTCTGATCCTGAAGACGGACGGACATGGTATCTCTGTAGAGCCTGTAGCACTGCCCATGTTTCCACCGAATCGAAGGCTTTCTCATAGTCCACAAACGCTAGGCAAAGGGGGCGATTATACTCTTCTGACTTCTGTATAATCTACCGTAGCGTATGTTTGTGGTCTACGCTACTATAGCCTCTTCGGAAACCGGCTTGTTCAGGAGGCTGGAAGTCGTCGAACTTGCGAGAGAGACGGTTCGTAATTACTCTTGAAAACAGCTTATAAACGTGGCTCAGAAGCGTGATGGGTCTGTAATTCTTAAGAAGTATATTGTCATCTTTTTTGAAGAAAAGCACTAGAGAAGTACCTTCGTGTATGACGGTTTTAAAGAGCTTCTGAAGGACTTTTAGTACCGGTTTTCCACCCGCTTTCAGAAGCTCAGACGTAACTCCATCATCACCCGGTGCCTTATTGTTTTTAAGCTGTTTAATAGCCATACTAATCTCGTACAAGCTGACGTCCGGGATGTCTTCGGTATAGTGTTGAGTCAGTCTAGCTCTAGGGTCTTTAGCTGGACTGCCAACTGGTTTCGATGTCGACGTGCATAACTGTCCATAGAATTTCTCGATCTCCTCCAAGACTTCTGGTCCAGACGAAACAATGCTGCCGTCCTCCGTCTTCAGCCTTGCCAGACGACTTCGCCCAATAGCCAGATCTCTCGCGAACACTTTGGAACCTTTTTTCCGTTCTATTGCCTCCTCAATACGCAATGTATTAAAGTGGCACTTACATGGTCAGTAAATGATAAAACACTAGAAAAGTTTTACGACCACTAATAGTTATAGTGGTATCGCTACTGGATCCTCACACGACGACAAGTAGAACAAATAATGAGTGTTTTAAAATCGATGCTTACAGCTGTGGAATCGTCACGATAAATCGTGGCAAGATTCTTTAGGCGAAATTCAATTAGCCATGTATTGTACTATAAATCGTGTAACAAAAGCCAGTTCTTTAGAACTAATGATCGGTAAAGTAGCACGCCCCTTATCATTAGGGCCTAGTGACGATGCTGAAATTGAAATAAATTTGCCAACTATTAGGGAACTGGCTTTAAATAACACAGAAAAAGCTGCTTACTATGATAAACAAAAATTCGACAAAAACAAAGCAAAACTTAATAAATTTTCTATAGGTGACTTTGTATTGATAGAAAATAAGGCAAGAAATCAAACGAAACTAGATCCCGAATATCGTGGACCTTTCAAATTAATAGAAATTTTAGATGGTGATCGATATATATTACAGGCCCTTAACTCGAAACGTACCTATAAGTATGCCCATGAAAAACTGAAAATTATGCCTCTGATCAAAGTAACATTGACGACTTTACTGTGGAGCCAGATAAACAGAGACCGAATAGCTTGTATTTTGTTATAAAATTGGCACCAGAGGTTGTCTGTAGCTGGAGCTGAAGAGAAATCGGTATCTGCCTTGCGTAGTCCGTGAGAACGCGGTATTGCAGCTGCCCTGGTAGAGATGGGTTTCTTGGAAACCGAGTTGTGAGGTGGTCCCGTGTGGGGATGCACGTGTTTGTGAGAGATAGAGGTGGGGAAATAGTGAAAATGCAAAGCTATTGCGTAATTATATTTTGAATACGTGAATGAGTTTAATTGCTTGTCAATGCTTCTTTGTAAAGTAACTATATTCGTATTGTTGTTATACGAATTAAAAGCTGATTAAACAATGAGTTATGTTTAAAGTAGAAAAAGTACTCTTAGCTGATGTAGAGTCATAATTAAGAGATTAGTTTACTATTAAATTAAGGATAGGTCAGTATTGACCGAGCGGAAAATACTTTGTAGAACTTTCTATTTACAGAATAGATACACGAGGGCGAGTTTCTCGCAGGATGGCCGTGTAGGAGTAATCATTGGTCGTCCATTGTGTCGTATGATGGATACTTCAGCAAGCAAGCGATACCATTTTTAACAAATGACTCGAATTTTCAGACCTCTTGCATTAAAATTAGATTATAAAAAAAAGAGAAAGAGATGCAGATTACTTATAATAAATGAGTAGTGGCGGACGCGCGTGTACTGAGGAACTGTCATACGTTTTGATTGTATTCAAAAAGTCATAAAATTAAATTATTTGTTATAAAATATTGTTAAGTGTTAGAATAGTAAAGACAAATTAGACTATAAATACCTAGTGTAAAAGAACTGTTATTGAGTGCGAATTATAACTTAACTTAACTTATGTTCAATCTATTCATGGATAACTGTCTTGGAGATTTTGAAAGAGAAAGAATGTGGTAAAGGAATGAATGAGTTACTAATCAAGTGCCTCCTGTATGACGATGATCAGGTAATTCTTGCATCGGCAGCAGAGGAGTTACAGGTAATGGTAACGTTTATGTATGAGTCATTTCAAAAGAATGGAATAGATGTTAATGTAAATAGAACGAAAGTTATGGTTTTTGAAAGGAATGATATTGTAACAGAATGCAATATTACGGTAGAAGGGAAGAAAGTAGAACAAGTGCCAGAATTCGTATACTTAGGATCTTTGTTTACTAGAGACGGAAAATGTGAAGGTGACATTGAAAGAAGAGTAAACGCAGGAAATCAGGTAAATGGGGCGATGCACACCTTTATGAGCAGTCAAAATATGACCGAAAAGTTACGTTTGGCTGTACATGAGGGTGTGTTCGTTCCAACACTGATGTATGGAAGTGAATGTTGGGTATGGCAAAAGAAGCACGAAAGTAGAATTAATGCCGTGGAGATGAGAACATTGAGAAGTATGTGTGGATAGATAGATAGATATTTAGAGTCAAATGACAGGATAAAAAATAGTATGCTACGAGAGCGTTGCGGAGTGAAAGAAAGTGTGGTGACAAAGATTGAGAAAGGTATGTTAAGGTGGTTTGGACATATTGAAAGAATGACGAAAATAGATGCACGAAACAGTTTTATGAATCTGAAGCAATTGGTAGGGTCGGTAAAGGTAGACCTCGGCAAATGTATGTTGATCAAATTGAGTACGTTCTCAGAAACGGCCAGGTCAGGAGTACTCGGAACCGTAGGAAATGTATGAAAGCATTGATGCGTATAGATGAGGCAAGAGAGGTATGCCAGGATCGTAGCAAGTGGCAGTCTTTGGTCTCTGCCTACCCCTCTGGGAAACACGCGTGATGTTATGTATGTATGTATGTTATAATTTAAGAACATTAAAACATTATATAGTAATTGTTTTTGTGCATAAATAATTTGATATCCCAATAATAATACAAAGATGTCGGAAAAAGAACAATCTCGGCCTCTTGACCCGACATATATTGTTCCGTAGCGGAATAGTTTTTTTATTTTTATTATTTAGGTTTTGTGATAACACAACATGGAAGGTTTCTAATTTGCCTAAATTCATATTTGCCTGAAAATATGCTGTGGTCTAAACTAAAGGTATGTCGAGCCTTCCTATTGGCGGTTGCGGTCACCTAAGCCATCCTACTGGAGAAAATGGGTACTAACGTTCTTGTTTATGGTGTGTGTCAGAAGCTCTTGGAAATAATATTATTTTTGTGGCTATCCTTCTCAATGCTTTATCCTATACCAGAAAAACCACACTTACTTCACCCTGGGTATGAAAATCAAAGAAAACCAGCGACCTTTGGAGTGTATACAGTCAGGAACAGCTAAAATCCAGATCTGGACCTAACACGCCGCTACAGTGGATTGTGCAAAGTTGCTGAAGCTACGGATTGGGGTGAGCTTTCAGGCTTTCTGTTTCTACTGAACATAAAATTTAATCCATACGAACCGGATTCTCATACCTCTCCGAGTTGTGTTGTCAAGTTTGTATAAAAAGAATACAGGTTTCGCTTGTCATCTTTGCTACGCAAAACGGCGTCACAAACGGAACAAGATATTTTAGAACGTGATATTATTGTCAAAGACTTAAAACATACTTTAGAGTTAGGTTCAAGCGATGAGGATTTATTTCGTTCAAAATGCCAAGATATAACTTCACAACTTAGAAAGTTTTTAAAAATACAGTCTAAAATTGAAAAAAAGCCATATCAAAGCGAATACATTTGTATTTGTAAGAAGCCCATTTAAAATTGGTAAGAATTTGATGAATTTTACTACTCAATATTGACAAAATTAAATAAAATGAAGATGATGAGTTGAAACGTCGTAGAAGTAGCATTTACAATGTAGTCGCAGTCTACTCCGGTCGCAGGCCATTTGCAGCATAAACTACCTACTTTGCCGTTGCCGTCATTCTATAACGAGGCCAGCCTATAACGATCTATTTCGCTCATTAATTCACGATAATGGAGCCTACACGAAGGTCGAAAAGTTTAGGTATTTATTATTAACGCTTAAAGGTGAACCTTATAATTTAATAAAATCGATCCCCGTCTCTGAGTCTAATTACATAGTTGCAGTAGAAATTTTGGAGAACCGATATAAAAACAATCGAATGATTGCCTCGAAACATTTAGATAAAATATTAGATATACCTTCGTGTACAGATAGACCGCCGCAGTCATTACGCAATTTGTTAAACATCTATCATGAAAATACTCAAGCCCTTCTCATGATGACGCTTCCAGTAAATGAGTGGAGTTTTATTTTACTTAACATATTATTACGTAAAATTCCCTCTTCAACTAGTACTCGATTCGAATTATCTTTGAAAAGCCCTGCAGATATTCCCAAAGTAGAAAAATTAATATCATTTTTAGAACGAGAACTTTCAGCACTTGAAAAAACTCCAATACTTCGAAAAAGATTTTTTCTGAACAACTATGATCCTCCGCCGCCGGCTACAGCGGTCATACCGCACGAGCACTTGCGGCTAACGTAACTCCGAGCTCGCGCACTGAGCTGCCACCGTCGCCGCCGCAGCAGCAGCTACCGGGCAATTCTCAACTTAGTGAGCCGTACACTTATAAAGAAAAACAATGTGTATACTGTGGTGCGCAACATTCTTTAACAAAATGTGTTATGTTTACAAATTTATCTCCGGCAGAACGGTTTTCTTTTGTACAACAAAAAAGTGTATGTTTTAATTGCTTGAATGCAGGTCTCGCGTTGAAGGAATGTAAGTCAAACTTTGTATGTCGTCATTGTTTTAAGAGACATCATACTTTAATTCATTTTGAAACTAAAGGTTTTCCGACCGTAGGCGTAACAGCTGTGGAAACGTCTGTCTCCTTATCAAACAATGGCCCTCACCACGTGATGGCGTATGTAAAAAGAGCTATGCAAGAATTGAATGAAATATCATCCATTGCGGCATCAGTACGAACACATACGGTATTGCTAACAACTGCGCTTATCGATGTATACATCGGTGAACATAAGAGTTCAACGGTGCGATGTATTGTCGATACAGGTAGCCAGGCTTCGTTTGTGACAGAGGCTTGTGTACAACGCCTAGGTTTATCTCGTCAGCATCTAAACGTTCCGGTTTTCAGTAGGCCGACGTGTCCACATGGATTAGTTTCATTCAAAATCACGCCGTGTAATCAAAACCCTCCAATGATACCTGTAAATGCATTAGTTATGCCGAAACTTATTTCCCGCTTACTCAGTGTTCAACTGCCGCACACTGGGTGGCCGCATATTAATGGTTTAGAACTCGCTGATCCAACCTTTCATACTCCTCTACCAGTTGAAATGCTTTTAGGTGCGGACATACTGTCCCACATATTGTTAGGCGACGTGGTTACGGGCCCGCCGGGCTCCCCTATGGCCATGAATAGTGTGTTAGGTTATTTGTTGTTGGGCAATGTAGCTTTCGAGTCTCCGACTCAAAGTACCGTAAGGGTGTTTCGGTTCCATTGATGATATGGATCTCCAGAAATTTTGGGAACTTGAGTCGTTACCTGAAAAAAGAATTCTTGCACCAGATGTAATCCAATGCGATTTTTTTTTTTAAATACTCACCGTCGCGATCAATGCGAACGATACGTAGTCGCTTTGCCGTTCAAGTCCGATGCATCGTTACTAGAAGAGTCGAGGCATAATGCGCTTGCTAATTTAAAAATTAAAATACCGACTAGAACGTAATCCGTCACTTAAACAGGATTACCATGCGTGCCTCCAAGAGTATGTCGACCTCAATCACATGGAGCTCTTGAAAACTCCAGCATCTGCTTAGTCATGTTTCTACATTTCGCACCATTGTGTAGTTAAAGAATCTAGCGAAACAATACGCACTCGGGTAGTATTTAATGCGGGCAACAAGTCCACCAGTGGATATTCACTCAACGATTTACTTCTTACAGGTCCGAAGCTTCATCAGGACATCGTTGAAATGTTGTTAAAATTTCAAATACATTCTGTAGCGCTAACAGCCAATATAAAACAAATGTACCGTAACATTAGCATGAGAGAGAGCGATTGTGATTATCAGCGCATAGTGTGGCGAACTTCCCAGCATCGTTCAATTAAGGATTACCGATTACGGACAGTTTTTTTTGGTATAAACTCGTCACCATACCTCGCGTTACGTACAATCAAGCAGCTCGCACACGATGAGGCTGACCGTTTTCCTCACGGCGTTAAAGTCTTATTAACCGACGTGTTCGTAGATGATGTGATCTCCGGCGAATCTGATTTATCTCGCGCTTTAGTGTTACGACAGGATCTGATAGGTATTTGTAAAACCGCTGGATTCGAATTACGTAAGTGGCATAGCAATTCGTCTGCGTTACTGGCAGCTGTCTCATCGGCGGAGAGTCCTAATCAAGATGTGTTTACGTTTAGTGTTCAACCCCCACGTAACAACCAATGTAGCAAACGTATAACTCTGTCTGAAGTTGCAAAAATTTACGACCCGACCGGTCTTATATCTCCAGTGACGTTATAAATGCCAAACATTTGATCCAACGTTTGTGGATCGCTGGTATACAGTGGGACGAGTCGCCGACTTCCGATATTCTAAATGCGTGGGCTATTTTCACTAGTCAACTTCCGTTACTATCGCAAGTGTCTTGTTCACGTCATAATTTCTTTGATGCTAGTGGTGAAGTTCATCTTCACGCGTTTGCCGATGCCTCCGAAATTGCTTATGCCGCGTGCATTTACGTTTGTTATGACTACCGTGATGGTGGGCGGAGGGCTCTTTTAGTTTTAGGTAAAACGCGAGTAGCACCAATAAAGGTTCGCCTAACAATTCTTCGTTTGGAACTCATGACCGCTGTGTTGGTAACACAATTGATTGATAAAGCTATGTCTATTTACAGCGACCATACCCGTAGAGAACACGTTTACGCTTGGTCTGATTCATCTATCGTGTTGGCCTGACTACACTCTCCGCCCCACGAGTGGAAAACTTTTGTCTCCAACCGTACAAGCGAAATTTTATCTCGTGTTCCAGCGAGTTGTGGGCATAAGGTGACGTCAGCTGACAATCCCGCTGACGCGGTGTCACGTGGTATGCTGCCCTCCGTTTCTTATTCACAATGATCTGTGGTTTCATGGGCCCAGGTGGTTATGGATTGATCAAACAACCTGGACTGTATTCAAAAGCATTTCTCCTACTATGGAAGAGAAGCGCAGCTTACCTATTGTGTCGACCCTTGTTACATCAGCATTCACTGGTGACATTGATGTTATTTTACGGTTTTCTTCATTAGAAAAACTCGTACGTGTCACGGCATTGATATTTCGATTTACCGTAAATGTAAGGGACTCAAAACGTTTCGCCCTTTATATGTGACAGTGTCCGAATACAATTCGACGCTATTAGAGGAAAATATCCGTATAACAATTTGAGACGTCTAAATCCATTTCTGGACAAAGAAATTTTATTACGGGTCGGTGGCCGAATTCAAAAATCTTCTTTACCCTTTGAGACCAAACATCAACTAATCTTACCAAAAAGGCATCAACTTACAACTTTACTTATAGATAACGCTCACATCACCCATTTGCACGCTGGTCCCCAGTCCGTGTAATACTGACTTTTACAGAAATATTGGATCTTATCCGCACGTGACATTATCCGTCAGCGTATTCACCGATGCGTACGTTGCTTTCGTGCTCGTCCAGTACGTCCGCAGCCTAGCATGGCTCCCTTACCAGCAGCGAGGCTCAAACCCGAGCGCCCATTTCTAAAAACTGCTGTCGCTTTTGCAGGTGCCTCTTATGTGAGGGCAAACAAAGTTGGCAATGCAAAGATAATTAAATGTTACGCCGCGGTGTTTGTCTGTATGTGTGTCAAGGCACTTCACTTCGAAATTGTGTCCGAACTTACTACGGAAGCACTGATACCAATGCAACTAGACTTACGAGATGGCGATGGAGCCAACAATGCATACAGCACTTTTGGAAGCGCTGGAGTCGCGAATAACTTCACGAAATCCAGCAGCTTAATAAATGGTTCCGCGATCGTGGTCCCCAAATCTGTGAAGGCTCTATAGTTGTGGTATGCGATGCTGCTGCGGTGGAAACTTGCGCGAGTTTTTAGCTTTCGTTTTTTTTATTGCTTTTTACTTTTGTTATTTAATTCGGATTAAAAGAACTTGCGAGTCCTTTAAGGTGAGCGGCATGTTTTGTGATAACACAACATGGAAGGTTTCTAATTTGCCTAAATTTATATTTACCTGAAAATTCGCTGTGGTCTAAACTAAAGGTATGTCAAGCCTTCCTATTGGCGGTTGCGGTCACCTAAGCGACCCTTCTGGAGAAAATGGGTACTAACGTTCTTGTTTTTGGTGTGTGTCAGAAGCTCTTGGAAAAAATATTATTTTTGTGGCTATCCTTCTCTGTGCTTTATCCTATACAAGAAAAACCACACTAACTTCACCCTGGGTATGAAAATCAAAGAAAACCAGCGACCTTTGCAGTGTATACAGTCAGGAATAGCTGAAATCCAGATCTGGACCTAATACGCCGCTTACATAAGTGGATTGTGCAAAGCTGCTGAAGGTATGGATTGGGGTGAGTTTTCAGGCTTTCTGTTTCTACTGTACATATATATATATATATATATATTTCTTTGCTCAGAGAAAAAGCATCTCTATTTAGCGAGGAGATTACGAAAATGCGATTTTTGCCACCGTACCACCAACTACGCAAGCAAACACTTTTTGATTATTAGGTATTTACATATAAGTTAACATATGTCGTTACTTAATTGCAATGAAATAAAAATATATCCATATATAGCTTTAAAATATCAAGAATTCAGAGGTAATTCAGTTTCTTCACGTGTTTTCGATTTTAGTGATTTTCTATGTTCATAAAACATCCACCTGCAAAAGAAAAAAAATATATAAATATTATGTTGGTAAACAAAAAAAATAGTTTAATTTATTATAATTTAATTTGTGTGTATATCACTCTAATGGTCAACACGTAATGTAAGCCCATAAGCATGAAACTGTAAGGGTAGTTATTCACCCCACTCATGAATCAGTTCGCTGATATACTATAACCATCTCACAGAGTCCGTACTAATTATTTCAAACACGATACCTTTACTATAGGTTGATAGGCGATTGCTTATGCTGATTCTAAATGTTACGTCGGTAGATCATCATATAAATAGACATACAGACAGACAGACAGGGTTTATCTGTTATACAGAGATAATATTTAAGCCAGGTATTGAAGTATTCACTGCACTTTGTATTTTGGGTTTAAGTTAAGTTAAAACTAGTTTATGAGGTAAAAAAAAATTATCTTTACACCATTTTTTCAAACAAGTTACATTTCTTAGGGCACATATTGTAGGATGATAAATACAATTAAAAATAACACTACAATTACGATATTCTTCATATAAACTGAGTAAATTAGGACAGTTCATATTTTCTAAATTCATCACATTGTCAGTATTACAAATATTTTTAATCCACCGTGCTTTTTCAACACCTTTGCAAAAAATCATTTTGTCAGCTAAAAAGTTATTAATATACCATTGAATGTTTCCATATAGAAGAAAGCGATCGTTCCATAATATTTTTCTTTTTCTTTCTATCCAATTAACAAGTTTTTTTTCTTCTATTGTAAGATTTTTGAACGGGAATGGAGGTTGAACAAGAAGAACCAACATTTGATCATCAGAAAAGATTGCGATTTCTTTAACAATAAACTCATTATTTTCGATCTTAAACCCTCGCACATTAACAATGACTAATTTCATTATAGATAATTATTATGTTAGTTCAACTATTTAGCTTGAAAGTTTATGCAGTTTAAAAACAATTCACAATAAATAGACGTAAATTGAAACCAATCTACTACGTTTATGTGTACTAGGTAGATTGGTTTCAATTTCTTCTTCTGTTTGAGGGTTTGTGACGTTGCTAAGATATTAATCAACTGAACTCTCACATAAGTATTTAAATAAAACATGTTGTTGATAAACTTGTTTAGTAGGTCAAATAAATTAATTATAAATTAATAAAGTAATGTTTTAATATTTAATAAATTAATCCAGTGCTAGATGGAAAGCTGAAGTTAGTCAAGCAACCCGTTTCCTTGGGAATAGATAGAATATGCGTTGAACCGAATCATAATAAAATTAAACATAGCGTACTTTTACCAAATTCTAGTCGGTGTATTATCTGCGGTCCATCTAATTGCGGAAAAACCAATATAATGATCAGTCTCTTACTTCATAAAAATGGGTTAAAGTTCAAAAATGTCCACATTTATTCTAAAATAACATTTCAGCCTAAATATCGTTTTTCACAGACTGTCCTTAATAAAATACCGGCAATAAATTTATTCCTGTTCCAAGATGAAAGAGACATTATAATGCCTAGTGAAGCTTTAAACAAATTCATATTCATTTTCAATGATGTTACTTGTGAAATTCAGATTATATAGGTAAGTAATTATTTTTCTATGGGTAGGCATAAAGAGATAGAGTAAATAATACGAGATAATGCAATCCTTTTAATTATTTTTAAACAAGATGTAATCAATTTAAAACATATTTATGAAGAACATATTAATTCAGATATGAGCTGGAATAATTTCAAATCATTAGCACATCGATATACCACAAACAACCAAGGATATGGCACGCCGAACAAATCGCTACGAAAATTGTGGAACACTAACTAGCCAGTTTTATTTACTTCAATACGGGTGACATTCAAAGAAATTTTTACTCTTTGTCAACCTCATAAGACTCAAAATTAATTGTAAGTATTCAGTCATTACTCAATGCAAACTCCGCTACAGACGCGTTTTAGCGGAGTTTTAGATGTACCATTAATGGATTGCTTATGCGTCATCCTTAGGTAGTAAATCGATGCATTAGCATCACAAATATAGTCAGACCCTTACACATGTTTGATTATAAATAAGGATTATGAACCGAATAATGGTAGATACCGAAAAACATTTGACATATGCGTTAAATTATGATTAACACCGTATCTTACAAAAACTAATAACGATATAAGCCGAAGCCATTCTGTCTTATCCTACAACTATCACCAGATGTATTTCAGGTAGTAATCATGGTGCCAAATATAAAAAAAAAAACTGTTGATACAGTCGGTTAAACACATTAAAAATAAATTAAAGCAAATGCGACAAGTAGATGATGACATGCAAACAATAAGTTCTAAAATTTTCAAACAAATAACAAATCCATTAGAAGCTATGGTTACCTTTAATTAAATATGTAGAGATAATAAAGATAAGAGGCAGTCAGATACTGCTGAATATGATTCTTGTTCAAATGATGTAAATAACAGTTTAAATGATGATGTTGATGACAAAATAAGAGATGACGTTAATAAGGATTTTAAAACTCTTGGAACACAATGATGTGGCAAAAATAGTAACTTCCAATGCAAAGTAAGAACATGGTGAATATAAAGCATTGGATGCTGCTTTTGGTGTGAGACGCGAAGGTGATAAATTAATGATAGGGAATGCTCCCATTACATTCCAATTTGAAGACGATTCATCAAACAAAATATCATTGATGACAGTTAATGGTAAAAGTTATGAGGTTACTCCAGGACTATCGGAATTACTGTTTCAAAGTAAACCTAATACACAGTTAATTTCAGAAAAAGATAAACTAGTGTATAAAAGTATACTTATTAGTACAAATGCTTATAAAATAGGATTCTGTTCATCAGGTCAGATACAAGGAAAGTCGGGAATGAAGTACTGTAAAATTATAAAACCACTATTTAATGAGTTCGATACTATAAACGTAAAAGAGGGAGGTAGTTTACCAACACTAAAAAGATATAAATTAAATACAGATTAAGTATAATGGGACGATCCTAACGAACTTATACTTATGCGATCCTTATGCTGGTAATACAAGTCGTGATAATGAAATTAGCTCCATTATTTCTAAATTCCTTAATAAAAAGAGGCTGGAATCATAAAGGAATAAATAACATAAAAAAATATTTTTTAACTCAATTGCATAAAAGAAGTCCAATATGAATGTTGGCAAATTGGAAAAACATGTGTTCAAAAAGCAGAAAATTAGACAATATGTACTTTTTGAACTTTAACCCATTTTTATGAAGTAAAAGATTTTTTTTTTTTGAAACCACTAAGGTAGCAAACAAGCCTACGGTCCGCCTGATGGTAAGCGGTCACCGTAGCCTATGGACGCTTGCAAAACCAGGGGCATTACTCGCGCGTTGCCGACCCTTCAGAAATCTAATAACTTCTTTTTTGAAGAACCCCATACTGTAGTCCTTAGAGAAAACCTTGGCAGGGAGCTCATTCTACAACCCAAGCGTTCGCGGGAGGAAGTTTCTCTGAAACCGCACTGTACGCGACCATTTCGTTTCCAAAGTGTGAGAATGAATTCCCTGCCGGTGGCGAGCGGTGCGATGGTAGAAAGTAGCCTTGGGCATCATTTCGAACAATTCTTCAGAACACAATCCATTGTACAAGCGGTAGAACACACACAGGGAGGCAAAGTCTCTCCTCAGACTTAAGGGCTCGATACCGCAAGTGAGTTTGGGATCGTTGACAATTCTCACAGCCCGTCGTTGCACCGAGTCAAAAGGGCCAAGCAGGTATCCGGGTGCACCCGCCCAGAGATGGCAGCAGTACTCCATATGGGGCTGGACTTGCGACTTGTAAAGTAGCAACCTTTGCCCCGACGTGAAGTACTGCTTCGCTCTGTTGAGTACACCAAGTTTTTTGGACGCCAGCTTTACCTTGTCTAGCAAATGATCTCGGAACTGAACATCGCTGGAGATGTCAACGCCAAGGATCCCAATGCTCTTGGAGATGGAGAGGGGAGTGTTCTGGAATTGTGGGACTACAGCGAATGGAGTTTTCTTAGCGGTGAACGCGCAGACTTGAGTCTTTGAAGGGTTGAATCGGACCAAGTTTTCCCGCCCCCAGTTAGAGACCTTGGACAGACCGATCTCGATTTGAGACACAAGTTCTTAACGCTTTTCTTCCACAACGGAACGTGGGATACTTGCACGGCCCGTGTAATAAGCGTCTCCAGTACTGTCATCTGCATAGCAATGTATGTTGTTGATGTCCAACATATTATTGATGTGTAGTAGAAACAGCGTAGGAGACAGCACAGAGCCTTGCGGGACACCAGCATTAATGTCCATGCTATCAGAGCAACTACCGTCGGCTCGTATGCGTCTGCCGGACAAAAAGCTAGCCACCCATTTGCACCAACCCTCGGGCACTCCGTAAGATGGCAACTTCGATAGAAGACCCCGGTGCCAGACCCGATCGAACGCCTTCGCTATGTCTAGGCTACATGCCAATGCCTCCCCCTGACTCTCAATGGCTAGTGCCCATCGGTGTGTGAGATACACTAGAAGGTCACCAGTTGAGCGACCGTGGCGAAAGCCAGATTGACGGTCACTGATCAGGTCGTGTTTTTCTAGGTATCTCAAAAGCTGTGTGTTGATCACACGCTCCATCACCTTGGAGAGGATCTATCGCCCTTTTTGGGCACCGGGTGCACATTCGCAGTCTTCCATGAAGACGGAAATTGCCTAGTGTGGTAGGAAAGCGTGAAAAGGCGCGTGAGTACAGGACATAACTCAGGAACACACTGCTTAAGCACCACTGCTGGTATGCCGTCTGGCCCACTCGACTTATGAACGTCTAGGGAAAGCAACGCCCTCCGGACCTCGCGCTGTGTTATAGAGATTTCCGGCATCGTCTTACCGCACCACGGTAAAGTAGGTGGTACAGCACCTTTGTCGTTCACATTCGAGTTAGAGGCAAAGAGACTGCCCAATAGATCGGCTTTCTCTTTTGCACTGTGACCAAGTCACCATCGGTCTTTCGCAGTGGTGGTAACGACGACTGGCAGCAGTTCCCCTCGGCGGCACGACTCCCAGAATAAAAACGGAAACAAAGTAAAAGATCAACATGAAAAATAAAATAAAAACAAAAACGAAGCAAAAACAATAAACAAAACGTAAACAAAAATAAAAGCGAAATAAAAACGAAATAAAAGCAAACTAAACGAAATAAAAACGAAATAAAAGCGAAATAAAACGAAAAATAAAACAGAAATAAAAGCGAGAATAAGCAGTAAAAACGGAATGAAATAAGGAAAGTAGGTGAGTAGGTAGGAGGGTGAATAAGTTTATTTATTTAAATAAACTTATTCACCCACAGGAATAAGCTCTCGGGGGTGAGCCCTGCCTTCCGGCGGACGGGTGTGTAAGGGCGCTATGCCCCTGTGGTGTGTATGGTGGCTGTTATCAGCGCGGGTGAATAGTCTTTTCGACAAACCAGATATGAACTCTGCGAGTGGCTCGGTTTTGGTGTCTCTAGCGATGGTGGAGTTGCGGACGTAGCGTCCCGCGCCGGGTATTAATCTCAGCGACTTAATTTGGACAACCTGGAGCTTACGTTTGCTGGTAGAAGATAGAAGGCCGTACCAAGCAGGGGCTGCGTAGGTCAGTCTCGACGGTTTGTATAACTTGTACAGGCGAATTTTGGTTCTGAGTGGCAAGTCAGAGTAAAGTACCGGTCTAAGGCACGCCCGTGATGCGACCGCGCCTGCTGACACATGGTCTAGCATTTTGCGCATGCGCAAGGGACCGCCCCTTATAATACAGCTAAGGTACTTTACGCTGGGTTGCCACTCAATATCTTGACCTTGGAACACGAGTTTCGGTGGTAGAAACTTTTGCAGGCCGGTCAGTATTGCTGATGTCTTGCTGGCATTAACGGCTATTCTCCACTTGTCCAGCCAGCCAGGCGAAGTGTCCAATAGTCGCTGCATTTTTTTGGCTGTTAAACTAGCTATGCGGGAGGAGGACATATAGGCGCTGTCGTCCGCGTAAAGGGCTAGGAGAACGTCTTCAACACCTTCAGCTAAACCTGAGTCACTAAGAGTGGGGATGTCGTTGGTGAATAACGCATAGAGCAGTGGCGATACCCCTGGTCTGATGGGTTTACGTGCTGACTGGTTGTTCTCGACCGAGACATAGAAGCTCCGTTTGTCCAGAAACGAGGCTATTACTCGCCCGAGCATCGGAGGGATGTCCGTCTCTATCAGCTTGTGTAAAAATCCCTCGTGCCAAACTCGGTCGAAAGCCTTCTCCATGTCGAGAAAGACTCCGACTGTGCGTCTGCCCTTGTTTAGCTCGAAGGCCATGTGATGGAGCACTCGTACAAGCTGAAGAGTGGTACTCTCTGAAACCAAACTGTTCAGGCCTAAGCTGGATATGCGGGGATATCCTAATAGTCTGGTCGAGAAGTGAGTTTTCTGCGAAAAATAGTTAGAACAAATTTAAAAATATGGGGTTTGGTATTTTGGATTCAGAATGTTATTCTGAAAAAGGGGAATTTTGGAATTTTTTTGCTATTAAATATTGCAATTGTTATTAACAAAAAACGAAGAGAGAAAAAGGTGGTCTCCGTTTTTTAACAATAACTTCAAAAATATTAAAAAAAGCTCCATTTTGAAAAAAGATTCTAAAAGAGGAGATTCATAAAAAAAGTCTTGACTCCCGAAATTGTAGTGCCATTATTTATAATAATAGCGTTCCGCGCGGCAGTTTCAACGTTGTGACGTCGCCGCCAAACAAATTAAGCGTCAGAAAATATTTTTTTTATAATATTTATTATCAATATAAAAATTTGCATAAATTATAGTATCATTATGACACTTGAAGGAATACAATCCAGCTTACAAAAAAATTTTAACTTGATTTTTGTTTAACTTATCCAATTGTTAATTAAGTTATTTTTCATGAACTTAAGATAACATAAAATCTATCATAAACTTTCAAATAATTTAGCTAAAAATCTTTTTCCTCTTGGAGCTTACTCTGATATACTCAATAAACAAGATTCCGGTATAAAAATTTATTAAAGTTTTTTTATTTGTTTATAATGATTTTTCTAAGTTAACAATAATGAAAAATCCGGAAAATGTAGTTAAAAAATTTTTTTTTACGAAACCTTTGATTTTCACTGTTTTTGTATCTATTTTTAACATTTCATTGCTTAGTTGAAAAATTTTTTACATCATTTGTTTAAAAAATTTTTATAAACAAATAGGCAAATTTATTATTTAAAAAAAAATTTTGTTTTGCCATTATATTGTCAAAGTGGAATAATGATTTTTAGAAAAAAAAAAATTTCTTAAAAAAAATTTTAATTGTTAATAACCGTTTTTTTTCATTTATCTGACCTATAAATTATTAATTAAGAAATCGGTTTTTTTCTAAAAATCTTAATTTCTTATTTTAAATAGAATTTAAAAAAAAACAATTTTTTTCAACAATATTTTCATTGTTTACTTTATAAACAATTTGTTATAAACAAATTCTGACTTTTATATAATTTTTTTTTCGTTACTAAGAAAAATTATAAATATAGTTATGTACATCAAATTAGTGAAAAAAAATTTTAAAATTTTAAATTTTTAAAAAATATAGAAAATTTTGGCACTACAATTTCGGGAGTCGAGACTTTTTTTATGAAATTTTCTCCTCTTTTAGAATCTTTTTTCAAAATGGAGCTTTTTTTAATATTTTTGAAGTTATTGTTAAAAAACGGAGACCACCTTTTTCTCTCTTCGTTTTTTGTTAATAACAATTGCAATATTTAATAGCAAAAAAATTCCAAAATTCCCCTTTTTCAGAATAACATTCTGAATCCAAAAAACCAAACCCCATATTTTTAAATTTGTTCTAACTATTTTTCGCAGAAAACTCACTTCTCGACCAAACTATAAGTAGAAGCAGGCGTTCGAACAGCTTGGCTAGATTGGACAGCAGTGTTATCGGTTGGTAATGTTCTGGGCGATGACGGCCTTTCCCCGGTTTCGGAAGAAAAATGATTTTACCAATCTTCCATGAAGATGGGAAATTTCCAGTGCGCAGTATCCCATTAAAGATTCGGGTGAGTGCCACCAGACCCTTTCTAGGCAGCATGATAATCGCTGTGTTTGGAATCTCGTCGGGACCGGGTGATTTGCGCTTATTAAGCTTAGAGGCCTCCTTCCTAACCTCTTTAGGCGAGATAAAATAATCACCTCTGAGTGGTGGGGCTGGGGCCGCGAGAAACTACTCTACGCGTTCTGTAACTCCTAACGTATGGACTGGGTCGATAATGGGGTTCGGCTTAAATTGGTCCTCAAAGTGGTCCGCAAAAAGTTCCGCGCGTTCCGCTGCGTGATAATGGCGAATGCCAGCGGGGTCGATGAGTGGACAGATAGGGGCAGGTGTTTTTGTAATTTGACGGGCCATAGAAAGCTGTGTCGTCCTGGCCCAGTCTGTTGTTCTGCGGGGATTGGGGAGCGGTTTACCAGTTGCGGACACTCCAAGGACCAATAAGATTGGCAGATGCTGAGTGTCAGTTTCGTGGAGGACCTCTAACGACATTGACCAGCAAATCTTATGGGCTAAGGCGATGTCTAGTACGTCCGGTGCGTGACTGTCCGTAGTGGGATAGTGCGTTGGTGATCCTGGACCGATGACTAAATAGTTTTTGCTCTCAGCATCTGCTTTTAGCAGATTGGTGTTTGGAATTAAAGTCCCCTAAAATTAGTGTGGGAGTGGCATCGCACAAAATATTTTCGATGTCACTAGGAAGGAAGGTGGTTGCTGGTGGCTTGTATGCGGCGAAGACTTTAAGCTCGACATTGCCAGCTTTTAGTTTTACACCTATAGATCGAGTGGATGTAAATTGGGGAAGGGAAAGTAATTCATGGATAAGGTCACGTCTAATTAATACAGCCGTACCCCTGAATACGGCCATATTAGCAGGAGAAATTTCGTCTCGCCTATAGGTGACGAAATTTGGAATGCGGAGCTCATTCTCACCTCGGAGTGCCGTTTCGCCCAGTAACACAATGTGAACATCGTGGTCCTGGACTAACGTTTATGTCCCCAGGGTTCCAGTACACAATTCTCAATTTAAGTCCTCGATGAGGCCCCATTAAATTCCCACGTGAGAATTGTGGTGAGTTGTGCCAATCCATTAAAAAGGGCTGGCAACGGATTTTGGCCGGCAGGTATGGCCTCTATGGCCGCGTTTAGTGCCGCTATTGCGGCTCTGGCTACATTAAGGGCACCAGCTTGCATACGAGGTGAGCCCTGATTATAATGAATGCGACTGTGGCGGCTAGTCGCGGGCGGCTGAGACTGCTGAGCAGCGACTGCACGTGGTTGCGGTTTAATAGGTGGCTGAGACGTTTTGGAGGGTTGCGGGGGTCTGCGAACTGGGGGGGGGTGGCATGGAAATATTGGACATAAAAGAATATGTGTCCGGTGCTACCGGAACAGTAGCCGGAACGGTTGTAGTGGGCTGGGTGCGGATTTTTTCCGACGTGGCCTCCTTTTTTTCCCGAGAGCTTGGGTTCTATCTGTTGGAGGGTTGGCGGGGGGCATTAAATTTGCGCCTGCAGTTAGGTCGTACTCCTGCCGCTGCAATTGTAGCAAGGGAGTGGGCGATGGCGGGGGTAAATTTGTTGCCCGCTGGGCTTTGTTACGAGGTAGCGGAGGATTGATAGTCACCCCCCTACGCCTCGCTTCACGCCTAAAAACCGGACAAGAGCGATTGTTGGCCGTGTGCGCCTTACTGCAGTTGGCGCATTTTAATGCGACCTTTTGTCGGTCGCATTCAGACGCCGGATGATCGCCGCCACAGCGCACACATTTTATTGGCCGGTGGCAGTTTGTGGAGGCGTGACCAAATGCCTGGCATCTATGGCATTGCGCTGGGCCTGGGTGAGAACGCCAGGCTTCAATAGATATGCCAGGCATGCTGAGCAGCTCGTTGACTGCATATAGTACTTGCAGCTCGGCATGAGTGTGCCTGTTAGGTCGGCCCCTAACTGCTGGAATTTGCCGGGTAATTTCAGTGATTTCCATCCCTTCGAGCGGGGTGGGGTTTGGACATTTCCTCCTAGACCAAAAAGTATAAAAGGAGACGCAATTTTCATACATTGTGGATTGCTTTGGGGTGGATTGCTTTGGAACGTGACCATTGTCGTAACCTTCGTAACCTTACTGTTCTGAGCATCTCGATTGTATGAGCGTACCTAGCCACCGTAACCATTGCATAGGAGACGCTCGTCACACAGTAACCATTGTAACGTTAGGTACAGGCAGTGGACGCAATAGTGTACGGACCCAAAGGAACATTGCTGACTCCGCGACGTTTTCATTGGGAAAACGATGACGGATCGCGCCTGATAACCGCGGAGGGTGCAGCTTAGCGCTTTTTGCACTCGGGCAGCCGGAGCTGTCCGTGGGGTCGCACATTTCCAATGCTCACCTTGAACCGACGCCGATGCAATGACGCGGTGACGTCACGACTTAGACGCCGACGCTGTTAACGCTCGTCGAAATGAGTGACAACAGTACACCCCACCGCCCACAACAAGCGCTTCCGACGCAGCAGTCGCGCCTCGAGGGAAAATCGCCGAGGACAGTCTATGAAAATGATTTGATCATTACTCGTAGACTTCAAAGTGCTGGCCTGCTCTCCGAGGGAATGCTACGATGGATGCAGGAATACCTCACCCGGCAACGGGATGAAATAGGCACTGCCAATCCACCAGAAACGGTAGAATCCACCCCGGACGCCGGCCCAGACCCTCTGAAGACGAGGACACCCCCGCGAAGCGCCGCTGCAAGATAGTGGACACCGTGGACCACTCTGACTCTGCCCCTATCACCTCCGCCTCAGACAAGAGCGAGAGCGAACGTGCGAGCGAGACAGAAACACAGCCCCCCCCGCCCCGCCTCAGCTGCCGCTGCCGCCCCGCCTCCAAAGCCACGCCCAGTCGATGCCAAGAAGGTCGATAAATCGATCCGCGACCTCCGCCTGACTCGCTCACGCTCCGATGCCGTTCCACGACATTCTTGCAGCGGTTCAGAGTCGGACCAAACCAAGCCAAACACGAAGCAATGGTTGAAGAAAGCACCTATCCCGCTCCCGCAAAGGGACCCAAAAAAGAGTCGCTCAAAAGCCAGCGCCGCGACGCAAAAACCAACACCGACGCCGACGCCGACGTCATACGCGGCGACCACAAAGATGCCGCCGCCCGCCCAACCCGCGCGGTCAAAATCATCCGCCCAACCGGCCATGCCAGTACAGTCGACGGCGACCGTCCATACTGCCCAGTCGGCTAATGCTATGGCCCAGTCACAACGAACAGAAGCCGCCACTGCAACCTCGTCGAGTCAACAGGACGCAGTCACAGCACGAGAGCCAAAGAAGCCACGCTACCCGCCACTTATTGTGGAACGTCTACCACAGTGGGCGGCCCACTTTAAGAAGATAGCGAAGGAACTGGGCCATAGACCGAACACCCGACCCTTTGGTGCAGGAGTAAAGTTTAGCCCAGCCGGCGCAGAGGAGTACCGCTACATACAGCACTACCTAACGAAGCTCGAACAAGAGGAGAAAATCAGCTAGTTTTTCTACTCACTGCCCGCCGAACAGAGCGTCAAGGTTGCGATACGCGGCCTCCCGGCAGATACAGACCCGGAGGAAATTGTCGCCGAACTTAACAACCGCGGATTCGAAGCTGAATACGCCAAACGCATCCAAGCGCGAAAAGGAAAGCCAGGCTGCATTTTCTTCGCGCAGCTAAAGCGTACCCCAAACCTACTGCCGGCGTTGTTTGAAGTCGACGAGCTTCTTCTGATGCCGGGAGTCATCATCAAAGCATGGAGGGGGAAAAAGGACCTGCGCAGTGCCATAGATGTCAGCAGTTTAGGCACTCCTCGCATAACTGCCATCGTCCGGTGGCCTGCGTTAGATGCGGTGACCCCCACCAAGCCCACGAATGTCCCCGACCCCGGGACGCTCCGCCGACTTGCGTCAACTGCGGAGGCCCACATGCAGCCAACAACACCACCTGTCCCGTGTTTCGCCGTGAGATGCGGAACAAGAAAGCAGGCACCGTCCCGCTCACTAAAATGGGGAAAACAACGATGGTGCAGATGACTGTGGAAGAGTCAGCGCCAGCTTCACTGATGGCCCCGGCAAATAACCCACAGCCCAAGTCTACCACAGCTCAGCCTAAGAAAAGGAGGGGTAAGAAGGGCACAAAGCCGACTGCAGCCGAAGACACAACCGGGACAAACAAAACTCCAGCCCCTACAGCAGCCATGAAGGATCAAAGCTACCTGACCACGTCCATCAACGTTATCCAAGAATTGCTGCAAGCAATTAAGACAGGCGGAAACGCAAAAGCCATCGCTCTCAAAGGTGTACTCCAACTCGTGGGAAGCCATGGGAAGTGAGCCTCTGAGGATATTACACTAGAACGCCTGCTCCCTACAGGGTAAAAGACGCCTGCTGCAGCTTTTCCTGGAGGAACACAGCGTGGATGTTGCACTTATTAGTGAGACCCACCTCCGGGAAAACTCTCCATATGCCATCCCGAACTACATCAGCTACAGGAAAGACGAGAAGAACGAGCAAGGACGAGCCATGCGGGGCTTAGCGGTGTTCGTTAAGAGGTGCGTCGTTCATCAACCACTACCACAGATAACCCTCTCATCGAGCCCTGGGAATAGAGATCCAGATTGCTGGCAAAATAGTCAGACTCTACGCAGCATACAGACCGCCCAACACGAAACTCAGAGTACAAGAGCTAAGAAGTCTGCTAGAGTCCGAATTTCCGACTATTGTTGCCGGCGATCTCAACGCCAAGCATCTCTCCTGGAACTCCAGTAGGATCTGCCCGCAAGGACGACTCCTCTTCCAAGACTCAGTGGAACACCAATATGATGTCGCTGGACCACAAGAACCGACCCATTACTGGCGAACGGGCGCGGATATCTTGGATGTCGTGGTCTACAAAGGTCTAAGAACACCGCCTACCCAAGAAGTCCTACAAGAGCTCCAATCAGACCACCGGCCCGTTCTTCTCACCCTGGATGAGCTCCCTGCAAGAGTGGTCAGGGCTTGCACGCGCCGGAAAACAGACTGGGGGATTTTCCAGAGAATCCTACAGGACACCGCTCCTCTCGGCTTTATGACCAACGCCGAAGAGGTCAACAGAGCAGCCGCATCCTTGTCGACGAACATACGAAGCGCCCTAGATAAAGCATCGCACACCATCTCACACCGTGGTGGGAGAAACCCTATCCCGGTGTGGATACAGGAACTAATACGCGAGAAAAGGAAGCTTCGTATGCAATGGCAGCGCACAAGATGCCCCACACTAAAAACCCAGCTGAACCGCCTCATAGCTAAAGTCAAGAGAGTACTCGATGACCACGCCGGAAGACCCTGGGATAGGCACGTCGAGTCCGTGGGCGATAATATTCCCTCCGTTCATCGCCTATGCCGGCAGCTGTCTACTAAACCCGATCCTGTCAGACCGCTGCTGGACAGCGATGGCCTACCCCATTTTGGCGCGCAAGAGCGATCGGACATTGTCGCCGAGTGTTTGGAGAAACAGTTCCGACCCAACACAGCAACGGACCAAGAGCATGTCAACGCAGTCGAGCAACACCTTCGGGATTACTTTACTGCACCCCTGCCAGCATCAGAAGACCCGATTTTCTTTTCGCCCGGCCAAGTTTTACGGGTGTTACAGAGAACCAAGCCGAAGAAGGCCCCGGGCGCAGATGGCGTAACAAACTCGGCCCTACGTCACTTACCACGCAAAACCATAGCAGCAGTGACAAGTTTGTTTAATGTCATCATGCGTACCGGTCAGTTCCCCGATGAATGGAAGCTCGGCGCTGTTATTATGCTGCCGAAGCCGGGCAAAGACTGGAGAAAACCAGATAGCTACAGGCCCATACAACTGCTCAGCATGATCTCGAAGGTGTTCGAAAAGCTCCTGCTGACGAAATTGCTGCCACACATTAGTTCCCGGTCGGAACAGTTCGGCTTCAGATCCGAACACTCGACAACGCTCCAATTAACCAGGGTACTGCACTCAATGACGACAAGCCTCAACATGAGACAGCAGACAGTTGCAGTATTCCTGGACATGGAAAAGGCCTTCGATAGGGTATGGCACGAGGGGCTGCTATACAAATTATCGACGTCTACAGCCCCACGACGCATCATAAGAGTTGTGGCCTCTTTTCTGCACAACCGCCGTTTTCACGTGGTAGTTGAAAATACTAAATCAAGAGAACGCTGCGTGGAAGCCGGTGTTCCTCAAGGAAGCTGCCTCTCCCCTGCCTGCTACGCCCGATACACCGATGACATACCGGTGCCGAAGGACGTCCAGCTGGCACTATACGCAGATGATGCGGCATTGTATGCCGCGTCAACAAACAAATATTACGCTGCACACAAGACGCAAAGAGCACTGGATGACCTGCCTTTATGGGTATCAAGATGGCGGCTATCGGTCAATGTCGGGAAAACGCAGGCCATTCTCGTTGGAAGAGCCAAGCACCCACCATTTCGTTTTCAACTGCAGGGCCAGAAGATTGAGTGGCAACATAAGGTCAAATACCTTGGCCTTACAATTGACCGTGGACTCACCATGGAAAACCATATTACCAACACAATCGAGAAATTGAAGGTGTCGCGAGCAAAACTACGCCCACTTCTTTCTTCGAGGCTCCCTCTGCGATCGAAACTCGGGATCTATAAGTCCTATGTTAGATCCCGCCTCACCTACGCAGCTCCGGCGTGGTATGCCCTAGCCTCGGAGTCCCTGAAGAAGAAACTCCGAGCCCAAGAAAACCAGGCCCTAAGGACTATCGTCGACGCCCCGCGGTACGTGAGGAACGCGACCATCCAGAGGGACCTCAAGTGGGAAAGCCTGGATAATTTCGTTCGACGGCTGGCCACATCAATGTTTGCGCGAGCGGACGAGTCGCGTCACGAACACCTCCGTGGCATGGCTCCGCTGCATGCGCGACCGCCAGACCGTCGAAGCAATAAGCAACCCAAACACAAAAAGACGCCCTGGGACTTATTAGAAGAGTCTACGGTCCAACGGACAGCTAGGCAAGGTGCCACTCAATCAACCTTTGCCACGTGAAAACGAAACCAACATCCTGTTCGCTGTAGCGGACAGCGGAAGAAACCACTGCAAAAGGGCCACAACTCTGACACAGTTTCCCCACTCTATTTAGTAGAGCGAGAAGAAAACCGCATCATCATACATTATGCAGTGAAAGTTCAACAGTTCCAGGAAAATAAGCAGTGAAGAAACCAACTGAAGAAAGAATATATGTCAAGAAAGAACCAACATTTTTATAACTCAAGATTACTTCACGAAAGAAGTAACATTTTTATAAATCAAGAAAATTCGTAGAAGTTAAGTAAAATCAGTGAAGCGTAAATTAAAATCACGATTTTAAAGAAAGTGTTTGTAATTTATAGATAAGTGTTTGTAAATTATATTTTTGAGAAATGTTAAATGTGTTGTCGATATAAGTGTAAATTGCGTTTAAGGCATTATTATAAGCTGTTCAAAGCAGAATCCAATTTTGTTTCATTTTTCAATTTCACAGTGGGCTTTTTCAGAGCCCACATTTCGATAAACCTACAGTCCATTAGCTCTACACTACAGAGCGTTAGTTATAAGATTTGAATCTAATGTATCAGTACTTAAAATATGGTGTGTTTGCAAACAATATAACGCGTAACCGTGGCGCTACCTAACATATTCTTTGTAAACTAATAACACGTATCATGAAGTGACATTCGATTTGATTCTTTATAATGTCTAAAAGATGGCAGTTTTTATATACTACTTTTTTAAAATTAATTTTATGCAAATAAACATGAGGCTGCTCTGTTTGCATTTCAAAAAATAAATATAGAAGAGTGTTCAAATAAGCTTATAATACATGGAAATAGTATATTATTTTTGTGTCGGGTTTTAGAGATATTTTTAAAAAATTTATATTATCACAACGAAGTTTTTTTATTTGATAGGTATATAAGATTCTGAGCATCTTTAAGGCGATGACTCGTGCTAAGTGATTGACGCTAGACGAATGCCCAACGTCTAGTCTTGTCGTACAAGCGCTTGTTGCCTGTGCTTATGTTGTCTTTGAACTCTAGTATGACTTGGGCAGTGCGAAAGCGTGTACTAGACTGACATAGCACGAAATCTCAAATCTAAAATCTAAAATTTGAAATCTGAAATCTAAAACGAAAATCACACCCTCTGAAATATGGTGTGCCGAACAAGTAAAAAGTTTAAAAAATTAGGCACAAAAAAAATAATTTTAACAAGTTTCTTAACTAATTTATAAATATTTTGCTGAAATACCTTGCTGATGCTGGTCTGTCTAGCAATTTACATACCTAGAATCTCCTTAGCAGCTTACAGGAAGGAGCTATCATGACAAATAATTGGTATGGTCTATGTAAGTAGGTTATAGTATATCAGCGAACTGATTCATGAGTCCGTGAATAAAATTAGCGAGGAGAATCGCTTTGCTCGGCGCCTGATTCTGAACCCCCAATTTTAAGCGAAAAATTTATACTTTTAGAGTTTCTTATACGTATGCTTTTAGTAAAATCATCCCACTGAAACCTCATACGAATTTTTCAAAGCTGAAAAAAGTAGATAAATATGATCTTAGATAGCGTTTTTTTTTAAATTTTTATGGTGGCCTCAACAAAAGAATACTTTATCTCTTATCAAGAGTTCCCACTGCAATACTTTCTTCATCGGTGAAATCAAGGTAATACCCCTGCCCTGCTCCCTTGACTCTTATTTCTTAGAAAACAATTATCTACTACTATATCTATGTGTACTTAAATTTTGATATGTATTTTTGTGTACGCAAAAATAATAATTATAAATACAAAAACATTACCCTTACTACTAACAATAATCTATATCTACACACTCATATATAAAGAAAAAGAGTAGATTTTGTAAGTTTGTTTATATGTAATCTCCGAAACCATTGTACATATGTACAATATTTAGATGGACATAGACTATATATTATGTATTAACAATTGTAAAATAGCGTTCGCCGGGCAAGCTAGTAATAAATAAAGAAATGCTTACGAAAACACGGCAACGGCTGGAAGGGTCAAACTCGTGCCAACAAGGAACACAGCTCCGGGTAGCAGCTCCATGGTCGCGATGTAAACGTTTGTATACAGAGGAACATAAATAATAGGTGTTAAATTCTCCATCGAAACTATCACTGAGTTTGCCTTTCCTAAAAAATATACAGGTAACGATATGTTTACAGAGGTGTTTGAAAATAACGGCTAAGTTAAATTCGTTGCTCGATTTTATCTCTATAGAGATATGCTAAGTTAAACATCGTAGGGCGTGGTTAGACATTGAATGGGTGACCGATCCAATGCACATTTTTCTGAGCTCATTCGTGGTTCGGAGAGCACCTTAGACTGTCTCGGTCATGCCTGTTGTCATCTAGTAGTAGCATACTAGCAGTTGTTAAGCGAAGTCAAAGGACTTATGAGGCTTGCAAACTCTGATATTTAACATTTTTTTTATATAGGAATCCTACCTAGACTAACAGAAGCCAAAGATAAAAATTACATGGATTATAGAGTTGCTATAAGGTATTTTGAAGCTTTATATTCTGGATTAAATCTTTAAAGATAGTTTTGACCAATTTCTCGTTACCGGGTCGTTTTACAATTTTGCATACACACTTTGAGGTTGCATCACAATAACACCCTAAAAGCTTTGTTTATCTAAATCAAATATTTAAATATGTATGAAAGCAGTTTTAACCTTTTTATGAGTTAAGTACTTATTAGTTTTATAATCATCACACAAGATATTTAAAATTATTAATTACTTCCAATTATAATAATTTGTTATAAATATTTACTTATAGTACAGAACCCAGGCCGTCGAATCGTCGAGTCCTCTGCCGACAACTGGTATCATTGGGTTCAGCACGATGTCTTGGATAAGAATAGACCATTTGTCGCGTTCTAAAGTGGTGTAGGGGGGAGGGAGGGTAGGGGAGAGATGCGGAAATCGGCTATCGGGGTTTGGTTAATTTCTCAATAGCCACTTATCCGATTTCAACAAATAAGGTGTCATATGATAGGTGATACAATGCTTAACATAACATATCCTACAATGGTTTCTGTATATACCATACTTTATAATATATTTAGAAAAAAAGCGAATTTTGATAAAACACTATTTAAATTTTATTAAATTGAAGCAGTAAATTGCATTAAATTAAAAAGTAATGTATTACTAAGAATTGGGCAATTGATACAGCTATATAATATTTTTTAATTCGGTTGAGTAATGATTAAGCTGTGACTGAATTTAAACATTTGGGTAACGTGACTAGTGCTGCGCATTATGCTATAGCGGGTTTTATTTTCTAGATTATTTCAATAACTACTAGAAGACTTATTTCGTATTGGTAATATAATTTATTTCTATAATCAATTATATAAATAAATAAAATATTAAGTATAAAATTTAAGGTAATTAATAATATGTCATATTATCATTTACAGTTTTACAAATATTTTGAATAACGAAACTCTGTAATTAATTTCTTATATTTTTTCAACTTCATATTACAAATAAAACAATACAGCCTTACGCTGGGTAATAACATAATAAACAATGTTTTAGGTTAAAAAATGACATAAACGCCTTCCAATTAATTCAGTTTTAATTCTTCCAAACATTTTCATCATCAACTTTTTAATAGCTTTTTTTATTAAACTATCTTTAGCTAAATTAATCACACGTTTTGGAATTTTATTGTAAAAATATAAACTTTGTATTGCAAAAGAACTATGTATTTTCTAAAGACGACATTTTGGAATACCAATTTATCCTTATTCCTTGTATTAACACTGTGTAGGTACACTATTTTAAGCAAATAAATGCCAATGTTTGCGTTGCGTTCCCTAAGACAATGTCCCAATTTACAGACTGACTGTAATAGGCAGGTGCTCTCCTACTTCTACTAAAATAGTTAACCAGAAATATGTATAACATATCGGTCTAAATTCAAAATATCTATTGGATGTATTTGATGTGACATCTTGAGAAATTATTGAACTGGTTAAAAAAAAACTGAAGCCATATAGCAAACATGATATCAGCTGCAAATCTTTTAGAGATATTTGCACAGTGTTGCCATATGTACGGATTTGTCCGTACACGTACGAAATTTAGAACAATTTCTCAGAACACTTCCCATTATACAAGCGGTAGAACACACACAGGGAGGCAAAGTCTCTTCTCAGACTTTAAGGTTCGATACGGCTTGTTAGATTGGGATCGTCGAGTATTCTCACAGCCCGTCGTTGAACCGAGTCAAAAGGTCAAGCTGGTATTTGGGTGCACCCGTCCAGAAATGGAAGCAATACTCCATATGGGGCCGGATTGGTGACTTGTAAAGCAGCGACCTCAGCCCTGAAGTGAAGTACTGCTTTAGTTTGTTGAGTACACCAAGTTTTTTGGACGCCAGCTTTACCTTGTCTTGCAAATGATCTCAGAACTGAACATCGCTGGAGATTCATCACCTAGGATCCCAATGCTCTTGGAGATGGAGAAGGGAGTGTTCTGGGATCGTGAGACCACAGTAAATGGAATTTTCTTAGCGGTGAACGCGCAGACTTGTGTCTTCTTATGGTTGAATCGGACCAAGTCTTCCCGTCCCCAGTCAGAGACCTTGGTCGGAGTGGTCTCGACTTGAGACACAAGTTTTTTACGATTTTTCTCCACATCGGAACGAGAGATGTTTGCACGGCCCGTGTAATAAGTGCCTCCAGTGCTTTCATCTGCATAGTATTGTTGATGTCTAACATTTCATCGATATGCAGTAGAAACAGCGCAGGAGACAGAACAGAGCCTTGCGGGACACCAGCATTATTGTCCATGCTATCAGAGCAACTCCCGTCAACTACTACGTATGAGTCTGCCGGACAAAAAGCTAGCCACCTATTTGCACCAACTCTTAACTCCGTAAGATGGCAACTTCGATTGTAGACTCCGGTGCCAGGCCCGATCGAACGGCTATACTGTGTCCAGGCTACATGCCAATGCCTCCCTCTGACTCTCAATGGCTAGTGCCCATCGGTGTGTGAGATACACCAGAAGGTCACCAGTCGAGCGACCGTGGCGATAGCCATATTACGGTCGCTGACCAGGTCGTGTTTTTCTAGGTATCTTAGCAGCTGCGTATTGATCATACGCTCCATCACCTTGGAGAGGAGAGAGGAAATAGAGATTGGCCTGCCATTTGGTGGATCTAATCTATCGCCCTTTTTGGGCATCGGGTGCACATTCGCAGTCTTCCATAAAGACGGAAATTGCCTCGTGTGGTAGGAGAGCGCAAAGAGGCGCGTGGTTACAGAACACAACTGTTTAAGCACCACTGCTGGTATAACGTCTGGCCCACTCGACTCATGAACATCTGTATAAAGCAATAACTGCCGGACCTCCCTTTGTGTTATGGAGATTTGTGGCATGGTCTTACCTCACCACGATATAGTAGTTTGTACAGCGCCTTCGTCGTTCATATTCAAGTTTGAGGCAAAGAGACTACCAAGTAGATCGGCTTTCTCTTTAGCACTGCGGGCCAAGTCACCACCGGTCTTACGTAGTGGAAAATGGTCATAAAAATGGATTATTAATTATAAGACATCGGTGTCAAGGGTGTGCACTATCAACTTTTCAAATCCCAAATGTTTTACAATCTATACCATAAGGAACAAATCGTGGGTAAGCTTCCTCATGATAGGATTGCAAGTAATCAATATAACGATGGGGGTTTGCTCACGACTTTGACTTCTAGGAAATCTTCAGAAGTCAGTTCTTCGTAATTGGCGTCAAGCTTCAAGGCTTGTTTAGTAAATCCTATGGACACACATAAGTAATGAAACGATCCCCCTTCCTGGTCAATGGAATCTATCAAATGCCCTCGTTTTGAACGAGTTCTGGATTTGATAGATACCTTCTTATACTGATCATACAGGACAAAAATACTTCGACATTCTATTTTATTGAAATCCTAAGGTAAATGCTCATAAGAATACGTCACTGAAATCACCAAAAGTCTTTGTACTTTTTTGTTTTCCAATAACTTGTATTAAAACAAATCCACGTAAAGTTTACACAAGGCAAACACCTCCTTGAATCGTTGGATACCATTTTATGTTTCTTTTCTGACATTTGCGCTATCTTTAGACTGGCAAATAAGGCAAAGATTCCTAATTCCATGTTTACTTGCTAACTGATATATACATTGGTATGTAACTTAAAGTGTAGAATAAGTATGTATTATTTATTAAGTTTCTAACACAACCAAATAAAACTAATTAGGTACATACACAGCTACTACGGTGCACAAACAGAGCGAGATACTGAGTGATTGACGTGCGTGAGACGTCGTCGTTGAGCTGGCCATTCGGACAATCTCCGTCTCGGTCGTCGCGAGCTCGCCCGGGATATCGGTGATAACTTGGTTATTTTCTGACCGAGTTTCAAATTTAAAAAAAAATTCTCAAGCTAAAAAATGTGACAATTTTATGTAGTTCCTGAGTTTATACCTGTCTATGTCATTTACTGCTTCAGTTCAACAAAACTAAACATACATTTGTTGGAAATTCCCTTTTTTTCTGAATATTAAATAAACTATGGTATTTACAGAAATTATTGTAGACATGATATGTTAAGCATTTTATTACCTATGATATGACACCTTATTTGTTGAAATCGGATAAGTGGTTATTGAGAAAATAACCAAACCCTGGTACCCGGTTTCCGCGTATTTTCTCTCCCTCCCTCCCCCCTCCACCACTTTAGAACGTTACAACTGATTTATTCTTGTTCAGAAGATCATGCTGAACTCAACGATACCAGTTGTCGGTAAAGGACTCTTGAGTCCGACGGGAATCGTCATTTGACGACTTTCTTAAAAGCGGCTTCCGTACTATTAAACAAAAGGAGAACTCACGTTTCTTCTATTGAAACGAGAAAATAAATATTATCAACAATAAAATTGTACATTAAACTACAAAGATCATGATGATAAAAGGTGCGTTCTGTTCATTGCTTCAATGCGTTTAATGTCAAAATCCAGCCAAGTTAAAAAGACATAAATTTTGTGTGGCACACGGTACACATCTTGGCTTATTCACTTTGGATGGATTATTGACATTAAACGCATAATGTGCATAATGTCGGTCAACAAAACGCCATTAATGTATTCTACAGCAACGACTCAGCTCATCAATTATGTACGAAGGCAGCAGTAAAACATAACGAATTCTTAGAATAAATATTAATAACTTGTTAGTATTCAAAGTCACACAGAACGTTTGCCGTTTAAAGGTATCCACACTTGATTTGCATACCAAAATACTGCGACACTACACTGAGCGATACAGAGAAATTTAAAAAAAAATTGCTCCGCTACCTCCGATAATCCGTTGCCGAGCAATAAAAACTCTAAAAATTATCCGTATAAACGCTACTTTGTAGTACAGCAGCGCACGAGCTCGGTTGGCGTGTTGCTGGTTTTACTGCTATGGACAACAGTATAGACGGATTTAACCGTAAGACAATTTTTAGCAGTGTATCAACTGCATTTTTGCAATGCAGTCTTCAAAAAAGTTCATACATCTTAGCAAGCCACGACTGAATAACCTAAAAAGAAGCAGGAATCCTTAACGTCAGCGTTCGTACAGCAAGCACACTTTGATGTGATCAATTTATTTGCTGGCCCAGCACATGTGCACAACAAGTTAGTAGTAGTATTTAGGAATACATCAATATTTTCCGAAATAATATTTGACTCGTTATTGTAATCAAAATAAAGTCAAAATATTTATTTCGAATGCCTGAATGAAAAATAGTATTTTTTCAGAACACAATCCTTTGTATCTATTAATTAATATACCACCCCAGTCAGAGATAGAACTGACACCGACTTATGGCAAATAGTTAACAGTACTCTTCACATTTTATTTAACTAGGTAACGATGAAGGCGCTGTACCACCTACTATACCGTGGTGCGGTAAGACCATGCCGGAAATCTCCATAACGCAGCGGGAGGTCAGGCGGGCGTTGCTCTCTCTAGACGTTCATAAGTCGAGTGGGCCAGACGGTATACCAGCAGTGGTGCTTAAGCAGTGTGCTCCTGAGTTATGTACTGTACTCACGCGCCTCTTCGCGCTTTCCTACCACACTAGGCAATTTCCGTCTTCATGGAAGACTGCGAATGTGCACCCAGTGCCCAAAAAAGGCGATAGATCAGATCCATCGAATTACAGGCCTATCGCTATTACCTCTCTCCTCTCTAAGGTGATGGCGCGTGTGATCAACACACAGCTTCTAAGATACCTAGAAGTACACGATCTGGTCAGTGACCGTCAATATGGCTTTCGCCACGGTCGCTCGACTGGTGACCTTCTAGTGTATCTCACACACCGATGGGCACTAGCCATTGAGAGTCAGGGGGAGGCATTGGCATGTAGCCTGGACATAGCGAAGGCGTTCGATCGGGTCTGGCACCGCGGTCTTCTATCGAAGTTGCCATCTTACGGAGTGCCCGAGGGTTTATGCAAATGGGTGGCTAGCTTTTTGTCCGGCAGACGCATACGAACCGTAGTTGACGGTAGTTGCTCTGATAGCATGGACATTAATGCTGGTGTCCCGTAAGGCTCTGTGCTGTCTCCTACGCTGTTTCTACTGCATATCAATGACATGTTGGACATCAACAACATACATTGCTATGCAGATGACAGTACTGGAGACGCTTTTTACACGGGTCGTGCAAACATCCCTCGTTCCGTTGTGGAGGAAAACCGCGGAGAACTTGTGTCTCAAATCGAGACCACACTGTCCCAGGTCTCTGACTGGGGACGGGTAAACTTGGTCCGATTCAACCCTACAAAGACACAAGTGTGCGCGTTCACCGCTAAGAAAACTCCATTCACTGTAGTCCCACAATTCCAGAACACTCCCCTCTCCATCTCCAAGTGCATTGGGATTCTTGGTGTCGACATCTCCAGCGATGTTCAGTTCCCAGATCATTTACAAGATAAGGTGAAGCTGGCGTCCAAAAAACTTGGTGTACTCAACAGAGCGAAGCAGTATTTCACGTCGGGGCAAAGGTTGTTACTTTACAAGTCGCAGGTTCGGCCCCATATGGAGTACTGCTGCCATCTCTGGGCAGGTGCACCCGGATACCAGCTTGGCCCTTTTGACTCGGTTCAACGACGGGCTGTGAGAATTGTCGACGATTCCAAACTCACTTGCGGTATCGAGCCCTTAAGTCTGAGGAGAGACTTTGCCTCACTGTGTGTGTTCTACCGCTTGTACAATGGGTTGTGTTTTGAGGAATTGTTCGAAATTATGCCCACGGCTACTTTCTACCATCGCACCGCTCTCCATCGGCAGGGAATTCATTCTCACACTTTAGAACCGAAATGGTCGCGTACAGTGCGGTTTCAGAGAAACTTCCTCCCGCGAACGCTTAAGTTGTGGAATGAGCTCACTGCCAAGGTTTTCTGCAAGGACTACAGTATGGAGTTCTTCAAGAAAGAAGTTATTAGATTTCTGAAGGGTCGGCAACGCGCAAGTGATACCCCTGGTGTTGCAAGCGTCCATAGGCTACGGTGACCGCTTACCATCAGGCGGGCCGTAAGCTTGTTTGCCACCTTAGTGGTATAAAAAAAAAAAAAAAAAAACGGCCCACCTGATGTTAAGTGGTCACCATAGCTTATGGCCGCTTGCAACACATAAGGAATTACTCGCGAATTGCCGACCCTTTAAAACTCTAATTTCTTCATTCTTAAAGAACCCTATACTGAAGTTCCTAGCCTAAATCATGAGTAGCCAACCTTTTTAACAGCCGGGCCAAAGTTTAAAAATAATAATAAAATAATAAGCAAAAACTATACTTAACTTTACATTTTATAAATTATAAGAATAGTAGCATCGCTTATCTAATATCGACTGCTGTCATATGACAACGGCTAAACGCGCACTCCGAGGAACAGATGAGCTTAGGCTTTTGTGACATTAGCAGTCACCTTTTCGGTGACCGACCCTATCCAACGTTGCTTAACTCAGCAGATTGTTGGCAGTAAACGAACTCTACTCGAGCTCCTTAGTATGTTGAAAAGGTTTTTCAGATTAATAACATAACAAATTACCCAATTCCTCCTGTGTGACTAATTTTGATGCGATTGATCTGGCAGCCAACTGTGACGTTCCGCTCAACATCTCAACAAGAGGAGCTGAAAATGTAAAATTAATATTAGAAATACAAAACAGAATATCTATCATCAACCGAGTATGGCTTAGTAATAATTTAGTGTATAAAATTGAAATAACAAGTAATATAGATGATAATTAAAATAAAATAAATACACACAACACAGATTGCTCAGACCCCAAACTATGAGACACTGTTGAAAGTGTAGGTACAAAGATAATGAAGGAACACACTATGCACGAGAAACACTAGCATTCCAGGATTTAAACTAATGGTGCCAATCAATGACGTTGAAATTTAACAGTAAGTTAACTTAAAATTTAGCAAAAGTTATTAAGATAATTTTTAAAAAAAGTTGTTCAACAAAATCATTGTTTATGAGTGATCTTTATTTAAATAGTTAACTAGGTAAGCAAACCATGCTTTGCTAACCACAGCAACTCTTGGGAACTTGGGAAACTCCTGTTCCGTCAAGAAATTCGGTATAAAAACGTAAGTAAAACAATTTCATATACAAACATAAGCAACATTAAGTAAAAATTTCTAGTCAATCCATTGACTAATATTTGAGTTTTGCGGATATAAACATCCCGAAGCTGATTGTTTATATATAAAGGTTATATTAAACGTAATGATACAAACCAAGATAGAAAATACTGCCGTTAGTTGCGAAGCAGAATGCAATTGACCCAGCAATTTTGCTGACCGTAGCAATTATTCCAAGTAGAGAATCATCCCATTGCCACATTTTGCTTAATAGCGTCACAGAACCAAGGGTGCCTTTAATATAGTAAGGGAATAAAATAAGTTTTAATCGAAATACCTAAGTAGGTGTACAATGAAATTTAATAAAAATAATAAATAAATATAAATATTCCTTGTCACAGTGCCACCTGGTCCCAAACTAAGCGAAACCTATATTACAGATACAAATACTGCAATTTTCGACTAACAAAGATTATTAGCTTTCCATGAAAATTCTAAGGTGGCAAACAAGCACACGGTCCACCAGATGGTAAGCGGTCACCGTGTCCTATGAATGCTTGTAACACCAGGGGTATTGTAACGGGCCGTATATTACTTAATTTTATTTCATGTTCATTATTTGTTAGCGACTATTTAAAACTTACAAAAGGTTAAAATTTAAAAAAACATTAGCCACGAGTGGCGTGATGGAGAAAGCTTACAATAAACAAGAAGCGTCAATAAATTCTAGAACTTAATTACTAGTCAGAACCATTCTCAAAAATGCACATTTTTGCTTGGAACAATGTAAAAACTAAAGATTAATAGCCATCGTACATGGCCGTTCGTGGAAGTTTTGCTCTAAGCTCTGTACGTGTTGAAACCATAGCGTAGTTCCTAGGAAGGACGCGATACAGTAGCGTATTTAGAATTGTATCAAATTGAAAAAAAAAATAGATATAATTAGAATAGTATTGAAAACCAACTGCTTGCTTGAAAACGAGCTTAGCTTGTACTTACTTCTGAACCTTAAATATATATATAAATTTTTACTACTACAACACTTACACGATAACATTAAGGGCGCTCTTATAATAAATACTTGACACGAAATCACTAGCATTATATATAATTATATATATAGTTGTAAGATATGTGTGAAAAGAAACCTAGTTGATAAGTCTATCTTATATAACTAGTTAGTTATAGGCATGTTAAACTAATAATAAGCCAGAACCTAAAAATGGATTACTAAGGATTTGTCCAAATATTATGCATTTTCAGTACTTACTACCAGGACAGCTTACTAGACAGATACTTTATTTAGAAAATATATAAAGTATCAGAGAATTCCGATATAACTCGTTAAAGAAGATTTAATAATCCTAACTGCAAGTCCTTCACTAAAGGCAGTATAAAGTTAAACAAACGGCTTATCTGGTTGCAGACAGGCAAGACGGGGATGGTTAAGGAACAAAAGATAGGAGGGGCTACGTACTAGGTCAAGACTAAAATGAAACTGGACCCTACTGTTAGCAAGATAGAGTCGTGTAAATACTAATGTGTACCTTGAGTCTGTTTTAGTATGGTAGAAGCGCCGGCGACGAAAACGGGACCAGAGAAGTCAGTCAGGTCTGAACCTCTTCGGATATCGATCGTTTTAAATTTAGATCTAATCGTGAGTGTCAGTGAAATCGTAAGCCAAGGCAGCCAGTGAAAGGACCAAAGTTGAGTATAATTGAAATATTATTTGATTTGGTTTAGATTTTTAACCATAAAATTGTACTTATGGAAATTTTAATAAGCATTTGCACTTCATCCTACTGACAATCTAAATTGTTATCTTAATATTTTTTTTATTTAGTATCCAATTAATTAGCTTTGGTAGTTGGTTATCCAAATAATCAACAGAAATATAGTGTGTGACTAATACGTAGATAACGTTAGATTACTATATATCCGTGATTAGAATTTGAAATTTATTTTGTTTGTTGAGCGGATATAATTTTGAATGTAGTACAATTATCTTCTCCCTTCTCCCTTCTAAGAGTCTTGTCCCTGAATAGGACCGTGTAAGAATAAAGCTCTCCCTTCCAGAATCTGTGGACTGAGGGCGCTGTTGTACCTTAGGAGCAGCCAGGGAAAGTCCTAAGTTCTGATCAATGAAGCTTAGCTTATTACAGCTATAAACATCTCTCAGTAGATCAAATATATACACCTTAAAACTGACCATTTTCAGGGACACTCTTAAACTACGAGCACTGGAAAAAGGAAAATATACAAGCTTGAGCAGAGAGAAGGAATGACGAATATTAAAGAAACGGCTGAACGTGCACTTACAAAGTTTTAAGAGGCAGGCAGGCGTGGTACCACAATCAAAACAACCAACTGTATGTGAGTAATTCATTCGTTTTTCTGCTTTGTTACTTTTATGCGTATGTACGGGGCGTAGAGAAAAACACAACATAGATACCTAATTTTTCTAAAACTAAAATTATAAACTAAAATTTAAACAATAGGCGATCAATAAAATAATCATATCGATTTGGCCACCATTTAAAAACAAAAGAAATTAAATGTTAGATAGGACGTCATTAACGCGTTATATCGCTTTAGTCCAGGTAGGGGACCTCCACAGTATCACTCGCGCGTTGCGACCCTTCCAAAAAACTTCTTTCTTGAAGACACCCATACTGTAGTTTTTGTACTGTTGGTTTTTGGTATCGAATGAAAGGAGATAAACACATTATAAATAAACGAAATACAAAATAAGGAAAGGTAGTATATTCATAAAATAAACTTTATTTTATTTGTAAACTCGAAGTCTTGCTCGGAATTTCTCTTTAGTAATTAAACTAGTTACATAGTATTTAGAATATTGTGACGTTCTCTGTTCTGTGCAATGTTTTATCATATGAAGTCACGACATCTGATAGACATGTTGTCGATCAATCAATTTAGTGCGACTCAGAAATATTGCCACACCATACCGAGCGATACGGAGCATTTTGAAGAAATAACTTGTAATTTGGTCTACTACCTACGGCAGTGTGCTGCCAAGTAATCGTTATTCAAACGATTGCCTGTCTAATCGCTCCTTAAGCGTTATAAAATTAGATTATTTGTGATATACTTTCAAGGTCGAATTTTTACTTTAGTCCAATGTAATCCTAAGTGATAACTAAGGTAATATGTAACTTAGAATTTCTCAAAAAATATCATATGTGTTAAACAAACCAACCTATAGTGTGTATTATAGTGTAATAAGACTGATATATGCCGTAGTTTACTTCATCCCAGTTATATCTGTATCTTGTTGTCATATACATTACTGTTAATTCACCTGAAAAAAATATATATATATATAAATTATTTTGTTCTACAGCAGTTTGAAACATTAATTTAATAATAATACGTATCCACATAGCAATGCGGCTGCTTATCAGTGTCATGCTAGATTACGATACGATGCCGTGTTGCTCTCTATGCGGATATCAGTCAGCAATATGTCAATAGGTGACCGTACTTGAATATTTCTACAGCAATCCAATAAGTGCTACTACTACCTGTTTAAAGGTGGCTGCTCTGCCCTTGCATTATGTAAAAAAGTATTACAAACCATCTTAATAATTTTATATCTAATACCGCTTTTGCCATACTTACAAAGTGTATTCCGTGGTCATTATCATTTCATCAAAGCGGGTTTGACAACTTCTAGGTTCCAAAACATGGCTGTTTAACTAACACCTATAGAGTATCTGACACTATTTTGATAGAAAAGATTGCGACCTTTGGTATTGCTGGCTCCTTGCTGAAGTGGTTTTACTCCTACTTAACTAATAGATTTTTTCATGTAGTAGTTAACGGTTAGCAATCAGACCAATAAAATATAACATCAAGAGTCACCCAAGGATCCCATTTGGGGCAGATACTTTTTAATATATTCGTAAATGACATCCCTAATTACCTACATCATTGAACTTCTTTTATGTACGCCGACAATCTAAAATTAGCAAAAGTTGTAAGTTCTAAACAAAGTATAGAATTGCTACAAGAAGATCTAAACAATCTTTTTCAGTGGTGTAAAAATAACAATATGAAACTTATCTCACACAAATGTTACCACATCACTTTTTCGAGGAAACTAAACATCATTATCTCCACATACCACATAGACAATAGTTACCTCAAGGAAGTAGATTGCATAAGAGATCTTGGAGTTTTATTTGATAAAAAACTAACATTTATACTACACATTGATCTGATAATCAAAAAGGCTTCGTCGATGCTCGGATTTGTAATAAGAACCTGTAAAGTTTTCCGCCAACCCTGAACTAAACTATACTTTACAATAGTCTTGTACGTAGGATCCTTGAATGCGGGCGTTCTGTGTGGAGGCCACATTATTCCGTATATGCTTTATGATTGTAAAGCTTGCAAAAAAGGTTTCTGTGACATCTTGATAACGGTCAAGCGAAGAAAAGCAACACCTATACTCATAGGCTTGAAAAATTTGGAATGGTATTATGATATTCTTGCACAAAATCATTAGACACAAAATAGATTGCCCACAAATTCTACAAAACTTCCATTTTAAAATTCCAATTAACTTTCCAAGGAAGCCTTTGACTTTATTCTCGCAAGCTCGATGTAGAACGTCTCTTGGCGCAAATTCACCCGTAGCAAGACTAAGCAAACTTTATAACCAGAACAGCAATGTCTTAGATCTTAATCATGTCACAATAGCAGAATTTTGTAGAGCTGAAAATAGTATCGTATAACTTCTAATTTCCATTTTACATAAATTACAAAAAATACTTTATTTTTCAATTCAATGATTATATTTTTCTAATTCTTCATATATTTAAAATTTTATAACTTTTATTTTATAATTAATTATGTAACTCTTAATAATTTTAGAATATTATGTTGTGATTGGTTTTTTCGCTATAAAATAAATTTGCCAAACTTAATTTTAGTGCATGCTGAATTTACCCATAAGTAGTTGTCAATTAGTTTTAAATTGTGTCTGTGTACCTAAGCATTATTATTGTTACAACTGTCGGTAGATCAATAAATATATAAAAAAAAAACACCTCACTAGGTTAAATAAAGGGCAGAGGAGTATAATCAGCCTCTAGAAAAGGCTTATACGTTAGCCTTTAATACAGCCAACTGATGGATAATATAGAAGGTCAATAAAGATACCTGTGTTGATTAAATATTCTTTAGTTATGAGTTTCTTTGTTAACAATATTTTTTTTAAATTTTATGCAACTTTTACTATCGCCCTTCAACTACGCAGCAATAAATTTTTTTCCTGTAAGAAGATATCTGTGAACTCATTACGTTATAGGCTGGCCTTAAGTCTATAAGTAACGGTAATAAACTACTTTTGCAAGTTTTATTCCGTGATTAGAATACTTTTTTTTTATTTGTTTCATTTAAGATAACTATTATTGTAATAAAATGAATATATTAAAACACCTTTTTGCTCACAATAGGTACATCAAACACCAATCATAGACGTCAATCCTTTCCTGCCAATTTATCTAAAATAAGGAATAACAGATTTTGTATCCAAACAGTTGATTAAAAATATAAACAAATGGACACAAGATTGGCCAAAAAAGGCAAGTAAACTAAAATAAATTAATTCACTGAAGAGTCGTTTGGATAATTAACTTATGAGTGATGACGCTCTGACACTTACCTATCTGAAATTAACTTTAGTGATAAAAGCGGTTGCAAAAAAATCATCGATATGCTCGATTTGTCATCAAAAACGTCAAATTGACTTTGCCTTGTGTAAAATAAGAGGCTTAACACCGATTATTCTTATTCTAATATTCTCGGGTTGATGAAGTGAAACTTAAGTATTACAAACATAAACTTTTCGAACGCAGCCTGTGCGTTGGCAGGTTCACACCTAACAAATAACTTTTGACTGTTTTCGCCAATTAAATATAAAATGCAACTTGTAAATAATAGCACGTATGTAAATCAGGAAATTAAATTATCAGCAGAATTGCAGGGCCTGACTGCAACCTTTACTATTGCATCACAAACAAATGTATGCGCGTAGCTAGAGAAGAGCACGCACTATTATGTAGGTATTTAAGCTTCAATTAATTTATTGTGGCCCCTACGTTCTCTCCGGGTTGTGAGAGATCGTGGTTGTGAATTTGATGCATTTCCGCCTCAATTCTGTCCATTTCGTGGCGCCACTGTCGCGTACACGTGGTTAAGTCAAACGAATGCTCCCGCTCACCGTCTACTTACCAGTGTGCACCATTTCTTTTCGTCATTGCGTCGTTGGATTTTGTCAGCATCGGTACCGCCTCGCAAATTAAAATCGGTTACGGAATTAAAATATTGATATTAGTTTAGAATAAAGTATTATTTTAAGTAACCGTGATTCTGTGACAATAGTTAAGCCGTTTGGCGTCGCTTTTGCAATAGACTATTCTCTGGAGATCCGCGGAGTCCCGTGTAATGTCGTGTTCAAAGACCGCGATGTAACAAGTGCGAATCCCTCAAATGCGAGCTGGCCACGCTAGCGCCGCACCGGTTTCAGCAGTATCGCAGCAGTGTACAGTGACAGGCCACAGCGGCGCGATAGCGAGCGCTCGGTCGCTCCAATTACTGCGCCAAAAACTCCCGTCGGACAAGCCAAGTGCTTGTCAAGAATAACGCGTGGAAAACGAGGTTTGGTCTATTGAGTGCTCAGGTTAGTACTTTCACAGATTTTATCAGTCAATCTGTAGCTTCAGTTACCGGTCTTCAAACGTTCTAAGGATTCCGAGGAAATTTAGTAATATTAATACTTTTGTGACTTTAGAACTGTTTATAGGATAAAACAAGAGTTGCAAAGCAGAATAATTTAAAATTTGCATTGGAGTAATTAAAATCTTATGTTTCTTTAACAGAAATGGTAAGATTTATCTTATATTAATGGAAATAAAATTTTAAAATCATATGGCCGCTCCAAATTTTAGGAAATAAGACTCAAATTATGATGATCATGATAACATTCTTGGCATTTGATGTAATTTTTGAAGATATTTCGCTTTTTTTTTGAGCTTTGCCACACATGTCCCATTGGCATCTAACAAGTTTATATTTGAAATGAGTCAATATTATAGCGAATCCTAGCAAAAAAATCCTATTTACAATAACTGGATTTCGCAATGAAACTACACTAACGAAAATTGTTTAAATCCTTATAAAATACGGGTTTTCTGTAATGACTTACAATCATATTAAAGTTGCAATGCTATGATCGATAAATACTTGTAAATTGGTTTCAATTATGCAATAAAAATAAACTACCCTCAACCGAGTAGGTACTTACTTACGTCCAAAATTGCATAAATATAATGAATTAACCTATAAGATGCTAGGAACCCGTGTTAATCATTATAATCCCCGAGTGTTCTTTTTTCCTGAAAAGGGCAAACGTATGTAGTTACATTTAACATTCCGAAATAATTCTTTTGAAAAAGAAGATTAGTAATCAGAGCAAAATGTACAATTAACAGGATTAAAATGAGAGGATCTACCTTTCAAGATATTTAGTCTATTTCTATTTTTTGGTACATTAACGAATTTGGTAGCAGATTAATATTATACAGTCTACGAAGATAAGGGTTTGGCAATGAATTTGATTGGTATTGTTTTTTGATAGTGAATCCGATTACGAGACGTTGTTAATTTTATGAAATTCTAATATTAAACATGTAAAATAAGTCCTTAATACAAAGAAGACAATCAAGGGGAAATTTTTGTTTTGAAATTTTTTGGAACGCAAGGAGTTGCAGATTTTAAAAGGAATAGAATTCTAAATATAGGACGAGTGACCAGGGCGTGCATTTTTTCAGGACGGTAAAGTCCCTCCTGGGAAGTCTGAATTTTACAGCATTTATATTCTGGCCGTGCATTCTTCCAGGAGGGTAAAGTCCCTTCTGGAAAGGCTCAATTTGATGAGTGTTCAGAGCTTGCACTCTTACAGGAGGGTAAAGTCCCTCCTAGGAAGTCTGAATTTTATAGCATTTGTATTCTGACCGTGCATTCTTCCAGGAGGGTAAAGTCCCTCCTAGGAAGTATCCCTCCTAGAAAGTCTGAATTTTACAGCATTTGTATTCTGGCCGTGCATTCTTCTAGGAGAGTAAAGTCCCTTCTAGAAAGGCTTAATTTGATGAGTGATCAGAGTCTGAACTTTAGAGTATTTGTATTCTGGTCGTGCATTCTTCTAGGAGGGTAAAGAGTCTCCTAAGAAGGCTCAATTTGACGAGTGATCAGAGCTTGCACTCTTCCAGGAGGGTAAAGTCCCTCCTAGGAAGTCTGAATTTGACAGCATTTGTATTCTGGCCGTGCATTCTTTCAGGAGGTTAAAGTCCCTTCTAGAAAGGCTCTATTTGACGAGTGATCAGAACCTGCACTCACCCAGGAGGGAGTCCCCTGTAGGGAGACCATATTTTGTGAATTGGTCGTGCCAGTCAACATACGGTCAGTGCTGGAGAAGATGGCCGGATAGTGGAATAAAGGACAAAATTATTGGCATTTGAATCAGAATCAACGAAATACAACTTTAAGATCCTTATACAATCAGAAAATCAGTGTAAGCTGACTTAAAAACACTTGGAACCAAACAACCTGCTGTCATAAACACTTATTGACTTTTTGCTAGTCCTTGTGGCTTTAAATACCCTACAGGAACATCGAATACAGAGGAAATCCTCTACCAAAATGATACCTGTTTTCACACGCTGTGCGAGAAACTTGTCAGGAGATTTACCTATCTGCCTCCGAGCGATATCACATGATCCTATGATGTGTGAAGACCACCAATACCGACAGCCTCACAAGCTGGCCTAAGTCTTTCCTCTATCATCCTCGATACTTAAGGTACGTAGTTACCTTGGCGTATTTAATTGAGATTTTAAAGCCATATTTGGAGCGAACGTTCTGGCGAGCAAACCTACGCGCCCCCATTTGTGACCCACTACAAATCCAGAATAATCAGTATTTCTTAGTAAACATAAACAATATGTGGACATCCCCCGTCGAATGTCGTGCAATCGAAACAGGAAGCATGCTGATTTGGGGATCCATAGTTATACTGATATCACCGTGCTTGAGGTAGATGGTAAATTTAATACATCAATAATATTTCCATCTTTGTTATGTAATTTCTTTATTTTCATACTTTAGAACGTTAAAAGGGAACGAGCAAGGCAGAATTATTGAAATGGTTCCACCAGGGCACAATTTATTTTTGCATTGGAGCGATTTTTCCATTAGTGTTAACTTCTGGAAATATTTTCGGTCAAGGTTTCTTTATTACATTCACTCCATGTTTTTTTTTTTAATGCTTATACGGAAAGCACCTCCCACCGACAAGAATTAGCAATAGATAATGAAATTGAGTATCGTGTTTTAGTTACGTATAAATTCCCTTGCATCTGATGATCAGAAGTCAAATATGGTATTATTTATTAACTGAACACGTTGTATCGTTGGTGTGAAAAATGTAATGTAAAATACTACAGGATGCCGACATTAAAAGCCGGCACAGCTAGATTTGTTACATAAGTTCCAATTGGATATTTGGAACACCCAAATACTTTCTATTGCTTTTTTTTAATGTTAATTTGACCCTCTGTAGTTTAGCGTAGACTGTAAGCAACATACCGTTCAATCGCCTGCCAAACTCATAGAAGATATTTTAAAACGTGTTCATGCACTGTAGCCCGTAGTCTACGCTCTAAACTTACAGTCTAGCACTTTAGAAAACTACTAGGCTACATATATGATCACTATTTATGTTTTATTTTGTTTTTGTTTGCAATGGATGACTTTATTTGAATTCCTTATTTTTCATAACTTGTAATTTTGAAAAAATATTAAAAAGGATTAAAACAGGTAATTCAAGAGAAATATAATAAAATAATTTAAAAAGATCAAGATATTAAATGTAGTTTAGTTTCGTCTACGATTTTCAAGCAGTTTAACTAAGATGTTATTATTTAATAAGTTTTTGACTAAGGTATCTAATCAATAAATCCTAATTTTTTTTTGTGTATATTAATGATGGATTACGTTCTTTTTGTTTGAATACGTTGCAAAGGTTGTATTAAATCAAAAAATCCTTATTCTTTTTGTTTGCATTCATAAAGCACTTATTTATAAGCAGACCCTCACCACTCACCAGGTAATAACAGACACGTCTCACAGCCCGGAGAGAACGTAGGGGCCACAATAGAAAGATTTTACCTACCATTAAAATCCTTATTGTGGCACACTGGTAAGTAGACTGTGAGCGGGAGCATTCGTTTGACTTAACCACGTGTACGCGACAGTAGCGCCACGAAATGGACAGAATTGAGGCGGAAATGCATCAAAATCACAACCACGCTCTCTCACAACGCGGAAAGGACTCCAGGACCACAATAAGGATTTTAATGGTAGGTAAAATCTTTCTATTATTTAGTTACTCATTACTAGAAGTAGTTAAGACAAGCGGTTACTCTGTAAGTACTGATACTGTTGTAACTTTACTGCAAACTATACAACAATATTAACTTGTCAGTTGATAATTATTATTTTCAACCTATGGCTGAAAAGATAACGATTAATGTCGTTACATTTGTGACCCCAAAGATCCATTGCACAGAAGACGAAAAATCTATCGTTAACAGTATGCCCATAAGGAAAACACAACTTTCACCTGCACTACGGTAAGAGTCAAGCAGTAAACAAGCAAATATAGAGAAAATAGCAGTACGTACGACAGTGAAACAAGCAGTGAAAACCAGCAGCAATACCGTTAACAGTTTGGATACCGGAATCCTAGATGGACCAGCCCAGGTTCTAGCTCATCGGTGTGAAGGCAACATTAATTCTGCACAAGCTGAGCGACGAACAGCAGTTTCAAGTTTTCATAGCTGAACTAGGAAGAGATGCCATACAGCAAGTGACATACATCCTCATCAGAGGCCAGAGACCAAAAAATACGACACACTGAAAAATATATAATTATCAGTATATGAAGAGTCGGAAACCAGAAAAGTCCAGAAATTGATGAATGTTATATATCTGGGAGATCAGAAGCTATTTTGAAACCTAGCTGGTAGCAAAATAAACGAAGAAACACTTATAGTATGGCAAGGATGACTGCCCGCCCACAGCCGTGCAAGAGGTACTAGCGTCAAAAGAAGTAAAGGATCTGAACAAAATGGCGGACTTAGGAATGTGCGAAACCCATGCGTATAGCTTCGATAGCACCGTATATTATCGGTAAAAATATTTCCCAATCTCCAAGTGATAAGCAATACTTAAATACTAGAAAATATAAACATAAACTTGCTATGCCAAAGTGTAGGCTTCCTGAAGTCTACAAATCATTTATGGAAAGTGTAACGCCTACACAATTAACTTGTCCACACTGTCCAGGGTCTTCACGTGGTTTCTCCTTACATGGTTTGAATGTGCATATTGGGCGCATGCACAAGCGAGTGCTTTGTTCAGTTGCGGCCGGACATGTTTCTCCGATCGAAACAAGTAGCACTACTTCAACGGTACAGGGGACGCCAACATCGCCACCTGCTCAAAATTCTCTAGACAGGCTTGCTTATTTCAAAGGAAGTATACCAGTTCTCCATCACATTCCTAAGGGTGCTCGGAACCAGGCGGACGGCAAGCTGTGTGACGTTATAGACTCATGTGTCGCTAACAATGGCTTGGATGAGTGGGGGGCTCTTCTTTCTTTCGCATATACAGCTCTGAAAATGCCTTCGAAAGAGTCACCTAGGAATTTGACGTCAAAAGTTAAAACCAATGTTTTGTCGTCGGGTCTTTTTAATAAAATTGACATTACTATGCCGTCGTCTGTGTCTACCAGTTTTCGCTCTATTCGGAAAAATATTGAATCAAAGGTCTTTGAGGGGGATTTGAGAGGTGCCGTTCGCCTGTTAATGTCGGACGACTCCTTTGCACGGCGGGATCCAGACACACTGGCTGCGCTAGAATCAAAGCATCCGGGCCCTTCACGTCCTCTCAGGTTTCCTACTGATCCGGGCTCAACGTTTACTACGGTAACAGTTACGATAAAGGACGTAATTTTAGCGTTAGGGTCTTTTAACGCAGGTTCAGCGGCGGGCCTGGATGGGATCCGGCCAGCACATCTTAAAGAGTTGACCTCCATGTCGGCGGGTGAAAATGGGAGGCGCCTTATAGGGTGTTTAACCAAGCTAGCAAACTTTCTGCTCAGTGGTCAGTTAAATCCTCTTGTGTGTCCTTATCTTTACGGGGCCTCCCTTTTTGCTTTGAACAAAAAAGATGGTGGTTTAAGACCGATAGCGGTGGGCAGCGTTTTTCGCCGCTTGGCTGCCAAACTAGCTTGCTTCTCTGTCAAAGAAGAAATAGCCAGTTACTTGCAGCCGCACCAACTGGGATTTGGCACACGTCTGGGTTGTGAAGCTGCTATCCACGCCACGCGAACGTTTCTCATGGCTCCGCAGAATGAAGGCAATATTTTGCTGAAACTTGATATTCGCAACGCGTTCAACTCTTTGGAAAGAGACGTTCTGTTGAATGAGGTCAAGGATAAAATCCCGTCTCTCTTCCCTTTCCTTCATCAAGTCTATAGACTTCCTTCCAACCTTTTCTTCGAAAAAAATCTTATTCTTTCAAAAGTGGGAGCCCAGCAGGGAGACCCACTCGGTCCGCTTGTGTTTAGCCTGGCTATTCACAAAGCAATCTCTGATCTCAAATCTGCTCTTAACGTCTGGTACCTAGACGATGGCACAATCGGGGGTAAACCAGAAGACGTGTTTCAGGATCTGGAGGCCTTAGTTCCCCGCCTTAAAGACCTGGGTCTAGAGGTTAATCCCTCGAAGTGCGAGTTCTTCGCCTGTGGAACTGAGGCTCGAACACACATTTCTCTTTTTCATTCTCTTTTACCTGGCCTTAAGGAAATTTCTACTCCTGACTTAAACTTATTAGGTTCCCCAATATTTATTTCTGGAGTCCCTAAGGCCATAAATGCAAGAAAACATTTTCTCCTTTCCGCTCACGAACGTCTTAAGGCTCTTTCCGCACACGTGGCGATCATCTTGTTGCGCATGAGCTTCGCTCTTCCGAAGGTCACCTATTTATTGCGGACTACGCCAACTTGGCTCTGCCCTGAGGAAATTTCATCTTTTGATGAAAGTTTAAAATTGGTTGTTGAGTCATTTCTTAATGTCTCCCTTGATGGTCCCCAGTGGATTCAGGCAGCTCTGCCTGTCCGATGTGGTGGTCTCGGGATACGTTGCGCTAAGGAGGTGGGTCTGCCGGCTTTCCTGGCGTCTGCGCACGGGGTTGCCAACCTAGTCACTGTTTTACTTCCTTCTAATGGTGACGGGGGAAGTATCCCTTTTACGTCTGATGCTGTGTCAGCTTGGTTAGCCCTTAACTCGGGTGCTACAGTCCCAGAATTGTTGCATGTTCAGCGGGCGTGGGATGATGTTGGGGTAAAGAGGCTTCAAGAGCAATTGCTAGAGGGTGCGTTGGGAGTCGATAAGGCCAGACTACGAGCTGTGACGCAACCTGAGTCCGGGGCTTGGTTACAAGCGGTTCCTTCGCCTCACCTGGGCACTCTTCTCGATGATGACTCTTTGCGTATTGCGGTGGCTCTCCGTCTGGGCTGTAAGGTGTGTGAACCTCATATATGCACCTGCGGTTCCATGGTGGAGGCCAATGGTTATCACGCCCTGAGTTGTCGGCGGTGCATTGGGAGATTTCCGCGTCACCATGCCCTGAATGACATAGTTCGTAGAGCCCTTATATCGGCTAATGTCCCCTGCTTGCTTGAGCCTCCAGGTCTCAGCAGGTCTGATGGAAAAAGACCAGACGGGCTGTCTCTGGTGCCATGGAAAAATGGGAAGTGCCTGATCTGGGACGCAACTTGCGTCAGCACTGTTGCCGCCAGTCACCTGAGTCGCACCCTGCTCTTTGCATCTGCCGCTGCCGAAGACGCCTGCTCAAAAAAAAGGCTTAAATACGCTTGCTTGGAGTCGCTTTATCATTTTGTACCTGTAGCAGTGGAGACCTTGGGCAGTTGGAGTGTGGATGCGAAGTGCTTAGTGGGAGAAATAGGCCACAAACTAAATAAAGTGACAGGAGACTCACGCTCTGGGTCGTTCTTGGTGCAAAGGATTGCCATCGCTATACAGCGAGGTAATGTTGCAAGCATTATGGGCACCTTTGCACCAGGAATGATCAGGGGTGGGTTATTTAATGACTAATTTTATTTTATATTTTTATATAAGACTATTTGTAATTAATCATTTGTAAATAAAAATTAAAATAGTTGAGTTATAAGTTTTTGAATCTGAATTTTGAATTGAGAGAGAGAGAGAGAGAGAGATATCTGAGATATATTTCTATGTAAAATAAATGGGATTATTTTACGCGTAAGTAATGATAATGCATTTTTAAATGTTAAGGTGAAATTGATTTGTTTTACAATAATCACAAAGTCTATCTAGGTCTTTCTGAGGATATTTCTATATATCATAACATCTATATTTTTGAGGTATTTATGAACAATGTCTTTGGAAATAAAAAATAAGCTTAAGGTAGGTATTTGATTTATGTGTTCATGATCATAGCCGATGAAATGATTGGAGCTTGTATCTCGTTCAAATACAGAATTAAAGTGTTTACTAAAAAGTTCAGCTATATCTGTTCGATCACTAGTTTCGCTGTCACCTAAAAACATTTTATCAGGAATGTCCTGGGATTTATTCTTAGATTTAATATAAGACCAGAACTGTTTACTGTTTTCACAGATACGAGTTTCAACTTTACTGATGTAATGACTGTGACACTCTTTCTCTATTTTTTTTTACATCTCACGAAGCCACTTAAAAGTTGCATAATCAAAATAATTGCCGTTTTTTTCCACCATGTGTGGTATTTTTTCTTTTCTTTTATACTTTTTATCAGTGCCATTGAGTACCATACTGGTTGTTTTATTTTATTATAGACGATTCTGGTTGGGACATGTTCAGCTATGAAATTATTTAAGAGCTCGTAAAAAAAATAAACAGAGTTATTTATGTCGTTGTTTCTTAAATATGTTTCCCAGTGAATTTTAGAAAGAATTTTATTAATTTTTGTCATTACTATTTCGACTTACGTATTTATCTATCTTATCTGTAATTACAGTATTTATGTATTAAACTTTACTTTTCCCTAAAATACGTCAAAAAGTTAAATACACACACCCAACTCAAAACTTTATAAATGTTTATTTTGTACACTCCATATATATGATGATTTGTTAAAGTAGGGCGGAATTGCCTGATTCAGGTATTGTTACACTTACTAGGCAACCTGAATAACTATTTTATAAAAACTGTGGATACAAATAAACAATATTTATCATTTAATTATTATTAAAATAGGTGGGAGCATACACAAAATGACATAGTAGGCGCGCTACTCACTTTTAAGCATAAATATAGATACCTCACAATAGTCAGGAGAGTAACGGGGTGGCTAGGAGTGATTCTAATGAAGGTCATCTTAACCTTTATGGTAACCAAGACCTTAAACGAAAATGGGATAGTTCGATTTTGTACACCCTTGCGTATTACAGCAGACCAAGGAAGCTAATTTTTAAAAGTTTTTAGGGATAGAGAGAAACAGGTGCATCTCGAAAGCAAACGAGATTAACGAGCGACCCCACAGGAACCCTAAAAGCAGCATTAATGGCCAAATTAGATGGTAGCAACTGGATGAAATAATTACCAACAGTATTGTTAGGCTTACGGTCAACACCGCGAAGTGACACAGGTGTCATCGCAACAGAATTAACATACTGACCTTTGCTAAGGTTACCCGGAAATTTTAGTACGTGAAAAATTAAGAAATATTATTCAAAAAATCAAGACATCATCCCCTGTACATAAGGAGTATAGGGCTGTTTTTATGCACCATGACCTTTGAAACACTAAATACGTTTTTATCAAGAGGGACGACGTAAGAAAATCATTAGAGAAACCTTCCGAGTGACCATTAGTAGTTCAAGCCAAACATGAGAAGTATTTTGCTATAAAATTAACAGGCAAAACCGCGCGTATTTCCATAGACCGGCTGAAGCCAGCATGCGTTATTAGTGAAGAACCTATTCCATTACAGATAAGTAATAAAAATATAACTAATTATAATAGTAATAGCGATAGTAATCACGAAGAAAGTACGAATCAGCAAAAAGTATACATTACAAAAAGTGGCCGAATGTCAAAACCCACGATAATATTTTGGGCATAGTAGTTATAATGAAATTTACTAAGCAATAATAAATTAATAATTTTTTAAATTATGATAAAATACATTTTTATAGTTCACTAGTTACAACAAGAAAAAAATACAATTTAAAACTAGCAATTAAAAATAAAAGAAATCACATAGAATTATATCATAACAGGTGTAAATCACGTAATACGTAAATTGAGTAATAAGCTAAATGAATATGTCATTAAACGCACAAAAATGCTTAGACAGCGAAAACTTATATCACTTTTAGTTTTATGCAGTGTATATGATATAATTTAGTTAAAAGTATGTTTTAATATTTTATCTTATAAATTTTGAGATTATTGCGTTGTAACAGTTGTATGTAACTGATAGAACAAGTATAAAGAGTATTGTAGTCCTTTAACAAGAATAAAAAAAAATAAGTAGGACCAAGCGCACACATAGGAATCACAAATAGTCAAAGTCAAAGTCAAAAGTAAAAAGTCAAAGTCAAAATGTTTTATTCAAATTAGGATTTTACAATCACTTTTGAATCGTCAAAGTTATGAAATATTATTTTTTGAAAAGGAAAAGGACCTAAAATTGAGCCCTGAGGGACTCCTATAGTGACTGCTGATCCCGGAGATCTTTCACCGTTGACATCTATTTTCTGTACTCTCCTACTCATGTAGGAGGTCAAAAGGTCGAGAGCTTTGCCTCTAATACCATAGTGATGCAGATTCCTGATGAGATTTTCATGTTGGACACAGTCAAATGCCTTAGATAAATCACAAAACACTCCAAGAGCATCATGCGAATCCTCCCAGGCATTAAATACATTTTTCATAGTGCCACTCCTGCATCGGTGGTGGAACGACCTTTCATAAAGCCAAACTGTTTACTACTAATACGTCATTCATACAGAAATGGCTTAACATTTGACAGAGTATGATTTTTTCAAAAACTTTACTGAGTACCGGTAGTATTGAAATAGGCCGAAAATTATTAGGGTCTGTTGAACTAGCTGATTTAAAAAGTGGTATAACTTTGCTTACTTTCATCTCATCAGGAAACACACCACTATCAACACAACTATTAAAAATTATTGCTAAGTGTTGTACTATAACATGAATTATTGAGTTTATAGTTTTTACAGAAAGTCCCCAAAGGTCTGTGGCGTGTTTTATTTCTAATGTTTTAAATGTATTTATGATATCCGTAGGACTAATGTTTTTAAATACAAAGGAAACTTTACATTCAGGAACATTAGTTTTTATTAATTTTTCTGCTAAAATTGCACTTGAGTTAAGATGTTCAGTTGTTTTTAAAGGAATATTGCTAAAAAAAATTTCAAAGGCAACTGCCACCTCATAATTTGTTTTTAAACTAGTATTGTCTACAATCAACTCAAAGTCCTGACAAGAATTCCTAGCTTTACCAGTTTCATTATTTATTATGTTCCATGTCGTTTTTATTTTATTTGTTGAATTTTTTTACTTTATGTCTCAGGTGAATTGATTTTGCAACAAGACAGACTTTTTTAAAGGTTTTTGAGTATTTTTTACATATTCCCTAAATATTTGGCTCTTATTATATGTTTTTTCTTTATATAATTCATACAGCTTACGCCTACTTTTAAAAATACCTGCGGTAGCCCATTCACTAAAACTAAAGCGAGTGGAAATTAGTTTCTTTTTTGCAGTAAATATTTTATTATACTCTGTAGTAATAGTGTCAAGAACAATATTGTACATTTCATTTGGGTTGCCATTATAAATTAAATCCGGAAGTTTATGCAATGATTTACATTAATAAATTTAATTTCCTTTTTAGTAAAACTATTCTTTCTTTCTAAAACCACTAACTGTTTACAATGGTTTGACTCTAGACTGTTTATAATTGATTTTTGAATTGGTTTTATATCAGTAAATATATTGTCGATGCAAGTGGCACTAGATACAGCAATTCTAGTTGGTTCACAAAAGAAATTATTTAAATTAAAAGTCCGAAATAAGGCGAACAATCTGGTGCTTAATGAGCTATTTTCTTGAAAAATAGGTTTCGCGCATAATTAAAACAATATTGAATAGGGATTGTCTAAGATAAAGTACTAGCATACATCAAACTTAGAAACCACCACCTAAATGTAACTAAAGCTAAAGTGATAAAATGTAAATAGAAAAACAAATATATTGATGTAGAAATTATAATGTTTCTAGTAATGAATTTTATGTTACATAAATATTATTTTTTGTGTTATTTTCAAGAGATATATTTAAAATATATAGGTATATAAAGTTGTTATATATTTTTTTTAATTGGACAGCACGTATCTAAATCAGAAAATAAAATTATAAGCAGAATTGCAAGACTTGACTGCAACCTCCACTATTACATCACTAACAAATATATGCACGTAGCTAAAGAAGAGCACTCACTATTGACTATATATTGAAGCTGCAATTAATTTATTATTTAGTTACTTCAAACTAGGACTAGTTAGTACAAGCAGTTAGCAAGTAGTAAAAATATATAACAATATTAACTAATAGTTCTCGTGCGCCGTGTAAGTGAGTGGACGTGTTTTGTGCAAATCAGTGTTGCTGGCTTTTATTGTTTTTCATTAAACATGCCTAACATACAACGTACGCCAAAAAAACTTGACAAAGGGCACAGTTCTGACTCGAGTGTGGCAAATAAAAAGAAAAACCAAAACCTCATGCAAGTTCAACAGGCATACTGAGGCAAGCAAAGAAAAAACGTTGCACTGAAGACTCAGATAGTGACTCGTCGTCTATTTACTCAGAAAAAACAACCGTAACTAGCAAAATGATTGAAGTAATACAAAGTTTTCGAGAAGACATGAAAAAAATTAATGATTTACTTCTTTCAATGAAGGAAACCAACGAGTCTCGTTTTTCACAAATAAAATCTGATATTAGATATTAAATCGCAGGTCACAGAAATTAAGACAACAAATGCCGAAATAGAAAAGTCGCTTGATTACCTAGGAAGAAAGTACACAGAATTGGATAATTTTGAAAAAGGATATGACAGAAAGTGTCAAAAAGCAAGAAAATAAAACGAAGGATTTACTTCAAAGAAATACCTACATAGAAAAATGTAATAGAGCTTTGGAAGAACGTGTAATTGCTTTGGAGCAGAAAGAGCTGGACCTTAATGTTGCGTTAATAAACGTTAAGAAAAAAGAAGGTGAACAAATAATGGAAGTGGCAAATAAAATCGCAAACGAGGTAAAACTTAACCCGGAATGTATTGAGACAGCATGGAGGGTAGGAGGAGAAAAAGACGATAAAACTAACTCGCGCCCGATAATAATTCGGTTGAAAACTAAAATGGCACGTGGTGAATGGTTAAAGAAACGTAAAGTAACGCTATCTAATAATGTAATATATAATGACAATGATGATTCAAAAATATTTATAAATGAGCATATAACACAACAACTGCGACAGCTATTCTGGCAAACTAAAACTAAATTGAAGGATACATATAAGTATATATGGGTCCAAAATGCAAAAGTATTAATTCGGAAGAGTGAAAACGAAAGAAAAATTCATCAAATTCGTTCTGAAGTTGACATCGACCAGTTTCTACTACAATAAATATACCAAATAACAAAAACTAAATCTTCTTATGGCCTTCAACTCTCAAACATATTTAAAAGATATAATCTATTCCAAATTTCAAAATATAGATTCCTGGAAAAACTTTATAAAAAAAATTTCGACGTCAATTAACGTCATACACTTAAATATATGTTCATTAAGAAAACATTATAATGAGCTGCTTGTGTTACTAGATAGCTGTCTAAAGTCACTCGACATTATATGCCTATCAGAGATAAATATGAAGGATGAGGAGTTGTATAAATACAAAATAGATGGATTTCAAATGATTTCCCTGACGAGAGAAAAGAGACGTGGAGGGGGCATACTCATCTATGTAAAAAACTGTATAAATTTTACTGTATACAAAAAAAGCATCACGCCTTCATGTGAGATTATATATGGGCACATAACTATGAATAACTATGAAACTGACCTAATAGTTACTTATAGGCCACCAAACACAAACAAACAAATTTATGTATCAGAAATCGAAAAACTTATTCACACGATCCATTTGAAAACTGGGGTAATATTAATTGGAGACTGCAACATAAACATATTACATGAAAACTGCACAGATTCTACGGTAAGCAGGTATTTAAACGTTTTGTCCGAATTGGGATTGCAATGCGGTATACAAGACGTAACGCGAGAAGCAGTCGTCGGCGAGCAAATGACGTCAAGCTGCATAGATCATGTATTTGTTCGTGCTGTGACGGCAACTGAACTGCATGCGCACACGCTCACGACTAAGATCTCAGACCATTACCTGACTGGATTAATGATAAGCGCAAATGGGCTAGTAGGGTGTCCATACGAATCTAAATTTATTTATAAAAATGTAGTCATAGAAAAGAAATTACAACAAGTAGAATGGTCGAAATTTTTGGAAATTAAAGACCCAACGGAACTATATTACAAAATTGTGTCGACTTTCGGCGATATTTATGAGTCGGCTAAGGCTGAATTAACAGTTAGGAAAAAACGTGTTCCTCAGGGTTGGATTAATAAAGAATTAAAAGCGATGATAGATAAAAGAGACAATTTGTTTAAGAAATGGAAATCTCAACCAGGGAATAACAATATTAGATTACAATATACAAAGATTAGAAATAAAACACAAAAAATTATTAATAGCGCCAAAAATGAATTTAGGATAAAAACTTTAGAAAACTATAAGGGTGATATACGTAAAATATGGGGAAGTATTAATAGCTGGTTAGGAAGAAACAAACTAACGGTAGATAACGTTATAGAAAAACATATGGCTAAAAATGAAACAAAAGAAAGTATTTGTAATAAATTTTGTAACACGTTCACTAATGAAATAGATACGATAAAACACAAATGCGACCAGAAGTTTTTAAATAGAAATATGTATGTAGATAAATGTAATCTAAGTTTTAAATTTATGTATGTATCATCAGCTGACGTGGTAAAGATTATAGATAAATTAGATTGCAACAGATCTCCGGGATCAGATGGTATCAGAGTAAGAGATTTAAAATCAATTAAAGAAAAAATTTGTCCGGTATTAGCATATTTTATTAATATATGTATCAAAAAAGGCGTGTATCCCGATGGCTTAAAATTATCCATAATAAGACCCATCTATAAACAGGGTTCTTACAGTGAATTCACAAATTATAGACCTATTGCAATTTTAAATACTATAAATAAAGTGTTTGAAAAGATAATAAGCAGCCAAATATTACAGTTCTTGGAATCAAACAACATATTAACCAACATACAATATGGGTTTAGGCCGCTAAGAAATACTGCCTTAGCCTTAGAAAAATTTACAGACGATGTAAATAACAATTTGAATGAGAAGAAAGTTGCTGTAGCCTTGTTCATCGACTTTAAAAAAGCATTTGATACCATTGATCACGGGGGTTTGTTGCAAGCTATGAGTGAATGTGGTATACGTGGACCAATTAACCAATGGTTTCGTAATTATTTGGAAAACAGAACCTTAAAAGTAAGTGTATGTGGAGCACAAAGTATAGAAGGTAAAGTTAAATATGGAGTTCCTACTGGATCTGTGTATGGGCCATTATACATGTCAATAGTATGCAGAATGTAGTTAACCAATGTAATATGTATATGTACGCTGACGATACATGCCTAATGTATAGTGACAAAAATCTACATAACATACAGCATGTCATGCAGGAGGACCTAGACAATATTATACGCTGGGCGCATGACAACGGCATTATAATAAACCTTACCAAAACAAAATACATGACAATTAAATCTCCACATAATCAAACTCGAAGTCAATCTGAAAAAATTTCACTTAAAGGCCACTCCTATGAATGTCTTCATGCTAACAAAAATGATTGTCACTGTAGCGAACTAGAACAGGTCAGCTGTTATAAGTACCTGGGACTGACAATCGACAACCGCTTCACGTGGAATCAACATACAGAGTCAGTTTGTAATAAGTTACGATCAGTTCTGGATAAACTAACTCATTTAAAGTACATGGTTAGTCGCAAGGTGTTGTTTATGTTATATTTTTCACTAGCCGAGGCAGTCATTGACTACGGTCTAGGTGCCTATGAACTTACTTCTAACACAAATTTAAATAAAATTAAATCCCTACAAATAAGAATTTTAAAAATACTCGTTGACAAAAACACTCTAAATGGAACTAAAAAAGACTATGAGAAATTATTTAAAATCTGTAAAATTTTCCCTGTGGATAAAAAAGTTAAATTAGCAGTATTATTAAGGGAAAATAGCAGTAATATTTATAAAAAATATCGATTGTATAAGTATCCAACTAGATTATCAAAAAAACGTAAACTTCATGTAAGTAAAACAACTAACTATTACGGAAAACGCACAAGAGCGTGGGTGGTACCAACGTACATCAATGAGTTGCCACAACAGTTTATGCAAAACGTAAAAACCAGAAATGAATATAAAAGTAAACTAAAGAAATATTATCTTTCAGAATGTCCCTGAGTTATACTCATAATCGACTAATAATAATAATAATAATAATAATAAAAATAATAATATATATATTCAACAAAGTTGGCTACGGTGATATGCACAGAATTGTTATATAAAAAGGTGGAACATTTTGGGTTAGGTTTAAAGAAAAGTGATCGTGTGAATATGGAATGGGAATGTGTGAGCTTTATTGTATAGTTATAGATTAGATATACCTATTAATATTCTTAGTACCTTTTTTATTTTAAATGATGCTTATCTGCTTAATAATTTTTATTAAGTGTATCTATCTATATATAGTATTAATTTTAATAATTATATCAACAGAAAAAAATAACTATTAATGCAAAGGGTCTCAATCTGCAAAATCCTCAGAATCTGCTGTTATCTTTAATTATTTCTAAGCTATATAAATATTATATTTAAAATTTAATTATAAGAAAACAAAAAAGTTGATCTAAATGTCGAGTTACTCAAATAAGTATTTTATAGTTAAAACTGTGTATAGAAGTATGAAAAGATTTTTAATAAGCGCGTTTGCGTGAATATTTTTGGTAGATAAGTACTACCACAGACTATAAAATACTGTACATTATGAAACTTAATTTAGTAGTAATTCGTAATTATCTTAACTGTATTTTTTATATGTGCTAGAATAACTTGTAAGCCAGTGTACACGAGGACTGCTGCCGACAAACTGCTATGCAGTTTGGCAGATATAAACTATGTAAAATGTTTATTAAATAAATAAAAAAAAAAAAAAAAAAAAACTTGTTAGTTAAGTATTATTTAGTTCAACTTGCTCCTGAACAGATAACGACCATTGTCATTACAAACTTCTAGATGCTTGTTTTATATAAAAATAAATATTTTATTGGTGATAGAACATGAAAAGGTTAATAAATTTAGTGTTTGGAAATTTGGAAACTTCTCTTTTGTATAGCTTAGGTTAGTCACTGGGAATACACTCATATCGTGCTTCAGACAAACGAAGTTTGTACCTAATTTTTGAGATTCGCCTTCCCCCATTCCCAATCCTGCCTTACTTCTTATTGCCAAGAGCTGGCAATGGGGTTATATTTTCCTATCCCAGGCCTTGTGTTTTACCGCATATTACTTTAAAGCTGGTAATCTACAGCCTGTAAAGATACACTGCCTCGGAAGCAGTGTCGCGGCGATAGGCTCAACCAATAGGTTGGTGAAAAACTCTCCACCACCGTATGGTGTAGGCGTGTATCCAGCTACTAGTGTACCCATTCTGGGGACCGTGAAGATTTACATACATACTTATCAATCAAAGATTTTGAAATTTTGTGCTCATGTTATTTAGGTCTGGAATGAGCTAGTTTCTTTTCAAATTGTATAAGTTGGAAGTAAGATGTACAATATTCTTGCTTTTTATGCAAATTCTGTGAAATAAAAGTTCAAGTTAGTAAAAAAAAATACAAACGAAATGAGAACCTCCTCCTTTTTGAAGTCGGTTAAAAAAATTTTGCAAGATTTTGTAAAACCATGGACATGCATATATCATAATCAGTTCTTGCTTTCTTTGTATGGTAAGTCGCAAAGATAGAGTCAAACAACATTTGTATGAAGCAAGCTACAAGGCGTCCGTGGGATGTACAGTTCAACAAACTTTTGATCAAAAATTGAAACTACAGTCGCTATACAACATTGGTGTAAACTAACACATAAATAGCGACCATTCACCGGGTCAGAAAAGTTTGTTACACTGTAGGTATAGGTCTGGTGTTTCTTTACAAATTTATTTAAATATGTGAATGATAGTTATTATAAAATGTATGGTAATGGCGTTATTCTTTTCCCGATACTTTTAACCTCGAAAACATTTGTTTTGTTGTACAAAATAGGACAATAATTTACAGCATAAGGTATAAAAGGTATAATTTTTTTTTTATATCGATAATATTACTAGCTCCTAATTCGAATCAGTACAATTATCCGGTTATGAGATGATTTTGACTTTCATTACCACTCTACATTGTTGGTGCATTTATTCTTACCTAACCGTAATCACGTCCGAACCAGTTATAATCTAACGACTGAAAAAGGGGGATGTTCTTAAATAAACGAAACGTTTTTAATAAAACTTGATAATTAAAGATAAAAATTAGCCATGCTAACCAAAAGTCGGTCCCCAAAGTGAGTTTATAATTGCCAGTAAAGCACAAAAGCGCATTCTTCTTCTGTTCGGGCCTCTTCTAGTAACAACTTTAAAAATCTGCTTGATCAAAGTAAAGTCAAAGAATGTGCGTAAGAAATACGAATGGCCCTGATCATCGTGCTGTGAAAAAAAAGTTAAGTAAATCTTTGGAGTATGTTACTGGTAAGGCGGATAATCTAAGGACGCCGTACGTTGTACACGTACAGTCGTCTAATATTTTGTCGTTGTCATTTTTAACCTAAACATTTGTTAGTCCCCACTAAAGAATGGATACTAAGGCCATTGCAAACTGCACTGGCTCAGTGCAAATTGGCAGACGTTATCGATCTAGTGGCCACCAAAGCATACAAAATCGTTTGGTCATGTCCTTCTTGACATGGCTGATTAAAATTATAACATATGTTAACCTAGTACAATTGTTCTTCGTGCTGTATTCATTTGAAGTTACATCCGAATTTCCCCTTTTTGACACTTGTTTAATCTGAGCAATCTCGACTTACTTCTTATAGGGCTAATTGGCTCGAACCAAATTAATTTAATAATTTTATAAAAAAATTCAGATATTCGCAATAATTCCGATTCTACGGAACCCTAAATTAAAGCGTGTACGACGTGCACTTGGCCAGTTTTTGTCTGGTCCAGCGTCAGATCTGGAGCATTACATTCAAGATAATTTTTCATTTACTACTTATTACTTAAGCTGGTCATAGACGTCTCATGGAACGAACTGTAAGCTATCTTAGTACAGATATAGGTACTTTATTAAAAGCAATTTTGCAGCGATGGGCTCACGAAGGATTAAAGTGGTTGGTGAAAAAAGGTTGTCCTCTTCAACGTATATCCAGCCTCTAATTATTCTATTCGAGGCCTTAAAACTATGACATTATATAAGTATACCTACATACATAATAAAAATATTGATGATCAACAATAAGTCCTCAGAGTTATAGAGCGTTGAATTCACTGTGATTTTTGTAAACTCTAAAAAAGGAAAATACAAAAAGTGTTGTATACACAATTGAAATATAAATTGCTTTATTGTTATTGAAGAGATTTCGATATTCAATAGATTTCAGTTATAGGCCACTGTTATATTTAAAATGTAACTTAATGCTAGATTACCTTCTTTTGTTCTGGGCTTCTTTCAGCATCTTTCACATACAATATGATATACAATAAATTCACAACACTTAGGATCAGTGATAGACCAAAGCACCCGTAAAAGCCAATTTTCTTTAGTAAAACTCCAGCTATACAACTACCAATAGGATATCCTACAGTGTTGCAAAAACTTAAAACACCCATCCTGAAAGTTCTGGTTTCTTCTGTAGTTATAGTGCTTATATAGGAGTATGAAGTTAAAATATAAACACACCAACTTCCGGATAAACTGTCTATAAGAGCTTCACTTATACTAAGAGCTTTAATATCGGATTTTGTTAGAAAATATGTGTGAACTATATCATTAAATGCTCCTATAAGCTGTCCTGCAACTGCAATTATAAGAAAAACTTTTCTCTTTCCAGTTTTGTCTGACCAAGTACCGATAAAAAGTGACAATATAGCAGGAACAGATGCAATCAAATAAGTTTTCCAGGCTAAAGCTGCTGCGAATAACTTTTGTGTTTCTCGCTCATAATTATTTTGCCTTTCAACGTTTTGTAATCTAAGGTCAGAGCAAATTTCATCACTTAAATTTAAGTCAACACGACATGCCTTATCTAGGCTTAAATTTTGTGAAGCTAGCACAGTTACCATGGATGTTACTGCAAATATAAACATGCTTGGTTCCACTGTAATATTATTAACCGCATCCTTATATAACCTACGAATATTTCTTTTTGAATTATTTTGATGATCTATTACTATTTTGTCCTTTAAGGGCTTTGTTTCTTCATCTTCCCCCATATTTGAACTATAGTTATTATCTTCCATTTTACTAATTTTTTTTTACTTAGGAAATCACTTTAATTTAACACGTAAAAAAAATTATTTATTGTCGGTATCACTCTTTCCGGGGTAATATTTATATTATATTGATAACCACGCAAGGCCATAAAACGCGACTGTGCTTAGTGACCGCGAAACAGTGTGTTATGTTGATCCATTTAAGATACAAATATGTAAATTCGAGTTCTATTTTAATTTCCCTTTATAATACAAAAAAAACATAATATATGTACAAGAACGTTTGTTAAGGTGCAGGTAAGTTATATCACATGAAAGTGAAGTTCTTGTTTTATGGCGGTATGGCAATTTTCCTGCCTTAGTCGCACTTAGGAGTGCTGAAACAAGGAAATCCAAACCAACACAAAGTAGTACAAACATTTCTGTTATAATCATAGTTGGTTGTGTCGAGTCTGGGTGTTTTCTACGTAATAGTTTATTATTAAAAAGTTTATTAGTATTTGTATTAACTAGATGTGAGATATTATTAAATATATATAAGTGTTAATTGTATTTAATTAATCAGCTGAAAGGACATTGACCTTTAACAAGAAATTAATTGTATCACCTAAAAGAAGAAATTTCAAGATGTAATTTTGATAAAACTGTTCATTAACTTGCAACCCCAGTACATGTAACAAAAGCAAAGTCTTTAATTTACATGAAAAAGTTAATTAATATTTATCTATTAATAATCTGCTTTCATCGGTTGATCTGTTTTTTCTGTTATTGCTATAGAATGACGAATAGAACTCAATGCAGTATAGTCACTTGCCACCGCTTTTTGGAGTCGATCTCGCGGCGACGTCGACAGTTCGTCGCGAGAGCAAGGTCACTGGAGTATATCATCGTCTTAAAACACACAAGCGACGACGGCTTTTTTGCTGGGCAGCCCTGTACACACAGGCGGATTTTTAAAATTTCTCTGCATATTTTAATTTGTAATAAAATTTCATTGCCTCAGCACTTTATTTTGTCACAACAGTGGCAAAACCTATACCTAAAAGAACCCTAGGCCCTAGTCTACCCTGCCGGCCCTGTGCAAATTGGCAAACATTTTCGGCTTCTCGTTTGACAGCATTGCCTCTACCTGCCAGAATTATCATATGAACGCAACAAACGACAGTTCAACGTGTCTAGCTGCTTGTTAAGAGTTAAGTTGCATATCGTTACTTAATTTATTGATTGTTCGAGTTGCTCATTTATTTGTTAATATGTGCCAATAACATAGGACACTGAAAAAAAAACAAAAATTTCACCCTAATTATTTTAAAAAACGAGATGTGTGTGGCGGGCCTCGACGTAAACAAATGGTGCTTCATTAATATATACTAATAGTATTTATTAACCTTTTTGGTATCAAGATTCTTATACCGGTCTTATGACAACACGTTTTTACATTATTTATAACATCAAGGCAAGACTTGGTCGCCTCATGTAAATAAAGTAATCTAGAAAGTTTACATTGCGTTGTACTCTTTTTGCAGTTTTTGAAAATAACTAAAATTACTCCCATCTGATTTCCCCGGAATATTCGCAGCCAACTAAAAAATATTTTATGTTAAGGTATGAGGTATCCTTATTTTTATGTTTTAGTAGAAAAAGGTACATTGCTTAAGTATTTTGAAAAATTATGAGATATGCTCGAGCTAATTAATAGAACAATTACTCGAATAATTAAGAAAAAAAAACACAACATGTTCGACAAGTTGTCTAGTATGATGAGTACGAGGCGGTCTGGCAACTGATAGTTGTACAGTTTATAAATTAAACCGTTGCCCGAACTTGTCGAAGACCTTCGCTACATACAAAAACAATCAACTGCTGCAGCGGTGAGGCTACCATAGCGCTGAGTTTCAGCGGAGCCCCAAGAAAGACACGAATCCAGTGAGGTGAAAGGGAAGGTAAAATCTAAATTTTAACATAGTATAATTACAGGGTATATTAATGTAATTTTACAATAAGTCTATAGAGAAATTTTAGTTATACATTTATTTTAAATTTTTCAATATAATGGATATTATGTGTATGGTTTTTACATTACTTAATTTTGAATTAATTAATTATTATTATTTTCATTAATAATTATTGAGGAGAGAAAAAAATATAAAAAATATCATAACATTATTAAATATATTAAATAAATTAAAATAATTTTATAATACTTTTTATAATAATATAAGAAAAGAAATAAAGGACATTAGGCAAAAAATTTCAAGGATTAGTTTATGCAGATGCGATCGGATCAGTTAATTGATTTTGAATCCTTAATAAATATTCTTGAAATTTAAATTCAAAAGCAGCAATTGAATTTAGGATACTGATAGGTGGAGTAATATCGTTCCAACATTTCGTTGCCGCGGATCGAAAACTACCGCTTTATCCTGTGGTTCTATGATGTGGCACTTTCATACGATAATTGGCTGCTCTAATGCTGTATGGATTGTCATCGCGACACCGCTTAAACTATTCAAAAAGGTACGCTGGATTTTGGTATTTTAACGACTTCAAATAATAATGTGACCAATGTAAGTGTCTACGGTTGTTAATTTTTAACATGTTTGCCGAATAAAGGTAATGTTTCATATGAATGCGAGATAGAATAAGCATAATTCAATCTGGACAAAACAATCTAACTATTTAGGTATGATCGCGGAAGTTCAAACGCCTATCCAGGGCAACACGGAGATATTTGACTTTTGCCAAGGCATAGCATGGCCGAGGAGTGAGAGGGAAGATGGTTTGGAGAGGGGCCAGCGGTAAAGAGAACGGCAGAGTTGTTAAAAGGGATAGGTCGAAGATTTGGTTGAGATGGGTCATAAGGCACGAAATCATTTGTTATATTTATTTCTTTATAACTATCGCCACCAAGGTTGGAGTACTTAAAGTTTCTAAACATTTGGTTCGCATCCATATTTTTTTTTCATTGTCTTCTGCGAAACTGATGAGTAAATTTTAAGTTTTGTCATTTTAAGAGTATTTATTACTCTTTGAGTTTTAAGTAACTAAAAGCTTTTGTTTAGTTAATGTATCTATACTATACTATAATGTAGCTAATGTATATAGCAGATGCAATGACTGTGAACGCTCGTTTGTTAATTTTTGTTTTTCAGTATGTGAACCATCAAACAGTGGTTAACATACTGAAAATCCAGCCTAGTTGACAACAGCTTCAGGATGGTGTTGGTGCTTGTATTCAGGCTGCGTGCCAGAGATGTGCACCGCTTACGTATAGTTGCATAGAAGCAATTTACATGTGCCAGAGCGAACATCTTGCTTTAATCACAAAATTGCCGGCTCAGAAGACTTCTAGCCTGAAACTGAACTGGTTATTGTGCAATTTGACGTACTTATCTAGATGCGAGTTAAACAAACTGTCAAGCACTTTAGATACCATAGTAGCTAGCGAGATGGGCCTATAATAAGATTTATCGCTCGTATCACCCGTTTTATTCTTCACAGTTTGAAGTTGGTGTCATGCAAGCAAAGTGTGTTATAAACTGTTAGATATGTACATAGACACCAACTTCAAACCGTAATTCAGATCAGATTTTTGGAAATTAGTAATAATTTTTACCTTTTTAGTGCATCTTTTTGAAGCCGGTTGTTTTTTTGTTAAAAAGTTTTTATTTCTTTTCTTTTCAGTGACAAATTACTTTTTTTTTCTTGTACACTAAAAACATCCATACTCGTACAAATTGAGAACCTCCTCCTTTTTTGAAGTTGGTTAAACATATTCTTTTTTTACGATGCGAGTCATAGAGTTAATTTCTGAACGTACGTCCGAAAAGAAGAAAAGGGAAGTGGCGCGTAACTAATTAGTTATGTTTTACAAGTCTTACACGAGAGTAAATTATTTTAGGTCTCGTGCCTTTAAATTCCTCGCTGTGCTCAGTAGTTTATATAGAAATTACTACATGTTTCTTATTTACATTAACGACCTATTCAACTGTAAAGTGAAAAATGGAAAGTTAATCTCTTTTGCCGATGATACCGTCCTATTAATTAGTACCCAATCCTGGCAAGATAGTTTCGAATTTGCTCAAAATGAATTTACTAAATGGTTATATGATAACTGTCTCACATTGAACGCTGAAAAATCCAAAACCTTAGCCTTTTCATTAGTATATTACACTCAGCCACATACGTCAATCAATTCACTTATCGCTCACTCTTGTACTCTCTTAAATACCAGCAAATGTGCTTGCCCTATCCTAGAAAATGTAAATAACATAAAATACTTGGGAGTAACCCTAGACCATAGACTAAGCTTTCAGCCACACGTAGATTTACTTTCGGCTAGAGTTCGTAAACTTATATACATATTTAGCACTCTTCGACGTGTGGCTTAACCCAAAATTGTTAGATCTGTCTATTTTGCGCTATGTCAATCTATACTTATCTATTGTATTACATCCTGGGGTGGTGCATTCAAAACTGCTATGATAAGGTTGGAGCGTGCTCAAAGAGCTATACTTAAAGTAAGTAACTTCCTACCATTTTATTATCCTACCCACGACCTTTATAAGTCTTAAAACTTATTAACAGTACGCCAGTTATTTATACTTTACACTATACTCAAACAACACTCTAATTTAACATTCAACCCTGAGCTACTTATAAACTTACGGCGACGTAAACTCAAAATATGCACTCCTAGAAATTTCCGCACAAAATTTTCACACAAATTCTTCTGTTTTCTTGGTCCATTTCTTTATAATAAACTAAATTATAACCTAAATATCTACTCGTTAACAAAATATGAATGCAAGAATGCTATTTCTAAGTGGTTGCAAAACCTAAACTATGATGAAACTGAAAAGCTATTACTAATGATCTAATAGTGAAATAAATGATATAAAGAACCCAATTACCTTACAATAACCTGTACCTCATCTTAATTATACACCCTCACACTATCACACACACCCACACACCCACACACCCTCACACACACACACACACACACACACACACAATGTCATATACGTCCATTTGCTCCAACATATTCTCAATTAATACCTACTTTTCAAAAATTAAATTTTATTAACTAAATATTTACGTTATATTAAGCTACATCGGTGTATTATTATTATTGTAAATATGTTATTTGAGTTTTATTAACTTTGTGTACTATTGTGGTAGAGGCCTGGTGATCTGAAATTACAGGTGCAAACCTAGTTCGGACTCCAGAGTTAAAAAGTAAAATTTTAACTCAGTGTACATGCTATATTGTATTTATTATTTAGAACTATTTGAGACCAAATAAACGAAGTTATTATTATTACAGAAACGGTCAAGCCACATATTTTGACTAAGGTGTAGAGTTTGGCTCTATTTTTGTAGAATTTGTAGCTTGGCTTGTAAGAGGATTAATTTTAGATAAGATAAGATAAGATAAATTTATTTCCAAGTAATACAACTTTTAAAGAATATTTACAGGACATATGTTAAGTTTGGTTATATATACTTGAGATGTGTGACAAGTATAGTTGTGATGCTCTGTCACCCACATTAGGATTTAACCTGTGTCGTGGATGTCAGTGCTCTCCGTTGCACAATTTATCGTTTTTTATTTAGCATACGTACAAAATATTTAAACAAATCGAGACGATACCTGTTACCATCTCGAGTTTGTGCGTGTGTGTGTATGTTTGCAGGAAAGATGTAAGGATCCGTTTTAAGTAACTATTTCCAGTAATTTTTCCTAACTTTCTCCACAGCGAAAACTTTTGTCATCAAGCACTGGGGTATTAAGGACGAGAAAATAGTACGCAGTTTTCCGAACACTGCCCAATCGAGTTGGATCCGGCAATTAACCTCTTTCTCGAAATTGGACCTACCTAATCGAACAGTTTGTCCCAGGTATACGTATTCGTCAACAACTTCGAGAGTAGAGTTCCCAACAGTTATTGGAGTGGGTGGGTGCTACATGGCCATTCGACATGATTTTCGTCTTGTCCATGTTCATCTTGAGGCCCACTCGTTAGGAGCTCTACTGAGGCTTTCGAGCATTGTGCTAAGGTCCTCCATCGATTCTGCCATGATCACAATATCGTCGGCAAACCGAAGGTGGGTAATGTACTCGCTATTAACATTGATACCAAAACCGTCCCAGTCCAGAAACTTAAAGACATTTCATTTGTGAACAGTTTCGGAGATATGACATCTCCCTGTCTCACACCTCTCTGCAGTTGGATCGGTTTCGAGTTCTGATCCTGAAGACGGACGGACATGGTATCTCTGTAGAGCCTGTAGCACTGCCAATGTTTCCACCGAATCGAGGGCTTTCTCATAGTCCACAAACGCTAGGCAAAGGGGGCGATTATACTCTTCTGACTTCTGTATAATCTACCGTAGCGTATGTTTGTGGTCTACGGTACTATAGCCTCTTCGGAAACCGGCTTGTTCAGGAGGCTGGAAGTCATCGAACTTGCGAGAGAGACGGTTCGTAATTACTCTTGAAAACAGCTTATAAACGTGGCTCAGAAGCGTGATGGGTCTGTTATTCTTATGAAGTGTTTTGTCATCTTTTTTGAAGAAAAGCACTACCACGCCCCTGTGCCATGCTTGTGACGAAGTACCTTCGAGTATGGCGGTTTTAAATAGCTTCTGAAGGACTTTTAGTACCGGTTTTCCACCCGCTTCAAAAGCTCAGACGTAACTCCATCATCACCCGGTGCCTTATGGTTTTTAATCTATTTAAGAGCCATACTTATCTCGTACAAGCTGACGTCCGGGATGTCCTCGGTATAGTGTCGAGTCAGTCTAGCTCTAGGGTCTTTAGCTAGACTGCCAACTGGTTTCGATGTCGACGTGCATAACTGTCCATAGAATTTCTCGATCTCCTCTTTCTCTTTCGACTTCTGGTCCAGACGAAACAATGCTGCCGTCCTCCGTCTTCAGCCTTGCCAGACGACTTCGCCCAATAGCCAGATCTCTTGCGAACACATTGGAACCTTTGTTCCGTTCTATTGCCTCCACAATACGCAATGTATTAAAGTGGCACTTTGATGGTCAGTAATTAATAACGTTCACAATTCAATAATTCACCTCGGTTATGATAAAACACTAGAAAAGTTTTACGACCACTACTAGTTTGAAGAAATGTCACGATATGCTAAGAATTTTGTGGATAATTGCGTGACATGTCGGGTTGCAAAGTCTAACTCTGGTAAGATACAAGCTCAATTGCATCCAATCCCTAAAATATCTTTCCCTTGGCATACGATTCATGTGGATGCTACAGGTAAGCTCAGCGGTAAGAGAGACTCAAAAGGATACGTTATTGTTATGACGCTTTTACCAAATATGTATTACTCTGCCATTCGACACATATTGTCACAAAAAATAGTATAAAAGCCATTAAGGAAAGTATAGCCTTATTTGGAGACCCTTTTTGGATAATAGCGGACCAAGGCCGTTGTTTTGCGAGTAAAGAATTTAAAGATTTTTGTGACAGTACAAACATTAATTTACACCTTAACGCTACTGGATCCTTACACGACGACCAGTAGAACGAATAATGAGTGTTTTAAAATCGATGCTTACAGCTGTGGAAACTTCTGACGATAAATCGTGGCAAGCTTCTTTAGGCGAGATTCAATTAGCCATGTATTGTACTATAAATATTGTAACAAAAGCCAGTCCTTTAGAACTAATGATCGATAAAGTAGCACGCCCCTTATCATTAGGGCCTAGTGACGATGCGGAAATTGAAATAAATTTGAAAACTATTAGGGAACAGGCTTTAAATAACATAGAAAAAGCTGCTTACTATATTCAAAAATTCGACAAAAACAAAGCAAAACTTAAAAAATTCTCTATAGGTGACTTTGTTTAGATAGACAATGAGGCAAGAAATCAAACAAAACTAGATCCCGAATATCGTGGACCTTTCAAATTAATAGAAATTTTAGATGGTGATCGATATACATTACAGGCCCTTAACTCGAAACTATAAGTATGCCCATGAAAAACTGAAAATTATGCCTCTGATTAAAGTAACATTGACGACTTTACTGTGGAGCCAGATAAACAGGGAAAATCTTCCCGAGGACCGAATAGCTTGTTTTTTGTTATAAAATTGGCACCAGAGGTTGTCTGTAGCTGGAGCTTAAGAGAAATCGGTATCTACCTTGCGTAGTCCGTGAGCACGCGGTATTGCAGCTGCCCTGGTGGAGATGGGTTTCGTGGAAACCGAGTTGTGAGGTGGTCCCGTGTGGGGATGCACGTGTTTGTGAGAGATAGAGGTGGGGAAATAGTAAAAATGAAAAGCTATTGCGTAATTGTATTTTGAATACGTGAATGAGTTTAATTGCTTGTCAATGCTTCTTTGTAAAGTAACTATATTCGTATTGTTGTTATACGAATTAAAAGCTGATTTAATAATGAGTTATGTTTAAAGTAGAAAAAGTACTCTTAGCTGATGTAGAGTCATAAATAAGAGATTGGTTTACTATTAAATTAAGTATAGGTCAGTATTGACCGAGCGGAAAATACTTTGTAGAACTTTCTATTTACAGAATAGATGTAACATGAGGGCGAGTTTCTCGCAGGATGGCCGTGTAGGAGTAATCATTGGTCGTCCATTGTGTCGTATGATGGATACTTCAGCAAGCAAGCGATACCATTTTTAACAAAGGACTCGAATTTTCAGACCTCTAGCATTAAAATTAGATTATAAAAAAAAGAGAAAGAGATGCAGATTACTTATAATAAATGAGTAGTGGCGGACGCGCGTGTACTGAGGAACTGTCATACGTTTTGATTGTATTCATAAAGTCATAAAATTAAATTATTTGTTATAAAATATTGTTAAGTGTTAGAATAGTAAAGACAAATTAGACTATAAATACCTAGTGTTAAAGAACTGTTATTTAGTGCTAATTATAACTTAACTTAACTTATGTTCAATCTATTCATGGATAACTGTCTTGGAGATTTTGAAAGAGAAAGAATGTGGTAAAGGAATGAAAGAGTTACTAATCAAGTGCCTCCTGTATGACGATGATCAGGTAATTCTTGCATCGGCAGCAGAGGAGTTACAGGAAATGGTAACGTTTATGTATGAGTCATTTCAAAAGAATGGAATGAATGTTAATGTAAATAAAACGAAAGTTATGGTTTTTCAAAGGAATGATACTGTAACAGAATGCAATATTACGGTAGAAGGGAAGAAAGTAGAACAAGTGCCAGAATTCGTATACTTAGGATCTTTGTTTACTAGAGACGGAAAATATGAAGGTGACATTGAAAGAAGAGTAAACGCGGGAAATCAGGTAAATGGGGCGATGCACACCTTTATGAGCAGTCAAAAATTGACGGAAAAGTTACGTTTGGCTGTACATGAGGGTGTGTTAGTTCCAACACTGATGTATGGAAGAGAATGTTGGGTATGGCAAAAGAAAGCACGAAAGTAGAATTAATGCCGTGGGGATGAGAACATTGAAAAGTATGTGTGGTTTGACTCTAAATGACAGGATAAAAAATAGTGTGCTACGAGAGCGTTGCGGTGTGAAAGAAAGTGTGGTGACAAAGATTGAGAAAGGTATGTTAAGGTGGTTTGGACATATTGAAAGAATGATGAAAATAGATGCACGAAACAGATTTATGAATCTGAAGCATTTGGTAGGGTCGGTAGAGGTAGACCTCGGCAAACGTATGTAGATCAAATTGAGTACATTCTCAGAAACGGCCACGTCACGAGTACTCGGAACCGTAGGAAATGTATGAAAGCATTGATGCGTATAGATGAGGCAAGAGAGGTATGCCAGGATCGTAGCAAGTGGCAGTCTTTGGTCTCTGCCTACCCCTCTGGGAAACACGCGTGATGTTATGTATGTATGTATGTTATAACTTAAGAACATTTAAAAATTATATAGTGATTGTATTTGTGCATAAATAATTTGATATCCCAATAATAATACAAAGATGTCCGAAAAAGAACAATCTCGGCCTCTTGACCCGACATATATTGTTTTATTATTTATTATTATTTAGGTACAACATGGAAGATTTCTAATTTGCCTAAATTCATATTTGCCTGAAAATTCGCTGTGGTCTAAACTAAAGGTATGGCGAGCCTTCCTATTGGCGGTTACGGTCACCTAAGCCATCCTACTGGAGAAAATGGGTACTAACGTTCTTGTTTTTGGTGTGTGTCAGAAGCTCTTACAAACAATAATATTTTTGTGGCTATCCTTCTCAGTGCTTTATCCTATACAAGAAAAACCACACTTACTTCACCCTGGGTATGAAAATCAAAGAAAACCAGCGACCTTTGCAGTGTCTACAGTCAGGAACAGCTGAAATCCAGATCTGGACCTAACACACCGTTTATCTACAGTGGATTGTGCAAAGCTGCTGAAGGTACGGATTGGGGTAAGCTTTCAGGCTTTCTGTTTCTTCTGAACATAAAATTTAATCCATACGAACCGGATTCTCATACCTCTCCAAGTTGTGTTGTGAAGTTTGTATAAAAACAATACAGGTTTCGCTTGTCATCTTTGCTACGAAAAACTGCGTCACAAACCGAACAAGATATTTTAGAACGTGATATTATTGTCAAAGACTTAAAATATACTTTAGAGTTAGGTTGAAGCGATGAGGATTTATTTCGTTCAAAATGCCAAGATAAAACTTCACAACTTAGAAAGTTTTTAAAAATACAGTCTAAAATTGAAAAAAGCCATATCAAAGCGAATACATTTGTATTTGTAAGAAGTCCATTTAAAATTGGTAAGAATTTGATGAATTTTATTACTCAATATTGACAAAATTAAATAAAATGAAACGACTCGATGATGAGTTGAAACGTCGTAGAAGTAGCATTTACAATGTAGTCGCAGTCTATTCCGGTCGCAGGCCATTTGCAGCATAAACTACCTACTTTGCCGTTGCCGTCATTCTATAACGAGGCCAGCCTATAACGATCTATTTCGCTCATTAATTCACGATAGTGGAGCCTACACGGAGGTCGAAAAGTTTAGGTATTTATTATTAACGCTTAAAGGTGAACCTTATAAATTAATAAAATCGATCCCCGTCTCTGAGTCTAATTACATAGTTGCAGTAGAAATTTTGGAGAACCGATATAAAAACAATCGAATGATTGCCTCGGAACATTTAGATAAAGTATTAGATATACCTTCGTGTACAGATAGACCGCCACAGTCATTACGCAATTTGTTAAACATCTATCATGAAAATACTCAAGACCTTATCATGATGACGCTTCCAGTAAATGAGTAGAGTTTTATTTTACTTAACATATTATTACGTAAAATTCCCTCTTCAACTCGTACTCGATTCGAATTATCTTTGAAAAGCCCTGCAGATATTCCCAAAGTGGAAAAATAATTATCATTTTTGGAACGAGAACTTTCAGCACTTGAAAAAACTCCAATACTTCGAAAGGATTTTTTCTGAACAACTAGGTAGTTCGCCAAGACCAAATTTACGTGGATCCTCCGCCGCCGGCTACAGCGGTCATACCGCACGAGCACTTGCGCCTAACGTAACTCCGAGCTCGCGCACTGAGGTGCCACCGTCGCCGCCGCAGCAGCAGCTACCGGGCAATTCTCAACTTAGTGAGCCGTACACTTATAAAGAAAAACAATGTGTAAACTGTGGTGCGCAACATTCTTTAACAAAATGTGTTATGTTTACAAATTTGTCTCCGGCAGAACGGTGTTCTTTTGTACAACAAAAAAGTGTATGTTTTAATTGCTTAAATGCAGGTCTCGCGTTGAAGGAATGTAAGTCAAACTTTGTTTGTCGTCATTGTTTTAAGAGACATCATACTTTAATTCATTTTTGAAACTAAAGGTTTTCCGACCGTAGGCGTAACAGCTGTGGAAACGTCTGTCTCCTTATCAAACAACGGCCCTCACCACGCGATGGCGTATGTAAAAAGAGATATGCAAGAATTGAATGAAATATCATCCATTGCGGCGTCAGTAAGAACACGTACGGTATTGCTATCAACTGCGCTCATCGATGTATACATCGGTGAACATAAGAGTTCAACGGTGCGATGTATTGTCGATACAGGTAGTCAGGCTTCGTTTGTGACAGAGGCTTGTGTACAATGCCTAGGTTTATCTCGTCAGTATGTAAACGTTCCGGTTTTCAGTATTGGTGATAACAAGCCGACGTGTCCACATGGATTAGTTTCATTCAAAATCACGCCGCGTAATCAAAATCGCTTGCTAATTTAAAAAAAAAAATACCGACTAGAACGTAATCCGTCACTTAAGCAGGATTACCATGCGTGCCTCCAAGAGTATGTCGACCTCAATTACATGGAGCTCTTGAAAACTCCAGCATCTGCTCAGTCATGTTACTACATTTCGCACCATTGTGTAGTTAAAGAATCTAGCGAAACAATACGCATTCGGGTAGTATTTAATGCGGGTAACAAGTCCACCAGTGGATATTCACCCAACGATTTACTTCTTACAGGTCCAAAGCTTCATCAGGACATCGTTGACGTGTTGTTAAATTTTCAAATACATTCTGTAGCGCTAACAGCCAATATAAAACAAATGTACCGTAACATTCGCATGAGAGAGAGCGATTGTGATTATCAGCGCATAGTGTGGCGAACTTCCCAGCATCTTTCAATTAAGGATTACCGATTACGGCCGCGTTACGTACAATCAAGCAGCTCGCACACGATGAGGCTGACCGTCATCGGTCGCTCGCGCTTTAGTGTTACGACAGGATCTGATAGGTATTTGTAAAACCGCTGGATTCGAATTACGTAAGTGGCATAGCAATTCGTCTGCGTTACTGGCAGCTGTCTCATCGGCGGATAGTCACAGTGAGCGGTCGGAGCAAGTCCGCCGAGATGGAAGTTGATAAAAAGACCAAAGTTTTAGGACTGCAATGGAGTCCTAATCAAGATGTGTTTACGTTTAGTGTTCAACCCCCACGTAACAACCAATGTAGCAAACGTATAACTCTGTCTGAAGTTGCAAAAAATTACGACCCGACCGGTGTTATATCTCCAGTGACGTTATAAATGCCAAACATTTTATCCAACGTTTGTGGATCGCTGGTATACAGTGGGACGAGTCGCCGCCTTCCGATATTCTAAATGCGTGGGCTAATTTCACTAGTCAACTTCCGTTACTATCGCAAGTGTCTTGTCCACGTCATAATTTCTTTGATGCTAGTGGTGAAGTTCATCTTCACGGGTTTGCCGATGCCTCCGAAATTGCTTATGCCGCGTGCATTTACGTTTGTTATGACTACCGTGATGGTGGGCGGAGGGCTCTTTTAGTTTTAGGTAAAACGCGTATAGCACCAATAAAGGTTCGCCTAACAATTCCTCGGTTGGAACTCATGACCGCTGTGTTTGTAACACAATTGATTGATAAATCTATGTCTATTTACAGCGACCATACCCGTAGAGAACACGTTTACGCTTGGTCTGATTCATCTATCGTGTTGGCCTGACTACACTCTCCGCCCCACGAGTGGAAAACTTTTGTCTCCAACCGTACAAGTGAAATTTTATCTCGCTTCCAGCGAGTTGTGGGCATAAGGTGACGTCAGCTGACAATCCCGCTGACGCGGTGTCACGTGGTATGCTGCCCTCCGTTTCTTATTCACAATGATCTGTGGTTTCATGGGCCCAGGTGGTTATGGATTGATCAAACAACCTGGACTGTATTCAAAAGCATTTCTCCTACTATGGAAGAGAAGCGCAGCTTACCTATTGTGCCGACCCCTTTTACATCAGCATCCACTGGTGACATTGATGTTATTTTACGGTTTTCTTCATTGATATTTCGATTTTACCGTAAATGTAAGTGACTCAAAACGTTTCACCCTTCATATGTGACAGTGTCCGAATACAATTCGACGTTATTAGTGGAAAATATCCTTCTAGCAATTTGAGACGTCTTAATCCATTTCTGGACAAAGAAAATTTATTACGGGTCGGTGGCCGAATTCAAAAATCTTCTTTACCCTTTGAGACCAAACATCAACTAATCTTACCAAAAAGGCATCAACTTACAACTTTACTTATAGATAACGCTCACATCACCCATTTGCACGCTGGTCCCCAGTCCGTTAGTTAGTTATGTCGCGGTGTTTGTCTGTATATGTGTCAAGGCACTTCACTTCGAAATTGTGTCCGAACTTACTACGGAAGCATTTGTGGCTGCGTTGAGACGTTTTATATCACGGCGTGGTCTCTGTACCGACATTTATTCCGACTGTGGTAGAAATTTCGTCGGCTGTAACAATTATCTTAAAGAGCTATATACCTTTTTACGTAATAATGAAGTACAGAGCCTTCTCAACTGCCATGTTCTTCAACAAGGTATCACATGGCATTTTCAGCCACCCTACGCTAATCATTTTCGGGGCCAATTCGAAGCCGGTGTTAAAAGTCATAGGCACAAGTACATTGACGTTATTGATGTGTCAAATCGAGGCCGTACTAAATTCACGTCCACTTTGTCTTTTCAGTGCTGATCCTGCCGATCCCCTACCTTTGACCCCGTCTCAATTCCTTATAGGAGGACCCCTAACAGCATTACCGGATGTGACGTTAACTAATACCAATGCAACTAGACTTACGAGATGGCGATGGATCCAACAATGCATACAGCACTTTTGGAAGCGCTGGAGTCGCGAATATCTTCACGAAATCCAGCAGCTTAATAAATGGTTCCGCGATCGTGGTCCCCAAATCTGTGAAGGCCTTATAGTTGTGGTATGCGATGCTGCTGCTGTGGAAACTTGCGCGAGTTTTTAGCTTTTTATTGCTTTATTCGGATTAAAAGAACTTGCGAGTCCTTTTAAGGTGAGCGGCATGTTTTGTGATAACACAACATGGAAGGTTTCTAATTTGCCTAAATTCATATTTACCTGAAAATTCGCTGTGGTCTAAGCTTAAGGTATGTCAAGCCTTCCTAATGGCGGTTGCGGTCACCTAAGCGACCCTACTGGAAAAAATGGGTACTAACGTTCTTGTTTTCGGTGTGTATCAGAAGCTCTTGAAAAAAATATTATTATTGTGGCTATCCTTCTCTGTGCTTTATCCTATACAAGAAAAACCACACTAACTTCACCCTGGGTATGAAAATCAAAGAAAACCAGCGACCTTTGCAGTGTCTACAGTCAGGAGCAGCTGAAATCCAGATCTGGACCTAACACGCCGCTTATATAAAGTGGATTGTGCAAAGCTGCTGAAGGTACGGATTGGGGTGAGTTTTCAGGCTTTCTGTTTCTACTGTACATATATATGTATATGTATATATATATTTCTTTGCTCAGAGAAAAAGCATCTCTATTTAGCGAGGAGATAACGAAAATGCGATTTTTGCCACCGTACCACCAACTACGCAAGCAAACACTTTTTGATTATTAGGTATTTACATATACGTTTACATATGACGTTACTTAATTGCAATGAAATAAAAATGTATCCATATATAGCTTTAAAATATCAAGAATTCAGAGGTAATTGAGTTTCTTCACGTGTTTTCGTTTTCTTTAGTGATTTTCTATGTTCATAAAACATCCACCTGCAAAAGAAAAGAAATATATAAATATTATGTTGGTAAACAAAAAAAAAATTGTTTAATTTATTATAATTTAATTTGTGTGTATACCACTCTAATAGTCAACACGTAATGTAAGCCCATAAGAGTCCGTCAGATACTGTTAGGTTTCACAGTAGGTAGTTATTCATCCCACTCATGAATCAGTTCGCTGATTAACTATAGCCAACTGACAGAGTCCGTACTAATTATTTCAAACACGATACCTTTACTATAGGTTGATAAGGCGATTGCTAATGCTGATTCTAAATGTTGCGTCGGTAGATCATCATATAAATAGACATACAGACAGACAGACAGGGTTTATCTGTTATACAGAGATTATATTTAAGCCAGGTATTGAAGTATTCACTGCACTTTGTATTTTGGGTTTAGGTTAAGTTAAAACCAGTTTATGAGGTAAAGAAATTATTATCTATACACCATTTTATCAAACAAGTTACATTTCTTAGGGCAAATATTGTAGGATGATAAATACAATTAAAAATAACACTAGAATTACGATATTCTTCATATAAACTGAGTAAATTAGGACAGTTCATATTTTCTAAATTCATCACATTGTCAGTATTACAAATATTTTTAATCCACCGTGCTTTTTCAACACCTTTGCAAAAAACCATTTTGTCAGCTAAAAAGTTATTAATATACTATTGAATGTTTCCATATAGAAGAAAGCTATCGTTCCATAATATTTTTCTATTTCTTTCTATCCAATTAACAAGTTTTTTTTCTTCTATTGTAAGATTTTTTAAAGGGAATGGAGGTTGAACAAGAAGAACCAACATTTGATCATCAGAAAAGATTGCGATTTCTTGTAAAATAAACTCATTATTTTCGATCTTAAACCCTCGCACATTAACAATGACTGATTTCATTATAGATAATTATTATGTTAGTTCAACTATTCAGCTTGAAAGTTTATGCAGTTTTAAAACAATTCACAATAAACAGACGTAAATTGAAATCAATCTAATACGTTTATGTGCACTAGGTAGATTGGTTTCAATTTCTTCTTCTGTTTGAGGGTTTGTGACGTTGCTAAGATATTAATCAACTACACTCTCACATAAGTATTTAAATAAAACATGTTGTTGATAAACTTGTTTAGTAGGTCAAATAAATTAATTATAAATTAATAAAGTAATGTTTTTATTTTATTTGATAGAATATGCGTTGAACCGAATCATAATAAAATTAAACATAGCGTACTTTTACCAAATTCTAGTCGGTGTATTATCTGCGGTCCATCTAATTGCGGAAAAACCAATATAATGATCAGTCTCTTACATCATAAAAATGGGTTAAAGTTCAAAAATGTCCACATTTATTCTAAAATAACATTTCAGCCTAAACATCGTTTTTCACAGACTGTCCTCAATAAAGTACCTGCAATAAATTTATTCCTGTTCCAAGATGATAGAGACATTATAATGCCTAGTGAAGCTTTAAACAAATTCATATTTATTTTCAATGATGTTACTTGTTAAAATCAGATTATATAGGTAAGTAATTATTTTTCTATGGTTAGGTATGTTAATTCAGATATGAGCTGGAATAATTTCAAATCATTAGCACATCGATATACCACAAACAACCAAGGATATCGCACGCCGAACAAATCGCTACCAAAATTGTGGAACACTAACTAGTCAGTTTTATTTACTTCAATACGTTTTTTTTTTTTTATACCACTAAGGTGGCAAACAAGCTTGCGGCCCGCCTGATGGTAAGCGGTCACCGTAGCCTATGGACGCCTGCAACACCAGGGGTATCACTTGCGCGTTGCCGACCCTTCAGAAATCTAATAACTTCTTTCTTGAAGAACTCCATACTGTAGTCCTTGCAGAATACCTTGGCAGGGAGCTCATTCCACAACTTAAGCGTTCGCGGGAGGAAGTTTCTCTGAAACCGACCATTTAGGTTCTAAAGTGTGAGAATGGATTCCCTGCCGATGGCGAGCGGTGCGATGGTAGAAAGTAGCCGTGGGCATCATTTCGAACAATTCCTCAGAACACAACCCATTGTACAAGCGGTAGAACACACACAGTGAGGCAAAGTCTCTCCTCAGACTTAAGGGCTCGATACCGCAAGTGAGTTTGGAATCGTCGACAATTCTCACAGCCCGTCGTTGAACCGAGTCAAAAGGGCCAAGCTGGTATCCGGGTGCACCTGCCCAGAGATGGCAGCAGTACTCCATATGGGGCCGAACTTGCGACTTGTAAAGTAACAAATTTTGCCCCGACGTGAAGTACTGCTTCGCTCTGTTGAGTACACCAAGTTTTTTGGACGCCAGCTTCACCTTATCTGATAAATGATCTCGGAACTGAACATCGCTGGAGATGTCGACACCAAGGATCCCAATGCTCTTAGAGATGGAGAGGGAAGTGTTCTGGAATTGTGGGACTACAGTGAATGGAGTTTTCTTAGCGGTGAACGCGCACACTTTGTAGGGTTGAATCGGACCAAGTTTACCCGTCCCCAGTCAGAGACCTGGGACAGTGTGGTCTCGATTTGAGACACAAGTTCTCCGCGGTTTTCCTCCACAACGGAACGAGGGATGTTTGCACGACCCGTGTAAAAAGCGTCTTCAGTACTGTCATCTGCATAGCAATGTATGTTGTTGATGTCCAACATGTCATTGATATGCAGTAGAAACAGCGTAGGAGACAGCACAGAGCCTTGCGGGACACCAGCATTAATGTCCATGCTATCAGAGCAACTACCGTCAACTACGGCTCGTATGCTTCTGCCGGACAAAAAGCTAGCCACCCAGTTGCACAAACCCTCAGGCACTCCGTAAGATGGCAACTTCGATAGAAGACCGCGGTGCCAGACCCGATCGAACGCCTTCGCTATGTCCAGGCTACATGCCAATGCCTCCCCCTGACTCTCAATGGCTAGTGCCCATCGGTGTGTGAGATACACTAGAAGGTCATATTGGCGAAAGCCATATTGACGGTCACTGACCAGATCGTGTACTTCTAGGTATCTTAGAAGATGTGTGTTGATCACACGCTCCATCACCTTAGAGAGGAGAGAGGTAATAGCGATAGGCCTGTAATTCGATGGATCTGATCTATCGCCCTTTTTGGGCACCGGGTGCACATTCGCAGTCTTCCATGAAGATGGAAATTGCCTAGTGTGCTAGGAAAGCGCAAAGAGGCGCGTGAGTACAGGACATAACTCAGGAGCACACTGCTTAAGCACCACTGCTGGTATACCGTCTGGCCCACTCGACTTATGAGCGTCTAGAGAAAGTAACGCCCGCCTGACCTCCCGCTGCGTTATGGAGATTTCCGGCATGGTCTTACCGCACCACGGTATAGTAGGTGGTACAGCGCCTTCATCGTTCATATTCGAGTTCGAGGCAAAGAGACTGCCCAGTAGATCGGCTTTCTCTTTAGCACTATGGGCCAAGTCACCATCGGTCTTTCGCAGTGGTGGTAACGACGACTGGCAAAAGTTCCCTTCGGCAGCTTTGGCAAGCGACCAGAAAGCACGACTCCCAGAAGAATAGCTCGCAAGTCGCCCACCTATTTTGCCGATGAATTGGAATTTTGCTCTGGCAGTTGCTTTCTTACTGAACCTCGAGGCAGCATTTAATTTGCGTTTTAATTCAGAAATATTCAGATCCTTATTAAAACGAGCCGTGGTCCAAGCCTCATATGCATTTTGCTTAAGAATTTTAGCTATTCTGCAAGACCTATTAAACCACGGTCGTTTTTTGACGCCGGCAGCTACCCGCGGGTTAGGAATATAGCATTCCATACCAGCAAGGATTGTCTCAGTGACTGCGGCTGCGCAGACGTCAGGATTTTCTGAGTTAAAGCAGATCTGCCTCCACGGGTACGATGCGTAAAATTCACGCAATCCATCCCAGTCTGCCGACTTATAGTGCCACACACGACGCCAATTAGTTGGCCCAGAAGGATCGGGTTGTATGCATCACACTTGAGTCCGAACGAGACAGTGGTCCGAGGAGCCAAGAGGCGCATCCACTGAGACGGAGTATCCGTCCGGACGAGTAGTCAGCAGAAGGTCCAGTAAGGAGCTCGTATGTTCCTCTATATCTGGTATTCTCGTTGGAGAAAGTACCAGCTGAGAGAATCCATAGGTCAGAGCAAATTCATGAGCAGATATCCCAGCATAGTTATTGGTTCGAGAACTGAGCCACTCGCGATGGTGGGCGTTAAAGTCTCCCAAAATAACTAGTTCTGCTGTGGGATATTGCTCTAGAACTTTGTCAGTCGTCAAACTCAGGTGCGTGAAGAGTCGAGTTACGTCCGTGTCACCGCTATGAGACCTGTGTAGGCACGCATAAATACGAGTGTGGCCGTAGTAATCTACGCGCACCCACAATATCGACAGGTCCCTGTCTTCAAGGCTATGAAGGCGGCGACAGCAGATATCCTCCCGGACGAACATACATACACCGGCACGACTCACAAAATTGTGCTCAAGTTTGTAACCGGGATAATGAAGGTATGATGTATCGGCCGGGCAGGATATCTGCGTCTCCGTCAGAAAAAGAATGGTCGGCTGCGCAGTCTCCAGATGGAGGTGGACTGCGTTAAGATTTGCGTGAATACCCCTAATGTTGCAAAAGTCCACATTAAATGTGGATGGAGCGGCCGCTGAATAAACTCTTTTTCTTTTATTTCTTGCCATATTTTTTTTTTTTTTTGAAAGGGTTATTTAAATTAAAGATGAGGATTTACTGCACTGACAGCTTAGAGGACAAAAGGTGCGGTACTAGAACTGCCCAAGCTCGCCACAGATGATACGGTTGCTGGCACGGCGGGCGGAAGGGCCCCTGATCCCCCTCTGTTGTAGTAGCCGGGTCCACTCCGGTCTCCTTCTCCGGCACGACTACCACTTCAGATACTTTACACAGGCTGGCGAATCAGCCTCCCAGGGCGGAGATTAAGTGATCCCTGGGTTCGGGATCCCGTTCAACCTGCGGGCGGCCAGCGGTCAGCCGTTTCATCAGGTCTCCCTGACCGCCGAACCAGCACGCCGCGTCTACGCCGAGCATGACAGCAACAAGAACCGCCGGTCCTCCGCTGTCCGCGCAGCGAATCCTCAAAGAGCTCTGGCAACCTTACTCACCGCCAGGGACACAACACTACTCAATGTTAGTGTTATTATGGCCGCGGTTTTCTGTAAGGTGGAGGTACTTCCCCAGTTCAGGCCGCTCATTCGAGCAAGTACTCGCTATGCCCTGCTTTAGTTGTTCAGGCCTCTGTATAAAATACGTGTGACATTCAAAGAAATTTTTACTCTTTGTCAACCTCATAAGACTCAAAAATAATTGTAAGTACTTAGTCATTACTCAATGCAAACACCGCTACGGACGCGTTTTAGCGGAGTTTTAGATGTGCCATTAATGGATTGCTTATGCGTCATCCTTAGGTTGTAAATCGATGCATTAGCATCACAAATATGGCCAGACCCTTACACATGTTTGATTATAAATAAGGATTATGAACTGAATAATGGTAGATACCGAAAAACATTTGATATATGCGTTAAATTATGATTAACACCGTATCTTACAAAAACTAATAACGATATAAGCCGAAGTCATTCTGTCTTATCCTACAACTATCACCAGATGTATTTCAGGTAGTAATCATGGAGCCAAATAAAAAAAAAACTGTTAATACAGTCGGTTAAACACATTAAAAATAAATTAAAGCAAATGCGACAAGTAGATGATGACATGCAATCAATAAGTTCTAAAATGTTCAAACCAATAACATATCCATTAGAAGCTATGGTTACCTTTAATTAAATATGTAGAGATAATAAAGATAAGAGGCAGTCAGATACTGCTGAATATGATTCTTGTTCAAGCGATGTAAATAACAGTTTAAATGATGATGTTGATGATAAAATAAGAGATGACGTTAATAAGGATTTTAAAACTCTAGAAACACAATGATGTGGCAAAAATAGTAACTTCCACTGCATAGTAAGAACATGGTGAATATAAAGCTTTGAATGCTGCTTTTGGTGTGAGACGCGAAGGTGATCAATTAATGATAGAGAATGCTCCCATTACATTCCAATTTGAAGACGATTCATCAAACAAAATATCATTGATGACAGTTAATGGTAAAAGTTATGAGGTTACTCCAGGACTATCGGAATTACTGTTTCAAAGTAAACCTAATACACAGTTAATTTCAGAAAAAGATAAACTAGTGTACAAAAGTATACTTATTAGTGCAAATGCTCATAAAATAGGATTCTGTTCATCAGGTCAGATACAAGGAAATTCGGGCATGAAGTACTGTAAAATTATAAAACCACTATTTAATGAGTTCGATACTATAAACGTAAAAGAGGGAGGTAGTTTACCAACACTAAAAAGATATAAATTAAATACAGATTAAGTATAATGGGACGATCCTAACGAACTTATACTTAGGCGATCCTTATGCTGGTAATACAAGTCATGATAATGAAATTATCTCCATTATTTCTATAATCCATAATAAAAAGAGGCTGGAAACATAAAGGAATAAATAACATACAAAAATATTTTCTAACTCAGTTGCATAAAAGAAGTCAAATATGAATGTTGGAAAATTGGGAACACATGTGTTCAAAAAGCAGAAAATTAGACAATATGTACTTTTTGAACTTTAACCCATTTTTATGGAGTAAGAGACTGATCATTAAATTGTTTTTTCCGCAATTAGATGGACCGCAGATAATACACCGACTAGAATTTGGTAAAAGTACGCTATGTTTAATTTTATTATGATTCGGTTCAACGCATATTCTATCTATTCCCAAGGAAACGGGTTGCTTGACTAACTTCATCTTTCCACACTGGATTTCAATATTAATTTATTAAATATAAAAACATTACTTTATTAATTTATAATTTATTTATTTGACCTACTAAACAAGTTTATCAACAACATGTTTTATTTAAATACTTATGTGAGAGTATAGTTGATTAATACCTTAGCAACGTCACATACCCTTAAACAGAAGAAGAAATTGAAACCAATCTACCTAGTACACATAAACGTATTAGATTGGTTTCAATTTACGTCTGTTTATTGTGAATTGTTTTAAAACTGCATAAACTTTCAAGCTGAATAGTTGTTTAATTCTACTCTTGTTACTGTAATAACACTAAAAATATTGTAATTGTTATTTGATTATTAAAAATAATTTTGAAGTTGTGAGTTTATTGTTTAAAAGAAATAAATATTATTTTACTATCTAACTATATTATAGCTGCGTCTTATTTAATTTGACTTTTATTTATTTTTGTTTTAGATCAGCAGGCTCCCGAATTTTACATCTATAATGTTAGCCAGTATTTTAAAGTTGTAACTGATGCTCAAAATGTGAACGCCTGGCGCGAAAAAGTTGAGAAATGAAGACTAGACATGTCCAAAGCAACTATGGAAAAAGAAAAAAGAAAACCATTAAAGAAGAGGAAAGAAAACGATGAATCAATTTCATTTATTTATAAAATTAGTGATAAAAGAAAGGGAAGATATAGTATCAAAATTGTCATTAAAGCCATCGGCGAAAGCGATAGAGATCGAGCTGTAAGTGTCCAGTATGCAGTGATGGACCCGTACGACGAAGTCTATACTAATATTATAAAGAGGAAAGGTTTGTATGTAAGTATGTTTGTATTGAATAGGCTCCGAAACTACTAGACCGATTTGAAAACTTCTTATACCATTAGAAGCCGATATTATCCCTGATAAACATAGACTACTTTTTACCGCGGGAAAATGCTTCATTCTTACGGGAAAATAGGTAATAGGACAACGGGTAGTATGAATTGTCCTTCCGTACTTATCTTTTTCACATAACTTCTACACGGCTTGACAGATTGGGTTGTGTATTTCCATGGTTTCACAGACACGAATGTATTATGCCATTAAGAAGGAAATATTTGATAGTTTGTTTTTTTCTATAATTGAGGAGCTGCCGTAAGAACCTAAGCCGATAACGAAATTTAGTGCGGGCGAAGCCGCTGGCAGAAGCTAGTATTAGATATTACAGAAAATATTATTCAAAAAAAATCTAAAAAAATTAGCAATACTCAATGTTAATTCGTATCTTTTAATAAAATAAATTATATAAGATATTTTTGTTCTTTTTCTATTTGTTATTCCCCTTTACGTTTTAATATAGAAGTTATGTTACAGTTTTTGAAACCAATAACTGGTTGAATTTATAAAGTTTAACCCTAAGACATAGAGAGTGGACAGTGCATTTCCTAACCAGCTGCAAAACGGGCTTACAAGTGTGATAGAGACGAAGATTAATTTGCAATCTGTTCTGTTGTGACCAATTGTTTTTGTTTTTTTTTTTTTTTCATTGTAAAAAGCGACAAATGATCGCAGATTACCTTCATCTCTTCCTAAAGAGTGGAGGTCATGTTTAGGGCGTGATTTTTTAGCTGTTACGATTGCAATTGCTTTCGTGCTATCTCTTACTGTTTTGTTGAAAAATCTATTTGCTATCCAGCTGTCAGTTGCGAAATTTGCTAAATTTGCGAGAAATCGCAAGCTACAAAAATAGGCCCTTAGGAAGCTTATTGTGCAGTCCATAGCACAGCTTACAGAACTCGAAGTCTATGATATAACCTAAATTGATTTAAAAAAATACCGTCCTTATTTTTTTTTATATTTTTAAGGATATGAATCCTGAGTTACTCAAATAATATTTGGTTTGTACTATCTGCTAAACTAAATGAAATAGGGTGCATATAAGGGGCGACTAAGATACTCAGCTACTTACCACCCTAAGACACTTAGATTGGATTTGAATTAATTTGCATCTTACCTATAAGCATACCATGGTGGTCAAGTGGTTATGACGTCTTCCTATCATTCAAAGGGCAGGAATCCAGATCTGACATTTACCTCAGACTCTTTTATAATACTCAAGTACATTAATAAACATTCTAGGACTTATGTGAGGTCCATCAATCCATACTGGGCCACGCATGGTGGACTATAACCCAGATAACACTCGTACCAACAGTTTTATGAATTTGAGGGAAATAAAATTAAACCACAACCACAAACCACCAATTTTTCGTCGACATATTTTTTTCATTTTTTTTTATTTTATTATTATCAGAAACTAACAGCGTTATAATAATACCTTATGAAATAGTATAATTACATTCCAGTAAAGCCTATTTAAGATTTTTAGTATATGCGTATATAAAACACAGCTTATGGGCTGTTAGTGAAATCAGCATGGAATACCTTCTCTTGTAACTTACTTAAAAATATGCAAATTGCGCGCCGCGGTTGGGCCCCATGTCGTAACATAGCAAGGTACAGCAAAAAGTTGTGTCCTTTATTATTATGTTGTGTAAATATTAATTAATTAATCATTCGAGGTTGGCTGGTGAAATAAATAATATATTATAATATGTCTTAACATGGTTATGTACTAACATAGTTTTATATTATTTTATTCACTTTTATAATATTAATTTACGAAAACATACTTTAATAATATTATGATGATACAGTTTATATATTAATGATATTAGGATCACGATATATTTTGTATTATAGTAAGTATTTTATTTTTTATTTATTTGTTATAATTATAACTAATAAGATGTTATTGATTTGAGGTTGGCTTGGTTAAAAGATGTTATGTTGTAATCTTAATATATATAAATCTCGTGTCACAATGTTTGTCCTCAATGGACTCCTAAACTACTCAACCGATTTTGATCAAACTTCGTAAATATCTGTTATTTGATCCAACTTAAAAGATAGGATAGTTTTTATCTCGATATGTCAAGTGCGAGCCGGACTCGGGCACTATAGGTAAAAACCAACTTTCGCCGGGTACAGAGGGACGGCAGCGGAACAACGTTCGCCGGGACAGCTAGTATATCTATATGAAATAACTATTTTTCCTTAATTTTTTACTTACATTTACATATATATTTACACACACATTTAATCGTATATACATACTTTTATTCGTATTTGCGCATGTGAATAAGTAGTTAACAGCATAGTTGTCGCTGTGTATGTAGGTGAATAATTCTGTTATTTATCAATCACATATAAATATTCATAAACAAATAAGTAAAAAAAATAAAAATAAAGTAATCCTAAGCATGCCTATTTAAAGGAAGTATTTTTTTTATATAATAAATAGATTTGAAAGAATTAAATAGTAAGCACAAAGAAAAATTATGAAAATTATGGTATGAAAAGCTTTCTTTTTTCAATTGTCTTATATCATCGCTTGCATTTAACACTAGTTTATTAAATTTCTGAGTATATACTCTATGATTTATAGATTTTATTATAAGCATTGAATCTCTGAAACTTTCAGAAATTTTCAGTTTGCAACAAGTACAGAAGGCTGTCTGCATCAGTGTAACACAGCTGTAAATTTTCACTATAAATCTGTTTCATGATAGAATAGTGAAATTTATATAAGTGAGTTTTTGCAAGTTACAGAATAGTGAAACCTATGAATATAGGCTTGTCCAAAACTACTTTTGTTGGCTCTAATTGAACAACTATTAAGTTTTCAGAGATAATAGATACATTTTTGAAATTAGGAGCCCATATATATTTTTCGGCGCCGAAGAATTTATTTGTTTTATTGTAATTGTCACTCCACACATAAGCAAGATTTACATCTACCTGATTTCTTCTGTTTTCTATTTTCTTTCCAAATACAGAGTTATTTAGTTTTTTAAATAAATCTTTTTCAAATGTACTACAGGCTTTTTGTCTGAGACTGGTATTTAAGGAAATGTATGGCGCTAAAAATGCCTCCTGATCAAAAAAAGGTATTCTGTAAGTTTTTAACAATATTAAGACATTTTTTAAATATTCTTGTAAGTTAATTTAATGTATAATAAATTTATGTTTGTCATATAAATTAGCACCCAACTTTTTATTTTTACCCAATGGTATTGGCACTTCTAATTGCTCTGCAGCAAATGGTAAATCAGAGCGCGAGTCGTGAATATCTGATGGATAGTGTAAATCAACTTCAAGAATGTAACCTATTTCACTATCTAAAGAGATCTTTTGAACATCAAAATTTTGTAAGTTTTGATGTTCAAGAAATTTGAAATTTTACGTAGGCAATTTTAACATAATAGCATATCCATACAAATTTATACAATCTAAATTTGATAAAAATGTTGTAGGAGATAATGGACCGTAATCAGGCAGATATTTATAATTTGCTTTCGCATAGCGCAAAAAGCATTGAGCCAAGCCGCCGCGTATACCTCGCTCTAACATTTGATATATCTCAAGGTCAGATATTAAATCCAGATGTACGTTAGTGAATAATAGCATAGCATCCCAGCCCAATGATGGTGATGAAACATAAAAACAAGGGTCAAGATTGTAAAAATTTAGACTCATAGACCTAAATTTTTCGATCACATCAGCTAATTAAATACATCACATTTTAAATAAAGATCGGTATATTCGCCTAAATTTTTGAAACCAAATGTCTCCCACACATTTAAAACATGATTATAATCTTCATTAGAAATTGAATCAGAAGTTAATTGATTGAAAAAACAGTTTTTGTCGGGCAATTTTGTCTCTGTATATCTTTCCCAAGAGTACATATAATCATAACAATATACACTTTTTCTTCTGACCAAATCAAATAACTTCTGATCAACGAAAAATGACCTTAAATTCTCAAAGTCATTTAAATCGAGTGTACGAGCTAAATTTTCCAAGCTGTAGCTCAAAAAATTAAGAGAATCAATAAATTTCAATTGTACGTTATTTGTTACATCTACTGGAATGAATTTGCTAAAGGATATCTACCTTTCCTTATTTTAAGGTACGAAACTTATTCGATTAAGGTAAATATATCTCTTGGTACAAATTTCAAACAATCTCAATATGTCATTACAAATCGTTTTCACAACTTTCTGAGAAGCGTTTGGGCCGCGATAAATACATAATCATTTAGGCTAGGATCAATTTAACAACAAATATAATATCCAAAACAAGTAGCTTCATGAATTTGTACTTTCTCTACATGTTGAGACTTACTCTTATCAGAGTACTCTTTAAGTAAACTTTCAAAGTCACCATAGATTACGAAAGGTATTCTTTGAGTTCTTTCAAAATTAGAAAAACAAAGCTTAGAGCCTTTCTCAGGCTGCACAGTTTGCATTCTAGCACACTTATGTTTTAATAATTGATTCTCGGTATTAATATTTCATTAGAAATATTAATAAATTCAGAGAAATGAGGATATGAAGTTATTCTGTTTGGATTTTGTTTTGCAGGTTTTTTTTTGACATATATATATCGATTACTGTTACGGACGGACAGCGACAGTAACGTTGCACCATCGACATGCACGCAAAAAATAAACTTTCAAAAAACTACGCAACTAGTTTTATCAAATCTCAAAGTTGCTAGTTCCTGAAAATGTCACGGCTTCTGTGAAGCTAACTTACTTACGTGGACATCTTTTTCCACCCCTCTACGGGCAAAAATAGGTACGGGTGTCGAGTTAAATAAACATACGTTTTAACCCATGACCCGGGCGAGTCTCGAGGGTGAGCGCACCCTCGGTAATTTTTTAGAGAGGGCCTACTTGTCAGGCCCGCTGGCAGCATATTAGTGGCCACTTTGTGAAAGTGGCGAAGAGGAAATAAAACAAAAACAATAGTACAGACGAAAAAATGTTTAAAACTGAGATAAAATAAGATGAAAAAAAAAAAAAACGAAAAAATGAAAGTGGAGAATAAAGAAAACAAAGGTGATTTTAAACGAAAAAACTAACTAACATATGAGCCCGGCTAGTTTTTGGGCGGGATTAGCTCCCTAGAGAGGTCGGCCTTAAGGTGGACGGGCGTGTAACGGCGCAATGCCCCTTAGGTGTGGACGCACACTGTTGTCCGCCATGTCAAACAGCCGGGCGACCAGTCTGGCGATAAACTCACCTATCGGCTCTGCCTTTGTGTCCCTAGCAATTGTGTCATTGCGGACGTAACGCGGAGCGCCCGTTATTATCCTCAGCGATTTATTTTGCACAACTTGAATCTTTTTCTTTTTAGTGGCGGATAGCAATGCGTACGTCAAACGGGACCTAACGTAGAGCTTGTATAGCCGGATTTTGGTTTTAAGCGGCAAGTCAGATGAAAATAGTGGCCTTAAGGACGCTCTGGTGCCGACTGCTCTGGCTGCCGCATGCTCGACCATTTTGGACATGCGCAGCCTGCGGTCGATACCGCAGCCGAGGTATTTCACACTGCTCTGCCACTCAATTACCTGCCCGCGGAATACAAGCTCCTTAGGTAATAGTCTCTGTTGGCCGGTTAAGATGGCTGCCGTTTTTGAGGCGTTTACTGCTATCCTCCACTTGTCAAGCCAGCACGGGAGGATATCCAATAATCGCTGCATTTTAGCGGCAGCTAAGTAGGACTTACGGGATGAGCTTATGTACGCGCTATCGTCTGCATACAATGCTAAGGTGACGTCCTGTATGCCTGGCGATAGACCGCTATCGCTAAGCGTGGGAATGTCATTGGTGAAAAGTGCATACAACAAAGGGGAAAGGCAACTACCTTGTGGGACCCCCGCTGAAATGGTCTTAGAAGGGAAGTTTTTATTGTCAACCGAAACATAGAAACTCCGCCCCTTCAGAAAAGAGGCTATTATACGCCCGTACATGGGAGGTAAATTGGTTTCAAAGAGCTTAAACAATAAGCCGGCGTGCCAAACACGATCCTTTGATCCCTTCTCGATATCGAGAAAGACCCCGACCGTGTACCTGCCCTTGTTCATCTCAAAGGCCATGTGATTTAAAACACGAGTAAGCTGAAGAATGGTGCTATGATTACTTCTAAAACCAAACTGTTCTGGCCTTAGATTGATAAAAGGTGATATCCTTTTCAATAAAAGACGTTCGAACAGTTTGGCTATGTTAGAAAGTAAAGTGATCGGGCGATAATGCTCTGGTTTCTGGCGGCTCTTACCAGGCTTCGGTATGACAATAATTTTGCCTGTCCTCCAGGCCGTGGGAAAGAAACCTGTGCGCAGGATCCCGTTAAAAATACGGGTTAAGGCCACAAGACCTTTTCTAGGCATCATTAATAGGGCCGTGTTCGGAATACCGCCAGGGCCGGGCGATTTCTTTTTATTTAAGTAAGAGATAAATTTTTTGACCTCCTTAGGGGAGATAAAATCATCACCTTTAAGTGGGTCGATAGGACTAGCAAGGATATGTTGTATACGCTCCTCAACCAATGTTGTGTGGGCGTGGTCGACAATGGGGTTGGGCCTAAATTGGTCCTCGAAGTGGTCCGCCAGTAAGCCCGTGCGTTCCTCAGCTGAGTACAAACGGTTACCTAGCGGGTCTACAAGGGGGTGTATGGGTGCAGGGGTGCTGGTCATACAGCGAGCTAAACGATATAGAGCGGTATCGTTATCGCTGGCCTTTGAGATTGTGTAATCCCAAGACCATTTCCGATAAGTTGAAATTTGGTTCGATAGATCACTACCTTACTTATTCAGCTCATTTTTAATTGTTAGGCAACGAGTTCGGCACCACAGTTTGCGAAGTTTTCGTTTTTGGCTAAGTTTACTACGGAGATGTGCCGGTAGCAAACTTTTCCCCGAGGCGGAGTTGGCAGACGCGGTGCACTGAGCAAGTGCGGAGGAGATAGCAGAAGTAAGTGACTGTGTGGCTGTTTCCACTTCCTGTGGGGTAGACAGGCCACCGGGAGGGAGTTTAAATGAGCTCAGTCGTTTTTGATATTTTGTCCAGTCCGTGAAGTTTTTCATTGGTGGTAAAGGTTTATCCTTAATAGTATCTCCGAGGACCAGTAAAATTGGAAGGTGTTGCGAATCGATATCATGGAGGGTTTCTAAAGAGATGGGCCAATTAATATTACGGGCTAGTGCTATGTCTAGTACGTCTGGTTGAAATAAGTCCTGCGAGGGTTAATGAGTGGGGGAGCCGGGACCAATTACAACGTAATTGTGCGCCACGGCGTCGGTTTTCAAATCTCTACCTTCATTGGATGAAATTCTGGAACCCCATTGTCGGTGTTTGGCGTTAAAGTCGCGAAGTATAAGTGTGGGCGTGTCACCGGACATAATTCAGCTTGATTTTTCATTGAAGTATCCTGTTTCTTTCGTTCGTTTCTTTCTGAATTGCTCCTAACATCAAATCATTCTGCTGAAAAACCTTTTGTTTGTAGACGGTGTGCGTTAGTGTGCGTTTTGTGTGTTGTGGGTGCACGTCCGAGCCGAAGCGTCTTCGCTCATCGTGTGCGAGCAAGAAGGCAGCAGATTGCCGTCTCTCTCTCGGTAGGCAAACAAGATGAGTAAGTGTTTTCTCTTACTTGCTCTTGCTCCGGCCGCCTCTGTGCGTGCCCATCGAGGGATGATTGTAGCAGCGTCGTCAACCATTTAGATGCCACCCCCACCGTTCCGCCACCCGCCCCAGCGGGGCCGGGGAGTACGGAAAAGACAGGTTTGGTCCAGGTCTCAGCCACCTGCAATAGTGGCTCGTTACCTCTTCACAGGCCAGGTTACTGCCGCGGACGGCACTTTCGTCGCAGCCTTCCCACCGTCGCGGCCTCCGTTGGCTGCGTCTATGGCCTCAGCCATTTCTCGCTCAACAAGTTACGCCACCTCGGAAACAGATGACGAATACGAGTACTTTCGTGACGAGGAACTTCCCGCCATGCTGTCTCCCATCCAGGCCTCTCCTCCAACAGACGCTCAGGTCGATGCCACCGCCACACCGCTAAAGCGGCGCTTCAATTGCGTCCCCGTCGACACCATTCAACCCACCGCCACAAAGGATAAGGGGCCGCGAGGTGCGACCATTCTCTTTGAGCCCGCTTCAAAACCCTGCTGAGCAAGCCCGCGTGGCAGCCAGGGAGACGACAACCGCCGTCAACAGTCTTAACCAAGGCAAGTATGTACCCGCCGCAACAACGACCCCGCCGCAAGCAGCAGCGACCAATGTTGACGAGCAAATGGAGACAAATTCCCCGTAAATCACCGGCTAGTCCTACGCGCAGGTGTCGGCCATTCCGGTCCCGCCTGCACCTTCCCAGCCTGAAAAGCCTAAGGAGAAAGCAAGGTACCCACCGATCATTGTCGAGAATTTACCACAATGGTCGGTTCATTTAAAAAAGCTGCGCTCCCTCTTAAAGCACGCACCGCACGTGCGCCCGTTTGGCAAAGGCGTGCGATTCCTGCCGCAATCGCCGGACGAATATAGGGTGGTGGCGGCCTATATAGACGAACTTTCCAAGGCTGACAATACAGTGTCGTGGTATTTTTACAGCCTAGACAATGAGAGGCCACAGTAATTAGCAATAAAAGGACTCCCTCTCGACGCACCGTTGGGGGAAATAGCCGAAGAAATGGAGGCACTCGGCTTCCCTTTGTCACATATCCGACAAATCCCGGGGGCGAGAGGCCGCTCCTATTGCATTTACTTCGGTCAACTGCAAGACAGGGACGACCCAAAAGAGCTCCAAAATTTTATCAACATTACGGAGCTCCTAAGCATGTCCGGCGTAACCATTACTGCATGGAAAGCGAAGCCCGGGCCGGCGCAGTGCCATAGGTGCCAAGCCTTCGGCCACTCATCGGCCAATTGTCACCGTCCGATCCGATGCGTGCGCTGCGGAGAGGGCCATCCCACGGCGGACTGCTAGCGCGACAGAGAAGCCACCCCAACGTGTGCAAATTGCCACAAAGAGCACGCGGCAAATGATAAATCGTGCCCATTTTACAAGAGGGAGGCGCGAAAGATGGGGTGAAAAGTGCCGCCCACCCCCGCCCCGAAACAACTACCACCCCCACGCAAAGAAGCGCCGCTACCCCTGCCGACATTGAAACCGCAGGAATATGACCTCACGCAGGGGCCAACCCTTATGCCCCCCGCCAACCCCCCGACGGACAGAACACAACCCCCTCTCAAGAAAAGGTCGAAGAGAGGACGTAAAGGCAGAGGAAAAATGCAATCGCAACAAAATCAGGAAAGTACAAGCTTGCCTACTCTGTAATCTGATTCCCTCGGTCGAGGCACAGATGGCGCCACCATTAATTGTTGCCCCGCCCACCGTTGCTGCCGCGCCACCCGCCCAACCGCAAGCCCCACCTATCTTGTTCAAACCCCCCCCACCCCCGCAACACCTCATCCCCGCACGTCTGCAACTCCCGCTCACAACTTTTCAGCGTAAGGTAAGCTTTCCCGCAGTTGCTACCACCCCCCAGGGGTCGCGCACCTTTTGTTGCGCCAGTTCACTGTGTCTCGCCATTGTCACTCAACATTGCCAGAGCGTCCATCGTTGCACTTAATGCAGCCATTGAGGCTATTGCGGTCGGGCACAACCCATTGCCCGCTCTATTGCACGGCCTGCAACAGCTTACCCAACTCCTGGTCCAGGAATTCTCTTCAATCTAAGGATGACCTCAGGATGCTAGTCCAACAGCATGATATTCATATTGTGCTGTTGGGCGAAACCAAGTTGCGACCTGAGCAACAATTACGTCTACCTAACTATTTCGTCTACAGTGGGCCAGACGGCATACCAGCAGTGGTGCTTAAGCAGTGTGCTCCTGAGTTATGTCCTGTACTCACGCGCCTCTTCACGCTTTCCTACCACACTAGGCAATTTCCGTCTTCATGGAAGACTGCGAATGTGCACCCGGTGCCCAAAAAGGGCGATAGACCAGATCCATCGAATTACAGGCCTATCGCTATAACCTCTCAGATCCTCTCCAAGGTGATGGAGCGTGTGATCAACACACAGCTTTTGAGATACCTAGAAAAACACGACCTGATCAGTGACCGTCAATATGGCTGTCGCCACGGTCGCTCAACTGGTGACCTTCTAGTGTATCTCACACACCGATGGGCACTAGCCATTGAGAGTCAGGGGAGGCATTGGCATGTAGCCTAGACATAGCGAAGGCGTTCGATCGGCTCTGGCACCGGGGTCTTCTATCGAAGTTGCCATCTTACGGAGTGCCCGAGGGTTTGTGCAAATGGGTGGCTAGCTTTTTGTCCTAAGGCTCTATGCTGTCTCCTACGCTGTTTCTACTGCACATCAATGATATGTTGGACATCAACAACATACATTGCTTTGCAGATGACAGTACTGGAGACGCTTATTACACGGGCCGTGCAAGCAACCCACGTTCCGTTGTGGAGGAAAAGCGTGAAGAACTTGTGTCTCAAATCGAGATCGGTCTGTCCAAGGTCTCTGACTGGGGGCGGGAAAACTTGGTCCGATTCAACCCTTCAGACACAAGTCTTCGCGTTCACCGCTAAGAAAACCCCATTCACTGTAGTCCCACAATTCCAGAACACTCCCCTCTCCATCTCCAAGAGCATTGGGATCCTTGGCGTTGACATCTCCAGCGATGTTCAGTTCCGAGATCATTTGCTAGACAAGGTAAAGCTGGCGTCTAAAAAACTTGGTGTACTCAACAGAGCGAAGCAGTACTTCACGTCGGGGCAAAGGTTGCTTCATATGGATTACTGCTGCCATCTCTGGGCGGGTGCACCCGGATACCAGATTGGCCCTTTTGACTCGGTTCAACGACGGGCTGTGAGAATTGTCGACGATCCCAAACTCACTTGCGGTATCGAGCCCTTAAGTCTGAGGAGAGACTTTGCCTCCCTGTGTGTGTTCTACCGCTTGTACAATGGGTTGTGTTCTGAGGAATTGTTCAAAATGATGCCCACGGCTACTTCCTACCATCGCACCGCTCGCCATCGACAGGGAATTCATTCTCACACTTTGGAACCGAAATGGTCGCGTACAGTGCGGTTTCAGAGAAAATTCCTCCCGCGAACGCTTGGGTTGTGGAATGAGCTCCCTGCCATGGTTTTCTCTAAGGACTACAGTATAGGGTTCTTCAAAAAAAAAGTTATTAGATTTCTGGACGGTCGGCAACGCGCGGTGACCGCTTACCATCAGGCGGACCGTAGGCTTGTTTGCCACCTTAGTGGTATAAAAAAAAAAAAAAAAACAAAAGGCGGGACGAAATTAATATCACAAATAATATCGCTTACCCCCTGTAGCAGCACAGCAGTGCTGATTCGTAGAGATCTTGTCCACGAAAGTTTACCCCTGCCAAGCTTTGTTTCAACCCGAGCGATAGGCATTAAACTAAAAGTCGGTAACACCGAACTCAATGTTTACGCCGCCTACAAACCACCTAAGGTGCCTTTCATTTCCGGCGATATTCTGTGAAGCTATCTCGTGGATGTCTTCTCTTTCACCCTTCTGGGTGTTGAGGTGCGGGTATCGGGGGAGGGGAATTTACCTCCCACCATGACCCGGGAAAAAGCTCAGGGGTGCTAAACACCCCCGGTGAAATTTAAAAAGGAGGCCTACTTTTCAGGCTTCTTGAAGGTGACTATGTAATACCGCCTAAGGCGATATTAATAATGGAAATAAATTAAAAAAGAGATTAGGCGCCAAAAAATAAAAATAAAAACAAAGTAAAAGATCAAAATGAAAAATAAAATAAAACAAAAACGAAGCAAAAACAATAAACAAAACGTAACCAAAAATAAAAGCGAAATAAAAGCAAAATAAAAATGAAATAAAAGCGAAATAAAACGAAAAATAAAACAGAAATAAAAGCGAGAATAAGCAGTAAAAACGGAATGAAATAAGGAAGGTAGGTGAGTAGGTAGGAGGGTGAATAAATAAACTTATTCACCCACAGGAATAGGCTCTCGGGGGAGAGCCCTGCATTCCGGCGGACGGGCGTGTAAGGGCGCTATGCCCCTGAGGTGTGTATGGTGGCTGTTATCAGCGCAAGTGAATAGTCGTTTCGACAAACCAGATATGAACTCTGCGAGTGGCTCGGTTTTGGTGTCTCTAGCGATGGTGGAGTTGCGGAAGTAGCGTCCCGCGCCGGTAATTAATCTCAGCGACTTATTTTGGACAACCTGGAGCTTACGTTTGCTGGTAGAAGATAGAAGACCGTACCAAGCAGGGGCTGCGTAGGTCAGTCTCGACCGTATGTATAACTTGTACAGGCGAATTTTGGTTCTGAGTGGCAAGTCAGAGGAAAGTACCGGTCTAAGGCACGCCCGTGATGCGACCGCGCCTGCTGACACATGGTCTAGCATTTTGCGCATGCGCATGGGGCGGTCTATAATACAGCCAAGGTACTTTACGCTGGGTTGCCACTCAATAACTTGACCTTGGAACACGAGTTTCGGTGGGAAAACTTTTGCAGGCCGGTCAGTAATGCTACTGTCTTGCTGGCATTAACGGCTATTCTCCACTTGTCCAGCCAGCCAGGCAAAGTGTCCAATAGTCGCTGCATTTTTTTGGCTGCTAAACTAGCTATGCGGGAGGAGGACATATAGGCGCTGTCGTCTGCGTAAAGGGCTAGGATGACGTCTTCAACACCTTCAGCTAGACCGGAGTTACTGAGAGTGCGGATATCGTTGGTGAATAACGCATAGAGCAGTGGCGATAGGCAGCTGCCTTGAGGTATCCCTGCTCTGATGGGTTTACGTGCTGACTGGTTGTTCTCGACCGAGACATAGAAGCTCCATTTGTCCAGAAACGAGGTTATTATTCGCCCGAGCATCGGAGGGATATCCGTCTCTATCAGCTTGTGTAATAAGCCCTCGTGCCAAACTCGGTCGAAAGCTTTCTCCATGTGAAAGAAAGAAAGACTCCGACTGTGCGCCTGCCCTTGTTTAGCTCGAAGGCCATGTGATGGAGCACTCGTACAAGCTGAAGAGTGGTACTATGGCTGTCTCTGAAACCAAACTGTTCAGGCCTAAGCTGGATATGCGGGGATATCCTAAGTAGAAGCAGGCGTTCGAACAGCTTGGCTAGATTGAACAGCAGTGCTATCGGTTGGTAATGTTCTGGGCGATGACGGCCTTTTTCCGGTTTCGGGAGAACAATGATTTTACCAATCTTCCATGAAGATGGGAAATGTCCAGTGCGCAGTATCCCATTAAAGATTCGGGTGAGTGCCACCAGACCCTTCCTAGGCAGCATGATAATCGCTGTGTTTGGAATCTTGTTGGGACCGGGTGATTTGCGCTTATTAAGGGTTCCAGTACACAATTCTCAATTTAAGGCCCCGATGAGGCCACATTAAATTCCCACGTGAGAATTGTGGTGAGTTGTGCCAATCCATTTAAAAGGGCTGGCAACGGATTTTGGCCGGCAGCTATGGCCTCTATGGCCGCGTTTAGTGCCGCTATTGCGGCTCTGGCTACATTAAGGGCACCAGCTTGCATACGAGGTGGGCTCTGAGTATAATGAATGCGACTGTGGCGGCTAGTCGCGGGCGTCTGAGACTGCTGAGCAGCGACTGCACGTGGTTGCGGTTTAATGGGTGGCTGAGACGTTTTGGAAGGTTGCGGGGGGTCTGCGAACTGGGGGGGTGGCATGAAAATATTGGACATAAAAGAATATGTGTCCGGTGCTACCGGAACAGTAGCCGGAACGGTTGTGGTGGGCTGAGGTGCGGATTTTTTCCGACGTGGCCTCCTTTTTTCCCGAGAGCTTGGGTTCTATCTGTTGGAGGGTTGGCGGGGGGCATTAAATTTGCGCCTGCAGTTAGGTCGTACTCCTGCCGCTGCAATTGTGGCAAGGGAGTGGGCGATGGCGGGGGTAAATTTGTTACCCGCTGGGCTTTGTAACGGGGTAGCGGAGGATTGATAGCTACCCCCCTACGCATCGCTTCACGCCTCAAAACCGGACAAGAGTGGTTGTTGGCCGTGTGCACCTTACTGCAGTTGGCGCATTTTAATGCGACCTTTTGTCGGTCGCATTCAGACGCCGGGTGATCGCCACCACAGCGCACACATTTTATTGGCCGGTGGCAGTTTGTGAAGGCGTGACCAAATGCCTGGCATCTATGGCATTGCGCTGGGCCTGGGCGAGAACGCCAGGCTTCAATAGATATGCCAGGCATGCTGAGCAGCTCGTTGACTGCATATAGTACTTGCAGCTCGGCATGAGTGTGCCTGTGCTGCAATTGTGCGTAGTAAATACAGTTAGGTCGGCCCCTAACTGCTGGAATTTGCCGCACATGCGACACTGGAAAGCTGGCGAGAGCGAGGTCCTCTGCTGTGCTCTGGTGTCCTGAGGGAGCCCCTTGATGGCGATTTTCTGTGGTCGATCGCTGTCTAAGCTGTAGCAGTACCAGGATACTGCATGGTCCAGCTTAGACAGCTCGTCTACATAGGCGATATTCCGAGGGCGACTTTGGGAAAAATCGTACCCCTTTGCCAAACGGCCAGGCGTTGGGGGCGTGGCCTAATATAGAATGCAACTTTTTCAAGTGCATCGACCACTGGGGGAGGGACTCTACAACTATCGGGGGGTGTCCGTCTTTGTCCTTGTCTTTGGCATTGTCACTGACAATGGTTGGCTGAGCAGTTGAGTGCGTTGGGGGGACTTTTGCTGTCTGGGCGCTCGTTGCCTGCGCATAAGAATGTCCGCTAGGCGGCGCTGCCGTTGGGGGTGCAGCAGGCTGAGGGGGGGGGAGGTAATTTCAGCGATTTCCATCCCTTCGAGCGGGGTGGGGTCATGGTGAGCCTCTGCGGCGGCCTTTGAAGTGGACGCTTGGCCGGCCAGTGACTTATGCCGGTCGGCCTCTAAGCGTGCTCGCTCGGCGGGGTCCTTAGATGGGCTGAGGGAAAAAAGTCTCGACCTTGTATCTCTGCTGCGTACCCTAGGGTCTCTCTGCTTCCGGCGGGCGGGCGTGTAAGGGGGCTATGCCCCTTAAGTGTACATGGTGGCTGTTGTCAGCGCGGGTGAATAAACGTTTCGATAAACCAGATATGAACTCTGCGAGTGGCTCGGTTTTGGTGTCACTAGCGATGGTGGAGTTGCGGACGTAGCGTCCCGCGCCGGTGATATATCTCAGCGACTTATTTTGGACAGCCTGGAGCTTACGTTTGCTGGTAGAAGATAGAAGACCGTACCAAGCAGGGGCTGCATAGGTCAGTCTCGACCGTATGTACAACTTGTACAGGCGAATTTTGGTTCTGAGTGGCAAGTCAGAGGAAAGCACCGGTCTAAGACACGCCCGTGACGCGACCGCGCCTGCTGACACATGGTCTAGCATTTTGCGCATGCGTAAGGGGCGGTCTATAATACAACCTAGGTACTTTACACTGGGTTGCCACTCAATAACTTGACCTCGAAACACAAGTTTCGGTGGGAGAAACTTTTGCAGGCCGGTCAGTATTGCTGCTGTCTTGCTGGCATTAACGGCTATTCTCCACTTGTCCAGCCAGCCAGGCAAAGTGTCCAATAGTCGCTGCATTTTTTTGGCTGCTAAGCTAGCTTTGCGGGAGGAGGACATATAGGCGCTGTCATCCGCGTAAAGGGCTAGGATGACGTCTTCAACACCTTCAGCTAGACCGGAGTCACTGAGAGTGGGGATGTCGTTGGTGAATAACGCATAGAGCAGTGGCGATAGGCAGCTGCCTTGAGGTGCCCCTGCTCTAATGGGTTTACATGCTGACTGTTTGTTCTCGACCGAGACATAGAAGCTTCGTTTGTCCAGAAACGAGGCTATTACTCGCCCGAGCATCGGTGGGATGTCCGTCTCTAACAGCTTGGGTATTAAGCCTTCGTGCCAAACTCGATCGAAAGCCTTCTCCATATCGAGAAAGACTCCGACTGTGCGTCTGCCCTTGTTTAGCTCGAAGGCCATGTGATGGAGCACTCGTACAAGCTGAAGAGTGGTACTGTGGCTGTCTCTGAAGCCAAACTGTTCAGGCCTAAGCTGGATATGCGGGGATATCCTAAGTAAAAGTAGGCGTTCGAACAATTTGGCTAAATTGGACAGCAATGTAATCGGTCGGTAATGTTCTGGGCGATGACGATCTTTCCCTGGTTTCGGGAGAACAATGATTTTGCCGATCTTCCACGAAGATGGGAAATGTCCAGTGCGCAGTATCCCATTAAAGATACGGGTGAGTGCCACCAGACCCTTCCTAGGCAGCATAATAATCGCTGTGTTTGGAATCTCGTCGGGACCGGGTGATTTGCGCTTGTTAAGTTTAGAGGCCTCCTTCCTAACCTCTTTAGGCGAAATAAAATAATCACCTCTAAGTGGTGGGGCTGGGGCCGCGAGAAACTGCTCTACGCGTTCTGTAACTCCTAACGTGTGGTCAGGGTCGATAATGGGATTCGGCTTAAATTGGTCCTCAAAGTGGTCCGCAAAAAGTTCCGCGCGTTCCGCAGCGTGGTAGCGGCGAATACCAGTGGGGTCGATAAGTGGACAGATGGGGGCAGGTGTTTTTGTTATTTGACGAGCCAGGCGATAGAGAGCCGTGTCGTTCTCGCTTGCTTTAGATATTGCCTGGTCCCATGAATGTTGCCTAAAATTTGCAAGTTCAGCAGATAGTTCCGCCCTAATCTTATTGAGGTCCCTCTTTACCACTGGGCAACGGGTGTCGCACCAGAGTTTACGGAGGTCCCTCTTGGTTTTAAGTTTAGCGCGGAGATGCGCCGGTAGCAGCTGCTTACCGGAAGCTGTGGCTGAGATTTTAGTAGACTCCCTTAGAGCCTGTGCAATGGCAGTTGTGAAGGTGTCAACTGCCTCTTCGACTTCTAAGGGAGTGGAAATGCCACCAGCCGGGAGTTAGTAGCTCAGCATGGCACGGTGAAATAAGGCCCAGTCTGTGGTTCTGCGGGGATTGGGGAGCGGTTTACCAGTTACGGACACTCCAAGGACCAATAAGATTGGCAGATGCTGAGTGTCATTGTCGTGGAGGACCTCTAACGACATTGACCAGCCGATCTTATGCACTAAGGCGATGTCCAGTGTGCGTGATTGTCAGCAGAGGGATAGTGTGTTGGTGGTCCTGGACCGATGACTAAATAGTTTTTGCTCTCAGCATCTGCTTTTAGTTCACGACCCGATTTGGATGAAATTCGTGAACCCCAGTGTTGGTGTTTGGTATTAAGGTCACCTAAAATAAGTGTGGGGGTGGCATCGCAAAAGATATTGTCGATGTCACTTGGATCGAAGGGGGTTGATGGTGGCTTATATGCGGCGAAGACTTTAAGCTCCGCATTGCCGACCTTTAGTTTTACACCTATAGACCGAATGTATGTAAAAAGGGGAAGGGGTAGTAATTCGTGAATAAGGTCACGTCTAATTAATACAGCCGTACCCCTGAAGGCCATATTAGCGGGAGAAATTTCGTCACGTCTATAGGTGAAGAAATTTGGAATGCGGAGCTCATTCTCACCTCGGAGTTTCGTTTCGCCCAGTAGCACAATGTGAACATCGTGTTCCTGGACTAACGTTCTGAGGGCGGCTGTCTTGCCAATTATGCCCCCAGGGTTCCAGTACACAATTCTCAATTTAAGGCCCCAATGAGGCCCCATTAAATTCCCACGTAAGAATTGTGGTGAGTTGTGCCAGTCCATTGAAAAGGGCAGGCAGCGGGTTTTGGCCGGCAGCTATGGCCTCTATGGCCGCGTTAAGTGCCGCTATTGCGGCTCTGGCTACATTAAGGGCACCAGCTTGCATACGAGGTGGGCCCTGAGTATGATGGATGCCACTGTGGTGGCTAGTCGCGGGCGGCTGAGACTGCTGGGCAGCGACTGCACGTGGTTGCGTTTTAATGGGTGGCTGAGATGATTTGGAGGGTTGTGGGGGGTCTGCGAATTGGGGGGGGTGGCATAAAAATATTGGGTATAAAAGAGTATGTGTCCGGTGCTACCGGAACAGTAGCCGGAACGGTTGTGGCGGGTTGAGGTGCGGATTTTTTCCGACGAGGCCTCCTTTTTTTCCCGAGAGCTTGGGTTCTATCTGTAGGAGGGTTGGCGGGGGGCATTAAATTTGCTCCTGCAGTTAGGTCATACTCCTGCCGCTGCAATTGTGGCAGGGGAGTAGGCGATGGCGGGGGTAAATTTGTTGCCCGCTGGGCTTTGTTGCGGGGCAGTGGGGGATTGATAGACACCCCCTTACGCCTCGCTTCACGCCTGAAAACCGGACAAGAGCGGTTGTTGGCCGTGTGCGCCTAACTGCAGTTGGCGCATTTTAATGCGACCTTTTGTCGGTCGCATTCAGACGCCGGGTGATCGCCGCCGCAGCGCACACATTTTATCGGCCGGTGAAAATTGGTAGAAGCATGGCCGAATGCCTGGCATCTATGGCATTGCGCGGGGCCTGGGCGTGAGCGCCAGGCTTCTATAGATATGCCAGGCATGCTGAGTAGCTCATTGAGAGCGTACAGCTCTTGTAGCTCGGCGTGAGTGTGCCTGTGCTGCAATTGCGTAGTAAATACAGTTAGGTCGGCCCCTAACTGCTGGAATTTGCCGCACATGCGACACTGGAAAGCTGGCGAGAGCGAGGTCCTCTGCCAGCTCAACAAGCGAGGTGTCCTGCGGGAGCCCCTTGATGGCGATTTTCTGTGGTCGATCGCTGTCTAAGCTGTAGCAGTACCATGATACTGCATGGTCCAGCTTAGACAGCTCGTCTATATAGGCCACTACCGTTCGATATTCCGAGGGCGACTTAGGGAAGAAACGTACCCCTTTTCCGAACGGCCGGGCGTTGGGGGCGTGGCCTAATATTGAGTGCAACTTTTTCAAGTGCGTCGACCACTGGGGAAGGGACTCCACAACTATCGAGGGGTGTCTGTCTTCGTCCTTGTCTTTGGCATTGTCGTTGACAATGGTGGGCTGAGCAGTTGAGTTCGTTGGGAGGACTTTAGCTGACTGGGCGCTTGTTGCCTGCGCATAAGAATGACCGCTAGGCGGCGCTGCCGTTGGAGGTGCAGATAGCTGAGGGGGGGTAATTTCAGTAATTTCCATCCCTTCGAGAGGGATGGGGTCATGAAGGGACTCAACGGCGGCCTTTGAAGTGGACGCTTGGCCGGCCAGCGACTTATTCCGGTTGGCAATGGCCTCGCGGGCCTCTAAGCGTGCTCGCTCGGCGGGGTCCTTAGATGGGCTGAGGGAAAAAGGTCTCGGCCTTGTATCTCTACTGCGTACCCTAGGGTCTCTCTGCGGCAATGGGATTGAGGGCGGGTTGAAGTTCCGCGGGACTGACATTGGGGGCGTTACCTTGGTTGCGCTGCCCTGTTTGGACGATGACAGGTTCGGGTCTGGCCGGGGCGGGGTGTCCTCGATTGGAGAGAGCATTGTTGGAAGGGTGGGGAGATCTTCATCCCTAAACATTTCATCGCCGGTGTCTGAGGCCGAGTAAATCGACGATTGGGATATGGCCGAGGCCATAGAAACCCTAGATGGGGGCCGAGAAGGTGGGAACGCGACCGAAAAGGGCCGGTCCGCGGCAGAAATTTCGCCGGTAAATAAATTACGCGCCACAACGGCGGCTGAGGGCTGGGAGCGTAACCATACGCCCCGTTTACGTACGCTTCCTCTACGTACCGGTGGTGGGGGTCCTGGAGGTGGCGGCATTCCGCTAAATGGCTGCTACCAGCATCCCTTAGTGCGAGTCCGGTTGCAGCTGGGTCTGTAGGGGTGGCCCAAAAGGGCCGCCCTTTGAAGAGCGACAAACGACTGCGATCCGTGGCAACAGTTGCCGAGAAAATAAAATGAAAATCGCTTACCGCTAAATCCTCCTCAAGACCGCTGAAAAAGCGGAAACCGTCTACCTTCAAGCGCTGCTTTTGTAGGCGCAAACACGCAGAACACAACAAACACCTAGTCTCGTCTGTGCACGCACGTCCGCCGTCTACAGGAATTGTTGTCTTGAAGCACATACACTTTTTCACTTGAGATAATTTGAACTTGGAGAGTATTATACACAAGGAGATGATGATGATGATGTGTGATGTGAAGCTACTGTCAGAACGTGACTTTTCGATTTTTTAGCAAAACTCTAAAGTGAACCACATGTGTTTTTTGGTTCTCACACATTCATTTCTCGCGCCATCTCTCATCATTCTCCAAAGTGAATATCATCTCCAAGTGCAAAAAATTGTGTATGTGCTTCAAGATAATATTTTCTGTAGACGGCGGACGTGCGTGCACAGGCGAAACTTGGTGTTGTTCGTGTTCTGCGTGTTTGCGCCTACGTGTAAAGCGCTTGAAGTTAGACGGGTGCCGCTTTTTCAGCGGCTTTTCGGACGATTTTGGTAAGCGCTTTGTAATTCATTTTTGCTCGGCAATTCATTTGCCGCGGATCGCTAGGTCGTCTGTTTCTCAAGGGTGGCCCCTCCGGGCCCCCCCCCCCACTGCTGCCTGTTCGACGTAGAGGTATGTTTGGTGTATTTTTATAACTTTTAAGTAATGCCGCCCCCCGTAGCAGCTCCCCCACCGGTACGCAAAGGTGGCGTACGCAAACGCGGCGTATGGCTACGCTCTCAGCCCTCCGCCACCGTAGTGGCGAGAAATTTATTCACCGGCGAAATATCAGCCGCGGACCGGCCCTTTTCGGTCGCGTTCCCACCCTCTCGGCCCCCATCTAGGACTTCTATGGCCTCGGCCATATCCCTGACGTCAATTTACTCGGCTTCAGACACCGGCGACGAAATGTTCAGAGATGAAGACCTCCCCACCCTCCCGGTAATGCTCTCCCCGATTGAGGACACCCCCCCCGGCCGGACGCGAAATTGTCATCGACCAATCAAGGCAGTAATATCAGCCAGACCATTAAGGTAACACCCCCAATGCCAATATCGCGGAATTTGAACCCGCCCTCAATCCCTCTGGCGCAGAGAGACCCTAGGGTACGTGGCAGAGACGTTAGGCCTAGACCCTTTTCTCTCAGCCCAGCGAATGACCCCGCTGAGCGTGCCCGACTTGAGGCAAGAGAGGTCATTGCTCTCTCTCTCTCCAACCAGCCGTCCACTTCAAAAGCCACCGTAGAGGCTACCCAAGATCCCACTCCACCCGAAGGGATGGTAATCTCAGAACCCCCCCCCCCCCCCAGACGTTTGCACCCCTGACGTCAGCGCCGCCCAGCGGACGCTCTTACGCGCAAGCAATAGGCTCCCAACCCGCTCTAGCTCAGTCATCGCAACCTGTCGCTCAGCCAGCATGTGCCAGTGCCAATGCCACTGAGAATAAAAAAGACAAACATAGTCACCCCCCTATAGTAGTCGAGTCCCTTCCGCAATGGTCAACGCACCTTAAAAAGCTGCATTCCATATTAGGCCACGCACCCAACGCCCGGCCGTTCGGCAAAGGGGTACGATTTTTCCCAAAATCGCCTGAGGAATACCGTACGGTAGTGGCCTATATAGACGAGCTGTCTAAGCTGGACAGTGCCGTTTCATGGTACTGTTACAGCTTGGACAGCGACCGCCCGCAAAAAATAGCCATTAAGGGGCTCCCTCAAGACACCTCGCTTGACGAGATAGCTGAGGACCTCGCTTTTGTCAGTTTCCCTGTGTCGCACGTTAGGCAAATCCCAGCAGTTAGGGGTCGACCTAACTGCATTTATTACGCCCAATTGCAGCACAGGCACACTCACGCCGAGCTACAAGAGCTGTATGCAATCAATGAGTTGCTCAGCATGCCTGGCATATCTATAGAAGCCTGGCGCTCACGCCCAGGCCCCGCGCAATGCCATAGATGCCAGGCATTCGGCCATGCCTCATCAAATTGTCACCGGCCGATAAAATGTGTGCGCTGCGGCGGCGACCACCCTGCGTCAGACTGCGATCGGCAAAAGGTTGCAGTACGCCCACCCCCCTGCAACAGCTACAGCCGCAGGAATATGATCTATCTGCCGGCGCAAATTTAATGCCCCCTGCCAACCCCCCCACCGATAGATCCCAAGCTCTCGGAGAGAAAAAAAAGAAGCCTCGACGTAAAAAATCCGCACCCCAGCCCACAACAACAGTTCCGGCTAACATCCCGACAGCACCGGACACACAATTCGCCCCATACATTTTTATGCCCCCCCCCAATTTGCGGACCCCCCACAACCCTCTAAGCCATTGTTAGCGCAACCAATCACAAAAATGCAGCCGCATGCGGCCGCTAAACAACAGACGCAAACTACCACGTCAAACCGCCCTAGTGGCATGCTACACACACAGGGCCATTTTCTTCACCTATAGGCGAGACGAAATTTCTCCCGCTAATATGGCCTTCAGGGGTACGGCTGTATTAATTAGACGTGACCTTATTCACGAATTACTACCCCTTCCCCATTTTACATACACTCGGTCCATAGGTGTAAAACTAAAGGTCGGCAATGCGGAGCTTAAAGTCTTCGCCGCATATAAGCCACCATCAACCCCCTTCGATCCAAGTGACATCGACAATATCTATTGCGATGCCACCCCCATACTTATTTTAGGTGACCTTAACACCAAACACCAACAATGGGGTTCACGAATTTCATCCAAATCGGGCCGCGAACTAAAGGCAGATGCTGAGAGCAAAAACTATTTAGTCATCGGTCCAGGATCCCCAACGCACTACCCCTCTACGGACAATCACGCACCGGACGTACTGGACATCGCCTTAGCCCACAAGATCAGCTGTTCAATGTCGTTAGAGGTCCTCCACGACACTGACACTCAGCATCTGCCAATCTTATTGGTCCTTGGAGTGTCTGCAACTGGTAAACCGCTCCCCAACCCCCGTAGAACAACAGACTGGGCCAACTTTCACCGAAACATGTTGGGTTATCAACTCCCAGCTGGTGGCATTTCTACTCCCTTAGAAGTCGAAGAGGCAGTTAGTACCTTCACAACTGCCATTGCACAGGCTCTAAGGGAGTCCACCAGTGTCTCAGCCACAGCTTCTGGTAAGCAACTCTTACCGGCGCACCTCCGCGCAAAAATTAGGGAAAAAAGGGTCCTTCGCAAACACTGGTGCCAAACACGTTGCCCAGCTGCTAAGAGGGACCTTAACAAGCTTAGCGCCGAACTGCGGGCAGAAATCGCCAATTACAGGCAGCATTCGTGGGACCAAGTGATATTTAAAGCTTGTGAGGATGACACGGCTCTGTATCGCTTGGCCCGACAAATAACAAAAACCCCCGCCCCAATTTGCCCTCTTATAGATCCCGCTGGCATTCGACACTACCACGCAGCGGAACGCGCGGCACTTTTTGCGAACCACTTTGAGGACCAATTTAGGCCGAACCCCATTATCGACCTCGACCACACATTAGGAGTTACAGAACGCGTAGAGCAGCTTCTCGCGGCCCCAGCCCCACCACTCAGAGGTGATTATTTTATCTCACATAAAGAGGTTAGGAAGGAGGCCTCTAAGCTTAACAAGCGCAAATCACCCGGTCCCGCCGAGATTCCAAACACAGCGATTATTATGCTGCCTAGGAAGGGTCTGGTGGCACTCACCCGTATCTTTAATGGGATACTGCGCACTGGACATTTCCCATCTTCGTGGAAGATCGGCAAAATTATTGTTCTCCCGAAACCAGGGAAAGATCGTCATCGCCCAGAACATTACCGACCGATTACATTGCTGTCCAATTTAGCCAAGTTGTTCGAACGCCTACTATTACTTAGGATATCCCCGCATATCCAGCTTAGGCCTGAACAGTTTGGCTTCAGAGACAGCCACTGTACCACTCTTCAGCTTGTAAGAGTGCTCCATCACATGGCCTTCGAGCTAAACAAGGGCAGGCGCACAGTCGGAGTCTTTCTCGATATGGAGAAGGCTTTCGATCGAGTTTGGCACGAGGGCTTACTATACAAGCTGTTAGAGACGGACATCCCACCGATGCTCGGGCGAGTAATAGCCTTATTTCTGGACAAACGAAGCTTCTATGTCTCGGTCGAGAACAAACAGTCAGCATGTAAACCCATTAGAGCAGGGGTACCTCAAGGCAGCTGCCTATCGCCACTGCTCTATGCGTTATTCACCAACGACATCCCCACTCTCAGTGACTCCGGTCTAGCTGAAGGTGTTGAAGACGTCATCCTAGCCCTGTACGCGGACGACAGCGCCTATATGTCCTCCTCCCGCAAAGCTAGTTTAGCAGCCAAAAAAATGCAGCGACTATTGGACACTTTGCCTGGTTGGCTGGACAAGTGGAGAATAGCCGTTAATGCCAGCAAGACAGCAGCAATACTGACCGGCCTGCAAAAGTTTCTCCCACCGAAACTTGTGTTTCGAGGTCAAGTCATTGAGTGGCAACCCAGTGTAAAGTACCTAGGTTGTATTATAGACCGCCCCTTACGCATGCGCAAAATGCTAGACCATGTGTCAGCAGGCGCGGTCGCGTCACGGGCGTGCCTTAGACCGGTACTTTCCTCTGACTTGCCACTCAGAACTAAAATTCACCTGTACAAGTTGTACATACGGTCGAGACTGACCTATGCAGCCCCTGCTTGGTACGGTCTTCTATCTTCTACCAGCAAACGTAAGCTCCAGGCTGTCCAAAATAAGTCGCTGAGATATATCACCGGCGCGGGTCGCTACGTCCGCAACTCCACCATCGCTAGAGACACCAAAACCGAGCCACTCGCAGAGTTCATATCTGGTTTGTCGAAACGTTTATTCACCCGCGCTGACAACAGCCACCATGTACACTTAAGGGGCATGGCGCCCTTACACGCCCGCCCGCCGGAAGGCAGGGCTCTCCCCCGAGAGCTTATTCCTGTGGGTGAATAAGTTTACTTATATACCCTCCTACCTACTCACCTTCTTTCCCTTAACTCATTCCGCTTTTAACGTTTATACTCGCTTTTATTTCTGCTTATTTTTTGTTTTATTTCGTTTTTATTTTGCTTTTATTTTGTTTTTATTTTCGTTTTTATTTCGCTTCGTTTTTATTTTCGCTTATTTCGTTTTTTGTTTTGTTTTTTGCTTCGTTTTTATTTTATTTTAATTTCGCTCTTTTGTTTTGCTTTGTTCTTACTTTTGTTTTATTTTGTTTTATTTTTGCTTCTATTTTTGTTTTCATCTCTGGCGCCTACTCTCGTATTTTACCTTCTACTTTCTGTATCGCTTATGGCGACAAAATTATTACCCACAAGGGGCCCTGAAAAGTAGGCCTCCTTTCTAATATTTCACCGGGGGTGTTCAGCACCCCTGAGCTTCTGCCCGGGTCATGGTGGGAGGTAAACTCCCCTCCCCCGACACCCGCACCTCAACACCCAGTAGGGTGTAAGAGAAGATACCCACGAGAGATTCATTTCTAGATATAAATGTATGCCAATTGATTTTTTATACTATGCAAAACACAACTGACGTAGTAGTGAAATTAAAAATTTAAAAGTCAAAATTTGTACTAAAAGTTCGAAAACAGATTTTGAAGCCTCATATTTATATGAAAATGAGCAGCCAATCAGAGCAAAAACGAAAGTGGGAGAATGGCTCGGAACAAAAACACCATTAAAAAGCATTAAAATACTAGCTCGGCCCAGCATATAAATAGAAAGTTCAAGGTAAAAATCCGGAAACTACCGGTTAGAACTGGTTATTGGGTTTCCAAAATAAAAACAAAGTTCTCTGATTGGTCTAAAATAAATGATTTGGACATTTCCTCCTAGACCAAAAAGTATAAAAGGAGACGCAATTTTCATACAGTATGCAGTGAAAGTTCAACAGTTCCAGGAAAATAAGCAGTGAAGAAACCAACTGAAGAAAGAACAAGTTATGTATATATGTCAAGAAAGAACCAACATTTTTATAACTCAAGATTACTTCAAGAAAGAAGTAACATTTTTATAATACAAGAAAATTCGTAGAAGTTAAGTAAAATCAGTGAAGCGAAAATTAAAATCACGATTTTAAAGAAAGTGTTTGTAATTTATAGTTAAGTGTTTGTAAATTATAATTTTGAGAAATGTTAAATGTGTTGTCGATATAAGTGTAAATTGCGTTGAAGGCAATTATAAGCTGTTGAAAGCAGAATCCAATTTTGTTTCATTTTTCAATTTCACAGTGAGCTTTTTCAGAGCCCACATTTCGATAAACCTACAGTCCATTAGCTCTGTCCGCAACAATTACACTACAGAGCGTTAGTTATAAGATTTGAATCTAATGTATCAGTACTTAAAATATGGTGTGTTTGCAAACAATATAACGCGTAACCGTGGCGCTACCGAACATTTTCTTTGTAAACTAATAACACGTATCATGAAGTGACATTCGATTTGATTCTTTATAATGTCTAAAAGATGGCAGTTTTTATAGACTACTTTTTTAAAATTAATTTTATGCAAATAAACATAAGGCTGCTCTGTTTTCATTTAAAAAAAAAATTATAGAAGAGTGTTCAAATAAGCTTATAATAAATGGAAATAGTATATTATTTTTGTGTCGGGTTTTAGAGATATTTATAAAAAATGTATATCATCACAACGAAGTTTTTTTAATTGATAGGTATATAAGATTCTGAGCATCTTTAAGGCGATGACTCGTGCTAAGTGACTGACGCTAGACCAATGCCCAACGTCTAGTCTTGTCGTACAAGCGTTTGTTGCCTGTGCTTATGTTGTCTTCGAACTCTAGTACGACTTGGGCAGTGCAAAAGCGTGTACTAGACTGACATAGCACGAAATCTAAAATCTAAAATTTGAAATCGTAAACTAAAATGAAAATCACACCCTCTGAAATATGGTTTGCCGAACAAGTAAAAAGTTTTTAATGTTAAAAAATTAAGCACAAAAACAAATTTTTTAGCAAGTTTCTTAACTAATTTATAAATATTTTGCTGAAATACCTTGCTGATGCTAGTCTGTCTAGCAATTTACATACCTAGAATCTCCTTAGCGGCCTACAGGAAGGAGCTATCATGACAAATAATTGGTATGGTTTGTGTAAGTAGGTTATAGTATATCAGCGAACTGATTCATGAGTCCGTGAATAAAATTAGCGAGGAGAATCGCTTTGCTCGGCGCCTGATGCTGAACCCCCAATTTTAACCTACAGCGAAAAATTTATACTTTTAGAGTTTCTTATACGTATGCTTTTAGTCAAATCATCCCACGAAAACCTCATACGAATTTTTTAAAGCTGAAAAAAGTAGATAAATATGATCTTAGATAGCGTTTTTTTTTTAATTTAATGGTGGCCTCAACAAAAGAATACTTTATATCTTATCAAGAGTTCCCACTGCAATACTTTTTTCATCGGTGAAATCAAGGTAATACCCTTGCCCTACTCCCTTGAAGTTGCAAAAGTAAATTGGCAATTGCAAAGATAGAGTGCTAAAAAATAATAGTTTTTTTTTTGTTACGGTTAATCAAAGGGTTTCCGGTGAAAATCCCACGGAGACTGTTTTACATACGGGTGACGCCGCAGGCAATAACTTGTTATTTTTATACCATTCTGAAGAAATGGTAACTACTATCATGACTATGCTATTAGCACGTATAACACGTTAAAAAGTTATTTGCAAAAACAATTCGGCAAGGGGTTATAACGTGCTACCACACAAAAGTACACAATTTTTTTTTTCGATGTATTTGACTCTTATTTCTTAGAAAACAATTATCTACTACTATATCTATGTGTATTTAAATTTTGATATGTATTTTTGTATACGCAAAAATTTTATTTATAAATACAAAAACGCTCAGCGATCATCTTTGTTCCAAAATTGACAATATTTTGTTGAAGTATCGCACTATCTCTTTCTGTCGTACACAAAATCGTATTTCCCATCTCTACTGTTACGTTACATATCTCTACATCATATTAAATGTTTGAACACAGGTTGAAAGTGCATTTTCAAAGTACAGAACTAACACCATCTATTATGCAGTAGCGGTATTAACTAAAAATGTTGTCAGTGTTCCTTCTTTCTGATTTTGCCCTTTAGTGTTGGAATTTGTAAACTGTTATGATCGTTTTACACATAGTTTTTTATTAATAAAACTAAAAGAACTTCATATTTTGAGAAACTTGATATGTAATGTCCATTTTTAAATGACTGTCCTAAACAAACAATATTACATATTAATATTGTAGATAGTTTTTAGAAACAATAAATTTTATATATTTTACATTTTGGGATATTATGAATTTTTTGATTGGTAACACTGCTTTGTTTACGTTGAAATTGAAATCTTTAAAGTAAGGTTATTTAGAAATTCAAAAGTAATTTCCTGAGACTGTGCCGTAAAATAAAAAAGGTACATTGATTCGTCGTCTTGTATTAATTTTCTTTACCTAGTACCTTCAAAGTAAACAATTACGAAATCCAGGAGGAAGGTTGGTGTTATAGTAGATGTAGAAGGTGTTATTCTATCAATCTAAAAATGTAATCTTTGTGGTATCTTCCAAAAAACCACGTCGTACCTGAGGGCATAGGTACTCTGGAAAACAGTTTAGATTCCAATCGAAGGTATGTAAACAAATCTTAGTTATTGTCACGCTTTAAAGCCAATTCCTACCCTAGATCCCTACATACGCTGCAAATACAAGTGATAAATAAATAGGTAATCTCATGATTTTGTGGCATTAAAATAAGCCTACCTCTATACTGCTGTTTATCTAATGCCAGTTTTATACTGAAATTGTATTCTAAGCATTGAGAGCTACTCATCTGTAGTACTCACATAACATGATTCTTCGTACAGGGATGACCTATTTAACATGATGCCAAAATGTCTATCATAGTTAAAGTTTGATTAAACCTAATATATGTATAGTAGCACTTATTTGATTGACAAGTCTTGAGAAAACAGCGCTAAATAATAGGTATTAAAATTGTATCTTTTAATATCTTGCCCACACTTAAAAGATACTTCATTATGTAATTTATCCAGTAAAGAATAGTTTCTGTTGCTGAGTATAATGTGTAATGCATATTTTAGGTCTGTGTACAAATAAAGTCAGTACCAAGGAATTCTTTAAAAATCAATCCACCGATATCTTATTATTTTTTGTTGTTTCAATATTAAAGAGATAATGTTGATGTTTTATTTCAGGTTGCCTGTCACTATCACAACCAGTTAAGTAATGTTTTTTATATTGTTTCAGTAATCTTGGAAATGCAAGTTTAAGAATGTGAACTGAAGAAACACTATTAGTAAAAGTATTACAAAAGTCAAGTACTGAAAACATCAACAAAAAGATCATTCCTGCTTTAAATGAATCAAATATTGTAGCAGGATACCACAGTAGAATTAGATTAAGTATAAGAATTGAAATAATGTAATAAAATTTTTAAATAAAATTCTTCTCAATTTATTTTGTGCTATTATTTAACTAAAACCTATCACTTCATAACTGTTTATCATTAACAAAATGTCTTATGTATATTATTTCAGTGAACTGCTGAACCCTTTGATGATTTCCTTAACATATCAGCCTTACAAACACTGCTAGACATAGGCGTATCCCATGTATTTCTTAAACAAATCCGTCTGTACCACTTAAATTCATCTAGGACAAGCCTCTAGGTTGTTAGTCCACTTGGTCCTGCCACATTGAGTTGGAATTGATGGTGGCATGAGGATGAAGAAGTTTTCATTATTCTTATGACTATGGTCTCTAATCAAGAACCTTCTTTCTCCTTTGTTATTAAGTTCTACAAGCACTCTTATTACTCTATAAAGGGTCTCCAAGTGTTGCACTTTCTATTGCCTGCAGAGCAGTTTTGAGCTTATGAGGTAAATAGTCCTGAGCACTAGTCACGGTTTTATAAAATTTCGCACTTTTGACCTATACACTTGGCGAAAGCTGCAGTTGGTTGACAAAAGTTAATTATGGTTGAAGATGATCTAGCAGCTAGAGTAAGGCTTGCTTTTAACTAAAGGCCAAAATCTATTGGAGAAGTAAGTGTTGACTGCCATCTTTGAAAATTGATTTCCTACACTTAAAATTTTAACCTGAGCCCTTATAAGTTCTAGATGTGGTTACCCAACAAAAACTTGTGTATTCATTATATTATGTGTATGGTTTGTTTATACACTCTTTAAGTCATCATCAACCAACAATTATGAACTTTTGTTTGTAAATAAGTTGTTGGTAAGTGATAGGTCAATAGTTTTATTACAAGGGATGCCCTAGTTGTTGCAAGTGTCCATAGGCTGCGGTGACCGTTTACCATCAGGCAGACCCCAAGCTTGTTTGCCGACTTAGTGGTATAAAAATAATGCTGGTTTGTTTTTCTAGTTTAATGTGTTATGGTAACAATTATATTTTATTCCATGTGTGCTTGTTCAGTGTAGTCAGTAAAATATATTTCATTTATTCCTTAGTAACATTTATTTATTAATATATAGGTACTACTGCTGACTACACTTTGTCCTTTCTTATTCGCAGAAAAGTTGCAGTATTCACAAATTCAGGTGTTGATTCCATTATGTTATCATGATAGCATAGGTTTATCAACCTTGTAACATATCTTCATCATATTATCTGCAAAATAATTTAGAAAATTAGCTATAGAGGATATGGTATTAAGGTAAACGGTAAGTTATAAAAAGTAGGTCCTAAAGCTGAGCAGCATATTCTAGGGTTTGAATAGAATAATGGAAGAAATCCTACTAATGCTTTATACAGTATGTTTAAGTTTGTGACAATGATGAAATGAAATTTGGCACACACAGATTATTATTAGAATTGACCAACAAATATTTTATAATGATTATTTTGTTGAGTAATAATCAGCTGATAAGTTTGTTCCAAAACTACTTTTTAATTGCAATATGGTGTTTAAGAACACCTGTAGGCTATGCTGTAGGACAGTATTTGCCCTCTGCCTTACAGAAATATATAAATTGGTAGATTTCTTCTAATTCACTTTGATTACCTATGTTTACAGTATAATTCTTAGTCTGTTTTTTTTAATTGTGTTGCCCTAATGATTAAATACTATTGTTGTGAGCGTTGAGTAGGTACACTTGTAGAAAACTGACCAAACATAAAAGAAAGGGTAGTTAGGTATGTGAATTCAAACATATACCACATCAATTGTTTGGTATATTTTAGGTTATAGGTTTTAACTGTAAGTTTTTCTACTTCATTTATGGTGTAATGAATAGGTAAGTCCCAGTATCTTGCCGTTAAATACATACAATTTTCTTCGATTTTAGTAATCTTATGTTGTCAACTTTCTAGATTCCTTCATTAGTAGGTAACAGTATTTTATAGGCAATTTTGGGTTTTAAATCAGCACATACAGTTTCTCTGGTATTCTTTTCACTATTTTTAGCGAGTTAAAATTCACAAACACACACAAAATTAACCAAAACACTAGTTTAAACAGAAAATTGTATTAGTCACAACGAAGCGTATTCTGACCTCGCACACTGGTTTGTGTTTTGTTACTTAACTTTAATTCATTTCTTGCGGATATCTGCTTTAACAATCAATGTTTTGAAAATGTCTAAAGTATTTTATTTAATAAATATAAGCTTTGCAATCAGAAAGCGATCAGTTTGCAACCATTAAAAAGGTAAACGCAAACTTGACAGTTCATATGGTTTGCTAACCGTTCGCTAATCGTGATTGTTGTCATTCATAATTCCGATTTTGAAGTTTTCTATGACGCGTAGCGATTGAAAATGCATTTTTAACTCCTAAATCGCCTGATAGAGGCGCTAGCGTCGACTTATCGCTACTTGCATCGCGGACGCTGCTTCATAATCCGAAATTGGTGTTTGACAGCCATTATTGCGAAATATGAGGCTCTTGCACTGCTCACGCAAGATTGGTGATAACCCCGCGGGTCGTTTTACAATTTTGCATACACACTTTGAAGTTGCATCACAATAACACCCTAAAAGCTTTGTTTATCTAAAGTGAGTATCTGAGTACTATCTGAGTTAAGTACTTATTAGTTTTATAATAATCACACAAGATATTTAAAATTATTAATTACTTCCAATTATAATAATTTGTAATAAATAACTACTTATAGTAGAGAAGCCAGGCCGTCGAATCCGAAATTCTGTCGGAGCGAAGAGTCCTCTACCGACAACTGGTTTCATTGGATTCAGCATTATGTCTTGGATAAGAATAGACCGGCTGCCTTATTAACAATGAGTTAGCAAGAAATTGTTAACGCGCGTTGCCTGCGCCAGCAGTTCGCGGTATTGCTCAAGACATCGAATTATGTACGGAAATCGCGTACTGATGGCTACGAAAACGCTCAGCGATCAGCTTTGTTCCAAAATTGACAATATTTTGTTGAAGTATCGCACTATCTCTTTCTGTCGTACACAAAATCGTATTTCCCATCTCTACTGTTACGTTACATATCTCTACAGCATATTAAATGTTTGAACACAGGTTGAAAGTGCATTTTCAAAGTACAGAACTAACACCATCTATTATGAAGTAGCGGTATTAACTAAAAATGTTGTCAGTGTTCCTTCTTTCTGATTTTGCCCTTTAATGTTGGAATTTGTAAACTGTTATGATCGTTTTACACATAGTTTTTTATTAATAAAACTAAAATAACTTCATATTTTGAGAAACTTGATATGTAATGTCCATTTTTAAATGACTGTCATAAACAAACAATATTACATATTAATATTGTAGATAGTTTTTAGAAACAATAAATTTTATATATTTTAGATTTTGGGATATTATGAAATTTTTGATTGGTAATTGGTAACACTGCTTTGTTTACGTTGAAATTGAAATCTTTAAAGTAAGGTTATTTAGAAATTCAAATAGTAATTTCCTGAGACTGTGCCGTAAAATAAAAAAGGTACATTGATTCGTCATCTTGTATTACTTTTCTTTACCTAGTACCTTCAAAGTAAACAATTACGAAATCCAGGAGGAAGGTTGGTGTTATAGTAGATGTAGAAGGTGTTATTCTATCAATCTAAAAATGTAATCTTTGTGGTATCTTCCAAAAAACCACGTCGTACCTGAGGGCATAGGTACTCTGGAAAACAGTTTAGATTCCAATCGAAGGTATGTAAACAAATCTTAGTTATTGTCACGCTTTAAAGCCAATTCCTACCCTAGATCCCTACATACGCTGCAAATACAAGTGATAAATAAATAGGTAATCTCATGATTTTGTGGCATTAAAATAAGCCTACCTCTATACTGCTGTTTATCTAATGCCAGTTTTATACTGAAATTGTATTCTAAGCATTGAGAGCTACTCATCTGTAGTACTCACATAACATGATACAGGGATGACCTATTTAACATGATGCCAAAATATCTATCATAGTTTAAGTTTGATTAAACCTAATATATGTATAGTTGCACTTATTTGATTGACAAGTCTAAAGAAAACAGTGCTAAATAATAGGTATTAAAATTGTATCTTTTAATATCTTGCCCACACTTAAAAGGTACTTCATTATGTAATTTATCCAGTAAAGAATAGTTTCTGTTGCTGAGTATAATGTGTAATGCATATTTTAGGTCTGTGTCCAAATAAAGTCAGTACCAAAGAATTCTTAAAAATCAATCCACCAATATCTTATTATTTTTTGTTGTTTCAATATTAAAGAGATAATGTTGATGTTTTATTTCAGGTTGCCTGTCACTATCACAACCAGTTAAGTAATGTTTTTTATATTGTTTCAGTAATCTTGGAAATGCAAGTTTAAGAATGTGAACTGAAGAGGCGCTATTAGTAAAAGTATTACAAAAGTCAAGTACTGAAAACATCAACAAAAAGATAATTCCTGCTTTAAATGGATCAAACATTGTAGCGGGATACCACAGTAGAATTAGATTAAGTATAAGAATTGAAATAATGTAATAAATTTTTTTATTAAAATTCTTCTCAATTTATTTTGTGCTATTATTTAACTAAAACCTATCACTTCATAACTGTTTATCATTAACAAAATGTCTTATGCATATTATTTCAGTGAACTGCTGAACCATTTGATGATTTCCTCAACATATCAGCCTTACAAACACTGCTAGACATAGGCGTATCCCATGTATTTCTTAAACAAATCCGTCTGTACCACTTAAATTCATCTAGGACAAGCCTCTAGGTTGTTAGTCCACTTGGTCCTGCCACATTGAGTTGGAATTGATGGTGGAATGAGGATGAAGAAGTTTTCATTATTCTTATGCCTACGGTCTCTAATCAAGAACCTTCTTTCTCCGTTGTTAATAAGTTCTACAAGCACTCTTATTACTCTATAAAGGGTCTCCAAGTGTTGCACTTTCTATTGCCTGCAGAGCAGTTTTGAGCTTATGAGGTGAATAGTCCTGAGCACTAGTCACGGTTTTATAAAATTTCGCACTTTTGACCTATACACTTGGCAAAAGCTGCAGCTGGTTGACAAAAGTTTATCATGGTTGAAGATGATCTAGCAGCTAGAGTAAGGCTTGCTTTTAACTAAAGGCCATAATCTATTGTAGAAGTGTTGACTGCCATCTTTGAAAATTGATTTCCTACACATAAAATTTTAACCTGAGCCCTTATAAGTTCTAGATGTGGTTACCCAACAAAAACTTGTATATTCACTATATTATGTGTATGGTTTGTTCATACACTCTTTAAGTCATCATCAACCAACAATTATGAACTTTTGTTTGTAAATAAGTTTTTGGTAAGTGATAGGTCAATAGTTTTATTACAAGTGATGCCCTAGTTGTTGCAAGTGTCCATAGGCTGCGGTGACCGTTTACCATCAGGCGGACCCCAAGCTTGTTTGCCGACTTAGTGGTATAAAAAAAAATGCTGGTTTGTTTTTATAGTTTAATGTATTATGGTAATAATTATATTTCATTCCATGTGTGCTTGTTCAGTGTAGTCAGTAAAATATATTTCATTTATTCCTTAGTAACATTTATTTTTTAATATATAGGTACTACTGCTGACTACACTTTGTCCTTTCTTATTCGCAGAAAAGTTGCAGTATTCACAAATTCAGGTGTTGATTCCATTTTGTTATCATGACAGCATAGGTTTATCAACCTTGTAACATATCTTCATCATATTATCTGCAAAATAATTTAGAAAATTAGCTATAGACGATATGGTATTAAGGTAAACGGTAAGTTATAAAGAGTAGTTCCTAAAGCTGAGCAATCCTACTAATGCTTTATACAGTATGTTTAAGTTTGTGACAATGATGAAATAAATTTGGCACACACAGATTATTACTAGAATTGACCAACAAATATTTTATAATGATTATTCTGTTGAGTAATAATCAGCTGATAAGTTTGTTCCAAAACTACTTTTAAATTGCAATATGGTGTTTAAGAACACCTGTAGGCTATGCTGTAGGACACTATTTGCCCTCTGCCTTATAGAAATATATAAATTGGTAGATTTCTTCTTATTCACTTTGATTACCTATGTTTACAGTATAATTCTTAGTCTGTTTTTTTAATTGTGTTGCCCTAATGATTAAATACTATTGTTGTGAGCGTTGGGTAGGTACACTTGTAGAAAACTGACAAAACATAAAAGAAAGGGTAGTTAGGTATGTAAATTCAAACATATACCACATCAATTGTTTGGTATATTTTAGGTTATAGGTTTTAACTGTAAGTTTTTCTACTTCATTTATGGTGTATTGAATAGGTAAGTCCCAGTATCTTGCCGTTAAATACATACAATTTTCTTCGATTTTAGTAATCTTATGTTGTCAACTTTCTAGATTCCTTCATTAGTAGGTAACAGTATTTTATAGGCAATTTTGGGTTTTAAATCAGCACAGACAGTTTCTCTGGTATTCTTTTCACTATTTTTAGCGAGTTAAAATTCACAAACACACACAAAATTAACCAAAACACTAGTTTAAACAGAAAATTGTATTAGGTACAACGAAGCGTATTCTGACCTCGCACACTGGTTTCTGTTTTGTTACTTAACTTTAATTCATTTCTTGCGGATATCTGCTTTAACAATCAATGTTTTGAAAATGTCTAAAGTATTTTATTTAATAAATATAAGCTTTGCAATCAGAAAGCGATCAGTTTGCAACCATTAAAAAGGTAAACGCAAACTTGACAGTTCATATGGTTTGCTAACCGTTCGCTAATCGTGATTGTTGTCATTCATAATTCCGATTTTGAAGTTTTCTATGACGCGTAGCGATTGAAAATGCATTTTTAACTCCTAAATCGCCTGATAGAGGCGCTAGCGTCGACTTATCGCTACTTGCATCGCGGACGCTGCTTCATAATCCGAAATTGGTGTTTGACAGCCATTATTGCGAAATATGAGGCTCTTGCACTGCTCACGCAAGATTGGTGATAACCATGCCGTTGTCGCGTTCTAAAAAGGTGTAGGGGGGAGGGAGGGGAGGGGAAAGATGCGGAAACCGGCTATCGGGGTTTGGTTAATTTCTCAATAGCCACTTATCCGATTTCAACAAATAAGGTGTCATATGATAGGTGATAAATGCTTAACGTAACATATTGTACAATGGTTTCTGTATATACCATACTTTATAAAATATTTAGAAAAAAAGCGAATTTTTGATAAAACACTTTTAGGTGATTTTATTAAATTGAAGCAGAAAATTGCATTAAATTAAAAAGTAATGTATTACTAAGAATTGGGCAATTGATACAGCTATATAAAAAATAAAAAAAAATTCAATTAAGAAATTATTAAGCTGTGTCTGAATTCATACATTAGGGTAACGTGACTAGTGCTGCGCATTATGCTATAGCGGGTTTTATTTTCTAGATTATTTCAATAACTACTAGAAGACTTATTTCGTATTGGTAATATAATTTATTTCTATAATCAATTATATAAATAAATAAAATATTAAGTATAAAATTTAAGGTAAATAATACTATGTCATATTATCATTTACAGTTTACAAATATTTTGAATAACGAAACTCTGTATTTAATTTCTTATATTTTTTTAACTTCATATTACAAAAAAAACAATACAGCCTTACGCTGGGTAATAACATAATAAACAATGTTTAAGTTTAAAAAAATGACATAAATGCCTCCCAATTCATTCAGTTTTAATTCTTCCAAACATTTTCATCATCAACTTTTTAATAGCTTTTTTTTATTAAACTATCTTTAGCTAAATTAATCACACGTTTTGGAATTTTATTGTAAAAATATAAACTTTGTATTGCAAAAGACCTATGTATTTTCTGAAGACGACATTTTGGAATACCAATTTATCCTTATTCCTTGTACTAACACTGTGTAGGTACACTATTTTAAGCAAATAAATGCCAATTTTTGCGTATATACATTATACAAGTGTAGATATATTCGCAAGGAACAGTTAAAATATCAATTCCTCTAAATAGTTCCCTAAGAGAATGTCCGAATTTACAGATTGACTGTAATAGGCAGGTGCTCTCCTACTTCTACTGAAATAGTAAACCAGAAATATGTATAACATATCTGTCTAAATTCAAAATGTCTATTGGATGTATTTGATGTGACATCTTGAGATTCGTTATGAACTGGTTAAAAAAAAACTGAACCCATATGGCAAACATGATATCAGCTGCAAATCTTTGAGAGATATTTGCACAGTGTTGCCATATGTACGGATTTGTCCGTACACGCACTAAATTTAGAACAATTTCTCAGAACACTTCCCATTATACAAGCGGTAGAACACAGACAGGGAGGCAAAGTCTCTCCTCAGACTTCAAGGTTCGATACGGCTTGTTAGATTGGGATCGTCAAGGATTCTCACAGCCCGTCGTTGAACCGAGTCAAAAGGGCCAAGCTGGTATCCGGGTGCACCTGCCCAGAGATGGCAGCAGTACTCCATATGGGGCCGAACTTGCGACTTGTAAAGTAACAACCTTTGCCACGACGTGAAGTACTGCTTTAGTCTGTTGAGTACACCAAGTTTTTTGGACGCCAGCTTCACCTTGTCTTGCAAATGATCTCAGAACTAAACATCGCTGGACATTCATCACCAAGGATCCCAATGCTCTTGGAGATGGAGAGGGGAGTTGTTAGCGACGGACCACACAAAATACCTAAATAGATGTATCAAACATAGGACAAAAATGTAAATAATTTAGAATAAGGATTTTTAATAAATAAAGTCTCATTTTGACACAAAAGGTATCGCTAAAACAGCGTATATAGCAACTTGTTAGTAATTTTGTAAGTAAGCTGATAAATAAATAGACATAAAATATTAAGTTGTAAGTGACGAAAATTAAAGTCACAACAGCCCAGGTTAGAAGTATGACATTTCAATGTAAAATAAAGTATATAATGATAAGGCTCACTCAATGTAGTACACAATTTTATAGTAAAAACGTTAATTAAATAGTAAAATGTATAAGGAATTACTTAATGTTAGCGCATAGTGTTCTAGGATCGAAAATAATATTATGACTAAGCAACTATAGGTAATTTCGGTTAAGATTTAAGGTATAGGATTATTAATAAAATAGTAGCTTAGGGTTTGTAAAATAAAATGTTATGTTTTTATGTAAGTCGTGTACTCAAGCAGAGTTGAGTTAAATTCTAAATAATTCTCAATAATTGTATAACGTAGATAAGTATCAATAATGTTTAGTTAAAATTTAGTTAAAATCCATCAGTGTAAAATTTGTATGAAAAGTAAGAGCTTGAATTTTTAAAAAACAAGCAATACGTTGAAGATTACACTCTTAACCTTTGCTTAGTTCAACAAACTCCCGCACACTTTGCCGTGGAGCTAGATACGTGGACATCTTCTTTTACCCCTGACGGGTAAAAAGAGGTACGGGTGTCGGGGTAAGAACTAATGTTTTACCCCATGACCCGGGCGAGTCTCGTGGGTGAATGCACCCACGGTGCTTTTATAGAGAGGGCCTACTTTTCAGGCCCCCTGACAACATAAAGGCCACTTAAAAAGCGGCGAAGACGGGGATAAACAAAAATAAAACCAGAATAAAATAAAACAAAGGAATTAACAAAACCAAAATAAAATAAAACAAAAATGAAGAAATTACGAAAAAAGTTGGACAGAATTTGAAAAAATTAAAACAATAAAACAGTAAAAGAATTTTTTAGTAATTTAAAAGTGAATTAACTCCCTAGGGAGTGGTCGACCTTCCTGTGGACGGGCATGTAACGGCGCAATGCCCCTTAGGTGAGGATGCGCACTGTTGTCCGCCATGTCAAACAGCCGGGCGGCCAGTCTGGCGATAAACTCACCTATCGGCTCTGCCTTTGTGTCCCTAGCAATTGTGTCGTTGCGGACGTAACGCGGAGCGCCCGTTATTATCCTTAGCGACTTGTTTTGCACAACTTGGATCTTTTTCTTTTTAGTGGCGGATAGCAATGCGTACCAAGCCGGCGCGGCGTACGTCAAACGTGACCTAACATAGAGCTTGTATAGCCGGACTTTGGTTTTAAGCGGCAGGTCAGATGAAAATAGTGGCCTTAAGGCCGCCCTGGCGCCGACCGCTCTGGCTGTCGCATGCTCGACCATTTTGGTCATGCGCAACCTGCGGTCAATAAAGCAGCCAAGGTATTTCACACTGCTCTGCCACTCAATTACCTGTCCGCGGAATACAAGCTCCTTAGGTAATAGTCTCTGTTGGCCGGTTAAGATGGCTGCCGTTTTTGAGGCGTTTACTGCTATCCTCCACTTGTCAAGCCAGCACGGGAGGATATCCAATAATCGCTGCATTTTAGCGGCAGCTAAATGGGACTTACGGGATGAGCTCATGTACGCGCTGTCATCAGCATACAATGCTAGGGTGACGTCCTGTGTGCCTGGCGGTAGACCACTATCGCTAAGCGTAGGAATGTCATTGGTGAAAAGTGCATACAACAGAGGGGAAAGGCAACTGCCTTGTGGGACCCCCGCTGTAATGGTCTTAATAGGGGAGTTTTTATTGTCAACCGAAACATAGAAACTCCGCCCCTCCAGAAAGGAGGCTATTATACGCCCGAACATGGGGGGTAAATTGGTCTCAGAGAGTTTGAACAATAAGCCGGCGTGCCAAACACGATCAAAAGCCTTCTCTATATCGAGAAAGACCCCGACCGTGTACCTGCCCTTGTTCATCTCAAAGGCCATATGGTGTAAGACGCGAGTAAGCTGAAGAGTGGTGCTATGACTACTTCTAAAACCAAACTGTTCTGGCCTTAAATTGATAAAAGGTGATATCCTTTTCAATAAAAGACGTTCGAACAGTTTGGCTATGTTAGAAAGTAAAGTGATCGGGCGATAATGCTCTGGTTTCTGGCGGCTCTTGCCAGGCTTCGGTATGACAATAATTTTGCCTGTCCTCCAGGCCGTGGGAAAGAAACCTGTGCGCAGGATTCCGTTAAAAATACGGGTTAAGGCCACAAGACCTTTCCTAGGCAACATTAATAGGGCCGTGTTCGGAATTCCGTCAGGGCCGGGTGATTTCTTTTTATTTAAAAAAGATATAAATTTTTTGACCTCCTTAGGGGAGATAAAATCATCACCTCTAAGTGGGTCAATATGGCTAGTAAGGATCTGTTGTATACGCTCCTCAACCAATGTTGTGTGGGCGTGGTCGACAATGGGATTGGGCCTAAATTGGTCCTCGAAATGGTCCGCCAGTAAGCCCGCGCGTTCCTCAGCTGAGTACAGACGGTTACCTAGCGTGTCTACAAGGGGGTGTATGGGTGCAGGGGTGCTTGTCATACAGCGAGCTAAACGATATAGAGCGGTATCGTTGTCGCTGGCCTTTGAGATTGTGTTATCCCAAGACCATTTCCGATAAGTGGAAATTTGGTTCGATAGCTCAGTACCTAACTTATTTAACTCTTTTTTAATTGTTGGGCAACGAGTTCGGCACCACAGTCTACGAAGCTCTCGTTTTTGGCTAAGTTTACTACGGAGATGTGCCGGTAGTAAACTTTTCCCCGAGGTTGACTTGGCAGACGTGGTGCACTGAGCAAGTGCGGAGGAGATAGCAAAAGTAAGTGACTGAGTGGCTGTTTCCACTTCCTGTGGTGTAGACAGGCCACCGGGAGGGAGTTTAAATGAGTTCAGTAATTCTTGATATTTTGTCCAGTCCGTGAAGTTTTTCATGGGTGGTAAAGGTTTATCCCTAATAGAAACTCCGAGGACCAGTAAAATGGGAAGGTGTTGCGAATCGATATCATGGAGGGTTTCTAAAGAGATGGGCCAATTGATATTACGGGCTAGTGCTATGTCTAGTACGTCTGGTTGAAATAAGTCCTGAGAGGGATAATGAGTTGGGGAGCCGGGACCAATTACTACGTAATTGTGCGCCGCAGCATCGATTTTCAAATCTCTACCTTCATTGGATGAAATTCTTGAGCCCCATTGTCGGTGTTTGGCGTTGAGGTCGCCGAGTATAAGTGTGGGCGTGTCGTCGGACATAATATTTTTTATATCGCCGGAAATGAAAGGCACCTTAGGTGGTTTGTAGGCGGCATAAACCTTAAGTTCGGTGTTACCGACTTTTAGTTTAATGCCTATCGCTCGAGTTGAAACAAAGCTTGGCAGGGGTAAACTTTCGTGGACAAGGTCTCTACGGATCAGCACTGCTGTGCCCCTGTAAGCGATGTTATTTGTGGCATTTATTTCGTCCCGCCTGTAGACGAAATAATTAGGTAGACATAATGGTTGCTCAGGTCGTAACTTGGTTTCGCCCAACAGCACAATATGAATATCATGCTGCTGGACTAGCAACCTGAGGTCATCGGTCTTACCTCTTACCCCCCCTGGATTCCAGTATACAATCCTTAGATTGAAGAGAATTCTTGGACCAGGAGGTAGGTAAGTTGCTGTAGGCCGTGCAGTAGTGCGGGCATCGGGTTTTGTCCGATGGCGATGGCCTCTATGGCTGCGTTAAGCGCAGCAATGGACGCTCTGGCTATGCTGAGTGACAGTGGCGAGACACAGTACGCACCCCCGGAGAGAGATGCGCGACCCCTAGGGGGAGGCGCGGGGGTGGCAACTGATGGCAAACTATTAAAATTAAAATTTACCTTTTGCTGTGGTGGTACAATAGACGGGGCTTGCGATCTTGCGGGGATGGGGATTGGGGGGGTTTAGGCAATAACGACGCCGACAACGACGCCGGTGTGGGCAATGGTGCTTGCGGTTGGGCGCGGGGCGCGGTAGCGACGGTGGGCGGGGCAGCGACGGTGGGCGTGGCCGCGGGCGGCGGTGGCGCCATCTGTATTTCAACCGCAGGGACCGGAGTAGGCACGTCGGTACTGGTAGGACAAGTTTTACCCTTACCTCTGCGACCTCTTTTTGGCCTCTTTTTGAGGGGTTGAGACCTTTCTGTCGGGGGGTTGGCGGGTGGTAACAGGGTTGGCTCCTGATTACGGTCATATTCGTGTAACCCTATTACCGGTAGAGGTGCCGGCGCTTCATTGCGTGGCGGTGGCGGTTTTGGAGCGGGGGGGGCATTTTTCACCCCCATTTTTCGAGCCTCCCTCCTGTACAACGGACATACCTTGTCGTTGGCGGCGTGCTCTCTCTTGCAGTTAGCACACGTTGGGGTGGCGTCCCTGTCGCGTGTGCAGTCGGCCGTGGTGTGGCCCTCTCCGCAGCGCACACATCTAATCGGGCGATGACAATTGGCCGATGAGTGGCCGAAGGCTTGGCAACGATGACACTGCGCCGGCCCGGGCTTTGCCTTCCACGCAGTGATAGATACGCCGGTCATACTGAGGAGCTCCGTAATGTTATAAATGTTTTGGAGCTCGCTTAGGTCGTACCTTTTTTCCAGCTGGCCGAAGTATATGCAATAGGGGCGACCTCTCGCCCCCGGAATTTGCCGTATGTGCGACAGGGGGAATCCTAGTGCTTCCAGCTCAGCAGCTATCTCCTCCAACGGTGCGTCGAGAGGTAGTCCTTTGATCGCAATTTTTTGAGGCCTCTCGTTGTCCAGGCTATAACAATACCAGGACACGGTATTGTCCGCTTTTGACAGTTCGTCGATATAGGCCGCCACCACCCTATATTCGACCGGCGATTAAGGTAAAAATCGCACGCCCTTGCCGAACGGTCTCGCGTGCGGGGCGTGCTTTAGGAGGGAGTGCAGCTTTTTCAGATGCACCGACCATTGTGGCAGGTTTTCTACTATGATCGGTGGGTACCTGGCTTTTGTTTCCTTAGGCTTTTGAGTCTGGTTTTGAGTCTGGTTTTGCGTAGGCGAGGCAGGAATGGCCGACACCTGCGCGTAGGTCGGGCTTGTGTTTTGCGGAGAGTTGGTGTCCATCTGCTCTGCGTCATTGGTTGTTGCTGCTGGCGGTGGGGCCTTAGAGAGGGCGGGTACCTGCCTGTCTAGGTTTACAGCGGTTGATGTCTCCCTCGCTGCCGCGCGGGCTTGCTCAGCAGGGGTTAGGAGCGGGCTCAAAGTAAAAGGACGTATCTCGCGGCCCCTTGCCTTACGTGGGTCGCTCGTTTTGAAAGCGATCGACGGTGGGTTAGCACGCGGTGGTGGGTTGAACGGCGTCGATGGTGATGCAATTGTGGCGTCGCGACGGGCCGACGCCGGAGGGGCGTGGATGACAATGTCAGAGTTAGCCGCGGAGCCGGCTATTACCTTTTGCGGCGAGACCTTTTGCGGCGAGATAACGTCCGTTGGAGAGGCCTGTATGGGAGACAGCATGGCGGGGAGCTCTTCGTCCTGGAAGTACTCGTATTCATCCCCTGTCTCAGAGGTGGCATAACTTGTTGTGCCCGAGCGGGCTGACGCCATAGACGCAGCCGACGGAGGGCGCGACGGTGGGAAGGCTGCGGCGAAAGTGCCGTCGGCGGCAGTAACCTGTCCCGTAAAAAGGTTACGGGCCACTATTGCCGGTGGCTGAGAACGCGACCATACCTGTCGCTTCCTTACTCCCCGACCCCTGTTGGGGGGATGGCGGAACGGAGGGGGTGGCATCTGTAGGGTTGAAGACGATGACTACACCAACATCCTTCGACGGGCACGCGCAAAGGCGGCCGGAACCAGAGCAAATAAGAAAAAACACTTACTCCTATTCCAAATTGCCTATCGAGAGTGAAGGAGACAGCAATCTGTTGCCTTCTTGCTCGCACACGATGAGCGATGACGATGACGCTTCGGCTCGAACGAGCACCCGCAACACACAAAACGCACGTACGCACACCGTCTACAAACAAAAGGTTTTTCACGCAGAGTGATTTATTCATAGGAGCAATTCAGAAAGAAACGAAGCGAAAGAAACAAGATACTCCAAACGAACAATCAAGCTGAATGGCCGGCCGTGGAGCTAGTACGTGGACATCTTCTTTTACCCCTGTCGGGTAAAAAAGAGGTACGGGTGTCGGGGTAAGAACTATGTTTTACCCCATGACCCGGGCGAGTCTCGTGGGTGAATGCACCCACGTTGCTTTTTTGGAGAGGGCCTACTTTTCAGGCCCCCTGACAACATAATGGCCACTTAAAAAGTGGCGAAGAAAGGAATAAACAAAAACCGAATTAAAAATAAAAACAAAGGAATAAACAAAACCAATATAAAATAAAACAAAAATGAAGAAATTACGAAAAAGTTGGAAAGAATTTGAAAAATTAAAACAATAAAACAATTTTTTGGCAATTTAAAAATGAAAAGCTAAGCAAAAGGCTTAGTTTTTCGGGGGAATTAACTCCCTAGGAAGAGGTCGGCCTTCCGGTGGACGGGCATGTAACGGCGCAATGCCCCTTAGATGTGGATGCGCACTGTTGTCCGCCATGTCCAACAGCCGGGCGGCCAGTCTGGCGATAAACTCACCTATCGGCTCTGCCTTTGTGTCCCTAGCAATTGTGTCGTTGCGGACGTAACGCGGAGCGCCCGTTATTATCCTTAGCGACTTGTTTTGCACAACTTGGATCTTTTTCTTTTTAGTGGCGGATAGCAATGCGTACCAAGCCGGCGCGGCGTACGTCAAACGGGACCTAACATAGAGCTTGTATAGCCGGACTTTGGTTTTAAGCGGCAGGTCAGATGAAAATAGTGGCCTTAAAGCCGCCCTGGCGCCGACCGCTCTGGCTGTCGCATGCTCGACCATTTTGGTCATGCGCAACCTGCGGTCGATAAAGCAGCCAAGGTATTTCACACTGCTCTGCCACTCAATTACCTGTCCGCGGAATACAAGCTCCTTAGGTAATAGTCTCTGTTGGCCGGTTAAGATGGCTGCCGTTTTTGAGGCGTTTACAGCTATCCTCCACTTGTCAAGCCAGCACGGGAGGATATCCAATAATCGCTGCATTTTAGCGGCAGCTAAATGGGACTTGCGGGATGAGCTCATGTACGCGCTGTCGTCAGCATACAATGCTAGGGTGACGTCCTGTGTGCCTGGCAATAGACCGCTATCGCTAAGCGTAGGAATGTCATTGGTGAAAAGTGCATACAACAGAGGGGAGAGGCAACTGCCTTGTGGGACCCCCGCTGTAATGGTCTTAATAGGGGAGTTTTTATTGTCAACCGAAACATAGAAACTCCGCCCCTCCATAAAGGAGGCTATTATGCGCCCGAACATGGGGGGTGAATTGGTCTCAGAGAGTTTGAACAATAAGCCGGCGTGCCATACACGATCGAAGGCCTTCTCTATATCGAGAAAGATCCCGACCGTGTACCTGCCCTTGTTCATCTCAAAGGCCATATGGTGTAAGACGCGAGTAAGCTGAAGAGTGGTACTATGATTACTTCTAAAACCAAACTGTTCTGGCCTTAGATTGATAAAAGGTGATATCCTTTTCAATAAAAGACGTTCGAACAGTTTGGCTATGTTAGAAAGTAGAGTGATCGGGCGATAATGCTCTGGTTTCTGGCGGCTCTTGCCAGGCTTCGGTATGACAATAATTTTGCCTGTCCTCCAGGCCGTGGGAAAGAAACCTGTGCGCAGGATTCCGTTAAAAATACGGGTTAAGGCCACAAGACCTTTCCTAGGCAACATTAATAGGGCCGTGTTCGGAATTCCGTCAGGGCCGGGAGATTTCCTTTTATTTAAAAAAGATATAAATTTTTTGACCTCCTTAGGGGAGATAAAATCGTCACCTCTAAGTGGGTCAATATGACTAGTAAGGATCTGTTGTATACGCTCCTCAACCAATGTTGTGTGGGCGTGGTCGACAATGGGATTGGGCCTAAATTGGTCCTCGAAATGGTCCGCCAGTAAACCCGCGCGTTCCTCAGCTGAGTACAGACGGTTACCTAGCGTGTCTACAAGGGGGTGTATGGGTGCAGGGGTGTTGGTCATACAGCGAGCTAAACGATATAGAGCGGTATCGTTGTCGCTGGCCTTTGAGATTGTGTTATCCCAAGACCATTTCCGATAAGTTGAAATTTGGTTCGATAGCTCAGTACCTAACTTATTCAACTCTTTTTTAATTGTTGGGCAACGAGTTCGGCACCACAGTCTACGAAGCTCTCGTTTTTGGCTAAGTTTACTACGGAGATGTGCCGGTAGTAAACTTTTCCCCGAGGTTGACTTGGCAGACGTGGTGCACTGAGCAAGTGCGGAGGAGATAGCAAAAGTAAGTGACTGAGTGGCTGTTTCCACTTCCTGTGGGGTAGACAGGCCACCGGGAGGGAGTTTAAATGAGTTCAGTAATTCTTGGTATTTTGTCCAGTCCGTGAAGTTTTTCATGGGTGGTAAAGGTTTATCCCTAATAGAAACTCCGAGGACCAGTAAAATGGGAAGGTGTTGCGAATCGATATCATGGAGGGTTTCTAAAGAGATGGGCCAACTGATATTACGGGCTAGTGCTATGTCTAGTACGTCTGGTTGAAATAAATCCTGAGAGGGATAGTGAGTGGGGGAGCCGGGACCAATAACAACGTAATTGTGCGCCGCGGCATCGATTTTCAAGTCTCTACCTTCATTGGATGAAATTCTTGAGCCCCATTGTCGGTGTTTGGCGTTGAGATCGCCGAGTATAAGTGTGGGCGTGTCGTCGGACATAATATTTTTTATATCGCCGGAAATGAAAGGCACCTTAGGTGGTTTGTAGGCGGCGTAAACCTTAAGTTCGGTGTTACCGACTTTTAGTTTAATGCCTATCGCTCTAGTTGAGACAAAGCTTGGCAGGGGTAAACTTTCGTGGACAAGGTCTCTACGAATCAGCACTGCTGTGCCCCTGTAAGCGATGTTATTTGTGGCATTTATTTCGTCCCGCCTGTAGACGAAATAATTAGGTAGACATAATGGTTGCTCAGGTCGTAACTTGGTTTCGCCCAACAGCACAATATGAATATCATGCTGCTGGACTAGCAACCTGAGGTCATCGGTCTTACCTCTTACCCCCCCTGGATTCCAGTATACAATCCTTAGATTGAAGAGAATTCTTGGACCAGGAGGTAGGTAAGTTGCTGCAGGCCGTGCAGTAATGCGGGCATCGGGTTTTGTCCGATCGCGATGGCCTCTATGGCTGCGTTGAGCGCAGCGATGGACGCTCTGGCTATGCTGAGTGACAATGGTGAGACACAGTACGCACCCCCGGAGAGAGATCCGCGACCCCTAGGGGGTGGCGCGGCGGAGGCAACTGATGACAAATTATTAAAATTAAAATTTACCTTTTGCTGAGGTACAATGGACGGGGCTTGCGATCTTGCGGGTATGGGGGGTTGGGGGGGTTTGAATAACAACGACGCCGACGCCGACGCCGGTGTGGGCAATAGGGGTTGAGGTTGGGCGCGGGGCGCGGCAGCGACGGTGGGCGGGGCAGCGACGGTGGGCGTGGCCACAGACGGCGGTGGCGCCATCTGTGTTTCGACCGCTGGGACTGAAGTAGGCACGTCAATAATGTTTGGGCAAGTTTTAGCCTTACCTCTGCGACCTCTTTTTGACCTCTTTTTAAGGGGTTGAGACCTTTCTGTCAGGGGGTTGGCGGGTGGTATAAGAGTTGGCTCCTGAGTACGGTCGTATTCTTGTACCCCTATTACTGGTAGAGGTACCGGCGCTTCATTGCGTGTCGGTGGCGGTTTTGGAGCGGGGGGGGCATTTTTCACCCCCATTTTTCGTGCTTCCCTCTTGTACATAGGACAGGACCTATCGTTAGCTGCATGCTCTCGCTTACAGTTTGCGCACGTTGGGGTCGCTTCCCTGTCGCGTTTGCAGTCCGAGGTTTGGTGGCCCTCTCCGCAGCGTACACATCGGATTGGGCGATGACAGTTGGCCGATGAGTGGCCGAATGCTTGGCATCGGTGGCACTGCGCCGGCCCGGGCTTTGCCTTCCATGCGGTGATACTGACGCCGGACATGCTGAGGAGCTCTGTGATTTTATAGACATTTTGAAGCTCACTTTGTTCGTACCTGCGTTCCAGTTGGCCGAAGTATATGCAGTAGGGGCGGCCTCTCGCCCCCGGGATTTGGCGAATGTGCGACAGGGGATATCCGAGTGCGTTCATTTCAGCGGCTATTTCCTCCAACGGCGCGTCGAGAGGGAGTCCTTTGATCGCTAGCTTTTGAGGTCTCTCATTATCCAGACTATAACAATACCAGGACACGGTATTGTCCGCTTTTGAGACCTCGTCAATATAGGCCGCCACCACCCTATATTCCTCCGGCGATTGCGGCAAGAAACGCACGCCTTTGCCAAAAGGGCGCGCGTGCGGGGCGTGCTTCAGGAGGGAGCGCAGCTTTTTGAGATGTACCGACCATTGAGGCAGGTTTTCTACAATGATCGGTGGGTACCTGGCTTTTGCTTGTTCCTTAGGCTTTTGAGGCTGGCTGGTTGTAGGCGAGGCAGGAATGGCCGACACGTGCGCGTAGGATTGGTTAATGTTTTGGGGAGAATTGGTCTCCATTTGCTCCACATTGGTCGCTGCTACTTGCGGCGGGGTCGTTGTTGGGGCGGATACGTAGGTCGTGGTCTCCCTTGCTGCTGCGCGGGCTTGTTCAGCTGGGTCTTTGAACGGGCTTAAAGAAAAGGGTCGTACCTCACGGCCCATAGTCCTGCGTGGGTCGCTCGTTTTAAGAGCGATCGAGGGCGGGTTGTCGCGTGGCGGGGGGTTAATTGGCGTCGTCGTCGACGGGGACACAGTTGAAGCGTCGCGCGGGACCGACGCTGGCGGGGCGTGAATAACAATGTCTGAGTTTGCCGCGGAGCTGGCTATTACCTTGTGCGGCGAGACTATGTTCGAAGGAGGAGAGGCCTGGATGGGAGACAGCATAGCGGGGAGCTCTTCGTCCTGGAAGTACTCGTATTCATCCCCTGTCTCCGAGGTGGCGTAACTTGTAGTGCCCGAGCGGGCTGAGACCATAGACGTAGCCGACGGAGGGCGCGACGGTGGGAAGGCTGCGGCGAAAGTGCCGTCGGCGGCAGTAACCTGTCCCGTAAAAAGGTTACGGGCCACTATTGCCGGTGGCTGAGTACGTGACCATACCTGTCGCTTCCTTACTCCCCGACCCCTGTTGGGGGGATGGCGGAACGGAGGGGGTGGCATCTGTAGGGTTGAAGACGCTGACTACAACGACATCCCTCGACGGGCACGCACAGAGGCGGCCGGAACCAGAGCAAATAAGAAAAAACACTTACTCCTATTCCAAATTGCCTATCGAGAGTGAAGGAGACAGCAATCTGTTGCCTTCTTGCTCGCACACGATGAGCGATGACGATGACGCTTCGGCTCGAACGAGCACCCGCAACACACAAAACGCACGAACGCACACCGTCTACAAACAAAAGGTTTTTCACGCAGAGTGATTTGATCATAGGAGCAATTCAGAAAGAAACGAAGCGAAAGAAACAAGATACTCCAAACGAACAATCAAGCTGAATGGCGGCCGGCCGTGGAGCTACCGTGGGGGTCTCTTCTCTATCACCCTGTTGGGTGTTGAGGTGCGGGTGTCGGGGGAGGGGAATATACCTCCCACCATGACCCGGGCAGAAGCTCAGGGGTGCTAAACACCCCCGGTGAAATTGAAAGGAGGCCTACTTATCAGGCCCCTTGGTGGTGGATGATTTTTAACAAAGAAGAGTGAAAATAATAAAATAAAATAATAAAATAGAATAGAATAGAATAGAGCTAACGGGGTATCTAACGGGGTATCTTCTCTTACACCCTACTGGGTGTTGAGGTGCGGGTGTCGGGGGAGGGGAATTTACCTCCCACCATGACCCGGGCAGAAGCTCAGGGGTGCTGAACACCCCCGGTGAAATTTGAAAAGGCGGCCTACTTATCAGGCCCCCTTTGTGGTTAATATATTATCGCCGTAAGCGATAAGAAGAACAGTAGGTGTTATGTAGGCGCCAGAATAAAAACAGAAAAATAAAAACAGAAAAATAAAACAAATAAAAACAAAATAAAAACAAAGCAAAAGAAAAGAAAAAGAGCGAAATTAAAATAAAAATAAAAACGAAGCAAAAAAAAAAAAAAAAAAAAAAAAAAAACAAAAAATGAAAATAAAATAAAATAGAAGCGAAATAAAAGCAAAAAAAATAAAATAGAGGCGAGATGGGCGATAAAAATGGAATGAAACGAAATGAAGTAAAGGGAGGAGGGTAAGGAGGTAGGAGGGTGAATAAGAAAACTTATTCACCCACAGGAATAAGCTCTCGGGGGAGAGCCCTGCCTTCCGGCGGGCGGGCGTGTAGGGGCGCTATGCCCCTAAGGTGTGTATGGTGACTGTTGTCAGCGCGGGTGAATAATCGTTTCGACAAACCAGATATGAACTCTGCGAGTGGCTCGGTTTTGGTGTCTCTAGCAATGGTGGAGTTGCGGACGTAGCGTCCCGCGCCGGTGATAAATCTCAGCGACTTATTTTGGACAGCCTGGAGCTTAAGTTTGTTGGTAGAAGATAGAAGACCGTACCAAGCAGGGGCTGCATAGGTCAGTCTCGACCGTATGTACAATTTGTACAGGCGAATTTTGGTTCTGAGTGGCAAGTCAGAGGAAAGTACCGGTCTAAGGCACGCCCGTGACGCGACCGCGCCTGCTGACACATGGTCTAGCATTTTGCGCATGCGCAAGGGGCGGTCTATAATACAACCTAGGTACTTTACACTGGGTTGCCACTCAATAACTTGACCTCGAAACACCAGTTTCGGTGGGAGAAACTTCTGCAGGCCGGTCAGTATTGCTGCTGTCTTGCTGGCATTAACGGCTATTCTCCACTTGTCCAGCCAGCCAGGCAAAGTGTCCAATAGTCGCTGCATTTTTTTGGCTGCTAAGCTAGCTTTGCGGGAGGAGGACATATAGGCGCTGTCGTCCGCGTAAAGGGCTAGGATGACGTCTTCAACACCTTCAGCTAGACCGGAGTCACTGAGAGTGGGGATGTCGTTGGTGAATAACGCATAGAGCAGTGGCGATAGGCAGCTGCCTTGAGGTACCCCTGCTCTAATGGGTTTACATGCTGACTGTTTGTTCTCGACCGAGACATAGAAGCTTCGTTTGTCCAGAAACGAGGCTATTACTCGCCCGAGCATCGGTGGGATGTCCGTCTCTAACAGCTTGTGTAATAAGCCTTCGTGCCAAACTCGATCGAAAGCCTTCTCCATATCGAGAAAGACTCCGACTGTGCGTCTGCCCTTGTTTAGCTCGAAGGCCATGTGATGGAGCACTCGTACAAGCTGAAGAGTGGTACTATGGCTGTCTCTGAAGCCAAACTGTTCAGGCCTGAGCTGGATATGCGGGGATATCCTAAGTAGTAGTAGACGTTCGAACAACTTGGCTAGATTGGACAGCAGTGTAATCGGTCGGTAATGTTCTGGGCGATGACGATCTTTCCCTGGTTTCGGGAGAACAATAATTTTACCGATCTTCCACGAAGATGGGAAATGTCCAGTACGCAGTATCCCATTAAAGATACGGGTGAGTGCCACCAGACCCTTCCTAGGCAGCATGATGATCGCTGTGTTTGGAATCTCGTCGGGACCGGGTGATTTGCGCTTGTTAAGTTTAGAGGCCTCCTTCCTAACCTCTTTAGGCGAAATAAAATAATCACCTCTAAGTGGTGGGGCTGGGGCCGCGAGAAACTGCTCTACGCGTTCTGTAACTCCTAACGTGTGGTCAGGGTCGATAATGGGGTTCGGCTTAAATTGGTCCTCAAAGTGGTCCGCAAAAAGTTCCGCGCGTTCCGCAGCGTGGTAGCGGCGAATACCAGTGGGGTCGATAAGTGGACAGATAGGGGCAGGTGTTTTTGTTAATTGACGGGCCAGGCGATAGAGAGCCGTGTCGTTCTCGCTTGCTTTAGATATTGCCTGGTCCCATGAATGTTGCCTAAAATTTGCAAGTTCAGCAGATAGTTCCGCGCTAATCTTATTGAGGTCCCTCTTTACCACTGGGCAACGGGTGTCGCACCAGAGTTTACGGAGGTCCCTCTTGGTTTTAAGTTTAGCGCGGAGATGCGCCGGTAGCAGCTGCTTACCGGAAGCTGTGGCTGAGATTTTAGTAGACTCCCTTAGAGCCTGTGCAATGGCAGTTGTGAAGGTGTCAACTGCCTCTTCGACTTCTAAGGGAGTGGAAATGCCACCAGCCGGAAGTTGGTAGCTCAGCATGGCATGGTGAAATAAAGCCCAGTCTGTAGTTCTGCGGGGATTGGGGAGCGGTTTACCAGTTACGGACACTCCAAGGACCAATAAGATTGGCAGATGCTGAGTGTCAGTGTCGTGGAGGACCTCTAACGACATTGACCAGCCGATCTTATGCGCTAAGGCGATGTCCAGTACGTCCGGTGCGTGATTGTCAGCAGAGGGATAGTGTGTTGGTGATCCTGGACCGATGACTAAATAGTTTTTGCTCTCAGCATCTGCTTTTAGTTCACGACCCGATTTGGATGAAATTCGTGAACCCCAGTGTTGGTGTTTGGTATTAAGGTCACCTAAAATAAGTGTGGGGGTGGCATCGCAAAAGATATTGTCGATGTCACTTGGATCGAAGGGGGTTGATGGTGGCTTATATGCGGCGAAGACTTTAAGCTCCGCATTGCCGACCTTTAGTTTTACACCTATAGACCGAATGTATGTAAAAAGGGGAAGGGGTAGTAGTTCGTGAATAAGGTCACGTCTAATTAATACAGCCGTACCCCTGAAGGCCATATTAGCGGGAGAAATTTCGTCACGTCTATAGGTGAAGAAATTTGGAATGCGGAGCTCATTCTCACCTCGGAGTTTCGTTTCGCCCAGTAACACAATGTGAACATCGTGTTCCTGGACTAACGTTCTGAGGGCGGCTGTCTTGCCAATTATGCCCCCAGGGTTCCAGTACACAATTCTCAATTTAAGGCCCCGATGAGGCCCCATTAAATTCCCACGTGAGAATTGTGGTGAGTTGTGCCAGTCCATTGAAAAGGGCAGGCAGCGGGTTTTGGCCGGCAGCTATGGCCTCTATGGCCGCGTTAAGTGCCGCTATTGCGGCTCTGGCTACATTAAGGGCACCAGCTTGCATACGAGGTGGGCCCTGAGTATGATGGATGCCACTGTGGTGGCTAGTCGCGGGCGGCTGAGACTGCTGGGCAGCGACTGCACGTGGTTGCGTTTTAATGGGTGGCTGAGATGATTTGGAGGGTTGTGGGGGGTCTGCGAATTGGGGGGGTGGCATAAAAATATTGGGTATAAAAGAGTATGTGTCCTGTGCTACCGGAACAGTAGCCGGAACGGTTGTGGTGGGTTGAGGTGCGGATTTTTTACGCCGTGGCCTCCTTTTTTTCCCGAGAGCTTGGGTTCTATCTGTTGGAGGGTTGGAGGGGGGCATTAAGTTTGCGCCTGCAGTTAATTCGTACTCCTGCCGCTGTAATTGTGGCAAAGGAGTGGGCGATGGCGGGGGTAGATTTGTTGCCCGTTGGGCATTCTTACGAGGTAACGGGGGATTGATAGACACCCCCCTACGCCTCGCTTCACGCCTGAAAACCGGGCAGGAGCGGTTGTTGGCCGTGTGCGCCTTGCTACAGTTGGCGCATTTTAATGCGACCTTTTGTCGGTCGCATTCGGACGCCGGATGATCGCCGCCGCAGCGTACACACTTTATTGGCCGGTGGCAGTTTGTAGAGGCGTGACCGGATGCCTGGCATCTATGGCATTGCGCTGGGCCTGGGCGTGAACGCCACGCTTCTATAGATATGCCAGGCATGCTGAGTAGCTCATTGAGAGCGTACAGGTCTTGTAGCTCGGCGTGAGTGTGCCTGTGCTGCAATTGTGCGTAGTAAATACAGTTAGGTCGGCCCCTAACTGCAGGAATTTGCCGCACATGCGACACTGGAAAGCTGGCGAGAGCGAGATCCTCTGCCAGCTCAACAAGCGAGGTGTCCTGAGGGAGCCCCTTGATGGCGATTTTCTGTGGTCGATCGCTGTCTAAGCTGTAGCAGTACCATGATACTGCATGGTCCAGCTTAGACAGCTCGTCTATATAGGCCACTACCGTACGATATTCCGAGGGCGACTTTGGGAAGAAACGTACCCCTTTGCCGAACGGCCGGGCGTTGGGGGCGTGGCCTAATAAGGAGTGCAACTTTTTCAAGTGCGTCGACCACTGGGGGAGGGACTCCACAACTATCGGGGGGTGTCTGTCTTTGACCTTGTCTTTGGCATTGTCATTGACAATGATAGGCTGAGCAGTTGAGTTCGTTGGGAGGACTTTTGCTGACTGGGCACTCGTTGCTTGCGCATAGGAGTGTCCGCTAGGCGGCGCTGCCATTGGAGGTGCAGAAGGCTGAGGGGGGGTAATTTCGTTAGTTTCCATCCCTTCCAGCGGGGTGGGGTCATGGTGGGACTCAGCGGCGGCCTTTGAGGTGGACGCCTGGCCGGCCAACGACTTGTGCCGATCGGCGGGGTCCTTCGATGGGCTGAGGGAAAAGGGTCTCGGCCTTGTATCCCTGCTGCGTACCCTAGGGTCTCTCTGCGGCAGCGGGATTGAGGGCGGATTGAAGTTCCGCGGGACTGGCATAGGGGGCGTTATCTTGTTTGCGCTGCCCTGTTTGGACGACGACGGGTTCGGGTCTGGCCGGGGCGGGGTGTCCTCAATTGGAGAGAGCATGGTTGGAAGGGTGGGGAGATCTTCATCCCTAAACATTTCATCGCCGGTGTCTGAGGCCGAGTAAATCGACGATTGGGATATGGCCGAGGCCATAGAAACCCTAGATGGGGGCCGAGAAGGTGGGAACGCGATCGAAAAGGGCCGGTCCGCGGCAGAAATTTTGCCGGTAAACAAATTACGCGCCACGACGGCGGCTGAGGGTTGGGAGCGTAACCATACGCCCCGTTTACGTACGCCTCCTCTACGTACCGGTGGTGGGGGTCCTGGGGGTGGCGGCATTCCGCTAGTTGGCTGCTACCAGCATCCCTTGATGCGAGTCCGGCTGCAGCTGGGTCTGAGGGGTGGCCCAAAAGGGCCGCCCTTAGAAGAGTGACAAACGAAAGCGATCCGTGGCAATAAATGCCGAGAAAATAGAATAAAAATCGCTTACCACTAAATCCTCCTCAAGACCGCTGAAAAAGCGGAAACCGTCTACCTTCAAGCGCTGCTTTTGTAGGCGCAAACACGCAGAACACAACAAACACCTAGTCTCGTCTGTGCACGCACGTCCGCCGTCTACAGGAATTGTTGTCTTGAAGCACATACACTTTTTTCACTTGAGATATAATTTTAACTTGGAGAGTATTATACACAAGGATAGAGCTACGTACGTGGACATCTTCTTTTACCCCTGTCGGGTAAAAAGAGGTACGGGTGTCGGGGTAAGAACTAATGTTTTACCCCATGACCCGGGCGAGTCTCGAGGGTGAGCGCACCCTCGGTGATTGTTTAAAGAGGGCCTACTTTTCAGGCCCTCTGTCGGCATTATAGTGGCCACTTAGAAAGCGGCGAAGAAAGAAATAAACAAAAAGACCAAAATAAAATAAAACCAGGGAATAAATAAAACAAAAATAAAAAGAAATGTGAAAAAATTTCGAGAAAGTACGAAAAATCTAAAGAGCAAAAATGATAATAGTAAAAACAATTTGAGCAATTTGACAATACAAAAACTAAGCAAGAGGCTTAGTTTTTTAGTGGAATTAGCTCCCTAGGGAGAGGTCGGCCCTCCGGTGGACGGGCATGTAATGGCGCAATGCCCCTTAGGTGAGGATGCGCACTGTTGTCCGCCATGTCAAACAGCCGGGCGGCCAGTCTGGCGATAAACTCACCTATCGGCTCTGCCTTAGTGTCCCTAGCAATTGTGTCGTTGCGGACGTAACGCGGAGCGCCCGTTATTATCCTTAGCGACTTGTTTTGCACAACTTGGATCTTTTTCTTTTTAGTGGCGGATAGCAATGCGTACCAAGCCGGCGCGGCGTACGTCAAACGGGACCTAACATAGAGCTTGTATAGCCGGACTTTGGTTTTAAGCGGCAGGTCAGATGAAAATAGTGGCCTTAAGGCCGCCCTGGCGCCGACCGCTCTGGCTGTCGCATGCTCGACCATTTTGGTCATGCGCAACCTGCGGTCGATAAAGCAGCCAAGGTATTTCACACTGCTCTGCCACTCAATTACCTGTCCGCGGAATACAAGCTCTTTAGGTAATAGTCTCTGTTGGCCGGTTAAGATGGCTGCCGTTTTTGAGGCGTTTACTGCTATCCTCCACTTGTCAAGCCAGCACGGGAGGATATCCAATAATCGCTGCATTTTAGCGGCGGCTAAGTGGGACTTACGGGATGAGCTCATGTACGCGCTGTCGTCAGCATACAATGCTAAGGTGACGTCCTGTGTGCCTGGCGATAGACCGCTATCGCTAAGCGTAGGAATGTCATTGGTGAAAAGTGCATACAACAGAGGGGAAAGGCAACTGCCTTGTGGGACCCCCGCTGTAATGGTCTTAATAGGGGAGTTTTTATTGTCAACCGAAACATAGAAACTTCGCCCCTCCAGAAAGGAGGCTATTATACGCCCGAACATGGGGGGTAAATTGGTCTCAGAGAGTTTGAACAATAAGCCGGCGTGCCATACACGATCAAAGGCCTTCTCTATATCGAGAAAGACCCCAACCGTGTACCTGCCCTTGTTCATTTCAAAGGCCATATGGTGTAAGACGCGAGTAAGCTGAAGAGTGGTGCTATGATTACTTCTAAAGCCAAACTGTTCTGGCCTTAGACTGATAAAAGGTGATATCCTTTTCAATAAAAGACGTTCGAACAGTTTGGCTATGTTAGAAAGTAAAGTGATCGGGCGATAATGCTCTGGTTTCTGGCGGCTCTTGCCAGGCTTCGGTATGACAATAATTTTGCCTGTCCTCCAGGCCGTGGGAAAGAAACCTGTGCGCAGGATTCCGTTAAAAATACGGGTTAAGGCCACAAGACCTTTCCTGGGCAACATTAATAGGGCCGTGTTCGGAATTCCGTCAGGGCCGGGGGATTTCTTTTTATTTAAAAAAGATATGAATTTTTTGACCTCCTTAGGGGAGATAAAATCATCGCCTCTAAGTGGGTCAATATGACTGGTAAGGATCTGTTGTATACGCTCCTCAACCAATGTTGTGTGGGCGTGGTCGACAATGGGATTGGGCCTAAATTGGTCCTCGAAATGGTCCGCCAGTAAACCCGCGCGTTCCTCAGCTGAGTACAGACGGTTACCTAGCGTGTCTACAAGGGGGTGTATGGGTGCAGGGGTGTTGGTCATACAGCGAGCTAAACGATATAGAGCGGTATCGTTGTCGCTGGCCTTTGAGATTGTGTTATCCCAAGACCATTTCCGATAAGTTGAAATTTGGTTCGATAGCTCAGTACCTAACTTATTTAACTCTTTTTTAATTGTTGGGCAACGAGTTCGGCACCACAGTCTACGAAGCTCTCGCTTTTGGCTAAGTTTACTACGGAGATGTGCCGGTAATAAACTTTTCCCCGAGGTTGACTTGGCAGACGTGGTGCACTGAGCAAGTGCGGAGGAGATAGCAAAAGTAAGTGCCTGAGTGGCTGTTTCCACTTCCTGTGGGGTAGACAGGCCACCGGGAGGGAGTTTGAATGAGTTCAGTAATTCTTGATATTTTGTCCAGTCCGTGAAGTTTTTCATTGGTGGTAAAGGTTTATCCCTAATAGAAACTCCGAGGACCAGTAAGATGGGAAGGTGTTGCGAATCGATATCATGGAGTGTTTCTAAAGAGATGGGCCAATTGATATTACGGGCTAGTGCTATGTCTAGTACGTCTGGTTGAAATAAGTCCTGAGAGGGATAATGAGTGGGGGAGCCGGGACCAATTACAACGTAATTGTGCGCCGCGGCATCGATTTTCAAATCTCTACCTTCATTGGATGAAATTCTTGACCCCCATTGTCGGTGTTTGGCGTTGAGATCGCCGAGTATAAGTGTGGGCGTGTCATCGGACATAATATTTTTTATATCGCCGGAAATGAAAGGCACCTTAGGTGGTTTGTAGGCGGCAAAAACCTTAAGTTCGGTGTTACCGACTTTAAGTTTAATGCCTATCGCTCTGGTTGAAACAAAGCTTGGCAGGGGTAAACTTTCGTGGACAATGTCTCTACGAATCAACACTGCTGTGCCCCTGTAAGCGATGTTATTTATGATATTTATTTCGTCCCGCCTGTAGACGAAATAGTTAGGTAGACAAAAATGTTGCTCAGGTCGCAACTTGGTTTCGCCCAGCAGCACAATATGTATATCATGCTGTTGGACTAGCAACCTGAGATCATCGGTCTTACCTCTTACCCCCCCTGGATTCCAGTATACAATCCTTAGATTGAAGAGAATTCCTGGACCAGGAGGTGGGTAAGCTGCTGTAGGCCGCGCAGTAGTGCGGGCAGCGGATTTTGACCGTCTGCGATGGCCTCGATAGCTGCATTAAGTGCGGCGATGGACGCTCTGGCAATGTTAAGAGACAATGGCGAGACACAGTGAGCTGGCGCAACATAAGGTGCGCGACCCCTGGGGGGTAGTGCGGGGGTGGTAGCAGCTGAAGGAAAGCTTACCTTACGCTGAAAAACTGTGGACGGGGCTAGCGTACGTGCGGGGATGAGGGGTTGAGGGGGTGGGGGGGGTTTAAATTGGATGGGCGGGGCTTGCGTTTGGTCGGGAGGGGCGGCAGCAACGATGGGGGGGGCAACAAACGGCGGTGGCGCCAACTGTGCCTCGACTGAGGGAACTAAAGCAGGCGTACCTTCTTGTTGTTGCGTTAGCGACTTCCCTCTACCTTTGCGACCTCTTTTCGTTCGTTTTTTGCGAGGGGGTTGTGTTCTGTCCGACGGGGGGTTGGCGGGGGGCATAAGGGTTGGACCCTGATTACGATCGTACTCTTGTGTCCCCAGTACTGGCAGGGGTAACGGTGCTTCTTTCCGTGGGGGTGGTTGTTTCGGGGCGGCGGGGGCACTTTTCACCCCCATCTTACGCGCCTCCCTCTTATATATTGATAGAGCTACTAGGCCGGGCGTGAATTTTGAAATTATTAGCAAAACGCTTGCGAGACGCCCTTTGCATTTTTTGGCTCTTAAAGCCACAGTTTTTGAGATAATTGTATAAATTCTTTTTTATAATGTTTGTAAAATTAATATCTATCTGTAGAAAGTAATTGTAATGTAGAGAAAATTCATTTTTATATTTTGAACCACCAAAAACATGTATCTCCATACAAACGAGTTGTAGACAAAGACAGCAAGCATTGTAAGAGTAGTCTAGCTATAGTTTACAACCGTAACGGTAATTTTATGGCCTGCCGCTTTGTTCGAAATAGTTTAAAACTCGACCGATCCGGCAGTCGTGGTCATTCCCGATTCGACTCTCGTGTTGTGCGGTCGTGTTTTCGAGCGTCAAGTGCTCTCAGTGTGCTCCGTGCAGTGGTGACTCAGCTGGTGCGCATTCCTGTGTGGTGTTTTGCCTCAGCGCTGACGACCTCGAATTGTTGTTTGGTTTATTGCCCGCAATTCCTGGAAAATCGGCCTGAGTGTTGAAGCGCTGCTCGGCAGTGTGCATTGGCTGGGAAATTGCTTCTCGGCCCGCTCTGAGTGTGTTTGTGCGTTCTTCAACGCGCCCATAACCGAGTGTTCATCGAAGCGATACTGTGTGTTTTTGTGCGTGAGTGTGTGTTCTTGTAGTCGCGGAACTACTACGCATAGCGGTGACCCTCGCTTGCCTCTTTGACTGTTACCGGTTCGCCCGGTCTGAGTCCGGCTTTGTGTTAAATCGCTAGCGTAGTATTTCCGCTTCAGCGGTTCGCCGCTCCGTGCATTCTCGCGTTTTAAGTGTCGATTGCGTTTTAGTTTGTAGAAATCCAGTTCCGAGTGCTCAAGGGCTGGTGGGTGAGATCGTATAGCTCTTTTCAGAGTTGCGGTCTACCTAAAAGTTTCTCGTTCATAAACGTCTCGTTGCTGGGGGGAAACCTAACGGTAACAACGTAACCCCGGCCGTAGGAGTAGGAGTTAGGTACACACCAGGCAATCCGTAGCACTGCGGGGCGCCTGGCCCCATTTAGGTATTCTTGCTCCTCGCCAGTCACTAGTACTCAAAAGCGACACCTCGGCTACTCCCGCGCGATGGCCGAAATACTCACCGGCATGTCCCGGGACCAAATAGGGGCGTTCATAAGGGCATGCCTTCGTGAACACTCAGATTTGGTCCAATCCTGCATTTCAGAGGATGTGGCTGCCCACATTGCGTACGACAAGTCGATACCCTCCCTGTTGTCGCCGCGTTCCGCGTTTCGCTCGCTCTCTCGCTCGCGCTCTCGCTCGCGCACTCGTTCGCGCTCTCTCTCCCGCGAACCCCGCCATCGCGACCCGCGTGTCGCTCGCCGCGCTCTTCGGGCCCCTGTGCCCAATCGCCCCCCCACTCCGGTAGCCGATGAGACCCTTTCTCGGTCTCTCGCTACCCCGCCCCCCGCAACCTCCGAAATCGCACCCCGGTCTCCAGCAGCCGTAATGTCCGCTGAGTCGGCGTTGTCCGAGGACGACGAAGGCTTCAAAGTGTTTGGCCTGGGGACCAAAAAGGGTAAAAAGCGGAAGAAGTCCGCCAAGTCTAAAAAGGCTTCGGCGGCATCCGCCCTGGAGTCTTCTACTCCTCCTCCCTCAGATTCCGAGGCTAAGCGCCTCAAAGCGCCTAGCGCTTTCGCGTCCCCGTCCCCGTCCGCCTCGGCGGCCAGCCCTGAGCTAGCCGCCATGGACACAACGCCCCCCGCCGCCACCTCTTCGCAGTCCGCCTGTCCCACTTCGGGACGGACGGAAAAAACTCCGCCGCCCATTGTCATCAAAGACAAAGGGGCCTGGCCAAATATAGCAAACGCTATGAAGGCCAAGCGGATAAACTATACGCACGCCCGAAATGATGCCGGGCGCGGCATCAAAGTGCAGGTCCCGACACCGTCAGATTTCCGAAATCTGACGGCCTTCCTCACGGCTCAAAAATATGAGTACCACACGTACTCATTGGCCGAGGAACGCGTTTTAGGGCAGTCATAAGGGGAGTCCCTAGGGAATTCTCCACCAAGACTGTCCAGGACGACTTAATCGTCCAAGGCCTCCCCGTACGGGAAGTACATCGTATGTACAATGGCCGAAATAAGTCAGAGTGCTACGACATGGTGCTCGTAGTACTAGACCTGACAAAAGAAGGCAAAGCCATCTTTAACATTAAAGATGTTTGCAGCCTCAAAGGCATCAGGGTCGAGTCTCCGCACAAGCGGTCGAACCCGAGTCAATGCCATCGATGCCAGCTATATGGCCACGCGCAGCGCAACTGCAGACGCAGACCGCGCTGCGTCAAATGTTTACGCGATCACGCCACTCCGGACTGTGATCGCGATCGCTCTAACGCATCCGACCCGGTCGCTTGCGTACTCTGTGGGAGTGAAGGCCACCCAGCGAATTACCGCGGGTGCCCCAAAGCTCCCAAACAGAGCTCGCGTAAACCCAAACAGGGTAAATCGCGTCCCCCCGCCCCCCGCCAACAGGCTCCGCTCGTGCCTGCACCTCTCCCCGCTGTCAACGCCTGGAGCCGTCCTCCAGCGTTAGTTAACGCGTCCAAAGCGAAGGAGACAGACAAACCTTTGTCTGCTCTCCCCGGGCCCGTCTCTGTCACGGGTATTCCCTACCCCGCCCCTCTTATGTCCCGGGACATTCCGCGACCAGCGCCTATGAGAAGTGCTCCCGCACCTCTCGCGCAAACGCGCCTTGCCCCCCCTCGCCCCTCTTTCGCGCTGCCCTGCAACGCCGTTCACACGGCCGAGCAGCAGCAGCACCTCGGCATTCTCGCCGAGATTTCTTGGGCCTTCGACGCGGCCAATTTCGAGATCGTGTACGCCGAATACGTACAGATCACCGATTTCACTCAAATGCTCAGCTTCATGGCTAAGCATCGCGATTTCTTTGCCGCCCTCCGCAGGGTAGCTCCAAAACCTTAGAATTTTGGTTCTTGGATTGCACAACCGCGCGCGAAAAACCCCGGTCCGTCTCCATAGGCTATTTTAACGCCAACGGTCTCCGCAACCAAAGAGAGGAATTATCGCAATTCCTCTCGTCCCAAAAACCGGACGTCTTCCTCATCCAGGAAACGTTCCTAAAGCCCGCTGTCCGTACCCCTTCGATCGCGAACTATCGCACCGTCCGTAATGATAGAACTGCCTCCAATCTCGGAGGCACTCTCATCTATTACAGGCGCTCCCTGCATTGCTCCCCTATCGATCCTCCACCGCTTACGAATTTAGAAGCATCCGTCTGCCGCCTAGCGATGACCGGCCATCAGCCGATCATCATTGCATCGGTTTATCTCTCTCCCCTAAAAGACTTGCTCGAGAGCGACCTTCAGTCGCTCTTAAGTTTAGGCGACGCCGTCATTCTTGCCGGCGACCTAAATTGCAAGCATCGCCGCTGGAACTCTTCTGTAACTTCACAAAGAGGCAGACTCCTCGACGATTTAGTTGACAGACTAAACTTTGACATCATCGCTCCCATGACGCCCACTTACTTTCCCCACAATACTCGGAATAACCCCGACGTACTCGACATAGCACTTCTAAAGAATGTAAGGCTAAGCTTTCGCTCTATAGAGGTGCTTGACGAACTTGACTCGGACCACCGCCCTGTCGTCCTCTGATTAGGTTTCCCTTCGGACTCTCCTCCCGACACTAGAACCGTGACGGACTGGGATAAATTTGGGCAATTGCTCGAAAATCCCAGCTCGCCACATCTAGACCGCGTTCCCGACGTAATCTCTTCCGCGACCGATCTTAACGTAGCTATCGTCTCACTCACTAGCCACCTGACCGCCACCGTTGGCGAGTGCTCACGACAAGTGCCGGTTGGTGATTATCACCACCTAATCCTGCCTCAGCACATCAGGTCGCTAATGACTGAGCGTAACGCGGCCCGCCGCGCTCGCGATCGCGCTCCCACTATCGATAATAAAGCTCGCTTCAACGACTTACACCGCCGTGTAAGAACCGCTGTAGCTGAGCTCCGCGCCCAACGTTTCGATGATCTTATGGAGAACATTTCTCCCTCTCACCAAGCTTATTGGCACTTAGCCAGAGCTCTAAAATCCGAAACCGCGAACTCTCTCCCTCCGTTATCTCGTCCTAACAACGTTCACGCGTTCAACGACGACGAAAAAGCGGATTGCCTAGCGTCTAGCCTCCAAGCCCAATGTGCCTTAAGCACACAGCCCTTTGATCCCGACCACGTGCGCGAGGTAGACGGCGAAGAGAAGCGCAGAACTTCTCTGCCTCCACAAGACCCCCTGCCCCCTGTCACTGTCGACGAAGTCGTACAGGTCATCAAAGACCTACGCCCCCGTAAGTCCCCCGGCGCGGACGGTATCTCTAACGATATCCTAAAGCGCCTCACTCTTCCCCTTATCTGCCTCCTAGTAGCGATCTTTAACGCTGCTATGGAACATTGCATCTTTCCTTCTCAATGGAAAGATGCATTTGTTATAGGCATCCACAAGCCAGGCAAAGCTCGTACCGAGCCGTCCTCCTATCGCCCCATAAGTTTACTAAAGGCCCTTGGTAAACTCTATGAACGCCTCCTCCTCGCTCGCCTACGGAACGCTATAGTTTCCAAAGGCATTTTAATAGACGAGCAGTTTGGCTTCCGTGCCAAACACTCATGCGTCCATCAAGTCCTCCGCATAACGGAACATATTCTTACTGGCTTCCAACCAGCGTTAGGTAAGACCCGTCACACGGGCGCTGTCTTCTTCGATGTAGCGAAAGCTTTCGACAAAGTCTGGCACAACGGTTTAATTTTTAAACTGTACAACTTTCAGTTGCCAGATCGTCTCGTGCTCATCATACGAGACTATTTGTCGAATCGTAGCTTTCGCTACAAAGTCGAAGGCACTCTCTCTTCCCCCCGTCCCATAGAAGCAGGAGTCCCGCGAGGGTCCGTGCTCGCCCCCATCTTGTACCTTCTGTACACTAACGATATCCCTAAAACGATAGGTACAAATCTAGCCCTCTTTGCGGACGATACCGCTATCTATACCACAGATAGGTAAGTGAGTCGAATCACTGAGAGACTCCAACCCGCTATCACCGCCCTAGGCGAGTGGTTTCGGAAATAAAGAATCGAGGTGAATCCCGACAAAAGCTCTGCCGTCCTCTTTTCCTTAGGCCGCCCTCCGCGGCCAACTCCCCTTTCTCTCTTCGGTCGTGCCATTCCCTGGCAAAATAAGACCAAATATCTCGGTGTGACCATGGATAGTCGTTTGAACTTCCAAGCTCACACCAAAATAGTCAGAGACCGAGCCGCTTTTGTACTCGATCGTCTCTATCCCATGATAGGCAAGTATAGTAAGATGTCGCTTAGAAATAAGCTAAATCTTTACACAACCTGTATCCGCCCCATACTAGCTTATGCTAGCGTAGCCTATGCGCTGTCCAAGCGCAATCTCCACAAACTCCAGACCCTCCAAAACCGCTTTCTCAGAGCGGCCTCTGGAGCCTCTTGGTACGTTCGCAATGCGGACCTACACAGAGACTTCGAACTTCCCACGATTACCAATACTTTAAAGACTTGGCAGTCCGCTTTTTCGAGCGTACGCAAAATCACCCGAATCGTTTAATTGTGCAATCCACAACGTATCGTCCCCCCGATCGACCCGGTCACGGTCGTAAAACTATTGTTAGGCGTAAAACTATTGCTCACCACGATATAGTAGTTTGTACAGCGCCTTCGTCGTTCATATTCAAGTTTGAGGCAAAGAGACTACCAAGTAGATCAGCTTTCTCTTTAGCACTACGGGCCAAGTCACCACCGGTCTTACGCAGTGGAAGATGGTCATAAAAATGGATTATTAATTATAGGACATCGGTGTCAAGGGTGTGCACTATCAACTTTTCAAATCCCAAATGTTTTACAATCTATACCATAAGGAACAAATCGTGGGTAAGCTTCCTCATGATAGGATTGCAAGTGGTCAATATTTCGATGGGGGTTTGCTCACGACTTTGGCTTCCAGGAAATGTTCAGAAGTCAGTTGTTCGTAATTGGCGTCAAGCTTCAAGGCTTGTTTAGTAAATCCTATGGACACACATAAGTAATGAAACGATCCCACTTCCTGGTCAATGGAATGTATCGAATGCCCTCGTTTTGAACGAGTTCTGGATTTGATAGATACCTTCTTATACTGATCAAATAGGACAAAAATACTTCGACGTTCTATTTTATTGGAATCCTAAGTTAAATGCTGATAAGAATACGTCACTGAAATCACCAAAAGTCTTTGTGCTTTTTTGTTTTCCAATAACTTGTATTAAAACAAATCCACGTAAAGTTTGCACAAGGCAAACACCTCCTTGAATCGTTGGATACCATTTTATGTTTCTTTTCTGACATTTGCGCTATCTTTAGACTGGCAAATAAGGCAAAGATTCCAGTTTATTTCGGCTTTTTCTTTTCACTTAGATAAAGGAACCGACCCGACAGCACCTAATTCGCCCCGGATATCGGTGATAACTTGGTTATTTTCTGAGCGAATTCCAAAATTTAAAAAAAATCCCCAAGCTAATAAATGTGACAATTTTATGTAGTACTTGGTTTTATACCTGTCTATGTCATTTACTGCTTCAGTTCAACAAAACTAAACATACATTTGTTGGAAATTCCCTTTTTTTCTGAATATTAAATAAACTATGGTATTTACAGAAATTATTATAAGTCATGATATGTTAAGCATTTTATCACCTATGATATGACACCTTATTTGTTGAAATCGGATAAGTGGTTATTGAGAAAATAACCAAACCCTGAAACCCTGTTTCCGCGTATTTTCTCTCCCTCCCTCCCCCCTCCACCACTTTAGAACGTTACAACTGATTTGTCCTTGTTCAGAAGATCATGCTGAACACAACGATACCAGTTGTCGGTAGAGGACTCTTGAGTCCGACGGGAATCGTCATTTGACGACTTTCTTAAAAGCGGCTACCGTACTATTAAACAAAAGGAGAACTCACGTTTCTTCTATTGAAACGAGAAAATAAATATTATCAACAATAAAATTGTACATTAAACTAAAAAGATCATGATGATAAAAGGTGCGTTCTGGTCATTGCTTCAATGCGTTTAATGTCAAAATCCAGCCAAGTTAAAAAGACATAAATTTTGTGTGGCACACGGTACACATCTTGGCTCATTCACTTTGGTTGGATTATTGACATTAAACGCATAATGTGCATAATGTCGGTCAAGAAAACGCCATTAATATATTCTACAGCAACGACTGAGCTCATCAATTATGTATGAAGGCAGCAGTAAAACATAACGAATTCTTAGAATAAATATTAATAACATGTTAGTTAAAAGTCACACAGAACGTTTGCCGTTTACAGGTATCCACACTTGATTTGCATACCGAAATACTGCGACACCACACTGAGCGATACGTAGCAATTTTTAAAAAAAATGCTCCGCTACCTCCGGTAATCCTTTGCCGAGCAATCATAACTCTAAAAATTATCTGTATAAACGCTACCTTGTAGTACAGCAGCGCACGAGCTCGGTTGGCGTGTTGCTGGTTTTACTGCTATGGACAACAGTATAGACGGATTTAACCGTAATATGATTTTTAGCAGTGTATCAACTGCATTTTTGTAATGCAGTCTTCAAATAAGTTCATACATCTTAGCAAACCACGACTGAATAACCAAAAAAGAAGCAGGAATCTTTAATGTCAGCGTTCGTACAGCAAGCACACTTTGATGTGATTAATTTATTTGCTGGCCCAGTTCATGTGCGCAGCATGTTAGTAGTAGTATTTAAGAATACATCAATATCTTCCGAAATAATATTTGACTCGTTATTGTAATCAAAATAAAGTCAAAATATTTATTTCGAATGCCTGAATGAAAAATAGTTTTTTTTTAGAACACAAGCCTTTGTAAATCTATTAATTAATGTACCACCCCAGTCAGAGATAGAACTGATACCGACTCACGGCAAATAGTTAACAATACTCATCACATTTTATTTAACTAGGTAACGGCCCACCTGATGTTAAGTGGTCACCATAGCTTATGGACGCTTGCAACACATAAGGAATTACTCGCGAATTGCCGACCCTTTCAAACTCTAATTTCTTCATTCTTAAAGAACCCTATACTGAAGTTCCTAGCCTAAATCATGGGTAGCAAACCTTTTTAAGAGCCGGGCCAAAGTTTAAAAATAATAATATAATAATAAGCACAAACAATACTTAACTTTACATTTTATAAATTATAAGAATATTAGCATCGCTTATCTAATATCGACTGCTGTCATATGACAACGGCTTAACGCGCACTCCGAGGAACAGATGAGCTTAGGCTTTTGTGACATTAGCAGTCACCTTTTCGGTGACCGACCCTATCCAACGTTGCTTAACTTAGCAGATTGTTGGCAGTAAACGAACTCTACTCGAGCTCCTTAGTATGTTGAAAAGGTTTTTTAGATTAATAACATAACAAATTACCCAATTCCTCCTGTGTGACTAATTTTGATGCGATTGAATTGCCAGCCAACTGTGACGTTCCGCTCAACATCTCAACAAGAGGAGCTGAAAATGTAAAATTAATATTATAAATACAAAACAAAATATCTATCATCAACCGAGTATGGCTTAGTAATAATTTAGTGTATAAAATTGAAATAACAAGTAATATAGATGATAATTAAAATAAAATAAATACACACAACACAGATTGCTCAGACCTTAAACTAAGAGACACTGTTGAAAGTGTAGATACAAAGATAATGAAGGCACATTCCGGAAAATAACCATATCCAAGCCTGTGTTAAAACTTTAGACTAGAGGGTCGAATAAGTCTTAGATTTTGCTACTCCAACAGTTGGTCAACAAAAAATAGATAGATACTCTTATATTGAATAGATAGATATTCACCAAGTTGAAGTATAACTATCTATCTATACAATAAAAATCTGACAAGAGACAAAAATGGCCATAAGTAAGGTTGAAGGAATTGAATTTGATTATTTTATTCTGTATGTTCCACTGGCATTTAAATAATCTGCATTCTTTTTAAAAAATCAGTCACCGTTTCGCAACAGTTCTTTAGGTTTTTTTTAGAATGTTCGGCATAGAACAAAATCATTCAACCCATAATGTTTGTAAACTAACACACTATGCACGAGAAACACTAGCATTCCAGGATTTGAATAACAGTTTTAACTAATGGTGCCAATCGATGACGTTGAAATTTAACAGTAAGTTAACTTAAAATTTAGCAAAAGTTATTAAGATAATTTTAACAAAAAAGTTGTTCAACAAAATTATTGTTCATCAGTGCTCTTTATTTAAATAGTTAACTAGGTAAGCAAGCCATGCTTTGCTAACCACAGCAACTCTTGGAAACTTGGGAAACTCCTGTTCCGTCAAGAAATTCGGTATAAAAACGTAAGTAAAACAATTTCATATACAAACATAAGCAACATTAAGTAAAAATTTCTAGTCAATCCATTGACTAATATTTGAGTTTTGCGGATATAAACATCCCGAAGCTGATTGTATATATATAAAGGTTATATTAAACGTAATGATACAAACCAAGATAGAAAATACTGCCGTTGGGTGCGAAGCAGAATACAATTGACCCAGCAATTTTGCTGACCGTAGCAATTATTCCAAGTAGAGAATCGTCCCATTGCCACATTTTGCTAAATAGCGTCACAGAACCAAGGGTGCCTTGAATATAGTAAGGGAATAAAATAAGTTTTAATCGAAATACCTAAGTAGGTGTACAATGAAATTTAATAAAAATAATAAATAAATATAAATATTCCTTGACACAGTGCCACCTGGTCCCAAACTAAGCGAAACCTATATTACAGATACAAATACTGCAATTTTCGACTAACAAAGATTATTATCTTGCCATAAAAATTCTAAGGTGGCAAACAAGCACACGGTCCACCATATGGTAAGCGGTCACCGTGTCCTATGAATGCTTGTAACACCAGGGGTATTGTAACGGGCCGTATATTATTTAATTTTATTTCATGTTCATTATTTGTTAGCGGCTATTTAAAACTTACAAAAGGTTAAAATTTAAAAAAAACATTAGCCACGAGCGGCGTGATGGAGAAAGCTTACAATGAACAAGAAGCGTCAATAAATTCTACAACTTAATTACTAGTCAGAACCATTCTCAAAAATGCACATTTTTGCTTGGAACAATGTAAAAACTAAAGAATTATATCCATCGTACATGGCCGTTCGTGGGAGTTTTGCTCTAAGCCCTGCACGTGTTGAAACAATAGCGTAGTTCCTAGGAAGGACGCGATACAGTAGCGTATTTAGAATTGTATCAAATAAAAAAATAAAAAATAGATATAATTTGAACTGCTTGCTTGAAAACGTGCTTAGCTTGTACTTATGAACCTTAAATATATATATAAATTTTTACTACTACAACACTTACACGATAACATTAAGGGCGCTCTTATAATAAATACTTGACACGAAATCACTAGCATTATAAATAATTATATTATATATATAGTTGTAAGATATGTGTGAAAAGAAACCTAGTTGATAAGTCTATCTTATATAACTAGTTAGTTATAGGCATGTTAAACTAATAATAAGCCAGAACCTAAAAATGGATTACTAAGGATTTGTCCCAATATTATGCATTTTCAGTACTTACTACCATGACAGCTTAATAGACACATACTTTATTTAGAAAATATATAAAGTATCAGAGAATTCCGATATAACTCGTTAAAGGAGATTTAATAACACTAACTGCAAGTCCTTCACTGAAGTCAGTAGAAAGTTAAACAAATGGCTTATCTGGTTGCAGACAGGCAAGAAGGGGATGGTTAACGAACAAAAGATAGGAGGGGCTACGTACTAGGTCAAGAGTTGAATGAAACTGGACCCTACTGTTAGCAAGATAGGGTCGTGTAAATACTAATGTGTACCTTGAGTCTGATTTAGTATGGTAGAAGCGCCGGCGACGAAAACGGGACCAGAGAAGTCAGTCAGGTCTGAACCTCTTCGGATATCGATCGTTTTAAATTTAGATCTAATCGTGAGTGTCAGTGAAATCAGTATAATCAGAAAGGACCAAAGTTGAGTATAATTGAAATATTATTTGATTTGGTTTAGATTTTAAACCATAAAATTGTACTTATGGAAATTTTAATAAGCATTTGCACTTCATCCTACTGACAATCTAAATTGTTATCTTAATATTTTTTTTATTCAGTACCCAATTAATTAGCTTTGGTAGTTGGTTATCCAAATAATCAACAGAGATATAGTGTGTGACTAATACAAAAGTTCCTTTAAAGCCATCACCGATTGCACTAATATAGATAACGTAAAATTACTATATATCCGTGATTAGAATTTGAAGATCTTGTCTTATTTTGTTTGTTGAGCGGATATAATTTTGAATGTAGTACAATTATCTTCTCCCTTCTCCCTTCTAAGAGTCTTGTCCCTGAATAGGACCGTGTAAGAATACAGCTCTCCCTTCCAGAAGGGAGATCTGTGGACTGAGGGCGCTGTTGTACCTTAGGAGCAGCCAGGGAAAGTCCTAAGTTCTGATCAATGAAGCTTAGGCTCTGTTGGACAAAAACTAAGACTACGGAGAGTAAGGTGGTCCTATTCAGCGTTTCGGCACCATTTCCCTTTGCGTTTTCTATTACAGCTATAAACATCTCTCAGTAGATCAAATATATACAGACATATATATATACCTTAAAACTGACCATTTTCAGGGACACTCTTAAACTACGATCACTGGAAAAAGGAAAATATACAAGCTTGAGCAGAGAGAAGGAATGACGAATATTAAAGAAACGGCTGAACGTGCACTTACAAAGTTTTAAGAGGCAGGCAGGCGTGGTACCATAATAAAAACAACCAACTGTATGTGAGTAATTTATTCGTTTTTCTGCTTTGTTACTTTTATGCACATGTACGGGGCGTAGAGCAAAACACAACATAGATACCCAATTTTTCTAAAACTAAAATTATAAACTAAAACTAAAACAATAGGCGATCAATAAAATAATCATATCGATTTGGCCACCATTTTAAAACAAAAGAAATTAAATGTTAGATAGGACGTCATTAACGCTTTATATCGCTTTAGTCCAGGTAGGGGCCCTCCACAGTATCACTCGCGCGTTGCGACCCTTCAAAAAAAACTTCTTTCTTGAAGACACCCATACTGTAGTTTTTGTACTGTTGGTTTTTGGTATCGAATGAAAGGAGATAAACACATTATAAATAAACGAAATACAAAATAAGGAAAGGTAATATATTCATAAAATAAACTTTATTGACGTGACAACGTCTTATAAATTGGTTTGCCGGGTGACACTTCAAGAAACTGCGTTACGCTCCGCTCACGTTATGCGCTCACAATGAGAGCGAGTGAGAGGCAGGCGTCGAGGTTAGCCCGCCTAAGAGCGAGAGAGACAGACATAAAAAGTGAAAGGCACGCGTCCCTTCCACTCGAGCACAGTTAGCCCGCCTTATGACAAATTAAAATAATTTTACCACTCAAAGTCGTTGTCACGTAAAACTTTCGCCCGTATACCGACTTTACAGGCAACCAGTTTTTTTTTTTATTTGTAAACTCGAAGTCTTGCTCGGAATTTCTCTTTAGTAATTAAACTAGTTACATAGAATTTAGAATATTGTGACGTTCTCTGTTCTGTGCAATGTTTTATAATATGAAGTCACGACATCTGATAGACATGTTGTCGATCAATCAATTTAGTGCGACTCAGAAATATTGCTACACCATACCGAGCGATACGGAGCATTTTGAAGAAATGACTTGTAATTTGTCTACTACCTACGGCAGTGTGCTGCCGAGTAATCGTTATTCAAACGATTGCCTGAATAATCGCTCCTTAAGTGTTATAAAATTAGATTATTTGTGATATACTTTCTAGGTCGAATTTTTACTTTAGTCCAATGTAATACTAAGTGATAACTAAGGTAATATGTAACTAACAAAAAATATCATATGTGTTAAACAAACCAACCTATAGTGTGTATTATAGTGTAATAAGACTGATATATGCTGTAGTTTACTTCATCCCAGTTATATCTGTATCTTGTTGTCATATACATTACTGTTAATTCACCTGAAAATATATATATATATATATAAATTATTTTGTTCTACAGCAGTTTGAAACATTAATTTAATAATAATACGTATCCACATAGCAATGCGGCTGCTTATCAGTGTCATGCTAGATTACGATGCCGTGTTGCTCTCTATGCGGATATCAGTCAGCAATATGTCAATAAGTGACCGCACTTGGATATTTCTACAGCAATCCAATAAGTGCTACTACTACCTGTTTGAAGTTGACTGCTCTGCCCTTGCATTATGTAAAAAAGTATTACAAACCATCTTAATAATTTTATATCTGATACCGCTTTTGCCATACTTACAAAGTGTATTCCGTGGTCATTATTATTTCATCAAAGCGGGTTTGACAACTTCTAGGTTCCAAAACATGGCGGTTTAACTAACACCATAGAGTATCTGACACTATTTTGATAGAAAAGATTGCGACCTTTGGTATTGCTGGTTCTTGCTGAATTGGTTTTATTCCTACTTAACTAATAGATTTTTTCATGTAGTAGTTAGCGGTTATCAATCAGACCAAAACAATATAACATCAGGAGTCCCCCAAGTATCCCATTTTGGATACGATACTTTTTAATATATTCGTAAATGATATCCCTAATTACCTACATCATTGCACTCCTTTTATGTACGCCGACGATCTAAAATTAGCAAAAGTTATAAGTTCTAAACAAAATATAGAATTGCTACAAGAAGATCTAAACAATCTTTTTCAGTGGTGTAAAAATAACAATATGAAACTAAACTAACACAAATGTTACAACATCACTTTTTCGAGGAAACTAAACATCATTATGTCCAAATACCACATAGACAATAGTTACCTCAAGGAGTAGATTGCATAAGAGATCTTGGAGTATTATTTGATAAAAAACTAACATTTATACCACACATCGATCTGATAATCAAAAAGGCTTCGTCGATGCTCGGATTTGTAATAAGAACCTGTAAAGTTTTCCGCCAACCCTGAACTAAATTATACTTTACAATAGTCTTGTACGTAGGATCCTTGAATACGGGAGTGTTGTGTGGAGGCCACATTATTCCGTACATGCTTTGCGATTGTAAGGCTTGCAAAAAAGGTTTCTGTGACATCTTGATAACGGGCAAGCGAAGAAAAGCAACACCTATACTCATAGGCTTGAAAAATTTGGAATGGTATTCCTGACGAAGAGAAGGGATATGCTTGACCTAATATTCTTGCACAAAATCATTAGACACAAAATAGATTGCCCACAAATTCTACAAAAATTCCAATTAATTGTCCAAGGAAGCCTTTGACTTTATTCTCGCAAGCTCGATGTAGAACGTCTCTTGGCGCAAATTCACTCGTAGCAAGACTAAGCAAACTTTATAACCAGAACAGCAATGTCTTAGATCTGAATCATGTCACAATAGCAGAATTTCGTAGAGCTGAAAATAGTATCGTATAACTTCTAATTTCCCTTTTACATAAATTACAAAAAATACTTTTTTTTCAATTCAATGATTATATTTTTCTTATTCTACATATATTTAAAATTTTATAACTTATATTTTATAATTAATTATGTAACTCTTAATAAATTTAGAATATTATGTTGTGATTCGTTTTTTCGCTGTAAAATAAATTTTCCAAACTTAATTTTAGTGCATGCTGAATTTACCCATAAGTAGTTGTACAGTTAGTTTTAAATTGTGTCTGTGTACCTAAGCATTATTATTGTTACAACTGTCGGTAGATCAATAAATATATAAAAAAAAAACACCTCACTAGGTTAAATAAAGGGTAGAGGAGTATAATCAGCCTCTAGAAAAGGCTTATACGTTAGCATTTAATACAGCCAACTGATGGATAATGTAGAAGGGCAATAAAGATACCTGTGTTGATTAAATATTCTTTAGTTATGAGTTTCTTTATAAACAATTATTTTTTTAAAATTTTATGCAACTTTTACGCGTAGGCTATCGCCCTTAAACTACGCAGCAATAAATTAGTTTTCTGTAAGAAGATATCTGTGAACTCATTACGTTATAGGCAGGCTTTAAGTCTACAAGTAACGGTAATAAACTACTTTTGCAAGTTTTATTCCGTGATTATAATACTTTTTTTTTATTTGTTTTATTTAAGATAACTATTATTGTAATAAAATGAATACATTAAAAAACCTTTTTGCTCACAATAAGTACATCAAACACCAATCATAGACGTCAATCCTTTCCTGCCAATTTATCTAAAATAAGGAATAACACATTTCGTATCCAAACAGTTGATTAAAAATATAAACAAATGGACACAAGATTGGCCAAAAACGGCAAGTAAAACAAAATAAATTAATTCACTGAAGAGTCGTTTGGAGAATGAACTTATGAGTGATGATGCTCTGACACTTACCTATCTGAAATTAACTTTAGTGATAAAAGCGGTTGCAAAAAAATCCTCGATTTGCTCGATTTGTCATCAAAAACGTCAAATTGACTTTGCCTAGTGTAAAATGAGAGGCTTAACACCGATTATTCTTATTCTAATATTCTCGGGTTAATGAAGTGAAACTTAAGTATTTGAACATAAACTTTTCGAACGCAGCCTGTGCGTTGGCAGGTTCACACCTAACAAATAACTTTTGACTGTTTTCGTAGCCAATTAAATACGTATGTAAATCAGGAAGTTAAATTATCAGCAGAATTGCAAGGCCTGACTGCAACAACAAATGTACGCGCGTAGCTAGAGAAGAGCACGCACCATTATGTAGTTATTTAAGTTTCAATTAATTTATTGTGGCCCCTACCAGAGCGTGGTTGTGAATTTGATGCATTTCCGCCTCAATTCTGTCCATTTCGTGGCGCCACTGTCGCGTACACGTGGTTAAGTCAGACGACGCTCACCGTCTTACCAGTGTGCACAATTTCTTTTCGTCATTGCGTCGTTGGATTTTGTCGGCATCGGTACCGCCTCGCAAATTAAAATCGGTCACGGAATTAAAATATTGATATTAGTTTAGAATAAAGTGTTATTTTAAGTAACCGTGATTCTGTGACAATAGTTAAGCCGTTTGGCGTCGCTTTCACAATAGACTATTCTCTGGAGATCCGCGGAGTCCCGTGTAATGTCGTGTTCAAAGACCGCGATGTAGCAAGTGCGAATCCCTAAAATGCGGGCTGGCCACGCTAGCGCCGCAGCGGTTTCAGCAGTATCGCAGCAGTGTAGCTCGCCAACCTTGTCAAGCTAGCGACAGGCCACAGCGGCGCGATAGCGAGCGCTCGGTCGCTCCAATTACTGCGCCAATTACTCCCGTCGGACAAGCCAAGTGCTTGTCAAGAATAACACGTGGCAAACGAGGTTTGGTCTATTGAGTGCTCAGGTTAGTACTTTCACAGATTTTATCAGTCAATCTGTAGCTTCAGTTACCGGTCTTCAAACGTTCTAAGGATTCCGAGGGAAATTAGTAATAGTTACTTTTGTGACTTTAGAACTGTTGTATAGGATAAAAAAAGAGTGGCAAAGCAGAATAATTTAAAATTTGCATTGGAGTAATTAAAATCTTACGTTTCTTTAACAGAAATGGTAAGATTTATCTTATATTAATGGGAATAAAATTTTAAAATCATATGGCCGCTCCAAATTTTAGGAAATAAGACTCAAATTATGATGATCATGATAACATTCTTGGCATTTGATGTAATTTTTGAAGATATTTCTCTTTTTTTTTTGAGCTTTGCCACATGTCCCATTGGCATCTAACAAGTTTATATTTGAAATGAGTCAATATTATAGCGAATCCTAGCAAAAAAATCCTAACTGGATTTCGCAATGAAATAACTAACTACACTAACGAAAATTGTTTAAATTCTTAAAAATACGGGTTTTCTGTAATGACTTACAATCATATTAAAGTTGCAATGCCATAATCGATAAATACTTGTAAATTGGTTTCAATTATGCAAGAAAAATAAACTACCCTTAACCGAGTAGGTACTTACTTACGTCCAAAATTGCATAATTATAATGAATTAACCTATAAGGTGCTAGGAACCCGTGTTAATCATTACAATCCCCGAGTGTCCTTTTTTTTTCCTAAAAAGGGCAAACGTATGTAGTTACATTTAACATTCCGAAATAATTCTTTTGAAAAAGAAGATTAGTATTCAGGGCAAAATGTACAATTAACAGGATTAAAATGACAGGATCTACCTTTCAAGATATTTATAAATATAGTCTATTTATATTTTTTGGTACATTAACGAATTTGGTAGCAGGTTAATATTAAATTGTCTACGAAGATTAGGGTTTGACAATGAATTTGATTGGTATTGTTTTTTGATAGTGAATCCGATAACGAGACGTTGTTAATTTTATGGAATTCTAATATTCAACATGTAAAATAAGTCCTTAATACAAAGAAGACAATCAAGGGGAAATTTTTGTTTTGAAATTTTTTGGAACGCAAGGAGTTGCAGATTTTAAAAGGAATTGAATTCTATATATAGGACGAGTGACCAGGGCGTGCATTTTTTCAGGACGGTAAAGTTCCTCCTGGGGTTATTAACTATAGGAAGTTATGTGATCTTTAGCCGCTCGTCCGTCCAGAAACCTAAGTCCCTGCTAGGGAGACTGAATTTAACAAGTTTTGTATTCTGGCCGTGCATTCTTCTAGGACGGTAAACTCCCTCCAAGGAAAGCTCAATTTGACGAGTGATCAGAGCTTGCACTCTTCCAGGAGGGTAAAGTCCCTCCTAGGAAGTCTGAATTTAACAGCATTTATATTCTGGCCGTGCATTCTTCCAGGAGGGTAAAGTCCCTTCTGGAAAGGCTCAATTTGATGAGTGATCAGAGCTTGCACTCTTCCAGGAGGGTAAAGTCCCTCCTAGGAAGTCTGAATTTTACAACATTTGTATTCTGACCGTGCATTCTTCCAGGAGGGTAAAGTCCCTCCTAGGAAGTGTCCCTCCTAGAAAGTCTGAATTTTACAGCATTTGTATTCTTGCCGTGCATTCTTCCAGGAGAGTAAAGTCCCTTCTAGAAAGGCTTAATTTGATGAGTGATCAGAGACTGAATTTTACAGTATTTGTATTCTGGCCGTGCATTCTTCTAGGAGGGTAAAGAGTCTCCTAGGAAGGCTCAATTTGACGAGTGATAAGAGCTTGCACTCTTCCAGGAGGGTAAAGTTTGTGTTAGTAGGTGGAGACCATATTTTGTGAATTGGTCGTGCCAGTCAACGGTCGGAACGGTCTCAAATACGGTCAGTGCCGGAGAAGATGGCCGGATAGTGGAATAAAGGACAAAATTATTGGCATTTGAATCAGAATCAACGAATTACAACTTTAAGATCCTGATACAATCAGAAAATCAGTGTAAGCTGACATAAAAACACTTGGAACCAAACAACCTGCTGTCATAAACACTTATTGACTTTTTGCTAGTCCTTTTGGCTTTAAATACCCTAAAGGAACGTCGAATACAGAGGAAATCCTCTACCAAAATGATACCTGTTTTCACACGCTGTGCGAGAAACTTTTCAGGAGATTTACCTATCTGCCTCCGAGCGAGATCACATGATCCTAGGATGTGTGAAGACCACCAATACCGACAGCCTCACCAGCTGGCCTAAGTCTTTCCTCTATCATCCTCGATACTTAAGGTACGTAGTAACCTTGGCGTATTTAATTGAGATTTTAAAGCCATATTGGGAGCGAACGTTCTGTCGAGCAAACCTACGCGCCCCCATTTGTGACCCACTACAAATCCAGAATAATCAGTATTACTTAGTAAACATAAACAATGTGTGGAAATCCCCCGTCGAATGTCGTGCAATCGAAACAGGAAGCATGCTGATTTGGGGATAGAGTTTCTTCTCTTGAATGAATGAATGAAAAACTGGACGGAAGAAAATGTCGCTTTAGTGACTTCCAGTGGTCCATACTTATACTCATATCACCGTGCTTGAGGTAGATGGTAAATTTAATACATCAATAATATTTTCATCTTTGTTATGTAATTTCTTTATTTTCATACTTTAGAACGTTAAAAGGGAACGAGCAAGGCAGAATTATTGAAACGGTTCCACCTGGGCACAATTTATTTTTGCATTGGAGCGATTTTTCCATTAGTGTTAACTTCTGGAAATATTTTCGGTCAAGGTTTCATTATTACGTTCACTCCATGTTTTTTTTAATGCTTATACGGAAAGCACCTCCCACCGACAAGAATTAGCTAGAGATAATGAAATTGAGTATCGTGTTTTGGTAACGTATAAATTCCCTTGCATCTGATGATCTGAAGTCAAATTTGGCATTATTTATTAACTGAACACGTTGTATCGTTGGTGTGAAAAATGTAATGTAAAATACTACAGGATGCCGACATTAAAAGCCGGCACAGCTAGATTTGTTACATAAGTTCCAATTGGATATTTGGAACATCCAAATACTTTCTATTGCTTTTTTTTTTAATGTTAATTTGACCCTCTGTAGTTTAGCGTAGACTGTAAGCAACATACCGTTCAATCGCCTGCCTAACTCATAGAAGAGATTTTAAAACGTGTTCATGTACTGTAGCCCGTAGTCTACGCTCTGAGCTTACAGTCTAGCACTTTAGAAAACTACTAGGCTACATATATAATCACTATTTATGTTTTATTTTGTTTTTGTTTGCAATGAATGTCTTTATTTGAATTCCTTATTTTTCATATTTTGGAATTTTGAAAAAAATAATAAAAAGGATTAAAATAGGTAATTCAAGAGAAATATAATAAAATAATTTAAAAAGATCAAGGTATTAAATGTAGTTTAGTTTCGTCTACGTTTTTCAAGCCGTTTACCTAAGATGTATTATTTAATAAGTTTTTGACTAAGGTATCTAATCAATAAATCCTAATTTTTTTTTGTTTGAATACGTTGCAAAGGTATTTAATCAACAAATCCTTATTCTTTTTGTTTGCATTAATAAAGCACTATGCAGACCCGAACCACTCACCAGGTGATAACAGACACGTCTCACAACCCGGAGAGAACGTAGGGGCCACAATAGAAAGATTTTACCTACCATTAAAATCCTTATTGTGGCACACTGGTAAGTAGACTGTGAGCGGGAGCATTCGTTTGTCTTAACCACTTGTACGCGACAGTGGCGCCACGAAATGGACAGAATTGAGGCGGAAATGCATCAAAATCACAACCACGCTCTCTCACAACCCGGAGAGGACTCCGGGACCACAATAAGGATTTTAATGGTAGGTAAAATCTTTCTATTATTTAGTTACTCCTTACTAGAAGTAGTTAAGACAAGCGGTTACTCTGTAAGTACTGATACTGTTGTAACTTTACTGCAAACTATACAAAAATATTAACTTGTCAGTTGATACTTATTATTTTCAACCTATAGCTGAAAAGATAACGATTAATGTCGTTACATTTGTGATCCCAAATATCCATTGCACAGGAAGACGAAAAATCTATCGTTAACAGTAGCAATACCGTTAACAGTTAGGATACCGGAATTCTAGATGGACCGGCCCAGGTTCTAGCTCATCGGTGTGAAGGCAACATTAATTCTGCACAAGCTGAGCGACGAACAGCAGTTTTAAGTTTTCATAGCTGAACTAGGAAAAGATGCCATACAGCAAGTGACATACATCCTTATCAGAGGCCAGAGACCAAAAAATACGACACACTGAAAAATATATTATTGTCAGTATATGAAGAGTCGGAAACCAGAAAAGTCCAGAAATTGATGAATGATATATATCTGTGAGATCAGAAGCCGCCACAATTCTTGCAGCGTATGCAAAACCTAGCTGGTAGCAAAATAAACAAAGAAACACTTATAGTACTATGGCAAGGATGACTGCCCGCCCACAGCCGTGCAAGAGGTACTAGCGTCAAAAGAAGTAAAGGATCTGGACAAAATGGCGGACTTAGAAATGCGTATAGCTTCGATAGCACCGTATATTATCGGTAAAAATATTTTCCGATCTCCAAGTGATAAGCACAACTTAAATACTAGAAAATATAAACATAAACTTGCTATGCCAAAGTGTAGGCTTCCTGAAGTCTACAAATCATTTATGGAAAGCGATGTCAAATTTTATAACAATCTGTAAAAATTCACCAACTTATGTGAGAAATAGTTCCAATATCTGCTATATAAGAAAGAATATTAGATGAATATTTAAATGACAAAATAACGTTTGATTAGTTAAAGGAGAAGTCTAAATACCAAGCTAGGTAATAATGTTATGACTTTGTTGTTAACATTATAGTTGTTGGTGGCGGTGAGCTACCAGGGGATATGCACCATGTGCAATCTGCCTTTGGTTGCCTGGCTTTGGTGGGGTTTTGGATGGGTGGGGGTAAATAAACACTTAAATATTTACTCTTTGCCTTGTCATAATTACAATTATATTAAGACTCTTACTTTGCTACAAAACTTAAACTATGACGAAATAGAGAATTTGTTGCAAAAATGTGGTAACCCATAAACATATCTTGTGATTTATTTTTGTTTATTTATTTAGGTAAACAGACAGTATTAACATAAAATTATAAAATCATACATATAAAAAACACATAAATCAGTAAAGTTTCCACAAATTATACTAATACATATAGCAGGATAACATTTAAAAAAAGGAATCAAATAAAAATTAAAATGATCTGAATTTTGAATTGAGAGAAAGAGAGAGAGATCTGAGAGATATATTTCTATGTAAAATAAATGGGATTATTTTTACGCGTAAGTAATGATACTGCATTTTTCAATGTTAAGGTGAAATTGATTTGTTTTACAATAATCACAAAGTCTATCTAGGTCTTTCTGAGGATATTTCTATATATCATCTATATTTTTGAGGTATTTATGAACAATGTCGTTGGAAATTAAAAATAAGCTTAAGGTAGGTATTTGATTTATGTGTTCATGATCATAGCCGATGAAATGATTGGAGCTTGTATCTCGTTCAAATGCAGAATTAAAGTGTTTACTAAAAAGTTCAGCTATATCTTTTCGATCACTAGTTTCGGTGTCACCTAAAAACATTTTATCAGGAATGTCCTGGGATTTATTCTTAGATTTAATATAAAACCAGAACTGTTTACTGTTTTCACAGATACGATTTTCAACTTCACTGATGTAATGACTGTGACACTATTTCTCTACTCTTTTTTACATCTAACGAAGCCATTTAAAAGTTGCATAATCAAAATAATTGCCATTTTTTTCCACCATGTGTGGTATTTTTTCTTTTCTTTTATACTTTTTATCAGCGCCATTGAGTACCATACTGCGTGTTTTATTTTATTATAGACGATTCTGGTTGGGACATGTTCAGCTATGAAATTATTTAAGAGCTCGTAAAAAACAGAAACAAAGTTATTTATGTCGTTGTTTCTTAAATATGTTTCCTAGTCAATTTTAGAAAGAATTTTATTAATTTTGTCATTACTATTTCGACTTACGTATTTATCTATCTTATCTGTAATTACAGTATTTATGTATTAAACTATACTTTTTCCTAAAATACGTCAAAAGTTAAATACACACACCCAACTCAAAACTTTATAAATGTTTATTTTGTACACTACATATATATGATGATTTGTTAAAGTAGGGCGGAATTGCCTGATACAGGTATTGTTACACTTACTAGGCAACCTAAATAACTATTTTGTAAAAACTGTGGATACAAATAAACAATATTTATCATTTAATTATTATTAAAATAGGTGGGAACATACACAAAATGACATAGTAGGCGCGCTACTCACTTTTAAGCATAAATATAGATACCTCACAATAGTTAGGAAAGTAACGGGGTGGCTAGGAGCGATTCTAATGAAGGTCATCATAACCTGTACGGTAACCAAAACCTTAAACGAAAATGGGATAGTTCGATTTTGTACACCCTTGCGTATTACAGCAGACCAAGGAAGCTAATTTTTAAAAGTTTTAGGGATAGAGAGAAACAGGTGCATATCCTGAAACTCGAAAGCAAACGAGATTAACGAGCGACCTCACAGGAACCCTAAAAGCAGCATTAATGGCCAAATTAGATGGTAGCAACTGGATGAAAGAATTACCAACAGTATTGTTAGGCTTACGGTCAGCACCGAGAAGTGACACAGGTGTCATCGCAACAGAATTAACATACTGACCTTTGCTAAGGTAACCCGGAAATTTTACAGTACAAAATCCGAGGGTAACCATGAAACACTCCAGTACGTGAAAAATTAAGAAATATTATTAAAAAAATCAAGACATCGTCCCCTATACATAAGGAGTATAGGACTGTTTTTATGCACCATGACCTTTGAAACACTAAATACGTTTTTATCAAGAGGGACGACGTAAGAAAATCATTAGAGAAACCTTCCGAGTGACCATTAGTAGTTCAAGCCAAACATGAGAAGTATTTTGATATAAAATTAACAGGCAAAACCGCGCGTATTTCCATAGACCGGCTGAAGCCAGCATGCGTTATTAGTGAAGAACCTATTCCATTACAGATAAGTAGTAAAAATATAACTAATTATTATAATAGTAATAGCGATAGTAATCACGAAGAAAGTACGAATCAGCAAAAAGTATATATTACAAAAAGTGGCCGAATGTCAAAACCAACGATAAGATTTTGCAAATAATAGTTATAGTGAAATTGACTAAGCAATAATAAATTAGTAATTTTTTAAATTATGATAAAATACATTTTTATAGTTCACTAATTACAACAAGAAAAAAATACAATTTAAAACTAGCAATTAAAAATAAAAGAAATCATATAGAATTATATCATAACATAACAGGTGTAAAACACGTAATACGTAGATTGAGTACTAAGCTAAATGAATATGTCATTAAACGCACAAAAATGCTTAGACAGCGGAAACTTATATCACTTTTAGTTTCATGCAGTGAATATGATATAATTTAGTTAAAAGTATGTTTTAATATTTTAACTTATAAACTTTGAGATTATTGCGTTGTAACAGTTGAATGTAACTGATAGAACAAGTATAAAGAGTTTTGTAGTCCTTTAACAAGAATAAAAAAAAAATTAGTAGGACCAAGCGCACACATAGGAATCACAAATAGTCAAAGTCAAAAGTCAAAGTCAAAGTCAAAATGTTTTATTCAAATAAGGATTTTACAATCACTTTTGAATCGTCAAAGTTATGAAATATTATTTTTTGAAAAGGAAAAGGACCTAAAATTGAGCCCTGAGGGACTCCTATAGTGACTGCTGATCCCGGAGATATTTCACCGTTGACATCTATTTTCTGTACTCTCCTACTCATGTAGGAGGTCAATAGGTCGAGAGCTTTGCCTCTAATACCATAGTGATGTAGATTCCTGATGAGATTTTCATGTTGGACACAGTAAAATGCCTTAGATAAATCACAAAACACTCCAAGAGCATCATGCGAATCCTCCCAGGCGTTAAGTATATTTTTTAATAGTGCCACTCCTGCATCGGTGGTGAAACGACCTTTCATAAAGCCAAACTGTTTACTACTAAGTAGGTCATTAATACAGAAATGGCTTAACATTTGACAAAGTATGATTTTGTCAAAAACTATACTGAGTACCGGTAGTATTGAAATAGGCCGAAAATTAGTAGGGTCTGTTGAACTACCTGATTTAAAAAGAGGTATAACTTTGCTTAGTTTCATCTCATCAGGAAACACACCACTATCAACACAACTATTAAAAATTATGGCTAAGGGTTGTGCTATAACATGAATTATTGAGTTTATAGTTTTGACAGAAAGTCCCCAAAGGTCTGTGGTGTTTTTATTTCTAATGTTTTAAATGTATTTATGATATCCGTAGGACTAATGTTTTTAATACAAAGGGAACTTTTCATTCAGCAACATTAGTTTTTATTAATTTTTCTGCTAAAATTGCACCTGAGTTAAGATGTTCAGTTGTTTTTAAATAAATATTGCTAAAAAAATTTTCAAAGGCAACTGCTACCTCAGAATTTGTTTATTTGTTTTTAAACTAGTATTATCTACTATCAACTCAAAGTCCTGACAGGAATTCCTAGCTTTACCAGTTTCATTATTTATTATGTTCCATGTCGTTTTTATTTTATTTGTTGAATTTTTTTACTTTATGACTCGGGTGAATTGATTTTGCAACAAGACAGACTTTTTTAAAGGTTTTTAAGTATTTTTTACATATTGCCTAAATATTTGGCTCTTATTATATGTTTTTTCTTTATATAATTCATACAACTTACGCCTACTTTTAAAAATACCTGCGGTAGCCCATTCCCTAAAACTAAAGCGACTGGAAATTGGTTTCTTTTTTGCAGTAAATATTTTATTATACTCTGTAGTAATAGTGTTAAGAACAGTATTGTACATTTCATTTGGGTTGCCATTATAAAGTAAATCCGGAAGTTTATGCAATAAGTTAGATTTAAATGATTCAATCTGTTTAGTTGTTATTAGTATAAATTTAATTTCCTTTTTAGTAAAACTATTCTTTCTTTCTAAAACCACTAACTGTCCACAATGATTTGACTCTAGACTGTTTATAATTGATTTTTGAATTGGTTTTATATCAGTAAATATATTGTCGATGCAAGTGGCACTAGATACAACAATTCTAGTTGGTTCACAAAAGAAATTATTTAAATTAAAAGACCGAAAGGCGAACAATCTGGTGCTTAATGAGCTATTTTCTTAAAAAATAGGTTTCGCGCATAATTAAAACAATATTTAATAGGGATTCTCTAAGATAAAGTACAAGCATACATCAAACTTAGAAACCGCCACCAAAATTTAACTAAAGCTAAAGTGATAAAATGTAAATAGAAAAACAAATATATTCATGTAGAAATTATTATGTTTCTAGTAATGAATTTTATGTTACATAAATATTATTTTTGTGTTATTTTTAAGAGATTTATTTTAAATATATAGGTATATAAAGTTGTTATATTTTTTTTAATTGGAAAGCACGTATCTAAATCAGAAAATAAAATAATAAGCAGAATTGCAAGACTTGACTGCAACCTCCACTATTACATCACTAACAAATATATGCACGTAGCTAGAGAAGAGCACTCACTATTGTCTATGTATTGAAGCTGCAATTAATTTATTATTTAGTTATTTCAAACTAGGACTAGTTAGTACAAGCAGTTAGCAAGTAGTAAAAATATATAACAATATTAACTTGTCAGCTAAGTATTATTTAGTTCAACTTGCTGCTGAACAGATAACGACCATTGTCATTACAAACTTCTAGATGCTTGTTTTATATAAAAATAAATATTTTATTGGTGATAGTACATGAAAAGGTACATAAATTTAGTGTTTGGAAATTTGGAAACTTCTCTTTTATATAGCTTAGGTTAGTCACTGGGAATACATTCATATCGTGCTTCAGACAAACGAAGTTTGTACCTAATTTTTGAGATTCGCCTTCCCCCCTTCCCAAGCCCAAGCCTTACTTCTTATTGCCAAGGACTGGCAATGGGGTTATATTGTCCTATCCCAGGCATTGTGTTTTACCGCATATTACTTTAAAGCTGGTAATCTACAGCCTGTAAAGATACACTGCCTCGGAAGCAGTGTCGCGGCAATAGGCTCAACCAATAGGTTGGTGAAAAACTCTCCACTACCGTATGGTGTAGGCGTGTATCCAGCTACTAGTGTACCCATTCTGGGGACCGTGAAGATTTACATACATACTTATCAATCAAAGATTTAGAAATTTTGTGCTCATGCTATTTAGGTCTGGAATGAGCTAGTTTCTTTTCAGATTGTATAAGTTGGAAGTAAGATGTACAACATTCTTGCTTTTATGCAAATGCTGTGAAATAAAAGTTCAAGTTATTAAAAAAAAAATATAAACGAAATGAGAACCTCCTCCTTTTTTTGAAGTCGGTTAAAAAAATTTTGCAAGATTTTGTGAAACCATGGACATGCATATATCATAATCAGTTCTTGTTTTCTTTGTATAGTAAGTCGCAAAAATAGAGTCAAACAACATTTGTATGAAGCAAGCTACAAGGCGCCCGTGGGATGGAAGCCATTCAGCTTGATTGTTCGTTTGGAGTATCCTGTTTCTTTCGTTTCTTTCTGAATTGCTCCTAAGAACTAATCATTCTGCGTGAAAAACCTTTTGTTTGTAGACGGTGTGCGTACGTGTGCGTTTTGTGTGTTGCGGGTGCTTGTTAGAGCCGAAGCGTCATCGCTCATCGTGTGCGAGCAAGAAGGCAACAGACTGCTGTCTCCTTCACTCTCGATAGGCAATTTGGAATAGGAGTAAGTGTTTTTTCTTATTTGCTCTGGTTCCGGCCGCCTCTGTACGTGCCCGTCGAGGGATGTCGGTGTAGTCAGCGTCTTCAACCAACTAGATGCCACCCCCCCCGTTCCGGGGTTTAGTCTAAGTCCCAACCACCAGCAATAGTGGCCCGTAACCTATTCACAGGCCAGGTTACAGCCGCGGACGGCACTTTCGCCGCAGAATTCCCACCATCGCGCCCTCCGTCGGCTGCGTCTATGGCCTCAGCCCGATCGGGCACTACAAGTTACGCCACCTCGGAGACAGGTGACGAATATGAATATTTCCAAGATGAGGAACTTCCCGCCATGCTGTCTCCCATCCAGGCCTCACCTCCATCGAACATTGGGTCGCTGCAAAAGGTAATAGCCGGCTCTGCGGCCAACTCAGATATAGTTATCCACGCCCCACCGGCGTCGGCCCGTCGCGACGCCTCAATTGTGTCACCATTGACACCGTTCAACCCACCACCGCGTGCCAACCCGCCGTCGATCGCCTTCAAAAAGGGCGACCCACGTAAGGCAAGAGGCCGCGAGATACGCCCTTTTTCACTGAGCCCGCTTCAAACCCCTGCTGAGCAAGCCCGCGCGGCAGCTAGGGAGGCATCAACCGCCGAAAACCTAGACAGGCAGGTAACTGTCCTTTCTAAGACCCCGCCGCAAGCAGCAACGATTAATGATGCTGAGCAGATGGACACTAACTTTCCGCAAAACACAAGCCAGACCTACGCGCAAGTATCGGCCACTCCTGCCTCGCCTGCACAAAGCCAGATTCAAAAGCCTAAGGAAACAAAAGCCAGGTACCCACCGATCATTGTTGAAAACCTGCCGCAATGGTCGGTGCATCTGAAAAAGCTGCACTCCCTCCTAAAGCACGCCCCGCACGCGAGACCGTTCGGCAAGGGCGTGCGATTTCTACCTCAATCGCCGGTCGAATATAGGGTGGTGGCGGCCTATATCGACGAACTTTCCAAAGCTGACAATACCGTATCATGGTATTGTTATAGCCTAGATAACGAAAGACCGCAAAAAATCGCGATTAAAGGACTACCTCTCGACGCACCGTTGGAGGAGATAGCCGCTGAGCTGGAAGCACTTGGCTTCCCCCTGTCGCACATACGGCAAATTCCGGGGGCGAAAGGTCGCCCTTATTGTATTTATTTCGGCCAGCTTCAAAAAGGTACGACCTAAGTGAGCTACAACATATTTATAATATTAAGGAGCTCCTAAGTATGACCGGCGTATCCATCACTGCGTGGAAGGCAAAGCCCGGGCCGGCGCAGTGTCATCAAGCCTTCGGCCACTCATCGGCCAATTGTCATCGCCCGATTAGATGTGTGCGCTGCGGAGAGGGCCACACCACGGCTGACTGCACACGCGACAGGGACGCCCCGCCAACGTGTGCAAATTGCAAGAAAGAGCACGCCGCCAACGACAAGGTATGTCCAATGTACAGGAGCTAGGCTCGAAAAATGGGGGTGAAAAATCAGCGGTCGAACAACAGATGGCGCCACCGCTGCTCGTGGCCACGCCCACCGTCGCTGCCCCGCCCACCGTCGCTACCGCGCCCCGCGCCCAACCGCAAGCCCCACTGCCCACGCCGTTGTTGTCGTTTAAACCCCCCCCAACCCTCCAAGATCGCAAGCCCCGTCCATTGTACCATAGCAAAAGGTAAATTTTAATTTAAATAGTTTGCCACCAGTTGCCACCGCCGCGCCACCCCCTAGGGGTCGCGCATCTCTCTCCGGGGGTGCGTACTGTGTTTCATCATTGTCACTCAGCATAGCCAGAGCGTCCATCGCTGCGCTTAACGCAGCCATAGAGGCCATCGCGATCGGACAAAACCCGATGCCCGCATTACTGCACGGCCTGCAGCAGCTTACCTACCTCCTGGTCCAAGAATTCTCTTCAATCTAAGGATTGTATACTGGAATCCAGGGGGGGTAAGAGGTAAGACCGATGACCTCAGGTTGCTAGTCCAGCAGCATGATATTCATATTGTGCTGTTGGGCGAAACCAAGCTACGACCTGAGCAACCATTATGTCTACCTAATTATTTCGTCTACAGGCGGGACGAAATAAATGCCACAAATAACATCGCTTACAGGGGCACAGCAGTGCTGATTCGTAGAGACCTTGTCCACGAAAGTTTACCCCTGCCAAACTTTGTCTCAACTCGATTTGTCTCAAGCGATAGGCATTAAACTAAAAGTCGGTAACACCGAACTTAAGGTTTATGCCGCCTACAAACCACCTAAGGTGCCTTTCATTTCCGGCGATATAAAAAATATTATGTCCGACGACACGCCCACACTTATACTCGGCGACCTCAACGCCAAACACCGACAATGGGGCTCAAGAATTTCATCCAATGAAGGTAGAGATTTGAAAATCGATGCTGCGGCGCACAATTACGTAGTAATTGGTCCCGGCTCCCCAACTCATTATCCCTCTCAGGACTTATTTCAACCAGACGTACTAGACATAGCACTAGCCCGTAATATCAATTGGCCCATCTCTTTAGAAACCCTCCATGATATCGATTCGCAACACCTTCCCATTTTACTGGTCCTCGGAGTTTCTATTAGGGATAAACCTTTACCACCAATGAAAAACTTCACGGACTGGACAAAATATCAAGAATTACTGAACTCATTTAAACTCCCTCCCGGTGGCCTGTCTACACCACAGGAAGTGGAAACAGCCACTTAGTCACTTACTTTTGCTATCTCCTCCGCACTTGCTCAGTGCACCACGTCTGCCAAGTCAACCTCGGGGAAAAGTTTACTACCGGCACATCTCCGTAGTAAACTTAGCCAAAAACGAGAGCTTCGTAGACTGTGGTGCCGAACTCGTTGCCCAACAATTAAAAAAGAGTTAAATAAGTTAGGTACTGAGCTATCGAACCAAATTTCTACTTATCGGAAATGGTCTTGGGATAACACAATCTCAAAGGCCAGCGACAACGATACCGCTCTATATCGTTTAGCTCGCTGTATGACCAGCTCCCCTGCACCCATACACCCCCTTGTAGACACGCTAGGTAACCGTCTGTACTCAGCTGAGGAACGCGCGGGTTTACTGGCGGACCATTTCGAGGACCAATTTAGGCCTAATCCCATTGTCGACCACGCCCACACAACATTGGTTGAGGAGCTTATACAACAGATCGTTACTAGTCATATCGAACCACTTAGAGGTGATGATTTTATCTCCCCTAAGGAGGTCAAAAAATTTATATCTTTTTTAAATAAAAAGAAATCACCCGGCCCTGACGGAATTCCGAACACGGCCCTATTAATGTTGCCTAGGAAAGGTCTTGTGGCCTTAACCCGTATTTTTAACGGAATACTGCGCACAGGTTTCTTTAGGCCTGGAGGACAGGCAAAATTATTGTCATACCGAAGCCTGGCAAGAGCCGCCAGAAACCAGAGCATTATCGCCCGATCACTTTACTTTCTAACATAGCCAAACTGTTCGAACGTCTTTTATTGAAAAGGATATCACCTTTTATCAATCTAAGGCCAGAACAGTTTGGTTTTAGAAGTAATCATAGCACCACTCTTCAGCTTACTCGCATCTTACACCATATGGCCTTTGAGATGAACAAGGGCAGGTACACGGTCGGGGTCTTCCTCGATATCGAGAAAGCCTTCGATCGTGTATGGCACGCCGGCTTATTGTTTAAGCTCTCTGAGACCAATTTACCCTCCATGTTCGGGCGTATAATAGCCTCCTTTCTGGAGGGGCGGAGTTTCTTTGTTTCGGTTGACAATGAAAACTCCCCTAATAAGACCATTACAGCGGGGGTCCCACAAGGTAGTTGCCTTTCCCCTCTGATGTATGCACTTTTCACCAATGACATTCCTACGCTTAGCGATAGCGGTCTATCGCCAGGCACACAGGACGTCACCCTAGCATTGTATGCTGACGACAGCGCGTACATGAGCTCATCCCGTAAGTCCCATTTAGCTGCCGCTAAAATGCAGCGATTATTGGATATCCTCCCGTGCTGGCTTGACAAGTGGAGGATAGCAGTAAACGCCTCAAAAACGGCAGCCATCTTAACCGGCCAACAGAGACTATTACCTAAGGAGCTTGTATTCCGCGGACAGGTAATTGAGTGGCAGAGCAGTGTGAAATACCTTGGCTGCTTTATCGACCGCAGGTTGCGCATGACCAAAATGGTCGAGCATGCGACAGCCAGAGCGGTCGGCGCCAGGGCGGCCTTAAGGCCATTATTTTCATCTGACCTGCCGCTTAAAACCAAAGTCCGGCTATACAAGCTCTATGTTAGGTCCCGTTTGACGTACGCCGCGCCGGCTTGGTACGCATTGCTATCCGCCACTAAAAAGAAAAAGATCCAAGTTGTGCAAAACAAGTCGCTAAGGATAATAACGGGCGCTCCGCGTTACGTCCGCAACGACACAATCGCTAGGGACACAAAGGCAGAGCCAATAGGTGAGTTTATCGCCAGACTGGCCGCCCGGCTGTTTGACATGGCGGACAACAGTGCGCATCCACACCTAAGGGGCATTGCGCCGTTACATGCCCGTCCACCGGAAGGCCGACCTCTCCCTAGGGAGTTAATTCCCCCGAAAAACTAAGCCTTTTGCTTAGTTTTTCATTTTTTTTTAAAAAATCGCTACAATTGTTTTATTGTTTAAGGTCTTTTCAAATTTCTCCCAACTTTTTCGTAATTTCTTCATTTTCGTTTTACTTTATTTTGGTTTTGTTTATTCCTTTGTTTTATTTTATTTTGATCCTTGATTTTGTTTATTCCTTCCTCGCCGCTTTTAAGTGGCCATCATGTTAGCAGGGGGCCTGAAAAGTAGGCCCTCTCTATAAAAGCACCGTGGGTGCATTCACCCACGAGACTCGCCCGGGTCATGGGGTAAAACATTAGTTCTTACCCCGACACCCGTACCTCTTTTTACCCGACAGGGGTAAAAGAAGATGTCCATGTATATGTGGGATGTACAGTTCAACAAACTTTTGATCGGTGGTCAAAAATTCAAACTACAGTCGCTATATAACATTGGTGTCAACTAACACATAAATAGCGAGCATACACCGGGTCAGAAAAGTTCGTTACACTGTAGGTATAGGTTTGGTGTTTCTTTACAAATTTATTTAAATAAGCGAATGATAGTTATTATAAAATGTATGGTAATGGCGTTTTTCCTTTCCCGATACTTTTAACCTCGCAAACATTTGTTCGCAAACAAAATAGGACAATAATTTACAGCATAAGGTATAAAAGGTATAATTTTTTTTATATCGATAATATTACTAGCTCCTAATTCGAATCAGTACAATTATCCGTTTACGAGATGATTTTGACTTTCATTACCACTCTACATCGTTGGTATATTTATTCTTACCTAACCATAATCACGTCCGAACCAGTTATAATCTAACGACTGAAAAAGGGGGATGTTCTTAAATAAACGAAACATTTTAATAAAACTTGAAAATTAAAGATAAAAATTTGCCATGCTAACCATAACTCGGTCCCCAAAGTGTGTTTATAATTGCCAGTAAAGCACAAAAGCGCATTCTTCTTCTGTTTGGGCCTTTCCTGGTAACAACTCTAAAAATCTGTTTGATCAAAGTGAAGTCAAAGAATGTGCGTAAGAAATGCGAAAGGCCCTGATCATCGTGCTGTAAAAAATAAGTTAAGTAAATCTTTGGAGTATGTTACTGCTGAGGCGGATAATCTTATGACGCCGTACGTTGTACACGTACAGTCCTCTAATATTTTGTCGTTGTCATTTTTAACCTAAACATTTGTTAGTCCCCAGTAATAAATAAATAAATCTTGAAGAATTGTCAACCGCACTGGTTATCGATCTAGTGGCCACCAAAGCATACAAAATCGTGTGGTCATGTCCTTCTTGACATGGCTGATTAAAATTATAACGTATGTTAACCTAAAACAATTGTTCTTCGTGCTGTATTCATTTGAAGTAACATCCGAATTGCCCCTTTTTGACACTTGTTTAATCTGAGCAATCTCGACTTACTTCTTATAGGGCTGATTGGCTCGAACCAAATTAATTTAATAATTTTATAAAAAAAATCAGATATTCGCAATAATTCCGATTCTACGGAACCCTAACTTAAAGCGTGTACGACGTGCACTTGGCCAGTTTTTGTCTGGTCCAGCGTCAGATCTGGAGCATTACATTCAAGATAAGTGCTCACCAAGATGAATCCAACTATGTAATTCAAACACCATCTACTATTAACAATATTCCAGTTCTATTAAAATTCCTCTTAATTATTTATGTATATTGATTACTTAGGAACGTTCAAAATTTTTAATGTTTCTACCGTCACGTAACATCGGCAGCCAAAAGAGTCATAAATAATATATCGATAATGAACAATGTCGGTAGTGTACGTACACAACACTAATCACAACCCACGTAAACATTGTTACTAACACTTACGAAATTCATGGTCTTTCATTTACTACTTATTACTTAAGCTGGTCATTGATGTCTCATGGAACGAACTGTAAGCTATCTTAGTACAGATATAGGAAATTTATTAAAAGCAATTTTGCAGCGATGGGCTCACGAAGGATTAAAGTGGTTGGTTAAAAAAGGTTGTCCTCTTCAACGTATATCCAGCCTCCAATTATTCTATTCGAGGCCTGAAAACCATGACGTTATATAAGTATACCTACATACATAATAAAAATATTGATAATCAACAATAAGTCCTAAGAGTTATAGAGCGTTCAATTCAGTCATTTTTGTTATTTCTAAAAAAGGAACATACAAAAAGTGTTGTTTACACGATTTAAATATAAATTGCTTTATTGTTATTGAACAAATTTCGATATTCAATACATTTCAGTTATAGGCCACTGTTATAGTTATAATGTAACTTAATGCTAGATTACCTTCTTTTGTTCTGGGCTTCTTTCAGCATCTTTCACATACAATATGATATACAATAAATTCACAACACTTAGGATCAGTGATAGACTAAAGCACCCGTAAAAGCCAATTATCTTTAGTAAAACTCCAGCTATACAACTACCAATAGGATATCCTACAGTGTGGCAAAAACTAATAACACCCATCCTGAAAGTTCTGGTTTCTTCTGTAGTTATAGTGCTTATATAGGAGTATGAAGCTGAAATATAAACACACCAACCTCCGGATAAACTATCTAAAAGAGCTTCACTTATACTAAGAGCTATAATATCGGACTTTGTTAGAAAATATGTGTGAACTATATCATTAAATGCTCCTATAAGCTGTCCTGCAACTGCAATTATAAGAAAAACTTTTCTCTTTCCAGTTTTGTCTGACCAAGTACCGATAAAAAGTGACAATATAGCAGGAACAGATGCAATCAAATAAGTTTTCCAGGCTAAAGCTGCTGCAAATAGCTTTTGTGTTTCTCGCTCATAATTATTTTGACTTTCAACGTTTTGTAATCTAAGGTCAGAGCAAATTTCATCACTTAAATTTAAGTTAACACGACATGCCTTATCTAGACATAGATTTTGTGAAGCTAGCATAGTCACCATGGATGTAACTGCAAATATAAACATGCTTGGTTCCACTGTAATATTATTAACCGCATCCTTATATAACCTACGTATATTTTGTTTTGAATTATTTTTATGATCTATTACTATTTTTTCCTTTAAGGACTTTGTTTCTTCATCTTCCCCCATATTTGAACTATAGTTATTATCTTCCATTTTACTTTTTTTTTTACTTAGAAAATCACTTTAATTTAACACGTAAAAAAAATTCTTTATTTTTGGTATCACTCTTTCCGGGGTAATATTTATATTATATTGATAACCACGCAAGGCCATAAAACGCGACTGTGGTTAGTGACCGCGAAACAGTGTGTTATGTTGATCCATTTAAGATACAAATATGTAAATTCGAGTTCTATTTTATTTTCCTTTTATAATACAAAAAAAACATAATATATGTACAAGAACGTTTGTTAAGGTGCAGGTAAGTTATATCACATGAAAGTGAAGTTCTTGTGGGAGTTTTATTGCGGTATGGCAATTTGACTGCCTTAGTGAGTGCTGAACCAAGGAAATCGAAACCAACACAAAGTAGTACAAACATTTCTGTGATAAGCATAGTCGGTTGTGTCGAGTCTGGATGTTTTCTACGTAATAGCTTATTATTAAAAAGTTTATGAGTATTTGTATTAACTAGATGTGAGATATAATAAAATATATATAAGTGTTAATTGTATTTAATTAATCAGCTGATAGGACATTGGCCTTTAACAAGAAATTAATTGTATCACCTAAAAGAAGAAAATTTCAAGATGTAATTTTGATAAAACTGTTCATTAACTTGCAACCCAGTACATGTAACAAAAGCAAAGTCTGTAATTTACATAAAAAAGTTAATTAATATTTATCTATTAATAATCTGCGTTCATCGGTTGATCATTTTTTTCTGTTATTGCTATAGAATGAGGAATAGAACTTAATGCAGTATAGCTTCTTATCACCGCTTTTTGGAGTCGATCTCGCGGCGACGTCGACAGTTCGCCACGCAAGCAAGGTCACTGGCGTATATCATCGTCTTAAAACACACATGCGACGACGGCTGTTTCGCTGGGCGGTCCTGTACACACAGGCGGATTTTAAAAATTTCTCTGCCAATTTTAATTTGTAATAAAATTTCATTGCCTCAGCACTTTTTTTGTCACAACAGTGGCAAAACCTATACCTAAAAGAACCCTAGGCCATAGTCTACCCTGCCGGCCCTGTGCAAATTGGCAAACATTTTCGGCTTCTCGTTTGACAGCATTGCCTCTACCTGCCAGAATTATCATATGTACGCAACAAGGACCGACACTTCAACGTGTCTCTCAAAGCACGAAAGATCTCATAAAATGTGCAATTAGGCGGACACCCAACCAATGACTGACCTTGCCCGTCGCTGCTTTCCTTCGCCTATCGTTTCCGATAAACTGAGCGACTAGCTGCTTGTTAAAAGTTAAGTTGCAAATCGTTACTTAATTTATTGATTGTTCGAGTTGCTCATTTATTTGTTAATATGTGCCAATAACATAGGACACTAAAAAAATAAAAACAAAAATATCACCCTAATTATTTAAAAAAACGAGATGTGTGTGGCGGGCCTCGACGTAAACAAATGGTGCTTTATTAATATATACTAATAGTATTAACCTTTTTGTTATCAAGATTCTTATATATTAACGTGTTGTCATAAGACCGGTTATGACAACACGTTTTAACATTATTTATAACATAAAGGCAAGACTTGGACGCCTCATGTAAATAAAGTAATCTGGAAAGTTTACGTTGCGTTGTACTCTTTTTGCAGTTTTTGAAAATAACTAAAATTACTCCCATTTGATTTCCCCGGAATATTCGCAGCCAACTAAAAAATATTTTATGTTAAGGTATGAGGTATCCTTATTTTTATGTTTTAGTAGAAAAAGGTACATTGCTTAAGTATTTTGAAAAATTATGAGATATGTCTCGAGCTAATTAATAGAACAATTACTCGAATAATTAAGAAAAAAAAACACAACATGTTCGACAAGTTGTCTCGTATGATGAGTACGAGGCGGTCTGGCAACTGATAGTTGTACAGTTTATAAATTAAACCGTTGCCCGAACTTGTCGAAGACCTTCGCTACATCAAAAAACAATCAACTGCTGCAGCGGTGAGGCTACCATAGCGCTGATTTTCAGCGGAGCCCCAAGACAGACACGAATCCAGTGAGGTGAAAGGGAAGGTATAATCTAAATTTTAACATAGTATAATTACAGGGTATATTAATGTAATTTAACAATAAGTCTATAGAGAAATTTTAGTTATACATTTATTTTAAATTAAATTCGTCAATATAATGGATATTATGTGTATGGTTTTTACATTACTTAATTTTGAATTAATTAATTATTATTATTTTCATTAATAATTATTGAGGAGAGAAAAAAATATGGAAAATATCATAACATTATTAAATATATTAAATAAATTAAAATAATTTTATAATAAAAGAAAAGAAATAAAGGACATTAGGCAAAAAATTTCAAGGATTAGTTTGTGCAGATGCGATCGGTTCAGTTAATTTTTTTTTGAATCCGTAATAAATATTCTTGAAAATTAAATTTGAAAGCAGCAATTGAATTTAGGATACTGATAGGTGGAGTAATATCGTTCCAACATTTCGTTGCCGCAGATCGAAAACTACCGCATTATCCTGTGGTTCTATGATGTGGCACTTTCATACAATAACTGGCTGCTCTAATGTTGTATGGATTGTCATCGCGACACCGCTTTAACTTTTCAAAAAGGTACGCTGAATTTTTGTATTTGACGACTCCAAATAATAATGTGGCCAATGTAAGTGTCTACGGTTGTTCATTTTTTACATGTTTGCCGAATAAAGGAAATGTTTCACATGAGTGCGAGATAGTATAAGCATAATTCAATCTGGACAAAACAATCTAACTATTTAGGTATGATCGCGGAAGTTCAAATGCCTATCCAGGGTAACACGGAGATATTTGACTTTTGCCAAGGAATATCATGGCCAAAGAGTGAGAGGGAAGATGGTTTGGAGAGGGGTCAGCGGTAAAGAGAACGGCAGAGCTGTTGTCGGGATTCACTTAAATTCTCCATTTCTAAAACCATTCGCCTAGGGCGATGATTGCGGATTGGACTCTCCTAGTGATTTGACTCACTCACTTGCTTGTCAGTGATATGAATAGCGGTATCGTCAGCGAAGAGGGCAGATTGGGTACCTAACGTTTTAGGGATGTCGTTTGGGTACAGAAGCTACAAGATAGGAGAGGGCACGGACCTTTGCGGGACTCTTGCTTGTATAGGACGAGGGGAAGAGACTCTATATGGCTGCGGTTCGACAAGTAGTCTCGTTTGATGAGTACGAGGTGGTCTGGCAACTGATAGTTGTACAGTTTATTAATTAAACCGTTGTGCCAGACCTTGTCGAAGACTTTCGCTGCATCGAAAAAGACAGCGCACCTGTGACGGGGCTTATCTAATACTGGTTGGAAGCCAGCGAGGATGTGTTCCGTAATACGGAGGACTTGGTGTACGCCCGAGTGTTTCGCGCGGAAGCTAGCAACATTAACGTATAGTCTTTTTCGTAAGCAAAGTATAGCAACACCTTTTTTTGTTCCTTCTATAATAATAAGTTCGTAGACGCACCGCAAAGTTGCATTAAAATCTTTAATAAATTTACCACAGCCTTTTTAATTAAAATCCAAGCTGTCTTACAGTACATTACATAGTCTTTCGCAGCAGAGTAAATTTGGAGATCGGCGCAAAAACACTAACACGCGTTTCGCTGCAACCAGACCACACCGGTAGTCTTCGCTAGCTGTTTCAAGAAAGAAGCAAGATTTTACGGATTAAAATTTAATTTATGGAGCAAGTAAATCGGGAACGTCAGATACCAAACATCCGCTATCATCATCATCGGAAAATTTATCGTCTAACTTATATGGTAATAGTAACAAGTGAGTGCAGCTCGACGTAGCCATTATGTTGAGCTCAGTTGTACAATCAGTAAACTCAAGCGGGAAATATTTGTAAAAAACCAATAACATAGCTTCAGAAAATTCGTCGCAACGAGTGAAGCAAACGCCGACCAATCACCGTATAGTTCGCGCCACGTAAGTTGAACTAAAATGGCGGCCGTCTGCGCAGGTACAGTACGGACAAATGTACTAACGAACCAAAAATGAGTTACTGCGCAGGTTCAACTTACGTGGCGCGATTTATACAAGTGTTTGACGTTTCCTCGACGTCCATTTGTTTTGTTCATCATAAGTCTCTTTCGCACATATTAGTGAGTGACACCCTGTAACAAACTTTTCGTCGTGTTAATAAAATGAAGAGTTATAAGTTATTTGGTTAATTTTAAATAGTTTATGATTCAAATATTTAATTATATGATGTAAAATTTCAATGATAATTCCTTTGTGATTTGTTTATTTTAAACAAATTAAAATAACATAAGTACATAAGTAAAAATTTTAAAATAAGTACCTAGAAAAGGAAGAGAAAGAAAAATAAAATCAAATAATAAAGTTCAAACAATACCTATAAATGTAAAATAAAAAAAAAATCAAACAATAAAGACATATAAATCAATTAAATTAATAAATAAACATGAAACTTAAACTAATATAAAAAAATAATGTTTGATGTAGTACTATCCACTTACTGGATTGTCCTTCAAATCAGAGGGAGCGACCCTCCGATTCAATTTCCTACCTCCCTAATTTATCTTTCTACACAATTTTTCACTTTCTTTCAAAAAAATACCTGGCTGCCTAATATTAATTAATATAATAATAATTCCTTTGTGATTTGTTTATTTTAAACAAATTAAAATAACATAAGTACATAAGTAAAAATTTTAAAATAAGTACCTAGAAAAGGAAGAGAAAGAAAAATAAAATCAAATAATAAAGTTCAAACAATACCTATAAATGTAAAATAAAAAAAAAATCAAACAATAAAGACATATAAATCAATTAAATTAATAAATAAACATGAAACTTAAACTAATATAAAAAAATAATGTTTGATGTAGTACTATCCACTTACTGGATTGTCCTTCAAATCAGAGGGAGCGACCCTCCGATTCAATTTCCTACCTCCCTAATTTATCTTTCTACACAATTTTTCACTTTCTTTCAAAAAAATACTAAAAGAAATTTTTAATTATGTGTAAGTGATTAATGTAAATGTATGTAAAATTTAATTCATAAATAAATATTATTATAATAAAATTATTCATCTATATACTTTAAATAAATAACTACAATAGAACAGATTTGTTCTACAACACGTCGAATTCCTGAAGATTAAGAACACCTAAACAACCCTTAAAAAAATGATTTCCTGAATCTTTTAAGATTTATTTGGATTTTTTATATTAGGATTGGTTATTGTTATCTGAAAATTATTGTTATTTAAAAAAATTCCTACCCGTGGGCTCCCTTCGCACCTTCACCCACGCCTGTCTGGATGAACCACATATCGAGCCTTCAAATCCACCTAGCGACCTAGGTCCACTTAGTTAGTATTTTAATTTTCAAACCTTCAAAAATCTATCATTCTTTCATTCAATGACACAAATTCACTTATTAATTTCATACCTCACCTCCTTTAACCTTTTCTTGTATTATTCTTTCTCAAATCATTCTAGTAATAATAATGTAGGTATTAGGTTCTAAATTATAAATTTAAGAAACCCTTATAAATTTCTGTAATTTAATATTCATTTGTTGTTAATATTTCTCTTTGTTAATTTTCAGATTTGTTATTTGATATTTATTATCTGAAAATTATATTTCCTAGTCTGACATTCTTATCTCGTGATAATATTATCAAATTTTCACGGTTCTATGAAAATTATCACTTGACCGGTTGGGTTAGCTTCGTACACAAACAGTCTTTCATGTAGGGACATCCACTAGACTTAGTAAGCATCAGATGTCTCTCTTCATGGCCATCCACTTATTATTTGTGCAAAAATATGCTGTGATACTGTAATATAAAGATGAATGTTAAGTGTGGTAATAAAACTAGCGTTTAACCACTGTACCTTCATTCTTAAAGGGATAGGTCGAAGATAGCGCTTTTGGACGTTATCTCCAAAACGAGGACCTCCTGCATTCCCCAGTCCTTTGCCCCGTTCAGGTCCCGGGTCCCTTATTGGTTAGATGACGTATAGAAGTTGTCCCTCAAAATCAATATTTCCCATCCACTTTTTATTTGTGCAAAGATATGCTGTTATACTGTAATATAAAGATTAACGTTAAGTGTGGTAATAAAAATAGCGTTTAACGATTGTACCTTAATTCAAAAAGGGATAGGTCGATGATTTGGTTGAGGTGGGTCATAAGGCACGAAATCATTTGTTATATTAATTTCTTTGTAACTATTGCCACCAAGGTTGGAGTAGTTAAAGTTTTTAAACATTTGGTTCGCATCAATATTTTTTTTATTGTCTTCTGCGAAACTTATGAGGCAATTTTAAGTTTTGTCATTTTAAGAGTATTTATTATTCTTTGAGTTTTAAGTAACTAAAAGCTTTTGTTTAGTTAATGTATCTATACTATACTATAATGTAGCTAATGTATATAATGTATATGAACCACAAACAGTGGTTAACATACTGAAAATCCAGCCTAGTTGACACCAGCTTCAGGATGGTGTTGGTGCTGGTATTCAGGCTGCGTGCCAGAGATGTGCACCGCTTACGTATAGTTGCATAGAAGCAATTTACATGTGCCAGAGCGAACATCTTGCTTTAAACACAAAATTGCCGGCTCAGAAGACTTCCAGCCTAAAAGTTAACTGGTTATTGTGCAATTTGACGTACTTATCTAGATGCGATTTAAACAAACTGTCAAGCACTTTAGATACCATAGTAGCTAGCGAGATGGGCCTATAATAAGTTTTATCGCTCGTATCACCCGTTTTATTCTTCACAGTTTGAAGTTGGTGTCATGCAAGCAAAGTGTGTTATAAACTGTTAGATATGTACATAGACACCAACTTCAAACCGTAATTCAGATCAGGTTTTTTGGAAATTAGTAATAATTTTTACCTTTTTAGTGCATCTTTTTGAAGCCGGTTGTTTTTTTTGTTAAAAAGTTTTTATTTCTTTTCTTTTCAGTGACAAATTACTTTTTTTTTCTTGTACACTAAAATCATCCATACTCGTAACAAAGTTTTACACAATCATCAACATAAAAGGCGTTTCACTAGTTCCAAATTAACATTAATTATTTTCTTTCTCCAAAAGTTTTAGTTTTAAATTCATTATAATAATATGGGACTACCTGGAAAGTATAACCTTTTAAATAAAAAAAGAATTTCTCGAATTGGTCCTGTCCAGGCGTCTTCGAGAAATCGGGTAACATAAAAAAAAGATTCCGACGAATTGAAAACCTCCTCCTTTTTTGAAGTCGGTTAAAAATATGCTTTTTTTACGATGCATGTCATAGAGTTAATTTCTGAACGTACGTCCGAAAAAAAGAAAAGCGAAATGGCGCGTAACTAATTAGTTATGTTTTACAAGTCTTACACGAGAGTAAATTATTTTAGGTCTCGTGCCTTTAAATTACTCGCCGTGCTCAGTAGTCTATATAGAAATTACTACATGTTTCTTATTTACATTAACGACCTGTTCAACTGCAAAGTGAAAAATGGAAAGTTAATCTCTTTTGCCGATGACACCGTCCTATTAATTAGTACCCAAACCTGGCAAGATAGTTTCGAATTGGCTCAAAATGAATTTAACAAAGTTACTAAATGGTTATATGATAACTGTCTCACATTGAACGCTGAAAAATCCAAAACCTTAGCCTTTTCATTAGTATATTACACTCAGCCACAGACGTCAATCAATTCACTTATCGCTCACTCTTGTACTCTCTTAAATACCAGCAAATGTGCTTGCCCTATCCTAGAAAATGTAAATAACATAAAATACTTGGGAGTTACCCTAGACCATAGACTAAGCTTTCAGCCACACGTAGATTTACTTTCGGCTAGAGTTCGTAAACTTATATACATATTTAGCACTCTTCGACGTGTGGCTCAACCCAAAATTGTTAGATCTGTCTATTTTGCGCTATGTTAATCTATACTTATCTATTGTATTACATCCTGGGGCGGTGCATCCAAAACTGCTATGATAAGGTTGGAGCGTGCTCAAAGAGCTATACTGAAAGTTAGCGCCTTCCTACCATTTTATTATCCTACCCACGACCTTTATAAGTCTTACAACTTATTAACAGTACGCCAGTTATTTATACTTTACACCATACTCAAACAACACTCTAATTTAGCATTCAACCCTGAGCTACTTATAAACTTACGGCGACGTAAACTCAAAATATGCACTCCTAGAAATTTCACACAAATTCTTCTGTTTTCTTGGTCAATTTCTTTATAATAAACTAATTTATAACCTAAATATCTACTCATTAACAAAATATGAATGCAAGAATGCTGTTTCTAAATGGTTGCAAAACCTAAACTATGATGAAACTAAAAAGCTATTACTAATGATATAAAAGTGAAATAAATGATGAACCCAATTACCTTACAATAACGTGTACCTCATCTTAATTATACACCCTCATACCATAACACACACCCAAACACCCTCACACACACACACACACAATGTCATATACGTCCATTGGCTCCAACATATTCTTAACTCATACCTACTTTTCAAAAATTAAATTTTATTAACTAAATATTTACGTTATATTAAGCTACATCGGTGTATTATTATTATTGTAAATATGTTATTTGAGTTTTATTATTTCCAAATAATACAACTAAATTACATTTAAAGAATATTTACAGGACATATGTTAAGTTTGATTATATATACTTGAGAAGTGTGACAAGTATAGTTGTGATGCTCTGTCACCCACATTCGGATTTAACCTGTGTCGTGGATGTCAGTGCTCTCCGTTGCACAAGTAATCGTTTTTTATTTAGCATACGTACAAAATATTTAAACAAATCGAGACGATACCTGTTACCATCTCGAGTTTGTGCGTGTGTGTGTATGTTTGCAGGAAAGATGTAAGGATCCGTTTTAAGTAACTATTTCCAGTAATTTTTTCCTAACTTTCTCCACGGCGTCCGTATCTGTGCCGCCTGTAATCAAAGGCTCCCCGCTACCTTTACAAGGTCATCTGACCATCTAGCGGGGGGCCATCCCACGCTGCGCTTTCCGGTTCGTGGTCGCCACTTGAGAACCTTCTTCCCCCATCGGCCATCGGTTCTTCGAGCTATGTGCCCTGCCCATTGCCACTTCAGCTTTGCGATTCGGTGAGCTATTTCGGCGACTTTAGTTCTCCTACGGATTTCCTCATTCCTTATTCGATCACGTAGGGAAACTCCGAGCATAGCTCTTTCCATCGCCCGCTGAGCGACCTTGAGCTTTCGTATAAGGCCCATAGTTAGCGGCCACGTCTCAGTGCCGTAGGTCATCACTGGCAACACACACTGGTTGAAGACTTTTGTGACTTCAAGCAGTGGGGTATTAAGGACGAGAAAATAGTACGCAGTTTTCCGAACACTGCCCAATCGAGTTGGATTCGGCGATTAACCTCTTTCTCGAAATTGGACCTACGTAATCGAACAGTTTGTCCCAGGTATACGTATTCGTCAACAACTTCAAGTGTAGACTTCCCAACAGTTATTGGAGTGGGTGCTACAAGGCCATTCGACATGATTTATATCTTGTCCATGTTCATCTTGAGGCCCACTCGTTGGGAAGCTTTACGTAGGCTTTCGAGCATTGTGCTAAGGTCCTCCATCAATTCTGCCATGACCACAATATCGTCGGCAAACCGAAGGTGGGTAAGATACTCGCTATTAACATTGATGCCAAAACCGTCCCATTCCAGAAACTTCAAGATATTTCCAACGCATTTGTGAACAGTTTCGGAGAAATGACATCTCCCTGTTTCACACCTCTCTGCAGTTGGATCGGTTTCGAGTTCTGATCCTGAAGACGGACGGACATGGTATCTCTGTAGAGCCTGTAGCACTGCCTATGTTTCCACCGAATCGAAGGCTTTCTCATAGTCCACAAAATTTGTGGATCGCTGGTATACAGTGGGACGAGTCGCCGCCTTCCGATATTCTAAGTGCGTGGGCTAATTTCACTAGTCAACTTCCGTTACTATCGCAAGTGTCTTGTCCACGTCATAAATTCTTTGATGCTAGTGGTGAAGTTCATCTTCTCGGGTTTGCCGATGCCTCCGAAATTGCTTATGCCGCGTGAATTTACGTTTGTTATGACTACCGTGATGGTGGGCGGAGGGGTCTTTTAGTTTTAGGTAAAACGCGAGTAGCATCAATAAAGGTTCGCTTAACAATTCCTCGTTTGGAACTCATGACCGCTGTGTTGTTAACACAATTGATTGATAAAGCTATGTCTATTTACAGCGACCATACCCGTAGAGAACACGTTTACGCTTGGTCCGATTCATCTATCGTGTTGGCCTGGCTATACTCTCCGCCCCACGAGTGGAAAACTTTTGTCTCCAACCGTACAAGCAAAATTTTATCTCGCGTCCCAACGAATTGTTGGCATAAGGTGACGTCAGCTGACAATACCGCTGACGCGGCGACACGTGGTATGCTGCCCTCCGTTTCTATTCACAATGATCTGTGGTTTCATGGGCCCAGGTGGTTATGGATTGATCAAACAACGTGGACTGTATTCAAAAGCATTTCTCCTACTATGGAAGAGAAGCGCAGCTTACCTATTGTGCCGACCCCTGTTACATCAGCATCCACTGGAGACATTGATGTTCATTTACGGTTTTCTTCATTAGAAAAACTCGTACGTGTCACGGCATTGATATTTCGATTTTACCGTAAATGAAAGGGACTCAAAACGTTTCGCCCTTTATATGTGACAATGTCCGAATACAATTCGACGTTATTAGAGGAAAATATCCGTCTAACAATTTGAGACGTCTAAATCCATTTCTGGACAAAGAAAATTTATTACGGGTCGGTGGCCGAATTAAAAAATCTTCTTTACCCTTTGAGACCAAACATCAACTAATCTTACCAAAAGGCATCAACTTACAACTTTACTTATAGATAACGCTCACATCACCTATTTGCACGCTGGTCCCCAGTCCGTGCAATACTTACTTTTACAGAAATATTGGATCTTATCCGCACGTGACATTATCCGTCAGCGTATTCACCGATGCGTACGTTGCTTTCGTGCTCGTCCAGTACGTCCGCAGCCTAGCATGGCTCCCTTACCAGCAGCGAGGCTGAAACCCAAGCGCCCATTTCTAAAAACTGCTGTCGCTTTTATGTGCGGGCAAACAAAGTTCGCAATGCGAAGATAATTAAATGTTATGTCGCGGTGTTTGTCTGTATGTGTGTCAAGGGACTTCACTTCGAAATTGTGTCCGAACTTACTACGGAAGCACTGATACCAATGCAACTAGACTTACGAGATGGCGATGGATCGAGATGGTGATACAGCACTTTTGGAAGCGCTGGAGTCGCGAATATCTTCACGAAATCCAGCAGCTTAATAAATGGTTCCGCGATCGTGGTCCCCAAATCTGTGACGGCTCTATAGTTGTGGTATGCGATGCTGCTGCGGTGGAAACTTGCGCGAGTTTTTAGCTTTAGTTTTTTTTTTATTGCTTTTTATTTTTGTTATTTAATTCGGATTAAAAGAACTTGCGAGTCCTTTTTAAGGTGAGCGGCATGTTTTGTGATAACACAACATGGAAGGTTTCTAATTTGCCTAAATTTATATTTACCTGAAAATTCGCTGTGGTCTAAAATAAAGGTATGTCAAGCCTTCCTATTGGCGGTTAGGTGACCTAAGCGACCTCACTGGAGAAAATGGGTACTAACGTTCTTGTTTTTGGTGTGTGTCAGAAGCTCTTGGAAAAAATATTATTTTTGTAGCTATCCTTCTCTGTGCTTTATCCTATACAAGAAAAACCACACTAATTTCACCCTGGGTATGAAAATCAAAGAAAACCAGGGACCTTTGCAGTGTATACAGTCAGGAACAGCTGAAATCCAGATCTGGACCTAATACGCCGCTTACATAAGTGGATTGTGCAAAGCTGCTGAAGGTATGGATTGGGGTGAGTTTTCAGGCTTTCTGTTTCTACTGTACATATATATATATATATATATTTCTTTGCTCAGAGAAAAAGCATCTCTATTTAGCGAGGAGATTACGAAAATGCGATTTTTGCCACCGTACCACCAACTACGCAAGCAAACACTTTTTGATTATTAGGTATTTACATATAAGTTAACATATGTCGTTACTTAATTGCAATGAAATAAAAATATATCCATATATAGCTTTAAAATATCAAGAATTCAGAGGTAATTCAGTTTCTTCACGTGTTTTCGATTTTAGTGATTTTCTATGTTCATAAAACATCCACCTGCAAAAGAAAAAAAATATATAAATATTATGTTGGTAAACAAAAAAAATTGTTTAATTTATTATAATTTAATTTGTGTGTATATCACTCTAATGGTCAACACGTAATATAAACGTGATACTGTAAGGGTAGTTATTCACCCCACTCATGAATCAGTTCGCTGATATACTATAACCAACTGACAGAGTCCGTACTAATTATTTCAAACACGATACCTTTACTATAGGTTGATAAGGCGATTGCTTATGCTGATTCTAAATGTTGCGTCGGTAGATCATCATATGAATAGACATACAGACAGACAGACAGGGTTTATCTGTTATACAGAGATAATATTTAAGCCAGGTATTGAAGTATTCACTGCACTTTGTATTTTGGGTTTAAGTTAAGTTAAAACTAGTTTATGAGGTAAAAAAAATATTATCTATACACCATTTTTTCAAACAAGTTACATTTCTTAGGGCACATATTGTAGGATGATAAATACAATTAAAAATAACACTAGAATTACGATGTTCTTCATATAAACTGAGTAAATTAGGACAGTTCATATTTTCTAAATTCATCACATTGTCAGTATTACAAATATTTTTAATCCACCGTGCTTTTTCAACACCTTTGCAAAAAATCATTTTGTCAGCTAAAAAGTTATTAATATACCATTGAATGTTTCCATATAGAAGAAAGCGATCGTTCCATAATATTTTTCCATTTCTTTCTATCCAATTAACAAGTTTTTTTTCTTCTATTGTAAGATTTTTCAAAGGGAATGGAGGTTGAACAAGAAGAACCAACATTTGATCATCAGAAAAGATTGCGATTTTTTTTACAATAAACTCATTATTTTCGATCTTAAACCCTCGCACATTAACAATGACTGATTTCATTATAGATAATTATTATGTTAGTTCAACTATTTAGCTTGAAAGTTTATGCAGTTTTAAAACAATTCACTATAAACAGACGTAAATTGAAACCAATCTAATACGTTTATGTGTACTAGGTAGATTGGTTTCAATTTCTTCTCCTGTTTGAGGGTTTGTGACGTTGCTAAGATATTAATCAACTGCACTCTCACATAAGTATTTAAATAAAACATGTTGTTGATAAACTTGTTTAGTAGGTCAAATAAATAAATTATAAATTAATAAATTAATGTTTTTATATTTAATAAATTAATATTGAAATCCAGTGCTAGACGGAAAGATGAAGTTGGTCAAGCAACCCGTTTCCTTGGGAATAGATAGAATATGCGTTGATCCTAATCATAATAAAATTAAACATAGCGTACTTTTACCAAATTCTAGTCGGTGTATTATCTGCGGTCCATCAAATTGCGGAAAAACCAGTATAATGATCAGTCTCTTACTTCATAAAAATGGGTTAAAGTTCAAAAATGTCCACATTTATTCTAAAATAACATTTCAGCCTAAATATCGTTTTTCACAGAGTGTCCTCAATAAAATACCTGCAATAAATTTATTCCTGTTCCAAGATGATAGAGACATTATAATGCCTAGTGAAGCTTTAAACAAATTCATATTTATTTTCAATGATGTTACTTGTGAAAATCAGATTATATAGGTAAGTAATTATTTTTATATGGGTAGGCATAAAGAGATAGATTTTTTTATCTATCACAAACTTACTCTAAGTTACCTAAACAAATAATACGAGATAATGCAATCCTTTTAATTATTTTTAAACAAGATGAAATCAATTAAAAACATATTTATGAAGAACATGTTAATTCAGATATGAGCTGGAATAATTTCAAATCATTAGCACATCGATATACCACAAACAACCAAGGATATCGCACGCCGAACAAATCGCTACCAAAATTGTGGAACACTAACTAGTCAGTTTTATTTACTTCAATACGTGTGACATTCAAAGAAATTTTTACTCTTTGTCAACCTCATAAGACTCAAAATTAATTGTAAGTATTTATTCATTACTCAATGCAAACTCCGCTACAGACGCGTTTTAGCGGAGTTTTAGATGTGCCATTAATGGATTGCTTATGCGTCATTCTTAGGTAGTAAATCGATGCATTAGCATCACAAATATAGTCAGACCCTTACACATGTTTGATTATAAATAAGGATTATGAACTGAATAATATGAACTGAGTAGATACTGAAAAACATTTGATATATGCGTTAAATTATGATTAACACCGTATCTTACAAAAACTAATAACGATATAAGCCGAAGCCATTCTGTCTTATCCTACAACTATCACCAGATGTATTTCAGGTAGTAATCATGGTGCCAAATATAAAAAAAAGCTGTCAATACAGTCGGTTAAACACATTAAAAATAAATTAAAGCGAATGCGACAAGTAGATGATGACATGCAAACAATAAGTTCTAAAATGTTCAAACAAATAACAAATTCATTAGAAGCTATGGTTACCTTTAATTAAATATGTAGAGATAATAAAGATAAGAGGCAGTCAGATACTGCTGAATATGATTCTTGTTCAAATGATGTAAATAACATTTTAAATGATGATGTTGATGATAAAATAAGAGATGACGTTAATAAGGATTTTAAAACTCTTGAAACACAATGATGTGGCAAAAATAGTAACTTCAACTGCAAAGTAAGAACATGGTGAATATAAAGCATTGAATGCTGCTTTTGGTGTGAGACGCGAAGGTGATAAATTAATGATAGGGAATGCTCCCATTACATTCCAATTTGAAGACGATTCATCAAACAAAATATCATTGATGACAGTTAATGGTAAAAGTTATGAGGTTACTCCAGGACTATCGGAATTACTGTTTCAAAGTAAACCTAATACACAGTTAATTTCAGAAAAAGATAAACTAGTGTACAAAAGTATACTTATTAGTGCAAATGCTCATAAAATAGGATTCTGTTCATCAGCTCAGATACAAGGAAATTCGGGCATGAAGTACTGTAAAATTATAAAACCACTATTTAATGAGTTCGATACTATAAACGTAAAAGAGGGAGGTAGTTTACCAATACTAAAAAGATATAAATTAAATACAGATTAAGTATAATGGGACGATCTTAACGAACTTATAATTATGCGATCCTTATGCTGGTAATACAAGTCATGATAATGAAATTATCTCCATTATTTCTATAATCCATAATAAAAAGAGACTGGAATCATAAAGGAATAAATAAAATACAAAAATATTTTTTAACTCAGTTGCATAAAAGAAGTCCAATATGAATGTTGGCAAATTGGGAAAACATGTGTTCAAAAAGCAGAAAATTAGACAATATGTACTTTTTGAACTTTAACCCATTTTTATGAAGTAAGAGATTTTTTTTTTTTTTTTTTGAAACCACTAAGGTGGCAAACAAGCCTACGGTCCGCCTGATGGTAAGCGGTCACCGTAGCCTATGGACGCTTGCAACACCAGGGGCATCACTCGCGCGTTGCCGACCCTTCAGAAATCTAATAACTTCTTTTTTGAAGAACCCCATACTGTAATCCTTAGAGAAAACCTTAGCAGGGAGCTCATTCCACAACCCAAGCGTTCGCGGGAGGAAGTTTCTCTGAAACCGCACTGTACGCGACCATTTCGGTTTTAAAGTGTGAGAATGAATTCCCTGTCGATGGCGAGCGGTGCGATGGTAGAAAGTAGCCGTGGGCATCATTTCGAACAATTCTTCAGAACACAATCCATTGTACAAGCGGTAGAACACACACAGGGAGGCAAAGTCTCTCCTCAGACTTAAGGGCTCGATACCGCAAGTGAGTTTGGGATCGTCGACAATTCTCACAGCCCGTCGTTGAACCGAGTCGAAAGGGCCAAGCTGGTATCCGGGCCCAGAGATGGCAGCAGTACTCCATATGGGGCCGGACTTGCGACTTGTAAAGTAGCAACCTTTGCCCCGACGTAAAGTACTGCTTCGCTCTGTTGAGTACACCAAGTTCTTTGAAACTGAACATCGCTGGAGATGTCAACGCCAAGGATCCCAATGCTCTTGGAGATGGAGAGGGGAGTGTTCTGGAATTGTGGGACTACAGTGAATGGGGTTTTCTTAGCGGTGAACGCGCAGACTTGTGTCTTTGAAGGGTTGAATCGGACCAAGTTTTCCCGCCCCCAGTCAGAGACCTTGGACAGACCGATCTCGATTTGAGACACAAGTTCTTCACGCTTTTCTTCTATACTTGCACGGCCCGTGTAATAAGCGTCTCCAGTACTGTCATCTGCATAGCAATGTATGTTGTTGATGTCCAACATATCATTGATGTGCAGTAGAAACAGCGTAGGAGACAGCACAGAGCCTTGCGGGACACCAGCATTAATGTCCATGCTATCAGAGCAACTACCGTCGGCTCGTATGCGTCTGCCGGACAAAAAGCTAGCCACCCATTTGCACCAACCTTCGGGCACTCCGTAAGATGGCAACTTCGATAGAAGACCCCGGTGCCAGACCCGATCGAACGCCTTCGCTATGTCTAGGCTACATGCCAATGCCTCCACCAGACTTTCAATGGCTAGTGCCCATCGGTGTGTGAGATACACTAGAAGGTCACCAGTTGAGCGACCGTGGCGAAAGCCATATTGACGGTCACTGATCAGGTCGTGTTTTTCTAGGTATCTCAAAAGCTGTGTGTTGACACACACGCTCCATCACCTTGGAGAGGGGAGAGGTTATAGCGATAGGCCTGTAATTCGATGATCTGATCTATCGCCCTTTTTGGGCACCGGGTGCACATTCGCAGTCTTCCATGAAGACGGAAATTGCCTAGTGTGGTAGGAAATCGTGAAAAGGCGCGTGCGTACAGGACATAACTCAGGAACACACTGCTTAAGCACCACTGCTGGTATGCCGTCTGGCCCACTCGACTTATAAACGTCTAGGGAAAGCAACGCCCGCCGGACCTCGCGCTGTGTTATAGAGATTTCCGTCATCGTCTTACCACACCACGGTAAAGTAGGTGGTACAGCGCCTTTGTCGTTCACATTCGAGTTAGAGGCAAAGAGACTGCCCAATAGATCGGCTTTCTCTTTTGCACTGTGACCAAGTCACCATCGGTCTTTCGCAGTGGTGGTAACGACGACTGGCAGAAGTTCCCCTCGGCAGCTTTAGCAAGCGACCAGAAAGCACGACTCCCAGAAGGATAGCTCGCAAGTCGCAAGAGGCGATATTAATAATGGAAATAAATTAAAAAAGAGATTAGGGGCCAAAAAATAAAAACGAAAACAAAGTAAAAGATCGAAATGAAAAATAAAATAAAAAAAAAACGAAGCAAAAACAATAAACAAAACGTAACCAAAAATAAAAGCGAAATAAAAACGAAATAAAAGCAAAATTAAAACGAAATAAAAACGAAATAAAAGCGAAATAAAACGAAAAATAAAACAGCAATAAAAGCGAGAATAAGCAGTAAAAACGGAATGAAATAAGGAAAGTAGGTGAGTAGGTAGGAGGGTGAATAAATAAACTTATTCACCCACAGGAATAAGCTCTCGGGGGTGAGCCCTGCCTTCATGCGGACGGGTGTGTAAGGGCGCTATGCCCCTGAGGTGTGTATGGTGGCTGTTATCAGCGCGGGTGAATAGTCGTTTCGACAAACCAGATATGAACTCTGCGAGTGGCTCGGTTTTGGTGTCTCTAGCGATGGTGGAGTTGCGGACGTAGCGTCCCGCGCCGGTAATTAATCTTAGCGACTTATTTTGGACAACCTGGAGCTTACGTTTGCTGGTAGAAAATAGAAGACCGTACCAAGCATGGGCTGCGTAGGTCAGTCTCGACGGTTTGTATAACTTGTACAGGCGAATTTTGGTTCTGAGTGGCAAGTCAGAGGGAAGTACCGGTCTAAGGCACGCCCGTGATGCGACCGCGCCTGCTGACACATGGTCTAGCATTTTGCGCATGCGCAAGGGGCGGTCTATAGTACAGCTAAGGTACTTTCGGTCAGTATTGCTGATGTCTTGCTGGCATTAACGGCTATTCTCCACTTGTCCAGCCAGCCAGGCAAAGTGTCCAATAGTCGCTGCATTTTTTTGGCTGCTTAACTAGCTATGCGGGAGGAGGACATATAGGCGCTGTCGTCCGCGTAAAGGGCTAGGAGAACGTCTTCAACACCTTCAGCTAAACCTGAGTCACTGAGAGTGGGGATTTCGTTGGTGAATAACGCATAGAGCAGTGGCGATACCCCTGGTCTGATGGGTTTACGTGCTGACTGGTTGTTCTCGACCGAGACATAGAAGCTCCGTTTGTCCAGAAACGAGGCTATTACTCGCCCGAGCATCGGAAGGATGTCCGTCTCTATCAGCTTGTGTAAAAAGCCCTCGTGCCAAACTCTGTCAAAAGCCTTCTCCATGTCGAGAAAGACTCCGACTGTGCGTCTGCCCTTGTTTAGCTCGAAGGCCATGTGATGGAGCACTCGCACAAGCTGAAGAGTGGTACTATGGCTGTCTCTGAAACCAAACTGTTCAGGCCTAAGCTGGATATGCGGGGATATCCTAAGTAGAAGCAGGCGTTCGAACAGCTTGGCTAGATTGGACAGCAGTGTTATCGGTTGGTAATGTTCTGGGCGATGACGGCCTTTCCCCGGTTTCGGAAGAACAATGATTTTACCAATCTTCCATGAAGATGGGAAATGTCCAGTGCGCAGTATCCCATTAAAGATTCGGGTGAGTGCCACCAGACCCTTCCTAGGCAGCATGATAATAGCTGTGTTTGGAATCTCGTCGGGACCGGGTGATTTGCGCTTATTAAGCTTAGAGGCCTCCTTCCTAACCTCTGTAGGCGAGATAAAATAATCACCTCTGAGTGGTGGGGCTGGGGCCGCGAGAAACAACTCTACGCGTTCTGTAACTCCTAACGTATGGACTGGGTCGATAATGGGGTTCGGTTTAAATTGGTCCTCAAAGTGGTCCGCAAAAAGTTCCGCTGCGTGATAATGGCGAATGCCAGCGGGGTCGATGAGTGGACAGATAGGGGCAGGTGTTTTTGTAATTTGACGAGCCAGGCGATAGAAAGCCGTCCTGGCCCAGTCTGTTGTTCTGCGGGGATTGGGGAGTGCGCCTCGCTTCACGCCTAAAAACCGGACAAGAGCGATTTTTGGCCGTGTGCGCCTTACTGCAGTTGGCACATTTTAATGCGACCTTTTGTCGGTCGCATTCAGATGCCGGATGATCGCCGCCACAGCGCACACATTTTATTGGCCGGTGGCAGTTTGTGGAGGCTGTAACATATTGTTTTATGCTACTTTAAAAATAAAGATGCAAGTAAATATAGAGAACTGAAACTTTGCTCAATTCTTAGAAACTTGAATTGTTTCCTTAAGTTAATAGGTGCTTTCATTTAACACAGTCAAATTCTGTCTATGTTGATAGACAGAAATGTCGAGTGTTTAACAACTTTAAACACTGTGAGAAAATTACTTAATCTTTAAAAAGGATCAACTAAAATTTGGTAACTTTAACTATAGAAAGTCACGTACTCGAACTGTATTTTGTTTTCATCTCTAAATGATATACAAATACAGTGTATTTTCATTTTGTCACATAATTTGTGTAACAAAGAATGCAGATTACGATGTTGAATAGCCAGTTTTATTAGATCCATGAACCGCGTGAATGCATAAAAAAGGGCGCCAGAGCCGATAATCGGTAAAGAGGATTTCCAGGAAGCTTTCAGGAACGAAGTTGGAACAGTCTGCGCAAGAGTTCGCTAGAGTAGAGACGTGGAGTTTTATGTTATAATTTTTAATGACTGAGTCAATCAGAGAGTGTACGGAAGTTCAGATGTGTATAATAATTACTTTACAATATGTGAATATTTAAATTTTTTTAATTTTTTTTAATTAGTGGTTTGTGTTCTACAAAACAGTTCGGTAAAGTAGTATCATATTATTAATTTTTATAATATTTCCTTTTTTTTTAAATTATGTCTTTGACAGGTTTTCTTCAGATTTTGGTTAATTTCTTATGTTGCTTAATGGTTATGACAGTTGAATGAGATGAATGTTTTAAAGGTGAATGTATGTTTTATTGACGACAAAGGTGTGGAATATGTATAACAAAGAGAGTTTATGTATGAGATATTTTTTTAGAAGTATGATACTAGAGCAAGACAAAATCTTAGTCACTCTTATTTATATCTTTCTATAAATGTAAAGTTTGACATAGAGAACTATTACTTCATGTTTTTCTAACTCAACGCAGTGAAAATATATTGTGATACAATGAACTGAAGGCTGTATTCTACTGTTAAATAGGTCTGGGACCTAATGATTATGCAAATTCGACGAGATTCTAACTACTATTTGTATTTATAAAATCTTCGTGTAAAAGCCTTTTATCAACAGTTCAAATTATGAATCACAAAACAACAAACGACAAATTTCACGTTACATAAAGAATTATGTATTTGTAAAAATACCTGTTGAACACATTTTCATGGTATTTCATATGAACTGAAGGCTAATTTACTCTATCTACTGTATTCTACTGTTAAATAGGTCTGGGACCTAATGATTATGCAAATTCGACGAGATTCTAACTACTGTTTGTATTTATAAAATCTTCGTGTAAAAGCCTTTTATCAACAGTTCAAATTATTAATCACAAAACAACAAATGACAAAGTTCACGTTACATAAAGAATTATGTATTTGTAAAAATACCTATTGAACACATTTTCATGGTATTTCATGAGATAAAAGAACGAGTGACTATTTTTGTCTTCCCTAGAATATAATACATAGAACATAATACATTATATATATGTATCATATACAAAATTTCTTTTCCTATGCTTTTAACATGGAATATTTTAATTTTAATTAAAATTTTCTTTATTTTTTTTTTTAATTTCGTCAAGTACATAACACCTAGGTACATCTACCCTTCGTACTAACATATATGCCTGGAGGGCTGTTCGTGCATGTAGATAAAACAAATGATTCTGGGAATCCTACACTTACATACATTTAAATATTACAACACATACTCGAAAATTTTACAAAACTATGAACTTCGAAACGAAGTTCTAAAGTTCTCAAAAGTAAGATCTCATAATATAAAAATTGTGAATTCCAATTTTATATACATAATATATATTTTATACTACATATATACATTGTAAATCACACAGAATCAAAAAAAAACTAAGGCGATGTATGTTGTGTTTAAGGAAAGATGCTTTTATAGATTATAGATTTCTGATGAGATTTTGAATGATGAAGAGTGTGTACAGGAATGGGTTATATTTTGTAAGAGGTAATTTTAAAAAGTAATTTTGTTATTTACTTCTATTTAAAATTTCCTTTCAACTATCAATGTTATAATGATATATTATCTTTATTCATTATTTTATTTTTATTTGTCATGTTTCGTGAGTGCTCGTCCTTGTCTGTCCGACGGGAGTTTACGGAAATTATGCAGACATCGTGTACCTGTGGAACTGGAGATACTTTAGGACTATAATGCTGAAATTCATAAAAGCTGAGTATAATTAATTACTATTGTAGTTTTTCACCTTGCATGGCATTACTTTAATTCTATTCTATCATATAAATATATCGTAAGAGATTATTTACTCTAATTACTTTGATTAAATAATTAGGTATTTTATTGTACTTAAGTAATGCCCGATTTCAGTGAAGTTCTAAAATACAAGAACCAAACACTAAGTCACTGAAAAATTGATTTAGACTACTTTGTTTTCTTTGAGAAAAGTTAAATTAATCTAGCTTACTATTTCAATCACTTATGTACTCTAGTGTAAATTTATTTCAATGTGTACTAATCTAATTTTCTTTCAGCGTCCTTTATTTTTTCATGGCTTATAATAGGCCCATCATAACTCGCTGACAGTTAAAATTAGTACATCCCACTCAATTTGTATTTCTTGCTTCTCTTGTTTTTTTTGAGTGTTTTAATTTTTTTGTTACGTAGTAAATAGAGTCACTGGACAGCCTTTATGTGTAGAGATCTTAAATAGATTGCGGTTTTTCTATTTAAAAATCTCGAGTAGAGGGCAACAGATATGATTGGACAAATTATCATAATTAATTTGGTGATTACAAAAAAGCAGAATTAATTATATCTTTTTGGAGAAAAGGATAAAGGGTCCAATCAATTAAAAATGCAACTATTCTAACTTATTATTTTTGATATTTGTAATTTTATTTGTTGATTTATAATTTCATATTTTTTTTTAAATTTTATTTTCTTTTAAAAACTAAGATTCTGAGAGAAAGGTTGTCTGGAAGAGATCGCTTTAAAGCGATAAGACCGCCTTTTGTTTTTCTCTATTTGTAAATATGTTTTGTTTGTAAATTTTTTATGTTGAAGCAATAAAGTATAAAAATAATAATCATTATAATAAGATTCAAAAATCTATATTATTAATTATTATGAATCCAATAAATACACACTTTTAATTTCGAATTCCAGGAGCGGATAAGCGAACTCAGCGTGGTGTGAGCATGAACGACAAGCGAGAACCTACGAGCATACTCCGGTTTCACAACAGCGAGATTTGACACAGAACAATACGGACATAGCTAAGTCATAAACTCTAGTATTTAGGATATTTATATTTTTTTTTTCAAATTATATTTTACTAAATCAATTAAAGTCTCTCCTGATTCATTTCCACGGGAGATTTTACATATTTGATACCGTGACGCCAGGATAGAGGTCATGAAATACGAGTTTTTATTAAAAAAATAATTTACTCGTAACCTCTATAAAAGAATCTAATTTATATGTTTCTACGTTTTCACAAACGGTCCTAAACTATTAACGTAATTTTTACATTATAAAACCACTAGACTTATCAGACACTGGCCAAAACTTAAATTAAATTAATTTATCATAATAATAGTGTGATCACCACATGAATTTTTAAGGCATAGACATGTTTTCTATTTCTAATTTTTAAATCGCTTCCGCTCTTAACAAACGCTCTTTTAACCAAACAGGACAGTTTCTATTTTTAGATTGACGACGTAAAGTTTTGCTCAACAACATAAAGTGGCAAACAAGTAGGCTTCTACAATATTAGATTTGTTTTGGTTTTGTCTGTTTGTTTCGAATATATCTTTGTTTAGCTTAACTAAACATGGCATAATTACGATATATTATGTATAATTGTTTTCATGTTTCATTTAGGTGGTGTTTCTTTTTGATTGCATTTTTATGTGTATGTGTGTGTTCTAAAAGTATTTTCTTTCTATGTTATACATATATAGGAATCGTGTAACGGTCAATAGGGTGTTGAGTCAAAATATATTTCGAATAAAACATTCTTATTACGAATAAAGTATTATTTGATATAAAAATAAAATTTGATTCTAATAATTCAACTAATTAAATGTTTCTCATTTAACTAATCAACTACTTATAATGCAAATTACGGAATAGGTATTGCATAAAACTTTTGTTATTAGCCAGAATTTTAACTCAAAGTTATTGGAGTTTATTTTATCTCTAAAATATGCGCGCGCAAAATAAATTCCAGTGACACAGTTTAGGCGTACCGCGTAAGCAAGGGACAAAAAGGGCTTTATTTTTGTCAATGAGCAAGTAGAAAATTGCCTGGGTCTCAGTTACAAGGAACTGAGATAGTGCTCGTTTAAATTTTAGTAAGGTACTTATTTGAGCGTGAATGTAAAACTTTTGTGGAGTAGAGTTTCAAAATTTAAATAAATAAAATTACCTTTAACTTTGTTTTCTAAACAAACTACTTAACGTTTTAAATTATAAAATTTACCTATAGAAATAAATGAACATAACATGTTTTGCCATAAGTTATGTACTTGTTAAAGTAAATATCAATAATTTTTCACATACAATTCAATGCATACAATCTCAATTGCCAAACTACTTTGTGTAAGGACTTTGTTCTTTAAATGTTAAGTACGTGACGCCGAGAAACTCAAGTGTTACTTAGTTAGAGAGATTAGAGATTGAAATGTTTGTAACTTTATGGGAATAGTTATGGGTCACTTGCACTTATGTTGTTTTTTTTTCATCAGTCTTTGTAGCATTCTAAACTTAAACAAGAGCAACAAAGGCATTCTTATTAAGTCATTTTATATATTGAAAGATAGGTAGTCAGGATAAAATAATAATATAGTAAACTATTTTGAGATAGACACTAAAACTTAAATATTTTGTCATTCTACGCAGAGTAAATCGAGTCATGGGGGCGCAGGTTATTTTTTTTTGTGTAGTATCTTTTCGCAGGTAGTCGATCTTGTAAACGAGCACGAAACATCGCCTTTTTTAAAGGGAATTGAAATTTGAAATAATAACAAACGTTCATACAAGTAACGTATTTAGGTAAAAGTTGTAGGTAATTTAAAGTAAATTCATTAGTATCAGTACTACGATTTAATACAAAAGGCTTTGTTTGTTTGTTTTTTTTTGTGAAAAAATGTCAACTAAAAAATATCGTAATTTAGGGATTTCTAATGAACAAAAGTAGCTATAAAATTATTTAGTTTGGGAAACTTACTAAATTGTTAATTATTAATATATTTAGGGTTTCATACCCAGAAGGTAAATTAAAGAAACTCTATTACCAGCGTTGCCAGACGTCCCGATTTTGGCGGAATGTCCCGATTTTTAAATCAAAATTAAATGTCCCGCGCAAGACAGGCTCAATCCCATTTTCCTGGAATCACTTGACCGCACGTGCAGCGTACTGACTCAACTATTTAACGATAGGGTCAATTTGATTTAAAATACCATATTTTTATTAGAATACTTTTTCTATGGATATATTTTTACTAGGTACCAATCTAGTGTCACGTAAACGTAATTTAAACTCAAATAAAAGGGTAAATATTCAATAACTTTTGATTATATTCGTTTTTTTTACTATGTCCCGCTTTCGACGAAAGAATCCTGTTTTTTTTTTTCTTTTTTTTTTTTTCACTCAAAAAGTTCCTAAATCCCGACTTGGCAAAACAAAAAATCTGGCAATACTGTCTATTACTAAGGCTCTGCCGTCCGACCGTTCGTTCGTCTGTCACTAGGCTGTTTCTAATGAACCGTAATAGTAAAACCGTAATTTTCACAGAAGATGTATTTTTGTTGCCGCTATAACAACAAATAATAAAAAACAGAATAAAATAAATATTAAAAGAGGGCTTCCATACAACGAACGTGATTTCTTCGCTCGATTTTGTTTGACATCGATAACGGCAACAGGCAGACGCCTGAAACATTCACAGAATAGTTAGATATATAGTCACTATAAAAACAATTAATTAAATTAAAATAAAACAAATATTTAGGAGGGGCTCCCATACAACAAACGTGACCTTTCTGTCGTCTGTATAAATAATCATACGGAATCCTTCGTGCGCTAGTCCGACTCGCACTTGGCCGATTTTTATTAAATGTTCGAAGATTTATAAAACAGGGAATATCAGTAAAGTTCCGAAGCGACATCTGTGTGTATCTTTCAATAGCATTTTTGCGGATCGAAAGGTAGTTAGCTATTGGAGAACTTAGAACAGAGTAACATTGTTTCCTTTGGAGTTCGATAGATGACGTGACTATAAACATAAAATCACGTAGTTTACTTAGTGATGGATAAAACTTTTGAAGTTGCTTATTCGTTGTGAATGCATGTATGTGCTTTGGAAATGTATTGGGTGATTGCATAATTTTTTTTTAAGAAAAATATTGACTATTTAAAACAAAAATTAAAACAATTGGGGCCGCATAAATAAGTTAAAATACCAATATAACGTTCATATGTGTCTGTTTTGAAAATGTATTGAGCGATTAAATAATTTTTGTTTTATAAAAGAGGGGTTATTGACTATTAAGTATCTAGGTGCAGAAATTAAAACAATTGGGGCCGCATAAATAAATTAAACTACTAATATAACTTTCATATGTGCCGAAAGTATATAGTTTTCCAAACTTATAGGTATGCAATTTTTGTTTCATTATGAGTTTTATAATAATTGGATAGAGTCGCGGGTTTTGACAAGATTGTTTTAAACACTAAGTGATGGGTTAGGTAAAATTATTTTAAGGATATTGAATTTAATTACAAAATCAATCTTTCGTTTTATATAAAGGGGCTTTTATTTTAAAAGCTTATAAAGTTCTTCCTGTCCAAGCTCGCTGTTGTGTCACATCGAATATTTAAGGCGATATTAAGTTTACTTAAGTTTTGAAATTGTATAAACTCATGAATGTCGCTAGTGTCGCTTAATTCACTACAAGCTTTTGTATGGTTACTATGCAGTTTCATTTATTTATTTACTTTTTCCACTAAGCTAAGACGGTTTAATACATTGTTTTAAGATAAATTTTTTTTAAAAATACATATGTTGTAATTCGTATTTTTATGCAGTACTAATGGTGCAAACACCTACAAAACCTATTTTCAATGGAAGAAACGCGTACCATACTACGTTTTTAGAAGATTTGGAGAAATATATTAAACGTTTGGAAATTATGGAGGAGGGATTGAATGCAGCGATGGATTGTCTAACCGGCGACGCCGGAAACTGGTCAAAAATTTACCAAAGTAAGTGGAATAATTTTAAAGATTTCGAAACAGATTACCTGGAGCAATATTGGGGAAGGAAGGAACAGAACAAGATTCGGCGCAAAATAAGCAACGGAAAATAGAATAGCTTAACCAAATCTATGTCGGAGCATTTTGCAGATCTATTTGCGGAGGCTAAAAATATTAATGTACTACGCATCCGAGAACATTATCGTCAATGAAATTGTGCAGCATTACCCATCAGAAATAAGACTCTTGTGGATGTCTGGAGGAGAGTGCGAGCCAATATTGACATTAAGGTTCCTGAAAAATATGAAATGCACCTCGGAAGTGACTAAAATATCGGCAAAACCAGATATGCGAAATGTATGGACAGCGGCTATACTAAATATTGGGGAACATTGTAAGCACAGAATTGGAGCACATAAAAAAAAAAAACTTCCAAATTGGGGGCGAAAATTTAAAAGAAAAATCAAGGAACTTATCAAAACAATGCGGGAGACTGAAGATCGCTAGTTTGGAGATTCGGGACTTAAAGAAAGCTGCATAAAACAAGTTACAGAGAATTTTAGTTCTACAATAACAAAGTAAATAAGTATGTTTCGATCTATACATATGTTCTCATAGTTGTTTCAAATATGTTAACATATGAATGAGACCTCACAGACTTGGGGCCGTTCTGTAACATATTGTTTTATGCTACTTTAAAAATAAAGATGCAAGTAAATATAGAGAACTGAAACTTTGCTCAATTCTTAGAAACTTGAATTGTTTCCTTAAGTGAATAGGTGCTTTCATTTAACACAGTCAAATTCTGTCTATGTTGATAGACAGAAATGTCGAGTGTTTAACAACTTTAAACACTGTGAGAAAATTACTTAATCTTTAAAAAGGATCAACTAAAATTTGGTAACTTTAACTATAGAAAGTCACGTACTCGAACTGTATGTTGTTTTCATCTCTAAATGATATACAAATACAGTGTATTTTCATTTTGTCACATAATTTGTGTAACAAAGAATGCAGATTACGATGTTGAATAGCCAGTTTTATTAGATCCATGAACCGCGTGAATGCATAAAAAAGGGCGCCAGAGCCGATAATCGGTAAAGAGGATTTCCAGGAAGCTTGCAGGAAAGAAGTTGGAACAGTCTGCGCAAGAGTTCGCTAGAGTAGAGACGTGGAGTTTTATGTTATAATTTTTAATGACTGAGTCAATCAGAGAGTGTACGGAAGTTCAGATGTGTATAATAATTACTTTACAATATGTGAATATTTAATTTTTTTAATTTTTTTTTAATTAGTGGTTTGTGTTCTACAAAACAGTTCGGTAAAGTAGTATCATATTATTAATTTTTATAATATTTCCTTTTTTTTAAAATTATGTCTTTGACAGGTTTTCTTCAGATTTTGGGTAATTTCTTATGTTGCTTAATGGTTATGACAGTTGAATGAGATGAATGTTTTAAAGGTGAATGTATGTTTTATTGACGACAAAGGTGTGGAATATGTATAACAAAGAGAGTTGATGTATGAGATATTTTTTTAGAAGTATGATACTAGAGCAAGACAAAATCTTAGTCACTCTTATTTATATCTTTCTATAAATGTAAAGTTTGACATAGAGAACTATTACTTCATGTTTTTCTAACTTAACGCAGTGAAAATATATTGTGATACAATGAACTGAAGGCTAATTTACTCTATCTACTGTATTCTACTGTTAAATAGGTCTGGGACCTAATGATTATGCAAATTCGACGAGATTCTAACTACTATTTGTATTTATAAAATCTTCGTGTAAAAGCCTTTTATCAACAGTTCAAATTATGAATCACAAAACAACAAACGACAAATTTCACGTTACATAAAGAATTATGTATTTGTAAAAATACCTGTTGAACACATTTTCATGGTATTTCATATGAACTGAAGGCTAATTTACTCTATCTACTGTATTCTACTGTTAAATAGGTCTGGGACCTAATGATTATGCAAATTCGACGAGATTCTAACTACTGTTTGTATTTATAAAATCTTCGTGTAAAAGCCTTTTATCAACAGTTCAAATTATTAATCACAAAACAACAAATGACAAAGTTCACGTTACATAAAGAATTATGTATTTGTAAAAATACCTATTGAACACATTTTCATGGTATTTCATGAGATAAAAGAACGAGTGACTATTTTTGTCTTCCCTAGAATATAATACATAGAATATAATACATAGAACATAATACATTATATATATGTATCATATACAAAATTTCTTTTCCTATGCTTTTAACATGGAATATTTGAATTTTAATTAAAATTTTCTTTATTTTTTTTTTTAATTTCGTCATGTACATAACACCTAGGTACATCTACCCTTCGTACTAACATATATGCCTGGAGGGCTGTTCGTGCAGGTAGATAAAACAAATGATTCTGGGAATCCTACACTTACATACATTTAAATATTACAACACATACTCGAAAATTTTACAAAACTATGAACTTCGAAACGAAGTTCTAAAGTTCTCAAAAGTAAGATCTCATAATATAAAAATTGTGAATTCCAATTTTATATACATAATATATATTTTATACTACATATATACATTGTAAATCACACAGAATCAAAAAAAAAAACTAAGGCGATGTATGTTGTGTTTAAGGAAAGATGCTTTTATAGATTATAGATTTCTGATGAGATTTTGAATGATGAAGAGTGTGTACAGGAATGGGTTATATTTTGTAAGAGGTAATTTTAAAAAGTAATTTTGTTATTTACTTCTATTTAAAATTTCCTTTCAACTATCAATGTTATAATGATATATTATCTTTATTCATTATTTTATTTTTATTTGTCATGTTTCGTGAGTGCTCGTCCTTGTCTGTCCGACGGGAGTTTACGGAAATTATGCAGACATCGTGTACCTGTGGAACTGGAGATACTTTAGGACTATAATGCTGAAATTCATAAAAGCTGAGTATAATTAATTACTATTGTAGTTTTTCACCTTGCATGGCATTACTTTAATTCTATTCTATCATATAAATATATCGTAAGAGATTATTTACTCTAATTACTTTGATTAAATAATTAGGTATTTTATTGTACTTAAGTAATGCCCGATTTCAGTGAAGTTCTAAAATACAAGAACCAAACACTAAGTCACTGAAAAATTGATTTAGACTACTTTGTTTTCTTTGAGAAAAGTTAAATTAATCTAGCTTACTATTTCAATCACTTATGTACTCTAGTGTAAATTTATTTCAATGTGTACTAATCTAATTTTCTTTCAGCGTCCTTTATTTTTTCATGGCTTATAATAGGCCCATCATAACTCGCTGACAGTTAAAATTAGTACATCCCACTCAATTTGTATTTCTTGCTTCTCTTGTTTTTTTTGAGTGTTTTAATTTTTTTGTTACGTAGTAAATAGAGTCACTGGACAGCCTTTATGTGTAGAGATCTTAAATAGATTGCGGTTTTTCTATTTAAAAATCTCGAGTAGAGGGCAACAGATATGATTGGACAAATTATCATAATTAATTTGGTGATTACAAAAAAGCAGAATTAATTATATCTTTTTGGAGAAAAGGATAAAGGGTCCAATCAATTAAAAATGCAACTATTCTAACTTATTATTTTTGATATTTGTAATTTTATTTGTTGATTTATAATTTCATATTTTTTTTAAAATTTTATTTTCTTTTAAAAACTAAGATTCTGAGAGAAAGGTTGTCTGGAAGAGATCGCTTTAAAGCGATAAGACCGCCTTTTGTTTTTCTCTATTTGTAAATATGTTTTGTTTGTAAATTTTTTATGTTGAAGCAATAAAGTATAATAATAATAATCATTATAATAAGATTCAAAAATCTATATTATTAATTATTATGAATCCAATAAATACACACTTTTAATTTCGAATTCCAGGAGCGGATAAGCGAACTCAGCGTGGTGTGAGCATGAACGACAAGCGAGAACCTACGAGCATACTCCGGTTTCACAACAGCGAGATTTGACACAGAACAATACGGACATAGCTAAGTCATAAACTCTAGTATTTAGGATATTTATAAATTTTTTTTCAAATTATATTTTATTAAATTAATTATAGTCTTTCCTGATTCATTTCCACGGGAGATTTTACAAGGCGTGACCAAATGCCTGGCATCTATGGCATTGCGCTGGGCCTGGGCGAGAACGCCAGGCTTCAATAGATATGCCAGGCATGCTGAGCAGCTCGTTGACTGCATATAGTACTTGCAGCTCGGCATGAGTGTGCCTGTGCTGCAATTGTGCGTAGTAAATACAATTAGGTCGGCCCCTAACTGCTGGAATTTGCCGCACATGCGACACTGGAAAGCTGGCGAAAGCGAGGTCCTCTGCTAGCTCATCAAGCGAGGTGTCCTAAGGGACCCCTTGATGGCGATTTTCTGCGGTCGATCGCTGTCTAAGCTGTAGCAGTACCAGGATACTGCAAGGTCCAGCTTAGACAGCTCGTCTATATAGGCCACTACCGTACGATATTCCGAGGGCGACTTTGGGAAAAATCCTACCCCTTTGCCAAACGGCCGGGCGTTGGGGGCGTGGCCTAATATATAATGCAACTTTTTCAAGTGCATCGACCACTGGGGGAGGGACTCTACTACTATCGGGGGGTGTCTGTCTTTGTCCTTGTCTTTGGCATTGTCACTGACAATGGTTGGCTGAGCAGTTGAGTGCGTTGGGCGGACTTTTGCTGTCTGGGCGCTCGTTGCCTGCGCATAAGAATGTCCGCTAGGCGGCGCTGCCGTTGGGGGTTCAGCAGGCTGAGGGGGGGTAACTTCAGTGATTTCCATTCCTTCGAGCGGGGTGGGGTCATGGTGAGCCTCTGCGGCGGCCTTTGAAGTGGACGCTTGGCCGGCCAGTGACTTATGCCGGTCGGCAATAGCCTCTCGGGCCTCTAAGCGTGCTCGCTCGGCGGGGTCGTTAGATGGGCTGAGGGAAAAAGGTCTCGACCTTGTATCTCTGCTGCGTACCCATGGGTCTCTCTGCGGCAGAGGGATTGAGGGCAGGTTTAAGTTCCGTGGGACTGACATAGGGGGCGTTACCTTAGTTGTACTGCCCTGTTTGGACGATGACGAGTTCGGGTCTGGCCGGGGCGGGGTGTCCTCAATTGGAGAGAGCATTGTTGGAAGGGTGGGGAGGTCTTCATCCCTGAACATTTCGTTGCCGGTGTCTGAAGCCGAGTAAATCGACGACTGGGATATGGCCGAGGTCATAGAAACCCTAGATGGGGGCCGAGAAGGTGGGAACGCGACCGAAAAGGTAGATAGATTACGCGCCACAACGGCGGCTGAGGGTGGCGGCATTCCGCTTAATTGGCTGCAACCAGCATCCCTCGATGTGAGTCCGGCTGCAGCTGGGTCTGTAGGGGAGGCCCAAAAGGGCCGCCCTTGGAAGAGCGACTAACGATAACGACCCGTGGCACGATATGCCGAGCAAATGAAACTAAATTCGCTTACCGAAATCCTTCTCTAGACCGCTGAAAAAGTGGAGGCCGTCTACCTTCAAGCGCTTTATGGGTAGGCGCAGACACGCTGGACACAACAAGCTCCTAACTCCGTCTGTGCACGCACGTCCGCCGTCTACATAAATTGTTTTCTTCACGCACATAAACTTTTTCACTCGGTAATAATTTAAATTTGGAGAATATTATTACACAAGGATGGCGGATGGCGTCTGTGAAGCTAAACGGGGTATCTTCTCTTACACCCTGCTGGGTGATGAGGTGCGGGTGTCGGGGGAGGGGAATTTACCTCCCACCATGACCCGGGCAGAAGCTCAGGGGTGCTAAACACCCCCGGTGAAGTTTAAAAAGGCGGCCTACTTTTCAGGCCCCTTTGCGGCTAATATATTATCGCCATAAGCGATATAGAAAATAGAAAAAATAAAATACGAGAGTAGACGCCAGAATAGAAAACAAAAATAGAAGCAAAAAATAAAACAAAAGTAAAAATAAAGCAAAACAAAAGAGCGAAATTAAAATAAAATAAAAATGAAGCAAAAACAAAACAAAAACGAAAATAAAAATAAAAATAAAATAAAAATAAAAGCGAAATAAAAACAGAAATAAAAGCAGAAATAAAATAGAGGCGAGATGGGCAATAAAAATGGAATGAAAGGAAATGAAATGAAGGGAGGAGGGTAAGGAGATAGGAGGGTGAATAAGTAAACTTATTCACCCACAGGAATAAGCTCTCGGGGGAGAGCCCTGCCTTCTGGCGGGCGGGCGTGTAGGGGTGCTATGCCCCTTAAGTGTACGTGGTGGCTGTTGTCAGCGCGGGTGAATAAACGTTTCGACAAACCAGATATGAACTCTGCGAGTGGCTCGGTTTTGGTGTCTCTAGCGATGGTGGAGTTGCGGACGTAGCGTCCCGCGCCGGTGATTAATCTCAGCGACTTATTTTGGACAACCTGGAGCTTACGTTTGTTGGTAGAAGATAGAAGACCGTACCAAGCAGGGGCTGCGTAGGTCAGTCTCGACCGTATGTACAACTTGTACAGGCGAATTTTGGTTCTGAGTGGCAAGTCAGAGGAAAGCACCGGTCTAAGGCACGCCCGTGACGCGACCGCGCCTGCTGACACATGGTCTAGCATTTTGCGCATGCGTAAGGGGCGGTCTATAATACAACCTAGGTACTTTACGCTGGGTTGCCACTCAATGACTTGACCTCGAAACACAAGTTTCGGTGGAAGAAACTTTTGCAGGCCGGTCAATAGTGCTGATGTCTTGCTGGCATTAACGGCTATTCTCCACTTGTCCAGCCAGCCAGGCAAAGTGTCCAATAGTCGCTGCATTTTTTTGGCTGCTAAACTAGCTTTGCGGGAGGAGGACATATAGGCGCTGTCGTCCGCGTAAAGGGCTAGGATGACGTCTTCAACACCTTCAGCTAGACCGGAGTCACTGAGAGTGGGGATGTCGTTGGTGTATAACGCGTATAGCAGTGGCGATAGGCAGCTACCTTGAGGTACCCCTGCTCTAATGGGTTTACATGCTGACTGGTTGTTCTCGACCGAGACATAGAAGCTTCGTTTGTCCAGAAACGAGGCTATTACTCGCCCGAGCATCGGAGGGATGTCCGTCTCTAACAGCTTGTGTATTAAGCCTTCGTGCCAAACTCGATCGAAAGCCTTCTCCATATCGAGAAAGACTCCGACAGTGCGCCTGCCCTTGTTTAGCTCGAAGGCCATGTGATGGAGCACTCGTACAAGCTGAAGAGTGGTACTGTGGCTGTCTCTAAAACCAAACTGTTCAGGCCTAAGCTGGATATGCGGGGATATCCTAAGTAAAAGTAGGCGTTCGAACAACTTGGCTAAGTTGGACAGCAGTGTAATCGGTCGGTAATGTTCTGGGCGATGACGATCTTTCCCTGGTTTCGGGAGAACAATGATTTTGCCGATCTTCCACGGAGATGGGAAATGTCCAGTGCGCAATATCCCATTAAAGATACGGGTGAGTGCCACCAGACCCTTCCTAGGCAGCATAATAATCGCTGTGTTTGGAATCTCGTCGGGACCGGGTGATTTGCGCTTGTTAAGTTTAGAGGCCTCCTTCCTGACCTCTTTAGGCGAAATAAAATAATCACCTCTTAGTGGTGGGGCTGGGGCCGCGAGAAACTGCTCTACGCGTTCTGTAACTCCTAAAGTGTGGTCGGGGTCGATAATGGGGTTCGGCCTAAATTGGTCCTCAAAATGTTCCGCAAAAAGTTCCGCGCGTTCCGCTGCGTGGTAGTGGCGAATGCCAGCGGAATCTATGAGAGGGCAAATTGGGGCGGGGGTTTTGGTTATTTGTCGGGCCAAGCGATACAGTGCCGTGTCATCCTCACTGGCTTTAAAAATCACTTGGTCCCACGAATGCTGCCTGTAGTTGGCGATTTCTGACCGCAGTTCAGCGCTGAACCTGTTAAGGTCCCTCTTAGCAACTGGGCAGCGAGTTTGACACCAGTGCTTACGAAGGGCCCTTTTTTCCCTAATTTTTGCGCGGAGGTGCGCCGGTAAAAGTTTTTTACCAGAAACTGTGGCTGAGATACTGGTGGACTCCCTTAGGGCCTGTGCAATGGCAGTTGTAAAAGTACTAACTGCCTCTTCGACCTCTAAGGGAGTAGAAATGCCACCAGCCGGGAGTTTATAGTCCAGCATGGCGCGGTGGAAAGTGGCCCAGTCTGTTATTCTGCGGGGGTTGGGGAGCGGTTTACCAGTTGCGGACACTCCAAGGACCAATAAGATTGGCAGATGCTGAGTGTCAGTGTCGTGGAGGACCTCTAACGACATTGACCAGCTAATGTTGTGGGCTAATGCGATGTCCAATACGTCCGGCGCGTGATTGTCAGTAGAGGGGTAGTGCGTTGGTGATCCTGGACCGATGACTAAATAGTTTTTGCTCTCAGCATCTGCTTTTAGTTCACGACCCGATTTGGATGAAATTCGTGAACCCCAGTGTTGATGTTTGGTGTTGAGGTCACCTAAGATAAGTGTGGGGGTGGCATCGCAAAGTATATTGTCGATGTCACTTGGATCGAAGGGGGTTGATGGTGGCTTATATGCGGCAAAGACTTTAAGCTCCGCATTGCCGACCTTTAGTTTTACACCTATAGACCGAATATATGTAAAAAGGGGAAGGGGTAATAATTCGTGAATAAGGTCACGTCTAATTAATACAGCCGTACCCCTGAAGGCCATATTAGCGGGAGAAATTTCGTCTCGCCTATAGGTGAAGAAATTTGGAATGCGGAGCTCATTCTCACCTCGGAGTTTCGTTTCGCCCAGTAATACAATGTGAACATCGTGTTCCTGGACTAACGTTCTGAGGGCGGCTGTCTTGCCAGTTATGCCCCCAGGGTTCCAGTACACAATTCTCAATTTAAGGCCCCGATGAGGCCCCATTAAATTCCCACGTGAGAATTGTGGTGAGTTGTGCCAATCCATTAAAAAGGGCTGGCAACGGATTTTGGCCGGCTGCGATGGCCTCTATGGCCGCGTTTAGTGCCGCTATTGCGGCTCTAGCCACGTTGAGGGCACCAGCTTGCATGCGGGGTGGGCCCTGTGTGTGTAGCATGCCACTAGGGCGGTTTGACGTAGTAGGTTGCGTCTGTTGTTTAGCGGCCGCTTGCGGCTGCATTTTTGTAAATGTTTGCGCTAACAATGGCTTAGGGGGGTGTGGGGGGTCCGCAAATTGGGGGGGGGGCATAAAAATGTATGGGGCGAACTGTGTGTCCGGTACTGTCGGAACGTTAGCCTGAACTGTTGTTGTGGGCTGGGGTGCGGATTTTTTGCGTCTAGGCCTCTTTTTTTTCCCTCCGAGAGCTTGGGATCTATCGGTGGGGGGATTGGCGGGGGGCATTAAATTTGCGCCCGAGGACAAGTCGTACTCCTGCGGCTGCAATTGTTGCAGGGGAGTAGGTGAAGGCGGGGGCAAATTTGTAGCCCGTTGGGCTTTATTGCGGGGCAACGGAGGGTTAATGGTCACCCCCCTACGTCTCGCCTCGCGCCGGAAAACGGGACACGAGCGGCTGTTGGCTGTGTGCGCTTGCCTGCAGTTGACGCATTTGACTGCAACCGATTGTCGATCGCAGTCGGACGCCGGGTGCTCGCCGCCGCAGCGCACACATTTGATTGGCCGGTGGCAGTTAGAGGAGGCGTGGCCAAATGCCTGGCACCTATGGCATTGTGCCGGACCGGGGCGAGTACGCCAGGCCTCAATTGTTATGCCAGGCATGCTGAGCAGCTCATTTACTGCGTACAGCTGTTGCAGCTCGGCAGAAGTATGCTTGTGTTGCAGCTGGGCATAATAAATGCAGTTAGGTCGACCCCTAACTGCAGGAATTTGCCGCACGTGCGACACAGGGAAGTTGGCCAATGCGAGGTCCTCAGCAAGCTCGTCAAGCGAGGTATCCTGCGGGAGCCCCTTGATGGCAATTTTGTGTGGTCGATCGCTGTCTAAGCTGTAGCAGTACCAAGATACTGCGTGATCCAGCTTAGACAGCTCGTCTATATAGGCCACTACCGTACGATACTCTAGAGGCGATTTAGGGAAAAATCGTACCCCTTTGCCAAACGGCCGGGCGTTGGGTGCGTGGCCTAATATAGCGTGCATCTTTTTTAGATGCGTCGACCACTGGGGGAGGGACTCTACGACTATGGGGGGGTGGCTATTTTTGACTTTTTTGTCGTTGGCACTGACATCAACGCTAGCCGGCTGAGCGACAGATTGCGATGGTGGGGCTATAGCGGTTTGGGCGCTTATTGCCTGGGCATAGGAGCGACCGCTGGGCGGCGCTGGCGCGGGGGGTGCGGCAGGCTGGGGGGGGGGTGACTTCGGCAATTTCCATCCCTTCAACAGGGATGGGGTCATGGGGCACCTCTACAGCGGCTTTGGAAGTACTCGGTTGGTTGGCGAGAGCCTTTTGCCGATCGGCAATTACCTCTCTTGCCTCAAGTCGGGCACGCTCGGTGGGGTCCTTGGAAGGGCTGAGAGCAAAAGGTCTCGGCCGTGTGTCTCTGCCGCGTACCCGTGGGTCTCTTTGCGGTAGAGGAATTGAGGGCGGGTTCAAGTTCCGCGGTGCTGACATGGGGGGCGTTATTTTTGACGTACTGTCCTTATTTGTGGTGGATGAATTTGGGTCTGGCCGGGGCGGGGTGTCCTCTATGGGAGAGAGCATCGACGGGAGGGTAGGGAGGTCCTCGTCCCTAAATATCTCGTCGCCGGACTCAGAGGCCGAGTACACCGACGTCTGTGATATGGCCGAGGCCATAGAGGTCCTAGACGGGGGCCGAGAGGGTGGGAACGCGACCGAAAAGGGCCGGTCCGCGGCAGAAATTTCGCCGGTAAATAAATTACGCGCCACAACGGCGGCTGAGGGCTGGGAGCGTAACCATACGCCCCGTTTACGTACTACTTAGCTACTGTCAGAACGTGACTTTTCGATTTTTTAGCAAAACTGTAAAGTGAACCACATGTGTTTTTGGTTCTCACACATTCATTTCTAGATATAAATGTATGCCAATTGATTTTTTATACTATGCAAAACACAACTGACGTAGTAGTGAAATTAAAATTTGTACTTAAAGTTCGAAAACAGATTTTGAAGCCTCATATTTATATGAAAATGAGCAGCCAATCAGAGCAAAAACGAAAGTGGGAGAATGACTCGGAACAAAAACACCATTAAAAAGCATTAAAATACTGGCTCGGTCCAGCATATAAATAGAAAGTTCTAGTTATTGGGTTGCCAAAATAAAAACAACGTTCTCTGATTGGTCTAAATAAATGATTTGGACATTTCCTCCTAGACCAAAAGTATAAAAGGAGACGCAATTTTCATACATTATGCAGTGAAAGTTCAAGAGTTCCAGGAAAATAAGCAGTGAAGAAACCAACTGAAGAAAGAACAAGTTATATATATATATATATATATATATATATATATATATATGTCAAGAAAGAACCAACATTTTTATAACTCAAAATTACTTCAAGAAAGAAGTAACATTTTTATAAATCAAGAAAATTCGTAGAAGTTAAGTAAAATCAGTGAAGCGTAAATTAAAATCACGATTTTAAAGAAAGTGTTTGTAATTTATAGATAAGTGTTTGTAAATTATAATTTTGAGAAATGTTAAATGTGTTGTCGATATAAGTGTAAATTGCGTTTAAGGCAATTATAAGCTGTTGAAAGCAGAATCCAATTTTGTTTCATTTTTCAATTTCACAGTGGACTTTTTCAGAGCCCACATTTCGATAAACCTACAGTCCATTAGCTCTGTCCGCAACAATTACACTACAGAGTGTTAGTTATAAGATTTGAATCTAATGTATCAGTACTTAAAATATGGTGTGTTTGCAAACAATATAACGCGTAACCGTGGCGCTACCTAACATATTCTTTGTAAACTAATAACACGTATCATGAAGTGACATTCGATTTGATTCTTTATAATGTCTAAAAGATGGCAGTTTTTATAGACTACTTTTTTAAAATTAATTTTATGCAAATAAACATGAGGCTGCTCTGTTTGCATTTAAAAAAAAAATTATAGAAGAGTTTTCAAATAAGCTTATAATAAATAGTATATTATTTTTGTGTCGGGTTTTAGAGATATTTATAAAAAATGTATATCATCACAACGAAGTTTTTTTATTTGATAGGTATATAAGATTCTGAGCATCTTTAAGGCGATGACTCGTGCTAAGTGATTGACGCTAGACGAATGCCCAACGTCTAGTCTTGTCGTACAAGCGCTTGTTACCTGTGCTTATGTTGTCTTTGAACTCTAGTATGACTTGGGCAGTGCGAAAGCGTGTACTAGACTGACATAGCACGAAATCTCAAATCTAAAATCTAAAATCTGAAATCTAAAACGAAAATCACACCCTCTGAAATATGGTGTGCCGAACAAGTAAAAAGTTTAATGTTAAAAAATTAGGCACAAAAAAAATAATTTTAACAAGTTTCTTAACTAATTTATAAATATTTTGCTGAAATACCTTGCTGATGCTGGTCTGTCTAGCAATTGACATACCTAGAATCTCCTTAGCAGCCTACAGGAAGGAGCTATCATGACAAATAATTGGTATAGTCTATGTAAGTAGGTTATAGTATATCAGCGAACTGATTCATGAGTCCGTGAATAAAATTAGCGAGGAGAATCGCTTTGCTCGGCGCCTGATTTTGAACCCCCAATTTTAAGCGAAAAATTTATACTTTTAGAGTTTCTTATACGTATGCTTTTACTGAAATCATCCCACGAAAACCTTATACGAATTTTTCAAAGCTGAAAAAAGAAGATAAATATGATCTTAGATAGCGTTTTTTTTTTAAATTTAATGGTAGCCTCAACAAAAGAATACTTTATCTCTTATCAAGAGTTCCCACTGCAATACTTCCTTCCTTCCTACTTACATCGGTGAAATCAAGGTAATACCCCTGCCCTACTCCCTTGACTCTTATTTCTTAGAAAACAATTATCTACTACTATATCTATGTGTACTTAAATTTTGATATGTATTTTTGTATACGCAAAAATAATAATTATAAATACAAAAACATTACCCTTACTACTAACAATAATCTATATCTACACACTCATATATAAAGAAAAAGAGTAGATTTTGTATGTTTGTTTATATGTAATCTTCGAAACCACTGTACATATGTACAATATTTAGATGGACATAGACAATAATTATTAACAATTGTAAAAAAACGTTCGCCGGGCAAGCTAGTAATAAATAAAGAAATGCTTACGAAAACACGGCAACGGCTGGAAGGGTCAAACTCGTGCCAACAAGGAACACGGCTCCGGGTAGCAGCTCCATGGTCGCGGTGTAAACGTTTGTATACAGAGGAACATAAATAATAGGTGTTAAATTCTCCATCGAAACTATCACTGAGTTTGCCTTTCCTAAAAAATATACAGGTAACGATATGTTTACAGAGGTGTTTGAAAATAACGGCTAAGTTAAATTCGTTGCTCGATTTTATCTCTATAGAGATATGCTAAGTTAAACATCGTAGGGCGTGGTCAGACATTGAATGGGTGACCGATCCAATACACATTTTTCTGAGCTCATTCGTGGTTCGGAGAGCACCTTAGACTGTCTCGGTCATGCTTGTTGTCATCTAGTAGTAGCATACTAGCAGTTGTTAAGCGAAGTCAAAGGACTTATGAGGCTTGCAAACTCTGATATTTAACATTTTTTTTATATAGGAATCCTACCTAGACTAACAGAAGCCAAAGATAAAAATTACATGGATTATAAAGTTGTTATAAGGTATTTTGAAGCTTTACATTCTGGATTAAATCTTTAAAGATAGTTTTGACCAATTTCTCGTTACCGGGTCGTTTTACAATTTTGCATACACACTTTGAGGTTGCATCACAATAACACCCTAAAAGCTTCGTTTATCTAAATCAAATATTTAAATATGTATGAAAGCAGTTTTAACCTTTTTATGAGTTAAGTACTTATTAGTTTTATAATCATCACACAAGATATTTAAAATTATTAATTACTTCCAATTATAATAATTTGTTATAAATAATTACTTATAGTACAGAAGCCAGGCCGTCGAATCGTCGAGTCCTCTGCCGACAACTGGTATCATTGGGTTCAGCATGATGTCTTGGATAAGAATAGACCGTTTGTCGCGTTCTAAAGTGGGGGGAGGGAGGGTAGGGGAAAGATGCGGAAATCGGCTATCGGGGTTTGGTTAATTTCTCAATAGCCACTTATCCGATTTCAACAAATAAGCCGTCATATGATAGGTGATACAATGCTTAACATAACAAATCCTACAATGGTTTCTGTATATACCATACTTTATAAAATATTTAGAAAAAAAGCGAATTTTGATAAAACACTTTTTTAATTTTATTAAATTGAAGCAGTAAATTGCATTAAATTAAAAAGTTTGTATTACTAAGAATTGGGCAATTGATACAGCTATATAATTTTCTTTAATTCGGTTGAGAAATGATTAAGCTGTGACTGAATTTATACATTAGGGTAACGTGACTAGTGCTGCGCATTATGCTATAGCGGGTTTTATTTTCTAGATTATTTCAATAACTACTAGAAGACTTATTTCGTATTGGTAATATAATTTATTTCTATAATCAATTATATAAATAAATAAAATATTAAGTATAAAATTTAAGGTAATTAATAATTTGTCATATTATTATTTACAGTTTTATAAATATTTTGAATAACGAAACTCTGTCATTAATTTCTTATATTTTTTCAACTTCATATTACAAATAAAACAATACAGCCATACGCTGGGTAATAACATAATAAACAATGTTTTAGGTTAAAAAAATGACATAAATGCCTCCCAATTAATTCAGTTTCAATTCTTCCAAACATTTTCATCATCAACTTTTTAATAGCTTTTTTTATTAAACTATCTTTAGCTAAATTAATCACACGTTTTGGAATTTTATTGTAAAAATATAAACTTTGTATTGCAAAAGAACTATGTATTTTCTAAAGACGACATTTTGGAATACCAATTTATCCTTATTCCTTGTATTAACACTGTGTAGGTACACTATTTTAAGCAAATAAATGCCAATGTTTGCGTTGCGTTCCCTAAGAGAATGTCCCAATTTACAGACTGAGTGTAATAGGCAGGTGCTCTCCTACTTCTACTGAAATAGTTAACCAGAAATATGTATAACATATCGGTCTAGATTCAAAATGTCTATTGGATGTATTTGATGTGACATCTTGAGATTCGTTATTGAACTGGTTAAAAAAAAAACTGAACCCATATAGCAAACATGATATCAGCTGCAAATCTTTTAGAGATATTTGCACAGTGTTGCCATATGTACGGATTTGTCCGTACACGTACGAAATTTAGAACAATTTCTCAGAACACTTCCCATACAAGCGGTAAAACACACACAGGGCGGCAAAGTCTCTTCTCAGACTTTAAGGTTCGATACGGCTTGTTAGATTGGGATCGTCGAGGATTCTCACAGCCCGTCTTTGAACCGAGTCAAAAGGTCAAGCTGGTATTTGGGTACACCCTCCCAGAAATGGAAGCAGTACTCCATACGGGGCCGGATTCGCGACTTGTTAAGCAGCGACCTTAGCCCTGAAGTGAATTACTGCTTTAGTCTGTTGAGTACACCAAGTTTTTTGGACGCCAGCTTTACCTTGTCTTGCAAATGATCTCAGAACTGAACATCGCTGGAGATTCATCACCAAGGATCCCAATGCTCTTGGAGATGGAGAGGGGAGTGTTCTGGGATCGTGGGACCACAGTAAATGGAATTTTCTTAGCGGTGAACGCGCAGACTTGTGTCTTCTAATGGTTGAATCGGACCAAGTCTTCCCGTCCCCAGTCAGAGACCTTGGTCGGAGTGGTCTCGACTTGAGACACAAGTTTTTCGCGATTTTTATCCACATCGGAACGAGAGATGTTTGCACGGCCCGTGTAATAAGTGTCTCCAGTGCTTTCATCTGCATAGTATTGTTGATGTCTAACATTTCATTCATATGCAGTAGAAACAGCGCAGGAGACAGAACAGAGCCTTGCGGGACACCAGCATTATTGTCCATGCTATCAGAGCAACTCCTATCAACTACTACGTATGAGTCTGCCGGACAAAAAGCTAGCCACCTATTTGCACCAACTCCTAACTCCGTAAGATGGCAACTTCGATTGTAGACTCCGGTGCCAGGCCCGATCGAACGGCTATACTGTGTCCAGGCTACATGCCAATGCCTCCCTCTGACTCTCAATGGCTAGTGCCCATCGGTGTGTGAGATACACCAGAAGGTCACCAGTCGAGCGACCGTGGCGATAGCCATATTACGGTCGCTGACCAGGTCGTGTTTTTCTAGGTATCTTAGCAGCTGCGTATTGATCATACGCTCCATCACCTTGGAGAGGAGAGAGGAAATAGAGATTGGCCTGTCATTTGGTGGATCTAATCTATCGCCCTTTTTGGGCATCGGGTGCACATTCGCAGTCTTACATAAAGACGGAAATTGTCTTGTGTGGTAGGAGAGCGCAAATAGACGTGTGAGTACAGATCACAACTGTTTAAGCACCACTGCTGGTATAACGTCTGGCCCACTCGACTCATGAGCATCTAGATAAAGCAATTACTGCCGGAACTCCCTTTGTGTTATGGAGATTTGTGGCATGGTCTTACCTCACCACGATATAGTAGTTTGTACAGCGCCTTCGTCGTTCATATTTAAGTTTGAGGCAAAGAGACTACCAAGTAGATCGGCTTTCTCTTTAGCACTACGGGCCAAGTCACCACCGGTCTTACGCAGTGGAAGATGGTCATAAAAATGGATTATTAATTAAAGGACATCGATGTCAAGGGTGTGCACTATCAACTTTTCAAATCCCAAATGTTATACCATAAGGAACAAATCGTGGGTAAGCTTCCTCATGATAGGATTGCAAGTGGTCAATATAACGATGGGGGTTTGCTCACGACTTTGGCTTCTAGGAAATCTTCAGAAGTCAGTTCTTCGTAATTGGCGTCAAGCTTCAAGGCTTGTTTAGTAAATCCAATGGACACACATAAGTAATGAAACGATCCCCCTTCCTGGTCAAAGGAATCTATCGAATGCCCTCGTTTTGAACGAGTTCTAGATTAATAGATACCTTCTTATACTGATCATACAGGACAAAAATACTTCGACATTCTATTTTATTGGAATCCTAAGGTAAATGCTCATAAGAATACATCACTGAAATCACCAAAAGTCTTTGTGCTTTTTTGTTTTCCAATAACTTGTATTAAAACAAATCCACGTAAAGTTTACACAAGGCAAACACCTCCTTGAATCGTTGGATACCATTTTATGTTTCTTTTCTGACATTTGCGCTATCTTTAGACTGGCAAATAAGGCAAAGATTCCTAATTCCATGTTTACTTGCTAACTGATATATACATTGGTATGTAACTTAAAGTGTAGAATAAGTATGTATTATTTATTAAGTTTCTAACACAACCAAATAAAACTAATTAGGTACATACACAGCCACTACGGTGCACAAACAGAGCGAGATACTGAGTGATTGACGTGCGTGAGACGTCGTCGTTGAGCTGGCCATTCGGACAATCTCCGTCTCGGTCGTCGCGAGCTCGCCCGGGATATCGGTGATAACTTGGTTATTTTCTGACCGAGTTTCAAATTTAAAAAAAAATTCTCAAGCTAAAAAATGTGACAATTTTATGTAGTTCCTGAGTTTATACCTGTCTATGTCATTTACTGCTTCAGTTCAACAAAACTAAACATACATTTGTTGGAAATTCCCTTTTTTTCTGAATATTAAATAAACTATGGTATTTACAGAAATTATTGTAGACATGATATGTTAAGCATTTTATTACCTATGATATGACACCTTATTTGTTGAAATCGGATAAGTGGTTATTGAGAAAATAACCAAACCCTGGTACCCGGTTTCCGCGTATTTTCTCTCCCTCCCTCCCCCCTCCACCACTTTAGAACGTTACAACTGATTTATTCTTGTTCAGAAGATCATGCTGAACTCAACGATACCAGTTGTCGGTAAAGGACTCTTGAGTCCGACGGGAATCGTCATTTGACGACTTTCTTAAAAGCGGCTTCCGTACTATTAAACAAAAGGAGAACTCACGTTTCTTCTATTGAAACGAGAAAATAAATATTATCAACAATAAAATTGTATATTAAACTACAAAGATCATGATGATAAAAGGTGCGTTCTGTTCATTGCTTCAATGCGTTTAATGTCAAAATCCAGCCAAGTTAAAAAGACATAAATTTTGTGTGGCACACGGTACACATCTTGGCTTATTCACTTTGGATGGATTATTGACATTAAACGCATAATGTGCATAATGTCGGTCAACAAAACGCCATTAATGTATTCTACAGCAACGACTCAGCTCATCAATTATGTACGAAGGCAGCAGTAAAACATAACGAATTCTTAGAATAAATATTAATAACATGTTAGTATTCAAAGTCACACAGAACGTTTGCCGTTTAAAGGTATCCACACTTGATTTGCATACCAAAATACTGCGTCACTACACTGAGCGATACAGAGAAATTTAAAAAAAAATTGCTCCGCTACCTCCGATAATCCGTTGCCGAGCAATAAAAACTCTAAAAATTATCCGTATAAACGCTACTTTGTAGTACAGCAGCGCACGAGCTCGGTTGGCGTGTTGCTGGTTTTACTGCTATGGACAACAGTATAGACGGATTTAACCGTAAGACAATTTTTAGCAGTGTATCAACTGCATTTTTGCAATGCAGGCTTCAAAAAAGTTCATACATCTTAGCAAGCCACGACTGAATAACCTAAAAAGAAGCAGGAATCCTTAACGTCAGCGTTCGTACAGCAAGCACACTTTGATGTGATCAATTTATTTGCTGGCCCAGTACATGTGCACAACAAGTTAGTAGTAGTATTTAGGAATACATCAATATTTTCCGAAATAATATTTGACTCGTTATTGTAATCAAAATAAAGTCAAAATATTTATTTCGAATGCCTGAATGAAAAATAGTATTTTTTCAGAACACAATCCTTTGTAAATCTATTGATTAATATACCACCCCAGTCAGAGATAGAACTGACACCGACTTACGGCAAATAGTTAACAGTACTCTTCACATTTTATTTAACTAGGTAACGGCCCACCTGATGTTAAGTGGTCACCATAGCTTATGGACGCTTGCAACACATAAGGAATTACTCGCGAATTGCCGACCCTTTAAAAATCTAATTTCTTCATTCTTAAAGAACCCTATACTGAAGTTCCTAGCCTAAATCATGGGTAGCAAACCTTTTTAACAGCCGGGCCAAAGTTTAAAAATAATATAATAATAAGCAAAAACTATACTTAACTTTACATTTTATAAATTATAAGAATATTAGCATCGCTTATCTAATATCGACTGCTGTCATATGACAACGGCTTAACGCGCACTCCGAGGAACAGATGAGCTTAGGCTTTTGTGACATTAGCAGTCACCTTTTCGGTGACCGACCCTATCCAACGTTGCTTAACTTAGCAGATTGTTGGCAGTAAACGAACTCTACTCGAGCTCCTTAGTATGTTGAAAAGGTTTTTCATATTAATAACATAACAAATTACCCAATTCCTCCTGTGTGACTAATTTTGATGCGATTGAATTGGCAGCCAACTGTGCCGTTCCGCTCAACATCTCAACAAGAGGAGCTGAAAATGTAAAATTAATATTAGAAATACAAAACAGAATATCTATCATCAACCGAGTATGGCATAGTAATAATTTAGTGTATAAAATTGAAATAACAAGTAATATAGATGATAATTAAAATAAAATAAATAAACACAACACAGATTGCTCAGACCCCAAATTATGAGACACTGTTGAAAGTGTAGGTACAAAGATAATGAAGGCACATTCCGAAAAATAACCATATCCAAAAAAAGCCTGTGTTTAAACTTTAGACTAAAAGGTCGATTAAGTCTTAGATTTCGCTACTCCAACAGCTGGTCAACGAAAAATAGATAGATACTCTTATATTGAATAGATAGATATTCACCAAATTGATGTATAACTATCTATATATACAATAGAAATCTGACAAGGGACAAAAATGGCCATAAGTAAGGTTGAAGGAATTGAATTTGATTATATTATTCTGTATGTTCCACTGGCCTTTAAATAATCTGCATTCTTTTTGGTTCACAAAATCAGTCACCGTTTCGCAACAGTTCTTTGGGTTTTTTTTAGAATGTTCGGCATAGAACAAAATAATTCAACCCATAATGTTTGTAAACTAACACACTATGCACGAGAAACACTAGCATTCCAGGATTTGAATAACAGTTTTAACTAATGGTGCCAATCAATGACGTTGAAATTTAACAGTAAGTTAACTTAAAATTTAGCAAAAGTTATTAAGATAATTTTAAAAAAAAGTTGTTCAACAAAATCATTGTTTATCAGTGATCTTTATTTAAATAGTTAACTAGGTAAGCAAGCCATGCTTTGCTAACCACAGCAACTCTTGGGAACTTGGGAAACTCCTGTTCCGTCAAGAAATTCGGTATAAAAACGTAAGTAAAACAATTTCATATACAAACATAAGCAACATTAAGTAAAAATTTCTAGTCAATCCATTGACTAATATTTGAGTTTTGCGGATATAAACATCCCGAAGCTGATTGTTTATATATAAAGGTTATATTAAACGTAATGATACAAACCAAGATAGAAAATACTGCCGTTAGTTGCGAAGCAGAATGCAATTGACCCAGCAATTTTGCTGACCGTAGCAATTATTCCAAGTAGAGAATCGTCCCATTTCCACATTTTGCTTAATAGCGTCACAGAACCAAGGGTGCCTTTAATATAGTAAGGGAATAAAATAAGTTTTAATCGAAATACCTAAGTAGGTGTACAATAAAATTAAATAAAAATAATAAATATTCCTTGACCCAGTGCCACCTGGTCCCAAACTAAGCGAAACCTATATTACAGATACAAATACTGCAATTTTTGACTAACAAAGATTATTATCTTTCCATGAAAATTCTAAAGTGGCAAACAAGCACACGGTCCACCAGATGGTAAGCGGTGAATGCTTGTAACACCAGGGGTATTGTAACGGGCCGTATATTACTTAATTTTATTTCATGTTCATTATTTGTTAGCGGCTATTTAAAACTTACAAAAGGTTAAAATTTAAAAAAAACATTAGCCACGAGCGGCGTGGTGGAGAAAGCTTACAATGAACAAGAAGCGTCAATAAATTCTAGAACTTAATTACTAGTCAGAAACATTCTCAAAAATGCACATTTTTGCTTGGAACAATGTAAAAACTAAAGATTAATAGCTATCGTACATGGCCGTTCGTGGAAGTTTTGCTCTAAGCTCTGTACGTGTTGAAACCATAGCGTAGTTCCTAGGAAGGACGCGATACATTAGCGTATTTAGAATTGTATCAAATTGAAAAAAAAAATAGATATAATTAGAATAGTATTGAAAACCAACTGCTTGCTTGAAAACGAGCTTAGCATGTACTTACTTCTGAACCTTAAATATATATATAAATTTTTACTACTACAACACTTACACGATAACATTAAGGGCGCGTAATAAATACTTGACACGAAATCACTAGCATTATATAATTATATATATAGTTGTAAGATATGTGTGAAAAGAAACCTAGTTGATAAGTCTATCTTATATAACTAGTTAGTTATAGGCATGTTAAACTAATAATAAGCCAGAACCTAAAAATGGATTACTAAGGATTTGTCCAAATATTATGCATTTTCAGTACTTACTACCAGGACAGCTTACTAGACAGATACTTTATTTAGAAAATACGTATATAAAGTATCAGATAATTCCGATTTAACTCGTTAAAGAGAATCCTAACTACAAGTCCTTCACTGAAGTCAGTAGAAAGTTAAACAAACGGCTTATCTGGTTGCAGACAGGCAAGACGGGGATGGTTAAGGAACAAAAGATAGGAGGGGCTACGTACTAGGTCAAGAGTTAAATGAAACTGGACCCTACTGTTAGCAAGATAGGGTCGTATAAATACTAATGTGTACCTTGAGTCTGTTTTAGTATGGTAGAAGCGCCGGCGACGAAAACGGGACCAGAGAAGTCAGTCAAGTCTGAACCTCTTCGGATATCGATCGTTTTAAATTAAGATCTAATCGTGAGTGTCAGTGAAATCAGTGTAAGCCAAGGCAGCCAGTGAAAGGACCAAAGTTGAGTATAATTGAAATATTATTTGATTTGGTTTAGATTTTAAACCATAAAATTGTACTTATGGAAATTTTAATAAGCATTTGCACTTGCATCCTACTGACAATCTAAATTGTTATCTTAATATTTTTTTTATTCAGTACCTAATTAATTAGCTTTAGTAGTTGGTTATCCAAATAATCAACAGAGATATAGTGTGTGACTAATACGTAGATAACTTAAGATTACTATATATCCGTGATTAGAATTTGAAATTTATTTTGTTTGTTGAGCGGATATAATTTTGAATGTAGTACAATTATCTTCTCCCTTCTCCCTTCTAAGAGTCTTGTCCCTGAATAGGACCGTGTAAGAATACAGCTCTCCCTTCCAGAATCTGTGGACTGAGGAGGATGTAGGAGCAGCCAGGGAAAGTCCTAAGCTCTGATCAATGAAGCTTAGCTTATTACAGCTATAAACATCTCTCAGTAGATCAAATATATACACCTTAAAACTGACCATTTTCAGGGACACTCTTCGAGCACTGGAAAAAGGAAAATATACAAGCTTGAGCAGAGAGAAGGAATGACGAATATTAAAGAAACGGCTGGACGTGCACTTACAAAGTTTTAAGAGACAGGCAGGCGTGGTACCACAATCAAAACAACCAACTATATGTGAGTAATTCATTCGTTTTTCTGCTTTGTTACTTTTATGCATATGTACGGGGCGTAGAGCAAAACACAACATAGATACCTAATTTTTCTAAAACTAAAATTATAAACTAAAACTAAAACAATAGGCGATCAATAAAATAATCATATCGATTTGGCCACCATTTAAAAACAAAAGAAATTAAATGTTAGATAGGACGTCATTAACGCGTTATATCGCTTTAGTCCAGGTAGGGGCCCTCCACAATATCACTCGCGCGTTGCGACCCTTCAAAAAAAACTTCTTTCTTAAAGACACCCATACTGTAGTTTTTGTACTGTTGGTTTTTAGTATCGAATGAAAGGAGATAAACACATTATAAATAAACGAAATACAAAATAAGGAAAGGTAGTATATTCATAAAATAAACTTTATTTTATTTGTAAACTCGAAGTCTTGCTCGGAATTTCTCTTTAGTAATTAAACTAGTTACATAGTATTTAGAATATTGTGACGTTCTCTGTTCTGTGCAATGTTTTATCATATGAAGTCACGACATATGATAGACATGTTGTCGATCAATCAATTTATTGCGACTCAGAAATATTGCCACACCATACCGAGCGATACGGAGCATTTTGAAGAAATAACTTGTAATTTGGTCTACTACCTACGGCAGTGTGCTGCCGAGTAATCGTTATTCAAACGATTGCCTGTATAATCGCTCCTTAAGCGTTATAAAATTAGATTATTTGTGATATACTTTCAAGGTCGAATTTTTACTTTAGTCCAATGTAATCCTAAGTGATAACTAAGGTAATATGTAACTTAGAATTTCTCAAAAAATATCATATGTGTTAAACAAACCAACCTATAGTGTGTATTATAGTGTAATAAGACTGATATATGCTGTAGTTTACTTCATCCCAGTTATATCTGTATCTTGTTGTCATATACATTACTGTTAATTCACCTGAAAAAAAAAAATATATACAAATTATTTAGTTCTACAGCAGTTTGAAACATTAATTTAATAATAATACGTATCCACATAGCAATGCGGCTGCTTATCAGTGTCATGCTAGATTACGATGCCGTGTTGCTCTCTATCAGTCAGCAATATGTCAATAAGTGACCACACTTGGATATTCCTAAAGCAATCCAATAAGTGCTACTACTACCTGTTTCAAGGTGGCTGCTCTGCCCTTGCATTATGTAAAAAAGTATTACAAACCATCTTAATAATTTTATATCTGATACCGCTTTTGCTATACTTACAAAGTGTATTCCGTGGTCATTATCAATCGTAAAGCGGGTTTGACAACTTCTAGGTTCCAAAACATGGCGGTTTAACTAACACCTATAGACATCTGACACTATTTTGATAGAAAAGATTGCGACCTTTGGTATTGCTGGCTCCTTGCTGAATTGGTTTTACTCCTACTTAACTAATAGATTTTTTCATGTAGTAGTTAGCGGTTATCAATCAGACCAATACAATATAACATCAGGAGTCCCCCAAGGATCCCATTTGGGGCAGATAATTTTTAATATATTCGTAAATGACATCCCTAACTACCTACATCATTGAACTCCTTTTATGTACGCCGACGATCTAAAATTAGCAAAAGTTATAAGTTCTAAACAAAATATAGAATTGCTACAAGAAGATCTAAACAATCTTTTTCAGTGGTGTAAAAATAACAATATGAAACTTAACTTACACAAATGTTACCACATCACTTTTTCGAGGAAACTAAACATCATTATGTCCAAATACCACATAGACAATAGTTACCTCAAGGAAGTAGATTGCATAAGAGATCTTGGAGTTTTATTTGATAAAAAACGAACATTTATACCACACATCGATCTGATAATCAAAAAGGCTTCGTCGATGCTCGGATTTGTAATAAGAACCTGTAAAGTTTTCCGCCAACCCTGAACTAAATTATACTTTACAATAGTCTTGTACGTAGGATCCTTGAATGCGGGCGTTCTGTGTGGAGGCCACATTATTCCGTACATGCTTTGCGATTGTAAAGCTTGCAAAAAAGGTTTCTGTGACATCTTGATAACGGTCAAGCGAAGAAAAGCAACACCTATACTCATAGGCTGGAAAAATTTGGAATGGTATTATGATATTCTTGCACAAAATCATTAGACACAAAATAGATTGCCCACAAATTCTACAAAAATTCCATTTTAAAATTCCAATTAACTGTCCAAGGAAGCCTTTGACTTTATTCTCGCAAGCTCGATGTAGAACGTCTCTTGGCGCAAATTCACCCGTAGCAAGACTAAGCAAACTTTATAACCAGAACAGCAATGTCTTAGATCTTAATCATGTCACAAAAGCAGAATTTTGTAGAGCTGAAAATAGTATCGTATAACTTCTGATTTCCATTTTACATAAATTATAAAAAATACTTTATTTTTCAATTCAATGATTATATTTTTCTTATTCTTCATATATTCAAAATTTTATAACTTTTATTTTATAATTAATTATGTAACTCTTTTAGAATATTATGTTGTGATTCGTTTTTTCGCTGTAAAATAAATTTGCCAAACTTAATTTTAGTGCATGCTGAATTTACCCATAAGTAGTTGTCAATTAGTTTTAAATTGTGTCTGTGTACCTAAGCATTATTATTGTTACAACTGTCGGTAGATCAAAAAATATATAAAAAAAAAACACCTCACTAGGTTAAATAAAGGGCAGAGGAGTATAATCAGCCTCTAGAAAAGGCTTATACGTTAGCCTTTAATACAGCCAACTGATGGATAATGTAGAAGGGCAATAAAGATACCTGTGTTGATTAATTATTCTTTAGTTATGAGTTTCTTTATAAACAATATTTTTTTTAAATTTTATGCAACTTTTACTACCGCCCTTCAACTACGCAGCAATAAATCTTTTTCCTGTAAGAAGATATCTGTGAACTCATTACGTTATAGGCAGGCCTTAAGTCTACAAGTAACGGTAATAAACTACTTTTGCAAGTTTTATTCCGTGATAAGAATACTTTTTTTTTATTTGTTTCATTTAAGATAACTATTATTGTAATAAAATGAAAACATTAAAAAACCTTTTTTCTCACAATAAGTACATCAAACACCAATCATAGACGTCAATCCTTTCCTGCCAATTTATCTAAAATAAGGAATAACAGATTTTGTATCCAAACAGTTGATTAAAAATATAAACAAATGGACACAAGATTGGCCAAAAAAGGCAAGTAAACTAAAATAAATAAATTCACTGAAGAGTCGTTTGGATAATTAACTTATGAGTGATGACGCTCTGACACTTACCTATCTGAAATTAACTTTAGTGATAAAAGCGGTTGCAAAAAAATCATCGATATGCTCGATTTGTCATCAAAAACGTCAAATTGACTTTGCCTAGTGTAAAATGAGAGGCTTAACACCGATTATTCTTATTCTAATATTCTCGGGTTAATGAAGTGAAACTTAAGTATTTGAACATAAACTTTTCGAACGCAGCATGTGCGTTGGCAGGTTCACACCTAACAGATAACTTTTGACTGTTTTCGTAGCCAATTAAATATAAAATGCAACTTGTAAATAATAGCACGTATGTAAATCAGGAAATTAAATTATCAGCAGAATTGCAATGCCTGACTGCAACCTTTACTATTGCATCACAAACAAATGTATGCGCGTAGCTAGAGAAGAGCAAGCACTATTATGTAGGTATTTAAGCTTCAATTAATTTATTGTGGCCCCTACGTCCTCTCCGGGTTGTGAGAGAGCGTGGTTGTGAATTTGATGCATTTCCGCCTCAATTCTGTCCATTTCGTGGCGCCACTGTCACACACGTACACGTGGTTAAGTCAAACGAATGCTCCCGCTCACCGTCTACTTACCAGTGTGCACCATTTCTTTTCGTCATTGCGTCGTTGGATTTTGTCGGCATCGGTACCGCCTCGCAAATTAAAATCGGTTACGGAATTAAAATATTGATATTAGTTTAGAATAAAGTGTTATTTTAAGTAACCGTGATTCTGTGACAATAGTTAAGCCGTTTGGCGTCGCTTTTGCAATAGACTATTCTCTGGAGATCCGCGGAGTCCCGTGTAATGTCGTGTTCAAAGACCGCGATGTAGCAAGTGCGAATCCCTCAAATGCGAGCTGGCCACGCTAGCGCCGCACCGGTTTCAGCAGTATCGCAGCAGTGTAGCTCGCCAACCTTGTCAAGCTAGCGACAGGCCACAGCGGCGCGATAGCGAGCGCTCGGTCGCTCTAATTACTGCGCCAATTACTCCCGTCGGACAAGCCAAGTGCTTGTCAAGAATAACACGTGGCAAACGAGGTTTGGTCTATTGAGTGCTCAGTTTAGTACTTTCACAGATTTTGACGTGACAACGTCTTTTAAATTGGTTTGCCGGGTGACACTTCAAGAAACTGCGTTACGCTCCGCTCACGTTATGCGCTCACAATGAGAGCGAGTGAGAGGCACGCGGCATGGTTAGCCCGCCTAAGAGCGAGAGAGACAGACATAAAAAGTGAAAGGCACAAGTTGTCACGATTCCGGACGGTTGTCCGACACTAATTTTTATCAGTCAATCTGTAGCTTCAGTTACCGATCTTCAAACATTCTAAGGATTCCGAGGGAAATTAGTAATATTAATACTTTTGTGACTTTAGAACTGTTTTATAGGATAAAAAAAGAGTTGCAAAGCAGAATAATTTAAAATTTGCATTGGAGTAATTAAAATCTTACGTTTCTTTAACAGAAATGGTAAGATTTATATTATATTAATGGAAATAAAAATTTAAAATCATATGGCCGCTCCAAATTTTAGGAAATAAGACTCAAATTATGATGATCATGATAACATTCTTGGCATTTGATGTAATTTTTGAAGATATTTCGCTTTTTTTTGAGCTTTGCCACACATGTCCCATTGGCATCTAACAAGTTTATATTTGAAATGAGTCAATATTATAGCGAATCCTAGCAAAAAAATCCTATTTACAATAACTGGATTTCGCAATGAAATAACTAACTACACTAACGAAAATTGTTTAAATTCTTATAAAATACGGGTTTTCTGTAATGACTTACAATCATATTAAAGTTGCAATAAATACTTGTAAATTGGTTTCAATTATGCAAGAAAAATAAACTACCCTCAACCGAGTAGGTACTTACTTACGTCCAAAATTGCATAATTATAATGAATTAACCTATAAGGTGCCCTAAACGATATTGAGGCGCATATTATTTTAACGGGGTTAGATAAAGAAACAAAGGGTCGGCAGGTTCTGGAATTGTTATTGCCAGATCACTGGCGCAATTATCTCTCCGTACATAAAAAATTAGATACATACGAAGAGATCATACAATGCATTAAGGCAAAAGTATCCCCAGGTGACCCCACCCAATATTTTTATACAATGCAACAGAGTGAGAGAGAAGGTATAGAGCCTTACCTATATCGTGTTTTAAGTCAAGCTGCTAAATGTAACATTAAAGATGAGTGCATCATAATAAAGCGGTTTGAGGATAGTGTTTCCTTGCCATGGAAGAGGAGAATCGAAATGCTTTGCATACTTTCATTGGAGCAATTGACAAAAAGCGTTGAGAAGTTAGCAGGGAAGACTTCTGATAGGCAGGTAGAAAATAATTTGTATAATAATGTGCAAAAGGTAATACCTACTCCTTTTTATAGCCACCCGCGAAGCGCTGGTGATGAAGCGAGAGATGTACCACGACGCTCACCATACAATATGCGACGCAGAAATTTGTGAAGCGAATATAGTGCATGCGGTGAAGAAATTTTATATAATAGACAGCAACCACAGGAGGGTTCCAGTAAGTCGAATTTAAATTTTTATAATGGGAATACACAGACATGCACTATAAATGAGTATGCTAGCGAGTTTCCTGTAGTAAAGGATGTAGAATATGCGTGGTCATATACACAACCAGCAGGGGGCTTATGTAGTAGTATTGAACAGGATAGGTATTTGGAAGGCGAATGGGAAAGCCAAGATAATTATATTCAGCATGAGAATGATGAAAATAGGGAAGAATATGCTGTCAATTATAATTTAATTAGGGAAAAACCTAATTTATTAAGGGTTCCTATTGTGTTACGAGGAGAGAAGTTATCCTGTATTGTGGACACAGGATCCGAGGTGTCTATTTTACCTATAGAAATATTTCAAAGGCTGTTCTCGGATAGGAGAACCGTATCCGCCAATGGAGCCACATTCCAAGGATATAGATTGCGTGGCATCTATATCAAAATCGCCGAAGAAGCATTTGAAGTTGATTTTGTTGTGGCAGAGGATTGTCAATTTCCCATTTTAGGTTTAGATTTCCTGTATAAATATGACTGTTCAGTCAGGTATTTGTATCTTTCCCTAGGTTAAAGGCATATGTCATGAAGCCAGTGCCGAAAGATGTATATAGTGTTTTGTCAACAAAGGTGGTAAAGTGTGATTCGCATGATGTAGGTATTTTAGGGCATAAGGTAGAATTTAATATCTCTAAAGAGTTAAATAAAGTAGAAAGGGATAGTTTGTATTCTATTTTATCGAATAACAAAGATAGGTTTGCATTCGATAAGCTTAGGTTAGGTAGGTGTAATCCTGTACCGATTACTATGCAAATGATGGATGATACCCCGGTGTATCAACCATCTTACCGAGTCTCTAGGGCTCAACAAGATATAATGGACGAGCAAATTCGTGAAATGGTAAAAATGGGGGTATTACAGGCAAAGTGAATATGCGAGTCCCGTAGTGTTAGTTAAAAAGGAGGATAATACGTGGCGGTTTTGTATAGATTATCGTAGGTTGAATAAAAAAATAAAAGATGTACGATTTCCTATCCCGAGAATCGAGGATATATTACAAAGTTTGCAGGGAGCTAGGTATTACTGTGAATTAGATCTGAATTCGGGATATTTTCAGTTATTGTTAGAAGAGGAAGAAAAACATAAAACCAGTTTCATTTGTGGGTATAAGAAATGGGAATGGAACGTGTTACCATTCGGAATGAAAAATAGCCAAGCGTTTTTCCAAAAGACAATGAATCTTGCGTTAAAAGATTTGTTAGGGAAAGTTGTATTGCTATATGTTGATAATATAATTATTTATCACGAGAATTTAGTAGGGTTAGGTGAATTGTTAGAAGTAACTCTTCAGAAGTTTCGCGAAGCTAACTTAACGTTGAAACCGTCCAAATGTACGTTTGGTTTCACACAATTGAATTTATTTGGGCATGTTGTATCAAGTGAGGGAATATTGCCTGATCGAATAAAGTTAGGTAGGTTAGATAGTATAAAAACGCCGAAAAATATAAGGGAAGTTAGGTCGCTAGTAGGTTTTTTATCATACTATAGGAAATTTATAGCTAACTTCGCTAAAATCGCGTTACCGTTAACTGATTTAACGCGTAAGAATCGTAAATTCTCTTGGGGGGAGCGGCAAGAAGAAGCGCTGCGAGAGTTAATTAAAGAAATACAGAAACCTCCATTATTGCAGTATTTTTCGGAAGAGGAAGGCATTATAACGAAAATTGCAACCGATGCGAGCGATTTGTGTCTAGGAGCAATCCTTATGCAAGGAAAGTCGGAAAAAGAGATGCTACCCGTGACGTTGCATCCAGAAAATTATCGGCAGCTGAGCGAAATTACTCAATTACCGAAAAGGAATGTCCAGCATTAGTGTGGGCACTAAATTTTTTCAGAAGTTATATTTGGGGTAAAGCGATACAGGTGGATACAGACCACAAGGCATTGTGTTGGTTGGCAACCAATCGTAATAAAACTGGCAGAATTGCAAGATGGGTATTAGCTTTGCAAGAATTTGATTTTTCAGTTAATTTTGTGCAAGGAAAAAGCAACTTAGCGGATTATTTATCCAGGTATCCATTAGGAGAGGATTCAGGAGAATCACCAAAAGATTTTGAAGATAACTTAGTGGTATTAGCCATCCATCAAAATCAATTGCTAGAAGGGCAAAATAGGGATGATTTTTGTGTAGGTGTACGTCAACGTTTGGTGAATCGCGGAACAAATCGATATAAAGGATTTTTAGTTCGCGACGGCATGCTAATGCATTTACGCAAATTTTTAGATAGAGATGTGTATAGGCATGTAATACCTAAAGATCTTGTGTATGAGATTTTAAAGGAAATACATGATGATTCGTTGACGGGCGGTCATTTAGGGTTATTTAAATGTTTGGGGAAATTTCAAGAACGATTTTTCTATCCAAATGCAAGAAAAGTTATTGAAAATTATATAAAAACTTGCATAGTATGTCAGAAAAGGAAAAGAGGTAGACAAAAGGAATGTTTGGAGCCGATAATACCTAGGTCAGTGGGAGAAAAGTATCACGTAGATATACTAGGAACATTGAAAGTAACAGCGCGAAGGAATCGATATGTAATAGTAGCAATTGATTCATTTTCTAAATTCATGATAGCCAGGGCTATCACAATTTGCAATACTAAAAATGTATTGAGATTTTTAGAAGATGTATTTCTAACCTATGGTACATGTGTAGAAATATGCACCGATAGAGCTTCAGTGTTTCGATCCAGATTAATGAACATGAACTTAGAGTTACACGGGGTTCGTCATATTAAAAGTAGTATAACTCACCCTATGTCAAATGGTTTAGCTGAAGTAGGTATAAAAACGATCACGTCTATGTTGTTAAAATACGATAGTGAGAGACAAGATAGCTGGGACTTAATTTTACGCAAAGTCGTACATGCGTATAATATCTCTCCGCATCATACAATTGGTTTCTCACCTTTTGAAGTGTTTCTAGGAAGAAGTCCGAAAATTGAAACGGATAATAATTTAGGGAATCGAGGTAGAATACCTTTAGAATCGAGAGAAACACGAGATGTAGTCCTACGTCAAATAGTAGAAAAAGTTAGGCATAGGATAATGCGAGCGCAGCAGCAACAAAAAGTTGTATTTGATCGTCGGGCGAAACCGAAAAATTTGGTTTTAGGAGATGTAGTATTGTTATATTTTGATAAACGACGAACAGGGTTCTATATAAATTAAAGAAGATTTATAAGGGTCCTTCTGAGATTGTTAGGTTAGTTAGGCATAACAATGCGTTGTTGAGAAATGTACGTACGGATAGACAGGTAGGTCCTGTACATTTTAATAGGTTAAAAGTATTGCGTCCGAGATTAACCTTATAAATAGGTTAATTCAACTAATTTACTTGGTAAATTAAATAAACGGACAGATCGATTTATTTATGTATAGATAATGAAGTCAGGGTATAAAGCTAGTCAGGCTAGTTTTAGCCAATTTTTTTTGACTAGACGGAATTTGAATTTTTCAAAATTCAGAAGGTCTAGTAACGGACATTGTTAATATACGATTGGTAATTTTAGGTATTTTAGACGGATTAGGTTGAATTTTTCAAAATTCAGAAGGTCTAGTAACGGACATTGTTAATATTCGATTGGTAATTTTAGATATTTTAGACGGATTAGGTTGAATTTTTCAAAATGTAGAAAGTCTAATAGCGGATATTGGTAATATTCGTGTTGTAATTTAGGCATATAGATTATTTAGGTATGTGTAGGTTTGCTAAGCTATACTAGGTAAGAAAGAAATACTTGAGAGAAATAGGTAATTTCTTAAAAGTTTAGAAGTTTGAAAGTCAAACTTAGGTAATGTCGAGTGATAATGAAATGTCATTGTAGAATATCAGGAAAAGTTATCCGATTAAATATAAAAGGTGAAGAGTGTATGATATTTATTGAAGTTGTCATAGCAATAAAGGTTTGCTAAAGCAAAGATTGGATGAGTGAGTCATGTTATTCTAGTCGTCATGGTAACGTAAAATAATAGGGTATTTTCATTTTGGTTGTATTATTATGGTTGTGGTTGTGCTACATATATACGGATAGAAGTTAATGTAAACGAAATAGGATAGAAGAAGGCTGTAGCCTAGCCGTAAAGTGGGTCATAGAAATGAGTAAAGCAGGAAGAGAAGGTCACCAAGTCATGTGAAACTTGAACCTTGTAGTAAGTACACGTTGGAGGTTAGTAAATATTGTAGGAGCATAGATTGAAGTAAAAAGAGTTCATAGGAAACGAGGGTTTGGTAAGTTGATAGTTGTAGGAAGTAGTCATACTAGTAGGATTTAGTAGAGAATGATAGGAATTTTATTAGGTGTAGGTTATTTTGTTAAAAAGTTTAGTAGGGTTTGATATATGAGATTTTTGTTAGAAAATACAAAGTCTTCATATGAAAATAGGTCAAGCATAGAGAAGTTTGAAGTTAGATAAGGTTCCGTAGGGAATATCTTATTGTGAGATGTGTTTAGGATGACAGTAGTTAGTATAGGATGAGCGAATTCAGAGGACAAGGTTATATTTGTCAATAGATAGGGCTAAGACAGATTGATGTTAGTCAGTAGTAGGGTTCCGTAAGGTGATTAATTTTATTGAATTTAATTATTATATTAAAAGATAGGATATCTTAAGATAGGGTTCCTTAAGATTAGTAAGTTAAGTATGGATAGTTTCCACTAGGAAAAGGGTTAGATGAAGTCAAGAGGAGTTTTAGTTTATTTAAGTAAGGTTCCGTAGGTAGATTTTTATAATAAAATTAAATAAATAAATAAAAATGTATTGTAAAGAGTGAATTGATTTGAGGAGATATAGGGTTCTGTATATAGGTTTTTGCATCTTATAAATATATAATGATATAAAATATTGTCAAGGGTGAATAGGTATAATGTGTAGGGATCTGTAGGTAAATAATTTAATGATAGACTGATGTGTATAATAGGTTAGAGCCAAGTGCGAACCATTGATATTTTAAAGGTATTATAATGAGATATATGGTTGAAAGTTCTTTAGGTCAAGGGTAATCTGTGTCAAGCGTGATTCGGATCAATAGTATTGCAATAATAATTATGGTCGAGTGAGATTTAGGTCAAGGGTGATCTAAGTCATTAGGTATAATCCAAATAGGATCCAAGTAGGATTAGGGCCAAGTGTGAGCCGTAGGTGTATAATATTTTTTTTGAGGTAGGATAGCAATTCCTATCCAGGTAGTTAAGTGTGAAACTTGAAAAAAAAATATAATATGTCAAGGGTGAATCTTGAGGAAAAAAAATATATTTTGTTATTTGTTTTCGAATCGAAAATGAAATAGGGTGAAGCTTCGAGTTTATATGATTAGTATTAGGTATTAAGGGTTAAGTATGAGTAGGAATGAGAATTCATTGGAAGTAATTTACGCGACGTTCGTTGTTTTTTTTTTTTAACGAACATGACATATGACTTTAATGAAAAAGGATATAAAGGTAATGGTTGTTAATAATATATTGTATTAATAAGTTAGGGTAATTAAAGGAAATGACTCCATCCTTAATTGTTATTGTGTTTAATGAATTTTATTATTAGTTAATAAGGAAAAAGAAAAGTAGTAAATGGAATATAATATGTAAATGATGTTATTTTCTTCATTTTCTTATGAAGGTATTAAATGTAAAGTAAAGATTTTATAATTTGAAAATATGCGCGATAGGATATACATTGAATTTCTTAAAGGAAAAGAAACTTTGTTTAATTATAATTCAGGTAATGAAAGTTTATGAGATTCTTAGGATGTATGGTAGGTATTTGGTGTAAAAGAAATATTCTCATAGTTGATGAATTTATTAATTGTTAAGGAGTTATAGGTAATTAGTAAAGTTGTTTATTAGTTTATTAGAAATGGAATAAATATGAGGTACGATGTTTATAAAGGCTGATGCAAGCCGAAAATAGGAGTTTTTGTGTTATTGCAATATGTTAAAGTAAGTTAGGTAGGTATTGCACTTAATGCATGGTGATGCGCCACCAAATCTAGTTAAGATAAGTATCTTAATATTGTTTTTAATTTTGAATTATTGATGAAAAAGTATAAGCGAATATGTAGTACCATTGTATTTTTAGATTGATTATTAATTTTTTTTGTGTTCCTTCCAATTCAGATATATTAAGAAAAGGAGATGCTGATTTAGGGATCAATTATAGGTCAATACGGGTAGGTTTTATAACGCGAATTGAATTTAGAATCAAATGAACACTGTTTGACGCGAATGATTTATTGAGCTGCATTACAGTTTTTAACTTGTATTAAAAGTGATAAATGTAAATGGAAGTTAGGAGGACGAGAGATTTTGTTTTATGAGAAAAACTAAAAGATGTTTAAAGTAAAGTCAGGTATAGGAACAATTGTGATTAGCTTTTGTTTTGTTTTATTGAATCGATGATAATGTAATTAACGTAGGTTGATAGGGTATTATAATGTATGATATTGTTGAAGTTTGACTTCAAAAGTCAAAAATGTAAAACTGTTTTGTGTTGGCGTTATTAATGAATTAATTTGAAGGGAGTTGGCCAACATTTAAACAAGTTAGTGTTCGATAAGGAGGTCGATAGTGCCATGTCTTTGGATCCTTACCTTGGTTTATCCGTAGGAAAATCAACTAAAAATCCTAAATGGATTCTGATTTAGTTAATTTACCATTTGCATATGGTTTGGCATCGCGTGACGAAGTGTCCCGGTTTTAGGTTAAAATCAGTAGGGTAATGTAGATTTCCCGCCATTTATGATTTCGATGGGTAGTTTATAGGTAGCGAATAGAAAATTATACGCAACGAGTTGCTATAATTTTCTGGCCGATCGGTGAAAAATATGTAGAGGTTACGACCTCTTGTTGAATGTAAAGGAAGTAAATAGGTTAGCGAACATTTTTACGCAGCAAATACTTCGTAGTGGTTTTAAGGAAACATAATAGATGGTGTCAGTGCGTTTTTATATAAAAACAATCGGAATTTCGAGCTTGTCATTATTTTGTTATTAATTGACATTCAAGTGAAAAATATAGATCGGACAAGTCTATATAAATTTGGAGGGTCGATTCCTGTCTATATCAGGGAGCCCTAGAATTGGTAGAATGGCTTTACATTGCCAGTGGACTTAAAGTAAGATACTCCAGTATCCAAAATATTCCAAGCATCGCCACCATCGCGATTTAATGTCCTAATGTATATTTTATCCAATGTATCGACACGACGACCCGAGGCCTATTGAAGGATGGCCTAATCGAAGAAGATGTGTTGCAGATAAGTTTAATATTGTATAATGATTCTCCTAGGTAGTAGATGAATCTATGTATGTCTTGTGGCGATAGAAAAGAACATCTGAATACAGAAAAGAACTCCCGATGTGGTCTTTTTATTAGCAGAGATCCCGATACCTAAATAGAAATAGGTAGAAGCAGCATATTTACGCGCCCGCACGCTGCAGTACATTAACGAATTTGGTAGCAGATTAATATTATATAGTCTACGAAGATAAGGGTTTGGCAATGAATTTGATTGGTATTGTTTTTTGATAGTGAATGCGATTACGAGACGTTGTTAATTTTATGGAATTCTAATATTAAACATGTAAAATAAGTCCTTAATACAAAGAAGACAATCAAGGGGAAATTTTTGTTTTGAAATTTTTTGGAACACAAGGAGAACAAAGGTATAGAATTCTATATATAGGACGAGTGACCAGGGCGTGCATTTTTTCAGGACGGTAAAGTCCCTCCTGGGAAGTCTGAATTTTACAGCATTTATATTCTGGCCGTGCATTCTTCCAGGAGGGTAAAGTCCCTTCTGTAAAGGCTCAATTTGATGAGTGATCAGAGCTTGCACTCTTCCAGGAGGGTGAAGTCCCTCCTAGGAAGTCTGAATTTTAAAGAATTTGTATTCTGACCGTGCATTCTTCCAGGAGGGTAAAGTCCCTCCTAGGAAGTATCCCTCCTAGAAAGTCTGAATTTTACAGCATTTGTATTCTGGCCGTGCATTCTTCTAGGACAGTAAAGTCCCTTCTAGAAAGGCTTAATTTGATGAGTGATCAGAGACTGAACTTTAGAGTATTTGTATTCTGGTCGTGCATTCTTCTAGGAGGGTAAAGAGTCTCCTAAGAAGGCTCAATTTGACGAGTGATCAGAGCTTGCACTCTTCCAGGAGGGTAAAGTCCCTCCTAGGAAGTCTGAATTTGACAGCATTTGTATTCTGGCCGTACATTCTTTCAGGAGGTTAAAGTCGCTTCTAGAAAGGCTCTATTTGACGAGTGATCAGAACCTGCACTCACCCAGGAGGGAGTCCCCTGTAGGGAGACCATATTTTGTGAATTGGTCGTGCCAGACAACATACGGTCAGTGCTGGAGAAGATGGCCGGATAGTGGAATAAAGGACAAAATTATTGGCATTTGAATCAGAATCAACGAAATACAACTTTAAGATCCTTATACAATCAGAAAATCAGTGTAAGATGACTTAAAAACACTTGGAACCAAACAACCTGCTGTCATAAACACTTATTGACTTTTTTGCTCAAAAATGTAAAACTGTTTTGTGTTGGCGTTATTAATGAATTAATTTGAAGGGAGTTGGCCAACATTTAAACAAGTTAGTGTTCGATAAGGAGGTCGATAGTGCCATGTCTTTGGATCCTTACCTTGGTTTATCCGTAGGAAAATCAACTAAAAATCCTAAATGGATTCTGATTTAGTTAATTTACCATTTGCATATGGTTTGGCATCGCGTGACGAAGTGTCCCGGTTTTAGGTTAAAATCAGTAGGGTAATGTAGATTTCCCGCCATTTATGATTTCGATGGGTAGTTTATAGGTAGCGAATAGAAAATTATACGCAACGAGTTGCTATAATTTTCTGGCCGATCGGTGAAAAATATGTAGAGGTTACGACCTCTTGTTGAATGTAAAGGAAGTAAATAGGTTAGCGAACATTTTTACGCAGCAAATACTTCGTAGTGGTTTTAAGGAAACATAATAGATGGTGTCAGTGCGTTTTTATATAAAAACAATCGGAATTTCGAGCTTGTCATTATTTTGTTATTAATTGACATTCAAGTGAAAAATATAGATCGGACAAGTCTATATAAATTTGGAGGGTCGATTCCTGTCTATATCAGGGAGCCCTAGAATTGGTAGAATGGCTTTACATTGCCAGTGGACTTAAAGTAAGATACTCCAGTATCCAAAATATTCCAAGCATCGCCACCATCGCGATTTAATGTCCTAATGTATATTTTATCCAATGTATCGACACGACGACCCGAGGCCTATTGAAGGATGGCCTAATCGAAGAAGATGTGTTGCAGATAAGTTTAATATTGTATAATGATTCTCCTAGGTAGTAGATGAATCTATGTATGTCTTGTGGCGATAGAAAAGAACATCTGAATACAGAAAAGAACTCCCGATGTGGTCTTTTTATTAGCAGAGATCCCGATACCTAAATAGAAATAGGTAGAAGCAGCATATTTACGCGCCCGCACGCTGCAGTACATTAACGAATTTGGTAGCAGATTAATATTATATAGTCTACGAAGATAAGGGTTTGGCAATGAATTTGATTGGTATTGTTTTTTGATAGTGAATGCGATTACGAGACGTTGTTAATTTTATGGAATTCTAATATTAAACATGTAAAATAAGTCCTTAATACAAAGAAGACAATCAAGGGGAAATTTTTGTTTTGAAATTTTTTGGAACACAAGGAGAACAAAGGTATAGAATTCTATATATAGGACGAGTGACCAGGGCGTGCATTTTTTCAGGACGGTAAAGTCCCTCCTGGGAAGTCTGAATTTTACAGCATTTATATTCTGGCCGTGCATTCTTCCAGGAGGGTAAAGTCCCTTCTGTAAAGGCTCAATTTGATGAGTGATCAGAGCTTGCACTCTTCCAGGAGGGTGAAGTCCCTCCTAGGAAGTCTGAATTTTAAAGAATTTGTATTCTGACCGTGCATTCTTCCAGGAGGGTAAAGTCCCTCCTAGGAAGTATCCCTCCTAGAAAGTCTGAATTTTACAGCATTTGTATTCTGGCCGTGCATTCTTCTAGGACAGTAAAGTCCCTTCTAGAAAGGCTTAATTTGATGAGTGATCAGAGACTGAACTTTAGAGTATTTGTATTCTGGTCGTGCATTCTTCTAGGAGGGTAAAGAGTCTCCTAAGAAGGCTCAATTTGACGAGTGATCAGAGCTTGCACTCTTCCAGGAGGGTAAAGTCCCTCCTAGGAAGTCTGAATTTGACAGCATTTGTATTCTGGCCGTACATTCTTTCAGGAGGTTAAAGTCGCTTCTAGAAAGGCTCTATTTGACGAGTGATCAGAACCTGCACTCATCCAGGAGGGAGTCCCCTGTAGGGAGACCATATTTTGTGAATTGGTCGTGCCAGTCAACATACGGTCAGTGCTGGAGAAGATGGCCGGATAGTGGAATAAAGGACAAAATTATTGGCATTTGAATCAGAATCAACGAAATACAACTTTAAGATCCTTATACAATCAGAAAATCAGTGTAAGATGACTTAAAAACACTTGGAACCAAACAACCTGCTGTCATAAACACTTATTGACTTTTTGCTAGTCCTTGTGGCTTTAAATACCCTACAGGAACGTCGAATACAGAGGAAATCCTCTACCAAAATGATACCTGTTTTCACACGCTGTGCGAGAAACTTTTCAGGAGATTTACCTATCTACCTCCGAGCGATATCACATGACCCTATGATGTGTGAAGACTACCAATACCGACAGCATCACTAGCTGGCCTAAGTCTTTCCTCTATCATCCTCGATACTTAATGTACGTAGTTACCTTGGCGTATTTAATTGAGATTTTAAAGCCATATTGGGAGCGTACGTTCTGGCGAGCAAACCTACGCGCCCCCATTTGTGACCCACTACAAATCCAGAATAATCAGTATTTCTTAGTAAACATAAACAATGTGTGGACATCCCCCGTCGAATGTCGTGCAATCGAAACAGGAATCATGCTGATTTGGGGACAGAGTTTCTTCTCTTGAATGAATGAATGAAAAACTGGACGGAAGAAAATGTCGCTTGCAGTGGTCCATAGTTATACTCATATCACCGTGCTTGAGGTAGATGGTAAATTTAATACATCAATAATATTTCCATCTTTGTTATGTAATTTCTTTATTTTCATACTTTAGAACGTTAGAAGGGAACGAGCAAGGCAGAATTATTGAAATGGTTCCACCTGGGCACAATTTATTTTTGCATATGGCATTATTTATTAACTGAACACGTTGTATCGTTGGTGTGAAAAATGTTATGTAAAATACTACAGGATGCCGACATTAAAAGCCGGCACAGCTAGATTTGTTACATAAGTTCCAATTGGATATTTGGAACATCCAAATACTTTCTATTGCTTTTTTTTAATGTTAATTTGACCCTCTGTAGTTTAGCGTAGACTGTAAGCAACATACCGTTCAATCGCCTGCCAAACTCATAGAAGAGATTTTAAAACGTGTTCATGCACTGTAGCCCGTAGTCTATGCTCTAAACTTAGTCTAGCACTTTAGAAAACTACTAGGCTACATATATAATCACTATTTATGTTTTATTTTGTTTTTGTTTGCAATGAATGTCTTTATTTGAATTCCTTATTTTTCATAACTTGTAATTTTGAAAAAAATATTAAAAAGGATTAAAATAGGTAATTCAAGAGAAATATAATAAAATAATTTAAAAAGATCAATCAATAAATCCTAATTTTTTTTTTTGTGTATATTAATGATTGATTACGTTCTTTTTGTTTGAATACGTTGCAACGTATAACATATAAAGGTTGTATTAAATCAAAAAATCCTTATTTTTTGTTTGCATTAATAAAGCACTTATTTATAAGCAGACCCGAACCACTCACCAGGTGATAACAGACACGTCTCACAACCCGGAGAGAACGTAGGGGCCACAATAGAACGATTTTACCTACCATTAAAATCCTTATTGTACACTGGAAAGTAGACTGTGAGCGGGAGCATTCGTTTGACTTAACCACGTGTACGCGACAGTGGCGCCACGAAATGGACAGAATTGAGGCGGAAATGCGTCAAAATCACAACCACGCTCTCTCACAACCCGGAGAGGACTCCAGGACCACAATAAGGATTTTAATGGTAGGTAAAATCTTTCTATTATTTAGTTACTCATTACTAGAAGTAGTTAAGACAAGCGGTTACTCTGTAAGTACCGATACTGTTGTAACTTTACTGCAAACTATACAACAATATTAACTTGTCAGTTGATAATTATTATTTTCAACCTATAGCTGAAAAGATAACGATTAATGTCGTTACATTTGTGACCCCAAAGATCCATTCCTCGTAGGTGTCTTCTCTTTCACCCTTTTGGGTGTTGAGGTGCGGGTATCGGGGGAGGGGAATTTACCTCCCACCATGACCCGGGCAGAAGCTCAGGGGTGCTGAACACCCCCGGTGAAATTTTAAAAGGAAGCCTTCTTTTCAGGCCCCTTGAGGTGTCTAAGTAATATCGCCTGAGGCGATATTAATATTAGAAAATAAATTTTAAAAAACAGAAAACGAGATTAGACGCCAAAAAATGAAAACAAAAACAAGTTTAACAGAAATAAAAAGTAAAATAGAATAAAAACAAAGCATAACCAAAAATGAAAGCAAAATAAAAACGAGATAAAAGCAAATAAAGACGAAAATAAAAACAAAAATAAAAGCTAAATAAAAACGGAATAAAAACGAAATAAAACAAAAAATAAAGCAGAAATAAAAGCGAGTATAAGCGTTGAAAAAACGGAATGAGATAAGGAAAGAAGGTGAGTAGGTAGGAGGGTGAATAAGTAAGCTTATTCACCCACAGGAATAAGCTCTCGGGGGAGAGCCCTGCCTTCCGGCGGGCGGGCGTGTAAGGGTGCTATGCCCCTAAGGTGTGTATGGTGACTGTTGTCAGCGCGGGTGAATAATCGTTTCGACAAACCAGATATGAACTCTGCGAGTGGCTCGGTTTTGGTGTCTCTAGCGATGGTGGAGTTGCGGACGTAGCGTGATAAATCTCAGCGACTTATTTTGGACAGCCTGGAGCTTACGTTTGCTGGTAGAAGATAGAAGACCGTACCAAGCAGGGGCTGCATAGGTCAGTCTCGACCGTATGTACAACTTCGCCTGCTGACACATGGTCTAGCATTTTGCGCATGCGCAAGGGGCGGTCTATAATACAACCTAGGTACTTTACGCTGGGTTGCCACTCAATAACTTGACCTCGAAACACAAGTTTCGGTGGGAGAAACTTTTGCAGGCCGGTGAGTATCGCTGATGTCTTGCTGGCATTAACGGCTATTCTCTAGTTGTCCAGCCAGCCAGGCAAAGTGTCCAATAGTCGCTGCATTTTTTTGGCTGCTAAACTAGCTTTGCGGGAGGAGGACATATAGGCGCTGTCGTCCGCGTAAAGGGCTAGGATGACGTCTTCAACACCTTCAGCTAGTCCGGAGTCACTGAGTGGGGATGTCGTTGGTGAATAACGCATAGAGCAGTGGCGATAGGCAGCTGCCTTGAGGTACCCCTGCTCTAATGGGCTTACATGCTGACTGGTTGTTCTCGACCGAGACATAGAAGCTTCGTTTGTCCAGAAACGAGGCTATTACTCGCCCGAGCTTCGGTGGGATGTCCGTCTCTAACAGCTTGTGTAATAAGCCCTCGTGCCAAACTCGATCGAAAGCCTTCTCCATATCGAGAAAGACTCCGACTGTGCGCCTGCCCTTGTTTAGCTCGAAGGCCATGTGATGGAGCACTTGTACAAGCTGAAGAGTGGTACTGTGGCTGTCTCTGAAGCCAAACTGTTCAGGCCTAAGCTGGATATGCGGGGATATCCTAAGTAAAAGTAGGCGTTCGAACAACTTGGCTAAATTGGACAGCAGTGTAATCGGTCGGTAATGTTCTGGGCGATGACGATCTTTCCCTGGTTTCGGGAGAACAATAATTTTGCCGATCTTCCACGAAGATGGGAAATGTCCAGTGCGCAGTATCTCATTAAAGATACGGGTGAGTGCCACCAGACCCTTCCTAGGCAGCATAATAATCGCTGTGTTTGGAATCTCGTTGGGACCGGGTGATTTGCGCTTGTTAAGCTTAGAGGCCTCCTTCCTAACCTCTTTAGGCGAGATAAAGTAATCACCTCTGAGTGGTGGGGCTGGGGCCACGAGAAACTGCTCTACGCGTTCTGTAACTCCTAACGTGTGGTCAGGGTCGATAATGGGGTTCGGCTGAAATTGGTCCTCAAAGTGGTCCGCAAAAAGTTCCGCTGCGTGGTAATGACGAATACCAGCGGGGTCGATGAGTGGACAGATAGGGGTGGGTGTTTTAGTAATTTGACGGGCCAGGCGATAGAGAGCCGTGTCGTTCTCGCTGGCTTTAAATATAACCTGGTCCCATAAGTGTTGCCTAAAGTTAGCGATTTCGGAAGATAGTTCCGCGCTAATCTTATTGAGGTCTCTCTTCACCACTGGGCAACGGGTGACGCACCAGAGTTTTCGGAGGTCCCTCTTAGTTTTAAGTTTAGCGCGGAGATGCGCCGGTAGCAACTGCTTACCAGAAGCTGTGGCTGAGACACTGGTGAACTCCCTTAGAGCCTGTGCAATGGCAGTTGTGAAAGTACTAACTGCTTCTTCGACTTCTAAGGGAGTGGAAATGCCACCAGCCGGGAGTTGATAGTGCAGCATGGCGCGGTGGAAAGTGGCCCAGTCTGTTATTCTGCGGGGGTTGGGGAGCGGTTTACCAGCTGCGGACACTCCTAGGACCAATAAGATTGGCAGATGCTGAGTGTCAGTGTCGTGGAGGACCTTTAACGACATTGACCAGCTGATCTTGTGGGCTAAGGCGATGTCCAATACGTCCGGTGCGTGGTTGTCCGTAGAGGGGTAGTGCGTTGGGGATCCTGGACCGATGACTAAATAGTTTTTGCTCTCAGCATCTGCTTTTAGTTCACGACCCGATTTGGATGAAATTCGTGAACCCCAATGTTGGTGTTTGGTATTGAGGTCACCTAAAATAAGTGTGGGGGTGGCATCGCAAAAGATATTGTCGATGTCACTTGGATCGAAGGGGGTTGATGGTGGCTTATATGCGGCGAAGACTTTAAGCTCCGCATTGCCGACCTTTAGTTTAACACCTATAGACCGAATGTATGTAAAAAGGGGAAGGGGTAGTAATTCGTGAATAAGGTCACGTCTAATTAATACAGCCGTACCCCTGAAGGCCATTTTAGCGGGAGAAATTTCGTCTCGTCTATAGGTGAAGAAATTTGGAATGCGGAGCTCATTCTCACCTCGGAGTTTCGTTTCGCCCAGTAACACAATGTGAACATCGTGTTCCTGGACTAACGTTCTGAGGGCGGCTGTCTTGCCGATTATGCCCCCAGGGTTCCAATACACAATTCTTAATTTAAGGCCCCGATGAGGCCCCATTAAATTCCCACGTAAGAATTGTGGTGAGTTGTGCCAAGCCGTTAAAAAGGGCTGGCAGGGGATTTTGGCCGGCAGCTATGGCCTCTATGGCCACGTTTAGCGCCGCTATTGCGGCTCTGGCTACATTTAATGCACCAGTTTGCATGCGGGGTGGGCCCTGTGTGTGTAGCATGCCACTAGGGCGGTTTGACGTGGTAGGTTGCGTCTGTTGTGTAGCGGCCGCATAAGGTTGCATTTTAGGGATTGTCTGCGCTAACAATGGCTTAGGGGGTTGCGGGGGGTCCGCAAATTGGGGGGGGGCATAAAAATGTAGGGGGCAAATTGTGTGTCCGGCGCTAACGGAATATTAGCCGGAACCGTTGTTGTGGGTTTGGGGGCGGATTTTTTGGCCTCCTTTTTCTCCCGAGAGCTTGGGATCTGTCGGTGGGGGGGTTGGCGGGGGGCATTAAATTTGCTCCCGAGGACAGGTCGTACTCCTGCGGTTGCAATTGTTGCAGGGGAGTGGGCGATGGCGGGGGAAATTTGTAGCCCGTTGGGCTTTTTTACGGGGTAACGGAGGGTTAATAGTCACCCCCCTACGTCTCGCCTCGCGCCTGAATACAGGACACGAGCGGCTGTTGGCCGTGTGCGCTTGTTTGCAGTTGACGCATTTGACTGCAACCGATTGCCGATCGCAGTCGGACGCCGGGTGCTCGCCGCCGCAGCGCACGCATTTAATTGGTCGATGGCAGTTAGAGGAGGCGTGGCCAAATGCCTGGCACCTATGGCATTGCGCCGGACCGGGGCGAGTACGCCAAGCCTCAATCGTTATGCCAGGCATGCTGAGCAGCTCGTTTACTGCAGCTCGGCAGAAGTATGCTTGTGCTGTAGCTGGGCATAATAAATGCAGTTAGGTCGACCCCTAACTGCAGGAATTTGCCGCACATGCGACACGGGGAAGTTGGCGAATGCGAGGTCCTCAGCAAGCTAGTCAAGCGAGGTATCCTGAGGGAGCCCCTTGATGGCAATTTTGTGTGGTCGATCGCTGTCTAAGCTGTAGCAGTACCAGGATACTGCGTGGTCCAACTTAGACAGCTCGTCTATATAGGCCACTACCGTACGATACTCCAAGGGCGACTTGGGGAAAAATCGTACCCCTTTGCCAAACGGCCGGGCGTTGGGTGCGTGGACTAATATAGAGTGCAACTTTTTTAGATGCGACCACTGGGGGAGGGACTCTACGACTATGGGGGGGGGTGACTATTTTTATCTTTCTTGTCATCGGCACTGGCATTAACGCTAGCCGGCTGAGCATCAATTTGCGATGACGGAGCTTTTGCAGTTTGACTATTTATTGCCTAGGCATAAGAGCGACCGCTAGGCGGCGCTAGCGTTGAGGGTGCGGCAAGCTGGGGGGGAGTAACTACGGAAATTTCCATACCTTCAACAGGGGTGGGGTCATGGGGCACCTATTCAGCGGCTTTGGAAGTGGATGGTTGATTGGCGAGAGCCTTTTGCCGATCGGCAATAACCTCTCTTGCCTCAAGTCGGGCACGTTCGGTGGGGTCTTTGGATGGGCTGAGAGCAAATGGTCTCGGCCGTGTGTCTCTACCGCGTTACCGTGGGTCTCTTTGTGGTAGAGGAATTGAGGGCGGGTTCAAGTTCCGCGATGCTGACATGGGGGGGGTTACTTTAGCTGTACTGCCATTTTTTGATGCTGACGAGTTCGGGTCTGGCCGGGGCGGGGTGTCCTCAATAGGAGAGAGCATTGACGGAAGGGTAGGGAGGTCCTCATCCCTAAAGATTTCGTCGCCGGACTCAGAGGCCGAGTACACCGACGACTGTAATATGGCCGAGGCCATAGAAATCCTTGATGGGGACGAGAGGGTGGGAACGCGACCGAAAAGGGCCGGTCCGCGGCAGAAATTTCGCCGGTAAACAAATTACGCGCCACGACGGCGGCTGAGGGCTGGGAGCGTAACCATACGCCCCGTTTACGTACGCCTCCTCTACGTACCGGTGGTGGGGGTCCTGGAGGTGGCGGCATTCCGCTAGATGGCTGCTACCAGCATCCCTTGATGCGAGTCCGGCTGCAGCTGGGTCTGTAGGGGTGGCCCAAAAGGGCAACGATCCGTGGCAACAAATGCCGAGAAAATAAAATGAGAATCGCTTACCACTAAATCCTCCTCGACCCCTAAAAAGGGGGAAACCGTCTACCTTCAAGCGCTGTTTTTGTAGGCGCAAACACGCAGAACACGAACAACACCTAGTCTCGTCTGTGCACGCACGTCCGCCGTCTACAAATACTGTAATTACAGATAAGATAGATAAATACGTAAGTCGAAATAGTAATGACAAAATTAATAAAATTCTTTCTAAAATTGACTGGGAAACATATTTAGGAAACAACGACATAAATAACTCTGTTTATGTTTTTTACGAGCTCTTAAATAATTTCATAGCTGAACAAGTCCCAACCAGAATCGTCTATAATAAAATAAAACACCCAGTATGGTACTCAATGGCGCTGATAAAAAGTATAAAAGAAAAGAAAAAATACCACACATGGTGGAAAAAATGGCAATTATTTTGATTATGCAACTTTTAAATGGCTTCGTGAGATGTAAAAAAGAGTAGAGAAAGAGTGTCACAGTCATTACATCAGTAATGTTGAAACTCGTATCTGTGAAAACAGTAAACAGTTCTGGTCTTATATTAAATCTAAGAATAAATCCCAGGACATTCCTGATAAAATGTTTTTAGGTGACAGCGTAACTAGTGATCGAACAGATATAGCTGAACTTTTTAGTAAACACTTTAATTCTGTATTTGAACGAGATACAAGCTCCAATCATTTCATCGGCTATGATCATGAACACAAAAATCAAATTTACCTTAAGCTTATTTTTTATTTCCAAAGACATTGTTCATAAATACCTCAAAAATATAGATGTTATGATATATAGAAATATCCTTAGAAAGACCTAGATAGACTTTGTGATTATTGTAAAACAAATCAATTTCACCTTAACATTTAACATAGAAATATTTTACATAGAAATATATCTCTCAGATCCCTTCCTCTCTCTCTCTCTCAATTCAAAAGTCAGATTCAAAAACTTATAACTCATCTATTTTAATTTTTATTTGATTCCTTTTTTGTACATGTTATCCTGCTATATGTATTAGTATAATTTGTGGAAACTTTACTGGTTTATGTGTTTTTTATATGTATGATTTTATAATTTAATGTTAATACTCTCTGTTTACCTAAATAAATAAATAAAAATAAATCACAAGATATGTATATGGATTACCACATTTTTGCAACAAATTCTTTATTTCGTCATAGTTTTCGTTTTGTAGCAAAGTAAGAGTCTTAATATAATTGTAATTATGACAAGGCAAAGAGTAAATATTTAAGTGTTTATTTACCCCCACACATCCAAAACCCCACCAAAGCCAGGCAACCAAAGGCAGATTGCACATGGTGCATATCCCCTGGTAGCTCATCGCCACCAACAACTATAAAGTTAACAACAAAGTCATAACATTATTACCTAGCTTGGTATTTAGACTTCTCCTTTAACTAATCAAACGTTATTTTGTCATTTAAATATTCATCTACATTATAATATGCTTTCTTATATAGCAGATATTGGAACTATTTCTCACATAAGTTGGTTAATTTTTACAGATAACTTGTTATAAAATTTTACATCGCTTTCCATAAATGATTTGTAGACTTAAGGAAGCCTAGTTCAGCTATGACAACTTTAAACTGCTGTTCGTCGCTCAGCTTGTGCAGAATTAATGTTGCCTTCACACCGATGAGCTAGAACCTGGGCTGGTCCATCTAGAATTCCGGTATCGAAACTGTTAACGGTATTGCTGCTGGTTTTCACTGCTTGTTTCACTGTCGTACGTACTGCTATTTTCTCTATATTTGCTTGTTTACTGCTTGACTCTTACCGTAATGCAGGTGAAAGTTGTGTTTTCCTTATGGTCATACTGTTAACGATAGATTTTTCGTCTTCCTGTGCAATGGATCTTTCCTCGCCATCATCATCCTTGTGTATAATACTCTCCAAGTTCAAATTATTTCAAGTGAAAAAGTGTATGTGCTTCAAGAGAGCAATTCCTGTAGACGGCGGACGTGCGTGCACAGACGAGACTAGGTGTTGTTCGTGTTCTGCGTGTTTGCGCCTACAAAAACAGCGCTTGAAGGTAGACGGTTTCCCCCTTTTTAGGGGTCGAGGAGGATTTAGTGGTAAGCGATTCTCATTTTATTTTCTCGGCATTTGTTGCCACGGATCGTTGCCCTTTTGGGCCACCCCTACAGTCCGGCTGCAGCTGCAGATGATGGCGAGGAAAGATCCATTGCACAGGAAGACGAAAAATCTATCGTTAACAGTATGACCATAAGGAAAACACAACTTTCACCTGCATTACGGTAAGAGTCAAGCAGTAAACAAGCAAATATAGAGAAAATAGCAGTACGTACGACAGTGAAACAAGCAGTGAAAACCAGCAGCAATACCGTTAACAGTTTCGATACCGGAATTCTAGATGGACCAGCCCGGGTTCTAGCTCATCGGTGTGAAGGCAACATTAATTCTGCACAAGCTGAGCGACGAACAGCAGTTTAAAGTTGTCATAGCTGAACTAGGCTTCCTTAAGTCTACAAATCATTTATGGAAAGCGATGTAAAATTTTATAACAAGTTATCTGTAAAAATTAACCAACTTATGTGAGAAATAGTTCCAATATCTGCTATATAAGCAAGCATATTATAATGTAGATGAATATTTAAATGACAAAATAACGTTTGATTAGTTAAAGGAGAAGTCTAAATACCAAGCTAGGTAATAATGTTATGACTTTGTTGTTAACTTTATAGTTGTTGGTGGCGATGAGCTACCAGGGGATATGCACCATGTGCAATCTGCCTTTGGTTGCCTGGCTTTGGTGGGGTTTTGGATGTGTGGGGGTAAATAAACACTTAAATATTTACTCTTTGCCTTGTCATAATTACAATTATATTAAGACTCTTACTTTGCTACAAAACGAAAACTATGACGAAATAAAGAATTTGTTGCAAAAATGTGGTAATCCATATACATATCTTGTGATTTATTTTTATTTATTTATTTAGGTAAACAGACAGTATTAACATTAAATTATAAAATCATACATATAAAAAACACATAAACCAGTAAAGTTTCCACAAATTATACTAATACATATAGCAGGATAACATGTACAACAAAGGAATCAAATAAAAATTAAAATAGATGAGTTATAAGTTTTTGAATCTGACTTTTGAATTGAGAGAGAGAGAGAGGAAGGGATCTGAGAGATATATTTCTATGTAAAATATTTCTATGTTAAATGTTAAGGTGAAATTGATTTGTTTTACAATAATCACAAAGTCTATCTAGGTCTTTCTAAGGATATTTCTATATATCATAACATCTATATTTTTGAGGTATTTATGAACAATGTCTTTGGAAATAAAAAATAAGCTTAAGGTGGGTATTTGATTTATGTGTTCATGATCATAGCCGATGAAATGATTGGAGCTTGTATCTCGTTCAAATACAGAATTAAAGTGTTTACTAAAAAGTTCAGCTATATCTGTTCGATCACTAGTTACGCTGTCACCTAAAAACATTTTATCAGGAATGTCCTGGGATTTATTCTTAGATTTAATATAAGACCAGAACTGTTTACTGTTTTCACAGATACGAGTTTCAACATTACTGATGTAATGACTGTGACACTCTTTCTCTACTCTTTTTTACATCTCACGAAGCCATTTAAAAGTTGCATAATCAAAATAATTGCCATTTTTTCCACCATGTGTGGTATTTTTTCTTTTCTTTTATACTTTTTATCAGCGCCATTGAGTACCATACTGGGTGTTTTATTTTATTATAGACGATTCTGGTTGGGACTTGTTCAGCTATGAAATTATTTAAGAGCTCGTAAAAAACATAAACAGAGTTATTTATGTCGTTGTTTCCTAAATATGTTTCCCAGTCAATTTTAGAAAGAATTTTATTAATTTTGTCATTACTATTTCGACTTACGTATTTATCTATCTTATCTGTAATTACAGTATTTGTGTATTAAACTTTACTTTTTCCTAAAATACGTCAAAACGTTAAATACACACACACACACACACCCAACTCAAAACTTTATAAATGTTTATTTTGTACACTACATATATATGATGATTTGTTAAAGTAGGGCGGAATTGCCTTATACAGGTATTGTTACACTTACTAGGCAACCTGAATAACTATTTTGTAAAAACTGTGGATACAAATAAACAATATTTATCATTTAATTATTATTAAAATAGGTTGGAGCATACACAAAATGACATAGTAGGCGCGCTACTCACTTTTAAGCATAAATATAGATACCTTACAATAGTTAGGAGAGTAACGGGGTGGCTAGGAGCGATTCTAATGAAGGTCATCTTAACCTGTATGGTAACCAAGACCTTAAACGAAAATGGGATAGTTCGATTTTGTACACCCTTGCGTATTACAGCAGACCAAGGAAGCTAATTTTTAAAAGTTTTTAGGGATAGAGAGAAACATGTGCATATCCTGAAACTCGAAAGCAAACGAGATTAACGAGCGACCCCACAGGAACCTTAAAAGCAGCATTAATGGCCAAATTAGATGGTAGCAACTGGATGAAAGAATTACCAACAGTATTGTTAGGCTTACGGTCAACACCGAGAAGTGACACAGGTGTTATCGCAACAGAATTAACATACTGACCTTTGCTAAGGTTACCCGGAAATTTTAGTACGTGAAAAATTAAGAAAAATTATTAAAAAAATAAAGACATCATCCCCTATACATAAGGAGTATAGGGCTATTTTTATGCACCATGATCTTTGAAACACTAAATACGTTTTTATCAAGAGGGACGACGTAAGAAAATCATTAGAGAAACCTTCCGAGTGACCATTAGTAGTTCAAGCCAAACATGAGAAGTATTTTGCTATAAAATTAACAGGCAAAACCGCGCGTATTTCCATAGACCGGCTGAAGCCAGCATGCGTTATTAGTGAAGAACCTATTCCATTACAGATAAGTTATAAAAATATAACTAATTATAATAGTAATATCGATAGTAATCACGAAGAAAGTACGAATCAGCAAAAAGTATATATTACAAAAAGTGGCCAAGAAAAAAATACAATTTAAAACTAGCAATTAAAAATAAAAGAAATCACATAGAATTATATTATAACATAACAGGTGTTAAACACGTAATACGTAGATTGAGTACTAAGCTAAATGAATATGTCATTAAACGCACAAAAATGCTTAGACAGCGGAAGCTTATATCACTTTTAGTTTTATGCAGTGAATATGATATAATTTAGTTAAAAGTATGTTTTAATATTTTAACTTATAAATTTTGAGATTATTGCGTTGTAACAGTTGTATGTAACTGATAGAACAAGTATAAAGAGTATTGTAGTCCTTTAACAAGAATAAAAAAAATAAGTAGGACCAAGCGCACACATAGGAGTCACAAATAGTCAAAGTCAAAGTCAAAGTCGAAAGTCAAAATGTTTTATTCAAATAAGGATTTTACAATCACTTTTGAATCGTCAAAGTTATGAAATATTATTTTTTGAAAAGGAAAAGGACCTAAAATTGAGCCCTGAGGGACTCCCATAGTGACTGCTGATTACGGAGAAATTTCGCCGTTGACATCTATATTCTGTACTCTCCTACTCATGTAGGAGGTCAAAAGGTCGAGAGCTTTGCCTCTAATACCATAGTGATGTAGATTCCTGATGAGATTTTCATGTTAGACACAGTCAAATGCCTTAGATAAATCACAAAACACTCCAAGAGCATCATGCGAATCCTCCCAGGCGTTAAATACATTTTTTAATAGTGCCACTCCTGCATCGGCGGTGGAACGACCTTTCATAAAGCCAAACTACTAAGTAGGTCATTAATACAGAAATGGCTTATCATTTGACAAAGTATGATTTTTTCAAAAACTTTACTGAGTACCGTTAGTATTGAAATAGGCCGAAAATTATTAGGGTCTGTTGAACTACCTGATTTAAAAAGAGGTATAACTTTGCTTCGTTTCATCTCATCAGGAAACACACCACTATCAACACAACTATTAAAAATTATTGCTAAGGGTTGTACTATAACATGAATTATTGAGTTTATAGTTTTTACAGAAAGTCCCCAAAGGTCTGTGGTGTTTTTTATTTCTAATATTTTAAATGTATTTATGATATCCGTAGGACTAATGTTTTTAAATACAAAGGGAACTTTACATTTTTGTTTAGTTGTTTTTAAAGGAATATTGCTAAAAAAAATTTCAAAGGCAACTGCTACCTCATAATTTGTTTTTAAACTAGTATTATCTACAATCAACACAAAGTCCTGACAAGAATTCCTAGCTTTACCAGTTTCATTATTTATTATGTTCCATGTCGTTTTTATTTTATTTGTTGAATTTTTTACTTTATGTCTCAGGTGAATTGATTTTGCAACAAGACAGACTTTTTTAAAGGTTTTTGAGTATTTTTTACATATTCCCTAAATATTTGGCTCTTATTATATGTTTTTTCTTTACATAATTCATACAGCTTACGCCTACTTTTAAAAATACCTGCGGTAGCCCATTCACTAAAACTAAAGCGACTGGAAATTAGTTTCTTTTTTGCAGTATTTTATTATACTCTGTAGTAATAGTGTCAAGAACAATATTGTACATTTCATTTGGGTTGCCATTATAAATTAAAGTTTATGCAATAAGTTAGATTAATAAATTTAATTTCCTTTTTAGTAAAACTATTCTTTCTTTCTAAAACCACTAACTGTCCACAATGATTTGAATTGGTTTTATATCAGTAAATATATTGTCGATGCAAGTGGCACTAGATACAGCAATTCTAGTTGGTTCACAAAAGAAATTATTTAAATTAAAAGTCCAAAATAAGGCGAACAATCTGGTGCTTAATGAGCTATTTTCTTAAAAATATGTTTCGCGCATAATTAAAACAATATTTAATAGGGATTGTCTAAGATAAAGTACTAGCATACATCAAACTTAGAAACCACCACCAAAATTTAACTAAAGCTAAAGTGATAAAATGTAAATAGAAAAACAAATATATTGACGTAGAAATTATAATGTTTCTAGTAATGAATTTTATGTTACATAAATATTATTTTTTGTGTTATTTTCAAGAGATATATTTAAAATATATAGGTATATAAAGTTGTTATATATTTTTTTTAATTGGACAGCACGTATCTAAATCAGAAAATAAAATTATAAGCAGAATTGCAAGACTTGACTGCAACCTCCACTATTACATCACTAACAAATATATGCACGTAGCTAAAGAAGAGCACTCACTATTGACTATGTATTGAAGCTGCAATTAATTTATTATTTAGTTACTTCAAACTAGGACTAGTTAGTACAAGCAGTTAGCAAGTAGTAAAAATATATAACAATATTAACTTGTCAGTTAAGTATTATTTAGTTCAACTTGCTCCTGAACAGATAACGACCATTGTCATTACAAACTTCTAGATGCTTGTTTTATATAAAAATAAATATTTTGTTGGTAATAGAACATGAAAAGGTAAATAAAATTAGTGTTTGGAAATTTGGAAACTTCTCTTTCATATAGCTTAGGTTAGTCACTGGGAATACACTCATATCGTGCTTCAGACAAACGAAGCTTGTACCTAATTTTTGAGATTCGCCTTCCCCATTCCCAATACTTCTTATTGCCAAGAACTGGCAATGGGGTTATATTTTCCTATCCCAGGCCTTGTGTTTTACCGCATATTACTTTAAAGCTGGTAATCTACAGCCTGTAAAGATACACTGCCTCGGAAGCAGTGTCGCGGCGATAGGCTCAACCAATAGGTTGGTGAAAAACTCTCCACCACCGTATGGTGTAGGCGTGTATCCAGCTACTAGTGTACCCATTCTGGGGACCGTGAAGATTTACATACATACAATCAAAAATTTTGAAATTTTGTGCTCATGCTATTTAGGTCTGGAATGAGCTAGTTTCTTTTCAAATTGTATAAGTTGGAAGTAAGATGTACAATATTCTTGCTTTTTATGCAACTGCTGTAAAATAAAAGTTCAAGTTAGTAAAAAAAAAATACAAACGAAATGATAACCTCCTCCTTTTTGAAGTCAGTTAAAAAAATTTTGCAAGATTTTGTAAAACCATGGACATGCATATATTATAATCAGTTCTTGCTTTCTTTGTATAGTAAGTCGCAAAAATAGAGTCAAACAACATTTGTATGAAGCAAGCTACAAGGCGTCCGTGGGATGTACAGTTCAACAAACTTTTGATCGGTGGTCAGAAATTGAAACTACAGTCGCTATATAACATTGGTGTAAACTAACATATTAACTAGCAACCATTCACCGGGTCAGAAAAGTTTGTTACACTGTAGGTATAGGTTTGGTGTTTCTTTACAAATTTATTTAAATATGTGATTGATAATTATTATAAAATGTATGGTAATGGCGTTATACTTTTCCCGATACGTTTAACCTCGAAAAAATTTGTTTTGTTGTACAAAATAGGACAATAATTTACAGCATAAGGTATAAAAGGTATAATTTTTTTTTTATATCGATAATATTACTAGCTCCTAATTCGAATCAGTACAATTATCCGGTTACGAGATGATTTTGACTTTCATTACCACTCTACATCGTTGGTGTATTTATTCTTACCTAACCGTAATCACGTCCGAACCAGTTATAATCTAACGACTGAAAAAGGGGGATGTTCTTAAATAAACGAAACGTTTTTAATAAAACTTGAAAATTAAAGATGAAAATTAGCCATGCTAACCATAAGTCGGTCCCCAAAGTGAGTTTATAATTGCCAGTAAAGCACAAAAGCGCAGTCTTCTTCTGTTCGGGCCTCTTCTGGTAACAACTTTAAAAATCTGCTTGATCAAAGTGAAGTCAAAGAATGTGCGTAAGAAATACGAAAGGCCCTGATCATCGTGCTGTGAAAAAAAAGTTAAGTAAATCTTTGGAGTATGTTACTGGTACGGCGGATAATCTTAGGACGCCGTACGTTGTACACGTACAGTCCTCTAATATTTTGTCGTTGTCATTTTTAACCTAAACATTTGTTAGTCCCCACTAAAGAATGGATACTTAGGCCATTGCCAACCGCACTGGCTCAATGCAAATTGGAAGACGTTATCGATTTGGTGGCCACCAAAGCATACAAAATCGTTTAGTCATGTCCTTCTTGACATGGCTGATTAAAATTATAACATATGTTAACCTAAAAAAATTGTTCTTCGTGCTGTATTCATTTGAAGTTACATCCGAATTCCCCTTTTTGACACTTGTTTAATCTGAGCAATCTCGACTTACTTATTATAGGGCTGATTGGCTCGAACCAAATTAATTTAATAATTTTATAAAAAATTTCAGATATTCGCAATAATTCCGATTCTACGGAACCCTAACTTAAAGCGTGTACGACGTGCACTTGGCCAGTTTTTGTCTGGTCCAGCGTCAGATATGGAGCATTACATTCAAGATAAGTGCTCACCAAGATGAATCCAACTATGTAATTCAAACACCATCTACTATTAACAATATTCCAGTTCTATTAAAATTCCTCTTAATTATTTATGTATATTGTTTACTTAGGAATGTTCAAAATTTTCAATGTTTCTGCCGTCACGTCACATCGCCAGCCAAAAGAGTCATAAATAAAATATCGATAATGAACAATGTCGGTAGTGTACGTAGACAACACTAATCACAACCCACGTAAACATTGTTACTAACACTTACGAAATTCATGGTCTTTCATTTACTACTTATTACTTAAGCTGGTCATAGACGTCTCATGGAACGAACTGTAAGCTATCTTAGTACAGATATAGGTACTTTATTAAAAGCAATTTTGCAGCGATGGGCTCACGAAGGATTAAAGTGGTTGGTGAAAAAAGGTTGTCCTCTTCAACGTATATCCAGCCTCTAATTATTTTATTCGAGGCCTTAAAACCATGACATTATATAAGTATACCTACATACATAATAAAAATATTGATGATCAACAATAAGTCCTCAGAGTTATAGAGCGTTGAATTCACTGTCATTTTTGTAAACTCTAAAAAAGGAAAATACAAAAAGTGTTGTATACACAATTGAAATATAAATTGCTTTATTGTTATTGAACAGATTTCGATATTCAATAGATTTCAGTTATAGGCCACTGTTATATTTAAAATGTAACTTAATGCTATATTACCTTCTTTTGTTCTGGGCTTCTTTCAGCATCTTTCACATACAACATGATATACAATAAATTCACAACAGTTAGGATCAGAGATAGACCAAAGCACCCGTAAAAGCCAATTTTCTTTAGTAAAACTCCAGCTATACAACTACCAATAGGGTATCCTACAGTGTAGCAAAAACTAATAACACCCATCCTGAAAGTTCTGGTTTCTTCTGTAGTTATAGTGCTTATATAGGAGTATGAAGCTAACGTATAAACACACCAACCTCCGGATAAACTGTCTATAAGAGCTTCACTTATACTAAGAGCTTTAATATCGGATTTTGTTAGAAAATATGTGTGAACTATATCATTAAATGCTCCTATAAGCTGTCCTGCAACTGCAATTATAAGAAAAACTTTTCTCTTTCCAGTTTTGTCTGACCAAGTACCGATAAAAAGTGACAATATAGCAGGAACAGATGCAATCAAATAAGTTTTCCAGGCTAAAGCTGCTGCGAATAACTTTTGTGTTTCTCGCTCATAATTATTTTGCCTTTCAACATTTTGTAATCTAAGGTCAGAGCAAATTTCATCACTTAAATTTAAGTCAACACGACATGCCTTATCTAGGCATAAATTTTGTGAAGCTAGCATAGTTACCATGGATGTTACTGCAAATATAAACATGCTTGGTTCCACTGTAATATTATTAACCGCATCCTTATATAACCTACGTATATTTTGTTTTGAATTATTTTTATGATCTATTACTATTTTTTCCTTTAAGGGCTTTGCTTCTTCATCTTCCCCCATATTTGAACTATAGTTATTATCTTCCATTTTACAATTTTTTTTTACTTAGGAGATCACTTTAATTTAACACGTAAAAATTTCTTTATTGTTGGTATCACTCTTTCCGGGGTAATATTTATATTATATTAATAACCACGCAAGGCCATAAAACGCGACTGTGGTTAGTAACCGCGAAACAGTATTTAAGATACAAATATGTAAATTCGAGTTCTATTTTATTTTCCTTTTATAATACAAAAAAAAAAACATAATATATGTACAAGAACGTTTGTTAAGGTACAGGTAAGTTATATCACATGAAAGTGAAGTTCTTGTGGAAGTTTTATTGCGGTATGGCAATTTGACTGCCTTAGTGGCACTGTTAGGAGAGCTGAACCAAGGAAATCGAAACCAACACAAAGTAGTACAAACATTTCTGTTATAAGCATAGTTGGTTGTGTCGAGTCTGGGTGTTTTCTACGTAATAGCTTATTATTAAAAAGTTTATGAGTATTTGTATTAACTAGATGTGAGATATTATAAAATATATATATGTGTTAATTGTATTTAATTAATCAGCTGATAGGACATTGGCCTTTAACAAGAAATTAATTGTATCACCTAAAAGAAGAAAATTTCAAGAAGTCATTTTGATAAAACTGTTCATTAACTTGCAACCCAGTACATGTAAAAAAGCAAAGTGTTCAATTTACATAAACAAGTTAATTCATATTTATCTATTAATAATCTGCTTTCATCGGTTGATCATTTTTTTCTGTTATTGCTATAGAATGACGAATAGAACTTAATGCAGTATAGCCATTTGCCACCGCTTTTTGGAGTCGATCTCGCGGCGACGTCGACAGTTCGTCGCGGGAGCAAGGTCACTGGCGTATATCATTGTCTTAAAACACACAAGCGACGACGGCTGTTTCGCTGGGCGGCCCTGTACACACAGGCGGATTTTAAAAATTTCTCTGCCAATTTTAATTTGTAATAAAATTTCATTGCCTCAGCCCTTTTTTTTGTCACAACAGTGGCAAAGCTATACCTAAAAGAACCCTAGGCCATTGTCTACCCTGCCGGCCCTGTGCAAAATGGCAAACATTTCCCGTCGCTGCTTTTCTTCGCCTATCGTTTACGATAAACTGAGCGACTAGCTGCTTGTTAAAGTGTCGTTCGTTACTTAATTTATTGATTGTTCGAGTTGCTCATTTATTTGTTAATATGTGTCAATGTTGGCCTATGTTGCCACTGAAAAAAATAAAAACAAAAATATCACCCTAATTATTTTAAAAAACGAGATGTATGTGGCGGGCCTCGACGTAAACAAATGGTACTTTATTAATATATACTAATGGTATTAACCTTTTTGTTATCAAGATTTTATACCGGTCTTATGACAACACGTTTTTACATTATTTTCAACATCAAGGCAAGACTTGGTCGCCTCATGTAAATAAAGTAATCTGAAAAGTTTACGTTGCGTTTCATCTTTTTGCAGTTTTTGAAAATAATTAAAATTACTCCCATCTGATTTCTCCGGAATATTCGCAGCCTAACGCTACTCTTTGAATTGGCCTAAAGTTGGACACGAACTCCATGGCGAAAAACTAAAAAATATTTTATTTTAAGTGGAATAGGCTTCGCTATGGGAGCTATACATTATCGAAGTCTAATTCGTTCTAACCGCACTATCAGAATCCTTAAAAAAAAAATTAAAAAAAAGTATTTCTTTTCAATCACAATTTCATGTAATATTATTATATTATATAATAGGGTTAAAAATAAAATTAATATCAATGTTTGTATATATGTGGGCATATATTTATCTACCTATCTATGTATCAATATTTAAGTATTTGTTTTAGTGGCTTGGAACAGAAATTGATACCTTGTAGAGAATATTAGGGCAGTCCCCTGATCCACTGAATATTTGTGACTAGCAATATCAGCAATATGTCGACGCTGGCTTCATAGTCATGATCGTATGTGGCACATTTAAAAGAGAGGTAGGTACGAAACGCTTTTGTATAACACGATTCGAATAAGTTAATTAAGAAAATTAGTAAATTATTTGATTTTGTATTTTGATATTCCTCTATGACTTCGGTATTAAGACATAGACGGACATAGGCAGTTCTCTATTTAGCATCACTACACAGACAATTACAAGACAAGCATCTACAAAACATTGGCAGCTACACACTAAACGAAACACAAAACAAACACGAATAGGCAAATACAATATAGGAGTAGCGGTGCATATTGTCGTGCGATGCGATGACAAAAAAGCATCAACTGGTGCAGCGGTGAGGCGACCATGGCGCAGATTTTCAGCGGAGCCCCAAGACAGACACGAATCCAGTGAGGTGAAAGGCAAGGTATAATCTTAATTTTAACATAATATAATTAGAGGGTATATTAATGTAATTTTACAATAAGTCTATAGAGTAATATTAGTTATAAATTTATTTTAAATTAAATTCGTCAGTATAATAGATATTATGTGTATGGTTAAAATAAAATTTAACATTACTTAATTTTGAATTAATTATAATTATTATTTTAATTCATAATTATTGAGAAGAGAAAAAAATATAAAAAATATCATAACATTATTAAAATTAGTGAATAAAAAAAAAGAAATAAGGGACAGTAGGCAAAAGATTTCAAGGATTAATTTGTGCAGATGCGATCGAATCAGTTTTTGTTTTTGAATGCGTAATAAATATTCTTTAAAATTAAATTTGAAAGCAGCAATTGAATTTAGGATACGGATAGGTGGAGGAATATCTTTCCAACATTTCGTTGCCGCGGATTGAAAACTACCTGTAAATCCTGTGGTTCTATGATGTGGCACTTTCATACGATAACTGGCTGCTCTAATGTTGTATGGATTGTCATCGCGACACCGCTTAAGCTATTCAAAAAGGTACGCTGGATTTTGGTATTTTAACGCCTTCAAATAATAATGTGGCCAATGTAAGTGTCTACGCTCGTTCATTTTAAACATGTTTGCCAAATTAAGGTAAGGTTTCACATGTGTGCGAGGTAGTATCAGCATAATGGAATCTGGACAAAACCATCTAACTATTTCGGTGTGATCGCGGAAGTTCAAACGCCCATCCAGGGTAACACCGAGATATTTGGCTTTTGGCAAGGAATACCATGGCCAAAGAGTGAGAGGGAAGATGGTCTCGGAGGCGGGCCAGCGGTAAAAAGAACGGAAGAGATTTTGTCGGGATCCACTTAAATTTTTCATTTCTGAAACCATTCGCCTAGGGCGTTGATTGCGGATTGGACTCTCCTAGTGATCTGACTCACTTGCCTGTGAGTAATATGAATATCGGTATCGTCCGCGAAGAGGGCTGATTGGGTACCTTACGTTTTAGGGATGTTGTTTGTGTACATAAGGTACAAGATAGGAGAGGGCACGGACCCTTGCGGGACACCTTATTGTATAGGACGAGGGGAAGAGAGGGCGCCTTTGACTCTATAGCGAAAGCTGCGGTTCGAAAAGAAGTCTCGTATGATGAGTACAAGGCGGTCTGGCAACTGATAGTTGTACAGTTTATAAATTAAGCCGTTGTGGCAGACCTTGTCAAAGAATTTCGCTACATCAAAAAAAGACAACGCCCGTGTGACGGAGCTTATTTTATACTGGTTGGAAGTCAGCGAGGATGTGTTCTGTAATACGGAGGACTAGGTGGACGCACGAGTGTTTGGCGCGGAAGCAGAACTACTTGTTGGCTAGCAACATTAAATTTTAGTTCTTTTTCGTATGATAAGTATAGCAGCACCTTTTTTTTTTGTTTCTTCTATAATAATACGTTCGTAGAAATACCGCAAAGTTGCATTAACATCTTCAATAAATTTACCACTGCCGTTATAATTTAAATCCAAGCTGTCCTACAGACCATTGCGCTACATGGTCTTTCGCAGCAGAGTCGATTTGGAGATCGGCGCAAAAACACTAACACGCGTTTTGCTGCAACCAAACCACACCGGTAGTCTTCGCTAGCTGTTTCAAGAAAGTAGCAAAAATTTACGGATTAAAATTTAATTTACGGAGCAAGTAAAACGGGAACGTCGGATACCAAACATCCGCTATCATCATCATCGGAAAATTTATCGTCCAACTTGTATGGTAATAGTGACAAGTGAGTGACGCTCGACGTCGTCATTTTGTTGAGCTCAGCTGTGCAATCAGTAAACTCAAGCGGGAAATATTTGTAAGAAACCAAGAAGATAGTTACAGAAAATTCATCCAATTGACGTTGTCGTCGCAACGAGTGAAGCATATACCGACCAATCACCGTACCAGTGTTTGACGTTTCCTCGACGTCCATTTGTTTCGTTCATCATACGTCTCTTTCGCACACATTAGTAAGTGACATGACATCCTTTAATTTCAATACGCTTACGGAATGCGTTCACCATTTTGTATTCACATGTGAATTGACGGACTTACGAAAGTAATTAGAGACATTCAAATTATTTATTAAAAATTACACTTTTAAGTTTATTATATTTCTAAACTTGTGAGTTTGATCAACATAGAGGAAGAAAGTTTGCAACTCAAACAGCTTCGCGCTGCACGAGGTTATTGTAAAACCTCGATAACTCGACTTCATCAGTTCGTTTCTATTAAAGAGAATCTTCAAAACAGCCTCTTTGAGGTACTTACGGCAAAGCTCATGTGTTGTGTGTTGTGAAAGAATATGCAGAATATGAGCAGCACAGTAAAGCAATACTCACGATGGAGCCAGACGACAAGGAAGTCATCGGAGAATGCGAAGACAAATATTTCTATGCGATTGCCATTCTTAATTCCGAAATTTATAAGCGACAGCCGTTACCAACACTTTCTCCATCTACTCCAACCTCTCAAGTAGCAAAAGTTAATTTACCACTTATCAATATCAAGATATTTGATGGTAAGTTCACAGAAAACATACCTACTGTATCTCTAATTACTGTATCTCTTGGCAGATCTAGTTCTTTAGCGGGCTATATAATTATTATGGCTGGTATAATCTAAGTTCCCACTTCTACTTTTATAGAAGATTTATCTTTACGTAGCTGAAAATGTCCTAGAAACAAGGTTCGTTAATATATTCCTTCCTACTGAGGTGATTGAGATTTTTTTCTACCATAAATTTCTAACCAGCAAAAGCGGGCCCGTCATTTGGATGTTTTAACATTAATTTAGATATTTTACAACCTAAAGGATTTCACAACGAACATACAATATTTTTACTGTAACTTTTAATATAAAAGTATTTACAAACCAGTAATGGTGGTACAGTCTGGCTGTAGTTTAACCCCACGTGGTAGCTTCTAGTGACCCACAAGCGTAGACTATAGTTTCCTCCTTCTCAGGCAGCGTTTCGACAATTTAAACAACTAACCCCTCTCTAACAAGCTTCTCACCCCACATTTCAGACCCCACCTTCCTGTTTTATATTCCGGACGGATGTCCGGCCATAATTAATTTTAACAAAGAAAAAAGAATATCTTTTAAGTATAATACTAGTTATGTTGGTTGGGGTACTATTATAGAGTCCTAGATTAATATGAACGGTCTAGATAAAACGGCCTAATAATCCTAAACTAATAGAATATTAATATTATGTTCTAAGTGTTCGTAAGGTTCTAACAAACCCCGGGTAATTTCAAATAAACCTAACATGTCATACCATTATACGGAATACGTGAAAACCAAGACAACTACCTTTTATCATTGTTAGAATTTATATTGTGCGTGGCTACCCTAATGGGTGTTTATTATAAGAGTTCTTATAACCCACTAACTTAAACTTACGCGGTTATACTTAACATTATAGAATTTCCAATAACAGTAGCATAACTATTTAACTAAGGCAATAAAATAAATAAGAAAAGAAAACCGCGGATTACAAAACAACTTCTATCTAGAGGGCCTCCGATTTATTTTACGTTTAATTTTCCGTAAAGCAAGTAAAATTTTAAACCCCGCCAGAGGTTCGGGGAGGAGTCGCTGAAAAAAGTGCTCTATACAAACGTTGCTGCCGACGATGTACTCTATCGATTTCTATCATCAAAATATACGCTTATGGGGACACCATAAAGGGCTTCATGAAAATGAAACCAAAAAAACAAAAATTCATTCATTTCAGGTAATTTTTCCCCTTGCGCCCCCTTTTAGTTACTCTGACCGCATGACTTCAAGATTCCAGCTTTCAATTAACAGTGTAATAAGTGCAAACGGTTTGGACACCATTCAAAGCTGTGCCGCAACAAAGTTCAGAATGTTAGTAAAACTAATTTTGAGTTGGATACTGACTCTGATGACTCTATAGTGCTAGGAACTGTTTATGTTGGAAGTGTAACATCTAACTTGTTTGAGTCCTTACAAATAAATAACAAAATTATTAGACACTGGGTCCGATTGTGATGTGTTGTTGTGATGTTGTTACAAAATTAAAATTGTTACATGAAATCAATACAGTTAATGTCAACTTACATAACTATGATGGTTCCAAATTAAAATGTATAGGGCTTATCAAGTTAAAGTGCAAACTGGTAAATAACAAAACAGTTAAAATAAAATTTTATGTTGTAGAAGGAGATTGCATTCCAGTGTTGGGACATTTAACAATTATGTCCCTAAAATTAATAGAAAGAAAATTTTTGCGCAATATTGATACAAGTCATAGTAATTATCAATACATGTTAAAGAAATTTGATACTTTGTTTGATGACAGCAAAATAAGTTTGTTAAATGGTTTAGTATATGACATTAAGTTAAAGTGTTCAGTAGGTAAAATTGAATCTAGGGGTGTACCAGTGTCTATGCATAAATTGCTTAAAAAGAGTTGTTAAAAATGGAAAGATTGGACATAATATAAAAAGTAACAGTACCAACTGATTTTGAGAGTGTGATAGACTTACGGTATCGAACGCTTTTTTTAAATCAATGAATACGCCCAGCACTAATTGTTTTGTATCAATATTTGTTTTAATTTTTGTAACAAGATCTATAGTAGCCGACAGCGTGTTAGATTTAGGCCGAAAACCATACTGTTTCTTACAAAGAAATTTTTGTGATACAAGATATTTTTCAAGACGATCATATAATATTCTTTCAAAAATTTTGGATAAAATTGGAAGGACTGATATTGGGCGATAGTTCCCAGGGTCTGTACTTTTAAACTATCGGCGAATATTCCTAGGCTCAAACATTTATTGATACAATTTGCGAGATTGTCACTAATGAGCTCTTTTAGACATTTAAATCTTTTGTCGTTGGTGCTAAAGAGGAAAGTGAGTACGGATTGGTATTGTGTGAATCTATTATAAGAATGTTTTTTAGGTATTTGACATGCAAATTTAACAATAGATGAAAAAAAACCATTAAAAGCATTACAAATTAATTTCTCATCACTTATAAAGGAATCCTGAGAAATTTGGAGTTTACTAGGTGCTGGAACATCTTTAACTTTATTGTCACATACACTGTTTATAAGGGTCCACATTTTTTTTGGTTTCTTTTTGCAGTCCCCAAATACTTTGTGGTAGTAATGCTTTTTTGTTTCCTGGATGTTAACAGCTACTTCATTTCGTCTTTTTAAAATGAAGATGTTAAAATCATTTTTCAGTCGGTTTGGTATTTCAGATGTGTTGTACTCAGGTAACGGTACCAGTTTCTCTAGTTCTAAATTTAAAATTTTTACTGAAGAATGGAACTTTATTCATAAAACTAGTACCCCTTTGTTTCCACAGTCTAATGGGTTAGCAGAACGCTATATACAAACCGTTAAAAGTATGTTTAAAAAAATAAAAAAGCAGATTATGAGGGTAGGGATAAGTATCTGGCCTTACTAGAATATAGAAATACCCTTATCTCTTCAGAATTCAAAGATAAATCCCTATCAGAGCTGTTAATGGGACGCAGAATTAAAGGATTGCTACCCTATTTTGTTGAAGACAGTCAGGAAAATCAGGATATAATTTTTACTTATTCACAGTTTGTGTGTGTGTGAGAGTGCCTGTGCGTGTGCGTGTGCGTATACGTGTGCGTGTGCGTGTGCGTGTGCGTATACGTGTGCGTGTGCATGTGCGTGTGCGTGTGCGTGTGCGTGTGCGTGTGTGGTAGTGCAGAAAAGATGTGAGGATCCTTTTTAAGTAACTTTTTCCAGTAATTCTTCAGTGCTATTATAGTCTAGAACTGGCAGAAAATTGGTTACTGTTAATTTGCATTTAACACTTTTAGGAAAAAATTGTAACTGATTTACTTATCCTATTATATAAAAAAAAGCAAAAGATGTTTTGAAAGTGAGAATTTTACATACTCCGTCTATACTACGCGTTTACGATCAAAAGGACGTGAGAAATGCTGCTTTAAGATTACCTTTATAACGTATAATTGTCGAACGCTTAAAACTTGCATTTCTTTACATAATTCTGTAGGGAACGTATACAGACGTGACGAGCTAACCTTAAGTATAGCCCTTTGGGCTCTTTCAAGATGTAGTAAATAGGATCAACTGTAACGCCCCCCCTTCCTCACTACAAAAATATAAATATATAATAAAATAAAATGTTCTATGCAACCTCGCAGCCCACTATTACTCAACAAGAGAAATCAAAAGAATCTAATAATATGACGTAGATAATTACTCTCGTATTCTCGTTGGAGAAAGTACCAGCTGAGAGAATCCATAGGTCAGAGCAAATTCATGAGCAGATATCCCAGCATAGTTATTGGTTCGAGAACTGAGCCACTCGCGATGGTGGGCGTTAAAGTCTCCCAAAATAACTAGTTCTGCTGTGGGATATTGCTCTAGAACTATGTCAGTCGTCAAACTCAGGTGCGTGAAGAGTCGAGTTACGTCCGTGTCACCGCTATGAGACCTGTATAGGCACGCATAGATACGAGTGTGGCCGTAATCTACGCGCACCCACAATATCAACAGGTCCCTGTCTTCAAGGCTATGAAGGCGGCGACAGCAGATATCCTCCCGGACGAATACATACATACATACACCGGCACGACTCATAAAATTGTGTTTGAGTTTGTAGCCGGGATAGTGAAGGTATGATGTGTCGGCCGGGCAAGATATCTGCGTCTCCGTTAGAAAAAGAATGGTCGGCTGCGCAGTTTCGAGATGGTGGTGGACTGCGTTAAGATTTACGTGAATACCCCTGATGTTGCAAAAATCCACATTATATGTGGATGGAATAGCCGCTGTACAAACTCTTTTCTTTTTCGTTCTCATAGCCATAATATATAAAAAAAGTTACTTAGACTAAGGATGAGGATTCACTGCACAGACAGCTTAGAGGACAAAAGGTGCGGTTCTAAGACTGCCGAAGCTCGCCACAGATGATACGGTTGCTGGCACGGCGGGCGGAAGGGCCCCTGATCCCCCTCTGTTGTAGTAGCCGGGTCCACTCCGGTCTCCTTCTCCGGCACGACTACCACTTCAGATACTTTACACAGGCTGGCGGATCAGCCTCCCAGGGCGGAGATTAAGTGTTCCCTGGGTTCGGGATCCCGTTTAACCTGCGGGCGGCCAGCGGTCAGCCGTTTCATCAGGTCTCCCTGACCGCCGAACCAGCACGCCGCGTCTACGCCGAACATGACAGCAACAAGCACCGCCGGTCCTCCGCTGTCCGCGCAGCGAATCCTCAAAGAGCTCTGGCAACCTTACTCACCGCCAGGAACACAACACTACTCAATGTTAGTGTTATTATGGCCGCGGTTTTCAGTAAGGTGGAGGTACTCCCCAGTTCGGGCCGCTCATTCGAGCAAGTACTCGCTATGCCCTGTTTTAGTTGATAGGGTGGCTTATTCAAGCGAGTACTTGCAGTGCCCTACCTCTCTTAAAAATCCTTCCTACTTACCTTCTTCATCTCAGTACAAAATATCACCAAAATCATCAAAAACTAAAATTTACGTACTAGGGCTGCATAAACAAGAGCTAGTATTTCCAAATCCCCAGGTAATCCACTTCTTTGCGAATGTTACCAGCCCAAAATAAAATATGTGAAAAATTACAAGTAGGTAAGTAATTGCGTTATGTGTAAAGGTATGATACTTCTTTTATAAAGTATTTTTTTTAATGTACCTAAATTGTTAAGTAATTAAGAAGATTTCTAGATTATTTGCGTCCATCACAGGTAATGCTTGCATTCAACACGCCGGTGCTGCAAATCTAGCACCTAATCTACTCCATCGCCAGAGAGTTTATGGTTTGCCAAAATTTGATATTTTAATATGTCGTTTGACATCACATCTAAGCGTTTATTTCCTAGTCTTGTTCTGTGTTTGAAATATTTAGGATAGACATACACAACTAACCTTCACCTAATCAAGCCAAGCATAAAAAACACCCATGAAACTACTTGTGAAGTCAGTTTAAGCGTGCTCACACGTGAAAAAAATACCAATTTAATGCATTAAAAAATAGTGTAGCTTCATATTATTGTTATTTTATTATGATTTTATGTCATTTTTGTTTTTTAGCATGTCTTTTCCCAGCTTCTGAATTTTTTTGATTTTGGACGATCGACATATGCTCAATTTGCAGCGCTGAACAAATCATGTAGTCTGGTCGAGAAGTGAGTTTTCTGCGAAAAATAGTTAGAACAAATTAAAAAATATGGGGTTTGGTTTTTTGGATTCAGAATTTTATTCTGAAAAAGGGTAATTTTGGAATTTTTTTGCTATTAAATATTGCAATTGTTATTAACAAAAAACGAAGAGAGAAAAAGGTGGTCTCCGTTTTTTAACAATAACTTCAAAAATATTAAAAAAAGCTCCATTTTGAAAATAGATTCTAAAATAGGAGAAAATTTCATAAAAAAAGTCTTGACTCCCAAAATTGTAGTGCCATTATTTATAATTTTAATTTAACGTTGAAAATAGCGTTCCGCGCGGCAGTTTCAACGTTGTGACGTCGCCGCCAAACAAACTAAGCGTCAGTAAATATTTTTTTTATAATATTTATTATCAATATAAAAATTTGAATAAATTATAGTATCACTTAGACACTTGAAGAAATACAATCCAGTTTACAAAAAAATTTTAACTTGATTTTTGTTTAACTTATCCAATTGTTAATTAAGTTATTTTTCATGAACTTAAGATAACATAAAATCTATCATAAACTTTTAAATAATTTAGCTAAAAATCTTTTTCCTCTTGGAGCTTACTCTGATATACTCAATAAACAAGATTCCGGTATAAAAAATTATTAAAGTTTTTTTATTTGTTTATAATGATTTTTCTAAGTTAACAAAAAATGATAAATCTGGAAAATGTAGTTAAAAAAATTTTTTTTACGATACCTTTGATTTTCACTGTTTTTGTATCTATTTTTTACATTTCACTGCTTAGTTGAAAAATTTTTTACATCATTTGTTCAAAAATTTTTTATAAACAAATAGGCAAATTTAATATTTTTAAAATTGTTTTTTGACCTTATATTGTCAAAGTGGAATAATGATTTTTAGAAAAAAAAAAATTCTTTAAAAAAATTTTTAATTGTTTTTTTCATTTATCTGACCTATAAATTATTAATTAAGAAATCGGTTTTTTTCTAAAAATCATAATTTCTCATTTTAAATAGAATTTAAAAAAATAATTTTTTTTCAACAATATTTTCATTGTTTACTTTATAAACAATTTGTTATAAACAAATTGTGACTTTTATATAATTTTTTTTTCGTTACTGAGAAATTTTTTAAATATAGTTATGTACATCAAAGTAGTGAAAAAAAAATTTCTATATTTTTTAAAAATTTAAAATTTTAAAAATTATTTTCACTTCTTTGATGTCCATAACTATATTTATAATTTTTCTCAGTAACGAAAAAAAAATTATATAAAAGTCACAATTTGTTTATAACAAATTGTTTATAAAGTAAACAATGAAAATATTGTTAAATTTTTTTTTTTTTTTAATTCTATTTAAAATAAGAAATTATGATTTTTAGAAAAAAAACCGATTTCTTAATTAATAATTTATAGGTCAGAAAAATGAAAAAAACGGTTATTAACAATTAATAATTTTTTTTTCTAATAATCATTATTCCACTTTGACAATATAATGGCAAAAAAATAATTTTAAAAATATTAAATTTGCCTATTTGTTTATAAAATTTTTTTAAACAAATGATGTCAAAAATTTTTCAACTAAGCAATGAAATGTAAAAAATAGATACAAAAACAGTGAAAATCAAAGGTATCGTAAAAAAAAAAATTTTAACTACATTTCCCAGATTTTTCATTTTTTGTTAACTTAGAAAAATCATTATAAACAAACAAAAAAACTTTAATAATTTTTTATACCGGAATCTTGTTTATTGAGTATATCAGAGTAAGCTCCAAGAGGAAAAAGATTTTTAGCGAAATTATTTAAAAGTTTATGATAGATTTTATGTTATCTTAAGTTCATAAAAAATAACTTAATTAACAATTGGATAAGTTAAACAAAAATCAAGTTAAAATTTTTTTGTAAACTGGATTGTATTTCTTCAAGTGTCTAAGTGATACTATAATTTATTCAAATTTTTATATTGATAATAAATATTATAAAAAAATTATTTTCTGACGCTTAGTTTGTTTGGCGGCGACGTCACACCGTTGAAACTGCCGCGCGGAACGCTATTTTCAACGTTAAATCAAAATTATAAATAATGGCACTACAATTTCGGGAGTCGAGACTTTTTTTATGAAATTTTCTCCTCTTTTAGAATCTATTTTCAAAATGGAGCTTTTTTTAATATTTTTGAAGTTATTGTTAAAAAACGGAGACCACCTTTTTCTCTCTTCGTTTTTTGTTAATAACATTTGCAATATTTAATAGCAAAAAAATTCCAAAATTCCCCTTTTCAGAATAAAATTCTGAATCCAAAAAACCAAACCCCATATTTTTAAATTTGTTCTAACTTTTTTTCGCAGAAAACTCACTTTTCGACCAGACTAATGTAACTTATCTGTTAATTAAATCTAGCGCATGAGCAAAAAAAAAACCTATGTGTTTATTAATGCACCCTACGAAATATTTTTAAAATATTTGGCAAGTAAATGAAATACCTACTAGTCGTTTATTGTTATTTGACATTTCAATTTCATAAAAAATTTAGGGGAAGTACTGGAGTAATCAGTAGTGTTTTAAAAAAAGCTTTTACGTATAGGTATTTTTTTAAATCTATCAATGAAATACAAAATAACCAAGTATGCCAACACCTTTTTAGCCCGGGCGGCGCTACAGATCTCTTTGAAAATGCCGATAATCGAATTAAATCTGGCCAGTAGTGGACCATGTCTGAGTGTCAGACAGTGTTTACTGATGTGATTTTTCTCCGCCGATGCGGTGGTTTAGTCCGTGAAGACAGCCACTGGAGAGTATCGGAGACTGTCGTAAGAGATTAACAGCACCCGTTTTGTAGTTTCTCTATCAAAAGACGCAGGAATTGCTGCATAGTGACTGTGAACCTCGTATGCAGTTCGGTAGCCGTATCTGTAGCCTTTGTGTAGTGTTGAGTTCAGTGGATTTGCTCTTTTTGCGATCGTCATGTGAGGGGTGTGAGATGCGTCTAGCAGGAGAAGAAAGAGTCTGTAAGTTATTTGTTAGTTTTAATACCTTGCATTTTCACGCGACCCGCGCACGAATACGCAAAGTAGGTACTAGGCTCTCAAGATACAGAAGAGATTTTTATGTGGTGGCGCGTAAGTCATATTTGATTAAAGTAAGGTTGTGCAAAAAATAAAGTGAGAAAAATATTGATATAGTTTGTATGGAAATTAGTCAATTTACATAGTTCACAATTTCCAACTTCTGACATCGGCACAGTATTCATATGATACATGGTGCACATGAACGTAACAGGAGTATACACAATTTACCAAACACTTTGTATATATTTCTTTGCTCAGAGAGCAAGCATCTCTATTTAGCGAGATTATAACAATGCGATTTTTGCCACCCTACCACCATCTACGCAGGCAAACACTTTTTGATTATTAGGTATTTTAATTTACCTACGTTTAATTATTTAGCATTATGTCGTTACTTAATTGCAATTAAATTAAAATACATCTTTATATAGCTTCAAAATATCAAGAATTCAGAGGTAATTGAGTTTCTTCTTGTGTTTTAGAATTCTTTAGTGATTTTCTGTGTTCATAAAACATCCACCTGCAAAAGAAAAGAAATATAGAAATATTATGTTGGTAAACAAAAAAAAATGGTTTAGTTTATTATAATTTGGTATGTGCGTATATTACTCTAATGGTCAACACGTAATGTAAGCCCATAAGAGTGATACTTTTAGAGTTTCGCAGCGAAAAATGGATACTTTTAGAGTTTTTATACGTATGCTTTTAGTCAAATTATCCCACGAAAACCTCATATTATTTTTTTAAAGCTGAAAAAGTAGATGAATATCATCTAATATAACGTTTTGTTTTTAAAAATTTTAATGGTGGCCTCAACCCAAAAAAAAATTCTAAAAGTTTATAAAGAAAACGCGTATCGAGGTTCTCGTACCTAAAAAGGGGGAGAAATGTAAAGAATACTTTATATCCTTATCAAGAGTTCCCTCGGCAACAGTTTTTTCATCGGCGAAATCAAGGTAATATCCCTTGAATTTGCAATGGTAAATCGCGGCAAATTTACTATTAGCAAATAGGTGGCTGGAGTGATAAAAATTGTCAATTTTTTTTGTTACAGTTAATCAAGGGGTTTCCGGTGGAAATCCCACGGAGACAGTTTTACACGCGGGTGACGCCGCAGGCAATGACTTGTTACTTTGATAAAATTCTGAAGCAAAATGGTTATGGTAACTTCTATCATGACTATGCTATTAGCACGTATAACACGTTCACAAGTTATTTGCAAAACAATTTGGCAAGGGGTTAGATCTTGCTACCCAAAAGTACACTATTTCTTTTTTTTTCGATCTGTAGTATTTGACTCTTTTTTCTTAGAAAACAATTACCTACTACTATATCTATGTGTATTAAAATTTTGATATGTATTTTGTATACGCGCAAAAAAAAATTAAATACAAAAACATAACCTAACTACTTACAATAATCTATATCTATACACTAATACTTACATAGAGAGAAAGAGTATACTTTGCAAGTTTCTTTATGTGTAATCTCCGAAACCACTGTGCATATGTACAAAATTTTAGACGGACATAGACTGTATATTATGTATTTACAATTTGTAAAATAACGTTCGCCGGGCAAGCTAGTAACAAATAAAGCAATGCTTACGAAAACACGGCAATTGCTGGAAGGGTCAAACTAGTGCCAACAAGGAACACAGCTCCGGGTAGCAGCTCCATGGTCGCGATGTAAACGTTTGTATACAAATGAACATAAATAAGAGGCGTTAAATTTTCCATCCAACCGAACATTGAGTTTGCCTTTCCTAAACAAATTAATATACAGGTAGCGACATGTTTATAGAGATATGGTGAAAATAGCTTACGGCTAAGTTAAATTTGTTTCTCGGTATTATCTCTATGGAGATATGCTAAGTTGAACATCGTGGGGCGTGTTCAGACATTGAATGGATGACCGATCAACTGGATTTTTTTCTGAGCTCATTCGTGGTTCGGAGAGCAGCTCAAACCGTCTCGGTCCTGCCTGTTGTCATTTAGTAGTAGCATCGTAGTAGTCGTTAAGCGAAGATAAGGGAAAACTCTGTTACTTAACATTTTTTTTATAAAGGAGTTTGATTCCTAGATAAACAAAAGCCAAAGGTAAAAATTACATGGATTACAAAGTTGCTATAAGTAATTTTGCAATATTGCGTACACACTTTGAATTTGCATCACAATAGAACCTTAAAAGCTTTGTTTATCTGAATCAAATATTTAAAGTTAATTTTGAACACATAAGAAAGCAATTTTTAACTTTTTATAAGTTAAGTAACTATTTGTTTTATTATCATCTCATAAGATATTTATAATGTATAATTATTAACATCCAATTCTCAAAAATTGTAATCAATAACCACTTAGACATAAGGCGAACTCACGTTCCTGCTATTGAAAACGAGATAAGAAATATTATCAACAGTAAAATTGTAAATCAAACCACAACGGTTTTGATAATAAAGTATTCCACAGCCACAACTCAGCTCATCAATTATGTATGAAGGCAGCAGTAAAACGTAACGCATTCTTAGAAAAAATATCAATAAAAAATATCTGTAACCACATGTTAGTTTTAAAATTCACACATCGTGTTTGCCGTCTCCTGGAATCCACACTTGATTCGCAAACAGAAATACTGCGACACCACACTGAGCGATATGGAGCAATTTAAAGAAATTAATTGCTTTGCTGCCTCCGCTCCGGCAATCCTTTGCCGAGCAATTATTACTTAAAAAAATGCCCGTATAACCGTTACTTTGTAGTACAGCAGCGCACGAGCTCGATTGACGTGTTGCTGGTTTTACTGTTATGGACAACAATGTAAATGAATTAAACCGTAATACGATTTTTAGCAGTGTATCAACTGCATTTTTATATAACAAACAAGATTAAAAAACCTACAAAAAAAAACAGAAACGTTTAAACATAATAATGTAATAATAAGCACAAACTATACTTAATTTTACGATTTATAAATTATAGGAATATTTACATCGATTATCTAATAACTGCTGTCATATGACAACGGCTTAACGTGCCCTCCAAGGCACAGATGAGCTTAGGCTGTTGTGACATTAGCAGTCACCTTTCCGGTGACTGACCCTGTCCAAAGTTACTTAACTTAGCAGATTGTTGACAGTAGACGAATTCCACTAGAAATTCTACTCGAGCTCCTCAGTATGCTGAGAAAGTGAGAACAAAACAAATTACCCAATTCCTCCTGTGTGACCAATTTTGATGCGATTGATCTGGCAACCAACTGTGATGTTCCGCTCAACATCTCAACAAAAGGAGCTGAAAATATTAAATAAATATTAGAAATACAAACCGATATCTTACATCAACCGAGTATGGCTTAGTTATAATTTTGTGTATAAAATAGAAATAAAAAGAAATATAAATAAAAAATTAAAATAAAATAAACACACACAACACAGATGGCTCTGACCCCAAACCAAAAGACACTATTTGAAGTATAGGTACAGAGATAATAACGGCACATTCCGAAAAATAACCTTAACCAAGCCAGTATTTAAACTCTAGACTCGAGGGTCGATTTAGTCTGTTAGATTTTATAGCACACATTACACCAACAGCTGGTCAACGAAGAAATAGATAGATATTTACCAAGTCAAAGTTATCTTATTATTGACTTTAAAATATGACAAGAGACAAAAATGAAGGTTAAGTGAAATGGAATAGATTATTCTTTATTTGCTGGGCTTTGCTGTGGTACACTTAGGAAACTCTTGTTCCGTTAAGAAATTTTGTATAAAAAGTAAGTATAAGTGTATGAAAACAATCTCATATACAGACATACGCACTATTAGGTAAAAATTTTGAGTCAATCCATTGACTAATATTTGAAATTTGTGGACATAAACATAAGGAATCTGTTTTTTTTATATATTAAGGTTATATTAAACGTAATGATACAAACCAAGATAGAAAATAGTCCCGTTGGGTGCGAAGCAGAATGCAATTGATCCAGCAATTTTGCTGACCGTGGCAATTATTCCAAGTAGAGAATCGTCCCATTGCCACATCTTGCTAAATAGCGTCACAGAACCAATGGTGCCTTGAAAAGAGTAATGGAATGAAACAAGTTTTAATCGACATACCCAAGTAGCTATAAGATAAAATTTAATAATAATAAATATAAATATTCCTGGACTCAGTGTCACCTGGTCCCAAACTAAGCAGAGCTATACTACATATACATATACCCATATACTTCTCTTTGGTAATACAAACACATTAGATACATATAGAAAACACCTAGAATCAAAACAACAAACACAAATGTTCATGACAGAAATGTTTGTCCTGTGCACTACAACAGCACTAATTCAAAACTCAAGATTAACAATAAATAAAACAAATAATTAGAAGTACGCCTGCTTTCACTTGAAGTATGAGTCAGATTGAAGAAAATTGTTGTATATTTCTGGACGATTTCTGTTGGTATGTGAGATAGGCTTACCTCAATTTGTTACGTATAGGCAAAGATGAATTCATTTTAAAGTTCATACCTTGAAGAATGAAAACTAAAACAACATTTCTCACGTGCAGCCGGAAAACTTAGTTATTTTATAAAATGCTCACTTACCATACGTTTGCTCAATCTATACTCACTAGCAAGTATAGTTATGACATCTATGAAAATTTTAGATATGAAGTAGGTACACAACAACATCTATGAATGACGTTAAGATTTATATTTTTCTGTAAAAGGCAACTTACTGCGTGCACACGGGAAATAAAGTCAAAGGTTTTAGAATTAATTGTAAGTTTTTCCAAGTTTAGACAATAAATAATGACTTACTTTTGTAAAGAAATGAAATCTTATTACAATAACTAGAATAAGCCAAAAAAAATGTCTGTATAGACTATACAAATGTTTGTTTTGCCCTTTATTCTGAAAGGCATGAACTTTAAAATAAAAGGTTATTTGTCCATATACACTGCCAGCCAAAAGTTTAAGACTACCTTACTAACTAATATGAAAAGATGGAAAATAATATCGCCTAACAATTTTTTTCAATCATCCAAATATTAGACATATTTCCAAATAACAAACATTATAATATATTTAGGAAATATTAACCACTTAAAATGCCTATATTATTCTTAACCGTTTTTCGTCGTCCTCCCTTGCATTTTATTACTTTTTTTACCAGTCTTGGCACACGAGCAATCAATTTGACGATTGTGTCTTGTGATATAATTATTATTTTAGCTTTTATTTAAAGTGTTTTCACATGTCTTCTTTTGAGGAGGAAAAGTAAAGACGAACCTTTTGGTCGAGTTCTTCCCACAAAAGTTCGATTGGGTTGAGCTCTGGGCTTTGAGGTGGTCACACCATGTTCTTTAATACACCTTCTGTCTCATTGTTTTCTAAATAACCCCTGCATAATTTTGACTGTGTTTTGGATTATTTCCAATTAATCGTATTCCGGAATCCGAGTCGTTCTTATCTCCGGCAGTGTGTACATCAAATTCAGCACTGTTTGGGGTGGAGGTGATTCAGCGGACGCAGAATCCCCTGACGAACCCTACCTAAGCGGTTAAACCCTAAGGCCATACACTACCACCTACCAACCCAACTACCTCAGCCCTAGCTTCCACAGAAAACGCACCTATGGACACACAAACAGCTCCCACACCAAACCACACGTCTTCTGATGTGGAGTCGTTGGATAGCAAAATTCTCGGGTCCCTATCAGATTAGTGTAATCTAAACCCACCTCCAGCATAAGCAAATTGCAGCGGCTACCCTGCGCAGACTGCTGGAGGTTGACTAGAAGGCCATAGCCCTAATCCAGGAGCCGTGGATAAGAGGAAATAAAATATGCGGTCTTAACAACATCGGGGGTAAGTTGCTACACAAAATCTCAGCTCGTCAACCGAGAACATGCATATACAAACTCAGATCAATACCAGCCTTGCTTCTTGTTATAATTGAAAGACTGTTAGATCAAGACTGGTTTTATTATGTTGAAGGTAGCGATGTACATACCCACCTATTGTAAATATACAACATCTTTCCCCTTAAAATAAATAAGTACATCATCTTAGGTAGTTACTATATCTATGTATTAACCATTGCATATGTATACACACATATCCTTACAAAATTTAACAATACGATTATATTTTTTTTTATCAAAAAAAAAAATAAAGATTACTTACATTGCACATCTAAACTTATGTTGGTTTTTTAAGTTAAAAAATATTTATTTCAAAGTAAAATAATTATTTATAACAATAGGAAGTCACTAAAATACTGAATTCAAGGTTATATCAATGAAACTAATAGTACCTACCTACTTAATATGCAAAGAATCTACAAATGTAAAATATCCATAGTTATTTATTAAGATACCTTCACGTAAAAGAAATAGGTATACATATCTTTTACGCTACATATATTTATTTATTTCATTTGTTTTAAGTTAACGCTTTCAGTACGCTTCTGTGCAAGGGGAGTATTAAAGGTTGAATAGTCGTTCCCGCATCTACGAGTACTAGCAGCGGCGCTACCGTCATACGGTTTGACGTCATATTGATGAAATATTTCAGCATTATCTGCGGTAGGAGATGCATTACGTTTATTCCAACTACTAAAAGTTGATTGTAGTTTTAACAAATGTTGCCTGTTACGTCTAAAACGTCTTCCTACGAAATCAGTGACGAAATAAGAGCGTGGCTGCGGTTTCGTCGTTATTACGTGTCCACGTCTGCGTCTTTCACCGTCCACTGTGATTACTGGCTCCCCGGCTGCTTGTTTTTTACCGAGCGCCTGTTTGTGCACTATGTTTTTGTAGTCGGTACTATTATCACGAGACGCTCGTAGTTTGTCTATGTGCGATGGCAGTCGCGTGTTAAGACGACGAACCATTAAAAGCTGTACGGGTGAACTAATTCCACCACTGCCTGACATCACTGATTTCGATATTATATTTTTTATCGTTTGCACTGTCCTTTCACTGCGGTGGCACTTCCATTTGACTGGTGATAGTTTGGCGAAGATGATGAGATGTGATTAAATTCCCATTGCTTTTGAAATTCAGTACATTCTTTTGAAGCATAGGCGGGACCATTATCAGTGACCAGCTCGTTTGGAATGACATGTCTTGAAAATTGATCTTTCATAGTCAGTATAACAGCTCTTCTTGTAGTATTGTTTAATGGACAGACCTCTACGAAATTCTAAAAATAATCAATAAGTGCCATAAAATATTTGTTGCCGTATTGAAACATATCTGAACCTACCTTTGCCCATGGTATGTCTGGAATACTGTGTGGCATGAGCGGTTGACGGGTGGGACAACGAGCCAGCTCTGCGCAGGACCTGCAGCGGCGCACGGCCTGCTCGATGTCACGCGACATACCCGGCCAGAACACCACTTCTCTCGCGTGCCGCTTGCACCTGTCTAATCCCAAATGACCATTGTGCACGCAAATTACCATTTCCGCTCTAATGATTTGTGGAATTTATACCAGTTTATCCTTTAAAATTACCCCATCGATGTATTCAAAACATTCTCTGTATGACCACTGATTTCTTATGGATTCATCTGTTTCATTTATTCTACGGCCATCCATTCTGTATATACATAATTATTTTTTGACATTCTTTATCTTTTTTAATTTTTTCTTTAATTTGTACCATTTTATTATAACTGAATCGAATATTTTCTATTAAAAAACAGGATTGCTATGCTATTTCTTTCGATATATTTTCTTTCATTAAATCTGACAAAGGTGCACGTGACAGTGCATCTGCCATATACATATATTTTTAGGTTTATATATAAGAGAAAAATCATAACCTTGAATGCGTAGCATCATCCGCTGTAAACGGGCTGGCACTGCATCCAAAGGTTCTTTAAATAGAGCTTCCAAAGGTTTGTGATCAGTTTCAACTATCACATCGCCTCTGCCAAAGATATACTGATGGAATCTCTCCAGGGCAAAAACTATAGCTAACAGCTCCTTTTCTATTTGTGCATAAAGTGTTTGTGTTTGAGTGAGTGTCGAGGAAGCGAACTCAACGGGCCGACCGACCTGCAGTAACACGGCGCCCAGAGCCACGCTGCTTGCATCCACCGACAACAACACGGGCGCACGCGCGCTGTACAGGGCCAGCATGGGCGCGCTGCACACCAACTGCCTAAGCCTACTTACTGCTTCTTCATGTGTAATCTCCCACACCCATTCATTCTTGTTTAAAAGATTTCGTAAAAGAGCAGACTCGTTAGAATAATTTGGTATAAACTTAGATAGGTAGTTTACCATACCCAAAAATCGTTCCAATGATGTCATATCGTGAGGTGTTGGCATGTTTCAATAGCTTTTAATTTGTTTTTATTAATGCACATTCCTTTTACGCTAAACGTGTGTCCCAGATAGATTACCTCTTCCACGCAAAACTGGCATTTGTTTCTATTAAATCTAATGCCTACTTGACGTGCTCTCTCTAAACGAGATCTTAAATGAGCATCATGCTCAGATTGTGTAGTCCCCCATACAATTATATCCTCGACAAAAAAATCGACGCCTTCAAGGTCCTCTAGGATTTGACGAACTTTTGAGTGGAAAAAAATCAGTGCCACATTTAATTCCGTATGGGAGACGTTTGTACTGATACCTTCCATAAGGAGTACCGAACGTACAAAGGTCTGCACTTGCATCATCGATCTGGACCATCCAAAATTCAGATCTGGCATCATGTTTGCTGAAATAGCACGCACCTTCTAGCTTTGCAGCAATTTCAGTTAGCATCGGGAATGCATAACGCGGAGGTTGAACTACGCGATTCAATTGTCGTGGGTCCAGACATACACGAATAGAGCCATCCTTTTTTGCTGCGACTACAATTGTATTCACTCATGGAGTCGCGAGTGACACTTTTCTAATTACATCCATTTGTTCCATACGATTTAATTCAGCAAGAAGTTTCTCACGCACACCTATAGGCATTTTTCTTACTGGACAAACTGATGGTTGCGCATCTCTCTCTACAATTATCTTCGTTATACTCATCAATACTTATGGAAAAAATACGTTGAATTATACCTAACTCTTCGGAAGCATGTTATCCCAGAATACTGAGGCAATCATTTTTACAAATAACAAAGGGAGGTTTATATATTTTAGTTTTATATAACCAACTTATGTTCACAGAACCCATAGTTGGTATATAGTTTCCACAAAAAGATTGTGCCCTAATGTTTTTTGTATTGATTGAAAATACATCAAAACCTAATTGTTTATAAATATTTACTGAGATAACATTAAGGTCAGATCCTGTATCAAGTTTAAAAGATTCCTTTTTACCATTAATTATTAATGTTATAGTTTCATACCATTTTTGCAAGTCCATTTTACTGCCACAGATACCTTTAAGTGTCGAAACGTAGTACAATTCCTGGGCGCTGTTGTCATCCTGATGTGTTTGGTACACATTATTTCTTAACACAGTCGGGCACATTTTTTTAAAATGGCCTTTCTCACTACATAAGAAGCACTTCATATTTTTGGCTGGACATCGAAATCCACCGTCGCAACGCACGCTAGCTGCAACGCAAGCTGCACAGAGCCGCGCCCCAGCGTCGCCTCTTGCCGTACTGTCTCACGCTGTCGCCGAACGCCATCCGCCGCTGCCACCGGGCGCGCCCGCACCGCCACCGCGCCGAAATCGTCTCGCATCGATGCTGCCATTGTTCATTGTAGGTTGGGATCTGCTGTGTACAGCATCTACAGCAACATGCTCACTGCCTCCCGTCTTTATCACCGCAATTTGACGTTTTTCTTCGCTGGACATTCCACTCGCTTGGCAAATTTTACAGCTTTATCTAAAGTGAGGTCGTCAGCTCTTAACAATCTATCACGTACATTACTGTCATTTAAACCACAGACTATCCGGTTCCTTATCAGACGTCCCTCGAGGAGTTCAAACTCACAATTTTGAGATATAAGTTTTTAGGCTTTTACATACTCATCTATGGATTCTCCTCCGTCTTGATTTCTAGTGAAGAATTTAAAGCGAGTCATAGTAGTATTTTGCTTCATGCCAAAATGTTCATGCAATTTCTTTACCAAAATTTCGAGGGTATCTTGTTTTTTATCCTTGGTATATTTAAAAGAAGTGAATATTTCATAACCTTCTGAGCCAATCAAATTGACTAAGAGGCTCGCTTGGACATCGGAACTTTCTTTGTGCACACCGGAAGCCTTCAATAACACCATGAATTGTTCATGCCATTTACGCCACGCGTCAGCCCGCATTGCCGGACCACCTTGTAACCGAAGTTCGGCCGGGGGGCGAGCATGCTCCATTTGTACTAGTAACTATTCCCAAAAAAAACAATACATATTTAACAGCAATAAGTTTTTTAAACGCCTAAAACCTTTTTAAATCATAAAACCGCTGTCACCATGTTATAAATGAAAGATTGTTAGATCAAGACTGATTTTATTATGTTGAAGGTAGTTTCTCAATAGCGATGTACATACCCACCTATTGTAAATATACAACACTACTTACTACTACAACCAATTTGTGTTTCAAAGAACTTACAGCTGCAAGGCTTGCTTGACACAGGAACACTGTTGGTTATTAGAACTAGGCCGTACGTATGCTCTAAGGAAAATTGCAAGGACTTACCCAATTTTGGCGTTAGATTTTATATTAACGGTTTGTGTAATATGTGGTGTAGTGTCTAAGAATATGTCTGTTTGTGTGGTTGTAATTAGTTTCACTCAAACTGTATAAAATATAAAATTAGATCGAAAACAACAGCCGCGACCTTTCAACAGATTATATGTAACTGAGGCGCGCGCACGCAAGCAAAGAATGAATGCCTAGCTCGACCGATCCGAATGCCAACTAGATGATTCATTCTTTCGCGAACAAACCCCCGCCCCAGCCATACCGTGTCTGGATGAGGATAAACCGAGCCAGAGCCATTAATCTACTGGCAATCGAGAAAGCATCACGACGGCACGCTTTAGCACTGAATTTCCTACCATGACCTCTGCGACCCGCGGGATACCGCCCGAACCGGGGAATAATTGCACGATGCGACCTAAACGCCATTGCAAGGGCGGTTAATTTGAGTCTTTTAGGAGGACTAGGTCTCCGACGCGCGGGGGGTTGGTTTTATCCGTCCACCGAACCCGTTGCTGTAACAAATGTAAAGATTCCGAAGACCACCGATGGCGGAACAATTACTTAATTTGCTGAAGCAACTGAAAGCGCAATAAGCTATTAACTGACACATCGATGAAGGGGTATTCAGGCAAGGAGGTTACAGGACTACAGACCAAGAAATGGCCTGGAATTAGCGCTTCCAGGTCATTAGGATCCGACGAGATCGGACAAAGCGGTCGTGAGTTCAATACCGCTTCGACATTGCAGAATACCGTTTGTAGTTCCTCAAATGTAACGACCGTTTCACCAATCACACGACGGAGGTGAGTTTTGGCGACCTTGATAGCTGCTTCGAAAATACTGCCCCACGAAGGATAGCCGGGAGGTTCAAAAATCCAAGTTACGCCCCGTTTAAACAACTCCGAATATGTATACGTATGATTGTCCGATAAAAACTGAAGGACCTCCTTCAGATAGCGATCTGCATCCTTGAAGTTTGTGCCACAGTCTGAGCGAATTAAATGAGGGAGACCACACCGACTGACAAACCGCGACAGACATGCGACAAAGGCCTCAGTAGACAAGGCTGAAACGAGTTCCAGATGCATAGCCTTGGAAAACAAACAGACGATGACGCATAAATAGGCCTTAACCTGTCTGGCATTGCGAACACTTGACGTCTTCACCAAAACGGACCCGCGAAATCCAACCCAACCTTAGCGAAAGGTCGAGCGGGCCGGACACGATCGGACGGCAAGTCACTCATTTGTGGCTGGGTCAAGGTTCCCTTTAACGTATAACAAGGGATACATTTAAAAATGACGCTTCAAGCTGCTCGTCTGGCGGACAAAATCCAGTAGTCTCGCTGCAGACAAGCCAGCAATGCGTTGAAACCGGCATGACAGTTCCTTACATGGCGGTCCCTGATCAGCAACTCAACAAAATAACCGCTCTTGGGCAAGAAGAGAGGATGCCAAGCCCCATAGGGCAATTTTGAGTTGCGAAGCCTACCCTACCCACTCGCATAAACTCCGACTCGTCCAGAAACAAGTTAAGACGAGCTAGACTTCCCCGCAATTTCCCGTTCTCTGAACGGAGGAGACGAATTTTCTTTCCAAACGACTGGGCCTGTACCAGTCGAACACAGGTGAGGAGGGCATCCTGACGCTCTTCAGGAGACAAGACTGAAGACGTCCTTGGCTGTGCAGGTCCTTAAGTTGTGGAGAAACCTCTTAATCCATCCGGTGACACCAACGAGCTTGTTGAGAGCTGAACCGATTGAGCAAGAAGTTCGGTGAAGTGTCCACAATCTGCTAAACAGCAAAGACCAACAAACTCCACAACTGTGTGAGGCCAAGTGTCTTCAGGAGAAGCCAGCCAGTCAGCCCATCAGAGCGGGTGATTAATAACTTGCGAGGCAATCAGGCCCCGTGAAGCGCAATCTGAGGGATTTAAGGATCCTGGCACGAGACGCCAATCCAGAGACACCGCAGAAGACTGGATTTGGGAGACACGATTGGCCACGAAGGTCTCTAGGGCATGAAGGGACGCCTTGAGCCAAGACCAAACGATTTGGCTGTCTGTCCATGCCGTGACGGAGTCAAATTAGACCCATTGACCCCAGTTGGAGAAGACATAGTCGAGTCAGCAATGTAGCTTCGGCCAACTCTAGCTTGGCGATTGCCAGTTTGGTCCGCAAAGGTGCATCCTTATTCTTTGCTACCACCAGACTGACGTGGACATCACCATTGCTGTCAACGGTGCGGAGATAAACAACAGCCGCATAACCGGATTCCGACGTGAAAACTGGCCCGATAACGACCTGGGGGTAAGATCGACTGAGGCACGGAGACATGTTGAAGGTCCGAAAGTGTCTCATAAAAGCGTAGCCAGTAAGACAACAAGTCTCCGGTCAACGGGTATCCCAGTCGAGACCCTGTTGGAAACATTTGGCCCAAAAGACTACAGAAGCCACCCAACCATTAGGGTCAAAAACCCGCTTTACTGTGAACAGAACCAGCCTTTTAGTCCACCTCTTCATTGTGTCTGACGGTTCAACCGAGTACGTGAAGATATCCTGAACTGGCCGATACTGAACTCCAAGGACCGCTATGAAGTCAGGATTTTCAGGATTCTGGAAGAGGTGGGGCTCCTGCTGATATTCTGACGGCAAGTATTCCAACACAGCAGGTGAATTGGAAATCCATTTCCTCAGTTCATAACCACCTGCCAGTAACAAGCCGATTAACTCATCCCTCAGGACTAACGCCTTCTCCACAGACTTTAGCCCGTAGGTATTGGTGTTGAGCTCATAAACCACCAATGGAGAGGCCTGATCCTCTCTTCACAAAATGAGCTGAAACCGCCTATCTTCACGGTGTATCATGATCTGACGGAACATCATCTTAATGTCAGCACTGACAACATAGAACACAATAAAAACACACTAACCAAGTATATCCAACAAAGCTACCAGCAATACCAGCGAGGTGCTTATCGTAACACACTTTTCAGGATGTGTAGTTACTGCCAACCCGAACTGGAAAAATATAGAACAAAAAGAACTAACCCTTGCAGACTGGAATACAGCCGAATCCATGGTCACTGCAGACCAAGTTGTGTGGGCTTTCGAAAGCTTCCAACCCTTCAAATCTGCTGGCCTGGACAACATCTTCCCAGCACTCTGTAAATGGGGACGAACAACACTTGTGCCGCATCTAGTTGATATATATAGAGCTTCCATAGCTCACAATTATATACCTCGCCAGTAATAAATCTGACTATAGACAGTCGAAATCTTACAGGCCAATTAGTCTGACCTCCTTCATGCTGAAGACTCTCGAGAGACTAATAGATAGATATCTAAGGGAAGGTGCACTAACGCCCATACCAATGCACCACCAAATAACAAACTTATAGAAAGGGTAGATCAACAGAATTAGCTTTACACGCCGTGGTAGGAACTATAGAAGCAGCCCTCTCTGATAAGTAAATTACACTAGGCGCTTTCATTGACATTGAAGGTGCGTTTGACAACACGAAATTCAACAGCAGACCTTTTAGACCACAAACCAAAATATGAGTAAGCATCTAAGCACAAAAATAACCAAAACCGCTGCCGCTGCAACCATACGACTTGAAAAATTAGGGCTTTGGAAACGGGACAACAGGATCACTCATGCACGTCTCAAGGAGGCAGTGGGTAACGAGCTTCCAATGATAGAGGCGACATGTGACATCATCTCGGAAACCTTTGTCTTCGATAAATGATACCGTATCCAGCTTCATGAGGAAGAAAAGGATAGCTCTGGAATCCATGAAATTAGGATCTACACCGATGACTTCAAAATTTTATTTCATGGGGTATTGTCCCATTACCTGAACATCAACATATCAACAAGCTTGGGTGCACTCAACACCATCTTCCAAGTGGAATGTGTTGGGATCACCCGAGCTGCAACAGCGGTCCTGTCTAGAGACATAAGCGATGCATCGATACGCATCATCGCCGACAGTGCCGCTGTGCTACAAGTTCTCAACAACTACCACATCAACATTGGACTAATCCTGGAGTGTCACTGTGAACTGCAAAAAATTGCATTGAAGAACCGGGTTACTCTTCAATGGATACGTGGTCGTAATGGTTCTAGATGCGGCAGATCAGCTGGCAAAGAGAAGATAATGGGACCCGAACCAATTGTACCGATACCATTCACCCAGCTCAAAACGTGGTTACGTGACTGAACCTTACAACTACACAACAAACAGTGGGCAGAACAATCGGACTGCAAACAAACCAAGAATGTTCTTACATCCTTGGACGCAAACGCAAACGTCTCAGAAACTGTTAAAAATTAGTAGGAAAAACCTACGCTACATAGTTGGCATAATAACAGATCACTCCCCGCTAAAGAAACATTTTTCCAATATCGGCGTTATCTACAGTCCTCTATGCAGGGGCTGTATGGAAGCCGAGGAGACACCGTCTTAAGAATCCCCAAACCATGAGAGAGACGCTGAATAACATCAGATTCCTCCTTAATTTCTGGATGGAGCTGGGATGGTAAGAGTAACCAATGACATTTATTGGTTACAATGGCCCTATCATGAGGCTAAGTGCGGAAAACACAAGTCCAACTTACTAACTAATCGTAGCCCGGAAGGAACTTGAAGGCGTTGAAGGATTAGTTTATACTGATTCTTTTTCATGAATCCGTCGATTCGTACCAAATTTCCAGTTCCATGGCCTAAGAAGCAACCCCAAACCATAACGGAACCATCACCATGCTTAACTATTGGCTCCACACAGTCTAGCAACATTTTTTCTCGGCGCTACGGCGAACATAAATTCTTCGTTTTATACCAAATATTTCAAGCTTCGATTCATTTGACGAAAGATCTTTTTTAGAAATATTCTTTAGTCAAATCTCGATAGGCAAGAACCCATTGCATCTATTTTTTTCGTTTTGTGGCCTTAATAGAGGTGTTTGGATTGCAAGACGACCAAAAAACCTAGTGTCACTTAATCGTCTTTTTACTGTGGTCAGTGAGACAGGTTCAAATCGGAATTTGTTTACTACAGCACGGATTTCTGGGGCTGTGTTAGGATTACGCTTGTTGGTTATGACGATGAAATTATCCTCACTAGAAGTGGTAGCTCTTGGTCTTTCTGAGCGTGGACGATCTTCATTATGCCAGTCTCCTTGTTTCAAGTTATTGTGCTATAAACAAAAGTCTTCGACAGCTTAACTTGAAAGGAAATTGCAGATCGCATTTCACTACTCATTAAGAAACCGCAATTTTCGACTAACAAAAATTGTTTGTGAATCTTTTCATAAAAATTTAAGCAATAAATAATCATTGTTATGTTTCAGGAAGTTAAAATAATCCTTAATGTTGGCTAATTCAAAACAAAAGCAAAATAATGAGTAATAAACAGGCTCTTGCTCGGCATTATTTGTTTTCTGAAACAATTCACAGTTATGATGTGGTAACTGCCAGGTATATAAAAAAACGACTTTTTAAATGTTCCCAGAAATATATAAAATAAATGCATAAAAAATAGATTTCATCTACTAAAAACGATGTTATAATATGTGGTTTTTGGTTTCGAATGAAGGAGATAATACACATTATAAATAAATGATTTACAAGATATATCGTCTTTGATATAACTTGGGTAATCGAGTTTAAATTTTTAAACTTTCACTTGTTTGAATTTGAAAAAATTTAAAGTAAATTAAATTTGTAAGTATGCAAGATTCATCAATATAAATATTGAGATAACATTATCATTCTGACAAAAGTATTCATAAATAGTATATTTAATAATTTGAAATACCTCTCTTTGGTTTAATTTAGGAAAGGTAGTATATTCATAGAATAAACTTTATTTTATTTGTGAACTCGAAATCTTTCTCGAAAATTTCGCTATAGTTATTTAAACTAGTTACATAGTATTTAATGTCCTGTAAAGTTTATGTAAATTTTATTACATTAATGAAATTTCTAGTTCAAATGCTTAATTTGGTCTAATCCTAGGTGATAATTTAAAATTTCTCAAAAAATATCAAATGTGTTATACAAACCAACCTATAGTGTGTATTATAGAGTAATAAGACTGATATATGCTGTAGTTTACTTCATCCCAGTTATATCTGTATCTCGTTGACATATACATGACTGTTAATTCACCTGAAATAAAAAATTTTGTTCTACAGCAGTTTAAAACAGGAATGCAATAATACTTCATAACCACAGAGCAATGCGGCCGCTTATCCGCGTCATGCTGGATGACAATGCCGTGTTGCTCTTTACGCGGATATCAGTCAGCGATATGTCAATAGGTGACCGTGCTTGGATATTTCTACAGCAATCTCAAGAAGTGCTACTATTACCTGTTACAAGGCGACTGCTCCGCCCTTGCATTATGTAAAAAAAAATATTAGCAAACATCTAAATAATTATTAATATCAAAATTAATAGAAATATTGTGTTAACCTGTTACCGCTTTTGCGCCACGCCTACAAAGTGTCTTCCATGTTCATTATAAATCGTAAAGCAAGTTTGACAACATCTAGGCTCCCAAACATACCGGTTTCACAAACTAGGTTAAATAAAGGACAGAGAAGTATAATTAGCCTCTAGAAGAGGCTTATACGTTAGCGTTCAATACCCTTTAATACAGCCAACTGATGAATGATGTAAAAGGTCAATAAAGATACCACATTGACTGTCGATACATTAAACCGCAAAAGGCAATGTGGGACAGGCTACTAATAGCCAGAGTGACGAACCAGCTTAGGCCACGACATTGTTGTGGTGTTAATACTATGGATTTAACGACTTTTCTATCTGGGTGCTATTAAATATATTTTGGATTACGTTGAAAGGCCATTATGACGCTACCCGTGCTGATTAAATATTCTTAAGTATAATTTTTTTTTATTTTATGCAACTTTTACGCATTGGCTATCGCCATAAAACTAGGCAGAAATAAAGTAGTTTTCAGTAAAAAGTTATCTGTTAACTTATTATAATAAACTTCTTTTGCAAGTTTTGTTCCAGATTACTATTATTGTAATAAAATCAATACATGCTCACAATAAATCCATCCAACACCTATCAGTGATGTTAATCTTTCCCTGCCAATTATCCAAATTAAGTCTTAAATAAGAAAGAAAACATTTTGAACGAAACACGTTGAGTATTGTGAATATAAGACAAATATACAAAAAAGGGCTTATACGAAGCATTTATAAGCAAGATAGTCGAGATTATCTTAGGAATGTTTTAAAAGGAATAAATATACTAACGGTACCGTGTCAATATATCTATGAAAATATTATGAGGAAGTGATAAGCACAACTTAAATACTAGATATTATAAACATAAACTTGCTATGCCAAAGTTTAGGCTTACTAAAGCTAACAAATCATTTCTGGGAAGCGGTGTAAAATTTAATATTAAGTTATCTGTACAAATCCTCAACTTAGGTAACAAACAGATTCAATTTTATATTAATAAATATTAAAATTATGCGGTCGGATCGTAGCTTACTCTGTACGCGTGCTCTCACTCATAATACTTCGGGACGCTCGGCGGCGTACGTTATTGAAATTAATTATATATAAAGTGGATAAGTCATTTTTAGAATTGAGTGCTTATATGGATTTTTGGTGTTGTGGATCTTAAGTACGGTGTTTTGTGGGTCGTCAAGAATTCATCGGAGAAGAAGAATAGGCCACCAACGGATCTCATTCATCACCAAATTCGGTACCCAATTCACGACACACCACAGTTACACATACATTGACCGTTCGGCAGGCCTATACAAATAGACAATATAAAACCGTAAGTCTTTGTAATTTTAACTTGTGACCTAATTAGGTAATGCCTACGTTGGCCCAGTTTTTACGATCCAATTATAATGTAGAATAATATTTGAATGACGAAATTGTATGGCCTAGTATCACCCAAATTAATGTTATATTTTCTATTTAAACTAAAATAATTTACGTTTGATAAGAGAGCACTTATGTTATGACTTTGTTTTTAACTTAATAGTGGTTGGTGGCGAGTTACCAGGGGATGCATCATGAGCAATCCGCCTTTGATTGCCTGGTTTTGGTGGGGTTTTGGATGTGTGGGGGTGGAGCGCACGAAACCATATGTGTTTGTGTGTATACACATATTTGGATAGATGTTGTGTACTTGATACCTTGGTTCATACATGGCTGATTGGTAACAGGTGTACATCCTAGGTAGGCCTCCTCTTAGGCTAGTTTCCGAAGTGATGGTAGTTTAATTGATATGCATTTGTTGCTAGGCTGTTGTGTAGGAGCTGGGCTGCTTGCAGATGTGCAATGTCTGTTTGAATGTATGTGTAATTATATGTAAAAGTGCGTGTTTGTGTGACGCACACGCTCGCGTTCGGAGCCCTGCCGCTTTCGGGTGGCCTAACGAGGATTGCATCAGATAGGACCTATCTAAGTTAATTAACGTATAGTTTTTTTTATATATCTTGTATATGTATTTGTATATTTATTTATGTATTAATATATGTCTGTGTGTGTATATATGAATATGTGCATGTATGTGTATTTTATTTATTTACATGTTTGTAAAATGTAAATATGTCTGTATATATGTATCTGTACGTCTGTTGTGTAGTGATATATGATATATGAATATATTTTTCTCGGGAGTTACTTTAAATCCCGTCACAGAATAATTAAAGGCTTTTAACGTATCACATGAAAATTTAAAATTTCAAAGTATTTTTATTTAAATGAGTTTCTTAGAACACTTTGTGGTGAACTCAAGTCTACCCTAAAACAAAATTATGTCTAACTACCTATACAGCGTACCAATATGTGGAATTTAATTATATACCTAATGTATTCATAGAGAAGTAGCTATAGGTCTAATTATCTGTTGGATATCCAAAATAAGATAGTCAAACATTATTAGTAGATAAACATAAATTGGGGTTCGAAATGCTAGCGCGGTAAAAGATAAGACAGCGCTGCATTAGATACATATATGTCTATGTTACATTTTGTTTCGATGCATGATAAAGTAGCTCAAAGTCTCGCGGTGTAAAAAAATAATAAAACTTTGTGCCCGAATCGTCACGTGACCATGTTATGCGATGACGTCACAAAACCTTGAAGACGAAATAAAAATACGGGAAATAGGGATATTTCCTAATGAGTGCGTGTAAAAGAGATAAAAAAAAGGAATAGTTCGCTCGGTTGATTTTGGCGCCAAGGCGCTTGAGACTGTCGTGTAAAGGTTTCCGCCACACAGAGTTTCCGCCTTTTTTGAGTCGAGTTATACGTAAAGAGTCCCACCTCCCGCATTCTTAAATGGAAATTGACAAAAACTGTGCTTCCCGCGTTTTTCTTAGTAAATAGCGTTTGAAATTACAAAATGAGTGATATAAACATTCGAAGGTGTTGGAAGTGTTCGAGGTTGGCGGATTTTTGGCGTTTCGTCGATCTGTATTCTTCCTAAGTGAGTAGTTTAGATTTTTATTCTCAGAGGAAATAATTATAATTGAACAATTTAAATTTCCTTCTGAGTACAGCTATTTATCTAGAAATTCATTTGTAGAGTTTTCTATATGAATTGTTGTTGGGTAGGTAAATTATTAATAATACCTAACCAAATTGTTTTGCTTTTTGTTGTGTGTTCCCAAAATATGTTTTGCATGTGAAAATTATAAAGTTCTGAAGATGTACATATACCTAGAGATGAGTGAGAGGGTTTGTGCTAATGGTTTAGGTACATGAATCACATACTGATGTTGTGACAAACCGTACATATGATATCTAGAGTTCTACGATCGCATTTTAAGAGTTTTATTTTATCATTAAGTTTAATAGATAACTACCTAAATTAGATTAAAGGTGCATAATATGATGCAAGCGGAATACATGTATTGTTTGACAATTTTGAGAACATGGCGCCGGGTTATTATTCTCGAATTTTACCTAACAGCTACTCCACCCTACGCCAAAAAAAAATAAAGAGGTAGTTTAATTTTATGAGTTCTAATCCGGATCAGGAGATAAATAATAATGCCTCATACAGGTATTGTTATACTAACTAGGCAATCTCAGCAATTATTATTTTTATCAAATATTATTATTATAATAGGTGGGAGCACATACATACTGACATAGTGGGCCCGCTACCCACTTCTAAGGATGAATATAGTTACCTGCTTACAATAGTTGAGAAAGCAACGGGGTGGCCAGAAGTGATTTTATTGAAGGTCATCATAACCTAACGGTACCGAAAACCTTATACAAAAATTGGATTGTTTCGATTTGGCACACCCTGGCGTATAACAACTTACCAACGTAGACAATCGAGAGCGGACTATTTGTACAGCTAATGAAGTTTTAGTTTTAAGGGATAGAAAGAAACTGGTGAACAGCCTGGAGCTCGAAAGTATACTAGATTAATGAGCGACCCCACAGAACCCTAAAAGCAGCATTATTGGCCAAATTAGAAGGTAGCAACTGGATGGAAGAATTAACAACAGTATTGTTAGGCTAACGGTCAACACCAAGAAGCGACACAGGTATCAGCGCAACAGAATTTACATTTACGGACCTTTGCTAAACTTCTTACCCAGATATTTTACAGTACAAAATCCGAGGGTAACTATGACCCACACAAGCACGTGGAAAAATTACGAAATATAAAAAAAAAATTCAAGACACCATCCCCTATATAATCCCCTATATAAGAAGTAAAGAAATGTTTTTATACCCCATGACCTTTAATACACTACATTAATACGTTTTTATCAAGAGGGGAATAGAAAATCATTAGAGAATCAAAGTTTGCCACCGTGCTGTGAAGTGAACGTGTCAATCGTCGGTATATCGTAACAAATATAAATAAAATTTCATACTTTGAATAATAGCTTTTAATAACTGGTTATTAAGTTTACCGTTAAGTGTACTGCAGTCAATAATAAATTGTGTCACGAGTGGTTCGGACTGTTCTCGTAGGTGCTTGCTATGTTAATTTTGCGGTCACCAATTGCAAGTAGCTCGTCAATTTTAAACCTTGAGTCCTCTGCATTAGAGGACACGGCTATAAAAAGTGCTGCACAGTGCAAACGCAAATTTACCGACATGGACTCCGACATCATCGACGCTCTTACATCTTTCAAGAATGAAATTATTGAATCTCTCAACTCACTACGTAAAGAACAAGACAATAAAATTGAAAAACTGAACAACAACATAAATGTAGGAGTTAAGGAAGAAATCTGCAAACTGAGATCGTGTTTTCTTGAGCTGAAATCATCTCTGGAACATACGGACAAGGATCTCCAAGATATTAAAAAAAAGTGTCTCAATTGAAAAGCAGTACATCCAAAGTAGCAAAGCTGGAGTCGACAGTTACCGAGATGCAGCGCACGATATCAGAACTAAAGCTAGAAAATAAAAAACAACAATAATGGACCAGGCAGTTAAACATTGAGTTAGTTAGAGTCCCAGAACACGCCAACGAAAACCTATCTGAGATAATTATACTGGCTGAGCATGTTGGAGCACCAGTCACGGCAGACCAGATAGATCATGTGACCAGAGTTCAGGCATTAAAACCCTCTAAAAATAGACCGCGAGATATTATTATACAAAGAAGAGAATTTTCAAGGACAATCTTATATCCTCTGCACGCAAACACCGGGGTCTCAAATCTTCTCATTTTGGAGTTCCAGGCGAAGCAACAATCGTTTTTATAAACGAACGTTTAACCCTGGATAACATGTTGTTACACAAATTATGCCGCGAAAGGTCGAAAGAGCATGGGGACAAGTTCATCTGGATAAAAAACTGTCACATTTATATTCGTCGAAACGAGTAAATGGGTGGCTAGCTTTTTGTCCGGCAGACGCATACGAGCCGTATTTGACGGTAGTTGCTCTGATAGAATGGACATTAATGCTGGTGTCCCGCAAGGCTCTGTGCTGTCTCCTACGCTGTTTCTACTGCACATCAATGATATGTTGGACAGCAACAACATACATTGCTATGCAGATGACAGTACTGGAGACGCTTATTACACGGGCCGTGCAAGAATCCTACGTTCCGTTGTGGACGAAAAGCGTGAAGAACTTGTGTCTCAAATCGAGATCGGTTTGTCCAAGGTCTCTGACTGGGGGCGGGAAAACTTGGTCCGATTCAACCCTTCAAAGACACAAGTCTGCGCGTTCACCGCTAAGAAAACCCCATTAACTGTAGTCCCACAATTCCAGATCACTCCCCTCTCCATCTCCAAGAGCATTGGGATCCTTGGCGTTGACATCTCCAGCGATGTTCAGTTCCGAGATCATTTGCTAGACAAGGTAAAGCTGGCGTCCAAAAAACTTGGTGTACTCAACAGAGCGAAGCAGTACTTCACGTCGGGGCAAAGGTTGCTACTTTACAAGTCGCTACTTGACTTGACTCTGTTCAACGACGGGCTGTCGACGATCCCAAACTCACTTGCGGTATCGAGCCCTTAAGTCTGAGGAGAGACTTTGCCTCCCTGTGTGTGTTCTACCGCTTGTACAATGGATTGTGTTCTGAGGAATTGTTCGAAATGATGCCCACGGCTACTTTCTACCATCGCACCGCTCGCCATCGACAGGGAATTCATTCTCACACTTTGGAACCGAAATAGTCGCGTATAGTGCGGTTTCAGAGAAACTTCCTCCCGCGTACGCTTGGGTTGTGGAATGAGCTCCCTGCCAAGGTTTTCTCTAAGGACTACAGTATGGGGTTCTCCAAAAAAGAAGTTATTAGATTTCTGAAGGGTCGGCAACGCGCGAGTGATGCCCCTGGTGTTGCAAGCGTCCATAGGCTACGGTGACCGTTTACCATCAGGCGGACCGTAGGCTTGTTTGCCACCTTAGTGGTATAAAAAAAAAAAAAAAGTTACCTGCAATATTAGTAAACAGCGAACAAGATCTCCAAAAAATAACGTAGATACGTCCTTATTCTTATATCTGAATATTTTTTATTATTATCTCGCTTCTGCAGATTTATGTAATTGCTACATTCTAAAGTCTTATTTGAAACCTAACTTTTACCTTACACATCACAAAATACATAAAACATGCACATTCGCTCTGAATATTCCTAACATCACACACATTAATATTATGAATAACTATTCTTGTCTACTACAGACATGCAGTAAGTGTTACGACTACGCGTATATAACGGTGTAACTGAACTTTACATAAAAAACAAATAGGTTTAAACAATTTTTTTCATGAACGTTTGTATGTTGTTATAAAATCACGTTTCTCGTATTGCACAAAATGTATACAGTACTGCTGCTATGATTTACGTATTTTTTACAGAATTATGTTAATCTGTAAGTCACACGATTCTGTGCATTCCCCGTACGTAAAACGTTAATATGTATAACCCATAAGCGTCTTAACTTATTTATTTTTTCATGTTCGATTCGTAATTAACACATAACCTCTAAATAAAACGAACGGGGCTTACGTACTAAAGTTAATGACTAACACCTTCAGTTACTGAATAACGAATATGACATTATTATTTTGACAGAAACTTGGCTTTGTGACGGCATTCTAAATAGTGAGTTCTGTAACCAACATTACGTCGTGTTTAAAAAGATTTTTCTCAAGATAAAAAATATCGATTATTGCTATAAATTACGAAATGATTTAAATAGGCTATCGGAATACTATACATTGAATCGCATAAATAATAATTTAAATAAATGCCAGTCTATTACATTTTCGCGAAAAAATAAACCTATATGTTTTACATATAAAATTGATGACTTACCAATTAATAAAACTGACGTTGTAAAGGACTTGGGTATCCTCCTTGACAAAAAACTTACATTTAATGACCATATCCTTCACATAACCAATGAATCATATAAAAGTTTAGGCTTCCTACGTTCTTGCTCATTGTTTCGTAACATAACTTGTATAAAACTGCTATATTTTTCGTATGTAGGGAGCATATTAGAATATGATAATAGTATTTGGTCTCCACATTATCAACTGTGTAAGGACAAAGTAGAAAACATACAAAAAAAATTTGTTTCTTTATCTTGACTTTAAAAGTAAGACTCAACATCGTACATACAAAGAAAAATGCCTTCATTATAAATTGTTATCTTTAAATGTGGAGGAGGAGGACCTTACTAGACCGAATGCTACTCCACGACATACTCTGCGGCCGTTTAGACAATTCTTGTCTATTGTCTCAAATAAACTTTTCAGTGCCTCTCCGTCGTACTCGACATACAAATCTATTTGCATCATCTCAATATCGCACAAATTACGCCAAAAATTCACCACTTAACCGAGTTTGCGACTCGTACAATCAAAGATTTCGAGATATCGATTTATTCTCACTACATAAGGTTGTTTACAAGCGTAAAATCACAAATGTACTTTTCGACGGTTATTTAAATAGCTAGTTCACCCATAGTCGCAAGTGAATAATATTAATAACACAATATTTGTTATGTTAATTCTTTACCTTATTACCAAATATTACTTTTATAAAATAGTATAAAATAATAAAGTAAAAAATATAATATGAAACATAAACAAATAAATAAAATAATGACTCAACCCCAACCACATTAAAAGTTCACGTACACACACACACACAAACACACACACACACACACACACACCCACACACACACACACACTCACACACAAAAACACAAGCACACACGCACTTACACACATTGTAATTATTTACAATTTGAATTATAATTATCGACTCGACGCTTCTATTCTGACATTATATTATTAAATTTGAATAGGGACGAGACCATATCCACCCACATATATGTTCAAGTAATTTAGGGAAACCTGTTATTGGCTTCTGTTTAATAATTATGTTAAGTTAACTTATTTATTTTGTATGGCTGTTGGTTTTCTAAATAAATAAATAAATAACTGAATCCTTCCGAGGGATCATTAGTATTCAAGCCAAACATAAGAAGTATTTTTATATAAAATTAACAGGCAGAACCGCAAGTATTTCCATAGACGGGCTAAAGCCAGCATGCGTACTTAGTGAAGGACTTATTTCATTAAAGAGTAGTAACAAAAATAAAACTAATTATAATATTAATAGCGAAAGTAATCACAAAGAAAATACGAAACAGCAAAAAGAATATGTTACAAAAAGTGGCTGAATGTCAAAACTCACGATAAGATTCTGCGAATAATTGCTATGATCAAATTAACTAAGCAATAATAAATTAGTAATTTTAAAGTTACATACAAAACATTTGTTGAAGTTCACTAGTTACAAAAAAAAAAACAATTTTAAACTAGCAATCTTTAAGATTTATATCATAACATAACATGTGTAAAATAAGTAATCCGTAGTTTGAGCACCTACTCAGCAAAATGAATATGTCATTGAACGCACAAAAATGCTTAATCAGTAAGTTAATATCAGTGAATTTGATATAATCAATTTTGAGATTATTGTATTGTAACAGTTTTATATAATTGAGAGAACAAGTATAAAGAGTACTGTAGTCCTTTAACAAGAATAAAAAAAAATTAGAAGGACCAAGCGCACACATAGGAATCACAAATAGATTTTGCGCATTAGTACAATAGTTACTAGGGTTTGTCCAAGGTAAAGTACTAGCATACATAAAACTTAAACCCCAAGCAAAAGTTAGCTATAGCTAAAGTGATTGAGTGTAAGTAGAAAACAAATTAATTGATGAAAAAATCATTTTGTTTGTAGTAATTTATTTTGTGTTACATAAATATTATTTTTTGTTTTGCATAAATATTAATTTTCAAGAGATATATTTGAAACATATATGTACAAAATAAGACAATACTTAATAGTATAAGGTATAAAATTATATTCTTTTTAATATCGATAAAATGACTGGCTCCTAAAACAAATCAGTAGAATTATCCGGTTACAAGATGGTTTTGACTTTCATTACAACTCTACATCGTTGGTGTATTTATTCTTGGTTTTAAACTTGGAGTAAACGACAGAGATAATTTCTAACGACTGGAAAAGGATGTTCTTAAATAAAAGAAACGTGTTTAATAAAAATCTAAAATAAAAGAGAAAAATAAGTAGCCATGCTAACCATAAATCGGTCCCCAAAGTGTGTTAATAATTGCCAGTAAAGCACAAAAGCGCATTCTTCTTCTGTTTGGGCCTTTTCTGGTAGCAACTCCACAAATCTGTTTGATCAAAGTGATGTCAAAGAATGTGCGTAAGAAATGCGAAAGGCCCTGATTATCGTGCTGTAAAAAATAAGTTGAGTAAATCTTAGGAGTTTGTTACTGCTAAGGCGGCTAATTGTATGACAACGTACATTGTACACGTACAGTCCTCTAATATTTTGTCGTGGTAATTTGTTTTACCTCAACATTTGTTAGTCCCCACTAAAGAATGAATACTTAGGTCATTGCTAACCGCACTGTCTCAGTGCAAATTGGCAGACGTTGTCGATTTAGTGGCCACTATTAAATTTTTTAAATTAGTGCTTTTTTAAAATAAAAAGCTAAAGCATGCAAAATCGTGTGGTGATATCCTTCTTGACATGGGTGATTAAAATTATAACATATGTTAACCTAGTACAATTGTTCTTCGTGCTGTATTCATTTGAAGTAACATCCGAATTGCCCCTTTTTTGACACTTGTTTAATCTGGGCAATCCCGAATTATAGTGTTTAAGAACTGGCTATTGCTAGTTTATTATATTTATGGTCTTTTATTTTACAACTTATTGCTTAAGCTGGTGATTGACGACTTATGGAACAAACTTTAAGCTATCTTAGTAGAGATATAGGTACTATATTAAAAGCAATTTTGTAGCACTGGGGTCAAGAAGGATTAAAGTGGTTGGTGAAAACATGAATGATGATGTGTATATCCAGCCTCTAATTATTCTATTCGAGGCCTGAAAACCATGACGTTATATAAGAATACCTACATACATAATAAAAAATTGAAGAACAACAGTAAGTCCTCAGAGTTATAGAGCGTTGAATTCACAGTAATTTTTGGTAACTCTAAAAAAAGAACATACAAAAAGTGTTCTTTACACGATTCAAAAATATATTGCTTTATTTTTATTGAATAAATTTCTATATTCAATGAATTTTAGTGTAATTATAGGCCACTGTAATATTTATAATGTAACTTTACGCCAAATTACCTTCTTTTGTTCTGGGCTTCTTTCAGCTTCTTTCACATACAAAATGATATACAATAAATTCACAACAGTTAGGATCAGAGATAGACCAAAGCACCCGTAAAAGCCAATTTTCTTTAGTAAAACTCCAGCTATACAACTACCAATAGGATATCCTACAGTGTTGCAAAAACTTAAAACACCCATCCTGAAAGTTCTTGTTTCTTCTGTAGTTATAGTGCTTATATAGGAGTATGAAGCTAACGTATAAACACACCAACCTCCGGATAAACTGTCTATAAGAGCTTCACTTATACTAAGAGCTTTAATATCGGATTTTGTTAGAAAATATGTGTGAACTATATCATTAAATGCTCCTATAAGCTGTCCTGCAACTGCAATTATAAGAAAAACTTTTCTCTTTCCAGTTTTGTCTGACCAAGTACCGATAAAAAGTGACAATATAGCAGGAACAGATGCAATCAAATAAGTTTTCCAGGCTAAAGCTGCTGCGAATAACTTTTGTGTTTCTCGCTCATAATTATTTTGCCTTTCAACATTTTGTAATCTTAGATCAGAGCAAATGTCATCACTTAAATTTAAGTTAACACGACATGCTTTATCAAGACCTAGATTTTGTGAAGCTAGCATAGTCACCATGGATGTCACTGCAAATATAAGCATGCTTGGTTCCACTGTAATATTATTAACCGCATCCTTATATAACCTACGAATATATAAAATAATTTTTGAAATATTTTGATGATCTATTACTATTTTTTCCTTTAAGGGCTTCGTTTCTTCATCTTCTCCCACATTCGAACTATAGTTATTACCTTCCATTAAACTTTTTTTTTTACTTAGGAAATCACTTTAATTAAACACGTAAAAAAAATCTTTATTTTTGGTATTACTTTTTCCGGGGTAATATTTATATTATATTGATAACGATGCAAGGCTATAAAACGTGACTTTGGTTAGTGACCGCGAAACAGTGTGTTATGTTGATCCATTTAAGATACAAATATGTAAATTCAAATTCTATTTTATTTTCCTTTCGGAATAAAAAAATATACAATATATGTTCAAGAACGTTTGTTAAGGTGCAGGTAAGTTATATCACATAAAAGTGAAGTTCTTGTGGGAGTTTTATTGCAGTATGGCAATTTGACTGCCTTAGTGGCACTGTTAGGAGTGCTGAATCAAGGAAATCGAAACCAACACAAAGTAGTAAAAACATTTCTGTGGTTGTGTCGAGTCTGGGTGTTTTCTACGTAATAGTTTATTATTAAAAAGTTTATAAGTATTTGTATTAACTAGATGTGAGATCTAACAAAATATATATGAGTGTTAATTGTATTTGATTAATAAGCTGATAGGACATAGGCCTTTACTGAGAAATTTTTTGTATTATCACCTAGAAGAAGAAAATTTCAATAAATAATTTTGATAAAACTGTTCATTAACTTGCAAACCAGAACACGTATCAGAAGCAAAGTCTTCAATTTACATAAAAAAGTAAATATATATTTATCTTTTAATATTCTGCTTTCATCGGTTGATCTGTTTTTTCTGTTATTGCTATAGAATGAGGAATAGAACTGAATGCAGTATAGCCACTTGCCACCGCTTTTTGGAGTCGATCTCGCGGCGACGTCGACAGTTCGCCACGCAAGCAAGGTCACTGGCGTATATCATCCTCTTAAAACACACAGGTGACGTCAGCTGTTTCGCTGGGCGGCCCTGTACACACAAGCGGATTTAAAAAAAAAATTATAAAATTTTATTGCCTCAGCACATTTATTTTGTCACAACAGTGGCAAAACCTATCCCTAAAAGAACCTTAGGCCATAGTCTACCTTGCCAGCCCTGTGCAAATTGGCAAACATTTTCGGCTTCTCGTTTGACAGCATTGCCTCTACCTTCTAGAATTGTCATACGAACACAACAAGGACCGACAGTTCAACGTGTCTCTCAAAGCACGAAAGATCTCAAAAAATGTGCCACTAGGCGGACACCCAACCAATGACTGAACTTGCCCGTCGCTGCTTAACTTTGCCTACCGTTTTCGATAACCGTATGTAACCGAGCGACTAGCTGCTTGATAAAATTTAAGTTGCATATCGTTACTTAATTTGTTGATTGTACGAGTTTGCTCATTTATTTGTTAATATGCGCCAATAACATAGGACAATAAAACAAATAAAAACAAAAATATCATCATAATTATTTTAAAAATCGATATGTGTGTGGCGGGCCTCAACTCAAACAAATGGTACTTTATTTATATATACAAATAGTATTAACATTTTTGCTATGAATATTTTTAAGCCGGTCTTATGACAACACGTTTTTACTTTATTTTCAACATCGAGGCAAGACTTAGACGCCGCATGTAAATAAATTAATCTGGAAAGTTTACGTTGCCTTAGTTTTTGAAAATAATTAATCTGATCTGATCTGATTTCTCCGGAATATTCGCAGCTTAACGCTATTCTTTGAATTGGCTTTGAACTTCACGGCGAAAAACTAAAAAATATTTTATGTTAAGATATTTCATATGAGGTATACTTATTTTTATGTTTTATTGGAATAGGCACATTGCTTTAGTATTTTGAAAAATTATGAGATACGTCTCAAGCCAAATAATAGATCAATTACTCTAATAATAAATTGGGAGTTTTAATTGAAGGATTTTAACAGCACTTTAAATAAATCGAGGAATACAATATGATTGACATTGATTTGTTTCTTTAAATATCAGTCACATTTCTATTATGTTTGTATGTAAAAAAAAATATGAAATTCTTCAAAAATTAATCAAGTAAGAGGATTAAAGCTGGTCGCTTTATGTGAAATTTTTCGGAAACTTCAACGAGTCATAACTTTCCGTCTAGAAAGGAACCTATATAATAGGTATTGACATATTACACGATTAAAAACCAAGTTAAAAAAATTTTCGATGCAAAATTATAGGTGAACTATACGATTGAATGGGAAATGGATCGTTGAGGCGGCTCTTAACGTATTATTAAACAAAATTTCCAAATTACACACAGAAGCATTTTAGATATCCGTTTTTTAAAAACGAGATTTCGGAATTACATACTACGTTATAACTAAAAACATCACAATACAATTACATACTACGTTATAACTAAAAACATCACAATACAATTACATACTACGTTATAACTAAAAACATCACAATACAATTTTGAATTCTTCAGTAAATCTTTGCTTTGAGAGCTATAATATAATATTATGGCTTGGGCATGAAGCACAAGTACAGTGATACAAACTTTACAGGAATTTCAAATACAAAAAGCCATGTAAAGTATTGCTAACCATTAGAGATTCATTCATTATATTCACCATTTCAAATTAATGTAACTTGTCATATTGTAGACACCATAACTTGAAAACTACCACACGTAAATTAAGACATGTCTTACTTTTAGCTGCCTAAAGGGATTGCTCTTGCAGATGACGACTTTCATAAATCTAGTGACATCAACATACTATTGGGAGCTGATATATTCTTCCAGGTATTATCGTCTTCAGTGTCGTTCAAACAATTAAACGACGAGTCTACATCATCAGTGATGGATCATGCAGCAGACCAATATTCACCGCAAACGCAGATATATAATACGCACCAGTATCAACCACAGCTTATGGTCGTATCGTAAAAACTGGGCCAACATAGGCCTTAAGAAAAATTGCATGGACTTACCCAATTTTGGCGATAGATTTGTATAACGTTTTTGTCTGAATATGTGGTGTGGTGTCTGTATATGTTGTGTATGTATATTTTTATATTTTTTCACGCAAACCAAACTTACTTATAAATTATCACAATCAAAACAATGTACATACGCCGCGACCTGTCAAAGGATTATATGTGACTGACTTAGATGCCGGTCCACCCAGAGTAGCGACAATCCTATTAACCTTGTCACGCGCCGCGGTCCAACTTAATAAATCTTTACTAAACAGCTTACTAATACCAAATTCTGGAATTTAATTACCGGCTTACTTCCGCAAGCCTCACTAGCTAAAGTCTGCAACAAGGTTTGCCTAAAATACTACTTGTAACTCTGATTCTCAACTAGGTAATACATTAACTCAGTTTTGAAAAACTGAATCTGTTCCTGAGATTTTCATTGAGTCTTCTACAGAGCATGAGCAGTGCGAGTTCATTTTTCAAGATAATATGCAATTAAAAAACAATCAATTTGAAGAGGCATAGCCTCTCAAACTTTCACTCATTTAACTAATATAAATTAGCCTTAAAAAGATTTTTAAGTTTAGAGAAGTAGCTTTTAAAAAATTTAGATTTATTCAACCAATATAAACATTTTATTCATGAGTACCTATCATTAAACCATTGCGATGACATCGAATTATACCAATTGAATAAACAAGGAGTTTTCTTTTGGTTCACTATTTAGTTTTAAAGGAGGACAGAAAAACCACAAAACTGCACACTGTATTTGATGGCTCGATAAAAAGCAGCATCAAGATATCTTTAAATGACTTGTTGCTAAATGGCCCAACTGTTCAGCGCGATCTTTTTGATATTATTCTACTGTTTATCCTAGGAGAATATACCTTTACTACAGACATAAAACGCATGTTCAGAAATATTAGAGTTAAGCTAGAATATACTTTATTACAAAACATTCTTTGGAGAGATCATCCTGGGGAAACGATAAAATGTATCAGAATAGACGTAGTGATCTATGAAATTAAAAGTTCAAGCTAGGAGTATACGTTGCTTAAAAGAACTTGCAATTAAGTATGAACGCGATTACTCTTTAGCTTCATTTATCCATCAATATTCTACTTATGTAGTAATAAATGCCAATAATGATTTCAACACAATACCTTAGGCAAAAACTCAATTACGCAATTTGCTTAGCAAAGGAAGTTTTGAAACTCATAAGTGGTCGTCAAATAATGCCCGTGTGTCACATTCCAAAATGTGACCAAAGTTTTGATTATTTAGAATACCAGAAGGAAGACTGAAAAATGAAGGCCCTTGGCCTATATATAAATATGAAAAATTATAAGTTTATAATTTTCTACCTAGAGCCCTTCAACAGAAGCAATGTTACTAAAGGAAACATATAAAGTTACATTGGTAGGTTTTATGACCCTATGGGGTTTGCTAGTTAAGTAGTAATCAAGGCAAATGCCATTATGTAAAGGTTGTGGTCTTCTAATACAGACTGGAATTCAACACCGCCTGAAAATATTAAGTCAGAATGGTTACAGTTTGCATCAGATTTAGCTGAAATGGAGCCCATTCACTTAGATAGAAATATTTATATTGTTGAGTTGGACACAACAGAATTGATAGGGTTTGCCGATGCTTCCAGCACAACTGAATATGACTGCTGTATTTATTTAAGAGCGATGGACACCACAAGAAAGAGAAAATTACATTTACTCTGTTCAAAATCCAGCATCAGTCCGCTGCAAAATAAAGCTTTAACAATTCCAAGACTCGAATTAAACGCAGCACTATTACTAGCTAAGTTAACAGCTAAAGTATATGAAGCAATCAAAAGCAAAATAACAAACGTTTACTTATTTTTGGATTCAAAAATAGTGCTTGCATGGCTTAATTTAGAGTCCACAAGGCTTAATTGCTATGTGGCAAACAGAGTAAATTTAATACGTCGAAAGGTAGGTCAATGAAGTTGGTTATATGTCAATACCAACAAACAATCCTTCAGACTACATTGGCCGCGGGATTTCCCCTGCACAGCTGCGCATCGGTGACGTCTGGTGGCAAGGTCCAATGTTTCTACGTGGCCGTAAGTATAAGTTTAAAGCTGAAACAAATCTTCCACAGAGCCCACCTGAAATGAGGGCGGCATTCTCCAGTAACCACGCTAGTGCTAGTTCTCACCAAAATTTTGAATACATTTTCAAACACCTGCAAAACTACTTAGACACACGGAAGTCTATCAGGTTCTTATTATATTTTACGATTTTAAATAACATAAATAAGCAAAAAGAAAAGATACAGGCACATTTTTTGTCTAGCTTTCAACTTGAAACTTCTTTCATGTTAATTATCAAACATGAACAACACATATTTTGTTAAAATGATGATGATGAATGATTGAGCCTCTCAAAAATGAGTATGTAAAGGGCTCATTAAGAAGCTTACATCCTTTCTTAGATTACAAACAACTCTTACGTGTGGGTGGTAGGCTTCACCATGCAGATATCTCATATGCACGAAAACACCCTGTCAGATTACCAAAAGAATCTTACATTACCAGCTTACTAATAAGATGTGAACATGAAAAATGTTCTTATTCAGTTGTTATTCAGTTGAACCCAAAAACTAATGCTAGGCAGTCAAGTTATTGCTACCCCTCGAGCCTTCCTTAAAGTTGGAGTGGATTTTGCTGGGCCAATCAAAGTTAAGTTATCACGTGTGAGACAATCTGTGGTAGGCAAAGGTTACGTCTGCGTATTTGTATGCTTCACCACATAGGTGCACTTAGAGCTAGCTTCAGACTTAACCACCGACTCGTTTCTCGCATTTTTAAGAAGGTTGATTTTTAGACGAGGTTTGCCCTGTGAAATTCACTGTGATAATGCCAGCACCTTTAAGGGGGCACGGAACCAATTGTCTCAGCTTCACACCCTGCTGTCCTCACAGGCTCACCAGGAAAGTCTACATATCTACACTTCAGAATTAAGAATTGACTTCTATTATATTCCTTTTTACTCACCCAGGACTGTGGGAAGCAGCGGTTAAAAGTTCTTAGTACCATTTAAAAAGAATCTCTAAAAGTTCTTTATTGACATATGAACAAATCAATACTTCGTTAACAGAGATTGAAGCGGTTGTAAATTCCAGACCACTTATGCCTCTTACATCTAATATCAATCATCATTTTTTAGTGAGCGATGTGATCAATGCATATCCCGAAAAGGATTTTACACAAGTACAGCAAAATGGATTAAAATATTGGCAATACTGCACAAAAGTAACACAAACATTTAGGAAAATCTGGCAAACTCAATATTTAAATATATTACAAAATAGACCTAAATGGCATTGTGACGATACAATATTTATGCCTTAACATTTTTGTAATACAATGTTTTTATTCAAGTTTTAGCGCGAAGATTTTCATGAGTAAACAATTCACAATGAACGTAATACCTATAGCAAAATGCATCTTTAAATTAGAATGGCGCGTTCAAATATACAAGTTCAGTAATTTTATACATGAGATGAGAAGTTATAATTTATTTTATGAAAGGTTTAAAGCTAACAAAATATAGGTACAAATGACTCAAATATAAAATATTACATTATAAACTTACGAATTATAAACATCAACACAAAATTAATTGTTAATTGTAGGTAGTAATCTAACTCCCGATTTATGGATTCGGACTCTAAACAAAATAAAGTTGTTAGTCTTGAACCAGTGTCGCGAGTATGGATGCTTTAAAACGTACTGTGATTGGATGTTTATTTGGAAGGCAAGTTGATTGGAGGACGTTTTAAGACGAGCGCTGATTGGAAGTTTAAGCGATATAGAAATGGCATCACTTCAGATGCCCTTCAAATGATTCAAAGGTAGTTTCATAACTCTTACCCGAATGAAATTTTATTCAGATAATTAAACGTAAGATAAATCAGAGGCCCTCTAGATAGGAGTTGTTTTGTAATCCGCAGTTTTCTTTTCTTATTAATTTTATTGCCTTAGTTAAATAGATATGCTACCGTTATTGGGAATTCTATAATGTGAGTTTAAATTTTTTTTTAAATGATTGGAGCTTTTGGAACAAAAAACAATCAGAATACTTGAAACTATAAATATTCGGTTTGACAAGCAAGATTGGTCTAAGCTATAAAGGTTAAGGGGTGAAAAAAGTACGAGAGGAGGGTGAAATTTGACAAAATTTAAAATGAGGAGTTAGTCTGGGTCCGCGCGCGCAAGAATACAGTCAATAAGTTTGACTGTGAAAATTCCGAAATCTGATCTCGCGTTTAGAGCATTTTTATTTAAAGTAGGTTCATAATTAGTGTTAAAAAAAATTTAATATCTTCAACACATACTAAATCAATTATATATATTCTTTAGGAAAGGCGTCGCTTTTCAGGACATGGTGTTTCGCGAGTTTATTTTTCAGTCGTCGTTGTGTACATAAAATGCTTTTTCACCGTGAGTGATACATGTATGTATCTACTAAGAGACAATGGTTTCTTTAATCAACTTCAAGTGTTTTGAAATCTCACTTTTCTACGTATTTTAAAAGGTACGACGTAAATTTTCTTATAATTTTAAATGATATTAATTAAAGGTTATTACTTTTAATTTACTGCATGAAATACAGTGGGAGACAATGTTTCCTTATATATTTAAAACTGAACTAAAATCTCACTTCTTGTATATATGTAAATGAGAAGACTGACAATATAAAGTTCTCATTTTTCTTCATCTTTCAACTAATACCTAAAAACATATCTATCAACATTTTTGTTAATGATATAATTGAACAATTATCATTTATTGTTATTATTGCAAGTGCATCATATCTGATAAATAGTGTTGGTCTGAATGTATCTGAGATATTATGTGTAATTTATATTAATATATAATTTTATATATTTTATCTTGGTGAAATTTATAAATTTGAGTTACCGGTATTATTATCAATTGATTCAAGGCACTAAAAACATAAATTTTACTAAGTGACACAGAATCTAGATTGTTTTTAGGAATAAAACAAGCTCTAGAAACTAAGATTATCAATCTAAGTTATTGTTGATAATATCAGTTGATTCAAGGCACTAAAAATATAAATTTTACTAAGTGATCTAGAATCTAGATTGTTTTAGGAATTAAACAAACACTAGGAACTCAAATTTTCAGTAAAGTACCGTATATCTCAGGTATGCGGGACTGACCTGAAAACAGAATTCGACTGGATATAGACTGAGAGTTGGTACCAGAAGTTGAATAACACTGTACAACATAGAATTTTTCACCTGGGATTGCTCATTGATATTGTTGATTTCTTCAGGGTCTGAAAAGATATATTTGATACTTATTAAGTTCAGAGGATGCATTAACATAAGATGCTGTTTTTGTATGAAGTTAACCCAACGGGTCAGATATAGATTTTCATGAAATTATGGAAATTAAATATTATCATCACGAGACAAGAATGATAGACTAGGAAATAAATTGAGGATATTCTCAATAATATTACCTCCTTTTTAGATACAAATTTTTCAACCTTGTTGAGTAATTTTTATTTATTTTTGAGATGTACTAGGTATTTAACAAACACTAGGAATTCAAACTTCCAAGGAGACGCCGTAAGACCCTGGAGGGGTACGGTTTCGAGTTGGATTTTAATATTCACGGATGTAGACTACGGACAGTTGGCATAGTGAACAACACTTGTACAACATAGAGATATTCACCTGAGGTTCCTCAATAATATTGTTAGATATCATGGGGTTTGAAGAGAGGCATCTGATACTTACTAAGTCTAGTGGATGTCTCTATATGAAAGACTGTTTGTGTACGAAGCTAACCCAACCGGTCAGTTGTTAATTTTTCCATAGAACCGTGAAAATTTGATAATATTATCACGAGATAAGAATGTCAGACTAAGAAATATAATTTTCAGAAGAGAAATATTAACATCAAACAATTATTAAAATACAGAAATTTATAGCGGTAACTTAATTTATAATTTGAAACCTATTACACAATCTACAATATTATTACTAGAATGAGTTGAGGAAGGGTAATACAGGAAAAGGTTATAGGAGGTGAGGTGTGAAATGAATAAGTGAATTTGTGTCATTCGGTGGAAGAGGTTGTTTCGAAATGATAGATTTTTGAAGGTTTGAGAATTAAATACTAGGTTAGTGGACCTAGGTTGCTAGGTGGATTTGAAGGCTGGAATGTGGTTATCCAGGCAAGGAGAGGGTGAAGGTGCGCAGGGAGCCCATCGGGTAGGGATTTTTTTTTTATAATAAAAGATTTTCAGATAACAATAATAAACAATAATAATTCTGAAAAAATTAAGAAAATCAATATTTTTTTTGGGTTGTTTAGGTGTTCTAAATTATCAGGAATGCGAAGTGTTGTAGAACAGATCTGTTCTATTGTAATTATTATGTAATTATATGTAAGTATATAGGTGGATAATTTTATATAATAGTATTTATTTATGAATTCAATTTTACATACATACATTACTCAATACATTTACATTAATCACTTACACATAATTAAAATTTTCTTTTTTTTTCTTTTTAGAATAAAAAGTGAAAACAAAATTGTATAGGAATAAAAAAATTAGGAAGGTAGGGAATTGAAAAAAATTATTTTATTGACTTTTTTGTTTTATTGTTTAATTTTTTTTTAATTTTTTTTTAATTTACGTTTATAAGTATTGTTTGAACCTTTTTATTATTTTGTTTTGCTTTTATTTCTCTCTCCTTTTCTAGGTTACATTTAAATTTTGACTTATATACTCCTATTACTTTAATTTGTTTAAGTTAATCAAATCACATAAAGGAATTGACTTCGAAATTTGACAATATATAAAAAATATTTGAATCATAAACTATTTAAAATTAACCGAATAACCTATATCTCTTCATTTAATTAACGGACGAGAAGTATGCTACAAGCTACCTAGTTCCCACACTACAAAAACGAATGGATTTAGCATTTGTATGGATTTTACTTTCAAATGTGGAAGTAGCCTAAATTAGGGTTCCTTTGTGTAGAGATGACAAAAAAAATTCATATAACTCTTTAGTACCTGTGTCCTTTAGAATATTTGCTTTGTTTAGGTGTTTTTGTACTGACTTTAGAAATGGAAAAAACTCAAAGTAGGCATACTTTATGATCTTGGTTTGAGCTGTATTTATTTTCTTGATTATCTTTTTTTATGCTTATTTTGTATACTATTGTTTGCTATATTATTCTAACGTACCTCTGAAACAACTGGGCTTACTACTTATTTAACACAACGGTTTTCGGGTCTACCACTTTTGACGATCACGCCTGGCCAGATAAGACAATTATCTACGTCATTATTTATTATTAGTTTCTTTTGATCTCTCTCGTTGAGTTGTGGTGTGGGGCTGCGAGGTTTCTTAGAACATTTTATTTTAATAGATATTTATTATGTTTGAGTAGGACAGGTGGGGGGTGTTACAGCATGAAGAGTCAACTAACATTAAAATTAGTACATTAGTTATTTTAAAGGAGTATTATACGCCTCCTTTGTCGTGGCCAATGGCGCTAGAGTGACCAATACCTTTAACGGTCACGATGGAAACCTTTAACGGTGCGAGCTGTGGAAATTAAAACGCCAAATGTTAAAGCTCAATTTTCAAAGCTTGCACATTACCTATACGTGAATACTAAGTTAGGTGTCACTGAACATATGTATGGCTCCAAAATGCATTCATTTAATAATAAAAAATCGGCCAAGTGAGAGTCGGACTCGCGCACGAAGGGTCCCGTACCATTATCTACAAAAATGAGCAAAAAAAAAACACGTATGTTATATGGGAGCCCCCTTAAATTTATTTTTTTCTGTTTTTTAGTATTTGTTCTTATAGCGGCAACAAAGATACATCCTCTGTGAAAACGGTTCATGCGATACAGCCTGGTGATAGGGGTTGGGTGGCCTTAGTAATAGGGTTCCTAATCACCTGTCAGGTACGGAACCCTAAAAATTAAATACTTGAACATTAGTTAATTAATTAATAATTAAATATAGCAACAAACTACCTACCTGCATCCTTTAGTATTTTTTACTTAAGCTTATTTATTTAGATAATAAAATAATTAATTTTATTTAGTTTATAGTTTATTACTGTACCTACAGTTAACTTAGACTTAAGACCACTTTATCTAAAATTATTTATTTCTGATTGATTTTGTGTGATTAAACAAAGGGGGTTATTTTACTTATATAAATTTAAGTACATTTTATTAATTCCATAAAATAATAACAACAAAATAGTTTTATTCATTTCCGTTATCAATAATTTGTACTTCGGATTACAGAATTTTACAAATCCTATAAAACTTTCCTCGTATTTATGAGTAGGGTAATTAATATCATCATATAAAGTTTACTTAAGATTACAAAAGTTTTATTAAAGTGGGCAGATAAAACACGACTTGTCATTACAATGAAGGCTAATTAACGTTTACAAACATCTTTCTAAGAATTAGTGAAGTTTACTAATAACAAACATCATATCGTACTGCTACGAATTAAGGTTGACATCTCGCGTCTTACATCGCGCTATCGAAGTTTTTTCGATAGTTTGCATATATACCGACATACCGAAATTCTAGTCAACGCATTCTCCAGGTATAACTCCTCACCTACGGGGGATTACCTCAGGATAGTAAGACTGAGCTGAGCAGATTTGCCCGCACTATCCGCCGAAGCCCCTTTCCTTCATTCTACCAGGTACACTGATCAGTTAATAATTAATGACTGACCGTAATGCAGCCCGCCGAAGACGCGATCGTGCTCCCTCTACCGAAAACAAAGCTCGCTTCAACGACTTACTCCGCCGTGTAAGATCAGCTGTAGCTGAGCTTTGCGCCCAATGTTTTGGTGATCCGATGGAGAATATCTCTCCTTCTCATCTAGCTTAATGGCGCCTAGCCGGAGCGTTGAAATTAGAAACCTTCAACTCCCTCCCTCCGTTAACTTGTCTCAACAACGTTCAATGACGATAAAAAAACGGATTGCCTTGCATCTTGGCTCCAAGCCCAATGTACCCTTAGCACACAACCATTCGATTCCGATCACATGCGAGAGGTAAACCGTGAAGTGGAGCGCTGAGCATCTCTGTCCCCTTACACGGAGAAAACACTTTAGTAGCTTCAAGTAAATAATACTAATAACCACTAAAATATTAGTAATTCCGAGGACAAGTAAATTACACTGACGGTTACCAAAGAGTTTTACTTATTGTTTTTACTAACAGGCATAAAACTTGTCTTGTTGGAATAACAGTGTTGCTTACTTAAAACAAGTAAAATTGAATGGAATGCAAATAAAGAATAAACACGCTTACAATCAGCGTTTAATTACACCAATACAAGTTCGTTCTGATGAAGCTCTGTGATGCGAAGCGTACAGTACAGTTGATAATAATCAGTGTACCTGGTAGATGAAGTAAGCGGTTCAGCTCAGGCTTACTATACTGAGGTAATTCTCAGCCAGGTGAGGAGTTATACCTGGAGAACCAAACTATCGAAAAAACTTCGATAGCGCGATGTAAGACGCGTGACGTCAACCTTAATTCGTAGCAGTACGATATAATGTTTGTTATTAGTAAACTTCACTAATTCTTAGAAAAGGTGTTTGTAAACGTTAATTGGCCTTCACTGTAATGACAAGTAGTAATGTTTTATTTGCCCACTGCAATAAAACTTTTTGGAATCTTTAGTAAGCGTTATTTGTTGATATTAATTACCCTACTCATAAATTCGAGAAAAGTTTTATAGGATTTGTAAAATTCTGTAATCCGATGTACAAGTTATTATTTTCGGAAAGTAATAAAACTATGTTGTAGTTATTAGTTTACGAAATTATTAAAATGTTCTGAAAATTATAATGTTTTGTAATTGCCAGAATTTTTTATTTGAAATTAATAAAATTTAGTATTAACGCATTTTAATAAGCAGTTTTTAATTCGAACATAATTTTTTTCTCCGTGTAAAGGTCGCAATGCTGAAATTTGGCACTTATATAGCTTTTTCACTATTGAAAAAAACTGTCCTTTCGATTAAAAGTTGGTATAATTATGTTTCATGTGTATAAATGTGTTTCAAAATAAGTACCTAATCCCATCATCAATTAGTTGTCTTTATGTAGGTTTCCTTTTAGTTTTTTATTTCAGTTTTTGTGATACACAGACTCTGCGTAGTTTTGGTAGGTTTGTTTTTGTTGATTTTATTATTTTAATGCACTTATCTTTATAGGAAACAAAGAATCATCTTAGGCAATGTTTAGATGGTGCCTGCCAAAACTGTAATACTAAGGTATTTTGTAAGCATGTAGGTACATACCTCAATCATCACGGCAGATATTGGATTTCGTTGATTCTCTAATTAATTATGTTTTTTTAATTTCAAGTTGATTCTTCTTTCTCAGAAATTTCCTATTTCTTCCCGCAGGCGGTGACGCTGTCGTTTTATTCTGCTATAGGTATAGACTTCTGCTCAAGACTTCTTTACGTAGGTAATAGTAATTTTTTGAAACCCACACAAAACTACTTATTTTAAAAACTTTCTTCTTTGATCTACGTCAAAATAAAACGTTCAAAACGTTTTATTTTTAGGTAATTACAGTATATGTTAGACTTATACTATGCTTATTTAATAAAAACACGTTTTCAAACCGACACTCCTTCAAAAAAAGTATAAAGCTTAAAAAAGATCGCTATAACAGTTCATGGTTAACCTCCTGTAACTGCGCAGATGACAACCATTTTGGTTCAACTTACGTGCCGCGAGCGTAAGAGTATTTTTTTATACTACTTACAGACCAACCGTCCGCTAGTAGGCAAGCAGTGACCGCAAACTATTGACGATTGCAACACTAGGCACCTCACTTCCGCGTTAACACTTCTTTGTTGAAGAACTCAATAATAAATAATCACAGCGCCGTGTTGTCCTAAACTAAGAAAAAATAGCCTATGCTACGGATACCAGATAACTTATACAAATATATAAATATTTCCTTTATTGTTGTAAATACATAAATATTATAAATAGAAAACACCTAATGTCAAGACAAACACAAATAATAAATGAATCAGCAGTCGTATCATTCAATACTGAGCCACGGAGCTTCTTCCCAACATCCTCCTCAGAACACATTCCATTATACAGGCGTTACAACATAATTCTAATTCTAATATTTGTCATTATTTTGTGATATTACATGACAGAAGCGTTACATTGTGAAAACAAAAATAAGAAGAGAGTTAAGTTTCATGTAAGTGGTTTTATTATACCAATACGTCCTACGACATGTATTCAATGAGGCAAGCTATTTTCTCTTCAGTGGTAAAAATCAAAGAGCACAACTCGTAAATTTTTTTTTCTATACCTCGCTCCCTCGCTACGTTCACAATTCAACTATAGAATTATTCGCTACGTTCGGAATTTAACTTGAGTCCTCTTATGAAAAACAATGACGGCATTCTAGTAGGTAAACACAACATTTAATTTTTGAGTAAGTGTTAGATGCTGATGTTAATTTATTGTTACAGTGATGTGTGATAACTTATATTTTTTTGCTAATGATCGGACAAGTCTTATTTTGCCGACGGCATGGTACTCATAATACTGTATTAGCTAGGAATGAAAAATGTGCAATCACAATATTATAATATTACTAGCTTTTGCCAACGGCTTCGACCGCCCTAAATTTGGTTATCGGCGTAGGATTCTTATGGCAACTTCTCAATTATAGAAAGAAAAACGTAGAAGGTGAAAATATTTTTAAATAATACGTACCGCCCTTCCCTCGCATGACCGCCCGCCGGCCTTGCACATCATAAATGCGCGCGCAGAAGTTGATCATTTTGCTGTAATTTTATTATAAAACTGCGATATCCCCTAAGGTATTCATTGAAATCGAATGATGTAACAGGCATATTTGTTTTAAATTAAATACTTGTAATGAATAATGTATTTGTTTATTTGTTATATTTGCTTTTTTTTCATGTTCATAAAAAACACCTTTGCAAATAATGTATTATTTTAGAACAAAAGTTAGCATATAATAAAGATTATAGTTAGCCAACCTTCAAAGATAGACATGTGCTGTCGCGGACTTTTTTTTAAAACTTTTAAAGGGGAACAATTTATAAGAATGTTTAAATTTTTCATTGATGCTCCGCTCCTTTGGTCTTAGCGTGATGATATATATATAGCCTACAGCCTTTCTCGATAAATGGGCTATCTAACACTGAAATAATTTTTTAGACCAGTAGTTCCTGAGATTTGCGCTTTCAAGCAAGCAAACAAACTCTTTAGCTTTATATATTAGTATAGATTATAAAATAAGGAAAATGCAAAATAAAAAATACCTTACAAAATCTCGCAACGTAATCTTTTGTCATTGTTAAATTGTTGTGTGAACTTTTTACTCCCCAACACCCATTTCACTTAATATTTTAAATTTTACTAAACGTCATTAATCAACTTTTTTAAGATGTGACGAATGTGACTAATGACGGTCAAAAATGTAAAACATGTCACCAAATATCCTTTTGTAAAAAAACTCAGGATCGCCATGATTATCACGCCATATTAAAAAAAAATTGGAAAATCCAAAAGTGCACGCCTCATAGCGGTCATTCATATTTAAAAAAAAAATCTAAAACAAAAACTCAAGTTTTTTAAAATAAAATAACAAATAAGGTGAGGAAAAAATATACTATAAAATAAAAATTAAATATATATATATAGATATAGAGTATACAGTGGTATATTAGTTTTTTATAAATTATAATTAAACGACAGTACTTAGAACGCTAATATTAACTAGGAATCAGCACAGTGTAATACTTTATATATTAAAAACAAAAGTATTCCGGTAAGATGAATTTTTCGACCAATTCCTCTGCCACATACATGGTCACATAAACACAGACTCACGGACGTCCAAGAATGATTATTTAGTTTAAATGTTATTTTTTTTTTTTATTTTTTTTTTTATACCACAAACAAGCTTACGGCCCGCCTGATGGTAAGCGGTCACCGTAGCCTATGGACGCTTGCAACACCAGGGGTATCACTTGCGCGTTGCCGACCCTTCAGAAATCTAATAACTTCTTTCTTGAAGAACTCCATACTGTAGTCCTTGCAGAAAACCTTGGCAGGGAGCTCATTCCACAACTTAAGCGTTCGCGGGAGGAAGTTTCTCTGAAACCGCACTGTACGCGACCATTTAGGTTCTAAAGTGTGAGAATGAATTCCCTGCCGATGGCGAGCGGTGCGATGGTAGAAAGTAGCCGTGGGCATCATTTCGAACAATTCCTCAGAATACAACCCATTGTACAAGCGGTAGAACACACACAGTGAGGCAAAGTCTCTCCTCAGACTTAAGGGCTCGATACCGCAAGTGAGTTTGGGATCGTCGACAATTCTCACAGCCCGTCGTTGAACCGAGTCAAAAGGGTCAAGCTGGTATCCGGGTGCACCTGCCCAGAGATGGCAGCAGTACTCCATATGGGGCCGAACTTGCGACTTGTAAAGTAACAACCTTTGCCCCGACGTGAAGTACTGCTTCGCTCTGTTGAGTACACCAAGTTTTTTGGACGCCAGCTTTACCTTATCTTGTAAATGATCTCGGAACTGAACATCGCTGGAGATGTCGACACCAAGGATCCCAATGCTCTTGGAGATGGAGAGGGGAGTGTTCTGGAATTGTGGGACCACAGTGAATGGAGTTTTCTTAGCGGTGAACGCGCTCACTTGTGTCTTTGTAGGGTTGAATCGGACCAAGTTTACCCGTCCCCAGTCAGAGACCTGGGACAGTGTGGTCTCGATTTGAGACACAAGTTCTCCGCGGTTTTCCTCCACAACGGAACGAGGGATGTTTGCACGACCCGTGTAAAAAGCGTCTCCAGTACTGTCATCTGCATAGCAATGTATGTTGTTGATGTCCAACATGTCATTGATATGCAGTAGAAACAGCGTAGGAGACAGCACAGAGCCTTGCGGGACACCAGCATTAATGTCCATGCTATCAGAGCAACTACCGTCAACTACAGTTCGTATGCGTCTGCCGGACAAAAAGCTAGCCACCCATTTGCACAAACCCTCGGGCACTCCGTAAGATGGCAACTTCGATAGAAGACCGCGGTGCCAGACCCGATCGAACGCCTTCGCTATGTCCAGGCTACATGCCAATGCCTCCCCCTGACTCTCAATGGCTAGTGCCCATCGGTGTGTGAGATACACTAGAAGGTCACCAGTCGAGCGACCGTGGCGAAAGCCATATTGACGGTCACTGACCAGATCGTGTACTTCTAGGTATCTTAGAAGCAGTGTGTTGATCACACGCTCCATAACCTTAGAGAGGAGAGAGGTAGGTAGTCCTATTAAACCACGGTCGTGTTTTGATGCCGGCAGCTACTTGCAGGTTAGGAATGAAACATTCCATACTAGCGAGGATTGTCTCAGTGACTGCGGCTGCGCAGACGTCAGGATCATCTGAGCTAAAGCAGAGCTGCCTCCACGGGTACGATGCATAAAATTCCCGCAATCCGTCCCAGTCTGCCGACTTATAGTGCCACACACGACGCGAATTAGTTGGCCCAGAAGTTCGGGTTGTGTGCATGACATTTGAGTCCGAACGAGACAGTGGTCCGAGGAGCCAAGAGGCGCATCCACTGATACGGAGTATCCGTCTGGACGTGTAGTCAGCAGAAGGTCCAGTAAGGAGCTCGTATGGTCCTCTATATCTGGTATTCTCGTTGGAGAAAGTACCAGCTGAGAGAATCCATATGTCAGAGCAAATTCATGAGCAGATATCCCTGCATAGTTATTGGTTCGAGAACTGACCCACTCACGATGGTGGGCGTTAAAGTCTCCCAAAATAACTAGTATTGCTCTAGAACTTTGTCAGTCGTCAAACTCAGGTGGGTGAAGAGTCGAGTTACGTCCGTGTCACCGCTATGAGACCTGTATAGACACGCATAGATACGAGTGTGGCCGCCGTGATCTACGCGCACCCACAATATCGACAGGTCCCTGTCTTCAAGGCTATGAAGTCGGTGACAGCAGATATTCTCCCGGACGAACATACATACACCGGTATGACTCAAAAAATTGTGCTCGAGTTTGTAGCCGGGATAATGAAGGTATGATGAGTCGGCCGGGCAGGATATCTACGTCTCCGTTAGAAAGAGGATGGTCGGCTGCGCAGTCTCGAGGTGATGGTGGATTGCATTAAGATTTGCGTGAATACCCCTGATATTGCAAAAATCCACATTGTATGTGGATGGAGTAGCCGCTGTAAAAACTCTTTTCCTTTTTCTATTTCTGGCCATTGTATATAAAGTTACTTAGACTAGGGATGAGGATTCACTGCACAGACAGCTTAGAAGACAAAAAGGTGCGGTACTAAGACTGCCGAAGCTCAACACAGATGATACGGTTGCTGGCACGGCGGGCGGAAGGGCCCCTGATCCCCTTCTGTTGTAGTAGCCGGGTCCACTCTGGTCTCCTTCTCCGGCACGACTACCACTTCAGAGACTTTACACAGGCTGGCGGATCAGCCTCCCAGGGCGGAGATTAAGTGTTCCCTGGGTTCGGGATCCCGTTTAACCGGCGGGCGGCCAGCGGTCAGCCGTTTCATCAGGTCTCCCTGACCGCCGAACCAGCACGCCGCGTCTACGCCGAGTAATGACAGCGATAAGCACCGCCGGTCCTCTGCTATCCGCGCAGCGAATCCTCAAAGAGAGCTCTGGCAACCTTACTCACCGCCAAGAACACAGCACTACTCAATGTTAGTGTTATTGTGGCCGCGGTTTTCTGTAAGGTGGAGGTTCTTCCCCAGTTCTGGCCGCTCATTCGAGCAAGTACTCGCTATGCCCCGCTTTATTTGTTGGGGCAGCTTATTCGAGCGAGTACTTGCAGTGCCCTACTTCTATTAAAATATATATTTAACATAGCGCCATCTATTGAATACTTACTCAATGCAGTTAACAGATATCGCCATCTGTTAGAATCGTTTAGAGCTAACAGATAATTGTGACACGTGGTGGTTATGCTATTAAATTGTAGTTTATATGAAACGTTTGTATTTTTAACAGCGCCATCTATTGAAGAATCGTTTGGAGTTAACAGATAATAGACAAATAATTTGCAATAAAATAATATTACGACTATAAATTGAGATGTAAGCTATCCTATCTTTTAAGTTGGATCAAATTGCACACGGTGTACAACTCAAATTTAAAATCGGTTCAGTAGTTTTGGAGTCCATCGCGGGCAAACAATGTGACACGTAATTTTTATATATATACTAGCGGTCCCGGCGAACGTTGTTCCGCTGCCGTCCCTCTGTAACCCGACGAAAGTTGGCTTTTACCTAAAGTGCCCGAGTCCGTCTCGCACTTAACAGATCGAGATAAAAACTATCCTATCTTTTATGTTGGATCAAATAACAAATAATTACGAAGTTTGATCAACATCGGTTCAGTAGTTTAGAAGTCTATCGCGGACAAACAACGTGACACGTATTTTTTATATATATACAGATAAAGATTTAGTATTTTATTAAATGTCTGAATATACCACTTAAGTCAAAATATTTCAAAAAGTTTTTTATTTATTGATTATTATTCGTAAATCATATATCTTGTGGAGTAAAAAAAAATCACAGTAGAATGTTATTATTTTATCTTAAAACAGAACTAAAAAGAAGGGCTGGGTTTAACCATGCTAAAATCCAAGTGATTAATGAAGCCGTCAGTTTTTTTTCAGGGTAGTCGATACAACCATGAAATACGATTTAAACAAAAAGAGAAAAAACTGATTTCTTTTAATATAAGATATATATATATATATTTCTTTGCTCAGAGAGCAAGCATAAAGATGCGATTTAGCGAGGAGATAATAAAAATGCGATTTTTGCCACCCTACCACCAACTACGTAGACAAACACTTTATGATTATTAGGTTTTTTAATTATTTTTAATTATTTAGCAATACGTCGGCACTTGATTGCAATTAAATGAAAATATACCTTTATATAGCTTTTAAATATCAAGAATTGAGAGTTAATTGAGTTTCTTCTTGTGTTATAGATTTCTTTAGTGATTTTCTATGTTCATAAAACATCCACCTGCAGAAGAAAAGAAATATAAATATTATTTTGGTAAACGTAAAAAAGAATTGTTTAATTTATCATAATTTGGTAAGTATGTATATCACTCCCATGAAAATTTAAATGTACCTAAACCATGAGAGTGATACTTTTAGAGTACGCAGCAAAAAATTTATGCTTTTAGTCAAATCATCCCACGAAAACCTCGTATTAAATTTTCAATGATTGTAAGCTGAAAATAGTAGATAAATATGATCTAAGATAGTGTTTTGTTTTTCAAAATTTAAATGGTGCCCTCAACCTAAAACAATTCTAAAAGTTAAAAAAAAACGCGTATCGAGGTTCTCGTACCTAAAAAGGGGGAGAAGGGTAAAGAATACTTTATATCCTTATCAAGAGTGCCCACAGCAACAGTTTTTTCATCGGCGAAATCGGGTACTATCCCTTAACACTGCAATGGTAATTCGCTTCAAATTTACTTTTAGCAAATAGGGAGATATTTTTTTATCACTCTGATAAAAAATAACAATCTGACGGAGACAGTTTTACACGCGGATGACGCCGCAGGTAATAACTTGTTATTTTGATACAATTCTGAAGCTGAATGTTTATGATAACCGTTTTCACGACTATGCTAATAGTAGGTATAACACATTAAAAAAATATTTTCAATTCAAAACAAAAAAAAACAATTTGGCAAGGGGTTAAAACTTGCTACCACACAAAAGTACACAAATATTTTTTTGCGATGTGTAGTATTTGACTCTTATTTCTTAGTAAACAATTACCTACTACTATATATATGTGTATTGAAATTTTTTTGTATACGTGGAAAAATATTATGAATACAAAAACATAGCCTTACTACTTACAATAATCTATATCTACACACTAACATATAAAGAGAAAGAGTAGATTTTGTGTTTGTTTATATGTAATCTCCGAAACCACTGTACATTTTTACACAATATTTTAGATTGTCATAGACTGTATATTATGTATTTTCAATAGTAAAATATCGTTTGCCGGGCAAGCTAGTAATAAATAAAGAAATGCTTACGAAAACACGGCAATGGCTGGAAGGGTCAAACTAGTGCCAACAAGGAACACAGCTCCGGGTAGCAGCTCCATGGTCGCGATGTAAACGTTTGTATACAAAGGAACATAAATAAGAGGCGTTAAATTTTCCATGCAACCCAACATTGAGTTTGCCTTTCCTAAAAAAATTAATATACACGTAGCGATATGTTTACAGAGGTGTGTAAAAACAGCTTACGGCCAAGTTAAATTCGTTTCTCGGTATTATGTCTATGGAGATATGCTAAGTTGAACATCGTAGGGCGTGGTCAGACATTGAATGGATGACCGATCAACTGGACTTTTTTCTGAGCTCATCCGTGGTTTGGAGAGCAGCTTAGACCGTCTCGGTCCTGCCTGTTGTCATTTAGTAGTAGCATAGTAGCAGTCGTTAAGCGAAGTCAAGTGACTTATGTCGGCTTGAAAACTCTGATATTTAACATTTTTTTTATATTGAAATCCCACCTAGATAAACAAAAGCTAAAGATAAAAAATAACATGGATTACAAAATTGCTATAAGGCATTTTGAAAGCTTTGCCTTCTGTACTAAATCTATAAAGATAGTTTTGACCAACGTCTTCTTACCGAGTCGCTTTGCAATTTTTCTATACCTACTTTGAATTTTCATCACAGTAACACTAATTCACCCAATTTAAAGCTTTGTTTATCTGAATCAAATATTTAAAGTTAATTTTGAACATATAAGAAAGCAGTTTTAACCTGTTTATAAGTTAAGTACCTATTGCTTTTATAATCATCACCCAAGATAATTAAAATAATTAATTACTTCCAATTCTAATGATTTGTAATCAATAACCACCTAGACATAAGGAGAACTCACGTTTCTACTATTGAAAACGAGAAAATAAATTTTATCAACAGTAAAATTGTAAATCAAAACACAACGGTCATGATAATAAAGTTGTCTACAGCAACAACGCAGCTTATCAATTATGTGTGTGTCAAGTTAACAATAAAAATATTAACAATAAAATCATTAACATGTTAGTTTTGAAAGTCACAGAGAACGTTTGCCGTTTACAGATATACACACTTGATTTGCATACCGAAATACTGCGACACCACACTGAGCGAAACGGAGCAATTTAAAAAAAAATGCTCCGCTACCTCCGGCAATCCTTTGCCGAGCAATCATAACTAAAAATTATCTGTATAAACGCTACTTTGTAGTACAGCAGCGCACGAGCACGGTTGGCGTGTTGCTGGTTTTACTGCTATGGACAACAGTATAGACGGATTTAACCGTAATACGATTTTTAGCAGTCTATCAACTGCATTTTTGTATTAAAGTCTTCAAAAAAGTTCATACATCTTAACAAACCACGACTGAATAACCTAAAAAGAAGCAGGAATCCTTAATGCCAGCGTTCGTAAAGCAAGCACACTTTGATGTGATTAACTAATTTGCTGGCCCAGTACACGTGCACAGCCAGTTAGTAGTAGTATTTAAGAATACATCAATATTTTCCGAAATAATATTTGACTTGTTATTGTAATCAAAATGAAGTCAAAATATTTATTTTGAATGACTATAACCAACTGGAAAAAAAAGTCCTCATAGTCTGATCCATCGGACAAAGCAGTCGGACGACGTGTAAGTGGTCACCGTAGCTTATGGACGCTAGCAACACCTGAGGAATTACTCGCGAATTGCCGACCCTTTCAAACTCTAATTTCTTCTTTCTTTTAAGCAACCGGACCAAAGTTTAAAAAAAATAATATATTTATAAGCACAAACTATACTTAATTTTACATTTTATAAATAATAAGAATATTAGCATCGCTTATCAAATATCGACTGCTGTCATATGACAACGGCTTAACGCGCACTCCGAGCTTTTCGGTGACCGACCCTGTCCAACGTTGCTTAATTATATATAAGCAGATTGTTGGCAGTAAACGAATTCTACTCGAGCTCCTTAGTATGTTGAAAAGGTTTTTCAGATTAATAACATAATAAATTACCCAATTCCTCCTGTGTGACTAATTTTGATGCGATTGATCTGGCAGCCAACTGTGATGTTCCGCTCAACATCTCAACAAGAGGAGCTGAAATTTTTTAGTAAATATATGTAATACAAACCGATATCTTACATCAATCGAGTATGGCTTAGTTATAATTTAGTTTATTAAATAGAAATAAAAAGTAATAAAGATGATAATTAAAATAAAATAAACACACACATCACAGATTGCTCTGACCCCAAACCAAGAGACACTATTGAAAGCGTAGGTACAGAGATAATAAAGGCACATTCCAAAATATAACCATGTCCAAGCCTGTGTTTAAACTTTAGACTCGAGGGTCGATTTTGTCTTAAATTTTATAGCAAACGCTACTCCAACAGCTGGTTAACAAAGAAAATGATAAATACTCAGATATTGAATACATAGATATTTACCAACTCGAAGTTAATCTTACTATTGACTATAAAAATCTGACAAGAGATAAAAAATCGGCCAAGTTAGAGTCGGACTCGCGCACGAAGGGTTCCGTACCATTATCTATAAAAATGGCAAAAAAATCACGGTTGTTTTATTGGAGCCCCCCTTAAATATTTGTTTTATTTTAATTTAATTATTAATTTTTAAAGTGAATATATAACTAAATATTCTGTGCATATTTTAACCCCTCGCACGCGCAAGGTCCCATTACGGGGTTTAGGCGTATGAAGCACCTCATTTACTAAATAACCGGAAGTGCGAAGCGTCTACCTGCTGCCGATATCAATATCGAGCAAAATCAAGCAAAAAAAATATTATAATCATTATTAAAATTAATAATTATAAATTGTTGTATGGGAGCCCCCTTAAATATATATTTTATTCTATTTTCTATTATTTGTTGTTGGCAACAGAAATACATCTTCTGTGAAAATTTCAATGGCTAACTATCACGGTTCATGAGATACAGCCTGGTGACAGACGGACGGACGGACAGCGGAGCCTTAGTAATAGGGTTCCTAATTACCCTTCGGGTACGGAACTCTAAAAATGACCATAATAAGGGTTGAAGGAAGTGAAATTGATTAGATTATTGTGTATTTACCACTGGCCCTTAATTAATCAGCATTCTTTTTAAAAAATCAGTCACCGTTTTGCAACAGTACTTTTGGGTTTTTTACAATGTTCGGCATAGGACAAAATCATTCAACCCATTATGTTTGTAAACTAACACACAATGCACGAGAAGCAGTTCCTAGTGTTTCCAGGATTTAAATAACAGTTTTTAACTTATTGGGAAACTCCTGTTCCGTTAAGGAATTCGGTATAAAAAGTAAGTATAGGTATATAAAAACAATCTCATATACAAACAAATGCAATATTTTGTAAAAAAATCTAGTCAATCCATTGACTGATAATTGAGTTTTGTGGATTGTGATTATATATCCCGAAGCTGAATTTTTATATATAAAAGTCATATTAAACGTAATGATACAAACCAAGATAGAAAATACTGCCGTTGGTTGCGAAGCAGAATGCAATTGACCCAGCAATTTTGCTGACTGTAGCAATTATTCCAAGTAGAGAATCGTCCCATTGCCACATTTTGCTAAATAGCGTCACAGAACCAATGGTGCCTTGAATAAAGTAAGGGAATGAAATAAGTTTTAATCGACATACCTAAGTAGGTGTACAATGAAATTTAATAATAATAATAAATAAATATAAATATTCCTTGACACAGTGCCAGCTGTTCCCAAACTAAGCGAAGCTTGTACCTATATTACAGATACAAATACCCATATACTTATCTTTGGAAATACATACATATTAGGTATATGTAGAAAACACCTAGACTCAATACCACAAACACAAATGTTCATCACATAAATGTTTGTCCTGTGCATTACAACTACAATAATTCAATACTCAAGATTAACAATAAATTAAGCAAATAATCAAAGTAGGTATGACTAGCAAGTGTAGGTATGACCTGTCTAAAACTTTTGGATATGAAATAGGTACAACAACCTCTATGGATGATGGTTAGCATATATATTTTTCTGGAAAAGGCAACTTCCTACGCGCACATGGGAAATAAAGTCAAAGGCTTTAGAATTCAGTTTTTCCAAGTTTAGGCAATAAATAATAACTTACTTTTGGTGAAGAAATGAAATCTTATTACAATAACTAGAATCAGCCAAAAAACTGTCTTCATAAACTATACATATGTTTGTTTTGCCCTTTATTCTGTAAGGCATGCACTTTAAAATAAAAAGTTATTTGTCCATATACACTGCGTTTAAGACCACCTGACTTACTAAAATCAAAAGTTGGAAAATAATATGTTAATTATCAAATATTAGATTTATTTTCAAATAACGTATATTATAATATTTGAGAAAAATTAACCACTTATGGTTAAAATGCCTATAATACTCTTAACCCTAAACCATTTTTTCGTCAAAATTTTTTTATTAAATATATAATATTTAATAATATTTAATTTTGGGTTGAGATCCGGGCTTTGAGGTGGCCACACCATGTTTTTTAATGCTCCTTTTACCTCGTTGTTTTCTAAATTACCCCTGCATAATTTTGATCTGTGTTTTGATTATTATCCTGTTGGAAAATGAATTCATTTTCAATTAATCGTATTTCGGAAGAAACTTGAAGACGTTGAAGTTTTCATGACTCCGTCGATTTGTAACAAACCATGGCCCGAGAAGCAACCCCAAACCATAACGGAACCACCACCATGCTTAACTGTTGGCACCACACAGTCTGGCAACATTTTTTCCACGACGCTACGTCACACATATTTTTTTGTTTTTATCTAAATATTTCAAAAATCGAGTCGTTTGACCAAAGAACTTTATTAAAATCTACTTCAGTCCTATCTTTTTTTTTATACCACTAAGGTGGCAAGCAAGCTTACGGCTCGCCTGATGGTAAGCGGTTACCGTAGCCTATGGACGCTTGTAACACCAGAAGTGTCACTTACACGTTGCCGACACTTTAAAAATCTAATATTTTCTTTCTCGAAGGACCCCATATTGTAGTCCTTTGATAAAATTTTGGCAGGGAGCTTCTTCCACAACCCAAGCGTTCGCAGAAAGAAAGTTTCTCTAACACCGCACTGTAAGCGGCGATTTTGGATCTAAAGTGTACGAATTTTGAATAATTCCTTAACATAACCCATTGTACAAGCGGTAGAACACACAGGAAGGCAAAATTTCTCCTCAGAGTTAAGACAATCTCGATGGGCTAGGGCCCATTGCATCCGTTTCTTTTTGTTTTGTGGCCTTAATAGAGAATTTCGGATGGCAACATGACCAAACAACTTAGCGCCTCTCAATCGTCTTTTCACTGTAGTCGGTGAGACATGTTCAGATCGGGATTTGTTCACTCCAACGCAGATTTCTGGGGCTGTTAGGAATATATTCCGCTTGCTGGTTATGACGATGAAATTATCCTCACTAGAAGTGGTAGATCTTGGCCTTACTAAGCGTGGACGATCTCGATTACTGCCAGTCTCCTTGTTTCAAGTTTTTGTGCTATGATCACAAGTCTTCAACGTTCAGATTTGCTCTAGTTATGTAAAACAATGATGGCAGATCGCATTTCACTACTAATTTCGCGCACTTTTTCCATTTTCAAGACGTCTTGACTGTAGAAACCGCAATTTTCGACTAACAAAGATTGTTATCTTTCCATAAAAATTCAAGCATTAAATAACCATTGTTATATTTTATAAAGCTTAAATAATCCTTAATGATGGCTAATTCGAAACAAAAGCAAAATGATGAATAATAAACAGGCACAACAGATATTACAATGACTCCACCACCTGGCTCGGCACTTTTTGTTTTACTGAAATAATACACATTTATCATGTGATAACTGACAGGTATATAAAAAAAACTATTTAAATTTTCCTTGGCAACAAAACAGTGTGCAACAATATGGCGCATAAAAAAATCTACTAGAAACAAAGTTTAAATATGTGTTTTTTTTATACCACTAAGATGGCAAACAAGCACACGATCCGCCTGATGGTAAGCGGTCACCGTGGCCTTTGGACGCTTGTAACACCACCGGGGATCACTCGCGCGTTGCCGACCCTTCAGAAATCCAATAACTTCTTTCTTGAAGAACCCCATACTATAGTTTTTGTATTGTAGGTTTTTGGTATCGAATGAAAGGAGATAAAAACATCATAAATAAACGATTTACAAGATAAGTAAATCTATATCAATACTAATATTATGAAGCGGAAAGGTTTGTATGTTACTTACATGTTGGTATTGAATAGGCTCCGAAACTACTGGACCGATTTGAAAAATTCTTTTACCATTAGAAGCCGGCATTATCCCTGATAAACATAGGCTACTTTTTCCCGCGGGGAAATGCTTCATTCTTACGGGAAAACGGGTAATAGGACGGGCAACGGGGTAGTAAGAATTGTCCTTCCGTACTTATCTTTTTCACATAACTTCTAAACGGCTTGACAGAATGGGTTGGGTATTTCGATGGTTTCACAGACATGAATGTATAATGCCATTAAGGAGGAAATATTTCTAAGTTTGTTTTTTTCTATAACCGAGGAGGTGCCGTAAGAACCTACGCCGATAACGAAATTTAGCGCGGGCGAAGCTGCTGGCAGAAGCTAGTGTAGTACATTCATAGAATCAATTTTATTTTATTTGTAAACTCGAAGTTTTGCTCGGAATTTCTCTTCATTAATTAAACTAGTTACATAGAATTTAGAATATTGTGACGTTATCTGTTCTGGGCAATGTTTTATAATATGAAGTCACGACATCTGATAGACATGTTGTCGATCAATCAATTTAGTGCGACTTAGAAATATTAGCACACCATACCGAGTAATACGGAGCATTTTGAAGAAATGACTTATAATTTGGTCTATTACCTACGGCAATGCGCTGCCGAGCAATCGTTAGTCGAACGATTTCCCGTATAACCGCTCCTTAAGCGTTATAAAATTAGATTATTTGTGATAAAATTTCTAGGTCCAATGCTTAATTTGGTCCAATAGTCCAATCCTAGGTGATAATTTAGGTAAAATGTAACTTGAAATTTCTCAAAAAATATCATATGTGTTATACAAACCAACCTATAGTGTGTATTATCGAGTAATAAGACTGATATATGCTGTAGTTTACTTCATCCCAGTTATATCTGTATCTTGTTGACATATACATGACTGTTAATTCACCTGAAAAAAAAAAAAAAAAAAAATTATTTTGTGCTACAGCAGTTTAAAACATGAATGCAATAATACTACATATCCACAGAGCAATGCGGCCGCTTATTCGCGTCAAGCTGGATGACGATGCCGTGTTGCTCTTTACGCGGATATCAGTCAGCGATATGTCAATAGTTGACCGTACTCGGATGTTTCTACAGCAATCCAATTAGTGCTACTACTACCTGTTCGAAGGTGACTGCTTGCAGAAACCATCTGAATAATTTTATACCTGATCTCGCTTTTGCCATACCTACAAAGTGTATTCCGTGTTCATTATAAATCTTAAATCGAGTTTGACAACTTCTAGGCTTCTAAACATGCCGGTTTAACTAACACCTCGCTAGGTTAAATAAAGGACAGAGGAGTATAATCAGCCTCTAGAAAAGGCTTATACGTTAGCCTTTAATACAGCCAACTGATGGATAATATAGAAGGTCAATAGAGAAACCTGTGCTGATTAAATATTATTAAGTTATGAGTTTTTTATTAATTTTTTTTTTTAAAAAATTTTAGCATTGGCTTTTTTCAGCATTGGCTATCACCTTAGAACTACGCAGCAATAAATTAGTTTCCTGTAAGAAGATATCTGTGAAATCATTACTTTATAGACAGCCCTTAAGTCTACAAGTAACGGTAATAAATTACTTTTTCAAGTTTCATTCAAGATTACTATTATTGTAATAAAAAACTTTTATTCTCACAATAAGTACATCAAACACCAATCATAGATGTTAATCCTTTCCTGCACATTTTTCTAAAATAAGGAATAACACATTTTGTACCCAAACAGTTGAATAAAAATATAAACAAATGGACACAAGTGACGCCCCGCCGTAAGTTTGACCAAAAAAGCAAGTAAACTGGCTGCTGTAGGACCTGAACTGCATTGAGGTGCCGATTTCTCAAAATAGTGCTGGCAATATATCGGTCTTTTCTAGCTGTAGTGCATCTGGGACGGCCATTACATGGTCTTCTGAGATGGTTTCCGGTTTCTTCGTACCTTTGTTTCACCCCGAAGAACGTTCTTAATGTCACACCCACCATTCTTGCAGTACGACGCATACTGATGCCTAGATCTAGATTTGCCATAATTCTTGCACATTCTTCAGGTGAAAGAGGCATGATAATTAATGTTAGCGTGCTGAAGATACCTTGGCTTATGAATTAAATATAAATGATCAAAAAACAAATGCGAAAACAAAAGCAGAAAGCTAAAAGTAAAAAATTTCAGCATTTGAAAAGGGAGCGTTATTCTTTTTTGTTTATTTCTTCAGCCATTATTTAATAGGAGGTTGTCAAAAAGGAGTTTTTATGCAACAAAACTAAATTTTATACATAATGCTTTTTTATTTCAAGTTTCTAATTTAAATAGTACAGAAGTTATCGTCACGTTTATAAGTTTTATACCTTCTTTTGCAGGCCAGTGTAACATTGAAAAATAAATTATTGTCAGTATATGAAGAGTCGGAAACCAGAAAAGTTAAGAAATTTATGAATGATATGGATCTGGATGATCAGAATCCGTCACAACTCTTGCAGCGTATACAAAACCTAGCTGGTAACAAAATAACTGAAGAAACACTTACAGAACTATGGCAAGGATGATTGCCCACAGCCGTGTAAGAGGTACTAGCATCAACAGAATTCAAGGATCTGGAAAAAATGGCGGACATAGCAGGTAAAGTCTAGGAATTTGTGAAACCCACGCATAAAGCTTAGATAGCACAGTAAATACAGTGTCCCGTCAGCACACAAGCGTCTGACCTAGCTTTAATTCTAGCAGAAATGGCCAAGCTGAGCTTGAGAATAGCAAAGATAGACATTTCGTGAGAATAATTTTTTAGTCGAATTAGCAAGTCGCTGACTCATTGACCAAGAAACTAGATTACAAGTAGCAGCTAATATTGTTATATAGAATAGATCTTTGATAAGTACAGTATCCGCAGACTATTCCTATTATGATTTACTTAGCCGGTTTCCTGATATAACCAAATCAGTATGCTTTAAGAAACCGTCAGCAAAACAAATTTCGCTAATGACCTTCAAAGATTTTGTAAGAGTGGTATCGCAAACTTTAAAAACAGGGAAATGGCAGCTATTGGGATATTTTTCAAATAATTAAATGTGGTACAGAAAAAGTATGGTACTTATGACAGAAAGCAGTTTACGACCTAATCGATACAGCATTTTAGGTACATGATAAAAGGTCGAGAATTCATAGTATATACCATCCACAAGCCATTGATATACGGTTTAGTAAATAAAAATACCGAAAAAGTTACTTCTGGGCTAATAAGTAAACTCATGTTTATAGGCAAATTACTAGGTGAAGTAGAAGACTAGCTTAAACTTACCAGCAGAGGCATTAAGTAGGATTGAAACAATGTCCTACAACAATATATCACAAGATGCTCGTTAAACTGCAGAAGGACGACAAGGAGCTAGCTGAATTACAAAATTCCACTAACAAAGTGGTTGGGTTAAAAAAGATCTTAACACCAGGTCTAGACCATACCTACCGCAGGATTTAAAAAAACAAATCATTTTAACTCGCCCACAGTATAAGTCATGCAAATATAAGGGCTACACGTAAACAAGTCAGTAATAGATACTTTTAACCACGCATGAATACGGAAATAAGGAAATGGACTTAAACCTGTTATCCGTGCCAAAAAAGTAAAGTATACAGGCATAATAAGTGGCTACTAGGAAAGTTTCCACGGTGTACTAGGATACACATTGAACTAATTATGAGCAGTATGAAAAAAAAATGGATTTACAGAGCTTTAAGGCATGTTGGCACAATTTTTCTTTTAAATCAAATATACAAAAAATCGGCCAAGTGCGAGTCCGACTCGCGCACGAAGGGTTCCGTTCCATTATCTATTATCTATAAAAATGGCAAAAAAATCACGTTTGTTTTATGGGGGGCTCCCTTAAACATTTGTTTTATTTTAATTTAATTTTTGATTTTTAAAGTGACTATATAAATATTATGCGCATATTTTAACCCCTCGCACGCGCAAGGTCCCATTACGGGGTTTAGGCGTATGAGACACCTCATTACCTAAATAACCGGACGAGCGAAGCGTCTACCAGTTGCCGATATTAATACGTTAGGGGAACTTCTGCCAGTCGTCGTTACCACCACTGCGAAAGACCGATGGTGACTTGGCCCACAGTGCAAAAGAGAAAGCCGATCTATTGGGCAGTCTCTTTGCCTCTAACTCGAATGTGAACGACGAAGGCGCTGTACCACCTACTTTACCGTGGTGCGGTAAGACGATGCCGGAAATCTCTATAACACAGTGCGAGGTCCGGCGGGCGTTGCTTTCCCTAGACGTTCAGAAGTCGAGTGGGCCAGACGGCATACCAGCAGTGGTGCTTAAGCAGTGTGCTCCTGAGTTATGTCCTGTACTCACGCGCCTCTTCACGCTTTCCTACCACACTAGGCAATTTCCGTCTTCATTGAAGACTGCGAATGTGCACCCGGTGCCCAAAAATGGCGATAGATCAGATCCATCGAATTACAGGCCAATCGCTATAACCTCTCTCCTCTCCAAGGTGATGGAGCGTGTGATCAACACACAGCTTTTGAGATACCTAGAAAAACACAACCTGATCAGTGACCGTCAATATGGCTTCCGCCACGGTCGCTCAACTGGTGACCTTCTAGTGTATCTCACACACCGATGGGCACTAGCCATTGAGAGTCAGGGGGAGGCATTGGCATGTAGCCTAGACATAGCGAAGGCGTTCGATCGGGTCTGGCACCGGGGTCTTCTATCGAAGTTGCCATCTTACGGAGTGCCCGAGGGTTTGTGCAAATGGGTGGCTAGCTTTTTGTCCGGCAGACGCATACGAGCCGTGGTTGACGGTAGTTGCTCTGATAGCATGGACATTAATGCTGGTGTCCCGCAAGGGTCTGGCTGTCTCCTACGCTGTTTCTACTGCACATCAATGATATGTTGGACATCAACAACATACATTGCTATGCAGATGACAGTACTGGAGACGCTTATTACACGGGCCGTGCAAGCATCCCTGGTTCTGTTGTGGAGGAAAAGCGTGAAGAACTTGTGTCTCAAATCGAGATCGGTCTGTCCAAGGTCTCTGACTGGGGGCGGGAAAACTTGGTCCGATTCAACCCTTCAAAGACACAAGTCTGCGCGTTCACCGCTAAGAAAACCCCATTCACTGTAGTCCCACAATTCCAGAACACTCCCCTCTCCATCTCCAAGAGCATTGGGATCCTTGGCGTTGACATCTCCAGCGATGTTCAGTTCCGAGATCATTTACTAGACAAAGTAAAGCTGGCGTCCAAAAAACTTGGTGCACTCAACAGAGCGAAGCAGTACTTCACGTCGGGGCAAAGGTTGCTACTTTACAAGTTGCAAGTCCGGCCCCATATGGAGTACTGCTGCCATCTCTGGGCGGGTGCACCCGGATACCAGCTTGGCCCTTTTGACTCGGTTCAACGACGGGCTGTGAGAATTGTCGACGATCCCAAACTCACTTGCGGTATCGAGCCCTTAAGTCTGAGGAGAGACTTTGCCTCCCTGTGTGTGTTCTACCGCTTGTACAATGGATTGTGTTCTGAGGAAGTGTTCGAAATGATGCCCACGGCTACTTTCTACCATCGCACCGCTCGCCATCGACAGGGAATTCATTCTCACACTTTGGAACCGAAATGGTCGCGTACAGTGCGGTTTCAGAAAAACTTCCTCCCGCGAACGCTTGGGTTGTGGAATGAGCTCCCAAGGTTTTCTCTAAGAACTACAGTATGGGGTTCTTCAAAAAAGAAGTTATTAGATTTCTGAAGGGTCGGCAACGCGCGAGTGATGCCCCTGGTGTTGCAAGCGTCCATAGGCTACGGTGACCGCTTACCATCAGGCGGACCGTAGGCTTGTTTGCCACCGTAGTGGTATAAAAAAAAAAAAAAAAAAACGTTTGTTGTATGGGAGCCCCTTAAAGGTTCCTAATTACCCTTCGGGTACGGAACCCTAAAAAGGGTCGTACGAAGTATTTATAAGCTAGGTAGTCGAGATTTTCTTAGGGATGCCTTTAAAGAAATAAATATTCTATCGGTACCGTGTCGATATATCTATGAAAATACTATGTTTGTCCGTAAAAATATTTGCCAATTTCCGGGGAACAGTGATAAGCGCAACTTAAATACTAGAAAATATAAACATAAAATTGCTATGGTAAAGTTTAGGCTTACTAAAGTCCACAAATCATTTCTGGGAAGCGGTGTAAAATTTTATAATAAGTTATTTGTAGAAATTCTCAACTAAGGTGACAAACAGTTTCAATTTTATATTAAACTAGCTTTTGCCAGCGGCTTCGCCCGCCCTAGATTTGGTTATCGGCGTAGGATTCTTACGACAACTCCTCAATTATAGAAAAAAAAGTAGAAGGTGTAAATATTTTTAAATAATATGTACCGCCCTTCCCTCTCATGACTACCCGCCAGCCTTGCACATCATAAATGCTCGCGCACTACTTTATCATTATTTTGTTCGATGTTATTTTAAAACTGCGATATCTCCTCAGATATTCATTAAAATCGAATGATGCAAAAGGTTATTTTGGTTTAAAATAAATACTTGTGATGAATAACGTATTTATTTGGATAAGGATTAATATCATGTTTATAAAAACACCTTCGCAAATAATGCATTATTTTAAAACCAAATTCGGTTAGCATAAAAAAGGTTATCGTGAGCCAACCTTAAAAGATAGACATATGCTATCGCAGCCTTTTTTTAGAACTTTTAAAGGGGAATAATTCTGTCCTTTATGATTTTTGCAAAACTTTAACCGTTTACGTAGCAGAAGCTCTCAAAAGGAAAAAAGTCCCCCTATTTTGGAACATTTTTCATTGATGCTCCGCTCCTATTGGTCTTAGCGAGATGAAGATAGTAGATATAGTCTATGTAAGAAAGCATATTATAATTTAGATAAATATTTGAATGACAAAAACACGTTTGATAAGTTAAAGGAGCACTCTAAAGACGTAGCTAGGTTAACTTGATAGTGGTTGATGGCGAGTATCAGGGGATGCACCACGTGCAATCCGCCTTTGTTTGCCTGGTTTTGGTAGGGTTTTGGATGTGTAGGGGTGTGGTGTAGTACGTATGTGTATGTGTGTATATACATGTTTAGATAGATGTTGTGTTCTTGATAGGTTGGTTCCTGCATGGCTGATTGGTAACGCGTGTACATCTGGAGGTTGCTTGTCACTTCTTCTCCCATTAGGCTAGTTTCAATGATGTGCATTGTGTAGTAGCTGGGCCTCTTTCGGGTGTGCGATGTCTATTTAAATGTGTGTGTGCATATATGTTTATGTGCTTGTTTGTGTAATGCACCTGCTCGCGTTCGGAGCCCTGCCGCTATCGGGCGACCAAACGAGGACTGCATCAGATAGGACCTATCTAAGTTAATTTACGAATAGTTTTTTTTATATACCTATCTTTTATATGTATTTGTATATTTATATATATGTATTAATGTATGTCTCTGTATACATATATGAATATGTGCATATATGTTAATTTTATTAAATCTTTAATATGTATATAAATACCTATTTATTTATTTACATGATTATTAAATAAAAATATGTATGTCTGTATGTATGTATTTGTACGTCTGATATGTAGTGATTTATGATATATGAATATATTTTTCTCGGGCGTTACTTTAAATCCCGTCACAGAATAATTTAGGACTTTTAGCGTATCACATGGTGCCACCCCTATGCAATCTGAAAAATAATAAGCAATTGAAATATTACCTAAATTTTGTTTTTTTTTAAATCAAACTATTTACATTGTTAATCTTGTTTATTAAGTGTTTCAATACAGAACATGTATTTATTAGTTGATTAACTATAATATTATGTTTAATTTGTGATTTTACAAAGACAACCCATTGGATGCACGCAATAAACTTCACTCGATGATTCGAAAGTGTTCTTAAAAACCCATTTGAATAAAAATACTTTAAATTTTGAATATCTGTAACTTCAATCCGTTTTAACGTATTATTTCCCTGAATGAAGTTGGTGCACAAAAATAAAATTTTTACAATTAGGAAGAAGACAAAACCTTAAAGTAATGTATTTTAAACGTTATCGTTTCCCTACCACACAAATTTATACAAAATACAATAAAAAATTTCAAGACACCATCTCCTATACATAAGGAGTATAGGAATGTCTTGATTCCTCCTGACTATTGAAACAATAAATACGTTCTCATCAAGAGGAACTAAAAAATCATTAGAGAAACCTTAGGGCAACTCCTCAATTGTAGAAAAAAAAAACAAACAATCAAATCTTTCCTCTTTAATAACCTAGAAAATTTCAACCCAATCGGTGAAGCCATTTAATAGTTGACATACCAACAGCAGCGCCACCTACCGAGTCCAATTGTATTTTTAAATCATCCAGAAAACCATCGAAATACCCATATAAAATTTCAACCCAATCGGATCAATCTTTTAGAAGTTATGTGAAAAAGGAAGTAATTACGTAATTAAGTAATTAGGAATGTACGGAAGAATTCTTACTACCCGTTGTCCTATTACTCGTTTTCCCGTAGGAATGAAGCATTTTTCCGCGGTTAAAAGTAGTCTATGTTCATCAGGGATAATGTCTACTTTTAATGGTAAAACATTTTTCAAATCAGTCCAATAGTTTCGGAGCCTATTCAATACAAACAAACAAACAATCAATCAAATCTTTCCTCTTTATAATATTAGTATAGAAGTATATATATATAGATAATATTTATATCTCGCCAGCTTTCATACGTCCCCACTGTTGGGGCACGGCCTACCCTCATAAGCGAGGGTGATTTGGGCCATAGTCCACACGCGGGCACAGTGGGGGTTGTGGACTTCACATACGTCGTTTTTTTTTCTTGACGTATGCAGGTTTCCTCATGATGTTTTCCTTCACCGAAAAGTGTACATGAGAAATTAAGAAAAGACTCATTGGTACATGCCGACCCGGAGTTCTTACCTCCGCCACTTAGGACGTCAAGTGAAATTTAAACCCCTCGACCACCACCGATGTATGTATAACAAAAAGTGGTTATAATCATAGACATAGGATTTTTTCACTACGTTCAAAAGACCAATAAAGCGTGGAAGAGAGAAGTCCAAATTAAGGGCACTATGCCCATGAGAAAATAAGATAGAAGAAAATGGCCGGATATGTCAATAATTACGTCGATATGCGGTGATATAAGCGGATCTATTTTATAGCGATTGGAATTTTCTGTTTTCCTCCTTGAATCCTTGATTTATATTTTACAATATTTGAATTGTAAATTTGGTATCTTTTTTGTGAGTTTAATAATCCGAATTAATACGCGTTTTACCGGTAATTTATGATTTTTTTACTACTTTGTTGTTAATTATATTTTATCGAATTTATTCGAAAAATTAACGTAAAAATCAATTTAAATTGTAGTTGACATATTATTCTCTAGATTTAATACCATATTTCATTGCCAAATCAAGATTTGGGAGATATTTTGTGTAAAATATGTAATCTATAAGTTACGATAAAGATTGACTTAGCACTGATGTCATGCGTATCGATATCGATAGTAATGTCTATCGAGAGAGCGAGAAATCCAAATGAAGTGCATAGAACCCGAGACAAAATTAGACAGAAGAAAATAGGTGCCTATGTCAATGTCTCCCGCGATAAGATCCGGTAAGGTCATCATTTGTTTACTTCGACTCGAATTTTCTTTTTTCTTTCTGTAATCCGTCATTAATATTTAAAATATTTTTTAGATAAAAAAGATGTTTATTATATGTTTATTTACAAGACGGAATAATCAGAATTAATACACGTTAAACAGGTAATTTCTACTTTTTTTACTGCATTGTTGTTTGAATATTTTATCGAATACAGCTGAAAAATCAACGAAAAAAACCATTTGAATCGTAGTTTACATGTTTTTCTACAGATTTGATACCATATTTCGTTGCTAAATCAAGATTTGGAGGATATTTTGTGTCAAATATGTAATCATTTAGTTACGATAGATATTGACATAGCGCTGACGTCATGCGTATATATAATAAAGTCTATGAGAAGCTCTTAATGCGGCATAAATAGAAACACGTTCATTAAAATTATGATAAAAAACTATAAAATTATATGACCACAAGTAAAAGGCCATAGCGTTGCTCTTAAGGCGAACGGAATTTTTTTTTAAATAAATAATCCTGGATTAACATACAAACTATTATTTTTATAGGTAACTCTCATGTCTTGTTCTGTGATTAAATGTGAAGTTACAAGAGATAATAATCCAAATAAGTACACATTTCACATGTAAATTATGATATTATTGCATTGTTGTCATATGTATATTTTATCAGATTGAGTTGAGAATTTTACGGAAAAAAAACAATTTAAATCATAGCTTGCATTTTTTTTGTCTAGATTTACTGAGTACCTACCATTATTTCGTTGTTAACTAAGAATTTGGAGAGTATTTTGCGTAAAATATGTAGACATTTAGTTACCATAGAGCTTGACAAGGTGGCGACCAACGGCATCAGTATCGATAGTAAATCGTTAATGTGTATGTATAGAATATTAATAATATTAATAAGATAATTATTCATAGCCATTCAAAGGTAATCGCAAATTTGTTCGCATCGTTCGCGCCTTACGAGCCGCATTTATAGAATTAGTATGAAATGCAATAAGTATTGCGGGCACGGTGGGGGTAAATTGTAAGAGGTTGCATAGGATTTTTTACAGAATTCAAAAATACGGTGCCCCATATAGTGAGGAAATAATTTAATTGAAACTTGTAATATAAAGTACTTTTATAATGTAAAGTTTAATCTATTTACATTCAGTGCTTCTAATAATCATCTTTTATACTAGATCTAGTATAAAAGAATACAAAAAATAGAAGAAAAACATGTCAAAATTTCGTTCCACTTCTTATCCACTTGGCTCCTTAGAATGTTTCTTAACACATTTATAGGAAAAGTACGATCCCAAACTCACAATTCGTATCAAACCTTTAAGTCTGAGGAAAGATGTTGCCTCCCTGTGTGTGTTCTACCGCTTGTATAATGTGTTCTGTGTTTTGAGGAATTGTTTGTAATAATTTCCACAGCTACTTTCTACCATCGCTCCGCTTGCCATCGACAGCAAATTCATTCTCACTCTTTGTAACCTTACGACCAGTGCGGTTTGAGAGAAACTTTCTCCCGCGAACGCTTAAGTTGTGGAATGAGTGCCGAGGTTTTCTTCAGGGACTACAGTATGGGGTGAAGAAAGAAGTGATTAGATTTTTAAATTTCCTATAAGACGTGATTATAGTCCTAATAGTTTAGGTTATTATGGTATGTTTACACTCTTGCATTAAACGCTATGCTATGAGGCACATGTACGACCACAATCGTGTAAACAGTTTGCTTTGCCAGACAACGCGTTCCGAGGCTGCGTGGCGCGAGTGTAAACGCGACATAGTTACCTATGTTTCATTTCATCAGCGCGTTAGTTTGCAATAATTTTGTGAAGGTTAAATTATCGACAGTGTTGTTTGACATCACTATTCCACTCACACATTTGCAATTTTTTTTCTGTTTCGTTTTTCATTAAGCATTGTTAATCTTGTACATTCTATATCTATGGTTAAAATACAATATTTTTTTTAGTTCACTAGTTACAACAAGCAAATAATACAAGTGAGAACTAGCAAATAAAAATAAAAGAGAAATAATATAGAATTATCTGTAAACAACAGATGTAAAACACGCAATACGTAGATTAAGTACTAAGCAAAATGAATACGAGTATGTCATTGAACGCACAAAAATGCTAAATCAGCGGAAGCTTATGTTACTATTAACGTTATGCGGTGAATATGATATAGTTAGTGTAAAGTACGTTTTAATATTTTAAGTAATCAATTTTGAGATTGTTGTGTGTAACAGTTGTATATAACTGATAGAACAAGTATAAAAAGTATTGTATCCCTATAACAAGAATCAAAAAAAATGAGAAGGACCAAGCGCACACATAGGAATCACAAATAGGTTTCGTGCATAATTAGAACAATGTTAATACGGTTTGTCTAAGGTAGCTACATCAAACTTAGAAATAACAAACAAAAGTTTAATATTGCTAAAGTGATTAAATGTAAATAGAAAAACATTTAAAAAAAATAATTGTTTGTAGTAATTTATTTTGTGTTTCATAAATATTATTTTTCATAAATAGTATTGTAAATATTAGCACAAATGTGAATAAGAAAATAAAATTATAAGCAGAATTGCAAGGCTTGATTGCAACCTTCGCTATTGCATCACAAATATATGCACGTTGCTACAGAAGAGCACACACTATTATCTATGTATTTAAGCTTCAATTATTTTTGATTAGTTACTTCTTACTAGGAGTAGTTGGACAAGCAGTTACTCTGTAAGTTACTCTATAAGCACTGAGTATATTACCACTGAAAATATACAACCACATTAACTTGTCAGTTGAGTATTATTTAGTTCAACTTGCTGCTGAACATATATCAACCATTGTCGTTAAAAACTTCTAGATGCTTGTTTTATATGTAATATATTTTTACATAGCTTAGGTTAGTTACTGGAAAACCACTCATAGACAACGTAGTTTGAACTTAATTTTTGAAATTCGCCTTCGGCCCTCCCCAATCCTGATTTGCTTCTTATAATTATATATATAATAGGGTTATATGTCACTTTAAAGCTGGTAATCTACGACCTGTAGGACATATATAAAGCCACCTTACTCCAGATACACTGCGTCAGAAGCAGTGTCGCGGCAATAGGCTAAACCCCTGTCACGCGTTCGGCGTGAATAGCGGTTGGTGAAAGGCTCTCCACCACTGTATGGTGTAGGCGTGTAACCAGCTACTGGTGTCCCCATTTTGGGGACCGTGAAGATTTGCATACATACATACTCATCAATCAAACATTTCAAAATTTTGTGCTCGTGTTCTATCTAGGTCTGCAATGAGCTAGTTTCTTTTCAAATTGTAGTATAAGGTATAATATTTTTGCTTTTTATGCCAATGATCTGAAATAAAAGTACAAGTTTGTGAAAAAAAAGGACAGACGGAATGAGAACCTCCTCCTTGTTTAAAGTCGGTTACAAACTCAAGATTTTGTAAAACCATAGACATGCATATTCGGCTTTAAATCAGTTTTTGCCTTCAGTATACTGACTACTACATTTGTATGAAGCTAGCTACAAGGCGCCCGTAGAACAAAAAAAAAAAAAAATTATAGCATAAGGTATAATAGGTATAATTTTCTCGATATCGATAATATGCCTGGCTCCGAATTCGAATCAGTAAAATTATCCGTTTACAAAATTATTTTGACTTTCATTGCTTCCCTACATATCGTTGATGTATTTAAACCATAATCAAGTCGGAATCAGAATATTTCTAACGAGAAAAAGCTCCCCTTTTTCTTTTGACGTTCTTAAATAAAAGAAACGTGTTTGATTAAACTTGAAAATTAAAGATAAAATTAGCCATGCTAACCATAAATCGGTCCCCAAAGTGTGTTTATAATTGATACTAGAGCACAAAAGCGCATTCTTCTTCTGTTCGGGCCTTTCCTGGTAACAACTAAAAAAATCTGCTTGATCAAAGTGAAGTCAAAGAATGTGCGTAAGAAATGCGAAAGGCCCCGATCATCGTGCTGTGAAAAATAACTTAAGTAAATCATAGTAGTATGTTACTGCTAAGGCGGATAGTCTCATGACGCCGTACGTTGTACACGTACAGTCGTCTAATATTTTGTCGTTGTAAATTTTATAACCTCAATATTTGTTAGTCTCCAATGAATAATGGATACTTATGCCATTGCCAACCGCACTGGCTCAATGCCAATTGACAGACGTTGTCGATCTAGTGGCCACCATTATTTTTTTAAACTGAGGGCTGTTCAACATAAAAATGCTAAAGGATACAAAATCTTGTGGTCATGTCCTTTTTTGACATGGCTGATAAAATAATACAATTGTTCTTCGTGCTGTATTCATTTGAAGTTACATCCGAATTGCACTTTTTTGAAACTTCTTTAACCATGAGCAATCTCGACTTACTGCTTATAGGGCTGATTGGCTCAAACTAAATTAATTTTATAAAAATTTTTTTTTACAATAGTTCCGATTCTACGGAACCCTAACTTAAAGCTTGTACGACGCGCACTTGGCTGGCTTTTGTCTGGTCCAGCGTCAGATTTGGAGCACTACATTCTAGATAAGTGCTCACCAAGATGAATCCAACTATGTAATTCAAACCCCATCTACCAATAACAATACTCTAGTTCTATTAAGATTCCTCTTAGTTACTATTGTATATTGTTTACTAACAATACTTTGCAGGAACGTTGAAAATTTTCAATGTTTCTGCCGTCACATCACATCGCCATCCATAAGAGTCATAAGTAATATATCGATAATGAACAATGTCGGTAGTGTACGTATGTAGACAACACTATTCTCAACCCACACAAAGACAGTTACTAACTCTTACGAAATCAATGATCTTTCATTTACTGCTTATTGCTTAAGCTGGTCTTTGACGACTCATGGAACAAACTTTAAAGTGTTAAAGAAGGATTAAAGTGGTTGGTGAAAAGAGGCTGTCCTCTACAACATGATGTGTATATCTAGCCTCTAATTATTCTATTCGAGGCCTCAAAACCATGAAGTCATATAACAATACCTACATACATAATAAAATTATTGATGAACAACAATAAGTCCTCAGACGGCAGATTTATAGAGCGTTCAATTCACTGTTATTTTTGTGAACTCCAAAACAGGAACATACAAAAAGTGTTGTATACACGATTTAAATATAAATTGCTTTATTGTTATTGAACAAATTTCTATATTAAATGAATTTCAGTGTAATTATAGGCCACTGTTATATTTATAATGTAACTTAACGCTAGATTACCTTCTTTTGTTCTGGGCTTCTTTCAGCATCTTTCACAAACAATATGATATACAATAAATTCACAACACTTAGGATCAGTGATAGACCAAAGCACCCGTAAAAGCCAATTTTATTTAGTAAAACTCCAGCTATACAACTGCCAATAGGTAATCCTACAGTGGTGCAAAAACTAATAACACCCATCCTGAAAGTTCTGGTTTTTTCTGTAGTTATAGTACTTATATAGGAGTATGAAGCTAAAGTATAAACACACCAACCTCCGGATAAACTGTCTATAAGAGCTTCACTTATCCCAAAAGCGATAACATCGGACTTTGTTAGAAAATACGTGTGAAATATATCATTAAATGCTCCTAGAAGCTGACCTACAACTGCAATTATAAGAAAAATCTTTCTCTTTCCAGTTTTGTCTGACCAAGTACCGATAAAAAGTGACAATATACCAGGAATGGATGCAGTTAAATAAGTTCTCCAGGCTATAGCTGCTGCAAATAACTTTTGTGTTTCTCGCTCATATTTATTTTGTCTATCAACGTTTTGTAATCTAAGATCAGAGCAAATTCCATCACTTAAATTTAAGTCAACACGACATGCCTTATCTAGGCTTAAGTTTTGTGAAGCTAGCATAGTTACCATGGATGTCACTGCAAATATAAACATGCTTGGTTCCACTGTAATATTATTAACCGCATCCTTATATAACCTACGAATTTTTTTTTGTGAATTATTTCGATGATCTATTACTATTTTTTCCTTTAAGGGCTTTGTTTCTTCAACTTCCCCTACATTCGAACTATAGTTATTATCTTCCATATTATATAATTCACTTTAATGTAACACGTAAAAAAAATCTTTGTTGTTGGTACCACTTTTTCAGGGGTAATAATTATATTATATTCATAACGTCGCAAGGCCAGAAAAGGTGACTTTGGTTAGTGACCGCTAACCAGAGTGCAAGCTGATACATTTAAGATACAAATATGTAAATTCAAGTTCTATTCTATTTTTCCTTTGCAATAAAAAATAAATAATATACAAGAACATTTGTTAAGGGGCAGGTAAGGTATATCACATGAAAGTGAACTTGTTGTGGGAGTTTTATTGTGAACCAAGGAACTCGAAACCCACAAAGTAGTACAAACATTTCTGTTAAGAGCATATTTGGTTAGGTCGAGTCTGGATGTTTTCTATGTAATAGTTTATAAATAAAAAATTCATAAGTATTTGTATTAACTAGATGTGAGATATTACAATAGATATATATTAGTGTTATTTGTATTCAATAAATCAGCTGATAGGACATAGCTTTACCAAGAAATTTATTGTATTATCACCTAAAAAAAATACAAGCAGTAATTTTGATAAAACTGTTCAATAACTTGCAACCCAGTACATGTAACAAAAGCAAAGTCTTCATTTTACATGAAAAAGTTAATAAATATTTATCTATTAATAATTTGCTTTCATCATCAAATAGATAGATCAACTATCAGTTTTTTTTTCTGTTATTGTCAAAGAATAAGGAAAAGCACTTAATGCAGTCTAGCCACTTTCCGCTTTTTGGAGTCGATCTCGCGGCGACGTCGACAGTTCGCAAGCAAGGTCACTGGCGTATATCATCCTCTTAAAACACACAGGTGACGATGGCTGTTTTGCTGGGCGGCCCTGTACACACAGGCGGATTTTAAGAATTTCTTTGGCAATTTTAATTTGTTATAAAATTGTATTGCCTCTGCACTTTTTTTCGTCACAACAGGAGCAAAATTTGTTTTTAGCTAAGAGCTTTAGCTAATAAGAGGCCTAGGCCATATTCTAACCTGCCGGCCTAATTGGCAAACGTTTTCGGCTTCTCGTTTGACTGCATTACCTCTACCTGCCAGAATTCTCATATGAACACAACAAGGACTGACAGTTCAAAGTGTCTATCAAAGCACGAAATATCTTAAAAAATGTGCCACTAGGCGGACAACCAACCAATGACTGACCTTGCCCGTCGCTGCTTAACTTCGCCTATCGTTTCCGATAAAGTGAGCGACTAGCTGCTTGTTAAAAGTTAAGTTGCATAACGTAACTAAATTTATTAATTGTACGAGTTTGCTCATTTGCCACCGACATAGGACAATAAAACAAATAAAAACAAAAATATGATCATAGTTTATATAAGTATTTAAATTTACGCGTTCCATTACTAATTTAAAAATAATAAAACGGGATTAAACGCGTCATTTGGCAAAAAACGTCGGGAAAAAGGTATTTTACCAAATGACGCGTTTAATCCCGTTTTATTATTTTAAAAAAATATGATCATAGTTTTTTAAAAAATCGATCTGTGTGTGGCGGGCCTCGACGCAAACAAATGGTGGTTTGTTTATACAAATGTTAATAACATTTTTGCTGTCAATATTTTTAAACGGGTCTTAACAACACATTTTTAATTTATGTCAACATAGGGGGAAAACTTGGACGCCTCATGTAAATAAAGTAATCAGAAAAGTTTACGTTGCGATTTACTATTTGTAACATCTTCTCCAAAGTCTTGTACTAGATTGATCATATGTGCAGTTTATGAAAATAATTAAAATGACTCTCATCTGATTTCGCCAGAATATTCGCAGCCTAACGCTTCTCTTTGAATTGGCCTAAAGTTGGACACGAACTCCAATGCGGAAAACTGAAAATAATTTTACGTTCTGATTTTTTCTATAAGGTATACTTATTATTACCTTTCAGTGGTATAGTAACATTGCTCAAGTGTTTTGAAGGATTATGACATACGTCTCAATCTAAATAATAAAACAATTACTAAAAATAAAAATACAAAAAATTTGGGAGTTCACTTTTAATAAATCAAAAAAATTAAGATATATATAAAAAAATTGTTACTTTTTATATATATCTTATTTCTATTATGCTACAAGAGTGAAAAGATATCCAAATTCGTCAAAAACTAATCGAGTAAGAGAAATAATACTGGTCGCTGTATGTGAAATGTTTCGCAAATTTTAATGAGTCATAACATTTAGTTAGCGATGTTTTTAAAAACCGTCTGGATAGGAGCTTATTATTGAACCAAATCTCCAAATTATCCATTTGAGCATTTTGAATATCTGATCTATCAGAAACACCACAACACAATTTCGAATCTTCAGCTAATTTTCTCTATGAGAGCTATAATAATATGGAAGTCACTGCCTTGCCTAATTTGTTCTAACCTGTAATATTTTATTTCACGATGATATTAATTATGAAGAGTCATTAAATTATCTTAAATAAATTAAATTCAAAAGTACATATAATTGTGTAATGTTTAATTTTCAATGGTTTAAATAATGAGAGTCATTTGGTTATTTTAAATAAATTAAATTTAGAAATATATACAATTTTATTAATACCTTAAAGGCAAGAGAAAAAGAAAGTACAAACAAAATTTTTATGAAGAAATTAGACAATACCTAGAAATAAAAAAAAATGTAAAACAATAAAAATTAAATTAAGCATAAATCGAAAAAAAAAACAAAGAAAATTAAAATGATCATACATAAAAAATATGTGATTAAGTACTATCCACTTACCAAATTAAAGTCTTATGACTTACTGCAATTAATCTTCAAATCAGAGGGAGCTATCCTCCGATTCAATTTTTTATCCTTTAGGCCTACCTACCTTTTTTATTCTGCCCCACTCAATTTCACTTCCCTACACAAAAAAATAAAAAAAAAAGATTATTTTAAGAATGTGTAAGTAATTAAATGTGGGTGTATTGTGTAATGTATGTATGTTAAAATATATGCATTAAATAAATACCATTATAATAAAATTATTTATTTATAAATTATAAATAAAAACTTTATTAGAATATATCCGGTTCGTTCAACAAAACGTCGAATCCCTGAAAATTTAGAACACCCAAACAACCCTTTTAAAGATTTTCTGAAATATTACAGATTTGTTAATATTTATTGTTATCTAAAAATCGTTTTCCTTAAAAGGTCCCTACTTCTTGGACTCCCTGCTCCCATATCCAGGACCTCCTGAACTAAAACTTCGTTCAGCCTTACAAACCATCCTAGCGACCTAAGTCCACTAAGTTGGTCTTTAGCTTTCAAACCCTCAAAAATCTATCGTTCTGAAAGACAATCTCTTTTTCCGAATGACACATATTCACATGTCCATTTTTTACTTCACTTCCTATAATCCTTTTCCTGTATTACTCTCTCTCTCTCTCAACTCATTTCAGTAATAATAAATATAGGTATAGGTATTAGGTATCTAATACCTTTAAAAGTATGCAGGGGGTTTCGGGGACGATAAATCGATCTAGCTAGGTTTCATTTTTAGAAAACGTCGTTTTATCCGTGTTTTTAGGCAGTGATAAACTGAAAAATATGACTCTTCCTGACATCTATTGGCGAGTAGTAATAAGCAACAATAAAGCTATTTGACAATAGATGGCGTTATTAAGTAACGCTTAAGCTACTTGACAATAGATGGCGTTGTTTAAAAAAAACGAGCAACGCTCGGTCCTCCAGGTATTAGATTATAATTAACGAAAATCTTTTAAAAATCTATAAATTTATATATAGTTGTTGTTAATATTTCTCTCTATTATTTTATATCTCTATTATCCTAGTCTGACATTCTTATTTCGTGATAATATTATCAAATTTTAATGGTTTCATGAAAATTAGCACCTTACCTGTTGGGTTAACTTCGCACATAAACAGTCTTTCATTAGTCTTGTGTAGTACATGAATGATGAATGAAAAGGAATTAATTCCCGCTACTGTACTAGAATGAACTATTCCCAAAGCGTAATCGGTCTCGTTCTTTTCGGACATGTGCAACAACAAAAAAACAAACTATGGAATAGAGAGAATGAAACAAATGCTTGGCGTAATCGTTCGGTCACAGCGCTGCGTTCAGCGCTGGAAAGAATTTACTTCTATCTCGGTTGTTTTACGATGGACGCATGAGTGAAAGCGGGATGCGCATCCGAACTATGACCGCGAAATCTAGGAAATAAAAGACCTAAGCGTTTCGTGCCTTGTATTAATTACAACTTTAAAGTCCACAACATAAAATCTATTTTACGAAAGAACAGTACAAGTGAATCTAGTACCTGAATTAATTCAGTCAGTAATGTTTCATAGTTCATTGATACTTGTCGCCTTTTAGTTGTTGTCTTCACTCAAGTTACTGTATTCGTTATTTATATGTAGTGTTTAATGTATGTGTACGGTAATATCTATTTTAACTGTAAATATATGTGTACTTAAATAAATTAATAAATAATGTCATAGTTTTTTTTAAAGATTTTTACTTTTTATGTGTTAGGTTTAGACATTTAAAATAGCACCAGATAGGCCTCAACGAAGCAACATTTGCTCTGAAAATACTAATGACACTAAAAACGTTACTACAAAGTAAAATTTGTATTGTATGGTTAACTTATTTACCCTTATCAAGGTTTTCAAACTAAAGGCTCCTATACGCACACGTATATCTTACTTTTTTCCTTTTTACTTTTTACCGAGATTAATATTAAATACTCCTGGGACACACAGACAGACAACGAAGTCATACCAAGGTTCGTTTTTATCATTTTGGTTGGAAACCACAAAATAAGAAGCAAAACTATCTTTCATGTAGGGGCAAACACTGAATTTAGTAAGAATCAGATATAGCTCTTCAAACCCCATGGAATCTGACTATATTATTGAGGAATCCCAGGTGAATATTTCTATGTTGTATAAGTGTTATTCACTAGTACCAGTCTTACGTGACCTATAAATGAATGACCCTGTGAATTTGATTTTTCGTACAGAAACATGTTCCTCCGGACTCACGCCTCCGTCACTAAAAATTTGAGTCCTAGTGTTGTTCTATACCTAAAAACACTTTAAATTCAAGGATACTTAATAAAATTGAATTTTTAATACCTTAAAAGAAATAAATATTAGAGATAATATTCCCAATTGTTTCCTAGTCTTACATTCTTATCTCGTATCTCTCTCTTATATTATTTAATTTCAATAGTTTCATGAAGTTTAATATCTGACCTGTTGGGTCAGCAGATCCCTCGAACAGTTTTACATGTAGGTACATCCACTGCCTTATTAAGAATCAGATATACCTCCTCAAACCCTAGAGAAATCAACAATATCATTGAGTTTCACATCAGGTCAACCGCCGGTTCCACCTACAGAGTTGAAAATAGGTCTAACCAACTCGAGAATGGTAATCAAAGACGTGTTTATTCCACTTAACGAGACTGAAAAAGAAATAACTAGATTCTTAAAAGAGCACACCATTGCGGGTCGCGTTTTCTACTTTCATAATGAAGAACTGTATCAAGCATTTTCACGGTTATATACAACATTTTTTAACTTCTTCACGAGTTACACTTGTTGAAAACAAAACCGAACAATTAGAACTCATTAAAAAATATCACGAAGGAAAAACAGTCCATAGAGGTATCCAGGAAACCTATAAACAACTCCTCAGGAACTACCATTGGCCTCACATGCTCTTAACTATCCAACGCGTTATTAATAAATGCGATTGTTGCCTTAAAGCTAAGTACGAATGAAATACACTAAAAACCACACTGGCTCTTACTGAAACACCCACCAAACCTTGACAACACCTTTTCATGGACCTCTATTCTACTGGAGGCGCAACTTTCCTTACAGAAGCACTGCTACAAGTATTCTCAATACTGGGACTACCCCAAAAAATAACCACAGATTCCGGTACAAAATTTGACAATGAAGTTATCCAAGAAATATGTGCTTTGCATGATATAAATATCCACTTCACAGCCCCATACAATCCAAATTCAAACTCCCCAATAGAAAGATTCGACTTAACCATTGGTGAGATTATTAGAATACAAAGACCGACTAACAAAGACGACTCTATTCAAGTTATAATGAAATACGCCATCATAGCATATAATAATGCAATCCATTCTACTACTGACTTCACATCCCATGAACTCCTATTTGGTCATACAGCATCCCGAAACCCTCTTGAGCTATATTTCTCCAAGGAGTTCTATCAGGATTATGTCATCAAACACCGTATGAACGCAGAAGCGGTACAGGAATGCGTGATGACTAACGTTACAAAGTAATCACCAAACGAAACCAAGAATCAGAGAATGTAACATTTAAGATAGGCGATATCGTTTAAAAACAAGTAGCCAAAACCGCGTGAAACGATAAAACAAAACCAGTTTTTAAAGGCCTATATAAAGTCATCCACTTCCACCCAAACAGTGTAGCCGAAATAATAGGCAGTCAGCCGAATTCCAAATCTATTAGAATTAATCATAAACTCCTACGTTGATCTCATCTTGTTCCAGGATGCTCATCGCAGGAGCCTTCAAGCTCTACACAAGCACCGACATGATCCTTAGCCCTATAGAGAATAACAATGGTATCCTTCTTCTTAAGCAAGGACTAATCCTTAAACAAATAGGACTAATCCATAAACAAATTGATTCTTTTAATTTAGCTTTTATTTATAATATAACAGAACTGAAACTAGCTTCAATTAAAGTTACAGCGCTATATGCTTGTACAAAAAACGCTGAGACCAACCTACACTCAGATGATCAAAGGCACCCAGAAAAACTCCTTAATTTTGGCAGAAAATATGATTAAAGAATTTAGTAGTCAATTAACAAAAATAAACGAAAACCAAAAGAAACTAGCTGCAGTATTGCATAACGCTATTAATGACTCCGAGGTAGTTAATTATTTACGTTTCTTTGATATATATGTTCAGATAGATTTTAGTTTACAGATAATTTTAGATAAATTAATGATATTAGAGGATGCTATTACACTCTCGCAACTTGGCGTGATGCACCCTAGCATTATTAGTCCACAAAATCTATTAGTTGAAATTAGTAATGTAAAACGAAAGTACTCACTGAGACCTATAGCAGAAGTTATCCTCAGTAACATACACATAATTGAAAGATCAATCAATGTTAAAGCCTATAGTACCGAACACTCACTCACTTTTATCCTAGAAATTCCATCAACTGACGCTAATGCATATGATCTTATCCACCTGTACTCCATTCCTGACAAACAAAAACTAACCATTATTCCCAAAACCAAATAGCTAGCGCTTGAAACAAAACCAATAAAGAACACCGAAGACTGTGTGATCTCACTAAATAAACAAGAAAAACCGAGCTGCGCTCGTGCGAAGTTGACATGGACGATGGGGAAAATTCCAAAAATCAGGGACAACAGCTGGCTTGTAATAACAAAAGGAGACGAAATTTTAAGGACGAGATGCGGACAAAAATCAGAATTCAAAAGGATATCATGAGTGTACCTCATATCAATCTCAAAGGACTGCCAAGTGTCCCTTATGAACAGAACTTTGGAAACCCACGTTAGTACAGTCTACATCGATGACATTATCCCACTGCCTAAACAAGAGTCTATCAAGAATACAGAGCAGCTGGAATTCAAGTATTAGCTCCCAATGGAAGACATCTCACTAGACAGTATCCATCAACTTCTAGAAAAAGCAGAGGAAATAAAAGAAGAAACACAGTCCAACTGGCAAACCACCATGGCTACTAGCTGGACCACTCTTGCACTGTACTTCATTGCAACCCCACTACTGGTCATCAACACTCCAGGTCCACGAAATAAGAAGCGAGGACGCTCCTGGAAGCTGCAATATGCGCTTCCATCTTAAGGAGGGAGGAGTTAGCCATCCGTAGCTGTCGCATCGCATATTTTGTGATATTACATGACAGTAGCGTAACATTGTGTAGTGAAAACAAAAAAATATATTTAAATTCAAATTATTACTTACTAATACGTCTTACATGTGTCCATGAGATAAGCTATTTTCTCTTCGATGTAAAAAATTAAAGAGCACAACTCGTAAAAAAAAAATTCTACATTCCCTTGCTCCTTCGTTACGCTCACAATTTAACTATAGAATTCTCCGATATACTCGGAATTTAACTTTTATTTAACATGCGAGGACGCATGAAAAACAATGACGGCATTCTAGTACAGCTTTTTACACGGGTCGTGCAAACATCCCTCGTTCCATTGTGGAGGAAACCCGCGGAGAACTTGTGTCTCAAATCGAGACCACACTGTCCCAGGTCTCTAACTGGGGACGGGTAAACTTGGTCCGATTCAATTCTACAAAGACACAAGTGTGCGCGTTCACCGCTAAGAAAACTCCAGTCACTGTAGTCTCACAACTCCAGAACACTCCCCTCTCCATCTCCAAGAGCATTGGGATCCTTGGTGTCGACATCTCCAGCGATGTTCAGTTCCGAGATCATTTACAAGATAAGGTGAAGCTTGCGTCCAAAATACTTGGTGTACTCTGTTGAGCGAAGCAGTACTTCACGTCGGAGCAAAGGTGTTTACTTTACAAGTCGCAAGTTCGGCCCCATATGGAGTACTGCTGCCATCTCTGGGCAGGTGCACCCGGATACCAGCTTGGCCTTTTTGACTCGGTTCAACGACGGGCTGCGAGAATTGTCGACGACTCCAAACTCACTTGCGGTATCGAGCCCTTAAGTCTGAGGAGAGACTTTGCCTCACTGTGTGTGTTCTACCGCTTGTACAATGGGTTGTGTTCTGAGGAATTGTTCGAAATGATACCCACGGCTACTTTCTACCATCGCACCGCTCGCCATCGGCAGGGAATTCATTCTTACACTTTAGAACCTAAATGGCGAGACCATTGCTTGTGCGGTTTCAGAGAAACTTCCTTCCGCGAACGCTTAAGTTAGAATAAGCTCCCTGCCAACGTTTTCTGCAATAACTACAGTATGGAGTTCTTCAAGAAAGAAGTTATTAGATTTTTGAAGGGTCGGCAACGCGCAAGTGATACCCCTGGTGTTGCAAGCGTCCATAGGCTACGGTGACCGCTTACCATCAGGTTGACCGTAAGCTTGTTTGCCACCTTAGTGGTATAAAAAAAAACCTAAGTCAACACAGCATTTAGATTTTCAGTAAGTATTATATTAGGTTCTGATGTTAATTTATTGTTACAGTGATGTGATTACTTCGTTTTCTTTTTGCTGATGACCGGACAAGTCTTATTTTAAGCAAGGCAAGGTACTCCTAATACTGAAGTAGCTGGGAATGAAAAATGTGTAGTAACAATATTTTATTATTATTATAAAATAAGGAAATGACAAAATAATACATAACCTACAAAATGATATTATGTCTAATATACATATAGAAAGACATTATTTTTAGCATAGATACAGAAAGACATTATTTCTAACCTAGATAGAAAGACATTATTTCTAAGGACACATTTTAAAAATATTAAGTAATATACTAAATATTGTTTTATTTTTTGGTTTAAAATAATAGTCATTTCAAAAATCACTGCTATTTTAATTAGAGTAGTCTAACTGGCAATCAATTCTTTTTAATAAATTGATCATTAAAAAATTCACAAGTATTTAAATCTGTAGCTTGGAACATAGTACGGGAATAATTTTTGAAACATATTTAATTTTTTACATTTTTTTCATTCAGATAATATAACCGACACTAGAAGCCACAGTAATGGGGCTTGTAAGGAAATAATAGTTCCTGGCAATAGTTGGTGACATTTTTGCTAAAACTGAAAGGACAGTAATTTCGAGATTTCGTGAGAAGTACTCATTTATATTTATTTTAATGTATTGTATTAACTGTCTGAATATGCCACTTAAGTTAAAATATTTAAAAAAAAATCTATTTATTGTTTATTACATTACATTGTAAATCTTGTGGAGGAACAAACTCGCAGATGAATGTTATTATATATATATTTCTTTGCTCAGGAAGCAAGCATATCTATTTAGCGAGGAGATTATAAAAATGAGTTTCTTGCTACCCTTCCACCTACTACGCAGGCACACTTTTTCATTATTAGGTTTTTTAATTACTTTTGATGACTTAGCAATATGTCGTAACTTAATTGCAATGAAATAAAAATATATCTATATATAGTTTTAAAAATATCAAGAATTGACCGTTAATTGAGTTTCTTCTCGTGTTTTAGATTTCTTTAGTGATTTTCTATGTTCATGAAACATCCACCTGCAACAAAAAAGAAATATAGAAATATTATGTTGGTAAACAAAAAAAATTTGTTTAATTTATCATCATTTGGTAAGTTGGTGAGAGTTTGCAGCGATAAATGGATACTTCTAAAGTTCCTTATACATAGGCTATTAGTAAAATCATCCCACGAAAACCTCATATTAATATTTCAATGATTGTTAGCTGAAAAAAGTAGATAAATATGATCTAAGATAGCGTTTTGTTTTTCAAAATTTTAATGGCGGCCTCAACCTAAAAGAAATCTATAAGGTTAAAAAGAAAACGTTTATCGAGGTTCTAGTACCAAAAAAGGGGGAGAAGTCTAAAGAACACGGAACAGGATATAAATATCCTTATCAAGAGTTCCCAACAATTTTTCGGCAACGGTTTTGTGATCGCCACATCGAAGTAATATCCCTTAACGTTACAATGGTAAATCGAGACAAATTTATTTTTAGCAAATAGGTAGCTAGTGGGATAAAAAAACAGTTTTCTTTTGTTACTGTAGAAATCCCACGTAGACATTTTTACACGTAGGTGACGCGGCAGGCAATTATTTTAAATTACTTGTTATTTTGATACAATTCTGAAGCAAAATGGTTTTGGTAACTACTATCATGACTTTGCTAATAGCGCGTATAACACGTTAAAAAGTTTTTTGCAAAAATAATTTGGCAAGGGGGGGCAAAAATTTGCTTTATCACAAAAGTAGGTAACCTACTTTTTTCGATCTGTAGTATTTGACTCTTAGTTCTTAGAAGAAAATTACTACGTTATCTATGTGTATTTTAATTTTGATATGTATTTTTGCATAAACTAACTACCTACAATAATCTATATCTATACACTAATATATAGCGAGAAAAAGTAGACTTTGTAAGTGTGTTTATGTGTTATCTCCGAAACCACTGTACATATGTACAATATTTAGATGGACATAGACTATATATTATGTATTAACAATTGTAAAATAACGTTCGCCGGGCAAGCTAGTAATAAATAAAGAAATGCTTACGAAAACACGGCAACGGCTGGAAGGGTCAAACTCGTGCCAACAAGGAACACAGCTCCGGGTAGCAGCTCCATGGTCGCGATATGCTACATATGTTAAGCTAGTAGGGCGAGGTCAGACATTAAACGGGTGGCCGAGTGCAGTGGAGCACTTTCTTCTGAGCTCATCTGGGGTTCGGAGAGCAGCTTAGACCGTCTCGGTCCTGCCAGTTGCCATTTAATACTAGCATAGTACCTAGTAGTTGGTAAGCGAAGTCAAGGGACTTATGGCGGCTTGAAAACTTTGGTATTTAATTCAAATAAATACATTTTTAGGGTGCCGTACCTCGAAAGAGAAAAACGGAACCCTTATAGGATATGGCTGATTCATGTGTCATACTCGTGAACGGGTGCCGCCTGTGGAGGCTGGTCTGCTCTTGAAAACTTCTTTGTATTCTTAGTATTTAGTTTTACTTTTTTGTTTTGTTTATTAATACTGTAAGACATTGATTATTTCTTAGTGATGAATACATAAACTGTCTTGTTTATATTAGACTGACTTTTTTATGTTGTAAAAGTTAAAATTTCATGTTTTTTATGTTTGTACTGGAAAGTGTCCTTTTATGATAGGGAGGGCATTTTCCAATATTTTAATTGAACGCTGTAAGAGAAAGGGAGAAAAGAAATACCCTTGCTGAGTGTCTTGCCGGTTCTTCTCAGTACAAGGTCTCCCGCCCTGTAGACTTACGAGCCGATGGCGTAGTGACATTCATAAGTGCTCAATTATTGTAGCCTAAACTGAATAAATTATATTGAATTTGAATTTGAATTTTATCACTTTGTTGTCCGTCCGTCCGTCCGTCTGTCAAGACCCTTTTCTCAGGAACGCGTTTAGGTATCCAGCTATAATTTATATCAAATAGACTTGAGTACAGTCTACCGTCTCTTAGAACTGTAAAAAAATAAAACTTCTAAGCCAACGCAATCAAAAGGTACAACCATTTATGCCGCAAAATTTCGCAAATTTTCGAAACTCGCAAGGGAATGAAAACCTACAGAGTACTTCCCGTGAACTCAGAATCTTGAAATTTGATACGACGCACAGGTACAGGAAGAACTGCGAAAACCGTAAATTTTTAGTTACATCATATAGTAAAAATGTATTTAATAATTTTACAGTTACTACCCTCTCCTCATGAACGCGTAGAGGCATTAAATTGAAATTCATATCTTTTACTCAGGTCTATAATAGCTTTAATCTGTCACAAAATCAAACTTATATGTCAACGCAATCAAAAGAAACAGCAATATAAGCCGCATATTTTCAAACTCGCAACTACTTGCAAGGGAATCAAAACCTAAAGGGTCCAGTCGATTTATAATCTTGCAATTTGGCACGAAGCAATGTTTTATAGCACATTCAAAGAAAATAATCCGAAAACCTTAAATTTTTAGTTACATCACATATTTTTTTTTTTTTATACCACTAAGGTGGCAAACAAGCCCACGGTCCGCCTGATGGTAAGCGGTCACCGTAGCCTATGGACGCTTGCAACACTAGGGGCATCACTCGCGCGTTGCCGACCCTTCAGAAATCTAATAACTTCTTTTTTGAAGAACCCCATACTGTAGTCCTTAGAGAAAACCTTGGCAGGGAGCTCATTCCACAACCCTAGGGTTCGCGGGAGGAAGTTTCTCTGAAACCGCACTGTACGCGACCATTTTGGTTCCAAAGTGTGAGAATGAATTCCCTGTCGATGGCGAGCGGTGCGATGGTAGAAAGTAGCCGTGGGCGTCATTTCGAACAATTCCTCAGAACACAATCCATTGTACAAGCGGTAGAACACACACAGTGAGGCAAAGTCTCTCCTCAGACTTAAGGGCTCGATACCGCAAGTGAGTTTGGGATCGTCGACAATTCTCACAGCCCGTCGTTGGACCGAGTCAAAAGGGCCAGGCTGGTATCCGGGTGCACCCGCCCAGAGATGGCAGCAGTACTCCATATGGGGCCGGACTTGCGACTTGTAAAGTAGCAACCTTTGCCCCGACGTGAAGTACTGCTTCGCTCTGTTGAGTACACCAAGTTTTTTGGACGCCAGCTTTACCTTGTCTAGCAAATGATCTCGGAACTGAACATCGCTGGAGATGTCAACGCCAAGGATCCCAATGCTCTTGGAGATGGAGAGGGGAGTGTTCTGGAATTGTGGGACTACAGTGAATGGGGTTTTCTTAGCGGTGAACGCGCAGACTTGTGTCTTTGAAGGGTTGAATCGGACCAAGTTTTCCCGCCCCCAGTCAGAGACCTTGGACAGACCGATCTCGATTTGAGACACAAGTTCTTCACGCTTTTCCTCCACAACGGAACGTGGGATGCTTGCACGGCCCGTTTAATAAGCGTCTCCAGTACTGTCATCTGCATAGCAATGTATGTTGTTGATGTCCAACATATCATTGATGTGCAGTAGAAACAGCGTAGGAGACAGCACAGAGCCTTGCGGGACACCAGCATTAATGTGCATGCTATCAGAGCAACTACCGTCAACTACGGCTCGTATGCTTCTGCCGGACAAAAAGCTAGCCACCCATTTGCTCAAACCCTCGGACATTTCGTAAGAAGGCAACTTCGATAGAAGACCCCGGTGCCAGACCCGATCGAACGCCTTCGCTATGTCTAGGCTACATGCCAATGCCTCCCCCTGACTCTCAATGGCTAGTGCCCATCGGTGTGTGAGATACACTAGAAGGTCACCAGTTGAGCGACCGTGGCGAAAGCCATATTGACGGTCACTGATCAGGTCGTGTTTTTCTAGGTATCTCAAAAGCTGTGTGTTGATCAAGTTACATCTCATATATCATAAATCTCATATCAAATACTTAGGTCTATTTGCCTTTAAGCCTTTAAACTTTTACTAATATACCTACAAGTTTGTACGGAACCCTCGGTGCGCGAGTCCGACTCGCACTTGGCCGGTTTTCTTATATAGATTCCTACATAGATAAACAAAAGACAAGGATAAAAATTACATGGAATACAAAGTTGCTAAAAGGTATTTTGGAAGCTTTGCCTTTTGGATTAAATATTTAAAGATCGTTTTGACCCACTTCTTGTTACCGGGTCGTTTTGTAATTTTACAGACACACTTTGAGTTTGAATCACAATAACACCTTAAAAGCTTTGTTTATCTAACTCAAATATTAAAAAAATATTTTAAACACATAAGAAAGCAATTTTAATCTTTTTATGAGTTAAGTACCTATATCATTTATAAAATCATCATACAAGATATTTATAATAATTAATTACTTCCCATTTTAATAATTAATAACTACTTCCTTCTAATGAAAACGAGAAAATAAATATTATCAACAGTAAAATTGTTAATGAAACCACAATGGTCTTGATAATAAAGTATTCCACAGCAACGACTCAGCTCATCAATTATGTATGAAGGCAGCAGTAAAATATAATTAATTCCTAGAATAAATATCAATAATAATTTTCTATAACCACATGCTAGTTTTAAAAGTCAATCAGAGCGTTTGCAGTCTACAAGAATCCACACGTGATTTGCATACAGAAATACTGCGACACCACACATCGATATGGAGCAATTTAGAAAATAATAATTCCTTCGCTACCTTCGGCAATCCTATGCCCAGCAATCATTACCCAAAAAATTGCCCGTATAACTGCTACTTTGTAGTACAGCAGCGCACGAGCTCGGTTGAAGTGTTGCTGGTTTATTGTTATAGACAACAGTATAGACTAATTTAACCGTAATACGATTTTTAGCAGTGTTTCAACTGCATTTTTATGTTCAAGTCTCACAAAAAGGCCATAAATCTTTACAAAACACGACTGAAAAACAGCGTTCGTATAGCAAGCACACTTTGATGTGATTAACTTATTTCATGGCTCAATCCATGTGCGGACAGTAAGTGAGTAAGTATTTAAGAATACATCAATATTGTCCGAAATAATATTTGACTTGTTATTGGAATCAAATTAAAGTCAAAATATTTATTTCGAATGACTATTTTTTTCAGAACACAGTCCTTTGTCTATATTATAATCTATTAATAAATATACCACAGAGATCAGAGATAAAACTGACACCGTCCTACGGCAAATAGTTAACGGTATTCGCAACATTTTTTTTAACTAGCTTACGGCCTACCTGATAGTAAGTAGTCACCGTAGCTTATGGACGCTTGCAACATCACGCGTGTTGCCGACCCTTTAAAAATCTAATTTCTTCTTTCTTGAAGAACCCTATACTGAAGTATCTAGCTTAGAGCGCGGGTAGCCAACCTTTTTAGCAGCCGGGCCAAAGTTTAAAAATAATAATATATTAATAAGCACATATACTTAACTATACAATTTATAAATTATAAGAATATTGACATCGCTTATCTTATATCGACTGCTTTCATATGACAACGGCTTAACGTACCCTCCGAGGCACAAATGAGCTTAGGCTGTTGTGACGGTAGCAGTCACCTTTCCGGTGACTGTCCCTGTCCAACGTTGCTTAACTTAGCAAATTGTTGACAGTAGACGAATTCAACTAGAAATTTCAATCAAGCTACTAAGTATGTTGAGAAATTGAGAACATAATAAATTACCAAGTTCCTCTTGTGTGACTAATTTTGATGCGATTGGATCTGGCAGTCAACTGTGACGTTCCGCTCAACATCTCAACAAGAGGAGCTGAAAATGTTAAATAAATATTAGAAATACAAACCGATATCTTACATCAACCGAGTATAGCTTGATAATAATTAAGTGTAAATAGAAATAAAGATAATAATTAAAAAAAATAAACACACACAACACAGGTATTGCTCTGACCCCAAACCAAGAGACACTATTTGAAGTATAGGTACAGAGATGATAACGGCACATTCCGGAAAATAACCATATCCAAGCCAGTATTTAAACTCTGGTTTTAAAGAGGTTCGATTGAGCCTATTAGATTTTATAGCAAACATTGCACCAACAGCTGGTCAACGAAGAAATAGATAGATATTCGTATTTAAAATAGATAGATATATACCAAGTCAAAGTTATCTTACTATTGACTTTAAAATCTGACAAGAGCTAAGGTTAAGTGAAATTGAATAGATTATTCTGTATTTACTACTGGCCTTTAATTAATCTGCTTTTTTTACAATTCAGTCACCCTTATGCAACAATACTTTTTATAGAGTTATCGGCATACGACAAATTCATTCAACCCATGATGTTTGTAAATTAACACACTTTGCATAAGTAACACTAGGATTCCAGGATTTAAATAACAGTGTAAACTAATGGTGCCAATCAATGACGTTGAATTTTAACAGTAAGTTGACCTAAAATGTGGCAAAAGTTATTAAGATGATTTTAACAAAAAAGTAGTTTGACAAAATAGTGTTCTTTTTTAAATAGTAAACTTAATAAAATAGGCCACGCTTTTGCTGTGGTTGATTTAGGTTACTCCTGTTCCGTTAGGAATTTGGTATAAAAAGTAAGTATTAAGTATATGAAACAATCACATATATAAACATACGCAACATTGTGTAAAATTTTTAGTCAATTCATTAACTAATATTTGAGTTTTGTGGACATAAACATAAGGAAGCTGATTTTTTATATATAAAGGCTATATTAAACGTACAGATACAAACCAAGATAGAAAATACTGCCGTTGGGTGCGAAGCAGAATACAATTGACCCAGCAATTTTGCTGACCGTGGCAATTATTCCAAGTAGAGAATCGTCCCACTGCCACATTTTGCTAAATAGCGTCACAGAACCAATGGCGCCTTGAATAGAATGAAACAAGTTTTAATCGACATACCCAAGTAGCTATACAATAAAATTTAAAAATACTAATTAATAAATATAGATATTCCAAGACTCAGTGCCACCTGGTTCCAAAATCAAGCAAAGCTATAACTGGATGCAAATATGCAATACTGTATCAAGCCACACGACTGCCATTTTGAGAAAATTGAGTATAAAGTTTTATACCACAATATATTGAATCTGATAGAAATCAAACGACTTTTATTGATATAAATTATCATTTTAGATTTGTACATGTCTAGTGTAATCGGTTTTTATTTAAAATACCTTAAAATATTTTCAAATATTAAAAAAATGATACTAATTGTTTTGCGAAATATCTACAGCTTATTTAAAATAATAAAACATTTTAAGATAAATAAATCTTTATTGAAAATATCAATAGAGTTTTTTGTTTGATAAATTAAAACAATTCAAATGTTTTGACACATTATTGAAATAGACCGAATACTTTGGTATTCTTTTAGAATTTGGTAATAAGTAGCTTAATGTATTATTGAAAAACCTAACATACTGTCTAAGAGACAGTCCTGCCTTAGGAGATTAACTTCAATAAACTTTGCATTTATAAAATAAAATATCAAAAATAGTAATCTCAACAATAGATATTCATAATAATTATTATTAGAACACCTATTATATAAAGCAAATTTCCCTTACACTTACTCAAGCATTTATAAAAATAAACAATTTAAGATAAACATTAATCTTATAAAAAAAACATATTAAATATTTAATTACATCTGTTTCTTAAATGGCACAATAATAAATACTATAATATTTAAAAAAATCTTACTATAACAAACAAATCTACTATATACTATAAGGCACAATATTACATTCTAAAAAGTCTATTAAAAATAGAATAATAAAGTCTCTTGCATTAAACTGTTATCTTCTATTTTAAAATCAATGATAGAACCAAACTCTTCGGTATCATCAGTAAAAGTACCCGACCGTACAGTTCTCAAAAAATTATAAAATGGTTTAGCATCAGACTGTACTAATTTTACCATATCTTTGAGGTCTTTTATCTTTGCTGTGGATAATTCACGACCATCAGGGTGTTAAACAGGTAGTTCCACATCAAAATCAATATCTTTTTTTTGCTTTTTTGCTCCTTTACTGATGTCTACAGCTTTAGGATCATCCGAAAGTTTGTATTTCATGTATAACATTGTTGAGTAATTTTTCTTTAATTCTTTTTCAAACGTACTCGTCCAACAAAATTTTTATTTTATTTATATATCATTTTCTATTTGTTATAATTTTTTGAATCGGTTCTAAGGACAAGAAATCTTTTCTTAGCTTAGTTATATCAAATCTATTTTTTCTCCGGTACTTCTTCATTACAGATATAAAATCTTCGTCGACATAAAGACGGCAATTCGTTTTACGAGCACACTCAACATCTCCAAATTCGGAATCATTAGGCAGATAGGTATGTCCAGGTTGCAAGAAACGTAAAGTTACTTTATCCAAAGTCGGATGATTTTGAAGGATATGTAAAAGTATTAAAATCATCTTAATACTCCGATTTTGGCCGCCACACAAATCTGACCAGAGTATTAAATGAGTTACATTAGGCTTCAGATTTTCTTTAATGAACTTACGCAAACAAGACCCTACCTCCTGAGTTCCACGTCCCGCTTCATGCTCTAGCCATACGTAAAAAAACCTTGACTAGTGCTTACTGAATGAATTCCTAAATTATACAAATTTAGCTGCCTTTTGTAGTATACAACACTTGTAGGCATTTTTGGCAAGCTATGAGTTTTCTCCATGTCAAAAGTTTTTTTCTCGGCGCTGCGTCGAACATAAAATCTTTTTTTTATACCAAATATTTCAAATTTCGATTCATCTGACTTTTTTGTTTTTTTTAAATCATCTTTGGTCCAATCTCGATGGGCAAGGTCCCATTGCATCCGTTTCTTTTTGTTTTGTGGCCTTAATAGAGGTGTTCGGATGGCAACTCGACCAAACAACTTAGCGTCTACCAATCGTCTTTTTACTGTGAGACAGGTTCAGATCGGAATTTGTTTACTTCAGCGCCGATTTCTGGGGCTGTTAGGATTCCGCCCAGCTGGTTATGACGATGAAATTATCCTCACTAGAGAAGGCAGCTTTTGGCGTTCCTGAGCGTGGATGATCTTGATTACTGTCGGTCTCCTTGTTTCAAGTTATTGTGCTTTAAACACAGTTCTTCGACAGCTTAAGGTGAGAGGCACGTTCAGATTCGCCTTTGTTATGTAAAACAATGATGGCATATCGCATTTGACTACTAATTAAGAAACCGCAATTTTCGACTAGCAAAGATTTTTTGTGAATCTTTTTAGAAAGTTTATGCAATAAATAACGCGAGTCAACACAAATTTTGTGCATGAGTTCTGTGTACCCGATTTCGATTTCTTATATTTAATTTATAAAAGAAATAATATTTTTATCTCATAAAGTTTGCTTTTTAAAAATGTTTACTCTAAGCATTTAGCAAAATCGTGTTTTTTTTTTAATTGAAGGAGATAAAAACATTTTAACTAAATAATTAAGGCTGCGGTATAGGCTAGATCGCGAAAATACGCCGTTTTTGTGCAAATTTTGTGGCTAAACTAAGTTAAGGGATTGAAAAAAATATATATTATAAAACTGGCTTTTGTCTAGTGCATTACCTTACTTAATGATATTCATTTATTGTATTTAATGCAATAATAAATCTGGAAGTGACCATTGTTTCAACACTTATGCAAATTTTTAAAGCGTGTTGCGCATTTGTTAGTATTGAAAATTGGTTAAATAATTAGAATAGCTAATTATCCAGTGCATTGCACCGTGTGTTCTCGCGCGTAGCTTGGAACACTAAAAAACTTTATTTGATTTTAGACATTATTTGTATACAAATAAGGTCGCTTTACGATTAAGGTATAATAGTTTAGTTATGTAATACGACACTGTGGCGCTAGTATTGGCGGAAGTTCTCAAGATTAAAAAAAAAAAGGCGGCATTATAAAAAAAAACGTTGGCGCGGTTTTGTAAATTAGATTTGCGTAAGTTTTTTAATATTAACTATAAATTTGATATTATTAACGTTGACAAAGTGATAAAGCATGAATAATTTGTTTTTTGTTATTGTTATTGTTGGAACATATAATTGATAACTATGAGTAGAATTAAGTGTTGTATAAAAAACTGTGACTCCAATGGTCAAACTAAAAATGTTTATCTTCATGCTTTTCCTTCGGTGGGATATAAACGAATTCTTTGGTTAAAAAACATAGGTGATTATAATTTATATTCATATAATGCAAAACAACTACATAACAAAAAAGTATGTAGCAAACATTTTGAAGGGAAATTCTACGAAAATGGAATACTTAATTATGTTTATGCAAGACCTACTTTATTTACGCCACAAGAAATCAAATTAGGATATCCAAAAAATCTTGCATATTCCATATTTAGATATAGAGCAAATTTCCATAATTAGATCTTATTATCTAATCTTCATATTTTTTGTCGAATTTTGGGAATATGGTAGAAATGTAGCTGCAGGAGGTTACAAAGTCACGCTACAAAGGGACCTTAATGATCAGGAGCTGTCAGCAAACATTTCAAAGTGATATAATACACCTTTATCTATATCTATAGGATTTAATCACTTTGTGCAATAGCAAAACAAAATCTGTAATGATTATTTCATAAAAATACCTAATTTAAGTACAACCCTACCAAATATTCCTGATGATTCTGATAAAAAACTTACAATATTAACTTCTATTATCTAATTTTAAATAATTTTATATAGAAATTAATTCATGTAAGTTTTTATTGATTTGCGTTGTTTAAATTTCAAATGAGAAAAAAACTTTCAGAAGAAAAAGTACTCTATACTCTAGTTTGTAGAGAAATAACTGAAATATTTTCTATTGCTTTTTGTAATGTTTCTTTTAAAAATATTTCCTAATTTGGAGGATATTTGTTAATTTGGATGATATTTTATGGATGCTAGATAAATAAAGTGTACGCAATAGAAGTAAGCAACTACCTTAAACAAATAATTAAGCTTCATAAATACTAAAACCATAGCATTACCGATTTTAATATTATAAGTATTATTATTATATGTTAGAAAGTGCATTTTTCCTTTCGTGCACTTTCCTATTAGTGTTTTCTTTTAAATCTTATTATAGATTTTTTTTTAAGTATTCAACTATGTTTTATTGTTATGGTAACTTTTTAACAGATTAAAATACATGTTGCATTTTTCTCTATGAGGCAAATATTGATACACAAAATTTAATTGTACGTCCTGAGTTACAATGTCACTTTATAAAGTTTATGCCGTGCAAACTCATAAAAGGTAATAAAATGAAAGTACTTATAGGACATTAATCATACAGAAATATAAACCATTCCTTTTTGAACATTTTTTTTAGTTTGAATGGCATTAGGACGTAACAGACGTCACTAAGAATTTTTTGAAACTTCGACGCGCTCTCCTGTACTTACGACAAAAGATTAACGAAGTTTTGCCTTGCAGGTGTCGCTATAATCATTGCAAGGTTGAATCTTGTATGGTAATTTACGATAGAGAACTTTTTAAGATTATTAGGAGAGATAAGTTTGTAAGAATTTGATTAATTTTGTTACAGTCCTGAGTACACTTTTTGACGTGAAAAAAACATAAGTAATAATACAAACCTTATTTAGGTGAATTTGCTAATATGAATTATCATATTATCAATTTAGGTATATTATACAGAAAATACACAACATTTTAAAAATAGCTAGTCTCTTAGTAGCTATTAATAAATAATTGTTTATTAACATTTTAGAAATGTCTTTTGTACGAAGAGGAAACAAAAATAGCTAGTCTCTTAGTAGCTATTAATAAATAATTGTTTATTAACATTTTAGAAATGTCTTTTGTACGAAGAGGAAACAAAAAATATAAGCCTGTGCCTAGGTATGATGATACTCAAAAAAATAATATCTACAGATATTTTGTATTAGAAGGTATTGTCTAACAATCTTTATCATTTCAATAATCTAACACGAATATTTTTTTAAAACATTAATAAAAGTTCAAACTATATTATATATTACATTGAAGTTTTAGTTCAAAACTAAACAAAAACTTTCGTAAATGGTCTAATAATTATTAATTGCAGCCTAAGTAATTAGCTTAAGAATTTAAGAAAATCGAAAATAAATGTACATTTCACGAATATTTATGAATAAACAATGTCAACTTTGAGAACGTTGTTTGATTTTACGTCTTTTGTTATATTCTTTGTAGATGAACAACAATATAAATATTAGTCTGGGATGGAACTTGGTATCTATAAAGCCACATTAGAAAAGTAATTTATAAGCTGGCTAGTAATAATTGAATTTAAGAAAAAAAAACCTTTCCGTTTTGCGCACTAGCGCCACGCACTCGTATTACAGAACTAATCTTAGTGTTCCAGTAAATGTATGGGCCGTTGCCTATCTGTACTATATGTATATAGTACTGAACTTGCATATCTATGGTGCATTGACTCTAAGTTGTAGCAAAAAGTCAATAAATGTGACTACAAAACGGTAATAACGTTGTTGTTATAGCTCTCTTCGGTTTAATTAAGGGAAGGTTGTATATTCATAGAATAAACTTCATTTTATTTGTAAACTAGAAGTCTTGCTCGCAACTTCTCTACAGTTGTAAATTTTATTACATTGATGTTCAAGTAAAATGCTAGTGGCCTAGTCTAAAGGAGCATTTTTATTTCGCATTCCCTGCATTTACAAAATTGCTCTGTTCTGGGCAATGTTTTTTATTATGACATCACGACATCTGATTGACATGTTGTCAATCAATCAATTTAGTATGACTTAGAAATATTGCCACACCATACCGAGCGATACGGAGCATTTTGAAGAAATGACTTGTAATTTGGTTTACTACCTTCGGCAATTTGGTACAGTTTTATCCTAGGTGATAATTAAGGTAATATGTAACTTAAAATTTCTCAAAAAATATCATGTGTTATACAAACCAACCTATAGTGTGTATTATCGAGTAATAAGACTGATATATGCTGTAGTTTACTTCATCCCAGTTATATCTGTATCTTGTTGACATATACATGACTGTTATTTCACCTGAAAAAAAAAATATAAATTATTTTCTGCTACAGCAGTTTAAAACATTTATGCAATAATACTACATATCCACAGAGCAATGCGGCTGTTTATCCACGTCAAGCTGGATGACGATGCCGTGTTGCTCTCTATGCGGATATCAGTCAACAATATGTCAATAGGTGACCGTACTTGGATATTTCTACAGAAATCTCAACTACTTCCTGTTGTCCTACTTACTACAACTTGTTACAAGGTGACTGCTCTGCCCTTGTATTGTGTAAAAAACGGCATTAGAAACCATCGAAATAATTTTATTGTAAAATTAATAGAAAGATTTTACCTACCATTAAAATCCTTGTTGTGGTCCTGGAGTCCTCTCCAGATTGTGAGAGAGAGCGTGGTTGTGAATATGATACATTTCCGCCTCAATTCTGTGCATTTCGTGGCGCCACTGTCGCGTACACGTGGTTAAGTCAAAACAATGCTCCCGCTCACCGACTACTTACCAGTGTGCACCATTTCTTTTCGTCATTGCGTCTCACCAGGTAGGCCTCAATAGGCCCGGAGAGGACTCCAGGACTACAATAAGGATTTTAATGGTAGGTAAAATCTTTCTATTGTGGCCCCTACGTTCTCTCCGGGTTGTGAGACGTGTCTGTTATCACCTGGTGAGTGGTTCGGGTCTGCTTATAAATAAATGCTTTATTAATGCAAACAAAAAGAATAAGGATTTGTTGATTAAATACCTTTGCAAAATAACTGTATTCAAACAAAAAGTACGTTATCCATCATTAATATACACAAAAAAAAATAGGATTTATTGATTAGATAGATACCTTAGTCAAAAACTTATTAAATAATACATCGTAGTCAAATTGGTTGAAATTCGTGGACGAAACTAAACTGACTTTAACACCTTGATCTTTTAAAATTATTTTATCATATTTCTCTTGAATTACCTATTTTAATCCTTTTTAATATTTTTTGAAAATTCTAAAATATGGAAAATAAGGAATTCAAATAAAGACATTATTTGAACACAAAAACAAAATAAAACATAAATAGTGATAAGCGGTTTTCTAAAGTGATGGACTGTAAGCTCAGAGCGTAGACTACGGGCTACAGTGCATGAATACGTTTTAAAATCTGTTTTTTCCTTGCAAATGTATATATGTATATTCGTGAAGTAGTATAGCGCACGACTAACTTGCGTCTCCTGAAGATGCATCGTCGGCCAAACCTCGTTAGCCACGTGTTATTCTTGACAAGCACTTGGCTTTGTCCGACGAAAGTGTCGGCGCGGTAATTGGACCGGCCGAGCGCTCGCTGTTGCGCCGCTGTGGCCTGTCGCCAGCTTGACAAGGTTGGCGAGCTAAGCCGTTGCGATGCTGCTGGAACGGGTGCGGCGCTAGCTTGGCCAGCCCGCATTTGAGGGATTCGAACTTATTTCATCGCGATCTTTGAGCACGACATTACACGGGACTCCGCGGATCTCTATAGAATAGTCTATTGCGAAAGCGACGCCAAAAGGCTTAACTATTGTCACAGAATCACGATTACTTAAAACAACACTTTATTCTAAACTAATACCAATATTTTAATTCCGTTACCGATTTTAATTTGTGAGGCGGTACTGATGTCGACAAAATCCAACGACGCAATGACGAAAAGAAATGGTGCACACTGGTAAGTAGACGGTGAGCGGGAGCTTTGACTTAACCACGTGTACGCGACAGTGGCGCCACGAAATAGACAGAATTGAGGCGGAAATGCATCAAATTCACAACCACGCTCTCACAACCCTGAGTGGACGTAGGGGCCACAATAGCAATATTGTGTTAACCTGATACTGCTTTTGAGCCATACCTACAAAGTGTTTTACATGTTCATTATAAATCGTAAAGCAAGTTTGACAACTTCTGGGCTCCCAAGCATGCCGGTTTCACAAACGCCTCGCTAGGTTAAATAAAGGTCAGAGGAGTAAAATCTGCCTCTAGAAGATACTTGTACGTTAGCGTTCAATACCCTTTAATACAGCCAACTGAAGGATCATGTAATAGGTCAATAGAGATACTACATTGACTGTCGATAGATTAAACCGCAAAAGGCAGTATGGGACAGGCTACTAATAGCCAGAGTGACGAACCAGCTTAGGCCACGACATTGATGTGGTGTAAACACTATGGATTTAACGACTATTCTATTGGGGCACTATTATATATAATTTGGATTCCGTTGAAAGGCCATTATGAGGCTACCTGTGCTAATAACATATTCTTTAGTTATGAGTTTTTTTATAAACAATATTTTTTTTAATTGTTAAAGCGTTGGCTTTCGCTATTAAACAACGCAGCAATAAATTAGTTTCCAGTAAGAAAATATCTGTGAACTCATTACTTTATAGGCCAGCCTTAATTTTACAAATAACGCAAATAAACTACTTTTGCAAGTTTTATTCAAGAATACTATTATTGTAATAAAATAAACACATTGAAAAAAACTTTATGCTCGCAATAAGTACATCAAATACCAATCAGTGATGTCAATTCTTCCCTGCTAATTTATCTAATAAAAAATAACACATTTTGTATCCGAACAGTTGATTAAAAATATAAACAGTTCATGTGCTAAAGCCAGCACGCGTACTTAGTGAAGAACCTATTCATCACAAAGTAGTAAGTAGTAATCACAAAGAAAATACTAATCAGCAAAAAGTATTTATTACAAAAAGTGGACAAATGTCAAAACCCACCATAATATTTTGAGAATAACAGCTTTTAAGAAAATAATCAAGCAAAAATAAATTACTATTCTTGTAAATTTAAATACAATAAAAAAAAAATTTTACTAGTTACAACAAGAAAACAACAATTTATATATAGCAATTAAAAACGGGTTGCACTTCAGGAGTGCCGGCAGAAGTGAAAACATACTAACAACTATTAACTTCCCATCACTTCGTATACATATTTATTTATTATAAATAAAACACAACTTACGACTCATACGTCATATTTAAGGGAACCAATGTCCTTAACACACAATTCGCGCTTAACACTCAAATATGTCACAAGACATGTCCTGACCCATTGTATATTTTTGAGCAATATGCTACCTATATTTCTCAATAATATAATAAGCTACATAAATTAAGCGTTATTTATTACTATGCCACATCTACTATGGAACTAGCTCTCTATCCTATCACATGCCTCTATCTCCTCTAAATTTCGAATATTTTCTTTGACACAACCTAACATAATAAATAAAGATTGTTTATTTATTTTCCTATAAAATCACCTATTGACGCGTCAACACATAGATATACCTTCTATCCAGTGTAACGTAAGCTATGCTCTATAATTACTTTTATCTCACCTCGTATCGTATCACATTTTAACATGTGTAATCCGCAGTTTCATTATTTTAAATAATAATGTTTGTTTATTTACTGTTTTGACGTAGTATATCCATATATCCAACCTCCCTATACTACTCATAATATTTATAATAGGCGTGGCATTATGGTTTCCGTCTTGCAATTTTTTATGGCGTGGCATCATGGTTTCCGTCTGACGATCAGTCTGACGTGAGTTAATAATTTTTTACCCATCACAAAAACTAACCTAATGTAAATAAATATTACGCCAGTTCCGTCTTACAAATTTTATATGAATTTACGATCAGGACACGTGACCTGACGCGAGTTTAACATTTTTTAGCCATACCAAAAAAAGTGCACAACGCCGCTAAAGAAGTTTTCACTTCAAAAATAAAAGAAATCATATAGAATTATATCATAACATAACAGGTGTAAAACACGTAATACGTAGTTTTAAAATAATAAAACGGGATGAAACGCGTCATTTGGCAAAATACCTTTTTTCCGACGTTTCGGCTGGGTTACACCAGCCTTGGACACGGGTAGACAAAACGTCGGGAAAAAGGTATTTTGCCAAATGACGCGTTTAATCCCGTTTTATTATTTTTAAATTAGTAATGGAACGCGTAAATTTAAAAACTTATAACGTAATACGTAGATTGAGTACTAAGCAAAATTAATGTGTGATTAAACGCACAAAAATGCTTAGTCAGCGGAAGCTTGTATCACTATTAGGGTTATGCAGTGAATATAATATAATTAGTATAAAGTACGTTTTAATATTTTAAGTAATCAATTTTGATGTAATTGTGCTGTAACAGTTGTATATAACTGATATAACAAGTATAAAGATTATTGTAGTTCATTAACAAGAATAACAAAAATTAGAAGGACCAAGCGCACACATAGGAATCACAAATAGATTTCGCGCATAATTAGTACGATAGTTAAAAGGGTTTGTCGAAGGTAAAGTACTAGCATACATCAAACTTAGAAACCACAGCCACACAGCTAAAGTGATTAAATGTAAATAGGAAAACAAATATATTGATTTAAAAATTATTTAGTTTGTAGTAATTTAGCACAGTTTTCACAACAACCGCAATTAGGCATATAATGACACTTGTAACCAAACTGTGACCTTTTTATTGCTGTCATTCACAAGTGAGTTTTAGAGTTTTTTTTATATTATTGGTTAAGTTCCTTTGTTCGTTTTGATGAATGTACCTATTGTTTGCTCATTTCATCCAACTTTGTATTTAAATAGATAATTTCAACTTCTACGTGTTTAATAATTAAACTTTTACTTAAATATAACTTGCATTTTCTCTGCAAAAAAGAAAACTTTAAATTCCCCATTTTGGACGTGGCTAAAAAGCTATCCGCGAAAAAAAAAGAAGCCGTATTCTTTAGTCTATGGCCGATCGCGATGCGCGCGCATAGAAAAACTGATTAATTTTTCCCGCCATTGCGAAAATTTTTACACAACTCGTTTTCACTGTTGAAATTATAGTTATATAAGGAGATTGGTTTGATCACAATTAAAACGACACAGTCCATCGCTTATTATTTACTTTCACGTTACAAAAACTATAATTATCGAATAGGTATGGCAAAGGCGAGCGTATACGGAGGTGGGAAGTGCATTTCGCGGGATACACATTAGGTATGTTCCAAACTCTTGTCACTCGCGCACTGCACTGGCGTATGCGATCGGCTTACGTTGCCATGGCTACGAGGTAGGGGACGAGGGAGGAGGGAGAGTAGTGTTAGCATTGGCGTACTTAGGGATCCGTGCGAAGTGCTTTTCTGGAACCCAGCGATATAGTTATTTATTAATTAAGATGTCTACAAGTACTTTTATGTTTTACACCGCCCGATATAAGATGTAAAGCCCTTAACGTCATGGCAAGTTTCCTACGTAAAAACACCAAGGAAAAATATGTTTTAGCGAACCGAAATTTATATACAATCGCAAAAAAACAAGAATACGCGAAAGTATGTTTTCATGGCGTTTTTTAAAGAATTATCTTCTTACTACAAACCTAGCTCTTTGTGGTGTATGTACTTAATGTTCAAAAGTACAGTTCGAACACAGAATTGAGTGGACTTAAAAAGATACTCTAATTTGTCAGCTTTAGAAGCAAGAAATCAAAGGGTTTTATTCGATGATAAAACCTTTGATATTGAAAAAAATATAGGAGATGCTCCAGATAGCCAATATCTGGCTACTAAGGTTAGTTAAATTAATTTAAAATATCTACGCGACTTCAGCCTGTGTACTGTGTTGAACTAAATTATTGTTTCTTTTTTCAGGTTGCTTTAATATTTGGTGTAACTGGTGCATGTAGGATACAAGAATTAACAAATATAACTGTAAAAGACGTAGATAACCATGGCCAGATGCTTTTAGCGAAAATACCTATCGCGAAAAATAAAATACCGAGGTCATTCACCATACACGGTCCATTTGATGAAATTGTTAAGAAATATGAAAGTTTGCGTTCACTTAAGCTAAAAATGACCGTTTCTTCCTAAATTACCAGTGTAGTAAATGTACCTGTCAGCTTATAGGTATCAACAAATTTGGTTCTATGCCTAAAGAAATCGCTAAGATTTTAGGTTTAGCAGATGGTGAGAGCTACGCTGGACATAGTTTCAGATGAACTTCTGCTACATTGCTGTCTGGTGGGTGGCGACCTAGCAATGTAGCAAAATCATACGTAAAAGATTCCATACAAACAAAAATCACAAAAAGAATTCGACTTGATTCTGAGGCGCGTCCTACTGGCAAAACACCAAGATCATTCAGTGATTGGATTTCACCTACCTACACGAATAATGAACCATTTCAAATAACAATAGAAATGAAAGTATTTCAGTAAATAATATATCTGATGAGACCGCTATGCCATCAAAAACAGTAATTAAAATTTTACTTACTGCATATTCACTAATTTTTACGCTAAATAAACTTTTTATCTACTATATAAAATGATTTTATAGTATTATTTTCTTTACAAGTGTGTTGAAAAACGTCGTATGATACACATGTGTATTGATAATTACCGTCTTCGGCTCTCTTAAGACCCTCACCTGACGGCTCGGGTGTCAATGGTGCCTCAGCAGTAATCACCAACATTACACACTTGTACAATAATGTACTATTGTGTTTCATAAATATTAGTTTTTTTTGTTTTACATAAATGTTATTTTTTAAATATATATACTTAAAAATATAGGTATATCTCTATATCCCCTTTTTATTTTTTAAAAAAGGAGGGAGTATTGTAAATTTTAGCACGTATGTAAATCAGAAAATAAAATTATAAGCAATTCTGCAAGGCTTGACTGCAACCTTCAGTATTTTTGCATCACTAACAAATATAAGCAAGTAGCTAAAGAAGAGCACACGCTATTATCTATGTATTTAAGCTACAATTAATTTATTATTTAGTTACTTCTTACTAGGAGTAGTTAGGTCAAACAGTTACTTTGTAAGTACAGATTGTAACTTTAAAAATATATTAACTTGTCAGTTGAGTATTATTTTGTTCAACTTGCTACTGAACAGTTCATGTCGTTACATTAGAAGTGTGTTGCTTGATTTTATAAAAAAAAAATTTTATTGGTATAACAACAAATACTAAAAAACAGAAAAAAAAAAATTTAAGGGGGCTCCCATACAACATACGTGATTTTTTTGCTCGTTTTTGTAGATAATGGTACGGAACCCTTCGTGCGCGAGTCCGACTCGCACTTGTCGGATTTTTTGATATTCGCCTTCCCCCCAATCCTGCCTTACTTCTTATTACCAAGAACTGGCAATGGGGTTATATTATCCTATCCCAGGCCTTTGTTTTACCGCTTATTATCTTATAGCTGGTAAGATACGACGTGCAGGACATATATAAAGCCACCTTACTAAAGATACACTGCCTCGGAAGCAGTTTCGCGGCGATAGGCTAAATCCCCGTCACGCATCCCGCGTGAAAAGCGGTTGTGAAAAACTCTCCACCACTGTATGGTGTAGGCGTGTACCCAGCTACTTGTGTACCTTTTCTGGGGACCATGTAGATTTACATACATACATACTTATCAATGGAAAATTCTGGAATTTTGTGCCCATGCTAGGTCTGCAATTAGCTATAGTTTTATTTCAAATTGTATAAGTTGAAAGTTAGAGGTATAAGATTATTGCTTTTTATGCAAATGATCTGAAATAAAAGTTCAAGTTAGTAAATAAAATACACACGAAGAGAGACTCCGTTTTCTTAAGTCGGTTAAATAATTTAGCTTTAAATCAGTTCTTGCCTTCTTTGTATAGTAAGTGGCAAAAATAGAGTCAAACAACATTTGTATTAGCAAGCTACAAGGCGCCCGTGGGATGTACAATTCAAAAAACTTATGATTAGTGGTCACAAATTGGAACTACAGTCGCTATATAACATTAGTGTAAACTAACTCATAACTAGCGACCATACACCTGGTCAGAAAAGATTTTTACACTGTAGGTATAGGTTCGTTGTTTCTTTACAAATTTATTAAAATATGCGAATGATAGTTATAATAAAATTTATAGTAATGGCGTTTTTCTTTGCCCGATACTTTTTACCTCAAAAACATTTTTTTCTTGTACAAAATAGGATAATAAGTAGCATAAGATATAAAAGGTATATATTTTTTTTATTTCGATAAAATGCCTGGCTCCTGATTCGAATCAATAAAATTATCCGGTTACGAAATAATTTTGACTTTCATTGCTTCTTTACATCGTTGATGTAATGATGTGTGTAGGTTTTAAACTTGAAGTAAACGAGCGATTCAAACCATAATCACGTCTGGACCAGATAATTTTTAACTACTGGAAAAGGTGGATGTTCTTAAATAAAAGAAAAGTGTTTGATTAAACTTTAAAATTAAAAATACAAATTAGCCGTGCTAACCATAAATCGGTCCCCAAAGTGTGTTAATGATTGCCAGTAAAGCACAAAAGCGCATACTTCTTCTGTTCGGGCCTTTTCTGGTAGCAACTCTAAAAATCTGCTTGATCAAAGTGAAGTCAAAGAATGTGCGTAAGAAATGCGAAAGGCCCCGATCATCGTGCTGTGAAAATAAATTAAGTAAATCTTAAGAGTATGTTACTGCTAAGGCGGATAATTGTATGACGCCGTTCGTTTTAAGCCGTCGTCTAATATTTTGTAGTTGTAATTTTTTTACCTCAACATTTGTTAGTTCCCACAATGGATACGATGGATACTTAGGCCATTGCTAACCGCACTTGCTCAATTCAAATTGGCAGACTTAGTCGATCTAGTAGCCACATTTTTAATTATTAAACTAAGTGCTATTTAAAAATAAAAAAAACAAAAGAATGAAAAATTGTGTGTCATGTCCTTCTTGACATAGCTGATGAAAATTATATCATGTTTTAACTAAACTAATAAAACAATTGTACTTCGTGCTGTATTCATTTGAAGTGACATCCGAATTGCCCCTTTTTGAAACTTCTTTAACTTGAGCAATTTCGCCTTACTACTTATAGGGCTGATTGGCTCAAACCAAATTAATTTTATAAGTTTTTCAGATATTCGCAATAATTAGGATTCTACGGAACCCTCACTTATTGCGGGTACGACGCGCACTTGGCTGGTTTTGTCTGGTCCAACGTCGGATCTTGAGCATTACATTCAAGATAAGTGCTCACCAAGATGAATCCAACTATGTTATTCAAACACCATCTTCTAGTAACAATATTCCAGTTCTATTAAAATTCCTCTTAGTTTCTTATTATATATATTATTTACTTAGGAATGTTCAAAATTTTCAATGTTACTACCGTCACGTCACATCGCCAGCCAACAGAATCATAAATAATATATCGATAATGAACAATATCGTAATCGTGTACGTAGACAACACTATTCTCAACCCACACAAAGACAGTTACTAACACTTACGCAATCCATGGTCTTTCATTTACTACTTATCGCTTAAGCTGGTCATTGACGACTTATGAAACAAACTTCAAGCCATCTTAGTACAGATGGGCTCACGAAGGATTTAATTGTTTGGTGAAAAGAGGCCCCTCTCTACAACATGATGTGTATAGCCAACCTCTTATTATTATATTCAAGGCCTGAAAACCATGACGTTATATAAGTATACCTACATACATAATAAATTTCTATATTCAATGCATTTAAGTGTAATTATAGGCCACTGTTATATTTATAATGTAATTAAACGCCACATTACCTTCTTTTGTTCTGGGCTTCTTTCAGCATCTTTCACATACAATATGACATACAACAAATTCACAACACTTAGGATCAGTGATAGACCAAAGCACCCGTAAAAGCCAGTTTTCTTTAGTAAAACTCCAGCTATACAATTACCAATAGGTAATCCTACAGTACAGTACTTAAATTTAAGTTAACACGACATGCTTTATCTAGACTTAGATTTTGTGAAGCTAGAAAAGTCACCATGTATGTCACTGCAAATATAAGCATGCTTAGTTCCACTGTAATATTATTAACCGCATCCTTATATAACCTACGAAATTTTTGTGAATTATTTTGATGATCTATTACTATTTTTTCCTTTAAGGGCTTTGTTTCTTCAACTTCCTCTACATTCGAACTAAAGTTATTATCATCCATTTTACTATTTTTTTATTTAGGAAATCACTTTTATTTAGCACATAAAATATTTTGTTTGTCACTTTGTCAGGGGTATTGTTTATATTATATTGATAGCAAGGCAATAAAACGTGACTTTGGATAGTGACCGCGAACCAGTGTGTTATGCTGATCCATTTAAGATACAAATATGTAAATTCAAGTTCTATTCTATTTCTCTTTTGGAATAAATAAATATATAAAATACAAGAACGTTTGTTAAGGGGCAGGTAACACATGAAAGTAAAGTTGTTGTAGGAGTTTTATTGTGGTATGTCAATTTGACTGCCTTAGTGGCTCTGTTCTGTTCTGTGACCTCAGCAGTTCGCCATGCAAGAAAGGTCACTGGCGTATATCATCCTCTTAAAACACACGACGTGACGACTGCTGTTTCGCTGGGCGGCCCTGTGCACACAGGCGGATTTTAAAAATTTGTCTGCCATTCTTAATTCAAAATAAATTTGCATTGCTTCAGCACTTTTTTCGTCACAACAGGGGCAAAACTTCTCCTTAGCTTACCTATAGTCGACTGTTTGACTTGTTTGTTTGAATGAATTGGTAATTGTATAGCTGGAGTTTTACTAAAGAAAACTGGCTTTTACGGGTGCTTTGGTCTATCACTGATCCTAAGTGTTGTGAATTTGTTGTATGTCATATTATATGTGAAAGATGCTGAAAGAAGCCCAGAACAAAAGAAGGTAATGTGGCGTTTAATTACATTATAAATTCAGCACTTTTTTCGTCACAACAGGGGCAAAACTTCTCCTTAGCTTACCTATAGTCGACCCTGCCGGCCCGGTGCAAATTGGCAAACGTTTTCGGCTTCACGTTTGACAGCATTGTCTCTACTGCCAGAATTTTTGTATAAATACAACAAGAACCGTGTTCAACGTGTCTCTCAAAGCACGATACATCTCAAAAAATGTGCCACTAGAAGGACATTGTGAGGTCCTAAGGCCTTAATGAATTGATAAAAGAATTCGACGCTATTTCGTTTTGAATTACGGACGTGAAGACGCGGAGAGTTGTTTATCGATAACCAATTGTTAAACCTACACCTATATTGTGTATGGTGCCTATGATTCCTAAACTAGATTATGGTAATTCCACTTACTGATTTACAGTCGTGCGTAGACTCTCTCTATCTCTCTCTCTCTCTCGTTTCAGCTCAGCTATGTTGTGTATCTCCCTTAAAAACTCGTGCTACCAGAAATTATCCACTCTTTTATCTCGTTTTATTCACTTGGAATTGGTACAAATACAAGTGTATATATTTTGAACATAAAAGACGTTGTCTGCTGCAAAAGAAAAATCTCCCTTTTGGGAAAGTAGATAGTCCTTTCCTTGTCTCCAAAGTCGTGATTTCTGTTCCACGAAGTTTAGGCTTCAGAGATCAGAAAGTAAGAATTGCCCAATGGATGACCGAAGATGGTAAAGGTCAATCACCCTCAATCCAGAACGGCCTTTCCGAAAAACCGCTTCCCTTTTTTACACAAGGACTATCTAGACCAAACTACGTTACAGTCTGAAAATACGACACTTAGAAACAAACAAAAGTTCTCACAAAATTACAAAAAGTGTCGAGTAGTTATTTACGTTAATTATTTTACGAGTTAGGCTGGGCTCTCCGAGCCTGGAGTAAATAAGAACTGTCAGGATAAAACGTTAGTACACAAATTAAAACAATTGCAATTATGAGTCAGATGAAGATCTAAGATACTTAACTCAAAAGCTGACCACTGCCAACCGTTGCCAAAAATTGACTGCCGCAACCTTCCCATTTTCTATCCTCTCTTCCTCTTTCGCGTCATATTTTTCACTGTAGACAACTATACCAGCATACTCTGTAACTCGTTTAAAGTTTAGTAACTTCGCCTTTATTACTCTCGCAATAAATCCGACGACCCCTCTTCATCCTATCTCTTTGCTAGCTATCTCGACTCGTCACTCGGACTGGCTCCGCCAGTGCACGGTCGTAAGAGCGATAGGGACAACTACAGCACGCTCCGCTACTGCCGCTTACGTATCTTCGCGCCAAGATTGCGTTCCCACGCAAACTTACCCGAGTCTGACACATGTGTTTCGCATTACTCCGAAAGCGTGGCCGGTTTTTAGAATCTTCTACAAAAAATAACTTTGAATGACTGCGCAACAATTGCTAATTGAAGCTACAGGGGTCTTTTGGGTCGCCTATGTTTTATACCTGCTGCGTATGCTGTTGGATTTTTAACCGACTTATTTTTGGAGACCTGAATAAAACATGATGTACGTAATATGTATATAACTGAATTTTATTAGGTATCGGGGTCCTCACAACATGCAACTAATGACTGACCTTGCCCGTCGCTGCTAAACTTCGCCTATCGTTTCCGATAAATAAATGTAACTGAGCGACTAGCTGCTTGTTAAAATTTAAGTTGCATATCGTAGCTTAATTAATTAATTGTACGAAATTGCTCATATATTTGGTAATTTGTGCCGCTGACATAGGAGCGATCGAAATTCGATCTGTGTGTGGCGGGCCTCGACGCAAACAAATGATGCTTTCTTTATTTATACAAACGGGTCTTATGACAACACGTTTTTAATTAATATTCAACATCGAGGCAACACTTGAACAAAAGTAATCAGAGAAGTTTACGTTGCGTTTTACTCTTTGTAACATCTTCTCCAAGCCTTCAAAACTTGTGCATTCGTTTTATTATATATCAGATGGAAGTCATTTTAATTCATTCATCAAGCAGACCGTTTGCTCTAGATCAATCATATGTGCAGTTTTTGAAAATAATTAAAATGACTCCCATCTAATTTCGCCGGAATATTCGCAGCCTAACGCTACTATTTGAATTAGCCTAAAGTCGGCGACTTAGCCTACACGAACACGGCGGAAAACTGAAATTTATTTAACGTTCAGATTATTGGATTGGAATGAGGTATACTTATTATTATGTTTCAGTGGAAGAGGCAGATTGCTTAAATATTTTAAAAGAGTATGAGATACGTCTCAAGCTAAATAATTGAACAATTATTCTAATAATTAATTAAAATACTTTAAATAAAGCGTTACCTTTTAATAAATCGAAAAATACAATATGATTTATATTGATTTTTCAAAAAATAATTACCTGAGAGGATAAATGCTGGTCGTTTTAGGTGCAATTTTTTTTAAAATTCAACGAGTCATAACTTTTAATTCATAGATGTTTTTAAAAACCCTCTTGATAGGACATATTACACATAAAAAAACCTAGTTGAAAAAGGTTTCGATTAAAAATTATAGGTGAACTATAAGATTGTATGGGAAACGGACCGCTGAGGCGGCTTTTAACATATTATTTAACCAAATATCCAAATTTTCCACACAAGCATTTAGAATATCTGTTTTCGAGAAACGAGATGTCGCGATCACATACTACGTCATTACTAAAAATATCACAATAAAATTTCGAATTCTTCAGTAAATCTTCGCTATGAGAGCTATACTATTAGTTAGAAATAAAATTAATATCAATGTTTGTATATTTGTGTGCATGTATTTATCTACCTATCAATATTAAAGCATTTAATTAAGTGGTTTGAAACAGAAATTGATATCTTGTAGAGAATATTAGGGCAGTCCCCTGATTCACTGAATGTTTATATTTGTGACGAACTAGCAATATCAGCAATGTGTCGACGCTGACTTAGAGGAAACCTATGAAACCTACGTCACCGAGCTTCATAGTCACGATCCTATATTGTATAACACGGTTCGACGGAGTTGGTTTCCATATTTGATTAGAAATATAAAACCAATGTTTCCGAATCAAGGAAATTAGTAAATTATTTTGATTTTGTGTTTTGATTTTCTTTTTGTATTTGGAATGTTTTAAACAACAGAAGGATTTTTTGTGTTCCCGCTTCACTATTATCACATATAACTGCCTCAAAATAGTCTTTAAATATTAATTTTAGACGCAAAGTCTAGCTGTTTTGAAAAATAATACAATGAAAATAGAGGTAATATAAAGAACAATTCGAATGTTTGCAATTGAAACACTACAAAAAGCTAAACAATCAAAAGAATTCATCAAGTACCCACCTAATTTATGAAAACTTAATTGAAAAAGCAAAATAATACCTGATTATTTTGTTCTCACTTAAAATTTGTCAATAAAAGTCTAAAACTTCAATTGAATTTTGTTCCGTAGGCACACTAGTGTTACATATTACTTTACAATAAAATATAGGCCTTAAAAAGAACGAAATTCCTAAATGTGGAAACATAGATTCAATTTGACTGATGTAACTCGGTTAGTCGTTCAAAAACTTTAGGGTACAGTTAGCAACCCGATGACGTTATTTTTTACTCAAGTTTCTCTATTTTGAACGCACCCCAGAAGCTTGCCGAAATCAGCGGTCACCATGAGGTGTTCTTCGCGAAGTCGCCGCTGCTGCGACGTGTTGCGTGACACCGTCCGGTCTTTCTACGTCAGTCACTGCGCGTGCGCGCGGACCCAAAACAGATTTCTCAAGAAAACGGAAATATATAATTATGTATGTATCTATATATATATGACACGTAATATATATATATAAATTACGTGTCAGGTTGTTTGTCCGCGATGGACTCCTTAACTACTGAACCGATTTTAAAATTGATTTGTACACCGTGTGCAATTTGATTCAACTTGAAAGATAGGATAGCTTACATCTCAATTTATAGTCACAATATCATTTTATTGAAAATTAATTGTCTATTATCTTTTAGCTCCAAACGATTCTTCAATAGATGGTGCTATGTTAAAAATACAAACGTTTCATATAAGCTACAATTTAATAGCATAACCACCACGTGTCACAATTATCTGTTAACTCCAAACGATTCTAACAGATGGCGGTATCTCTTAACTGGATTCAGTAAGTATTCAATAGATGGCGCTATGTTAAAAATACATATATATATATATATATATATAAACGACTGCACCGAATTGGATAATTTAAGTTGTGTTTATTATTGTTAGGGAAAGGTTTATAAGAAATAAAAAGGGTCAAGTGGGAGTTGTACCCGCGCACTACTGGTAAACCTATTGTTATGAAATTTTGGTAAATGTTTGTGCACACCGTCGGGGAAGGTTTTTGAGAAATAAAATTGGTTAAGCATACGCTGGGGTTTCTGAATGAGTACAACCCTTTCAAAAAAGATGGCGCGCCAGTTGTTTTTAAAAAGAGAAACAACGGTTCTCCGGGTCAGCTATCTGTAATTTGATCCAACTTAAAAGATAGGATAGTTGTTATCTCGATCTGTCAAGTGCGAGCCGGATTCGGGCACTTTAGGTAAAAACCAACGTTCGCCGGGTTACAGAGGGACGGCAGCGGAACAATGTTCGCCGGGACCGTTAGTATATAGTACAGTATATGTTTCATTTAAGTGTTGTATTGACTGTAGGAATTAGCAATATAGGTGTGAAATGTGGAGTTATTATATTTCCATTTCCTTTAGGATCCACGCCCCCGGATGCTCATCGCTTAAATATTAGGGAGCTAGCCGGTATATTACCATTTCCTAAACTTATCGCGAAGTAATATTGGCCATTGAGCCCTTAAGGTCTTTTGCTGCAATATTACTAATTTTACTGATATTTAGTTTTAAAAATTAATCTTTAGTCAAGATGTGAGAGTGTGTGATATTGGCCACTGAGCCCTTAAGGTTGTAAGTATTTATAAGTGTTAATTAACAGGTATATTTAATAAGGAAATAAAATAGCAAGCAAATTCTTGTAATGTGCTACATAAACAAATATAACCACGTAGTACACGTTCTAAAATCTACGTATTTAAGCAATAGTTAAATTATTATTTAGTAATACATTAAAAATCCAGTATTCCGTAACTATACTCCTGTAAAGTTATAAGATACATATATAATTGTAATCATTTATACAAAATATATTAAAATAGTATCTGGACAGATGCCTGCTACAAGAAGATAACGACAAGTGTCGTTACATTGGTGGCCCCGACAAGGAACAAGGCGCAATCTTCACGAGCCCGACAAGGAACAAGGCGTAAGCTTCACGAGCCCGACAAGGAACAAGGCGTAAGCTTCACGACCAAGGTGATGAACAAAATACTAACTTCGCGATCCCGACAGGAAACAAGGAGCGAAATAACAACGCTGAAACTTCTGAAAAATCACAGGAAGGCCTACAAAAACAATCATTACATTGGAACCTGAACAGAAGTATACTGCAGCCATTTCAGCAATTAACAGTTGTCAACATACCGACAAAAATGGCAATACAACCTTCAGTTAGACAAGCAGCGAGAAGCGGCAGCAGCGAAGACAACCTAGCAGCAATATCCTTGACATCTAGGATACCAGAGTGCTGGACAGAAACAAGGAATCCTGACAAAATGGCAGAAATAATGGATGAAGTATGAAAATTTACAAAACCAATGCAAATAGCTCAAATTTAACAACAAGAGCCAAGTAGCAAATAACAACGCTGAAACTTCTGAAAAATCACAGGAAGGCCTACAAAAACAATCATTACATTGGAACCTGAACAGAAGTATACTGCAGCCTTTTCAGCAATTAACAGTTGTCAACATACCGACAAAAATGGCAATACAACCTTCAGTTAGACAAGCAGCGAGAAGCGGCAGCAGCGAAGACAACCTAGCAGCAATATCCTTGACATCTAGGATACCAGAGTGCTGGACAGAAACAAGGAATCCTGACAAAATGGCAGAAATAATGGATGAAGTATGAAAATTTACAAAACCAATGCAAATAGCTCAAATTTAACAACAAGAGCCAAGTAGCAAATAACAACGCTGAAACTTCTGAAAAATCACAGGAAGGCCTACAAAAACAATCATTACATTGGAACCTGAACAGAAGTATACTGCAGCCTTTTCAGCAATTAACAGTTGTCAACATACCGACAAAAATGGCAATACAACCTTCAGTTAGACAAGCAGCGAGAAGCGGCAGCAGCGAAGACAACCTAGCAGCAATATCCTTGACATCTAGGATACCAGAGTGCTGGACAGAAACAAGGAATCCTGACAAAATGGCAGAAATAATGGATGAAGTATGAAAATTTACAAAACCAATGCAAATAGCTCAAATTTAACAACAAGAGCCAAGTAGCGTCAGCACACAAGCTTCACCCTTAGCCTTAATTCTGGCAGAAGTTGCCAAACTGAACTTAAGAATAGCTGAATTTGAGCAAAGAAAAAGAGTAACATTCCTTAAACAACGCGGATATCAAGCTAATTCTCGCTCAAGAAATAGAGGAAGATCAGCGTCAAGATACAAGAGCGGCAGATGTTTCTTTCACAGAAAATATGGAAAAAAATCGTACAAGTGCGAGCAGCCATGCAGCTGGAAAGTGGGACCAAAGCAAGAGCAACAGGAAAACTAGGACAAGTGCAGTCGACGGCGGGCAACTATACTACGAGAAGAAACAACTGCCTCATGATACAGGATAGGGACAATGGACTTAGATCTTTGATCGACACCGGAGCCAATATATCGGTAATCCCAGCAGTAGGCCATACGAACACGGAAAACTTTACGCAGCGAACGGTACCGAAATTCAAACATACGGTACAAAAACTTTAATACTTAATTTAAACTTACGACGTGCGTTTTGCTTGACGTTCGTTATTGCTGACGTTAGTCAACCGATCATAGGCGCGGATTTTATAATACATTACAATTTATTAGTCGACTTAGCAAATCGCCGGCTCAAAGACCAAGAAACTAGGTTACAGGTAGCTGCTAATATTATAAAATGGAATGGTACTTCAATAAGCACGGTATCCGCGGACCATCCCTGCTATGATTTACTTAGTCGTATCCCTGATATAACAAAGCCCGTGTGCTTTAAGTAGCCGTCGCGTCATTCGGTAGTACATCACATAGTAACCGACGGAGCACCCGTTTGTGCGAAAGCCAGGCCACTGCCACGGGAAAGGTCTAAAGCAATAAAAAAGGAATTTCAAATAAACAAGAAATGGTAATTTGTAGGCCATCCAAAGGAGAATGGGCCAGTCCCTTACATGTAGTAGTAAAAAAGGACGGAAAATTGCGACCTTGCGGTGACTATGAACATAGAGCACACTGAGAAGCAATTTTTGAAAGATTCCAGGAATGCGGTATAACAAAAACTTATCAAAGTGCAGTTTTGGGCAGAAAAGTATAGAATTTTTGGGATACCAAGTCACACCGGAAGGTATTAAGCCCCTGGAACATAAAATCCAGGCTGTAAAAGACTTCCCGAAATCTAAAACGATCGATCAGTTAAGAAGATTTTTAGGTATGTTAAATTTCTATCGATCGCACATCCCATATGCCGCACAAAAATAAGCTGAATTGGATAAGTTTTTACATAGCAGGAAGAAAAAAGATAAAACCGCAATAAAATGGACTAACGAGGCAGATGAATCCTTTGAAAAATGCAAGCAAGGACTATGTGACGCAGCCTTATTAACCTACCCGTCAGCCGAGCCAATTTCACTCATGATAGATGCGTCAAATGAGTGCGTAGGTGCGGTATTACAAAAGCTAAAAGCAGGAAAATCGCAGCCACTAGGATATTTAAAAAAAAAAATTAAACGTGGCACAAAAAAAAACAGTACCTATGACAGAGAGCTGTTAGCGATCTACTTAGCAATACAGCACTTTAGGTACATGATAGAAGGTCGAAAATTCACTGTCTACACCGACCATAAGCCATTGATTTATGCATTAGCAAAGAAAAATATCGAAAAAGAAACTCCTAGGCGAATTAGGCAACCTATGTATATAGGCGAATTTACGACTGACATATAGTACGTTAAGGCAAAATTTAATTTACCAGCTGATTGCTTGAGCGGGATAGAAACAATAACATGTCCTGCGACAATAGACTATTGAAAGCTAGCTAAGACACAGAAAGACGATAAGGAGCTAAACGAGTTACTCACTTCACAAAATAAAGTGATAAAATTAAAAGAACTCGTAATACCAGGTACAGATATACCGGTAATGTGGGAAACATCAACTTCAGTTGCCAGACCATACCTACCACAGGAATTTAGAAACAAAGCATTCCAAAGTTTACACAATATAAGTCATCCAAGTATAAGAGCTACACGCAAGCTAGTCAGTAATAGATACTTTTGGCCACGTATGAATACAGATATAGGGAAATGGACTAAAACCTGTATTCCGTGCCTAAAAAGTAAAATATACAGGCATAATAAATCGCCGCTAGGAAAGTGTCCACCATGTAATAGATGGGAACACATACATACTGACATAGTAGGCCCACTACCCACTTCTAAAGATGAGTACAGATACCTACTCACAATAGTTGATAGAGCAACTGGGTAGCTAGAAGCGATTCCAATGAAGGACATCATGGCCTGCACAGTAGCCAAAAACTTATACGAAAATTGGATAATACGATTTGGCACACCCTTGCGTATAACGACAGACCAAGAAATACAGTTCGAAAGCGGACTATTCGCACAGCTGATGAAGTTCTTAGGGGTAGAAAGAAACAGGGGCTCTATTGTCTAACACGTCCGCTTTCCTTTTTGACGTTATCTTGTCATTTCGTATCGCCTAACGAAGCTGAAAGTGGAAGGTGGAAACGAAAGAGGTGAGTGAATGATAATCCATACATTTGACAGATAAACCCTATTGCCTAAATATTTCAAGATGGCGCATCCGCTTTCGCGATCCGACTTGAAAGCGTCAGCTCTTGAGTAACTGTGTTTGATCAAAGACACAATGTACTCTGTGATCAAAGATGACTTAGACGTATTAAGTCAGTATTTGGTTTGAATATTTTTTTCCTTTTTTCAATAAAAATTTAAAAACCTTAGGTTGATTTTAGTTATAAAAGCTAACTTTGTCTTAGGTCAGAGTAACTCAAAGGGAAAAAATGATCGGACTTAGGAAATTTTCACGAATTATCTAATTATAAACTTTGGTGTAGTTTTTGTGTGAAAGTGAAGTATATTACAGCTTATTGAAGCCAAAGAAGAAAGGCAGAAGAAAATGCTGTCGCTACGTAGGAGACAGCTGCGGGAAGACAGCATGCCAATGCTCTTGCCAGAGCAAATGTTTAAGGACAACTTTCGTCTGGGGAAAGACGATTTCATGAAACTTTGCGAGGACATAAAAGAACAACAGCGATGGCGACAAGCCAAGGATTAAGGTATTTATCGATGCAATAGAAGCTAGTGTATAAACCATTCGACTTTATTATTTTATTATTACAAGTATCCCATTGCATTGTTTTTACAGATCTTAGCTGCATTACAATTGAACAACAAAAAAAAACAGGCTCGTACTAAAACTGTAGGCAATAATTTTAGCCTTGGCTTGTCGCAGCCATCTATGTCTGAATGTCTCGCAGAGGTGACTGATGCACTCAACCAACCACAAATCTTAAGAAAATATATCAGTTTCCCAAGATCAGCAAATGAACGTAATGCAGTTGCAAGAAGGTAAGATATGATATGTTTGGTATACTTACCTACTTGCTCTTAAAAAGTCTCACTTAGGATATATTCTTGTAGATTCAATGACCAATTTGGATTTCCGGGGGTACTAGGATATATTGATGGCACCCACGTTGCTATCATTCGTTCGAAGGACTATGAGGAAGCATACTTCAACAGAAAGATGTACCACTCGCTGAACGTGTTGATAGTATGTTGTGGTAGTCACTGTCTAGGTTTATTTATAGCACCACTAATTATCTGTAGTGTTAAAGGAAATAAAATCACAATTTAGTAGGTACTATTACATATTATTATCACATTAGGTTACTCTGTAGTTTACATAAGTTTATATAGTATTTTATGTCAACTGCACTAATATGTAGTAAAAACATGTTCCATTTGTATTGTTTTAACTCTTATTGCATATAGCTTAAGTATGTGAAGGTACATAGGTATGTCCCAAGGAATCTTAGGCCCCTAAAATAAGTTTTTTAGACCTATTAAATAACCATGATGTTATCCAAAGAGTTAGTTAAAATTAAAAGCATTTGTTGGTAGGTATTAATACTCAAAGAGGTTAAATGTCTATAGTACAGATTTTGGTATCACTCTCAGAGATTGTTATCGCTACTTTAGCAATCTCCTAGCTCTTTTATACCGAATTGATCAATGCCTGTTGGTAAGCGGTCACCGTAGCCTATGGACGCTTGCAACACCAGGGGTATCACTTGCGTGTTGCCGACCCTTCAGAAATCTAATAACTACTTTCTTGGAGAACTCCATGCTGTAGTCCTTGCAGAAAACCTTGGCAGGGAGCTCATTTCACAACTTCAGCGTTCGCAGGAGGAAGTTTCTCTGAAACCGCACTGTACGCGACCATTTCGGTTCTAAAGTGTGAGAATGAATTCCCTGCCGATGGCGAGCGGTGCGATGGTAGAGGGTAGCCGTGGGCATCATTTCGAACAATTCCTCAGAACACATCCCATTGTACAAGCGGTAAAACACACACAGGGAGGCAAAGTCTCTCCTCAGACTTAAGGATTCGATACGGCTAGTGAGTTTGGGATCGTCGACGACAATTCTCACAGCCTCTCTCTCTCTTCATCGCCGCCTGATCTTAAGGCCGGCTGACCGAGCTTGGGCTGCCTGAGTCTCATGCCGTTGCGCAGCCGGGCTGTGCCTCACTGCAACCGTACTACATCGCCAGTTTGTATCGAACTGGGCAAACGGCCGTGGCTAGGCTAATGTCGCCACCTTAAATAATTCAGGCCCTATGCCAAACGCCTCCCGCCTCGCCTTAGTCACTGCTAAATTTAATGTCAATGATTTAATAAAATTTAATGTCTTTGAAATCCACAGACACAGACAGTTTCTCAAAAAGTCTATTAAAGTCTAATAACGGCGACACGCCCTCTATGGATAAAGTAATTAATTTTATTAAAATTGCAGGTCAGCTGAGGCGTGTTGCAGCCGTTCCATGCCGGAGGAGGAGCAGCTTATCATAGTGCTGTCAACGATAGATGAAAAGTGGGATTGTAGTTAATAGTTTGTCTTAGATTTTCCAAAAACAAATAGACATAAGCTTACAATAATTCACATTCAGCAGAAAATTAGTACAAATGTTGGAAACACCATTATAAATAAATGTAAAGTCCGCATCAATCCTAAAACTGTAAAAAAAATATTGGTAGTCAAAAACGCAGAAAACATATCTAAACCTTAGTCAAATTCTAGTGCATTTCAGATAAAACCGCAGAAATGCGAGTCTGACTCGCTCACTGAGGGTTCCTTAGACTAACAATTTTCAGCTGTATGCGAATTTTTGTAACCTTGAATGTCTATTTTGACCGGATTATCCTTTTTTAAAATAAAAAAATAAATAAAGATTATTATATATTATAAATATGTATAACAAATGTAAACATTGTTATTTATTTAGGAATTATTATTTACGACATGAAACTACCTTTCGTTATCATCTGCAGAAAAAAGCTATTCCCAAAGGAACCTTCTAACTTAATATAGGAATCCTACTTATATCTATTTTTACCCTTTTAGCTTCGTCTGTGCCAAAACTAAAGGCATTTAAGTGCTTCTTTACAGAGTTAAGTTTTGTAAATTGTTAATACTTACAATTAATTTGAGTCTTATAGGGTTATTAAAGAGTAAAAACTTCTTTGAATGACAAACATATTGAAGTAGTTAAAACTGTCTACATAGCACTTTCATACATGCATAAGGCTAGACATTTACAGTACTCTGTGATGCATATTATGTTCCACAATTTTCATAACCATTTGTAAAGCGTTGGTAGGTGTAGTATATTGATAATACTAAAGTAAAAAGTCTGGGTGTGCTTTTGATACATTTATTTTGTACACTTATTTTAAAATAGCTAATACCTTTAAAGGAGTAATTCTTGTATAAATATATTTATATAATCTGAATCTCGGAAATGGCTCCTACTATTTCATGAAATTTAATATGCAGGGGGTTTCAGGGGCGATAAATCAATGTAGCTAGGTTTCATTTTTAGGAAACGTCGTTTTATCCATGTTTCGGTGCCATGATACTGAAAAATATGACTCTTCCTGACATCTATTGGCGATGAGAGCACGGTCTCTAAAGACTAATTTTTAAAACTTGTTTAGTCTTGATATTTTGACAAAACAATGAAAAATAATAAGCCTTCAAAAAAATGAGGTTATCAATTCTACACATATGTATAAAACTAAACTAAATTGTAAACCCTCAAACGTTCTTTCGCTTTAGTCCCTCCTCCACTTTCCTCTCTCTTCCCCTTATTCCGTCACTTCCCTCAAAGATTTAAAGATTTTGGAAAGACTGCTAAAACATCTTTCCGCCAAGTTCAGTCTTCCTCCAGTCATTGTTTTTCGTTCTTCAATCGTGCCTTTTCTAAGGCTACCCGCACCTAAGTCAAGGACACCCGCTCTTCCAGGTCCCGGCCGATTTGCTCCTCGCAGATACGACACTCCTCGAGGTCTAGCGCCCACCGCGCCGGATCCGCTGTAACAAATATATTACATTTTTGAAACCCGCAGTACCATTGAGTTTTTCTTAATGTGTTTGTATAGGTTATGTTGTGTAGAAACTGCCGATTGCGGATCATAGGATTGGCAGTCATTACAATTTACCTAATAACCTGCCTTGCTAAATCTAGAATCATGTTACAATGAAATGGTAAATTGGTTCTTTAATTACGCACAACACTGCTTAAGCAAGACTTATATTATAAAATTTCAATACACATATTTTCGTCTGGAGCTTGCTTTAAGATAGCTCTCGACTAGACATCCACTGCTTCTGTCACCGCAACGTGCCTTCCTTTGCCGGAAATAAATTATTTTTTTACACCATACAAATTTTTGATTTATTGCTTACTAGCTGGTGCACGCAACTTCGTACGCGTAAAATTTTGTTTTATGGTTTACCCTTAGTGAGCAAGTCCAACTCGCATTTGACCAGTTTTTTTTTTAGTTGGTATAACTTAAAACTGCATTCAATTCTGTTCAGTAGTTTTAAACTAGCATGAACATACCAGACATACAAACACAGTCACTGTGAAAAATTCTAAAAATAGTGGTTTCGGCTTATGTTGCTCTAATATAGACCCCCATATTAGTTTAATCTAAAATGTACAGACACGCGGTTTTTACTGCTTTATTATAGGTTTTTAAAGAAAACCCTTACGAGGACGTATTTGGAATGGGCTCAGCTGGATGGCCTCAACCTCAGTAGTTGCTAAAAATAAAGATTAGTTATGCAGTTTTCTTACTAACAATATAGCTTGTAGGGCTTAACTTGATTAGATATCTATGTTTCTTGTTAATGTAAATAATAGACATTACATACCCTGCAGGGTTGGGTGGTTGACAATGTGTAGAGTTGGTTTGTCAGACACTGGAGTAACTGGACGGGGACTAGAAGGGGCCAGTTGTGGTGGTGTATCATAAAAGCCCATCTGAAAACAAGATAATTGTGTAAATACATTGTACAACAATAAATATAAAATACAGTCATACTAATCTGTTTAATTTGTACTGTTCATATATATGGTATGAGTAACCAATTACCGGTTACCTACGTACAATGGCCCTATCATGAGGCTAAGTGCAGAAAACATAAGTCCAACTAACTAACTAATTGTACTGTATTGTTACAGGCATACATATAATCACACCTTTTTCCCTAATGGTTTAGGCAAAGCAACGCATTTAATGATGCCACATTCACAACTATTGAGGCCATACTTAGTGGATACACTAAATTGTACCTCACAGGTCTAATTAAATTTTGTACGACACCCATGGGAAGAATTGTCTTGCTCACATTATAAGCACACATAGTTTATAGCCATTAAAAATCATATTTTTGACAACAAAATGGTAATCTGAATAGAAATTGTATTATCTTATTGCCTGAAGAAATGCAAAGCAAAATAAAAAGGGTCCAATAAATGAGGTAAGAAGTTATAAAAATAAAAATAGAATATTCTAGCATGCTTTTGCATGTCCAACCCCTTCTTCCTTATCTTACTTTCAAGGTCACTCCAGTACTAAATTGCAATACATAGACACAAAACACATATAAAGAAGAAAAACTTGTTTAGCCCTCAGCACACTACTACACATTATAATGTATGGGGTACACCCCGAAACAAACCCCGTGCCCACTTGCATCACAGGTTTAGTATGCCCAAGGCTTTATTGTTAGTAATTATCCCCATGCAATATCACGAAAACAAATAAAAATTATATGAATTTATATTCTAACACTTAGGATATGTTCCAAAACACGCTGAACCCTCCCAGTAATGAGGAAAAAAAAACACAGGCGTTTGACAGTTAATTTTTACACTGACAGCAGTAAATTTTAACCGTATCTATAGCAGTGTAAAGAATTCAACGTGTCAGTTGGAAAATTACTATATCCCGGGCTTTCCAAAACAACTTATTTAACTGCCTCATTGCGATTTGGAATTACTATATCCCGGGCTTTCCAAAACAACTTATTTAACTGCCTCATTGCGATTTGGAACATAGACTTAGTTGTCACATGCAAAAGAAAAAAAAAACAAATGAAAATTATGTTATCAATTTATATTCTCACATCACAGTAAAGTATTACTTACTTTCGCCATTCTTTGGCAGGTTTAGTGGCGCCGTACTGCATTTAGTAGGGACGCTAAATCATCCCACAGGCGATGCGTTAACTGCTTCGCCTGCAGGCTATTGACTTGGGTGGTCCTGGCTAGCTGTGGGTGCGACTCCATCCACGCCACCAACTCTTCAAGCTGCACATTTGCTACCCTCCTATGTGTAGGCATTCTGAAATACGTTAGGATCGTTAGGACAAACCTTCGATGAAGCACAATACACAAAGGAAGACGAGTGCGTACTTACTTTTTGGCTTGTTGTTGTTTTTAACTACTATTTATATTACTAAATACTATTTTAAATACTAGACTATTGCACAATGTTATGTTCCGCCATTAATGAATTTTGTTGTTGTTTGTTTACAAGTTAAATACACACACAGACACACACACTTCCGATATGTAATCAGCAGACCCATTTTTCTAGTTATTATGTTTTTGAAATCGGATATCAAACAATAGTAGGTGGTTAAAGGACAGTAAAAATTAAGTCAACTGTAAATCAAAACTTATAGTATATAATTGTTCATAGTTTAATATAATTAAGTAAAATAGAATCATCAACACAGTAAAGCTTTCAACACAGTTTTATTGTGCTGACACAAGGAAGGGTATAACGGACACGCGCTCGATTTCTCACCCACATATTCATACAATTCGGTCTGCGTCATTCAATTAGAGGACAGCGGAAGCGGTTGCGGCAGTACCAAATTTTTAGGCAATAGCTCGAAAGCGTAAGTGGAAGCGGCAGTGACGCTTTCCGCTTCCGCTGCGTCTTTGAAGTAGGCAATAGAGCCGCAGGTGTACAGCCTGGAACCCAAAAGCAAACGGGATTAACAAATGACCCACAGAACCCTAAAAGCAGCATTAATGGCCAAATCGGAAGGTGAATTACCTACAGTATTGTTAGGCTAACGAGCAACGCCGAGAAGCCACACAGGTCTCAGTGCAGCAGAATTAACGTACGGAACCTCGTTAAGGTTACCCGGGGATTTTTACAATACAAAACCCGAGGGCAATTATGAGCCACACCAGTACGTTGAAAAATTGCGGAATACTATACAAAAGTTCAAGAGACCGTCCACTATACATAAAGAGTATAGAAAAGTATTTCTATACCCTGACCTCCAAAACACTTAATACGTTTTCATCAGGAGGAATGAAGTAAGGAAATCATTAGAGAAGCCTTACGAGGGACCATTTTTAGTTAAAAACAAGTATGAAAAATACTTGACGTAATATTGACAGGCAGAACCGCGCGCATTTCTATAGACAGACTTAAACCGGCATACGTGATTACTGACAAACCTATTCCATTGCAGTGTAATAATAAAAATGTAAATAATTATAACAATGAGAGCAATAGTTCTCACAAGGAAAGTGCGACACAGCAAAAAGTATATGTTACAAAAAGTGAATTAATTAGGCTATACTTAGTCAATAAATAAATAAAGTTAGTAAAACAATTTTTAAATTCACGATGTAGTATATAAATATCGTAAGAACAGTTTAGCAAAAAGGAACACGACATTGAACATACAAAAATTCCTTAGTTAAAAGTCCTTTGAAGCTAACGATATCAATATTAGGGTTACGCAGTGAACATAATATGATGTAATTTGTAATAAGTAAAGTTTTAATATTTTTGTAATTATTTTTTTTATTATTCTGTGTAACAATGTCATTAGATTATAATTATTATATGAGTATTTAAAGAATTGTGTAGTCTTTTAACAAAAATATAAAAAAATTAAAAGGACCAAGAGCGCAGACCGGTTCCGAAATTATTAACAATAGCTAATATAGTTTTTCTAAGGTAGAGTAATCAAATAAATCGAACTTAAAAAAAATAACAAAAGTTAGCTACCACTAGAAGCATTTTGAACGAGGAAAACTCCTTCTTCCTTAGAAGTGATACTTAGATTTGAAATAAATAAAATAAATAAATAAAATGTTAACATTGTAAGAAAAATGTTTTTATAAATAGTTAAATTAAAAACGTGTTAAACAAAACGTTGATACACCAGTGATAAGACAATAAACAAATAGTAAAGAATATATAAAAGAACTTGTTAGAAAGCAAATCAGGTATTATAGAATAGTCATATCCTAAGTAGATTATCACTAAATAAAGCATATCAAGATTTATCTAAATTGTAAAGATTAACATGCATAAGGATAGTTAAGGATAGTTAATATTTTTTTGATGTAATAAAATGGTATTGTAATATGTAATTAATATTAGATATTTTAATACGCAAATAGAAAAAGTAAAGAACAGCTATAAATAAACGTAAAAAAAGCAAACGCAGCAAAAAGACTATTATGACATTGAAATGAAGTCACAGTAAGTCAGTGGAACGGTAAGCTGAAATAAAATATGCGTTCGTAAACAATAGCTATTGATAGAATTATAATTTTGTAAGAGTTTATTTTATGTTACTTATGTTTGTTCTGTGCATGTATGATTAATTCAAGGAATATATTAATAAAAGTATATATAAAGGTAAAAAAATGTATATATTTTTTAATAGGAGGGGAGTATTTGTAAGTGTCAATTGTCACCTATATTAAATAAGGAAAAAAAATATCAAGCAAATTCACAAGGCATAACTGTAGCATTGTAATGTGCTACATAAACAAATATAACCACGTAGTTCACGTTCTAATATCTACGTATTTAAGCAACAGTTAAATTATTATTAAGTAATACATTAAAAACATTCCGTAACTATACTCCTGTAACGTTATAAGATACATATATAATTGTAATTATTTATACAAAATATATTAAAATAGTATCTGGACAGTTGAGTATACATTCGTACAAACCTGCTACAAGAAGATAACGACAAGTGTCGTTACAAGGTCCTTTGCTGCAAGATTAGTAATTTTACTGATATTTAGTTTTAAAAATCCAAACTATGTGAATATTACCAAAACTGGCGTTTAAACTAAATAGCTTTCTACCCGTATCAGTAATTTACAATTCATCATATAAAGGTATTTGTGCCTACAAGAAAAGCAAACATAATACACTTTCTCTGTCAATTTCAGCCTTAACAGTCTTAAAATCCTACAAAATTAATATTTTTTCACCATACTTTATATATAACATAACATATAGTTTTCAGCTCCAAAAATTTAATTATAATTATGTTCTATGATGTTCTTCTTAGTGTGAAGAATACTATTAACTATTTTAAGCAAGACCAGTTTAATAAATTGCTATACTTTTACATAATAGGGGAATTAAGCCCAAAACGGTCAAAAAGTTATAAACATATTTAAACTGTTGTTTCTACGTTTTATACTTTTCTGTTTATTTGAGATTATATGAACAAAAATAAAAAATATTTTTTTGGATTTATTAAGTAAAAAAAGTACTTAGAATGACCTGTTTTGCTTTTGGGAAAAATGGGTAGAGGATAAATAAATCAATTATCGCCAGTAGCTCTGCCCGCGCCAAATTTGGTTATTTTTGTGGAATTCTCACGGCAAACATAGCAAGCTATAGCTTTGCCTTGTGGAATTTGCTGATAGTTATTCCTGTTAGGCCTTATTTCTGTGACAAAATACCTCCTCTGCTTGTTCAACTAACACTGTGCAATTTCTGCCTCATGTGTCAAAACAAAGCTATTTATTTACTATAATCATATACATTTCACATTTCATATTCGTATTTCAATACATAGATTTATATCTTTTGTCCAGCTGAAAAAGTAAGTCCATAATTTAGTTTTGAAAATTAGTCTTACCTGCCGTAACAGGTTCACTCTGCATTTATATTTTTATCATTTTAAGTTATACTGTTTGAGGCTCAAATAACCTTTGAACGTAATATGGTCTCCTCATATAAAACACATATGTGCACTGCCTTATCTATGAACAGTTATAATATTACTGCAGTGATCTTGCTTAAATAGGAACAGCCCTAACAAACAATTTTTTTTTTAGACACAAATGATGTAAAATTACATATAAGTTTGGTATTTTGTAGCTTATTGTTTTTTTTGGCTTAAATGTATACCCTGTCATCTATAAAGTTTTTACGCCAAATATTTCTTTCCTTTCTTCTTTTAATTAAATTTGCACGCGCATTATGATGATAAAAATAGAAAAAACTAATCTCATAAGCGTAGGTATATGTTTTTAAATTTACACACCCATTCGACTTAAATATTAAAATTGAGTAGATACCCAATTATAACAACTTATGATGCATACGGTATCTATTGTTGCGTTATTACATTAGATTTTAGACTTAATATTCTTTTTTTCGTCATTTACACTAAGTTCAGGTACAAAAGTATTACTTAATGGGCTTATCTTCTTTAAGTCAGCTTCGCGTTTTTCTTCTGCTTCAAACGCTATCTTCCTTGGACTCTTTTGTTCTCTCTTATGTTGTATGTAGAAATATCTAAAATAAAAGCAACAATCAATATAGGTACACCTTAGGGTTCATTGCTACCAAGGTGAAACCGATACATATTTATTCCATAAAAACTGTATTAGGTACTTTAAATATCTATAACTATAAACATTTCTCAACTCAAAATGCATATTTATCATATCTATATTTTGAAAAAACTCATTAAATACATAAATGCCAACTCTATAGAATTAGTATATTTATCTTTAAATGCATCCTTTAAGAGTGTTCGTGAAGTCCACTAGCACCGCCAATTGATATTTTTGTGCAATGCGAATTTCAAAAATGTGCTTCCAGATAGTTATGTAACTATTTATAAGATATTTATTAACCTTTGGTACTGTTTTTAGGATATTTTATCTTAAAAGTGGCCGTTCTTAGCAGATATGCTGTCTACAACTCGCAGTTTTATCCTAGAAACATTACATTCTTGAAATAGCCTATAACTAGTAACGCTGTTTATTTACATAAACATTTTTGAAATTCGCTTTGAGCAAAGATGACAATAAACAATCCATTAGCGGCGCTGGTTAGCAGAGATAACGCTCTTAATTTTCTTATTATTATGGTATAGTTTACCGGTCATAGATATTGAATTACATCTATGATATCGATATTCATGGATTTGTTATCTGTGGCGGCGCTATTGTTCCGAACAGCAGCAAAATCTGGGTTTGGTGCCAAAAATAATTCCTTTATAATTTTGACGAATTAAACCAACAGTTGTCTTGTGTTATCGAATCGTTTGAAAAACAAAATAAATGAGGACTCGTCTGTCAGTGGTACTGAGGTAAATTTAACTCCCTTGAATATATTACATACAGTAACAAGAAATGGTTCTCAGTTTTCTCTTTTATTTTACCAATATCATGAGTGTAGATAAAGTAATTTATGAAGCTGTGTATAACTAGGAATTAAAACACTCGTGTCATACTAATATTGCAAAACTCGTGTCTAATACCCTTTATTATATATCTGATTTATGAAATACTATTAATAATTCTGCTTTTTGAGTTTTGGGAAAATATCGAAATATGAAGCATTTTAAGCAGCGAAGTAATAGTTGCATCAGCCGTTGTACGGCCCTCTTCAGGGGCACACACCTCTCATTAGAGAATGGAGTATTATAAGTATTGACAAAGCTCGATGTTGCTCAACTTCGCTTGTGGTTTCCGAAAGACTAATGCAACCGAGTCATGAGGGCCTGACAATGCTTAAAGTCATAGTCACAGCCCGTTAAAATAATAATATACTCACATTGGAATTAAAGAAGCTGGTATAGTAAGGGCCGCAGTAGTAAGATAGACAGCTCCAGCGAACACGTGCAGCGTGTTCATGTAGAGCCAGGCGTAGAATGGATTAAAGGCAAGCGATGACAATGTCTCCGTGAGGGAAAACAAAGAGTTTACCTTTGCTGCAAAAAAAAAAATAAAAAGTCAGAGAAAAGTCATTATGCTGGCACTGCCGTATCCAAACGTGAAGTTTTCTGTTCATTTTTAAATCTGTTTTACTATACTATTGCAAGATTCAAACTGAAAAAAAAAACAAACCTCTGAACATCCTTTAATTAGAAAATTACTATATTTTTTACTCATCGCGCGTTCGGTTAATTAGTTAATGAGGTGCTTCATACGCCTAAAACCCCTAATTAGGGACTTAGCGCGTGCGAGAGGTAAGATATCTGTAAAAACACCGCTTCGTTAAAATCGGTAAAACTTGAAAGCTATATTTCCCTATCGCCGGATTCCATGCAGGCGACAGATTGTATCTAGCCTCACGATTAAATTTCTTGTATTTTTTTATTTTAATCACTTTGCGTACCAATCTACGGTTATATTGGCGATCGGTGGACAATTTCTTAGGCCGGTGGAACACCTTAACCAGATAACTACGCGTTTGATCCCGTTTTATTTTAAAATTAGTTATGGAACGCGAAAATTTAAAAACTTTTTTTTTCTTTATCCACTGAATAGCTTTGAAATGCCGCCTAATTGTTTAATATTATTCTATTTTAATTTATTTAATAAAATTAATAAAGAGTTGCAAAAAATATACAAGTAATGCTCTACGCAAACCTTGTGGCTTGGTGGTTTTGCCACCAATTTTATTTTTTAAATTATGGGAACATAAAAACTGAATGTTAATAATGTGATTCCAACAAAAATGTTTCATACAAACTGCATGTAGCGTTATTTTCTGACCAAAGTTTTTATTAAATTCTATAAAATGTACGAAATCTACAAAAACTTGGAGTAGGTATTTGATAATATACAGAGATACTTTGAATAAATATGTATTTTGCGACACTAATAAAAATTGCAATATATCATAAAAACGCATTTTAAGCAGCGAAATGTTGATAGAGATAACATTAAGTACAGCGAAGGTTGTATGGGAAAATTTGGTTCGGATTCACCTTGAGATAGGCGCACCTGTAATGTTTAGGTGTTTGTACATTAAAAGACTTACCATTACTTTAAATTGTTATAACTTACCAGTTTCTTGTTTATCCACTAATTTAGAAATAATTGAACGAAGTGATGTGAATGTCGTAGCATTGAGGACTTCAACAAGGGGCACTAGAAATGAAATATAAAAAAAGGATTTTAGTTTTATTTTAATTTAAAACCAATTAAGAAAGAATTAGTTCGGTAGCGAGTACTGAACTAGCAACTTCTCTTAAAAATATTTTTTGCGTCTTCTTAAATAAAACAGTTTTTAGCGATAAAAAACAAACCGCTGGACCGAATTTGATCACACTCTTAGATAAGATGTGAAAATTATAATAATTTAATAACCTTAAGAGTTGTAAATATTTTGCCCAGATCAATAACACAGGTTATATACTGTTATGATTCCTAAATGTGGAACGTGAAACTGGTGCATAGAAAAAATTGGTTTTCATTTTCAGTTTTGGTCAGTACAACTAGTTTTATTATATATATATTTGGTCACTGAAATAAAAAAAATAATCAATTGACTAACTAACTTCAAAAGTTGTAAATATTCATAGGATGCTAGAATTCTTTGGTCTCTGCCTACCCCTCTGGGAAAACAGAATCTGAAAAGAGTGTGATCAAATTCGGTCCAGCGGTTTGGACCGAATTTGATCACACTCTTTTCAGATATTAGTCATGACGTGGCGTATTATCGATTGATATAGCCACGAGACAAATTGGTCTATTGGTTCTTGAGATATCGAGGGGAAAAAAAGCTAAACTACATACATAAGAGTACATACACACACACACACACGTCGTGTCGCGTTCAAATGCCGATATCTATTTTGAATTTTTTAAATTTATCTAATGGCGCATTCTTTCTGCTGTGCCAGTCCGAAATTTAAATGAAACTTTATGAGTTCTTCCTTTAGTTATCAATGTTTGGGTCTGAAAAAGTTCGCTCCATTTTCAAATTTCATATTTACTTTACTGTACTGCAAGAACGGTTTATCCCAAAGAAGCTTATGCAAGATATGGTTGCATATCATAGCATGTTTGAGAAAAATATATACCGGATTTTATATTTTCAATATTAAAAAAGTAGCAATATTAACCAATAATGAATATTCAAATTTAACTACTCGTTTGATGTATAGGATATACTTGTAGGATATCTCGTTTGTTTTGATAAATAAGTTATAAACTCAAAAAAGCCCATCTTTCAGGAAATAACTTTCTTAATTTTGCTGTTAATAAGAAAAAATACAGACAGGAACGTAATAACATCTTTTTACACAAAAAATACTAATAAACTTAGAAAATTTGTTTATTATTAAAATCAAAAGTCGAAATTTTATGCACTTACCCAGATACATTTCAATGTCAGTTTTGATGAAGGCCGTCCAAATAGCTCCAACAAATTTGCTGGCAATGGATATGAGACAAAGTAACGAGTCATCAATCTGAAATCTTCGACTTAATATGGTAATTGAAAACATGGCTCCTGAAATAAAAAAAAAATCAATTAATTCAATAACCTCAAGAGTTGTAAATATTTTGCCAAGATCAATAACACAGGTTATATACTGTTATGATTCCTAAATGTGGAACGTGAAACTGGTGCATAGAAAAAATTGGTTTTCATTTTCAGTTTTGGTCAGTACAACTAGTTTTATTATATATATATTTGGTCACTGAAATAAAAAAAATAATCAATTGACTAACTAACTTCAAAAGTTGTAAATATTCATAGGATGCTAGAATTCTTTGGTCTCTGCCTACCCCTCTGGGAAACAGGCGTGATGTTATGTATGTATATATATGTATGCTAGAGAAAGTCCAAGTTTGAAATTTTTTGTATATTATTTATTTCCTGAATGGGGAATGTAAAACTGGTTTTCATTTTCAGTTTTGCTCAGTAAAACCAATTTTATCTTTGATGTATTTTGTCACACAAAATATATAACCCGTACTTAAATTAAGTAGTATATTAATCATTATTAGGAAAACAACGATTAAAATATATAGATCATTCGCTAAAACGTTTATTAATAAAAATCAATTAAAAAATAAAAATCAACTAAGGTAGCTTAACAACATAAGGTTTATGTGATTGCTAGCGGTAGTACAAACTGTACAAACTGTAGGACACATTAGGAAGCAGACTCTCAGCACACTTAAAGGTTATTACCTACCACTTGTGAGTTTGGAATTTTCGATAATTTTCACATCTTATCTAAGATTCTTAAGGGGTAAGTTGGAAACCCAGTGCACCCGCCTAGATAAGGCAGTAACAACCTGTCTAGTGCGTCTACAATATCTAGGCACGTCGTAAAGACACCACAACGTATGGGTAATAATATGTGTGCTAGAGCAAAACTGTCATTAAGTATGTGTTAGTAAGCAAAAAACTACTTATCGGTCACCGCACCCTAAGGTCGCTTGCAACACCTGGGGCACCACTCGCTCGTTGCCGACCCTAATTTTAAATTTTAAATTGATTTTAAAACTTGAGAATTTTGATTATTGAGAATAGCTTTAATTTGTGGATGGCACAACGAGTGAAGTTTGCAAGAATTTGATTAATTTTGTTACAGTCCTGAGTAAATGTTTTGTCGTGAAAAAAATAAATATTATAGTTCAAACCTTAGCTAAGTGAATTTGATAATATTATAATAATTTTCTTATTAAAACATTTTGAGAAAAAATACTTCTGACACTTTATTTTTTTGGCTTTAATTAATATTGTTTATAAAACTTAGTGTGATATTCTCTTTATTCTTATTTTATAAAATATCTATTAATATGACAGAAGGAATTTGCTAATTTTATACTTCTTAATAAATATTTGAATTGTATACCGATAAAAAAACTGAGAAAATCGTGATTTATAACATGCGATCACGTGCCAGCGCCTTCAATAGTGTAATATGTCTTTGTACACTGGTCGAAACGGCACCTTTCTGCTAGAGTCTTAACAACCAATGGATTAGATAATCTTTAAGTTTTATGTTGTTTAAAATTTTTTAATCGAAATTCTTACCAAATGAATGGAGTATGATGGAATAGCTCATGTAGAGACCAAATTTCACCATATCCCAGTTCAGCCGATTCCGAACAAATAAGTAGGCTATTGTGTGCTCCGCTGTAAAAAAATAAAAAATTGTTTATAAGTTCGTTTAATCGTAGTAAGTTCTTCTTTGCAAATGAGAAGTATTTTTAAAACATTAAGTACCTAATTAAATAAAATTCTTAAATAAATTTCTTTTCAGTGTAAATATATTCTTACCAGGTGATAAAGTCAAAAAGTTGGGAACTTCACAATCGAATCAAATAAAATCAAATTAATATTTTAGATTGAATTTTATTAAGATAACTATTCAAAATAAAATATGTATATAATATTTTCCTTATTGTAAAAAAACTTTTACTTTAAAATAAACTGTCATCAAATATGAACCTAAATCAATGACCTTCTGAATGCATAAATTTTGTAGTCGCTTAAATTTAGCAAGTTGTTTCACTGTAAGGTCAGCATAGCTTATATATACATAATCAGGAACAGAAATAAGCAATAAATTGTACGTAAATAGTGCCCTAATTTATGTAGTCAAGAGTAGAAGAGGAAAATTTCCCTAATGCATGAATAAGAAACTGATTTGTTAGGCAGTAGTTTATATTTCTCTCCGCCAATCCTAAAATCTTCAATCCTATCTTCAATGCAAGGGGTTAGTAAAGTTAGTCAAAACTACATGCAAATTGTGAGTGTTCCGCTCTTAGCTCCCGTTATTTAAAATAAACGTAGAATTTTTTTGAGTATGTTTTAGGTTTTTCCCAAAATTGGATTTAAGGACAAACAACTTTTTTAATGAAAAGATGCTCCATACATCGGTATACGGCACGGTTCATTCGTGGATATCGAATGGATTAAACACCGAGCTGGTATTACTAAAGCTTAAACATGTGAAGATAGTTTTATTATGTAATAAAAAAAAACTCACCAAGAAGGGATTTTACGAAAGCGGGAAATCGGAGTTAAAATTTCGAAAAAAAGTTCTAATTCATTTTGGAAAATCATTCATATGGGGTAAAAAAGACCATAAAAACTTTCATTAATAAAAACATGGAAGTAATAATAACCATAGGTACATAGATTCTCAGTTGCAAGTACATATTAAGTGTTTTAGGATTTATTGGATATCATTTCATAGTAGGTCAAATATGATAAAGAATTTGTAGAATAAGATGAAGAACCGCTTGAAACGACGGAATAAAGGAAGTGTATCAGGAAAAGTTAAGTTTTGTTTAATACAAGCATGGAACCATTAGTACTATATTTTATTATTTATTACTCACACTGTAGTTAAAAAAAATCAATATATTTTGCATGCATCAGTTAAAAATAATTCAAAATATTTAAGGGATTCTTGCGGTCCACTAGCCAGTAACTATTAAGAAACAAGTACTTACCCATGCCTGGTCCAAACAGTATTATTACGGTAAGCAAAGTAAGGATAACTTTGAGTCTTCTGTTGGAAGGTCTTGGACGATAAGCTACTTTTACCGTATCTGCAATATGGTTCAGATCGAAGAAGGACACTTTTGTGGTTGGCCTTTCTATCTGTAAAGAAATATTTTTGCTAATTTACTATCGTAAATACGTACAAGGCGTACAAGTTTTACAGCTGTACAAAATTTGAAGTCGATGGTATATTTTATTTTTTAAAAAATACAACTATGTCACTGAAGTCTAAAAAGGGTTCTTTTTTACCGAAAATGCCACGAAAAATTTGATCAAGATGTTGGAAAGAGACCTGATGGGCTCACTCTGGTACCATGAAGCGTTGGACGTGCTCTGATGTGGGATGCAACTTGTGTCGACACTTTTGTCTCTTCATACATTCACAGCACGTTTACTGAACCGGGAGCAAGCGTCAAGGAAGCACAACTGCTAAATCGTCGCTATCATTCGTCTTTGCTATATTAATACGAAGTTGTGGTGCTTTCTGTAAAGGCACTGGGTCCTTGGTCATCGGATGCCAAGTTTTTTACAAAAACCTTATCTAGAAGACTTATTTTGGCTTCCGGTGACTTAACAGCAGGGTGTTTCTTTGCTCTACGTCTTAGTTTGGCCGTTTCAAGAGGCAATGCTGTCAGTATAATGGAAACATTGTCACAAGATTTGACGAGGTATTCTTTTTATGAGATTTTTACGACGTATTTAATATTAATTAGTGTTTAATTTTTAAATTTTCCTAATATGGTTTTTAAATATAAATTATTTTTAGTCATATAAAATCACATTAAACTGCTTCATTGTTGTAGTAAATTTTTAAATAAACATATTTAATTCATAGTATGGTTGAGACGTTAGATGCATCAGGCGGACCGTAATCTTAATTGCCACCTTAGTGGTATATAAAAAAAGATAATTTGGCACTGACGAGGGAAGTCGTTATACTAAGTTAAAGTAAAAACAAATCCCATGACAAACAAAACGGCAAAAAAAATTGCGAGTTACTATATTGTACGAGATACTGTATTGTAAATACTTTATGTATATAAAAAGAAAAAAAAATTAAAATGAATAAGGAAAACCCAAGAAGGTTATCCAATCTTAAATAAAACATGCAAAAGGATAAGAAAATAAAAATAATACAAACCTTAGTAAAACACCTAATAAAAACTGGTGGCATAAAAAAACTTTATGCTGCGCATTACAAAGTATTAAGAACTAGTAGATTTGCAAGCGTTAGCTCACTAATTTTATACCTTATTTCGTTTTTGGAAAACTTACAGACACCTAGTAGACCAATCGTTATAGTAATCTGTTGCCGAAAAACCTGTGGCAGCGATGTTTATTTATCACGGAACAAAAAATCAGTTCTGGGGGCTTTGCATCAGTAATTCTATCAAAAATATAGCTATGAAAATAAAAGTTTAATTCATTTCCTAAAAAAAGTTATCATTCCATACATTTTGTTTATTTAATAGTTGACAAGAATATAGATTTCTTGTATTCTTGAAGCTCAGTGGGAACGCTCTCGAATACGCAAGACTAGTTAATTAGTGAGAAAAATGTATGCAAGTAGGGTTTACCCCTCGCGGGCCGGGAATGTACTACTTGCATACATTTTACGCCTTAATTCACGAGTCTGGCGCTTTAGAGACTGTTCTCAATTAGCTTCCTAGTGTTCCACGGGAATCTTGCATAAGTTAAATTACTTGAAATTTGTTTGTGCATTATCTAAACATTAAAGTTAGTCAAAAACTAAGCAACTTTTATTTGACATTTTATTAAAGGCAGTTTATATTTATTAAAATTTTAAAATACTATACAGGTATCCAACTGCCTTCAACTTTTTAAAGGATAGTGCTTTATAGCATTCAATTTCACGAATCTTAAAATTTGCCATTTTTTGGCTGCTTTTTAGGGTTCCATACCCAAAGGGTGCCAACGGAGCCCTATTAAAGGGCTCAATCGTTTAGACCGAAGTAGTCAGAAGCCTGAAATTACCACAGAATATGTGTTATAATGGAAGATTACCTACAAAATAATGAAGAAACATAAGATAAAAATTTAAGGGGTGTTAAGTTATGCAAGAAACACGTTTTCATTGTTATGAGTCCACCATTTTATTTTGAACCAGTATTTCTTACATGACTGCAATTCTGATGAAGTCACATAAGTGTGCAAAGTGACAATGAAGGTTGTGGAATGAGCTCTCAGCCAAGGTTTTCTCTAAGGACTACAGTATGGGGTTCTTCAAAAAAGAAGTTATTGGATTTTTGAAAGGGGGTTCAGCAACGCGCGAATGATACCCCTGGTGTTGCAAGTGTCCATGGGCCACGGTGACCGCTTACCATCAGGCGGACGTTGTGCTTATTTGCCACGTGAAGTGCTTATGACTTTTTTACGAGGTCACAATTAATTTCTAGTACGTATAATTATCTGCTGAATTGTTTCATTCGATAAAAGATAACGTTAAAACCTTCACGGCTCAGACAGAGGACTCAAGACGCTCGCAGCAAAAATAATATTTATACAGTTTGAAGACATGATGAGAGGTTTGTTTCAATATTATGGTAACAATTAATCCAAGTTATTCATTGGAGACGTATTTTCCGATGGAAATTCCTAATGTTAGTACTCGAGTAAAAAAAAAACTATGATTTATAATCGATTATATCGATGTTATTTGTAATCATAAATTATTGTTTTTTATGTGCAAAACTACGTACTTATATGCCTTTAAGTAGCTGATTGCGTAAGCAAATACAAAAAGCAAAACTTAGAAAATATACCTAACATCATAAGAAAAAATAATTAGAAACCACAATTGCTTTTTCAAGTCCTATCTAACGACAATCCACACAATGCGTTTTTGCTACGGTTTTTCAATCATTTAAATTATAGTTAAAATTTTGCTATTTGGATTAGGTTAGGTAAGTGGACCAATGGAATGGAAGCAATCAAGTCAAGACACATAGTTTTAGATATCTACGGATGAAAATTGTCAAGACGACGATAAATATACGTCTTCCAGTTGATCAAAAAGTGATTACGTTCATAATAGGCAATTTATTTAAAAAAAAAGAATTATTATCTTAAAGTTTACCACATTACAAGTAATTTGTCAAATACGCATATAATTTTAAACTTAATTAAAAATCATAGTTTTTACTTACACCTTTACACAAGGTTATGGAACAGTACTAGGTATTGATACGATACGTAATCAGTTAGATCAAGGAGAAATAATTACAAAGATCGATGAACGATATTAAATGTCTATACTCAAACCAGTGATACGCGAATGTGTCAAAAGAATTACGGAGTTCTCTTTTACAATCGTCATTTTATGTTTAAAGTCCAGTCAAAATAGTCATTCGTATATATATTTTTTGTGGACTATTATGATTGTATGCTTTGTTGTAGGTACGTTGAATAGGGTACACCGTTGTTGTTTTTCAAACAAAACAAAGGACAATAGGTGACTTGTGTGAGTTTAGTTTACGCAAATAAAATAGTAATTGTCAAAACTAACATTGGGCACGCTAAACGTATTCGACAGAGAAATATTAATATCATAAATCAGTCTGAGAAGGTAAATTTATACTAAAATCGTGTGTGCAACCGACTATATCCGTTAAAAACAAGATAAGTTATTTTTTTTTTGATTCGGGCTGAACCACAGAATAAAGTAAAATACTAAACTAGTTTGGTCCGTAGTGTGTTAATTTGATTAAATCAGTTTCCCCACGTGATATTACTATCCGTGTCACTGTAGCTAATTTTTATAGTAACGAGGTCTAACAAGGAACCCTAATAGATTGATTATGTCCATCCATTCGTCTGTCCGTATGTCACAGTCATTTTTGTGTTTAGTGTTTAGTGTGTTTATACTATAGACGCAGATTATTGTAAGTTGCATAGTGCTAAAATTTAGAACGTGTATAGAAAATTTATTGATTAACCTGCTTTTTTTTTTTTTTTTTTTTATACCACTAAGGTGGCAAACAAGCTTACGGCCCGCCTGATGGTAAGCGGTCACCGTAGCCTATGGACGCTTGCAACACCAGGGGTATCACTTGCGCGTTGCCGACCCTTCAGAAATCAAATAACTTCTTTCTTGAAGAACTCCATACTGTAGTCCTTGCAGAAAACCTTGGCAGGGAGCTCATTCCACAACTTAAGCGTTCGCGGGAGGAAGTTTCTCTGAAACCGCACTGTACGTACTGTACCATTTAGGTTCTAAAGTGTGAGAATGAATTCCCTGCCGATGGCGAGCGGTGCGATGGTAGAAAGTAGCCGTGGGCATCATTTCGAACAATTCCTCAGAACACAACCCATTGTACAAGCGGTAGAACACACACAGTGAGGCAAACTCTCTCCTCAGACTTAAGGGCTCGATACCGCAAGTGAGTTTGGAATCGTCGACAATTCTCGCAGCCCGTCGTTGAACCGAGTCAAAAGGGCCAAGCTGGTATCCGGGTGCACCTGCCCAGAGATGGCAGCAGTACTCCATATGGGGCCGAACTTGCGACTTGTAAAGTAACAACCTTTGCCCCGACGTGAAGTACTGCTTCGCTCAACAGAGTACACCAAGTATTTTGGACGCAAGCTTCACCTTATCTTGTAAATGATCTCGGAACTGAACATCGCTGGAGATGTCGACACCAAGGATCCCAATTCTCGGAGATGAAGAATAAATAATTTTAAAATAATATGTTAAAAAAATTTGAAAAAATATTGGACTATCTTATCAAGTAGACAATGTTAAGAAAATCATTGTAAGGTTTTAAAAATGATATTTTATGGAAAATTCTTGCCCGTGGCTACGCCCGCGCCAATTTCACACACATGTGTCTGGGTCACAGTTATTCCTGCGTTAACTTTTGAATTCTCCGCGTTAAAACGTAACCCAAGTCCTTCGCCGCCCCTTTTACAATTTCGGTGCGAAACTCAACAACAAAAAAAAAACTAACGGACTTTTACTATATTTTATTTAGAATGGGTCATAATCAAATCGTTCATTCGTTATCGTTTCAGCACCGTTATTCAATAATTTCTTTGTCTTTGACGTGTATTTAAAGGTTTAATTATAGTATCCACTATGAAACATAAAGTGTCGTCATCTAAAGATTACACGACAAATTTTTAAATTGCTAAGCTACTTTTATAAATTTTCATTGAAATTGTTTAGCTAGAGCCTAACTACATAAAAACATGCATAATGACATGTTTGAGAATTACGCTGTTAAGCCAAAGACACGTTTTTCTCGTGACTGATACACATTAAACTATTTATCGCAAAAAACAATGAACCAATTTTGATGAAACTTGCAAGCTTGCACTTGCAAAAAATGCGACTTATACTTAACAATATGTTTTTGACAAACATACAAACGTAGATACATACATCCACTTATGAAATTTAGCACAAATGTTTAGAAGGTGGTATAGACTAACATGTACAAAAACTGTGCAATTCTGACAATATTACCTGCATAAATACGGGTCTAATTGATAACCTTTTTTAAATCGTTAAGAAAACTGACACTACTTTTATAAGGTGGTTTTAACATTGTTGGTAAAGAAAATAATTGATTCATTGATCAGTAGCTTGCCCAATCTCAGGTACCAACTCTACTTAGTGTAACTAAGGGAATAACTATTTTTTAGGATGAATGGTAAAATCACATTAAATAAAGTTGAAGTAATATAGTTTGCAATAGTTGATAGATTTATCATTCTTTATCAAGTTTATACTTACAGAAGACTTACTTATTGGTTTAAGATAAAATTTATGCTGATTAATTATGCATGAAAAAATATTTTATTTTCATATGGCTAACAGGTGTGTAGAGTACAAGTGTTAATTGTATTAAACAACGTTTATTTGAGTTCATGTTTGAACTGTCATGACTGACCTACTTGGCTATGGATAAGTATTGTGTTAATGAATAATGACATTTCAATTGTAATTTGATTACCTACGAAATAAAATATGTTTTAATTTATTTAGTTTTGGATTTTGCTAACATTCTATGTGATGTCCATAAATAGTTTCTTAGTTACAAAATAGAACGTAAAACAATTAACCTACTGCAAATTACTACTATGGTGCAAGAAGAACTAGTGGTTGGTCGCAGATTTATTCACGCGGACTAAAATGCAGGGAGTTAACATTTTTAATTTTATTAGTATGTATATACAGTTTAGTAGCAGATTGATAGGGTGACTTTGTTAACCATCCATTTGCCCGTAAATTTAATTCTGTAAACGGGTAGAGATGTTATGTTGATATTATTATCAAATATATAGGTACATAGTTCCATAAAGATGTAAAAATAAAACCTTCTAAGTTGATGCAATTAAAAATACGGCCATTTGTATAACATATTTTGATACTCACAAAGTCAATCATCAAACCTTAGACTACTTGAAAGTTAAAATCATAAATTCACGGAATGAAAGAAGAAGACTGCAAGTGTACACCACAAAGGACGATAGATCAGATCCAATGAATTATATGCCAATCGCTATTACCGCTCCCCTTTGGAGACAAAATGATAAAGCATTCTACGAACGTTCTACCGCTTGAATAATGGACTGTTTTCTGAGGTATTGTTTGTAATGATGGCCACGGCTCCTCTTTATTATTGCACCGCTAATCATTGGCAGAAAAAGTCACCTTGATGGTTTAAAAAATTTGGCGAACAGCAAGGATTTTTCCTTTTACTACGGGCTTTTATCCAACAATCGGTAACAGCTTTGGCTAAAAGAAGAGAGAAAGACTCTCAGTCGAATAGATAAATAGGTAGTGCTAAGAAAATATTTTGACTTTTTGTCTGTTTTGAGCGATTCAGTGAGAAATGAGATAATGCCTTAAAGTATTTAGTTAATTATCCATACTAATTTTATAAATGTAAAAGTTAGTATTTTTTTTTCCTTTCTCTACGTCGCAATAGAGCATCTAATTTAGCTAATATTTAGCACAGGGATAGACGAAAAAGGACGTTAGGCTACTTTTTTCCGTTTTTGTTGTACTTAAGAATCCCGCAGAAATAACTATAACCCAATTTCAATACCATTCTTCCGATTGCATCTAAATTTTTGCAAGGTAGTATGCAAACGCCAAAAAAGTTTTCTGAATAAGTACAACATTTACATTAGGTGGCAAGGGAGCCGTTTCAACAAATGTGTAAATTTTATACACTTCATTGATTGGCCTTGTATTTTTCGTGTAAATAGAAAACAGGGTTAAGGGGAAAAGTTAAAATAGGGCAAAGTTAAGAAAGGGCTATATCGAAACAATTTTAAGCAGATCAGCTTACAGCTTGAAAATATAATAGCGAAGAAAGTTTTGTTTGTTAATAGATTACTTTTTCCACAAAATAGCGATTGGTGGGTTCCTAGCTTAGGCTATTATTGCAATAAAATCAGCTATGTATTTTTCTTATCATTATGTATGAAAAAAATTGTCTAATATCTTTAATCTGTGAATAAATTAACTAACTAAATGCAACTAATTTACTGATAGTGCGTAAAATAACATAATAACTTACCACAGGTAATCCTTTCTTTCTGAGCCACTCATCCGGTTCAGGCAAACTGAAACATCCATAGAGTAAAACCAGTATAAATAATCCTGTAGTTGTTCCAAAAACACCATAGTACCCCATTCTTTGAAGCAGAATGCCACTTAATCCAATTCCAAGAGGAAGACCAGCGGTCATACAGAAGTTCACTAAACCGACTCTAAATGTTCTGGCTTCTTCCGAAGTAATATCACTTATGTAGCTAAAGACCCCAAGAAACATCGTTACCCAACCTCCTGCTATAGCAGGAAATATTGTTTCCATGAGCACTGTTACATGTACGGGTATTTCGTAAAAGAAATATACATTGATAATGTTGCTTATAGACGTCAAAAACTCTCCGAAAACTGGCAAAAGGATACAAAGTTTCCTTTTTCCAGCTCTGTCGCTCCACGCTCCAAGGAACATTATAATCATACAAGGTAAAGCTGTGTTAATTACACCCTTCCATATATCTATAGAAGATATAATCTTTTGAACTTCCTTTTCATGCTGACTATAATTATTTGAACTTCTTTTAATCAATGCAGTACAAATTTCATCACTATAATTCAAACTCACTCTGCACGCTTTGTCTAAGTTTAAATTAGTCATCGCAAATCTTGAGATGATACTTGGTATTATCAGACCAGCTAGTAATGGTTCGACTGTAATATTGTCTTTTACATTACATAACTTCTCTCTCCATGTTTTGCCTATGTGAGCATCCTTTACGACATCTTTGAGTGGCTTATCTTCTAAAGGTGCAACAGATTTTTGTTTATCTTCCTCCATATTATCGAATATGTCTCACTTCTAATATATTTTTGTTTAGTAAATTGTTTCTATATCATTTTTATTTTGTTTTTGTGTTTATTTATGTTTTCTGGATATACAATTCTTGTTGTAATACAAAGCCACTACTATAAATACAGCAAACTTTATAATGACTGACCACTATTGCCTTTAAGTATGCTTGTCTGATATTATTTGTTTGTTATCAATTAGTAGTAGATAATAATAATGTACAGTCGTTGATAAAGGGCTTTTGTTGTTTTATCACAGGATTGACAAATAAAGTACGTAATGATACTATTTTGTCATTGCAATACAAGTGCTTATGGTAGTCATCTTAGAATTTAATCTGCAATTACAGAAAAAAATGTTGTTAGCTAAAAACACAGTGTAGCTTTTTACCGTAGGTACTTATTGCTTTTAAAAACCAAAATTTTAAAGTTGATTCTGATTGCAAATATTCTTTATTCAAATAGATTGTTTTAATTTGTAATTCCTATTAGTTAAAAAGATGTCTACAGTTTATCAGGTCGTTTAGGACTCAATATGAAAAATTATCAGCACCTAAATAGAATTAGATTAGTAAAGATAAGTTTACATTTAAAAAGTGTTATTGTGAATATGATATCTTTTATTTAATGATCATACGATTATACGTGGTTTTCAATAAAACTAGGAAACTTGTTCGCATCCTAATTGGCCATGAATGCATGCAACATTGGCCATGCATGCATGCAACATTGGTAGCTATTTTTAAATACCTAGAGCTTCGTTAATTAGATTGTATCTTGAAGATTTCTGAATAAATACAAAACCGGACTCTACTTTCTCTTTGAAATACCTTCAAACGATATTCGACACTGCGTAACAAGCAATTGACTATAAATTCATACAATTGACATTTCAAGCCGGGTTTTGTTTCATAAGTTAACCATTAGAATAAATAATAATTATTTTTTATATACATAATAATATGCCTAAATAAACTTTACAGTGCGCCACGCCTGCCTATATAACAGCAAAAAAGATACTTTGATCCTAAGAAAGAGTATCCACGGAAATAGATTTTATATTGGTCATACTGTGGGACACTAGACGTTTGCGTTCTCATATCAAATATTGTGTGTTAATTGCGGTAATGTTGGACCTAGATAATTTTTATCAGTGGACGATACTTAATATAGCAAAGAAGAAACGGTAAGTAGCCGGTTGTAAAGTGTTATTTACCAAGACGTAGTTAACAGATAAGATAACTAGATAGATAGAAATTATTGTTAATTAGTTTCCTCCTTGCAGATTACTACAAAATATTTTTAATCACTGCTGTACTGATCGCATAGTAAAAAAAGTAGTAATATACATTCAAATAATAGGAAAAATTATTTTTAACTACTAATCCATACTACTAATCCGTACTAATCCATACTAATATTATAAATGCAAAAGTTCAATAAAATAAAACATACGAATAAACAAAACTGAACATAAATCGGATTAGTAGTCCTAGAGTTTTAACTTGCTCTTCCTCGCAGACTAGTTGGTAGTGTGGCCGGCTGCTGTGCAGAGGGTGTGGGTTCGATTCCCGCACTGGACACACATTTATGTGTTCAACATTTGTGTTAGTCTTGAGTCTGGGTGTATTTATGTAAGACTAGCTTTTGCCCGCGGTTCCACCCTCCCTAAATTCGGTTATCGGTGTAGGATTACAACGGCAACTTCTCAAGCATAGAAAAAAACCGAGTCACGCTTGACGTTTTGAAGTAGCTTATGTCCTTCCTACAAACTCAAACAATCTTCATGCCAAATTTGTCCGCGGTTCCTTTTGCCTTAAATTCGGTTATCGGTGTAGGATTTCAATCACAAATCTTCACTTATAGAGAAAACCCGGCTCACACTTGACGTTTTCAGGTAGCCTATGTCCTTTTTCGGGACTAAAACTATCTCCATAGCAAATTTCATCTTAATCGGTACAGCAGTTTAAGCGTGAAGAGGTTACAGACAGACCGAGAGACAGACAAAGTTACTTTCGCATTTTTAATATTAGCACATATTAGTATGGATATCTATTTATTTACAAAAAAAAAGTATTACAGATATATGCATGTTTTAGGTGCACTTAACAGGTGGTTAGGTGATTTTTGCAGGTAGGTTTTTTTTATTTATTATTATTTGGCTTTTATACTTACATGATATAAAGTAACTAGTAAACAAGAAAACAAACACTAGTCAAATGCGAATCTATATATATTTAAGCTAAATGACAATATTAACATGCGTTACAGTCTTTTGTTAAATAATTATTCAAAATAAAAAAAAAATAGACTAAGTATTTACAGTATTTAATTATTTGTTAAAACGTTTACTCTCCATGGTCAATCGCTTATGGATAAACAACCACTGCATAGTATGATTTTATGTAAATCATGGCCATAAAAATCTGGTACAACATTTGAATTTACTCAACTCATTTAAATTTCAATAGCCCAATTTGTGTCCACTACCTTAAAATAATTTAATTTATTGTGCCTCCGAAGGTATTTGAGTTCAAGTACCTTCAATAATTGGTAAGTTGCTAAAGTAAAGTACTTTGACACGGTGCGATACTAAAGCACTAATCAACACTAGACAAAGTTTCTCTTCTTTTATTGATACAAATCTGCGTAGAAGGTCATTCGGTAAAAACACTAAATATAAATAGTACCGGTATCAACAAATGTAAACAGAGCTCACGATCTGAGGGTATTGATATAAAAAAAATTCTGTAATCAGTGGAATTTAATATCTTTCGAGTGCTTCCAATTTCATAATTTTGTTGTTTTAGTAAAGAATATTATAGGAAATAATACGCAGTTTTAATCTTATATGTAAAGTTTTGTCCATATCCTATCCTAATTATCCTTCTTATATTTTTATCAATAACTATGACTTAGTGACGAACGGCACGGTAAATGAATACTTCAAATACAATTTAATTTTAAAAACAAAGTTTAAGGTAAACAAAAAATAAATCATTTAAACTAAAATGAACAACAGAATTTTTTGAAGTTATTTTTTTCCGGCTTGTTTTGTTTACTTAATAAATAGTATTAGTTATTTTTTTTTTAACTATTACTTCATAACATACATTAATACTGGCGACTGCCATAAAAAAAATTATAATTTTTACAAACAGCCGGTGACACGGCGGCGGCGATGGTCGGTTCGCTGGCCGATCAGCCTGGTAAACATAGGTGGATTATTTAAAAAATTCCACAACAAAATTTGTATTAAAGCTGAATAACCTGACTCAATAAATGTATTAATTATATTTGCTAATAATATGGGCGTGTTTGTTTTGGGAAGAAGAATTATTATCTTCGTTTATTTTGTTGCCTGTAATCCGTTTGTTTGGCATTGGTGACAAAAATAACAGAAACAAAAAACAGTCTATGCGATACTGTAACAGACAAAGCACAGTAGAAAAAATAAAAATGATGGAGTAAATGTGACAAAAACAAATCAAAACCGTGAAGATATATGACTATATATATATACTATATTATTTTATAAAATCATTATGAACCGACTATAGAGCCCTGTGACTAGCAAACGCTGTCTGTCTGTACAGTTTTTTTTTAAACTGAAGTAGGTAAAAGCCTGAAATTATTACAGTGTTATTATGGCAGATTTCCTAATAAATAATAAAAAACAAAATGGTCAAGGGTTATCTCCATACAAGAAACATGATTTTACTTTATTGTCATAACGGTAACACAAACTAATTTCAAAGAAACCAGAATCCATAGCATAAGCTCTGCCGTATAATAACAAATAATAAAAACCGGTGAAGTCCCAGTCCGGTGCTGGTACGGAAACCTCGATGCGCAAGTGCGAGAAACGTCGGTTTTTTATTTTTCTAGTAGTTCTAGTCGGTTTAATTGTATCTTTTAAACAGCCAAAAGAATCATATATCCTATTTTCACTGTCATAATTAAATACTATAATAATATATGCGCGGATAGTTAGTAGGTTTCTCTCTCTGTCGCCCTAACCATCGGTAGCTTAGGCCCCGCCCCGCTGCCGACGGTACCCTAGGTTAGGTTTTTTTTTTATAATGTGTTTAAATTTTGTATTTTTATTTACTTTTATATTCATAATATAAAAAACCTAATTTAAGATTGAAAATAAATAAAGAATATAACTATATTAATATAACTGTCAAATTCTTCTTACCAATGTTTAGGTACTCGTAGGCACTATAAAAAAACAGATTATCGTGGCTTTGTTACTGACCAATACTGCGTTGTCATTCACAAAATGAATGGTACGACACGACAACGATTTTTGTCAAAGAGTACCATCCAATCACATCGACATTTTAATCATTACGTTTTAATGAATGTGACTTGTGACTACATTTAGAAACAAGACAATTTTCCTATTAATTTATTGTAATTTAAATTACAATGTTAAATACACAAAAAAACGATCCAGTTATAGAATCGCAGACAAAACAGATTCTTTTTGCACTAAGACAAATGTAAATAAAATTGTATGATAAGTTATTCTTCGCTAACGTACCGACAAACAGTGTCGGTTATAGGTTTGTACATATCATATTATAGGAAACTGGTACTATTAGAAAAAAACACTAAAAAAAGTAAAGCGTGCGTAAGACATTCAGGGTTCTATGATATCGAGTTTTTATTTTTGCATATTATCAAAAACTTCTTGAAATGAGAAGTAAGTTTACGTACGTCTCAAATCAAATTGCTTTTTAGTTTTATTTACATTTTGAGAAGTATCATTTGTAATTGGCTGAATTTATTTATCGATCCTTCAATCGATTGCCTTTTCCTCGTATAAAATTGAAAAGGTTTTTAAAATTATTGAACTTGCAGCTGCTTGTTTTTGAAATAAAAATTTTATGTTTGTTGTGAATTTTTATTTGAACATCCATAAATTTCGATTATTTTTGAAATGAAAACTTCTTTAGCGGCGTTGTGCACTTTTTTGGTATAGGTAAAAAATGTGAAACTTGCGTTAGGTCACGTGTCCTGATCGAAAATACATATAAAATTCGTAAGACGGAACTCGCGTCAGATTTATTTACATCATGTTAGTTTTTGAAATGGCTTAGAAAACAATTAACTCGCGTCAGACTGATCGTCAGACGAAAACGATAATGCCACGCCATAAAAATTTGCAATACGGAAACCATAATGCCGCGCTTATTATTTTTTTTTTTAGTATATGGCGATTTTGAGTAGTACAGGGAGGTTGGATGTGGAATTTTAATTTTATGACAGTCAAATATACTACGTCAAAAAAGAAAAAAAACAAACATTATTATTTCTTGACAATGTCAAAGACATGTCTTGTAAAGCGCGGATTGTGTGCTTTTTTTTAATTTAAATAGGTACATGATATATGCGCCATAAAGAATGCAATATGGCTTTTATCTTCCAAACCTAATACATTCTTTGCAAAAAAACCTTCAATGTTGTGTTTTTAAGTGTGTAGTATTGATTGTATTTGCTAAAATATAAAATTTTGGTTAAACTCAGTTCTATTAGATTTTATAGTCAAATTAGTTCCACAAAGCGAAATCGCCCAAAAAAAACAAATTAGAAGCTATTGGCGAACCAATTTTCATATTAATTTAGCTTTAAGAACAAAACATAATATACATTTATAAAGTGTTCTTAAAAACCGTGGGGTTAACTTAGTTTTATGTGAAGTAGAAATTTAATTACCTATTATTGGACTTATTACTTACTAGAAGCTTTGTCTGTATGTCTGTTTGTCCCACCTTTTAAAGACTATACTTTTCACTTTACAGTAAAATGTATAACAGTAGCCTTTGCATCTGAAATGCGCGTCTGAAGTTCGTCGTGAATGCTTTTAGATGGTAAGGCCAATGTGGTAGGACCGTTATACCGGTCTTTTCTATTCTGCTTTTACATAATAAATTGTTAGTGTTAACACAATATGATATTTAGTTAGCTTTTTATTAATGAACAAAATTACAGACAATCAGATACTGGAACTGCTACTCGAAGAACTCCATAAGTGCTTGTTATGACAATGAAAATATAAAATTTATCTCAAAGTTATGGAAATTTTCATGAAATCTGCCCATCTCGAAATACAATATATTCAATTTAAAATCACAAAATATGTTTATTTGCCGACCGAGGACAGAAGCGGCTCGGTCTCTAACTATTTTGGTGTGATCTCGGAAGTTTAAACGCTTAGCCAGGGTCACACCGAGATATTTGGCCTTGTTTTGCCAAGGAATGGCACGGCTGAAGATTGAAAGGGGAGATGGTCGCAGAGGGCAGCCTACGGTACAGAGAAAGGCAGAGCTTTTTTCAGGATTCACTTCGATTCTCAATTTCTGAAATCATTCGCTTAGGGCGGTGATCGCGGATTGGAGTCTCTTAGTGATTCGACTCATTTGCCTATCGGTGGTTTCGGAAGTCAGATTTTATTAATAATAGGGATGTATAGAATCTGAATTTTAATTAATTATTGTTTTTTAATCATTCACTAGTTATATTTTTAATACAATAAGATATTCAACATAAAATTTAAATAATGCCAAATCTCGTTTACAATCATTTTTGAATTAAGTTTATGCAAAATAAATTGGAAACATCATTTTTCAAAATTATTATAACTTTAAACACAAAATAACGACGGTGATAGCGCTAATGCAAAATTTTTATTTTAAGAGTTTTGCATTATTTCTATTACATGTTATAATGTCAATAAGTCTACTCATGTGTTATCCATAAAGTCTCATCACCAGCATCACCGAGCTTAGACATTAATATTGATCACCACGACTCATTTTATTCGAAATAAAAATCCACTCCTGGATTTAAATACATTTTCTTTTCTGGAAATTACGAAGCACTAAACAGAAATATTTTGACGAAAACTAAAATATTCTTAGCCAAATATCTATAGAAAGTGCTGTTGCTTGTTATTATTGTATAATAAATGATTTGAAATCGAAACATACCACGGCGTAGGATTAATACTTCGGAAAATTATCCTGTTTGGTATCCACCAGCTTTGATTAAGATTTGTAAAGAGAAACGAAAAGTTCATAGACGCTGGGAAACATATAAAATCCATTACATTACTTACAATTTAAGTTGTTAAAATCACGTAAAAATAAATTGGAACGTGACAGTTATAATTCGTACATGAATTTATCTAAATCTAATATATCTGAATTTCCAATTTTTAGCTGAAAAGTGGATTCAAATTTTGTGAGACGACAAAGACATACGATTTGTTATATAATCTTTCCACTAATTATAAAAAAATATATTCTCCATTTTATAAGACATTATATTTATTTAATATAACGTTATTAGCGTTAAAGCTATTAAATTAATTCATAAAATATAATTATAAGACTTTAGCTCAACAATATTTTTACATTACTGTTTCTAAATATATATGCAGTAGGTGTTTTTCACTACACTCGCGATAAAAATATAAACTCGGTCCAACCAGTCACGGTACACTGGCGAGAAAATAAATATTTTGCATTCTAATGTTGTTGAATGGTTTGCGAAAATTGCACAAATTGTCATATTAAATAAGTATAGGTGTGATGCGTTACGAGCCGCGTTTAAGTTAATAACTAAGCTAGCTTCCGGTTTTGTTCATATCTATAGTTCCTGCGTTCGCAAAAAACATATAATTAAAACCAGCGAAGCATATAAAATTGAACCTACCGGGAGTTAGATCATTATTTACAAAGCGATAATTTTATTTTACGTGTAACGTATTTTATAAAATATAATTTTCCTTAGATTTTTTTTTTAACAAGCAGTGCCTTTTAGTTTCACCTGCGAAAAAATACATTCCTCACCGTTTCACCTGTACACAAAATAGATAGATACAGAACGCTCATCTACACTTCCCCCTCACACATACGCACTGTACATCCGAGCTTAAGGAAATCCCAAAGGCGGTACTATGCGTGCGGCGAAAGCGTGGATGATCGTTTTGTATCTATTTTGTTGCCTGTACCATGCAATGTTCATCTTTGATTGAACATTGACTTTTAAAATATTAGCTTATTTATAATGAATATCCAGGCTGTAATATAAGTATGAATCTCGGTGGAAATGCACTTATCGAGTGTATGAAAAATTTTGATGGAAACACTTAGGTATATTTCTAAATAAAAAAAAACGAAGTACGTGTGTGTATAAGGTAAGAATAGTACATTGTGTATTAAGGGTGGTAAGGAGAAAATTACTTACGAGAGGCTATTTAGAAGCCGAAGGCTTTGTCTCGAGTTTGTAATTTCCGTACCGCATGTATTACATACATTTTTTTATATGACGTTTCCAAGTCAATAAATAAAAATAAAAGATGAATAAATAAATAGACTTACCAAATCACAATCGAAATGGTGGGAATAGTAATAAAATATCTAAAGAATTTATGGATCAAAAAGTTTTGACTGAAGTTAAAGCACACCCAAACATACAAAACATATTTAAACAAATTTACATATTTATTAACAGCTTTTATATATATTTGATAGAATAGGCGCGTAAATACCGCCCGTGAATTCTATGAATGCGCGCTTTGATCGAGAAAAGTAAAATTAAGGCATAAAATTAAGTGTGATAAAAACTATTAAACCTGCTATGTCTGAGACGTAGAATTATCTTTCGATATCTTAAATATAACCAAATCACTTTAAGAGGGCGATATAGGCCAGAAAGCTTATTTCTGTAATTCTAACGTTGTGTATGTAAATGCACTATGAATCATTAGATAATGTCATATACATTACTATGAGATATATATGTTATAAACTTCTTAAGTAATTTACACCGTAATGACGCCTTGAAACTTATAATTTTTGGTATGGAATTTAACGTTATTACTGTTTTGTAGTCACATTTATTGACTTTTTGCTGCAACTTAGAATCCAGGCACTAGATAATAAGCTATTCTAATTATTTAACCATTACAAACAAATGCAAAACACGCTTTAAAAATTTGCACAAGTGTTGAAACAATGGACACTTTCAGATTTTTTATTGCATTAAATACAATAAATGAAAATCATTCAGTAAGGTAATGCACTAGACAAAAGCCAGTTGTATAACATATATTTTTTTCAATCCTTTAGATGCAATAGTTTAGCCACAAAATTTGCACAAAAACGGCGTATTTTCGCGATCTAGCATATACCGCATGCTTAATACAGTATTCTTTTTACTTGATTTATGTTACTTCACCTTTTATTTGTATTAATTCAAGTTTACCTCCATTTCTTTTTCTAACTTGTTGACAAAACCATAAATTTTTACATATACCAATCGGTATATTTTAAAACATTATCATGGCCATTATTCGCACCAACTGATGTCTTTACAGATGTCCACAACTCACTTACATCCAGCGGTCTGACAACACATCCCTGACCGGCTAACTCTTAAGAAAACCTATCTCAACAATAATCGGCCTTGCAAGCTTAAATATAAAGCTTATTTTTACTTCAGCATACTACTTTTATAAGTCTGCTAGCTACTTTGGTTACACTCATTAAGTGTAATGAAAACTATATTACCTGCTATGTTCTAGACGTAGAATTCTTCCGATATATAAATTTTAAAATAGTATTCTACTTACTTCACTTGATTAATGTGACATCACGTTTTAAGTTATTTGTATCAATTCACTTTCACGTTCATTTTTTACGTCTTGTTAGATTAGTTTGAGTACAAAAAGTAAATTAGTAGTAGTTTTGACAAACCTTAACATTTTACGTTGGTATACGTGTATCAGTGTATTTTCTTAAACATTATCATGATTATTATTAACACCGACTGATGTCCACAACTAATTCACATCCAACGGTCTGTCGCAACTCAACCCTGACCAGCTAACTCTTATGATCACCTGTCTTAATGATTACTGGCTCTGCAAGCTTGAACATAAATCTTATTTTTACTTTAGCATACTACTTTTATAAGTCTGCCAGCTACTTTGGTTCACCAAGTTTAAACTCTCAAGTTTAACCCGTTGTTTAGGTTTAGTTATCTCCAGCTAGTTACATTACCTTAACTTTTGTGTATAATATAACTGTCGTTTTAAGCATAAATAGTGTCGCACAAATCACCTTATTTTAAAAAAAGGGCCGATATCCATCGAAACACCTCGCACAGCTAAAATAAACTGGGTTGCCAGCCTTATTTGATTCTATTTGTCCATTTTATTAGGTAATATACTTCTGTGACAATACTAGCACTGCATAGAAGAACTTCCAATTAAGTCTTTTACAATATTCAACTTTTGAAAATATATCAAATAATTATTCTTAAAAAAATTTTTCGTATTTATGCGACCAATTCGAATTCCATAGCATTTTAATAAACTATTATAGACAACTAACACTTACATTATTTTAAGATAATAGCGTTTTTGTTAATTATTTCTTAATTTTTCCTGGACATTCAGGAAATTGATTCTTGCATGTCGAAAAAATAAGTTTTAGTTAAACTTTAGGACTGTATTCCGGAGGGACAGAGGACATCACATCTTTTATCCCGATAGAGAGGTAAGAATATTACAGCGATTAACAAATTCCGTGCACGGTCAAAAGATAGTCTTTCATTTATGTACTTAAATTAAATTAAAATTCATTTTCATACACCACGTTTTTAGAAATTTTTTGAAAAGTAGAAAATACATTTTGCTTGAAATAAACATGGGGGCATGTAATTGACTATTGACTTTTCACTCTCAACTGTTTAGTCAGTTTATAAAAACGTGGTATTATTTATTAAACTTTTTTTTTACTTCTTATTAATTCCTGTTGTAATTTGTTAATTAACTATAAGCAATCATTATTACCTACCTATTGAATTTTATATGAGTGTTTTTGTGGATATCTTTTGAAACTTGATGAAACCTAAAACAAACTATTTAATGTTGCATTGTGCTCAGGTTCTTAGCTATATTCAAAATTTCAAGTCTCTTGCTCATCGACAATTTAGTGAAAAAGTTTGCAAAATGTGAACTGGTGTGTGTGTGTGTGTGTGTGTGTGTGTGTGTCAAATAAACAAGCAAGCAAGTAAATAAAAATCGGCCAAGTGCGTGTCGGGCCACGTAGGGTATAATAAAGGGTTCCGTAGTAGCCTTATAAACCAACATTTTAGAGATTGTTTAAATATTGCCAAATACAACGGTTTCGCTGAGAGAGGGGGGGAGGGGGGGGGGCACACACACACACACAATGTTTAGGTACATAATATAAACAGATTTGATGCTCCGCTGCTGACATAAGACATCGGTAGGGAGTTAAGTTAGGTACCCATACCTACCTAACGTACCTAACGTTACGAGTACGTACGTTAAAAATGATTAATTAAATAAATTCGACTTTAAAATTGCAAAATAAAAGTTCAACCTTTTAAAGAATAATTAACTGCAATTTATTAATAAGGGCCAAGTTGTAGTAGTATTGAAATTAAGGTTTTTTAAATGATAATCATTAAAAACTAAACTTTCAAAGCGGAAATGCAAACTTATCTAGGCCTTCTTCATCTTCGTGACATCCAAACAACATGCGCGCTTATGAGCGCAGCTGCCTGTTTCACGCTCGACTCGATTTTGCGCCAAGCGCGCCGGCTAGTCCAATGCGTCATTTGAACGTAACTATTGTTATCAATTTAAGAAGAATAAATAGTCTTTAGAATGTTATTATTTTATTTTTCTATAATTATACATCGTTCATTTGCTTATATTTTATACCTGATTTACAGATGTACCATTACTTTGAATAGAATTTGTACGAAAATTTCACTTTTCAAAGTACATTTTATAACTTGGTCGACTATTATTCGTAAGCCTGTAAAGTGTACTTACCAGTGATAGTTTTCCTTTTAAGTTCATTATATGCACTGTGACATTAATTTTTTTTACATTTCCAAATATTGTACCGTCTAAGTATTTGGAAATGTCTCACAAAAATTACTACTTTAAAGCTAATGTTTCGCAAATGGAGCCCTAAATCAAAAAATGATCTTTTTTTGGTATACCTATCCAACGATACCCCACACGATGGGGTAGTCGAGAAAAAAAATTACGTACCCACTGCACGTGTAGTGGAGGTACCCTAAAAAAATATTACATGGCGAAACTATAAGGGTTCCGTGTTGACTACGAACCCTAAAAACTTGATATAAAAAAAGCTGTCTGACTTATTAACACACAGTCCAAACGGCTGTTTCTAAAAAAATATCAAGTGTGTATCTTTTAGAACGTAACTATTTTTAAAGTCTGCTTCTAATTTTGAAAAAAGTGCTTATGCGCTAGTAACACCGGTGAGCACCAGTTTGTTTATAAATAAAGCAACAAAAAGTCGCAGGATGTTGTCCACAGCTACACAATGAAACTACTAAAATCACGCTAAGAGCTGTTGATTGACAGTTGTCTACACAATGGAATATACCTACTTACCTACTTAAACCTAAAAACCAATAAAGTAATGAAACAGAAAACTACGTTTTTGTACAAACTTGTATCAAGGTAAAAGCATTATTTTAAAACATCAAGCAACCAATTTTTGAATTTTTCATTTACTTGCTTCTTGTCAAATTTCATGGTTGACCGTTAACCTAGTCAACCTAAAGTTTACCCTATAGATTTAGATTTATTTATGATAGTCAAAAATACGGCATAATAGGCCTTTTTTTTTTAATTGCCGTAAGTTTTTTTTGTAGCTTCAAGGGGACTTATCATCATCACATATTGGTTTTAACCTTCACGCGTTCCTAAGTAAAATTGTTTTTATCTTTTTAAGGTAGAAACGGAACCATAAAAATAAAAAGTTTGAAAAAAAATTAAATTAAATATTAAAAAAAAACAAGTGTAGAGCATTCATTAATACAATTATATGTTATCTACAAGATTGACAAAGAAAAAACGCAAATCAGTCTTGTATTAAAAAAAAATTTGCCGTTACATAGTTTATACTATTATTTGAATTTCGGTTGATATAATTATTCTATAGTATTTTTTATTACAAACCTAGTAAGGTCTGTACATGTAAGTATAATGTATCACGTAAATAAGCCCCAAGCATGACCTCTGCTCTGCTTTTTTCGCTTACAGTAGACAAAGAAAATGTGAAAAATTTGTAAACAAAAAGGTAAATAAGTTTGGAATAATTAAAAAAAAAAATATTTGTGATTCTATTGCCGACCGTACTTCAAGGTGAAGGTCGCGCAGCTGTGATTATTGGCATTCCTATTCTTAGTTGGATCACATTCTGTTCGTAGATGTTATTGATTTCGATATTGAGCAGTTTACCAAACACTGCCCTTTTAAATAATTGTATTCGTCTGTTGACCTTAGTGTAAATAGGTACATAACTACGACTGGAGTATTTCCGATCAGAACTGGTATTGGTGCAGTCTGTACCCGTATGGTTTGCATAAAGTCCACCTTTAGTTTTAAATGTTCTTGTTTGAATACATTATTGAGGCCATTACAAATAAGGTCCTCCATAAATTTAGATATTTTTGATTTGAGTAATTAAGATAATTATTATTTGCATCTTACAGAAAGAATAAAATTAAATTTTTAACTTTTAGTTCAGTTTTGAGTACCTACTTTATAAAGTTGTAATGACTCGTTTATTTCTTTGCTTCACCCTTGCACTAGTATTGATGTGCCAATAGCAAAATTGCCGTCGCACTTGCAAGTTGTGCTACTCCCATTTACAGTCTGATGACGCGAATAGTGATAATATATATGTTTTGATTGTGTGTATAGTGACAATTTTTTTTACATGTGACCATTTAGAAGTTTTGTTAATTTCATTAAAAGCCTGATTGTGCAAAGAGCGGCAATGGCGTGGTATACACCAATTGTGCTGTTGCCATTTACAAATCTGATTGTGCAAATAGTGACAATGCCGTCATACACACAAGTTGTGCTTATCCCATTCTCAAGTCAGATTATGGGAATAGCAACAATGGCATGGTACACACTAATTGTGCTTATCTCATTAACCAGTATTGCTTGCTCTAGCAGCAAACAAGCTTACGGTCTGTCTGATGGTAAACGGTTAGTCTATAGACGCTTGCAACTTCAGGGAAGGGGCAGACGTGGTAGGCCCTTCAAAAATATAATAAATTCTTTCTCGAAGAACCCCATTCTGTAGTTCTTAGAGAAAACCTTGGCTGGGAGCTCATTCCACAACCTAAGCGTTCGCGGGAGGAAGTTTATCTGTAACCGCACTGTACGCGACCATTTCGGTTCTAAGTTCGTTAGAAGAAAGAAGCCGTGGGCATCTTTAAGAACAATTCCTCTGAACACAACCCATTGTACAAGCAGTAGAACCCACACAGGGAGAGAAAGTCTCTCCTTAGACTCAAGGTCTCGATATGGCAAGTGAGTTTGGGATTATCAACAATTCTCACAGCCCGTCGTTAAGCGAGTCAAAAGGGCCAAGCTGTTATCCGGGTGCACCCGCACAGAGATGGCAGTAGTACTGCATAAGGGCCCGAACTTGCGACTTATTAGGCAGCAACCTTTGTCTCGAAGTGAAGTGCAGCTTCTCGCTGTTGAGAACACTAAGTTTATTGGACGCCAGCCTCACCTTGTTTTGCAAATGATTTCGGAACTGAAAATTGCTGGAGATGTCAACACATAGTGCTAGTGCCCATCAGTGTGTGAGATACACTAAAAGGCGAGCGACCGTGGCGAAAGCCATATTGACTATATATATAAAAAAAAAAAAAAAAAAGAATAGCGACAACGATGTTGTGCACTCAAGTTATGCCAACGTTCTTAACTATTTATTAATGCAATAAACGTAATATTACAATCATAGTGCTTCCACACTATACTTAGCTGTAGAAACCCTGACATCGTTCTGTTTACGCGAGTGAGAAACCAGATCTAGGTCCAGTCGTCCTAGTCGTATTATATATGTTTCTATATATCTACTATACATATATATGTTATACTACGCGGACGCTTTTGGCTGGCCGAGCAGTGTTCAGTTCTTTTCCTACGATTTATCTATAGCTAAAAACGTTTCAGTTACATGTATATGTAGGGTGGATATGTGTAGCTTGACCGTTTTCACAGTAGAGCAAAAATAACAACTCCCATCCATTAAATTACCCCAATTTTTTTACGTTTTGTGTCTTATTTGTAGTTAATCCGTCATACTCCGGTATACTCTGTGCAAATGTCGGTCCAAAATATACAGCTATTTGAAAGTCGGACATGTAGACAGACAGCGTAGGCTCAGTAATAAGCTTTCTTTAGATGGCATTAGGTTCACCTAATTATAATATTTTTTTGCAAAAGTGTTGTAGCATAAATATATAAATATTAAAATAAATAATATATAACTAATTGGGCCACGTTGGCAACCTTTGTGTGCGAAGGTCTAAAAACAATTTCGTTTTTAACTTGTTTTACCTGCAATAATGTCTGTCTCCATGCAAACTTCAAACCTCCATTTTAACCCTTTAAGGGATGAATTTAGCAAAATCCTTTGTTAAAGCTCGCCTTTACATATTATCGGTCAACCTGTTTATTCTTTTATATATGTATGTTTATTATTATGTCTCTAGTCTTTTGAACTTTATAACTGCCAGCTACTACATGTATAGAGGATGTTTGAATGAATACTGCCAAGATAATATTAATAAATTGTGTTTTTGTGTATCAAAGATTAATTAATTCACGTCTTAGGTCAAAAAACCTGGTTGACGACGATGTGACGTCAGCAGTAACCACAGACTTCGAGTTATGTAATCTGTCCTATGAACTGCGCAATATCCTCAATAAATTGAACATTCTTTAGGAAGAGACAAAGCGACCCTGCAGATTCTTTTCTTTCTATCAAGTCCGCCATTTTGTTTGTTTATGTAAATTAAAACAAGTTAAAAAGAGGCAAGAGACTGCAGGTTCGCTTTGTCTTCGTCACAGTTTTGCTACCATTTTTCTTACAGCTGACTATGAAATGCGCTGTCCAGTTATCTTAGTCTATGGCAAAAACAAACAAAAACCTTAGACTAGTTATATATTAAAAGTAATAGCATTTCAACCAACAAGTTATCCCACAAGAGACCTCTATGCTTTATGGAAAGTAAATACTGTAACATACCTTAACGTACTTATGTCCTATATTTATACGCCTTTGTTATACAATCCCTCATTATTAAAAAATAAAAGTAACAAGTTTGTAAAACTGAACAATGTCGTATATCTTTAATCAAACACCATTACCAGTACCTCAGTGCAGTATACTGTATAATAATAAAATATCCGTATCAACTTTTATCTCGGGAGTGAAAATTAAAATTGATGAAGTAGCTGCTAAGCCGCAACTACTTCGACATTGAGGTACTAATCTAACTGTGACGTTAACTGTAAAGAGTATATAACTCACACAACACCCACAAATAATCACATAAACACACAGACACACACACGCACCTTATTAGTTTTTAATCGTAACCTTATTAGTCTAATCAAATCTAATTGTAAACTTCACGTCCAGAAGTTTGGTTGTTATGAGCTACGACACAGTCTCTTCCTGACTAATGTCGTTATTATCGAACATAAATTTCTATGTACTTTAGTAATGTATTAAAATAAATAATTTTATCTTTACCATTACCTTTAACCTCATTCAAACTGAACGGAATTTTTCCGGTTACTTTTGTTATAATAATAACTCGTGTTCTGTACATGTTGTTTATATTTAAAAGTAAAATTCTGTGACGTCACAAAATTTCTTCTGTGACGTTAAAAGACCGCGGCCTCACCAGGGTCGCTCTGCGGTTTGCAGCAGGGAGAAGCTCGGTGGACTGGGTGAGTGTCAGATGCGGGTTTCACTCATTCTGCCTGCTGCGACCGGAGTCGCGGTGAAAAAAATCAGTTGGTTTTTCGTTGCTGCTCAGCCTGTCCACCACGGCCAGGCGGCGCTGCACCTCGAATGCATGAACTGTGGTAGTACCGTTCCTGCCAGAGGTACTGTTAAAAAGCGATGATCTGGGTCCGGGACAGTTGTCATTATACATTAAGTCTCTGGGTGGCAAAACAATTATTTCCATAGACTCAACTTTTTAATGCTATCCTAGTCCTAATTCTAACCAATATATAATTGTGGAAGTCTGTTTGTTTGTTTATTTGTTATTTCTTAACGTCGCTACAAAACTACTCATTAAGCTGATTTTAGTCATGGATACTGCTGAGGGGGAGAAAGAAAATAGGCTTCTTTTTATCCCGGTAAGTTTCCATCAGGAATAACAATACACAGCAACTCAATATCACGTCGACTAACTGACCTTTGAAATATGGTTAGATTGTATGTATAAATAAAAAGCTAGGTACATCTATAGAATAAGTAACTAACTACTTCTCCTGACCACTTTAGGCATATTCATTTAATAGATAAAGTAAAATAAAGTACAAAATAATATATATTATATCTTCAATTATGAGATTTTATGGTACCTACTTTACTACTGAAAGTATTCTTTAGGTATGTATTGTTGAGAATATTACTAAAATGAAATATGCATTTTATTCGTACATAATAATTATAATCTGTCGTCTACGTCGACTAAAATTAAAACGACCGACGAAACGATATTCACAGGCATGAAGTCTCTAAGCCGCCTGTTGAGCAACCTTTGTTTATAATAGTTAATATACATCATTCGTAAAATAATTACGGCGTGCATTAAAGATCCAAAACATGGTACAGATCTAACAGAGAAAGTAGAAATTGCTAGGCAAATAGCATTGGGCCAGCGTGGTGTACTATGGCCTAAGCGTCCTTCATGAAGGAGAGACATGTGTCCCTGCAGTAGGGAAGCAAAAAGAACGGTGCTTGGATGGTAACCATGTACCGAAAAGTGATATCGCAATTTGAGGAAAGCATTTGCAAACAAACTAGACAGATCTGCATTTCCTAGAAATTGATGTGGAAGGCCTACGTCCAATAGCAGACAAAGATATCAATAGGCGGACTTACCCACTTCATCACTTTATTGTGTAGTTTCTTAAAATGTAGATTTGTTAAAAATTATACAAATTTTTAGGAATTTAACTTTTTGTAACCTGTTTGTAATAAATCTTTATGAGTTAGAAACATCCGTAAAATTTCAATTAATTTCGTAAAACTAATTTCAAGATATCAATATTTAAATGTCTGGGGCTTACAAAAAAAAAATTCCAAACATGTATATTACAAACCAAAAGTCATTATAACATAAAGGGTCAGCTCATACCAAGACGCGACGGGACGCGGCATTTTTAAGTAAGCAAAACAATATGGAACTTGTATACTAGACAAAAAGACACAAATTTTAGTGAGAGCACAAAAGTGAGAGGTACCGTGTCGGAGTACACCAAGATGCGTCGCGTGACGTTGAGATGTGTGGCGTCTTGTGTCACTACGAGCAACGAGACGCAATGCGACGTAAAGCGGTAAAGCTCGAGGAATCGCAAATAGCTTGTTGCATCTTCAAGCCGCGTCTCAACGCGTCGCGTCGCGTCGCGTCCTGGGCTAAGCTGACCCTCAAAAAATATAGTTTTAAGGACAGAACCAGAAAAAAATAAAAAAATGTAGTAAACTATCGTTTCCCTGATATATTAAAATGTATAAGCAAAACTCTAGAGCAAAAAATTGTACGATAAAATATTTACGCATTAAAAACAAATGTGTTTTAATTATTTATCTACAAACAAATACAAAGAAGAAGCTAATTAGGTACAATGTTTTTAGAAGCAAATACAAAAAAGAAGAACAAGTAAGACTTTTGTTAAAAAAAAATGGCAGAGACGGCAGAAATATTAATTAATTTTTTTTCGTGCTAAAGGTGTATGGGTTACAAACATAGGTTAAAGTTAAATATATCTACGATATCTAATGACGTCTAACAATGAGATATTTTATGATTATTAAAAGATAAAAAACTTACAGTTATTGACACGATGAGGCCGCAGAGTTGTAGCATAGAGCGTCCTAGTAGCTTTGTATAGCGCGTAAAGAATATTATTGCCTTTCTTATCTAATACACACATTTGTCCACTGAACACAATCCAAACTGGATGCTAACTGTCCCGTAGCAACGGATTAGTACGTAATCTTCTGACGGCAATTACATAGTTAAGGCAAGGTGGGCGCACAATAACGTGTATTGAACTATGTGAAGTGTAGTCTACATTCATTCACGGAATATAGCAATGTAAAAAGTAAAATATATATAGTCAAAAAGAAAACTAAATTAAATAAAAAATCTTCTCCACAGCGCGAAGCAGTATAAACTTCACCTCGAAGCAAAGGTAGCTGTTTATAAGTCGCAAGTCTGACACACTGTATACCTATTGCTGCCATCTCTACTTTAACACGTTCCTGCAGGCGGAGATATACTGAGCATTTCAAGGTGGTTAACTTTCTTAAACTCTCGGAAACCCTGCTTCAATACGTCTTAAACGGTAACGTACTAGTCTAGAATTTCTTAATTATTACGCACATAAATGTACTATAAACTCTCATCCCATTCGTCAAAGTCGAGTGACGAATCAATGTAGGATTTAATTACTTGACGCACAAATAGGAGAACGGAGTGGACCTGGCTACTTCAACAGAGGGGGATCAGGGGCCCTTCCACCCGCCAAGGCAGCAACCGTATTATCTGTGCTGAGCTTCGGCGGTTCTAGTACCGCACTTTTTGTCCTCTAAGCTGTCTGTGCAGTGAATTCTCATCTTTAGTTTAAGTAACTTATTTCAAATATGGCAAGAAATAAAGGAAAAGAGTTTTTTCAGCGGCTACTCCATCCACATTTAATGTGGTTTTCTGCAATATCAGGGGTATTTACGTCAACCTTAACGCAGTTTACCATCGCTTAGAAACTGCGCAGCCCACCGTTCTCTTTTCAGTGGAAACGCAGATATCCTGCTCGGCCGACACACAATACCTAATTTATCTCCGCTACAAACTCGAGCACAATTTTGTGAGTCGTGCCGGTGTACATATAGATGTTCATCCTGGAGGACATCTGCAGACGCCACATTCATAGCCTTAAAGACATGGACCTGTCGATATCATGGGTGCGCGACGATCACGGCAGCCAAACTCGGACCTATGCGTGCCTTTACAGGTCTCATAGCGTTGACAAGGACGTAGATTTACTCTTCACGCATCTGAGTTTGACGACTAACAAAGTTCTAGAGCAATATCTCACAGCAGAACTAGTTAATTTAGGAGACTTAAAAGCCCACCATCGTGAGTGACTCAGTTCTCGAACCAATAACTACGCAGGGATATCTGCTCATGAATTTGTTCAGAACTATGGATTCTCTCAGCTTGTACTTTCTCCAACGAGAATACCAGATATAGAGGACCATACGAGCCCCTTACTGGACCTTTTGCTGACTACACGTCTGGACGGATATTCCGTCTCTAGGGATGCGCTTCTTGGCTCTTCAGACCACTGTCTCGTTCGGACTCAAGTGTCATGCACACAACCCGATCCATCTGATACAACTGATTTGCGTCGTGTGTATATAAGTCGGCAGACTGGGATGGATATTGAGATTTTTCTGCATCGTACCCGCGAAGGCATATCTGCTTTAGCTGAGAAGATCCTGAGGTCTGCGAAGCAGTCACTAAGAAAATCCTCGCTTGTATGGAATGTTTTATTACTAACCTGCCGTCGAAAAACGGCCGTGGCTTAATCGGTCTCACAGGGAAACTAAAATTGTTAAGCAAACTGCGTATGAGGTTTGACCAGGGCTCGTAATAATAAGCTTCCGAATATTTCTGAGTTAAAACGCAATTACATGCTGCCGCGAGGTTCAGTAAGAAAGCAACTGCCAAAGCTATATTCCAATTCATCGGCAAAATATGTGTGTGACTTGCGAGCTATTCTTCTGGGAGTCATGCTTTCTGGTCGCTTGCTATTGTTGCCGAAGGGAACTTTTGCCATTCGTCATTACCACCACTGCGAAAGACGGATGGTGACTTGGCCCATAATGCTAAAGAGAAAGCCGATCTGCTGGGCAGTTTCATTACCTCAAACTCAAATATGAACGACGAAGACGCTGTACCACCTAGTATACTATGGTGCAGTAAGATCATGCTGGGAAGGTCCGGCAGGCATTGTTTTCCCTAGACGTTCATAAGTCAAGTGAGCCAGACGGCAAACCAGCAGTGGCGCTTAAGCAGTGTGCTCCTGAGTTATGACCTGTACTCACGCGTCTCTTAGCACTTTTCTACCACACTGGACAATTTCTGTCATCATGGATGACTGCGAATGTGCACTCGGTGCCCAAATAGATCAGATCCATCGAATTACAAGCCCGTCACTATTACCTCTCTCCTCTCCAAGGTGATGGAGCGTGTGATCAATTAACAGATTCTAAAATACCTAGAAAAAACATGACCTTGTCAGCTTTCTCTACGGTCGCTCGACTGTGGACTGGTGACCTTCTAGTGTATTTCATACACAGATAGGCACTAGCCATTAAGAGTCAAGGGAAGGAATTGGCATGTAGCCTGGACATAGCGAAGGCGTTCGATCAGGTCTGGCACCGGGGTCTTCTTTCGAAGTTACCATCTTACGGCGTGCCTGAGGGTTTGTGCAAATGGGTGGCTAGCTTTTTTTCTGGCAGACGCATACGACCCGTAGTTAATGGTAGTTGCTCTGATAGCATGCCCGCTAATGCTGTTGTCCCGTTACGCTTTGTGCTGTCTCCTACTCTGTTTCTACTGCATATCAATGACATGTTGGGGATCAACAACATACATTGCTAAGCAGATGACAGTACGGGAGACACTTATTACACGAGTCGTGCAAATATCCTTCGTTCCGTTGTGGACGAAAAGCGTGGAGAACTTGTGTCTCAAATCAAGACCACTCTGTCCAAGGTCTATGACTAGGGACGAGAAAACTTGGTCCGATTCTACCCTTATAAGACACAAGTCTGCGCATTCACCACTGAAAAAACCCTATTCATTGTGGTCCCACAATTCCAGAACACTCCCCTGTCCATCTTCAAGAGCATTGGGATCCTTGGTGTGGACATCTCCAGCGGTGTTCAGTTCCGAGATCATGTGCAAGACAAGGTGAAGCTGGCGTTCAAAAACTTGGTGTACTCAACAAAGCGAAGCAGTACTTTACTCCGGGTAAAGGTGGTACTGCTTTACAAGTCATAAATTCGACATCATATGGATTATCCGGATACCAGCTTGGCCCTTTTGACTCGGTTCAACGTTGAGCTGTGAAAATTGTCGACCATCCCAAGCTTAATTACTGTATCGAGCCCTTAAGTCTCTAGGGAGACTTCGCACACCTCTTTGTGTTCTACTGTTTGTACAATGGGATGTGTTCTGAGGAATTGTTCGAAAATATGCCCACGGCTTCTTTCTACCATCGCACCGCTCGCCATCGGCATGGAATTCATTCTCACACTTTAGAACCAAAATGGTCGCGTTATTTGTGGTTTCAGTAAAACTCCCTCCAGTCAACGATTTGGTTGTGGAATGAGCTTCCTGCCAAGGTTTTCTGTAAGGACTACAGTATAGGACTCTTCAAGACAGAAGTTATTAGATTTTTGAAGCGTCGGAAATGCGCGAGTGCGGACCGTAAGCTTGTTTGCCATTTCAGTGGTATAAAAAAAAAAAAAAAAACTTGTTTCTATGTGCGTGGTCTTAGAGTAGCATTTCTGAATTATAACGGACATAAATGTACTATAAACTCTCATATTATTCGTCAAAGTAGACTGACGTATCAACGCAGGATTTTATTACTTGACGCACAATCCATATTCTATGAGCGTGGTACTTAAGTCGAATTTCTTAATTGTTACGCACATAAATGTACAAGAAACTCTTATCCCATTCGTCAAATTCGAGTGACGTATCAACGTAGGATTTATTTACTTGACGCACAAACTGTTTGTATGTACGTCAGCGTCTCTATAAGGTCAATATAAGGTTCTTATCTCTTTTCGTTTCATAGTTATATGGAATTTAAATTTAACAGAATTTTACATAAATTGGTTTACAGACATTGTGCAGGTTTTATATTTAAACAAGAAATTGTTTCAAAAAAATGGACGGATAGAAATATGAATCTATAAGGTACCGTTTTAGCCTTTTGGCTACGGAACCCTTAAAATATATGTATACAGCTAATTTCACGATTATTCTACTTTTATTATTTTAATTATTATTTAATAACAGTTGATAACTAAATTTTATTTCATATTTCCTGAGTATAAATCGAAAATAAAATTGGTCTAGTCCGTATCACCATTTACGTAATTTATAAATACAAACAAATACAAAAAGTGCGCCGCTATGCGTACTCATCCAATCCAATGGCTGGCCAAGCCTTACGTTGCTTAATATTGAATACCTTTCGTAATAAACAAATATGTATATGTAACTGTTTGTTTTATTAATCTAGATAGCGCCCCCTAGTGATTTACCACCGAAACACTCATCTAAGAACCAACACCAATCAACCACGAACCCATAACTGAAAACCGCATCAAAATCGGGTTATTCATTTTGGATATCGGATTGTTGGATAAATGTCATCATTGGTTTGCACAAACAAACAAACAATCTATCACCCTAAACGCATTCTTAAAATTAACTACGTATGCTTCTGATGGGTTTGAAATAAGATAGACGTATAAAAAAAGTAAAACCTTTAAAACACGGTGCCATTATTTTACGCACTAAACAACTCGTAAAAGGTCAGTGCCAATATAGATTTTAATATTAAAAACAATTAACCAAGTGCAGAAGATTATATCAGTACTAACTTTTGCTTTTGGTTTCACCCGTCCTAAATTCGATTATCAGTGTAGGATTTCAACGGTATCTCCTCAATTATAGAACAAAAACCGACACACACTTGACGATTTCAAGTAGCTTACTTTCATTCCCGGGACTCAAACTATCTCCACGCGAAATTTCAGCTTAATCGGTACAGCGGTTTAAGCGTGAAGACGTAACAGACAGAGTTACTGAGCATTTATAATATTTATATGGTTGGAAGATGTTATAAAACTCTTAACTAAAGTTCTCCATTTGATTGAACTGCTATTCTGACGTTATATTCCATTTCAATATCTTTTATTGAATTCGGTCTTACTTTGACGTAATTACAGAATTAGGATAACCCCGACTTTAAGCTGTCATTGTTATGATCGTCATATTACTTGGAATCCTATACCAGTATGGCGTTCTTCATGAAAGAAGTTATTGGATTTTTGAAGGGTCGGCAACGGGGAGTGATACCCCTGGTGTTACATAGGCTACGGTGACCGCTTACCATCAGGAGAACCGTAAGCTTGTTTGCCACCTTAGTGGTATAAAAAAAGCACCATTTAAAATGTATTAAAGCAGTGTTTCCGGCAGGTTACATGAGTTGAATACCTAGAACCATATAATTTCCTCTATAATTTCCTCATAAATTACAGCCCTTAATGTACAATGTGGCTTCTATTTTCAAACACTTGCTCATAAATCAGCCTTTACTGCGCCGTTTTTAGCTTTTTAACAGCATCCATTACGCACAAGTTTTTTCAGTGCAATCAGAGTCAAGCTGTGAGCAATGTTGAGGTTTCTATCTCACAAGGAGTATTGAATCTTTAGGGCTGAGGAGAAATTTTACCTTACTGTTGGTTTAGTGGGTTAAGTTCTGAGGAATTGTTTAAAATTATGGTCATGGCATCGCTGCTCTTTACTATCGTACTTCATGCTTACACCCGGTGGCATGCACAGAGGTTTTTAAGGGTTCCGTACATAAAAGGACAAAAGGAAACCCTTATAGGATCACTTAATTGTCCATCTGTCTGTCTGTCTGTCAAGACCCTTTTTCTCAGGAACGCGTAAAGGTATCACGTCGAAATAAATATCAAATACTAAAAACTACAGTCCCTTGAAGCTGTAAAAAAATCTAGCTTCTAAGTTAACTAAGTAAAGAAAATACGGCAATTTTATACGCATATTTAGGTATTCAGTTATTCACAAAAAAATCAAAACCTTTGGGGTACTTCTCGCTGTCCTAGAATCATGAAATTTGACGAGAAGCAAGTTATTTACATCACAAATATACGAAAGAATCCGAAAACATTCATAAACAAAGTTTGTCTGTCAAGACCCTTTTACTCAAGAACGCGTGGATGTATCAAGTTGAAATTAATATTTTATACTAAAAAAAACTATGGTAACTTAAAGTTGTAAAAAATCAAGCTTCTAAGTCAATATAAAAAAAATGCCGAAAATACACTAATTTTTATCGCATCTTGTGCCACAAATAAATCAAAACCTATGGGGTACTTACTGTTGACCTAGGAGACTTGATCCAATGATGTTAGAGCTATCTAGATATAATAAGTTTGTTCGAAACCCTCGGTGTGCGAGCCAGACTCGCACTTGGCCGGTTTTTGTAGTTGTGCATGAATAGCTGACTTTTGAATATGGCACTAACTTCAAGCTGTGAAAACCATGTAAATGTGGAACTATCGTTTATATAAATAGTTGCAATATTCTTTTTCGTTTTGGGAAGACGGTAGGGACACAGCTAGTGTAAAGATATACTTGATTGTCAGTTCGTTCCTTTGCGCTTGGTACAACCTTACCGAAACGTCGAGAACCAAAACGGTAAATATTTTGTTTTCGAGTGTAAGATTCAAAAAAAAATTACTAGGCCAAAGCGTTTATTAAAATATAAATATGTATTAAATTACTACAGTCTGACTTAATTTGAGGTAGTTCTAAAGGGGCACAATATTTCCATGGGTCGACTGTGCCTCAAAACAGGCCTTTGTCTGTAAGACTACGGTAAAGGCGAGGAGAAGACTCGGCAAAGCTTACAAATACTGCCCAATTCAAATTCAAAATTCATTCATATTTTACCTAAAATAAATGAATTTTGAATTTGAATTTAAATTATACGACATTTTAGGTGATATACATAATTTGGTCTCTGTATTTTTCATTTTCTTGGCTAGTTATTTTGCAAAACTTTCTATCCATTTCTATTTCCTATTACTAAATACTTATTAAAAAGTTTAAATTTTGTATAATTGTATACTAAAAATCTTAAGCTATTAATCACTGGCTGTTTGTAATTTCGAACATGAAGCTTGAATTAAATAGTATTTCAACTGCAATCATTATTTTTTGCCAACAACAACCAATTACCTATGGAGAAATTTTACTTATTTTTATAATGCAGTTATTATTTACTATTAATAAATGGAATTAACGTATTATAAAGTATCTTAAAAATGTATTAAATAAGTGTAAATAAAATAGGAATCTTTAAGAATGCTTTATAAATCACCTGCAAGCATGAATTTTGGCAAGACAAATCATTAATTCAGGTGGTCCAGGACTACGTCTACCTTAGGAAGACAATCCAAGTTAGCCGGAACAGCTTCGAGAAGGAAGCCGATAGAAGGATCCTGCTCGGGTGGGCAGTATTTGTAAGCTTTGCCGAGTCTTCTCCTCGCCTTTACCGTAGTCTTACAGACAAAGGCCTGTTTTGAGGCACAGTCGACCCATGGAAATATTGTGCCCCTTTAGAACTACCTCAAATTAAGTCAGACTGTAGTAATTTAATACATATTTATATTTTAATAAACGCTTTGGCCTAGTAATTTTTTTTTGAATCTTACACTCGAAAACAAAATATTTACCGTTTTGGTTCTCGACGTTTCGGTAAGGTTGTACCAAGCGCAAAGGAACGAACTGACAATCAAGTATATCTTTACACTAGCTGTGTCCCTACCGTCTTCCCAAAACGAAAAAGAATATTGCAACTATTTATATAAACGATAGTTCCACATTTACATGGTTTTCACAGCTTGAAGTTAGTGCCATATTCAAAAGTCAGCTATTCATGCACAACTACAAAAACCGGCCAAGTGCGAGTCTGGCTCGCACACCGAGGGTTTCGAACAAACTTATTATATCTAGATAGCTCTAACATCATTGGATCAAGTCTCCTAGGTCAACAGTAAGTACCCCATAGGTTTTGATTTATTTGTGGCACAAGATGCGATAAAAATTAGTGTATTTTCGGCATTTTTTTTATATTGACTTAGAAGCTTGATTTTTTACAACTTTATGTTACCATAGTTTTTTTTAGTATAAAATATTAATTTCAACTTGATACATCCACGCGTTCTTGAGTAAAAGGGTCTTGACAGACAAACTTTGTTTATGAATGTTTTCGGATTCTTTCGTATATTTGTGATGTAAATAACTTGCTTCTCGTCAAATTTCATGATTCTAGGACAGCGAGAAGTACCCCAAAGGTTTTGATTTTTTTGTGAATAACTGAATACCTAAATATGCGTATAAAATTGCCGTATTTTCTTTACTTAGTTAACTTAGAAGCTAGATTTTTTTACAGCTTCAAGGGACTGTAGTTTTTAGTATTTGATATTTATTTCGACGTGATACCTTTACGCGTTCCTGAGAAAAAGGGTCTTGACAGACAGACAGACAGATGGACAATTAAGTGATCCTATAAGGGTTTCCTTTTGTCCTTTTATGTACGGAACCCTTAAAAACCTCTGTGCATGCCACCGGGTGTAAGCATGAAGTACGATAGTAAAGAGCAGCGATGCCATGACCATAATTTTAAACAATTCCTCAGAACTTAACCCACTAAACCAACAGTAAGGTAAAATTTCTCCTCAGCCCTAAAGATTCAATACTCCTTGTGAGATAGAAACCTCAACATTGCTCACAGCTTGACTCTGATTGCACTGAAAAAACTTGTGCGTAATGGATGCTGTTAAAAAGCTAAAAACGGCGCAGTAAAGGCTGATTTATGAGCAAGTGTTTGAAAATAGAAGCCACATTGTACATTAAGGGCTGTAATTTATGAGGAAATTATAGAGGAAATTATATGGTTCTAGGTATTCAACTCATGTAACCTGCCGGAAACACTGCTTTAATACATTTTAAATGGTGCTTTTTTTATACCACTAAGGTGGCAAACAAGCTTACGGTTCTCCTGATGGTAAGCGGTCACCGTAGCCTATGTAACACCAGGGGTATCACTCCCCGTTGCCGACCCTTCAAAAATCCAATAACTTCTTTCTTGAAGAACGCCATACTGGTATAGGATTCCAAGTAATATGACGATCATAACAATGACAGCTTAAAGTCGGGGTTATCCTAATTCTGTAATTACGTCAAAGTAAGACCGAATTCAATAAAAGATATTGAAATGGAATATAACGTCAGAATAGCAGTTCAATCAAATGGAGAACTTTAGTTAAGAGTTTTATAACATCTTCCAACCATATAAATATTATAAATGCTCAGTAACTCTGTCTGTTACGTCTTCACGCTTAAACCGCTGTACCGATTAAGCTGAAATTTCGCGTGGAGATAGTTTGAGTCCCGGGAATGAAAGTAAGCTACTTGAAATCGTCAAGTGTGTGTCGGTTTTTGTTCTATAATTGAGGAGATACCGTTGAAATCCTACACTGATAATCGAATTTAGGACGGGTGAAACCAAGAGCAAAAGTTAGTACTGATATAATCTTCTGCACTTGGTTAATTGTTTTTAATATTAAAATCTATATTGGCACTGACCTTTTACGAGTTGTTTAGTGCGTAAAATAATGGCACCGTGTTTTAAAGGTTTTACTTTTTTTATACGTCTATCTTATTTCAAACCCATCAGAAGCATACGTAGTTAATTTTAAGAATGCGTTTAGGGTGATAGATTGTTTGTTTGTTTGTGCAAACCAATGATGACATTTATCCAACAATCCGATATCCAAAATGAATAACCCGATTTTGATGCGGTTTTCAGTTATGGGTTCGTGGTTGATTGGTGTTGGTTCTTAGATGAGTGTTTCGGTGGTAAATCACTAGGGGGCGCTATCTAGATTAATAAAACAAACAGTTACATATACATATTTGTTTATTACGAAAGGTATTCAATATTAAGCAACGTAAGGCTTGGCCAGCCATTGGATTGGATGAGTACGCATAGCGGCGCACTTTTTGTATTTGTTTGTATTTATAAATTACGTAAATGGTGATACGGACTAGACCAATTTTATTTTCGATTTATACTCAGGAAATATGAAATAAAATTTAGTTATCAACTGTTATTAAATAATAATTAAAATAATAAAAGTAGAATAATCGTGAAATTAGCTGTATACATATATCCAAAAGGCTAAAACGGTACCTTATAGATTTATATTTCTATCCGTCCATTTTTTTGAAACAATTTCTTGTTTAAATATAAAACCTGCACAATGTCTGTAAACCAATTTATGTAAAATTCTGTTAAATTTAAATTCCATATAACTATGAAACGAAAAGAGATAAGAACCTTATATTGACCTTATAGAGACGCTGACGTACATACAAACAGTTTGTGCGTCAAGTAAATAAATCCTACGTTGATACGTCACTCGAATTTGACGAATGGGATAAGAGTTTCTTGTACATTTATGTGCGTAACAATTAAGAAATTCGACTTAAGTACCACGCTCATAGAATATGGATTGTGCGTCAAGTAATAAAATCCTGCGTTGATACGTCAGTCTACTTTGACGAATAATATGAGAGTTTATAGTACATTTATGTCCGTTATAATTCAGAAATGCTACTCTAAGACCACGCACATAGAAACAAGTTTTTTTTTTTTTTTTTATACCACTGAAATGGCAAACAAGCTTACGGTCCGCACTCGCGCATTTCCGACGCTTCAAAAATCTAATAACTTCTGTCTTGAAGAGTCCTATACTGTAGTCCTTACAGAAAACCTTGGCAGGAAGCTCATTCCACAACCAAATCGTTGACTGGAGGGAGTTTTACTGAAACCACAAATAACGCGACCATTTTGGTTCTAAAGTGTGAGAATGAATTCCATGCCGATGGCGAGCGGTGCGATGGTAGAAAGAAGCCGTGGGCATATTTTCGAACAATTCCTCAGAACACATCCCATTGTACAAACAGTAGAACACAAAGAGGTGTGCGAAGTCTCCCTAGAGACTTAAGGGCTCGATACAGTAATTAAGCTTGGGATGGTCGACAATTTTCACAGCTCAACGTTGAACCGAGTCAAAAGGGCCAAGCTGGTATCCGGATAATCCATATGATGTCGAATTTATGACTTGTAAAGCAGTACCACCTTTACCCGGAGTAAAGTACTGCTTCGCTTTGTTGAGTACACCAAGTTTTTGAACGCCAGCTTCACCTTGTCTTGCACATGATCTCGGAACTGAACACCGCTGGAGATGTCCACACCAAGGATCCCAATGCTCTTGAAGATGGACAGGGGAGTGTTCTGGAATTGTGGGACCACAATGAATAGGGTTTTTTCAGTGGTGAATGCGCAGACTTGTGTCTTATAAGGGTAGAATCGGACCAAGTTTTCTCGTCCCTAGTCATAGACCTTGGACAGAGTGGTCTTGATTTGAGACACAAGTTCTCCACGCTTTTCGTCCACAACGGAACGAAGGATATTTGCACGACTCGTGTAATAAGTGTCTCCCGTACTGTCATCTGCTTAGCAATGTATGTTGTTGATCCCCAACATGTCATTAATATGCAGTAGAAACAGTGTAGGAGACAGCACAAAGCGTAACGGGACAACAGCATTAGCGTCCATGCTATCAGAGCAACTACCATTAACTACGGGTCGTATGCGTCTGGCGGAAAAAAAGCTAGCCACCCATTTGCACAAACCCTCGGGCACTCCGTAAGATGGTAACTTCGAAAGAAGACCCCGGTGCCAGACCTGATCGAACGCCTTCGCTATGTCCAGGCTATATGCCAATTCCTTCCCTTGACTCTTAATGGCTAGTGCCTATCGGTGTATGAGATACACTAGAAGGTCAAGCGACCGTAGAGAAAGCTGACAAGGTCATGTTTTTTCTAGGTATTTTAGAATCTGTTAATTGATCACACGCTCCATAACCTTGGAGAGGAGAGAGGTAATAGTGATGGGCTTGTAATTCGATGGATCTGATCTATCACTCTTTTTGGGCACCGAGTGCACATTCGCAGTCATCCATGATGACAGAAATTGTCCAGTGTGGTAGAAAAGTGCAAAGAGACGCGTGTAACTATTTTTTGAGATTTATTGAATAGAATAAGAAAATATCCTTCGAATTACCTGTTTTGCTTTTGGGCAAAATGGGAAGAGGATATAGTTATTTCTTCAACAAGTGGGCAATAATTTATAAATACTACCTACGATACTATACTCTACAAACAATAAGTAGGTACTAACTATTCTTTTTAACATTAGCACCTTTTAAAAGTCGCCAATTATTGAACAATTCGTATCCTTTAAGATATTTTTCACGTAACTTCTCTAGTAAAAATCTTAGTTCAGCATTAGACACTTGTTGTCTTAGCTCTTCTGGTGTTAAAGAAATATCTTTTTAATTTGAGTCACTAATATTTCCAAAAATCTACAATAAGTATATACGTAAATAAACAATCTAAGGTTAAAATAACTAGTTTGTTTCGCGCCATTCTTTTGAATTAAAGGCTATTAATTGTTAATCATAACTATTAAGTACGCCAACAATGAAAAACTGCAATGTAGTTATGCTTTTCATTAAAATAAAATTGTTTCGAAACCAACCATCCCGTTGTGTTTTCTTTCAGTATCACAAAATTCTAAAAGGTAATATTCGAATGTTGCATTACTTTGTCTAATGCTCCCAGCAAAAATCGATTTTGCTCACTGATGACAGTAAAACCACCCTTTTAGTGCTGGAGAGGTGTAAAATAAATTTGTTTTTGAGTGGGATTCCTACGGAAAACATAACAAGCTACAGCTTTGGCTCGTCCTTGTGAAATTTGCTAATTATTCTTGCTGTGAGAAGCTTTATTCCGGTATAAAAGTCCATCTACCCCTATATAGCTAACCCTGTGCTAAATTTTATCTCAAAAAATTTGGATTCTCCGAGACTTGAAGGAAGGACAAACAAGAAAAACACCTCGCTTTCGCATTTATAATATTAGTGTGGATAAAATTAGCGTAAATAATAACAACGTAAAGAAAAATATAGTTTTGTTTTTGTACCAACAGTTGTTAATGACACCCTTTTTTATACTTTTTAAGTTGGCAAACAAGCTTACAGTCCGCCTGATGGTTAGGGGTCACCGTAGCCTATGGACTCTTGCAACACCAGGGGCATACAACGGAACGAGGGATGTTTGCTCGAACCGTGTAATAAGTCCAGTACTGTATCTGCATAGTAATGTATGTTGTTGATGTCCAACATGTCATTGATATGCAGCAGAAACGTAGGAAGCAGCAAAGAGCCTTGCGGGACACCAGCATTAATGTTCATGCTATCAGAGCAATTACATCAATATAAATATAATCAACAAAATAATCAATTATGAATTGTATGCGTCTGGCGGACAATAAGCTAGCCACCCATTTGCAGAAACCCTCGGACACTCCCTAAGATGGCAATTTAGATACAAGACGCCGGTGCGGTGAATGCCTTCCCCTGAATCTCAATGGCTAGTGTGAGATACACTAGACGGACACTAGTTGATCGAAAGCCATATTAACGTTCACTGACCAGGTCGTGTTCTTTAAGGTATCTTAGAAGCCGTGTGTTGATCACACGCTCCATCACCTTGGAGAGGAGGTAGGTAATAGTGATAGGCCTATAATTCTATGGATCTGATCAACCGCCCCTTTTGGGCACCGGGTGCACATTCGCAGTCTTCCATGAAGACGGAAATTGCCTAGTGCGGTAGGAAAGCGCGAAGAGGCGCCTGAGTACAGGACATAACTCAGGAGTATGTATGTAGTATGTAGGTTTAAGGGGCGCCCCCTTACGATGATCACCAGCGCTCACCTACATTAGCTAACCAGCCAAAATAGTAAAACTCTACTAACGCCGCTTAGGATGGACATGGATTACACATAGTAATTACTGTATCTCTTGGCTAGTTCTCTAGTGGGCTATATTATTATAATGGCTGGTATAATCTTAGTTTCCACTTCTACTTTTATAAAAGATTTATCTTTACCTAGCTGATAAAGTCGTAGAAACAAGGTCCATCAATATATTCCGTCCTACTGAGGTGATTTCTTTCTACCATAAATTTCTAACCGGCGAAAGCGGGCCCGTCATTTGGATGTTTAAACATTAATTTAGATATTTTAAAACACAACCCAAAGGATTTCACAACGAACATACAATATTTTCACTGTAATTTCTAGTATAAAAGTATTTACTAATCAGTATAGTGTTACAATCTGGCTGTAGCTTAACCCCACGTAGTAGCGTTTAGTGACACAAGCGAAGACTATGATTTCCTCCTTTTTGGGCAGCGTTTCGACAATTTAAACGACGGCAATTGAATGTTCTGTATGTATGGGACGACGCATTTTTATCACCACTAACCCCTCTCTAACAACCTTCTCATCCCACATTTCAAACCCCTCCATCCTATTTTATATTCCGGACGGATGTCCGGCCTTAATTAATTTTAACAAAGAAAAAAGAATATCTTTTAAGTATAATTCTAGTTATGTTGGTTGGGGTACTATTATAGAGTCCTAGATTAATATAAACGGTCTAGATAAAACGGCCTAATTATCCTAAACTAATAGAATATTAATATTATGTTCTAAATGTTCGTAAAGTTTCAACAAACCCCGAGTAATTTCAAATAAACTAACACGTCATACCATTAAATACAGAATATGTGAAAACCAAGACAACTACCCTTTATTATTGTTAGAATATTTATTGTATGAGGCTACCCTAATAGTTGTTAAACGACTCACTTAGGTAAGTTTCGCAGGTGTTTTCAACATTATAAAACTCCCAATAAGCGCTTCAATTTCAATTACTTTATTTGCACAGAACATGTTTGGTACAAAGGTTTTAATAATGTATTAGTTACGATAAACATACATATTCCGCCACAATCGGCATGCAAAATTAATCATTTTACAAAAAAAAAAAGGATGACATTCTAAGTCTTAGAAGATAACATTAAAATTTATGTATTGATTCCTATTTATTATCCTATTTTTATTATTTACTACTATAAAATTCTTTATTTTTATATTTTACAATTAAAAATTTAGTTCGATATCACAATTACACAATTCGTCTTATGTCAAAATAATTCATTATAATAATATTTAATGTTGGTAATGTGAAACAATTACTAAAATAGTTATAATATTAAATACCAAAATACACAATTTGTTTGATGTCAAAATTATTAATTATAGTCTATTCCTAATTGTTTATTATATTATAATACTGTTTTATAATCATAATTACATAATATTCTCAATCTCTATAAAACCAATAAGGTCTTAAATACCTAGCTATTTTTTTTAAAGTAGTCATAAAATTCCTTTAGAGTGTAAAAATATTTCTCCAATAACATTTTTTTGAGGCACACCTTAAATTTGTCAATTTGTAGTTCTCTCATTTGCTTTGGAAATGTGTTATATACTTTAATACACATCATTTTCGAATTCTTTAAATAAAGAGAAGTATTACATCGCCCCGGAAACCTAGGCTTTGTCGGATCTCGAGAGAAAAGAGCTGTTCCGTGGTCATAGTAATTTTCTAACAGATTAGGATACTTTTTCACAAATAGTCCAATTTCAAAAACGTAAAGTCCTGTTAAGGTCAAAATATTTAATTTTTTAAATAGTGGTCTACATGATTCAAATGGGTTAGCAACGTAGATAGCTCTGATGCATTTCTTTTGTACTATAAACACTTTATTTATATCGGTAGAGTTTCCCCAGAGTAAAAGACCATATCTGAGAACTGAAGCAACATACCCGTGGTAAGCAGTGAGAACAGCTGCCCTACAGACTGTGTTATATAAGCTTCTTAGTGCATAAACAAATCTGCTTAATTTTTTACAAGTATTGTTTACATGTTCTTTCCAGTTACAGTGTTGATCAAGTGATAAGCCCAAAAAGTTTATTTCAGTCACCTTTTGAATTTTTTGACCAAGACCGGCTATATTTAGGTTTGGCGTCCGCCTTTTTAAGTGGAAAGTTGCATGTATTTAGTTTTTGTTAAGTTAGCACATAAGTTATTTGTGTCTAACCATTGCAAAGTTGAGTTTATGGTAGAGTTTATGTTTATTTCGTAATTTGTGTTTTTTTCATCATGTATTACAATTGATATGTCATCTGCGAATAATGTGCAAGGATATTTTGTTATAGACGGAAGGTCATTTATATATATTAGGAACAGCAAAGGCCCCAATATACTACCCTGGGGCACACCTGGGCTTTTTAATTTTCCTGTGGTTTCTTTCAGCTTAGCAGTACTTGTAAACGATTTTACACTGTCTAAAAAATAATTATTAAATGCAGTTGCGATTTCGCTTGGTTCGTGTATCGTTTTTTCGTTTACCTTTACTGACTTAACACCTTCTTGGATCTCTATGTTTTCAGACTTGTTCTTTATTACAATCACGTTGCTCTGCATTTGTTTTTTGCCTTAGAAATGTATTTATTATTAGTGTTTATTTTAGAGAAATTAATGCAACTTTTTAAAATTTTATCATAGTTTTTGTATGTAGATTTGTGGCTTACACTTTTTTGTTTGTAGTAGGCATGTCTAAGGTGTCTTTTGGTAAGGCAAGATTTTTTTTTCCTCGTGTAATCCATTTTGGTGCATACGAGTTGCGTTTTTGTTTTTGTATAGGAAAACAAAGATTGTAGAATAGGCAAAATCGTCGTGAAATTTATCAAATGCCGAGTTTATATCCTGATCACTAATCACATGCGACCATGATAAACTTGATAAACATTGTTGAAATTTATGTACATTTTCTTGGCAGAAATTTCTCTTAAAAGTATATAAATGGCTAGGTGTAGTTTTTATCCCTAGCTTCTTGGAGCTTAAAGTTTGTCCTGTATTGTGGTCAGAGAGCTGAAGGCTATGGGTTTCTCCGATTGCCATTGCCATGTTACTAGCGATGTGGTCAATGCAAGAGTTTTGTCTCGTCGGTACATTGATGTGTGAATTCAAGTTATAATTCAAAAATATATTTTGTAATTCAGATGATGGTTTGTTTTGTTTTAGCGTATCAATGTTGAGATCACCAGCTATTATTATTGAATAATTTTTCTTTATCGTAATTCTATAGAGTAGTTTTTCAAGTTTATAAAAAAAATCTGAAATATTGGAATTGGGTGTTCTATACAAACAGATGACTATGGTTTGTAACTCAGGTAATTCAAGACCACAACATTCGAATGTTTTTTCTTACGCTGAATTTCTGCAAATTGGTATTATTTTAAATTCAATATTTTTTCGCAGTAAAATACAGACACCTCCACGCCTTTCATTTACTCTGGAATAATAACAAGCTAATTTAAATACTTTAAGGTGTATTTTTACTTCATCACCAGCTCTAACAAAAGTTTCGGAGAAGTACAGTATGTTGAGGAATTTATTTTTTCCAGTAAATTCATTTATACATACTTCCAAAATAGGGATTTTATTCAGAAGACCTGCTATGTTTTGGTGAAATAATGTTATAATTTCATCATGGGTTACGAAAAAAAATTGTTTTGTCCAAAATATCAGCTGATCGCTCCACATAATCACAGGTAGGTTTTCTTACTATAGAAAAATAATCAAGTATGGTCTTTTGTCTAAAACACGTATGAATATCTATTTTTGTTTTAAAAGAGCTTATATTTTTTAAATTTTTATTCTTATAATCTTCATAATAAGAGAGTCAATAACCAAATTAATTTTCCTACTTAATTTCCACAAATAATTATTGTTGCTCAAGTTACCCTTATAAAATTCTATAAATTTACAATTAGGATTATTAAAACAAAAGGTTTTTAACATGTTATTTAGCTTACATTCGTTCAGTTACTTATTAAAATTGATACTAATTATTATAATTTTTATATTTTTTAGACATTTTGCTGCAGCAGACAATTCTATAAAAAGTTTTGTTGGATTTCTGTCGTTTTCACCGACACATAATATTAGGTACTTATTTTTAGAGTTTTCGTCAATCTTATAACACTCACTCAGAATTTCTTCACTTTTGGCAAAAGGTTTCACCACCGCCGATATATCATAATTTTCGTATTCGGTGTTGTGCCTCGAGTGAATCAGTTGTGATGCAAGACCACAGCACTGTTGTCCACCAAAGATATTTATTTTTCGTTTGCAAGTATTTTTTACAGCAATGATACAGTCAGTGCCCTCTAGCAGTGACGAGCTAATATTTATAATTTGTTGACTATTAGCGCCATCTTTTGCTGAGTAGTTTTGATTTTCTGAAAGGTTCAAATCAATGACACTTAAATTTTCCACTGCTAAGTTACTGAAGTTATTATCTGTCGATAGGTCTAGCCATTTTTTTGTATTGTATTAATTTTTTATTTTCCTTTTTCTAACAGACCTTTTTTTATTTGTACTCTTGAGTGGTTCACTACATATTTTTTTATTGCTTGATTTTATTATTTTGAGCTTCGATTTGCTTTATGAAGTTTCTGTTTTCGCAGGACAGGTTTTCTATCTCTGCATGAGCACTCTCAAGCTCAGTTCTTAGAATTTTTATTTGCTCTTTAAGTTCTTCTATATCACTATCATAACCCGTCGATAGATCTGGCTAACTATGACTCATGAAGTCTTATTGTGTAGACGTGAATGATAGTTCCAAGGACTCATTTACTAACGTTTTGTGGCGTCGCTTATTTATATTATCCGTTTCCATTTTGACAGTATTATTAGAAACTTTAAAAACAAAAAGTGTTTGTTCTGACTGAAATTGAACTCACGCAATCAGTGTCAATAGTCTAATGTATACCACTAGGCCAGATCGCACTTTATTAATGACTTGAAATTAATGTATGTATGCCAGGTACATTTAAAATAACATTGACCCGTGTTGAAACAGCTGTTAACCTTGATTATGTCACTGGGCGTTCACGTTGCACTTATTTCAATCTGTCAACGGACGTTTGATAACATTTTTTGTCTTTAAATATCACATTATTCGTTTATTTTTTTAAAGTTATTTAGTAAGCACTGAAGTCCGAGTTAAGGAGGAATAAGTTATTTTTTACTTTATATCAACACCCATTACACATACTATTTTGACAGTTATTACTTGGTCACATCACATATTTATCTGTAAAATTGGTTGACTTACACTAATTATTTTCACTGAATAACAGTTACACTTAATTTTAGTTTTTTATGGTAATTGTGTAGATATTTATATTTTTAATGTATTATAAACACAGAGCTGATATTTACGCGACAACAGCGCCGCCGTTTCGAAGAAACTTCCACTTTCGTCTTTTACGTTCAAACAAACAATCCACCAATCAACGCTTTTAGAACATTCTCCAATCAACTTTAGTTCCAATCATAGTTAGCTTTAAACCATTCATTCTCGCGCCACAGGTTCAAAATTTTATGTAACTTTATTTTGTCTGAGTCCGAATTCATAAATCGGAAGTTAGATTACTACCTACATTTAACAATTAATTTTGTGTTGATGTTTATATTTCGTTAGTTCATAACTTAATATTTTACATTTTAGTCATTTGTACTTATATTTTGTAAGCTTTAATATTATAATTTTGTACCTTTCATAAAATAAATCATAACTTCTCATCTAATGTATAATATTACTGAACTTGAATATTTGAACACGCCATTCTAATTTAAAGATGCATTTTGCTATAGGTAGTACGTTCACTGAGAACTGTTTACTAATGAAAATATTCGCGCTAAAACTTGAATAAAAACAAACATTGTATTACAAAAATGTTAAGGCATAATTATGGTATCGTCACAAGCATACTGTTGTTACTGTTTTTTCTTTCCATCAACGTCCACCATTTTTTTTTAAAACTTGTCACTCTCAACTTTTGCGACCATTTTTTTCACAGCTGACTACGAATTGCGCTGTCTTGTTCTCTATGTCTATGGCGCAAACAAACTCTGGTGGTTAAGGACTATGGTACTACTTAGACTCCATCCTGCCTCGTGTGTCAAAATAAGTTTATTTATGTACTATTAAATTTTATATTCGCTATGTAATAATAATATTTATATTTATTGACCAGCTGAAGAAGTAAGTTAATAAGTTGTTTTTAGGGTTCCGTACCCTAGGGTAATAAGCGGAACCCTATTACTAAGTCTCCGCTGTCCGTCTGTCACCAGGCTGTATCTCATGAACCGTGATAGCTACACTGTTAAAATTTTCACAGAAGATGTATTTCTTTTGCCGCTATAACATCAAATACTAAAAAACAGAATAAAATAAATATTTAAGGGGGTCCGACACAACAAACGTCATTTTTTTGCTCGATATTGATAACGGCAACAGGTAGACGCTTAAAATATTCACAGAATATTTAGATATATAGTCACTTTAAAAGTAAATAATAAAATTAAAATAAAACAAATATTTAAGGGGAGCTCCCATACAACAAACGTGATTTTTTTGCCGTTTTTATAGATAATGGTACGGAACCCTTCGTGCGCGAGTCCGACTCGCACTTGGCGGATTATTTGAAGTTAGTCTTAACTAGAAGCAATCCACACTATCAAGGCAAACAGATGTGATGCATTTGTCTATCTGCAGTACCTATCAGGTTTACCCTGTATTCATATTTTTAACATTTGAACCCGTACTCGTTTAAGGCCTACTTCCCTATAACTAACGTAATATCGTTTGCACATTCAAAACACGTGTATGCTTTTACACAGTTATTATATTAATACAGAAGCATTTACTTAAATAGGAACAAACCTAACAAACTAAAACCTTTTTTTATATTAAAAACAAATAATGTAAAATTAGACACGTAAGCTTGAAAATTTATAGCTTATTGTGTTTGGCTTACATGTATAGGGTATAGGATGTTTTTAAAGTTTTTTTGCCAAATAATCCTTTCAATAATTATTCTTTATTGCACACATTAGATATAACAAAATAAGAAAAAAAAACAAAAACACATACAATATGTACAGTCATTTGCTAAAGTGCATGCATAGTGTAAAGGTTAAAATTGCGTGAAGCCATTCTGTGAATCTCGCACTCAAACATTAACATTATCAGAACTGTCAATAATATTAACCTTAAATCGACAAAATTAGGTTGAGTTTTCTTTATACTAACCAGTTTATTTAAACCGTTTGTTCTATCTTTTGGTTTCTTAACCTAACAAATTAATTAGATGTAAACTGCAGTGTTGTTCTACATACGTATTGTTTATTCCACATTAAATGATACCTGACCGGTGGTGTAGTGGTAGTGTAGGTAGGCGCTGCGACTTAATCCAGCGAGCGTATGGTTCAAATCACGCTTTTTCCGTATTGAGTATATTTGTTAGGAATAACTTTTTTTTATGTTTTGACATCTAGTTCTCTCTGAAAATGACCAGGTATGAGAACTTTTTGTTTTGTTTGCAAGAATTAAAACACATACAATCAAATAAAAATGGTTTTTATTAAAATTTTATAAATCATAAATAATGTTTTTGATAAATGTCTCTTTTCTATATATATATTTCCTATGGTTTTAGCTTAAGTATTCGTTTTTATAATGAAAAGAAAATTGAAACTTAACCATAAGAATAAAAAAAATACAAGTCACTCATTCATTTGGTTCAAAAAGAAAAAAGTAAAAAAAATTTGTTATGTCTTGAATATATTGAAATGTAAAATAATATCTGTAAGAAAAATAGTACTTTATTTTTAGGGTTCCGTACCCAAAGCATAATTAGCGGAACCTTTCTGTTGCCGCTGTAACAACAAATACTAAAAAATAGAATAGAACAAAAATTTAAGGGGGGTTCCGATACAAAAAACGTGATTTTTTTGCCGTTTTTATAGATAACGGTACGGAACTATTCGCGCGAGTCCAAATCGCACTTGGCCGATTTTTTAGTATTTAATATAACCTCCATTATTTTTAATCACAGCAAGCAAGCGCCGCCGCATAGATCCGACTATATTAGAACAGATATCTGTTCCTCTAACATTATTCCAAATTTCTAAACAGTGAGCCTCTAATGACTCTGTAGTTCTTTCATTTCGCATGTCCCATCTTTGCACCATCAAACCCCATAGGTTTTCTATGGGATTTAAATCTGGTGATTTTGCAGGCCAAGGAATAACATTAAGGTCCGGGTGTTGAGTAAACCAATCCTGCACTATATGCGCTCGATGCAGTTATCATGCATAAACTGTATTTGTGGCATATCAGCTAATGGAAAAACACACCACGCTGTTGGCAACATGATCTCGTCTAACACTTCCACATAATGTGAAGCTCTAGCGCGCCCTGCTATCGAGATTAATTCACCAGGACCAGCCGCAGTCATCCACCCCCACATATTTAGTGATATCCGTCCAGATTCCATATTTGGGACAACATTGTGTTCTGCATAACGAGTTCCATTTCTGCGCCACAAATGAAGCCTCCCGTTTTCAGATGATACGAACGACTTCTCATCGGTGAATAATGTGTACTCCCAGTCGAAATCTAAATACTCCCTTGCAAACAACAATCTTTTTTGTTTATATTAGTATTAGTTAAACATGGTTTTTTAGCTGGCTTTCTATGATGCAATCCTCCAATATGCAGAGCTCGACGAATTGTGTGTGAAGATGTGTGAAACATGTGTCCAAACTCAGCAGTCGGTATGAAAGAAACCATTGTTGTCTTATTTTTTCACCACGAATCTTCTTTGAGTCGCATCAATGTGCCGCGGGCGTCCACTTCGAGTTCGAGTTGATAAACTCCCCTCCTCCTGATTGCGCGAGACCCAACGCTTTACGGTAATCCACTAAAATCTAAATATCCAGATTAAAATAAACATTTTTCAAACTACTGATATTATATTTTAATTTTTTTTAGAAATTTACTTACAAAAAAGTTTGGTATTAAAAAATCATGATATAACATTAACATCAAATAAAATACTTACGGTAAAACCAGTCTCATTGCAAATTTGAGATATATTGTAACCCATATTATGTAGTTCTATAATACGTATCCTCTCTTGAATATTAATATTGGCCTGAATATTATTTTTAGCAAGGATATTTAATAAAAACACAAAACAACCTTATCAACACAACCACCTTCAGTAACATATCCACAACGACAAAATGGCTACGACCTAAGTAATTAGCGCATCTAACTTAATAGCTAAATGAAAACACCAAACAAACTTGTCAGCACATACCCCCAGAACCAGGCAACGAACGAGAAACATTTAATGTCGAGCTACGTAGAACTTAATAGCTATTAGAAAATTGGTCTAAGCTGATTAACTAAACTAAATATTCATAATTCGAAAATGTAAAAAAAAAATGTACCTACCGCACGGAGTGGTGAACGGACGTGTCTTTCGTGCTTTGCGATTTTTATTTTTTACGCATTCAAATCGATTTTACGTACAGTCAAATCTGCACCTTATTGTGCGTCAGATAAAGTGCAATCAATGGTCAAGTGACATTCGACAGTGTTTTAGACATTGTGTTTTAAATAAAAAATTTACGAGACAAGCATTTTTTCATCTAAATATGAGTGTTCAAAGATCTCCACCCATGGATAAAGCTGGATTTAGTGGTTCCCTAACAGATTTATCGAACTGCGAGCCTAATACCGAGTTTTTGCAAAACACTACCGCCAGGGGATTGAAAAGAAAACAGCCGGATGACTCATTAAAAGGTGAAATGACAGAATTAAGGAAGGATATGAAGGATATGATGGCACTACTTACTGATTTACGAAAATCCCAAGATGAAAACATAAAAAAGGGTTTGTGATGAAGTTTCTTCAATAAAGGAGCAGTTTAACCTATTAAAATCGACAACAGAGAATCTGTCTCGAGATCAGCTATCCTTAAAAGACACAATAACTGCAATTCACACTTCACAGCTCAACACGGCGGCTTCAATTAGCGATCTACAATCCTCGATTGAAATCTCATCAAACTGCCTTACAAAAGCGAGTTGACAAAACAGAAGAAAATTGCAAACACCATACAAGCCAGCTAGCACAATCACAGTCTAAAATCGACAGTATTACTTTAGAGAATAGAAAGCAGCAACAATGGGCCCGCCAACTAAACATAGAATTAGTTGGTCTGCCAGAAAACAAACGGGATGATCTGATTAGCATTATGTTGCAACTCGCCGATAAAATAGGAATTTCTGTAAGCAGGGAGGAAATCGTCAACGGTACAAGGGTGCAAGCAATGAATCCTGAGAAAGGACGCCCCCGGAACATCATAATAAAGTTAAAAACACGTATTTCTAAGGACTACACAACAAACAGGCTACAAAAAACATCTAGGACTTACTACAACAGACTTGGGATTAACAGGTGATCCTAAGAAAATATTTTTTGAACGAACACCTCACTCCTGAAAACAAACAACTGTTCAAAAAGTGTCGCACAAGGGCTGCTGAACTGGGCTACAAGTATGTATGGACAAAAAACTGCAAAATTTACTTATAGATTCAGATCTTGCCTTAAAAAAATTAAAGTAATATTTATTTTTCTATTACATTTACATATACTAATACATAACACTATGCAATGGTTACACAAACAACTATTACTCATTTTTCATTTTTTAAATAACACAGCAGCTGTTTCTAAAATGCTAAACTCATTCACTCTCAAAAACATCCCTACAAACCTACACTTCTACATATATTCAGTACACACATACATTATTATGAAAACGCAAATCAATATAATTTACCTCACCATAACAAATCATAAAATTTGCAAATTTTTGAATTTTGAACCCGCAAAATATAAAAGACATACCTATACCAATAATTAAATTATTACTACTGCATTTACTTAAAATTACTACACAATTTAGTCTCAGCTTTACCGTACCTATATTATAAAATTAAATTACTTCATGTTTTATTATAATACATAACCCAAATAACACATAGCATATATATTATGCATATGACAATATTACAAAAATACATGTTTTGTCTACGCTGTATAGCGGCTAACAATAAAATTCGATTCTAAACCTATTTCAGTCTATTACCAAAATGTACGGGGACTACGCACAAAGCTAAATAAATTACACCTAGAAATATTACATAATAACTATGACATAATCATAATAACAGAGAGCTGGTTATATGACGGTATCTCCGATGCAGAAATATGCGATAACAGTTATGTAGTGTACCGCCAGGATCGCGTTTTAACGAAAACCGGTAAGTCTAGGGGTGGAGGTGTTGCGATCTTAGCTCGACGCACACTTTGTTCGACTATCGATGACTCATGGCAAACGCCATGCGTACAAAGCGAGATACTGTGGGTTACGATTCCGTGTCAAGCAATTACCGCCAACCGTTTACACGCGTCATCACACCACTCCACTTCGCTCGACCACAACCTACATATTATAGCTACATATATTCCAGGTAAGGCGTCGAAACAGAAATGGATGATATGCACGCTCGAGATATCAAATCATTTTTAAATTCTATTTCAAACAGTATGAATTCGCACGATTATTATGTTATTGCCGGTGATTTCAACCTGTTTAATATTCATTGGGATACAGATGGACTCAGTTTTCTGAAAGTAGGTTCTTTAGAACTACAAAACGTAGGTGAACAATTTATCAACGAACTTGCTTTATTTAATTTGCGACAATATTGCTATCACAAAAAATGTTGTCACAACACGTTGGATTTAATTTTCTGTAACATCGACACAGAGGTTCTGGTATGCGATTATCCATTGACAATAGTCGATGCATTTCACCCTCCGCTAACTTTTGATTTGAACATTACCATCCCTCTACTCGAGAGCTCACCAACTAAGAGGTTTATTTTTCAACGTGCTGATTTTGCCGAATTAAATAAATATTAAATATTTACCGACAGGGCAATTAATTTGCATACAAGCAACTATATATTTGTATAGATAAATATGTACTAACTTCTACAAGTCAAATCAAAAATAGGCCCCCCTGGTACAGCAAACCACAAAAAAAATGAAAAAGCTAAAGCACATAAAAACTGGAAAAAATTTGGCAATATAGCTGATTGCAAAATATTCTCTTTACTGCGCAAGCGTGCTGCTACTCACCACAAAGAATGCTATGATAAATACATAGCTACTACTCAACAGGCTATTTTGAATAATCCTAAACACTTCTGGATTTACATTAAATCAAAGGGCGGTCATACCTCCACATATCCCAATAAAATATCATAGAATAATAATTCATATTACGGGGGTCCTGCTATAGCTGACGCTTTTAATAATTTTTTCAAAAGTGTTTTCTCCCCATCCGCCGCAGCAAACCCTAACGTTGAACTTTCTCTCCCACCCGACAACAATATCAGAGAGATTTCTCACCTCCAAATATCTGAGAATGAAGTCTTAAAAGCACTCAAGCAAGTTGATGTCAAAAAAGGGCCTGGTAGTGATAAAATACCTCCAATTGCCGCTTGTGCTAACTCCTTAGCATATCCTTTATATATTATATTTAATAGATCTCTTTAAGAAGGCCATTTTCCAAAAGTGTGGAAAGAAGCACACATAGTTCCAATATTTAAAAAAGGCTTACGTGTTAAGGCTGAAAATTATCGAGGTATTTCCATTCTTAACCAATTCGCGAAAATTTTCGAAAAATTCGTTTTTAATTATATTTATCCTACGACACATTACGGCATACCAGAAGCTCAACACGGATTTATTAAAGGTAGATCCACTATCAGCAATTTATCACAGTTTATAACAGAAGTTCTTTACAATATAGATGGTGGCGGCCAGGTTGACGTGATCTACACAGATTTTGAAAAAGCTTTTGATCGTGTGGCTCACGTCATCTTGTTGCGGAAACTAGAGATACTTGGGATTCATGGAGACCTTCTCCGGTGGATTGAATCGTACTTAAGAAATCGATGCCAGGCCGTAGTTGTTGGTGGATATCGTTCTGATTTTGCTGAAGTTACGTCGGGGGTACCTCAGGGATCCCATCTTGGGCCTCTTCTCTATAATGCTTACCTTTACAATATTTTCACATGTTTTAAACACTCTTCATTTATGCTATATGCAGATGATAAAAAGATCTTTCTTAAAATAAATAGTATTTATGACTGTTACAAACTACAAAATGACTTAGGAAGATTAAGCTTATACTATCACTTAAACTGTATTAATGTTAAAAAATGTCAAAGTATAACATTCACACGTAAAAACAAACCTGTTAATTTTGCATATAGTATGAACGGAGCTATTATCGATAAGGTGGACATTATCAGAGATTTAGGATTAATTCTTGGCACAAAACTCACGTTTAGCAATCATATCGATTCAATCACAAATAAGGCATACAAAAACCTAGGCTTTGTGTTGCGTACATGCCAACCTTTCAATAACTTATCATGCATTAACCAATTGTACTATGCTTATGTACGCAGCACTTTAGAATTTGGTTGTAACGTGTGGTGTCCACAATACCAAGTTTATATCGATAAGATTGAACGATTGCAAAAGAAATTTTTTAAATTTTTAGATTTCAAATGTACATCTTGACACTTACAATGACAGGTGTGTACACCACAAATTGCTACCATTATCTGATCGAAGGAAATTAATGGATCATTTACTACTTTATGACCTTATTCACGGTCGTATTGACAACTCAAACTTACTTGCTCAAATCAAATTTTCTACACCCACCCATCGTACAAGACACAAAACTATTCTCTGCTACTTATAGTCATACTAATTATGCGCGCAACTCTCCAATAAATCGTTTTTTTTCTACGCATAACCAGGAATTTTCGGACATAGATCTATTCATCTATAGCAAACAATCATTTAAAAGGCGAGTCTCAGATAAACTTTATTATAATATTAAATATAGTAGTTCTGAATAACACACACACATACTGTGCACATAGATATATAGCTCATTACCAACACACAAACACACTCTCTCTCACACACACACACCCATTCAAATACATAGGTATATTTACACAACCTTATACCGACCAATACAAATAGGAAATTTTACTTCTCTAAACATATATATATATATTTATATATAAATTTATATATTCTACTTTTGTCTACCTCCACTATCTACGTTAAATCTTATTTTATTATTTTTTACAACTCTTTCATTGAAATGTAATATAACTCATTATATATTTTATTAAATGTAGGCAAAAAATCTAGAAAGTAATTTAACTGTAAATTTATCTCATCACTGTAACCACTCTATATAATGTATAATTAATCTAGGGAAACCTATAATTGGCCTGTGTTAAAAAAAATTTTCAATATTTTATATTCATATGTAACAGCTGTTGGTTTTCTTATTAAAATAAAATAATAATAAAAAAAAGTAACAAAAACAAAAAGAAAGGCATAAGGTGAGATTCGAATCCACAAGCACTGAGTACACGTATTAAGAACTGATACGTCTATCCACTAGGCTACGGATACGATAATTTTCTTAGTGAAATTATAATATACAATTTTAAATGAAACTAATATTACTTTATTTCTTTAAGTGTGTGAGTGACTACGCCTCGCTGCCATTCTATTTTGTTTTGAAACTCTATATGCAGTTCTGCAACTGACCGTACAATAGGCGGTCTTATCGATGCATAGCCTTGTCTATGCCAGACAAAGGATAATCTCATCATAAGCGTAGGTTTTTTATTGATTTACACACTCATTCAATGTAATATTAAAATTGAGTACCTACCTTTACAGTTATATAATAACTGATAAATCTTTACCCATAGATACCTATTGACTCCCTTTCATGATTACGTATCTGACATGTAAAATTGACACTGTGCACATAAAATTCTTAAAAAAAAATAATTGCGGTTTTTATGCTCTTTAATGTGCAGGCTAAAAAAAATATTTTTAAGACCCTCGAGTTGTGTATCAAAATAAATGGCTTTCAAAGGCGAGTACAAATATATATAACACTTATAACAAAATAGTCAAGTGCGGGTAAAAAAATTGGAAAAAATAACACTAAAAAAAATTAAATAAATAAAACAATAAGAACTAAAAAGAAATTTAAACATATCAAATATTTAACTATAAGCAGGAGGGACTCATGTCAATGCAAGTTCAAATACCTACTGTACAGATTGCTTACACTATACCAAGTAGTTACCTTTAAATGAGTTCCGAATGCGTATAGTTAAATATTTGGTATGGTTTAATATCTGTTTAATAATTACTGTTTTTGTAGTCAGGTTTTTTATTTATTTATTATTTTTCTACAAGCATTTATTACATCAGAGTTTAGTACTAATATTCTTTTTTTCGTCATTAACACTAAGTTCTGGTACAAAAGTATTACTTAAAGGACTTGTGACAGTTTCCCTTTTTTCTTCTGCATCAAACGCTACATTCCTTGGACTCTTTTGTTCTTTCTTATGTTGTATGTAGAAATACCTAAAATAAAAGCAACAATCAATATATACCTAAGGGTTCATTGCTACCAAGGTAAAACCGATACATATTTATTTTATAAAGACTGTATTAGGTACTTTTAATGTCTATAACTATAACCATTTCGCTACTCAAAATACATTTAATGCCACATTTTGTTGACTTTGTATATTCAATAATTCATTGAAATTTTATAAAACTCTACTTTTCGGTATGCCTTTTGAGTTTTTTGCAAATCAATCAATATATGAAGCATTTTGAACAGCAAAATGCTTGTTAGACGGTCCTCTTTAAGGGCACACACCTCTCCTCGAAGAAGGCAGATTAGGCCATAGTTCACCGCGCTGGCCGAGTGTGCATTGGCGGACGTTTATCGAGTTAATTAATGCCTACTCGACTGTCGGACTTTTAAGGCCCTTGACTTGGCTTAACAACCAGACCAGGATCGACCGCTTAACGCACACTCAGAATCACGGAGAAACTCACGAAAACGTGCTTCTAGGCAGTCACTGACCGCGCTTGACGTTGCTCAACTTTGCCTTAGTCAAAGGCAAATGTGACCGGGTCACGTGGTTTCGAAAATGCTATAAGTCACATTCACAACACTACTACTCACATTGGAATTAAAGAAGCTGTTATGGTAAGGGCCGCAGTAGCAAGATATACGGCTCCAGCAAACACGTGCAGGGTTTTCATGTAGAGCCAGGAGTAGAGTGGATTGAAGGCAAGCGCTGACATTATTTGCGTAAGGGAAAACAGAGAGTTTACCTTTGCTGTGAAAGACAAAAAAAATATGTCAGTTTGCTCGGTTTTTAAATCGATTTCACTATTCTATTGCAATATTCAAAATGGAAAAAGCAATAACATACCTCTAAGCATTCTTTAAATAGAAAATACCTTTTTTTAGATATCTGTGAAAATATTGCTTAAAAATAAATCCCGACCCTCTTGTTTTCCTAAGCTATCGTTCAATATAAATGATATTTTTCTCAGAAAAAAAAGGAATAGAGAATAGACTGCGCAATGAGGGCCCTCTATGGTATTTGAATTTCTGAAAGCTGGACAAACTGAAATAAGTAAGTCAAGTAACACCATAAATTATTTTTATATTTTCCAGTACAAAGTATGTCCTTCTCTATCTCTTCAACTATTTTTTGTTGTGCCAAAAGTTTGGCTCAATTGGATGCTCCATTGCGACGTCAATAGAATAGAATTAATAAAAAGGTGCAAATAATATATTACCCTACGCGACCCTAGTGGCTTAGCTGCTTTTGCCACCACCTTTATTTTTCTTAAAACTGTTCTATAATTAAATAAAAATAATTAAAATGTTTCTTAAAGTGAATTCGACCATCATTTTAAAAACAAACTGCATTACACTAAATTCCAATCTAAATATCTCTAATATAAGAAATATTAAAGATATTTATTTAGTGCACCAAAGTTTAAGATCATGTGTACCTCTCACGTTTTAGTGTTTATACTTTCAAATACTTACCATCACTTACAATTTGTATAACTTACCAGTTTCTTGTTTATCCACCGATTTAGAAATAATTGAACGAAGTGATGTGAATGTAGTAGCATTGAGGACTTCAACAAGGGGCACTAAAATAAATACAATATATATTTCAGTTTTATTTTTATTTCAAACCAATTAGGAAAAAATCAGTCAATTACAATAACAAGAATGTATTCGGTGGTTCGGCTCCTAGTTCAAACAGTGTGTCCCTTAAATAGTGTCTTCACTCGGGACCCAAATTCCACCGGGATATTTATGACATCCTGACCAATTTTTGGAGACATCAGGTAGTCGCTGATTTCCGCATGATGTTCCGTCAGACGGTGATCAATACGGAAGTTCGCATGTACCAATTGTTTCTCTGGCGAGAAGATCTTGCGTTACCTATCACCGTCTTTGAGTTGAACACCAATACTTTTGTTCCAGTCCGTTCATCTTGGGAACGTGTTCACCTACCTTGCGCTGCTTCTATTTTGTCCAGTGATGTCTAGCCCCTACGATTGAAGAGGAACTTTTTCTCCGCGATGAGCTAATTAGAATCCTCCATGCCGGTGGTTATGAGCTTCGGAAATAGATATCCAACTCTTCTGATCTCCTCGATGGTCTCACCGAGGAGTTCTAACAGGATCCTTTTGGAATGGAACAGGATTCAGTTGCAATTCTTAAAGTACAATATTAACCGATTACGGATTGTTTCTCCTTTTAGGTAGAAGCTCTTTCAGCTCCCAAGACCTGGACTAAGTGCACTGTGTTGTCTACCATAGCCCAGCTCTTTGACTCTTGCGCTTGTTTGGCTTCTGTTGTTTTTTGGGCCACCTGTCATTTACACAAGCTGTGGCTGGAGGGAACCTTCTGGGATACTCCGCTTTAGAGTGATCTGTTGACATCCTGGATCCGTTATGTCTTGTTCATTCAGGATCTTTCTGATGTGCGTATTCTTAGGTGCTTTTAAACCCCGTATCAATCCAGTGTGACACTTCACGGCTTCTGTGACGATTCTTAGGCTGGCTATGTGGCTGTGATTTATCTTCGTGCCGTCCAGCCCGATGGTTCAGTCTTTCTCAATTTGATCAGGGCCAAAACTAAGGTCGCCCCCATTCACACCCGTCTTACAATTCCAAAGATGATAATTGTCCGGTGCTACTCTTTTGAGCCAATTCCTCAAACACTGGGTCTCCACCTTTTGGGCCAATCTGTACTTATTTCCCACGTTTACGCTTGAACTGATAGCCAAATTGTGCTCGCCTGGCTTAAAGCTTCCGTCCATTCATTAGAGACTTTTGTGACGTCTAGAGTTTCAAGTGCAATCACATCCCAGGGGAATTGAATGCAGCCGACATTGCTTTCCGTGGATGTATGGCTTCTGTTTTGGTCAAGCATCTACTTTGGTGGGGACCTGAATGGCATTTTGGACCAGAGTCAGGGTGGCCTTCTTCTAGTCTGGAGTTAGTGGACCCCCTTCCAGGTTAACGAGTCCTGATGGCAAAGATTGACCCTCCACTTCGTTCAGATTCATGTTTGACTAGGGACAGCCCTCCTCAAAAATTGGTCGGAGTGATTGGCTGGATTTACCGATTTGTCAACAACGCCCGTCGATCTCCGGTTCGCAATTCTGACCTGGTCTTATAGCCATCAGAACGTGAACAAGCGCTCCATATCTTAGTGCGAAATGTGCAACGAGAGCACTATGGGACTTTGATAGGGTATCTCGAAGTTGGTCGCTCCAAGATCAAAGCAGCTTTGGCCAGACTTAACCCATTTCTCGACAATCGTGGACTCATTCGTGTAGATGGCCAATTACGTCATGGAAACTTGCCTTACGGAGCTCGGCATCCGCTAGTTTTGCCTAAAGATAGCCTGTTCACGTTGCTGTTGATCCAGGATCTCCATTTTGGGAAACTCTTATGCTTTTTTCTTATGCTTGAGTTTTGGATTTTCTTGGCTCAAAGGTTATTAGGAGTGTGCTCTTTAAGTGCATACCCTGTTTTAAGCTCAAGAGAACATCGACTCAACCACAAATGGGCGATTTGCCTCCCGATCGAGTAAACCCCGCTCGCGTCTTTTCTAATGTTGGAACAAATTTTGCAAGTCTCTTTAAAAATTAAGACCTTGGGCAACCCCAAGGTGGTCAATGCATACTTGTGCGTGTTTGTATGTCTTGTTACAAAGGTCGTTCACCTTGAGCTAGTCTCCTCTTTCTCCATGGATGCTATTAATGCCTGGCTTTCTCGCTTAGTTAGCAGCCGTGGATTGCCAAATATTATCCGTTCGGATTGCGGCATCAACTTTAAGGGTGCTTATCGGTTTTACGAGAAATCAACCAGTTGTTTGTTGTGTTGGGTTTAGCTTGTACCTCGCTCTGAGACAAAACAAACCTGAATAATGTTATTTCATATTATTTCAATACTTAAATTAGTTAATTGACTTCTTGCGGAAATCTTTGTATTTTACTTTAAACAATTACAGATATTGTTTGGGAAGTTTTCTATAGGTATTTTTGTCTGCCATCATCTATTTCAAAAACATTTATCATTTCAATTATCTCTTTGACTAATTTTTAAAATGGGATACGTTGAACATAAATATTTTCTGAATTTATTTTTTCTGGCAACAATATTAACCAATTATAAAAATTTCTATGAAATTTCTCATTTTAATTGTAGGATATACTTACCCAGATACATTTCAGTGTCAGTTCCAATGAAAGCTTTCCAAATAGCGCCACAAAATTGACTGCCAATAGATATTAGACAAAGTAACGAGTCATGAATCTGAAATCTTCGACTTAATATGGCAATTGAAAAAATGGCTCCTGAAATAAAAAAAAAAACAATTAATAACTAATATCAAAAATTGTTGTTGTTGTTCATAGGATGCGAGAGAAATTCCAAATTTTAAATGTTTTACACAGATCAGTGAAATATGTTAAACAGGTTATACTGTTATGATTCCTAAATGGGGAATGTAAAAACCGTTGCCAAGTAAAAACGTGTTTTCTTTTTCAGGTTCGGTTAGTCAAACCAGTTTTATCATATATATGTATTTGGCCACACAAAAACTTTAACCTGTGTTTAGGGCTAAGTAGTATATTAATCCTTGTTAGGAAAATAACGCTTAGAAAATATTAATTTCAGTCGTAAAGCGTTTAATAATAGAAATATCTTTTTTTTAGGAAAGTAAACTTTATAAAGAACCGCATTTGCCGCACTAGGCTAGCATGGTGGACTATAAACTTAGTCTTTTTCCTACAAGAAGAAGCCTGCCCAGTGCGTCTACAATTGTAAGACACGCCCTTTAAACACCACAACGTATAGGGTAGTGCGTGTCAGAAAACAAAACCCATGCGAATGTTACTCATAGAGTCATACAAGACCTGAGAGTGCTCATGAAGTACAGCGCGCGCGAGCACCGAGATTATGTAGTCTATCCACTACGTACCTACAATGGCTGATGCAACAATTTGATTCCGTTTGGATTGAGCACTGCGAATATCTGGGGAGTGCGATATAGATTACTATAGAATGAACTGTAAAATAGTTTGAACCGAACGACCACAAAGGTGTGAAAAGGAGAATGCTGTCAGAATCTCTAACCTTGATTTTAAATTAACTTAAGAGTTTTGATCATTCAGAATAGCTTTAATTAGATAAATATTATTTCAATTTAAAAAAAAGTAGGTAATCCGCAAACTAACGATGTTTCTTAAATCGATGTTAACGATAAATTTATCGTTGTATTAAGTTTTTTAATTAAATTCTTACCAAATGAATGCAGTACGATGGAATAGCTCATGTAAAGACCAAATTTTACCATATCCCAGTTTAGGCGATTTCTAACAAATAAGTAAGCTATTGTTTCCTCCGCTGTAACAGAAATTTAAATAGTGTTTACAAGTTACTTTCAACGTAAAAATATAAACCGACTTCGGATCCATTAAAAAGGAAAAAAAAATATTGACATAACATTGTTAAGTAGGTACCTACAGGTGCAAATTTATATACATTCAAAGATACCTCGGTTGTATAATAATGTCACACACACATCGCAATGAAACGTACCTCACTTATAAAAGAAACACCAACAAGTACGAAAATGTCATCAAAATCTGTTGTATATCTAAATGGTATTTAAGAAAAAAATAAAAACCAACAGGAATTTCATATTCTCAATTATTATTATCATAGAAAACGTTTGCTATACGAAGTGCAAATCCATCGATTGGTACGAACGAGCGAAGTCACCAAAAGTATCTGTTGTGATCAGCGATCACTTTCATTTTTCATTCACTTTCATTCACGTTACTCGTGGGTCGTGATCACCCCGGGTCGCAAGAAATAATCGATCAACTTAGGACTCGTGGCTTGGGAAGGGAACCCAAGATACTGGCAGGGGTTCCTTTTAGATCTCTCAGTTTCTATCGAAAAGAAAATAAATGTCCCAACCCAGCTATTTTCTATAGCGCGAAAATCTATTTTTCTATAATTATAAATATTTTCGAATGTTCGCGGTGTTCACCGCATAGTAAAATCCGCAAATTTTTTTTTGCCTTATATTATTGACTTCATTAAGAGCAATTTAAAAAAGAGCTATTGATAATAATTAATTAAATAAAAAATAATAACAGGAGCCGTCTGGCCCCAAAGTAAGCAAAGTTTGTGTTATGGATAATAGTCAACGCATACAAATACATATATGTATATATACACCGCGAACATTCGAAAATTGGCTGCCATTAGAAGTAAACATATATATATACTGTGGGGGTTCGTAGGATATGATTTATCTTCGGCCACTCGCTTGGTGTAATGTAGAGGTCTATGCTGTCGGGACATAAATTAAATTCTATAATATCTTTGCAAGCCGTGTGAAGACGGGAGGCAAGCTCTCTTTATTTTTTTACTCTTAATTGTGATAATTCCTCTCTTTGGTTTCGAAGACCGTTGGCGTTAAAGTAGCCTAAGGAGACGGACCGGGGTTTTTCGCGCGGTTGTGCAATCCATTTTGGTTTTGAAGGTTTGAGGGCCACCCTGCGGAGGGCGGCGAAGAACTCGCGATGCTTAGCCATGAAGCTGAGCATTTGATTGAGATCGGGGATCTGTACGTATTCGGCGTACACGACCTCAAAGTAGGCTGGGTCAAAGGTCCAAGAAATCTCAGCGAGAACGCTGAGATGCTGCTGCTGCTCGGCCGTCTGAGCGAAGTTGCGGGGCAGCGCGAGAGAGGGGCGCGGGGGAGGCAAGGCACGTTTGCGCGAGAGTTGCGGGAGCACTTTGCATAGGCGCGGGGTAGGGAATACCCGTGACTGAGACGGGCCCAGGGAGTGCAGACAAGAGTTTGTCTGTCTCATTAGACTTACCCGCGTCGACTAACGCTGCAGGACGGCTCCAGGCGTTGACGGCAGGGAGGGGAGCAGGCACGAGCGGAGCCTGTTGCCGGGGGGCTGACGGACGCGATTTACCCTTTTTGGGTTTACGCGGGTTCTGTTTGGGAGCTTTTGGGCACCCGCGGTAATTCGCAGGGATCACAGTCCAGAGCGGCGTGATCGCGAAGACATTTCACGCAGCGCGGTCTGCGTGTGCAGTTGCGCTGTGCGTGGCCATACAGCTGGCATCGGTGGCATTGTCCTGGAGTCTCGACCCGGATGGTCAAGGCCGCATACATCTTTTATATTAAAGATGGCTTTGCCTTCTTTAGTCAGATCGAGCACTACGAGCACCATGTCGTAGCACTCTAACTTATTACAGCCATTGTACATACTTTGTACTTCCCTTACAGGGAGGCCTTGGCCGATTAAGTCGTCCTGGACAGTTTTTTCGGAGAATTCCTCAGGAACTCCCCTCATAACTGCCCTGAGCACGCGTTCTTCGGACAGCGAGTACGTGTGGTACTCGTATTTCTGAGCCGTAAGAAAGGCCGTCAGATTGCGGAAATCTGTCGGTGTCGGGTCTTGCACTTTGATGCCGCACTCGGCATCATTGCGGGCGTGCGTATAATTAATACGCTTGCCTTCATCGCATTTGCGCTGTTTGGCCATGCCTCCTTGTCTTTGATGAAGACTGGGGGTGGAGTTTTATCCGTCCCGAAGTGGGACAGTCGGCCTCCGAAGAGGTGGCGGCGGGGGGGGTTGGTGTCCATGGCGGCTGGCTCAGGGCTGGCCGCCGAGGTGAACGCGGACGGGGAAGCGCTAGGCGCTTTGAGGCGTTTAGCCTCAGAATCGGAGGGAGGCGGGGAAGACTCCTGAGCGGATGCCGCTGGTCTTCGTCCGCTTTTTGCCTTTTTTGGTCCCCAGGCCAACCACTTTGAAGCCTTCGTCGTCCTCGGTAAAGCACAACGCCGACTCGGTGGGGATTACGGCTTCCGGAGACAAGGCAGCGGTCTCTGACTACGGGGTAGCGAGTGACCGAGAAATGGCGACGAGTTGGCACAGGGGTCCGGAGGGCGCGGCGAACGAGTCGCGGGTCGCGGGAGAGCGGGACGCGGCATAGAGAGCGCATGCGGGGAGCGCGCGAGCGAGTGCGCGAGCGAGAGGGGGAACGCGGAGGCGAACGCGATGAGACGGATGGCCGCGGCGCGGTTGTGCTGGGTGCAGTGAGGGCAGGCCCCACAGCCTTGATGATGGCTTGGGCCAGCTCTGGGCGATCGCGAACCAGAGCTTTCACGATTGCCCCTAGCTGGTCCGGAGCCAAGCCGTTGAGTTGCTCGGCCATCGCGGGAGTGACCGAGATGTAGATGGTGTGTACCTAGTGACTCCCCACCATTGCTGGCGAGGAGCAAGAATACCTAAATGTGGCCAAGCGCCCTGCAGTGCTACGGATTGCTTGGTGTGTACGTAACACCTATTCCTACGGCCGGGGTTACGTTATCACCGTTAGGTTTCCCCGAGCAACGAGACGTTATTTAATTCAGAAACGTTTAGGTAGACCGCAACTCTTTAGCACTCGAAACTGGATTTCTTACAAACTGGAATGCAATCGATACTTAAAACGCGAGAATGCGCGGAGTGGCGATCCGCTTAGGCGGAAATACTACACTAGCGATCCACCCAAAGCCGGGCTCAGGCCGGTCGAACCAGCGTCAGTCAAAGAGCCAAGCAAAGGAACACCACTATGCGTAGTAGTTCCGCGACTACGAGGACACACACTCACACACAAAAACACACAGTATCGCTTCGATAAACTTCGCGTTGATTAGCGCGAAAGTACACTTACAGCGGGCCGAGAAGCGATTTCCCAGCCAATATACACAACCGAGCAGCGCTCAATACTCAGGCCGATTTTCCAAGAATTGCGGTCAATAAATCAAACAACGATTCCAGGAAGTCAGCGCTGAGGCAAAACACCACGAAGTACGAACCACCACAACACGAAAATCGAATCGGGAAAGTGTTTAGATTAGAAAAGATAACTAACTATTTACAAACAACAGAAAACATAATCATAGCTTGTAATTATTCGGTACAGCGCCATCTATATTTATAAAAGTGAATTATTATTTGTTAAGTAAATTAAAACTTTAATTAGTTAAATTTTATTATCCTCGCATTTGTAGTGTAAAGAACTAGGTTTTCACTCGAGTAAAAATACAATTCCCGCTTCGTGTGTATTAAAACTACACCCTCATCGTAATCGCTCACTTTCCCCTCTCGGTGAACAATGTACTATTTTACCGTCAAATTTACACGAAACATGGTAACAAGAAAGCGTTGCTACAAAAAAAAACAGTTATATCCGCATTTTTCAAAATTCAGGGTTAATCAGATTGTAGAGGATAAAATATTTCTATCATCAATCAATTTGAATTTTATTATATTATATGCTATTAAACACAATTATCGAACACCGTGTTTTAGGATTTTTAAAATTTATCCTTTAAGACAAGAGAGAGAGATTTATCCTTTAAGAGAGAAAATGTGTGGCTTAGTTTGTATGGGATTACAAAATATTATTTTGATAGTCAAATTGACACGAAATTTGATCCCTTTAATACTTTTTAACTCAATAAATAAAAATACGAATTAAAGATATTTTTAAATCAAACCAGCACCCCTCGTTAACCCCTTCACCTTAACAGTATGAATTTGTGAGTAAACAATATAATCGGGGAAAAATGAGGTCTTCTCACGCACCGAGGGTTCCTGAGATACTGATACTCCTTAATACGTAGTGCAACATAAATAAACAAGTACTTACCCACGCTTGGTCCATACAGTATCGCTACGGTTAGAAAAATAAGGATTACTTTGACTCTTCTGTTAGAAGGTCTTGGACGATAAGCTACTCTTACCGTCTCTGAAATATGGTTCGGATCGAAGAACGATACTATTGTGGTGGGCCTTTCTATCTGTAAAAAAATATTTTTGCTAATTTATTATCGGGCATAGTTCTACAGCTGTAAACAATGTGAAGTCGATAGTATTTTTTATTTATTTAAAAAACAACTATGGCACTGAAGTCAAAAAAGAAAATGCCACGAGAAACTTAGTTATGACGTTAGATGATAAACTTAAATCACCCGTAAAATAGAATTTGGCGCTAAACAGGGACGTCGGAGTGAAAACACATTACAAGGTCAAAAGGCAAATAAAATAAGCTACATAACGTTAATAGTATTAATTTTTTTTATCGAAAATGAAAAAAGGAGAACCAAAAAAAGACATCCAACCTTTGCAAAAAACTTAAAGAAAACATGCGGAAGGATAGTTAAATAAAAAGCCTACACACTTTAGAAAAACACGTACAAAAACCTTTTTTGCGCATTACTTTTCCTAATTAAAACTCCCAAAAGTTTTTCCAATTTCGTTTTGCAATGGATATATTAAAATTTGAAAACGTGACGCGTCGCTTCGCTGCTGCGCCAATGTGACTTGAGCTTTGGCAGTCGAATCGTTGTTGTAATTTGCTTTCTAAAAGAAATATCTGTAGCAGCAATGTATAAACTATCACTGCAGGTACGATTAATCATAAAACCACAAACATCAGTTCTTCGGTGTCTTCTTTGGTAATCGTAAAATCTATCAAAAATATTTCTATCACAAAAAAAGCTTAATTTATTTCATAGTAGTTTCATAATTGTATATTCCATAGTTTACGAGGAAATCGCTTTCAAATAAATTGCATCCTAGATGCTTATTGAGAACAGTCTCAAGTACGCCAGACACGTAAATTCGTGTGAAAAATAAATACAAGTAGGCCTTACCACCAGCAGGTCGTGAATGTAATTTTTACGCCCAAATTCACGAGTCTGGCGTTATTGAGCCTATCCCAAAACTTTAGTAAAATTTCCTAATAGTAAACACATACGATAAATGACTTGAAATTTGTTTGTGCATGGCCTATCGAAAGCATTAAATGAGTCAAAAACTAAGCAACTTTCATTTGACATTTTTCAAAGGCAGTTTAATTTCATTAGTATGCAAAAAAAATCTATAAAAGTAGTGCTTTATGGTACAAAACTTCAAGCATCTTAAAAGTTGCTGTTTTTTGACTGCTTTCTAGAGTTCCGTACTTAAAGGGTGCCAATGGAGCCCTATTTTGAAGCCTACGCTGTCTGTCTGCCTGTCTGACCGACAATTAAAGGGCTCTACCGTTTAGACCGAAGTAGGTAGAAGTCTGAAATTGCCATAGTGATAAACCAATATTACCTAATAGAAATTGTCTGAGTCACCAGACTTTTCGCAGGGCTTTTGTCAAATGAGAGTCAGAGAGACATAATATGTTTTTTTGGTAAGAGCAGCAATTGCCGAGCTATAAGCAAAAAACTAAAAATAGGTACCTTTTTTCCAAAATGGAGGCGCGAGCGCAACAGCTATCAATGAGGACTTTTGGTATGTTTAATGTCATACTAATGAAAAAATTCTTGATAGCAAACCAGAATTCGAATCAAATATTGTGCCAAAAGTAGACAGATGACCACTGGATGCAAGTAATAATTAAGGAGATAAGTAGATAAGAAGAACAATTTATTTCAAAATAATGTGTTCTAACTGGCTGACTGGCTCTATTGAAACTCTATCCAAATATCTGATATTTTATTGAACGCAGGTTCGTTCAATACTTTTTTGTATTCTTAGTTTTTAGTCTTACTTTTTTGTTTCGTTTATCAATACTGTAAGACATTGATTATTTTTAAGTGATGAATACATAAATGTCTTTTTTTTATATTTTGCAATTAGATTTTTTTTATGTTATGTCTGTGATGTATATTTCATGTTTTTTATGTTTGTAATGGAAAGTATCCTTCTATGATAGGGAGGAAATTTTCCAATATTTTAATTGGACGCTGTAAGAGAAAAGGAGAAAAGAAATGCCTTTGCTGAGTTTCGTGCCGGTTCTTCTCAGTACAAGATCTCCCGCTCTATAGACTTAAGAACCGATAGCGTAGTGACATTCATAAGTGCTTAATTATTGTAGCCTTAATTGAATAAATGATATTGATTGATTGAATATAAAAAATAAACACAATATTTTAATAAAAATAAAAACAATATTCTACGATATGATATTATACGTAACAATACACTGCTCAAAATATAATACACATTATACTAACGAATACATAATAAGATTATATTAAATGAATCAGTTAATTTCTCTTTTCATAGTTTGTGCGTAACGCAGTAACGATAATTTAGATGATGCTTGGAAGAGCAAACAGATTGTGAATGTTATTAAATAGGATCGTGAATATGGATCGTGTAGAATAGAGAAGTTTGTACAGAGAATTTGCATTTGGCGTCGTTCTTTTAAAACATGCCAGAGAAGTTAAGTTCTAAAATTACAGACTTGGTCATATTAACGAAAACCAAATACGAAACAAATGCAGTTGTTGAGTAGCCATCCAATTTATTAAGATGTCCAACTAAAAACTCTGTATATTATTAAACCAAGATCTTTTACCGTAAAGCTTTGACCATTTGTCATGCCTTCTTTTACATCTTCGATAATTTTGAGTAGTAATGTAGATGTGCTATGGCCACAACGAAAACCTGATTGATATTGTGTTAAAATATTGATATACTAATGAAGCATTAGGAAATGTTCCTCAAGATAAGTAAAAGTTAATGGTGTAAGTTGAAACAGCTACTAATATCATCAAAACCGGTGGCTTTCGATTTAATACTATTTAATAATCTTGCGTACGTCATCCTCGGAAACAGGGGAGAAGGTAAACTTATTATTAGTTACAGAAGGAATGGCAGATATTTAGAAGAAGTTTTTGCCTTGACCGCGCCTGCCAACACCACTGAAAAGCAGAAACGCTTATTTAGTTACAAGGGTAAAGTTGGAGCATAAATTGCTGTAAGTTTCTTTACCAATACCCAAAGGCTTGATAAATTTCCAAATATCCACTTGAGACGATGCAGAGACGTTATCTTGAATGACATTTAGCAGTTTTTATCATCAAAAAAACAAAAAAGGCGAATGTACACTATCCGCACTGGGCCCGCTTGTCGACTATGGCCTAAATCATCCTCGTTAAGGGTGGGCCGTGCCCCAGCAATGGGGACGTATGAGGCTGATAAGGTTAATGTAAGTACCAGTATTACTTATGTCCCATCAATAGTTAAGTACATCTGGCATGTGTCAGGGCCGCATTCTCTAAGCGGCCGGAACATAATTCATGTAATGAAACAAATGAACTTAAGCTAAATGAAAATCCGTCTAAAGTATGGAAATATCTAAAATCAATAGGAGTTGGCAAATCATCTCAGAATTCACTTCCGCCAAACATCAATGTTAACCTCCTAAATCAACACTTCACTTCCTCTTCTATCTTTGATGGTATTGCTAAAACCAATACTTTAAATAATCTTTCCTCACTACCAACTCCTGATTTCTCTCCTTTTACTTTTACACAATTCACCGATTGTGATGTTAAGAAGAACGTTTTCGCCATTACTTCCAATGCAGTTGGTAATGACGATATCAGCCGTAACATGATAATTTATATAATTGATATTATCTGTCCTACAATCACAAAAATCCTTAATCATTCTATTTCCTCTTGTACATTTCCTATGGCATGGAAAGACGCACACATAATTCCTTTACTAAAAAAATCGAATCCTTCTAGTCTTTCTGATTTTCGTCCTATTTCTATTCTTCCTTTTTTATCCAAAGTCCTTGAGCGTCTTGTCCAAAAACAACTAAACCTGTTCTTGACACGAAATAACCTATTAAATCCTCCTCAATCAGCATTCCGTGCAGGACATAGTACCGTTACGGCTCTAGTTAAAATCACGGATGACATTCGCATGGGAATGGACAATAAACAGCTCACAGTATTAACGTTACTTGATTTTAGTAATGCATTTAATACTGTCGATTTTGATGTGTTGTTTGAGTTATTGCGTTCTCTTAACATATCTCCAACGGTGGTTGCATGGTTTCAGAGCTACTTGCGTGGACGTAGGCAAAGTATCAAATTCGATAACATTTTTTCAGATTGGTGTCACATAGTTGCCGGTGTTCCGCAAGGTGGCGTTTTATCTCCTCTCTTATTTGCGATTTTTATTAATTCAATTACTCACCAACTTTCTTCTCTCCACCACATGTATGCAGACGATTTCCAGGTCTATAATTAAACAACTTTTGATGATTTATTTCAAACGAAAGGTTTGATAAACTCTGATCTCCTCAGAATTTCAGAATGGAACAAAGCCTTTGGCATAAAAATAAACCCAGTCCAAAGTTTATATCTAGAATAAACTGGGTTAGTCTCCCAAAAAATTGTGTAGACAATGTACTTATACCTTATAATGAAGTTAAGAATCTAGGTATTATTATAGATAGTAGTATGTCTTGGACTTCACAGATAGCCGAGGTCAGTAGAAAAATGTTTTCCGCTGTAGGTTCCCTAAGAAGGCTGCAAAATTTCCTACTCACGGACACTAAAATTTTTCTTGCACACTCTCTTTTGCTTCCCATACTCGATTACGCCGATGCTAGCTATCCTGATTTAACTGAAGACCAATTAAACAAACTTGAGCGACTTCAAAATCTCTGTATTCGGTTTATATTTGGATTACGCAAATATTTCATATTTCTAATTTCCGCGTGAAGATCAAGTGGCTCCCAATTCGCTTTCGCCGGAATGCTCATATTCTTTCACTTCTTTAATGTGTGCTGTTCAATCCTAGCTACCCTTCTTATCTCAGAGAGCGTTTTGGTTACTATGCCTCTTTACGTTCCTCCTCCAATTTATTAGTTAATACACCGAGTCACAACTCAAAATTTTACGATGATTCCTTCACCGTACACGCAGTGCGATTGTGGATCTCTCTCCCAGTAGATATCCGAAAAGCACAATCACTTACAACCTTCAAAAGCACAAGTGAAAAAGCATTTTTTAAATCTCGCATAACCTTGTTGTTTTGCTCCCTCTGTTCTTCTAATGTAGACACTTAAATATCTAAGTTATGATTGTTTTATTTATGTGTAGTTTATGTATTTTTATGCAAGGAATTTATGTATTTTATATTTTATGTATAAGGGTATTTCTGTATTTTGTAGTTATTTATTTATTTGGTAATTTATACTATTCTTATTCTATGTTACTTATATCTTTATTTCAGTTTTTGTACAATTTTGCACATCCTACCATTCCAATCTTTTAAATTTGTACATCTATACCAACATATGTTATCTGGTAGAAATCCCCAATTGCGATAAGATCGCCTGTTGTACATGTTTTTTAATATTATTTTTTCAATATGTTTGTGTTTTTGTTTTGTGCAATAAAGGATATTTGTATTGTATTGTATTGTATTGTTATAAAAGTCAGTGGTATTTGTAGTGATTGTGCAGTTACTGCTGGTCTAACAGGTTCATTTTGTGGTGTCATTAAATTAAATCTTTTACGAAGATATAGAGGGAACTACATACATGACGATAGAGTGTGAGTATTCCGTCGCAAATAAATTGGGAGCCGCTTGAGTTTAGTTCTGAAATTGGATATGTGATAATATCTTTGTAAACTTTAAAATCGATCGCATGAATTCTGAAGACGCTCAAGTTAATTTACTGGTTCTTTGTTGGTATCTAAGAAACACACATCAGCGTAGACAAGTAATGGAAGAATTTAAGTTTGGGTTAGGATAATTTTATTAGTTAAAGGGATAAAGTTTTGCAAGCGCCTTAAGAAGTGTAGAGTAAAAGGGACCCTTTTAGATACATCAGCTCATTATTTTTTTATTTTTTTTTCTAACTGACTATGCAGTTGGCTGTTGCAGCCATTACTGCTTCACCGGGATTTTTGGGGCGAAACTCTGAAGGAGCCTCAGCCCATATAGTGCCCAACGCTCAAGGGCTCCCCGCGAAGGGAGCCTCAGCTTAGGTTGTCGCTCTCGGGGGCATTCCACGTTAAATTAGAGTCAATATTAAGGCCAAGATTTTTTGCTGTAATAACTATAGTAATAATTGTAGTAATTGTCGTTATACACAATCGGAGGGAAAGGTGATATAACTTTATTAGGCATATGTTTACTGCCAATAACCATGCATTTTGACTTAGCCGGATTGACAAGCAATCTAAATGATTTAGCCCAAATATAAATTTTCCATAAATCATTATTCAGAAGATTTACAGCTCCAGTGATTTTAGAAACATGAAAGTGCCGATAGATCTGCACATTTTCTGACTAGATGTGGTAGAGTAAAGAGATGAGATTTCATATACTTTATTGGTCGGTGGTGTCTTTTTTGGTGTGAATAAAAAACAAAGTTGAGGAGAAAAGGTAAGAGAAGGCTAAATTAAAACAAATGTTTGGAATAACAATAAAGAAAAAAGGTTTGTTTGTTTATAGATTACTTTTTCCGCAAAAATAGCAATTGGTGAGATCCTAGCTTAAACGATATTGTGTGTGGTTAACTATTGCAATTAAATTAAATACTTATATTTATTAAAATTATGATAAAAATAACGTAATAACTTACCACAGGTAATCCTTTCTTTCTGAGCCACTCATCTGGTTCAGGTAAACTAAAGAATCCATAGAATAAAGCCAGTGCAAATAATCCTGTAGTGGTTCCAAAAACACCATAGTACCCCATTCTTTGCAGCAGAATGCCACTTAACCCAATTCCAAGAGGAAGACCAGCAGTCATACAGAAGCTTACTAAACCGACTCTAAATGTTCTGGCTTCTTCTGAAGTAATATCAGTTATGTAGCTAAAGACTCCAAGAAAAATCGTTGCACAACCTCCTGTTATGGCAGGAAATATTGTTTCCATAAGCACTGTTACGTGTACGGGTATTTCGTAAAAGAAATATACATTGATAATGTAGCTTATAGACGTCAAAAACTCTCCAAAAATTGGCAAGAGGATACAGAGTTTCCTTTTTCCAGTCCTGTCGCTCCATGCTCCAAGGAACATTACAAACATACAAGGTAAAGCAGTGTTAATTACACCCTTCCATATATCTATAGAAGATATAATCTTTTGAACTTCCTTTTCATACTGACTATAATTATTTGAACTTCTTTTACTCAATGCAGTACAAATTTCATCACTATAATTCAAACTCTCTCTACACGCTTTGTCCAAGTTTAAATTACTCATTGTAAATCTTGAGATGATACTTGGTATTATCATCCCAGCTAATAATGGTTCGACCGTTATATTGTCTTTGACATAACATAATTTTCTATTACACTTCTCTCTCCATGTTTTGCCTTTATAAGCATACTTTATGACATTTTTGAGTGGCTTATCTGCTAAAGCCGCAACAGATTTTTGTTTTTCTTCCGTCATATTGTTTAATAACACACTTCTGATATAATTTGGTTTAGTAAATTATTTTATATGTCATTTTAATTTTAATTTTGTATTTATTTATGTTTATGTTTAATAAAATCCTTGATGTAACACAAAATACTTCTATTACACAGCAAACTTTATAATGACTGACTTTTATTACCTTTATGAATTCTTGTCTGATATTATTTGTTTTTATCAATTAGTAGTAGGTAATTATAATGTAGAGTCGTTGATATAGAGCTTTTATTGTGTTTTCACAGGATCTAAATAAAGTACGTAATTATACTTTTTAGTGATTGTAACACCAGTGTTTATAGTAGGTGTAGCCTTCTGGGAATTTAACCTGCAATTATAAAAACAAAATGTTGTCAGGCAAAAACTTTTCCGAAACATAGTGTAGCTTTTTACAGTAGGTAATTATTGCTTTTGAAAACCAAATTTTAAAGCTGATTCTAATATTGCAAATATAGTTTATTCATTTTATTCCGTAATTCCTATTAGGAGAAGAAATGTCTACAGAGTATCAAGTTTTTTTAGGCTTTTAGTACTTAATCTAAAAAAAATATCACCTAAAAAATAGAATGAGATTAGTAAAGATAAGTTTACATTTATAGAGTCTTCTTGTGAATATGATATCTTTTTCATAGTGATCATACGATTATAAAATAAGGATATGTGTTCGCTTATTAGTTGGACATGCATGAGCATAGAGTTTCGTTAAATAGATTGTTGTATATCTTGAAAAATCCTTAATAAATAAATTTTTTTTGGACATTACACATAGCGCCCTCTAACCTCAAAGTAAGCAAATCTTGTATTATGTGTACCATACCACGGATACAAATACATAAATATTTCTTTTTTTTTGTAAATAAATACATATCATACATTTATCCACCCAGACTAAAGTAAAACACAAATGTTTATATTATGACATAATTGTTTGTCCAGTGTGGGAATCGAACCTACACCCTCTGCACTGCAGCTGGCCATACTACTTACTAGGCTGCGAGGGAGTCATAATTATTAGCAAATAGTATTTAAAATAATTAGTGAATAGAAACCTTGTTGATAAGTCTATCTTATTTAACTAGTCTTTCATAGGCATGTTAAGCTAATAATAAGCCAGTACCTAAGAGGGTGCATGTAAACCATTTTTATGTGTTGTTACTAAGGATTTGTCCAAATATTAAACATTGTCGGTATTTGCTACCATTTGCGTGACAGCTCACTAGACAGATACTTTATTTAAAAAATATATATAGTGTCAGAGAATTCCGATACTATTCGTTAAATAGGATTTAATAACTCTAACTGCGAGTCTTGCACTGAAGTCAGTAAAGAGTTATACAAAGGGCTTATCTGGTTGCAGACAGGCAAGACAGGGATAGCTGAGGAACAAAGAGGTAGGAGGAGCTACGTACTATGTCAAGAGTTGAATGAAACTCGACCCTACTGTTTACACAATAGGATCGTGTAAATACTAATGTGTTCCTTGAGTCTGTTTTAGTATAGGTAGGAGCGTCAGCGGCGAAAACGGGACTGGAGAAGGCAGTGATGTCTTAACCTACAACCTCTCTCTAAATATCGGTCGTTAGAAATTTCGATCTGATCGCGATTGTCACTAATATCGTAAGCAGATATAACAAGAGGCCCAAAGTTGAGTATAATTGAAAAATAAATTGTATTGGTTTATAAATATGGTAATGATGTAAATAACAATTAGCACTTGCACTTGAATCTTAGTAACAATTTAAATTGTCACCTATTCTTCCACAATACGTCAGTCAGTCAGTAGACAGGTTTCCCCAGGATGTTTTCCTTCACCGAAAAGCCAGTGGTATGAATAAATAAATCAGTATACTTGAAAAATTAAGAAAAGACTCATTGGTACACGCCGACCCCCGGGTTTTAATCTTCGCTACTTGGAACGTGAAGTGCAATTTGAACCCCTCGGCCACCACCGACTAAGCGTATTGATTAATTTAAAATACACAACGGTGGCAAACGGCAACGGTGTTCTTGACACTATTACTACAGAGTATAATAAAATATTTACTGCAAAAAAGAAACTTATTTCCAGTCGATTTAGGTTTAGTGAATGGGCTACGGTGGGTAAGCTGTATGAATTATATAAAGAAAAAACATATAATAATAGCCAAATATTTAGGGAATATGTAAAAAAATACTCAAAAACCTTTAAAAAAGTCTGACTTGTTGCAAAATCAATTCACCTCAGACATAAAGTAAAAAATTCAACAAATAAAATAAAAACGACATTGAACATAATAAATAATGAAACTGGTAAAGCTAGGAATTCTTGTAAGGACTTTGAGTTGATTGTAGATAATACTAGTTTAAAAACTAATTCTGAGGTAGCAGTTGCTTTGAAAATGTTTTAGACATATTCCTTTAAAAAAAAGTGCAATTTTAACAGAAAAATTAGTAAAAACTAATGTTCCTGAATGTCAAGTTCCATTTGTATTTAAAAACATTAGTCCTACGGATATCATAAATTCATTTAAAACAGTAGAAAAAAAAAACACGACAGATCTTTGGGGACTTTCTGTAAAAACTATAAGCTCAATAATTCATGTTATAGCACAACCCTTAGCCATAATTTTTAATAGTTGTGTTGATAGTGCTGTGTTTCCTGATGAGATAAAACTAAGCAAAGTTATAGCTCTTTTTAAATCAGGTAGTTCAACAGACCCTTATAATTTTCGGCTTATTTAAATACTACCTGTTTTGTGATTTATCTAAGGCATTTGACTCTGTCCAAAATAAAAATCTCATCAGGAAGCTACATCACTATGGTATTAGAGGCAAAGCTCTCGACCTTTTGACCTCCTACATGAGTAGGAGAGTCCAGAAAATATATGTCAATGGTGAAATATCTCCGGGATCAGCAGTCACTATGGGAGTCCCTCAGTGCTCAATTTTAGGTCCTTTTCTATTTCTTATTTACATTAACGATCTCCCATATCATGTAAAAAACCATGACATTGTCTTATTTGCTGATAACAACTCTTTAATTTTAAAGTTAAGAGACGACAGACATGTTATTATGAATTAAATAATGCCCTTTCTAAAATTATTAATTGGTTTAACGTTAATAATTTGTTACTTAATGAAAAAAAAACCAAATGTGTTAAATTTACATTACCAAATGTTAGTCAGATACAGACATGTATTAATGTTAATGGCGAGCAATTAGACCTTGTTAATTCAACAGTCTTTCTTGGGATAACGCTGGACTCCAAACTTCAATGGGGTCCTCATATTCATAACCTAGCCAAAAAACTTAGCTCTGCTGTGTGTGCTATCAAGCAAATAAGACAATTGACCGATGTGGACACTGCAAAAATAGTATATTTTAGCCATTTACATAGTTTAATGACATATGGTATCCTATTATGGGGATACCGGGCTGCTGATGTAAATACAATATTTTTGTTACAAAAAAAGGGCAATTCGTGCTATTTATAAATTAGGATCTAAGATATCTCTGAGGGATAGGTTTAGGGAAGTAAATATTTTAACTTTAGCGTCGCAGTACATATATAAAAATCTTTTATATGTACATAAAATATCAATAGTTTCAGCAAGAAAAGTGACGTTCCCAAAGTAAATACTAGAAGTAAAAATAAGCTGTTGGTGCATGATACACGTCTACATAAAATAAGTAACTCTTTTCTGGGGCAATGTATACACTTTTACAACAAAGTTCCCAATAATATTCAAAAGCTATCAATAAGTAAATTTAAATCTTTTATCAAACAAGTACTTTGTAAAAAAGCATACTACAATATTTCAGACTATGTTAATGATAAAAATCCTTTGGACTGAAGATGCTCAATTACAGGATGCATAGGAAAATCAAATTTAAATGGAAATAATATAAAATTGTAAAGCTTAAATTTTTTATTTAAAACATTGATTGTATTTTTAGTTTTTATGATTTTTTTAAAAGAGTAACTATCGAGTTTCTTGCCGGATTCTTCTCGGTAGAAATCAACAACATTGTGACCCGGATTTTCAAAAAATAATATTTCATAACTTTGACAATTCAAAAGTGATTATAAAATCCTTATTTGAATAAAATATTTTGACTTTGAAAAAAGCTAACGATCCACCTGATACCGGTAGCTTATGGGCGCTTACAACACCCGGAGCATCATCTACGCGTTGGAATTCAATAATCTAATAACTCCTTTTTTCCATAATGTACTCCTTAAAGAAAATCCATGGCAGGGAGCTCATTCCACAACCTAAGCGTTTGCGGAAAGATGTTTCTCTGAAACCGCACTGTACGAGACCAGCGGTGCGATGATAGAAAGTAGCCGTTGGCAGCATTTCGAACAATTCATCAGTACACATCCCATTATATAAGTAGTAGAACACACACAGGGAGTCATATCGTCTCTCCTCAGACTTTAGGGTTCGATACGGCTTGTGAGTTTGGGATCGTCGACGATTATCACAGCCTGTCGTTGAACCAAGTCAAAAGGGCCAATCTGGTATCCAAAGCAATGTATGTTGTTGATTTTTAATTTTTTTTTTATTTTCTGACAAGGTTATTTTTGCATAGACTACGAACTAAAAACTACGATTACATTGCTTTTAGGGTGCGGTCCGATTCACTCTTCGTGCGTGAGGCGTGGCCCAAATAGCAACTGCCGGTACAAAACAGGGTATTATAAGTTTTTTAAATAGTATGTGGGTATGTATGTCCGTTGCATTCTGGACTGATTTCGAGGCATGAGTTTTCCAAGAAAGGTATTTATCTCCCGATTGTTATACCGTACATAAAATGGTCAAGCGCAAGTCGAAAAAAAGGGAAAAAAAACGAAAACTAAAAAGCCGGAAATAAAAATAAATAAGGAAGATGGCTGCAAAAGCAATAAGATCTAAAAAGATATAAATTAATGCACGTAAAACATACCAAATATTTAAAAATAAGCAGGCAGGGCTCATTTCAATGCAAGTACAAATAGTATAGATTGCTCAAACAACTTTTTTTAGTTTTTGTTTTGCACTTCACATGTTGTTATCTTACATCATATGGCTTACATTTAATAAAGTGTTAAGCTTTAACTTAACTTACTATATAGAAATACTAATTTTTACTTAGTTTAACAACTGAAGTAAGTTGTAGTAATAAGCTTGTATTGTTTGTTACAAAAAAAAAAAAAAAAAACTCATATAGTATTTAGTTACCTTAAAATCTGTTCCATCAATATTTACTTAGTAGGTTTTGACTTTTATACTTACATCATATGAGGTAACTAACAAACACTAGTCAAATGCGGATCTATATATAAACTAGCTAGGTATAGTATGAATGACCATATTAACACGCGTTAGTCTATTATTAAAATAATTATTAAAAAAATAATTGAGTATAACATTCACAGTATTTGATTATTTTCTTATTATTGATCACTCTACATGGTGCACACATTTTTGGTCAGGGTACATAATATGATATTATTTTATTCTACTATTCAAATGCGGATCTATATATAAACTATCTTGGTATAGTGTAAATGACTATATTAACACGCGTCTATTATTAAAATGATTATTAAAAATAAAAATAAAAAAATTGACTATAACGTTTACAGTATTTGATTATTTTCTTATTATTGATCACTCTATATGGTGCACACATTTTTGGTCATGGTAGATTATATGATATTATTTTACGTAAATTAGGGCCTTGAAATCTGGTAAAAATTTGACTTCTCATTAAAAATTTAATAGCCCAATTTGTGTCCATTTCCTTAAAATAATTAAAATTATTTTACCTTCGGCGGGCTTTGAGTTCAATAATTGGGAAGTTGCTAATGTAAACTGTTTTGACACTGCGATACTAAAGCACTAATCAACACTAGACAAAGTTTCTCTTCTCTTATTGGTACAAATCTTCTTAGAAGGTCACTGCGTAAAAACACTAAATATAAATAATACCGGTATCAACAAGTGTGAACACAGCTCACGATCTCAGGGTTCCGTGCGTTGAAATTAAAATATTAAAACCGTGAAGATATACGACTATAAGACCCCCTGTAAACGCATGAATTTAAGTCGTGTTTTTACATTTATAGACTTCATTAGCGTTCCGTACACCAAGGGTGCAAATAGAGCCCTGTCACTAGCATATGCTGTCTGTCTGTCCAGTTTTTTTGAAAACTGAAATGATTACTGTACGTATATGTGTTATTATGGTGGATTTCCTAACAAATAATAAAAAAAAACAAAAAGGTCAAGGGGTATCTGTATATAAAAAACATGTTTTACTCTATTGTCAAATGACTAACATAAACAAATTTCAAAGAAACAATAATACACTGTATAAGTAAGAGTCCGGCTCGTACATTCTGTGCTAGTACGGAAACTTTGATGCGCGAGCTCGACACGCGCTTGGCCGGTTTCTCATTTATGGTTGTTGCTCCACAAAGCACTTCTTATCCTTTTTAAATTTGTTTAAAAATATATGATAATATGACGTTTTTCTATTAAGTTGCTTTGTGAAGTTCTAGTCGGTTTCATTTTAAGTATCTTTTAAACAGCCAAAAGAATCATATATCCTATTCTCACTGTTTTAATTAAATACATATTTAAAGTAATATTCATAATAAAGAAAAAGTTGAACTGTCAAATTCTTCTTACCAATGTTTACTCGTTCTATAAAAAACACCCTTACAGGTTATCGAGGCTTTGTTACTGACCAATACTGCTTCTCCTTCGAATTCTGTCAACAAATAAGATCCAATCACATCGAAATTTTAATAATTACGTTCTATTGAATGATTCAAATATATTTAAAAAAAAAACCGGACAAGTGGGAGTTGGACTCCCGGCCCGAGGGTTCCGGACCTACCACCATTAATGTAATCTACAAACACAAACAAAAATATTTTTATATTTGAGTTGATTGAATGAAAGGTAAATTGCGGTTTATGATTTATGAAGTATTAAAAAAACAACTACTTACAAGATCTCGTTCAAACCAATTTTCGGTGGAAGTTTGCAAGGTACTGTACATCATATATTTTTTTTTAGTTTTATCATTCTCTTATTTTACAGGGACACACACACACACATTTTACCACTTTGGAAGTGTCTCTCGCGCAAACTATTCAGTTTAGAAAAAAATTATCATAGAAACCTCAATATAATTTTTGAAGACCTATCCATAGATACACACGTATGGGTTTGATGAAAAAAAAATTTTTGAGTTTCAGTTTTAAGTATGGGGAACCCCAAAAATTTATTGTTTTTTTTCTATTTTTGTGTGAAAATCTTAATGCGGTTCACAGAATACATCTACTTACCAAGTTTCAACAGTATATATCTTATAGTTTTGGAAAAAAGTGGCTGTGACATAGTGATGGACAGACGAATCTATAAGGGTTCCGTTTTTTGCCATTTGGCTACGGAACCCTAACAAGACAAGTATTAAGAATCTTTCTATTAAGACACTGCATTCTAAATTACACTTACATACACAAAAAACTAACCACTTATGTAATCCTAGACAAAAAAGTTTTATTTTATGCACTAAGACAAAAGTAAATAATTTTTTTTTGAAATGTGAAGTAACTTCACGTAGGACTGGTAAATGTCAGTGAGAGAGAGAGAGAGAGTGTGTGTGCTTTTATTGTGATCTTGATAGGCCGAATTTATTTATCGACTTTTCAGACGATTGCCTTTCCATGGAATGTAACTGAAAAGGCTTTTAAAATTTGTGTTTTAAATACAAATTTCATGTTTGCTGTGAATATTTATTTGAATATCCATAAATTTTAATGAAACCTTTTTGAAAAAATAAATTCAAGATGTCGCATACTGAATCCAATATAGCGTTCAGTCTGTGCAAAAAAAACTTCAATTCTTAACACAACTAAACTGAGTTTCAGTTTTAGTGTTAGAGTTTTATGCATATCACTTTCGTGATGTTGCGGGATATTTTTTTCCAAAGGCAAGTATGTATGGGCTTCGCAAGAAGAAATTCTTCGTTTTCCCTTCTTTTTTTTCTTTTAATTAATTAATGAATCCTTTTTTCTAATTTTTGAATATTTTGATACACTTCAACTGACACTTCAACACTTTGAATAACTTCGGTGAGACACAAATGAAGTACTTCGGTCAGCATCGGTTTTGTTCAGATTTCCGGAAGCTAAAAATTATTTGATAATAAATTTATTTGATTAACTAGCTGTGAAATTCGTGGGTCGATCGTAGAATATAAGTTAAAAAACGTATGTAATAGGTTATGTGTAAGAGACGTAAGAAAAATACAGTAAACAAATTGCAACAATTCTGGCAGAAATATTTTGGCAATAATTAATTTAAAAATTACATTAAAGTTTCCTTTGTAATGGTTATATAATAATCGCCTCACAACTATCTTTTATTTTTAAAGTTTGTCAATGTTTAATTTAAGCTTACGCAAAATTTACTTAGTAACTTACTCAAAAATAACAAATCATATTAATGTAATATCACATTTTAAAGTTATGATAAACTGGGCATGCTAAAGGGTTACTTCAGGCGCGGCCGCTATAGAGCTTTGTTTTGGGGTTGCTCGAAAATGGCTGGAATGTTGCAACTTTGCATGTAAAATTTACAAGCCATCAAATGTAATGTTTATCAATGTTATTGCAAGTTTGGCTTACTTAGTAAGCCTTTTATTTCACACTTATTTGTTAAAAATAAGTATAATTTTAGGAATCTAAAAAAAATTGTTTCATCTAACACGTTGAGCCATATTACTTTAGATATAAAATAATTTGTTTGATTTAATAAATAGTAATCTACCAGTATACCTTAAAATCAAAAATAAACATTTAATAAGTGGTGCCCACACAAAAACGAACACTCAATTAACAAAATTTAAAATAAAAGCTATGCTGATCAATACGAGATATATCATACATATTACAAAATGTTAGTATGTAATTTCACAAAGAAACTATGGAACTAAATTAACAAAATAACTGAAAGAGTTACAAAATCGATTGATGAAACTTTTTTAAAAGCGTTTGATAAAATAACAGGTGGCCAATAATTTTGTGAACAATATTAAGACAGCGTTGATAAAATTACCCCAATTTGTAGTTAAAAACTAGATGAATCCTACCTTGTATAACTTAACTTCAAAAGAGCAAACGCCAAATCGATAAATAATATTATTAAAAAAATGAGCATACATAAAGTACCCGGATACGATTGCAGAAAATCATCAGATATAAAAACAATAAGTAATAAAATATCCTACGCGATATCAAGACTAATAAATACGAGTATTCAAAAAGCTATTTATCCGGATGACCTGAAATCGGTATATTATGACCTATAAACAAGGCAATAAATCGGACTACAATAACCACCGGCTCATTAAAATACTACCACCTATCGACAAGATGCCAAAAAAATATATTTGTAACCGCATACACGACTTTTATCGAGAAAATCAAATACTATCTGTAAATCTGTTCGGATTTGAGCCAAATAAAAGAAATCTTATTGCATACAAGAAAATTCGTAATTGCTGCAGTGGGATGTGCAGAAATTCAAAAAAGAGTTTATATTTATATTTATGGTTTAAGTCACTTGAGACCGCCAACTCAAGCGATACGTGGCAATTTCTTAAGGCTCTAGGGGCAGCAAGTAACATTGTATTAAACAATAACTTTGACTTTGATGTTATTTGTTATCGATAAGCATTTCTCAGCCTCTCCTATTTCTTTAGATGGTAAGATTAAGAGTAGTACACTAGATCAGCTTTCCACACAGCCCGCACCTAAGTGAAGTCCGTTTATTTCTAAAGAGATCACCGAGCGTGACTTAAAAAAAAGTTTCCTTTTTATATCTTCTAAGGCTGTAGGTGGTGACAATTTATGCCTACAAATGCTTACTCCTATTTTAGAATTTATTGCACACATTTTAACTCATATTTTAATTTTTTCATTAAAAGCTTGCACATTTCCTTCCTCTTGGAAAAAAGGCACTTGTTGTTCCACTGCGAAAAATATCAAATCCTGTTTCTTGCACTAATTTCAGACCGATATCAATTTTATCTATTCTATCGAAGGAATTTGAGAATATCGTCAGTAAACAATTGTCTAGTTACTTACACTTTTATCAACTTTTTAGTCTTCACTCAGGTTTTCGGCCCGGCCATAGCACAGTTACGGCCTTAATTAAAGTGACTGATGATATTCGCTTGTGGTCAATAAATTGCGAACTCTATTAATCCTTTTAGATTTTAGTAGTGCTTTTAACTCAGTGGAGTTTGACATATTATTAGGTATTTTACAATCTTTAAACTTATCTCCGCCGGTGGTTTCTTGGTTTGATTCCTATTTGAGAGGACGATCACATTGTGTTCGAGCAAATGAAAAATTATTTGATTGGTGCGACTTGACTGCCGGTGTCCCTCAAGGTGGCTTCCTCTCTCCTCTTTAGTTTTCTGTATATATTAATGCAATTACTCCTATTATAAACTCATCATTTTCCTTGCATCTTGTGGTGGAATCTTGCAAGCTTAATTAAACATTTAAATTTTGCACACTTACAAAGCTCGGATGACAATACAATATTCCACAGTTACTTTGACTAATAACCCCCTCCCAGAGTTGTACCAGGAGTACAACCTAGAGGTGAAAAATTTAAAATCTTCGAAATGGGTATTCTCCCCGGATATTTGAGGGTCGCAGATGACGAATTTCATGTACATTTTAATTTTATCACCTCTTGGCAGGTACAAGATGTGCACCTGAAGTCGGACATTAGGGTGGAACGTGAACAATTGAGTAAAAAATTTAATTACTAATTTATTTTCCAAGTTCTCATTACCCGACTTATGAAACTTGGGCAATAAACTATAAAAAATCAATTAAACAATCACTAAAAAGTATAAAATAAAAATTTAGAACTTGCTTTTCTTAAAACATTAGAATCATATAAAAATTCAACGCCTTGCTTTTCTTGCAGTCGTACGTGGATATAAAAATTTTTATATTCATTTTGAATGAATTATTTTTTTACTTTTTAGAACAATTTTCTGTTAGATTGAATTTTAATATGATTCTAATGTTTTAAGAAAAGTAAACTTTTAAAAAAACAAATTTTTTCCTTTTTTTTTACTTTTAGCTTTCCACTTTTGTTTCATAAGCCAAGCTATCTTCAGCACGTAAACATTAATTATCATGCCCCTTTCACCTGAAGAATGTGAAAGAATTATGGCACATCTGGAACTAGGCATCAGTATGAGTCGTACTGCAAGAATGGTGGGTGTGACAATAATAATGGTCGTCAAGGTGAAACAAAGGTACGAAGAAATCGGAAACCATCTCAGAAGACCATGTAATGGCCGTCCCAGATGCACTACAGCTAGAGGAGACCAATATATTGCCAGCAATATTTTTCAGGTCCAACAGTAGCTTCTCCTGATAAGGGATGATTACATTAGCGAAGACACGGTCAGGAGCAGCACAAGAATCTGTTTTAGGACCTTTGCACTACCTAGCCTATGTTAATGGCCTAAATAACTTAATTAGGCAGTTTACTATTTATCAATGCGCTGACGATAAATGTCTCATAGCTGCACACCAAAACATTACATTCGCGGAAAAAATTGCTACAAGATGATATGTGTTTAATAAGTGACCGGTCTCATGACATGGTACTAATTTTAAATAAAGGAAAAACAAAACTACTACATACACATCCGCTCCTGTCATAACCATTTTACTTATAATCCCAGAATAATAGTTCATACTTACGACTAGCACGAGAGCAAGTCGATAAACAAATGTACCCGGGTCTAGTAATAGATAGCAGATTAAATTGGGGGACGTACATAGAATTGATATGTAAAAACTACGCGTATTACTTGCTAAGTTTTACGATACGATACTATAATCAGATCAAAAATCCTTTACACGGTTTTATTATCTATGTACAATGCGCTAGTAGATTCAGTTGTATCTTATGGCATGACAATCTATGGATGAACCTTTTAAACCCACCTAGATCGAATATATAATTTGCAAGTTAAAATTCTGAAAATAATTGTTAGTAACAAAATTAAAGAAAAAAATTATGACGGCGAAATTGCTGTCTTCAGCTACTTCAAACTACTTCCTATTCACTTCAAAATCAACTATCAAATAGTAGTAGAAAATTTTAATAATATAGCAACATTACCTACAGTGCAAATTAAAATTGCTACTAGGCATAACAAAAACAAAATTACTACGTCACAATCTAAGATTTTTTATGGCGATCGAAGTATAAATAATTAATGAAATACCTGGACATATATGAAGCATACTTACAGAAAAAAAATCAACTACAAGCTAAAATAATTTTACCTAGAACAAATAAAAAACTTGCTCACGATGTGTCATACGGACAGAATAACGAAAGCACGGACAGACTTGACAAAATGAAAAGGATTTCGTTTTAGCTAAAGAACCCTTATTATGTTGTAAGTACGTAATACATTATTATGCATAAATGAAAAATTTACAAATTATGTACCTACCTATGAAATACCTTTTTACTACTTTACAATCCACCTGTATATAAAACGATCCTAAGGGGTCGTAACCTTGTAACCGGTTTTCATTATCACACTAACCTAGCTAAAAGTTAATTTAGATGCTAGGAGTAACAAACTATTTATCGTCAGACAGTAAATTTTTTTAATTAAAAAAAAACATTTTAATTATACCTACATAGATCCAGGTGTATTATGTATTCTTTGGTATAAGAGATAAGAAATGTATTATAAGTGAGGAGTTAGCTATAGCTAGTTGTTATTCAAATTATGTAATAGGTAGGTTAGTATTAGTTTTAAATATAAAAGATTTGTATATTAAATATGTACCGTTGTAGTTTATATTTTCCAAGAATTATTTATTCTAAGCTAATTATATGGTTTTTGATTTATAAAAAGGTTTTTTTGGTGATGGGTGTGACTATTCTGTATCGAATAATTTGTATAAAAAAATATCTTAAATAAATAATAAAATAAAATTTAAAAAAAAACAATACTACGCTACATATGATACGATACTATATGATTTTGTAATAATACTATACAATATGATAACGATACTATATGTTATGATAATGATATGATACAATACTAATACGTTAATATACACTGTTGTAAATATAATAATACATACCCGTCAAATGCGATGAAGTTCAATTAGAGGGTCTAAAATTGAATTGCTGAACTACATTTCGGTGAACTGTTTCATACCTGTTTAACACTGTCTGAATTGTCACTGGCGTGTTTGGTGACGTAGTAAGACGTGAGATAGCGCTACGAAGTTTTTACATAAAGCTATCTCGCTCTGTCGCATTGTTTGTTCTCCGTAGGACATACATAGTAATTTTATGAATTATGGAGTAAGTCTGTCTGTCTGTTTGTTACCTCTTCACTCTTAAATGGCTGTATGGAAAGTCAAATTTGATATTGAGATAGTTTGAGTGTTGAGAAAGGACATAGGCTAATTGAAAATGTCAAGTGTGAGTCAGTTTTGTTTCCATAATTGAGAGTTGCCGTTGAAATCCTACACCGATAACTGAATTTAGGGCGGCTAAAGACGCGGGCATTTCATCTATATAATCTATATAATTTGTGGTTTGCTCCGAAAAAAAGGAATAAAATAAATATATACTGAGGCTCCCATACAAAAAACGTAATCTTTTTGCTTGTTCTTGTTTGATATTGATAACGTCAACAGGTAGACGCTTGAAATATTCACAGAATATTAAGTAATAGATTAAACTTTAAAAATAAATAATAAAATTTAAATAGAACAAATATTTAAGGGGTCATACCTTTTTATAGATAATGGTACGGAACCATGCGTGCGCACTTGGCCGATTTTTCAAGTTCATAGTAGGCCGGCAAGTAAAATACGTTTACTAATTCGAGGTGACATGCCATTGAACTGCTCCGCGTATTGGTCTGATTTTGACCAGGGTTTAAGACGTTCATGGTGCGAATTTGCAGGGCAGTTTAATTATAAGCCTGATTTTAAAGTTCATGGTAGGCCCTCTGATAGTTTCTACGTAATGTCAATTTAGTGTAAGTGACAATTTAGATGGCGCTTTTCTAATATTAACGCGCTTTTAATTGTAAACCCTGACAGGAAAAGGAAATAAATTCGTATTTGATGTCGTTCTTTTAAAACATGCCAGTGAGTTCTAAAATTAGAAATGTGGTCATATTTACGAAGATCAAGGGAATGCAGTTGTTGCGGAGATGATCCTGTTTATTAATATAGTCTTTTCTAAGATCACAATAAAATACGTCTACATAGTCAATTATCCGCAACAAAATGAATTTAAAATCAATTATGTTTTCCGTTTATATTTTAGGTGACAAAGGGTCGCTTACCTTACTGTCTTCTTAATTTGATTAAGGGTCCTGTTGCCCCTATTTTATCCTGCTAGTGTTATTGACGTAGAGGTATTTCAGGACTCTGATGTATTTAGTGTCTACATTTTGTATTTTCAGGGCTTCCCATATTCTTGAGTGGAAGACGGTGTTGAAGGCTTTTTGAAAGTCTATAAAATCTATGTAGATTGGTCTTTGGAACTCTTATTTCTAGATTAGTAGTTCCACTAAGTGGATATGGTCTACCGTAGAGTCCCGTTTACGAAACACTGCTTGCTCGATCACTTAGCACGATTCCAGTGCAGAATTAATTATTTTCTCTATGATGGACGAGCACAACAAGTATAGTGAGGACAAAAGGCTGATGGGTCAGTTTGTACATGGCTTTAATTCGTATAAAATTTTTCGCAGCTTCAGCATTAGCTTTTGTAAATCCTTTCTTCAGTGTAATAAGCTTCTTGTGCGTTCGGATATAGCAATACATTTTTTATTTGTATATGTGTTAGGTATAAAAGTCGATTATAAGCTTTATTCAATAGCGGAGATTATTTTATCATAATATACCTGACTGAATCATCTTCATACCGGTAAACCAGATCTTGTTGGCAGTTTTTCAATGCTTCTCAATATCTTGACATTTATTCGAGTGTTGCATAAAACATAGTTTATTCTACATTTTTTAACTGTTTTGAAATTATAAGTAACCCTTACACATCAGTAATCAGACGGAAATGGTACATTGATGATTAGTTAGTAGAATGTAGTCATGTTTGTTTTTGGTATCACCATCTGAAAATCCATCAAAGTCCATCTTTGTTTACTTTTATTTTTGAAGAAAGTGTTTAAATTTGAAAGGTTATTTTCAAAGCAAACTGTAACAATGTTACTCATCTATCATTTCGTTCTCCGAACCCAAATTTATTCGCAATTAGATTTACTTTTGATGTCAATTTGCCTATTTTAGTGTTAATATCGCCCACAACTACAACTTTTCCGGATAATTTTAAAGCCTTGACAATGGTGACGTAGAAAAACTCTACTTCTATATCATGCCGCGGTGGTGGATTCTGCTTGGATTAAACTTGAATGTAGATTAAAGTAGACATCTTTGTGGTATGGAATAGCACAGCGTGCACTTCTTCCTGCTCAAGTAGCACAGTAAGCATTTTAACTAATCAATCGTGACGTTATGCAAAACTTAACTACACCAAATAGTCTGCCGCTTTATATAGGCATCTGAAAGCCATTTTAATACTTTACACTGTACAACGGTTGGATAATTCTATAACAGAATGCTTTTATAACGCCTTCAGTTTTAGTCCAGCACGCCGCAAAGTCACTGTACAGCTTTGGACCTACAAGGGCATTTTAAGAAGTAAGGAAATGCCTAAAGCAGCTTAGTAGCACACATTAGAACCGTTATAATGCATTGTCAAACCGTTTTACAGCTTTGAGCTGCATTTTCAGAAGTAAGTAATACTGCTTAATAGGACAAACTGGAACCAAATTTAATGCTTCGTAAATTCACTATATAGCTGTCAGCTGTTTTCATGACCTTCGGATGCAAAGTAGCATTTTCAAATGTGAAATAAAAGCCAAGTGCTGAACGGCACAAACTTGTATCATTGTATTTCTGGCATTTTTAAATATCAGTGATGGTCGTGAAGTCGAAATTAAGTTTATTTTAATATTATATTATAGGAAAGCAATTTAAACTTTTGTCTATTTCTTGCCTTCAAATATTACCGTGAAATGTAGTTTACTGTCAATGTCTATATAGGTTTAATTGAAAATTGTACCGTGCCTCCAGTATATAGGGGTTTCGTTATAAAATAAGATATGTGTAAAAAATAAAAATAAATGCGTATTGTTTGTATAGAACAAAGTTTTTGCATGATTAACTTCATAGTAACAGTATTAAAACAAACTGTCATTTTATTTTAGGTCTATTAGTTTCTTTTATATGTTCAAATATTAATATTTTTAATTATGGAGTATTTACAAATAGTTGTCGGTTTAAAACAGCTTGGTGAACCATAAAAAGAGGTTTTTAATACCGTCACTTGTACAAATACTTACAAGTGAACAATAGTTAAACCAGAGACAAGAGAGAAGATTTTTGTGCTATAGTCTGTAAAGTGGTTTTCTATATGTTCACATGTATACCAGTAGGCTCGATGTTGACTGAATTATCCGTCCACCAGAAAAATTGCTTTTTTCAGTGTCAAACACTCGACGTTTTTTCGGAAGACAAATGGATTTAAAAACATCGTAAAGTATTTTTATGCACAGCTTTTTGCATTACAACTCTCCCAAAAGTGGCCCAGCTCCTACACAATAGCCTGGCAACAAATGCACATCATTTTAACTACCATCACTTCGGCAACTAGCCTAAAAATCTCTCGGATGCACACCTGTTATCAATCAGCTATGCAGGAAGCAATCAAGTACACAACATCTATCCAAATATGTATATACAAACGTATACACGTACGTACTCGTGCGCCACACATCCAAAACCCCACCAAAACCAGGCAACGAAAGGCGGATTGCACATGGTGCATCCCCTGGTAAGAGTATCTCGCCACCAACCACTATAAAGTTAACAACAAAGTCATAACATTACTACTTAGCTTGGTCTTTACAGTTTTTTGCGCCTATAAAGTTTTAAGCCTTGTCAGAGTAGAACACTGATGATGTTTATCGGACCAGCGTAATCTATGTCTTGGTACGGTATGAGAATTTTTGCGATGATAATATGTAATTATTAACTCAACGATGTGATCCTTACGCGGTTAAAGTATGGGATGATGTTGATCATAAGACAAGTTTTCATTTACGTAAGCGGCCTCAGACGCGTAGAAGACCATCTTTATCGATTAACGGCGATAATTTCTGTATGGAGCTAGTGTTTATTAGCTATAAGACTTTTAATATCTTCAGAAAAATAAAAATAAAGATTTTGCAAAAGATTTCAGCGTAATTGTCATCATCAGTGGAAAAATAGGTGATAGTGGTAATTTCTTTAAAAATCGGAATACGTATATAACTGCATGGAGCAGCACGAGCCACGAAGAAACGCGGTGCGAGAGAGCAAGCAGCGGTTGTGGATCATCATTAACTTGCGGGACAGGAAGAGACGCTAACTTAGTATCAAGTAAGTTGGTTTTAGGTTTTATAGTTTCTTCGGAATTGATGGACCACTCGTCGACTCCATCACTCAGCCAGGACGGTCCTGAGAACCACAGTGGATTGTTCAGTAATCGTGCCGGTGACAATCCTCTGGATATACAATCGCTTACATTTTGTGTTTTGGGCACATAGAAAAAACAATCTACGGGAAGTAGCGATACAATTTTAGTAATACGGATTACTAAAAATGTTTGAAGAGGTATGGCGATGATTTAATCCATTCCAATGCAACCATTGAATCGGTAAAACAAAGAATTTTGTCAATTTCGCGACGTTTTTTATACGTGTAAGTGACGCGGCAAACTAACTTTGCCATAAGTAAACAAGCACATGATTCGAGCCAAGCAACAGACACCGTGTTAAGCGGAGCGACTTTAGATTTCGTACATACCTAAACTGAGACCGACGGCCATCCATCGTTTTTAACGTGTACAAAAACAACGGCACCGTAGGCCCTTTCGCTTGCGTCAAATAAGGCGACAATAGTTATTTTCTAATATTTAAAAAATACGTTGTCACAATTGGAACGAAGTTGTTGCAAAAATGGTAATTCACGCAAATAACTTTGCCATTTCCGAACAATATCGGACGGTGGTTACTCGTCCTAATCTAATTTTAAGTCATTTAACTTTCTGTTATATTAACAATGTCAGGTGCGATGAGTTCGAGTATATTGACAGTGGCAAACAAGATTACGGTCCGAATGATGTTAAGCGGTCACCGTAGCCTATGGACGCTAGTAACACCAGGGTTATCACTCACGCGTTGCCGACCCTACCAAAATTCAATAACTCCTTTCTTGAAGAACCCACACACTGAACTGAAGAACATACTGTTGTCCTAAGAGAAATCGTGGCAGTGAGCTCCTTTTATAACCCAAGCGTATGCGGGAGAGAGTTTCTCTGAAACCGCACTGTTTGCGACCATTTCGGTTCTAAAGTGTGAGAAAAAAAATTCTGCCTATAGCGAGCGGTGCGACGGTATAATTTCGTAGGCATCATTTCGATCAATTCTTCAGAACACATCCCATTGTACAAGCGGTAAAACACACACAGGGAGATAAAGTCTCTCCTCAGACTTAAGAGCTTGATATGGCAAGTGAGTTTGGGATCGTTGACAATTGGGGCCGAACTTGCAAAGCAGCAACCATTGCCCCGATGTGAAGTACTGCCTCGCTCTGATAAGTACACTAAGGTTTTTGGACACCAGCTTCACCTTGTTTTGCGAATGACCTTAGAACTGAACATCGCTGGAGATGTCGACACCCAGGATCTCAATACTCTTGGAGATGAAGAGGGAAGTGTTCTGGAATTGTGATACCACAGTGATTGGGGATCTCTAAGCGGTAAAAGCACAGACTTGTGACTTTGTAGGGTCGAATTGAGACACAAGTTCTCCGTGGTTTTTCTCCACAAAGGAACGGGAAATGTTTGCACGACCCATGTAATAAGCGTCTCCAGTATTGTCATCTGCATAGCAATGAATGTTGTTGATGTCCAACATGTCATTGATATACAGTATAAACAGCGTTGCAGACAGCACAGAGCCTTGCGGGACACCAGCGAATTAATGTAACGGTTCGTATGCGTCTTCCGGACAAAAAGCTAGCCACCCATTTGCACAAACCCTCAGGCACTCCGTAAGATGGCAACTTCTATAGAAGACCCCGGTGCCAGGCCCGATCGAACGCCTTGGTTATTTCCAGGCTACATGCCGATGCCTCACCCTGACTCTCAATGGCTAGTGCCCATCGGTGTGTAAGATACAGTAGAAGGTCACCAGTTGAGCGACCGCGGCGAAAGCCATATTGACGGTCGCTGACCAGGTCGTGTTCTTCTAGGTATCTTAGAAGCTGTGTGTTGATCAGACGCTGCAAATCCTTGGAGAGGAGGAAGGTTTTAGCGATAGGCCTATAATTCGATGGATCTGATCTGTTGCCCTTTTTGGGTACTGGGTACACATTTACAGTCTTCCATGAAGACGGAATGTGCCTAGTGTGGTAGGAAGCGTGAAGAGGCGCGTGAGTACAGGACATAACTTGGTAGCCCACTGCTGGTATACCTTCTGGCCTACTCGACTTAAAAACATCTAGAGAAGGCAGAGCCCGCCGGACCTCCCTCTAGGCTATCGAGATTTCCGGCGTGGTCTTACCGCATCACGGTATAGTAGGTGGTACAGCGCCTTCGTCGTTCATATTCGAATTAGAGGCTTTATCTTTGGCACTATGGGCCAAGTCACCATCGTGCTTTCGCAGTGGTGGCAGATTTAGCAAGCGACTAGAAAGCATGACTCCAAGAAGAATAATAGCTCGCAAGTCTCCCATAATTTAGCAATTACAGTTGAATCCTCACTGCACTTCAAGGCAGCATTTAATTCGCCGATTAACTTCTTCTATGTTACTAAAAACTTCATTGTCACAAATCCACTTCCACCTTATTTACCATTGGCCTCAGAGTCATGGTCATCTTCTATAAGTTCTCGTATGGCATCCTTAGACAGGTTTCCAGACATTTATGCTTCCTACTACTGAAGTAGTACTGCTAAAATAAAATACGAACTTGTTGTCGAGAGACCTGTACCGCCACTTTTAGGTATAACTAAGCACCGTTCGTCTGGCACCCGCCTCAGCACGCAACGCAGTGGGATTACACAGTTGCGCGTAACCGTAACTCACATTCCGAATGGACACCATGATACCAGTTTAGGGTTATAGACGGTTTTTTCTTATTAAGCTTCAACATAAAAGACAGTGGTCTTAGCAGGGTCGCAATGCCGTTTGCGGCAGGGCGAATTGTGGCGGGATGGGTGAGAAGCGAGTACCCCTTATCATATCTACTGCAATCGGAGTGCATAAAAAAAGTCTCTGGGTAGCAAAACGATTACATTCAAAGACTTAGCTTTTCAATGCTATCCGAGTCCTAATCCTAACCAATATATATATATTTATGGTAGTCTGTTTGTAAGTTTATTTGATATTTCTTAACGTTGTTATAGAGCAACTAAGTAAGCTGATATTTGGTAAAGAGATTGTTCAGGAGATGAAAAAGAAAAATAGGTAACTCTTTATCCCTGCGAAGCCTAGCAGGAATAATGATAAAAAATTAAAAATATAACTAATGGTAACGTATTGTCAAGTTTAATTTACAATATTATTCTACAGCCTACTAATAGGTATGTTTATTTTAATTATGGCAAATAGTAATTATTTTTTACTTTAAATCAAGATCAAATTTTTTAAAAGGTGTTTTCATACCAAACGTTCTATTTTAAATTTTTGAATTCCATTTACTGTAACTGATATCCGAGCCGGCTCCACTAATCGTACCTCGTACTTTTTTTTAATTACAACAGCTTATTTAGTAAGTTATCACCTATCAAAAGGTTCCCCCCATTTTATAACTCGTGTTTAAACGACGAACATATTATAATGACTTAAAAATAACTTGGCTGGTTTTAATTTATTTGTTTTATTCATGTAAATATTGAAATTTAGATTTGAATTTTTATTATTTCTATATGACACTATTTTTACCTAGTCTGGTAGACAACTTTTTGTTAATGCCAAGCACACCTATAAATGATATAATAAGATTTTTAAAATAAACTCAGATTGTATGTATAAATAAATAAGTAGGTATACCTATCTAAGTAGTAACTAACCACTTCTTCCGACCACTTTTATGCTTATTAATTTAATATATAAAATGCAAACTAATGCATATACCCCCAATTATGGATGGGATTTTATGGTACCTACTTTACAACCGAAGTTTTCTTCAGGTATGTATTGTTAAGAATATACGTATGAATAGGTACGAATTGTACTTAAATAATATATATTTTAATCTGTGTTTGATTTAATGTAGTCTGTAGTACGCGAACTAATAATTAAACGACCTTTTTTACTGTGTTTTACATAAACTTGTATAAAGTCTCTAAGAAGCATACTGACCTTTACGACGATTACGACGTGAAATAAGGGTCCAGAACATTGCCCGGAAATTAGTATAGGCCAGCGTGGTGGACTATGGCCTTATTGTCTTTCATCAAGGACAAGCCTGTATCCCTGTAGTAGGGCGTATAATAGCTGAGGAAAGCGAAAAGAAACTGTAATTGCCAGGATGCGTCTAAAAAAATGCTACTATAATATGTCCCCTTTAGGCGATGATATACCTAGCATTTCTAAGCAGTCAACTCGCATAAATACTGCTATATGTAATAGGTAAATACAAGCACTGCACCGTAGGCTTGTCTGATTAATTACTCATATCGATGTACCTATGTGAGAGCAAGTAGGTCGCACGGGCCACTTCTCATATCTAAATGGTGTGGGGAAACAGTATCCGGGCAAAGTCCTCTTACTGTGGTTTTACCGCCTCACGTATCAACGTGAGGGTCCTTTAGATGAGCTTTAGATTGGCAGGCTCTGAGGCACTTGCACTGGTTTTCACTCGTTAGTGCGAACCAGGACGGTGCTGCATAGGTGATAAGGGTTCTAATATATGTTTTATAGACCCCGACTTTTGCGCGCAGCGGCAGCTTGGACGAGAGCACTGGTCGCAGGAGTGCTAATGCTGCTCTTGTCTTGTGGATGGTGGCAGTTATATGAGGAATCATTGATAGGTGACAGTCGATGGTTACGCCTAGGTACATAGCCGTAGACTTCCATTCACTAGAGTGCCCCATCAGCTGTAGTTTTGGGCGTTGAGCTTGGCGGCGGCGAAGGAGAATCGCCTGTGTCTTTCAATGTGTCAAAAAAAAAAAATGTGTCTGAAATTCGAAATTCAAACAATAATATTTCTACTTTTATATAAACAATTTTTTTCAAAACAATTACTTCGCAAAACTTTCTGCGTGGCGTACTGTAATATTTGACGGACTTTTAAAATACGGAGTTAAGCCCAATTTTTTCTACTTAGCAAGTTTTAATTTTAGTTCATAAGCCAATCACTTGCAAAATGTTAATTGTAAATGTAAATGCTTAGACTTAGCTACCACAGACCTATCGTTAAAATATTTTTTCTTATTTGTTGAGTAATCACATTCTATGAAAATTTCAGCATTATATCTGTTACGTTTCAGAAAAGCCATTTCAAGGTCGGACAGACAGATGCGTGGGCTGTGGGCTTATTACTAATAAGGTCATGTAGGGTATGGAACCTTAATAAATCAAATGTTTCTGTTAGCTTATATTTTTTAAGCGTTATTTAGGGTATTTATAATAATATGTAAAATATTTATTAGTTTATAATGTCAGTTATAAAAATGCAAACACATTCATTTAAAGGGCATCCAACGTGCAAATACATTTGCTTTATAGGCGTTAAGCTGGAATCGACAAAGTTAATCTGGAATAGAGCTCATTTTTCAGTGGCAAAAATATAGTTTAGATATGCGAACAGCTTAGCGTAAAAAGTGGAAAATAATTAATTACATTTATAGTATCACATAAGATATAAAAATTCTAAAACAGTATTTTTTCTAGCTTTATACTTACTGAACATTTCATGAAGTAAATTATGTTTCCGCTACTAGTTGATAAAGAGCTATAAAACAAAAATAGAAAAACGAGAGGTTAGCTTTTAATCGATGTTTTAACAGATATCTTGAAACAAATACAGTGATATGCTAGTTAAATAATGCAGAAAGCCATGTTATTTTTAATCAGTCTGAAACTTGTAATAGGACAGTGGAATCGAATTTAAGAACGAGCAGAAAACTGCACATTCAAGTAGGGCGCAGCCGATAAATACTTTCGGTGAAAAGTTATTTCGACTATCGGTCAAAACCCCTTTTTATCAAATTTTGTAGTCAAAAGCACTATTTACCAATTTTTTTTAGTTAAATTTGCTTTTGTCCGACGGCCTTAGTCGTTAGCCGAATATAATATTAAAATGGGATAGGTGGTAAATAATTATTTTTGCCAGCGGCTCCACCTGTCCTAAATTTGGTAATTGGCGTTTAACTTCTTAATTAAAAAAAATTCAAAATCTTTGTATTCAAATGGGTTACTAAGAACAATTTCAAATCGTCAAGTGAATTTACTACAACTACCTTTACTTTTAAACATAATATTATAGTGAATTAACTAATAAATACATGCTTTGTATTGAAACACTTAATAAGCAAAATTTAAATTGTGAATAGTTCGATTTAAAAAAAAATGTCAGGTAATATTTCAATTGCCTATTGTTTTTCAGATTGCATACCATGTCTATAATTTGATTTTATAAAACTCCTTTATTATACTAATGAAGTTTGTTTAGCAAGTTTTAGTTTGTTTTAGCTCGGTTATAGTTTTTCTGTTATGAATATTTCGGGATAAAAACTATCCTATGTCCTTCCATGGAACTCAAACTATCTTCATACCAAATCTCATCTAAATTAGTTCACCTGTTTGAGCGTGAAGAGGTAACAGACAGACAGACAGAAAGACGGACAGACAAAGTTACTTCCGCATTTATAATATTAGTATGGATAATTTATGTAACTAACAAAATTATGTGTTTTAAATACATCACCCCTTGATTAAATATTTTTTTATTACTTTATTAAAATAATTTACTAATTTGAAAATTTTAAATATTTTAAAATGTTGACGTTGAAAACAGGTTTTTTATAGCACCACTACTGTAATGTGATAGTAATTTAACATTTTTCAGCTAATTTAATTTAATTATTATTTAATTAAATAATTTTAATTTCTCTAACTAAACTATGAAATAAATCGAAAAATTCTATATTGGATAGGGGATATTAGGGGTACCTAAGAAGTCCGCTACGTTCATGAAGTCGTGACACTTAACCACAAAATATCAGAGTTTTACAGGAACATTCTAGAGCTTTATATTGACTGTTAACAAAATATCTTATATCAATGTAAATAGATTATCTTTTTAAATTTATAATTATATTACAAAAATCGTTTTTCACAGTAACACTTGACTGTATACCGGCTGGATTTTTTAATTGTCGGGAAAAAAGAAACGCGCAATCGAAAAATGCTATTAGTGACTTATAATTTTAGCAATACCATTAACATTCTTTAGATTTAATAATTAAAAAAAAACCCACAAAAGAAAACCTAATTTATGCAAACCTTACAAATCGGTATTATAATTCGCACACACATAACGCCGGCTTGTATAGCCGCTCAATCAGCTGGTAACCTCAGTTGACCTTCCGTACGGCGATAGGTACCTACATCAGTTTACATCAAAATAAGATTCTTATTATTATTACAAATTATCAAATTGTTTTTGTTTAATGATAAAAAATAATTATATATATATAATATATAAAGCTGCAGACCCACTGATTCACTCATTCACTGACTCACTGTCATAATTGTGCTCCCAGAAAGAGCCCCCGGGGGTAAAAGTGATGTATTGAGAAAGTGATCGAACTGGGCCGGTGAGTATGGGAAAACTTCCAGATCTTCGAAATCTGCTCCTCATCAGGGAGTGGGCATGCAGCCCGCCGAAGCTATTGCCTTTAGGGATATAATTTTTTCTCTTTGGGAACTTACACCTTGGTCAAATTTGATCACCGGTGAAAAAAAATCAAAATGGCGGAAAACAACATGGCCGCCATACAAATATTCAACGAAGGATATCTCGGAAACTGTTTGCTATAGGGGAGAGGTTCTCGAACAAATGTTGTAAAGGGCACCAAAGAGCAACTGCTTGGTGGAAAAAATTTCAAGATGGAGGATTCAAAATGGCGGTTGAAAACATTTGTTCACCAATCCGCCTGAAATTTTGCATCCGGGGGTTTTCGGGGTCACTGATACTAAACAATCAGTCAGAGTTTTGATATTCCAAAATTTCAAGATGCTGCCATAGTGATGATTTATTGAAGCCTGTTACTCTCCCAGAAAGTCTCCGGGGGTGAAAAAGATGTATTGGGGGTTTGATCTAAAATGGTGTTGTGAGTATTAGAAAACTCCAAAATATTCAAAATGGCGAAAAATAATAAGGCCGCCATACAAAGCATTCAATTCAATGATGGCGGATTCAAAATGTCGGTCGAAAACATTTGTTCACCGATCCGGGTATAATTTTACATCCGGGGGTTTTCGGGGACACTGATACTAAACATTCAGTCGGTTTTTGCATTTTCCAAAATTTCAAAATGGCCGACATAGTGATGATTTATTGAAGCCTTTTAGTCTTCCAGAAAGAGTCTTCTGCGGTGAAAATTATGTATGGGGGGTGTGATAGAAATGGTGCCGTGAGCGATTGAAAAAAAATTCATGATGGCGGATTCGAAATGGCGGTCAAAAAAGTGTGTTTACCGATCTGTCTCAAACTTTGCATCCAAGGGTTTTCGGAGTAGCTGATGCTTAATATTCAGTCAATTTTAATATTTTCCAATATTTCAAGATGGCCGCCATACTGATGTTTTATGAAAGCCTTACTTTTATGAAAGTATTGCTCTCCGTGGGTGAAAATAATTTATCGAAATGGTCCCGTGAGTATGGGAATAATTTCAAAACTTCAAAATGGCGGAAAACAACACGGCCGCCATACAAATCATTCAATTCAACGAAGGATATCTTGAAAAAGATTTGCAAATTTTGTTAAATGCAACGAGGAGCACCTGCCTGGCGAAAACAAATTCAAGATGGCGTATTCCAAATGGCGGTCGAAACAACAAAAACAAAAACATTTTTACCCCAGGAGTAAAAATGTTTTTAAAATGTTAATGTAAAAATGAGTCGATTTTTGATTTTTGATCGTAATTTTCGGAGACTATACAAAAATTTCACCCAAAAAGGTACATGTTGACCAGATTAGTGCACGAGAACTTTTGTGAAGCGACGAAAACATGTTTACGGGAGTGGGGATTTATAACGTGCATACTGAACATTGGTGGTCTAACAATAATCCTTACAAAATAAAGCAGCATGCACACCACATCCGGTTAGTGTTTGAGGACTTATACTAAATGACCACATAATATGTCCAGTGTTTATTGAAGGACGCCTGACAGGTATCACCCATCTGAAAATGATACTTACCAACTAACCACTTTACTGGACAACGTTGCATTGGATTATTTGCTTGGAATGCTCTTCTAGCACGTCGGCTGTCCAGCTTACTACGAACGATCAGTTTGACCTGAACGACGTCTTTGAAGGTAGGTAGATAGGCCGCGGAGGTCCAGTAAAATGCCCAGCTGGGTCACCAGACCTCACACCTATGGACTTTTATTTGTGGGCCAAAAGGAATACGTCAGTGCTCGTGACTCATTCTTTGATGCTTAAATACCTATATAGTAACTAGAGTTTAAGTATTTCGCTCGCTGCATAAGCAGCTCGCGTGGTCTTTGTGGTGTAAACCCCTCATAAATATTTTTTACTTACGAAGACTACCACGGGAAGAATAATAGGTTTCAATAAAATAGAACTAAAGCGGCCATCTTGGAATTTTGGAAAATCAATAAATTGACTCAATAATTAGTGTCAGCGAATCATAAAACCCCCGGATGCAAATTCTCAGCCGGATCGGTTAACAAATATTTCGACCGCCATTTTGAATCCGCCAACGTAATTTTTTTTCTACCAATCATCATTGCCCATCCTCACAGGACCATTTTGATTAACCCCCATACATCATTTTCACCCCGGAGACTTCTTCTAGGAGAATGATAGGCTTAAATAAATCATTACTATGGCGGCTATCTTGAAATTTTGGAAAATCGGAAAAATCAACTAAGTATTTAATATCAGCGACCCCGAAATCCCCCGGACGCAAAGTTTCAGTCGGTTCGGTGAACAAATTTTTTTGACCGCCATTTTGAATCGGCCATCATGATTTTTTTTCTTTTAGGTGTGTGTTTGGTGTCCTTTACAATATTTGTTCGAGTACCTCCCTCCTATAGCAATTCTTTTTAAAAATATTCTTCGTTGAATTAAATATATATTGTAGGGAGGCCATGTTGTTTTCCGCCATTTTGAAGTTTTGAAAGTTTTCCCATACTCACGGGACCATTTCTATCAAACCCCCTATACATCATTTTCACTTCTGAATACGCCTTCTGGGAGAACAATAGACTTCAACAAAACAGCACTACGGCGGCCATTTTGAAATTTTGGAAAATCAAAAAACCGGACGCAAAATTTCAGCTGGATCGGTGAACAAATGTTTTCGACCGCCATTTTGTATCCGCCATCTTGAATTTTTTTCCTTAAGGCAGTTGCTCTCTTTTGGGAAATCAAAAATCGACTCAATATTTAATATCAAAGACCCCTAACTCGATCGATGAACAAAATTCTCCGGCCGCCATATTGAATCCCCCATCTTGTATTTGTTTTCTGGCTGGCGGTTGCTCTTTGTCGCCCTTTACAATATTTGTTCAAATACCTCCTTCCTATAGCTAATCGTTTTTGAGATACAAACATTTAACGAAGGATATGTTTGAATGGCGGCCATGTTGTTTTACACCATTTTTTTTTTTTTACCTGCGATCGAATTCGACCAGGGTGTAGGGTACACATCGATGAAAAAAAAGTGCCTCGAAATGCCATAGTTTGGGCGGGCTGCACCCAGACTCTCTGATGAGGAGCTGATTTCGAAGATCTGGAAGATTTCCCATACTCACAAGATAATTTCGATCGAACACCAAATACAACATTTTTACCCCAGGATGGCGGCCGGAGAATTATGTTCATCGATAGAGTTAGGGGTCTTCGATTCGGAATATTATGTAGAAAGTTTAAGAAAAAGTTCCAAAAGGGGCCGATGAAAATTGCAAAAGTTATAAACAATTTAAAAAAAAAAAGGAGTGGTTTGGTTTTTTTTGAATATCACGAAAACTATCGAAGATATTTGATATTTGAAAAAAGATCTGAAAAGAAGAGGAAATATCCTAAAAAAAAGTTTTGCCTCCCGGAACTGTATCTTTAATATTTATAATTTTTACGGAGCCCTGAAAATAGCGCTAAAAGCGGGTAGTCTGGCTTCCGCTCGCGATTTGTCATTCGGACACGGTAACAATAAAAATCATTTTAACATATTAAAGAATAAAAAAAATTTAATACTATTGGGATATATAAATTAACAATAATCCGTAGGCGAAAAATTTTTATCCCCATTTTTCCATTAGTTATGCATTAGTTAATTAACTACTTTTTCTGAATAGAATGTTAACAGAAAAAACCTGATTATTATTAAACTACAACCCTAGGATTTTTTTCACTTCGTGGAGTTATTCTTAAAAGGCATTAAAATATATCCCCGTTGGAAAAATTTAAAAATGTTAATTTTCCACTTTTTTATTAACAATCGAAAACATTAAAAAATTAAAAACTGCATAAAAGTTATTAAAAAAAATTTGTTTTTCAAATATTTCAAATTTTATGATTTCTAACGGTTAAAAGTTACATGAAAATATTTTTTTTTAATTTTTTACCGCGATTGTTTAAATAATTGTTATAAACAAATGCATTGTTTATAAGATAATCAACAATTTTTTTTTCCTTATCTACTTGTCGATATAAATTATGATTTTTGAGAAAAAAATTATTCCTTAAAAAATTTTATTTATTGCTATAAAATGCATTTCTTAATTAACAATCGTTTTTTACCACTAAATATAAATATTAAGGAACCATTTTTTCTTTAAAAATCATAAATTCTATTGTTCTTAAATATTCTGAAAAAAATTTTTTTTTTTTTTCATTTTTTATTTGTTTATTTAATAAACAATTTGTTATAAACAAATGGATTTTCTTACTTAATTTTTTTTTTAATTCGTAATTTAATTATAAAAACAGCTATGTATTATTTTTTATGAAAAAATTTTTTTATCTATTTTTTATATAGCTTTTAATAACTTTTAATAACTATCCAAACCTTTTGTAACCTACAAAGGAGAAGTAAATAACTGAAGAAAAAATTTTGTCAAAAAGGAGCTATAAAAATACTGTAATATTTATATAATGAATAAATTTTGAAATAATATAAACTATGTTTTTCATTCCTGCCATATGATAAGACCAAATTGATTTAATTTCTAACAAAAAGTTCATTTTAATTGCCGAAAAAGAAAATAATAAAAAGATCTTACAAAGTTTTAGGATATTTATGAACATTTAACCACGTTTTGGAATAGAAAAACATGAAAAAAAAAATTTTCGGTTTATTTTTTATAAACAATTGACAAAAATTAACATAAATAATAGAGCTAGAGCTGAAGTTAAAAGCTTAAATTGTTCATTAATTTATAGTGAATAAAAACGACTTGAAGTATAATTGTCCTATATATAATAGTTTAAAAGTTATACCAATTATAAAAGAAAAAGAGCGAGATAAAAAGGCAAATTTTAGGACATAAAAATATTAAAAGTTATATAAAAAATAATTAAAAAACATTTTTCATAAAAAATAATACATAGCTGTTTTTATAATTAAATTACGAATTAAAAAAAAAATTAAGTAAGAAAATCCATTTGTTTATAACAAATTGTTTATTAAATAAACAAATAAAAAATGAAAAAAAAAAAAAAAATTTTTCAGAATATTTAAGAACAATAGAATTTATGATTTTTAAAGAAAAAATGGTTCCTTAATATTTATATTTAGTGGTAAAAAACGATTGTTAATTAAGAAATGCATTTTATAGCAATAAATAAAATTTTTTAAGGAATAATTTTTTTCTCAAAAATCATAATTTATATCGACAAGTAGATAAGGAAAAAAAAATTGTTGATTATCTTATAAACAATGCATTTGTTTATAACAATTATTTAAACAATCGCGGTAAAAAATTAAAAAAAATATTTTCATGTAACTTTTAACCGTTAGAAATCATAAAATTTGAAATATTTGAAAAACAAATTTTTTTTAATAACTTTTATGCAGTTTTTAATTTTTTAATGTTTTCGATTGTTAATAAAAAAGTGGAAAATTAACATTTTTAAATTTTTCCAACGGGGATATATTTTAATGCCTTTTAAGAATAACTCCACGAAGTGAAAAAAATCCTAGGGTTGTAGTTTAATAATAATCAGGTTTTTTCTGTTAACATTCTATTCAGAAAAAGTAGTTAATTAACTAATGCATAACTAATGGAAAAATGGGGATAAAAATTTTTCGCCTACGGATTATTGTTAATTTATATATCCCAATAGTATTAAATTTTTTTTATTCTTTAATATGTTAAAATGATTTTTATTGTTACCGTGTCCGAATGACAAATCGCGAGCGGAAGCCAGACTACCCGCTTTTAGCGCTATTTTCAGGGCTCCGTAAAAATTATAAATATTAAAGATACAGTTCCGGGAGGCAAGACTTTTTTTTAGGATATTTCCTCTTCTTTTCAGACCTTTTTTCAAATATCAAATATCTTTGATAGTTTTTGAGATATTCAAAAAAAACCAAACCCCAACTTTTTTTTTTTTTAAATTGTTTATAACTTTTGCAATTTTCATCGGCCCCTTTTGGAACTTTTTCTTAAACTTTCTACATAATATTCCGAATCGAATGACACCTTGATCGTAATTTCCGGAGACAATACAAAAATTTCAACCAAAAAGGTACATGTTGACCAGACTACACGTGCTCTTGTAGGGAACACAACAAAGTTAAGAGTGGTAACACTGAGTTTCTTTCCTTTTTTGTAATGATGCTTAATGGTGTGCAACGCTGCAATATGGTTTTATAAAAATAATAAAAACTAAAAACAAACAACGTGTTTTCGTGGATCAACCAACACGACAAGCATTCTAATCTCTAACAACCAGCGACAAAACACCATGCGTGGGTGCGGATCTGGAAAATGCAGTACTTGTACCCGGATGTAGTGATATGGATACCAGCCTTAGTCGTTGAGCAATATCCAAAGATAATTATAGCTGGTGCCGAAGTGCCGAGCTGCCAGCCTTGTACTGCTCCCAGGGTGACGATCGAAGTATTGGAAGATAGCTTCTTCGACTCGAACTGAGAGACGAGGTCGTCCTCGACCTTGAGCGTGTGTCGGTGTTCTGAATTAACCGTAGTCGAGCAGCCTTAATAGTATTTGTTCAGTCGATGGCACTGTGGAGGATAATTGGAGGAGGCTTACCATTAACTCATAAAGCGACCTTTTTAAGCCTTAAACAACACTTTTTTAAGTAGCCGCTGACTCGCCGTTGACATGCATTGTGCTGGTTCATTCACTATAGTCTGTGCGCAATACGTACTATGAGCGATACTTAGCGATTCATAAAAAGTTACTCTTGAGCAACTTAAACAGAATTGCTTGGAGGAAGTGTCGGTTCGAAACTGTGTTTTTATTAAGTAAAGCATAATTTAAGTCTATGAACGTTTTGAATTTATTTTGACGTAGATTAAGGATGACCATTTTTTAAAAAGTGGTTATGTGTGAGTTTAAGTATATACCGGTTACCGACGTTTAGGAAATTCTATTTAGAATGTTAGGAAAGTGATGGTCAGCAAAAAAATATACACCTATAGCAGAATAAAACGGCGACGTGTCGCGCTGCCTGCGATTCCTAATAGATCTTAAATATAAGGAAATTCTGAGAAATAAAGAATTTATATGCAATTAAAAACAGAACCTACATAATAAATGAGAGAACCAAGAACCAACAATATCTACTTTCTGTCGCGTGATTAACGAGGTTCGTACATTTAAAATACCTACTTCTATTTAGGCATACACCATTTCAACATTACCTAAGTTGATTCTTTGTTTCCCATAAAGGCAAGGGCATGAATGTGTTTACATAAACTGAAACAAAAAACTGCCAGCAAACCTGCAGAATGGTATGCATAATGCATATGATCGGAATAGGTACCTATGTTAAAGCATATAACTATAATGGAAAGGTCAATTTTTGTCAAATAGTGAATAAAGGTGTATATAAGTGCTACATTAAAGCATTGCAGCCTTTTAAAGACTATAACTCTGAATAAAATGGTTGTGACACACGGACCGAAAGACAGATAGCGCACAGCTACAAAGGTTCTCGGTTTGACTATGAGACCCTAAAAAGATTTATAACATAATTAAATATTTAATTATCAACCACTTGGAACCAATGCAAATGTTTGTCAGTAGGTGCAGTTTCAGAAGCGCAGATGCAATTAAAATATGTAAAATTATCTATATGTTTGCTATATTTTATTTTTGTAACCTTTATATATTATAGTTTTTAAATAAAATGGTTGTGTCATACAGATGAATAGACAGACATCAAAACTAAGAGTTACTTGTTAACATACAACTCTAAAAAGAGATAAATATAAAAACTTAATATTTACTTTAATTTTATTTATTTATTTAACACAATCATTCAAATTCAAATAGTTTACTTCTGAAAATTAGGATACAATATAACTTTTCTGATGTCCGTATAATATGCAAGGAAATTATAAGCTACTACCGTTTCGGAATCAAGATGGCGTTCTGGGGAGAAGAAACGGCGTAAGAAACTCTCCAGCTGTCGCTCTTTTCAATTTTAATTATATAAGGATTGGTAGATTTCCAAATACAACTACTATGATAGCAACTTAGTAAGTTATTATGAAATTTTAGTTATTCCCATGCGTTTTTATCTATAAGATAGTCATAAATTGAATAGTAAGGTTTTTTGACAAGTTTCTGTTTAACAAAAATTTTAAACTTTTTTGATTTCAGTTTACATACTTCTGCAGATTTTGTTGTAAAAACGGACACATTGACCTTTAAATGAGTTATCAATTTTCTCAAGCCTTGTGTGGATCGGAGCCAGTTTGTGTCAATTTCTTGTATTTCGATTATAAACATCACTATTTTTTAAAAAAGTATAATATTTTTATGAACATACATTAAATTATCAAATATTTATTGACCTGGTAAAGTATATTGATCTCTTTAAATTTATCACTTAAATAGTGTCTGTTAGATAAATTGTATATTGCTCGAATAGACCTCTTTTGCAGTACAAATATTATCTGTATATCAGCTGCGTGTCCCCATTATAAGATACCATAGGACGTCACGCTTTGAAAGTAACTAAAATGTACTAGCCGGGCTGTGGCTTCGTCTGTAAGTTGGCGAATCTTTTTAACCGCTAAAGCTGCAGTATAAGTCCCATTGAAGCTTTGCATCTAAAGTAATGCCTAAGAATACAGCGCTATCTACATCTTATTGCTCCCCATTTATAAGTACACTGGTTCTTAGTTGAATAACATTTGGCGTTAAGAATTTCATACATTTGGTTTTCTTACTGTTTAAAAGCAAATTATTCATATTGAACCAGTGGACAACTATAGACAGAGTTGTTTACATTATCTAGAACTGTTTCGCGTCTTTTAACTCTAAACGAAAGTGATGTGTCATCTGCGAACAACACTATCTCGTGATTGTTTTTAACGACCTCCGGCAGATCATTAATGTATATAAGAAATAGGAGTGCCCCCAGGATGGAGCCCTGTGGAACGCCCATTTTAATTTTAGATCCAGGGGCGCGCTTCCAATTTATATCAACTGTCTGAATCCTATTGTCCAGGTACGAGTTAATTCGTTTAAGTGCAGTACCCCTAATACCATAGTGTTTCAATTTCCTAATTAGGGTTTCATGTTGGAACCCTAACTACTAATGCAAATATAATTTGTCAATTTCCTTTGATTTTAAATCTGTTTTTGTTTTAACTAAGTAAATAAGGAATACAAGTTTTGTTTCTGGATCATGTTTTTTGTTTTATTTTTTATATGGTCATGGTCTTGTGTTTTACTTTGGCGACGGATAACCTTTTGATCTGAAAATTTGTTTTAAATTTGTCTTTAAATTTAAGAAACGTATTTCAATAAGAAAATAGCGGCGGAAACTTAAATCACAATCAAAAAAATTAAAAGAACGTAAAATTGATATTTACGACACTTGCACATTACAGATAACATATATACATATATATATATATATATATATATATATATATTTTAACAGCAATTTAACAAGTTGTTAGTTTCCGTTATGGCTTCAACGTCGCGCAAAACTTTCAGTTGTAACGGCTATAATTTAAAGTGTCGAGAAATTGGACATATTAGTTTTGTTAGTTCTGCAGGAGACTCTCATCTTCTCTTCGTTTTTCTAGAAAAACATGGTGTTTCATGTTTCGTATACTTAATAATATTCATTCAATTCAATTCATACGTCCACAATCCTCACTGGGCCCGCGTGTGGACTATGGCCAAATCACCCTCGCTTAAGGGGGAAGGCCGTTCCCCAGCAGTGGGGACGTATGAAGGCTGGCAAGTATACTTAATAATACTTAATACTGAATAAAGAACATTCACTACATACATTAGTTTAATAAAAGAAGGCTAGTGTTTATTTATTCACTTTTACCTAAGGTGCGTTTTGTTAACTGCTTCAATGTGTTAAATGTCATAATCCAGCGAAGTTAAAAAGACATGAATTCTGTATGGCACACTACAAATCTTGGCTCATTTACTTTAGTTGGATTATGGTCATTAGGCGCATAATGTACATTATGTCGGTGAAGAAAACCCCACTCTAGTCTCATCCCTTCAATCCTTGTTTGAGGTTTTCTTGTTCACTTTTTAGTTACTATGACCCCTTTACAGCAGCAATACTCCGCAAGCATTAGGTACTTTAGCCTCAGTTTCATCTGTGTATTTCTTACTCTACAGCAAGTTTCTGCATCTGCGCTGGAATTTAAAACAATTTTGAGTTAAAATCAGTTGTTAATATGACCAACGAACTTAAATACCTATCATATTATCTGATAAGAATTTGTTTACAAACACAGTCATATATAACTGATTCGAATATTTCGCGTTTAAATAAAACTACAAACTAAAATACAGATACGATATTAATTTAGAACTCGAATCTTTATGTTTTATTATATAAAATCAGGTTATGTTTATTGTTTTGATTCTGAAAGTATATCCACAGATTAATATACGCAATACACCATTTTGTAGAGACGCACGTTCGAAAGCAAAGTTAAGTTTCAAAACTTAAATTATTAATATTTCTTTGTATTGCGTAAAATCTTAAACTAATAATATTTGAAAAAATAAAGATTAAATATTACCATAAACGTGTTTAAATTATTTTCAATGCATTATAAATGTTTAGGGCGCTTATGCGTTGAAACCGTCCTTAAAATAGTAATTAGTTCGGAACGTATAACATTGTTAGACGGAGATATGCTGACTAATGCACACGATATAGCAGCATCTCACTCTATCATCTAAGCGAGCCAGAGGCATTGATACCCCATTCTCTGTGGTTCCACAATTACAGAACACTCCCCTCTCCATCTGCAAGAGCATAGGGATCCTTGGTGTTGACATCTCCAGCGATGTTCAGTTTCGAGATCATCTGCAGGGCAAGGTGAAGCTGGCGTCCAAACACCACGAAATTTTGAAGACATGTTCTAGTAATAAATATCTAGGTCTGCAGTGTGCCAGTTTTCTATTAAAATTTATAGTTTAAAAGTTTTACAGGATTCTATTTTTTCATACAAATGGTTTTAAAGAAGATTTCTAGTTAATAAAAACATTTTTACAAGATTTTGGAAAATCACAGACATAGGTATTCGGCTTGGGATTTCACAGTGATTGATCAGTAAATGTCAAAAACAAATCCGCGAATCGTATCCTCTTAAAGACTTAAATTGAACTGCCTGGAAAAGCGCTGGTTTTTTTAAAGTTCGGCCTGCAGTTGTCTGGGATCAGCGTACAAGCGTCACTCTTCTTCCAAATTTTAATAAAATAAAAGTGCATCATGGCTGAAAATTCCTTATTAGACTAACGTTGTATTGCCTAGGCATATTTATTGTGTACTTTGAAACAAACAAGTAGGGTGCTAACTACGGACGAACGAGACGCGTCGGGTCACTCGTGGCGCTGCGACGTTGCACTTACTGAATTCGTGTGCCGGCCGGCCGGGCGCACGCGGCGGGCGCTCGTCAAAGGCATGGTGCCAACGTGTCACACGACTAAATAACCCACAGACTGATAGCTTCAAACAACCGGTGCTGGCGAGAGCACTACTACAAGCACGGGTATGTGTGCGTGGCCTGTCACCGACGTGGCTCGCGGGGCAAGGACTGACGCCCGCTAGATTAAAAACCGGTTTAAACTGGCTCAGTGAGCGTGCGCATTTCAGGGCTTCGTGTGCGAGTTAGAGCGATTAAAATTATAGTTCTTTTAGTGTTTGATATCGATTAGTGCAAAGCCTTTTAGAAATGCCAAATACATGTACTGTGTGTAAACGAAAAAAATTTTTTTTTTTATCTTAAGTTGACTGAATAATTACAATAGGAAGGTAAATTTTAAAAAACGTAGGTACCTACAATAATAATGATACATATAAACATGCATATATTAATGTATACACATAAAAATGCATAATTATATTATTGGTACCTCCCTACTGAATACAGATAAAATCAGAGGTCTTTGTTAGGGTTCCATAGCGAAATGGCAGAAAGGTATTTTTATACGATTACTCCATCAGATAACTTTGTAGGATTCATTGAACTGATGGAACAAAAATTTCGATCTGTTTTCAATATTCAAAGGGAAATTACAAATATTAGACAAGAAATTCTCAAGCACATCAGTATTTGCACTTTTGAAATGCCGTGCCCTGGTTTCCCAATAGAGTATTCAAAAAAACTATATATAAGATTTAGAATTCATCACACAATAAAACGAAATAACGAACATCTCAAAAACAAAAAAATAACAAGAAAATATTGCGGGTCGGTAATTTATCAACTAAAAACATCAAATATATGGTGTATTTTCTTTTTTTTAATATTTTACAAGTGACACTATTACAAAATGATTTGAATATGATTTCAATCACTACTTTTTCTGTTCTAAATATAACTTTTGAACACTCTAATCTGCAAGTGTAAAAAGTTGTTGTTTTGCCCATTATAAAAATAGAAAAATCATGGTTTATTTAAAGTTTTTGAACGATTCTTGTCTCCTATGTTTTTTTCTGTTAGTAAAGCCAAATAATAAAAATAATAGTAATAAGACATATTTTTTACATGTTTATAATGTTTGTTTATTTAAACAGCCAACAACTTATTAGCTCTCCATTATATTGTACCTAATTTTATAATTATAATTTTTATTTAAATTCCAAAAATGTAACATTTTTTTATTTCGTCTAAATTTTATAAATTTAGACGAGTGAGTTGACAACCCTACCAGTTTAGGTATGTGTCTTGAAACTTTGTTCTAAGCTATCGGTCTGGTGGGTTATTTAGTCATGTGACCATGTGACACAAAATAAGTGAGAGGTACCTACGCATACGCGGTATTTATTTGCTGCCCGACGCATTTCTATTATGATTTTTGTAAACAATCAATATTGATAGGTTGATTATCCTTGACAACAAAAATAGGATTTTCGTATTTTGATTATTTAAGCATTTAGTTTTTTTTATGTTAATGGATTATTACAATCAATTTAATTTTTAAATTAAATACGTTTCAGTTTTTGGCACACATTTATTTTAAAAAAAACCTGTACCAATAGCATCAGTTATACTTACAAGTTATGTTAATTTTTGTTTTCCGACATATAAAAAAATCCTGCAGTATAAAAACGTATGACAAGCTCTAATATAAGTTGAGTTCTTCAAAAATGTGCGTTACACCTCGACTTTACTTTGGCATAAATTTGTGTGTAAGGAAATACCATGTGATAAAGTAAAGTGGGGGGACAGGAATGCAGACCGAAATAATTGAATCAAAGTATATGTGGCTATCAATTAAATAAGATTGATGTTCCTTTAGAAATTCAAAATTGGTCTGGCAAATTTTTCAATGAACCAGGCCGCAAGTACTACATGTAAGACAAAAAGAGCAAGTGTAAGACTTTGGCAGGCTGGAATAAGCATATCAGCAAGGCTCACAGGAATGCCAGGTAAAAATTTGAAATATGAATCTTGAGGAAGGCCTCAACAACAATATTATTTTTGAACAAAAACAAGAACCGGTTTTAAAAAGATTTATTTTATAAAAGAATATTACTTAATACTTAAAATGCACAACCATTTATAGGTAAACACAGCTCTCAAATAATTCATTAGCGGCATTTTTTTCCGATTGATATATATATTATTAAATTAGTTTAAAACACAAAAAAAGTAATAATAAATTTAATAATATTTAATAGTACAATAACTGATTTTTGTAAGTAGAATCAGCATGCAATTTGTGAAAAAAATACATATTTAGTTGTTCTAATTCAACAACCTCTTAACAAGGTGTATGATAACGAACAAATTTAAATTTAAAATTTAAATAAATATTGAATCTCTTTGTTTTAAATTGACCTAAATTAAACTAAAAATACAAAAAAACAGATGCAAATTAATTAATTAGATAATTAAAACTTAAATAGAATTCCATATAATAAAAACTTAATCAATTAAATTAAACTATGATATCTGCCTATTCAAAAAAAAAGAGTTTATTATATCTACCTCTCTAACAGTTTATAACGCACTCCACTTGCACGACACGAACTTCAAACTGTAATTTTGATCAGATTTTTTCCTCAAAAGCTTTCTCAAAATTTTGCTAAGAGTTCGCGGCCGCTGGGCCTATTCACTCATCCACCGTTCGTCGAGACGGGAACAAGCTTTAAGAAGAGCGCGCTGTGCACCTTTACATGAAGAAGTGTTTTATTTTATTACCCCGCGAAGAAGAAAGTAATACAGTCCAACCGTGCCGTTCGTTTCAAATACTTTTATGAAAACTGCATCAAAATCGGTTCAGCAAAACGCGAGATAATCGCGAACAAACATACATACACACAAACATACAGGTCAAACTAAAAACCTCCTGAAAAATGCAATGTCCGTAAGGTTTTAAAAGTTAAAATTAAATGGTGTCAAAACCATTAAGAACAAATCAAAATGGATATATAAGCAACATATAATTTAAAATCCGACTTTAAATATCGTTATAGCTGAAGATGTCAGACTTTTAATTACTAAAATGACAAGAATAAATCATCCGGTCACAATGGACTTGGCATAGAGCACCTGCAGCAAGCTGTTCCTCACGTCTATAGGTTACTAGTATTACTTTTTAACCTAGGACACTCGATCTTACCGCCTGAATTAATAAGGGCCCTGGTGGTGCCTATTATCAAAAGCAAGACAGGAGATGTATCTAACAAGACAAATTATAGGCCTATCTCTTTAGGCCCTCTTTTTCGACCCTTCAAAAATCCAATAACTTCTTCCTTGAAGAACCCCATACTGTAGTCCTTAGATAAAACCCTTGGCAGGTAGCTCATTCCACAACCCAAGCGTTTGCGGGAGGAAGTTTCTCTGGAACCGCACTGTACGCTACCATTTCGGTTCTAAAGTGTGAGAATGAATTCCCTGCCGATGGCGAGCGATGTGATGGTAGAAAGTAGCCGTAGGCAGCATTTCGAACAATTCCTCAGAACACATCCCATTGTACAAGCGGTAGAACACACACAGGGAGGCAAAGTCTCTCCTCAGTCTTAAGGGTTCGATACGGCAAGTGAGTTTAGGATCGTCGACAATTCTCACAGCCCGTCGTTGAACCGAGTCAAAAGCTCCAAGTGGTATCCAGGTGCACCTGCCCAGAGATGGCAGCAGTACTCCATATGGGGCCGAACTTGCACCTTGTGAAGCAGCAACCGCTGCCCCTACGTGAAGTACTGCCTCGCTCTATTGAGTACACCTAGTTTTTAGGACGCCAGCTTCACCTTATCTTGTTAATGATCTCGGAACTGCACATCGCTGGTGATATCAACACCAAGGATCCCAATGCTCTTGGAGATGGAGAGGGGAGTGTTCTGGGATTGTGAGACTACAGTGAATGGGGTTCTCTTAGCGGTGAATGCGCAGACTTGTGTCTTTGTAGGGTTGAATCGGACCAAGTTTACCCGTCCTCAGTCAGACACCTTGGAAAGTGTGGTCTCGATTTGAGACATAAGTTCTCCGCGGTTTTCCTTCACAACGGAACGTGGAATGTTTGCACGACCCGTGTTTTAAGCGTCTCCAGTACAGTCATCTGCATAGAAATGCATGTTGTTGATGTCCAACTTGTCATTGATATGCAGTAGAAACAGCGTAGGAGATAGCCAGAGCCTTGCGGGACACAAGCATTAATGTCCATGCTATTAGAGCAACTACCGTCAACTACGGATTGTATGCGTCTGCCGGATAAAAAGCTAGCCACCCATTTGCACAAACCCTCTGGCACTCCGTAAGATGGCAACTTCAATAGATCGAACGCCTTCGCTATGTCCAGGCTTCATGCCAATGCCTCCCTCTGACTCTCAATGGCTAGTGCCCATCGGTGTGTGAGATACACTAGAAGGTCACGAGTCGAGCGACCGTGGCGAAAGCCATATGGACGGTCACTGACCAGGTCGTGTTCTTCTAGGTATCTTAGAAGCTGTGTGTTGATCACACGCTCCATCACCTTGGAGAGGAGACGGGTAATAGCGATAGGCCTGTAATTCGATGGATCTGATCTAACGCCCTTTTTGGGCACTGGTTGCACATTTGCAGTCTTCCATGAAGACGGAAATTGCCTAGTGTGGTAGGAAGGCGCGTGAGTACAGGACATAACTCAGGACCACACTGCTTAAGCACCACTGCTGGTATACCGTCTGGCCCACTCGACTTATGAACGTCTAGAGAAAGCAACGCCTGGCGGACCTCCCGCTGTGTTATGGAGATTTCCGTCATGGTCCTACCGCACCACGATATAGTAGGTGGTACAGCGCCTTCATCGTTCATGTTCGAGTTCGAGGCAAAGAGACTGCCCAGTAGATCGGCTTTCTCTTTAGCGATATGGGCCAAGTCACCATCGGTCTTTCACAGTGGTGGTAACGACGACTGGCAAAAGTTCCCTTCGGCAGCTTTGGCAAGCGACCAGAAAGCACGACTCCCAGAAGGATAGCTCGCAAGTCGCCCACCTATTTTGCCGATGAATTGGAATTTTGCTCTGGCAGTTGCTTTCTTACTGAACCTCGAGGCAGCATTTAATTTGCGTTTTAACTCAGAAATATTCCGATCCTTATTATTACGAGCCGTGTGGTCCAAGCCTCATATGCAGTTTGCTTAAGAATTTTAGCTTCTCTGCAAGACCTATTAAACCACAGTCGTTTTTTGACGCCAGCAGCTACTCGCGGGTTAGGAATATAACATTCCATACCAGCGAGGATTGCCTCAGTGACTGCGGCTGCGCAGAAGTCAGGATCTTCTGAGCTAAAGCACATCTGCCTCCACGGGTACGATGCATAAAATTCCCGCAATCCATCCCAGTCTGCCAACTTATAATGCCACACACGACGCTAATTAGGTGGTCCGAGGAGCGTAAAGACGCATCTACTGAGACGGAATATCCGTCCGGACGTGTAGCAGACGGTCCAGTAAGGAGGTTGTATGGTCCTCTATATCTAGTATTACCAGCAGGCAGTAGTACCAGCTGAGAAAATCCATAGGTCAGAGCAAATTCATGAGCAGATATCCCAACATAGTTATTGGTTCGAGAACTGAGCCACTCCCGCTGGTGGGCGTTAAATTGTCCCAAAATAACTAGTTCTGCTGTGGGATATTGGTCTAGAACTTTGTCAGTCGTCAAACTCAGTTGCGTGAAAAGTCGAGTTACGTCCGTGTCACCGCTATGGGACCTGTATAGGCACGCATAGATACGAGTGTGGCCGCCGTAATCTACACGCACCCGCAATATCGACAGGTCCCTGTCTTCAAGGCTATGAAAGCGGCGACAGCAAACAACCTCACGGACCAACATACATACACCGGCACGACTCACAAAATTGTGCTCGAGTTTGTAGCCGGGAAAGTGAAGCCGGGCAGGATATCTGTGCCTCCGTTAGAAAAAGAATGGTCAGCTGCGCAGTCTCGAGATGGTGAATACCCCTAATGTTGCAAAAATCCACATTATATGTGGATGGAGTAGCCGCTGTAAAAACTCTTTTCATTTTCTTTCTTTTGGCCAATAATAGAGTTTTATAAATGCTTTCAAGTAAAATTTTTTGCAACAAAATCGGTTCATAAGTTTTTCAAATATCTGCAATAATTCTGATTCTGAGGAACCCTAACTTATGCGATCACGAAATGTAGGTACTTCGCCGGTTTTTGTCAACTTCCTTTGATTAGGACTTAATAGATGTTATGTTAAATAGTTTATCAATTTTAATTTAAAATAAATTCAAATAAGGTCAAAGATATTTAATCTACAGGATAAGTTTTATTAAATTCGAGTTATTTCAGTTGTGTCCTTGATTTCCTCTTGAATGGGCCTATCTCCCTTATCATTTTCAATATTTTCGATCCCAACTTTTCGTTTATGTATGATTTCTTGACGATGTTTTGTGAACAGCCATCTGCAAAATAAACAAAAGGATTTCAAAAAATCGGCCAAGTACGAGTCGGACTCACGCACGAAGGGTTCCGTACCATTATCTATAAAAACAGTAAAAAAATCACGTTTGTTGTATGATAGCCCCTCTTAAATATTTGTTTAATTTTAATTTAACTATTTATTTTAAAGTGAATATACAACTAAATATTCTCTGAATATTTTAAGCGTCCACCTGTCCACTCCGTTATCAATATCGAGCAATAAATCAAGTTTATTTTATGGAAGCCCCCTTAAATATTTATTTTATTCTGTTTTTTAGTTTTGTTTATATTTGTACCGCTATATTTGTTCTTATAGCGGCAACAGAAATACATCTTCTGTGAAAATTTCAATTTTCTAACTATTACGGTTCATGAGATACAGCCTGGTGACAGACGGACGGACGGACGGACGGACAGACGCACAGCGGAGTCTTAGTAATAGGGTTCCGCTAATTACCCTTTAGGTACGGAACCCTAAAAAACTGCTGCACAAAAACCTTTTAACCTAAATAGCCATTTTACCAAATTGCAGTGAGATTTTAGAGGAGTTTTTCCCGCGAAAACTTAGGTTTCGGAATGAACTCCCTATCCTCATGTCGAGATTTTACTTAGGGACTTTATTGTAAGGTACAGTGGGCAGCACTACTAGCTACCCTTAGTGGACTTTGACCTAAAGGCGAAAGGCAGCGAAAAAGACGTGAAAGTGGGATAGACATATTTTATTATTTCGTCCCACATTAGCTGTCTACAACCGTACATTATGGATGAATGACAGCACAGCAATGTAACGTCTCTTTCCTACGATTAATTTGTAGCTTAACTTTGTAGTTGCAGGTATGTAGGTGTGGGTAGCTTGATTTGTTGCCTTCTGTACCTCAAGAAAGAAGTGTGTCTTCAAGATTTGGTATAACGTTCGTAATACTTTTACTTTTCTTACTGTTTTGAGTAACAGTGATACTCAGTAAATAAGGAAAAAAAGTGAATCATAGCCCCCTAAAACATATAGCTCTAGTGGTAAACATAGAAATTACTAAAATTTATATGTTTATGGATTTAATTTTTTATTTTTAATTTTTACTTTTATAATTTTTTGTTGTCACTTATTGGTCTACGATCGGATTGAAGATACACTAAAAAAACTGTACAATCAGTTTGCTGAATATTTTAAAATTACATTTTCTAACCTAACTATGGTGTTAATTATCAAGTATTTACCTTTAAATAGATAGTCTCAAGCTTAAATGAATAGAATTTAAATTATTCGAATCGATAAGCCGTTGCCGAGAATTCAGTTTACATATAAAAAATCGAGATGGGTAAAAACCGCTAGTTTTTTCGTGAATTCGATAATTTTGAAAATGGTTTGTTATGGAACTGCGAAGTGGTCGACATAGAAGGCCCTATGCTGCCATCACTATATGGATGATAAATGCTTGATGATTCTTTTGGATAGCTCACGTCCACTGAGAGCACATTCAAATAGTTTGAAGGTGGTCTGGTTGATGGAGATGGCTTCGAAGTGGAAATAACATTTTCACACCCTCTGGTGTAACTTTTCTGCATTTATTTCTTTTTAGTTCGATAAGCACAAAAGATCGACACCTCTTTGCATTGGTGGTCAATTTTCGTTAGTAGCAAATAAGATGTAGCCCTTTCGTTTTAACTATGTTGTATTTTATGTTGATTGTCGGTGTCGGCATTTAATTGTATTGTTTTAAACTAGATTATTCCCGCGACTTTATCTGCGTGAACTTCAAAAAGAAAATGAAAGCTCTAAACTGTGGTTTTATCTAAAAACTATCGAATTTTCTCCTTATTTCTCCTTTTGGGGCGGTTTTTCCCACAACGGTGATTCACATCAATCTAAATAAATAATGGATTCCTATACAAACTTCCAACCCCACTTTATTTTAATTTCATGAATTTCGCAATTTTTTTCTTGGTGCTTCTCGTACGTTATACTTAACAGAAATATTTCGTGCATTTCAAGCCCATAGACTATCAGTCAATCAGTTTACTCTTTTATACACACGTTTTGAAATATATAATAATAATAATAAATAATAAATATTTTTGGACATTACACACGGCGCCGTCTGGCCCCAAAGTAAGCAAAGCTTGTGTTATGGATACCAGACAACGGATACAGATACATACATATTTTACATAAATACACCCAGACTCAAGACGAACACAAATGTTTTTTGTTTTTTTTTATCACATAAATGTTTGTCCAACGCGGGAAGCGAACCCACACTCTGCGCAGCAGTCGGCCACTCTACCAACTAGGCTGCGTGGGAGTGGCTTCGTATCAATCAATCTAGCTTTTTTGAAGCAAAGTTTAGATCTAGCTTACTTAGTTTTAATCCAACTAAGTTTATTAATGCTAGCACAAGTAAATTTAATCAGCTCAATAAGATTCTAAGTAAACCTGACTTCACTTATGAGTGCGATTAAGTGTTATAACGATAAGAATATAGGTTTTATGAGAGTAGAGTTTTTAAGAAATTATGAGGATCAGATCGACAAACAACAAAGCGATCTCGATGAATGTTCCATTTTAACCTTTTCAAGCACAGAGTTATTACTAAAGGTATATTTTTCTAAGTTAGGGTAACTCACATCAAAATAGAAATAGCAGGCAAAGTCATACAAGCACTGAACACGAACACTGTTCCACTGAACCATGTCACGGTATGAGAATAGAGTGTTGAATAAGTTGGGTCAAACACCAGTGCTGCCAGGGTCTCGACCAGGCTGAATAAGGAATTCATTTTCCCTGAAACATAACAGAAAAGGATTATTTTAGTTTCAGACAGATTTACTATTACGAACATTTTTATATCACTTTTATAATCCTATAAAAACGTTGTGTTTTTAAATTAATTTCATTATTGGTTGACACACCAAAAATGGTCGCATGCGATTCGTATAAAAAAGGTTTTGGTATATTTTGCACATGCACAATGACATTGGGCGATTCTTTACTGGCCGACACGACATGACACAACCCCCGGCCTGGCACCGACACATGTCGATGTCGGCGCCGGCATGTCGTCGGCAGCAAGTCTCCCACTGGTGTCGGGCCGACACTTTCATGGATGTGTTTTGTGCACACGCAAGCTTCCATTTGTGCGAGCGAGTGGCGTGATCAGTGAACCCAGCCGATCATTAGTATATAACTAAAAGTCATACGGGAATAATTAAAAAAAGGCTTGTCTAGGTCATCAGTTAGATTTAGAAATAATCGGACGTACCCAAAACCGTTTTATTACACTTTGCGTCTTAAATATAATGAGTAAAATACGCTGCCGTATATCGTATCGTTGTTGTCCATGTCTAGTGCAATTGGCCGTTCGTGTTGGGTCGGAACGAGTCGGTGTCGATCAAAATGAAGAATGCTATACATTTTGCTACGTGACAGCCATGAATGCTGTAAAGTTTTTCCACGTCACCGCCATTTCTTATAATAGTGCAGTGCGAGTTTTTTATTCTTTTGACAAAAAATCATACCTTTTCCAATTTTAAAAAGATAGAAGTTTGGCAAACCCGCTAAGCTTAAGTCTGATATAATTTTGTATGGGAATAGCTTAAGGGAAAAAGATTGGCAACTTAAAAAACATCTACAGTGAATTATATTGGAACACAGAGGGTTTATACTGAATGGAAAGTTCAAAGCTTTTTTAACCAAATAAAAAAGTTTTTAATTCACTGATAGTTTATTACATACCTACTGAAAAATATTTTTAATTTTTCTTAACAAACTGCAACAAAAACCAAATGCCGTAATACATATCTTAATATATATAAATCTCGTGTCACAATGTTTGTCCTCAATGGACTCCTAAACTACTGAACCGATTTTGATCAAACTTCGTAAATATCTGTTATTTGATTCAACTTAAAAGATAGGATAGTTTTTATCTCGATATGTCAAGTGCGAGCCGGACTCGGGCACTATAGGTAAAAACCAACTTTCGCCGGGTACAGAGGGACGGCAGCGGAACAACGTTCGCCGGGACCGCTATACTCTATCCACCGAAACGAGTTAATAGGGGAAAAATGAACTGGCATGTGATTGGTCGAACAATGACGTTAAGGCTGTGTTCACAGCGCGAGTTTTTTTAGTTTGTTCGTGCGACTCGTACTGTTCAGACGTGCTCACTGTGCTAGTGCAATCTATTATTTTATTTTTTGACTCGGCTTGTTATTTGGACTCTGGATAATTTTGTTACGTGTGACCCGGCTTTGTGATTGATTGCATTCCTAAAGACTTGGCGCTTGTATAACGGACTTTTTGAGTTTACTGTCGATTTGCCTAAGTGAGATGGCCGACAGTTTACATGGAGGTAACTCTGTGGAAAAAAGGCGACGACGAGCCTTTTCCTCGACTGAAAAAACAATGATATGGAACATGTATCAATCTATGAGGAGTTCCATGGAATCCCCTTCAAACAATGACGTCATGAAAGCTGTTGCATCATCTATGGGTGTTCATTGGATGTCCATCTATAGAATTCTGAAAGAGAAAGAAACTAAAAATGTTTTAAATTCACCCAAAAAAACAAGAAAACGTACTTTCATTGTAGACACAATCGACGACTTAACTAAATGTGCTATAAGAAGAAAAGTTCACGATTTATTTTCCCGAAATGAGATACCGACATTGGACAAAATAATGAATTCAATAAATGAAGATGGTACTTTGGGGACATTCAAAAGATCAACACTTCATAAAATCCTTAAAATGATTGGATTTAGGTACATTAAAAGATGCAGGAACAGCTTATTGATTGATCGTGACGACATATTTTTTTGGCGGAGGAATTATTTGCGGACAATGAAAATGGCAAGAGAAGAAAAGAAAAAAATATATTATTTGGATGAGACTTGGCTCAATGAAGGCCATACTACTACAAACGTATGGACTGATACAAATGTGAAAAATAAACGCGACGCATTCCTTGATGGCCTGACAACTGGATTAAAAAATCCTTCCGGTAAGTTCTTTAACATAATTCCATTGTTAAAACTGTCTTTGTCATTAATGCAATTCTTTGAAAAGGTTTGAATGTACCTGAGCGATCCTTAATTGGCGGCACTTATTGTTTGTTATGTTATCTTAAACTGTGTGAGCGTTAACTTTGTATCAGATCATTCAATACAATTTTTTATTGTTCCAGGAAAAGGAAAAAGGTTAATAATTACTCATATTGGAAGTGATGATGGATTTGTAGAAGGGGGCTTACACGTGTTCGAGTCAAAAAAGCAAGGAGATTACCATCAAGATATGAATGCCGAAGTGTTTGAGAATTGGTTCAAAAATATTCTTGAAAAGTTACATGATAATTGTATTATTGTAATGGACAACGCTTCGTACCACTCAAGAAAAGTAGAGCAAATTCCGACTGAAAAAAATAAAAAACAAGAGATAATTAATTGGTTGAAAGAAAAACAAATCCCCTTTCAGGATGATTTATTAAAACGAGAGCTACTGAATATCGTAAAAAATCATAAGGAGCAGTACGAGGCGCGTGTCGTAGACGAAATGGCGAAAGCTAAAAATAAAACTGTGGTACGACTTCCGCCGTATCACTGCGAATTAAATCCGATAGAGTTGATCTGGGCTCAAGTTAAAGGACATGTCGCATCCCGCAACAAAACATACAAGATGGCAGAATTAAAAATGTTATTAAACAACTCAATTCAAAATATTGACGCTGCAAAATGGAAAAAATGCATAAAACATGTCGAAGAGATAGTAGAACCGAAAATGAATGCCATGGACAGAAATGTGGAAACAATGACCGAAACATTCATAATAAACGTGGGAAGTGACAGCGACAGTAGTGATACGTCGGAATAATTTAATTAATTGTATATGTTAAACTATTTAAATATACATAATTTTATTTTAAAACATTGTCTTAATATTTTTCTTTCTTTCTCTAAGTTCAATACAAAATACTTAAGTGGTTTTAGTGCTTACTATTGAGCGCACAAAATCATCGCATATGAACACACCTTAACTTTTTATCAGTATAGTTGACGCCCACTCACCTTTTTGTGTCCTTATCTTTTGTAAGGGATTGTGCGACAGAGACAATGCTCTATTAACTCGTTTCGGTGGATAGAGTATAGTATAAATATATAAAAAAGCGTAAAGTGTCCACGACTCTTAGCTTTTTTCATTTTGGATCGATCTTGAATTTTTTATGAATTTTTTGAGTAACTTTTTATACGACTAAATTTCACAGTAATATCTTTAATATTAGTATAAACTTTTATTGTGACTTTGCTTCTTACCCATTTCTTCTCTGTAAACCAGTTTTGAAACCATTGATCGAAGTGAAGTAAATGTTGTAGCATTGAGGATTTCGACGATCGGTACTGAAAACGTTTAGAAATTCAATAAATAACAATTTTATAAAGAAATATATATCTATAGTTTTTATTTTAGTTTTTTATATTATTAAGAAACTATCTCAAGTAATATAAACTAATGCGAACACAGGTTTTAGTTTCTTCGGCGAGGTTTTATGACGAAGTTATCTTTTACACCATCTTCTTCTTACTTGTCTAATTCGACACTTAAAAATCAAGAAAACTACGATTTAGGCTCAAGCAAGAAAATAGTTTACTACTTATCTATTTTGATAAAGTTCATATTTCTGTATTTATGTGACAGTGGATTTTGGCTTTTTCATATTTTGTTTTTTTTTGATTTAGAGTTCATAAATAAGAGAAAAAGGAAAAAATAGGATGTACGGTGTGCATTATTATAACATTTTGTCTCTGACAGTTAGTCTCAGGATGGCTATGGCGTACCCTAGAAAAAGAGATCCATTTCGATCAGTGTACAAATACATATTACACTATTGAAGCATACAAATAGGCACGTACGATAGGCGCTTCTCTCGGTTTTATGTCGGTATAAAATTCAAATATTTATATTTAGACCTATGAAATTAGCAAATTTGCTTGGTCATATTAATATATATTTTATTAAATAAGAATCAAAAGAATATCACTCTTAGTTTTCCAAACCATTATAATTATAGTCTAAAAATAGGATATCAGTTTTTTTTTTCTAAATGTTTTAATAGCCAAACTATTACAATACTAGCTTTTGCCAGCAGCTCTACCCGCCCTAATTTGGTTTTGGTTTGGTTTGGGTAAAACTCTTAAGTCAACTTCTTAATTATACTCGGACTTATAAAGTTTGCTTTAGCAAACTATAGTTTGTTTAAGCTCGATCATAGTTATTCCCGTGGGAACTTTTGGATTTTTCGAGATAAAACTATCCTATGTCAATCCCCGGGACTTAAACTATCTCCATACCAAATTTTATCTAAATCGGTACAGCCGCTTAAGCGTGTAGAGGAAACAGACAGACAAACAGACAGACAGATTGACAGACAGACAGTCATAATTACTTTGGCATTTATAATATTAGTATGGATTAGCAAATCCACTTAATTAAGGTTTGAACTTTAACATATATTTCTTTCACGTACTTAGGACTGTGACAAAATTAATCAAATTCTTGCAAACTTAACTTGTTGGGTATGTCATCGTCTTAAGTAGGTTGGGTGTGCCATCACCTTAAGTTGATTGTAAGCTTTAAGCAGTTAGTTCAATTTATTTTGATGTTTGATTACCATGTAACTTTAATTATCATTTTAAAGATTATTTGTATTATTATGGTAAAATACAGCGTTCTTAAATTACACTTATTTTAAGACCTGTATTCTTGTCACCTATGTTTAACAAATTAATTACAATTACGATTAATTACTATTACAATTACGGTAAAAAACTTAATTTTTGAGTAAATTACAGAAGTACTTCGATTCGATCGATCTCTACAATATGTGCTACGCATATACTATGCAACCCGTGACATAAATAATACAAATATTGGCCAAAACTCATATGAAAACCTAAGAGCTTAAACATTTTTATGCTCGTGAATAAATACAAAATGTAACAAAATGGAATTTTTTAAGAGAATACGATAAGCGGCGCCTCGCAGGGTGCTTATCCAAGCACAATCACCACAAATTTTTGACATTTACTTATTAAATACTGTGACATTTCGTAGGCATGATCTCCAATTGATTTATCTATGACTGTGATTTACCAAAACAAACTAACCTAACTTTTTTGTTTTTTTTTTTTGACTGACTATGCAGTTGGCTGATGCAGCCATTACTGCTCCACCGAGCTTTTGAGGCGAGACTCTGAAGGAATCTCAGCCCATATAGCGCTCAACATTCAAGGGCTCCCCGCGGGGGAGCCTCGGCTTGGGTTGTCGCTCTTGGGGTCACCCCTTCGACCAGTGCGAGCCTCGAACCCGAAGGTGAGCCAGGAGGGGAGTTCCCCGTTACGCGGTTGAGATTGCGAGAGAGTGAGGGCGAGAAGCGCCCCGGCACTCTTTGATACCTCGTGTATCAGTTCGGGCGCCGACGAACCCGGGGACGTCGGCGTCGTGTTTGGGACGATACCCTATTATGGGGGATACCCTATTAGGGGAGGTCGTTGAGACTAATCTCGCTATCCGGATAGCGAGATTGTCGTCAGGGACCGTAAGTACGTGCCGAGGCCGCCTAACAATAGTTTTTCGACAGTGCCGAGGGGCAGGGGGATGAAGAGCAGAAGTAGCTCGACACCTATGGAGTTTTACCGTATCAATAATAATGAAGTTAAGTGCCTGTTATCACCGTTGCAAGAATGCAACACGAATTGCATCTATAAATGCACTTTTTATATCATGTAATGTTTCGCAATATAACACGTTAATGTTAAGTTAATATTCACATACTAAAAACTATTTTCCTTATAGGGACTAGTTTTAGATTTAAGAAAATGCAATAACAATATGTGTTAACTTATATTAAGTTACGTAAAAGTAGAGTAGGTTTGTTTCATTTCCCCTCTTTACTATTTGTTATTATCTAAAATAATATTGTGTGAGTACCGACATGTTGTCGACTTAGTACGCACGACTATCCCCAAAAAAGCGGGAATTTTACTTTAATGTATATATGTAAAACATATGCCATTTGCTGGGCAAAAATGTACCGAATTGCTATATAGAGTTGTATATAGACCGTATGCACGGTTACTGAGTTACAGGTAAAAAATAGGTAGCGTATTGAGTATTGTACAATTATTTCTCCCTCACTCCTATGAAAATAGACTGAAATAGGGATACAAAAGAGATGGGTCTATGGGCAAAAAAGGGAAAGACTGTCTAAAACTTTACCTGTCTAGGGTCATTAAGTCCTTAGGCTATGTCTAAAATAAATACAGTAGGTTAAAAGGACACCTTTTCCCCTACACATAGATACCTATACCGTTACGGTAAGAAGTGCGGTTAAGGTTTAAAACACAGATAAACTTATGAAATACAATAGCTTATAAATAAGCAACCGGGTTACATAGAATAAAGATAAATGTATCACTAGATACCTCTTGTAGGCACCTACCGATATAACTAGGTTTTTAATAGGTAACTCTAAGCCCTGAAGTACAGGAGCGTAAGAAAAAACCTGAAAACTTATATTTCACATTTTTTCATGACGAAACAAACGAACAGACACAAAAGCTACTGCAGGGTATGTCCGAATTTTAGATCCATTTTTTGAGAATTAGCGCAAAGTCTGAAGTTGCTCAGAGTAGGCAGAAAACCCTGAGAGCTAGATTTCCAGATCTTCTCTCACTACGGCTTAACCGTAGACAATGGAACATACCACTATGTCAGTAGGACCGCCTCCGAAGGCTCCAGCTTAGGACACCTAAATCGTCATTATAGCTCCTACCGTTTGGCTTTAAAACCTAAAAATGTAAAACAACGTTATTTTATAGTCAACAATAAGTACAATAACTTAAGTACTAGATCTAGAAGGTTCTATGGAAAAACCTCTCCCTCTGATGGGGTTTTTTATTTTTATATAAATGTAGAACGAAATTTGTTTTGTATTTTCGGATTCCCGATTCGACTTTCGTGATGTGCGGTCGTGTTCTAGAGCGTCAATTGCTCTCACTGTGTTCCGTGCAGTGGTGACACAGCTGGTGCGCATTCCTGTGTAGTGTTTTACCTCAGCGCTTACTACCTTGAATCGTTGTTTGGTTTATTGCCCGCGATTCTTAGAAAATTGGCCTGAGCGTTGCGCGCTGCTCGGTTGTGTGTATTGGCTGGGAAATCGCTTCTCGGTCCGCTGTGAGTGTACTTTCGTGCTTTTCAACGCGCCCATAACGCGAAGTTTATCTAAGCAACACTGTGTGTTTTTGTGTGTGAGTGTGTGTTCTCGTTGTCGCGGAACTACTACGCATAGTGGTGTCCCTTTGCTTGGCTCTTTGACTGACACTGGTTCGCCCGGCCTGAGCTTGGCTTTGGGTGGATCGCTAGTGTAGTATTTCCGCCTCAGCGGTTCGCCACTCCGTGCATTCTCACGTTTTAAGTATCGATTGCATTCTAGTTTGTAAGAAATCCAGTTCCGAGTGCTCAAGGGCTGGTGGGTGAGATCGTATAGCTATTTTCAGAGTTGCGGTCTACCTAAGCGTTTCTTATTCGAAAACGTCTCGTTACACACCAAGCAATCCGTAGCACTGCGGGGCGCTTGGCCACACTTAGGTATTCTTGCTCCTCGCCAGCAATGATGGAGAGTCACTAGGTACGCACAATCTACACCTCGGCCACTCCCGCGATGGCCGAAGTACTCAAAGGCATGTCCCGGGACCAGATAGGGGAGATCATCAAAGCTTGTCTTCGTGATCACTCAGATCTGGTTCAAACCTGCTCTTCCCAAACTGTGGCTGACCTCACTGCGTTAGACAAATCCGTGCCCTCGTTGTGTTCGCTGCCGCGTTCCCCTTCTCGTTCGCGCACTCGTTCGCGCTCTCGCTCTCCCCGCACGCGCTCTCTCTGCCGCGACCCCCGCTCTCGCGACCGGCGTGTCGCTCGCCGCGCTCTTCAGTCCCCTGTGCCAAATCGTCCCCCCACTCCGGTAGCTGATGTGACCCTTTCTCGGTCACTCGCTACCCCGTCCCCCGCAACCTCCGAAACCGCACCCCTGTCCCCGGTAGCCGTAATGTCCGCTGAGTCGGCGTTGTCCTCTAATGAGGACGACGAAGGCTTCAAAGTGGTTGGCCTAGGGAGTAAAAAGGGCAAGAAACGGAAGAAGACTGCCAAGTCCAAAAAGGCTTCGGCGGCATCTGCTCAGGAGTCTACTCCCCCTCCCTCCGATTCTGAGGCTAAACCCCCGCCACCTCTTCGCAGGCCGACTGTCCCATTTCGGGACGGAATGAAAGAACTCCGCCCCCTGTTGTGCGAACAAGGAACAAGGATGTCAAGGAACGCGCTAATTGATGGCATACACATAGGTAAAGCCCTACCAGAAAGGGGTGCCAATTTGCAATTGCAAGCGCCCATCAGCCCGTAAGCTTATTTGCTCCATTGGTGGAATAAAGATTAATGATTAAAAAATACACTTAACAAATGCACAAATAAACTTAGGACGAGTGTATGTACACTGTTAAAACGAAGACAGAGTAGCTCGTAAGGTATTCTGATAAATCAATTTAAAACCTATTAATCATATCATACTTCAGCTAAAATATAATAATTTACTGTACTTACGTATAAACATCTGAACATCAGTCCGGACCAAAGAAATATAAATGGATCCAATACATTTACTGGTAATAGAGATCATACACAGCATGGAGTCATGCCAGCCCCATCGCTTGCTGAACACAGTAATTGAGAATAAAGCCCCTGAAACACATTGTGATTTTCAAATGGTAGATATCAATACTAAGTAATTAATGACGTGTGATGCGGTATTGGGCTCACCCCCTATCACGCAGGACTAAAGTGGCTGATGTGTCAAGTCACTGGTCACCGCTTTTTGGGAATAAAGCCGTGAAGATATATAAACTAACGTAGATACAATAAGCTGATGACGTAATCTTGGGTTAATCACGTAACCTAGCCTTCTAGATAGAATCTGAATGTTCATTTATTATAAAAACGTTTGATGCCAAGTCATCATTTGATCTGCACCAAATTGACAGGTTTTTTTTAGTAATCTTGCATTATGATCCGTAATAAGAGAATACATCCTGATCATTTATAGTCTTTAGTAAAAAATATTAGAATAATTAATGTATTTGGATTGCAAAAATTAAAATCTCAGTTAATATTTTGTACTCACCAATAGAATTTGTAACGACACTGTAAGTTGAGTAGAAACTGTATTGCAAGGCGTCCCATTTTAGTTGATATCTTGTGAAAAAATATCTAATACCTCTTTCACCTGAAAATATATATTTGTATCTTAATAATGTAATAGTATCAGGAACTTAAATATAGTTGAAATTCAGTAAACATTTAGACCACATTTGGGACCACCAAATTAGCCATAAAAAATATATAAGAAAAATAATAAAAAAATTGATGGCCATATTAAAAAAAATGCAAATAATAGTGAGTTTATAAAACTAGCTTTAGATAATAATAATTCTCTAAGACGACGTTCGACAAACACATTAAAATAGTAGTTATTTCTATTCATGCTTATAAATCACCATTGTCTATTTTTAAATGAAAACCTGACATCAGCAACAGGGCAATGCCCATTTCAAGCTACAAATTTAATTAATTAAAAAAAACTCGTTTTTTAGAAAAGACTACAATATCAACTCTCACTGTAGAAATCAGGCTTTTTTAAACCACTAAGGTGACAAATAAGCTTGCGGTCCGCCTGACGGAAAGCGATCACCGCAGCCTATAAACGCTTGCAACACCTGGTTGCAACGCACAATTATGGGTCATATCTGTCATTTTTGTCGGTATTTTTCTAGAATGATTAGCCTTAGAAGTCTACTACTTCTGTGCAATAAGAACATAAGACAACGACCAGCATCTGTAAAATAATGTATTCTAAAAACACTAAATATCCGAAACACGAAAGCCCCAAATTTTTACTAGTAGATTTCGAATAATTTTCATTGCGTCAACAATGGAACGCGAATATTTTGTAGTTGTCATCAAAAAAGTTTAAGGTTAAGTTATGCAGCGTTATGAAATCAAGCAACGCTTAATAATTGTAAAAATCCACTATGGAAATGGTGAGAACTTTACGGAAACGGTCCAAAGATATCGCACATTTTTCGGTCATCATAAGGTCGGTCACCATCTCGAGCTGCTGTGAAGAATTTAATAAAAAATTTGAAACTATTAATTTCGTTTATGAGGATATCAAGAAGGTGGCCGTCCTTGTACGGATAGATCGCTTGAAAACATTGCAACAGTTGGACAAAGTGTACACGAACTCCCATTCTCCTCCATTCTTCATCGTTGTTAACATTAAACATGTCCAGAAGCTCTTTGCAACGAGTTTTGACTAAAGATCTGCACATCTAAAGCCAGCAGACCCTGCGCAGCGCCAAACATTCGTCAATTGGATACTGGAGCATCCACAAGTCGATGACTTTAGAGATGAGGCGCACTTCCAACTTGATGGGTACGTCAATAAAAAGAACTGTCGAATCCGTATCAACAGGATAGTGCAACATGCGATACTGCGGCTGAAATAATGCAGTTATTGCAGACAAAATTTCCAAGACGAGTTATCTCGCGGCGTGGAAATGTAAAATGACCACCAAAATCGTGTGATCTGACACCTCTGGAATTTTATATTTGGGGTTTTCGAAAGGGACAAGTGAATGCAAGTAATCCACAGACAATTTCCAAGCTCGAAACTGAAATTCGAAAGAAAATATTGACGGAATTCAACTACAATTACGTCAAAATGTCATCAAAAACATCATAAAAGGGGTGAACGTTGGCCAGCATAGCCGATGCGGGCATTTGTCAGATGTTGTGTTCCACAAGTAAATTCCGTGTCCATATTCAAAGTCGAAAATAAAGTACTCTCAAAATTCAACTGCAATATGTGTTTGTTTAAAAATAAATTTCAAGTAGGTTTTAGACACCCATTACATATGATTCCTAGAGTGCACTTGTGGCTAGAGTGAATTTAGGCGTTCTTTCCAAAAAAAAAAAAATTTTAGCAGTAATGTTCTTCAAAAAAAGTTTAATAGACTCCGATAAACTTGTAATAAAAGCCGTCAAATTCCAATTAATAACATTAAGACTAAAAATATCTAATAATAAAAATATAAAGTACAGTTTTCGATGTATCCAAGATTTCCATACGCAATTGATCAGATGATAATGTGACAGATATATGAGACAGTAATCTTTGCATTGTCCAAGTTTTATTTAACAGTTGTATATGTGTATATGAATCCTTCAACGATTTTCTATTGAGACAAAGACATAGGAAGTAAATATGGCCTTGACGTTGACGATACTTAGATACTTGTAGCCTACCGGAATTAGAAAAAAATCGTAACTGAATTTCAATGAAATGCAACATAAAAGTTGTAAGTTGTTTTAGTTTTTCACATTTTACTAAAAAATTATGCATTTGAAGAAAAATTACAAGGCTGCAAAATTATGGAACAAAATATTTACAATCGAAATATACATTTTGATTTCTCTAATAATGTTTAGTATAGCTAGAGGGTGCGAGAATATATAAACGTATTATTTTTTTAATATGCAAATAATAACAACTTTTACAAAAATATGGTATCGTACTTGCATTTACTTGCCTTTTTCTAAAGCCCAATTTTTTGAGTCAAACATAAAATTTATCATTAAATGCCTACATAATGAATATAGTTATGTATATTTAAGCGTGCCCTAGCTGTTAAATTAAAGTATATTAATAAGCGTACGTCTCAAAAAAAAATTCTCCTCTACAATTTTCGACTCATGTATTTTTTTTCCATTTATGCAGTTTTGGAGTAAAATGTGATGACGAAAAATAATTATATCTATTTTCATATATATACATCACATACCCACCTCACCTCTCACGTAGCAAGTCGAAAATTATGTTTTAGAATGAAATACTTATCATTGGAATTTATGTCCCTATGATGGCCATTTTATGTCTATTTCCGATGGAACATCTGTTGTTCTTATCAACAAACTGTACAAAGAAAAGTAAAATGGTCTTAGTTTTTTTCTGGGTTAGAAAATGTAACTCCTTTCTAATATTAATGCAAGGAAATTTATTAGTACATTGCTTACTTATTTTAACCAACTAAGTGTTTCGGTACATATTGTATACTCTTTAGCTGATTATCAAAGTATTGTATTATTACTTTAAATTTAACTTCTTGCCAGCTCTTTTTGGCAGAAATTAAAATTGTTTACATTGTATTGACCATTCAAAAGTGTTTTCGAAACATATTTCAATAAATATTTTTTCATTTGATTTACTTACTCTTAAATGACATTTTCAACAGACAGGCAACAGTGAGCAAATACAATATCTTTAATTTAATTAGCTTAAATACGATATGACACTACGCTCATATATAAATAATACAGTTTAATTAGAACAATAGTTCAAAATTATTTTAAATTGTACTAAATTTTCATCCAATAGGTTAAGTCCATAATTAGTAACAATATGGTAACAGGTAATTTTACTCATACACTTATGATTTCATTTCGCAAAAAAAGTTTATAAAAAGTTTTTTTGCTGTTAAGCAGAAAATAAATTACTAAAATTTAGCCAGTTTGTAGTGTTTTAACTTGAAACGACAAAGGAGTGGCGTCAGCAAATCAAATAATGTCATGATGTTTTTACATGATATTTGTCAAAATAAATGATAAAGAGAAAAGGACCTACAATTGAGCCCTTACTCCCTCATAATGACTGTTGACATCGGAGATCTTGTACCGTTTATCTATTTTCTGAACTCCAAGTATGAGCTCATGCAAAAGGTTGACAGCTTTACACCCACTACCCTCATGATGTAGCTTCCTGATGGGGTTTTTCTGTTAGATACAATCAAAAGCCTTGGTTTAGTCGCAAAACACTCCTACAGCACCGTCAAACTGCTTCTATGCCACAAACATGTTTTTAATAGAAGGTACCACTCCTGCGTCGGTCGTTTGACGGCCTTTCGTAAAGCCAAGCTGTTTTTTTATTAAGTTATTTTTGTTAACATAGATTATTGTGACCAAACGTGTCATTTTACTCAATAACGATCAAACCAACTAATAGGACATAAAAAAGGAAGAAATAGTGGACTCACCATGGTCAGGTCCGTATATAATGATTACAACTAACAAAGTTAATATTATCTTCTTCCTCATATTACCGTTCCTTTTCCTAAAAGCAGTTTTTACCGTCTCCTTAATCATATAAACTAATTCAGTACACAGTGAGGGCTTCTGCTGAAAGAAATGTGTTTTTTATTAACGATAAATAATGTCTTGAAATCGAATATCCTGCTAAAATAAATATTAGTGTCTAGCATAATAAATATGGGGATAGTATAAATATATAATTACTAATATAAATACTAACGTATACTTACTATATATGTTTTAATATTTTTATCTAATATAATAGAGAAAGAAAATAGGAAGTAGTTCACTCCAGCTGCATAAGATAAAATTCCTTTAACTGTTTTTAAAAATGGTCATACTTTGAGTCTTACGAATATCTTTAGGGAGTGCGTTCCGGAGTCCTGTAGCCTAAAGAGTAAAGGAACTAGAGACAAAACCAGTTCGATGTCGTGGGGTAGAAACGCTGTGAGAAGGACGAAGTGAAAATTCATGGTCTGAACCAAGAAAATTAAACTTGAATTTTAAGGATTCGGGATATCTGGGATCATTAAGAATGGAATAAAAGACACAGCTTCGATGACGAACTGGCAACCATTTAAGCTAGTTACGAAAACATGCGGTCATATTTTCGTAAACCGAATACATACCGAATACAGTAGTTGTAGAGACGATCTAGTTTATTTAAGAGATCAGAATTCAAATCACTTACATAATAACATACATCACAATAATCAAGAAGTGGCAAAACTAGTGCTCGTACTAGTTGGAGCTTGGTATTACAAGGAAGGAAATTGTGAAACCTGTATAGATATTGTAACATTCCAGTAACTTTTCGACTAATTTCACTAACTTGTGATCCCTAATTCAGATAAGTATCAATGTGTAAACATTGGAAATGGGGACTGTGATGTCTGCAAATATAATTGGTGACACGGTAGACATATTTACTTTATACCGAGTAGGTATTACCTACAAGCACGGCTTGACACTTGCTAGCATAAATCATTCGTTCCAACTAGTCGTTGATGTCAAGTAGTTCATCATTATTTTTTTGCCTTTGCTGAATTAAGGTTTTATTGTAAGAATGATTTATTAAAATTGTATCAACGTACCTCGGTGCTTTCCTGGATCATCGGTTTTGTGCTACTTTCCAAACAAAAATATCCGTATAAGAACGATATTATGTTTATTGTTGCAGAAATAGAAAATGTTCCGTAGTAACCACAAAATCGCACTAAAATCCCACTTAAAGCAGTTCCTATTTGAATACCGGCTGTTAAACACAAGTTTGTTAAGCCAATACGAAACGTTCTTGACTCTTCTGTTGTTATATCACTTATATAACTGTATACCCCTAAATATATCATAACCCAGCCTCCTGAGAATGCTGGAAAAAAAGCTTCGAAAAACATAGTCACTTCAACTGGGATTTCATAAAACAATGTAGTGCTAATTATATTACTCAAACAAACTAAAACTTCTCCAGCTATAGGTAACAGTATACAAGCTTTTCTATTTCCAGTTCTGTCGCTCCAAGCTCCCATTATCACAACGAGTATTGTTGGTACAGATGTTGATAAAACACTCTTGACTGCTTCATACGACGACACAATTTTTTGTACTTCACCTTCATAATAAGTCATGTTTTCTTTTTTCTCAATCAAAGCATTACAAATTTCATCTCCAAAGTCAAATTTTAATCGGCATGCTTTATCCAAATTTAAGTTTTGCATAGCAAGTCTTGTAAATATTGAAGCAATTACTAAACCAGCTAATGTAGGTTCCACTGTTATATTGGATTTTATGTAACATATTTTTTCGTATAAGGTTTTGTTCTTAAATTCAATTTCGGTTTTCTTGTTTGATATTGTGTCGGTATCCTCATGTTCCTTTTCTTGAGTGTCACTCATGGCTGCCGTCTGAAATATGATTTTTTTGTTGCTGTTAATCATCATATTTTTTTATGTTCATTAAATAAGTGTAGGTCGCTGTGATAGATTATTTAATGATGAATTGAATAATTGATGACATTGATTAAATCATAAAAAATTAGATAGCCTCAGGCAAAAACAAAACATAAACAAAAATATGCATCACAAACAATACGTATTTAAAGACTTAAAATTATATACTTAAGAGTTATGTATTATGTAAGTGTGTTGCACCAATATTTTTTTCATTACTGTTACTAATTTCAAAGGATATATTCAAGGTAAACATTGTAGAGTATTGTAAATATTAGCACGTACTTAACTATTGCATCATAATAGTAGATTGTATCACAATTATCAAAATAATGTTTTTACGGCGAGAGCGCTATTTTGAATTGCGATTTTGGAGATACGAGTACGAGGTAAAATAATTTTGCAACCGAGTATTACACTCTACTTTTCATCACCTTCTATGAGAAAAGAGATAAGTGTAACTTATAAATAAGAATAGAACATTTATTTATTTTATTATCACTACTTGAGAAAAACGCACTATTTTTTATAAAAGTATCATCATAAATACGAATTTGAGTAAACAATTACATCAATATAAATAAATACTTTCATAGCAAGGACTCAGTTAAAAGATTAACCTCGAACAAGGACTTTAACCTGCGACCCTTACAATCCGTGTAAGTGCCCTACCATTGAGCTACCGAGGCACAAGTCTGATTGATGAAAATCCTAACTACATCTTTGCTCTGGAAAGCGTCACATACAACTCCTAGTGACCTATTAGACGAGCAACATTGGGTAAGATAGGGTCAACATTGAGTAATAAATAGCAACACTGATATGAATTAAAGTTGGGAAGTCCCACACTTTACCATCAGTTAATTCTTTAATAACCCGACCAAATAGAATTGTATCTGTTTGAAATTGAATTAAATGCCATAAACAGTATTAAATTTTGACAGTATAATAGCATTTATCCTAATGTGATTTTATTTTACGATTTTAATGTGAAATTTTCTTATCTCCTCGAGTGTTTGAAAATGGATAGTATCGAAAACGACAGTGATAGTGATGGCCCACCAACTCCAAAAAAACAAAAGGCACTTGCAGGTGAAAATCAGAAAATTAAATATCGGTAGATATTTCGACCAGAGTGGTTAACCAGCAGACTTTGGATAAGTGAGCACCCGAGTAATTCATGTAAAGCTATATGCACTTTATGCTCTGCAACTATGACCGCTGAAATTAGTATCTTGAAAATAACTAAATTTCAGTCAGCCGATAAGAAAACTAAGCGAGTTGAATTAAAGTTAACGGCGTTTATAGCAGAACATAAAATTTCACATACTGTTATGGATCAGTATACTTGCCGATATTTTCCCAGACTCAAGCATAGCAACAAGCCAGTAAAGCCGCTAAAGCAATACCACCACAATGTGAACAGCTAGCACGTGATGTTTACAATTATTTAAAATTCAAGGAGCAAACGTCAAAGCCAGTTCAAGGCTTTTCAATTTTTTGTTGATGTTGATATACATAAAATACTGCGTCCAGCTCAAACAAGATGGTTATAGTTATCGATGGTGGTAGACCGACTGATGGAACAATGGGATGCTCTACGTCTTTATTTCGACAGCAAATGGTTGTGAGTGTAGAGAAATCCACAAACGACTAAATGATCCAATCATAAAAGCCTACTATTATTTTCTGTTTTGGATGTTACCTTAATTCACGGAAGTAAATGCTTTCTTCCAAAGTGAAAATACTGGTATTACAGAAATGCACACTAAAATGTGGGATTTGTATAGAGATCTAATCACACTTGTGTTACAACCGGACTACACACGCGGCGACAAGCTCGACAACATTGATCCTACTAACGAAAATCTTTATATCAATCTTGCCGATATATATCTTGGCCTTATTGTTCTCAAACAACTAACATTACCTGAAGTGGCAATTCATGAAAAAGACATTCGAGAGTTCAAAATCAACTGTAGAAGATTTGTTTTTAAGGCTTTATTAGGAATAAGAAAAAGATACTGCCTAGATGATCAATTCCTTCACGGGATTTCTACACTTAACCCGGAAGCATGTTTGTCACACAAAAGACCTGCTACTTTGGGCCCTTTTTTTACGCTATTGACACGCATAACTCCTAAATCACTACAAGAACAGCAAGATTTAGATGACCAGTGGAGGTGCTTGCCGTCTTTCAAACAAAATAAACCGGATTGCAATATTTCCCGACATTTTTTGGCATCAAGTTGGAGCATAATTTTATTTTATTTATGTCTTAATAATAGGTTAAAGCAAAATAATGCAGTTTGTTCCTTAACTTTTAGGTTGGTCAACTTCAGGATAAAGATGGAAACAAACCATTCGCAAGCTTGTCCAGTTTTATTCTTCAAATATTATGCCTACCACACTAATGCTGACTGCGAAAGAGTCTTTAGTCAAATTAATAATATAAAGACCGATAAGAGGAACAAACTAGTTACCAAAACTGTAACTAGAAACCAGTTAGCTAACAATGTTTTAAGAGACACGGCAAAAATTGTGTTGATTTCACACCAACTGATAAAATGATTGATATAATGAACACTTCAAAGTATAAAAACGAATAATAAATATGTAAACACCCCCCTTGTGGCTTTTATTTAATTAGTACTGGAGATGTGAAGGTTCCCTAGCGGCAGTGTCTCGAAACTGAATAAGGAGCTCTTCTTTCTTAAGGTACAAAAACATTTTTGTTTCTTTAAAATAAAGTGCTTGCGTTTCATAAATTTGCCTAGAGGAATCTATACATTGCCTATTGATCTCCCGTAATTTATCCGTATTTTTTTTTGTGTGTACCTTAATCTACTAATTTTATCACCTAGCTAGACCGTATTTCTGAGCAAGCAAGTTGGAGACAATGGTAGTAACTGAAAAATGAACAAGAATATCCCAAACAAGGATTGAAAGGGTAGGTAAAACTTAATAAATAAACACTAGCGTTCTATTATTATACTGATGCTGTGTTATATTAAAAAACTATTATTAACCTTAAACCAGTGTCAGGGACTGCAACGTATTTTTGAATCAAATTTTATCTGCCTGTCGTGTGGCCGCGTCCTTTCGAGTACCTTTTTTTACATCACATAGTATCGCGCTTGCGCTCGACGCGGGAATACATGCGCACGTTTGCTGTCAGTAAGTGAATATATTTCGCCAGACGCACCTTCCTTGACCGCACGTAGGTGGTTGTTTGATTTTTCTGTATTTAAATATTATTATTGTTTTAGTTCTATAATGAATAAAATCGATGAGAATATTCTAAGGTGGCTTCAGCAAGAGGTGTCAGACGAAGAGGATATGCCGGATGAGGATTGTAGTGACGTGGACTCTAATGTAAGTGAGGATTTCGCGCAAATTCGATAATTCAAATAGAAACGTCACCGCTGACAACTGGTTTTCTTCGATTGAACTAGTGAATGTTTTGAAAGAAAAGCGCCTTAGTTTAGTGGGTACTTTGAAAAATAATATGCGGGAAATACCAGAGTTCAAACCATCTGTAAAGCGGCCAGTGGAGTCTTCAATTTTTGGTTTTACCAAAGACATTACCTTGTCTTCCTACGTACCAAAGAAAAATAAAGCAGTTGTTATGGTTTCAAGTTTGCCTCATACTGCGAGTGATGAAAGTACTAAGAAGCCTGGAATTAAATTGTACTACAATCAGACGAAAATAGGAGTCGACCTACTAGACCAAAGATGTTCTAATTACTCCACTGTTCGTCGGACATGCTGGACATCTCAGCTTCGAATGCTTATGACATCAGCTTGAGCAATCAAGCACAAAAGACTGAAAAACGATCCAAATTAAAAAAGTTGGCAGAACAGCTTACAAGACCACACATGGAACGTCCCGAAAAAAATGATCACATTTCAAGGGATATCAAGCATTCTATTCGTCGCATTCTGCAGATATCAGAAGAATTACCAAGCTCGTCCAGTTCTGAAAAGCTTGGAGTTCGCAAAACATGTTTCACATGTGATCCAAAAAAGAAACGAAAGACTGCTTACTTATGTTTCATGTGCAAGGTACCAAATTATTTAGTGTTCAAAAAAAATGTGCTGTAACTGTCACGAAAAAATGTAAATGTTTAAGCATTGCAATTTTTTATTTTTTTTATGTTTTCTAGTTATTTTTTTATTTGATATTATAGTTTATTCATTCAAATTACAAAAGAACTATACAAAGAGGATGAAAATTTAAGTTCCTTATGTTACTGATCTAATTTTCTTACAAAAGTTATTAATTTGTGCCAAAACTGTATTTTTATTGTTGTTTAAGTTTATTTCTAGATTTTTATGATATTTTTCTCGGCTGTGGCTCTAAAATAGAACTTATAAACCAATATTATATTTAACCAGTTGTTTCTTTATTGTCATAGATCTCAAAAAAAAAAAAGAAAATATATACCAGCGGTCTGTGAGACCGCACGTAGGTGATTAAGGGACAAAAATAGGTGGTAGGTGGTTAAAAGTTACAGTGATGTAAAGTGAATGTTCTTTTTTCAGTATACCATTATATATAAAGTATACGAAACATGAAAGTAGCATTAATATTGTGGAAAATAATTAAAAAGTATGTGTGGTGTAACCCCTTAATGGGAGTATTGCGGAGTGAGAGATATAATAACAAACAATGAGAAAGTCATGTTAAGGTGGTTAGGCCATGTGGAGAGAAGTGTAAATAGAAAGATAAGTACTGGTAGAGCTTGTTAAACCCATCTTGATCAAAATCAAAAATCAAAATCAAAATCTTTTTATTCAAATGGGTTACTAAGAACACTTTCGAATCGTCAAGTAAATTAACTACAACTAGATTTACAAACTAACTACAATACTGTTTTATTGCGTGCGTCCAATAGGTCCTCATTGTAACTCAAAAATCACAAACGAAACATAATATTATAGTGAATCAATTAATAAACACATGGTTTGTATTGAAACACTTAATAAACAAGATTTACAATGAAAATAGTTTGATTTAAAAAACAATCAAAATTTAGGTACTATTTTAATTGCCTATTGTTTTTCAATATCACATTCGCCATGTGATACGATAAAAGTCTACAATTACTATGTGACGGTATTTAAAGTAACTCCCGAAAAAAAAAATCATTTAACATATGATATACATATACTTACAAATATATACTAAGAATACAAAGGAGTTTGCTAGAAGTTTGCAAGAGCAGACCAGCCTCCACAGGCGGCACCCGTTCACAAGTATGACACATTAATCAGCCATCGATTCGCTCAACCATGTTTTAGGGAACGTAACAACCCGACGCAGATGCCACCACCGCAGAGACACTTTGAGAGAGCATGACACACTGAAGCAGCTCCAATAAAACTTCGATTGTACTACATTCATATAAAATATAATATTACACAGCAGACGTACATATATATATATGATGAAAAAACTATAATGTTCTCCGATAGAGTTGGTATAGGGTTAGGTCATATTTTGAATAAAAAATTGAACCATACTGTTATAAACATATGTACCCCCGATACTACATACAGGCGAATTGTGAACTCAATAGCTGGCAGAAAATACAGACTGTACTATTTTATTATTTGTAGGCAATAGTTTTGGAGTTACAAAGCGGGACTTAATTAAATCTTATGATTTTCTCTCAAATTTAGGAGTCAAAAAAACTGTTATTTGCACTTTTTTATAACAGAACACTGGTTAAAATCACATGAGATGTTGTTAAATATTAAAAATGTTCAAGTTTCAAGTTGTTACAACAGACAAAACCATATTCGAGGAGGTTCATTAATTCTAGTAAATTCAAAGTAAAAGAACGTAGAGATGTGGTTGCACTTTCAGTTAAAAAATTAATTGAATTGTCTAGTGTAGAACTTGAAAAATATATAATTGTCTGTGCCTATAGGCCACCTTCCACTAATTACTAAATCTCTTTCTAGAGCCTACAAGAATAACTGAAACAACTGGAACATGTTTAGATAACATATTCTGCAACTGTGAATATTTAGAAAAAAACATTATAAGTTGTCTAAAATCGGATCATTGTGGTCAAAATGCTAGCTTTGCCATAACTTGTTCCGAAGTAAACAAAGAGATTATATGTAGGCCAATCACTGTTCCTCGGAAAGATAGTTTTGTAGAAAAATTAAAAACTATCTTGCACGTGCTTGAGCCCAAAATAGATGTTAACTATTTATATAAAAACTTTTTCTAGTCAGTGAATAAAACTTTCAATAACATTATTAAAACTAAAACAATTAGATGCAGTCACAGGCCTAAATTTAACGATTGGGCTATAAAATTATATATATATATATATAGAGACATACATACATATTTACATTTTACAAATATATAAATAAATAGGTATTAATATACATATTAAAGATGATATAAAATACACATACATGCACATATTCATATATACACAATCAGACATATATTAATACATATATATAAATATACATATATATATATATAAAACTATATGTAAATTAACTTATGGGTCCTATCTGATTCAATCCTCGTTCGGCCGCCCGATAGCGGCAGGGCTCCGAACACGAGCGGGTGCTACACACAAATACGCACATATACATATATGCACACATACAGTCAAACAGACGTCGCACACCCGAAAGTTGCCCAGCCCCTACACAACAGCCCGACAACAAATGCACATCATTTAAACTACCATCACTTCGGAAACAAGAAACTCCCGGATGTACACCTGTTACCAATCAGTCATGCAGGAACCAAGCCATCAAGTACACAATATCTATCCAAATATGTATATACACACATACTGTACTCGTGCGCCACACCCCACCACATCCAGAACCCCACCAAAACCAGGCAACAAAAGGCGGATTGCACATGGTGCATCCCCTGGTAAATCGCCACTAACCACTATAAAGTTAACAACAGAGAAAAAACATCGCTACTTAGCTTGGTCTTTAGAGTGCTCCTTTAACTTATCAATCGTAAATTATTTAAGTTTTGAATAGAAAACCTAACATTAACTGTGTGTGATACTAGGCCATACAATTATGTCATTCAAATATCCATCTACATTATAATATGCTTTCATACATAGCAGATGTTTAATATAAAATTTAAACCGTTTGTCACCTCAGTTAAGAATTTCTACATAAAACTTATTATAAAATTTTACACCGCTTCCCATAAATGATTTGTTGGCTTTAGTAAGCCTAAACTTTGGCATAGAAAGTTTATTTTTATTTCTCGTATTTAAGTTGTGCTTATGACTTAACTGTTCCTCGGAAATTGGGATATATTTTTACGGACAAACATAATATTTTTATAGATATATTGACACGGTACCGTTAGAATATTTATTTCTTTAAAAACATCCCTAAGAGAATCTCGGTTTCCTAGTTTATAAATGCTTCGTACTGCCCTTTTTTGTAATATAAACATGGTTTCAATATCCGCAGCAGAACCCCATAGCAAAATACCATAAGACATGACACTGTGGAAATAAGCAAAGTAAACAAGTCTTGCTGTGGTTATGTCAGTCATTTGCCTGATTATTCTCATCGCAAAAGCAGCAGAACTAAGTTTACCTGCTAGAACTGTAATTTGTGGACCCCATTGCAATTTTCAGTCAATAGTTATACCTAAAAAGATCGTTTTATCAACTAATTCTAATTTTCATTTTTATATTACCTAATTTTTATTAATACCAGATTTCTATTAATTTGGATTACATTGGGTAGTGAAAACTTAATGCATTTTGTTTTATTTGCATTAAGTACAAGATTATTAACAGTAAACCAGTTTGAAATTTTTATAAGGTGTCTATTTATGTCGTTCGAATTGTCGTGTTTCCTGTTCACTTTAAACAATAATGAAGTGTCATCTGCAAATAATACTATCTCTGTAAATTTTTTCACCATAAAGGGTAAGTCATTTATATATACTAAAAACAGGAAAGGCTCTAATATTGACCCTTGTGGTACACCTAGTTTCACTAGAGATCTCTGAGATTTAGCACCAATTATTACCACTTTTTGAATTCTGTTGTTTAAGTATGATTCTACAAGTTCAAGAGATTTATTTCTAACACCATAATATTTTAATTTAGCTAACAACGTATGATGATCCACACAATCAAACGGCTTCGATAAGTCGCAAAAAACGCCAACTACATCATGGGAACTCTCCCATGCCGCGAGAATGTGCTTCATAAGCAAGGCTTCAGCGTCAGTAGTTGAGCGTCCCCTGGTAAAACCGAATTGTCGATCATGTAAAAGTCCCTGTTTATAAAAATGTGAAAGCAATTGATTTAGTAAGATTTTTTCAAATATCTTACTAAAGACAGATATTAGTCTAAAATTTGAGGGAATTTCTTTGTCACCAGATTTAAAAAGAGGTATCAATTTACTGCATTTCATAAGGTCTAAAAATACACCATTATCAATGCATACATAAAATATATCAGCAAGATAGGGAGCAACAACTGCAATGATTGAGCTCATTAACTTAACTGAAATTCCCCACAAATCTTCAGTATTTTTCAGATTAAGTGTTTGGGGATCAAAGTGCTTAAATTTAACGTTAACATTACACTCAGAAACACTGTCCTTTAGAATAGATTCGGCAGCTTGGCAAGATCAAGTTAAGGATTCAGTTATTTTTGATGGTATTTCACCAAATAAATTTTCAAATATTTGGGCAACTTATTCATCAGTTAAATCAGAGTCTGTTTTGATATTAAAGTTTTGTTCACGGGCCTTTGATCTACCAGTTTCATTATTGATAACATTCCAAACAGTTTTAATCACATTATCAGATGATTTAATTTTTCTGCTTATGTGATTAGACTTTGCAACATGACAGACTGATTTAAAAAAATTTGAATACATTTTGACATGTTCATTAAGGCTTGGATTGTGCATAGGCGATTTTAGTGAATATAATTCATAAAGTCTATCTCTGCTTATTTTATTTTCTTTTGGAGCCCAGTCGTTAAATTTAGGCCTATGACTGCATCTGATTTTTTTACTTTTAAAAATGTTATTAAAAGTTTTATTCACTGACTGGAAAAAGTTTTTATATAAATAGTTAACATCTATTTGGGCTCAAGCACGGGCAAGATAGTTTTTAATTTTTCTACAAAACTATCTATCCGATGAACAGTGATTGGCCTACATATAATCTCTTTGTCTACTTCGGAACAAGTTATGGTTAAAGCTAGCACTCTGACCACAATGATTCGATTTCAGACAACTTATAATGTTTTTTTCTAAATATTCACAGTTACAGAATATGTTATCTAAACATGTTGCAGTTGTTTCAGTTATTCTTGTAGGCTCTAGAAAGATATTTTCCAAGTTAAACGACTTAAATAGACTAATTAAGCGAGTACTTAATGAGGAGTTTATAAGTAAATCTACGTTAAAATCACCACATATTATAACCTTTTTTGCTTTTAGTGACTAGCTTTAGAACATTCTCCATTACTTTTTCAAACTCAGAGTAATTAGTGGAAGGTGGCCTATAGGCACAGACAATTATATATTTTTCAAGTTCTACACTAGATAATTCAATTAATTTTTTAACTGAAAGTGCAACCACATCTCTACGTTCTTTTACTTTGAATTTACTAGAATTAATGAACCTCCTCGAATATGGTTTTGTCTGTTGTAACAACTTGAAACTTGAACATTTTTAATATTTAACAACATCTCATGTGATTTTAACCAGTGTTCTGTTATACATAAGAAGTGTTTATTGAACTTTTCAATAAATAATTCAATTTGTAATTCTTTGCCAAGGAAGCCTTGAATATTTTGATGGAATAATTTAAGTACATTATGCTTCCTCTTTGTCACTAAAGTCAGTTTAAAGCATTAAGAGCCACCTCACTATTAGTAACACTACTAACAGTATCAGTGTTGTCCAAGTAGATATCTACAGAAGAGTTAAACATATTATATGCTAACAAAGTAGCCAGTCGTTGCTTTCAATACTTAGATAGATACAATGTACCTTTAGTCAATATAAAACTAGATATAAACTTATTTATGTCAAACAAATAAAAATTATCATTTTTACATGTCAAATTGTACAAGACAATATTTAATTTATGGATATGTTGGTTTTGTTTATGTGACAGTCTTTTTGAAAAAGGAAAAGTGCAAATAGCAGTTTTTTTTGACTCCTCAATTTGAGAGTAAGATTTAATTAAGTCCAGCTTTGTAACTCCAAAACTATTGCCTACAAATAATATAATAGTACAGTCTTTATCATATTTTCTGCCAGCTATTGAGTTCACAATTCGCCTGTATGTAGTATCGGGGGTACAAATGTTTATAACAGTATTGTTCAATTTATTATTCAAAATATGACCTAACCCTATACCAACCCTATCGGAGAACATTATAGTTTTCATCATCATTGTAACACTGAAGTGAGTCCTTATCCAGAAAAAAACAGGGATGTACAGGAGTTATGCTAGCACGCAGAATACTAGCTTGACTCTGCTCTTTATTTGGTGACAAACACATCCCATTGAGTCTGTACTCAGGAAAGGTGAGGTTAGGAGTAATTAAAATTGCTTCATGTTAAGATTATTGATGCGAGTGATTAAAGCAAAGGAGAAAAGAAAGTGGAAGTCTTTGCCTACCCTATAACATGCATAATAATAGTTTAATAGTAGATCGCGGAAAGCTTACATTATCTACATTCATAAGTATTAACCTTGAATAGGCTATACCTAATGCAGCAATTGCAAGTTTGGGGTCTCTATTGCTTCTTCAGTCTTAGGCGGCCGCCCAACGCTTGGCCTAATGCTAAAGGGCTAAATTCTGGTGATTATCTCCTAAGACTGACAAAGTCCACAAGACCGATACATAATAAAATAAAATTACATGATACAGAAAGAAAACATATATTTTTTATTTACTATTTGATAAAAAAAACACAAAGTTAAAAACAGGAATTAAGAAATACAAAATACCAATGAATCAAAGTTTTTTGATGTCATTATTTTAATAACTCCTATCAATAGATCTTTAGATAACAATAGTATCGCGTCATTGTCATTCCTTCGTTTTTATTCTAGGTATATGTATTCTCCAGTCAACAAATAAGGGCTTCTCTTGTAATTATGACAAGCTCTCGGCTCTCCGTTGTCAATGTTCCTATTCCATTTATCGGCATCTGCGCTTCTCGAGCAGCATCTACTAACAAATTTCATTTGCATTAGTTGTTAATGATTGTAAAAAATAAATAAATGGCATTTAGTAAAAACTGATTCTGTTATTTATCTCTTTTAAGGGTTCTATAGTAAACAAGTAACTGCCGTCCGTCTGTTCGTCTGTACGTCAAACACATTTTATTCAAATATAGCAAACAGATAATTCTACATATGTTATTTGCATCTGCGCTTCTCAAACTGCATCTACTGACACAGATATTTGAATTGGTTCCAATTGGTTGATTAGTAATTGATGATTAAACGAACTTACCTGTAAGTGAAGTTCTATCGCAATTATATCAGTACGTTTCATTCGAAGATATAATAAACACATGTAGTACTTCCATTGTACTCGCAACTTCGCACTTATTTAATTTTGTGGGTATTTTGAAAATACCACCCATTTTCTCTAGCGTCGCCATTACCGATAGTCTCATTCTTTAGAGAAGGTACAAAAATTTTCAGGTTAAGATGGGCATTGGGATGGGCGGGGATACAATATATCTTCGAATGAAACGTACTCATAAAATTGCGATAGAACTTCACTTACAGGTAAGTTCGTTTAATCATCAATTATATTTCGTACGTTTCATTCTTCAGATATAATAAACACATGTAGAAGTTTAGAGTAGAAAATTTTATATGTAACTATGGATTAAATGAATTAATAAACATTTTGCGTTTTATCGGTATTATTTATTTACTCGATAAGGGTTAATCAGTTTTAACAAACAATATTTACCTAATTTTAATACATTAAATAATTGTAAGTGATTAATAGGTATTTGTTAGGTATTATAGGCATTATCAAAATAATTAACTTGTTCTACAAGCGATTGGAGAAACAGACAGATCTTGCAAAATAAGCGGTATCGATCACTGGACGATTATAAAACTTTGCAAGGTCTCCGACGATCGCGACCAACCTGCTGTCTTCCTGATGACGTCAAGCGACACACCGTGAGCGTGCGCTGCGGACGTGGCGGCGTGCCGCGTGCTGTGCGCGCTGAACACCGCCACGTCTACGCCGCTTTCTGCTAGCGTCTGTTTGATCCATCGGCTGATGGTTTGGCTACAAGTGGCCTTGTAAGGTGGCTTGGCTATCAAGAGGTTCTCTATTGAATCAAGTCTTATATTTTTCGTAACTGTTAAATAATCTTTTAAAACAGTCGCTGGGCAAATATTAACATTCTCATTAAAGTAAGGCAAGAATAAAATTGGTTGATCGCGTCCAGCGGCGGACGTTTTGATGATGTCGGATATTATAATTTTTATACCGTTTGGGCCGACGTTAACATTTTTAATTTTAATGCTAGTTAGCGTTTGCGCTCTGTGAGCGGTACATAAAGCTAATAGTGTTACAAGTTTTTTTGATAATTTTTCTAATGGTAGATCTAAATTTGGGCCCCATCGGGCGATGTGTTGTAAAACTATCTGTGGGTCCCAGGTAACTGCATATTTAGGAACGTTAGGTCTTAATTTATATACACCTCTTAACAATCGTTTGATTTGTTCATGAGAACCTAACTCATTACCGAAAAGTAAACTTAATGCGGAGCGGTGACTATTTAGAGAACCGTAAGCTGCGCCTTTGTTAAATTGTTCCGTTAGGAATAGCAATGCTGAGGGTATGCAAAACTTGTAAGGATCCGTATCATTTGTTGAACAAAATTGCCACCAATATTTGTACGAGACACTGTATTGTTGTAATGTATTTTTGGCAAGGGATGCCATCATTATGCTCAAGGAAGCCGCAGGGACACCTCGTTTTATGAATGCATTCCTGAGAGCTTCGCTGCACCCAGGGTAACTCTTCTGAATTGTGGGTTCCTACAAGAAGGCCATGTAAGATTATGATCCGAATTTATAAAAATAATATCTGAAGTAAGCATTTTTTGTAATAGGGGGAACCAGGCCTGAGAAGGCCAATAGAGAAATATAAGTATGCCTTCGCCCTTATCTATTTTTATTTTCTCTAGACATTTTAAAACAAGAGAAAATGGCGGAAATGCATAAAAATATATTCTGTTCCACGAGATTGTGAATGCATCGATTGCTACGGCATCCGGGTCTGGTCTCCACGACACGTATCGTTGACATTTGGCATTGGTGCGAGTAGCAAATAAATCAATATCTGGTTTACCTAATTTTTTAGTAACTTTCTTAAATGCTTTGTTAGTTAGTATAAGTTCTATATCTTTGTTAACTTTCCTTGATTCTTCATCAGCTTCTTTATTATCTTTGCTTTTAATATACGATGCAGTTAACCATATATTGCGCTCCTCGCACCATCGCACAAATGTCTTTTGTCAATTTATTTAGGTGGGGATACTGTATGCCACCCATACGGTTTATGTAACTTAACGCTGTAGTATTGTCTACGCTTAGCAAAACAGAACAGTCATGTTTGTCAAGTGCAAAACATTTAAGGCCAAAAAAGACAGCCAATAACTCTAAATAATTCATATGAAAAAGCAGTTCAGTAGACTTCCAATTGCCATTTACTCTTTTATTATTGCAACCGCTATTTATTATTGCGACGTAAGGACGCCGATTAGCCGCGCGAATTCTTTAATAGTACAACGTGGTAAGGACTTAAATTTTTCAATTAATGTTGATATTTTAACTCGCTTATCATCAGGTAAGGACAAGGTCATTTCGATAGTGTTATAAATAAATCCTAAGAATTTCACTTGTTGTGAAGGCTGTAAGGAACTTTTTTCAAAGTTTATTACGAACCCTAAGCATTGTAATAATTTTATAGTATGAATTACGTTTTGTAAACATTCATTATATGTTCGCCCAATACATAATAAATCGTCTAGATATATGACAGATAAGAAGCCGCGATATCTGAGGTGGGTCACAACTTCCTTCATAATTTTTGTAAAAGTTCTTGGTGCCGAAGACAAGCCATAGGGCATGGCGGTAAATTCGTAATTAATTGTTTTATTATTTTGGTTCTGAAATTGAAACCGTAAATATTTTCTTTGTGATGGATTGATGGGTACAAAAAGATAAGACTCTTTTATGTCTATCGTAGCCATAAAGCCATTGTGAGGAATTAATTTGCATGCTGTCCGGTAGTCCTCCATTTTAAAATGATTTTGAGTAACGAAAGTGTTTAGCGATTTCAAATTTAAAATAAATCTGTTGCTACCGTTGGATTTGGGGGCTAAAAATATTTTAGAGATAAATTGATCTTCTTGTGACTCACACTCAGATATCGCACCTAGTTCTACTAAGTTTTCGATAGCTACGGACATGTTCAGATTTTCCTCTCTTGTAAATGTACTGGAGGGTACTTTGAGTTGGAAAACCTGTTCCGAAAACGGTATATTGTAACCGTTTTTTATCCAACCTAATACCTGTGTGGTTAGTATCGTGTGTAGGCACGGCGCTTGCTCTGGTTGTAAGCAGCGCGGGGCCGAGTGGCTGCTGGTGCCGGCGCTGGTCGTTGGTATGTCTTCGCTGCTCGTGAAGGCCCTCCGCGCCCGCCCCTGGTTGCCGAGGGATAACGAGGAGAGCCTATCCCGTTTCCCTGCAGCTGTGACCTCGATGCCGATGCTCCAGGTGTGGAAGTGGGCACAGAAAAAGCTGTCTGTTTTTTGATCTGCGAACCATGTCGTCCTATGGCTTTCGATGCCCTTATGGTATCGGAGAGCTTTTCTCCAAAGAGCGTCTCATCTCTTTCGTGTTTCTAAAGATGGAACTACAAGTTTTGTTCTTATTTGAGTGTCTGTGTAATGTAGGTCTGTAAGAATCCTACAGCCATCGGAAAGTATTTTAATAACTTGGATTTTGTCACCTCCGAGGAGAAGCTCAGTAATGGCTTTGTTAATTGCGGTAAGGCCGAGGCCTAACTGGTCCTGTTTATTGCGTATATTATTATCGCGATTTATGGTGACTTCTGAAACCGCTGCCTTAACTTCGGGATTTAAAGTAGGCGCCTTAAGATATTTACAGTTATCAGGTATCTAATACTCTTTTTATAATTTTTCTTTAACATCCTTAGTTAGTCCTCTTTTTAATATAGGAAGCCAACGTACAGCCAAGGTGTGGTGAATGTTTTCACCATAAGTTGATTGTTCGTCCGTTGGGTCACCTAGTGCTGACAAAAGTTCCGGATCAAGCTCCGGGGTCTGGTTTTGTAATAGTTCCGATTGCGTCACTGGAGCGGACTGCTCAGTGGTTTCATCGAAATCGTGAATTTCTTTTGTACTGTCATCGTTTTGTGTGGTTCCGTTATCTGAAACGATTATTTATACATTTTTTTTTTTTTTTTTTTTTAAATCAACAAGTTTTTGTTATACCCTAGTATTAACCCCCAATTAACTTTTAGGTTTAATTAATGCATCATGCTATACCTTCGTGATACCCTCCAGGCTAGCTTAGAGATGCCAATCTAGGTATTTTATGTTAACCAGCAATTAACTTCTGGGTTAATTTTACGCATCATGCTATACCTTCGTGATACCCCCAACGTGATATCCTCCAGGCTAGCTTAGAGATGCCAATTTTGGTATTTTATTTACCATGTATATACCTATATCGCATATTTGCTCATATTGCAGTTTAAGTAAAAACGGTACTCACAAGAAACGAAAGAAACACGAAAAAACATCCGACTTGCTCTGGTTTTCTTCGGAATCCGACGAAGACGAATACACTATCACACGCTTTCGTTTTCTATTTGAACATTCCTTTAGTTTTTTTAATTTTTTGTTCATAATATGATATTTTACTATCTGCACAATGCTTAGGCATTTTCTAAATTTTAGCAATGAAGATAAAAGAATATTGTAAAGATTTCAATAAAAACTATTCGAGAAGTGAGTGCTTGTTGCCGCGCACAATAAAAGAATGAGACTATCGGTAATGGCGACGCTAGAGCAAATGGGTGGTATTTTCAAAATACCCACAAAATTAAATAAGTGCGAAGTTGCGAGTACAATGGAAGTACTACATGTGTTTATTATATCTGAAGAATGAAACGTACGAAATATAATTAATAATTGTATAAGATAAATTAATTAAATAAACTTTTCATTCTGTTATAAACCCTTTTTAGGGTTTCATAGTCAAAACGAGAACCTTTATCAGCTGTGCGCTATCTGTCAGTCTGTCTGTGTGTCACAACCATTTTATTCAGAGTTATAGTCTTTAAAAGGCTGCAATGCTGAAATGAGGCATTTATATACACCCTTTTTCACTATTTGACAAAAACTGCCCTTTTCATTATAGGTATACGCTATAACGCAAGTACGAGTACCTAATCCCATGCTAAATTAGTTGTCTTTATGCAGGTTTCCTTGCAGTTTTTTTTTAGTTTTTGTTAACAACTCACGCGTTAATTTTGTAAGGCTTGCTTCATCAAAAGAAAATAATCATCTTACGCAATGTTTAGGTGGTGCATGCTTAACTGTAATAGGTATTTCGTAAGTATTTACTTACTTCGTTCATCACGGCAGATAGGTAGGTAGATTTTGTTGGTTCCCGTTCATTTTGTGGGTTCTTCTTTTAATTGCAAATCAATTCTTTGTTTCTCGCAAATTCCCAAATAAATACTTAAGATCTATAGGATTTCTTCCCGTAGCCGGCGACGTCGTCGTTTTATTCTGCTATAGGTGTATAATATAATATTCTTTACGTAGGTTACAGTACTTTCTTTAAACTCGCTTGTTTTTAAAGATAGTCTTTGATCTAAGTCAAAATAAATTCGAAACGTTTTTATTTATAGTTAATCAAAGCACATCTGAAACTTTAATTTTGCTAAATACATGAAAACACGGTAAAAATCACTATAAGAGTTAATAGAAGTTCCAGAGAAGTTTTTTGAAAACACTTAAAGAGCGTGCCTGAGTGTAATGCCTTTAATTTGCGCGTTTTTTGACATATTACGCAGATATGGCTTAGTGTTAGCGCGCTAATTTGCTAATGACATTATTAATGACATTAGGCAATATCCTGGTTGGCGGTAACTTTTGACGCATCAAAGAGATTTATCGCGACTCTAGCGCGTTGTTGTAGCCACACCTGCTGCAGCCATTCGGTATACTGCGAACGCGAAAAACTCGGACGCTTTCAAGTGAATGGTGAAGTGAAGTAATGATGGAGTGGATAAATGATAAATGCATCGAGTTCTTGGAAGCTTTCTGTACTGACCCTTCCGAGTAATGTAATAAATTAAAATTAAAGTTATACACATTCATAAAATACGCCAGAGCAGCCGCCGCCTCCATCATGCCTTAATATCGAGTTGAATGCGCTAAAAACAGCTAGAAGCTAAGCTCAAACGTTCAACTTATAGTGTGGCCAGTGTGGTCACCCATTTAGTGCATAATTTAGTGCATCATTTATTGTTAGTTAATTAATTTAATACTTAGAGCTTAAGTGTCATTCCGGTGAAGCCCCATTACTATCTATTATCGTTTGTCGAAACGTTCAATTTCAATACCTAAATAACTATTTAAACAAATTATTAAAAAAAAATTAAGGACCTAATTTCTTTTTTTAATTAATAAATTTTCTGTTTGTCCGAACGTAAACTTTCGATATCTAAGTAAATTTTTAAACAAGTTATTAAAAGTGAAAATTATTTAAGAACCTAATAACGTAGTTAATTTATAAATTGTGTGTGATTGTGTTCGTCGGAACGGTAACCTATACCTAAATAAATGTTTAAACAAGAGAAGTTACTTAAGGACCTAATCGCGCAACTTAATTAATTAATTGTTTGTTTGTTGGAATGTTAACTTTAGATGCCTAAGGTTGGGTTGCATCAACTAACTTTGACGTTAACCAGACGTCAAAAATGGGAGATTGTATCAAAATTTGCATAGTTAGCTATTTTTAAACTAAATCGGCCTGACAAAGTTTCAAAACCACTCTCTAGTTAACTTTAAAAGTAGGCGACGAGAGAAATTTCCATATAACATAACGCTTTTTGTGACTGGTTAATATCAAACAGAGCCTTAGTAAATTTTAAAACAAGTTATGAAAAGATAAAATTACTTGAAGACCTAATCACGTAGTTTAATTTATAAATTGCCTATTTTCTATTTATGTCTGTTGAAATTTTAACTTTCGATATCTAAATAAATGTCTAAATAAAATATTTAAAAAAAAATTACTTACGTTATTTATATTAACAATCATAAGTGATATTTGAATGGTAAAATTTATTTTTTGATGAGTATTATTTTTCTGAAAAACGAAGAGAAGTCTTTAGGAATAATACTCCAATACACAATATTCACATTTTACTGATTTTCATTTCTTCCAAACATTGCCGCAAAAAGCACTTATTTTGAGTATAAGCATATGTAAAATAATGGTATAAGATTTATGGAAGGCATTGTAGTTTAACTACCATGTAAAATGTATTAAAAACATCTGTTTCATTTACAAAATATTTTTAAACGATATTATTGTAAAACATTTTATTAGTACTTATAACAAAATGTTTGTTAAATTAAACGGAGAGTTTTGATATTTGTTAAAATTATGTGATGAGTGACGTCAAACAGTTGTCGTTATGGTAAATATATAATTCATGCTTGCATGGCATTTTCTGCAATTTGTAGAACTTACTTGCTTAGACATTTTTGATAACACCAACGTATAAATTTTGTTTAATCGCTTTTCACTACAACCATTTCGTTAATATACATTAACTTATCACATGTTTAAAAATACAAATATTTAAACCACAAGGTGACACGTGCGTTCGTCTTAATGTATGGTCTATGGTAAACTGGCCTTCATACCGTAACTACATACTTCCAATAGCAGTAATAATAATTAGTGGATGATGTTATTGTGTTCGTTTTATAAAGCAGTCTATTATTTACTTTACGTGTTTTTTATATATTTATTTATTATTTGCCTACTAGATGTTCCACACACATTTTCGTGAAACAAAGGATTGGCCATAGAATTTTGAAGTCTGCAGTGTGCTAGTTTTCCATTAAATTTTATTATTTAAAAGTTAGCTAGAATTAAAAAAATTCACACAAATGGTCTACAAGATTAAAAGTTAATAAATATTTTAAAATTTTGGTACGCATGTAATGGAAATAAAGATTTTCGGCTCAAGATCAAGTTTACAAAGGTTCAGTGTTTGATCAGTAAATGTTAAAAACAAGAGAGAAATGCGTTTTCGTAAAGCAAGCTACGAATTGTGTTCTTTTCATTGAGTTGAAGTGCACACGGCAAAGCAGAATTCAATATCTTATGACTGTTCCTGGGATGTCACTAAAGGTGACTAGAGAAAAAGGGATGTTATATAGTTCAGTCTGAAATATTTGAGAACACCAACCCCAGCGTGCTGACAATGGGCAAAATCCAATATAGTCAGGGCATAAAAAAACGGCTCTCAGTTCCCGCCCAGGATAGTGGTCGGAATATTGGTGGAGTAGAAAATGCTAAGCATCTCCAAGATACGACGGACGGCCACCAAGTCGACACGTCAACTGGCAATTTAAAACGGAAAAACAATGAGATTGGATCATCAACATTTTTATAAGATGGTTTCATAAACTACCATCATATCGTAGTAATTGTGACTCACTTTTTTAATGTATTTTCTTCAATGTGTTTTAGTTCCACAGCAAGAAGTTCAATGTGACAAAGCCAGCGTACGAATTGTGAGTATTTACGGCTCTGGGTTCTAGCACAATCAAATTGTGGCCAAGTAAAAAAGCACCCCCCCCCCCTCTGTATCCGCCACTGACTGTTATGTTAGCGCTAATAATCGTCCCTACTTAAAGATTTATGTATTTTCTCAAACGTAAAGTATTAACTTTATCTTTGTCCCTACACACACACTCGCACTTTACTGGCATCCAAAAAGATTTAATTGGATGACTTCTTAGTCATGGTTTTAGTGATTACAGGAGTTTAGTACGCGACGTCCGTGTACGTACGATGGAGGGACTGAGCGCGCCTAGTATCATTTTGTCCCTACTTGTTTTCTGTTTACACAAGACAGACACATATTTATAAAGTAGTCGCCCACATATCAGCCACATTACACCAGACCAGCATAGCGTCAGCTCGAGCCATTCAGGATCCTTCGTTTGAAACTTCAAACACTAATTAGCATCGTATCGTATCAGCAGAGCCTCGTCTATCGAAAAGCCAGCTAAACAGCATGCGGTATGTGAAAAACTCTTCATCACTTTGCTTACGTATCACTGTCATTGGAAGATATTGCGTGGAACAACTGTAACCTTCACGATTACACTAGAACATTAATTACACATTGCAGTCGCTCGCTTGTATCTTCCACCGAAGCATGTTTTAAGTTGTTAATTCAGCTGTGACCGAACCATAACTGCACCGTCTTCCAGTCTTAGCAGGAGCTATGCCGCTGCAGTAATGTACCTGCATTTACGGGGGGCTGGGTTACGATACGGCGAGGCGATGCTGATTTGAGGCTGGGGTGATATGTGTATGTGTGCGCCAACCTTATTTTATCGACAGATTGGGCGGCAAGATTGATAGCATTCCATTTAAAATCTGAAATCAGGTTATTAGGATATGATTATTATATTAAACAAAAAATATTTACATCTACGCTGTATAAAGTTTGGGACGCAATTAACATCCTAACATTTATGATTTTATTCGTTACTACCTGTTGCCCGCGGCTCCACCCGCACTAAATTCTATTATCGGTATAGGATTTCAACGGAAACACCTTAATTAATGAAAAAATGCCACTAATTACAGTGATTGAAGTTGTGGGATATGATTACAACGGAGTCGCATTCAATGCAACGAATGTTGAAATCACTGTCGTACATGCAGTCTTTGCTGTTCAGAAGATCAGTGACACACCGACTGCAGCGCCATCTACCAGGTCAAAATTTGTTATCAAACTATTCAGGGACAAAGTTTGTTATCAAACCATGCACTTGAACTTACACAAAAAATATTATTAAAATCATATCCGCCGTTTAGGAGACTAGGGTCACACCGACTGTAGTGCACACACCGGGTCCAATGGTGTTATCAAATCATGCAGGGACCCACTTGAACGTACAGAATTAAAATCTTCCCTGCTGTTTAGGAGAAGATCAATGACATACTGACTGTAGCGCCACCTACGCGAATTAGATGACAAACACACGTGCAGACGTGCAGAAGAATTATAGGTAGGAAAAAAGCCGACTCACACTTGACGTTTTCTAGAAGCCTTTGTCCTTTCCCGGGACTTAGACTATCTGCATGCCTCATCTTAAGTGGTTTAAGCTTCTAGAGGTAACAGATAGAAAGATAGACAGACAGACAATGTTACTTACGCATTTAAAATATAAGTATCGACTAATATGGAATATGCCTTTTATTAAAAAAAAATATGTAAATGATTATAATAAAAGACATGTTTATTTATATTTTATTATTTATGGTCAAACAAATATGCATAGTAATAATTTTTAAGAAGCTTGTGTATGATAAACGAAATGGCTTCTTTCCTCTCTTTAGTACAATCCTTGTTTCAAAGAAGAAACGATAATTTAAAAAATTCTTAACAATAAATAATATAAACTTTTATTATAAAAAATATATATTGATAACTTATTTTACAGTTAGGAACTAATTGCTATTTGAGAGTGTACATGAGTAGTATAAAATCTACTTCTAGTTTTAGCGTTTTCATAGCCTCATAATGTTGCTTTTTGTTTATTAATATACCATCATTTAAGAAATATCAGTCTTTTTAGTAGCGCCATCATTAAAAATTGTATCTTGTTTATCAATTTTTTTCTCGACATCTATTATTCGGGTTTCTTTAGTCTCTTGACGATGTTTATGGAATAGCCACCTGTAATGTAAAAACAATAAGTATTATGTATGTATGTATGTATCTATATATATATACCTTCTCATTTTTCCCCAGAAGGTCAGACTCTTCTCACCGACCACTTAAGTTTTGCGTGACAGAGAATGAGCCTATCAGCGCAATACCCTCTCCAGACTCACAGCGAGGAATCGCTGCAAGAAAGCTCGCCAAGACATCTTAACATGGTACTGTAATGTTTACATTACTGTTTTTGCCCTCATCCGGTATAGACGACTTTGACAATGCTGTCGCTTTGTTATTAGGTGCATTAGCTTTAAAATAATACAAAGCAATAATAATATTAAATATTAATTATTATTTAATAATATTAAATATAATTAAGCTTTATTAACTTGTAAATAATAAAATCAAATTCAGAAAAAAAAGCCACACAATGGTGGGTGACGATTATTAGTAGAAACACGTCCACTCAACGGCACTTTTTCACATCGCATTGAGAACGAATAAGAATGTGATAGCGTCCTCTTTTCTCACCCGAGAAATCATTTGATTCGAATTAAAATACCGACATAGATCGGAAAACAGGCGAGCGCGAGAACGAGAAGGCGAGAAATCACATTCACGCTTCTTGGGGCTTCTTGCAGCAAATCCGGAGCGGCCCAAGACTATTTCTGATACAGTATGTCTGGACTAAGGCGGATAATATCTTATATATTCTAATTTACCAGCTTTCAAATAATTAGCGGCTATATAAAATATTGTGCTAATATTGAATTTTTTTTGGATAAAGAGTGATGATCTTGCTAAATCAACACAAACTGAACCGAAAGGGGTTATTTGGAGTCAAAAATTTTAGAAAACGAAGGATGATAAATTGACTGTCAAAGAAACCTCACAATCATTCTTTTTACCCACAATTTGCATTTACAATATGAGTGCCTCCCTTAGTTTCTTTTTAGTTAATCATTATCGTATTATTATCACGGATTTAAAAAAAAAATACGAACAAGTGATCTGTGTAATATCAAGACCATTTTTCTCAGGAATGCGTGTAGGTATTAAGTTTAAATTAATATCAAAACTAAGGTCTACGGTCCCTTGAAGCTGTAAAAAAATCAAGCTTCTACGTCAATGGCATAAAAAAATATAGCCAAAATACGGCCATTTTTGTCGCATATTTTGGCATTCGCAAACAAATCGAAATCCCGTTGTCTTCAAATTATAAAATTTAACCGAAGCAAAGTATACATCGCAAATATAGAAAAAAATCTAAAATTTGTTAATTTGTAGTTACATTTAAATCACAACCTACGGGGTACTTCCCCTATACCTAGAATCATGAAATTTGGCAAGTAGCAATGCCATGTCGCACAGATAAAGGAAAAATCTCAAACCGTAAATTTCTTGTTACATCTCAATTTTTTTTTATTAATAGTAAACTTTTTGCAGTTGGTTAACTATTCGCGACCTATGTCGATGTATTGAGACAACATTTGTCCAACGGCAATGTTAAGTTTGTCCCTCAATACAGTTTGCCTTGTGCTTTTAAGAGAGGTAGGGCACTGCAAGTACTCGCTCGAATAAGCCACCCGAACAACTAAGCAGGGCATAGCGAGTACTTGCTCGAATGAGCGGCCCGAACTGGGGAAGTACCTCCACCTTACAGAAAACCGCGGCCATAATAACACTAACATTGAGTAGTGTTGTGTTCCTGGCGGTGAGTAAGGTTGCCAGAGCTCTTTGAGGATTCGCTGCACGGACAGCGGAGGACCGGCGGTGCTTGTTGCTGTCATACTCGGCATAGACGCGGCGTGCTGGTTCGGCGGTCAGGGAGACCTGATGAAACGGCTGACCGCTGGCCGCCCGCAGGTTGAACGGGATCCCGAACCCAGGGATCACTTAATCTCCGCCCTGGGAGGCTGATTCGCCAGCCTGTGTAAAGTATCTGAAGTGGTAGTCGTGCCGGAGAAGGAGACCGGAGTGGACCCGGCTACTACAACAGAGGGGGATCAGGGGCCCTTCCGCCCGCCGTGCCAGCAACCGTATCATCTGTGGCGAGCTTCGGCAGTCTTAGAACCGCACCCTTTGTCCTCTATGCTGTCTGTGCAGTGAATCCTCATCCTTAGTCTTAGTAACTTTTTTTTATATATATTATGGCCAGAAGACAGAAAAAGAAAAGAGTTTGCACAGCGGCTACTCCATCCACATATAATGTGGATTTTTGCAACATCAGGGGTATTCACGCAAATCTTAACGCAGTCCACCACCATCTCGAAACTGCGCAGCCGACCATTCTTTTTCTAACGGAGACGCAGATATCCTGCCCGGCCGACACATCATACCTTCATTATCCCGGCTACAAACTCGAACACAATTTTATGAGTCGTGCCGGTGTATGTATGTTCGTCCGGGAGGATATCTGCTGTCGCCGCCTTCATAGCCTTGAAGATTCATAGCGTAGATTACGGCGGCCACACTCGTATCTATGCGTGCCTATACAGGTCTCATAGCGGTGACACGGACGTAACTCGACTCTTCACGCACCTGAGTTTGACGACTGACAAAGTTCTAGAGCAATATCCCACAGCAGAACTAGTTATTTTGGGAGACTTTAACGCCCACCATCGCGAGTGGCTCAGTTCTCGAACCAATAACTATGCTGGGATATCTGCTCATGAATTTGCTCTGACCTATGGATTCTCTCAGCTGGTACTTTCTCCAACGAGAATACCAGATATAGAGGAACATACGAGCTCCTTACTGGACCTTCTGCTGACTACTCGTCCGGACGGGTACTCCGTCTCAGTGGATGCGCCTCTTGGCTCCTCGGACCACTGTCTCGTTCGGACTCAAGTGTCATGCACACAACCTGATCCTTCTGGGCCAACTAACTGGCGTCGTGTGTGGCACTATAAGTCGGCAGACTGGGATGGATTGCGTGAATTTTACGCATCGTACCCGTGGAGGCAGATCTGCTTTAACTCAGAAGATCCTGACATCTGCGCAGCCGCAGTCACTGAGACAATCCTTGCTGGTATGGAATGCTACATTCCTAACCCGCGAGTAGCTGCCGGCGTCAAAAAACGACCGTGGTTTAATAGGTCTTGCAGAAAAGCTAAAATTCTTAAGCAAAATGCATATGAGGCTTGGACCACGGCTCGTTATAATAAGGATCCGAATATTTCTGAGTTAAAACGCAAATTAAATGCTGCCTCGAGGTTCAGTAAGAAAGCAACTGCCAGAGCAAAATTCCAATTCATCGGCAAAATAGGTGGGCGACTTGCGAGCTATCCTTCTGGGAGTCGTGCTTTCTGGTCGCTTGCCAAAGCTGCCGAAGGGAACTTCTGCCAGTCGTCGTTACCACCACTGCGAAAGACCGATGGTGACTTGGCCCATAGTGCTAAAGAGAAAGCCGATCTACTGGGCAGTCTCTTTGCCTCAAACTCGAATATGAACGATGAAGGCGCTGTACCACCTACTATACCGTGGTGCGGTAAGTCCATGCCGGAAATCTCCATAACGCGGCGGGAGGTTAGGCGGGCGTTGCTTTCTCTAGACGTTCATAAGTCGAGTGGGCCAGACGGTATACCAGCAGTGGTGCTTAAGCAGTGTGCTCCTGAGTTATGTCCTGTACTCACGCGCCTCTTCGCGCTTTCCTACCACACTAGGCAATTTCCGTCTACATGGAAGACTGCGAATGTGCACCCGGTGCCCAAAAAGGGCGATAGATCAGATCCATCGAATTACAGGCCTATCGCTATTACCTCTCTCCTCTCTAAGGTGATGGAGCGTGTGATCAACACACAGCTTCTAAGATACCTAGAAGTACACGATCTGGTCAGTGACCGTCAATATGGCTTTCGCCACGGTCGCTCGACTGGTGACCTTCTAGTGTATCTCACACACCGATGGGCACTAGCCATTGAGAGTCAGGGGGAGGCATTGGCATGTAGCCTGGACATAGCGAAGGCGTTCGATCGGGTCTGGCACCGCGGTCTTCTACCGAAGTTGCCATCTTACGGAGTGCCCGAGGGTTTGTGCAAATGGGTGGCTAGCTTTTTGTCCGGCAGACGCATACGCACTGTAGTTGACGGTAGTTGCTCTGATAGCGTGGACATTAATGCTGGTGTCCCGCAAGACTCTGTGCTGTCTCCTACGCTGTTTCTACTGCATATCAATGACATGTTGGACATCAACAACATACATTGCTATGCAGATGACAGTACTGGAGACACTTTTTACACGGGTCGTGCAAACATCCCTCGTTCCGTTGTGGAGGAAAACCGCGGAGAACTTTTGTCTCAAATCGAGACCACACTGTCCCAGGTCTCTGACTGGGGACGGGTAAACTTGGTCCGATTCAACCCTACAAAGACACAAGTGTGCGCGTTCACCGCTAAGAAAACTCCATTCACTGTGGTCCCACAATTCCAAAACACTCCCCTCTCCATCTCCAAGAGCATTGGGATCCTTGGTGTCGACATCTCCAGCGATGTTCAGTTCCGAGATCATTTACAAGATAAGGTAAAGCTGGCGTCCAAAAAACTTGGTGTACTCAACCGAGCGAAGCAGTACTTCACGTCGGGGCAAAGGTTGTTACTTTACAAGTCGCAAGTTCGGCCCCATATGGAGTACTGCTGCCATCTCTGGGCAGGTGCACCCGGATACCATCTTGACCCTTTTGACTCGGTTCAACGACGGGCTGTGAGAATTGTCGACGATCCCAAACTCACTTGCGGTATCGAGCCCTTAAGTCTGAGGAGAGACTTTGCCTCGCTGTGTGTGTTCTACCGCTTGTACAATGGGTTGTGTTCTGAGGAATTGTTCGAAATGATGCCCACGGCTACTTTCTACCATCGCACCGCTCGCCATCGGCAGGGAATTCATTCTCACACTTTAGAACCTAAATGGTCGCGTACAGTGCGGTTTCAGAGAAACTTCCTCCCGCGAACGCTTAAGTTGTGGAATGAGCTCCCTGCCAAGGTTTTCTGCAAGGGCTACAGTATGGAGTTCTTCAAGAAAGAAGTTATTAGATTACTGAAGGGTCGGCAACGCGCAAGTGATACCCCTGGTGTTGCAAGCGTCCATAGGCTACGGTGACCGCTTACCATCAGGCGGGCCGTAAGCTTGTTTGCCACCTTAGTGGTATAAAAAAAAAAAAAAAAAAAAAAAGAACCGTCGGCGCGCGAGTCCAAATCGCACTTGACCGGTTTTTTATTTTATTAAATGTATAGTTATCTATATACAGAAATGAATGGGCGTGACCGCCTTGAAGGGCAGAGTTTCTTAAATATTGATGATAGCAAATTTCCCTGAAAGAAAACATTCTTTTATTTTCTAAAGTTAGTAAATATGTATTCAAAGATTTTTGATAATTCGCCTGCTATATGCGGTAATCAAACCCTTAAAAAAAGTTCTGTATTTTATGATCTAAGATACATAGTATTTTAAATTAAGAATAAGTTCAAGAAACAAAAAAAAAATTTTACAGGCAAACAGGCATACGGTCCGCCTGATGGTAAGCGGTCACCGTAGCCTATGGACGCTTGTAACACCAGAAGTATCACTCGCGCGTTGCCGACCCTTCAAAAATCCAATAACTTCTTTCATGAAGAACCCCATATTGTAGTCCTTAGAGGAAACTTTGGCAGGGAGCTCGTTCCACAACCCAAGCGTTCGCGGGAGATAGTTTCTCTGAAACCGCACTGTACGCGACCAATTCGGTTCTAAAGTGTGAAAATGAATTCCCTGCCGATGGCGAGCGGTGCGATGATAGAAAGTAGCCGTAGGCATCATTTCGAACAATTCCTCAGAATACATCCCATTCGTCGAAGTCTCTTCTCAGACTTAAAGGTTCGATACGGCAAGTGAGTTTGGGATCGTCGACAATTCTCACAGCCCGTCGTTGAACCGTGTCAAAAGGGCCAAAAAATCCCAGATCAGGGTGTCCAGAGATGGCAGATTTTTTACTGAAAAAGCTTATTTATTGTATAAAAGATAGAAATGTATGAAAGCATTGATGCGTATAGATGAGGCAAGAGAGATATGCCAGGATCGTAGCAAGTGGCAGTCTTTGGTTTCTGCCTAACCCTCTGGAAAACAGGCGTGATGTTATGTATGTGTGTATGTAAAAGATATATAGCTACGAGCGGGAACACTATATGGCTAACGAGATCCCCAGATATAACACCGTGAAACTGTTTTTGAGGCGTGCTGATTCATTATAAGTCAGTCATAAGTTAAATAAGTAAACTTAGAAAAAAAAACCGCCAAAACACACACGCATTAAATTAGGATAACAAAAACCAAGAATTATTGAAAATACAAAAAAAAGTTTATTGAAAGCACTTTTATCATGATTTTTTTCATATTTTTAGAACTTGTGGTTTAGAAGTTAGAGGAGGGGCACACAACATTTTCGTCTTTGAAAGCTATTGGTTCGCAAATATAAATCTTAAAGAAATAAAATTACTTAAAGATCTCAAATGAATTTATATGGCCCGGTCCAATTATACCATACACGAAGCACGGTGTACGAAAAAAAAATGTATACTCAACTGTAAAAAAAAAAATTTTCTTTGAAAAATCGATTCAAAAAAGAAACTTTTATGTAAAATTTCATGAGAATCGATGCGAAGATCTATACGAACAGGCGGACAGAAATAAATAATAAGTGTTCAGATTTTTTCACATGGCTACGGAACCCTAAAAAACCTATAACAGGGTTGGTTAGCTGCTGTCACTTAACGGAAGGAATTCCGATTATGTGTTAAAAAACTAAATATAAAATTAGGACAATTTATTATTTATAACTAACTTCGGCCATTTAGCCTTTGTTTCTTAAATAGGCTCAAATTTTTGATTGGTCCTCAACCTAACTTTATCACATATCGATATATCTGCTTGTACGTACAAACACTCTCCAAGGTTTCGTAACTTAATATTTACTTTATTTAATACTTCTCAAATATTATCTTATTCGAAGTGAAGAATCTTTTCTTATCAGTGTTTCTTTTATTAAAACCTTTATGGTATGATTACGCCTTGTTTTTATAAACTTTGCTTGTTAAAGTAAATTCTGTAAAAAAAATGCTTCGATAATGATGATTCTTAAAAAATATATTTTTTACTTTTTTTAAATATATTTTTTTTATTTCGATGCCCATATCATTGCAGGACATAATATATTGAATGTATTTAACATTTTTGTGATTGATCATAAATTTAACATGATTCCTGAGTAGGTATTGAAAACAATTAAATAACAGTACCTGGAGGACCGAGCTTTGCTCGTTTTTCTAACAACGGCATCAATTGTCAAGTAGCTTTGTGTTTCTTTAAAACGCCATCTATTTTCAAGTCGCTTAAATAGTTACTACTCGCCAATAGATGTCAGGAAGTGTTATATTTTAGTTTATCATTGCCTGAAAACACGCATAAAATGACGTTTTCTAAAAATGAAACCTAGGTAGATCGATTTATCGCCCCTGAAACCCCACGTATACTAAATTAAATTAAAATCGTTTGAGCCGTTTCAGAGATTCAGATTATAAATAAACATATATTCAAGAATTACTCGTTTGAAGATAATTTATCTTTAAAAGTATTACTTCTCATTGAATCTTAAATAATAAACACAAACTTTGTTATTAAATAATATTGCTTTGGTGTAAGAATTTCAGATGTAGGTCTCTGTAGTTTCTTTTCACTCATGCAGTAAACCAGTTTTGTAGTGATTTTTTTAATATTGTCTCAGTTTGAGCTGCTATTTGACCGTCTAAAAACAAAATAAATATATGCGCGCTTAGGACTATTTTCCCCGTCTTTGTCTGTCTGTTTTCGTTTTTCTGTTTGCTTCCTACTAAAACATATTTACGAGTATTTAATAGCCATGGGCTAAGTAACTCCGGACAAAGATTGGATATGTCACATATCATTCCGATTAAAGATATATATCCGCTTAGCATATCCATATCAGCTTAATATATCCGCGGAAATATGCACTTTTCTAGTACACCGCGTTCAAACGAATCTTCGGATCGATTTCATACCTTTCAATCACGAGTGCACAAATTGTAAGTGTATCCCTCTTTTGTTATTGATAGATACTATTTGATATCCTTTCATACTTGATAGGTTGAGGACTATCTATCTATTTATATATGTAATATATAAACGTATTTAAAAATCAAATAGTATGTACAACGATTATCTGTAATAATTTAAATTAATTAAAAAAAAAATTTTTTTTAGTCATTTTTTATTTTACTTAATGAATCTTTTTTTTTAATTATTTTAAATGACATATAACATATCATATGACAGCAGACGTGATTTTAAAAAGCGCTGAGATTGATTATTTGTAAGCAAGACACGACAACGTTACTATTTCGCTTTCATGCTAGCTATCTCTCTCTCACTTTCAGTGATAAGCGTGCATCGCAAGTGTCGGCCGATTCGGCGACACGCGTCGCTGTTTATTAAGATTAGTTCGTTCACTCCCTGGATATAGGACATGTTTATTTCACGCAAAGTGAAGGAGTTGTCACATATCCGGCTTCGGATATATATCCAAAGATATAGTTATGTCCGGAGTTACCCAAGGCTAGTATTTAATTTTGTCCATAAAATTGGTGATACTGATACACGAGTTGATGACACGCCACCAGATATTCATACAACATCAACGTACATTGTTAATCAGTTATCACTGCAACATTTAATCCCATAAATAACTATTTTTTTCTGCTTCTTATATATACTACTTACATGGCGTAAAAGTATATCGTAAGTGTAAATGAAGTTATACACAACTGTTCTTAATTAGTTAATAAAACACTGCTACTTGTTTCATAAATCCACACTCGTGTTATAAAAGCATAAATAATTATGTATTGTATTATAAAACAATGTCGCTTCCCGCTGTCTGTAGCAATGTACGCTTAGATCTTTTGAATTACGCAACGGATTTTATTGCGGTTTTCATCGATAGATAGAGCGATTCATTTATTTAAGAGGATGATTAATACGTATAGTAACTCAATCTATTAATATTTTCAGGAATCAAGTTAAATCATATTACAGCAATTTTGTTCAATCAACATGCCGAAAGCTTTACATGGCTTGTGTTGGTTAATATAAATTTCTAACAGATGTCGGCGTTAGTTAGTTTATCGACATAGACATGTCCGGGTTCCATACTTTACTAGGGTTCCGTACCCAAAGGGTATAAAACGGGACTCGATTATTAAGACCCCGCTGTCCGTCCGTCTGCACGTCTCTCACCAGGCTGTATCTCATGAATGGTGATAGTTAGACAGTTTGCGGGCCAATTGCGAGTCAGATTTGCAAACCATTTACTTTTCACTTTACTCATATCTGAAATTCTAAATTGTAATAGCACTTAGACATGTAAATATTTAAAATATGGGTATAAATACCAGTTACTACCTATTAGTATTTAGCGCCATCTTTTAGGAAACCATATAAGACATTTGGGCTCGGTGGTGGCCGAGGGGTTTAGATTTCACTTTGAGTTCTAAGTGGCGGAGGTTCGAGACCCGACGTGTAACAATGAGTTTTTGTCTTAGCTTCTCAAGTACATTGTTTATTCACACCACTGGCTTTTCGGTGAAGGAAAACATCGTGAGCAAACCTGCATACGTCAAAAAAAGGACGTATGTGAAGTCCACAATCCGCACTGGGCCCGCGTGTAGACCCTGGCCTAAATCACCCTCGTTGAGGATAGGCCGTGCGCCACAGTGCGGACGTAAAAGGCTGATAAGGATAGGATATACTATAGGCACACAACTCTAATATCAAATGCGCTCCTATAACTGCATCACCTATGCATTAATGTCATATGTTATGATACTTACATTAATATACCAATAGCCGGTAATGTCATAAAAGCACTGAACACAAAAACTGTCCCGCTGAACAAAGTTATTGTTTTGGAGTACATCGTTGAGTATGTGGGATTCAAACACCAGGGCTGCGAGCGTCTCAACCAAACTAAACAGTGAATTCATCTTGCCTGAAATGAAAATTAGGAGCTCTTTTAAAAGACATTTCAAATTTAATTTGCTAGTTACTTTCAACGCTATATGTCATTTTATGATATATTTTTTTATAGAGAAGTTATGATCTACTCTCTAGATTTGCAATTTTTGATACGTGTGCTCTTATTGAACTATGATAACTTACTGGTAAGTGCATAATGATAACTAGAAAATAGTAACTAAAATGTTGACTAAGACCTAAGACTGTTTTTATAGAAATGCGATGAAAAGATAGTATCTGTATAACAACGTAAAATTTATGTATTATGTATCTTTTCCTTTTAGAATTTTTTTAATTGTATGTTGATCTTTTAGAACATCGCGTTTAATTTATAACGTTGAAACGATCATATATATATTGATTGAAAAAAACAAATGATTCAGCAATTTTGTTTGTTTTTTGCTGATTTCTGCATTGCTACTGTTGCGTGTTAGGAACCCACAATAATATTTTTTATACAACAAGTAAAACTATTTACCGGCATAATAACCAAAAATCTATGAAGCTAAATGCGTAAAATAGTATTGGCATCGAGATGGACGTGGTTCACAATTTTTGAAAAATTTGGCTACTCAAGGACAAAAATAAGGTAATATAAACATGTATGAGAATCTCAAATTTAAATTATAAACAGTTTATAGCTTTTTTTAATTAAAATTACACGCTGACGAGGTTGCGGGAATAAGCTAGTATCACATTAATAAATAAAGTAACTAATTACATGCACACTCACCCATTTCTTGGCTTTCAACCAGTTTTGAAGCCATTGATCGAAGAGAAGTAAATGTGGTTGCATTAAGTATTTCCACAATCGGTACTGGAAAAATTTTAAAAAAAAAATTTAGGTATAAAATTTAATATTTACTGTATTTATATGTAGTAAAAAAAAATTTGGCTAATGAAATTTGTTTTTAACGTTTCTACAGAAAAAATAGTTCCTAGTTCAAATATATTTATACTTATACGTACATAACAACACGACATTTTCGCAGAGGAGAAGGCAGTGGCCTTCGTTCGCCGAGGTTTACATCTACCGAACCTTCTACTTTCGCCTCATAACTTTTTTCATGCGTCTACTTTCAGTCATCCTCTCAACATTCCCAAACCACCTTTCTTTGTTACAACATATTTTTTCACAATAAAACGCTCTCCACCTATTTCTTATTTGTCATGATAGGTCATGCGGTCATGCCACACATACTTCTCAATGTTCTCATTTCCTCAGCATTCATTCCACTTTCATGCTTTGTTTGCTGTACTCAACAACGAACACACCTTTTTAAACGGCCATTAATGTTTTTTTAGTGGTACGATTACGGCCTTGCACTAGTCTTTAGGCACATTACCGTTCTTGTCCACCAACATAGGTCTGGTTCTTTCAATATATATCCTAACCAGGTTCTTTAATTATTATTTCTTTATTTTTATTTTTATTTTATTATCTCGTGTATATAGAGTAAGTAACTGTACTTCGTCTTTTTCGAACAAACTTTCCATGAACACTTTTCATACTTTTAGCAAATATTCTTCTCTTTTCATAATACTGCCATCCTGATCTCTTATTAAGTTCAGATCTGAGGTCCGGATTTTCTTTGGGCTGCCCTGATAGACTTTATAAGAACTTTTAAATTTTTCTGGAAGTCATAAAATAATCTTCTGTCAAACTCATCTATCTATTCCTCATCCTTGCGGTTGCCAATTTTTTTTACTATGGCTATTCAGTTTTATAGGTGGATGTTATATATTTAGGTACTATTTGGATCATTTTAGTACATACGCTCATAAGTTTTTGTAAGTAAGAGCGCGCGCGTTTGTATGTAAGTGTGTATAAAAGTGTGTGTTTTAAATGTACCGCGTAAATATAAAAGCGAATCTTAGTTTTGGATAGTAAAAACAATTAATTATGAAAAATAAAGCATTCTTTTCAAAAAGCCAAGGTACATTACTGACGTTAGGATCATTGAAAATAAATAAATTCTGTCAAAACTAAACTCACACATAAACATCTGAATGTCGTTCTTGACTAACGACATGTAAACCGACCCAACAAACTTGCTGACTATGGAGATGAGACATAACATTGAGTCGTGCCACCCCAAGCGCTTGCTGAACAAGCTGAGAGAGAACAGAGCCCCTGCAAGTGCAAATAACAATTATCACACAAGATCAAATATAAAATATGCGTTACGAAGCTTCCTTAGACTAATTTAAGCATGCAACTGCCCCAAAATATCGGGATCTCAATAAATCTAATTGTGGTAAGCAGTAAACATATGGGTAGTATTATTTTTTTATTATATTTGTTATTGTAGGAGTAGTGGGACAAAGTTTACTTTAAAATTTCTGCACTTATCATAATATTATAAGCTTGTGAATTAGACAGAATATCAAAAGAGTTGTCGATTAAGAATTCCCTGATTAAAAGCATTCTATTACTTTACAGTTTCTGTAGGCTGTGAATTAATTTAGGAATTTCTTTTTATCTTGAATTACTTGAATCTTGAATTAATTTATAGCTTGCCAAGGGCTGCTAAAAGGGGTAGTTATATTATTCTATTCTTTTATTTTCTACTTATTACTCATAGTCAGTAATTTACGACTAACGAGATACAAATAAAGCCAAAGGTGGTTTACAGATACACGGAATAAGAAGTAGTGTTTCGGCGATGGGTTCACCACATGTCTAATAGAGCTAAAGAGGCTATTCTCCGCATTATGATGTAGATGTGTATCCAGCCACCTCCGCCTCTTGGGAATCAAAAACTCGGCGATATACTAGGACGTGTTGACTCAGTTTGTAGAGGATTTATCCAAATCGTACTCTACCAAAAGTAGAAATCATGTGAACACACATTACTAATAAGAAAATAAAGAAATTTTGAATTTGTAATATATAAACGTACCAAATGAATGCATTATGACGCTGTATGTGGAGTAAAAGCTGTATTTTAGTGCGTCCCATTTTAGGCGGTATCTTACAAAAAGATATGTTATAATTCTTTCACCTGAAAAATTAAGGCAAAGAAGATAAAAATAGTTGAGCTAGGAGTTTAATATTAACTTTCGAAAGGCAACAGGAATGACTGGTCACCTCACCACTCCAGTAAAATCCTAATTCCTTTAGTTGCTGATGTTGTCTCTTTCTATCGCTTGGTCTATGATCTAATCACAAGGAGGTCTGTCAGTCGCACGAGTGATTCAACGTGTCGCGGTTGCTGGGACAACTCCTGTTACTATTAACGTATAATTTATTTTTTCTAATATATATCAGAACCAGGGTGAAAGTTAGAGGAGCAAGCAAGGTGTGTGCTGTGTCCAAGATAACGGGACAAAAAGTAAAGACTTCTGATATAAAATGTCAACTACCCGCGTGCCCTGAACATCGCAAAGATAATTTGGCTTAATTGTGATAATGCTAAAAATTAATATATTAAAATTATAAAACAGTTATAAAAATCATTTTTAGTTTTATAATGAAAAAAGTAATTGATCTCATAATAAATAAGTTTGTGTAAGTGTTGCCTGCCAAAAGTTAAGTTAAAAAAAATATGTTTTTGTTACTTCTTTCATATGAAGTATATAACTTAGTAGGTATATTTGCAGTTTTTTTTATCTTTGGTATATTTTTAGAGATATTTAACGTACTGACTAATAAAAATGATTTGTCAAGCCCTACCAAATTGATGGAACTTTCGCCTTAATGCTATTAAAAATATATGTCGTTTAACAGTAAGTGTGAAAAATATACATTTACTAATTGTCTTTAACTATAATGATGCCAATCTGCATTAATCAGTTTTTCTGAGTAGCACTGGTTCCATTGACGACATTAATACGCTGCATTAGACAGTAAATATAATTGACTGTCTTAGCGTAAGATAACTATGAAAATTTCCTTAAATTCAGCCAGGAGTCAGTCAGAGGAAATTTTTTAGTATAAATATTATTTTATTTGCGGAGGCAAAGAATAAATTCGATGCAATCTTCTTTGTTTTGACAAATTTTGAAATCCATTAAGCTAATGTTGTTAAACATTTAATAAAAACTCCATTAATAGCAAGCAACTTAAAAAAATAGTAGTTATAGTAGGTAGCTTACCATGATTAGGTCCATATATTATAATAACTACTAATAAAACAAGGATTATTTTTTTTCTGAAATCGCTATCCCTTTTTTTAAAAGCAACATTTACAGTCTCTCCAACCATGCGTTTTAGTTCCTTAAATGACCACGGTTTTTTCTGAAATGATAAATAAAAATAATAAATCTATTGAAACTTTGACAATAAGCTATAAATTGAAACGTGTAAATAACCTTTTCATTTTCTTCATGACCTGGTTTTGTATTGCTTTTTAAACAAAAGAATCCATAGGCAAAAGTCATTATATGTATTACACCAGAAATTGCAAAAATACCATAATATCCACATAATTTTAGCAATATTCCACTTAGCGCTGTTCCAATGGGAATACCAGCTGTCAAACATAAATTGACAAGTCCAACACGGAACGTTCTAGACTCTGCTGTAGTGACGTCACTTATGTAACTGAATACTCCCAGGTATATCATGACCCATCCACCAGTTATAGCTGGAAAAAATCCTTCAAGAAACATTGTAACTTCAACTGGTATTTCATAGAAGAATACAGTACTAAGAATATTGCTCATGCAAACAAGGAATTCTCCCACTATAGGGGCCAATATGCATATCTTTCTATTCCCTGTTCGGTCACTCCAAGCTCCCATTATTAAAACAAGTATTGTTGGGATAGACGTCGATAAAATGCTCTTCCATGCTTCAAAAGCTGACACAATTTTCTGTACTTCACCTTCGTAGTAACTTATGTTTCCTCTTTTTTCTATTAATGCGTTACAGATATCATCTCCAAAATCAAATTTTAATCGACAAGCTTTGTCTAAATTTAAATTTTGTATCGCTAATCTTGCAAGCATAGAAGGTATTATCAAACCTGCTAAAATAGGCTCCACTGTTATGTTGCATTTTATGTAACATATTTTTTCGCAAAAGGTTTTGTTTTTAAATTCAAACTCCTTTTCTTTTAGAGGTTTTTCTTCAAGAGATTGGACTTTCTCTAGGTCTTTACTCATTTTTGAGATAATACAGTCCCGATGCGTGCACGAGGTACACTACAGTTACGACGTCAATAAATTTTTATCTTTCTTTGACAACACTATCTTGTTCATGTACAGTTTGTTACAAAAAAAAAACCATGTTAGGTCACTGTAATACATTCAGATTTTGGTTTTATAGCACTTCTTCTGACTATGAATCTGATTTCTGGTAATAAGTAAATTCGAATGAACTCATTATCTTTGTTGTTCATGCTATTTATATAAAACTAAACGCAATTATAAAAATAATCACAAAAAGCACTAGAAGATTCACTTTTCTGGACACTTTATACTAAAAATATTTTATATAATAATAACGTAGCGTCACATGTGCATTTTAAGGAATTAACAACGACATAAGTTCTATACGGTTCTACGTACAAACTGCAATTGCCAGGAAGAAGCGATATTATTGCCACTGAATGCGCATTGTTGTGATCACAAAGCTGTTGGCTTAAACAACAATCATCAATATACTCATTTTGAAATTACATAAATTCATGTGACACGTTGTGTTAAGTAATGTAGCAAGTAGGTAAGGCACAAAGTTCGCATTTGATACTAAGTTATTTAAAGATTTAAATTATTACCAAGATATTTTTTTATGCTTTTGTAGCCTAAGCTTAGGAAGGTTAGTTATCATTTATTTCATTGTTGAAAATCAATAAAGGGTTACTAGTTAATATTTGCCAATGTCCTTCCATTGATTAATTCTATTGTTCCTACATATGGACGTTATTAGATAATATAAAATATTTAATCAAAATTGTAAATCAATAATCATCATCACAATAAGCATCATCCTGTATTAGAGTTTATCTATAATTCTTACTGACAGCTAATTACTATTTGTACATCTTGTGTTTGTTTTGCGCCTGTTTGTTCATCTTCAAATCCTGATAACATTTGATAAATCACATATACCTCCAAACTAAACACTGAGGTAGCGTTCAACAGCAGTTTGTTGATTTAACAAACTTAGTATTGTTAAAATTAACTGTGTAATCTGCGTGACAAGGAACTGAGACAGGCACAAACACTATTCAATTATAGAGCTATTTGGCCGCGGTTTTCTGTAAGGTGGAGGTACTTGCCCAGTTCGGTAGAGTATTCGCTGAACTCCACCTTTACTATTCAGGTGATTCAGCGAATCTAATGAATCAACTCTACAACGTGCTGGCTGCAATATGAATTAATTTATTGTACACCAAATAATAATAATATTACAAAAAATATAGATATATATATATATTATACTATTTAATTATGTTTTATAAACCTAATACAGGTTATATACATACATATCCTAATACACAAATATGTACATTCATACAATACATAACACTAAATACATAAAGAGGGAAACATATACAAAAATCGCACTATGTCAAAGACCAACCAGAGTGAAATTAAACATATAAGTATAACGGACTAAGGTAATGATAAGTAACTTGATTCTTGAAGGAGTAAATTGTTTGTGCACGTCTAATAGCTAAGGATAAAGAGTTCCAAAGCTGAATTGCAACTACACTAAACGTTTGTGCTATGCGAAGGTACCTTCAAGATTAGGCTAGTAGTCGATCGAAGAGTGTTCGTCGATGAATAGTTAAATTGGAATCGTTCTTTTAAGTGTGAAGGAAAGTGTGAGAATGTGATTATTCCGGTGAAGGCGAATTGGGAGCCACCTGAGTTCCGTGCGAAATTCGGAGATATGGTGATATTGGTGAAGTCCAAATATAAACCGAAGATATTTTGAAGACGCTCAAGATTGTTTAATTGCTTCTCCGTCTCAGTATAATCGAGGACAGGTAGAAGAAGTGAGAAAGCGAGCTCAACTTTAGTGGATATAGGTAAAAAATTGCGTAAACGTCTTAGAAACCCTATTGAAGCAAATATTCTTCAGCTAATTTCTTTGATTCGCTGCAACCAACAGAAAGTTATTGGATTTCTGAAGGGTGTAACTTGTCATTCTATTCACGTTACAAAATAAAGAAAATGTGCAAAAACCAATGTAAAAAATTACTTGAAACTTGTTGTTGATAATGTAGTTACAAAATGTAAACAATAACATAACCTAACTTCTTTCCTTCATCTGTGGAAATTGACCACATGATTGAGTGAATGTGGAAAGGACGATTGGAAGCTTCCCATTTTACTTAAAGAAGGTTGAAAATATTTATTTTTCGAAATTGTAAAAAACATCGCCCAAAGCAAGCCGTCGATTGAAATAACGTTAATTATGGTAAATTAATACTCTAGAACCAATTAGAACTCGTTTAGCGAATTCGTTTAGAAAATAGATGGTGTCGATCAAAAAGTCAATCTAACCTATGGGCTTTTATCCAGAACCCATAATTTCATAAAAAAATATTAAAATTTTATTATCTTTTGACTTAGCTGTCAAAAAACGAAATGTCAGTGGTCGAGACTTTTGCTCGTTCTCTTTTGACCCGGAACCTCAGCAAGATAGGCCGCTGCCGCGTAATTTTATCAACGAAAATGTAGACATCGAAATTTTTTCGAAGAAGTTTTCTTTTAAGTGTTATTCAATCCTTTCTTATCAGAAATCTTACAAAGGTTTCAAACCCTTGAAGATGAAAGTTGATTGACCCGCGCCGCGGAGAAATTCCTTGCTTTGCGCGATGTCATAAGAAAAACAAGAAGATGGCGGACCTGCCATGCAATTTGTATCAGAGAAGACAAATATTTTTTAACGCCATGCAGGCATATTTCATCAGAAAATAAATCAAGATGAGAGAATAATTTCAGGGTTTCATTTTTTTCATCATCATCGTCGTTATCGACAACTTCTGCTTCAAGACAATTTTTTTTTGCTTCTTCTACCTTTGAAAAGAAAAGCAACAGGGATGCATCGGGTAATATTTTGCAAATGAGTTCAGTCATCTGCCGCCGCCAATTTGTTACGTTCCAGCACGAAGTACATGGACCAGCTCTGGGGCCCGCCACGTGGACGCCGAGCCGCGGTAAACACCACGCCACCCGGTGAGGGATTCCGAGTCCGGCCGTTGGTGTACTGCACCTGGAGAGGAGGATATCGTGCTGCGCGTCGGGAGTGATGAGCGTCAAAAAGGTGGACGCTTCTCTCAGTGTCTAATATTTGAAGTACGTAGTTTTGACCTTTTTATCTTTCTTTTGAACAGAACATCTCCATCAGAGATGTCATGTCAGTGAAGTGTGGGGGCAAAGGGCTCGTGGGGAAGAGGGCAGTGAAATAGGAACATTCTAGACATATTGTATTTCGACATAAATCCGTTCATGTGACCCCTCAGTTACTTCTCATGAGCCCCTTAAAACCTCACTTTTACAAAAATGATTCTTTTTCCATTATTGTTACATGGAAGTCCATGCACCACGTAAGTGACCGCCTTGGGTACAATTGTCCATAAAAAGAAAACCACCTAGTCATTCCGGCATTTTTGTGGGGTTCTGTCCCTTTTTTTTATAATATAGTATCTCGGTTGTAGGGGGGACAGAATTTCCCAGCGTCACGGGTGGCGCTCGTTATAATATAAATATCCCGTGACATATTGTTTTATACTTTTCTTTTTTATTTATAAAAGTTCATTGCCATGACAATGATACTATCTAATATACTTAACTGATTACATAAAACAAAGTTCCTGGTTCTTTTCCTATTCTTTTTTTTAACCATAACATTATTATTTTTAATACCCTACATTTGTCGCCTGCGAACAGGGACATGATTTAATTTAACTTAAATAACTAATTTAACGTTGTGCATGGAGTAAAAGATATTTTGCATATATATATAAAGTTACACAACTAGTGTACACTTACAATTTGTTAGGGTGTGTTTTTTTTATACCTTTGTTTGCAATATAATGATGGTTTGTAATTATGTAAATTATGTATTTTACACAATTTATTGTGAAAATTTAGATTGTGTTTTCTTAAAGATTTAGGCGGAGGATGCTGGCATTTTCATATATCAAAAAGTTGTTTGTTTAGCAGAGCATACATATATATTGCTCACAATTGATTGAGTAGTATGTTTTAATTTTAAATTGAACTAGTATATAGATTGGAGAAAGGGTGGTTTTAGCGGCTCAAGTTTTAAAAGTTTTTTCTTATAATAGGTAATTACATAAATTACTTTTGTTTTATAGTGCTTTCATACAAAAGCACCTATCTAGTGTCTTGTGGGAGTGAAATCTTACTTCAGTTACCAACAATTAATTATATTTTACAACGTAATCATACTAAGAAAAGAGGAGTAACAGCGGGGAAAGTTATACATAGTTTTAACTTGTACAAATACTACAACTTGGACACCTAAGTTTTTATACAATTTGAATAGTAATATATTTAGTTACTTTCCGTTAAGAAAAAATTTTTTTCTTGGAGTTATTTTGGACTTAGAATTTTTTCCAAATTATTTTTTTCTCGCATTGGCGTTTAACTTGCTTAAAGTATGTGGGGAAGCTTATCGCAAACCGCTATAGCATTATGGAGGGGGAAACCTCACAATCAATTTTGAAGCCATAAGAAATTTCCCCACCACTAAAAGTGTGAAACAAGTACGTGGATTTGTCGGTTTATTATAGGCGATTTGCGAAGTCGTTTTCCGATCTCATATCCCCTATCACTAAGCTTACCCGCGGTAAGAGAAACGAGAAGATGAAGTTTGAGTGGACAACGGAGGCGGATATTTCTTTTGTGAAGCCGTAAGATGCTCTAACTACCGCCACTATACTCATATGCCCCGACTTCAAGAAGCCGTTTCAACTACATTGCGTCGCTAGCCGCGTAGGGATAGGTAGTGTGCTTATGCAGAAGGATGATGAAGGAAATTCTCACCCCATCGCTTATTTCTCCAAGCTGTTGTCCCAATGTGAAATAAATTATAGCGTAACTGAAAGGGAATTGTTAGCAGTGTTGCTTTCTACAGAGCACTTTAGACCATATATTGAGGGTGCTGAGTTCACCATGTTCACGGATCACGCTTGTCTTAAATGGCTTATGAGCTTAGGAAATACAACTAGGAGGCTAGTTAGGTGGGCCATCAGGTTGTCCCAGTTTAAGTTTGATATAGTCTGTCTAGGATCGAGGTATCTGCGGTCTCCACGGTGCCAGATGAAGTTCATGATCCCTGGTATTGTAGGATGTATAGGGACTGTCAGGAGCATCCGAATAGACATAAGAGTTATAAGGTTGAGAACGGCACTCTGTACAAATTTGTTAAGCCTAAGACGCCTCTTACAAGCAACTTGTGCTGGAAAATTGTAGTACCAAAAGAGCACGTCTTAGACTCAATAAGGAACAACCACGATAGTCTAAATTCAGGCCACTTTGGCATTCACAAAACATTAGAAGAATTAAAAACACACTATTTTTGGAAAAACATGTTTAGGGACGTTAAAGAGTATTTATCCAAGTGCGAGATTTGTAAAGCATAAAAGAATTCGAATTCACCCCCATTACGTTTAATGACCAATCCCAAGAAAGTGGACCGGCCTATGAGTATGCTTTCACTTGACTTAGTAGGACCAATTCCGAGGTCATACTCAGGGCACGTACACATCTTGTCAGTAGTTGATGTATTTTCAAAATTTTGTTGGGTCTTCCCCATTGTAAAAGCAAATACCTTTTCCATCAATAGGCTTTTGAAAAAGGATTTTTTTTTGAAATTTGGGACACCTAAAATTTTCATCTGCGACAATGCCACCGTTTTTATTTCCAAAAACATTGTAATTTTTTTAAAGGGATATGGCATCCCAAAGATATTTTATTACACGTTGTATACGCCACAAAATAACACTGTAGAGCGTTACAACAAGACCATTGAAACTTGCATTTCCTGTTATGTAGGGTCCGACAACAGAAACTGGTCAAAGTATCTACCGCACGTACAGACAGCCATAAACTCCACATTTAACTTGGTTACGGGGTTTACACCAAATTTTTTAATGTTCGGGAGGGAAGTTATTATATACGCTTCGCTTCACAATTACAGTGATGTTAACACACCAGAACAATTAGAGATAGATGATAGGTTGGAATATAGTGAGGCTTTACATACTTTGAAAGACATTTATGATAAAGTAGTACTCAATCTTTTTAAGGGGTATCAGAAAAATGCCCGATATTATAATCAGGGTCGGAAGAGCGTGGTGAACTCTGAGGGGGACATTGCTTGGCGACGTAATTTTGCACAGTCAAGCGCAATTAACTATTTCTCAGCTAAGTTGTCACCAAAATTTATAAAATGTGTAATTGTCAAGAAAATTTCCGACAATGTTTATTTGTTGAGGGATGTGGCCTGAAACACAACTGGTAAGTTCCATATTAAAAATATTCTTAAAATTTAACTTTAAAGGTTTAATGACAATTATGTCAAGTTTGGACAATCATTTGTTAAGTAGTAAGGTACAAAGAGCTAACTTGTGAAAGGTGATGAATAAAGATTAAGTGTGAAAGGTAGTTAGCATATGAAAGATGATGAATCCCTCATTCATCTCATATATCTTATGAAATGTTAAAGTAAAATCAAAATTTGTTTAACTTTTTTTATTTTTCTCTCAACACTCATTTTTAAAGAGTAGTTTTTTTGTTTATTGCGAGAAATAACGGCAGACTGTGAAGCCAGGTGTCTCCAGCAGAGTGCACAACAAATTTATTATGTTGGGATCTGTCCCTTTGTTCCATCAACCCTTGTGTTTTTTTATATATACTTTGTGTTAGCATGGATTAGATTTTTTTTTTATTTTTTTACCATGTTTTTATTATGTTCATTGGCCATGAACTGTATTATAATTTTATGATGATTAGATAGGGCGTTGTTACTACATATAGTACATTATATTTTTTAGTTTTTGGTGGAGCAAAGCAGACCCGTGGGCCACGATCAAATAAGCAGGGTTATCTTGCTCTCGTGCGTCTCACCCAAAATATTTTGTTTATGTATTTTATTCCTTTTTTTTTTGTTACTAATTTATCCTGAATTGATGTAGGAGTATTTTATTCGTGTTTTGTTTATAATTCTTGTATACACGTTATAAAAAGGAATAATTTTTTTTTGTAGCTTTGCTACCATGTTGGTGAAGATAGGGAGATTTTTGTTTTTATTTTTATAATAGAACTTGATAGGATTAGTTGTTTTTATTTGTGTTTTGCTGCAGTGTGTTTCGTTTTCTTTTTACATATTACTTTTAATTAATTTATAACATGAAACCTGGTTAAATACCGTTTATAAATGGTAAAAGGTTTATCACGGATTGAGTATCTCATGGACAAGACGAAAAGCACCGGATTGGATCACTCATCTCCACTGCACCTATGTTGCGTGGCGACATTACTCATTTCCATAGCACTTATGTTGCATGGTGACGTGTCACACTTTTCCTACAGCACTTATGTTGCGTGGCGAACTTTATTGGACCCATAATTTTGTGGCGTTCCTCATTGGGCTTATGTCCCAAACTTTTTTTAGTAAACTAAGAGTGGTTAGGTTGCTCTCTTAGTAGGCGACCCCACTTCTTTAGCTACATAACCCCTTAGCGCAGCCAAACACCAGAAGCGAAGGTGCTTACTGGGTTTGAGCCGGTTGAGTCGCAAGGGCTTATTTTGTTGCATTAACGCACTTGCACTTGCACCGCGTAATCGCAATCTATATAGCATTTACCGCACTTATGCTGCATGCAATTTTTTTTCTTATAATAGTAGTTATAATACACTTCCCTGAGCAAAGTGAAAGAGGCAAAAGAGCCTACTGCATTTTCGCCAGATGAATAGGGATAGTGGGTTTGTTTATTTTTAATTATTTTTAAAATTTATATAACTTATTTTAGAAAGCTACGCGCAATCGGAAGCAGAATCTTAGGGGCGAAGGTGCCTACTAAATTCGTGTCAGTAGTACGGAGGAGCAAAACTTTATTAAGTATATTATTAGACGTAGTTGAAGATTAGGATCTAATTTCTCTTTTCTTTTTTTCTTTCTTTCACCATGCATTTGACCATCTACGGGTCAAGGCCGAGGTCAAGTATCGCCAAACATCAGAAACGAGGGTGCTTACTGAGTTTGAGCCAGTAGAAATACTTTGCTTTGTTACCGAAGACCGATTTCGTGGAAACCTTCCTTTGGCATAATAAAAGTTTTATTGTTATTATTTACCTTTTTTTTGTATTTAGGGCGTATCTAACTTCAACGTATATTCTTTATGATATGGGGGAAGAAAAATTCTAAGATTTAGTCTTACATTTCATTTATAATATGAAATTTGAAAATTTTCAATATCTTCATTGCGTTTGGAAAATTTTGTGTTTCCCAAACGGAATGACGAGTGGAACCGCGTTTCAATGTTAGTCTGCATCGCGCAGAAAATAAAGTTATGTTAATAAAAAATGAAGTTAAAATTTTTTCAATAATAATTAAAATAATTAATTAATTCGCTCTACATAAAACTCTATACCAGGAAATAGGTAAAGGAGAGATTCCTGATAGAAAAAATTGTAATGTAGAAATTAATTTTTTTTATTAAGACCAGATTTTTTGTGGAAAAAATTTTATAACAAATTATTTTAGAATTTAGAAGTATTTTATATAGAAAATATATTTAAGGAGTTGTTAATATATAACGACCGCGTCATTTCGGCATTTTTGTGGGGTTCTGTCCTTTTTTTTATAATATAGTATCTCGGTTGTAGGGGGGACAGAATTTCCCAGCGTCACGGGTGGCGCTCGTTATAATATAAATGTCCCGTGACATATTGCTTTATACTTATCTTTTTTATTTATAAAAGTTCATTGCCATGACAATGATACTATCTAATATACTTAACTGATTACATAAAACCAAGTTCCTTGTTCTTTTCTAATTATTTTTTTCTAACCATAACATTATTAGTTTTAATACCCTACAAGGGTCGGCAACGCGCGAGTGATACTCCTGGTGTTACAAGCGTCCAAAGGCTACGGTGATACGAAGAGTATTATCTAATATATTGACTGATTTACAGTATGGGATGTGAGCGCCGCTGACTGAAGAATTTACTCCATTTAACTAGTTTACTGTAGATTATCGTTTATGATATCTATGGCTTCATCTATGTTTTCACCAGAAGCATGAGTATAAATTTGAAGATCGTCTGCATATAGGTACAGAGAAGATAATTTGAGAGTTTCAGTATTGATGAAGATAGCAAACCGTAGAGAAGACAACACACCACCTAGTAGGACACCGAGAGTAGCAGGTGTCTAGCCAGAATAAAAAAATCTATCCAGATGCGTTGCCGACGGCCACACAAGTAACTTTGAAACCACTAAATCAATGCAGGAGATATGTTAAGAGAGTGTTAAATGCTTAGCAATATATCAAAATAAACGGTGTTAAATTCATTACAACAATCCAATCGAGATAAATTTTGTTTAGTATCCATTGTAAACAGTCAGTTATTTTAGTGAGTGTAATAACCGTACTATCGTACTTCTACCGTACCGAAAAGTCAAGAGTTGGGTGTATTGAAAGATAGTAAAGCTTTTGTGCCTTTCTGCTGGGATCAATGATCGTAGCAGCTGTAAAATTAAATGTGTTTATTAAACAGTTCAATATCGATATTATGCTGAGTTTTACCAACCCCTAATTACTTCAGAAATTTTCAGATTTTGTCTGGATTACCGTTTTTGACATTAGTATGAATATGGCGTCGTTGTGCATCTCTACACAACCTATTAAGATTTCTTAAGTGTTTGTATTTTTTCCTGTATTATTCACAGAAGGATCTAGCTTAAATTTATCTTTGGCTCGATAACCTTTTTTTGAAAAGCTTGAGTTTCATCTGTGAGCAAAGGTGCGGGATAATGTTTGATTCCAATCAATCTTTCAGGTGCATTATAAAATTGAGTCAAAGGACTGTTGAAAACATCCACCTTTTCATTTACCGTGGCTGCATCACATACAAGGACCAAATTCGTATTCCATGCATCTTTTTGCAATTTTTCAAGGCCCATATTACTAAAGTTTCGCTACAAAAGAGTCCTCGATTGCATTTTGGGTGGGCACAGTAAGTGAAAGCATCAGCTGAACGTTGCCCATATGTGTATACATGTTCTGGAGAAGATACCACACTTAGGTCTAACAGAGAAGGGGCACAATTAAGGAAGAAGTGAGAAGGTTTAAGAGGTAATATGTGGTCACTGCAAGCATCTACAATTGACTGCAGTTTATTAGCCCACCAATTTTTTTTAATAAAAATGAATTAAAATCACCCATAATAATAGAATGTTCATAAATGGGTATAAATAATTCTAGAAGTAATTCAAAAGAAGAAAAGTATTTTTTTTTGTTTATTTTAGAAATACACAAACAAAAATTCACCAAATATAGGATATACCAGTCATATTAAGTACAGAGTCAAGATTAACTCAAATAACAGATATAACAATGAAAGTAGGTAAACAAAGATGTGTACACTAATGAAAATAAAATTTACTCTTAATCAAAAACAAAAAAACCTATAACTAATAATAAGCAATATTATAGTAGCTTCTTACAGTATTAAAGATATTTTATTAATATTAAATCTACAAATATAAAAATAAAAATTCCTAACTATACATAGATGCATACATATTATTTTATATATACAAACTTGTATACAATAATTACATACATATATAATATATATAAAAATATTACCCCAATATCACTGACATTGTGATATATAATGTTCTTTATTTGTATTTTAAAGATTCCGATAGTACGAAAATCTCGGATTATGTTATGCAATGAGTTCTATAAATTTGCAGCCGTTACAACGAAAGACTTACTAAAAAAATTGGTATTGTGTTGTGAAATTTTTGGTAGTAACGTAGTGTGTGTTCGCAAAGTTTTATTTCTGCCAAACAGATAATCATACCGCTCGCGGAGGTAATTTGAAGAAGCTGGGTTGGATAATAAATTAAAAAGTAACGTAAGCACGCAAGTGTTCCGGCAAAATCGGTTTGGGATCAGACTAAGTATGTTTTATAACTATCTATATACTTATATCTGTGAATATAAATATCTATAAATATTAAGGAAAAGATATACAAAAAAAAGACTAGATGGTGATAACTATTCTAACATTGACACACTTTATTTGTATGAGCATAAATAATTTCCCCTCTAAAAAAAAATTCTTAAGGTAGGTAAGTGTGTAAGTAGGTACTTAAATATTATAAAAGTTAAATTATTTCACTAAGTAAGTAACAAGATATTACCCAATCCCCCACCAATACCCACCGCGTAAAATTTGTTCTGGCATTTAATAGATATTATACAATCGAGTAGGTAGTACAAAATTTGCTCGAACTAACCTGTTCTCAGATATCTTAGCCAATATTGTTGACCTTCGCAAGACAAAAGAAACACATACCTACATCTTATTAGTAATAGATTAATGAGGTTTACTTATGATGAATGTAATTTTATGCATATACTTACAAATGAACTTATTACCTACTTATGTATTTATTTACTGAACCCTAGTCTGAATTTGAGATGCTTCACAATTTTATAAAGTACTTATAACTGCAAACTATTTGTTAGATACTTTGATGTTTTTCTTAGTTTGTTCAGGTAAGTACTAATATGTTAATAAAAACAATACTGTTAATTCTCTCAGCCTGGCGGGTGAGTACCTGCGTTTTGTTATATCGGCTACGTATAGGTAGGTAGGTAGTTACCTTTCATATAAGATGAACTGATTTTATAAGTATTTAAAATCAATACTAATTACGTATTTAAATTGTTTAGTTTTAGTCTAATTTATATATTAACAAAGAATAGAAAAAGAAAAACTATGTTTATGTATCTAAATAGCAACAAATATTAATATTTTTTGAAATCGTGTTTTATTTTTGGAGGGTGTTACTTAAAAAAATAACCATACATCGCCGTTGTTTTAAAATAATTTATTGTTTTAAACAATAGAAAGAAATACTATATGAAAATAAAGCTCTTTAGATGTGTGTTTATATAATATATTTGATTTTGGCTTAGGTTAGGGTTATCACTATAAAGTGTTTTCAGCAATGTTCAAAACAAGCTTAGTATGGACATAAGGTCAGCTAGTGTTTAACCAATAAAGTTTTTAGTTAGTTTTTTGACTTACAGCTATAACATTTTAAGTAGGTATTGTGTGTGTAACTATTGGCAATACCTCATCAAGGACTCATCAAAACAGATATCGTCAGAGCCAATAACTTTGAAGGAAAGATTTTTTAACGTCACAAGAAGAAATAGAGTTGAAAGTGAAAGAGTTGCAATCGGATCTTGGTATATTTTGAAAATGAGATAATTTTTTTAATTTTAATAGAACGAATTATTATGGAAAACCCCAAGAAAAAAATTAATATTAGATAAAATACACGGTTATTTCAATGAACATGTGTTCAGCATTAAGATAAAATTGTTGAAATGTCTTGCAAAATATTAACGGAGATAAATGGCTACTCCACTACCCCCATAGTCTGCTGCTGTTCTCTTTTGTCTCTTCAACTATGTCTGTGCTAAATTTCAAATCAATTGAATGGTATAGTATGTACCCAGCTGTACATAGTTCGGTTATATGGAATCCGGTTAAAATGTTGTCACGGGAACTTATGGAATTTCCTGAATTAAATTCCGTCTCTTCATCTACCTCCATGCAAAACTTCAACTCAATTAGATGTTCTTTTGCAGTGTGGTTGAGAACCAAAAAAAAATAAACTTACAAACACATTGTTCTTGACATCGAATATTTTATTATCAAATGCGCGTTATAGCAGATATGCTTACTGCAAGTTACAAATATATTTTAAAAACAATACAAATATCTATATTTGCAACGTTTAGATTTTTATCTCTTGGCACCTCGTAGGTATTAAGCAGATTAATGATTAATAATCATATTTAAGTTAAAAAAATATTTGAGTACTTGCATAATTTTGACCTCCTCTGGTAATAGAAGATAATAGCCACTTGTGAAAACAAACTTAAACACACTTCTGCTATTCAATATAAAATGACTTTTATGCTATAAGTACCTTACGATGAGAAAAACTAAAATCAATTGAGTAAAATATTTTAATAAAACACACAACAAACGAGTAGAATTCGAAACAAATTTAAACTAGTTTTTTGTTCCATTCTAATGATAAGAATAAATTTACATTATTTGTAACAGGTTAAAATACATTGCAGAAAGAGCTGGGTAAATAAATTCAAGGTCGATGTGTGATAGCTTGCCTGTTAGAGAAGACATTTTTTTAGTGGTTTTTTAGACACTGGAGTCTCGCTGTATTCGACATTTAGACGTAATAAGCGTTAAATTCAATTACTAATAAAAAAATATTTTCGTTTCATCTCATAACAGAAAACTTCTAGTTTACAGTGTTTAATTAACTGATCTTTAAAAACAAATTTCTGTCGTTCCTGTGTAGCTTCTAAGTTATTCATTATGTATCAAGCATAACAAGTATCACATGATTTTTGAACAAAGACGACAGCTAAAATTGTGCGTCTAGTCGGTCACTTTAGAGATATTTTGAAGCGTTTTGTAAAACTACAAACAAAACTCAACATTATAGTTAACTAATAATTACATATTTTGTATTGAAACACTTTTAAAAACGAGCTTTACCACGCGCGAAGAACCCCAATCTCGTCCGATAAACCCGCCATCCGCACCCCTTCGATTGCGAACTATCGCACCGTCCGTGATGATAGAGGCTCTCGGAGGCACTCTCATCTATTACAGACGATCCCTGCATTGCTCCCCCATCGATCTTCCCCCCTTACGAATTAAGAAGCATCCGTCTGCCGCTTAGCGATGACCACCCATCAGCCGCTCATCATTGCATCGGTTTATCTCTCCCCTCAAAAGACTTAATCGAGAGCGACCTTCAGTCGCGCTTAAATTTATGCGACGCCGTCATCCTTGCTGACGCACCAAAGGTTATCAAAGACCTACGCCCACGTAAAGCCCGAGCCTTTCTCCTACCGCCCTTTAAATTAATTAAAGGCACTTGGGTAAACTTTACGAACACCTCCTACTCGCTCGCCTACGGAACGCTATAGTCACCAAAGGCATCTTAATCAACGTGCAGTTCGGCTTCCGTGCCAAACACTCGTGCGTCCACCAAGTCCTACGTATCACGGAACACATTTCTACTGGCTTCCAACCAGTATTTGGTAAGCCTGTCACCGGGACGCTGTTTTCTTCGATGCGAAAGTCTTCGACCAGAAGAAGCCAGACCGCCTCGTACTCATCATACGAGACTATTTGTCGAACCGCAGCTTTCGCTATAGAGTCGAAGGCACCCTTTTTTACCCTGGTCCTCTACAAGCAGGTGTCCCGCACGGGTCCGTGCTTTTCCCTGTCTTGTACCTTCTGTACAGAAACGAGATCCCTAAAACGTTAGGTACCCAATAGGCCCACTTCGGACGATACCGCTATTTACACTACCGACAGGCAATGGAGTCGAATCACTAAAAGACTCCAATATGCAATCACCGCCCTAGGCGTATGGTTTTGGAAATGGAGAATCGAAATGAATCCCGACAAAAGCTCTGCCGTTCGCTTCACCGTAGGCCGCCCTCCGCGACCATCTCCCCTCACTTTCGGCCGTGCCATTCCTTGGCAAAACAAGGCCGAATATCTCGGTGTGACCCTTGACAAGTGTCTTAACTTCCGCGATTATACCAAAATAGTTAGAGAACGAGCCATTTTTGCCCTCGGTCATCTATATCCCATGATAGAAAAGTACAGTAAGATGTCGCTTAGAAATAAGCTGACTCTTTACACTATTTGCATCTGCTCCATACTAGCATACGCTAGCGTCGTCTGTGCGTTGTTTAAACGCAATCTACCATAGACTCCAGACCCTCCAAAATCGCTTCGTCATAAAGGCCTGCGGAGCCTCCAGGCTCAAAATGAGAAATTTGTTTGTATGAAGCCCGGTGCGAGACACCGCGAATCGTATCCTCTTAAACAAAATGTAGCAGATATAATAACATTAAATATCACAACAAGAGGATAAGCATTAAAAGAGACTAGATTTTAATAATTAGTTAATTAATGAAGTTTAATAAGTTGCTTAAAAACAGATAGTGACTGCTTTTCTAATACAGTTAGGTAAGAAATTCCACAGGTTGACTGAAATTACAGTAAATGACTTATCATATAAATGTGAGGGAATTTTAAATCATTTTCTTAGATATGGTCGTATTTGCGCAATCCAAATATGAACCTAATGCATAGGTTTTGAAGACGTTCTAGTTTGTCAAGCTGGTCTTAAAAGATATTGAGGTAGCTGGCGTCGGCATAGTCAAGAATAGGAAGAAGAAGAGATTGTGCAAGATAAATTTTAGTTTTAGTTTTTTTAATTTTATATATTTTTTTTTAACCTACGTAAAGAGGCAACTGATGAGAACATCTTCTGGCTGACCTTCTTGATTTGAGTAACCCTGGATAGCGTTTGATTGAGTAAAATTCCTAGGTTTTTAACAGTGTCACTGTGTGGTACCACAACTTTATTAAAATAAGCAGGTGCTACTGTTTCCCTGTTGATTTTACTAAGTGAACTACCAATTATAATTACTTTAGTTTTAGCGGAATTGACTAATAGACTTATTGCGCGAGTCCGACTCGCACATGACCCTTTTATGATGTGAAACATCTATAGGCGCAGGTAATCAGGATTGAAAGCGTGGCGACGCATGCCGTGCCACGCTATATACAGTCTATATGTAGTAAATTATCGTTTTAACGTTGAATAATGAGCTAATTATTAACTTGATTATTAATATTATTAATTTTATTATCAATTCAATTGATCTCGCACGTCTTCTTGCAGTTTCCGAAAAAGAATCAGGTTATTGGTTATACGCTCCCTTCTTGAAATTTAGGAACGCTTTCAGATCCGGTGACGCTTCGTATTGCTATATGTTTACGTCTTGGGGCCAAAATTTGTGAACCACATTGTTCTTGTGGTCAAACCGTGGATCAGTTCGGACATCACGGTCTTTCATGTATAAAGAGTGCAGGGCGATTATATCGTCATGCCACCTTAAACGATTTAATTCATCGATCTCTTACTACAGCATCTATTCCTGCAATCCTAGAGCCAAGTGGTATGAGCAGGACTGACGGTAAGAGACCTGATGGAGCGACACTTGTGCCATGGAAGCCAGGACGAACTCTTATATGGGACGTTATATGCGTAGATAGGTTTGCCTCGTCACATGTAAGTTTAACATCTACTAAGCCTGGAACTGCTGCTAAACAGGCATGGTCATTAAAACATCGAAAATATTGTAATTTAGTCCAGGATTCTATATTTTATGCTGTAGCATTTGAAACTTTAGGACCGTGGTGTTCAGACACTGAAACTTTTCTTAAGGATCTTGCTAAGAAACGACTATAACGAATATTATTTTATTTATTATAAATATATGATATAATTTATTGTTTTGATGTGAAATAATTTCAATGTTTCACATCTGCCAGGCGTCCAGTGATGGCTTTTTTTTTCTTTCTAAGAAACCTTCCCCGGCGTGTGCATAACAACTTACCAAAATTTTATTAAAATCGGTTTACCCTTAGTGCGCGAGTCCGACTCGCACTTGAACATTTTATTATTTCATAAAAACCTTGCCCTAACACTAAAAACACAACAAAAAAAATTGCCCGAATTGGTGCAGCCGTCTTCGAGTTTTGCGCTTAGCAAAAAATTTTGCGATTCATTTTTATAATAAAATACACATACATACATAATTATATAAAGATACACAAATACATATTAAGACTGTGAAGTAGGCAAGATTGAATTGAAATTGAAAAAAAAAATTATGAAACTTGCTTTTGTCTTGTAGCTTACTGATTGATTTTTTGTTTATTATATTGAATGCAATCAAAAATCTAGAAATGACCATTGTTTTAACACCTGTGCAAATTTTTAAAGCGTGTATTGCATTTCCTTGTTATGAAAGTTAGTTAACGAATAAGAATTGCTTATAATCTAGTGCGTTTCAGCACTCTAAGTAGTAGCAAAAAATCAAAAAATGTGACTACAAAACGGTAAAAACGTTAAATTCCATACAAAAAATTTTAAGTTTCAAGACGTCATTATGGTGTAAATTACTTAAGAAATATATCTCATTGTAATGTATCTGAAATTGTGTGATGATTTTTGTACATTTACATGCACATCGTTAGTATTACACAAAAAAGCTTTCTGGCGTAAATCGCCCTCTTAAAAAATTTATAAAATAAATTATAAATATCCTATCTAATAAATAAATGTTGCTGAGCTACGAGTATGTTTCTCTTAATAATCTGGATTATTTTCGTTAGATGGCGCTTATATCGTGATTTAACATGGTAATGAGGCAAGCCAGTCACACACTTGACAGGTTTTTATTATTGGTTGTTATACTATACAGCTCATGCTATAAATTACTGCAAATTCTTTGATTTTTTGACGCTATTGCTCATACTTACATTATATATGCGAAAGTGTATTCGTTTCAGACAGACAGACAATTTTTTTGCTTTTCCTTTCTTCCTTTATTCCTTCAATATAATGAGATTTGAATTGAAATTGAAAAGTGAATATAAGGAGAGAATTGAATATAAGGGTTGCCCCCTTCCAAATTCTTCGAAATAGGCATTGGTTTTGTGCATAATCTCTGGCACTCTCATTAAAGCTAAAACTTTTAACACCCGGCTATTTCTTTTGAAAGGTGGGCGAGAAAGCGACTCATAGAAAACCTCATGGCATTTAAGCCAGGGCAATGGTGCGTGTGACACGCATGCGTTTTTAATCCATAGAAAACAAAGCAACCACTGCAAAAACCACAAAAAACAGTGCTAAAAAAAAAAAAACCACACAATGCAGTATACAGTGCGCATTTTGGCTGTCAAAAGAAAAAACGATAAAAGTTGTAGAAAATTATAATTTAGTCTTTCAAAAGAGTTTTCAAGAATATATTTTCATGCAGCTTGCGATAACTTTATTCCTATGTAGATTTTTACTCTCTCTCCGTATATCCGTGAAATGCTAAAACGTAATGTTAGTAAATAGACCTGGGAGTCTATTCTAAATAAGTAAGTGCTACTGGTATCAGATAGCGCGCTGTCGCAAGATAACTACGTACAGAGGATTCACTTATGGCGTCACTTGATAGTGATAATGAATTTATCTCAGGATGTGAAAAATGTTGGCTAGATACAAATTACAATCATAATTCAATCAATTAGCACCTTCTTATCCACCATTTAATTTACACAAGAAAACAGTCGTAAAGCAGGCGATGAGCTTAGGCGAATCGATTTAACTAATCACGAGCTAGATCAGATCGATCCTTGCGGTCGATCGCGATGCTTAGTGCAACAAACTATTGCTCGTCCTGATAAACCTGCATCTATTTTTTGTGATAATGCTAGAACGTATAATGTATTCTATTTTACTGGCGCATATAACGAACTAATTCATTCTCAATCATCTTCGCCGTGTGTTAAATTTAAGCAGTAAGTGGAATTGAAGCAGTCAGCAGTCCGAGCTCCATAAGCTTAAGTTCCTTTGACCAATGATCCTTCGGATTTCATCACACTCTTACCTGCTCACTTCCTTATTGGACGGCCATTTTCGTGTGTTCCGACTTCGCGAATTACTAACTGCAATATAATAATAATTACTAAGAACCGAAGCAACATTTTTGGGACATATTTCAAGTAGTATACGTCTCCTTATTACAGAAGAAGCTGAAATAGCATTCATCCTCAGGCAACATAGCAGTTGAAGCGTTAGTCATCATTAAGGAAAAAGGAATACCACCATTTCTATGGTTGCTTGGGCGTGTAATTCGTGTTTATCCAGAAAAAGACGGCTTAGTACGAGTTGCGGCTATTTAAAGTAAGAGAGGTATACTAAAAAGAGCATTTAACATCATTTATTTCTTGCTATGTCATAATATGATATTATAATTCAAGCAATATAACATTTTGAACTATACTTATTATACTTCAACGTGGGGAATATGTTTAGACATGTGAAATTCGGAACTGATGTACTGAAACTGTCGATGACAAATAATCTTCATTAAATTCTCTACAACATTTACATATATATTATTTGACAGGCATAATAACTTAAGAAATATTGTCTGCCCAAACTGCATACATTTAAATTTTTTTTCAATTTTCGTGCTCAATTTATCGAAAAACGGTCAAAGCTGTGATAAAAGAGCCAAGAAGGAAGTTCATTTTCATACACTAACCTACAAAACAAGGCCTAAATTACCACCGTATGAGTTTTCGTTCACGAAGAACGTGCAGACGCCGCTGTGTCCCGACCAAATCAAACCAAATCAAACAACATTAATTTAAATACATTTCTGAGAACACTTTTAAATCGTCAATACAATGTAAACAATGTTAATTTCTGTCAAAAAGAGCTGGCAAGAAGTTCTACAATAAAAAACCAATACTTGGTATATCAGCTAACAAGTATACAATCTGTATTGAAACAATTAATATAAATAAGATGGTAGATACTAAAAACAAAGTCAAAAACATGCCAATTATTATTTTTTGTATTTATGGAGCATATGGACGCACCATGTGAAGCGTCAAATATCGTCAACCGTGTCGAGCAATTCAGATATTTAATAGTACTAGTGGGATTAGTACCATCATAATTATATTCTTGCACAATCATATGTATACATATACTTACATACACTTAAAAATTTACATACCATCCATGTACTCGTATATAATATAAATATTATAAATGCGAAGTAACTCTGTCTGTCTGTCTGTTACCTCTTCATGCTCAAACCGCTGTACAGATCAAGATGAAATTTGGCATCGAGATAGTTTGAGTACTGGGAAAGCACATAGGCTATTTGAAAAAGTGAAGTATTTGTCGATATTTTTTTCCATAATTGAAAAGTTGCCGTTGAAATACTACCCCGATGACCGAATTTAGTTCGAGTCGAACCGCGAGCAAACGCTGACGTATTAAAATGCAATAGTGAGTCTGTTCGTTTGGCCCTACAGCACGTTACAACGGAGCATCCAATTGAGCTAAAACTTCGCACAGGGATAATTGAAGGGACGGAGGAAGATGTAAGCTAGACTTTTTATTCTGTAAAAATGAAAGTTTCCGCAGGCATGAACGAATTCCACGTGCATGAACTATAGCCACAAGTAGAATTTTATATTGCAATTTAAGAGTGGTTGAAGAAATCCTACGCCAATTCAGCGCGGGCAGAGCCGTTGGCGACAACTCGTACTTATATAAATACAAACTTAAAGATACACATAAATATACATAAATCACAAACAGTGTATCAAAATTTAATACTACTAGAAAATATACATCTATAATACCTTTAACCGAGAAATTCTTGTATATATAATCGGAGTATCGGAAAGGGATTCAATGAATTTTATGAAATTCAGTATGCAGGGGGTTTTGGGGGCGATAAATCAATCGAGCTAGGTTTCATTTTTAGGAAACGTCGTTTTTTCCGTATTTATAGTCAATGACAAACTGAAAAAAGCACCGATCCGTGCCATTAAAGTGAACAATCGTCCTGCGCCTTGGATAACTCAGGAAATAAAATCTTTAATGAACCATAGGAATAAATATAAAAGTAATCCATCTAGCTTGAATCTTGATAACCAACGCGCAACGAAGTCACATCCACAAATCTGTAGAAAATAGTGATTCAGCGAAAGTTTGAAAATTTTCGCAATTTGGAAGTTGGTAAATCTCGTTCACAAAATCTTCCCTACGAAATTGATCCCAATTTACTCAACCAACAATTTTCTTCTACGGTCACTTTTAATGGCTGTTTAAAAAATTATAAATTAAAAAATCTTCACAACCATGTACTCCTGACTTCTCAACTTTTCATTTCACACAATTTACCGATTGTGATGTTTAAAGACCATAATACCCATCACATCTAATGTGGTTGGTACAGATAGCGTTAGTCGTAATATGATCCTTCTACTGCTGGATGTTCCTGTTCCTGTAATAAGCAAAATACTCAACACTTCTATTTCCATTGGTATTTTTCCTACACTGTAGAAAGATGCACAATTAATACCATTGCCTAAAAAAGCTTATCCTGCTACCTTTTCAGATTATATACCTATATCTATTCTTCCATTTCTATCTAAAGTTATCGAACGCCTAGATCATTCCCAACGCCTCTTCAATCCGGTTCTCGTCCTGGTCATAGAACGACTCCGGCTCTTATGAAAACATCTGAGCATACCTATGGTTATGGACAATATAACAGTTCTGCTGCTTACATTACTAGTTATTTTAGTAACGCATTCAATAATGTTTCGATGTTCTATTGGCCATATTATGTTCTCTTTAGATATCTCCAACAGTAATTGATTGTTTCCGCAGCTAGTTGCGTAGACGCAGGTAAAACATCAAAATTGAGGGTGCTTCTTCGGGTTGGTGCTTTGCAACTGCTGGTGTTTCGCAAGGAGGCGTCTTGTTACCTCTTCTTTTCACTGTTTTTATTCATTCTATTATTCACTGTATTTCTTCTCAGTACCACCTGTATGCAGATAAGTTAAAAATATACAGCCACTCAACAACAAGTGACATTCACCATTAAGACTTTTAATTCTGATCTTTACTTAATCCCCCTCTCAACGCAAACTATTATCCTTAGTAGTGCATGATTACTTACCCAAATTAACTGCGACACCCTACCCCAATTAACTTTGACAAATTAGAAATACCCTACTGCGATACTGTTAAGAACCTCGGCATTTTTAAGGAAGGAAGGAAGGCTTTCCTAAACTCCACAAATCAAGTGAAAGTTAGCAAAAAGATGTGTTCTGTAGTTGCCTCACTTCGTAGACTAAAAAACTTACTTCCGATAAAAACTAATTTTTCTTTGACAAAATCACTTTTGCATCCTATTTCGGACTATGCCGACGCAAAATACGCTGATGTTACTGAAGAGCAGCTAGAAAAGCTTGAACGCCCTCAAAATATCAGTATAAGGTTCATATTTGTTTTGCGAAAATATGACCATATCTCTAAATATAAATCTCAAATGGCTAACTATCCATTCACGCAGGAATGCTTACATTCTTTCTATTGTCTACTCTGTGTTGTTCAATCCATCAACTCCAGCTTACCTTAAGGATATTTTTAAGTATCACAGCTCATTACGATCTTCGTCAAAGTTTTTGTTTTTAATCCCAGTACATTCCTCTTGCTTCTACGCTACAAGCTATTCAATTTTGGAATTCTCTTCTTACCTCTTAAGGCACAATCACTAAGCGTTTTTAAGACACTGATTAACACTCATCTATCATCCACAACAGGTCAATCCTGACTGACTGTTTGTATGTTTCCGTATATGTATATAATATATATTAAATTTTTCACCACACTACCCACCTTTTTCTTTATTAGTGTCCTCTGTTGATTGGTTGTCTGACGGAGATCGCTATGCAGCGATAAAATCGTCTATTGTACATAAATATTCTAAGGTGTGCAATAAAGAATAAATTCTATTCTATTCTAAAGTCTGTATCCTATTTAGGCAGATGACATACAGCTTAACATATTATCTACGAATTTGAATTGAATTATTTACTTATGCCGTAAACAAACTGAACAGTGATTTACACCGCATAAATGCGAGCTTAGTACTTTAGTGATTAATGCTAGCAAAACAAAATACATGATCTTTGAATCAAAATTGCAAAGGAACTAATTTTTTGCCACAGGTTCTTAAGCGTTCATAATGGGTACTCAATATGAAGAAGTAAAGAAAGTGCGTAATCATAAATAACAGAAAATTTACATTATAAACTTTTAAAATTATGTGTTAGCATCATACAGATAGGCAGTGTGAGTGGAAACAGAACCAATTTTATAAATGTGCTTGCTGGGGAACCCTAGATTATCCTAAAAGTGATCTGCTGGTGAGTACGAACTACTTTTCTGTGTGATTCTGACTTTTATTGAGCTAGACTGCAGCGGGCGGGGGCATAAAGCTGCGTACTATCTATATCTATACTATCTATATATATTTTAGGTTAAATGTATAGGTATATTATCAGTTCAAGTACGAAGAATAATAGTTTATAGATTATTTGATCGATTAACGATAGAATAATTGTGAGTTAGAATATTTATGTAATATTCAGTATCGCAGCTTTTCAGGAATTTATTCGCGAGCCAAATATGATTCCATTAGTTGGTACCAGTCGCGTAGGTGAAGTATAACTGTTGCCTTCACGTTATCAGCGTCCGACTCCCCACAACTTGGCAATGGTTTACGTGACAATTTAAATAAAACAATAAGTGCCTTCTTTTGTAGTTTTTCGACTCTGACAGACAGCTCGGGGCAAGAACCTTTACCCTTCTACACTGTGTAATCTGTTGTTGTCGTTCAAGTCTCTCGGCCGCTGCCCTATTTATGTTTACGTAAACGTATGCTGTCCTGGGAGTTCTAGTAATGAATTTTATTTTATTTTCAAATTGAGGTGTTTAACTACATAAATGTTTTAAGCCCGTCTTTTGAAAGTCTATAAAAATATTAATGTCCTCCACCGCCACAATCTTGGGTAACTTTTTCTAAGTCCTCGATCTTCCACGATCCTATAGAACTAATAATATTATGTTAGTTTTATATAACTATTTTATAATTTTTTTTTTATTTATTTGGCTTGGTAGATGGGTACAGTATCTTTGGTTGTATTATCATCGGGTCGTCGACATACAATTATTTAAAAACGTATTTCTCGTACGAAGTACCCGTGCTGAGTAGCTATTTGACACAGGAGTGTCTGTCGTCTGACGGTGTCTCTACTGGCTATGCAGAGCCATTCTAAGATACCATAGGGCTCCCTGGTAAAGCACAGGACCCAGCCCTACAAATTTATTTAGACTTTCCGGGTCTATATTTTACATTTGAATGTCATATTATGGGAAAAAGGAACAAACCCGGTGTTCCGATTGTTTTTATTCAAAAACACACTGACACCATCTATTATCGCTCCGTATTATCACTATGAAGTATTTACTGCGATAAGACGTTCGCTAGCGTTTCTACTTCGTTTTTACCTAACGAGAGGTCGTAACCTCTACAGTACCTATAATCAATATGCATACATTTCGCAAAAATAAGTATTTATTCAAAAACTGCATTAAATTTGACAGTAAATGGGTTGCAAATTAAAAATTCTACATTTATTGTAAACTAGCTCACCCAGTGAACGTTGTTCCTCTTTTTTAGAACAACTGGTGCGCCACCTTTCGTGAGAGTGTTGTATTAATTTAGAAATCTTCCCGGTGTGTGCACAACAATTTACCAAAATTTTATTACAGTTGGCGTACCCTTAGTGCGTGAGTCCGAGTCGCAATTGAACAGTTTTTTCTTTCTCAGAAACCTTCCCCGGCGTGTGCACACCTTAAAAAGATTAACTAGTGAGTTTATTGCCGTTGCTTCTCAGTAGTAAAGCATTACGAACCTTCCAATCTTCTCGTCTCATATTTTGTTCCTTTACTACACACATTGTAACTAGTACAATCGAAGTTTTATTGGAGATGCTTGAGTGTGTCATGCTCTCTCAAAGTGTCTCTGCGGTGGTGGCGTGTGTGTTGGGTCGTTACGTTCCCTAAAACATGGTTGAGCGAAGCGATGGCTGATTCATGTGTCATACTCGTGAACGGGTGCCGCCTGTGGAGGCTGGTCTGCTCTTGCAAACTTCTTGGTATTCTTAGTATTTAGTCTTACTTTTTTGTTTTGTTTATTAATACTGTAAGACATTGATTATTTCTTAGTGATGAATACATAAACTGTCTTTTATTTATATTAGATACTTTTTTATGTTGTGCTTGTGCTTTATATTTCATGTTTTTTTATGTTTGTAATGGAAAGTGTCCTTTTATGATAGGGAGGGCATTTTCCAATATTTTAAGTGGAGAAAAGAAATGCCCTTGCTGAGTTTCTTGCCGGTTCTTCTCAGTACAAGGTCTCCCGCCCTGTAGTCTTACGAACCGATGGCGTAGTGACATTCATAAGTGCTCAATTATTGTAGCCTAAACTGAATAAATTAAATTGAATTTGAATTTGAATTTGAACTTACCAAAATTTCATAACAATCTGTTAACCCTAAGAACGTCAGTCGGGCTTTCATCTGACCAGTGTTTTCTTTCTCAGGTCCCCGGCGTGTGCACAACAACCAATTTTTCATTACAATCGGCTTACCCTTAGTGCGGCAGTCAGACTCTCACTTGGCCCTTTCTTCTTACATATAAATCTTGCTTCAACAATAACGAATACATCCGTTCTCAAGTTTTTCTGACACTTACTAAAATATAGAAAGTTTACTTTAGTAATTTCTCATAGTCAGCACTTTCAGCTTCGCGCTTCCCTACTTCTTTTATAAAGTGATTAAATTTAGAAGTATAAGACTGTTAGTCCCTTGATAAAACCTGGGCAAGGAGCTTATTGAATGAGCCTCATTCCACAAGTCAAGCGTTCGCGGGAGAAATTTTCTCTGAAACCATCGTGCCTGACCATTTAGGTTCTAAGTTAAAGCTTAAAATTGAAGTAAATCTGGCTAAGCTAACTCTGACACCTATGAAGCTTGGGCACGGAATATCATCAGGAAGATGTTACGACTTATAGTTAATTGTTGAAAAGGAATAAGTATAAGTGACGAACATTGACATCTGTAGTAGATAAAATGTTAAATATTGCAGTAACCTGCATTATGTGCTATTTTAAAATGAGCAGCTTTTAGCTTTTTTATGATATCATTACTTTTAGGTACTATGTTCTTTGTTTTTGTTTAGGGATCTGTCTGACAATATAACGTTGTATGAAATTTGGGATTCCTTTATATATATTTATATATAGCTGTACAAATATAGTTATATATATACAAATATCCTTTATATATATTTGTATATAGTCTTTAAATACATTATACAGTAAATGTTAATTCATAATGTAGTTAATTAGCGATGAACAAAACAAAGTTTTAAAATTTCTATTATTTTAGAAACCAGGCAACTCGCATATGTTCGATATTTAAAAAAAAACTATCTAAATAAGCCTCTAACAGTGCTCACCTGGACACTCTTTCTTCTAAACAAATAGATAAGACTAGAAGAAGAAAGGCCAATTTCACATAATTGAGAATTTCGGCTTTTTCGTATTTTGAGCTTAATTCATATTTTTAATTTGAATAAAGGTTGAATAAATACAATTTGCCAAAACAACAGAAATTAAAAAAAACAGTTTAATATTTTTAAATTTATAATACGTATACTATGCATGTAGATATGTATTATAATTTATTTTGTAGATTACAATAATTATTCTAGGAAAATTTTCTCATCTATCAGATCAATGCTGCAAAATATATGATCTTTTTTTAAGTTAGCAGCAACTGGTTTATAATCATATTTTTCATCACTCTTTCCATTTTCAGTGTAGAAAGGTTTTGTCTGTGTTTTTTTGATAGAAGGTAAACTTTTCCGGTGTTGTATGAAGAACCACCTGGAAATTAAAAAATCACTTTACTTCAAAACGCTAGGAAAAGTAAAAATTAAATTCGAAAAAGAACACAGGAAGGACGTTGATTCGATTGGAAATCGCTTATAAACTAGGAAAAGATTTTTCTGAACAGAAAAGGATCTAGTATAATCATATTTTTTTTTTAAATCTATCTTATTGTAATAAACAAAGAGCACAACCCTTATTCATCCCATTGGAAACACAGAATTATTATTTGTTTTTTCACTTAAAGCGGCTAGTTACGAATTGGCATTGAAATATAGAGCAATACCATTCATTCAATAAAGTCTAGTAAAAATATGATAATTATTATTAAAAGTCTGTTTTTTTGCTTGAGGTCTGTACAAGTCTCGGCCGCGAGATTATTGCTGGATTCCTATTATTTACAGCTTTCACCTTTGGTTCGGCCTTAAATCTGTCATCCAGCAAAGTGGGTTAATTTCACGGCCACAAAAGTAATGTACCGTCAAACGTAGATACTTGGTATTACATAAATAGATGGATCAATTGACCAATGTTTTACAAATCGCGCTGCCAAAATGTTCTTCTTTTATTTATGGTAGAAGAATAAAACAGATGTTTCATAAGAATTGTTTGATATTTCGAAAGGTATTTCATAACTTTTTGAAATATTGGTCATTAACTAACTTCAACTTTTATTTTTTAAGCTTCTACTGACGAAGTACATTTTTATAATTTTTGTACCTTTATGCGTCATATAATTGTTTAAAACGATAAATTTTTTTTTTTTAATAATATTGCGTTTTTAATTATTAAAAAAGATACTGACATTGCCAAGTCTAAGATTTTTATTTTATTCTTGTCCCAAGTTGATCATTGCACGTGTTATCTTGATACAAGTTCTAAATGTAATAGGTGGACCAAGTTTTCACAGTCCAGAAGGTAACTTGGGACAAGCACAAAAAATAAAAAATAAACATACATCAATGACACTCTTATATTAAGTAGCAAAAAATGTGGTTAAAAGTTATTATTCAGAGTTACATCACCAATTGTAAGTATTTGTTACAAACAATAAAAACTTGAAATAGGCACTGTTAATATTGGTACAATATTCTATGTATAGAGGTTTATAGAAAAGATACTCACACAAAAAACGTCAGTGTTGGAATAGTAAGTACCGTGCTTACATAATATATGATGCTAACGTTTATCTCTAATGTCACCATGTATATCCAAGAATATATGGGTCCAAATACCATAGACGTCAAAATTTCCATCAGGTTAAATATAGATGCCATTTTACCTAAAATATTATTTGAAATTAAGTTTAATATAAAACACCTCAAATAATTTATCCTTTAGGAGTGCCTTATTCAAAATATAATGAAACCAAACTAAAATGTACTATATAAAATAAACATAAAATGTGAATTTGCATATTATTACTGGACTTAATGAAAATGTGAAAACTGAATATTAATGTATATAATATAAATCACCATAAATATATACGTTTTTATGTAAAACAACCGTAGAACACACTACGAGTATATTTGCTCTAATATAGTGCTAGAGCTCTTCGCTATTTTTATTTTCGCTATTTGATTATAATCTACTATAAACAATGTGTAAAGAAAAATAATGTGTTTTAGTGCTTCTAAAAAAGCAGCTTTTTATAAAACTTTTGGTATAAATATATAAAAACACATTTACCCAATTCGTCACTTGTAACTAGTTTGGACGATATGGATCTTAAAGCCGTGTACGAGGTTGCATTAAAGGTTTCTATCACGACGGCTGAAACAAAAAGTAGAAGAACGTTTAAAATTCTTAAAATCAACAAAGTTTTATTGTATCTCGAAGTTATCAAAGTGTACCTGTCAATATCAAATTTCAACGCAATTTGAACATTTACTTAATGTAAAAGGCAGCAAGTTTTTGGCGCACGGACACACATACTCAGATAAAAAAAATTAAACGAATATTAATTAAAATATAAATTTTAATTGACAAAAAATGTTTATTACCTAGATTTGTCGTGAAATACTAGAAAGCAAAAATACTGATAGATATCTAAAAAAATAATTGACGAGCAATTTAAGTTACAAACTAAACGGGTATCATTAAATAATAAATAATAAATAATAAATAATAAATAATAAATAATAAATAATAAATAATAAATAATAAATAATAAATAATAAATAATAAATAATAAATAATAAATAATAAATAATAAATAATAAATAATAAATAATAAATAATAAATAATAAATAATAAATAATAAATAATAAATAATAAATAATAAATAATAAATAATAAATAATAAATAATAAATAATAAATAATAAATAATAAATAATAAATAATAAATAATAAATAATAAATAATAAATAATAAATAATAAATAATAAATAATAAATAATAAATAATAAATAATAAATAATAAATAATAAATAATAAATAATAAATAATAAATAATAAATAATAAATAATAAATAATAAATAATAAATAATAAATAATAAATAATAAATAATAAATAATAAATAATAAATAATAAATAATAAATAATAAATAATAAATAATAAATAATAAATAATAAATAATAAATAATAAATAATAAATAATAAATAATAAATAATAAATAATAAATAATAAATAATAAATAATAAATAATAAATAATAAATAATAAATATATTTGGATATAACACAAAGCGCCGCCTGGCCCCAAAGTAAGGAAAGCTTGTGTTATGGATCCAGACAACGGATACAAATACATATATTACTTTTTTTTTGTAAATACATACATATCATACATAGCCATAGCATACCCAGACTCAAGACCAACACAAATGTTTATTACATAAATGTGTGTCCTATGCAGGAATCGAACCCACACCCTCTGCACAGCAGTCGGCCACACTACCAACTAGGCTGCGAGGGAGTCAAATCGAATCATTGGTCGATTTATTTGTGAATTTTAATACAGATCAAATATTTTTGTTTTAGCTTTATTGTATGTAAAGTTTCAAATAGTAGTATTATTTTATCAATTTGAAATTGTAATGGAAAACGAGAAAAACACGTGTGCCAACTGGCCCTTTCGAGCAGTAAGCCGTATTTTATCTCCTTATTAAATGCCAACTGTATACAACAAATAAGAAATTACTTTAAAAAAAAAGAAATACTAGAGCAAAGACAAAAAGATTTTGGGAGAGTTTAAATTAAAAATAAACATATTGACTTACCTAGGTACATTTGAAAAGAATTACGAGCAAATGCTGTAACTAAACCACCTAATAGCTTACTCAAACTTGATATAAAGGCCAAAACAGAATCATCCCATTTCATGTGACGGCTGAAAAAGCTTATAGATACTATGGCACCTAAAATAAAAATTTAATTTAATCTTTGTGGCAATATTGCATCACACGTAATTACATAAAATAAGTAAATACAATTCAACTATCGTAAATCCTTATTGATCTCAGCTTATTGCTGAATTTAGACTTGGATGATTTCCCAACCCTGGCCAGAGGGGCGATTCAAGTCAGTAAAAGCCATCTGATTCCGAGATGTCTGTGACATGTATTGACCATTTACTTTACGCTTCAATAAAAAAATGTGTAGAATAACGATTTAATGACTTATTCTACTTATTTTTACAGTAAAACGTTAGTAGACGGACAACAAAACGGATAACAATTAAAAAGGAAATAGGTAGGTCTTTATGATACATGACATAACGGAAAATTAATGAATGGAAAAACATGAACTGTAGACGCTTCTGTGCATAATGAAAAGATGTAACGTGAAAGATGGCTAGATGAGATATGTCATCATGGCCTTACCGTTATGGATAAGTAAGACTGTCTTAAGAAAATGAAAGCTGGAAAAGGTAAGAGCAGGCATATGTCAGGCATCAGCAAACGATGTGATGAGATTTTTCAATTTTATAATTTATCTTTTGAATTCTTATCTGTTTTTAGTAATAAAGGCTTTGAAATTAAAATAAGGTAACGAAATCTTTTACGTAGAGGATTTTTTAAGCATAGTTTGTTCTAGAGTAAGCTATATGGGTCTGCTTATTTCTTTAATCCATAATAATTAACCACGTTTCGTTCCCATAAGTTATCATATGCTGGGCTCAATAAAAAGATTTTGCATAATTTGTTGACCACTTGAAAATATTTACTGAAATTTTATTTGTTACTAGGTCAAAATTATGTCGCGGTCGTACTGATTGGTACTGGCCATTTTGTGCCACGATCATTTTCATAATTTTCATAATCCGTATACACATATCATTAAGGTCAAATTGCGGACAAAAAATCAGCTAAATGTGAGTCACGCATAGGTTCCGTATCACCATATAATTTACAAACACAGAAAACATCATAATGATAATTGGATATAGTTTACAATAAACAGATGTGTTGCATGTTTGACACATATTCTGTTAACATTTTCGCTTCCACCTACTTCGATCGAAAATATAGAGCCCTCTAACGGTCAGACAGACAGAGACAAAGTAGGCTTAGTATTAGTGATAGTAATCGGTTAAATCTGTTTCAATACTATTACTACGATCAAAAAGTACTATAAAAAACTATTGCATAAATAGAGTTCAGTAATATACAGGCCATATTTACTGATTTGGTAAAAAAGTATTATTTAACAATATCAATAAACTTAAGGTAATAAATATAAATGTCTACCTATAGAATGAATGCACACGTAGAAAGTATTATAGAAGCTATACTTCAAAGCATCCCAATTGAAACGGTAGCGAGTGAATAGATAACGCACAGTAAATTCTCCTGTAACAAAAAACAAAGTCACTAAAATGTTAAAAAATAAAGTACCCCGCTCCCTATCGCGTTTGTATATCTATCTTTGTACTATCTTTGTAAATACTAAAAGAAATTGATTCGGGTTCTCGTCATTGAGCAAAGATAAATATTTTTTAAATATAGGGTAAAGCAATACTACGTTTTCCGGGTGAGCTAATTTAATATATTTAAATATAAGATCTTATAATATTTCCCGTTTCTGAATAAATAAAATAACCTGTTCCATACTAATTTAATAAAAATAGTATTGAACAGGTAATATGCAGTGCATTTATAAACTGATTAAACAACAAGATCACTTTTAATTTTTTTAGAGTTTTTGATGCATTCTGTGCAACTAACTTTATAATTTCAAGTGTTGAAAAGAAATTTAGATATTTGGTATTTAATATTTAAGAGAGGTAGGGCACTGCAAGTACTCGCTCGAATAAGCCGCCCGAACAATTAAAGCGGGACATACCGAGTACTTGTTCGAATGACCGGCCCTAACTGGGGAAGTACCTCCACCTTACAGAATACCGCGGCCATAATAACACTAACATTGAGTAGTGTTGTCATCCTGGCGGTAAGTAAGGTTTCCAGAGTTCTTTGAGGATTCACTGCGCAGACAGTGGGGGACCGACGATGCTCGTTGTTGTCATTGCTTGGCGTAGACACGGCATACTCGTACGGTGGTCTGGCAGACCTAATGAAAGGGATGACCGCCCGCAGGTTAGACGGGTTTCCGAACCCAGGGATTACTTAATCTCCGCACTGTGTAAAGTCTCTGAAGTGGTAGTCGTGCCGGAGAAGGAGACCGGTGTGGACCCAACTACTGCAACAGAGGGGGATCAGGGGCCCTTCCGCTCACCATGCCAGCAACCGTCTTATCTGTGCCGACCTTTGGCAATTCTAGTACCGCACCTTTTGTCCTCTAAGCTGCCTGTGCAGTGAATCCTCATATTTAGTCTAAGTAACTTTCTTTAAAAAAAAATGACTACAAAAATAAGGAAAATAGTTTTTTCAGCGGTTTTTTTTACATTTAATGTGAACTTTTGCAACATTAGGGGTATTCACGCAAATCTTAACGCAGTCCACCTCCATCTGGAGACTGCGCAGCCGACCATTTTTTTTCTAACGGAGAAGCAGATATCCTGCCAGGCCGATACATCATACCGTTATTATCCCGGCTACAAACTCGAGCACAATTTTGTGAGTCGTGCTGGTGTATGTATGTTCGTCCGGGAGGATATCTGCTGTCGCCGACTTCATAGCCTTGAAGACAGGGCCCTGTCGATATTGTGGGTGCGCGTAGATTACGGCGGCCACACTTGTATCTATGCGTGCCTAAACAGGTCTCATAGCGGTGACACGGACGTAACTCGACTCTTCACGCACCTGAGTTCGACGACTGACAAAGTTCTAGAGCTATTTTGGGAGACTTTAACGCCCACCATCGTGAGTGGTTCAGTTCTCGAACCAATAACTATGCAGGGATATCTGCTCATGAATTTGCTCTGACCTATGGATTCTCGTACTTTCTCCGACGAAAATACCAGATATAGAGGACCATACAAGCTCCTTACTAGACCTTTTGCTGACTACACGACCAGACGGATATTCCGTCTCAGTGGATGCGCCTTTAGGCTACTCGGACCACTGTCTCGTTCGGACTCAAGTGTCATGCACACAACCCGATCCATCTGGGTCAACTAATTGGCATCGTGTGTGGCACTATAAGTCGGCAGACTGGGATGGATTGCGAGAATTTTATGCATCGTAGCCGTAGAGGCAGATCTGCTTTAGCTCAGAAGATCCTGACTTTTGCGCAGCCGCAGTCACTGAGACAATCTTCGCTGGTATGAAATGTTATATTCCTAACCCGTGAGTAGCTGCCGGCGTCAAAACACGACCGTGGTTAACTAGGCCTTGCAAAGAAGCTAAAATTCTTAAGCAAACTGCGTATGAGGTTTGGACCACTGCTCGTTATAACTAGGATCCGAATATTTCTGAGTTAAAACGGAAATTAAATGCTGCCTCGAGGTCCAGTAAGAAAGCAACTACCAGAGCTTAATTCCAATTTATCGGCAAAATAGGTGGGCGACTTTCAAGAGTTCCTTTTCAGAGTCGTGCTTTCTGGTCGCTTGCTAAAGCTGCCGAGAGAAAACCGATCTATTGGGCAGTCTCTTTGCCTTCAACTCAAATATGACCGACAAAGGCGCCGTACCACCTACTACACCGTGGTGCGGTAAGGCCATACCGGAAATCTACATAACACAGCGGGAAGTTGCTTTCTCTAGACGTTCATAAGTCGAGTGGGCCAGACGGTATGCCAGCAGTAGTGCTTAAATTGTATGCTCCTGAGTTATGTCCTGTACTCACGCGCCTCCGCAATTTCCTTCTTCGTGGAAGACTGTGAATGTGCACCCGGTGCCCAAAAAGGGCGATAGATTGAGAGTCAGGGGGATGCATTGGCATATAGCCTGGATATAGCGAAGGCGATCGATCAGGTCTGGCACCAGGGTCTTCTATCGAAGTTGCCATCTTACGGAGTGCCAGAATGTTTGTGCAAATAGGTTGCTAGCTTTTTGTCGGGCAGACGCACATGAGCCGTATTTGACGGTCATTGCTCTGACAGTATGCTGGTGTCCCGCAAGGCTCTGTTATGATATGTTGGATATCAACAACATACATTGCTATGCAGATGACAGTAATGAAGACGCTTATTACACGGGTCGTACAAGCATCCCTCGTTCCGTTGTGGAGGAAAAACGTGAAGGACTTGTGTCTCAAATCGAGATTACTCTGTCCAAGTTTTCTAACTGCGGACGGGAAAACTTGGTCCAATTCAACCCTACAAAGACACAAGTCACCGCTAATAAAACCCCATTCCCACAATTCTGGAACACTCCTCTCTCCATCTCCAAGAGCATTGGGATCCTTGGTGTTGACATCTTCAGCGATGTTCAGTTTCGAGACCATCTGCAAGACAAGGTGTAGCTGGCGTCCAAAAAACTTGGTGTACTCAACAGAGCGAAGCAGTACTTCAGGTCAGGGTAAAGGTCATCATTTATTATCATCAATCAATCAATATCATTTATTCAATTTAGGCTACAATAATTGAGCACTTATGAATGTCTATACGCTATCGGTTAGTAAGTCTATAGGGCGGGAGACCTTTTGCTGGGAATAACCAGCAAGAAACTCAGCAAGGGCATTTATTTTTGCCCTTTCTCTTACAGCGTCCAATCAAAATATTGAAAAATGCCCTCCCTATCATAGAAGGACACTTTCCATATCAAACTTAAAAAATATAAATAAATATAATATAAAAAAGTATCTAATTGCAAAATATAAAAAAGACAGTTTACGTATTCATCATTTAGAAATAATCAATGTCTTACAGTATTGATAAACAAAACAAAAAAGTAAGACTTAATACTAAGAATACAAAAAAGTTTGCAAGAGCAGACCAGCCTCCACAGGCGGCAATAGTTCACGAGTATGACACATGAATCAGCCATCGCTTCGCTCAACCATGTTTTAGGGAACGCAAGTCGCAAGTCCGGTCCCATATAGAGTACTGCTACCATCTCTGTTCGGTTGCACCCGGATACCAGCTTGGCCATTTTGTTGTGTTCTGACAAATTGTTCGAAATGATGCCCACGGCTACTTTCTACCATCGCACCGCTTGCCATCGGCAGGGAATTCATTCTTACACTTAAGAACCAAAATGGTCGCGTACAGTGCGGTTTCAGAGAAACTTTCACCCGTGAACGCTTGGGTTGTGGAATGAGCTCCCTGCCAAGGTTTTCTCCAAGGACTACAGTATGGGGTTCAAGAAAGAAGTTATTAGATTTCTGAAGGGTCGGCAACGCGCAAGTGATGCCCTTGGTGTTGCAAGCGTCCATAGGCTACGGTGACCGTTTACCATCAGGCAGACCGTGTTCGTGGACCATGGCTAGTTTGCCACCTTAGTGGTATAAAAAAAACATATTAAGCAAAAAAATATCAAAAAAATGAATTTATAAAGGAAAAATAAGGAATGGAATTTTGCAACTTTGAACCAGTTAACAAAAATAAAAATAGAACATTTGTGGTTATTAGTCACCAAGAGCATAACCAAATATAGGGCTCTACAGTCGCAGTGTGATTCAAGAAACAAGTAATGTTGTCCCACAGGTAGAGTAATGATTAAAACCGCAATAAGTAACTGAAATCAAATGTAAAGTCCTATGTACAGCAAAGGACATCTCGCGGCTGATTTGATTATAAGAACAAAAAATCTGCACACTAACGGTTACAATTAAGATAAATTAAAACTATTAACGTTTATTTTAATTACAACATTCGTTTTTTACAAAAAAAACCCGTTATGTAATGAAACGGTGTTTTATCTGGTTAGGAGGCGTCCATTAACTACGCAAGGTAATATTGGCGGTATTTCGACTCCCTCTCTCTTCGTTAAGGTGTCGTGAGATTTAGCTTGAGTTTGGGAGATTCTTAAAAGTGCGTATGTTCAGTGTAAATACGGTAATCTGTGTTCCATTGTGTTTAATATATTTAAAAAAACATAACTTGCTACTTTGTAGTGTTCGTATAGCCGCGATAATTATTAGTAGAATTTTTAATTTTTCCCCTCTCTCGTCGTGCCATCATGCTTACCATCAGGCAGGCCGTTAGCTTATTTTATACCTTAGTAATTTGAAAAACAAAAAAAAGTATTTTTAAAAGATTAATCTTACAAGTCACAGTCGTGTTATGAAATTCCAATTCGACTACATCAAAAAAAAACTAAACTTTACTCTCACTACTATTTGTGTAATTGAACCTAAAACCAACTATTATGATGTATAATCAAGTCTTTTTAGTTTGCTTATAAGTTAAAAATAGTACGTGTTACATTGGTTAACAAAATTTGAAACATACCATATGATGGCCCATATACAAATGCAATTGCTGCTAATACTAAAATTGATTTTGTTCTTCTTTTATTTGGTCCACTTTTAAATGCTACGGTCATAGTGTCTTTAACATGTCTCAAATCAAAAAAAGTTTTTAGAAAAGCCCACAAATTAAATGATGAAATCTGAAAAAATAAAATCAAATTACTGCCTTAAAAATAATAATCGCAAAACAATGCTACAAGACTTGCTATAAGAAGTTAGTCAGTAAATCTAAACACCAAACAAAAAAAATAAAATAAATAACAAAACGCACATTAAAAATAGAAATGAACCAGAAGTCAATACTATTTATAAACTACTATTTATTTATAAAAATATAACAAAAACCGTGACTGAATAATAATGCCCAAAGAAATTTGTTATGAACAAAGAATTTGTCTAAAAGTTGCAAATTATGCTCTATGTCTTAATCTTTATCAATATATCTCTATACTAGCTTTTTTTAGTGGCTCCACCAACGTTAAATTCGGTTGTCGGCATGGGATTCCTAATACAACTCCTATGTTCTAGTTATAAAGTTTGCTATTGCAAGCTATAGCTATAATCGTCCACGTGAAAATCGATATTCCTGATATTTGTATTTTCTGGGATAAAATGTAGCATGTTAAATGTTAGTCCTTTTTCGTCTTTTCAAACCCTGTGCTAAATTTTAGCTTAATTGGATAATGGATATCCGATGTGAAGGAAGGACTTACAAACAAACTCAATTTGCATTTATATTAGTATGGTATATTAGTATAACATTATACAGTATTTCTTCAAAAACGTAAACAGATGCTTGAAGCTACAAGCGCAGACAAAAAGCAAAGTATTTATGTTCTTTATACTCACAGGTGTGACGAATGTTTTCCAAAAAAGGTATTTATTTAATAAGTTAGATAAGCTGAATAATGTAGAAGATAGTTTCAGAAACTAAAATAGTTTTGGACTAGTCATACATTGAAAAACAAAAAATGATAATAAAAGACAAAGAAAACGAAATAGATAAAGACAAACTATGTGATACGAGGATGAAATTAGAGATACATATACACTAAAGTATGTTCTGCTCGAAAACGGACAGCCAAAACTATAAAAGAGGATAGAAAGTCGCACGTACTAGTGATATGGTCTGTCACTTTACCAAAGTTAATCCCAACCCATTTAGCGGTTTATTAAAGACTAAGGAATAGACATATCAATATACAAATTTCCACGTATACATAATTATTTTGCTGCCACTTGCTTTAAATTAACTGTCAGCGACATTATACTATTTAAAAATGAAGCTTAAAAATTTATTTAGAAACAGAAACAAGCTTATGTTTTTCGCTTAAATGGCCGTAATTAATTAAGAAACTGAAATAATCTTATGTTTTTCACTTTAATGGCCGTTTTCTTACGATATTAACAAATTACCTTATCATCTTCCTTTTCTAATACTCGTTTTGGATCCTTGATGTAGAAAAACCCATAGCAGATGCTAAAGATATACAAAATGGAACTCACAGTAAATACGCCATAATACCCAATTTTGTCTAGCAAAATTCCACTCAGGGCAGATCCTATTGGATTTCCTGCTGACAAACATAAATTTGCCACGCCAAGTCTAAATGTTCTCGATTCTTTACTAGATATATCACTTATATAACTAAACGCTCCCATATAAGTCGAAACCCATCCGCCTGTGATAGCAGGAAAGAAACCTTCAAAAAACATTGTTAATTGTACAGGTAGTTCGTAGAAGTAATAGGCATTAAGAATGTTGCTTAGACAACTGAGTAAATCTCCTATTATTGGAAGCAGTATACAAATTTTTCGCTTTCCTGTTCGGTCACTCCATGCTCCTAAAAACAAGATAAGTAAGCTAGGTACAGCCGTTAATAGAAGATTTTTCCACCCTTCTAATGCAGATATTAATTCTTGGACGACTTTTTCTTCCTTCAAATATTTGCTGCCTTCTCTTTTTAATAATGCATCACAAACACTATCTCCATATTTCAAATTAACACGGCAAGCTTTGTCCAAATTTAAATTTTGTGTAGCGAGTCTAGCCAAAACTCCTGGGACCACGTAACAAGTTAGAATAGGTTCTAAAGTTATATTCTCTCTAATATAATTACATCTTTCTTTAAAAGTCTTCTTTTTAGGTTTATCAACGCTGGGGTCTTTCAAAAGGACTTCTTCAGGTAACACCATTTTTTTTATATTTTAAATTTATAAAAATTACATTTAAAATTTGATTCAAATTATCATCGCTAAACGGAAAGAAAACGTAGCTATAACCTATGACTTAATGATGAGTTGTGTTGTCGTACAGAGTTTGTAAGATTTAATCATATCATTATTTGCACTGACAGTTGTTCCAGTAGCTATGATTTAATAATGGAAAATTATCTATATCTCCATGACAGTAAAACACACAGTACTATGTACATACTAGATAATGTATATAAATATTACTTTACATGACGTTGTCATATCAACAATATTGACTTTGATGTTATCTCGTAATCAGTGTAATAGTTAGTTAATAATATTTAATATTTAAAACTTAATATAATTCATCACACCTACTTATAAACAGTATTTTTTTTTTTATTTGAAAATTTCACTTTCCTCTAAGCAAAGCGCGCGTTCATATAACCCACGGGCGATAATGACACGCCTATCAATTATGTATAAAAGTTGTACTGTAGTTCTTAATAAGTTTTGTAGATATGTTTAAGTATGCTTTTAATTCACCTAAGATTTTTGATTCATAAATTCTCTAGATATATTATTACTATTCCCGCCATTTCGATTGTGTTTTAGTGAGTTTATATATTTAATCATCTTGTGATGAAAAACATTGTGCAAATGTGATGAAAAACATTGTGTGTAACACGGGTAGTACGGAAATTTCAAACTCGATTCATTAAAGCCTTGACCTTCGGCTTCTATAGCCTCTTGTTAGTAATATTCTCCTTACCACACTTATTAGACAATGTACTTTTATAAAATTTTATAATATTTTTTAAATTTGAAATAATATTGTTTGATCAAGAAAAATCTTGTGATTTGATGTGCCTACCCGTGCCGCGTCTTTGTAGTTACCGTACACGTGGTGTATTCGACGAGCCTCTATAGCGCAACTTTTGCTGGCACAGGCGCCGGCCGAACTTCAACAATGCCTTGGCGTGAGCTGGTGCGACATGGACCGTGAGATCTCAGGCCGTGAGAAGCCACCATAACAAATGCTATTACAATTTCTGTCATTTCAGCATTTCGCCATTGGAAATTTTGTTTCAAATATAACGTTAACAAACTTCTTTTGCAATTTCTATCCATGATTACAATTACTTTAATGAAATGAATATCTTAATCTTACATAACATTAAACACCATTAAGATAATGTCCAATGCCCTTGTCCCTGCCAACTTTTTTAAGATGTGGCCAAAAAAAAAGATAACACATTTTGTAAACGAACAATTGATTACAAATGTAAATTCATGAATACTAGCGAGGATACCCCACCGATTGTACAAATAAGTCCTGCCGGAAAATAAGTTTAGAAATAGTACATTGTGTATTAAGGGTGGTTATGAGAAAATAACAAAGCAGAGGCTGATTAGAAGCCTAAGGCCGAAAGCTTTTATGACTTGAGTTTGTCATTTTACGTCTTACATACAATGCTTTCATCATATTTGCAAGAACATAAATAAAAATATAAGATGAATAAAAAAATTAACTCACCAAAACACAGTCGCAGTGGCGGTAATAGTAATAAATAAATTTATGAATCAAAAAGTTTTGGATGAAGTTAAAATAAACTTAAACATACAAAACAAATTAAGAACCACAGTACAGTTTTTATACATATTTGATAGAATAGGCGCGTCATTACCACCCGTGAGTTCTATAAACGAGTGCTTTGCTTAGAGGAAAAATTTACAAAGAAAAGGCTCGTGGGAGTAATTAAGGTCTTAGCACCCGCAATACCTGCACACAATGATATTGTTCACGAAATCTATCCGAAATTAACCCTGGTCTTAAAATTTGTTTTGACATTGAAGCTATGTGTGCATTATTGACCATAAGTGTACAATAGTTTGATACTAGGAAATACTTTCCCTAGGGACATTCCCGATTCGACTTTCGTGTTGCGCGGTCGTGTTCTAGAGCGTCAAGTGCTCTCATTGTGCTCCGTGGTGTGGTGGCTCCTTAGCTGGTGCGCAGTTCTGTGTTTGTGTTTTGCCTCAGTGCTGACTACTGAGTATCGTTTCCTGGTTTATTGCCCGCGATACTTGGGACTCTGCCTGAGTGTAGACGCTGCTCAGTTGTGTGTACATAGCTGGAAAATCGCTTCTCAGCGAACTTTCGCGCTTTTCAACCCGCTCATAACGCGAAGTTTATCGAAGCGATAATGTGTGTTTGTTAGTGTGCGTGTGTGTGTTTTTGTGTATGTGTGTGTGTGTGTTCTCGTAGTCGCGGAACTACTACGCATAATGGTAACCCTCGCTTGACTTTTTGACTGACGCTGGTTTGACCGACCTAAGTCCGGCCTTGCGTAGATCGCTAGTGTTGTATTTCCGCCACTCCACGCTGTCTCACGTTTTAAGTGTGGATTGCGTTTAGTTTGTAAGAATTCCAGTTCCGAGTGCTCCAGGGCTGGTGGGTGAGATCGTATAGCTCTTTTCAGAGTTGCGTTGTACCTAATCGTTCTGAATTCTTAAACGTGTCGTTGCTCGGAGGGACATCTGACGGTGAAAACGTAACCCCAGCCGTGGGAGTAGTTGTCCGCATCACATCCGAGCGCTTGCCTGTCCCACTGCGTTCGCTGTAATGTCCGCTAAGTCAGCGTCATCCTCGAAAGAGGATGATGAGGGCTTCAAATTGATCGGCCTGGGGACCAAGAAGGGCAAAAAGCGGAAAAAACCGCCCAACGCCAAAAGACTTCGGCATCCTCTGCTTTGGAGTCTCCTCCTCCTCCTGACTCCGAGATCAAACGCCTGAAAGCGCTCAGCGCTTCCCCAGTCCTCCTCGGCGGCCAACCAAGAGCCAGCCGCCATGGACACTACCCCCACCACCTCCTCGCAGGCCAACCGTCCCTCTACAGGATGAAAGGAAAAATTTGTTGTCAAGTTGTCATCAAAGACAAGGTCGCATGGCCAAACATCGCAAATGCGATGAAGTCCAATCGTATAAATTAAACACACGCCCGCAACGATGGCAACCGCAGAATCAAAGTGCAGGTCACGCCACCGATAGCTTTCCGCAATCTGACGGCCTTTTTGACCGCTCAAAAGTACGAGTACCACACATACTCACTAGCTGACGAGCGCGTACTACGAGCAGTTATAAGAGGAGCCCCAAAGGAATTCTCTGAATCAACTGTCAAAGACGACTTAATCGTCCAAGGCCTCCCAGTAAGGGAAGTACATGACATGTACAATGGCCGTAATAAGTCAGAAGGCAAACCCATTTTTAATATTAAAGAAGTGTGTAGCCTAAAAGGTGTCCGGGTTGAAACCCCGCATAAGCGGTCCACCCCCGGACAATGCCACAGATGCCAGCTATATGGCCACGCACGGTGCAACTGCACACGCAGACCGCGCTGCGTGAAATATCTACGTGATCACGCCACTTCGGGCTGTTCGCGAAATACGAACAGGTCACAACAGATGCATAGTTTCGTGTTCGAGCATCGCCAGTTCTACGACACCCTCCGTAGGGTGGGTCCCAAACAATAAAATTAAAATGGATTGCAGAGCCGCACGCGAAAAACCGCATCCCTTCGATCGCGGACAATTGCACCGTCCGTTATGATAGAACTGCCTCCCGTCTCGGAGGCACTCTCATCTATTACAGACGCTCCCTGTATTGCTCGAGACAAGTGCCGATTGGAGACTACCACCACCAAATCCTACCTCAGCATATCAGGTCGCTAATGACTGAGCGTAACGCAGCCCGCCGCAGACGCGATCGCGCCCCCACTACCGAAAACAAAGCTCGCTTCAACGACTTACACTGCCGTGTAAGAACAGCTGTAGCTGAGCTTCGCGCCCAACGTTTCGGTGATATGATGGAGAATATTTCTCCTGCTCATCAAGTTGCATTCATCTTGTAGTGATCATTTAACATATTCCTGCGAGGTACTACAGTGTGTAGGCAATATTAAATATTTGGGAGTTACCATTGACCCCGATCTATCCTTCAAATCTCACATCAGCAACTTGGCTCAACTGACGTATGAAAAATTAACTTGATATTTAAAAAATTGCGCTTTTTGTGAATCAATCATTACATACTGCATCACAGCGTGCGGAGGTAGTGGGGTCACTGCAATGCTGGAACTAGAAAGAGCGTTACTATTTTAAATGGAACTTCTTGCCAGCTCTTTTTGGCAGAAATTAACGTTGTTTACATTGTATTGAAACGTGTTTCAAAAGTGTTCTTAGAAACCTACTTGAATAAAGTTTGATTTGAGTTTAAGTTTGAGCTCAAAGATCCGTGTTAAAAGTTATGTACAAAAAACCCTTCAAATACACTACTGATACTCTGTACTCTGAAGCACGAGTTACGCTTATATTCACAAAGCTGCAGTCGCGACGCACCAACGAGCTATAAACTCACCACAACATGCTTATCTCCTAAATAGACGTTCCTATAAGATTCCACAACTAGCGGTTAATACGGTTTTCGCAAATCGTTTTCAAGAACATTTATTCCCAAATATCTACAATAAAATAATACAATGCTGCGATATAAAAAACTCAAACACTAAAGAAGCAAACGAAATAATACTACTTTTGTGGCTCCTCACTTTATCATATATAGACTGAAGAAATCCTAAATGCATTTTGCCACACAAGCGCGAAACTACTATAATCTATATGTATTTGTATGTATTAATAAAAGAAAAAACTCACTACACCCACACTCTTCCACCCACACACCCTTAAATAGACTCACACTCACCACACATACTTTATCTATTAAAATTCTCTATGTAAATAAACTACGTTTAATTTATTCCATATTTAACATGTAAGATACGTTAACTTAAAAATTCAAAAATACTTAATGTATATATATGTAACAGCATAGATGAATCGAATATTATTATTATTACTTACTAGTAACTAGATATTACCTAAAAATTCGATAATTTGCTATTTATCGCGATAAGATAACGTGAGAAAGAAAGTACATAGGTAAATGTTAACCTATAACTCTGGGCCCCCTCGATACAGGCCTGACTTAGTGTGGCGACCACTGCTAAAACTAACAACTTTTCTAGCATATTAAGATACTTTTATTTATTTATGTATAATTACTTATGAGAAAACAATAAATTTGGAGTTTAAATGTGTAAATATTTCTGTATAATGTTAGTTTAAGGAGAGGTAGGGCACTGCAAGTACTCGCTCGAATAAGCCACCCGAACAACTAAGCAGGGCATAGCGAGTACTAGCTCGAATGAGCGGCCCGAACTGGGGAAGTACCTCCACCTTACAGAAAACCGCGGCCATAATAACACTAACATTGAGTAGTGTTGTGTTCCTGGCGGTGAGTAAGGTTGCCAGAGCTCTTTGAGGATTCGCTGCGCGGACAGCGGAAGACCGGCGGTGCTTGATGCTGTCATGCTCGGCGTAGACGCGGCGTGCTGGTTCGGCGGTCAGGGAGACCTGATGAAACGGCTGACCGCTGGCCGCCCGCAGGTTGAACGGGATCCCGAACCCAGGGATCACTTAATCTCCGCCCTGGGAGGCTGATTCGCCAGCCTGTGTAAAGTATCTGAAGTGGTAGTCGTGCCGGAGAAGGAGACCGGAGTGGACCCGGCTACTACAACAGAGGGGGATCAGGGGCCCTTCCGCCCGCCGTGCCAGCAACCGTATCATCTGTGGCGAGCTTCGGCAGTCTTAGAACCGCACCCTTTGTCCTCTATGCTGTCTGTGCAGTGAATCCTCATCCTTAGTCTTAGTAACTTTTTTTTTATATATATTATGGCCAGAAGACAGAAAAAGAAAAGAGTTTGCACAGCGGCTACTCCATCCACATATAATGTGGATTTTTGCAACATCAGGGGTATTCACGCAAATCTTAACGCAGTCCACTACCATCTCGAAACTGCGCAGCCGGCCATTCTTTTTCTAACGGAGACGCAGATATCCTGCCCGGCCGACACATCATACCTTCATTATCCCGGCTACAAACTCGAACACAATTTTATGAGTCGTGCCGGTGTATGTATGTTCGTCCGGGAGGATATCTGCTGTCGCCGCCTTCATAGCCTTGAAGACAGGGACCTGTCGATATTGTGGGTGCGCGTAGATTACGGCGGCCACACTCGTATCTATGCGTGCCTATACAGGTCTCATAGCGGTGACACGGACGTAACTCGACTCTTCACGCACCTGAGTTTGACGACTGACAAAGTTCTAGAGCAATATCCCACAGCAGAACTAGTTATTTTGGGAGACTTTAACGCCCACCATCGCGAGTGGCTCAGTTCTCGAACCAATAACTATGCTGGGATATCTGCTCATGAATTTGCTCTGACCTATGGATTCTCTCAGCTGGTACTTTCTCCAACGAGAAAACCAGATATAGAGGAACATACGAGCTCCTTACTGGACCTTCTGCTGACTACTCGTCCGGACGGGTACTCCGTCTCAGTGGATGCGCCTCTTGGCTCCTCGGACCACTGTCTCGTTCGGACTCAAGTGTCATGCACACAACCTGATCCTTCTGGGCCAACTAACTGGCGTCGTGTGTGGCACTATAAGTCGGCAGACTGGGATGGATTGCGTGAATTTTACGCATTGTACCCGTGGAGGCAGATCTGCTTTAACTCAGAAGATCCTGACGTCTGCGCAGCCGCAGTCACTGAGACAATCCTTGCTGGTATGGAATGCTATATTCCTAACTCGCGAGTAGCTGCCGGCGTCAAAAAACGACCGTGGTTTAATAGGTCTTGCAGAAAAGCTAAAATTCTTAAGCAAAATGCATATGAGGCTTGGACCACGGTTCGTTTTAATAAGGATCCGAATATTTCTGAGTTAAAACGCAAATTAAATGCTGCCTCGAGGTTCAGTAAGAAAGCAACTGCCAGAGCAAAATTCCAATTCATCGGCAAAATAGGTGGGCGACTTGCGAGTTATCCTTCTGGGAGTCGTGCTTTCTGGTCGCTTGCCAAAGCTGCCGAAGGGAACTTCTGCCAGTCGTCGTTACCACCACTGCGAAAGACCGATGGTGACTTGGCCCATAGTGCTTAAGAGAAAGCCGATCTACTGGGCAGTCTCTTTGCCTCGAACTCGAATATGAGCGATGAAGGCGCTGTACCACCTACTATACCGTGGTGCGGTAAGTCCATGCCGGAAATCTCCATAACGCGGCGGGAGGTTAGGCGGGCGTTGCTTTCTCTAGACGTTCATAAGTCGAGTGGGCCAGACGGTATACCAGCAGTGATGCTTAAGCAGTGTGCTCCTGAGTTATGTCCTGTACTCACGCCTCTTCGCGCTTTCCTACCACACTAGGCAATTTCCGTCTACATGGAAGACTGCGAATGTGCACCCGGTGCCCAAAAAGGGCGTTAGATCAGATCCATCGAATTACAGGCCTATCGCTATTACCTCTCTCCTCTCTAAGGTAATGGAGCGTGTGATCAACACACAGCTTCTAAGATACCTAGAAGTACACGATCTGGTCAGTGACCGTCAATATGGCTTTCGCCACGGTCGCTCGACTGGTGACCTTCTAGTGTATCACACACCGATGGGCACTAGCCATTGAGAGTCAGGGGGAGGCATTGGCATGTAGCCTGGACATAGCGAAGGCGTTCGATCGGGTCTGGCACCGCGGTCTTCTATCAAAGTTGCCATCTTACGGAGTGCCCGAGGGTTTGTGCAAATGGGTGGCTAGCTTTTTGTCCGGCAGACGCATACGAACCGTAGTTGACGGTAGTTGCTCTGATAGCATGGACATTAATGCTGGTGTCCCGCAAGGATCTGCGCTGTCTCCTACGCTGTTTCTACTGCATATCAATGACATGTTGGACATCAACAACATACATTGCTATGCAGATGACAGTACTGGAGACGCTTTTTACACGGGTCGTGCAAACATCCCTCGTTCCGTTGTGGAGGAAAACCGCGGAGAACTTGTGTCTCAAATCGAGACCACACTGTCCCAGGTCTCTGACTGGGGACGGGTAAACTTGGTCCGATTCAACCCTACAAAGACACAAGTGTGCGCGTTCACCGCTAAGAAAACTCCATTCACTGTGGTCCCACAATTCCAGAACACTCCCCTCTCCATCTCCAAGAGCATTGGGATCCTTGGTGTCGACATCTCCAGCGATGTTCAGTTCCGAGATCATTTACAAGATAAGGTAAAGCTGGCGTCCAAAAAACTTGGTGTACTCAACAGAGCAAAGCAGTACTTCTCGTCGGGGCAAAGGTTGTTACTTTACAAGTCGCAAGTTAGGCCCCATATGGAGTACTGCTGCCATCTCTGGGCAGGTGCACCCGGATACCAGCTTGGCCCTTTTGACTCGGTTCAACGACGGGCTGTGAGAATTGTCGACGATTCCAAACTCACTTGCGGTATCGAGCCCTTAAGTCTGAGGAGAGACTTTGCCTCACTGTGTGTGTTCTACCGCTTGTACAATGGGTTGTGTTCTGAGGAATTGTTCGAAATGATGCCCACGGCTACTTTCTACCATCGCACCGCTCGCCATCGGCAGGGAATTCATTCTCACACTTTAGAACCTAAATGGTCGCGTACAGTGCGGTTTCAGAGAAACTTCCTCCCGCGAACGCTTAAGTTGTGGAATGAGCTCCCTGCCAAGGTTTTCTGCAAGGACTACAGTATGGAGTTCTTCAAGAAAGAAGTTATTAGATTTCTGAAGGGTCGGCAACGCGCCAGTAATACCCCTGGTGTTGCAAGCGTCCATAGGCTACGGTGACCGCTTACCATCAGGCGGGCCGTAAGCTTGTTTGCCACCTTAGTGGTATAAAGTTAAGGGCGGAATGGGTTGTATACAAGCAGACAAAAACGCAAGTGCAGCAAGCACAAAATTTTGAATAACGCAAATTGAAGGTCAAAGTTTACTATTATAATTATATAAATAATTGTTTTCGTCTTAAAATTAATTGATTATCTGTTTCTTGGGCATTTATTGATTAGCCTATCAATTACTCAATACTCTATATGTTTTGACAATAGTAATAGACCAGTAAGGCGCTTATGTCCGCTTCGGTTACGCAGGTTTCGAAGTTGAAAAACTTTTTTCGGCAGTTGTAGTTAATACTGGCAACGTGGCAGTAACAACAGCAACTTACTTGCAAGGTAGGAAAATTCGGGTCGCATTAACAAACGCCTCAATTGCGGGTGTGGGTTTCCTTTCAGGCTCTACGAATGACCTGTCGTTGTGCCATAATTAATTCATATTCTGAATTGAATTTTTCTTTTATTTTGCGAAGAAATGTCTTTGCGACTTAACCTAAACATCATATACGTCGATGCCTCTACCCTTGTCTAAAAAAATTAAATGGACACGCAAATTTCTACCGACGACATACGGTTTGAATAAGGTCGGGATTGGTTACGGAACTATAAAAATCAAAACGTCCATTTTTTTTCTTCTACGTCGGATTGTCAAAATTTTTAATGGCGAAATACATAAAATGTCAGAAAGTGAAATCGCATTTGTGATGTTGGCTTCTCACGGACTGAGATCTAACGAACCATGTCACGCTCACGCAAAGGTACTGTTGAAATGCGGCCAGCGCCTGTACCAGCAAATGTTACACTGTAAAGGCTCGTCGAATACACCAAGTGTCGGTAACCACAATGACGCGGTGCGGGTAGGCCTACATATTTTGAAATTCTGCACAAAAAGCATACTGAAATGCAACATGTAGAAGAATTTGGCTTAGTTCGATTCAAATTTTGGCAATTTGTGTTTCATAATAGCATAATATGAAATTAAATACAAATAAAATCGCCTATAAATTCTAGTTCTAAAAATTCTCTTATTAGTTGTGGCTGTTAAATAAAAATAATCAAAAATCGTGGCAATTCAGCTATAGTAGGACTAGTAGTAATATTATTTGTGACCACGTATAGGATGTAGTGTTTTCATGTATATAATAAAAAATTGGTACACCTTTGAAGCTAAAGGTCTTTATGTATACAATAATTAGTTTAATTAGTAAAAGGACATTGACTCTATACATATAATACTAATTAGGTTCAATAAATATTTATAGTTAATAATTTATTACGTAGTTCTTATCTTTTTAATTACATGTGTTACATAGGTACCTGGGTCCTGGACAGAATATTTCTAGCTTGATGTTACCTTCATAATAATCACTTACAATGTTTGCATTTCGATACGATGGCTCTTTACATCAGACATTTATAACCACATAAAATTTATTTATATTCCTACTGATAAGATAAAATGCTTTATTTAGTAAATAAGGTTATGTTTATGAAGTAAAAATAAATGAAAATACGTCAATACACATAAAAAGGACATTTTTTTTTAAGTAAGTTAGGCTGCTCTATACAGACGAGGTTGTAGGTTGCATTTTTTTTCTGACTCTGAAGGAGTCTTAGCCCATATAGCGCCCAAAGCTCAAGGACTCCCCGCGGGGGGAGCCTCGGCTTGGGTTGTCACTCTCGGGGGCGTCCCTTAGACCAGCGTGAGCCTCGAACCCGAAGGTTATTCAGTGCCAAGAGGGGAGTTTCCCGTTACGCGGGTGCGGTTGCGATTGAGTGGGGGCAAAACGCGCCCCGGTTCTCTTTAATACCTCGTGTATCCTTGCGTTTGCCGACGAACATTTGCCGGGAGGGAGGCCCTATCAGGGGAGGTCGTTGAGACTGATCACGCTATCCGGATAGCGAGATCCTCATCTGGGGCCAGTTGGTCGCGGGGGTGTAAGTTGTGGATTGCACAATTAATCGATTCAGGTGATTTTGTGTATGCTCAAAAAAGTGGACTGCCAGGTCTAGGTTGCAGCCCGAACCGAAAACGACGGCGTTATTATGTGTGTGTATTGAGCAGAGCTCACGTGTGTCATATGACTGTTTACAAACTGAAACAATGTGTGGTTTGTGTATAAAGTTTAAACATCGCTGTTACTACAACTGCATGTCATCGATAAACAACATCATTTTTAAATTCAACGGGTTTTTTCATTGATAAAGCTCTTAAGAATTTTGTTTAGTGAGTAGACCTCGGGTTTACATTTGAAATATTTTTTTGGGGTTCCGTAGTCAACAAGGAACCCTTACAGTTTCGCCATGTCCATCCGTCTGACTGCCCGCGGCGCGTGTCACAAATGCTCCTTTGTCCCAACACTTGTATGGCGTTGTCCCAAAGGAGCTTTTGGGCAGGCAAATTGCAAAAATGAGTCACATAAGCTCCTTTATCACGACATTTGAGACGTGTTGGGGCAGAGGAGGCACTGCATAATGTTTGCAAATTTCTGGTTTTTGGACACTCCTATAGGCTAGCGCTACACCGCTAACCTCGCGCTCCACCCGCGTTCCCCCGTCTGCCACGCCTCTCGTCCTAGCAGCCAGTGTTTCGAAATTTTGATCGCTAATAATGCTGCAAATAACAACAAGCAAAAAAGTCAACAAGCGAGCTCACAATTTCGGAAAAAATGATGCTCTAAATATAGACTTAATTATTTTTTTCCTTTACAAATTATTACCAGCTAAGATTCCAGAATTAAGAAAAATTTTAAAAAAAATGGGCAGTTGGGCCACAGCTTCCAAACTGCATACTAAGTGTCCCACACTCAGGAATTTTCGAGAAACTAGAAAAAAAAACTTTTTGAACGCTGCTAGCGCGGTTGCCGGCGATGAACTGTATCCCTTTCAGCTGATTTTATTTTAGAGAATAAAAAGAAGTCATACGGTACCGGATCATGACTGTAAGGAGGGTGACCCAAGACTCTGACCGGTGTGGTGTCCAGGAAGTCCCTCGGTTTGAGTGCTGAGTGCGCCCCGCGGAGCCCGGTATTCGGTCGCTTGTTGCTCATTGCAGACAAACTTCTGGCAGGCATTTTGTGGATTCCCATTCGGCGTTGATGCCGCTTTGGTCTCGTTATGGAATTGAAACCAGATACCCAGTGAAAGTTAAGAAACTTGCGATCAAAATTTTTCCTGCACTTCTTGATCGCTTCACTTTCGTAGGCGTTGGTTCGTTTTGAAACAGCAAAACTGTCGACTATGACGCTTTGTTTCTGGATCGTATTGCTAACTCCAGGATTCGTCACCTATCACAATGCCGTAAACGCGCCGAGACGAATTTTTGAATCATATCACGGCACCACTCCACACAGGCCTGCTTCTGAGCTTCGGTGAGGTTGTGTGTGTGGCACCCAGGGCGAAACTTTCCTCCTCACGCGAAGGTGCTCGTGTAGAATCTTGTGAACGCTTCTCAAAGCAATCTGCAGTGTATGCTGAATCTCTTCGTATGTAATTCGCCTGTTTTCTTTTCTTACTGCCAGCATACTCTCTTCCGTGACAGCCGTCGTAGGACGACCACTCCTTTGTTCATCGCCCAAAGTAAGGCGACCGCGCTTAAACTTGCTATACCAACAATGTGAAAGATGGTTTTCACTTGACAAGCTAAAAATAGGTGTTTTCCATCCCATAAAAAAGGTTCCTACAGAAATTATGATAATTACAAGCTTGTCATGTATAGATAGAATAGTTAAGAGGTAAAATAAAATAAACAAATACTTATAAATAGTAAAAAATTCAGATTTAAGAAACACTGAAGTCAACTATCATGCCGATTTACCAATGAAATCAACAGACATGTGAATGGCAAAAAAAACACAAGCTTGTACACGTATTCATTGATTTTAGTAAAGCTTTTGAAACTTTACAGTCCGGAACCCTTTATAACAAGCTCTGTCGGAGGGTCATACAGGGTCCTTTTTAAAATTGCTTAAATATTATCTAGCCGATTAAGTTACAAGCTATGGTCTTAGCAGCTACAGTGGGAGCTACAGAACTTAGAGAATATATTCAACATACAACTAAAATTATTTAAAACATAAACAAACATAGTACCAAAAACTATTAAAAACAAGTAAACTCAAAATAATATAGAATTGTTTGAACATTGCAAAATATTACCAGTACTGCATACAATCAAACTCACAATACTGAAAGACAAATGTATAAATTTAAAAACCTTAAAAACAAGTCTATAGGCATAACAGATAAAGGAAATTGTACACTGATAAATTCTGCTTACTCAAGTACAACAATATGTATGGGATGAGAACTCTCTAATATATATTACCAAGCTTACTAAATATACTCCCTGTTAACTTGGTAAAAACCTATACAAATAACGTAAAAAATATTAAATTACATAGCTTTAAGAAATATTTTTAAGTAGTAAAGAAATTAGCTTTTTGTTATAAGTGTTATGCCGTTATACATAGCCTGAAAACTTAAATAGGAGGGACGATTTTAATGATATTTTTTGTAGGCGTTCAAGTAGATCCCTACAAGGTTTGAATTCATAAATGGATCCGGTAAGTGGCGCTGCAGTTGGTGTGTCACTGATCTCCTCCTAGACGGCAAAGATTGAATGTAGGACAATGATTTCAACATTCGTTGCATTGAATGCGAACTGTCTGTCTGTTACCTCTTTACGCTTAAACCGCTGTACCAATTTAGATGAAATTTGCCATCTAATTGGTAATGGCTAGTTGAAAAGGTAAAACGTGTCAGTTTTTTTTCTATTACTAAGCAGTTGCCGATAAAATCCTACACCGATAACGGAATTTAGAGCGGGTGGAACCGCGGGCGAATTTGGCATGGAAATAGTTGTAGTCCCGGGGAAGGACATAGGCTACTTGAAAACGTCAAATGTGAGTCGATTTTTTTTCTATGTTATTTTATTAATATTTTTTTTATTAAAATTAAAATCAAATAACGATAACCAAATTTAGGGCGGATGAAACCGCAGGCATAAGCTAGTTAACTAATAAATTAAAACATTATTTTTCGTTGTATTTCAATTAAAAACAAATAAAATAAATATGTGACCTATTATTCCATTCAGGATGTAGGTGCTTGTTATGTTTTGTTTTATGAAGAAGTTAGAGAACTTTGGCTTTGGTTGGATAGTTTTCATGGCTATTGTTTCTAGTTCTAATTTATTGCAAACATATTTTAGCTGCCAGCGCTTAATTGCAAAATTCTTAAGTATTTTCATTGTATTGGAATTTACTATTTGTAGAAAATCACTTTTAAAAATTTTATATAACGTCTTAGATGTATTACAAATCATTGGATATCACGTTAATAAAAAAACTACCACGTCACTTTATCCCTGAAGAGGTGGCTAGAGATGTTACGAACATACGTCCGTTTCACCAAAGGTAAGCAACACAAACATAAATAGGTGGTGCGCCTGTCGCCGTGCCGGGCATAAACCAAAGTCCAACTTGACAATTAACGAATTGCCCCTTACCGGTATATTATTGATAAAAAAATGTTTTTAATATATATGTTACTGCTACCAGAAAAATTTCGACCACATAAGTCATATTAATGATTAATTATCTAACATATATTTGATACTTAATATAATGGTACTTATAAAATTTTATAAAAACTTTATAAAATAATCAAATATGACATTTTACAAGTACCAAATGTATGGTACATATTTATGTTTATGTGAAATAAATTGTGATAGATGTGATAGACATAGTAATAATTCTTATTTAAAAATATTTTAGTCGTGCAGATGTTTTTCTCTATATAGCCCGTTTATTGTGGAAAGTTATAGGTTAACTAACATCACGCCATGACCCCTAGGAGAGGAGCAACATTTGGTACTTGTGAAACGTCATCTTGCAACGAGAAAGATATTTCGAAATTAGTCCAGGTCGATAGCTATGTAGATAAAGAACATAACATATAACATTGTTATACATATATTGCGGTACCCCTTATTAAATTTAAAAAATAATAATATTGATAGATACCGCTTGTTTACTAAACCATGTTTCAAAAATAGTTTGAAACGATATCCAGAACTACTTCTTATGGTAACCACTTTTTATCGGACGCGTCGTATATTTGTTAAACACCTTTGTGTAAAACAAATCATGGGTTTTGATGTATAAAAAGTAGATTTTTTGGCCATGAATTTTGTTTTTTAAATTGATTTTGAATTATCTATGGTAAACTCCCATGCTGGAACTTTCTGATTAGTAAGCGTGAAGAAAGCCTTATATTTTAAATTAATAGAGTAATTATTAAATAAGTACTTAAAAAGATGATTGCTAGAATACGCCAAATTTCTGAAAAGAAACTAAAACTAAATTCTTATGATACTCAATTGGCTGATTCTCAGAAAATTAAGCCTAATAAGGCTTTGACGTTGTTTTTAGAAAGCTCTTTAATTCAACTTAATGTTTAATCAACTTTTATTTTGATCAAAATATTCATGTCTTGGCATTCAGCTTCGTAAATTAATCGGCGAATAGTAACATTCGAACAAGGAAGGTCCATAGAGATTATTTGTATTTGTAAAATTAAACAGTACAGTATAACAAAATTTTATTTATTCCTGAAATAATTTAGTTTATATAGAATATAACAATTTTCTCCACCAACTTCAGACCCTCCAAAACCGTTTTCTCAGAGCGGCCTCTGGGGCCTCTTGGTACGTTCGCAATGCGGACCTACATAGAGAATTCGAACTCTCCACGATTCCCCAATACTTCAAAGACTTGGTAGTCCGCTTTTTCGAGCGTACGCAAAATCACCCGAATCGATTAATTGTGCAATCCACAACGTATCATCCCCCCGATCGACCCGGTCACGGTCGTAAAACTATAGTTAGTCGGCCTCGGCACGTACTAACGGCCCCAGATGACGATCTCGCTGTCCGGATAGCGAGATTAGTCTCTACGACCTCCCCGAATAGGGCCTCCCTCCAAACACGACGCCGACGTCCCCGGGTTCGTCGGCGCCCACAAGGATACACTAGGTATCAAAGAGTGCCGGGGCGCTTCCCGCCCCCACTCAATCGCAACCGTACCCGCGTAACGGGGAACTCCCCTCCTGGCGGTGACTCACATTCGGGTTCGAGACTCACGCCGGTCGAAGGGACGCCCCCGAGAGCGACAACCCAAGCCGAGGCTTCCCCCGCGGGGAGCCCTTGAGCGTTGGGCGCTATATGGGCTGAGGCTCCTTCAGAGTTAAAATTTTATAATTGTTGCGACAAAGATACATATCGGTGAGTACCTACCTATATTAAATCGCCACAAACATAATGTGTGTAAAATAAAGTCTCCCGATCTATCCGTTTATTGTATGTTTGTATTCCTACCATATTAGGTACTTCTATTATACAAATTTATTTCCGAAAAACGTTTAGCCAAATAAAATATAATATTACTACGTAGTTAAGAGATACTATACCCACCTGATAAATGATTATTTTGTGTTTCTATGTGTTCTTTGTTTTCAAATTTCAAAATTTGAAGTAAATCCATCCAGTACTTTTTGAGTTTATCCCGGACATACATACACACCAACAGACAAAAATTCTAAAAACTATATTTTTGGCTTCGGTATCGGTTTTAGATCACACCCCAAGTATTCTTTTAAAAAAATATTCAATGTATAGTTTTGACTTTCCTACCATTTTATTATATGTAAAGATTGTAAAGCAAAGCGCGCGTGCATAGAACTCACGGGTGGTAATGAAGCGCCTATTCTTTCAAGTATTTATAAAAGCTGTCTGTTAAAAATATGAACTAAGCGCACTCTACAGGCGAGCAATTACAAGTTTTCTCTAGACATCTACCGTTGGCGTTGTTTTCTCTACTTCTATTTTTTTCATTTCAATTGTGTTTTGGTGAGTTTTATTTATTAGTCTTTTATTTTTTATTTATTTACTCGCAAATGTGATAAAAACATTGTGTATAACACGGGCGGTACGGAAATTACAAACTCGAGTCATTAAAGACTTTAGCCTTGGGCTTCTAAATCGCTTCTCGTTAGTAATTTGCTCGTTACCACCCTTAACACATATTTTAATTTCTAAGTCTGAGGAGTGAGTTTGCAGCAGGGAATTCGTCCTCACACCTGAGAACCTAAATGGTCACGCTCAGTGCGGTTTCAGAGGAACTTCCTCCCGCAAACGCTTAGGTTGAAAAATGAGTTCCCTGTCCTAATCAATACAAAAAATATATATTATGACTATTAATATTATTTTTTACGAGTAATAACTAACTTTTTCTTACAACTTTTTCTACTAGTTTGTAAATCGTACTACATAATAAAATAATCCATGTTGTACTAAACGCGTTTGGAAATTTATAAAATATTGATAACGCAGTAAAAATTAAGAAAAAAAAACCAGTAGCTAGTACCTTCTTTTCTAACATGAAAATACAATAGCACAAAATTTTTAGACACACGAGGATAAGATAAAATGCTAATATTTTCTAGAACGTTACCTGAAAAGTTTCTTATTTTACAGACGAAAGCGACAAAGTATTCTGAATACTGCGAGGTACACTTGTCGGTGCTTACATTCGATGCCATGAATTTCAATGCTTTCAAAAGAGTTAAGTAAGTAAAACTTGAACTTATATTTTGTTACATAAGTTAACTTTATCAGTTATTACCTGAAGGAAATCGCATTCTCGGAAATATCAAATTCATTTATACATAGTTTTTTTTCTTTGGAACAAAATATCTCCGTCAATTTTTATAGAAATCCCGTCAGCTGTTGCTAGTGAACTAGGTATTGGCAGGGCAAAAACTGAATAAATCTAGGTAGGTATTAGTACAACCTATGTGTTAATGGAATAATAACGCAAAAATATAATTGGACTTAAAACGAGCTAATCTAAAAGAGATTAGTGCGTTCAAATACAAAAACTTTCTAGCTTTAGGTAAATATTATGTTCTAACTTTTGCCCGCAGCTCCACCCGCGCTAAGTTCAAATATTGGCGTAGAATTCTTACGGCAAATTATTAATTATAGCGCATACTACCTAAAAATACACAATACCATACTAATACAGACGCCGAATCCTAGATAAATAAAAAAACCGCCGTACCTCAGGTTACTTTTAGGGCTATTTCGTTTGGTCTCCGAAGATGTAAGAAGCCGCTATTAGAGGTGGATAGCAATCGACTCCTTGCTGTCTTGGGTACAAATGGGTAAATCAATAGATGCAGACTATCGAAGCTGGCTAAATTATCTATAGAAACTGCACTTTAGCACTAGGCAATCTCACACCTGTACTTCTGACTATCGATAAGTTCTAGGTATACATTTTTTGTTTCAAAATATGTAATAACTTGGACTAGTTACAAAATATCTAAGCAATCTATTTGCAAGGATTCCGTTCCATTGTGGAGTAAACGCGTGGAGAACTTGTGTCTTAAATCGAGACCACTTTGTCCAAGGTCGCTGACTGGGGACGGAAAAACTTGGTCAAAATTAACCCTACAAAGACTCATGTTCACCGCTATGAAAACCTCATTCACTGTGGTCTCACAATTCCAGGATACTCCCTTTTTCATCCCAAGAGCATTGGGATCCTTGGTGTTGATATCTCCAGCAATGTTCAGTTCCGAGATCATTTGCAAGACCAGGTGAAGCTGGCGTCCAAAAAACTTGGTGTTCAACAGAGCAAAGCAGTACTTCACGTCGGGGCAGAGGTTGCTGCTTTACAAGTCGCAAGTTCTCAATCTTTATAATATTTTACACAGTATTTACAAATTATGTTCTTAATTGAATGATCGTAAGATTACATTTCAAACATAATTAAATAAAACAGATCAAAACATTGCAAAACTGTTAGTAAATATCTATAGCTTACTTCTACAAATTCTTGCATGTACGTTGGTATGCTATAACAGGACAGGTTAAAGCAGTAGTGCCCTGTTACTGAATGCACCGGCTAGGTGCTCAGAAGGAGGAGAAAAGATAGAGGGAGTTCAAAGGCGAGTAAAGAAACACTTTTCAAGGGAAAGGCAGGTTATATTAGTATACTCTTTCATTATATAGTAACAGCTTTTAATGCACAATATCCTAATCACATAGGGTGATTCTTAACACTTAAATATCTAGATCACAGCTACCTAATTCACAATCATATAGGACTACCTAAATAAATAGAAAGATAGCCAAACGCAAGCCTGCCTACACAGATTTTAAGTGTAGTTTTTAAAGCTTTTATTGGGGAACTAGTACACTCAGATCTCTTCGGCCTAGAGCCCGATTCGATGTCTTGCTCGCTGTAGGCACCCCTCAGGTCAGCACTGCCGTAGAAAGAAGACGCGAATGGGACTGATGTTACGTGGCCTAACAGCGCGTAGTGAGTAGTGAATATGCCGCCCGTGGCAGGCACAAGGTAAGGCCGCACGTGGCTAGCACAGTGCAAGACCGCACGTGAACGTAGCTCGCCAGTAGCTTCGGCGTAGAGCAGGTTGCCCCGTAACCTTCGTGTGTAGCGGTGTTCAAGATAGCACCCTTCTGCACAGGCCGAAGGTTTGAAGTCAAGGAGACTCCGGGCAGGCCGAGGATTTGGAGTTTAGTAGACTCCGTCCTTCCCCAGTAAAAGAACAGCAAAGCAGCTGTCGTGCGCCGTCGTCAGACAACAAACGTGCACCCGCATACAAAGACTTCTTCTCACGGTTTAGGCGTAGAGCCGTAGTGAAGCATTATATATACGTAGTATATATATACTAAGAACCGTACTGTCAAGGAGAAAGATAAATGGATTAGCGACTTACCAATAACTCACAAAACACAGAACGAGAAAAAATAAATATATAAAATTACCGAGGACGGTTTTCTTTTATAGAAGAGAAGTGGATATGCAATTAATTTGCAGTTTAGAAGAAGATCGCACAGTTTACTATCCGTAAAAATAATTAGCAGTAGAATTTTTACAACCACGTCAAGCAGAACGTAAAGAAATCTGTTTTTGACTTACCGATGTCAAACATCTAGAGATTCTTTGATCTCTAAATTTAAATTACCACAGTGGTAATGGACCTAAGAGCGAATGCCCAGAAACTTCTATCGTTTCCTACATCATCCGGTCCTTTACCGGAGACGGACCACCGGAAACGGTCGTTCCGTTACAAAGCAAGACCATGACTTAAGATATTTTTTTTTGTCTTCACTCATAGTAGTTGTTTCAGCGGTTTACTGATTTAAAAAATGTTGTGCAATATTAAATGAATTTAACTTGATTCAATGCATACTCGTTACGATAAAATATCTAAGCTTTCTTTAAATTATCATATACGTGCAAATTATATTTTGTTAAAATACATTAGAATTTATAACTTAATCAGGATCAAATATACTGAGCCGCGCTACGGTTGCACAACATTGCGACATTGTAGATACATACCTAATTATAATTATATTATATTATATTTATAACTTGTCTGTTTATATATATAAACTCATAAGTAGTTTGCCTATAATGGCCATGTTAGACGATCGCCACCAGCAGCAGCACCAGCCTTTTAACCCCAACCCTTAACCCGCAAAGAAAAGATATTTTACCTTGTTGGCCCTAATAATTGACAGTTAAGTATGTAACTATAGCACGGACGCGAAGCACAAAGAATTTCGTACATTGGCCTTTTACTGTTAAGCCCGTGTCAGTTGTCAAAATAGTAGTAATTTCTGATGACAGCGGTCGGTCATCGCATCTGTGCGAGTGCGACGGCAAATAATTATGCGCCTGCAACAGAGACAAATAGTGACCGGTCATTGAACGAATTTCTTCCTGCTTCGCGTCCGTGCAGTTGTAACATACCTATTTATGATTTAAAATTATGTTTTATAATAGGGTCTGCCATCCTTAATATTAAGGAGTTCTTAAAAGTTCTCAGTCTAAAATAAAAAAAATGCTTAAAAAGAAAAAAAAAAAGTTATTAATTAATATTTTAATGAACACCTTTTCTTTGATAAAGTTAATCTCTTCAATAGCAAAAAGTGAAAGTATTTAAACAGTTCGTAAAATCTGTCACACACAAAAGTAACTTTGAAACTTAGTTTCAATACTTAAATTTTGTAAGAAATTCAATTTACTTGAGCGCTAGTAATAAAGATTAATTTTATTTAAAAAGTGATAGGATTGAACTTAATTTAAAGGAAAGTGGTTTAAATTCATTACGAAAATGTCTTTGACAAGATCTCGAAGTTAATAAGAGTTTTTGCCTTTCTACATTCAAAGAAATACACTTGATAGATAGGCACATAATATATTTTCTCAATTGTATATAATATATTCATTTCATCACACAAGTCTAGTTAAGTTACACTAAGCAAGTTAAAACAAAGCTTGTAGCTAATTTTTAACTTTATTTTTTAATCTTAATCTATACTTCTATATTATAAAAAAGAACAGTTTATAAGTTTGGATGAAGGAGGTAATCTCCGAAATCACTCATCCAATTTCAAATTCCTTTCTCCGATATTTAGAATGGACTTTCAGAATGTAAATAAGCTATATTTTTTTGAATACCTTTCATAATATTTTAAACATCCATATTAGTATGTCAACTCAAAAGAAAAATACACTTTTTCTGAACGTTGCAACGAGAGGCTATTTGTCACAATGTTTTTTATCACATTTGCAATTAAATAAATAAGAATATAAGGTTAATAAATAAATAAATAAACTCACCAAATCACAATTGAAATGGCGGATATAGAAGTAGAAAAAACAATGCTACCACCAGATGGAGCTAGATATCCAGAGAATTTATGAATTAAAAAGTTATGGCTGATGTTAAAACTTGTAATTGCTCGCTTGTAGTGTGCTCATTATTCATATTTTGAACATACAGCTTTTATACATACTTGACAGAATAGTCGTGTCATTATCGTCCGTGAGTTATATGCGCTTGGATTTGAGAAAAGTAGAATTTACAAAAAAAAATCCCATGGGAGTAATTAAGGTATTAGCACCAGCTTTGCCTGTACGTAGTGACACTATTGACGTGTAAGTGTAATTAAAAGATATATTGAATCCTTTTGTTCTGATCGAGACTTCCCAGGGTTTTTTTTCTGCGGGACACTGTTTAACGTCGTAACGGTACAATTTAACTTGATTTTTGCCACAGAGATCGCTGTTGCGACCGAGAAAATAAAGAAAACTTTTATCCCGTTCGAGATTTCCAACAGGAATAGGTTTTTTTATGGCTTTCGTCTATTATTTAATGCATTTGAAAAACTTTTTAATTTGGTTCTTGTAATAATTCAACCTACTGTACTAAAATGAAAATTAAACAGTTCTACTTACTTGTCTTACTTATTCTAGCAATGTTCCGTGTTAGGAGGATATCCTCCAAAGTTGCATATTTTATTGTTTATTCACAAAATTATGGCCTGGTTAAACTGTGCGAGTGAAGGAATGTGTTGGCCGTGCGAGTTACTGCAGTGTAAGACCACATTGTGCAAGTAATTTTCATGTGTGCGTCAGTCAGTAACTGTCACATCAGTTGCCAAAACATGTTTTGTTTTTACTCGCCACTTGCCTGTTTTGACTCAGACGTTAACTTGCACTGTTTGCAAAGTATTTTTGTAGCCGCTATTATTGTTATAAAAAAAAGCTATAATCTCGTGTATGTTTTGCGATGTCATTGCACGACAGATTTCCACACAATGAAATTCACACTCTTATGTAGTCTCTCGAGCATTATCTAGATATGTTCTTACCGATGACACAGATATGGTAGTTACTCTTATTGTGTGACTGGTTGAGCCTAGTCGAGTTACTTTCATGTCAGTACATAGTAGAGTAGCTGTTAACTGCCAAGTTAGAAACTTGCACTGTTTGACCATACCTTAAGGAATAGTACTGTTTAGTTAGTTTTCTTACCGTAAGCACATTTACATTCCGATAAAAGTATACGTGGAGTGTCGGAGACGTTTGCAAAGACAACTCTGTCTTTTATTCCAATACTTACCATTCAAGTGCAACGAAATTTACTTATTTATTGCCGCTTGATAATTCAAAAAGAAAACAAAGTATTGTTGACTTTGTCGACTTCGAGTGCAGTGCTTCGATAACGAGCCAATCACGCGCGTCGGGACTCGCAGCCAATATTGTGTCTTTAACTTCATAAATGTAACGAGAAACATGGGTGAAATAAATAAAATTTCTGTACCAACATTCTAGAACATGAAAATGTAATATTTGTTAAAAAACGAAACAGAAAAACGTTTGATTTAATGATTTAAAAAATATTAACAAATTAAATTACATTTGTTGTGCTCTCATTATATGCTTTGTATTTTCAATGAAATTCTACGGTTTATTTAACGCATGGTAATATTTTCGTGTGCGTACGTAATTATGAATGGTTTAAAAAACACTATATTTATGTCTGTGGTTTTCCATATTCTTTTTTATTATTTGTAAACTAGAAACCTGTATTACTTTTGACCTATAAAATTTAATTTAATAAAAACATTTTTTATAGAAAACTGGCACACTGCAGACTTTGATATTTCCGTGACTCAGTGGGTAAATCAAGGGGTGTAGGTTTGATTCCCACACAAGACAAACATTTATTATTTGTGTTCGTCTAGAGACTGTGTGTTTTCTTTGTATTGTACATTGCATCTTATAATTAGTATTATAGTGTTCTTTAGATTAAGTGATTTGTTTGGTGTAGAATAATAATATATAATTTATATAAGTATATATATTTAAAATAATTATTATATCTGTGCGTTCTCTATGTCAATGTTGTGTGTGTAATGTATATTTGGGTCTTATGCTTGTATGTTATCTTGCATTATTATATTTCCTTCTAAAATTTTATTTATTATCATTGATGAATGTATAGTTGCTTGTTTTTGTAATATACCAATATCTAAGTTTGAATTCAGTTTTTCACAATATCGATTAATAATTTTTGCGAGTACTCCTGTTGCACCTACTACAATTGGTATAATAGTGGTATTTGTGTTCCATAATCGGTTTATTTCATTTTTTGAAAGCTGGTATTTGTAAAGTTTGTCTAATTCCTTTGGTCCAATATTATAATTAGAGGGTATGGTAACATCTATTAAAAAGGTTTCATTTTTTGTTTTATCTATGTAAATCAAGTCCAGTCTATTATGTTTAATTGTGATATCTGTCTGAACAGGCAATTCCCAAATTATCTTTGCAGTCTCATTTTCTTTAGTTTGTGGTTGTGTGTTTCCTTCCACCATTATTTCGTTATTTCCATTTTATATTTTCTAGCAAGAGTCCAGTAAATGTATTTGACTAAATTGTTGTGTCTTTGTAAATAATGTGTTGGTGCCAGTTTTTCGCATCCTGAGAGTAAATGTTGCACTATCTCGTCCTTGGTTATACATAATCGACATTTACCGTCAACATTTCTTTTTAAAATGTCTCTTTCGTGTTGTTTTGTGACCACTGCCTGGTCCTGCTTTGCAAATATAGCAGCTTCTAAAATAGGTGATATATTTTGTTTTTTTAACAATTAGAAACTCAGTTTTTTATCCACGTTTGGTTTATCTATTACAGATAATGGAAATTGTCCATGCATATTTTTATTTCTCCATTTCGCATTCTCAGTTTGGATTACAGCACATTTAATTTCTTTATTAGTTGGTGTATTTACAAGTTGTAATTCTCACATATAGTGTTTTGATTCTTTTATTATTGAATATTTTTCTTTGTTTGTATCATGTTATTTTATTGCTTTTATTAAATAATCATTAGCTGTATAAATATGTTGTTGGTATTTAATTATTTGTGTTTTATACATATACTCAATATTTATCAATCCTCGGCCCCCCTCTATCACTGGCAAAAATTAACGTTCTGTTTCAGCTTTTTAGTGATGGTTTCTATTTATTGCAAGTAATTTTCTTGTTTTAATGTCAATCTTTTTCAAATTATTATTTTTGTAATTAACAATCCCCATTGAATATAACAAAACAGGCACTGCGTAAGTATTAATACTTTTTATTAGATTTCGAGCGTTCAAATGTGTATTGTTAAGTTTCTTGATTCTTTTTAAATATTCTTTAGTTATTTGCTCTCTTAGCGAAATATGGTAAATTTTCCCTGATACATTTATTCCTAGATATTTGTATTCCTGGTGTATGTTAAGATGTCTAAATTCTTATCCATTTAATAGTATATGTCCTTCTCCTTCCATTTCATTTCTTCGGCCTGCTGATAAGTGTAGTATATGACATTTATCTAAGCCAAATCTCATTCCTATGTCGTTCGTAAATATTTCCGTACTATCTTATAAGACTTTTAAATTATCTTTATTGTTTGTGTATAATTTTAGGTCGTCCATTTACATCAAATGATTTATTTGGCTGTTATTTTTAAGTTTATATCATTTAGATAATTGTTCGTCATCATTACCTCATCTGCAATTGCACCGTCAAAACCCTCGGTTTCCCCAAAGAGATCTCCGAAACGTAGCCAGTTCACTGAAGCGAGTAGGTCTACATCAGGCCTTGTTAAGACGCGATAGAACCTCTAGTGCAGCTGCTTGTTCTTCCATACATCCCTGCGTTCCTCGGTGCTCAGTACCGCGGGTTTGTGCCATTTCTCATTCGCCAAGGAGAGCGGTGTCAGGCCCCTGTCAACTGTCACAACATCGCAATGTATCCCGCACTCGTTGTTAAGGAAATAATCCCTAAGATTGCACACCTCTCACCTTTGAGTCCATCTCAGTATGCCAAAGGAGTATATCAGCAGTGGCATTACCCAACCGTTGAAGGCACGCACCTTATTGGCGCCCGACAAATTATTTTTGTATCCGTTGTCTGGTAGCACAAGGTTTGCTTAGTTTGGGACCAGACGGCGTTGTGTGTAATGTCCAAAAATATTTATTATTTTTAATTTATTTATAATTCTTAAAACATATCTTTTAAATGTCAAAAATAAGTGAGAAAACCGTTTGTTTGAGCTTTAAACATGCTTTTACAACTATGCGTAGAGTAAATATCTGTTTGAACCTTGAATATCTGGCGTTGTGTGTTTACTGTATACATAGTGGATGCAAATTAAACCACAGCAACGTAGCGTTGTCAAGAAGGAGATCTTACACATAAAAACAAAATCAGTTAGTTGGTTCATTTGGGTGTATGTTTTTTGCATTGAGCGTCAATATTAGGTCCATTATACGTAGGTAGGTAATAATCCAACGTATTAGTAGCGACGTAAAATTAAACTGACTTATACAGAATATATATTAGTTTAAATTAATACCTAGATATTTACTATTACTATAACCTACTTCATTTAAGAGGTTTATAGGGAGCTATATCCAAACTACTATAATCCATACTAATATTTTAAATGCGATAGTAACTCTGTCTGTTACCTCTTCACGCTTTAACCGCTGAATCGATTTAGATGAAATTTGGCGTGGTGATAATTTAAGATCTAGGAAAGGCATTGGCTACTTGAAAACTTTAAGTGTGAGTCATTTTTTTTTCTATTATTGAGGAGTTGCCGCTGAAATACTACACCGATAACCGAATTTAGGGCGGGTGGAACTGCGGACAAAAGCTAATATATAATAAATTGCAGTGTATTTATTAATATATAATTTTATGAATTACTCCTAATATGTTATATATAATCATAAAGAGAAAAGAACAAGAAAAAACAAACAATGTTAACAAGGCAGTTTTATCCTCAGTGCTCACGTTTACTCACATATGGAAATGTGAACGAAATAAGAAAACCAGCCGAAAATAGCTGGAACGCCTTACGCGGATGTATTTTATTGGTACATTATTTAGATTCAATGAACAGATAACAGTTATTTTTTTCCATACAGTAGTTAGGTTCTGCTTCTGTTAAGGTTTATCTAATAATATAGATAAAAGTGCGCGTATCTGTTTTTTTTACCACTAAGAACCCCAAGCTGTAGTTATTTGAGAAAAACTTGGCATGCCTGCCCGCTCATTCCACAGCCTAAATGTTCGTGGGAGGAAGTTTTCCTAAAACTGCAGCTTATTAGGCATCACAGTTCTTATGCACTGATATTTTAGTTCAGTCAGGATTGAGTCAACTTAGAAAAACCAATGCACTTAATCCTATATTGCCATTACTGATCGAAAGCGATCTGTGAAGTTAAACAACGTCGGGCACGGTCAGTTCTTGGATGGGTGACAGCCTTGTGGCGAAAGATCTAAAGCGTTTTCTTGCTTTATACGACAGTCATTAAACTAACCAGGTCAACTGTACTGGCATTTGCTGGCCCAATAACTTGAAAACGTCTACCGATTCGCAATAGGGCAGCGTAGTATCTATGAACTGAGCCTCCTTTCACCAAGAAGCCTGTGACCTTGCAGTACAAAGTACAACTGAAATTTAAAACTGAGCGTTACGACACGGAAGTGATTTCAGCCAAGCACAATAGTGTATGTGTGTGTGTCTGTAGTGTGCCCATTTACAAACACAGCCATATTTTAGTTTCGGTTGTATAATTGATTGGAATTTGGAATGATGAAACTTTTGTGTAACGGTAAATCCAACACGTGTATAACGACATCACATGACTGCCGAAGTGTCCTTTAAGACGCAGAACCTGAAGCCCATCTGCATGATATGGATTCTATAAACATTAAAAGTCTAAGTATATAGGTATAGTGAATTATAAAACTACAATGATAGACATATACAATTTTATTTTAATCATTCGATTCCTCTAAAACACAGATTATGTATTAATATAAATAATAGTTTTCAGCCCGTTTAAGCTTCAGAGATAAGGTTTTCAATTTGGGATCCATTCTGGATGTACGTTGCTTCGAAGACAATGATGATTTAACTTTGACATTGCTGAAATAATAATTTGATAACGTTTTATTACCTACTGAGTCACTGATAAATCAACGCACAGTGCAAACGGTTTCTTGGAAGAATTTCATAAGCGCGTTGTTTACTTGAAGCAAATTTTCGAGTCACATTTTACAGCGAACGTTTCTTTTACATTCAATTAAATTATATTATCGACTGCAAATTTTTATAAGAAGATGATTTTTTTAGAAGCGTTTATTTTATATGTTTAAAATAGTTATCTGTGTGATACAAGCACTTTGAAAGGTTTTTGTGAAATTCAACTCCTAAGGGGGTAAAATGTGGATGTAGCTTATTGTATGAAAATTAGTATTTGGCTTTTAGGTTGAAATTAAGTTGAACGTAAGATCGTCTCCTAGATAGAGGGCAAAAATAAGGCTGAAAATTTGTATCAGAATTCCGATATTTTTGTAGGGAAAAACATAAACAGTTTGTTTTTCTATGACTCTTGTAAGTGAAGTCAATATTTTAATGAATGAATGAATGAATTAATTAATTAATTAATGAATTATTGAAATTTCTTTATTGCACAATTTAATTTTACTTGGTAGATGACATTATAAACCTGAGAATCTTACATTTGTAGCACTTTGGACATTCACAGTAACATGTACATAAATAACTAACATATTTAAAATAAAATTAATTACAAAATAAATTGTCGTAGTTAAAGTTAAAATCTACTTTAAAATTAAATTTATTTTCAGTAATGCCAATGAAATAATTCCACGGCGACTTGAAGCTCCACAACGAATACTAATTTGAATATCTGAAACGAATTCACGACGCAATTACCTTCAATCTGCCTTCAAATCTTGAGGGAGGGCGTCGATCTGTCATTTGGTTTGGCTGCTTTTTATTAAACTAATTATTTTAAATTTGCAAAGATTGGGGAAAAAGAAACATTTACAATATGAATTTGAGCTTGTATAAATGTATGTTTAAATCTTTGACACCGCATCATGCTGTGGATAGAAAATTATTATTTTGCTTTTAATCTCAATCACTGCAGACTTTGCCATAAATGATTAGAATAGTGCTGCCATCTTTGGACCTGTACACCCGGATACCAGCTGACCCTTTTGACTATTTGGGAACATGGGTTCCCTGACTCCGTTGAGGTTTCGTGACAGTAGGTAAATAAAACGTATTGTCCAAGTTGACTCCATTTATTGTACGGAATGCCACACAGCTTTAGGTATCGCTAACGGCCTGAAGTGGAAACGTTAGGTCGGGTCTGAATCGTACTATTAGAGCGGGCGCGGTTGCGAGATGCTGGACACAACGCGAAATTGGTATCGTGTGGGAATTACAGGTAACTGACCCGGTAACTGGTGATGACTGGAGAATAGCGATAACTGTAGATGACTGGCGGTAACTAACGGTAACTAACTTGATCCCTTAGTTTCCACTTCTTAAGTAACTGCGTAAGAAGGCGGTGCTGTAGTCATGGAGACACGTTGCCAGGTTGACTGGCTATTGCTCGAATGTGCGGGAGGAGAGAGAATGACGCGGACTTTTATGACGGCAATTGCGTTAGCTTACGGTGAAGTCCCACGGTCGAAATAACGGGAATTAATTAAAACTTCTTTCTTGATGAACCCTATACTCTAGTCCTTAGAGAAAACCTTGAAAGAGAGCTCATTCCACAACCCAAGCGTTCGCAGGAGGAAGTTTCTCTGAAACTGCACTATATGTGACTATTTCAGTTCTAAAGTATGAGAATAAATTCCCTGCCGATTGCGAGCGGTGCGATGGTAGAAAGTAGCCGTGGGCATCATTTCAAACAATTCCTCAGAACACATCCCATTGTACAAACGGTAAAACACACAGAGTGAGGCAAAGTCTCAAAGACTTCTGCGTCAGCGAACTTTACAGCACTTTCTCTATTATTTTAATTAATAATTTTATAATATTTACACAGAAATCTTCAAGACATTGAATTATTTTGACTTGAAGAAGAAGAAAAAACTTGAAATCGATGGAAACGAAACAAACATCTGTCATTTTAAAAGTCACTGTAGTGGAGTCAGTGTGACTTTGTAAAAACATAATTACTGTACCCGAGCTTAGGGTAATATTTGCACCTTATCAGCCTCACTGTTTGGGCACGGCCCACTTTCGCCGAGGGTGATTTGGGCCATAGTTCACGCGCGGGCCCAGTGCGGATTGTGGATTGTGTATGTCTTGTTTTTTGACATATGCAGGTTTCCTCACAGTGTTTTGTAGACGCTAATGCGGTATATAAAAAGAGTACTTGAATGATGTGTTTCAACATACTTACTTACAACATTTTTTTACTTATTTATTAAATAAAACAGTTAAATTACATTTACAAATTTATTGCCTTCTGTTAAAACCTCGCAGGGCTGATCTGCCTCAACGAAGGACTGTGAGAATTGTCGACGATCCCAAACTCACTTGCCGTATCGAGCCCTTAAGTCTGAGGAGACTTTTCCTTCCTGTTTGTATTCTACGGCTTGTATAATGGGATGTGTTTTGAGGAATTGCTAGAAATGATGCCCACAGCTACTTTATACCATCGCACCGCGTATTTATTACTTTGGGAAAAATTATCCGAAATTTTGGTAACCCACAACCCACTCAGAAAGGTCAAAAAGGTCAAAAAAATTGGCTTCAACTATTTGTTTGTCGTACACTCTCTAGTGACATCCAAATATAAGCTTCTTGGTGTTATTTACGGTGCAATCTGTCAAGTAAATTCAAAAGTGTTTCTCAGCGCAAAGTTTTTTGATATTAATTTAATATAACTTTATTCGAGGTCCCACATATTATAATAATAGTAGAGCAGTGACAAACGTATGTTTCGACAATTTATCACCTATTGCCGCCAACTTCTAGTACTACGAGTACATCCAGCCCATCGAAGCCAAAAATATTCAGCTCATCATCGTATTATATTTTCTTCAACCCCAACGTCTGGGTGTCCTTAGACACGATACATAAATCTATATATATAATAGGCAATGTCTTGACTGACTCAGCATCATCACCAAACCGCTGAGGATATATTTGAAATTTGGGGAAAGCGTTCGTTATATATGGAATATGGAATACGTCGTTTAAGAACGGATTTTGCAAAATTCAACTTGTTAGGGGGTAAAATAGGGGATAGACATTTTTGTGAAAATCCGTCATTTTTGGAGTAAAATCAATAAAAATTGACCTATGAATTTAAGATTTAACCTATGAACTAAAAATATATTTTACAGTTTTTGAAAAATCATCACACAGGGAGTAAAAAGGGGATAAAACTTTGCATGGGAATACGGTTATTTTTTTAAATTAAGTCATGAAAATTAGTATATACATATTGGCTAGCAAATAAAGAATGACGTGTTTCAGCAGATAAATTCAACCTCAAAGTGGGTAAAAATACGTAGCAAAATTTGTATTGGGAATTATTAGCAAATAACTTGAAACTAGGTATGAATGCTCTTCAGTGCAGTTGAAGGTACACACATTTCAGCGTTTTTTAAAATTCAATCCCTAAGGGAGAGACGGCGTGGCAAAGATGTATGAGAAATATTTATTTTTAATATGAAATTACTAATAACTTTGTAAAAATATTCTTTATCACAGTTAATGACGCAAGTATTTCAGTGTTTTCCAAAAAGCAAGCCCAAAAGGAGATCAAGGAGTTGGTAGAGTTTTTATGGGAATAATATTTTCAATGTCAAAACGACGTTATCCATAATCGCCCAGCCCAAAACGCTAAACGTATACAAATTTGAAATTTTAACAAAGTCGTGGTTTTATATAGGAGGCGTCGCTTAAGAAAGATTTTGAACAAATTCAACCATTCAGTAGATGTAGAACCACTTGGTTAGAAGTTTTTATAAAAAAACGTCATTTTGAAAACTAAGAAAGACAACCTATAATGTTTTTTAAAAATAATCCGCGAGGTGGTAAATAAAGAATAAATAATTGTATAGGAATTCAGTTGGTTTTGAAAATCAAACCATGAAAATTGGTCAATTTCAAAATTTAAGTTGAAAATAGAAAATGACGTGTTGCCGTTGTTTTACTTTTTAATTATCTAATTAAATTCATAATTAAATAATCTAAATTAATAATTGAAGAAGATGTTGACTTTATAACTGAACAAGCTTTTGCCCGCGGTTTCACCCGCCCTTAACTCGGTTATCGGTGTAAGATTTCAACAACAACTCCTCAATTATAGAAAAAAACCGAGTCACCCTTGACGTTTTCAAGTAGCCTATGTCCTTTCCCGGGACTCAAACTATCTCCGTGCCAAATTTGCTCGCGGTTCTACCCGCCTAAAATTCGGTTATCGGTGTAAGATTTCAACAACAACGCCTCAATTATAAAAAAAAACACTGTCTTGCACTTCACGTTTTCAAGTAACCAATTTCCTTCCTCGGACTCAAACTATCTCCATGCCAAATTTCATGTTAATCGTTATTGTTGTTTCAGCGTAAATAGGTAACAGACAGACAGATAGTCAGACAGACAGATAGTCAGACAGACAGATAGTCAGACAGACAGATAGTCAGACAGACAGAGTTACTTTCGCATTCATTATATTAGTATATATATATATATATATATATATATATAATATCAATCCCTAAATCATAAATCGGGGCGAATTAATTCTTTGGTCAAATTTACTCGGAACTCGATATTATTGCTCAGTAACAAAATTGATCTAATATGTGTTTAAGGGGAAAATATGTGTTTATGGTCCAATTTACTTGAAACTTAACATATATGATACATATATAATTTATATAATGATACTCGTACAAATAATACATACAACATATATGATATTCTTTACATTTAATGAACCATATCTTTCGGAGTTTTTAAAAATTCAAACCCAAAGCGGCGAAAAGGGATGGCGAGGTTTATATCTAAAAATGAATTGCTGTTCGTTGGTCTCGCTAAAACTCTGGAACGGCTGGACCGATTTGGATAATTCTTTTTTTGTTGTGTTCGTTATTGTTAAGGCAAGGTTTAAAAATATAAAAGGTCAAGTGCGAGTAGGACTCGCGCACTAAGGGTAAACCGATTTCAATGAAATTTTGGTAAGTTGTTATGCGCACGCCGGGGAAGGTTTTTGAGAAAAAGTCGGACTCGCGCAATAAGGGGAAACCGATTGTAATGAAATTTTGGTAAGTTGTTATGCACATGCCGGGGGAAGGTTTCTGAATTAGTACAACCCTTTCACAATAGGTTAGTGCGGAGAAACAACGTTCGCCGGGTCAGCTAGTGGAAAATAAAATTATACCAGTGAAATTTCCATTAAACTTAGTATTATTGCTCTTTGAAACAATCAATAAAATACATATTTCGGCCTTTTTTAATTATTTTTTTTAAACCACTATGGTGGCAAACAAGCTTACGGTCCGCCTAATAGTGAACGGTCACCGTAGCCACCATAAAAGGAGAAAAACGTTAAAAAAAATTAAGTTTGAACGGAATGAAATACTTGTATTGAAACTTGAGATACTATATATAGATAATATATAATTATTGAAATATAAAATGTGTGTTAAGTGTGTGAAATATTAATAAAATAGTCAAATTTGCAAAAAAATGGTATTTAATACTTGCTAACACCATAAGATTTTATAAAACACGGATTTATAAAAAAAGCTATAATCTCGTGTATGTTTTGCGATGTCATTGCACGACAGATTTCCACACAATGAAATTCACACTCTTATGTAGTCTCTCGAGCATTATCTAGATATGTTCTTACCGATGACACAGATATGGTAGTTACTCTTATTGTGTGACTGGTTGAGCCTAGTTGAGTTACTTTCATGTCAGTACATAGTAGAGTAGCTGTTAACTGCCAAGTTAGCAACTTGCACTGTTTGACCATACCTTAAGGAATAGTACTGTTTAGTTAGTTTTCTTACCGTAAGCACATTTACATTCCGATAAAAGTATACGTGGAGTGTCGGAGACGTTTGCAAAGACAACTCTGTCTTTTATTCCAATACTTACCATTCAAGTGCAACGAAATTTACTTATTTATTGCCGCTTGATAATTCAAAAAGAAAACAAAGTATTGTTGACTTTGTCGACTTCGAGTGCAGTGCTTCGATAACGAGCCAATCACGCGCGTCGGGACTCGCAGCCAATATTGTGTCTTTAACTTCATAAATGTAACGAGAAACATGGGTGAAATAAATAAAATTTCTGTACCAACATTCTAGAACATGAAAATGTAATATTTGTTAAAAAACGAAACAGAAAAACGTTTGATTTAATGATTTAAAAAATATTAACAAATTAAATTACATTTGTTGTGCTCTCATTATATGCTTTGTATTTTCAATGAAATTCTACGGTTTATTTAACGCATGGTAATATTTTCGTGTGCGTACGTAATTATGAATGGTTTAAAAAACACTATATTTATGTCTGTGGTTTTCCATATTCTTTTTTATTATTTGTAAACTAGAAACCTGTATTACTTTTGACCTATAAAATTTAATTTAATAAAAACATTTTTTATAGAAAACTGGCACACTGCAGACTTTGATATTTCCGTGACTCAGTGGGTAAATCAAGGGGTGTAGGTTTGATTCCCACACAAGACAAACATTTATTATTTGTGTTCGTCTAGAGACTGTGTGTTTTCTTTGTATTGTACATTGCATCTTATAATTAGTATTATAGTGTTCTTTAGATTAAGTGATTTGTTTGGTGTAGAATAATAATATATAATTTATATAAGTATATATATTTAAAATAATTATTATATCTGTGCGTTCTCTATGTCAATGTTGTGTGTGTAATGTATATTTGGGTCTTATGCTTGTATGTTATCTTGCATTATTATATTTCCTTCTAAAATTTTATTTATTATCATTGATGAATGTATAGTTGCTTGTTTTTGTAATATACCAATATCTAAGTTTGAATTCAGTTTTTCACAATATCGATTAATAATTTTTGCGAGTACTCCTGTTGCACCTACTACAATTGGTATAATAGTGGTATTTGTGTTCCATAATCGGTTTATTTCATTTTTTGAAAGCTGGTATTTGTAAAGTTTGTCTAATTCCTTTGGTCCAATATTATAATTAGAGGGTATGGTAACATCTATTAAAAAGGTTTCATTTTTTGTTTTATCTATGTAAATCAAGTCCAGTCTATTATGTTTAATTGTGATATCTGTCTGAACAGGCAATTCCCAAATTATCTTTGCAGTCTCATTTTCTTTAGTTTGTGGTTGTGTGTTTCCTTCCACCATTATTTCGTTATTTCCATTTTATATTTTCTAGCAAGAGTCCAGTAAATGTATTTGACTAAATTGTTGTGTCTTTGTAAATAATGTGTTGGTGCCAGTTTTTCGCATCCTGAGAGTAAATGTTGCACTATCTCGTCCTTGGTTATACATAATCGACATTTACCGTCAACATTTCTTTTTAAAATGTCTCTTTCGTGTTGTTTTGTGACCACTGCCTGGTCCTGCTTTGCAAATATAGCAGCTTCTAAAATAGGTGATATATTTTGTTTTTTTAACAATTAGAAACTCAGTTTTTTATCCACGTTTGGTTTATCTATTACAGATAATGGAAATTGTCCATGCATATTTTTATTTCTCCATTTCGCATTCTCAGTTTGGATTACAGCACATTTAATTTCTTTATTAGTTGGTGTATTTACAAGTTGTAATTCTCACATATAGTGTTTTGATTCTTTTATTATTGAATATTTTTCTTTGTTTGTATCATGTTATTTTATTGCTTTTATTAAATAATCATTAGCTGTATAAATATGTTGTTGGTATTTAATTATTTGTGTTTTATACATATACTCAATATTTATCAATCCTCGGCCCCCCTCTATCACTGGCAAAAATTAACGTTCTGTTTCAGCTTTTTAGTGATGGTTTCTATTTATTGCAAGTAATTTTCTTGTTTTAATGTCAATCTTTTTCAAATTATTATTTTTGTAATTAACAATCCCCATTGAATATAACAAAACAGGCACTGCGTAAGTATTAATACTTTTTATTAGATTTCGAGCGTTCAAATGTGTATTGTTAAGTTTCTTGATTCTTTTTAAATATTCTTTAGTTATTTGCTCTCTTAGCGAAATATGGTAAATTTTCCCTGATACATTTATTCCTAGATATTTGTATTCCTGGTGTATGTTAAGATGTCTAAATTCTTATCCATTTAATAGTATATGTCCTTCTCCTTCCATTTCATTTCTTCGGCCTGCTGATAAGTGTAGTATATGACATTTATCTAAGCCAAATCTCATTCCTATGTCGTTCGTAAATATTTCCGTACTATCTTATAAGACTTTTAAATTATCTTTATTGTTTGTGTATAATTTTAGGTCGTCCATTTACATCAAATGATTTATTTGGCTGTTATTTTTAAGTTTATATCATTTAGATAATTGTTCGTCATCATTACCTCATCTGCAATTGCACCGTCAAAACCCTCGGTTTCCCCAAAGAGATCTCCGAAACGTAGCCAGTTCACTGAAGCGAGTAGGTCTACATCAGGCCTTGTTAAGACGCGATAGAACCTCTAGTGCAGCTGCTTGTTCTTCCATACATCCCTGCGTTCCTCGGTGCTCAGTACCGCGGGTTTGTGCCATTTCTCATTCGCCAAGGAGAGCGGTGTCAGGCCCCTGTCAACTGTCACAACATCGCAATGTATCCCGCACTCGTTGTTAAGGAAATAATCCCTAAGATTGCACACCTCTCACCTTTGAGTCCATCTCAGTATGCCAAAGGAGTATATCAGCAGTGGCATTACCCAACCGTTGAAGGCACGCACCTTATTGGCGCCCGACAAATTATTTTTGTATCCGTTGTCTGGTAGCACAAGGTTTGCTTAGTTTGGGACCAGACGGCGTTGTGTGTAATGTCCAAAAATATTTATTATTTTTAATTTATTTATAATTCTTAAAACATATCTTTTAAATGTCAAAAATAAGTGAGAAAACCGTTTGTTTGAGCTTTAAACATGCTTTTACAACTATGCGTAGAGTAAATATCTGTTTGAACCTTGAATATCTGGCGTTGTGTGTTTACTGTATACATAGTGGATGCAAATTAAACCACAGCAACGTAGCGTTGTCAAGAAGGAGATCTTACACATAAAAACAAAATCAGTTAGTTGGTTCATTTGGGTGTATGTTTTTTGCATTGAGCGTCAATATTAGGTCCATTATACGTAGGTAGGTAATAATCCAACGTATTAGTAGCGACGTAAAATTAAACTGACTTATACAGAATATATATTAGTTTAAATTAATACCTAGATATTTACTATTACTATAACCTACTTCATTTAAGAGGTTTATAGGGAGCTATATCCAAACTACTATAATCCATACTAATATTTTAAATGCGATAGTAACTCTGTCTGTTACCTCTTCACGCTTTAACCGCTGAATCGATTTAGATGAAATTTGGCGTGGTGATAATTTAAGATCTAGGAAAGGCATTGGCTACTTGAAAACTTTAAGTGTGAGTCATTTTTTTTTCTATTATTGAGGAGTTGCCGCTGAAATACTACACCGATAACCGAATTTAGGGCGGGTGGAACTGCGGACAAAAGCTAATATATAATAAATTGCAGTGTATTTATTAATATATAATTTTATGAATTACTCCTAATATGTTATATATAATCATAAAGAGAAAAGAACAAGAAAAAACAAACAATGTTAACAAGGCAGTTTTATCCTCAGTGCTCACGTTTACTCACATATGGAAATGTGAACGAAATAAGAAAACCAGCCGAAAATAGCTGGAACGCCTTACGCGGATGTATTTTATTGGTACATTATTTAGATTCAATGAACAGATAACAGTTATTTTTTTCCATACAGTAGTTAGGTTCTGCTTCTGTTAAGGTTTATCTAATAATATAGATAAAAGTGCGCGTATCTGTTTTTTTTACCACTAAGAACCCCAAGCTGTAGTTATTTGAGAAAAACTTGGCATGCCTGCCCGCTCATTCCACAGCCTAAATGTTCGTGGGAGGAAGTTTTCCTAAAACTGCAGCTTATTAGGCATCACAGTTCTTATGCACTGATATTTTAGTTCAGTCAGGATTGAGTCAACTTAGAAAAACCAATGCACTTAATCCTATATTGCCATTACTGATCGAAAGCGATCTGTGAAGTTAAACAACGTCGGGCACGGTCAGTTCTTGGATGGGTGACAGCCTTGTGGCGAAAGATCTAAAGCGTTTTCTTGCTTTATACGACAGTCATTAAACTAACCAGGTCAACTGTACTGGCATTTGCTGGCCCAATAACTTGAAAACGTCTACCGATTCGCAATAGGGCAGCGTAGTATCTATGAACTGAGCCTCCTTTCACCAAGAAGCCTGTGACCTTGCAGTACAAAGTACAACTGAAATTTAAAACTGAGCGTTACGACACGGAAGTGATTTCAGCCAAGCACAATAGTGTATGTGTGTGTGTCTGTAGTGTGCCCATTTACAAACACAGCCATATTTTAGTTTCGGTTGTATAATTGATTGGAATTTGGAATGATGAAACTTTTGTGTAACGGTAAATCCAACACGTGTATAACGACATCACATGACTGCCGAAGTGTCCTTTAAGACGCAGAACCTGAAGCCCATCTGCATGATATGGATTCTATAAACATTAAAAGTCTAAGTATATAGGTATAGTGAATTATAAAACTACAATGATAGACATATACAATTTTATTTTAATCATTCGATTCCTCTAAAACACAGATTATGTATTAATATAAATAATAGTTTTCAGCCCGTTTAAGCTTCAGAGATAAGGTTTTCAATTTGGGATCCATTCTGGATGTACGTTGCTTCGAAGACAATGATGATTTAACTTTGACATTGCTGAAATAATAATTTGATAACGTTTTATTACCTACTGAGTCACTGATAAATCAACGCACAGTGCAAACGGTTTCTTGGAAGAATTTCATAAGCGCGTTGTTTACTTGAAGCAAATTTTCGAGTCACATTTTACAGCGAACGTTTCTTTTACATTCAATTAAATTATATTATCGACTGCAAATTTTTATAAGAAGATGATTTTTTTAGAAGCGTTTATTTTATATGTTTAAAATAGTTATCTGTGTGATACAAGCACTTTGAAAGGTTTTTGTGAAATTCAACTCCTAAGGGGGTAAAATGTGGATGTAGCTTATTGTATGAAAATTAGTATTTGGCTTTTAGGTTGAAATTAAGTTGAACGTAAGATCGTCTCCTAGATAGAGGGCAAAAATAAGGCTGAAAATTTGTATCAGAATTCCGATATTTTTGTAGGGAAAAACATAAACAGTTTGTTTTTCTATGACTCTTGTAAGTGAAGTCAATATTTTAATGAATGAATGAATGAATTAATTAATTAATTAATGAATTATTGAAATTTCTTTATTGCACAATTTAATTTTACTTGGTAGATGACATTATAAACCTGAGAATCTTACATTTGTAGCACTTTGGACATTCACAGTAACATGTACATAAATAACTAACATATTTAAAATAAAATTAATTACAAAATAAATTGTCGTAGTTAAAGTTAAAATCTACTTTAAAATTAAATTTATTTTCAGTAATGCCAATGAAATAATTCCACGGCGACTTGAAGCTCCACAACGAATACTAATTTGAATATCTGAAACGAATTCACGACGCAATTACCTTCAATCTGCCTTCAAATCTTGAGGGAGGGCGTCGATCTGTCATTTGGTTTGGCTGCTTTTTATTAAACTAATTATTTTAAATTTGCAAAGATTGGGGAAAAAGAAACATTTACAATATGAATTTGAGCTTGTATAAATGTATGTTTAAATCTTTGACACCGCATCATGCTGTGGATAGAAAATTATTATTTTGCTTTTAATCTCAATCACTGCAGACTTTGCCATAAATGATTAGAATAGTGCTGCCATCTTTGGACCTGTACACCCGGATACCAGCTGACCCTTTTGACTATTTGGGAACATGGGTTCCCTGACTCCGTTGAGGTTTCGTGACAGTAGGTAAATAAAACGTATTGTCCAAGTTGACTCCATTTATTGTACGGAATGCCACACAGCTTTAGGTATCGCTAACGGCCTGAAGTGGAAACGTTAGGTCGGGTCTGAATCGTACTATTAGAGCGGGCGCGGTTGCGAGATGCTGGACACAACGCGAAATTGGTATCGTGTGGGAATTACAGGTAACTGACCCGGTAACTGGTGATGACTGGAGAATAGCGATAACTGTAGATGACTGGCGGTAACTAACGGTAACTAACTTGATCCCTTAGTTTCCACTTCTTAAGTAACTGCGTAAGAAGGCGGTGCTGTAGTCATGGAGACACGTTGCCAGGTTGACTGGCTATTGCTCGAATGTGCGGGAGGAGAGAGAATGACGCGGACTTTTATGACGGCAATTGCGTTAGCTTACGGTGAAGTCCCACGGTCGAAATAACGGGAATTAATTAAAACTTCTTTCTTGATGAACCCTATACTCTAGTCCTTAGAGAAAACCTTGAAAGAGAGCTCATTCCACAACCCAAGCGTTCGCAGGAGGAAGTTTCTCTGAAACTGCACTATATGTGACTATTTCAGTTCTAAAGTATGAGAATAAATTCCCTGCCGATTGCGAGCGGTGCGATGGTAGAAAGTAGCCGTGGGCATCATTTCAAACAATTCCTCAGAACACATCCCATTGTACAAACGGTAAAACACACAGAGTGAGGCAAAGTCTCAAAGACTTCTGCGTCAGCGAACTTTACAGCACTTTCTCTATTATTTTAATAAATAATTTTATAATATTTACACAGAAATCTTCAAGACATTGAATTATTTTGACTTGAAGAAGAAGAAAAAACTTGAAATCGATGGAAACGAAACAAACATCTGTCATTTTAAAAGTCACTGTAGTGGAGTCAGTGTGACTTTGTAAAAACATAATTACTGTACCCGAGCTTAGGGTAATATTTGCACCTTATCAGCCTCACTGTTTGGGCACGGCCCACTTTCGCCGAGGGTGATTTGGGCCATAGTTCACGCGCGGGCCCAGTGCGGATTGTGGATTGTGTATGTCTTGTTTTTTGACATATGCAGGTTTCCTCACAGTGTTTTGTAGACGCTAATGCGGTATATAAAAAGAGTACTTGAATGATGTGTTTCAACATACTTACTTACAACATTTTTTTACTTATTTATTAAATAAAACAGTTAAATTACATTTACAAATTTATTGCCTTCTGTTAAAACCTCGCAGGGCTGATCTGCCTCAACGAAGGACTGTGAGAATTGTCGACGATCCCAAACTCACTTGCCGTATCGAGCCCTTAAGTCTGAGGAGACTTTTCCTTCCTGTTTGTATTCTACGGCTTGTATAATGGGATGTGTTTTGAGGAATTGCTAGAAATGATGCCCACAGCTACTTTATACCATCGCACCGCGTATTTATTACTTTGGGAAAAATTATCCGAAATTTTGGTAACCCACAACCCACTCAGAAAGGTCAAAAAGGTCAAAAAAATTGGCTTCAACTATTTGTTTGTCGTACACTCTCTAGTGACATCCAAATATAAGCTTCTTGGTGTTATTTACGGTGCAATCTGTCAAGTAAATTCAAAAGTGTTTCTCAGCGCAAAGTTTTTTGATATTAATTTAATATAACTTTATTCGAGGTCCCACATATTATAATAATAGTAGAGCAGTGACAAACGTATGTTTCGACAATTTATCACCTATTGCCGCCAACTTCTAGTACTACGAGTACATCCAGCCCATCGAAGCCAAAAATATTCAGCTCATCATCGTATTATATTTTCTTCAACCCCAACGTCTGGGTGTCCTTAGACACGATACATAAATCTATATATATAATAGGCAATGTCTTGACTGACTCAGCATCATCACCAAACCGCTGAGGATATATTTGAAATTTGGGGAAAGCGTTCGTTATATATGGAATATGGAATACGTCGTTTAAGAACGGATTTTGCAAAATTCAACTTGTTAGGGGGTAAAATAGGGGATAGACATTTTTGTGAAAATCCGTCATTTTTGGAGTAAAATCAATAAAAATTGACCTATGAATTTAAGATTTAACCTATGAACTAAAAATATATTTTACAGTTTTTGAAAAATCATCACACAGGGAGTAAAAAGGGGATAAAACTTTGCATGGGAATACGGTTATTTTTTTAAATTAAGTCATGAAAATTAGTATATACATATTGGCTAGCAAATAAAGAATGACGTGTTTCAGCAGATAAATTCAACCTCAAAGTGGGTAAAAATACGTAGCAAAATTTGTATTGGGAATTATTAGCAAATAACTTGAAACTAGGTATGAATGCTCTTCAGTGCAGTTGAAGGTACACACATTTCAGCGTTTTTTAAAATTCAATCCCTAAGGGAGAGACGGCGTGGCAAAGATGTATGAGAAATATTTATTTTTAATATGAAATTACTAATAACTTTGTAAAAATATTCTTTATCACAGTTAATGACGCAAGTATTTCAGTGTTTTCCAAAAAGCAAGCCCAAAAGGAGATCAAGGAGTTGGTAGAGTTTTTATGGGAATAATATTTTCAATGTCAAAACGACGTTATCCATAATCGCCCAGCCCAAAACGCTAAACGTATACAAATTTGAAATTTTAACAAAGTCGTGGTTTTATATAGGAGGCGTCGCTTAAGAAAGATTTTGAACAAATTCAACCATTCAGTAGATGTAGAACCACTTGGTTAGAAGTTTTTATAAAAAAACGTCATTTTGAAAACTAAGAAAGACAACCTATAATGTTTTTTAAAAATAATCCGCGAGGTGGTAAATAAAGAATAAATAATTGTATAGGAATTCAGTTGGTTTTGAAAATCAAACCATGAAAATTGGTCAATTTCAAAATTTAAGTTGAAAATAGAAAATGACGTGTTGCCGTTGTTTTACTTTTTAATTATCTAATTAAATTCATAATTAAATAATCTAAATTAATAATTGAAGAAGATGTTGACTTTATAACTGAACAAGCTTTTGCCCGCGGTTTCACCCGCCCTTAACTCGGTTATCGGTGTAAGATTTCAACAACAACTCCTCAATTATAGAAAAAAACCGAGTCACCCTTGACGTTTTCAAGTAGCCTATGTCCTTTCCCGGGACTCAAACTATCTCCGTGCCAAATTTGCTCGCGGTTCTACCCGCCTAAAATTCGGTTATCGGTGTAAGATTTCAACAACAACGCCTCAATTATAAAAAAAAACACTGTCTTGCACTTCACGTTTTCAAGTAACCAATTTCCTTCCTCGGACTCAAACTATCTCCATGCCAAATTTCATGTTAATCGTTATTGTTGTTTCAGCGTAAATAGGTAACAGACAGACAGATAGTCAGACAGACAGATAGTCAGACAGACAGATAGTCAGACAGACAGATAGTCAGACAGACAGAGTTACTTTCGCATTCATTATATTAGTATATATATATATATATATATATATATAATATCAATCCCTAAATCATAAATCGGGGCGAATTAATTCTTTGGTCAAATTTACTCGGAACTCGATATTATTGCTCAGTAACAAAATTGATCTAATATGTGTTTAAGGGGAAAATATGTGTTTATGGTCCAATTTACTTGAAACTTAACATATATGATACATATATAATTTATATAATGATACTCGTACAAATAATACATACAACATATATGATATTCTTTACATTTAATGAACCATATCTTTCGGAGTTTTTAAAAATTCAAACCCAAAGCGGCGAAAAGGGATGGCGAGGTTTATATCTAAAAATGAATTGCTGTTCGTTGGTCTCGCTAAAACTCTGGAACGGCTGGACCGATTTGGATAATTCTTTTTTTGTTGTGTTCGTTATTGTTAAGGCAAGGTTTAAAAATATAAAAGGTCAAGTGCGAGTAGGACTCGCGCACTAAGGGTAAACCGATTTCAATGAAATTTTGGTAAGTTGTTATGCGCACGCCGGGGAAGGTTTTTGAGAAAAAGTCGGACTCGCGCAATAAGGGGAAACCGATTGTAATGAAATTTTGGTAAGTTGTTATGCACATGCCGGGGGAAGGTTTCTGAATTAGTACAACCCTTTCACAATAGGTTAGTGCGGAGAAACAACGTTCGCCGGGTCAGCTAGTGGAAAATAAAATTATACCAGTGAAATTTCCATTAAACTTAGTATTATTGCTCTTTGAAACAATCAATAAAATACATATTTCGGCCTTTTTTAATTATTTTTTTTAAACCACTATGGTGGCAAACAAGCTTACGGTCCGCCTAATAGTGAACGGTCACCGTAGCCACCATAAAAGGAGAAAAACGTTAAAAAAAATTAAGTTTGAACGGAATGAAATACTTGTATTGAAACTTGAGATACTATATATAGATAATATATAATTATTGAAATATAAAATGTGTGTTAAGTGTGTGAAATATTAATAAAATAGTCAAATTTGCAAAAAAATGGTATTTAATACTTGCTAACACCATAAGATTTTATAAAACACGGATAATATTTCGGGGTTTTTTTATATTGAAAGAGGGCAAAATGGCGGCAAAATTTGTATGGGAAATAACATTTTATCGGTAAAATTTACTTGGGACTTTGAGTTGATACTCTGTTACAAAATTTTTAAAATATTTTTTTTTTCAATTTTTCCAAAATGTAACTTTAGGATAAGTATTAATGCTCTACAACACAATTAATAATTCACTTATTTTGGTGTTTATCAAAATTCAACCCTCAACGGGAAAAGGTAACCACACAGTTTGTAATGTAAATAATATTTTTATTGTCAAATTTAATTGTTAGTAACTCAATATTAAAATATTAACGATCTACAACACAAATAGTAAAAGGCGTAGATATTTTGTAAATTCAACTCCTACGGGGGAAAGGAAATCAGAGATTTGTTTGGGATAAAATATTTCTATCGTCATTTTAGTTAAAATATGGGTAAATATGCTCATCAAGATAATTTAAATAAACCGACCAAGTGTAGAATATAAGCTAATGGTAGAATTTTTCATAAGCAATAGATAATTGAATCTCTCCTGTGCAAAATTTGACCGCAAAATAAAGAAGGTTGTAATAGGGAATATGATGGAATTTCAAAGTCTAATTCATATTTATACACATATTGGTATTTGTTAATAAAATATAGGTAATAATTAACATTATCACAATATTTCAAGTTCTTACTTACTAACTTTAGTGGCTTCTCATTCCATGATTGTCGAAATTATTTAAAAACAAAAATACAATATTTTAGCTGTATGGGAGCAACAATTTAAAACATTTTATAATATTTTTTTGGTTTTGTATGGCCTTGGGTAAATAAGATGATTATATTATGAACATTTAAAGACAACTAAATTAAAATTAGCTCCAACCGTTTGTCTGTACTACCTGTGTGACAGACGACGGGAAGATTGTGATCATTGTTTCAGAAGGAAACTTTTGAATTTAAAACCCTCAGGATATGACAATAAGGAGTACACTGTACAGTTTATTGATAAAAAAAAACTGTACAAATATTAAAGTATATGCGAGCCGCGGACGGAAAGCTAGTCCTATATTAATCGCAAGATACTTTTGTCCCGGGTTTTTAGAGGCCAAGTAAAGAAGTCGCTGGCTTTGGTTAGTATATTTAAAAAAAAAGAAACACAGGGAAAACTAGGGGAAAACACACTAAATTATCTAGTGTTGACAAATCAGTGCAACGTTATAACCCTTTGTGTGCCAGCGGCGTATAAGGAAACATTGAGTCGAGTATGAGACACAATGGAAGATATTGGTAAACATTACGTGAATGTAGTTTGTTAGTAAAGTAAATTATTCAGATTCGAAGATCACAATGGTTGCGGATGCAAATAAATCTTTTTTTTTTCACTGATATTCATTTGACAATGTTGTATTTAGTTTTTTTTAATAGATTCCAATAAAACGTTAAATGAAAGTTTACCTTTAAAAGTAATAAATGGTAAGAAAAATTTAGTCAAAGAATAAGGTAGATAATGAAAATTTGTATGATAATTGTAAAAAAAGTTTTCCTGTGTGGAATATCATCACTCGCGTGAAGCTGAGCCTTCAAAAATCTAATTACTTCTTTCTTGAGGAACCCCATACTATATTCCTAAGAGAAAATGAAGATGCTATTGTACATCTAAGTCAGTGCCCTGGGAGAGTGGTATGGCTTTAGTGTGGGACGCTACATACGTAGATACTCTAGCCTCCTCTTATCTTGGTCGCACATCGTCAAATCCAGGGTGGCGGCGGAATCTGCGGTGGATCGTAAGCGGCAGAAATACAAATCTATTCTTAAAGACTATGTTTTTTTGCCGCTTGCGTTTGAAACTTTCGGCCCATTGGGACCTAGTGCAAGAAATTTCGTTAAGTTAATCACTTCTAAGCTGGTCGGTGTCACATGTGACAACAGGGCTGGCTGCTTCCTTAAACAAAGGTTGAGTATTGCAGTTCAACGGGGTAATACGGCCAGCGTTCTTGCCACTTTGCCTTTAGGTGCAGGCTTCTTCGATCCGTTTTTAGTTTAAGTTATAGATTTTACATTTTCATAATAATTTAGTTTTTTATGTATTGTTAATATTTAGATGTTTAATAATATTTATATAATATTAGATAGATTCATATCTAAGTCAAAGTCGAAGAATTTTTTTTTATTCAAATTATGTTTTGAATCTATAATCTATAGTTACACATAAAGTAGGTATCTGCTTACTTGTTAATGCGCCATGTTAAATATTACCTTGTTTTCATACTCCAATACCAGAGAAACCGCTATTTCGCTTTTGCCAATCTGAGTGTAATATTTGTAGTTGACAAACAACTTAGATTGTGGAACAACTACCTACTGATACTAAATGTTTCAGCCAACGTAAATAGTAATTGCTTGCTGGGGAAAACATGTATTTATAACGTTATTCAATAACATACAATAAAGACTGTGTATAACCTTCGACCGTTTGAGAAGTTCCTCATAAATATTTGTTATGTTTTAAATAGATATTAATTTTAAGGTTCCGTATCTTAAATGTATATAAGACGAATTGATCAATAAAAAAGGATAGAATAACGAAAGCCATTTATGATAACCAGCAAATTTTCTTCTATAGCTATAGGCTTTCTGTTTTTGAAAATATGCTAAATATGACTAAATGCAATAATAAGTATTGTTTAGAGCTCTCAAACTAAGACTTTCAGAAGTATTACTTAGCAACGACTATTAATCCGGGCCTTAATTTCAGACGTAATAAGTGATGATTTCAGATAGTTTTTAATAATCACTCATAAAAGATTTTAAATCTATTTTATTTTTATTACATCACAAAATTATTTTTTGGGTTTCGTAAAACAAGTTCTGTTTTGTTGATGAACATTCTTTTATTGTTTTAACTTTTTGTTATTTTCATCAGAAGAAAACTTGTGTTTTGTTGTCACTTCAGTCCAACTGAAAGTAAACTATATTGAAACACGGTAAAGTGTTCTATGATGTAATAAAATGAAATTACCGCTTATTACGACTAAAATAAAATGTCGAAAATAGTAAGACTGCGGATTTTGTTAAGTATTAAGAACAAAGAGTAAAAATTTAATGTAGGTAATATTTATATTATCAGCCAAATCAATGAAGTTGTTGTGGCGTAAAAAAGTAATAGACACACTAACACAATCACAAACTTACGCATTCATAATGTCAGTAAGATAGAACATACAATATTTTTAAAAACAAATCCTACACTTACGTTCCTGGTACATTTTCGGTATCCTCTGATTCGTTTCTTAAACGTTTAATCTCGTCCAAATCAAGAAGCCTTACTAATACGTGAGATAAAAAAAAACTTAATAAATCAAAAATAAGTATGTTTAAATTTTGGTCCATGCTTTATGATAAAACACTTTTTTGCTCAACGCTTTTTTCGTAAAGGTGAGCTGAAAATTTAAATTACTAGGTGCCTTATAAACCTATATGACACCACGTTTGTCAGTTGCATCCGTGCTAGCCAGACCTTCATAATTAATTATTTCATAATCGTTTATTTAACACAATTAAGGTTAAAGTTAAGTGCACGTTTAAGGTTAACACTATAAACAAAGCATAAACTAATCAAAAAGGTAAAGTTATCTTTCCTTTAAAAGGTCTATTCATTTACTTAAAAGGTTTTTTCCTTCTCTGGTATACGCTTCTCCCAAAACTTCTTAAGTAATCTCTGAATTCAATTTTCGTGTTTCCATTTTGTTTATTTACTTTGGCATCGGAAGGTGACTTAAGGTAATCCAAGGATTTCGGATAGATACTACTTCAATTGTCTTAAGGCGAAATGGTATTAAAATAGCGCGATCGCTACGCCGAAAGTTGCATTTTAAAAATAGCTTCAGTGCTTAATGTTTTATTGAAATCGATACACTATTAAATAAACTTTGTACAGTAGAAAGAAAATAGCTAATTTCTTTAAATATCATTAGATTTTCGGACTTAGATTTACTAAGGTTTCAAACAAGTACACGGTCCGCCTGATGGTAAGCGGTCACCATGGCTTATGGACGCTTGTAACACCAGGTGTATCACTCGCGCGTTGCCGACCCTTCAAAAATCCAATCACTTCTTTCTTGAAGAACCCCATACTGTAGTCCTTAGAGAAAACCTTGGCAGGGAGCCCTTTCCACTACCCAAGCGTTCGCGAGAGGAAGTTTCTCTGAAACCGCACTGTACGCGACCATTTCGGTTCTAAGGTGTGAGAATGAATTCCCTGCCGGTGGCGAGCGGTGCAATGGTAGAAAGTAGCCGAGGGCATCATTTCGAACAATTCCTCAGAACACATAATTGTACAAGCAGTAGAATACACACAGGGAAGCAAAGTCTCTTCAGACTTAAGGATTCGATACGACAAGTGAGTTTTGGATCGTCGACAATTCTCACAGCCCGTCTTTGAACCAAGTCAAAAGGTCTAAGCTGGTATCCGGGTGCACCCGCCAAGAGATGGCAGCAGTACTCCATATGTGGCCGAACTTGCGACTTGTAAAGCAACAACCTCTGCCCCGACGTAAAGTACTGCATCGCTCTGTTGTTGTTGTACACCTAGTTTTTTTTGACGCCAGCTTCTGTCACGCAAATGGTCTCGGAACATCGCTGGAATTGTGAGACTACACGGAATGGGGTTTTTTAGCGGTGAATGCGCAGACTTGTGTCTTTGTAGGGTTGAATCGGACCAAGTCAATATAGGGTCAGGCTTTGCTTTTTAGAGTTTGGTAACAGAAAGTATTGGTAAACCGGTATGATAAGACTTTGGTGTCTGCTGTCACAGCAGTTTTTCTCAGTAAGCTCAAAGTAATATCAATATAATTTTTTTACAGCCGTAGGACTTACTTACACTACCTTACAACAAGTTAAGTATCATATATGAAACGATTTTGTTTGCATTACAAAACTGTTTTTTTTTTTATACATGACAACTATTCAACTCAAACTCACAAGTTTTAAGATCTTGTTGTTTTTTAATCTTTCGAAAAATATTACAGTTCAAATAATATTTTAATTAACCAAATTATAATAAATATGCCAAATCAAATAAATAAATACTAGAAAAGCTGTGGATTGACATAATACCACTAAAATTTTATACCTATTAAATCTTCTACAAATATAAAATAATAATCCAAAATTAAATTTTATAACATGTTATGTTAACAATTAGCAGAACTACAAATTCTACATCTTTGTTTATTATCAAATCCATAATATAGATTACAATATGTATCTACTTGGATAGGTAAAAGGCAACTTTACTCTGGCACAAGATAAGATATTTCGTCAAGTACAATAACTGCCCCACGTCTCGCACGATCTTAATTTCCCTGCTTCACCCCCGCAAAAACCTAATTTGTCTGAGCGGACCCTACCTTAAGAATCGATGCTAAATTATTTTCAAGTCATTAAACATATATTTTTTTTATTTTAAGCTTTACAAATAAAGTAAGTTAATTACCAAAATATTGTTATCACCAATTCACCACGAAACCACTAAATCTAGAAAAAGAAACTTTTCCCTTGAAAAAAGCACTTTTTGCGTGACAGAAGCTGCCGTCAAAAAAAAAACTAGGTGTACAACAACAACAGAGCGATGCAGTACTTTACGTCGGGGCAGAGGTTGTTGCTTTACAAGTCGCAATTCCAAATAACTTTCCCTTGAAAAATGCACTTCGTCACTTAAAAGTAAAAAATAAACACTTTTTAGTAAAAAAAAACAACCAGCTTCAAAAAGATGCACTAAAAAGGTAAAAATAATTACTTATTTCTAAAAAAATCTGATCTGATTTACAGTTTGAAGTTGGTTTCTATTTAATTTACCTAACAGTTAACACGCTTCACTTGCATGATACCAACTTCAAACTGTAATTCAGATCAGATTTTTTAGAAATAAGTAATTATTTTTAAAAAAACGGATAACTAAACTACTGAATCGATTTCGATAAAATTTCTATGGGACCAACTCGCAAGTATATCCTGTCGAATAAAAAAAATCACGTAAATCGGTTCATAAACAAAGTTATGGCTGAACACCCATAAAATATATATATATATATATATATATATATATAAAGGAGGAGGTTCTCAATTTGACTAAATATATATAAATATATATATTTTAGTCGAATTGAAAACCTCCTCCTTTTTTGAAGTCGGTTAAAAATTAATAAAGTCTTCTTACAGTTGTGCATTGTGACACTTGGGCGGAAATTAACTAATAATTTTTAAACCAAGCGTCAGCAAGGTTTTAATTGTCAACAAGTTGCACAATGTTTTTCAATACAGTTACAGAAAAACCGCTAAATAAAATAAAGTAGTACTTAACTGAATAAGATTAATAGAAAGACAAATAATAGAAATGACTAGTAGATATTAATAGAAAAAGGTAGTAAAAACAATTATTGAAAAAAATGAAGTTGTTTCTTTGGATATTTTATGATTTGGTTTAGATTATTTATAGTCTCTGCCCGCTCAATCCCGATCCATTTCTTATAGTTCGTCAGGAACTGGCGATGGGGGAATATTAATCTGTCCCAGGTCTTTTACTTTACCGCTTATTACTTTGAACCTGGTCATTTACGACGTGTGGGACAAATATAAAGCCACCTTAGTCCAAAACCACTGCATCAGGAGCAGTGTTGCGACAATAGGCTCACCCCCTGACCCGCAGGGCTGAAGATGTAGGTAAAACGAGGCTTTTCGCCACAGTATGATGGGGTGTGTATCCTGCCACACGGTGACTTCTTTAAGGAATAAAAACCATGTAGTTATACAAAAAAAACGTGAAATTATACGTTTTATATTATTATAATTTGGTTCATCTAGTTCATTTACTTTCTGAACTAGTGCGGAAAAGTATGCACATTGCAAAATCAGATTAATGTTCCATTAGACGGTCACCCATCCAAGTACTGACAACCCCCGACATTGTTTAACGTTGCATATCGTTTCCGACGTCCGAATGGAACCGATCCAGAGCTCTTTGATGATTATCAACCACTTTAGGCATTTTGACTTATTCGGTAACTTTAAATCATTATTTAAAGATTCGGTTTATTAAAATTTTTCTTAACAAAACTCCTTACCTCGTCACTCAGAGAATTGGTCTAGAACTCGGTGTAAATAACATTTTGGATAGTAAAATTAAGGTCTTTATAAGCCTTGCATACAAATTACTGGGCACTGGTTGTCCTTTCGTGGGATAAAACCGAGACGAAATAAGTCATATAAAAAATTATAGAAAACTAAATAAAATAGATGTTCTTCTTGCCTTAAAACAACTCGATACAAAATGCCGACTTAAGTGTATTCGGTACTCTTAATCCAGATATGAAACATAATACGTTTGCTAAGGGAAAAGCAGCCTTATATATCCTCTTAACGTTATTTTTAGGAATTCAGGTTCATAGGCGAAGTATTTAATTGTTGGCCTCTTAAAAACAGCTTATAGTAGCTCGGTGTCTATAGAGAGATCTATATTAGGCGTTTCTTTTTCTAGATTTAGTGGTTTCGTGGTGAATTGGTGATAACAATATTTTGGTAAATAACTAACTTTATTTGTAAAGCTTAAAATAAAAAAAAAAATATGTTTAATGACTTGAAAATAATTTAGCATCGATTCTTAAGGTAGGGTCCGCTCAGACAAATTAGGTTTTTGCGGGGGTGAAGCAGGGAAATTAAGATCGTGCGAGACGTGGGGCAGTTATTGTACTTGACGAAATATCTAATCTTGTGCCAGAGTAAACTTGCCATTTACCTATCCAAGTAGATACATATTGTAATCTATATTATGGATTTGATAATAAACAAAGATGTAGAATTTGTAGTTCTGCTAATCGTTAACATAACATGTTATAAAATTTAATTTTGAATTATTATTTTATATTTGTAGAAGTTTTAATAGGTATAAAATTATGTTAATCCACAGCTTTTCAAGTATTTATTTATTTGATTTGGCATATTTATTATAATTTGGTTAATTAAAATATTATTTGAAATGTAATTATTTTTCGAAAGATTAAAAAAACAACAAGATCTTAAAACTTGTGAGTTTGAGTTGAATAGTTGTCATGTATAAAAAAAAAAACAGTTTTGTAATGCAAACAAAATCGTTTCATATATGATACTTAACTTGTTGTAAGGTAGTGTAAGTAAGTCCTACGGCTGTAAAAAAATTATATTGATATTACTTCGAGCTTACTGAGAAAAACTGCTGTGACAGCAGACACCAAAGTCTTATCATACCGGTTTACCAATACTTTCTGTTACCAAACTCTAAAAAGCAAAGCCTGACCCTATATTGACTTGGTCCGATTCAACCCTACAAAGACACAAGTTTGCGCATTCACCGCTAAGAAAACCCCATTCCCTGTAGTCTTACAATTCCAGCGTTGTTCAGTTCCGAGACCATTTGCGTGACAGAAGCTGTCGTCAAAAAAAAAACTAGGTGTACAACAACAACAGAGCGATGCAGTACTTTACGTCGGGGCAGAGGTTGTTGCTTTACAAGTCGCAATTCCAAATAACTTTCCCTTGAAAAATGCACTTCGTCACTCAAAAGTAAAAATAAACACTTTTTAGTAAAAAAAAAAACAACCGGCTTCAAAAAGATGCACTAAAAAGGTAAAAATAATTACTTATTTCTAAAAAATCTGATCTGAATTACAGTTTGAAGTTGGTTTCTATTTAATTTACCTAACAGTTAACACGCTTCACTTGCATGAAACCAACTTCAAAGTTGTTGCTTTACAAGTCGCAAGTTCGGCCCCATATGGAGTACTGCTGCCATCTCTGGGCGGGTGCACCCGGATACCAGCTTGGCCCTTTTGACTCGATTCAACGACGGGCTGTGAGAATTGTCGACGGTTCCAAACTCACTTGTGATATCGAGCCCTTAAGTCTGAGGAGAGACTTTGCCTCCCTGTGTGTGTTCTACCGTTTGTACAATGGGTTGTGTTCTGAGAAATGGTTCGAAATGATGCCCACGGCTACTTTCTACCATCGCACCGCTCGCCAGCGGCAGGGAATTCATTCTCACACTTTAGAACCTAAATGGTCGTGTACACTGCGGTTTCAGAGAAAGTTCTGGAATGAGCTCCCTGCCAAGGTTTTCTCCAAGGACTACATTATAAGAAAGAAGTTATTAGATTTCTGAAGGGTCGGCAACACGCGAGTGATGCCCCTGGTGTTGCAAGCGTCACTAGGCTACGGTGACCGCTTACCATCAGGCGGACCGTAAGCTTGTTTGCCACATTAGAGGTATTAAAAAAAAATTCCAGCTCAAACTAATGCGAGTTAAGTTGGTGGTTAAGGAAAGAAGCTGAATATTGCTGTCTCCCATCTTTCTTGCCACTGGTCAAAGATGTCCGACCTAACTGTTGTCAGTCAATCTTGTTTCCACCGAATCGAGGGTGCGAAGTACTTCCAGACCCACATGCAACGCTGTGGAACACTGCCACTTGGACGAACTATAGATATACAGCTACAGTTAAAGCAACCTTCCTAACTCTAATGAAAAAGTTGGAGAATCCCACGCGACGCAAGATATAGTAGACAATAAAAAACTTTTTACCAAAAAACAACAACCGAATTCAAAGAGATGCACTAAAAAGGTAAAAATCATCACTTATTGCCGAAAATCTGATTTATTCCAAAAGCAAAAAAAGTCTTTTCTTGTACACTAAAAACATCCATATTTACTTGTAACAAAATTCATAAAATCATCATAAAAGGCGTGTTTCACCAGTTCCAAATAAACATCAATTATTTTGATCTCCAAATGTTGTAATTGTAAATCCACTTCATTAATATGGTACCACCTCAAGAGCATACGTTTTCGAATAAAAAAATCATTTTTTGAAATCGGTTACCAATTGACGGAGAAATCAGTGATTCATTTAACAACTAAAAAAAAAAATATCCCGTCGAACATAAAACCTACTTTTTAAGCAATGTCTCCCGTGCTGAGGGTTTTTAGGGTTTTCAGTTTCTTATTTAAGTATCCGAACGATATCCTTGATGCACAGCACACAGATCGTACAGCACGTTCTATAAAATCTCGATGGAAGTTGGTGTTAACTTAAATTCTTTATCTCTTTATCCGCGACAAGCACTGTCTACTTTTTACAAATTAAGAAGTCTCAGTTGATAAAAACTATATCAGGTTGTCGTAATTTTTTTCAATTACTTGTTTATATAACACAATAAGACTTTTATTGGTCGTAAACTGAATCTTTCCTTCAACGGTCACCCAGTGAGCATGAAAATTGTGTTAACGACCAATAAAAATGTGTTTACTTCGTGTTTACTGCAAGTCATTACATAAAGCCAAGTGAATCAGCAGGTTATTGATACAACATGGGTGATACCGATAAAAAATATAATACGACCCTATAAAAAACAAAACGAAATTACGTATTTTTGAAATAACAACTGTAAAGGTGCGTACAGATTATTTGCAACACATCATGCAATGCAATTTTGCAAAAAAGATGCACTAAAAAGGTAAAAATAATTACTTATTTCTAAAAAATCTGATCTGAATTACAGTTTGAAGTTGGTTTCATGCAAGTGAAGCGTGTTAACTGTTAGGTAAATTAAATAGAAACCAACTTTTTTGAAGCCGGTTGTTTTTTTTTAATAAAAAGTTTTTATGAGAAATATTGTAATATTTCTTAAGGTGCATACAGATTATTTGCAACACATCATGCAATGCAATTTTAATGTGTTCGCGAACGCACTAAAACAACTGCACGCACGCTACGTGCATTCGCAGCGCGCGCGTTGGTTCCCATCAATTGTCGGTTTTCTAACGAACGCTTTGAGTGCGCGCAGTGTAGTTATGATGCTATGGTTGTATGATCCTGGACGGCTATTCCTCGTACCTGCGCGATGCGAAACACCTACCTACTGCCAGCGAGCGCGCTGAAGCTGCCGCGAATGGCCGCACGCAGTTGAGGCACACAGGTGCGCGCGGATCGTCCAGATACGTTGCATGTTGTGTTGCAAATAATCTGTACGCACCTTTACAGTTGTTATTTCAAAAATACGTAATTTCGTTTTGTTTTTTATAGGGTCGTATTATATTTTTTATCGGTATCACCCATGTTGTATCAATAACCTGCTGATTCACTTGGCTTTATGTAATGACTTGCAGTAAACACGAAGTAAACACATTTTTATTGGTCGTTAACACAATTTTCATGCTCACTGGGTGACCGTTGAAGGAAAGATTCAGTTTACGACCAATAAAAGTCTTATTGTGTTATATAAACAAGTAATTGAAAAAAATTACGACAACCTGATATAGTTTTTATCAACTGAGACTTCTTAATTTGTAAAAAGTAGACAGTGCTTGTCGCGGATAAAGAGATAAAGAATTTAAGTTAACACCAACTTCCATCGAGATTTTATAGAACGTGCTGTACGATCTGTGTGCTGTGCATCAAGGATATCGTTCGGATACTTAAATAAGAAACTGAAAACCCTAAAAACCCTCAGCACGGGAGACATTGCTTAAAAAGTAGGTTTTATGTTCGACGGGATATTTTTTTTTTTAGTTGTTAAATGAATCACTGATTTCTCCGTCAATTGGTAACCGATTTCAAAAAATTATTTTTTTATTCAAAAACGTATGCTCTTGAGGTGGTACCATATTAATGAAGTGGATTTACAATTACAACATTTGGAGATCAAAATAATTGATGTTTATTTGGAACTGGTGAAACACGCCTTTTATGATGATTTTATGAATTTTGTTACAAGTAAATATGGATGTTTTTAGTGTACAAGAAAAGACTTTTTTTGCTTTTGGAATAAATCAGATTTTCGGCAATAAGTGATGATTTTTACCTTTTTAGTGCATCTCTTTGAATTCGGTTGTTGTTTTTTGGTAAAAAGTTTTTTATTGTCTACTATATCTTGCGTCGCGTGGGATTCTCCAACTTTTTCATTAGAGTTAGGAAGGTTGCTTTAACTGTAGCTGTATATCTATAGTTCGTCCAAGTGGCAGTGTTCCACAGCGTTGCATGTGGGTCTGGAAGTACTTCGCACCCTCGATTCGGTGGAAACAAGATTGACTGACAACAGTTAGGTCGGACATCTTTGACCAGTGGCAAGAAAGATGGGAGACAGCAATATTCAGCTTCTTTCCTTAACCACCAACTTAACTCGCATTAGTTTGAGCTGGAATTTTTTTTTAATACCGCTAATGTGGCAAACAAGCTTACGGTCCGCCTGATGGTAAGCGGTCACCGTAGCCTAGTGACGCTTGCAACACCAGGGGCATCACTCGCGTGTTGCCGACCCTTCAGAAATCTAATAACTTCTTTCTTATAATGTAGTCCTTGGAGAAAACCTTGGCAGGGAGCTCATTCCAGAACTTTCTCTGAAACCGCAGTGTACACGACCATTTAGGTTCTAAAGTGTGAGAATGAATTCCCTGCCGCTGGCGAGCGGTGCGATGGTAGAAAGTAGCCGTGGGCATCATTTCGAACCATTTCTCAGAACACAACCCATTGTACAAACGGTAGAACACACACAGGGAGGCAAAGTCTCTCCTCAGACTTAAGGGCTCGATATCACAAGTGAGTTTGGAACCGTCGACAATTCTCACAGCCCGTCGTTGAATCGAGTCAAAAGGGCCAAGCTGGTATCCGGGTGCACCCGCCCAGAGATGGCAGCAGTACTCCATATGGGGCCGAACTTGCGACTTGTAAAGCAACAACCTTTGCCCCGACGTGAAGTACTGCTTCGCTCTGTTGAGTACACCAAGTTTTTTGGACGCCACGTATCTCAGCTGCTGCTGCCAGGCGATGGGCGATTCAACGGTCTTTATCATAGAGCCCAACATGCTCCTGCGGTGCGCCTACTGAGACTCAGGACCATGTGCTCTGAAAAAGTAGATGCACTTATACCGTACTTAAACGGACTGCAAAGGATGAGCATTTGCCATTTAAACCTTGTGCAAAATACTTTTAAGAGAATACAATTCGGAGCGCCTCTCAGCATGCTTCATACAAACGAAGTTTTTACATATTTTTAACACTTGCAGATAATATATATAAACACTACGAAATTTTGAAGACATGTTCTAGTAATAAATATCTAGGTCTGCAGTGTGTCAGTTTTCTGTATAATTTTATATTTCAAAAGTTAAACAGGATTCTAGTTTTTCATACATTTAGTTTAAAAAAAGATTTCTAGTTAAGTTTTTGGAAGTATCTTACAAAAGTAACTTCAAATTTTAGCTCCATGGGATGCTTCTATGTGACGTGGCACGTGGACAAACAAAATAACTTAAAATATTTATTTTCATCTATACTTTACTCGCATTTTTTCGCTTCCCAACTTACAATGTCATTTTATTAAGTCAAAAAGAGTAAATTTATTCATCTCACATCCGTTGTTCCCCTTTTGTGTTGCTAATTCCATTCTATTCTTTTCTATTGTGTTGTCATTGACCCTGTGTCGCGCCGTTATGACATCCAGCGCGGCGCTAGGGCACAGTATACAAAACTGATCAGCTAAAAAGGTAAAGAAAATTATTCATTTCAGCATTGTGCAAAAGATAAAAGAGTATTTTCTGTGTATTGTTTCAGCTATTTATTATCAAAATTTATCAATATTTCTTCACTTTTTATAACATTTTCTGTTTTAAATAATAAGGGAGTTAAATTATGGCCTAAATAATAATATCACTTACGTTTTATTTTTACAATTGAATAGAGTTATAGATAAATAGGTCAAATTTTTTCAATATTCTAACCAAATAACTTGTTTTAGTTTATTTTAGTACATTACTAATAAGAGCTATAAGTGCTCAATTACTGTATTTTCCTTATTTATATTTATTACTATGACTTTGCAAAATATATAAATTGATTAAACTTCCCTTAATTGCTTTTTTTAGTTAGAAAATAAGCAAAAAAAAGAACATTTTATAACCCTGGATGACACTTATAGAAGTCAATAGACGTGGAAGATCTAAAGCAAAGATATAAATACATTTAAAATTCATCAAATTAACGAAAAAAACTAGAGGCAGTAGCTCGACTTCTACCCACCTTAATTTTTATTTCCGTTAAAGTAAACCTTAAACTTGCTAAAAAAAATACATGTTATATGTCGGATATTGGTGATAACAAAGAAATAAAGCCTCAAAGCATACCAAGTAGCTAGGTAGGCCTAACTAACATACTAACTAAGTACCTCTGGTGGTTTATGCTGATACTAACTGTGGTCAACTGAATTTAATAAAAAATTGAATGAAAATAAGGCCTAAAAGATCTACCTAATATTGGCAACTTATTAATCTTTCTTTTTATCTCTATTTGTTATTTATTGTAATATATTATTTATATTTAAAACTAATTAAAAATTGGCTCCACCGACCAAGCAGTAAATTTAGTCGTACTGAACTAGTTTCTTCTGTGGAAGTACAACTTGTGCGGTGCTCCCTGAAAATAGAAAATCCTTTTTCGTTGTTTTTATGACACATGCGGCAGCTACGTTCGGGATTACGGTAAAAAAATCTTTCTATTATTTCACTATATTGCAGAACTGTGAAACTTTTTATTTTATTTTACGACTTCTGTCGTATTTCTTTTTAATAATGGTATGATGTCACAACGTCGTTGATCTTCGAAGTAGCAGCCAGATATATTACAAATTCATATGTCAATTTAAACAGTTAGCTGTTTACAAATTCTAGTTTTCACATGAGATCCTGTTAGTGAGTGAGTTTTGTGACTACAAAGTTATTGCCCATTTGGGTGAGTCAAAAAATTATGTAAATAAAGAAAAATTTCGATAAATGTTTTGTTACAGTTCAATCATGATTTGCAGCATGGAAGTCCTTGTGAATGTAACTGCTGGCGCATAATAAATAAAAAAGGATTAAAAGCAACCGCATTTAAAGCGTTACTTATAAATATATATTTTTATAAGTTTCCTAAAAACCTCAATAAGAATATATGAAACGTCTGATTGCATGGGCACTTAGGTAGTTAAGTGTGTTTTTCCATCAAGCATATATCTTTTTCTAAGTACAGATACATAATATACTTTTTTTCTTTACTTTTTTGGCATAATAAAAAACTTGAAGAAACCATTCCGAAAACGTATAACACTAATATTAAAATAGTAAAGCGCAAATCGAAAAAACCGTAAATAAATATAAATTATTCAATAAAAAAAAAAACTCGACTGCAAAAATATTAAGGACTAAAAGGAAATAAGTAAGTGCACCTAACACATACCAAATATTTAACTACATATAAGCAGGCGGGATTCATTTTAATGACAGTTCTAATAGTAGGTAGTATTGCTCAAACTATAGAAGTTACATTAAAATAAGCTCCGTCTGCTTGTTTATTTATTTTTAGTTCTGAATGTTTTATCAGTCAGATTTATTATATATTTTTTTTTATGAATTTTATGTCCTCTCCTCTGAGGTTTATACGAAATTAAATAATTTAATACGTGTACGAAACGCCCTTGGTAATTTTTTAAATTCTTTTTTAATAAATTTTTAATCATTAAGTATTTGTAGCTATATTATTGTGTGCATTCTGTAATCTAGATTTAATTTTGTAAATAATTTTTATTACTTACTTTTATTAATTTAGTAGATACTTTTAGAATCCTTCATCCTTCATAATGTCCACAAAACTTTTTACCATATTTTTAGTAATTTTTAATTATATCAGTAGTGTGTAACAAAAAATTAAAAAATCAAAAAGATAAAAATCTTAGTATTTCCGTTGTGCGCAAATTGTACGGTATTTATTCGGTTTTGTTATTCAAATGCGAAATTCTCATTCGAATAAAATCACCAGTAATATTACATGGAATATCAAACCTGTAAATCCATGGAGGTATGAGAGAAAAATAATATAAGAGATAATAAGGCATTCAGAGCATAGAAATGAAGCGAAGAGAATATAAATGGGTTTATATGGAAACGCGAGATATGACACACAGAGATGAGAGGGTAATAAGGGATTCTGTATATTTGTTTGTTTACAGCTTTCCTATATTTTTTTTAATGGACAAAAATAAATGTATCATTATTTTTGAAACGTTATACAAAAGCAGAAATAATGCTTAGAATCGTAACAAGACCCAGGGTGATTGTCTACTTCCAATGGTAATCGTTTGCAAGACCATACGATATTGAATGATAATAAAGTTACACACGAGCTGGGGAAAAAAATCTAATACGATAACTATAACATCGCTCAACAGTATTACAGCATAACCCCGTTGTATCAGCTCAGTGGTCCAACATCAAGACCAAAGTTGAAACAAGACAGCTTTAAAAAATGTCCAATAATTAAAATATATTTCATAAAAATATAAATGCAATCTTACGTTGTTAAGGCAGTGTTCTTTTAAGATGTCAAGGGTGTAAGCATTATGCTTTTTTAATCGGTATTAAAAATCAGAATCATATTTTAAGTAAAAGTAAAATGGCTGCGATATTTTAGAGATGGTTGATATTTATTTATGGCATTTACACATGTATACTGGAATATTACTGTGTAATGACGGACGATTACCCAACTCTAATGGTAATCTTTTTCAAGTCTTTTACTCACTGTACATCCTGGCTTAACACGCAACTTAAGATTCCGTAAAATAACACAAGTAGGTCTTATATTAAAAACTCGGAAGAAGGGAGGACACAATAATAAAAATGAGCAGGGTAGGTTATATACTTGACGGAAAAACACACTTAACTGCCTCATTGCCCATGCAACCAGACGTTCCATATATATTGTACTTATCAAATACATTTCTTTTAAGAAACTTTTAAAAATATTTTAACAAGTAACGTTTTATATGAGGTTGGTTTTTATCCGTCATACGCCAGCAGTTCACCGTCCTTCCCATCAGTTATATGACGTCAAATCAAGGGTTTTGTGACTGTTGCTACCTTTGGCACTTAAATACTATTGTGCCGCGCCCCTCAAAGTATAGATACATTTTCCTATAAATAGAGTATAAAAATAAATGCGTAAATTGTATGTTCGTCAATAGTACTGTATTTTGCTTTTATTAAGTAAAACTGAGATTCAATTCCAAAACAATTTTATAGATCAACATCGTCGTCGCAGCCTGGGCAATCAATTTCCTAAATCAAATCTCATAAGCAACGCACGAGAGGGAGTGAAATTGCGCATTAAATAGGTAATGTCACTGTCAATTTACTAAAGCTATTTTGAAGGGGAATCGAAATTTAGCCTGGCTTACTTCTCATTGCAATATAACCTAATGATTCTATTTTATAAATAGGTACTGAAAGTTATAATAAATGTATATAAAAAAATAATTAATTAATTGATCTGAAATGGATATAATATAATAATAGATTCATTTCGCGTTATTAGAAAGACTTACTTTTTTTGTCTAAATCATCATTACCTAAGAAATTTAAGACTCCATTAGGATATTGCATTCTTCAAAAAAAATCAGTTTATAGGCCATATCTTTAACTAAATAATAATATTTTTATGCAAGTGTCATCGAATGATAAGTATTAAGACATGAGTGTGGGCTGATGAAACGAGCTGCAGACGAAAATCGTTTTAATACTTCATTATGTACAGTAGTTTCATAAAAACTTTATCAACACCCACATCAAAAAGGAAGTAGGATAGAAAAGAAAACAAAAAAAAGAATTCATTGTTTTGACTGTTGTGGTGATAACTGCTTAGCAATGTTTGTCGCTGCTCCAGAAACCTCTGGTGGCATATTACTACTTATCAATGCTTGTATCAGTATCACTGTTTTTATAGGCGAAATTAAATAATTATATTTTGGTGAGAAGCAAAAAGAAAAACGAAAATAAAGAAACAATGGCGGGAAAATAGTCCTATGCTCGCCCGAATACATGTATATTTTGTTTGTTTTCTTTGAATATATAGACAATAACAATTATGTAAATAAATATGAATGGATTTGACCATAGAATACTTATTTTTATCTTTATTATGGACTTATATTGTCCCACGAGTTTGTCCGCGTCGGCTTTTATAAAAAAGAAAGCTGTCAACTGTTTTTAGTTTTTTTACCGACAAAAATATCGGAATTCTCATTTCAATAAGAGATTTTTTTTTTTTTTTTTTGAAACGGTCTTAATCTTTATTTTCAACCTAGAGGCCCGATACCAATTCTTCTAAATAACCTTCAATAATCTTCAAAACTGACGGATTTTCATACAGACTTTCAACCATTTTGCCCCTTTAGGAGAGGAAAAATCCTTTCTTAGTAAAGCCCTGACTTAAGTAAGATGACCCAAATTTTGACCCACAAGCCAAATTTTAGGGTACCCAAAGCCAAATTTTAATTTTATATTTAAGGTAGTAGTTCGGGCTCTGTGTTAATATGTCATTAAGTCAAACATTCAGTTTCTTTCACAAATAATAAATAAATAATAAAATATAATATACAACAGGATTTTACAACAACAAAACGAACTGAAGACATTTTACGTGCTACAAATATTACAACAATGTTACGGAAGAATTTATTTTCATCGGCATGGGCTTAGGGATACATCAAAAAAGTACAAATACAAAACTTACATGATATTCAAAAAAATATTATATTAAAACACCCGTTTGAATCGTATAATGAAATTCAATTCGACATAATAATATTGGTACAGATGTGATGTTCGTAAGTGTAACACTGGGTGCAGGTCATAAAACTACGGTTTCTATATACAGAAGATTTACGGCATGAGTAATTTTTTTTTATTTTCATTGGTAAGGTATAGGTACGAAGGTAAGGTACTCAAAGTAGGCATACAACACAGCTACGTATGTATAAGTATTTGTTTCGCATGCTCTAAGCCTGAGGCAGCTAATCGCGCGCCCGACTGTCGCCGGCTCAGCTTAATTAGAAATTGTTGTCGAGAAACGGGGAACAAACAAGGAATTTAGCTAATTAATTAGGATTTTACTCGTATACTTTACATAGCATTTACTTTTAATATGAATTTACTGGTATTGCGGTAATGTTTAATGGATTAAACGTATTTATTTTGTGGCATAAAGATATATTTGTGTGTCTTTTTCAAATGTTTTTGTTAGATTGTGAGTAGAGCTTATAAAATATGAATAATTTAATTGAACTGTTAGTACTTTAAAAGCATTGTATGCTAAACTGACCAGCCAAATAAAGTATCTTTCACAAAAATGGCAGCAATTTGTAAACCACCTGTGGTAGTTTAACTTGAATATGATGAAACTTCAGGCGTGGTCGGTTATTGAACGGTTGACCGCTAGTGGTACAGCCCTGCTGTTTAGGTAAGTCAGAGGCCTAAGTCTGGCAATGGAGTAACCACAAGCTCGAAAACATCCGTCATTCAATCTAGGAACTGCGTGATGGACTATGGCCTTCTTTCTCTACGGCTTTTGTCTATGCAGTTGACCAGAACAACCGCTGAAGCAACACAACAAGAAATTGCTCTAAATATAAACAACATTACAATTTTTTTTACCGTAGCTAAATGGCAAAACCCAACCCTTATTGTTTCCTAACGTCCAGGGTCCGTCCATTTGATTCCGCCGTATTTGCATCGATTCTGATGAAATTATACAAAAGGGATTCATATTTAATCGCCAAAATTTTCCTTTTATTTTATAAGAAGATGCATTACCTATAAACTGTAGGTATCACAACAATAATATTATATCATATTTTTACCGAATTAAAAAAAACAGGTTATCAGTTCTACCCGTATGTAGGTTTATAATATTGTTAAAATTGCACAATAATATATGTTCATAGCTGTCGAGCAGATGTGCCAAAGTTCGTTAGATATGGACTTTTAAGACTATAGGACAACAAACAACTGCGATTTAAGCACCGTAGTTCACTTAGTCGCTATCTGGACGGACAGTAGGCTCACTGTCTGTTGTTTCGTATTTGTATAAATAAAAAAAAAGATATTTGCAAAAAAAGCTCGTTGGGCGTCTTAGAATATTTAAAAAATATTTCTCGACATTTAAACTGATGCAAAATAATCGGTATTCATCGGAGGAGTCGTATCCATGTAGGTAGTTTTATATTTGTCTAGGTAGTTATCTACCTATATATATATATATATATAATAAAATAAACAATATTTTAACAAAAACATAAAACCGATTTCAAATTCACTAAAGAGTAAATTATAAGCCCCTAAAGCAGACTTATATGACAGAATATTGAACAACATGTTTTATTCGCCTTGAAGTACAGTACGATTTCTTACGGACTTGGCGTGCTATGGTTGACTCTGAGGCAACTGATGAATGCGTCCAAAATAGCTGTCTTAAGTTAATTCAATGTGGCAATTCTCAGGCGGACTATGGGTTATGCTTCCGCTTAACTTTGGCTTAACAAGATAATGGAACCAGGAGCATACCACTGAGACTGATTAGAATTCAGGTGCAATTAGCACCATAATAAATGACTACATTACTAAGTTTACCTTAAAAACTTACTAAGTAAACGAAAGCGTTGAACGAAAACAGGAAAAAAGATTCATTATAACCGGCATTCTGCCAGTCAGCTAGCCAAAACCACCATCTCGCTGCCACATAGTGGCATAAAAGTGCAAGCCATGCGCAAATATTCTCATCGGTTCATAAGAAAACGCTAGTGTATAGACTCATCTTAGGCACTTGCTCAAGGATAGCTTATTGGTCGTATAGGTAGTTGGGACTAGACTGTGTTTATTATTATAGCCTCTATTTATACGTGGACAAAGCTACACTATCTTTATATATTTAAATTCTACTATACGCGTGTATGTCACTGTACTCCTTCTAAACGGCTTGACCGATTTTTTTTGTATGCGTTTGGGTGGCGCCCTGGGTAGTTTAGATTCACAAATCAGCCCGGCAGATGGCGCTACAGTCGGTATCATGCAGGACAACGTCTGCCCGGTCAGCTTTTTTATTATAAACAACATTTTACAAGTATCAAAATTACGTGCGGCCAAGAAGAATAGACTAATAATTTTTAAATTTTAGAAAAATAAGTTCGATATTAAATTACATTATCACATTACCATAGTACTATATAATGATCATCAAATAAAAATATGTAAGTGAAATCTCATACGAGTATGTATGTATAATTAATTTGGTAAAAGTTGATGAATGTCACATCAGTTGTTTTATTCTTTATCATCTACGCCACGTTTACTGATCTGTTAATTGAACACGATGTTTATTCGAAATGCCTTCTCTAGTAAAACATAAAAGCATTTTTAGCATTTGGCTTCATGGAGAAAGAAACACTCATCTCAATGTTCCATATGCGTGCGTAAGGTTTTTTTTACTTTTTAGTGGATTAATGATTTTATTAAATAATTTCGGTAGAGGAGCAATCCATTGTACTTTATAATTATAAATATAAATAAATAAATATTTTTGGACATTACAAACGGCACCGTCTGGCCCCAAAGTAAGCAAAGCTTGTGTTATGGGTACCAGACAACGGATAAAAATACATATATATTATTTTTTTTCGTAAATACATACATATCATACATAAATACACTTAGATTCTCGACATTTTTTTTTACATAAGAGTATTTGTCCAGTGCGGGAATGGAACCCACACACACTGCACAGCAGCCGGCCACACTACCAACTTGGCTGCGAGGGAGTCATTTCGTTTATTTTCGCTTGGCTTTTGGTCAATAGTTTTAATAGACGGCTACGTCATGTTATATTTTTTGCCTAACACAAGTGACTGAGAGAGGAAAAGGTCGGAGGCGTAATTTAGGTCAGTATTTTTTGTTAGTCGCATGACGTCGTCTGATTAGTGGTATTGTTTTTGTGTACCTTCTCTTATTAACAGAGAGTCTCATACATAATATATTATGTAACTCTAGTAGGTTAATAACTACTTAGAGTAGTTAAAGTTACAAGACAAAAACAAACAAGTAAGGATATTATTTAACAGTGATTGTTAATTACGAAACCTACCTTATACCCATGGAATTTTGTAAAATACTCGTTACGTGTTTTAATCATTAAAAGAAAGGAACAAAAGTTTCCTTTCATTACGTAGACATTTTGCAGAGGGTATCCTAAAGGGGTGAAATATGGGTTGGAAGTTTTTCCTAGAAATCCGTCATTTTTAAAACTAAATGTTAGAATTTATTAATTTAATAATTAGGTTGAGGTATTTTACCGTCTATGGTCCAAATCATCCCCTAGAGGGCACAATAAGGGATGAAAATTTGTATGAGAGTTCCGATATTTTTGTACAAAAGATACTTGAAATTTTGAACAAAATATTCTTCAATAAGTTAGGTGAACACTGTAAATATATTTTACAGAGCTCCTAGCTTCTAGCTAACAGGGTAAACTGAGGGTTAGAACTTTGTATGAAAATCTGTCATCTACAAATTAATTGCAAAAAATATTATTTGTCCTTTAGGTTAGAGTACATCACTGCCGCAGCAAATGCAGCATAACTGGGAGATCGTGAGTATGCGGACCGAGGCGAAGCCGAAGTGTGTTTAAAAAATTATCCCTACTGTGGGTCAACAGTAATGGTTTGGGCAAAAATTATGAAAGAAAGATGAACTAAGCTCGTGTTAATATATGGTAAATTATTTTACTGAGCATTAGCTCAGATTTTACTTTAATACACGACAATGCTCGCCTGCAAATCGGACCAAAGAATGGCTATTGTAGAGAAACATTCAAGTTCTGCTGTGGCCTGCTCAGTCGTACGACTTAAACCCTATTGAGCACGCCTGAGATATGCTTCAGGAGCGTGTTTTGAGTGACCTGGACAGTGTCCACCATCCATCACACAACAACTGTAGGACCTACAGAAATTACATTAGAAGCGAGCAACGAACCGCCAATGTCGGCAGGTTCTAAATAACTGTCGTGGCCATACTCTCTATTAAAACAATATCATTTATGCATATTATATAAATAATGAATTCTAATCACATTTTTTTCTGTTTAATTTTTGTAGGATATCAGCATTACACTTCATTTCTTGTTTTATCCATAATACTGTAATTTCAATTATTTTTATTAGATGAATGTCAAAAGTTTTGTTGTTTTTAAATTTATAAAACAATATCGAAAAATATATGAGTGCGAATGATACCCCTGGTGTTGCAAGTGTCCATAGACTACCGTGACCGCTTACCATCAGGCGGACCATAAGCTTTCTTGCCACCTACATGGTATAAAAAAAATTCAATGAACAGATAACAGTGAATTGTTTCCATACACTGTAGTAAGGTTTTGCTTCTGTCAAGTTCTATCTAATAATATAGATACGTGTGTTTTTTTTTTGTTTGTTTTATCTTACTCCCTCTGCGCGAATATATAAGTTTTATTCTCAGACCATAGACCGTTTAAGCTAAATTTATAGCTTAGAAATGTTATATGACATAATCTCCAGGATAAATCGATACGATCGTTTTATTTCAAAATTGTTAAAATGAAAGATTTAGGAATCAAAGACTCTGCTACCTAAATGGAGCAGCTTGCTGACCTATAGCTTCAGTCAAAAAGCCTCCTCTTTCCAAGGAAAAGCCGTCCATGTAGTGACAAAGTATAACAAAAATTAAAAACCTAATGTGACGACACGTGAGTGACTTCAATGTAAAATAAAAAAGAACTAATTTCTAAACTCTGTCAAAACGATACCCTCGTATGAAGAAAATAATAAAGTTGCCAGACAAAAATTGAATTTTAAGCGAATAAAGCACGTCAGCAAAATTAATGCATGCTATTTTCAAACATTTCAATGTAAGTAAAGTCGACTAATTGTTTTACTTAGGTTTATTTTTTAGATACTTAGATACTCTTTCGAAGACGAGGTGAGCTTTTAAGTCAAAAAAAAATATAAAAAACCTAGAACCACCAAATATAAATAAAAAATGATTGATCTAGGGTATTAAGCAAACATTCAAAGTTTATATTTTTGTCCAAAGTAGCTAAAATCCTGTAACTTATGAATATTAATGTAGAAGGCGGTTTTTCATTATTCCGCTGTCTAGTCTGAGCTCTTTTGAGGTGAATATATATTACAAAATATATTTTTATTATGTTTCAAATTTTTTTTTGTGGTATTACTTACTTAACTATTTTATGACACAAAACAAAAAAAATTGCAATAGAAATATTATTTTTTATTTAAATTATACATGCCTTAGCTAGTTATAGATCTAGCAATAGCAATAAGTTACTACTACCACGTAAACCTGTGACCTAGATTATAAATAAGTATGCTACGCATATATATTTTGTTGTAAGCTGAAGAAAAAAAATTCCATTCTGTATAAAATGTTTTAGTTTTTTTCCCCTTTTTTCATAGTTTTAGCCAAAGACATTAGAGTAACATAAAATACAAATGATTCGAAAAATGTATTTAAACCAAATCAAACAGTTTACGGGGAAGCGGGCGGGGGAGCACTGAAAGTTATATCATTGGTGAATTTTTAACCAATAGCCAAGTATAGTTGAGACCAACAGAGCGCAGCTGCAGTACGATGCGGCATTAAAAACTCTCTTATGGCAATAAACTAGTGAGGTACAAAATCAAATATGATGAGTATCGATACATTTACTAGGCTATGTATCACTCCCGCCTTGCCGAACCTTCAAAAATCTAAAAACTTCTTTTTTATTTTCCTTTTTTAAGAACCACATACTGTAGTCCTTAGAGAAAATCTTGTCAGCGAGCTCATTCCACAACCCAAGCATTCGAAGGAGAAAGTTTCGCGGTGCGATAGTAGAAAGTAGTCATGGAACAATTCCTCAAAACACATCCTATTGTACAAGCGGTTGAACACACACGGGGAGTCAAAGTCTCTCCGCAGAATTAAGGGCTCGATACGGCAAGTGAGTTTGGTATTGTCGACAATTCTCATAGCACGTCACTTAACCGTGTCTATAGTGCCAAGCTTGTTTCCGGGTGCCCAGAGATGGCAGTAGTACTCTCCATATGGGGCCAAACTTGCGACTTGTAAAGCAGCAACTTTTGCCCCGAAGTGAAGAACTGCTTCGCTCTGTTGAGTACACTAGGGTTTTTAGGACGCTAGCATCACCTTGTCTTGCAAATGATCTCGGAACTGAACATCGCTGGAGATGTCAACACCAAGGATCCCAATGGTCTTGGAGATGGAGAAGGGGGAAGATGGTTTACGTTCTGAAACTGTAGAACCACAGTTAATGGAGTTTTCTTAGCGGCGAACGCGCAGACTTGTGACTGTGTAGGTTTGAATCGGACCAAGTTTTCCCGTCCCCAGACAGAGACCTTGGACAGAGTGGTCTCGAATTGAGACACAAATTCTGCACGCTTTTCCTCCGCAACGAAACGGGGGATGCTTGCACGACCCGTGTAATAAGCGTCTCCAGTACTGTCATCTGCATAGCAATGTTGCAGTTGATGTCCAAAATATCATTGATACTTATTTTAGTATTGTTTTATTTGGCAATATCTCGGTAGGTAAAGTACTAAGCCCGTTTAGCTGTGTTTATTCGTTTAGCTGTGTTTGTGTAGTATGGATCACATAGTTGTTATAAATTACCACAGATTAGAAACGCGAAAGGTTCAATCGCTGAACCTTTGCCAATGGAATCGACAGACATTTTTCTTCATCATCATCTTCATGTATTTTGGGCTGCAATTTGATATCTTTTTATAGTTTGACAAATTTTTGATTTAAATAAATAAGCTGATAAATTATGTATTCAAAGTGTTACTGTTATACTGGTTCGTGGCAACCGAAAAAGGTTCGTATAGAATATCAGTGCTGTGGCTCTATGTCGCGTCAACTTACATTAGTCTGGAAATTACTAAACAAGTTTGGTATTGTTTTCTTTAGTAACTTATATGTAGATTCATAATACTGGGGTAATTCTCCGAGATCGCGTTCTTCGTCTGATTCATCTGGCCAATTTTTTATTTTAGTTTTAGCGTTACTCAACATACTCTTATGATTAAAGATATACCAAAGAACGTATACATGAATTACGCACTCATTTGAATGAAATATTTTTTGAGATATTTGACTAGATTTTTTTAGAGCGCATATGAATCAAAATTCCTGACAGATGAATCAAAAACAGGAATGAAATAAAAACCCAATTTCTAAAATGACTCATTTTATGTATTTTTTACAGTGGAATTTCAGTGTAACGACATAAAAGCCGGAAATGAAATACACCGCAAAACGTTTGTCTGTACGCTCGCATTGTTATTAAAGTAATCTGAAGAAACGTATAGGGTCATGCCATCTTACGAGCGAAAGCAGTCGAACGTTTGGCTCCGTAGATTTGGCTGAACGTGTCGCTAATTATACTCTTACTACTTATCTTAATTTAAGTATCTAGAATCTTACATAATTTTAAAATCTTTTGATAAAAGTTTTTGATACTAGTCTTTATATTAAGACATAGAACTAACATTTTATAACATTGCATAGTTACTGGCTATGCAGTAAAACATTCACAAACACTTAACTAAATCTAGAAGTTATCATAGCATAAGTAGTATTTTAACAATAGCACTTTTGGCATCAGTCTTCGTTCATTCTCATCTCTCATCATTATTAAAATTAAGTCCAGAAAATATTCATGGAAACTCAAATTTAATGCATCGTTTGTTTCGGTATCTTTCGTATCACAAATGTATTTATTTATTTGCTTTTTTAATTTTTGATTATAATACCATCTTCTCGAGCTCTCTCTGCTTTTTTTCTAGCTATTTTCCGTTCTTTAGGTGTCAAATCACGTACTGAAATGATTTTACCTTTTTTTTCCTTTTCAAATAGGCTTCTTTCATCTTGAGTTGCCTTAACGCGTACTTGTCTGGTCCTTTCTTATTTTTTCCATCCTAATCCGTTCTGCGACTCTTTTCTCTCATCTTGGGTTAGTTTTACTCGTAAATACTGCAATATAAAACCGATAAATTAATACGAGTACAGTACTGTATGACAGATTATTAGTACTTTTCATGTTTGCAATTATGAGTGTAGAATCGTTCGGGAAAAGGACTCGGAAAGGGTGCTTCCGATGGCGTGCGAGGATTTCTAAAGCAAACTAGACCAAAAATATGCCAGAGGAAATCGAAAAATTAAAACTCTTGTCAAGCAACTGAAAGACCATTGTCCAGGTGTTATATTAGAAGTGATCGACGAGTCGGCCATACAAGAGAAAAATATACTGATTCCTATAGCTTAAAGGAATTTTGAGGTACCATGAACTTATGGAGTACCAACACGTTGGTTTTCTGAACCTCAGAAAACTTAGTTACAAAATATTAGTTTTTATAACCAAGAAGACATTGACAACCAATATACAACTGGAAATGTGAAGTGTTATACAAAGAAATTAGTTATATCGAAGAAAACTACGTGCAGGTCTTTAATCAAACGTAGCCAAACATTTACTGCACGAATCCAGTCTGAAATCGATTCTTATACCGTGCTTTGAAACCTCAACCTTGCTAAAGATAATAGCAGAAACTTTGGGTAGAAACTTCGTCAATTGCCGAGAAAATTATAACTCTAAAATTTGTTATTATTGGTGAAGTCATCATTTCATTCCAAAAATATCAGAGAGTGTCATACCAGCGGTAAATGTGTCATTTTCATCGTCTTTATGCAGCACAAACAGAGTCAAAGTAGCTTAGGACCGCTCACTAGTTTATTCTCCTTTCTATTTCCTACTCCATCATTTGAATCTGATCTTTCTTGCCCAAACATGATATATCTGCTGTAAGTTGGTAAGGAGTTAGGTATCCTGCAGATTCCAGATGATGCTGCAGCGTCAAGTCAAAGTCTATGTTGTTTTAAAATCCATAAAGTATCAGGATGCCTACCAAATTTCGAGTCGTTCGGACTTGTTGAAGTTGCTTATATACCTTCATCAACTAGAAAAGAGCTGATAAATCTTCAAACGGCTAAACGGATTTTCTTGAATCTTAGCTAAGAACAATCCCGGAAAAATTACCTTTCAAACTCAAAAACCTAAATTTTAATCGGTTCATCTGTTTGAACGCTATGATGCCACATTCACATACCCACAGATTCACGGATACACACGTCAAACTTATTACACCCTTTTTTTATCGGGGGTTAATAACATAAACAAAATGTACCATTTTATGATTCAAATGGGTTTTCGACCACATGAATCAGACACAGATTAATTAGAATTTGGCCTAAAATCTTCAATTACCCGTGACACATATCAACTTCGGTACTCTCATTGAACCATAAACGTATTTCTTAAGACATTGATTCAAGTTTTAAAACTCTGTAACATAATTTCTAAACTAAACATATTAATCAGAAACCGACCTGAATTTAGAACATATGAATCAAATACTGACCTTTGTGTCTCCGGATTGATGCTGAACAGGCCGCATGTCCACCTTCGGGCCGCTTCGTCGCAAAACTGACTACCCCCGCGCGGGTAGTGATGGTTTCACTTTTTGCATTTCGCCTTCGATAACGATCAAGTCAAGCGCGCGGCACATTAATCAGAACTTTATTCCGGACATATCTTATTTTTTATTTATAATAAGTAAATTAACGTAGATATAACAAACATTATTATTTGCTTAAAGACAACTAATCTTCTTTCGATATTATTATAGATTAAATTGTTTTTTCAATTAAATAACGCGTTATTTTATAATTTTGTTCAGAATAATAGGGAACGGACACGTCATATGAATCAGAAGAACGAGTTTTAAACTATTTTTATATATATTTAGAATGCAATTGTTATGCAAATGGAATTGATCCAAATTAGATAATGGTCTAACGTGTACTATAAAAAATATTTTAGACCGTTTCATCAGCTAGTTACGCATGGGCGTAGCCAGAACCATTAAGGTTGGGGCATCTGCCCCACCCTAGACTACCCAAAAAGCGTATAACCTTGTGAATTTTGCTTGTACAGTTTTTGTCATATGAAAAAAATAAATTACCTATACCAGGTTTGCCCCACCCAAGCCTGGTCTGCTCCATCCTAGCTAAATAGCTGGCTACGCCCATGTAGTTACGGCAATAAACCTCCAGACATCGAAAATTTGAGACGCTGAGAACTACCCACTATTCTAATTTACATAATTGCTTTTTAGATTGTATTTTGAAAGCCAAATTTACTTCGTTTATTTGAAAACTAGCTGTTGCCCGCGACTTCGTCCGCGTGTATTTGATTTTATCACGCGGTTAACTGTTATACAGCAAAAAATATATAAAACAAAAATACAAAGTTTGGATTAATGCCTAAATCGTAGATAAAAAGAAAATGTGAACAATTGGACACAGATTATTTTCCACCTTAACCTGGCCGGTGATTGAATCCGGATCCCTGCAGGACAAAGCCACTTGCGGCACCATAAATGACCACTGTGCCACAGAGGTCATTTGATCCACACAATCAGCAAAAATAAAACCGACCAATTGCGAGTCGGACTCGCGCACGAAGGGTTCCGTACCATATCTAGCTAGTAACTTATAATGTCTATAGACAACGTTCGACGTGATTTGGTTTGGAACATAAACAAACAGTTTGTATGGTTTACTTACACGGGAGAAAGCCACACAGAGCTGACCGTGTGAGGAACAGCCGACGCTGAGGTCCACGCTGACAACACATAGCGTCTGCCCTTGGGCTTTCATTAAAGTCATTGCATAACACAAACTCACCGGGAACTGTACACGTTTGAAATGGAATAGGTAATTATTGGGAATCAGTGGAATTCGTGGTATAAAAACTCTTTCACCGACGCCACATCCCGCCAAAATCTCCGCTTCTATTGTGTTACGCTGCAAAGAAGTAACTTTCAGTCTTGTCCCGTTGCCTAATTTTGGGGTACTTAAATTTCTCAACAAAATAATGGGATGCCAGTTTTTCAAATTAATCTTGTGTGCTGGAAGTCCAGGAGCGCTCAGAGAATTAAGAAATTCGACGGGCTAATTGGTAGCGTCATCTTGCTCCATTACTCTGTTGATAGAAGTATACTCAACTACTTCTCCTTCAACATTGTTGAGTATATCCAAGTTGATTCTTGTGTATATCAAGTCCGTAATTCCGTATTGCCTAATCCAAGTTACAAAGAAAAACAATTTTCATTCACCAAATCGCAAGGCAATATCAGTATCCGTTTTGCCTAAGCCAAGTCAACTTAATAATTGGATTAATGTTAATTTCTCAGAAAAACACTGCATTTCGACTTTTCTAAGATTTTTTTTTTTTTCCTGAGCTGACTGCAGTTGGCTGTTGCAGCCATTACTGCTTCACCGGACTTTTGGGGCGAGACTCTGATGGAGCCTCAGCCCATATAGCGCCCAACGCTCAAGGGCTCCCCGCGGGGGAAGCCTCGGCTTGGGTTGTCGCTCTCGGGGGCGTCCCTTCGACCGGCGTGAGTCTCGAACCCGAAGGTGAGTCACCGCCAGGAGGGGAGTTCCCCGTTACGCGGGTACGGTTGCGATTGAGTGGGGGCGAGAAGCGCCCCGGCACTCTTTGATACCTAGTGTATCCTTGTGGGCGCCGACGAACCCAGGGACGTCGGCGTCGTGTTTGGAGGGAGGCCCTATTCGGGGAGGTCGTAAAGACTAATCTCGCTATCCGGACAGCGAGATCGTCATCTGGGGACGTTAGTACGTGCCGAGGCCGCCTAACAATAGTTGTACGACCGCGACCGGGTCGATCGGGGGGACGATACGTTGTGGATTGCACAATTAATCGATTCGGGTGATTTTGCGTACGCTCGAAAAAGCGGACTGCCAAGTCTTTTAAGTATTGGGGAATCGTGGGAAGTTCGAAGTCTCTATGTAGGTCCGCATTGCGAACGTACCAAGAGGCTCCAGAGGCCGCTCTGAGAAAGCGGTTTTGGAGGGTCTGGAGTTTGTGGAGATTGCGCTTGGACAGCGCAAAGACTACGCTAGCATAAGCTAGTATGGGGCGGATACAAGTTGTGTAAAGATTTAGCTTATTTCTAAGCGACATCTTACTATACTTGCCTATCATGGGATAGAGACGACCGAGGACAAAAGCGGCTCGGTCTCTGACTATTTTGGTGTGAGCTTGGAAGTTCAAACGACTATCCATGGTCACACCGAGATATTTGGTCTTATTTTGCCAGGGAATGGCACGACCGAAAAGAGAAAGGGGAGTAGGCCACGGAGGGCGGCCTAAGGTAAAAAGGACGGCAGAGCTTTTGTCGGGATTCACCTCGATTCTCCATTTCCGAAACCACTCGCCTAGGGCGGTGATAGCGGGTTGGAGTCTCTCAGTGATTCGACTCACTTGCCTATCTGTGGTATAGAGAGCGGTATCGTCCGCAAAGAGGGCTAGGTTGGTACCTATCGTTTTAGGGATATCGTTAGTGTACAGAAGGTACAAGATGGGGGCAAGCACGGACCCTTGCGGGATTCCTGCTTCTATGGGACGGGGGGAAGAGAGAGTGTCTTCGACTTTGTAGCGAAAACTACGATTCGACAAATAGTCTCGTATGATGAGCACGAGACGATCTGGCAAATGAAAGTTGTACAGTTTAAAAATTAAACCGTTGTTTTCTAAGAAGTGCGAGCGTATCATAACTTGATAACTTTTGATGAATTTCAATAGCGTGTTGCTAAATGTAACAGCGCCATCTATTGAAAATTTGCCGAAGAGTGGTTAAAAAGTGGGTAAATACTTTTTATTAAAATTATATCTCGTTTTTAATCGATTTGGGAAAGCCAGAAGGTCGGTTTGAGATTTTCACAGGTTACTAAACCTGTTAAAGTTCAGCCGGCCAAGTGTAAGTCAGGCCACGCATTGAATAGGGATCCGTAGCAATTTTCTTTCCCGCTGAATCCCGTCACTTTTATAAGATTTATACTTAATTCGAGCGGTAATACAAAGTATCAGCATAAGTTAAGTACATAAGTTGTGTGTACTAAGATGTCCAAGTTACTATGGTTTTTTAACTATCCCACGGGAACCCTTTGATTTTCCAGAATAAAAAGTATCTAAGATGTTGACCAGGGATATAAGGTATTACCCTGCAAAATTTCATTGAAATCGGTCCAGCCATTTCGGAGATTAGCCCGTACAAACAGAAAAACCGACAAACAGACAGAGAAACAAAAATTTTAAAAAAAAACATGTTTTGGTATTTTCCCTCTATTTACATCCCCCTGACTTGGTTTTAAGCATTTTTTTTCTATGTACAGACATTCGACCTCTTCAGTTTTATTATATGTATAGATATATATATATATAAATTGTACCTAATGAAAAACTGAAGGATAACAGTAAGGTTTTATCAATTTTATCAATTTTTCTATCTCAACACACAACACTTTGAATTTTGTACCTAAATAAAAATAACTTTGATTATTAGGAAAATAATATTACTTTTTCTGGAAAAACACCTACCACAGACATTTTATTAAAGTTGTGTTTCCTGAACGTCCAGAACTATTTTGGCACTATACAATACTTCGGAAAGGTATTTTGTTATAAAAAAATTGAGAACACAATGAATAATGCCGCATCGAATTGCCAGATCGGTTGGCATTCGACGAGGGCGCCAAAAGACGGTGAGCGGGGACTCATACATTTTTTCATACTTTGACGGTCTTTGCTACTTTAATGTCTTTAATTTTAGCATTCATGTATTTTGGTACCTATATAGATTGTTTTTGTGATATAAAAAAAATATTCTTTTCAAACATGACTACACTAAAATTACGATTTACGCTGACAAAATTTTATTAAACAAGACACTACCACACCACAAAATTATTTGATTTTATTTAATCGTATTATTTTACAAAGTAATTTTAGTCTTTTTGCTAATCGAAAACATAATAATAATACAACGATTTTGAATTCCCTATTTAACGATGGTGCCTACTAAATACTTTTTCCCACTTTACGCAGAAAGTACCTACACCTACCCAGTATATACATTTTTTCATAACCTTGAAACATACCTATTTTTATAGCAGGCTTATTGCGTGTGACAATTTCAGCGCTGTAGTCTTAAAAGTTCCTATATGACTGATATAATTAGAAAGACGGACGGACATGCAGAAACTATATGAGTTCCATTTTTGCCATTTAGCTACAGAACCTTAAAACAAAACTAATTCATCCATTTTCTTAACACAAATTTAGCTAAGTACACAATATGCCTTTTATGTGTTTGTGAATCATGTTCTGCATATCATGCTTACACAATATATAACAATATTAATGGTTCCAATAATACAAATTATGTGTTATATATATCACATGGATGTTATATAGGTAATATAAACAATACATCATTTAACATATAAAGGCAAGTTTTTGTGGCGATCTTAAGGTCATAAATAAGTCAATGCGGTATGATCATATATCATCGTGTGACCCGCAATTGAACGCCGAAATATGTGATTTATTCGCCAGCAAAATCTTATTTTATATTTCTTACAAATATTTTTCCTTGTAGTGGGGATAATTAACTATATTTTTCTGTTATTTTACCTGTCCTTTTTAGTTACAACTTTATGTTGTTAATTAGACATCGTTAACTGTTTACAGGATAGGGTTCTTTCAAGTCTGAAGAGATTTTAGAGACAACTAATTAGTATGATCTTATTTATAAAAACATATAAAATTGTTCAAAACAAACCATTCCAAGAGTAAATTAAAATAAAATAAAATTGCTAAATTTCCCTTCAATCCATTCAAATCATTATCATCGAAAAGGGAAGTAATTCGCTAGGATTTAATTTAAGATCAGATAAAGTTAAATACGTTTTCGTTTTGCCTAATCAACTGCAAGACTGCTGAACGTTACTGAAAAAGATAAACCATTTCTTAAAAGAGAAAAAGCTTTAAAGTAAATCGAATTTAAGTCATTATCATTTGTCACTGCTTTCATTTAAATAAAAGAAAATTATAATAAAATTACCCTTTTTAGGATTCCGTACGTTTTTGTCAAGCGTAATATTTTTATCCGTACATTTTTAAAAGAGTTCCGTAATACCCGCAACTTCAGTTGCTTCTCTGGCTATGTTATATGCGAGCAAAACTGTATACCAAAGTTAGTTGCATACTATATAAATATGATAAGAAAATATTTGTTTTTTTTAATAAAAGTTCAATTGCAGGCATACATTTATGATTCAAATTATCTCGTAAATCCTACAATTTTAGATTCTTGCAATTTTCCCATTTGTTGCTGAGTGATGTTTATGATTGACTTGATCAATTTTATTTGGATTTGCAATTTTTCATCTAAATCGAGCGTCGCGAGTTACCCTGCAATTCGTAATAAACTTTTAAGTGGAATACATTTCCTTCAAAAAACCCAACTAGTCTACAATAATTATGTATGTTTACGAAAAAAAACGAACAGTCGTCGTGTACCACGATCTGTATTTATAATACATAGGTTTTAGTAAATATATTGGTAATAAATAATCATTTCTGTAGGTATACCTTGACGAATTGGAGTAAAAATAAATAAATGTGGATATAACACATATGAGATATCGTTCATACGTTCATACCTACCAGTTACTTACTTACTATGTTCATAATCCATCATATTATATTGCTAAATGGAATTGGAGAGTTTCGGCTAAAAGGTATACTCGAGTTGGTTCAGAGCACTTCTGATTTTTTACGATTATTATGGCGTTTTGGTAACGTTAATGGCTACATGCAATTTTGCTGGTATTTCTAAGCGCTCATTACACTCAGTACCTACCTATGGTTAGATCTTTGTGGTGCTTCGGTTAATTGAAAAAAAGGAACAAAATGGTCACGTGTACAAGTCATTAGGACACACAAATCCATATTAATATCATAAATGCGAAAGTCACTCTGCCTGTCTGTCTGTTACCTCTTTATGGTTAAACCGCTGTACCGATTAAGATGGAATTTGGCATGGAGATAGTTTGAGTCCTTGGGAAGCACATAGATAACTTAAAAAAAAAACAGCCTGTGCAGGATTTTTTCTATAATTGACGAATTGCCGCTGAAATCCTACACCGATCAACTAATTAAGGGCGAGAGGAACCGCGGGCAAAAGCTAAAAAAAATTGGTTAAACGATTGTAGGTACATTAATACATTGGTATCGGTCTGTTATGTGGACACAAAAAGAAACCGGTATTATTGAATTAAATTTAATAATAAAACTTCTTCACTGTCTTTTAATTCACTGCACACACATTTGATTTGTATTTTTTTTAGATAATATAATTATGTTATTTAAAAATATTGTCGAATTTTGTCTTAACAATATACTGAACAACGCAATTCCGAATAGTGTTATCACTTTGAAACATTCGTCTCAGAGGAGTCACAAAACAGATAAAGTGAACAGACGACAATGAGAAATTGCAAATGGCTCCACGTTGACTTCAATTCGAATATCGTATTTACTGATCTATTTTCAGCCATTATCACATTGGTCATGGGGTATAAGATTTATTTTGAATCAGTTAATTTATTAATAACAACTTTCTTTGTTCGATTTGCTTTTGTTTTATTTTGATTACAACAATAGGTAATAATATCATAGTAATAGTGTGTAGGGATATTTTACTTTTATTAGCATTAAAAAGGCCAAAGTTGTGTCTCGAGAGCTCAATCCTGACTCGAGGTTAATAATTGGACTGCATTTTCGCTGTGAAAATATTTATTGACATCGATATTTTAGTAGTTGGGATCTAAATTAGGTAACATTAAAATTTATTTGATATATGTAAGTAATTTTTTGACAACAGAGCAATGTTTTTTTTTATCACCAATGGTAACCCAAACAGGCCTGTCATTGTGTCATACTTGTTTTGTATGTTTTAATAGTCGTCCCGTAGGAATAATATTCATGTTATCAAGGAAACAGGTTTATTTTTCCATATTTTCACATACTTTTAACACTGTATGAAATGTTCGAAGTTACTATAATATCTAACTGTACGGTGCGTATATTCTAAGCCATTGATTTTAATCACATACTAATATTTATGAGATTAAAACAAATCTATTATACTATGGAACGTTTAAACTTGTAGTCCAAAGCGATAACCGCAAATGGGAGACAGGGGTTAAGGTTACCAGTTTATTAATTTAACCATTTTGCTATTAAAAATTATATAGAAAGCTAGATATAGTATTATAAACCAATTTATTGAGACTCTTTGCTATCATATTAGCATTTGAGTATTTGCAACCGACTATGTTTGTACAAGGTAGTCGAAAACGATTGTTTTTCCTGAGTTGCATGACAAGATTGACTGTTCCGCGTCGTTCGACGCCGCTATCCCTCGATTCTTACATTATATGCACTTCCACCCACATCAGGCTGTCAGAATTAGATAAAAAAATCGTCAAAATGTGCAAATAAATTCCAATTAAATTAGGTTTTCAGTTGCCGAATATAAATTTGAGAGGAGACGTGTGGTATAATCATTATACACACATATATAGAATGTATATATATATATTGTTTTTCACATTTTGCTCCAAAACTATGCATTTTAGAGAAAAATTGCAAAAGTCCGAAGTTGGAACCTAGAAAATTTTTCATCGGTTTACGCATTTTGATATCTTTAACAATATCTAGTTTACACGCTCCAGTGCGCGTATGCATATACACACACATGTACATATAAAAATATATGTTTCACGTTTTATTCAAACATTGAGTACCACAAGTACAATAGGTAAATATTTTACAATACTTACTAATATTATTTTTGCATAATAAAAGTAATGATACGTTCATTACGCGCGCTTTAGAGGAGAAACCACGAAAAGCTAAACACTATTAAATCGATCGAAAATTTTAGGCTCTAAAAATTTAACAAATATTTAAAACCCCACCTTCCCTCTTAAGTAGCAAGTGAAAATGTATGTTCGCCAACTCAAAACCTTCAATTTGAGATATGTTCCATATCATTGAAATTCAGTTACTTTCCTTTAATTAACCTTTGTTACTATGTTCGATCAGCTCATCGGCACTTTGTATGAGACTTCAATGTTTTTTTTTAAATTGTGGCCCATGTTCCTTGAGGAAAGTTGTTCAGTATAAGGAGCACAATTATCTCCTGCATTTTTATTTCGCACTTTTGTTTTACTGCATATGAAATAAGGCTCTCAGTATGGTGAACTTTTTTGCAACGCGTGGTTTTATTAACAATATACCTTCAAACACATATCCTATTTTCAGTGAATTACCAGAAAACTGCTTGTTTTATTAAGTCCTGTAACACTTATCTACCACAGAAAGCCTGTGACCACAGCGGCAACATATTCTTAATATAAAAGTTAACGTTTTAATAAGTGTTCTTTAGATATGGTTCAGACCCTGAAGAACGTGAAAACATAGTTATATGAAATATTTTTAGATAAAAATATTTTAAACTGACTAAACTGGCAAAGAAATCTTCAAAGTTCTATGTGCTATTAATTTAGAAATTTTTGCATAGCATTATTTGATAATTCTGATATATAATGAACTATTTATTTATATCTTTAATTAATTTAAGTAAATTTTATTATTTATTTATCAAATTTTAATTTATTTCAATGAAAACATTTTTGAGTTGAGATATCGTTTCACTACTCAGCATAAACATGCAGTTAATTCATACACTTGGTCATCGAGTTTAATGTTGAAGGCAAGGAGCGTTTAGCCCCTTTCTCCCCGCGCAACCCACCTCACGATTGTTCTGTCTAGATATCTCCGATGGCGGACTGTATGGTTGAAATAAATGTTTAGGCTGTGGTGTAAGCTCACGCCTGTTTCTCACAGGTATCTTTTTAACCGTGACAGGTAGGCAGGTACAAAATACGTTTGACCTCAAAATCTTTAATAATAAGATAAACAACAAGTCAAAAGCACAAACAAGAAATCCTGAAAAAAGCATTATTTATCGGTTTTTGTTTTTGTTCTATCGTATAGTCAGTTATGTATGTCACATTTTTTTATGAATTTGATATGAAGTTTTCCTACTTTTCTTGTTATTTGCTAAACAATCAGTGTTAATATTGTGTAACTCACACTTGCCTATTTTATTGATTTTAAGAACGATTTTTAAGTAACTGTAACATTAAGAATATTGTTGAAAATGGCTAGAATAAATAAATATTAGCAAAGCTCGGTTCAACGCCGAGCCAATAGAAAATGTTGATAGTCCTAAACTCCCAAGCTAACAAGTCATATCGCACTCGCATGCATGAGAAGAGAGTTTGCCTCCTTGTGTGCGTTCTACCATAGCACCGCTCGCCATCAGCAGTGAATTCATCAACATTATACCTTGGAACCTATGTTAAGTACGGTTGTAAAAAAAATTCCCTCCGCGATCGCTTAAGTTGTAGAATGAGCTCTGCCAAGCTTTTTTCTAGGTACTACAATAAGGGGGCTCTTTTTTTAAATATCTCTTATTGAAGCAAATCAAAGTAATACTCATAAAAAAAGGAAAAGGAGGAAAAGGTTTTTAAGAAAGAAACGGTTAAATTTTTAAAGGGTAGGCAACTTGCATGAATGCCTCCGGTGTTGCAAGCGTCCAAAGGCTATGGTGACCGCTTGAAATCAGGTGGACCGTTTGTTTGCTACCTTAGTGGTAAACAAATAAATAAAGACGTGGCTACATGGCTCACTTCTTTTCGTTACCGCAAGAACAAATTAAATTAAAAAAAATCCCTTGAGACCATAGACATACATAATATGTAGAGAACTGGCTTTCTTTATCAGCTGAATTCAGCTGTCGCGAAAAACGGTTGCAACAGTGTGACAAAACGAAGCAAATTCGCGATAGGTAGTTGTCTCTTTCTACATTTGTTCTTATTTTGCAGAAAAGAGACAGGTACTTATCGTCACCTAGTTTTATCTCTTTCTAAAGAGTCGTAAATTTAAGGAGCTGTTGCGCAGGCCAAATTACATGTTGGAGACTGATGATGTACTTTAGTGCGCCTCCGCTGTCCTACAATAACACCCTTTCAGAGCAATAGAAGTAAAAAATCAATTTTTGGTTCCTAGTTGTAGCGTGCGTTATAGTAATAACTTGCGGTTGTGAAATATTAACTTTCTAAGTTCTACTGCTCGTGATTACCTGTAGTATTTATTTATTCTCTTTGCAGCAACAAAGGTGTACAATGGTAAGATTAATGCCATTCTTTGCTAGCTTAATAGGCTAAATAGAGTAATTGCATTAAAAATAAGCTAAGTAGGTATGTAGGAACTACTAAGAGAAAAGAAAATTATTAGTAAAACTAAATCTGCACTAAACTATAAGGGCGTGAAATATTAGGACACTAGCATTTGTCAGCGACTCCGCCCGCCCTATATTTGGTTATCGACGTAGGATTCTAACGGCAACTCTTTAATTATACTAAATAAGTTGTTATAGGGAGCTATAGCTGCATCTATAGTTCGTTCGTGGAATTCGGTTATAGTTATTCCCGTGGAACTTTTGTATTTTCCGGGATAAAAAGCCAAGGAGAAAGGCTCCGTATATTCAACTTGCAAATTCAGCTTAATTGGATGCTCCGCTGTGGCAGGATTCAGTAACAAACGTTATAGGTATTTCCGCAGGAACTTTTGAATTTTACGAGATGAAAAATAACCTATGTCCTTTCCCGGGACTCAAACTATCTTCATACCAAATTTCATCTCAATGGGTTTAGTATTTCCCGATCCATCCAGTGGTTGATGCGTAATTAAGTAACAAACAACCAAAGATCCAAACTTTCACATTTACAATATCAATGAGATAGCTGGTAATTAAGGAATTTTGCAAGCAGCTTGATTCACCCAAAATTAGGTTATCGGTGTTGAACTCCTTATTTAACTAATTAATGAATCTTTTAAGCCCGATTATAGTTATTCCCGCGGGAAATTTTGAATTTTTCGGGATAAAAAGTGTCCAATGTGTTAATCCAGGGTGTCAGCTACCCCCACACCAATTTTCATCAAAATTCGTCTAGCCATTCGAGCGTGAAGAAGTAACACACATACACACACAAACTTTAGTCTTTATAATATTAATGTGATTTATATACATTATATAGTTATTTTTTCCTAATAGTTTCCTAAAGTAAGTGATATTTTTTAGTAAAGCCACTAAGCCTGCTCGTCTTGCAGCGCGTTTTACTACCGCATCTACCAGTGATGTGATGGACAAAGTTCCTAAACTCTAAACGTCCATTTTTACAAAACAGTAGGTAACTACACACGTTAGAACTAGTATACCAGCAATATTACGCTAATGATGACTTGATTGTCGGAGTTGGGGGAAGTTGGTCTGGCTCGTACGTTGCGATGAGGGTAGATGCATGCTAGGCGGTATCTTAAGCACTTTAAAGTCGTATAACTGACAAAAAGCTCTGCGTATTATTTTTTATTCTTATGCCAGTTGGTAACTATACGACTCACGTAGAGTTGCACTACCTGAATGGATAGTCCAAACCTAAAAAATTTTTTTTTAAATTTTTCATAAGTATGTAATAATTTATCATATCATTAATAAAGCCCCTTTTCTCCCCGCCCAATCCTGGCCAACATGTTATATTTTGTTAGGAATCGGCAATGGTAGGGGTGTATATTATTCTGTACTTGGTATTTTATTTACCTGTTATTACTTTAAAGTTGGTTAACGACATTGTGTACATAAATGAAGCCACCTTAGTTCAGATACTCTGCATCAGAAACTGTCACACAAGACTAAAATGGTTGGTGAAAAGAGGGTGTCCCCCATATTTTGAATTATTTATTTATTTACTGTTTACATACATTTATAACTAACGGGTTTGCACCCAAACGTTTGTAAACTTAGATTAACCTTAATTTAAATTAAATACACTTAAACCAACAAATATCAATTCTGCACAACATATCCTATATAAAAAAAAACACAAAATATTATTTAATAAAAAATAGAATACATAAATATAACGTTGAGCAAACATAAATAAGAGACAAATTAACTTATAATAGCCGATAGATAGGCATTTGTGGCGAATACAATTTGTCACAGACAGTTGATGTGAGTATGTGTCCAGCCACTGGTTAAATCTTTCTAAGGATAATAACTATGATATACATACATACATTTAAAATAGTCAACATATTAATAGCATGGACTTTTAACTGTATAAGACAAAACTCAATAAGTATAATATTATATGTTTAAAAGTTAAATATCAACATATCATAAGGTGGAGGGCTTACCAGGCGGTAAGTTCAAGTATAAAATATGCATACAATTAAAAAACAAAATTAATGCAATTCCTTTAGGTTAAGAACTCCTGTTTATGAGAAATTATTCTAGTAGACTTCCCTAATAAGGTAAGTTGTGCTGTAATAACGCAAAAGGGCTTAGCAATGGTGTTATCTGTCAAATTGTATGAGTTATGAACCTGAATCCGAGCTTACGCTGCCTTCTATCTCATGTTTTTTTCACCCATTACGGACATAATATTTTAATCTAGGACAAAATAATTATGTTTTACACAAGTCTTGGTAACACAGTTATACTTTGTGACCATATTCCTAATTTGATTAATTATATTATGTTGCTTGTGACAAAAAGACGTCAGGAATTCAAAATTATACAAACTATTTTAAAGATTGACCGTGATTTAATGCCTTAGTGCAATCAATATTTAATAAAAGTTTAATTTGTATTTACTTGATATATTTTAAATAAGTAAGGTCTAGGACCTAATGGAACAATGGTAGGATGTTTAGCAGCCGTATCAAAGGTCCCGGGTTCGACTCCCGGTAATGGTAAACAAATATTCTTAAATTTTTAAATTGAAAAGTTATGACAACCTTCCTGACTGGTCCTAAAAACGTGATAGGTGGTGAGCCTACCATCGGTAAAATGTGGATCAAACATTAAAATATAAAAAAGTCAGATCCCTGACCTATGTTTGTTTAGGCTCTGTTTTTGTTTTTAAACAGCTAAATATTTCTAGTCAATATAAACTTCGCTATCCAGTAAAGCTTTGGCTTTAACTATGAATACCAGACAACGGATACAAATACATAAAACCTTTTTTTTGTGAACACCCAATCTCAAGATAAACACAAATTTTTATACTTTAAATATTGGCTTTGTGCGGGGATCTAAAGCATGCCCTTTGGATCCACAGGCAGTACTACTAGCAACATCGCTTCGTTTGGGACCCTGGTGCCTATTTCACAAAGCCCTTTGCAAACTCTTCACTAAATAATTCCAATAATTAGAGAAAGTAGTCAACTCTTCACTTTATACTTTGTGCATTCTGATGAGTGCAGATTTGCTGAGTTGCATTGTGCAATAGGCCCTAGGTGGCGCTGTCTGTACGTCCAAGAATATTTAGTATTATTTATATTTAGCTTTGACTTAAAAATTGAGAAGTATTGCTCAATTTTAAAATATCTTAAGTGTCCGTCAAACTTTATGCGATGTTTTCAATTATCTGCTATTTAATTTTTCTGATGAAGCTGCTCTTTAAATTGTTTGTCTAATTTAATTTTTTACAAACAATTTATCCAAAATAAAATGATAAAAAGGATTTTTAATTTTATCACTTTCTACAAATTATTTTATACACATGGGAGATTTTAATGTGCGACTAAAGTAAAAAGTTGAAGTTAATTTAGAATCAGACTAATGTCAAGCTCAAAACTGCTTTCTGTGATATATTAATATTCTTCAGGCGTAAGTAAAATATACACGTACTTCATTTTAATATTATGTAGATAGTAAAGATTTCTAAGTCAAACTAAAATTTATTGTTCATTTTAATATCAAAAGATTAACATTACTTTAACTTCTTCCATTAAAATTTTCTTCATCTCGAATTTCAATTTATACAGTCCTTGAATTTAGGGACTATTTAAAGTTACACGCACTATCAATAATACTATTTTCTTACTTTGTATTGTAATGGACGCAAGCCTCTAATTTAGGGACTATTTAAAGTTACACGCGCTATCAATAATACTATTTTCTTACTTTGTATTGTTAGGGACGCAAGCCTCTAATTTAAGCCCATTCCAAATTATGAACCCCGCTAGAATGACTTCTTGTAGTTTTCGTATTTAAGCAACAACAAATTAAGCTCGGTGGTTTTTGCTTTGTGCAATTTGTTATTTTTTTTTTATTTAGTTGAGTATAGGGTTGCTGCTCGAGAATTCTCGAGAAATTTGTCTGAAGCCAGGAAGGGAAGCCGATTTACAATAGAAGTAGAGGGGTGAATAAACAAATAGTTACACCCCTAATAATATTTGATTTCCAGACCCTGAAAAGAATACTAAAGTCTTACTACGGTAAGAGGTACGCCCCCAATACCTCTTCAGCAATCATTATAAGCCAGCGAGTGACATTAGAGTTACAGTACCTAACTAAAAAGAAACGCGCATAGAAGTCATGACGAGTCTAGAGTATCACATCGCTACTCGAACGGAATATGAGCCTGTTTTGTCGTTATCGGGAAACATTGTCAGTAAAATAAAAAACCTTTTATCAGATTATGCTGTTAATGCTCTTGTATCTCTGAAAAAATATTTAATAAGAAAAAGGCGTTGAAATAAAATTTTATTTCTTTGTTGATTATTCGCGGGTTACTGTTCAAATTAGAAAAATAGTATTGAACGTTAATTGACATAATAGTTTATTAATCAATATAAAAGGCATTTTTAGTTTAAGTTGGTAGCAAAATGTTCGTTTTAAAAAAAAAGTTTTTATAGTTATCTAAATATGTACTAGTTATCTCGTTAATTTAATTTTACTTATATTTTTTATCTAATTAAAGGTTGTTGAACCTTTAGGAATTGGTATATATACCCAATACTCACAAAAAAGTTAAGTACTACACTTCTCTTAACTTTATGTACCTCTTTCTATACCAGCTGAGTATAGCTTGTTTATTTTCTTGTTTGTTGTTGATTTGTTAATTAATAATTTCAATTTATGGAAACTAAAAATTTACTATTTGATAATCCGTCTCATTTGTAACTAAGCAAAACTTTTTAAAATAACATTTCAAAATTTCGCGAGATATTAGAGAAACTCAAAAAGTCCTGGTCGAGAATTATCGTGCCTCGAGAAATAAAAAAAGGCCGAGAAAAGAGAAACCCTACCCGAGTGATTTTAAAATTTTATTTTTAGCTTAATATTTTTTTTATCCAAGGTTCATTAGTTTTTACCTTAAAGGCAACCGAATGGCGCAAATGTTAGGCGATTTGGCCGCTATGTTAAAGGTCCCGGAATATTTTTTTTTGGTTAGGGCAATCGATATTATTAATGTGAATTATAAAAGTATCCCAAGTGTGGTTTGTCCTGAAATGACGATAAGCTCACCGCCTTATACGTTTGTAGCACAAAATAAAATCGGTGAAAACTGGATATAACTAGGAAATATTCCTTTATATTTTCAGAAATGTTGAAAAACTAGTTTTTTTAAAGAAATTTGTACTTTTACTTTTTATCTAAAATTTAAGGTTAATCGAATAATTAAATGTATTCCATTCCTCTTTGTACAGTACACCCTTATAGGTAGGTATACCAAGAGCCTGATTCTCGTGCTCAGAGAGAATCTCGAATTTGAGGTATGTTTAATTGATTTACATATGGCTTGTAAATCGCGGTAACTGTATCGACTAGTTTGAACTAGATGTGTCGAAAAAACATGGTAGATATAATTTCCAAATAGTTTTTCGTATTCATAGAACCTATAGGCATAATATGTCGTACGCTAGCGGTCGACATGCATCGAGTGGTCGGTAGCAGTAGAGATGGGATGCCATAGTGATTTTAATTTTTGGGTGAAGAATTATTGAAAAAAGGGGGTGTCGCAAAAAGGGTTTTCCGGTGCATTGTGTTGCAATTGGGCGAGTAAATTGACTAAGTTATTTTAGAAATTAAAAGATAAGTATTATCTAATGTACAAGCAGCAGCTATAAAAAAAAGAAATTACACAAACATTGGGAGTACACTTCGTCGAAAATTATAATGCGGCAATCATTGGTTGGTGATTTAAAATATTGACTGTGTTTCCGGTACTTAAATTTTTCTTTAGGTTTTTTTAAAGGAAGATGGTAAAAACAAATCTTTTTAGACACCATTTTCAGCGAAATATAATTTTTTAGAATTTTGATTTATGAATAGGATATCAGATATATCTAAACAGATAATCCGTACATATTCCGATCCGACATTACAGATTACCATCATTTTAATGGGAATTTTGAAATCAGTGAGGAGGTATTTGACTTTTGAAATGTTTAGTTTAGTCCACAAGGTTGTATTAAATTGTAAAAAGGGTAAAAGCCGTTGGACGTGTCGAGCTTGGACCATTAAAACCTTTCATGGCCTTACGTAAAAGTTTCAAACCACAAATGCATTTTTCTTGTAAGAATACCTTAAATTTTACTTATTTACATATGAACAGGTGAAAGAGAAAGGCTTTGGGGGCAGTTAAACGTTTTGTCGTTGTATATTTTATGTATTCAAAAATTTATTATTTAAAATGTTTCAACTATACTAAAGTACATTAAATCTTTTTACATTATGTTTAAAAAACCTGCACCCTGTTTTTGTCGGATACAATTGAAAGTTAAATCATATGTTTATTTGTAATAGTTTTTAAGGGTCCTATCGTCATCTTAATCACAGCCTGTTGACGTCTATTGCTTAATGAAGGCCATTAAACTCGATTAAAAGATGGCAGACTTATTAGGCTGTATTTTGTAAACAGAAAGAATTATTATAAATGACCTAACTATAAGAACTGCGTTTCGAAATTTGGCAATGAGAAACATACTAACAAGAGGCTAATTAGAAGCCTTATGCCAGTAAAGCCATCGTTAACGGATCGAGTTTGTCAGGTATAATATAATATTGAAACTATTAATTCCATTAAAATTTAAAGCTCTGAGTTTTCAGATCAATTTTCAATTAGGTCATGAAATCTTTGGTCGTGATTGAAAATCCATTATTAATGTCCACATCGAACTGGTACCAGTATATTTGTCCCCGGGCGATTTGACCTTTAGCGAGCCGACATGCCTTACTCAGTGCTATTATTTGGATGAAATGAAAAATATGTTATTTAGTGGTATACCTACACCAAAAGTGATGTGCAAAAACGAAACATATTTTAGAGATCAATGAAATTTAAATTTATCCGTTATCGGATTCTTACCCGTTGATTTACTGAGACAAAAGTATTTTGTGTTTTTTGCTGTTTCCCAAATCACTCATAGAACCGTTACGACGTAAAATAAAAATGATCCATCGCACGATTTTACCAGTTAAAAATCTATATTCGTTGGAACACTCAATAAAGACAAAGAGTACCCTTTGCCCTTTTTTATCCCTTGAACTACGTACCTAAACTTAGGTAACACTGTCGCTCCGTGGCCACGTCGTGGTGGAATAGGGCATCGTTGTACCACCTGCAAAGTAATGTATTACCTATTGCAACTGGGGATAATATGATCCTTAGTTCGTCTCTGTCACTGGGGATAATATGATCCTTAGTTCGTCTCTGTCACTACAGCTATTTATTCCAGTGCTAAATATCAAGTTACCTTTATGCGCCTCTACAACGTAAGGTAGAGTGCCTCGTCAATAATTTTTTTTCGGGGATATTTAAACCGTTTTTCGTTCTCTTTAGGGATCATATAACAAAATGTTTGGATTTTCATAATAGGTATATTGGATATATTACAGGTATTTATTCACTGCAAATATAAAGGATTAGGTTAAGATCTATTTATTACATAATTTTATTATAACTTAACTTGCGTGAGGGCCCTCTCCACTGCGCCATTGTATTCCAGATACACACTGCTATCAGGAGCTGTGTTGCGGCTATGGACTTACCACTTGTCATGCTGGAGAAAAGACTGCATCTTTTTGTAAAACTTGTTTGGTCTTTTTAAATCTTTTTGTAAAACACATTAAGTTTTACTTCATAAATGCTAAAGTAACATAATAATAGAAGAAAAAATATATTAAAACCTTTATGTTTCGCTCCCACTACAACTTCGTTTTAGCAGTACAGTTTTTAAAAATAAATAATAATGATAAATATTTTTGGACATAACATACAGCGTCTGGTCCCAAAGTAACCAAAGCTTTTGTTATGGATCCCAGACAACGGATACAAATACATATAGTATTAATTTTATAATTTTTTTAGTGTTTACAGTGGAATTTAATGTAGAATCTAATCGATTACTCGATTTGAATAGTGGATTAGAGTGGAATAGGACATAATATGCATAGAAAACACCCAGTCTCGAGAAAAACCCACACAATAAATATTTGTCTTGGACGGGAATCGAACCCAAGTCCCTCAATTCAGCAGTCGGTTGTTATTACCTACTGTGCCATGGAGCCGACATCAATCAATCTAAAGTATACGGATTGTAAAATGTTCAACTGGATACATTTGAAAACGTATATACATAGATAGTACCAGATTCAAAAAGATTCAATAACGTAAGTAAATACAGTCTGTTATGTATAAATAGTTTACATTCCAAATACAAATCCTCAATAAGATTGAAATCCGACGATTTCAAAAAGACCACGACGACGTCGAAGAACACGACGAAAAGAGCTGTCAAATAACTGTACCGTTAAAAAATTCAGTACCTTGTGAATTAAGTAATAAGATTACACTCTTTTTTGAAACACTTAACAATTGCAATACCAAGTCACATAAAGTTTACTTCTTGTAGCGGCAAAACCGTAAACGAAATATGACTGAATGCTTTACAAAAACGAGGAGCAAACGTGTTCGTGGCGTAACGTAATTACTTCCGTTTTTACGTGCCGCGGGCGGGAACTGTAACGGCTTGTATTGTTTTTGTGACTTATTGCTTTCATTTTTTGTGACTTCACATTGGCCTTTGTTACTTTTCACCAATATTATTTAAAGGCTACATGTACATATATGAAAACAATGTACTCTATATGATAACAGTCTTATTGATATTACAATATCAAAGCAAAATTTATTATTACGGTCTTAAGAAATTCAAGACCGGCGTTTACTTGGTCAAAAATAGTACATTTTGGAGTAGTAGAGAAGCCAGGCCGTCAAGATCGAATTCCCGTCGGACCGAAGAGTCCTCTACCGGCAACTGGTATCATTGGGTTCAACATGATGTCTTAGATAAGAATAGACCGGTTGTCGCGTTCTAAAGTGGTGGAGGGGGGAGGGAGGGGAGGGGAAAGATGCGGAAACCGGCTATCGGGATATGGTTAATTTCTCAATAGCCACTTATCCGATTTCAACAAATAAGGTGTCATATGATAGGTGATAAGATCCTTAACCTAATATGTCTGACAATGGTTTTTGTATATACCATACTTTATGAAATATTTAGAAAAAAAGCGAATTTTTAACAAAACACTTTTTTAATTTTATTGATTTGAAGCAGTAAATAACATTAAATTAAAAAGTAATGTAATACTAAGAATTAGGCGATTGATTCCGCTATATAAAAGTTTTCAATTTTTTAAATTCGGTTGAGAAATGATAAATCTGTGACTGAATTTATACAGTAGGGTAACGTGACTAGTGCTGCACATTATCCTGTAGCGGGTTTTATTTTCTAGATTATTTCAATAACTACTAGTAACAAGACTTATTTCAAATTAGAAATATAATTTATTTCTATAATTATTATATAAATAAATAAAATATTAAGTATAAAATATAAGGTAAAAAATAATAAGTCATTTTATGATTTACAGTTTTAAAAATATTTTGAATAACGAAACTCTGTAGTTTATTTATTATATTTTTTCAACTTCATATCACAAATAAAGCAATACAGCCTTACACTAGGTAATAACATAATAAACAATGTTTTAATTTTTAAAAGATGTCGTAAATGCCTCCCAATTAATTAAGTTCTAATTCTTCCAAACATTTTATCATCAACTTTTTAAAAACTTTTTTTCATTAAACTATCTGTGTCATATATTTTTATTGTATTTAATTTATTTGGAGCTAAATTAATCACATGTTTTGGAATTTTATTGTAAAAATATAGACTTTGAATTTCAAAAGAGCTACTTATGTACTTTCTGAAGACGACATTTTGGAATACCAATTTATCCTTATTCCTTGTAATAACACTGTGTAGGTCACTATTTTTAGCAAATAAATGCCAATTTTTGCGTATATACATTATACAAGTGTAGATATAATGGCAAGAAACAGTTTAAATATCAATTCCCCTAACTAGTTCCCTAAAACAATGTCCCAATTAATAGATTGACAGTAATAGGTAGGTACTCTCCTACTTCTAAAGTACAACTAAAATAGTTAACCAGAATTATGTACAACATATCTGTCTAAATTCAAAATATCATTGGATTTATTTGATGTGACATTTAAGTCATCTTGAGATTCGTTATTGAACTGGTTAAAAAAATTATCAGCTGCAAATCTTTGAGAGATATTGACACAGTGTTGCCACATGTACGGATTTGTTCGTACACGTACGAAATTTCGAACAATTCCTCAGAACACATCTCATTATACAAGCGGTAGAACACACACAGGGAGGCAAAGTCTATCCTCAGACTTAAGGGTTGGATATGGCTTGTGAGTTTGGGATCGTTGACGATTCTCACAGCCCGTCGTTGAACCAAGTCAAAACGGCCAAGCTGGTATTTGAGTGCACCATATGGGGCCGGATTTGCGACTTGTAAAGCAGCAACCTTCGCCCCGAAGTGAAGTACTGCTTCGCTCTGTTGAGTACACCAAGTTTTTTGGACGGCAGCTTCAATATTGCAGCAGGACAAATCTGCATCTTGTATTTTGGTCTAGGTGTTTTAAAAAGAAAACTAAGGTATTTTTGGAATTGGAATTAAAGGTAAATTTATATACTAGTTGCTTAAAAAACAAAAAACAGTGTTAATCACAAATAGATGACCTTAAGGGTATTATCGGTATGTAACAAAAAAGGGTTTTTTTAAAAATTAAATTACTCTTAAATGGCAATATTTTTTGTAAACCTATGATATTATGTGTATCTTTTTTCGTATTTGCTTCGAATAAAAAATAAAAATATCGCTTATATCAGAAGAAAAGCTATTTTGAACTGACTCCAAAAAAGGAGGTTTTTAATAAATATTAAAACCACGTGCAAAACGGAATAGATTCTGTTATTGTTTTTTAGAATAGAAGTTAATTTCGTAAAAGCTACTTTGAAAAAATTAGTAATCTGAATTTCACAAAATATGATAAAAAAAAATTAGTAAACAAAACATAAAATCATTTAATCGTACCTAATACTGAAACTATAAAAACTTTATAAACATTCACTTATGATGCAAAAGAGTATGAGCAGTCGAGTGTCTCAAAGTTGGAATATCTCCACCAGGACAAAGTATCTTCCACTCTTCTTTAGCTTCTTACAAAAAAGGTATATTTTATTTAATATTTTTTTAATTTAATAATTTTTTTTATTTTTACAGCTATTTATACAGCTTTTTAGATTTTGTTTTCGACTAACACTTGACTATTTTACTAAAACTTTTTTTTAATTTTCGATATGGTCCTTTAGAGCTCTTTATTTTGTTTAAACCTGAAGGAACCGGAAGTGGATACTGCACTTAAAGGTTTTCAAAAAAAAATTACGCACATTAAAAAGCATAAAATTCGCCATCTTGGTTTTTTTAACTTCACCTATAAGAAAACTTGGGCTATCAAGACAAATCTATACCTTAATTAAATAAATACATTCAACTGTTTGAAGATACTATACGAGTTAATAAAACAATTTACATACATACATAGTAGATACGCGCGAAAAAAATAACCCTGTCTTGGTTGTCGGGTAATTAATTACATACATTTTTCAAAATGATAATGTTACAGTTTTGGTAAAGATTGTTAAATCAGTCAGTTTAATTATAAATTTTATATATAGAATTTACCATAGGTTCGGAATTCTTTTAATATCGAGAGAACTGGCAAGAAACTCAGTACTTAACCTTTTATATTTCTTTAATATTTTCATTTACATCCTTTTTCGTCTCTTCAACAATCTTTGTGCTAAATTTCAGCTCAATTGGATAGTCCGTTGTGATGTGAAAGAAAGACAAACAAATAAACAACAGTTATTTGTTATAAAACTCCCAGCCTTCGTTGCTTTTTGGCGTGAGTGCCTATATTGAACGCCGAGTGAACGAAGGATTCAAAAATTGAACTCACAAACGAAGCAAGTGGTTCAAAAATTGAATCCTAAGCAAGGCGAGGGATTCTTAGGCACGAAACCACAAAATATTCCAGCCGTGCGAAACACACTATCTTTCATCTCACTACAGCGAGGAAAATATAAAAGATACAAGCAAAACAATAATAAGTGTATCATTACTTATTAATGGAATAAGTATACTTATTTTAAATATTTTATTTAAGTATTGATAACATGATAACAATATTATAAGTCTCTGAAATATTTTGAGCGCCTTTTATATGTCTACATATCGCCAACAAATCGCATGCTCGGAGGTATTTACATATTTTTAGCGGATAAACTTAGTTATCACGTAACTGGTGGAGTTACTCGTGTTTTTTAATAAGTAACTTTAAGTTTATTTAGTAAAAGTAATATGTTTATAGTAAAAACAACCAAAATGATGTACCTTCTACCTAATTCCAATTAAATTTTTCTATTCTTTTTCTTTTCTTAAGATGCGTTCCGAATTTGCACAATGCCAATTTTAAAATTCTAAGAACAAAAATTATACTTAAAAATAATTTAGTTTTGCTGTATTTAATAATTTAACAAACTACAATCTTAAAAAAAACATTATCTTTAATGCAATAGTATCAAAAATTAAACTAAAGTTTTATTAAAGGATCACGAATTTATAAAGCAGTAAGGACGAACCGCATTTCGTACGGTTTCATTATGTTTGTTTTTGAAGAATTGAAAAAAAAAACCATTTGCGCGCTAGTAGATAAAGTAGGCTTTTTCACGCAGATTTAATGAGATTTTAAACGACAAATTGAGCTTTTCCGAGCCAGTGTGGTGATAGGAAATCTACTTTCGCATTTAAGTTATAATGTAAGATTGGATAAATAATAAGTAAAGTCTTGCTGTCAATGAGAGCTCAAGCAAAAAATTCAAATTAAACTAAACTTAAAGTGTAGTTTACAAAAACACCTATTCAATGTTTAAACAAAAGTCGTGAAACACCAGCTTCTCGTATTTTCAACAGTTTTCAATCAAGAGCAACTTGATTATAAAATGAATGTTTCCCCGACACCACAACGATGGGGCGCAGATTCGGAGTGACTGAGCGTTGTATTAAGTATCATTTATCAGTGTCAGGAATCTATTAGGGTATCAACCTTCGTATAACCTGATTTAAATTTTACTTATAGATTTAATTTTTTAAAGCACCATTATTTATCGAAGGTTAGATGTTTTACATGCGGTGGGATAAAAACAAATAGATTCATTTTTAATGATTATAACAAAACTTTTTGTACAACAAATATTTAATGATTTCAAAATCTGTTAAGTCTAGATGTGGTTTGGTCCGCCAACGAACCGTACAAATAAATAAGATTTTTGCCTTTTCTGGTCTAGTACTGGTGAACTACAAACATACGCAGTTGACGACCAACAACACCTCTGTGTCCATCATGAAAATTGAAATCTCTATTAAATAAAATTAAAATTATTGTAGATTCCTACTTTCCTGAACCCATTTTCTTTGTGCCAATAACTTCCGTTTTTAGTCATTGTACAAATTATTCGTAATACAGTAACAATATAAGCACGCACACTCATAATAAACACTAGCTCTTGCCCGCAGTTCCACCCACCCTAAATTCTGTTAACGATGTAGGATTTCAACGACAACTCCTCATGGTTAGAAATAAAAGAAATAAAAGAAAGGTAACAGACAGACATAAAGAGTTACTTTCGCATTTATAATATTAGTATTGATTATATGGATAACACTATCAAATATTTCAAATGCCTTTTATGTAGTCAAAACGTAATTTCCTAACCAAAAATGTAAGCAATAATAATTTCTGTTATTTATTGAAGTCAGTAGCCATTATCTTTATGCATATGTATGGGCCTCGTTTTCTCTTCTTGTTCATTCTCGATTTATTTAGGTTGGCATTGAGCCACTTACATGGTAAGCAGGCAATTCGAAATACGGAATGATCTTTCGATGGAATGATTACAATCTGAGCTCATAAAAATTCACGTATTTCATTTTGATAACAACTTACATTTAAATAACTATTTCAATTGTTCTCTTTAAAGTATAAAGTAAATATTTTTTGCAAAGAAATTAAAAGATTTTTGTAAAATTAGAATGATTTAGATATATATAACTTTTCAAATTTGGATGCTAATAAATCACAACGTTTTTATAAACTTGAGAGAAAAAAACCTAGAATCCTTAAATAAATCTTAGTAGATTTTATTTAAATAAAGTTTTTTAGAATATATAAATATTTTTGTCTATTAATTAGAAAATAGTTGAATATGGATGAAACATAAAAATAACAAAAAAAACTCAATTTTAAAAGTATTTAAGTATTTGCCTTGTGCAGGCATCGAACTAACGTCCCTTGTTTCAGTAGTCTGTATATTTTTCAATGTATATGTGTGACGTGCGTGCTTGTTCAGTTTTCTGTCACGTAGAGCTTTTTATTAGATAAAGTATAACAAGTTTAAAAAAATATATATAATATTTTTTATAGTACTCTACCTGAACAGATGTGCTTCCATTAGACAAATACAAAACATCGAAGCTAGAACAGTCTGAACCGCAATCAAGATAGAGCTCCGACCAAATCCTATTTCCCAAATAACAAGGCAGGTGTTTGAGGCAGGTAATCTCGTTTGTCTGCACTGCTAACTGTTATAACTATCTACTGTAACATTAATTGGTTACAACACCCTAATTTAAGATGCCAATTTAGTTTTAAGATGTTTCTACCTTTTAAAACGATCGTGGAAATATGTACTAGTTGCAGTTTTATATTCCATTACTTAATTTTTTCGTGTTTTGAACCAATAATTATGGAACCCTTATGTTTAGATTTCGGTCTTAGTCTCTTTGTACGTCAGAATAATTTTTTCTAGCACTATGTAGATAGCTATGATATAGACTTTAATTTTTTTACAGCTCTAATATGAGACAAAATAATATAAAAATTAATGATATAATAGTATTGGAAACGGGTGGTTGAAATATTTAATTGGTGCTGATACAGCAAGTACAGTATCATATAAACAAACAAAGTACATTTGAAAACCATTTTTTGACGTGAATTTTATGAACGACTTCCTCTTCATACAGGCGGGCAATTCAGAAAAATTGCGACATAAAAAGCCATGTTCTTTTAAAAGAGTCATACCTACTTCGAAAGGTCTAAAAAATTGGCGATGTAAAATCAGCGAAATTTAAAAAAAAACACCAAAATTTTAAAAAAACACCGAAATTTGTTGTCTTTTTTTGGCTAATTAGTTAATAGAAAATTATTTTTTTTGCTTCAACCGATCGCAAAAAATCGGCAATAACGCTTACTTTTCATTAAGATAGCGTGGAAATCACTGGACGTGGACTGATTGATCAACCGAATAGGGATCAATTTGTTGCTTATTTGTTGCTGAAAGATGCTAAGGAGAAAAATAAAAATAGATTTTTTTTAATTATGCCAAAATAAATAATGTCCACGCTAGCTTAATTCTTGACTTTTCCGTGGGAAAACTATAGTGAAAATTTGTTGCTGCTCATACTGCAGCTTGTTTTAGCATAGAGAGTCAGCAACAAAATAAAAACCGGAAGTCAAGAGATGGAGATCGGTTTACAATAAAACCAGCCACGCTAGCTTAACTAACGATTTTCCCGTAAATAAACTATTGTAAAAATTTGTTGCTGCTCATACTGCAGCTAGTCTGAGTACACAGGGTCAGCAACAAAATGGAAAACTGAAAGTCAAGAGAAGTTGGAAATCGGTTTACAAAAAAAACCGGCCACGCCAGCTTAATTCTTGACTTTCCGTGAGAAAACTATAGTGAAAATTTGTTGCTGCTCATACTGCAGCTTGTTTTAGCATAGAGAGTCAGCAACAAAATAAAAACCGGAACTCAAGAGATGTTGGAGATCGGTTTACAAAAAAACCGGCCACGCTATCTTAACTAACGATTTTCCCGTAAAAAAACTATTGTAAAAATTTGTTGCTGCTCATACTGCAGCTAGCCTGAGTACACAGGGTCAGCAACAAAATAGAAAACCGGAAGCCAAGAGAAGTTGGCAGCAGCATAATATTTTTTAAAATTTTATTCTCCTTAGCATCTTTCAGCAACAAATTGATCCCTTTTCGCTTGATCAATCAGTCCACATCCAGTGATTTCCACGTTATCTTAATGAAAAGTAAGCATTATTGCCGATTTTTTGCGATCGGTTGAAGCAAAAAAAATAATTTTCTAGCAACTAATTAGCAACAATAAAGCAACAAATTTCGGTGTTGTTTTTTTAAATTTCGTTGAATTTACATAGCTATTTCTTAGACCTTACTTCGAAACTTCAAAAGTTACAAAAATGAGATATATTTTTGTGAAAATTTATCTGAAGAAAGCACAAAAATATATGTTCTGACGCTTTTTTCACCTCCCGTAATGACGACATAGACATTTCGCGCTAACGTATTGACGCATATTTGACAGAATAAAGTCTAAACTTTATTTTGACTCAAAAACATTTATATAATAAATAAAGATATTTTTTTAACGCCGAAATATCGGAACCAAAACTAAAACTAAAAACACTAAAAAAAAGCTTAATCCATCTTCTTACTGCTTAATCAATGAAAAGTGATCACTGAAGCAGGAAGGTGCTTATCGAACTAATGGGATCGGAATGGGATGTCGTCTGATGGGGAGCCCTGGACAGTATAATGTGGGGATCCTATCGAATTACAGTAATTCAAACCAACCTCTAGCACAAACAAATTGCAGTGGCTACCCTTCGTAAACTGCTGGAGGTTGACCAAAAGACCATAGCCCTAATCCAGGAGCCCTGGATTAGATGAGAAAATATGATCATAACAACATCGGGGGTAAATTGCTATACAAAATCTCACCTGGTCAACCGAGAACATGCTTATACATACCTAAAGCAATATCAGTTTTGCTACTAACCAGTTTCTGTTCTATAGACTTTACTGCTGTAAGGCTTGAAACAGGTACAAACAAACAAATGCTAGTACTAGCCTCGGTTTACATGCCTTGAGATGATGAAATCTCATCAAAGGAGCTGGCTGAACTAGTACAACACTGCCAAGACCACAGTTGGCACATCAAAATCAGCTGATGCAAATGTACACCACTCTCTTTGGGGGAGTTCAACATCGAACCAAAGAGGTGAGTCTTTAACAGAGTATATATTTTCATCAAACCTATCTATAATTAACAATGGCTCGGAGCCCACTTCTGTTAATTTCAGAAACCAGACCAAAATAGATGTAACTCTCGCATCAGACGGAGCAGCGGAGTTTGTGCCAAATTGGCACGTCTCTGCTGAGCCATCCTTTGCGGACTACAATAGAATCTGCAATACTATACAAGTGCATGAAAAGGACCACCAACCAAAACGTAACGTTGCGAGGTACACGAAACTTCTTCAACGTGAGGTAGATATAATCAATAAAAGACATGACCACAGCACTAAAAACATACAACACAATATAGAAACACTAACCAAGAGTATCAAACACAGCTACCAGCAGGCCTGCACCCCTACAACACCAATCACAGAAAAGCCTTACTGGTAAGGGCCAGAACTAGAGTGACCTAAATTCAATCTGAAAAGACTCTTTAATCGAGACAAAAACACGCTGAAAAAGACTGGCACTGATATAAACAAGCCCAGTTTCATTACAAAAAGCGCATAACATATCGCAAAGGTGAATCCTGGCAGCGGTTCTGCGACAACATCAATTTTAACCAATGAAGCAGCCAGAGTAAAAAAGATATTATCACAGGATAATAACAGAACTCTGGGCTCAATAAAAAACAGGATGCTTCATACGCGACCTCTGATAGCGAGATAAGCGAAGTGCTTATCAAAACACACTATGCGTCAATATAAAACATAGAACACAAAGAACCAACCCCTACAGACTGGAATATACCCGAATCCATGGTCACTGCAGACCGAGTTGTGTGGGCAATTGAAAGCTTCAAATCTCTTGGTCAACATATTTATCATGGTGTGGACAACATATTTCCAGCACTATTGAAATGGGGACGAACAACACTTACGTCACATCTAGTTGATATATATATAGAGCTTCCATAACTCACAACTACATGCGTGAAGAGAAGTCAAGATTATATTCTTATAAAAACCAGGTAAATCTGACTACACACAGGCGAAATCTTACAGGCCAATTAGTCTGACCTCCTTTATGCTGAAAACTCTAAAGAGGCTGACTGATAGCTAAGGGTAGTTGCCCTAACGCGCATGCGCATAAATGACACTAGGCGCTTTCATTGACATAGAAGGAGCGTTCGACTAAACGAAATTCAACAGAATCAGCTTCTCTCTTAGAAGATTTGGAGTCAAACAAACTTTTAGCGGGTGGATTGATCAACTTCTGTGGCTAAAAGCCGTACAATTCACAGTTAACTTCACTACGAGAGGCATTGTAGCCAAAGGCTGCCCACAGGGAGAAGTGCTCACTCCATTGCTGTGGAACATTGTGGTGAACGACCTGTTGAAACGTATATATGTATATAAACGTATTAACGACAGATGCTACTACACAGTTGGTTACGCATACGACATCACCATTCTGAATAAATGCAACTTAGAAAACATTATCTCCACTCGCATGCAACTACCCCTCAAAGTCATGGAAGAATAGTGTGACCACCATGAGCTGACGGTAAACCCTAACAAAACAGAATTAGTCCTTATCACAAAAAAAATATTCAAATAACTAACATGCCAAAACTATTTGATATTCAGCTTAACCTTTCGAGCGAAGTCAAAACAAGTTGAATTGGAGTAAGCATCTAAGTACAAAAATAACCAAGAAATTTACTACCTTTTGGAAATGCAGAAGACTAGTAGGTAAGAAATTGGGCCTTAAGCCATCCATAACCCTGTAACTTTATACAGCCATTACACGACCTATGTTATCGTATGGAGCAGTAGTTTGGTGGCCCCGAACTCAGTTAAGCACAATAAAACAAACTACAAATTCTGCAATGCCTTGCCTGCTTGACAACCACAGGCGGCTTGAAAACGACTCCCACGCCAGCACTAGAGGTCATTCTTAATTTCAGACCCCTTTACCTTGTTATACATCAAGAAGCTGCTGAAGCAGCCATACAACTTGAGAGAGTAGGGCTCTGGAAACAGCACAACAGTATCACTCATGCACGTCTCAAGGAGGCAGTAGACAACGAGCTTCCAATGATACATGCGACATGTGATATCATCCCAAAAATCTTTGTCTTTGACAAAAGACACCGTATCCAGGTTTATGAGAAGAAAAGGATAGCTGTGACATACATGAAGTTAGGATCTACACTGATGGCTCTAATGGCGTCCTGTCTGTAGACATAGGCTGTTTACTCAGAGGTCCTTGGATCAAAAAACTGCTACCTTATGTTTAATTAATTTGACTAACCTAATCGCCTTTGTCGATTGTAAAGGGCGACTGTTCGTATGTCCTATCGTGAGTAGGTTCTAAAGGAATTTACTTTAAAGGAAGCGAACAGAAGGGAAATCAGCGAAATTAATAGTAAACTGTTATCAGTCGTAGTCACCGTGACGTCGCTGCCAGCCGACGGCGTGTAGTACCAAAATGCGACTCAAACTGGTCAATTCCGGCGCGATGTAGAAGCTGTCCGAACAATATGCACCTGATGCACTGTCCACTAGCCCCGTGGACGAGATTTTCAATATAATATAGAAGTCCGATCGCAGCAGTCCGTAGATAGGTATTCTGCGTTCCGAATTTCAAGCCGCGCAACCGTCTAACGTCGACCGCGCTTTCGTATTAGCTATAAAACTCGCAGTGCCGAACGTGCGTTTCGTGTGAGCTTACAAGGTCCAGTCACAGAAAGTGAGTGACGTAACACACTATTCTTCACCGAACATAAGCGATGCAGCGATACGCATCATCTCCGACAGTACCGCTGTGCTACAAGCTCTCAATAACAACCGCATTAACAGTGGACTTATCCTAGAGTGTCACTGTGAACTGCAAAAAATTGCATTGACGAACTGGGTTATTTTCAATGGTTACGTGGTCATAGTGGGTCTCTAGGTAATAATGCGGCGGATCAGTTGGCAAAGAGGGTATGGGGCACTAACATAATGGAACCCGAACCAATTGTACCGATAACATTCACCCAACTCAAAACGTGGTTACGTGACTTTTTTTTTTCTGATCGGACTATGCAGTTGGCCTGATGCAGCCATTACTACTTCACCGGGTTTTTAGGCGAGACTCTGTAGAAGTCTTAGCCCAATGCTCAAGGGCTCTCCGGGAGAAGCCTCGGCTTGAATTGTCGCTCTTGGGGTCGTCCCTTCGACCAAAGCGAGCCTCGAACCCGAGGGTGAGTCAGCGCCAAGAGGGGAGTTCCCCGTGTGGTGACATTACAGAACCTTACAACTACACAATAAACAGTGGGCAGAACAAACGGACTGCAGACAGACCAAGAATATTCTCACATCCTTGGACGCAAATCTGTCGCATAAGCTGTTACAACTTAGTAGGAAAAACCTACGCTATATAGTTGGCATAATTTTTATTTAAATATTAAGCTTAAATTCTATTACAAACATATTTCTTAATACCTAGTTACTTAACTATGATATGCCTATGCAATAATGACGCAGCAACTTGTATTATCTAGGTAATGTAAACTGTACAACAAGCAACAGCTAATCAATCTACCCTACAGACTAGCTTAAAAACTGTATGGTGGATAAGTAGACGATGCCGTGTTTTACACAATAACGTGATCACGCTAGTCTGAGGCTATTAAACAAGTTTGCGAAGTATATGTAATAAAAAAAGATACTAACATTTAACTAGGAGGTTAAAATACATGATAAAATTAGGAACTAGGCGAGTGTACAAATGTTTAAGTATACAAATTGTATTTTAAGTAAGTTATCTTATTACTGACTCAATGATTATCTTTGAGTAAATGTTTAGTAGCATAAAAAACGTGTAATAAAATTGTGTAATTATATAATGTAATGGTATACCTAAAGCATGCTAGAGTGTAAGAGTGAACATAATTGTGTGTATGTATGTATTATATGTATATGTGTGTGAGGCTGTGTCACTGTCCAGTATTTGTTAGTATCAATTCAGGAGAATTTATAATACAAAAGCACTTAATCAAAGTTATCTCTGTAATTTAAAAAAAATTTCAACTGCTGTGTTCAGTAATATTTTTAGGACTATTAAATAAAGCATCGCATCGTACTACATGCTTTTTGTATAGATTTTGTACGTCCATCTACAGGTTCCTTTTAGTATGAAACACTATAGAGGGAATTGTCTGTTTAAGGGATTGACACAAGTCAACGTTGTATATTTCTCAGTTGAAACGAATTTTGGTAACGAAATAGCAATGATTTATTTTCACGCGATGAGTTTTCTGTTTCGTGCATGAAAAATTACTTTTGTGCTCACAATATGAATGACAACTTTATTGTCAGGACCTATGTAAAACTGTGCACATAATTTATTTTGCGAACTTTAGTTTTACTACTATTATTTATAGATTTGAAGACGCAACGTGAGATGGCCTGCTCCTACCAGGTGGACAGAATACCTGGTTAGAGTCGCAGGAAACCGATGTGCACAAGCGGCTCAAAAGACATATGGCGGAGATCTACGTTTAGGGATGGAAGTTTTCTTGCTGAAACGACCACGACACACAACTAGGTGACCGTTCTCCGTAAAGAGTCCATGCAATTAGTAGCTTCTGAACCAAATATTCTCCTGTCTATTTAAAACAAAAATTACTTTGCTCTTTTGATTCACCAATGAAATTCACAACTGTTGTAGGTATATGTATATACAAACTTGACATTTAAACGTGTATGTAAACGTTGTTCAGAACAATATTTTTGCACGAAGTGAGAGAATTCTATTCATATTAAATGCAGCTATGAACTCCATTTCCAGTATATCTTATACAACATTGTGACAGGCAATTTTGTTTGTATTTTCACGAAGTAGGATAAAAATCAAGGATTTTCTGAACAAAATGTCGACATTTTCAAAGATACCTATTAAAGAAATATAAAATACTGTTCGCCTGACCACTAAAGTTCAGCTGACAAACTATCACTCAGGCCGTTTTGGACAGCTTAACAGTGGAACTCTACAAATGCGAACAATATGACTTTTATGGAGTTGATAAATACATATTTCTAGGTACCTTTAAATAAACAATAATATTACCAGTTTATTCTGAGTCGGTGTCGCTGTGTGTTTGTGGTGGCCGATGGCCTAGGGCTTTCGATTTCAACTTGCGTATTAAGTGGCGGAGTTTCGAGCCCCGCGTGTACCAATGAGTTTTTTTTTATAATTTCTCAGTTATATTGATTATTCTTATACTGGCTTGGTGAATGAAAAAATCTCAAGGAAACCTGTATATTTCTAACAACAAAATATATATCAAGTCCACAATCCGCACTGGGCCCGCGTTTGGACTATGGCCCTAATCACCCTCAGTGAGGGTAGGCCGTGCCTCATCAGTTGGGACTTATGAGGCTGATAAAACCAGTTTATTTATATCTTTGTTTTTTTTAATTGAAACCAAACTATACTTATTGCTGTAATTTTTGTTACATTATCTGTTTTTTGTCCCTCGAGCGTATCTACAGACACATTATAACAAAATAATAACTCAAAAAAAGAACATAAAAATCTACAATATTTAAACAAAGTAATCATCTCGTATCCGATCGTTAAATCTGAATAATGTCCAGATAAAGTATCTTCCACTGAGTTTCACATCCCACTCTATTTACATACTACACGCCGCTGCTGAAACAGAATAAAAGCGTTGAATTATCAATAACATCCTCGTAGCCATGTCAACACTACGTTATTTATTTTAGCTTTTTTGTTGTTTATTATTTTGTGAACTTTGTCAAACACGTTCATATTTTATGAAATTACACCAATGAAGTGGTAGTCAGACTCGTGCCCTCGTTAGGAATTTTAAATGTTTGTTTTGATTACAGTTTATAACACACTTCTTACCATAGACTTAGGAAGTTCTTCAAATCTAGTGCTGGGACGATATTAATGATCGACCATTATTAGCGATTTTTGTTGCTATTATTATTTATGTTTGAATATATTTTTCATTGAATACCCTCTTCTTCCCCTATCCTACTTTTCCTCGTTTTTCTTTGCGCTCTTTATATACCTCATTAAATCTTCTTGGTAGCCGTGAGCACAAAAACTCACCAGATTCATCGAAATGGGACGAATACGAACATGCATGTTTATATAGATATAGATAATAAAGCGTAAATAATTTTTTTCTATTTACCAAGTAACTATTTTAGATAAAATTTATTTTCAAATCCGATAACTCATAATTCATGGTTAAAGCAACCCGAGGAATGTCTTTATTTTTGTACACGCAACAATAAAGAATGAAATACAGAAAACGCATACGTTGAACTGTCATAAAATACAAAATTTGATAAACGTCATTCCTATGACATTTATTGCAGGACTTATCCTATAATTTAAGAACTATAGTTGCACATTATTGCTTTGCTTTTAGGTTAATTTTATAATTCAGTTTATTTAACGTCTTACTTATACATCAACACACTAGTTAGGTAGTGTTGCACATTTTTTTTGCATTTGCATTATTTTTATAATTTGTATAAAAATAATGCACAAATAAATCAATCTAACATTGAAAGATTGTAGGCGATACAATAGATTTTTAGAATATATAAGACACGTCAGGTGGAATACACAAATATACAAAATACGTATTACACCTACTTTATACATAAACTACATGTTTTATACAAAATAATACAAATATTATTAATATATCTACCTATATATACATATGTTAAACTGTATATATAGGTAGAATAAATTATGTGGAATAATTAAGTAAAGTATTTTTTTTTTGGATTTGCTGAGTTTAAGAGTTTTTGACAGCTTTGCTGTGATGGCCAGTGAAACAGTATTTTGTATTTGACTTAAATTAGTGAAAAGAAGTTTTCGTCATTGTTTTCATATTTTTTCGTTATTTATTTTCAACAACTCTTATTGTTTTACGACGTAAAAAAAGGAATTGCCTGTCACATTGCTGTATAACATAAACTGGAACAAAGTTATACTTTTAATGTGTTCAATAAAAATAACTGATCCTAAAATAAAGGACACATGGAATGTAATAAACAGTGAAACTTATCCTCGTGATAGTTAATATTGACCTACCTACAGTAGATTCGAACATAATTGATTTAGATCTATTTGTCGCTAACTAATTTGAGAAGTACTTCACTGAAATACTTAAAGCTGAAACTAATTCATTAAATTTCTCTGCATTAGAATCAGGCTGTATTTTATTTTAAGAATAATACCTCTGAAGTCACTATAAAGACATTTAAATCGCTTACTCAGAAAAAACACATAATTTTGTATTGCCTCAAGACAAACTTTAATACTTTATTAACTAGTAGTATATTATGTACAAAATGAACCATTTCAAATTCGGCCACTTATTAAAACATTGCGTATAAAATTGTGCGTATAAGGCAAATATATACTGCTACTGGCGTTTATTCGGCAACTGACCTGTTTGTCAACTCCAAATATTCCAGCTCAATAGTTAGTGCACTTGCCTTTGAGGTAGGCGTATTGACAATTGTAGCGTGCTCTGGACGACTGGTTAATGTAAACACAGCAAAAGTCAGCATGGACAGGTACTGCAAAGCTATAAACATCATAAACGTGTGCGTAGGTAGACTATTTTTTTATGTGATTAGGTGTTTACAACTTTTATATCCTAATGACTCAGGCAGTTTTTTATCCGATAACTGAGACCAGGTCAAAACCGCTCAAAATATCGTAAAGATGCATAGTTTAGCCGCAAATCGCAAAAACGAGTACCAACCCCTAAAAACGTGTATATTCATATATAATATTTTACAACTCTAATTGATTTTTAATTTTTTTAAACGGAACCCTAAAAAATCAATAGAGTTTAAAACCCCGCACATAGCATATATATAATTACGGTTTCTCTCAGACGGTAAAAGCATACGATACTAAAACTAAATTGGCATCTTAAATTACCATGTTGTAACCAATTAATGTTACAGTAGATAGTTATAACAGTTAACAGTGAAGACAAACGAGATTACCTGCCTCAAACACCTGCCTTGTTATTTGGGAAATGGGATTTGGCCGGTGCTCTATCTTGATTGCGGTTCAGACTGTTCTAGCTTTAAAGCTTTGTATTTTGTCGAACGGATGCACACCTTTGCTCGCAAATTACCGTAGCCATTGAATTTCTTGTATTTTTTATACTCATTCTCTTGACAATTTGGACATGTCAAGATAATTGGACAAGGGTGTGTTGTGTCGAATAATAATATAAATATTTTGGACATTTCACACATCGCCGTCTGGCTTCAAAGTAAGTAAAGCTTGTGTTTTGGGTACCATACAACGGATACAAATACAATTTTTTTTTGTAAGTACATACATATCATACACCCAATATTATTAACAAATGTTCTACTGGACAGTGCGGAAATCGAACCCACACCCTCTGCACAGCAGTTGGCCACACTAACAACTAGGCTGTGATAGATATGTGTATAAACTGTAATTCGAATTTGCTCTAAAAAATCATGTTATTCAGATTTTACTATACGACAATAGTTAAAGGTAGTGGCACAGACTTTTCAGCTTTAGAAAGTCATAACTCATAAATTATTCATTATTTTATTACAAAAAACCACAGACTTTAACATAAACAAAGTGTGTTTAAACATAAAATTACTATAGTTTAAGCACTTATTGTAATTCATGTAGGTAAAAAGTAAAAAAAAGGAAACATTGTGAGTTACATAAAAGCAAGTAAAAAAGATTTCAGTTTAGATAATATTATTTAATAGACGCTGACAAATGATGAATTACCTAGGTATTAGGTACGGTAAGTTGTTCCACAGAAAATATGTTTTTACTCTAAAACGTAGTGGAGTAAAATAGTATAGTTATTGTTCGCTCTGCCTTGACCTTGATAACATACTTTAAACCAAATTATATAAGTAATGTAAGAGCTTTCGTATAGGCAATACATTGTAGTGGGATTATCGAAGACGTTATACAGAAGGGTGAGCATATGAATATTCCTGCGAAGTCGAATTAGGATCTACTTGATTTGAGCACGAAACTTTGAAGTATCATATTTTCGTAATCAGAAAATGAAATGGATAAATAACTAATGCCGCGGAAGCATAGATATTACCAAAACTTTGTAGTTAGGGTAAGAGACATTTTCTAATTAGCATCTGACTTCAAGGAGGAGAAGACTTTTTAAATGCGAATAGGTATTTCAAATCATTTATAGTCCCGCATACAGCTTAGTACAATATGAATAAAAACTGAACGTTAAAATATCACAATTAATTATTTCCATTACTTGAAATAATAAAATACAAAAAACACAAATGTTAGTTTCAAATAAATTAAATCAAGCTATTGTATCTGTCACATATATTCAAACATTTTATTTTATATAGCTGCCTCCGTAAAATTTGTGTCGCTGTAGTCCCTGTCCCTTACAAAATATATTATGGCCTATATCCATCTGGATGTAGCATATTTTTATGCTACATATGACCATAGACCTAAACTTCGCGTGCAAATATCTATTTGCGCGCTCAAATCCAAATTAGCTTACAAATTTCAAAATAATTGCACTTTTTTAACTAACGCATCGAGTACAATTATAAAATTTCAACATGGTATCCCTTTTTCCCTTGACTACCATGTGAAATCGGCTTTTGCCATCCCTATGGCCTCGGCCATGATTTCTCCTTCTTACTGCAATCTTCACCGTGCGAGGACGTTTTGCCGACTCGTTCGAGCCGATTGTATCAAGATGGCCGGAGATGTAATATAACGCTCCAGTTGCTGGCAGGACTACTCCCTGCAAGGATCAAAAAAAAAAGAAAAGTCGTAGAAGATTCTTTTTTCTTCTTTTCAAAATTTCCTTAGTTATTTTCAGTTCTTTTTCTTAACTTTTAAAATAACATTTGCCCAATCGCGCTACAAACAAAATAACATGGTGAGTAATTGAATACTACAATAATTTTTGCTGTACTTCTGTAAATTTCTACAAATATGCCAGGATGTATTAAATCTATTTGGATTACCAGTTTGTTATAAAAGTAATTATGTGTTTACTGTAAGAAGGAACCATTTGTTGATCAATAGATTTATGAGATCAATGATATTTTTGAAAATTGCCTAATGATTATGAATATATGGAAATTTTATTTGAGACTACAAACTATTTTTATATATCCCTTTATGTTAATATACCTTTTCCGTTGGGGAAAATCTACTGTGAAATAAGGGAGGCAAATTAGTAAACAAACTGTGTGTATGATACTGAGCTTTATTCATCGTTTGGCTAGCGCATGGCGCAATCACTTCGATAAAAAAACTCCAGAATTTAATTAACAAGGCTGCACCTATAGCCCTGAACGTATATTTCCGCAGAAATTCTTCATTGCATCATCCTAGTTTTGTGGATTCCATCTCCACACATTTATTTCTGACGGGAACGTGAACTCCTATATCTCTTTATTGCTTGTGCGCTCTTTTAACCGTGCTTTCCAGCCACATGGTCAGTACACTGTTGCGAGACTCTGTCCCGGTGCTGTACGGCCAGCTTGCCGTACTGCCACATCGAGACGCATCTGCATGCCTAGCAGGCCACCCAGCGGCGATAGTGCAACCCCATTCTATCGTGTAGTGCAGTGAATTAATCAGTCTTCTGTTTGTGTCGCGAGTGAATTATTAGCGTAAATATATTGTGTTCATGCTGAGGCATATAAATAATCACAAGATGGCGTGACAAGCATATGACTATGAGTTTTCCGTTTTCAAGTATGAATTTTATCCATTTTATTTAATTTGAACTATCCCCCTTAATGTTACATTCCTCCTGAAGGGACTGGACCAGAAAAGGATCTGGCCTTGTGATTAATAGTACCTACTGACTCTACCGACTGAAGCCCTTAATACATTGCGTAACCCTGGTGAGCCCATCACAATGTATGTATAAGATCCCATACAGGCACCCCTTTCTATCCGACAAAATCTCATCAAAATCGAGGCTTTTAACATCTAACAAGCCACAGCCACTCGCCCACCTGGCATAACAAGCTAGCAGTAGCTAACTATCCCCTATTTTCAATTATACATATATATAGGTATTGCCTACAACTCAACACCAATAAATCCCACCGCTACAATGTCTCCCGAACAGCTGTCACAGCTGTCATAGTTGTCATGGCAATGTCATAGCAGGCACAAGCAGTCAGTCACCTAATAAATTTAATTCGCTACATGGAATAATGTACTTTACAAGTAGTGATTTTTTTTAAATAGCTGCATTGCTTCTGGAAATGACCCTCCACATATAAACAATCGTACAAAATCCGCTCTTGCTCTTTGTTGCTTTTTATTGATAAAGTACAATATAGATAACAATTATCCTCACAATTATTATAAAACACTTTTACTAATACAATTTAAGTTAATTTTATAGGGATGGTGAATGCACAATACCTAGCCTTCCATGATAGCGTATAATTTCGACTAAGTTTATTAAATTGTCCTGTTCGGTATGTGCATTGAGTAGAAACTCGCTTACTACGATCGATACGCATACTCGAATTTAAAACGGTCAAAATTTATGGTTATTCAATTTTAAATTGTTATACAATTTTCCGTGCTGAATACAATACCTATTTTATATGATTTTTATTTGTTGTCCATACTAGTATTATAAATGAGAAATTGAGTTTTTTTTGTTTTTACTCACACACACAATCACTATTTTTTAAATTAAAGATAAAAAACTCAATAAAGAAGGTAAGTTGTATTTCAAAACCCATGCGACAGAGATCGGAAATCACCCTGAGCCGTTTTCGAAAGCAAAGAGGCTGTAAAAAGTCAACTTTGTAGATTGATTCCTACTACTAGATAAAACTAACTTTTTAAAAAACACCAAAAGATCTAGTTCGGGCGAAGTCGCGGGCAGTACCTACTACAAAATATCTAAAGAAAATAATATGGAGTCCGTAATGGCGTGTGTCGTAAGTTTTACGATTTAAGGGTCAAAAGTGATGCTTCCGGTTTTACTTAAAGAGCTGATATCGACGGAACTGCATTTTACGAGGTCAATATAAACCCGGTACACTATAAACTTGTCGCATGAAGAAGTGTTTTGAGAATTTTATTTATATAAACATTGCTGACTCAAATAAATCAGCAATTTTGAGGCACATCAATACTCTTATTGAAGTGAAAAATTCCTTCGTCAATTTTTGAAAATCATAATTATAGATTTCTCGACTAACTATAAAATAGTTAGGTTCCTTCTTTTTTGGCTAAGTTTAATAGGTCTATATGTAACTTCACTGACGCGTTAAATTTACAGCAAAATTCAGTATTTAATTTCAGTTTATTTAAAAAGATAACGTTAATGAGCCTAAAATCCCAACAAGAGGTAGGACAGTCAACAATCCCACTTTCATAATTATAATATTTAATTATGAACAAAATCGTATTGCCTAAAATTAACAAAAAATAGTAATGTATTTAAAGAGACAAAGTACAAAAGCACAACGCAGCGATGTTAAGAATAAAAAAATTAAAAACATAACATCGAAAGATTCTTCGCCAAGCTTTAAGCTTTATCGTCTTTTTCTTGAGTTTAATCACTAATCAATGAAATTTGGCACACATGTTGTTTAGGTCCTACTTTGTATCCTGATTGAGGGTTCCCCCGGAAACATTTTTTGCGCACAATTTTCGCATATTTCAAATATTTTACTACTTTAACTTGACTTGACGTCTGAGCCACCGAGGTACAGGTCCGATAAAGTCAGGGTTTTGACCAACCGGAATTGTATCTCGTCAGCTTATATAGTATAGCACTTAGACGGACTGTAAGGGTAACAAGTTCAAGTCCGAGGTCGAATTAATCTTTAGACTGAATATTTGCTTTATAATACGTATTCTTCGAAGACTTCTACATTCAGGGAGTCTCAAACGAAGGTAGATTGTTTTCATGTATGTGTAGTTATTGTAATATTATTCAAATGTAGTTCTTTAAATATGAATAAATGGCACTTTGTAAGATAAATATACTAGGAGCACATCAGCTCTCTAGTAGTTAGGTGTCAATATAAATTTAAGTGTATTTTTGCTTCATAAAAAAAGTTTTAAATGTTCTAATAGCTGACAATTATAATAATTTTAAAGTTTTATACGTCATTAAAGTGTTTCCTCAATAACAAAGTTGAAAAAATGCGGCCAAGTCTTACAAAATATAAACTCGTCACAATAAATACAATGATGAAAAAAAAATTGAAAATGAGCAAAAATATGTCACTCTTTACGAAATAGTAGGACAGATTTTTTTTTATTTTCAATTAATTAATAAATTAAATGTTTGGAAAGCCTTTTCGTAAACTAATTGCTTCATTAGTACTAATTAAATGTAACAAAATTTTTAAATATACCTTAATTTGTCTTCTTAATCTAGACTCCCTTTGGAAGCAGGTAAAGAAAACTAAACTCCTAATGGATCTGTCTGAAAATTGATATAAATGACACAATTTTCTATTATAAACCGGAGCACTTAAGCAGCTTGAAGCAGAAGTCAAAAGTCCACTTAAGATGGCGCCGAGCGACTTTGCAGATAAAACATTTGTTTCATGAAAAATGAGCGTTAGGAGTTGAGAGAACAAAGTGAATTATTGCCATCAAGTGCGTTGGTAACCGAGGCGGCAGCTTATTGTGAAATATGTATATATTTATGCACCCACGTCATGAATCAAACAAAAAAAATGTAAAAATATTGCCTAAGGGTCGCTGCAAGCGTATTCAGCGTTATTGTTCTTTGATTGAAAATGATCTGTAAATTGGATAGGTTACCGCTGTAGATATTAGGCACAGCACTTTTGCGGAAAGCACGTAAAGCGTCGGCGTTTTTGGCAGTGGCAACAAACTTTATTATTTCTTGACAATGTCAAAGACATGTCTTGTGACATATTTGAGTGTTAAGCGCGAATCGTGTGTAAAGGTTTTCACTTCTGCCGGCACTCCCGGAGTCGCAACTCGTTTTTTTTTTTTTTTTTTAACTTTTTGTCGATATACGATTAACGAACGCACACCGCCATCTGTTAGAAATGTATGGAACTCTTCACCAGCTCACGCCATGTAAGGCTCTCCCTGTCGGCATGATTTTTCCGACATCTTTAACAATTAACGTCATATTTCAGCAAATTAACACAAAACCATCCTAAAACTACACATATAAATCATCTTCTAAAATCACTCTATTTATTGATGGAAAATTTAAAATCCGGCATTAAAATCCGTTGATTTGTTTAAAGACGTAACGCTCCGTTGTTTGGCACAGTTCGTATCCTTTACGGTTTTTTCTTATTGCGATCAAACCTCCTTCAAAGCGCTTTTGATCTATACGTTTGTCTCACTTTAATACTAAAAGAAAAAGATACGAAAGATGTAGTTCACGCTTCGTCTCTGGCTTAATTCGTCTACTCGTTTGTAATAACTAAGTTACCGCACTAATATCATAAATAACCATTTCCCTCATCCAGTTAGTCTAAAGTTGACTTTATTTTCTTTGTATTAAAATATGATCATGATTCATATTCAAATTAAAATATTTTAATTTTACACATTATATTTTATTACATTAAATTTTTGTATCGGTAAAAAATGATAATTATCAATTGAGAAATCCAAAATAGTTTTTAGTGTTGGTAACAAGACAGATATGGCTTTTATTTTTTATCTTTCACAATCAGTTTTTAGCATTCACGTAAAATATGTGATTTTTCAGCTGTCGTTACACCAAAAATGTGACTTACTTTTCTAACCACATATAACACTATGCTATTCGCACTTTTCCTTACTAAAGAAGAAGTTTTATATCGCCTTGTCTGAACTTGCACGTCGTAATCTATAACGATATCCATTCTCAGCCGTGATTTATTTTCCTTCTGCCAAGTTGATAGATATTACAATATAGAATGGTAATTTTCATGCGTATCAGAGAAAAACTACAAATGCTCTGACTTTATTATATGTATAGCCTAGGTAGGTAGGCTTTGCTTTTTTTTTTAACCAGGCAAACCAATTTTATTTTTCAGCGTTATTTTTATATTCTATGTGATTTATTATTTACCGCGTCGGTTCATGTCGTCGTTAAAATTGTTAAACGCAATTTATATTTAACGCGCAATTTATATTCATTTGTGTTCCTAAACATTGCGAGTATTAAGATAATTTGAATAGATACTCGGAGTTCAGCCCTGTAGTAAATAATCGTGATTAGAAGGAAGTGGGTTCTGACCCTGGGTCTAGGTATTTTCTGAATCAAAGTCAGTTTTCGTAGGTATTTAATCCGTCTTGTGTGTCAAAAAAATGTGTTCCAAACTTGATTTAATTTTCATGTCCTTATAAATTTGCAAAAAGTTACACATTTAAGTGTATATTTACAATGCACTAGTATGTTACTACGTGTATATGTATATTTTATGGTACACTCAGCTCGGGAGAGGGAAGAGCAAAGCAGCTCAAAGGGGTCGTGCAAATTACTATTTACACGATCCCTTCGGGCTATGACATACGTACGACTGGTATTTGTAAAATACCATTTTGCATGATTCCCATTCGAACAAACAAAAAAATGCCTATCATAATATTATTGTATTTTTATTATTTAATAACAGATTTACATACACAATCATCATTTTACCATCGTCGTTTTTCACACGAAACTAATACAACAATTGTAGTCACCTTATGTTATTAAAGCAATGAACCACCATCTACCACGAGTTACGCTATGAATAATTTATAGACGTAGAGAAAAGACAACGTTAATTTCTAAAACAAAATATATATAAGTTTTCAAATCTTCGCATTCCATTACTAATTCAAAAATAAAACGGGTGAAACTCAGCCGAATCGTCGGGAAAAAGGTATTTTGCCAAATAACAACGCGTTTTCTTTTTGTATTTAAAAACTATGTCATTCAAAATAAATACACTTACAATGTTTGTTTATGTTATAACAGTAAAAAAACTCTTATGGTGACTTAATTTAATTTTTTATAAAATTAATAAAGACAAGTTACAACGAATGTTTTTGCATAAGAATGTATGGTAAAAGTGGATGTCAAATTTATGAAATTAATCTGCATATGTCAGTTGGTTAACTAACCGTTTATAACTGATTTACACATACACTCACATAGCGAAAGCATAATTTAAGAATAAATACGCAGTTATTGTGATGGTACTGACACCACTTGTAATATGTAAAATATCATAAATCACAAGAAGCTGGTCAATCAATCTTAGGACTGCAATGGGACTGGACTTAAGAATTCAACTGTACATCCGGGGTTTTCGTTTCTTTAGGTCTTAAATTGTTTGCAGCCTTTGCATGTGCGCGTGGTCCGATTAGGTCTTCTCTAAAAAGATTTATGGCAACTGAGCCACCTTAATCAGTTTGATATTTAAATATTTATAAGTTTACCAAATATAGCTGTTTTCTTAGCAATTTATTTTTATACCGTTTAGTTGCATTTGAATTTGGAGATCCCGACTACATACATACCCTCCGCTTTATTAATAGCTGGTTCCCATTTTAATGTGTGTCACGTGAAGTCATGTTTAAAGTACGTACCTAGTACCAACACACTGAGTTTTATCGTAAATAACGAATGTTTTAACCTTTATAACAAAACATATGCGTCAGATAGTACAATTAGAAACTGTGTAATAATTAACGAATAATCCCTTGGCGCATCAGCCTCTATTTTGACGATAATGAGCTGCGAGCCGACATGTCTCTCATTACGCAACGTCATTGATAGAAATGAAATGCAGTCTGATATTTTGTGGTAGTATTGAAACGGATATTTTTTGAAGTGAAAACTTCTTTAGCGGCGTTGTGCACTTTTTTTGGTACGGGTAAAAAATGATAAACTCGCGTCAGGACACGTGTCCTAATCGTGGAAATTCGTAAGACGGAAACCGTAATGCCACGCCTATTATCATTTTTATTTTTAGTATTCGCGATTATGAGTAGTACAGGGAGGTTGGATATGGAATTTTAATTCTATGACAGATTGCGATGTCAAATATACTACGTCAAAAAAGTAAATAAACAAACATTATTATTTCTTGACAATGTCAAAGACATGTCTTGTGACATATTTGAGTGTTAAGCGCGAATCGTGTGTAAAGGTTTTCACTTCTGCCGGCAATCCCGGAGTGCAACTCGTTTTTTTTTTTTTGATAGTAGTCTAATTGATTCCATACTAATATTATAAATGTGAAAGTTAGTAATTTTGTTTGTTTGTCCTTTCTTCACTTTGCAACGAAGCATTCAATTAACCTAAAGTTTGGCACAGACATAAATATAAAGACGTAGATGGAGAAGACATATAAAGATGAAGAGACGGAGGTCATAAGCTACTTTTTATTCCAGAAAATTTAAAAGTTCCTGCAAAAATCAAAATCAATTTTCCACGTAGACGAACTAAAGCTACAACCATAGCTTGTTATAGCAAATTTTTCCACTCTTATCCAGAAGCTACTGTAGATATCCCTAGTACATACCCGAATTGAGCGCGGGCGTAGCGGCTGGCAAAAGCTAGTATGTAATTATCAAGAAGTTTTATATCTTTGTTGTTTCCTGTAATCTTATTGTTTTTTTATTCCACAAATTCAGTTCAAAATAAATAAGGTGAGAAATAAAAAAAAATATGAATTTTATATAAATAGAGTAATTAATTTTTTGAATAAGATGTTAATTAGAAGAAGAATTAGAAGAAAATATTCCTGAATTCTTCCTCGTCACGTGCAACCCTCATTCTTATGATTGCCTCTAACGAGGCTATCCGACAGCCTCAGACACAGCCTGAAAAACCCTTATGATGTTTATTGTTTATCAAAAGAAAGGTGAGTAAATGATGGAAATAGTATTTGATCACGTGCCATAAAAATGGAACGTTGGATGAAATGGAATTGAAATCCTGCAAATTTGTTCTTTGATGTTGTTGTACGAGAAAATAAATATTGCTTTGGAAATATTTATTTTAAATTTCTTTTTCATCTCATGATTTTTCACTGCATTACATTTTCTAAAGTAAAAATTTACTGATAGTGATTCCATCCTTAGTCGACTGTGATAATGAAATGCTTTTAAGATAATCGTAATTCAAGAAATCAAAAATTTTTTATGGTACATATGACGGAAAACTTGAGTTAAAACAAGGCCGACGCGATGTAGTTAACTGAGCGTGCGTGAGTAGTGCAGGTACATCCTCACTTAGATTTTTATTGAAATACAAGAAATAAATTTACAGTTTTTTTTTATTAATAATTATACATCAATGTTATCAAAAAATGCTTTTTCTCAATGTTAAAACACTATCATGGGTATGATTGAGCAACGTTGTAAACTTATAGCACCTCAAATTTTGAAGATTTATTTACCAGCCTCATAACTCATAACTCCACTGGTGAACCATAGTCCACACGCAGGTCCAGTGCAGATTGTGGACTTCACATCAATCTTTTTTTTTTGATGTATGCAGGTTTCCTAACGACGTTTTCCTCCACCGAAAAGCCAGTGGTGTGAATAATCAATGTGCTTGAGAGATAAAGAAAATGACTTTTTGGTACACGCCGGGTCTCGAACCTCCGCCACTCATGACGCAAAGTGAAAATCGCAACCCCTCGGCCACCACCAACTCCAGTATCATTTCCTTCCCCATAATTCAAGAAATGTTTGTACAATTGGCTTATTGAAAAATATGACATACCTATAATAAATAAAAAAGAGAAATGCCAAAAAGACGCCACACGATTCCTCATGACAGCAAAAAAGTCTGGCACTCCCGCGTTAGCAAACATGCTTGATGCGCTACAGTAACGCGGCTGACACATAATAATGCGAAACGCGTCATTGAATTGCACTCTCATGGTGCTATACGATTTGCGCGAAAAATTAGACCAGAGCTGGCAAGTGTAGAAACACAAGCAGTAGGCATTAAACAATGTCAACTTCACCTCATCACTACACCTGCCAAATCTACGCGCAATCATGTTGCACCGAACCGAGAGGGTCCGTCTTACCCGCTCAATGTCACGGTCATCCCTAAGATCAGGCGTAAGTAGACGCCCCAAATATCTGACTCGTTACACTGTTCGAACCACTACTCCGTCCAACTTCATTCAGGCACATTCTCCGGACCCCTTCCCGACTTAAAAACCATAAGTTCTGTCTCTTTAGCATTATATTTAAGTCCGTGCGCATTCGCATAATGCTCACATACTAAAGGCAGCTTTCTAAGACCTTTAATCGAGGGGGCGAGCAGCACCATATCGTCTGCATAACTAAGACTGTTAACACAAACACTCCCTATATGATAACCTACACCGGTGCCCCTCAACTCCTCGATCAAACCATTGATGTAAACATTAAAGAGATCTGCAGAAGTCAGCCCTCCTTGGCGAACACCGCACTCTAACCTGTAACTGCTAGAAGTCGCGTCACCCCATCTGACACAGTTCGTCTGGCCCGCATACCAGTATCTCATGTCAATTACATTAGTCGATACACCAGATCAAATGCCCGACTCAGGTCAAGTAAACATGCGTACACCGTAGTGTCACGACATAGTAATTAACGGTATATTTGAGGCTCATTATTGCTGAATCTGTTGAGAGACCAGGACGGAAGCCAAACTGTGCATCGTCAATCCGTATATTACGAAGAAGTTCGGGCTGCAGCAGCCTCTCGTACACTTTACATATTACTGTTCCCAGAGAAATGGGACGATAGTTCGTACTATCACCTAGACTTAGACTTACTTTATAAGTAAAAGGTGAATGGAATTATTATTATTTTTTTTTGTAATTTTAATATAATCTTAGTATGATAATATTGTTTTCAGTATGCTCGAAAGAGCAATTATGGCTGTGCTATTTATATCGATTTTATCCATAATTTCAGAATAAATAAATATGAATATGAATTATAAACAGATATATGAATATAAAATTAATTAATAAATTATAAAATTATTATCATAATATATTTTATTTACCATACTCTCAAAACGCTTATTCATCTATGCAATACCAGTCAATTTTTGAATAAACGAATATTAATAAGTTTTCAATTTTGTACTCGTGGTTAATTCAATTTATTGTATTTGAAATAATTTAAAACCTAAAAGTCTGTCACATTCAATAAATATGAAATGAATAATAATAAAAACGTGGATAAAGCAAGAAGATGTTTAAAAAAAGAAAAATATTTTTAGATTTATGAACAATACGGAGCGCTATTTGTTAACTTCTGCATTTCAGTACCATTGTCAATGACCTCTGTCTATTAGTTAACTATAAAAATCATTCAGCAGTTTGGCAATCTTTTAAATAGAAACCAATCAAGTGGGTAACGAAAACATAAACAACGTACGCCATCTATTTGTGAACTTCAGCATATATTTTATACTGACAATCAATGCCATCTAGCGAAAGCGTTGCACACTACACTTTTCAGTAATCTTTGGGCCTTGTAATGTTTCAGTGTCATACTTCTCAAAAAATGTTGCCGTAATGAATAATATGATACCTACTGATAAAATTAATTTTAAAGATTTCTTAATTTGTAAATTTAAGTGCGGAAGTATAAAAACAATGATTTAAGTAAGGCTTCTAAAGCGGTTTGTTTTATTATTAGGTGTTCAAAGGAATTCCATTCTGTCAAGACAATACAGATTTTATACTGCGCCTATGTTAGATGTCACTTAGAATATGCTTCCCAAATTTGGAATCCGCAGTACATGGTGTATATTGATCGCCTTTGTAAAGTATAGGAAATAGGAATTAAAGATAACAACGCGCGCGTCTTAGCCAACAGTTTATTTTCAACTGGTTTGGTGTTACTCTTATAAGTAGCTACCTACATACAATATAATGATATGTGCATATATCGTACAGCCCAGCCTTGAAGCCATCCAAAAACGATTTCTCCCTTATCTGTCTTTCATGGCGTCAACTCAACTGTAGACCATACATACGAAGATCGCTGTAGACGATTTTATTTGCTACCTCTGGAGTATCATCGCAATACTAGCGATATTGTGTATTTGTCTAAATTTTTAAATGGGTCCATAAACTGTCCTAATATTCTCAGTAAAGTATCCTTGTGTGTACCGAATAGACGTAAAAAGAAGTGGCCTATATTGCATGTGCAAAGCATTGGGCTTTGAAAAATTACCGGCTTTACTCCTATTAAGAGCCCGAATAAATTTAATAATTTAAATGTCGATGTCGACATATTCTCAAACAACTCTGTTGCATTAACCCGTATGTTTAGTTCTTCTTTTTTTTTCTGTCTTATCATTAATCATTAATAAAATATTTGTTTGATTCTAAAATATTCGCTTTAATTTAGTCCATAAGCTCCAAAAAATTCAAACTTAAGAGTTTTTGCATAGAATATTTGTTATTTAGGTATATACTGTTTTTTATGATTAGATTTTTATATCCTTTATTGCAACTATTTGAGGGAACTTTTCATTGGCTTATTTCTGCTATTTATGTTACTTTTGCCAACAATAGCTGTAAGTTCTCCTTAAAAATTGAAAAATAAAATATTATTCTGATATCGTTTTTTTATATTGCAAAATCTTTGTAATTAATATTATGACAACAATATTGTTGATTCTGATAACATTGCACATCTTTGCAACACAGATATTTTTTATTTTTGTGAAAATCTTGGTCACAAAGCCAAATGTATATTTCTTTCAGAAAAAGCACAATAAATGCGCCATTTACCCTTGTCGTTGCCATTTTGGCGGAAATTTCTAGTATCATTTTTCATATGTAGCTTCACAGATATAGTTGGCGACACGCATATATCAAATCCCTTACTACGGTACTTTTTGGGTTTATAGAAGTGAGTTAGTAAAAGTATTAATAAGCACAAACGTAAATCTATTTAAAATTTCGTCTCCTTTTTTTAAAGTTATTAACATAATAGTTAGAACAGCTTAAATCCTGTTCCGTACAACTGTATTTTTTGGTAGTACAGAAATGAGCCACTAAAACTATTAATAAGCACAAACGTAAAGCTATTCATAATTTTATTTTGGTTTTTTTATGTAACGTAATTAAGGTAATAGTTTGAACAGAAAAGTACTGTATTTACCAACTGACGAATTACTTAAAACTTTTTTGTTTCCTATCGTATTTCTATAGTAGGAGTGACCCTCAAATAGGCTCTGATGAGTTACTACCCACTTACTGAGCAAGTTCTAGAAATAACAAAGTTCCGTAACTTGCTCTATGTTAATATGATGAAGATATATAATAATTTCGTTCCCTATACAACGGCGGTCGCCTTTTTATGGGAGCAACAATTTTGTCGGGTAATGCCTGAGGGTAATGGGTATATTTTGTTTTGGGAGTTTGCCTAATTTTTGTGGCCTTTTTCTTCAACTCTATATTTCATAACATAACTCATGGTAAATTGAATTTTATTTATGTGCGTGAATTCTTGTAAAAAAAGAGCTAAGTTTGCAAATTACTTGTAAATGAATAACTTATTAATATGATACATGTTTTGTGTTATATTTTTGTTGTTTGAAATGATGCCCACGGCTACTTTCTACTATCGCACCGCTCGCTATTGGAAGTGAAGATCTACAATATGGGCTTCTTCAAAAAATCAGTCATTAGATTTTTTTAAGTGATTTTTTAAAGGGGTGATGTCCCAGGTGTTGCAAGCGTTCATAGGCTGCAGGGATTGCTTACCATCAGGCGGACCGTTAGTTTGTTTGCCTTCCCAATGATATAAAAAAATTTTTTCTTTAATCAGTATCTTCGAACCGAAAAATAAATGACGCAACTTTTAAATTACAGGCCAATATCGCTGGCGACCACAGTGGCTAAGGTGCTGGATGGTTTGCTTGATAAACATCTAACTGATCATTTAGACCTACATCATGCTCAGTTTGGTTTTCGTCCTGGCCTGTCCACGGAAACTGCTATATACATTCTCAAGCACACCGTCCAGTATTATGTAGCTAGCAAGACGCCTGTTTATGCCTGTTTTTTGGACCTATCCAAGGCTTTGATCTCGTCTGCTATGACATATTATGGACTAAGCTCAAGACCACAGGATTTCCGGAGGAGTTTGTTAATGTTTTGAATACTGGTATAGCAATCAAAAAAATGTTGTTAAATGGGGTTACTCTTTTTATGGTGTGTATGGGTTAAGCATCCCCTAAGCTCTTTAACCTATACATAAATCTGCTGTCAACAATATTAGTTATGCGGACGACATGGTGCTACTGAGCCCCTCAATCAGAGCACTAAAAAGGCTCGTAAATATTTGTGAAGCCTATGCAGCTCTTCATACAACACTAAAAAAAGTGAAGTGATGGTATTTGAGGCGGGTAATAAATATAACCTGTTCAGAACCGCCACCAGTCTTGCTATGTGGAGCTCACCTACGCAGGGTTACTGAGTTTAAATACCTAGGTCATTGGGTCACTTAAAACCTTTGTGACGACTTACATATTGAGAGAAAGCGGGGAGCATTGTCCATCAAATGCAACATGCTGGCTCGCAGGTTTGCACGTTGTACTCCCCAGGTTAAAGTAACATTGTTTAAGGCAGTAAGCCAGTCAGTCCTTTTAGGCGTGCAGCCTATGGGTCAAATACACACAAAAAGCCTACAATGCTCTCCGTATACTGTATAATAATGGCTTCCGGGTTTTGTTGAGCCTGCCTCGCCACTGCAGTGCATCTGAGATGTTTGCCGCGTCGCAGACAGATGGCTTTCACGCTATTATACGGAAAAGAGTCGCGTCCCTGATGTACCGAGTGAGGGGTAGCAGCAACATCATAATAAAAACGGTTTTATAAAATCAGGGTTTACGTCACGCGTCCTACATCGCGCTATTGTAGTTTTTTCAGTTGTTCGTAATATATAATATTTTTTTTAAACAAAATTACAAAATGCTACACACCATGGTATAATTTTTTTTATACTACTAAGGTGGCAAACAAGCTTACGGTCCACCTGATGGTAAGAGGTTACCGCAGCCTATGTACGCTTGCAACACCAGATATATCACTCGTGCATTGCCGACCCTTCAAAAATCTAATAACTTCTTTCTTGAAGAACCCCATGCCGTAGTCCTTAGAGAATACCCTAGCAGGGACCTCATTCCACAACCTAAGATTTCGCGAGAGGAAGTTTCTCTGAAGGTTCTACTAAATTAAAATACTAGTTTATAAATTTAGCCCTTCTTCCTAATATTTTAGGTATTTCGCAATAACATGTCACGTTATTCTATGCACTGTTGATGCACGGCCCTCCCCTTACCTTGGGCGAGGGAAGTTAAGGCCTAGTAAGTTCATATTTATTTAAGGAATAAATAAGCTCTGAATTGGACACAATAAAAATATCCATAGTAGAACAAAATTAACTAGCATCTGTGAAGCTTTTATGCAGAAGTGGCAATGGCCATAATAATAATAATATACTTTATTGCATCAACATAATAATTTTACAAAAAAAACATATTTACAAATAGAGAAAAACAAAAGGCGGTCTTATCGCTTTAAAGCGATCTCTTCCTAACAACCTTTGGGTAGAGGAAATAGTTAAGATAAACAACGTATAGTAGGTGTGTTTCGATACAGTTATTAAGAAGTATATATATATCATACAATAATGCATATAAAATAAATTAAAATACACATAAATAACATATATGAATAATATATATATATAAATATACATAAATAGATGTACAAATATAAATACATATGTATAATAAATATAATAATAATATATATTACGTATAAGTAAATATATACAAACAAATATAGGTAGTGATGTTATTTTAGTTCTTCAAGTAATGAGCAATAATAAGATTTTTAAATATTGCCTTCGATTTTGCTGTTTTTATTTCTAAAGGTAAAGCGTTCTTAAAGAGAAGTATTTCCGATAAAATTAAAACGTTTCTTTAAGTATACTGGTGTGTTTGGATTGAACAGGACGTTATACAGAAGAAAGAGAACTTGAGCATCCCGGCGAAGTCGAATTGGGAGCCACTTGAGTTTTGATCTGAATTCGGAAATATGGTCGTACTTACGTAGACCAAATATGAGTCTAATACAGAAGTTTTGAAGTCGCTCAAGTTTATTAAGCTGCTCCTCGGTAAGGTCAATATAACTAGCATCAGCATAATCGAGAATAGGCAGAAGAAGAGATTTCGCAAGAGCAATTTTAGTGGGAATTGGTAGAAAATTGCGCAATCTGCCTAAAGATTTAGCTGAAGCAAATATTTTCTTACTAACCTCCTTTATTTGCGAACCCCAAGATAGTGTTCGATCGATAAATATGCCCAGGTTTTTAACCGTATCTTTGTAAGGGATAGAATTTCCGTTCACAGTTACTAATGGGAGTTCGTTCCAGTCAATCTTGGATATAAGTCTAGAACTGCCTACGATGATTGCTTGTGTTCGAAGGATTAACAATGAGGCCATAGGATTCACTCCATTTCACAATTTGATCAAGGACTTGATTAATTATTGAGATAGCGTTTGTCAGTTCACTAATAGGAGTTTGTGTGTAAATCTGAAGATCGTCTGCATAGAGATGGTAGAGAGAAGATAATTGAGATGTTATAGAATTAATGAAAATAGCAAACAGGAGAGGAGACAAAACGCCACCTTGCGGAACACCAGCGGCTGTGTTGCACCAGTCAGATAGAGTCTCATCGACTTTTATGCGCTTCCGGCGTCCACGCAAGTAACTATGAAACCAATCGATAACGATTGGAGAAATGTTAAGAGAACTAAGAATAAGTAGCAGAATGTCCAGATCCACGGTGTTAAAAGCGTTGCTAAAATCTAAGAGTATCAGAACCGTGACCTCTCTATTTTCCATGCCAAAACGTATATCGTCAGTTATTTTGACAAGTGCAGTAGTCGTACTATGACCGGGACGGAAACCAGATTGTAAGGGATTTAAAAGGTTGTTTCTTGTAAGAAAATGGGACAACTGTTGATATACAAGCCATTCCAAAACTTTTGACAAGAAAGGAAGAATGGATATAGGACGAAAATCAGAAAAGGAGGATGGATTATATTTCTTTGGTAAGGAAATTACATTAGCATCCTTCCAGGATTCAGGAAAAACACCTGTGGAAATGGAATGATTCAGGATACTGGTAATGACAGGAGTTATAATATCAAGGATGGGAACGATCATATTACAACTAATGCAATCTTCACCGACAGCATTGGATGAAATGACGAGTATGTTCTTCTTAACATCGCAATCAGAAAATCGATTAAGAAAAAATGAAGGTAAGTCAGGAGTTGGCAATGAAGAAAGTGTGTTTAATGTTTTATTTTTTTGTTGCTGTCAAAGTCAACGTTAGAAATAAAATGTTGATTAAGGAGATTGATATCAGTATTATTTGAAATAGAAGGAAGTTTCGTTTTCCCAACACCTAACGACATAAAAAATTTCCAGACTTTTGCTGGATCAACGTTTTCAACGGATTTGTGAATATGGCGTCTTTGTGCATCTCTACACATCTTATTGCAGCGATTCCGAGCCGCCGATTGAAGAGTCTGTATTTTGTACGATTACTGTCGCTAGGATTAACCTTGTATTTGGCCTTGGCGATTTCGTTTCGTCATTAAAGATTCGTAATCTGCAATGGGAATGTAGTTTTCACAGCAAGTTAAACTTTAGGGCGGCATTAAAGAAAAAATCCTAAACGGCAAATATATACACGAGAAAAAACATATTATAGATAAGGTTTCTTCATATATAGCTACGTTATGGTTGTGGTAGCTTCTAGCTTCTAGTCTTTAAAACAAACGGTTCAGCACTTTAACGTTTGCTACTTCTTCGCAAAGCCCAATGTTCAGCAGTGGACTGGACACCCAATAGACTTAGAAAGAGAAATCATTCGTGTACTGGTATAACAGTATATGTAACAGGTCAGAGATACCTGGTAGGACTTTCGGGGAAGTGGAAGAATTGTAGTCTTTTTATAAGTAAAACTTCCACGTGCCTATGGTTAGATATTTTTGATAAAAAGAAAAAGGAGTTTAAAAAAATATAATGTCAGAGGAGAATGTATAGAAAAAATGTAACAAAAGGGTAGCAGAAGAAAAAATGAATAAAAGCAGAAGTAATAAATAAAATCCTTGATCTTTATAGTAAACCGAAAATAAAATGAACAGGAATAAATATATCTGATGCCAAAAGCAAGAAGAAATTGAAATCAAAAGATAAGTATTTAATTTTATAATTAAACTAAGATTGTATAATGTGTAGTTAGTAGCGGGGTGAATAAAACAATAAGTTACACCCCGAATTCTGTTTGATTCGCCTCCTAACAAAGATCATCTAATAATACTACGATAAGATTAATGGTACGGCCCCTGTTCCTCTTAGCAGCGAAATAAATACGGCGACGGCGAATGAGCTAACTACGAAAGAGTTCACAGTACCTACCTTAATTCACGTTTAAGTTCCTGAGTGGATATTATTTCTATGCATAAAAATAATAATTTTTGAAATGATGTAATTACCATGAAAATGCTTACGTACACTGCGTAAAATTGACAAAAGGCACAATTTTTTTAAGCATGTTAACTTTCTAAACATCGGAGGAGAATTAGGATTGGCAAAGTTTTTTTTTCCTTCATTACGTATTTTATTAAAACGAGAAGAAAATTAGCAAATTAAAACCCGACTACATAACTGCCAATTATGAAGACTTTATTTACATTTTAGGCAAAGTAAAAAAAAAAAAATTTTATTGAAATTCAGGGAACGCTAGTGTCACAAAACGTACGCCTAAGCCCTACCATAAGAGCATAAATTATGGCTCAACCTTGGGGCGTTAGGCGTCTAGGAAATTTTGAGTCACGGAACGCCACTTATCTGTCAATATGCTTGGTAATCTAGGTCAGCTGACCTGGTTTTTACTTTTTCAGATGAATAAAAAGATGTTTATTTTTTAAGTAGTTTTTGTTAGTTGTAATTACTTTTTATCTTAAGTCAAGCTGACCCGCGCACGTCTGCGCCTTATTTATGGAATTAATAAACCTATGTTATACTATGTATGTTATACTAAAACTATGTTATACTAAGTAGGTATTAATATCTACACCTTAGCCGCGCCGAACCAGCTAAAAACCCGCCGCCGCGCGACGCGCTTAAATCAGATCGGATCGGTAAATGTAAACATCAATTTTAATCTACATTACATAATCAAGGGAATTGATATACTTATTTGAATAAGGATTGATAATGAATAGGAAAAAAAATTTTGAAAATTGCGTAACATTTCGAATAATTTAAATAGTTATTGTGAATCTACCTTAGAATATAGATATATGATATCAAGACTTTTGTAGAACGTTTTAAAAGGAAAAATACATTATTTTTTAGTGAAATAATAAGACCTAGAATTTAATTTAATAGTATTTAGCGCCAAAAATTTATGCAATAATATCTCAAAAAGTTGCCCACTACTACCACAATATAATGGTGACAACAGTATTTGGAGTGTTTTAGCATCTTGACATACTCAATTTACATTATAGCAACCTTTCACAATGCGGTTTAGTTCTGTTACATAAAATAGGTTATTAAAACACCCAAATGCAAATTCAACAATAGGCAACTCTATTAATTAAAGCCTTTGTCGTAGTAAATCTTAAAAAAAATTCAGGTCTGTGGGATGAAGCAACTGAGGCATCTGAAAAAGTGATAAATTGTCTTCTATCTTGATTTCCTGCACAAAATCTTATATAAGAGATTCAGTAAGTACCCATTCTTAAATTTCTTGCAGTAACAGTTTAGCACAAAGATAATAATTTACATAAAACTCGCATGATATGAAATGGATATTCAGATATTGATTGCGGGAAAGTACAGCTGATTTCGGAGAGCCGAGGCCCAGTTTCCAGGGATATTAAATCTAAAACAGGGTTATATTCTAAGATATATGAAAATAATCACTCAAATTTTTTATAATAAAAAAACTAACTAGGCAAAGACATGTCAATCTAAAATCGATTAATCGAAGTATCGATTTCTTGGACTTAAAAAACTATTTTTATCGATAAAAAACACTGAATCGCGTTTTCCATTGTTGTATACTTGTATTTGTTATTATTGCGTCATGCAATAGTTTAAATTAAGGTTTATCATCTGTACTTTTATAAAAAGTGTTGTACTCTTTTTCATGTATATGTACTTTATAATTTATAGTAACACTAATAAGTAATTACTTCATATTTTCTACTTTGATACTATGTATTTGAGTTCCGAAAATCTCTTAACTGTCACTTAACAACCTGATACTTTGGTATGGTTGTAAAACTAGTTAAATTAGTTAACAACAATGAAAGATCGCGTTTTACAGTGTCCATTTGCTTTTACGTAAAATGGATTTATACTTACAAATAAAAGCTCAAACAATTTAAAAAATGATCTATTTTTGAGAAATATATCCTTAGACCTCGATTTCTGTGAAACGTTTTCGATTAGAATCAATCTTTTCGGGAAAAATCTCTATAACTAAAAAAAACAATAATAAACAAGCAACAGAAGGCGCGTTCATTAAACCTACTCGAGTAAACCCAGGTAGCAATGACAGCTGGATAGCGAATGCATTTTTGTACAGTACTACGGAAAAAAAACAGAACATAACTACCCCGGTAGAAGGAGATTTTAAACGCGCTCCTAAAAGCATAGATATAGAAAAGAAAAAAGAATAGTAATCAACACTTTAAGTGCGTTCGTTTTGGAATAGATAAATAGTCACAAAGATAAAGTAAAAACATAGATGGATAAGTTGAACAATATACCTTAAATAGTATACATAATTCGTATGCTATTTTTACGTGTCTTACAAAAATATAGCAACAGACGTTCTAGCACGTCTTGAAGTAATAAGTGAATTTGCTATCCAGCTGGTTATCAAGGTGCCTTTTTAATTTCTTCGTTATTAGGAAAATTGGTTAAAAAAATGGTACCAAAAAATTAAGTTAGTTAAGTTAAAAATAGACGCCATGTGTATTTCAGGCTATTCTAATTAAATAAAATAAATATCTATAATTATGTTGTCGAACAATATTTTGGTTTTTCTAGAATACGTATACTACTATAGCGATTATACTTATGATTTATTTTGTTTCGGAAACTAAAAATAAAAAATACTGTTTGTAAAATATATAATAAAACAAATATCACACATATCAATCAATAGTAAACGTCAGCTGTCTGTATGTGGCTGTTATTCAGTATAAGAAGTTTCGTAATTTTCCTGACAATTTATTGTCTCACTCAGGTAAAAATATTTTTTTTTTTTTGTTACTAAGAACACTAATTAATCGTAAATATAATCATTATTAACTTTACAACCTGTAGTTAGGTACTTTTTGAAAAATCACAACTAAAATATAATCAAACAATGGAAGGAAGGCGACAGTGTGACTATAATTTTCATAGGCAGATAGGAGTGTTTTCGAACATTAGAAGTAAACCGAATCTATATTATTTGAAAAGAGAACTATTTTTTTTTAAAACAAATAAGGCTACTATACAAGTTTTCTTCTATCAAAATTACCAATTTTTACCAAAATTGGTGTTAATAAGTCCCAGCCCGTCTTATCAACTTCCACTTTTTTTTGAGTTCTGTGTTTTTTACAATAGTCCCTAAGCCCAACTATTCCCTATGTGGACTTAAGCACTTATTTAACTGGGCAGTTCAAATATTCCTTGAAATATTATAAGCTAAGCAAGGTTTGTACCTTTGAATACATACTATACCCACATACACATAATAAACATCATTTATTCAATATTACTACATTTTTTATAAAATTAATCTAATCCCATCCAATGACCCTAATCTATACTAATATCTAACTGGCTTATTACATTTCAGATCATTTAAAAATAAGTCATGGCTGCAAGTATTTTGGTGCTGCTCGGATCGAAGAAGGATACTAATCAACCCGCACCGTTGAAAACTTACTGCTCAATAGACCTTAAATGCACAAATAGATAGTACTATAATTTAATTAATAACACAAGACTTAATTATACTCACGCGTGCCAAATGTTAAAAAGATCAGACAGTTCAGTGAAATGGTTGCGTTAACCTTACATGGTGTCCATATAAGATTAATTATTTTTTATACAAGAACAAATTATAACTAAGTCAACCATGGTGTGAATATGTATTTAATTTTAAAATGTATTTGTTTCACGAATGCATTCATATATTTTTGGTAAGCACATAAGTAACACATACATACTTAAGATTTACATGTAGATACTTATCTAAATTTTAGGTATTTTTGCAAAAAAAAAATATAAATAAAAAGTTCAAGAGTACTTATATGACTTTCAATTAATTTATCCTAGAGCCTATCATAAAAGAAAAAAATATAAAAAAAAAAACACTTTTTTTTGCTACACTTGCGCCATGCACTCATATTACAGAATTAATCTTAGTGTTCCAGTAAATGTATGGGCCGTTGCCTATCTGTATTATATGTATATATAATACTGAACTTGCATATCTATGTGGTAGACAATGAAGGAGCAAAATCTTCGTTAACGGCCACCATCTTTTGAGTTTTTCCTTGTTTCGCCAGAAACTTAATAACAGCGTGGTGCTCGATTTTGGTCAACATTTTTGCGTCAGACATTTTCTTGCACTCTAAGCACGATTGTAAAAAAACTTATGATGGAACCTTGGATAAAGTTGTGATACCGACAATACTTGAGCTGCTCTCTTATCTTAGCATCCGCTAAGATAGCTACCACTGCTACAGTAATAAATATTCTGTGAACATTTTAGGCTTTTCCTACTTCGGTCTTTAAGATAGAGCCCTTTGAAGGTTGGACAGACTGTCAGATATAATAGGCTTAGTCAATAGGGCTTCATTGGCACCCTTTCGGCACGGAATTCAAAAACGTGTATTGCTATAGTTAATGATTTTATTGACATAATAATTGGCAAAGTAATTAAAGAAATATCTAACTAATCGGACCTGGCTCATGGCTCATGGCTTTGCTGTGAAAATATTTATTTAGATTAATAATGAAGTCACAAATATGACATTTATGATATAATAATATTTTCTTCGAAAACTCCTTTAGGAAGTCTCAAACAAAGAAAGATATGTATGTAAGTCATTTACTATAAATTATACAAATATCTGTTGCGACACCTATACTTAGATGCCACCATTATTTAAAAGTAGACTATGCAGAAAGAATATAAAATTTAATAAACAAAAAAAATGATATTACGATTAATTAAGGTTGTAGGAAGAATCTCATGCACTCACCTGTGAATGTGTGAATATTTAAATCCAGTCAAAGAAGTGAGCACGCACTGCACTAGGGCACTGAGATGCATCCAAAAATGCTTCAGGAGCTCCTGTTACTATGATGGGACACACACGGCGAGGACACGTCAGCGACAAAGGGGCACAGGTTTCAGTTCAATTGCAAGCGGGTTGCGAGGAACTTTACTTATGTTCGATATGAGCGATAAGAACACCTTTTCGTGGATTGAGACTGATATGTTAACGCGGTAGGTACGATAGGTTGACTAGAACTGTTTTTAAAACATAGTGCATGAGAGGGGATTGCGGGATTGTAAGGCGATGAGAACGTAGTAAGAAATTAAAAATACTAAACACGGTCGCTGTGAGGCTTCACTAATAAATTATGCAAATAACTATTTCAAAATATAATAACTGTCTGTATTATATTAAGACATTTATTAAAAAAAATTAATCATCGCAAAATCCGATGACCATACGTTTTAATTAATAAACATGGTCCATCATTGATCAATGTCCTGGACAGTGCAATTTTAATTTCACAGTCCCTAGGGTTTAATTAGCGTAAGCTAAGGACAGCAAACAAAACATCAAATGTGTATATGTGAAACTGTACAACGAGCCTTAATGGATATTCAGTTCAAATTGAAATTGATTGCATCGGAACAGTCAGGATATTTAGTTACATAGTTGGTTAAGCGTTCCAGGTGTAAACGCTAAACTTGTGGACGTGGAAATGTTTTTATATTATTGACTTTTATATTTACTATTCACTTCCTATTTTTTTTTCGCAAAGTCATGTACTTTCAAAATGTTTAAAAATATCTCGTTATATATACAATCATTATTTAGTAATTTCTAGGGTTAACAATTAAAAACAATTACCTTTTCTACCTAATTCTTGACGTACGTACGTACGTACGTAGTTTTTGAAAACTTACAAAGTGTTAAGCAAAAGTTATAATACTGGAAAAAATATGCAATACAGCTATAATGAGTACAACACTCATCTTGTTTACCAAATTTGCATTGAGAAAATCATATATAATAAATTTAGTCTGAAATAAACTTAGTGTCAAATAAGAATTGTAGTCACATGCAATCGCTGCTACTACATTGCTGAATAACTAAGTAATAAATGATCTACAATTTGTCAGCAACAAAAATATGATTGTGACTTCCATTCACACTTTCCAACAAAAGAGAAAGTTTTATATCGTCTTGTCTGAACTAGCACGTCGTAATCTGTTACAATGTTCAGTCGTAGATTCTTAGACATGATTTATTTCCCTTCTGTCAAGTTGATTGTTACATATAAGCACAAAAGTAATTGTTATGCTTCGCTATTTCTGTTGCTCGATATATACATACAATATGATTAGCTATTTCCGTAACTCAATATATAAATACAATACGATTAGCTATTTCCGTTACTCGATATATATACTTGATGAATAAGAGAAAAATAGATGATAGAAAGGGTTTTATTATTTAAATATTTTTTTCAGAATTACTCTTGAAACTTATAAGACCGAAACAAAAAAAAAACACAAGCGTAAGGTTAAATTTTTGACACTTTTTAGGGTTCCGTGCGTCCTGCTGAACGGTCGGCGGAACCGTTATAAGATCACCCGTGTGTCTGTTTGTCTTTTTTTTTGAAGTGAAAACTTCTTTAGCGGCGTTGTGCACTTTTTTTGGTATGGGTAAAAAATGATAAACTCGCGTCAGGTCACGTGTCCTAATCGTGGAAATTCGTAAGACGGAAACCGTAATGCCACGCCTATTATAATTTTTATTTTTAGTATTCGCGATTATGAGTACTACAGGGAGGTTGGATATGGAATTTTAATTCTATGACAGATTGCGATGTCAAATATACTACGTCAAAAAAGTAAATAAACAAACATTATTATTTCTTGACAATGTCAAAGACATGTCTTGTGACATATCTGAGTGTTGCGAATCGTGTGTAAAGGTTTTAACTTCTGCCGGCACTCCCGGAGTGCAACTCGTTTATTTTTTTTTTTAAATGCCACTAAGGTGGCAAACAAGCACACGGTCCGCCTGATGGTAAGCGGTCACTGTGGCCTATGGACGCTTGCAACTCCAGTGGCATCACTCGCGCGTTGCCGAAACTTCAAAAATCCAATAACTTATTCCTTAGAGGACCCTATACTGTAGTCCTTAGAGAAAAGCTTGGCAGGGAGCTCATTCCACAACCCAAGCGTTCGCGGGAGAAAGTTTCTCTGAAACCGAACTGTACGCGACCATTTCGGTTCTAAAGTATGAGAATGAATTCCTTGCCTATGCGATGGTAGAAAGTAGCCGTGGGCATCATTTCGAACAATTCCTCAGAACACATCCCATTGTACAAGCGGTAGAACACACACAGGGAGGCAAAATCTCTCCTCAGACTAAAGGGTTCGATACGGCAATTGAGTTTGGGATTGTCGACAATTCTCACAGCCCGTCGTTGAACCGAGTCAAAAGGTCAAGCTGGTATCCGGGTGCACCCGCCCAGAGATGGCAGCAGTACTCCATATAGGGCCGAACCTGTGACTTGTAAAGCAGCAACCTCTGCCCCGACGTGAAATACTGCCTCGCTCTGTTGAGTACACCTAGTTTTTTGGACGCCAGCTTCACCTTATCTTGTAAATGATCTTGGAACTGAACATCGCTGGAGATATCGACACCAAGAATCCCAATGCTCTTGGAGATGGAGAGGGAAGTGTCCTGGAATTGTGGGACTACAGTGAATGGGGTTTTATTAGCGGTGAACGCGCAAACTTGTGTCTTTGTAGGGTTGAATCGGACCAAGTTTACCCGTCCCCAGTAAAAGACCTTAGACAGTGTGGTCTCGATTTGAGACACAAGTGCTTCGCGGTTTTCCTCCACAACGGAACGAGGGACGTTTGCACGACCCTTGTAATAAGCGTCTCTTATTTTTCTTCTTTAACTTTAAATATTTCAATTTTGTACTTTCAAACTTTCTATTTTTCTGAGTGAGCACAAATAAATTTGGGTAACATAATCATCATAATTCACGCGTGTTTGACTTACACTGTTTCGGTTCTTTTTGTGATGCAAAAAAGGCGTTTTTGCTTCAATCTCAGGCACCATTTCAATAATTGGGGAATACGTAGATGTGACAGGATAATCGGTGCCATATTTGAGGATACGTTACGAAGAAAATTTCGGCTCCGCAGAGCAAAATAACACTGCACCGTATTCTAAAACAAAGCGTTTTCTTTACTTTAGTATTATTACTGTATTCGGATCAACACCGTTTTGGGTACCTTGAATGTTTAGTTTATTTTAAATGTTGTACTTCTAATAATGTATTTTCTTTTGTTGTGAAGTGCCTGCAAAATCGTGGACCATAAAAAACTTATTATTATGCTAAGAACTCTAGAGATCACAAGCAGTAACAAAAACAAATGAAATTTGATGGTCCAAATATAACTGAAGGAACCCGCAATTTTTTTTAGATATTACATATATTTATTAGTTACATTTTTCATATCTGTAAAAAGATATATTTATTTTTTCCGCATCTGTAAAACACCAACAGCAACCTCGTACTGTGCTATTTTTTTGATAAAAGCAGAATAAACGAGTACCAAATATACTAAAAGCTCACCCTTTTTGTCGTCGGTCAATAAACTTATAAAGTTAATTTTTGTTTTCATTATTTTTCATACATAAATACAAACACATTATCATACATTTTCGTTACCTAAACATCAAAGGATATATACTTGATATAGACTCGAATGATTTTAATTTTATTAATTCTAACACTTCACTATACTTATATGATCAAATACTATTTCCATCAGTTTACTCACCTCTTTTTTGATAAACAATAAACATCATGAGGGTTTTCCACTTGTACCTGAGGCGCTCGGATAGCCTCGTTAGAGGCAATCATAAGAATGAGGGTCGAACACAACCCGGGATATTTTCTTTTTCTTGTAAAACATTATTTGATAAAACGTAAATATTGCTCGGTAGCAAATTTGCGATTAAGTTAGTGTTTATTCGTCAACTATTTCACTATGCCATAATGTAAACAGATCTAATGAATTTTACTAAATCTTATATGAGTCTAAATTATGATATACCTACATTTTGCTTAAATTAATTGAAAATTAAAGTAAGTTTAAACTATGAATACAAAATAAAACTTATCTATAAAATTGCCATGTAGAAGAGCACCAACATGCCATCTATAACACTGTTTAAATTAAATTTAAAACATATGAAATATCATTTTATCAATTTTACTATTATATCACAAAATATTAAATATATTTACTTAATGTATTATATCTATGCGCGTTGTCTAAATAAACACCTATGGAATTATATTTTTTCTTTATACTAAATTTTCTTTTTTGTGTGTACTATAAATTATTTTTAAAAAACAATTATTTTTTTCCCCTCCTCTTTGGAAAACTTATTTTGTATACAGCGTGGAAAAAACACATCTTTTAAGATGTTTTATCTTAAATTTGAAATCAGAAAAAACAATGATTAGTTTGCATTCCAAAAGCCTCTAGGCAGCAAGTGAAAATCTCCTTAGGCCATTCCAAAACGCTGCAAGAACGTTCACTGTATCATAGATTATTCCTATGTATTTTATAGTTTTCGACGCCTCTTGCACAAACTAATATCATAAATGCAAAAGTGTATCTGTCTGTTACCTTTCCACGGCTAACCGATCTCGATGAAATTTGGCGATAGCTTACACTCTGATAACTTACTTACTTTGAAGGACACAGTGTCTAGCCTAGTGTCTACTTAAAAACGTCAAGTATGAGTAGAATTTACACTCAGAGGATAAAAGGAATTGGGATGAATCGCTGAGCCTATATATTGAAAATGGATGAGAAGAGAGAAAGGACAATATAGTATCTTTAAAAAAAATTAAAAAATGAATCGAATTCGCGTAAATACGGTAAATAAATATTTGGTTGAACCGTTCAGCCGATTTTAATGAAATTTCGAAAGAGGATAGCCTTGGGGATGGACATATAAATCTACTTTAAGATGGTCAAGTGTCATTTGGATTATCGCATAGGGTGAATAAGAATTCAGTTAAATGGTTGAGCCGATTTTAATGAAATTTAGTATGAGAAAGAAACCCGCATTACACTACATGTACAACTGTGACGTAGCATTGCTTTGACGGAAAAACAGTCGGGTTTCCATCAGCTAATAATCTGAATCCTAACTTGCCATAAATAACTTCGTTACAAAAATGTGATCAAAAATAAACAGTCATTCTAATGTTATTTCTAGTTTGAATAATATAATTGCTATGAGAATGATAAATTAAATTATTGACTAAGATTAACTGACTGAATTTCCAGATTGCTGTTCAGTAGAGAGTAAAATTAGTAATCAAGGCAAACTACATACCTACCAATTACTTGTTACTAGCACCTGCGTCATTACTAACGAGAATATTGTTATATTATATATTAACAATTTTTTTAGTTTTTACTAACACAAAAAATAAAGTTGCCAATTCAATTTAATGGAAATCAAAATTTCAGTCGTTTTCTTTTTAATTCAGTATGGGTTTAGGTTTTTATACTTTTTTATATTTTTATACATTTTTGCCTTTGTTATAAATCAACACAAGTCGCAGCCTAGTTGGTAGTGTGACCAGCTGCTGTGCAGAGGGTGTGGGTTCGATTCATGCACTGGACAAACATTTATGTCATTATATAAACATTTGTGTTTGTCTTGAGTTTGGGTGTATTTATGTATGATATGTATGTACTTACAAAAAAAAGTAATATTTATGTATTTGTATCCGTTGCTTGCTTACTTTGGAGCTGGAAGACGCTGTGTGTAATGTCCAAAAATATTAATTGATTGATTTGATTTACTATAGAATATAAAAAAAAAAAATCGACTCCCAAAATGTTGATCACCATAAATAAATGAATACTAAAATCCTTTGTTCCTCACACACTGTCTGGATTTTAGTTTTATAAAATCATTATTACCACTGTAAATAATCATTAATATCTTAAAATGTGTATCTTTAACAACTAGAAACTTTGTTGTATTTCCTTTTGTTCTTTTTTATTATCATACACAAGAAAGTTATATTATACTCCGAAAAAAACTTGGTCATAATTTTCAGAAAATTCAGTCCTCAGTTTTACGGACATCATCAAAAGTGTAGTGTCCTGGAAAACACAGTTACCGAAACAAATTTACGAAAGTCATTTGTAAACTCGCATTTGACTCAACCACCCTTGAAATGCCTTGCAATAAAAAAGTTTAGACGCTGCCACTTGTACAAACTACCAAGATCTAGTTATCCGACACGTTACATTTCGCTTTCTGCACATACTTTAAGAAATTTGATGGGTTTGGTAACCTGTTAACTTTTTATACATATATACCACCCTTGAATGTATTGTAATTATAGTTTTTGTAACATTTTCTAGTGCAATTTCATTTCAAATTTCACTTGTGGCATCTTACATCACTCATATATCTACTATGATTACTATGTACTACTATGAAAGTAAAAATACATGTAAACAAAATCTGAATCAAATCTGTATTACAGTTTGAAGATGGTTTCATGAAGTGAAGTGTGTTATAAACGGTTAGGTACTTACATAGAAACAAACTTTAAACTGTAATTGAAATCAGATTTTCGGAAATAAGTAATTTATTTGTACCGTTTTAGTGCATCTTTTTGAAGCTGGTTGTTATTTTTTTGTCATTTTTTTTTTATTTTTTACTTTTAAGTGACAAATAAAATACGTACACTAAAAATTTTATAACAAAATTTTATACAATCATAAAAATAAAAAAATTAAAACTTATATGGTTTTCTCATAGAAGGCATTGTCAGAACTGGACCAAATTGAGACCACATGGGAAAACTAGCTTTCAAATAAAAAAAAGAATCATCAAAATCCTCCTTTTTTGAAGTCGGTTAAAAAAGTTTATTTTTGGGTTCCCGTAATATTATAGCTATCTGTATTATTTTCATGTACTTAAATCAGAGAAACTGCCTTCGGCGAACGCGGAATATAGACTATAGTACGGGGTTCTTTAAGCATCACGCAAGTAACGCAACTGGTGTTGCAAGCGGTCATAGCCTGCAGTGACCACTTAAAATCAGGCAGACCATTGGCTTGTTTTCCACCTTAGTGGTATAAAAAAGGAACTGACTGATTTAATGACTTAGCGCATGACATCGAAACTTGAAATTCGGCATGTGGGTGTCTCAAGTGATGTAAGGCTCCACAAAGAATGTATTGAACAAAATACAATGTCTTAGGGGATAAAATGGGCATTGGAAGTTCTTATAGAAATCTGTCATCTTTGAAGCTCAATGCAAAAAAATGTATTTCGAAAATTATCTCTTATAAGGGATGAAAATTCCAATATTTTTGTTCTTTAAAGTCCACACCGATGAAGTCGTGGAAAAAATGTGGTATTACATGTAGTTAACTATTATACGGGACTTGTTTGGCTAGTGAGTTTCTTATATAACACTGACTCTATTTTATTTATAAATGAAATTATGTGAAGGCTTTATAACTAGATATACATACAGGATATTCAAATAAAAATATAAAACAAATGACTGAGATAAAATGTTCCTATTTCATATTCTTTTTCAGTCCTGTCACTTCCATTGTCCGCACTGTATTGTCCGCTAATGTGGTGAATACAAAACAAAGCGCCACATGATTGACGACACTTTCATCTTCAACAAATAAAAATATTAAATTTTAGAAATTAGACACTGATCGATTTTGATGTTCCCAATCAATCTTTTATTTATCTATAGTTCAACAAACTTTTGTGATTCAGCGCTCAAAAGTCAAAACTACAGTCGCCATATTGCAATGGTGTAAACTTACAACGTCACTAGCGACCAAACACCCAAGGTCAGAAAGTCAGAAAGTTGCACTGTACTTAATAAATCTCTTACATTGATTATGTTATGTTCGTGTCTGTGTGTGTGTGGCATTGGATAGCTTGAGAACTAATTGACAAAAAATGAATTGATAAAAATTATTTGATTTCGATCAAACGCGTTTTGTTGGATACTTAAGACGGCTGAATTTAAATGTTTGCCGGTGTTTCCAAAATTCAAGATGGCGTATCTAAAATGGTTTTGCTAAAATTCTTCAATAACGAAGATGAAAAGTTTTACTCTACCGCTGGTTGCTGCCGGACCATTTTTTATATATTTGAGACTTTTCAGCAAGTTAATCAATGTCAGAGCTTTATTGAGTAGAGTGCAACTTTCCGACCTGATGACCATATGCCACATAGTCTTAAAAAGTAAAAAGAGACACAAATTCAGCAATTTAAATTTTCTGCCCTATAATGATATACTAACAATTGAACAACATTTTAAAATTGCATGAAAGTAAGATGCCAAAATAAACAAATATGTCCCCACTGTTAAGGCACTGTTGGGGCACGGTCTAACCTCACCGAGGGTGACTTAAACCATATTCCACACGCGGGCCCAGTGCGGAGTGTGGACTTCACATATGTCTTTTTTTCGCATATGCGAGTTTCACCGTTAAATATAAATACAAAATACCCTTATTCTTAAACTCTATTCAATGTATTGAAAAAAAGTTGCCATCTTACGGAGTGCCCGAGGGTTTGTGCAAAAGGATGGCTAACTCTTTGTCCGGCAGACGCATACGAGGCGTAGTTGACGGTAGTTGCTCTGATAGCATGGACATTAATGCTGGTCTCTGTGCTGTCTCCTACGCTGTTTCTACTGCAAATCAATGACATGTTGGACATCAACAACATACTTTGCTATGGAATTGACAGTACTAGAGACGCTTATTACACGGGTCGTGTAAGCATCCATCATTCCGTTGCAGTGGAAAAACGTGAATAACTTGTGTCTTAAATCGAGACCAAGGTGCAAGGTCTCTGACTGGGGACGGGAAAACTTAGTCCAATTCAACCCTACAGAGACACAAGTCTGCGCGTTCACTGCTGAGAAAACCCCATTCACTGTGATTCCACAATTCCAGAACACTCCCCTCTCCATCTCCAAGAGTATTGTGATCCTTAGTGTTGACATCTCCAGCGATGTTCAGTTTCGAGATCATGTGTGTGTTCTACCTCTTGTACAGTGGGATGTGTTCTGAGGAATTGTTCGAATTGATGCCCACGGCTACTTTCTACTATCGCACCGCTCGCCAAGCGGCGGGAGTTCATCTCACACTTTAGAACCGAAATAGTTGCGTACAGTGCGGTTTTAGAGAAATTTCCTTCCGCGAACGCGTGGGTTGTGGAATGAGCTCCCTACCAAGGTTTTCTCCAAGGACTACAGTATGGTGTTCTTCAAGAAAGAAGTTATTAGATTTCTGAAGGATCAGCAACGCGCGAGTGATACCTATGACCTACTTATGGTCCTATGAAATTAAAATATTTTTTGGTTAACTAAAAACTGCAATCAAAACATAACTTTCCGATAAAATCAAAATATTGAAAGCTGTTGATACGAAGCCACCAGAGCGAATTATTCGGATGAAAGCTGTTAAAGCTTCAAAGTTCGTGCATCGCAAACAGGCAATCTAAATAACAGTCTTTCGAATTATATTGAGAGTCCATTTATGATATGTTTACATCAATATATTTCAATTTATCTCCATTATATTTTTTTTTTGTATAAAACATTAATTTAGCTTATATTTGCTACCGTAAAAACCCGAAATCCGTTATCACGCGTACCTACTTACTGGAGCAATGGTGTCATTAACATTTTTCAGAAACCCATTAAATATCACACAACCACTGGACAGTTCCCGTTGTCATGGTATTGACAAGTACTTAATGGAACAACACGGAGTAATGGTGTCATCAACAGTTTTCAAAAACACAATTGAAATTACAAGAATAAATATGGATGAAACATTTAAAAACGACCATATAAAACTTAAAAGGTTATCAAAATATTTTCTCTCGTCAAAAAAAATGTGTTGCACTCAAGTTTATTGCTGGTTTGTACAAACAAGATGAACGTGTAACGTAATTACTTCTGTTTTTCCGCAATGCTGCTGGCACCAACTGTATTTTTGTGTATCATGTGGTAATACACTGACAAGGTATATACTTTAAAGGAGGAGGTTCTGAAGTCGATGTTTATACTTTTTTATATATGATCATGCAACTTTTACCTAAGTAGTCTGATTTTAATGTTTATTTTTCATTGTATAGAGTACACATAACTATGTATCTCGAAATTGGTACCATTTAAATTTAAAAAATAGTCCGGCAACAATTATTGCATCAGTTACTTTTATTTGTTTGTCCATATTGTAACGAGTTTTTTTTTCAAAGAGTAGCTTAAAATCTAAGAGTGCAAAAATTATTTTTTGATTTTTCATCAACTGAATTATAACTTGTTGACCAATTCTGTTTAAATTTAGCACACGTTACTAGTTTTGAAGACAGGAAAATGTTATGACAGCTAAAGTAAAGTTTAGGAGGTTATTTATTAGCAAAAAAGGTTTATTTTTTTTTGGTTAAAAAAATTATGTCATTTTATAAATATATACTATCAGTAAAAATAATATACTGTATGGAGATCTGTAGGGTTCAAGTAGAGTATTTATCAGATAAACTGGTAATAGAATCCTTGTAACAAAAACTAAAACTTTATAGATGAAAATTGTCTGGAAAATCAAGAATGTAATTCGTTGCGGTTTGCTGAAAGCTTTTGCGAAATGGGTACGCTATCAGCCCGTCAATCTTATTGTAATTCCATTTACATTTCAGTTCAGCGACCGGTTTTTACTTGACTCTCTGCTGGAGCTTCGAAAACAGTGTACATTAGGTATTTCTGTTATTTAAAAAAAAAAGTCATATTAAGAATAAGCAAGAAAATACGAAATATGCACAAAACTCCGAAACAATTTATGTATTTTTTATCTTTTTGATCATTCATTTGTTCTAAAAATTAAAACACAAAAAAATTAAAATGTACGTATATAGCAGAAAAAATGTGAAGCAATGTAAAGGTATACATTGATGGTTTTTCGGTGTCATTTACTATTTATTTATAAGCTTACGTTTCAATAAAAAATATAGTTTCCTAAGCTATAAATAAAAAAAGTATTAATGAATTGAGGCTTTTTTGAACTCTTAAAAGGGGAACTAATTTACAAGGATTCAAAATGATTAACTATGTTATTAAAAGCAGTTGTAAGAGTCCTCCATTTATTAAATTTAACTAATAATAAATAAAATATAAGACAAAAAAAGGTAGGTACAAGCTACATCATTATAAATTTGAAAGTCAAATGCTAAATCGCCTTCAAATCATCTGATGAAACTCTTACTTCAACATGCAAGACATAGTTTTCGTGGCCACACGAATTGTCTTTCCTCGGGTTGAGGATAAAAACGTAACATTTGTCACTAAGTCGAAATCTGTAAGACACTTCAAGGGCTCCATGTTCTGAATTTTTAAGCATACATTTTTGTTCAACTTCTGTCGTGCGCTTACTAACGTATACCTTATAACTTGTGACCCTTTGTAGAATTTATCGATAAGGACAATATTTGTTTTAGTATCCTTAAATTGACATTTAATTTGAGATTGATGTATAAAACTGTTGTTCAAAAATTAACCTTTCGATTGGAAAACTCTTGATTTAATAAGATTAAAAATGCCTTATTTGTTAATATAGCCTACCTGTGTGGCTAATTTCATACAAATCTGTTTGCCTGTTTATTGGTACGTTGGCAGGAAAATAATTCAGCTTCACCCTACATTATGTGATACTGCGATGATGCTTTGCACGAACATTAAACATATCTTCATTTTTACATCATGTAGCCAAGGCCTTTTTAGACTGCTTTGATTTCAACACCATAGACATAGAAACATAGCCTAGCCAGATGTGCAAAAAAATTGGTCGCCAAAGTGTGACAGAAACGATGCGAATGTAAGATCTTTTCTCTCTTTATAATATGTTTAATAAACATAAACAAATAAAATGGCGGACTTTGATAGAAGAGACCACAAGTTCGTTTTTTCTCTTTCTAAAGGATGCGGATGGTCAATTTTGTGTGGCTATTGCGCAGACCATAGGAGAGATTACAGAACCTTTAAGTCTTTGTTAAACACTCAAGACAGTAGATTTCCATTTTAATTGCCTTGATCTAGTGTGGTGTTACTTAATGTATCATAAAGTTAAAACAAATAAATAAATAAAAAACAATATTACTAAGCAATATACTTAATATTTTACATACGAAACGTTTGGCAAAAATAGTGAGGGAAAAAATATAGCATGTTAGTATAAAACAAGATTCAGCGTCAAAATAAATCACCGCCATTTCGGCTTTCTGTCGCAGGTCACCCCGAGATATATGTTCATGCCGTGTTGACTTATTTATATCCTTACCATGGCGTTTCAGAAAATCGCATTGTAATTTTGTTATCATACTAAGATTTTGTTCTTTCTACTACCTTTCTGTTTAATATTTTTTCTTTTTATTAAATAAAAACTCAAGTACTTTAAGCATTTTATAAGTAGTTTTTTACTTATCTTCATAACAAATTAGGTCATCGAAATGCAATCAATTCATTTATTTGTCAGGTTTTTATTTGGGACTGGACTAGATAAAAGTATTTTATTTTCTGTAATCTGTCCTATGGACTGCGCAATAGGATCATAAAAATTGGCTACACTCTAGAAGGAGACAAAGTAAACTTGTGGTCTCTTTGTTTCATAGATGCTTCATCTTCTTTTTCATCTCTGTTACACTTTTCGACAAAGCGGCGCTGGATTTTCGGATGAAATTTTCGGTTTCGTATTTGCGTTTTTCGCTAAAATATAGAGATACAAGTCTTTTACTCTCGTTCTGGATGCGTATATTAACAGACTTACTTATAAGAAATAAACTGGTTGGCACGCGTCGTTTACACGGCTGTACATAAAATAAAAGAAAAACGCGCGAGATCCGTCCTTGTTATATATAAGTCTATTATTTTCAACAATAGTTCATTAAATATAACATTTTAAAACTTTCTGAATGTTCCGAATGTATACATAAATTTTTAATCAATTCTTTTAGTTTAAATATTTTTAATCAAATCTCTTGATAGGGACAAACACATAACGCAAAAAGTCACAAAAATTTTCAATGGCCTACCAAAAGAAATAAAAAATATTACATCTTTTATGATTTTACAAATATTACATAATACTTTACTAAATAGCTATTCCACCTTACCATAACACGATAAAACGCATAATATTAATACACTGATGTATATAACAGGTAATTAGCTCTGTACACATAACACGCATACTTTATTTTTCTTTTTCTTTTTTTTTCTTCCTTTTTGTTATTTTTATTTTAATTTTTTCTACTTACTTTACCCCTAATACCGTGATGTTAAATATACAAACACTCTAAACTTATTATATTAGTCTAGAAATTATAGATTATCTTTTGAATGCATTACTCACAAATTACCAAATAATGGATACTTACTCTACCTATACCTACAGACAAGCCAAATTCTTATATATTATTACTATATTCTAAACAAAACTAGTCTAAGATCCCTAAAAGTGCCACTTATATAAAGTAAATCATTAATAGGAAATACTGAACAACTACGCAATTACCTATTTAACCTATATAAACCACAAACTGTAATTCCTACCGTTAAGTTATACATCGATAAATAGGTATAAATACTTAGCTTCACCCTTTTAATAAAACAGTACTTAAGTACCTAAATAGCCTAAACAAATGACATTATACTAACCCATGTACATATATTCTTTTAATATTATATACCCACTTTGATGATAACGAACACATACACTGCCTGTCAATACGTAATAGTGTCTTAGACACATGTTTTTACCATCACCATCGGTCGTAACAAGCTAGCCGGTCGCACCACTATGCACCACGCTCGATACTTTATCCTCGCACTAACCGAGAATACCCGCCGATACTAAAATAATTTAGGTCACCTGGATTATTGATTAGCTGTCTCATTCACGAATAAATAAATATGTACCTATGTTTGCCATATATATTAATATGCCCATTGTATCTAGATTAATAAAATACTGAAGGAAACCTCGTTTTAATTTAAGTTTACTCATATAAGTGAATGTGCAAATGTTTTTTTGAGTAACTTAAGATTCTTTTAACCGAACTTTACCATACAAGTGTAATTTTTTTTTTTTACAAAATGAGCACACTTTCATAGCGATTACTAATTATCAATACGTGTTTTAATACTGTAGCCTTATGGTCGGTTTACATGAATTTAGTAATTAAGTAGATAAGTTAATTTTTACTTAATCTTAACTAAATAATGAGGACTTGAGCGTTCGCACTTGAATTTAGTTAGGATTTATTAAACCTCACAAAATGGACGGACTTGCGAATATGTCGACCAAATACTCTTTATTTTAGACTCTGCGTCCTTTATTCCAAAGTTTCAAATAGATATATCGGCAACAATATTAGTAATCGCTTGACGCTGTGTTTGTATATTGGGATAGTCATAGTGTATATATAGTTCCACAAATTTAACTGTCGCATTTTCTGTCCATATCGTCATTTTATAATAAATTATCAACAAATATTTATACAGAGCACTAAAAGATATTATGGATTTGCTTGGTTTCAAACGTCGGCAAAAAAAGCGCGGGAATAAGTATTTTGAATGTTTTATTGCAACCAAACCATTAATGGGTTTTATTTATCGTTGTATTAGTCAATTGCTTAAACAATTAAATTAATTTAAATAGCATAATTTAATTTTAAAAAACAACAGGGCACCTTTCCTTTTATTTATTGTTTAAAAAGGATATTAAGGCGTAAAACGGTTCAGAAGATTTATACTCTCTAAGGATCAAATTTTGGTGAAATTTCGTAATCAATTATAAATATTAATATTATAAATGTAAAAGACGACTCTATAACTTGCCAGTGACTGAACGGATCGTTATGAAAATTGGCACACACATTTGTTACTACCCATATAACATATAGGCTATTTTTATCCCGAAGAATTCAAAAGTTCCCGCGGGAATAACTATTACTGAGATAAAACAAACTTTAGCTACAGCTTTAGCTTGCTATAACAAACTTCATTAGTATAAGTAAGCAGTTAATTATTAAGGAGTTCCACGGCGGCAACCGAATCAATAAATAGTATTCTATAAACAAGAACTAGTAAAAATACATGTTTGTTCGTTAAAATATAGAGATAAGTATTTTGTACTACTTTTTATTCCAGTTTATTTAAAATAGAGGATATTCTGTGTCAAACAGTATCACTCACAATTTTTAATGTCCTCGCCACTTCGCCTAATCAAAATGTTGGACGGTGAAATTTCATTTCATTCTGCCGTCACTGGGGACCAATAATCGTACCTTTGTACAACGAAACATCAAACGCGTGGTCGTGAAACTGTTCAGCAAGCGTACCCGTACATGGCTGGCCATTCATCTATAGTAAATTTAATTTGGGTGTAATTGCATCCAAATTTTGCCGGTTATGGTAGGAAAGTAATTTTTTCTTGCATATTTCATTTGCAAGTGTTTTCGTAAAATATGATAAAAATTATCACGCTCGACAAAAATTTATATATTTGCCGTATGTATGTTACATTGCTTTTTGATTTATTTTTAAGGCACCTTTTATTGTAAAAAAAATTTCACCTTAAATTAAAATACAGCTTTAATCAACCGGTTCAAAATTATTAATAAAATCAGAAACCGACTGCAAAAACATTTGGAACCAAAAATAAATAAATAAATGTACCTCAACAAACCAAATATTTAACTATAAGCAGACGAATCTCATTTCAAGGTAACCACTATACGAGTTGAGCAATCTGTACTACTAAATATTTAATATGTTTTAGGTGCACTTATTTATTTCTTTATAGTTAATAATATTTTTGCAGTCAGGTTACATTAATTTTATATTATTATTTTTTATTTTTTTTTCGGATCGCGCTTGACTATTTGATGTACCCAATAAAACCCTTCATTTGATACCTCATTAATCAAAATCGGTCCAGACGCTTAGGCTACAGGAGGTAACAATGGAATATCCACGTCAGTGGGGCAAAAAGTAATAAACGATTGCTAGTTACTAGGAATAACTGAATTTTATATAATAATCGATTCAAAAAAGGTTTTATCAATCAACTTAGTGAGAATTAACAATATATAGCAAACTTCCAGGAAAGATGTTTCTGACTCAACTGAAACATTTATTAACTTTATTTCAATCTATGATTTAAAACTTATAATTTGAAGCTGTAACGCGAAAGTGAAAACTATTTTTTTTATTAACAGTCAAAAATCCACAAATAACAACATACATTAAGCTTTATGAGACAAGCTTTATGTATGTTGTTATTTGTGAATTTTTGACTGTTAATAAAAAAATAGTGTTTTAAGTACCTACATATTAACAAAGTCCCATGTTAAATACGCTTATTATCTAACATTGCATCTAATGTCTTTGCCGCAACAACATGAATGAAACTTGACCCAGTTTTCCTCTTCGCCAATATTATTAAGTGGAGCTTCTAAGATTCATCCAGGTTTCAGCTATTATTGATTGGCAGAACTGAGTTGATAGATCAATTTATCTCATCTCTAATACAAAATTATTCATTAATGCGAGCTAGCAATTGATTTTTTATATGAATACTAGCTGTTCCAGCGAACGATGTTTAACGACAGCTTATACCCTTGATTAAAAAAAAATATAAATGTACTTAAAGAAAACCAACTAGTAGCTTCTTCTTCAACTCCAAAAGAAAACTCTAGCTGTTAAATGTAACATGCTTTTATTTTTATATAATAAACTTGACAAAGAAAGAACTTTATTGTTGGTCAAAGGTCACAATATTGAAAATGGCTTATTTCTTATAGAAATTAGTATATTTTTAACTTTTTAGTGCCTTTTTAACAATATAAATACTTGTTTTTCTATTTCATAAAATAACGTTTGTTTATTTTTTCTTTCTCGTATTATCAGGTCCTATAGCCACCTTCGGGCTTCATCATCAGACCCTGGATATCATCTAAGACTGGAGTCTACTAGAGACGACAAATCAAACGAGCCCAAACTCGATGTGGTTGCGTCATTTTATCACAAAGGTCCTGTAACCACGTTCCAGCTTCACTATAGGACCTGGATATTATTTAGCACTAGAGCATTATTTTAAAACAAATGCTCAAATCATCAACATTTCATTTACAAAAATATAATAACACAATTTAAATAACGCTTAAAAACCTCTTATTTTGTTAATTTAGGCCATATAATTTTATATCTTTTTAATTTGTTTTAGGAGGCATGTAATTGAGAATCTTCAGTCCCGTGGGTGTTGAGAATTTATATATACACCAAAATTTTGTAGAATACTTTATTACAAAGCTTTTTATTGATAACAGATTTAAATTTACCTCCTTGTCAAGCTCATCCGCCGCCACTGTTGGGGCAAAGTCTATCCTCACCGAGGGCACTTTGGGCATTCCGGATTGTGGACTTTACATACATCCTTTTTTCTGACGTATGCAGGTTTCCTCGCTATGTTTCCCTTACCGAAAAGCCAGTATGGTGTGAATATAATCAATGTACTTGGGAAATCAAGAAAGAGACTCATTTGTACACGCCGGTCTCGAACCTCCACCACTCAGGACGCAAAGTGAGTTCGTAACATCTCGGCCATCACCGAAAACTTTTTGGTAAATCAAATATTGTATTAACATCAGCAGAGCACCCTATAATAATAATTTACGATCATCAAACTGTAAAAATAGCTAAAATATACTAGTTTTGCACATCATTATGGTCGAATTTTCTTGATTTAATACACTGCAGAGCTAAGTTTCTTTGCTGGTTTATGAATATGAGGACAACATTGAAGTTTGTAGTCCAGTGTTATGCTAAGAAAGACTGTTGAATCAACAAGTATTTTTGCTCCCCATAAATATTAATACAGGTCTGATTCTGACTAACATTTGCTACCTAATGTAGATTTTATGATTTTTTTTTACTTAGTAATAAATTGTTAAAGTTTAACCGATATACAATCTCAGAAAGGGTATTATTTAATTCATCATAAATGTTATGTAACCTGTCGTCTATTTACCTAAAAAGTAAAGATATGTTTTAAGCAAATAATACAATATCATAGTGTTTTACACGATATGGGAGATCATTATTGTAAATAAGAAATACAAGAACCAAGAATTAAGCCCCGTCTGTCACCGTTGATATCTATTTTCTAAAATATGTGTGCTACTCATGTCAATAATGGTGAAAAGGTTTTTACTTTTACTCTATTACCATAGTGATGTAGTTTTGCTGATGTAATTTTCATGCTGGACACTGTCAAATGTCAGATTTATCACAAATCACTCCCAAAGCACTGCCAGAACTAAATTCTAATTTATCAGCAGAGTGTGGGCAACTTGCGAGCTAACCCTTATTCGTGCTTTCTGGTCGCTTGCTTAAGCTGCCGAAGGAAACTTGCCAGTCGTCGCTACCATCACTGCGAAAGACCGGTGACCACTCCAGAAATTAGGTACTTAAGAGATTTCGCATACAACTTATAAGTTTGTAACTGATTGAGATGAGATTTTTTTGTAGTTGAATAGGACAGTTCCTATAGTTATAACGGCAGGATTTCCTTTTCAATTTGATATACAATGTACACACATATTTACTCTCCTTTCTCAAGGTGATGGAGCATGTGATCAACACACAGCTCCTAAGATACCTAGAAAAACACGACCTGGTCAGCAATATTCAATATCACTTTCGCCACAATGCTTGCTCGACTGGTGACCTTCTAGCTAGTGTATCTCACACACCGATGGTAAAAGAAATACTTATATTGAAAACAGTGGTCTAATTTCTAAGCAAAGCAAGAGTACGAAATTTTCTGGTTTTGAACAAAGTTTTTAGTGAAATTTTTATAACAAATTTGCAGCAAACATTATATACCTATGGGAAAATAAAGCCTGCATTTAACAGCAATGCATGCATGATAGCGTCAGTAACAATAGAGCCTGAAGCGAATTCGCACGCTTCTGATATAACACAGAATTACGGAAAACATAGCAAATTCATACGGGATTCCAGGAAATTTTGCAGAGATAGCGTCATTGTGCGATAGCCATTGCATTCACGTGTATTAAACTTTTTCAAACTTCTGTAATTAAGAGTAGACATATTTCAGATTACCTATTTCACTTTCATAACTTAATTCGAGTAAAACATTCTTAGATACATACTCTTTTAAAATTTAAATGTCTATGTTTATTTTTTTTGACCAATAAAAATAGAGAATAATTTGTGTTCCGATTGAGTTTTATTGCGCGAATATTTTTTTTTGCGGAAAAACATTGGTACAAGTTGTTACGGTGCATGCAATTTACTTGATGTTTGGCTCTGAGATAATGGTTGTGGTGATAATGGTGGTACAGAGAAGAACAAAAAATAATTTTATCCCGATTGTAAGTTCCTACGGGATAAAGAGGTGGTCTAATTTTTGGTACTTGTGGAAGTGACTAAAAGAACTCTGGTTGTAACATATTGTTTATACAACATGTAATATTTTCGCTTTGCTGTATATACTCTGATATTAAACATTTATATATACTTTGATATACAAAAAGCGAAAATATTACAAATTATATAAATATATTATATAGGTATGCCATATCTATGGCTATATCATCAATATAAATAAATACTTTCATAGCAAAGATACAGTCAAAAGATTAACCTCGAGCCAGGACTCGAACCTGCGACCCTTAAATTCCGTGTAAGTGCTTTACCACTTAGCTACCGAGGCACAAGTCTGACTGATGAATATCCGACTAATGACTTAGTAGCTGTAGAAATCATATGTAGAAAACAAATAAACTAACTTTGTTTCTTTGTATACTATCACAAGGAATAAATATTTTATGTGATTTTACGATTAGTTATTTCTCAGTTAATATCTTGAATTATTTTTATCTTGTATTGAAAACGTAAAACATCAAGATCAAATATAATAAAGTAACCTACTTCTCCACCGTTTTCAAACGAATAACATCAGCATTTATCCCTATAAATTAATTCAAACGTCTGCTCTAGTGTGTATAGGTCTATGGGAACATGCGCCATCTCGCTCTCTGATCTCGAGACTGCATAAACCATGCCCTAAAAACATGTTTTTTCTAGAGTATGCCACATTCTTAATATGTTCAGAGCAGTGCCAATCTACTAGATGCCGTAGGCTTATAGCTTGTAGTATAAGGAAATTAGTCAGGATATTAATAGATTAAGGTAATAATGTAAGAAAAAAAATTGTAAAAAGATTTTTCAGGGAGATTGGTTTCAGTTTCGTGAGTTATTTAGTTTTAATAATACCTAAAAAGAAAAACTACGATATTTTATTGGCTTCATATATCGGCTATTTAAATGTTTTCAAAACATATATTCAGAACATCAATTTCAATAGATATTGTATTACGTAACGAAAATTGAACAGAATTATCAATAAGAATTTTAAACGTCAAATGAGAGCATGAAATTACCATAAAGTTGAGATAAGAAAAGATACTCGGTTGATTTACGTCGCAGATAATCTTTTATGTTCAGTGATCTCTAAATTTTACTACTTCTATTAAAATCTCCCGAGTTATTACGAAGTTGTTTTAGTACCTACTTTTTCGCCTCGTTTGTGTGTTTGACATGAAATTTTCTACGTAAAATTTTCTTCTTGTTTTGAATACTTGCATTTCTGTTCAGTAATTTCAACGTAAAACATATTTTTTTAACCGAATGAGTGAAAACAATGTAAAATACTTATTTTGAAATATTTTGTTTATCTTGTTTGCTTGTAGATTTTAAAATTACAATTTATTTACAATTATATTATAGTAATTATAAAATATTTTTTTTTTTACCCCAGACAATACATATTTTTAACGACTTTCAATTTAACTATCAGCAACCTCACGTCCATATGGATGACATCTTCAAGCCATAAGCTCAAGATAAACGCAAATGTTTATATTATGACATAAATGATTGTCCAGTGCAGGAATCGAACCTACACCCTCTGCACAGCAGCTGGCCACACTACCAACTAGGCTGCGAGGGAATATATAATATAAGAATATATGTATAAATCACAATGACATAAACACAACTAAAAAGTAAACATGAGAATCGTATGAAACAATGTTTGATATCGTTGCAGCATGAAACTTAATCCTTTTTCTAACACGGAGAGAAAATAGTGTTCCCGTTTCAATACCAAAACAAATAGTTTCAATACCAAGAAATATTAATAAGAAACTCTTAATATTCTATTTTATAAATTTTGCGACTCAATCTTGCAGATCAACAGATTTAAAAAAAAATCACAAGATATTTAAGAAGCCTAGTAACTTCAGGTGCTTCTTACAAAAACAAAAGTTTGAATGCAGAATTCCATGCAGGCCAGCCACACATTATTGCTAGCACGCAGCAAAAATTGACGTCCAATATAACAATCGCGAAACAAATAATGTAATAACTTTAAGCATGATAAATACAATGTGACATTTGATTAATAAACAATTAATTACAAATACATATAGATAATGTACCTATTGCACACATCTTATCATATTCATCCTATTGAATGATTATTGCTCCCATAATGCAGTTTCCGAACTGCATTAGTTGCAGTGGAAGTGGCTCGAAGCCAACTGGAATGAGCATAGAATAAGCTCTTGAATGCCAATTTGACTGCAGTATAGAAGCGATGATATTGACTAACGCATAACTAAAATCCATGTTAATGCTAATTAAACTAAAATTCGCTTAAGCTTGCATCAAAGCTCAGTCGAACTACGAAGTTCTATTTGTTTAGCCCACAGTTTTATTATTTTTATGAATTATTTATATGGTAATTCATTTTATATCAAGAATATAGTTGTATATTATATAAGATATCAATATTAATCTTACTAGAACTTTTTTTCGTTTCCATTAAACAATTATAACATAGTGTGTCCACAACTCTTATTATGTCCACAACTCTTATTATGTCCACAACTCTTATTATGTCCACAACTCTTATTATGTCCACAACTCTTATTATGTCCACAACTCTTATTATGTCCACAACTCTTATTATGTCCACAACTCTTATTATGTCCACAACTCAAATTATGTCCACAACTCATATTTTTTCCACAATTCTTGACACTCGTTGTAAAAAAAAAAATATTAATGTCAATATATTTTCCTTAAATTTTGTAAAAACAAATTATTTGTTCCGTTATTTGCTAGAAGTCTTGTTTTTTTTTCTTGGATTTTGTTCTCGGACTTAAAAAACCTATTGTATGTATGTACCTCCTTAAGTAATTTATCTCTATTTGATAAATTTAAAAATATTTTGTGCTGTGTAGAAAGCACATCTTGAAAGCAATTTTTTAAATTAAATTTTTAAGATACTTCCGTCTGATAAGTTTCGCTTCTAATAAATTAAGATATTGTATTTTATTGAACTGTATATATAATTGCACTACTTCCAGTCCTCATGAGAGTGCTGTAAGAGGCGACTAGGGAGACATATATATACCGGCCGGTGAGTTGTAGCATCAAACAGTGTATTTATATAATTATAATACAATGAAATATTTATATATTCGAAAGCTAAGCGTGGCAACTATTGGTACTTAAAGAAGACCCAAACCCCCCCCTTGTGATTAATATAAATAAACATACCTCCTAGTTCCCTGTAGGCCGTTAATCTTCTCTATGGTCTATGGTCGTCGTTTCAGCCGCAAGATGTCCACTGCTGAACGTAGGCCTCCTCCATGTGCCTCCACAACGGCCGGTTCTGAGCCACTAGCACCCATCGGCTTCCTGCGACTCTATGGTAGCGGCATGATAAAGGTGGGGCAGAAGACAGCGATCCAGTTAATTACGACTACAATGACTATGCTACAAGTCATAGTGGAAAGATGACCTAGCCCTTGAAAGTCATGGGGAATGAATGAACGTTTTAAGCACATATGTATTACATTATTTATAGTTACAGCTGTAGCTTTGGTTTTTTAACCTGTTATTAGGTTATAGTGAATTCCTGTGAGAACTTTTGAATTTTCGGGAATAATAAGTATTCTATTTCCTTTCATTTAACAATGTCTGTGCTAAAAATCAGCTCAATTGGCTGCTCCGTAGCGATGCTAAGCAATAACAATCAAAGAAATAGTCTCTGAAATAACCTGTTTATGAAAGATTTTTTGTCGGGTTTTCCAAATTATGGAGACAGCAAAGATTGGAATAAAATTTCACACACTTTTGGAGGTAGTAGATACAATGAAAAATCAGTCAAATTAAAATTAATAAACATAAAATTCACAAGTGTAAATATTAATAAAAAAATAATTAATATAAAAAATTAAAAATAACAAAATTAAAGAAAAAAAAAAACGAATGTATAGATTAGATACAAAACTTAAAATTATGAAATCTCTTTAACAAAGGGAAGGAAGCAGCGTAGCATCAAAATATTTTACCAAAAATAAGATTGTGAGAGAATATAAATGAAGGAACCGCTACTTTGCATACGATAACACGGGCCGCAAAATTTGACACGAAGCTTTATAGTACCTATCATACTTTAACGCTAATGTGCAGTTATCGAACAAAAGATTCTGCTCTAAGTACTAGTATAACAGGCATATCCAAAATGTCGTTCGATGTTTCTGTGCCTGGAAAATATAAATAGAATAATATATGATCTTACCAATATAATAGATACGAAAGTTTGTAAGTTACCTAATAAAGTGTGACAAACTTTTCTGACCCGGTGTCTATCGCTAGTGTCGTGTAAGTTGGCAGCATTATAGTATGGCGCCTGTAGTTTTGATGTTTGACTACCAGGTTAGAAAAGTTTGTTGCACTATGTGTATGTAATTCCATCACCCTACAACATCTCTTTTTTTTTGACTGGCATTTGGAATGAAGATACCTCATAGCTTATACATTATCCTACATCCACACAAAAGCTACCTTACCCCGAATTTTTTTACTATTCCTAGATTTATATATTCTAGCTTGCTATACTCGTAGCAAATTCTACTATACTAATATTATAAATGTAAAAGTTTGTATGTTTGGGAATAACTACCTATACCCAAATTCCACTTCAACGAACGATGGCCTCGGCTATCTATTCTACCTATTATACTAATAATCTTAAAACTGAATTAAGCAGATATTTCGGCTATTTTGGCTGTTATCAATGCACAAATAATAGAAATTAAAATTAAATTAATAACAATATGTCTCGTTAAAATTTATTAATTTTATGTGGGCGCCATGACAACCTGTTATCTATTATTAGTCTGAGGTTTTTGACTTTTTGAGAAAAGGAATTTATACACCATTGTAAGTAATATGAGATTTACTAGGGTCAAGAAAAATCTCCAAAGACTTTGCCTAGTCGGATATCATATCGAAGTTATGTTCAATCGAAGAGACAGCATTCTAATTTGGTCTACTGTTGAAACTGTGTAGTTAGTCGATTCGTCAGGGAATTGATAAAAGTGAGAACAACAAAGGTGACAGATCTCCACACAGCGGAACTCCAGCAGGTACAACACACCAGTTCGAGCAGCCAGCATCAGTACGTATGCATTGTTGCCGACCTTTTAAAAAAGATTCAAACCACACAGCTACTGCTGGAGATATGTTAAGCGAACGTAGTATGTAGAGCGGAATATGAAAGACAACAGTATTGAATGCATTGTTGAAGTCGAGTAGAGTTAACACAGTAATGTGTTGACTTTCCATATTGTGGCAAATGTCATGTGTTATTTTCAACATCGCACTGACAACGCTGCTGTGGCCTGGACGAAAACCTGATTAGTGTTAGTAATACTTTAAAACTAAGTTAGTACACATACAATCCACATAATATATCAAAATATAAACAAATAATTATAAATACAAGTAATTAGCGACAAAGAACAGGGATGAAAAAGAGAATATTTAACTTACCCCCAATGCCAGCTGCTGGCAAACTCTACAAGAAGAAAGTCAAAACCTATTATTTGCTTAAAAAAACGAGGTACGGAAACTTTAGTATCCCAGACCGCGTTCATATTTACTTTATATTATCATTTTGGGAATGTTTGATCTTATTTCCTTTGAGGGCATAAATGTTTAAACTCTGTCCTTCAAACATCATAACCTTCATTTATACAACTTTTATGAATAGCGTAACTATTATACAACTTTTGTGAATAGCGTAATAGCGTAGCGATACTTTATACGACAGGTATAAAGGATGTAAGGGACATCGTGACGAAAACTGAAACCATAGGTTTAGTACATGATTCTGAACCGTATAGCGTTGGAATTTTACGTCGGTCTTTTCATGATTTTATATGTATTTTTTTGGGGTTTTGTTTACTGATAATGACTATTACCGTGTATCATAACCCCATTTTACCTAAAAAAGTAATAAAAACAATAAGTTTATTATTTTCACCTGAAACTGCAATGTAAATCAAATTTAACATCAGCTGTTAGGTACGTTTATAATAAATTCTTGAGTAAGGTCAACGTACCTACACAACACAACAGCACACAATAGGCACAAGCTCACACCACGGTAAAGATAAAGCAGTAGGCATCGATGTGCGGCTATACCTACATTCTGTGTCCGCGCGCAGGTTATGTTTTTATACCTACCTACTATGACGTGGTGAAATAAAAACGCGTTTGCAATACACTGCGCGCTTTCACATGATACAAAAATGACAAAAACTATAATTTACCGTTTCCGAGATAATCTTTTTTGTAATTTTTTTATAAACTGAAAATGGTACTTTTTGCCAAAGTTTTTGTCACGATGTCCCTTACACGGTGTATAGTTGCAATTGGGGTCTTGGTAACGATTAAAACGACAGATGGTTATACAGCCCAGCGACCAGAACACAAAAAAAAACAGAACGGGTTGTTAGCATCAGATCCTTATTTTAGATTCCCCATTAAAGAACATTATCTATTGTCTTATTCTTCTCCAGTGATATACTATACCTATACGAATTTCAGACCAGTGGAATATGACTGATCTTTTGTTGAAGAAATAAAGTCACTTAAGGGTTTTATAACCAAGGGACCATTTTACTAAGAGCCCTTGTAGACGTTCGTTTTTAACACAGACCGGCAAAAAATGTTCAATACAAATATTTAACGGTCTGTTATCCGGCACGTGTACAGTACACGCAATCATTGTTACCAATAAGAGACAGCGCGTGCTCCGTTTAAAAATTGGTCCGGCATCCGGTGAATAAGGGGCCTGGGTCTACGGCAGAATTCTCGTCAAAAAACAAAAAAACAAAATCGGCTAAGTGCAAGTCAGACTTAGTCAGATCTACAAAAACGAGCAAAAAATATCACGTATGTTGTATGGGAGCCCCCTTAAATTATTTTTTAGTTTTTCTATTTTTTAGTATTTGTTGTTATAGCGGCAACAGAAATACATCTTCTGTGAAAATTTCAACTGTCTAACTATAACGGTTCATGAGATACAGCCTTATGACAGACACACGGACGGACAGACGGACGGAAAGCGAAGCCTTAGTAATAGGGATCCTAATTACCTTTCAGGTACGGAACCCTAAAAAGGATATTATAATATTTTTCTATTTTTGTTATACTGTCTTAAATAGAATAACATAACAAGGTTAAAACTTATAGTGATTGCAATCTATTGTGAACGTGCCTATTGAAAATAAGTCAACTGTACTAGTTTCGTAAGAAAATATTGTATTAAAATTAATTTCAAGTGCCAACAATTTTAAATTAGGTATTATTGCTGCCTTTTGTTGTACCTACATAAATTTGTTAGATACATACATAAAAATTATGTATGTATGGAAGTCCGACTCGCAGTTTGCTGCTTTTTTTATTTGATTAATCAAAAAACAAAATCTGTAAGAAGAATAAAACAAGTCAACAAAAAAAAATTTTTTTTTGTGTTTGTTATTTAATGACTACTGTCTAATTTTTACAATGAAAAAAAATGTGGCTTTTGTACTTTATACGATAATGAAAAAAATAGATGATATTTGCCAAATGCTTAGAGGTAACCATTCTTAATAAGCAAACTTTATGAGATAAAAATATTATTTCTTTTATAAATTAGGTATAAGAAATCAAAATCGGGTACACACAAATCAGGCACCAAATTCATGTTGACTTGTAATAACACCTTAATCCAGGATGTGGAATCTGTTATTTATTACCATTGCATCAATCACCAGAGCTATCACACTGGGATCACAATAAAAATCGTGTTAAGTTTGTCAATCAGTGTCAGTCAATCGCAAAAGACAAATTGCTTATTCTCAAAGGTAGCAAGATTTCCTATTCTGATACGTTGACTGATTGCTTCCAACAGACAATTGCTTTTACATTTATGTAAACAGCGTTTTGCTATCGAGATAAAAATTAAGAAATAAGTTAAAAAAAATTTTTTTTTAATTTAGCAAATTATGGAATGCTCTTTTTTCTAACCACTGTGTACTGTTGTTGGCCGAAGGGAGCCTTTACAACTACATACTTACTTGCTTTATTTAGACGTATAAATATCCATACTAATATTATATAATAACTCTGTCTTCTTTTTTTTATACCACTAAGGTGGCAAACAAGCTTATGTCTGGTACCTCTTCACGTTTAAACCGCTGTACTGATTAAGATGAAATTCGGCATGGAGATAGTTTGAGTCCCGAGAAAGGACATAGGCTACTTGAAAACGTCAAGTGTGACTTGGTTTTTTCTATGATAATTGAAGAGTTGCCGTTGAAATCGTTGGAATCATGGGCGGATAGAACCGCGGGCAAAAGCTAGTTAAACATAAATCCAAAAATAATGGGCTTATATTCTCTATCGGAAACTAGCCACTTTTTTGCACATACATACCCTCGGGAAGTATTTACATGACAACTTTGGTAGACCCAAGGTCTTCAACTAGGAGGTGCCAGGCCAGTCCAAATGCCTTCGCTTTATTTAGACTGTATGCCAATGACTTCTCCTGACTTTGAATGGCTAGTTGCCTATCGGTATGTGGGAAACACTAGAGCAAAGACTACAATATATATAACCGAAATAGACGGGTATCTCGTCCATTTAATTTGCTAACAGTTTAACGCCATCTATCCGTGATGTGGCGAAACTTTTTTTACTATATATACCTGCATACATACATGTATATATAATCTCCAAATTATAACTAAATCATGAACTTTTGCGAGAAATGTGGAGTAACTAGCAATAGTAAATTATATAGGAATGCCACTTTCACGACAATACCTAGTGTAGAACTAAAAATGTGACTTATATCTAAAATGGTAAAATATAATAAATATGTATATTACTTCATTGATAAGTATGTAAATAACAAAGTAACTATGAAATGACTTAACATAAAAAAAATTAAATTCATCATTGCAGTTACCTGGTAAATGTAATGTTGGTACAGCCAATTTGCAAAGCCAGTTTTTTGGGTAGGAATATTTCATTTCAAAACGTCTTCGACACACTCTTCTATTACGATAAATGAAATTGCTATCCAATTCTGCAATATCTCCTTGAATATTCATGACCCAGTTTTGAAAATGTTTGGAAAGCAATGTAGAGGCACACCTGAAAAAGATACATAAATATTAAACATAGATATTTTTTAGTACTCCAGTGTATTCCTTTTAAACATCTTTTAAATGCCTCAAACCTAAAAGTCATGTAAATTTTTTTATTGCCCGATAAAGATAATTTCCACCCAATTTAGAACGGAAGTTTGACAGTTAATTTTTACATTAAAGTGTGATTTCCTACCGTATCTATGGGAGTGTAAATAATTGAAATTGACAGTTGGAAAATTAGCCTGAGCGTTGTTTATTAACGTTCCAAAACCACTTCCCACGTTGCCTTTTTGAACACAGCCATGGCCATTGACCTAGGTAGTAGAACTTTAAAATAAAATTGTAATAACGAATATCTCGGAAAAGAAAAGGAACGCAGCACATCATTAACGACATTATGACCGGAGATAGTAATGAAGAATGTCCTGTCTCGTTATCATAAGTGTCCTGTCTCAAAATATTTACTGGTGTATAAACAAAACAAGATCTCGACGTCAGTAAGGAGGAGAATAAACTCAACTCAACTCAAAAGATGGAGAAAGTGCAGGAAATCTGCAAAGCGCTTTAATTTAAAAACAACAGTAAACTTGAAAACGAAAATTTGTTGAATTCAAAACACAACACACCTACTTTAAGTGTTGCCATATTTTTTATTTTCATATGCTACCATTATCATGAGGCGAACTTTGAGTTATGAAAACGAATGATGTGATCTTCAGTATGTTTCTTTTTGTTTAGAGTGCATTTGAGTATCCCAAAATAATAAAATGTACCTATCATATTTACCTACTTCATCACTTATCACCTACTGTAGTACCTATCTATTTTATCTAAACATCATAATTGTTAATTAAAACTAATGACCATCTGTCAAGTGTTTGGTTACAATTTTTAACTTTCAATCCTTATGTGTTTTACTTAACTATAGACATTGTTTTTAAAATTATTGTCAAATGAATTAACTCATTTTCAAATGGAATTGCTCGAATATAAGATGAACAGCAGAAAAATACAGACCAGCATCAATAGTAAGTTACAGTTCTGGATCAATGTTATGTTTCGACACACGAAATCTACCCACCACCTCTCATTTACGCCGATTACCCACCTAAAGTACCTACTTAAAGTTTTTAAATTAGATTTATTAAATTCTTTACCAATTTAATTCATTTATCACTTTCATCAGAATGTGCTGCTTATAGACGGAAACTTTTAAATTACCTACTCGTTTCGTTTTTAAAGTTGCCTCTTTTTTAATAAAAATTAACCCGCACTAGCTTCACTAGTGACGCCATGCCCAGAAAAGCTTGTAGAAAAAGATGTACCTAATAATTTGTTAAATTGTACTAATACTACTATTGTTAACAGCATTTTATGATGGTAGCACAAAAAATTTACAATTTTTTGTAGACTTCGCTAGATTGCGCTAGTTTATTAGAAATCCTAAACTCGAAGGCCAACATATGACGGATAGATGGCATTAGTTAACATAGACCAGGTGTACTGTATTAAGATGCCTAGGCATGCACTAGAGGGCCAAGAAATCATTGACAGTCACTGAGCAAAATACCTACATTTGTTTTTTTATAGTCACAGGAATTTACTTATTTAATAATTTAGGTAAACTGACTATTCGGAGTGCATATATTTTTTGTATTTTGGGTTTGTTTTGTAGTATTATATTTGCCGAAGTAAATTAAAAAGTTATTAAATTTTATTGAAACAAGCAAAATGTGTTTGATAATAGATAATACGAATCATTTTTAAATGCGAGTGAACAACAATACGTTTTATGAAAATAAAAAATAATCCTAATAATACAAAAATATTTTATAATATGGATAGTGAGTATCCATACTATAATATTATAGAATCGAAAGTGACTTCCTACCTTTGTTTTTTCTTCACGTTGTGACGGATCATCCAATGAAGCTAAAATTTGGCACATAAACTTGAAAAGACGGAACAGGAACAAAGGTTTCTTTTACTCCGGAAAATTCAAAAGTTCCTACAGGAATTAACTACAACCGGATTCCACTTAAACGAACTATAGCTTGCTTTAAGCTTTCTTTCTATCTGCTTTTAATCAAGTAGTTGCCGTAAATATTTCACGCCTATATGCCGAATTCAGCACGGGTGGAGCCACTGGTGAAAGCTAGTTCACATTTAAACAAAAATACCAGTAATATACCAACAGTTTAGCGAATGACGCATTTTCAGAGCAATTTCCTATTGAACCGTGCAATAATGGCTTGTGATTGAAAATCCATTATTAATGTTCGCATTGAAATGTTACCAGTATATGCCTCGGGCAGTTTGACCTTTTGATATTTAACCAACCTTTTGCCTTGAAATTTTATTTTTCATATGTTAGGTTTTTAAAAGTATTGTAAGTATAATTTCTTTGTTTAGTTATATTTATTTTGTATTTTCAAATCGTAAATGTGCTCTTTTAGTTATTTTTTACGCTATCGAATCCTATTCGAAGCTATACACAAGTGTAAACTTAATTTAAATCTACGTTTTGTCTATAACGCCGTTTCAGCGGCAGCAGTGAAATCTAGCCTAAAAGCTTCTTTTATTGGGTGCTAGAACTTTTTATTTTAATTCATATTAGTCAGTTATTGGATAGTTTATCGCCTAGTACATTTTAGTGAGCTTCGCAATGCTTTGAACGTCACGTTAGGCTTTGGCTATTTTTATATAGCAGTTTTATGCCTAGTCAACGACCTCTTGCGTGAGCTTTATGGCGGCTGATATTATAAGATTCTTATAATATAACAAACGCCAAATTAAAGTATATCACATCGAAATATACATTACAATAAGTACTCCAAATACTCCACCAGTTGATACTAAAACTTTTAATTGGCATAATATTATAAAGTTTGCCTGAGATAGAAAGTCCTTTACCTTGCTAATTGGCTAGCGGAAAACATCATTAGTTTCGACATAATTATAGAATTTTATTATTTTGAGTTTACGAGTTTCCTTTTTAGCGAAATTTTTAAACGATAATCATTTAAGGATTTAAGCTTAAGTACGTAAATGGTATACCTATCATAATGTTTAACTGAGTCGTAAGAATATTTTGATCTCAGTTTATTTGAAGCTTGTGCCTAGGATAAACCTGCAGAATTTAGAGCTTTTTGAGAAGGAGATTTGGCTTCCTACATAATTAAATTATTATTTTTACAAATAATTGGAATTAAATCACAACACAGTTCTTTTGTTGGTGCAAAATGAAATGAACCATTCATGTAAGGTTATATTATTTAAAGTACAATATGTGAAGAACTAGTACCTACCCAAAAAAATGATAATTTTATATTTATTGCGTCTTGCTCACAAACAAACATTTACCTTATGGTTCACGACGTTTCGACCTAGTTGCACAAGCTCTGGTCACAGCAAAACGTCAAGAATCCAAAATAATGTAAATGTATGTTAGCGTACAAAAATAATGTTTGCAAAGCGCGATAGTCTTTTAACATATAGTTGGCATACAAAGAGTGGAATAGATAAAGCCGAAGGAAGTCAAAAACACAGACTGTTTTTGTTTCACGTTTCGAATAGGAACTTTGACAAAAGCAATTCGGAAATGAAACAGCGCAGCGGTCGATAGAGAGTTAGAAGTTTCAGAGCGGACATCATGTTTTGTTAGCGACTGTACATTGTAGTCACCACATTTCAGCACAATAGTCCGTCGAGCATCCATTGTAATGTTAAACGTCCTGATATTGCCGTTGCGGACTGACGCCATCATTCTGGCTCAGCCATTATGTTCAAGCTAAAACCCATTTATTAACACCATGAGAACAACACGAAACGTAGACTTGTTAATATACTCGTATCGTAGCTCGTTTTCACTATGCCATCGGTTCTGGTTTTATATTTATATATACGTCACGCTCAGAGTGATAAATTAATAACTACCGGTTATTGTTAATATACACCAACGATTATGGGTTGAAGTGACAACCTTTTTGGATTGACTGGTTATTATCGATAATTCCCTGACACCCGTCCATTAAATACCGTTTAAATATGTCAGCTTAGTTTCAGTCGACCTAGGACATTATACTAAGTGACTTGAAGTCATTTTTAGTCAAAAATAAATTAAATAGCAAAAATAAATATGATTATTTTGTTTTAATACAATATACATATATAAACAAAAGCCTGAATTAAAGTCATTAACAATAGGTTTAAAGTGATTATTTCTAGGGTATTCTTTATATTTATCATTATTTTGCTGTGGTTTTTATTATTAAAACTCGGTATTTTAACTCTAAGAGCATTACGTTGGCGGTAACATACCTATACAATACATAAACTTCGAATGATTTAAGACAAAATCATGCACATGATGTAATCTATTTAATACAAGGTTACTACATTATCATACTTGGCCTATGAATCAACAAATATTTCAAGTACACAATACCCAGCTAATTTTACATTTCCGGATCCCAAGTTATTGATTTATTTTTATCATCCTCCAGCTTTTATGATGATCCACGGTCGACGATGGATGGGCCATTTAAATCGACGTAGAGCAAAAAATGTACTGATTTTTAGACTTCGAAATTAGAACATAGGATTATCGAAAGAAATGAGACATACCCGGCCCGATAAGGCCCTGAATGCTTAATGTGAGTTTTTAACTACTACTACACAGTTAGCGTCAACATCTTAAATTTATGGGGAAAGAAACAGCGCCCCTGGCGGATAGTTTACAAAACATATGTGAGTGTAAGTTTGCAATTTCGACTACAGTAGTAGAGTCAACAAAACGTGAAATGTGTAGTTTATGTTTTTGTTTCTGATTTGCGAGTGTGAGTGACATATTTTACACTTCGAATAGTAAGTAAATGCGAAGGCGATAGTAAAGTCATTTACTTTTAGATTTGATAGTGAGAACAAGATTTTTTTTTTAAAACGGTGGAAAAGGGTTAGTTTTCGACATTCTCGGCTCTTTTACATTTGGCATTCTGCTTTGTGCAGCTCTTTCTTGAGATGAACACAATAGAATAACACGAATGCAGTCTGCGTAGATCTTTTATTACATACACCTACCAATTTTACATTTCAAATACCTATCTTATACCTAAAACTTAATTTGATTTAAAATTAAAGAGTACTTTTGTCTGTAGTAGAGAAGATTAGTTAAATCTTAATAATATTTTTTTTTACCTTACACATAATATTAGGTAAGTAAAAAATTTTCTTTAAAATCTAAGTACTTTATTAAAAATTTAATACACATTTTTCTAACTTACATCTAATATGTAATTATGTCCTGTACTCACGCGCCTCTTCGCGCTTTCCTACCACACTAGGCAATTTCCGTCTTCATGGAAGACTGCGAATGTGCACCCGGTGCCCAAAAAGGGCGATAGATCAGATCCATCGAATTACAGGCCTATCGCTATTACCTCTCTCCTCTCTAAGGTGATGGAGCGTGTAATCAACACACAGCTTCTAAGATACCTAGAAGTACACGATCTGGTCAGTGACCATCAATATGGCTTTCGTCACGGTCGCTCGACTGGTGACCTTCTAGTGTATCTCACACACCGATGGGCACTAGCCATTGAGAGTCAGGGGGAGGCATTGGCATGTAGCCTGGACATAGCGAAGGCGTTCGATCGGGTCTGGCACTGGGGTCTTCTATCGAAGTTGCCATCTTACGGAGTGCCCGAGGGTTTGTGCAAATGGGTGGCTAGCTTTTTGTCCGGCAGACGCATACGAACCGCAGTTGACGGTAGTTGCTCTGATAGCAATGACATTAATGCTGGTTTCCCGCAAGCATTGGGATCCTTGGTGTCGACATCTCCAGCGATGTTCAGGTTCGAGATCATTTACAAGATAAGGTGAAGCTGGTGTCCAAAAAACTTGGTGTACTCAACAGAGCGAAGCAGTACTTCACGTCGCGGCAAAGGTTGTTACTTTACAAGTCGCAAGTTTGGCCCCATATGGAGTACTGCTGCCATCTCTGGACAGGTGCACCCGGATACCAGCTTGGCCCTTTTGACTCGGTTCAACGACGGGCTGTGAGAATTGTCGACGATTCCAAACTCACTTGCGGTATCGAGCCCTAAAGTCTGAGGAGAGACTTTGCCTCCCTGTGTGTGTTCTGCCGCTTGTACAATGGGATGTGTTGTGAGGAATTGTTCGAAATGATGCCCACGGCTACTTTCTACCATCGCACCGCTCGCCATCGGCAGGGAATTCATTCTCACACTTTAGAACCGAAATGGTCGCGTACAGTGCGGTTTCAGAGAAACTTCCTCCCGCGAACGCTTAAGTTGTGGAATGAGCTCCCTGCCAAGGTTTTCTGCAAGGACTACAGTATAGAGTTCTTCAAGAAAGAAGTTATTAGATTTCTGAAGGGTCGGCAACGCGCAAGTGATACCCCTGGTGTTGCAAGCGTCCATAGGCTACGGTGACCGCTTACCATCAGGCGGACCGTAAGCTTATTTGCCACCTTAGTGGTATAAAAAAAAAAAAATCCCATTTAAATTTTAAATCAAAATACTTAAATATATTTAAAAATTAATCTACTGCGACTCGGACTTGCGCACCGTTGATTCCGTTACTAACATATAAAAACAAAAAAAGTGCCTCCTATCCAGTGACTGACCACGCTCAATGTTGCTTAACATCGCATATCGCTTCCAATGAACATAGCCTCTGAGCCATAGGACCAGGCGGAGCGTGTACCAAATACTTAAATATTTTAAATAAATAGATATTCTAAAACAAAAACAAAAGATATAATAAAAAAAGCTCTTTGACGTTGACTTATCTAACAACACGCTTCTTATATTTGTAAACAATTTTCTCGACTTGCTACTTTTATCTTATGTATGTAATACATTAAAAAGAGACAGAGCATATCGAATATGGCAGACTGAAACTCGACCAAATACAATTTACACTAATGAGGAGACATAAAAGCACTGAATCAAACTTTGTAAATGCGTCGCGTTATCATACGCACTTCTGTACAGCAAACACAAAAAATCAAATCTTAACCATCGACACCGTGAGTAAACGTAATAGTAGAGTATTCAACTATACGCACTCACACTCGCGCATTGAATGTTAAGCGTTTATACAGTGATGCGATAGTTGAATTTAAATATATGTGTGTATGTATATATGTGTGTATATCTGTATATGTATGTGTATATAAACCTAAATTATATAATTATGACTATGTTACTTTATGTGTGTACATTTTAATATTAGTTATTAAATAAGTTGTAACTGAGTGCAATAAAATATACTTTAAATTGGCACGGCGTCATACTTTTTATTATTTCCTCTACCTAAAGGTGGTCCGGAAGAAAACGCTTTTTGCCGATAAGACCGCCTTTTTCGTTTTTATACGCTATGTAATATTGATTACTACTACTACTGCTGATCCAAACTCCGTTTGTTTCTAACTCTTAGCTTTATCCTTAAATATTTAAGTTAGTACGTTAGTACTCCCTCGCAGCCTAGTTGGTAGTGTGGCCAGCTGCCGTACAGATAGTGTGGGTTATGTCATATATAAACATTTATATTTTGTGTCTTGAGTCTGAGTGTATTTACGTATAATATGTATGTATTTACAAAAAAAAGGAATCTTTATGTATTTGTATTCGTTGTCTGGTACCCATAACACAAGCTTTGCTCACTTTGGGGCTAGACGGTGCTGTGTGTAATGTTCAAAAATATTTATTATATTAATTATTATTCAGCAATAACTTAAAAAAAAAAATTGAGATCGGAATATATGGATAGGAATCCTCGATAGTACGTCCATATGTTATAACAGTAAGTTAAATCAGTGGAGATCACAATAGGTAAATGTATATATATATTCTTAAAAATAAACAGTTAAAAAGCAAGCGATAGAAACGTAAAGTATTTGGTATCAACATTAGCTCCATAAAATATCTGCTCGATATAAGAAGGCACCTCTTAAATTTGAATAACAAATTCAACCCGCGCTTTTCGGGTGCCACCTGTGACGCGGGTGCCGGTGTGACTTCCTCTGGATGCAGGATGAAATACGAAATGAGGTTTAACACCTACCAAGTTTGACTTTGGAATATTAACAAAGTAATGCTCTACGCTTGTGTGTTTTTAGCTTGGGACTTTGTACTTACTTTTTACCATTTGCTATTCTAAAAAGTTTATTTTCATCTCAGTCTCTCGGAAAGGCTTTTTTTATCCGCTATTTTCTATTTCATTCAATTATTTTTTTTATTTTAATTTTAACACTTTTTTACTTTGATTCTGTTGAAATCAACATTATTAATATTCCATGTAATATATGTTATTAAAAATACAACTTATTGTATTAAATAAATAATTAAATTATAGAAATACAAGAATAAATAAACTTTTATTTTTTAAATAATAAATAAAATAAAAATTTATTTTTAGTTCTAAAAATTTTAAATAAGCATCATTCAAAATTCAGAAGCATTTTGTAAACAATGTGCAACTAGGTTGCATTCCAAAACCTATTCGGCAAAAAGTGAAAATCACCCTAGATTACGCAAAATTTAACCGTACCGGACGATTGTTTAATTACTTCGCTACTCTTGCGATTCAATTTGCTGTTTTTCTCTTCTTATGCAATCTCCTACTACACTACTAGAATCTTCTGTACATTGTCATATGCGTTTAACATAATTGTTAAGTGGTGTAATATTATGGTTTCTGCAATCTAAGTGCATTGTTATCCCCTGTTTCACTCAAATAACAAGATTGCCCGGAAAAAAATAGTATCTGTTCTATTATTTCAATTACCTATATATCTATTGAGATATATTCTATCGAGACCGACTCCAGACTCTGTCTTAAAATAATCTGTAACAAACAAATAAATGTACTTTTTCAATAAATTAACAATGGAAACAGGATATCATGGTAACAAATCATAATCGATACTAATATTATAAATGTGAAAGTAAGTTTGTTTGTTTGTTCTACCTACCAGATCCCCCAATTTAGATGTGACTTGGCAGGAAATAGAGAAGGATATATGCTGCTTTCTATCCCAAAATATCTAAAAGTTCTGTAGAAACCCACGCTGATTACCGAATTTAGTCCAGGAAAAGCTGCAACTAAATGCTAGTTTTTGAATAAATTTATTTTACAATAGTTCAATAATTTTTTAAGTTTAAAAAAAAAGGATTTAAAATAATGTCAACAAATATTGTGTAATCTAAATACTTATAACAATATTATACAATAGGCAATTTGGTTTTTTTCGAAGTCGATTAAAAAATTTCGATTGTTTTTCAGTAACATTCCTTGAGTGCGCTAATTAATTAGAGTTATACTTCCTTAAGGTTTGCTGCACCTGCACCAACTTTGCGCAAAAAAAATTGGCTCAGCGGTTCAGTGGTATTCTTATTAACCCTCTTACGCCACTGCGTTTAAAGTAGCTTTTTTAATAGCAAATTTCATGAGAATTGACTCAGTGGTTTAACTTAATTTTCTTTCATTTACTGAACCCTAATCTGACACATAATTGAATGTTTTTAAGTACAAAAATCTCCTTTAGGACCCTTCTTCCCTTTCAGGTCGGTTAAAGTAGTAAGAAACTTATAGTCAATTATATATGATTGTTATCAAAAAATGCTTTTTGTAAAGTTTTAAAGCACTATCAAGGCAAAGCTTAAGCTATGCTATAAACTAGTAGCACTTTGGAAATTTCTTTGTAAGAAAGAAAAGAGTGAAAAGGGGCCAGTTTAGAATTTTTTTCATCATACAAAAGTTTATTAATCATATTTTCACGTTTTTCAGAATTTGAACTACATCCCGAAGAACACAGTTATCAAATTTTAGTCATATTTAACCATAGAATCCGGAGAAATCTTTGCCAAAAATATACTATCTATAGTTAGTATAGCCTCTTAACTTTAAACGGATAACTTAACCTTGCTGTAAATTTTAGAATATTTAACTGCTGTCGAGGATAACTTTTCAAGTAACGAACTAACGATAAACAAAGTTAAATTTTTAATTATTTTACCCACCTCTGAATTAAGTTTTTCAAGACATTGATATAAAAGTACAAACTTTTATTAAAGCCAATGTTTGTGTATCTTATAGTAATTTGTAATAACTGATATCCATTGAATCAAGAACCTCTGATTTATGCTCTTGTTGCTTCAGTCAAACATGTTTTTTTATACCACTTAGGTGGCAAACAAGCCGTCTGTCCGCATGATGGTCAGCGTTCATCGTCTCCTATGGATGCTTCCAAACCCGCAGGGGTATAACTCGCGCGTTGCCGATCCTTCAAAAAATTTAATAACTTCTTTCTTGGGAAGATCCCCATACTGTAGGCCTTAGAGAAAATCTTGGCAGCGAGCTCATTCCACAACCCAAGCGTTCGTGGGAGGAAGTTTTACTTGTTTTAGGTGGGCGCTAGTAACTTAGACGCAAAGTTAGTGGGCGGAATCGATTATCAACCCATCAGAAGGTAGCCTGTTTTCTAAATGAAATTAAAAACGTTTGTAGAATATTAACATTTAGTGATAAGGTATTGAAGTATAAGTATTATATACGTTAATAATTTTAAATAAAAACCCATGTAAATTTTGAAAGAGCTTGCAGCACAACGAGTTGTTTTTGTACTAGCTGAAGATGTGACACAGTGTCAGACTAGAGACTAGACGAGCCATAAATTATAGAAAAATTTGTTTATCTATAAGTCTGATAATTATAACTTTAATATTTATTATTCGCTTTTGTGTTCATCAATGCGCGTTGTAACTGTAGCCTGAACTTAAAATACCTAAAGTAACCTGATGGCTACCGAAATCTTTAGCCCATTTTTCCGTATCACAATTTTTACACTAGCTAACCAACCCTTCCGTTTAATAAAAAAGTATTCGTAGCATGTTTTTTGTCAGGATTATTTTAAAAGCTAGCCGATACGGGTAAATGTTTGCTGTACCAACTCAACATATTGTTATTCAGGCAACGTGACCCGTATGTAAATGTTCACAGGGATATTGTGACCTCTATGCCCTCCTCCGTCCTTCATTTATAATATATTCCCATGAAGCTTCGTCAAATCCTATTGAATTGCTTTCTTTGAATATTATGCTTTATTTATTATAGACGTGCAAGCAAGCGCTTTATTGAATTGTCAATGGCCTTCCACTTGTATTACTATTTTTATTATCATTATTAGGTATACAATTTTCACATGAAAAGTAAACTTTCAATACGATCAATAGTAAATGACCTATAGGTATGGACGTTTTACTAAATTGTAAATGACCTATATGTACGTTTAGATAAATTGTATATGACCTCATAAAGAAGACTGTAGGAATATTTTATATCTAGCATATAATTTGTTACATGTATAATTAATTATACACTATTTTTGCAAACGTGAGTAAGTAGATACTTTGTTTTGTTTCGTCGTATTTGCATAGATTTTTTTTGTATAAAGTTGTATGTTGTGACTTCCGCCCCTTACTAACTTTTGAGCCGGATTTTCTACAAATTTGAAAAAAAACTCTTAATATCTTAAATAATAGAACTTAAATAAATAATTTCAATAAAAAAAAATATTTTTAACAAAATTGGTTCACATATTTTTTTTGATATTTGCACATAATTCTCATGCTACGGTACCCTTACTTAATACGTGTACGACACGCACATGGCCGGTTTTTTATTTTTGAGGTAATAAGATTTTGGTGGCGTCATGGGCTATTTGTATTAAATCAGGGGGCATGAGAATATCCTCTTCACTGCACTTATCACTGTCATATGATATTGCTTTTATCTGTAAAAATTTTTTTTAAATATGTAAGCAATTTCATGAAATGTGAATCAATTCAAACAAATTACGCGTAGGTACACGAAGTGCCATCTATTTATCAATAAGCGCCATCTACCGAACGCAATTTCGCAAATTAACTTTTTAGTATAAATTACTTGTTGCTCGTGCTTTAATGTTGCAAATTTTCAAAACGTGCTGAAAAGACTACTAATTATATAACACTAGTTTAGATTTCATTATTGAAAAATTAATATATTGGTGTTATAAATATGGTTCTAAAATAAAACAGTGCAAGAGATTAAATATTTTGTAATGGACAAGAACATTAGGTACCAACCAACAGAGAGATCACCACATTTCAGCACAATAGTCCGTCGAGCATCCATTGTGATGTTAAACGTCCTGATATTGCCGTTGCGGACTGACGCCATCATTTTGGCTCAACAATTATGTTCAAGCTGAAACCCATTTATTATTACCATGGGAATCACACAATGTTGTTGGTTACCTCACTGAACAGGTACATAACTTAATAAGAAGAATTTTTTAGAAGCTTACCAACGTTATGTATCGAAACAAGTGTGCAAATTTGGTAAATAATACCAAAATTAAGATTTGGTATATAAATGTATAAAACCGCCCGTACTGCTGGTCAAAAAAATAATTACTTACAATAAACGTACAGTACCGGAGGGGTAGATACGTCAAATTTGTAGATAGTACCGAAAAATACAAATGTTAACTAAAAAATAGTAAAACTATAGCAAAAAAACACACATATATGTATATAACTTTTTCCTTTCAAGCTTTAATTATTTTATGTTTTTATCACAAAAATCGCTAGGTACTGAATAAAAGTCATTAGAATTTCTTTTTTGTTTAAATTTTAGCAACACCAGATGGTAATGAATGAAATTCGATTTACAGTAAATCTGCCTACCCTCTCTGAAAAAAAGCAATTTTTCCTCAATTGCTCTGAGTGAATTTAACGCTCCTTTAGCTTGCACGTGATTGGATAAAGCGAAAATCTATTCAAATTTTGTTTTACTTTATTTTTAAGTTTCTGAAAAATATATTAATGAAACTGAGTACGAAAGTTTTTTATAGCAAAGCAATATATTAAAATCGTTATACCCAATAAACCTCAAAATCTTCTATGGTAATGTATAGTTGTAACTCGCAAGAAGAAAAAATCGGCCAAGTGCGAATTGGACTCGCGCACGAAGGGTTTCGTACCATTATCTACAAAATTTTTTTTTCTGTTTTTTAGTATTTGTTCTTATAGCGGCAACAGGAATACATCTTTTGTGAAAATTTCAACTGTGTAACTATAACGGTTCATGAGATACAGCCTCGTGACAGACGGACGGACGGACAGCAAAGCCTTAGTAATAGGGTTCCTAATTACCTTTTAGGTACGGAACCCTAAAAATCTGAAATTTATTTTTATTTCATTATAACATTTACTTTTTTGAACAAATAAATTTTGTTTTTTTCTTTACAAACAGTAAGTAAGTGTATTCAGAAGACAGGTATATACATCCATCTTATTCCCTTTTTCTGAAGTATAAATATTATTTCTATACTGGCTATCTGACCCCAATATAATTTGGCGAAAAAGCGGCATAATGCGAGTCGGATTCGCGGAGCAAGGGTTTTCGTATCAAGACTAAATGCGAGAGCCCGAATTGCTCGTTGGGCTCTTGCACGTAACCAGTTTTTATTATTTGTTGTTATACTACTTACTCTATAATTTTCCTAATTTTGACGTTTTTTTCAATGGAGCAATAACAACAAAAAAAATGTTTTTAATATGGAGATCCGCCTTAAATCTTTGTTTTCGCTTTGTTTTATTATTTTTTAGGTAATTCGCCATAATAACACATATTCTGTGAAAATTTAAGACTTTTGCCTACTTCGGTCTAAAATATAGAGCCAATAATAGGTCGGACGGACAAAAATACACCGTAGGCTCAATTTTATCCGAAACTAAAAAAAAAACTAAAGTAAACTGACCAAGCAATCTCTATATTTTAATATTGTCTTATTTTTCTAGCTTTATTAAGCTGCAAATCTAAGTTTTCCACTTCAGACAAAATTTTATATTTGCACTGCAATTTATTATGCAAAGTAATACCCAAGAACTCAGTCCATTCAACTTGATTGCGTATATATACTTTACGTAAACAATATTTTTGGTGTATGCTAATTTTTTTTTTTAGAAAACTTGTATATATATTCTAAAGTCAAAGTCGAAATGGCTCGCACAGATATCCATTACCTATAAGAAAAAAAAATGATATTATATAGATATATAATAGTAGTATTAAACCTCGAATATACTTTGACCCAAAATAATATACTGAATTAATTTTTACTTTTTGAATGTAGTTGGCTAAATACCTGCTTGTATTTACAATATCATTATGACACAACTAAAATGCAATTAAATTTGTATGTTATTTCCGGCAAAATAATTAATAAATATTTTTTTTATTTAATAATTTACTAATTGATGTTTATTGCTATTAAAAATAGTTCGTTGTTGTAATTAGTTTTGCCTGTGTGTGGATGCATACGTACTAAAGTGCAATTAGCTTGCAAAATAAGTCATGAAAACTTTGTAAAAACTAAATGTGTACATAGGCCAAAAAATTTACATTTCAAAAACTATCAAGAAACTATTACAACTTAAGCAGTGGTAAGGAATACTAAAATGAACGTAAATTAGCAAAGAAAACACAAATAAAACAGCCGAGGTCGGTAATGGGTTCAAGCTCCGAAAACAGTGGGTAAGCATTTGCTAATGGAAATGGAAGGGTGCCAACACCCAAGTGTAGTAACTGAGCAATCAGTTGTTTTTACACGCACTAAGTTTGCTGCCAAATTGTTTCCATATTTTAGGCTTTTTACTGAAGTCGCCTACTTGAACCGAGAGGTTCTGTAAAAAACTACTAGTGAGTATTTTGACAAATATACTCAGGTCTACATTTAACTAACATTTTATATAAGACTTTAGTCATATCTTGACGATAATATTCAAATTACGTTTTCTTTGATTTTTTAAATTAATAATTTTGTCATAGACATATTATAACTAAAAAACTAGCCATAGGCAAGGTCAATTAATATCTTTATTTGAATTGCAGGCGTACGAAATATGTTTTATACACTGAATTTACAAAACTAGTACAGTTAACCTATTTGTTATTATTTTTTGTATATACAATACCGTGTTTACTATGAAGCGAAATAAGAAACATTGAATAAACATGCGTTTTGTTTGTTTTTGTTTTAATAACACATCAATTTTTAAAAGATAAAGCCCTATAAAGGTGGGCCATAGAAACAGAGAGAGCAATATAATGCCTTTTGCATCCTTTGGGGTAAAACCCTAAAAATAAACTAAGTATCAGTAATTAGAAATAGATGATAATGCAGTAATATGCGGCTCTATTTACGCCTAAATATGAAAAGTTCTTTTATTATTATGTCGTGCGGTGCTGTCTGACGGTCTGTTTAGCTCAAGAAATTTAACTTCAAATTGTTTAATGTAAAAAAGGAAAGTTTAACACAAAGACAAAGAAAGAATGTGGTTAAAATACGTATAGTTATTAAAGCAGAAGTTTAGATATGAGATTTCATACAGGTGATACAGTTTAATTATTGATGTCCAGCTGAATGATTTCAATAAATACGTTCTGTGTATAGGCGTGCACATTTAGGACAGCTTCAACCCATATTACCTCATTCAGGTCATTTACCTGCGTCCTTTACAATACAAACAACATGATTACTTTTTAAAATAATGTGCTTGTATTAAGAATTTAACGTGATAATTTTGAAGCGTTGGAAAAGAGACCAAATAAAATAAAGAATTATAGGTTTTTAATATTAACTTTTGGAAATTCATCCTTAAAAGTGTACATTATTACGGTAACCGCTCGACCAGGCGGGATATAAATTACTGGTTACTGGTTTTATGGGAGCAAATAGGCTAGATTACTTAACTTTTTTTGGGCAAAACTGTACCATCTGAAAAATCAAAAAAAAATATATATTATATAACTTGTTTCTTGAGTGATTTTTATTCATTTTATTTAAAGCTTAAAAAAATCTGAAAATGACTATTGTTCCAACCCAACACTTACACAACATATTTTAAGGCGTGTAAAGCATTTGATTGTTATTAAAGGGAATCAAATAATCCTTTAAGTTTTAACAAAAAATCAAAAAACGTGGCTACAAAACAGTTAAGTCGTTAGATTCTATACAAAAAAGTTACAAGGCTTAATTACTCAAGATGAATACATCTCACAGTTATGTATGACATTATGTTGTAAGTTTTATTAACATGAACATCGATTAACGAAAAATTAGCTTTCTAGCATAATCGCCTTCTTAATAGACCAGAAACAATAGTGTAGTTAGATTTATGTACTACCTAAACTAACTGTATCAGAAATGGAAGTATAACTATAAGAAGTGTCTTAGACTAGTACTACTAGTAATTTAATTCCACTCCAGTTGCTGAAGTTTATGTAAAAAAAAACAAGTGTTGATGAATATATATGCATTGAAGCAACCAAGAATAATTTATTTCTCTTGGAGCTTTCTTACTTTTTGACAGCGGTTGGCCTGAACAGATCAACATACATACAATTATAGAATAGCAACTTAGTGACTATTTTCCTTTATTTTTTGCAGAACTTGTACCAAAAGATTTATAGAGTTCTTCTTTTTCTCAGGATAAGATATAATCATTAAGTTGAAAAATAACTGTGATACTGCCGAAAAATATAAAAAAATTGCTGTAAAATACCTAAAGTTTGTGTAGTTTTTTTTATCTTTTTCTTATAAAACTGATATTTTATCGGTTAATAACTTACTGATAAATTAGTATGTTGCAGAAATAAGTAACATAACATAACGCGACAGAATACCTTGATAATAGTAGAAAAAAATTTATGCAACCCTTGAGTGTTTTTTATTTATGTAACCTGTTATGACTTCATCCCTTCGAACTTACGAAATCCTAATTCCGATTCCCAAACATAGTTTAGGATTTTAGCTATGTTCGGTCCTGAATATAAAGTATTTAACTATGTGGAATAATGAACCTCTTAAACAGTGAAAGCATTTTTGTTCATAAATATTTTTGTACACGCGGCGCTATCTGATTTCAAACTAAGCAAACCTTGTTATATGGATACCAGTAAAAGGTTATATGTATTTTTGATACATATAATACTTCTTTTTTAATGAAGTAGAATGAAAAAAAAACTGTCAAACATAGCAACATAAAAGTGGATTTTTTTGTACTTTTTGGGCTTTTAAGTCGAGTTTTCTGCTCAATCATTTGCCATTCAATAAAACCTGACACGAATTGAACTGGAACCTGGTACAATATGCTCTATAATATGCGAATGGTCTCAGAAAATACTCACTGAAGATTTGAACATTTCATATTGCTGTTTGTTGATACGTCAACGGAATTTGCATGTTTGAGGTGTACCTTCATGAACTTTATATTTTAAAATTTATTCATCATATCAGCCCTTTGACGTCCAATGATAGACATTTTCCTCACCAACCTCCAACTTTCTCCACAGCGTGCGACTTTTTGCTCTTAAATTTCATTACGAATTCTAAATATTTTTTTTTAAAAAGTGTCCAGTTTTTAGATTAGTGTTTTAGTTTTTGTTCTATTTAAATTATTTTAAAAGAATACTTTTAAAAGGTTTATATGAATGCCGGTGTACAAGTGCAGTCACAAATCGAATTTCTGACATGTATGTACTATACTGATGGCAGAACTTTTAAGGGTCGAAGAGGTCTAAAAATTCATATTTCTCGTGCACATAATAATCGTTTACAGAACACACAACCTTGTATAAATTTAGATTCTACACAGTCACATATTGCAGTTGGAAGCCACCTTTCGACAAATTTTCATTCTCTTTTAGTCAAGCTACACCTTAACATACCTTTAATCAAAAGAATACCTAGGGGAGCGAGAATTAGTCTTGCAAAATCTCTGTCCATTATTTTAAGAAATTGTTTAGAAAACACAGAAGCTAATTGGAAAAGTTTTTTTACCTTCGCTTACTCACACTTATTAATAAATCAAATAAAACAAAATCAATTACATCATTATTGAAAGAAAACTGTAATAATCCTATTCTTCTAAAAAACTTAGAAGATGGTTATATAAGAAATAGGAAAACTTTCGACTTCAAAAAACTTCTTTTTCTTCTGAGACCCTTGAAGAGCTTCGTAACAAGCATCCCTCACCTCAACCTTCTGACTCCATACTTTTAGACCATTTTATTGATAATAACTTACGTATTACAATTACTGCACAGGATACCCTAGGAGCTATTATGTCATTTCCAAATGGTTCTGCTGGCAGCATCGATGGTATCACGCCTCAACACTTAAAAGATTTGGTGAGTGTTTCTGCTGGTGATGCCGGTAGGGAACTTTTGGATGACATTACAAATTAACTTTATGTTGTCAGGTAAAGTAAACAATGAAATTATACATCTTCTTTATGGTGCAAAGTTGTGTGCTTTTAAGAAAAAGGATGGCGGAATACGCCCTATAGCTATAGGAAACACTTTTAGCCGTTTGACTTCCAAATTGGCTTGCAAGCACTCAGCTTCTAAATTAATAAAAAAATTCCAACCTGTACAACTTGGTTTTGGTAGTAAAGGTGGTAGCGAAGTTGCAGTACATTCAACTCGCTCATTTCTTTTTGAAAAAAATCCAGATGTGTTATTGAAGGTTGAAGGTGAGAAATGCCTCTTTAAATAGAAAAGTACTGCTAAATGAAGTTGCTGTTCACATTCCTGAATTATATCCATATATAATGCAATGTTACGGGTATACGTCTAATCTATCATACGGAGAAAGTAATGTTGAGTCTTCCGTCGGTGTTCAACAAGGTGATCCACTTGGACCCGCGCTTTTCGGTTTCGCTATCCATCCCATTATATCAACTTTAAATTTTAGTCTTAATATTTGGTACCTAGATGACGGAACCTTGGCAGGAAATTTTTATGATGTCAAACAAGATTTTTTTACAATTATTCATAAATTTCAAAGTATTGGACTTAATCTCAATTTTATTAAATGTGAACTTCATTTATCGGAAAATACAATTAGTGAAGAGAAAATTAGTTTTATTAATGAGTTAAATGTTTTTGCTCCAGAGATTAAAATTGTAACCAAGGAATCACTTTTTCTACTAGGATCTCCTTTATTTTCAGAAATTATAGAACTATTTTTAGAAACAAAACTTAAGAACTTTGAGGAACATTCTCAGAAATTAAAGTTATTAAATTCTCATATTGAATATACAATTCTAAAATATTGTTTATTTGTTCTAAAATTTTCATATTTGTTACGTACTTGTCCAATGTGGCAGCTCACAGAATTTTTGGATAAGTTTGATACCTGCCTAAAAAATACAACAGAACAAATTCAAAATTTATCTTTTTCCTCTTTTTCTTGGGTTCAAGCTTCTTTACCGATTTGTCTGGGCGGAATCGGTTTAAGAAAAATTTCCAGTGTGGCTTTACCAGCTTTTCTTTCTTCTGCTAACAGCTCTTTAGCACTTAGTAAACAAGTTCTACACAAAGATGATGTTAATATACCATTTTTGCCAGAAGCTACAGAGGCCTGGAAGACTCTCTGTCCCAGCGAGGCTGTACCAAAGGAATTAAACCAACAAAAACTTTGGGATACTCCGTTGGTTCAGAAAGTTTTTCAAAATCTAATTTACAATTCATCCTGTGAACGTGAACATGCACGCCTTTTTGCTGTTTCAGATAAAGAAGCTAGCCACTGGCGTCATGCTATACCACCAACTTCTTTCAATACAATGTTAGATAACGAAAGCTTCAGAGTCGTAATCGGTCTTCGTCTCGGTATAACTGTTTGCCTCCCACACACCTGCATTTGTGGCAGTGTCGTCGACGAGTTTGGATTACACGGACTTTCTTGCAAAAAAAGTGGAGGCAGAATACCACGCCACTTTTCCCTAAATGATATCATCAAAATATCTCTTGCCAATTGTAATGTCCCTTGTACTCTTGAACCAGCTGGAATTTCACGGGATGATTGCAAGAAACCTGATGGCATGACGCTTGTGCCCTGGGAGAGGGGTAGGGCTTTAGTGTGGGACGCTACATGCGTAGATACTCTAGCCTCCGCTTATCTGGGCGCACAGCGTCAAAAGCCGGGGTGGTGGCGGAATCTGCGGAGGATCTTAAGCGGCAGAAATAAAAATCTATTCTTAAAGACTATGTTTTTTTTCCGCTTGCATTTGAAACTTTTGGCCCATGGGTACCTAGTGCAAGAAATTTCGTTAAGTTAATCACTCCTAAACTGGTCGGTGCCACATGTGACAAGAGGGCTGGCTGCTTCCTCAAACAAAGGTTGAGTATTGCAGTTCAACGGGGTAATGCGGCCAGCTTTTTTGCCACTATGCCTTTAGGTGCAGGCCTCTTCGATCCGTCTTTAGTTTAATATATTATATTTATTAGTTATAGATTTTTTACATTTTTATAATAATGTAGTTTTTAATGTATTATATGAATATAAATATTAATGATTAAAAAAAAAGTGTCAATAATTTTTTTAATGTATATATACATATTGTATATAGAAAGAACCCAGTTTCAAGACAAACACGAATGTTTCTCACTTAAAAATGTTCGTCTTGTGTTGGATTCGAACCCACGTCTAAATCTGTATAGTTGTTCCTAAATTTTCCTCACACGTTTATACAATCACATAAAAAAACTCACTTTATTTTTTTATAATATCAGTACAGATTAATCTGGTAGGCAATACAAGCTATGCTCTAATGAACAGCTGATATTCCCTACTGAATAATTTCGTATTTTCATGTTAATGAACTGGGAGATGGACAGTTGGATCGTTATGGTAGCGTCATTATCTGAAATGCACTCTGAAATTTTATTTAATTACTGGCAATATTGAACAATGTGTGAAATTTAAATTCACATTTAAAACAATATTTTTCAAGGTTCGTTGTCTATCTGTTACTAATTTAACAATAAAACGGGATTAATAACTCAGTACTAAATCGGTAAAAATACAGGCAAAAAATTAAAAACTGATATTGTTAAAACCCTTTTTCTCGGAAACATTTGGTTTACTAACTTCTTATCAATATCAAATACCTGAGAAAAGATTCCTTGTAGTTTTTTTTAAAAAAGCAAGCTTAGACTTAGCAAGCTTAGTCAACTCAATAAAAAAATACGACTATTTATGTCACATATATTGACGACCGCAAATAAATCAAAACCTATAGAACACTAAGTATTCTAAAGTAGAGGTCTTTCTGATATCAAACGTATAAAATTTGGCAAACAATAAATAATATGGAATTACAAACTTTTGGAATTGGAGAATTGACCGTAACGTCGGTATAACGATGTTTGGAAGAACAGTTTCTTAGATAAACGTAACTACAAAGATTTAACCCGCAATATCTGCTGTTCGTTTTCAAAATTGATTTCACTGACCTATTGCAAATCTTAAACTGAATAAATAACATATCTTTACACATTATTTTACTAGAAAAATACTGTATTTGTTTAAGATATCTATATAAACATTGCTTTAAAAAAATTACTCCCTTACCCTCTCGTTTTTTTATTTTTAATTCCTTATCAATAAGTTGCTGCAACATAAGTTATAATACAGAGAATATCAAGTAACTATAAAGCTAGGAAATCAATGTAATAGATTTTCTATAACTCATGTAATATAATTGTAACAAATTATTTTGGATTTTACGCTAGGCTATCCTTTTAATTTAACCGATACCTAATTTTGTCACCGAAAAATGAACTCTATTTGGGATCAACATCGATGTTTTCAGCTTAACGCATAAAAAGCAAATGTACATGCGCAATATGAGCACTCTTATAGTTAGTTGCTGTGTTGTTGGTAGGTATATCTGAGGTACAACTTTTGTCAGTGGCATTATCTTTGCCCATCTTTTTTTAAATTTGATTCATATCTGACTACGAGCAAATTCCGCTAAAGCTTCGGCCCATCGTTTTGTACATGTGGAAAATCTAAGTATTAACCAACTTAAAGTTTGATCTTCATGCACTACATTTAATAATGTCTTTTTCGAATATAAGTATTCGAAATCCACTATTATTTTGCGCTTGTTTTTAAATTTCATCATTATTTTGTCGTAATTCTTTTCCATGCTCATGTTTAGTGTCACATCTGTTTTCTATTAAAAAATATTTTTAAAATCACGTTTATTTTACCTAACATAATTCTGATAAAAAATTCAGCCACTACTAAAATCAAGCGTTATCTATGAATTAAAAAACTTGGTTTTTAAAGTTTAAGGCTATAAGGAAACCCTATTTCTGACATGTTCAACTGTTTATCCATCCATCAGCTGTTCACAATCATTTTATTCAGAAAATATTAAAACTACAGCGATAAAGTTTGGTAAACATCAGTGTCGCAGAGTTAGAAGAAGCCGATTCACTATATCCTACCTTTCAGAAATTCCATTCAATATTTCAATACTACGTACTCACTACACAGCGAGGTGCTCTGCTTTGAAGTACTTTGCTACAGAGAAGCTTTCTGCAATAAGTTAACTCGCGAACAAAAGGTTGATAGTACCGTGTACAAGTTGCCGTTTACGCGTTTAGTTCACAACGTAGTGTAAAACCATTACTCTGTCTCCTTTGCTCCCACGGATTTCGCTCACATGCGTTGGATGAAATAACAGTAAGCTGATCATTTGCGGGATACGTCTTTTTTTCTATTTCTAATCGATACGTTTTAAACGTTTGTTCTCTTTGTCGCCTAAAATGATTGATGGATAAGATTGCAAAATTAAACCCAAAATATATTCAAATTTTAATAACAAAGTATATACGCCGTTTAATTGATACGTACAACAAAAAAATGTTGTCTGTTGATATATTTTTTACACTCAACATATTTAAAACAAAAAAAATTAAACTTACAGGATTAAAGGTTACCTGTGTCCGTCTCCGTTGCTTTAGCTATCTCTGTACCAAATTTAACTCAAATGGATGCTCCGTTGCGGCATGATTGAGTAACAGACAAACAAACATTCATATTCGCATTTAAAAGCACGATTATTAAAATAAAAAGAAAAAAATATATAATATTATGTATAATTTATATGTTTATTTCGTGGCACACTAGATTTATTGCTTTTGTATAGGTACACCACTAAATCTCAATGGGTTTTACCTATAAAATCTGTGGTAAACGGTGCTGGTGCCATAATGATCACTACAAATTATTATTATTGTCAGATCTCTTCAATTCTGATCACATCCTTCAAAGAAGCTCTGAGCATACTTCGTTCCGTGTGGATCTCACGAATGACTTTTGACGTAACACGATGTTACAACGTCTTTTCTACGGGAATATTTTTAATCCACATTTTAAAATAGAAATCTTTAAAAAAAATCCTTTTTTATTTTGAAAAACCGTTCTATCATTAGCCCTAATAAAAAATAAGGTTTTTTTTCATTTTAGTAATAACTATCAGGGCACGACTAATTTCCCAGGCCTACTGGTCTCCTGTTTTATAGGGCTATTACGTTTAACGCTACTTTTATTGCGACAAACGGTTTTAATCAAACGAGTTTTTGTTCAGGCAGGACGTCATTAACACCCACGCGCTGGAAATGTCGGGCCATTTAATGTAAATTGATACTGGTGAAGGCTTCAGTTTGTTTTGTTAAAAAAAAGGGAATACAAAGCTAGCGAGTTCTATTATTAATTTACTGAAATCGGAAAATTGTTTAGTGTAGAAGTGTGTCAGTATAAGCACAGATAACACTCAGATCTCATTTATAAATGATAATATATTATTTATATTATATAAATTATAAATAATAATAAATTAGGCAATATCTTTTATAAAACTAAATTGTATTATATGTTAGATTTTGTTTTTATAAATATAGTCATGATTGTTGTGATAATGGCTTAGATAAGTGGGTAGGTAATTATTTACATATATATTTAACTGTCGAACGAGTCCATCGACCACGGTAGGTTCACACTGAAAAATCAGTGCCGTGGCCATAGGTTACAGCGTATTGCTGATTGTGAAACCTATTTGAACCCACATAGCTTATAAGATAATTAATATGTACTAACTTATTTTTTATAATTTCTTTTTCCCTGCTTTTTTTGATTATCTATAAGTTGTGTAAATAGTCCAAATAAATATTTATCTTCTTCTTCTGCTATTTATTTATTTTTTCCAAAGCTTGTAAACGCGTCCTAAAAATATATATATTTTTTCTGAGCTGACAATGCAGTTGGTTGTTGCAGCCATAATTGCTTCACTGGGCTTTTTGGGGCGACACTCTGAAGGAGCCTCAGCCCATATAGCGCCCAACGCTCAAGGGCTCCCCGCGGGGGGAGCCTCGGCTTGGGTTGTCGCTCTCGGGGGCGTCCCTTCGACCGGCGTGAGTCTCGAACCCAAAGGTGAGTTACCGCCAGGAGGGGAGTTACCCATTACGCGGGTGCGGTTGCGATTGAGTGGGGGCGAGAAGCGCCCCGGCACTCTTTGATACCTCGTGTATCCTTGTAGGCGCCGACGAACCCGGGGACGTCGGCGTCGTGTTTGGAGGGAGGCCCTATTCGGGGAGGTCATAGAGACTAATCTCGCTATCTTGACAGCGAGATCGTCATCTGGAGCCATTAGTACGTGCCGAGGACGCCTAACTATAGTTTTACGAGCGTGCTGAGGTCGATCGGGGGGATGATACGTTGTGGATTGTACAATTAGTCGATCGGGTAGGTCGGGTGATTTTGTGTACGCTCGAAAAAGCGGACTGCCAGGTCTTTGAAATATTGAAGAATCGTGGGGAGTTCGAAGTCTCTGTGTAGGTCCGCATTGCGGACGTACCAAGAGGCTTCAGAAGCCACTCTGAGGAAGCGGTTTTGGAGGGTCTTAACTTTGTGGAGATTGCACTTGGATAACGCAAAGACTACGCTAGCATAAGCTAGTATGGCGCGGATACAAGTTATGTAAAGATTCAGCTTATTTCTAAGCGACATCTTACTGTACTTGCCTATTATGGGATAAAGACGACCGCCGACAAAAGCGGCTCGTTCTCTGACTATTTTGGTTTGAGCGTGGAAGTTCAAACGCCTATCCATGGTCACACCGAGATATTTAGTCTTATTTTGCCAGGAAATGGCATGACCGAAGAGAGAGAGGGGAGATGGCCGCAGAGGGTAGACTACGGTAAAGAGGACGGCATAGCTTTTGTCGGGATTCACCTCGATTCTCCATTTCCAAAACCATTCGCCTAGGGCGGTGATAGCGGGTTGGAGTCTCTCAGTGATTCGACTCACTTGCCTATCGGTGGTATAGATAGCGGTATCGTCCGCAAAGAGGGCTAAATGGGTACCTATCGTTTTAGGGATGTCGTTGGTGTACAGAAGGTACAAGATGGGGGCGAGCACGGACCCTGGACTCCTGCTTCTATGGGACGGGGGGAAGAGAGAGTGCCTTCAACTTTGTAGCGAAAGCTACGATTCGACAAATAGTCTCGTATGACGAGCACGAGACGATCTGGCAACTGAAAGTTGTACTGTTTAAAAATTAAACCGTTGTGCCAGACTTTTTCGAAAGCTTTCGCTACATCGAAGAAGACAGTGCCCGTGTGGCGGGGCTTGCCTAATACTGGTTGGAAGCCAGTGAGAATATGTTCCGTGATGCGGAGGACTTGATGGACGCATGAGTGTTTGGCACGGAAGCCGAACTGCCCGTCTATTAAAATGCCTCTGGAGACTATAGCGTGCCGTAGGCGAGCGAGGAGGAGGCGTTCGTAGAGTTTACCAAGGGCCTTTAGTAAACTTATAGGGCGATAGGAGGACGGGTCGGTACGAGCTTTGCCTGGCCTATGGATGCCTATAACAATTGCATCTTTCCATTGAGAAAGAAAGGTGCAATGTTCGATAGCAGCGTCAAAGATCGCTACTAGGAGGCAGAGAAGGGGAAGAGTGAGGCGCTTTAGGATATCGTTAGAGAAATCGTCCGCACCGGGACTTTATGGGGGCTGTAAAATCTCCCGTGAATAAAAGAGGAAAGACTTTATTGGTATGATTAATTATAATTTCGTAGTAAAATAATAAATATAAATATCCTAAATACTAGAGTTTATGACTTAGCTAATGTCCCAACTCGCTGTTGTGAAACCGGAGTATGTTCGTAGGTTCCCGCTTGTCGTTCATGCTCACACCACGCTGAGTTCGCTTATCCGCTCCTGGAATTCGAAATTAAAAGTGTGTATTTATTGGATTCATAATAATTAATAATATAGATTTTTGAATCTTATTATTATGATTATTATTATTATACTTTATTGCATCAACATAAAAAATTTACAAACAAAACATATTTACAAATAGAGAAAAACAAAAGGCGGTCTTATCGCTTTGAAGCGATCTCTTCCAGACAACCTTTCTCTCAGAATCTTAGTTTTTAAAAGAAAATAAAAATTAAAAAAAAATATAAAATTATAAATCAACAAATAAAATTACAAATATCAAGTTAGAATAGTTGCACTTTTAATTGTTTGGACCCTTTATCCTTATCTCCAAACAGATATAATTAATTCTGCTTTTTTGTAATCACCAAATTAATTATGATAATTTGACCAATCATATCTGTTGCCCTCTCCTCGAGATTTTTAAATAGAAAAACCGCAATCTATTTAAGATCTCTACACATAAAGGCTGTCCAGTGATTCTATTTACTAAGTAACAAAAAAAATTAAAACACTCAAAAAAAAGAGAAGCAAGAAATACAAATTGAGTGTTTGGGGTGTACTAATTTTAACTGTCAGCGAGTTATGATGGGCCTATTATAAGCCATGAAAAAAAAAAGGGGCGCTGAAAGAAAATTAGATTAGTACACATTGAAATAAATTAACATTAAAGTACATAAGTAATTGAAACAGTAAGCTAGATTAATTGAACTTTTCTCAAAGAAAACAAAGTGGCCTAAAGCAATTTTTCAGTGAGCTCGTGTTTGGTTCTTGTATTTTAGAATTTCACTGAAATCGGGCATTACTTAAGTACAATAAAATACCTAAGTATTTAATCAAAGTAATTAGAGTAAATAATCTCTTACGATATATTTATATGATAGAATAGAATTAAAGTAATGCCATGCAAGGTGGAAAACTACAATAGTAATTAATTATACTCAGCTTTTATGAATTTCAGCATTTTAGTCCTGAAGTATCTCCAGTTCCACAGGTACACGATGTCTGCATAATTTCCGTAAACTCCCGTCGGACAGAAAAGGACGAGCACTCACGAAACATGACAAATAAAAATAAAATAATGAATAAAGATAACATATCATTATAACATTGATAGTTATAAGGAAAATTTAAATAGAAGTAAATAACAAAATTACTTTTCAAAATTACTTCTTACAAAATATAACCCATTCCTGTACACACTATTCATCATTCAAAGTCACATTAGAAATCTCGATACACAAAAGCATCTTTCCTTATACACAACATACATCGCCTTAATTTATTTGATTATGTGTGATTTACAATGTATATATGTAGTATGGAATATATATTATGTATATAAAATTGGAATTCACATTTCTCGTATTTTGAGATATTACTTTTGAAAACTTTAGAGCTTCGTTCCGAAGTTCGTAGTTTTGTAAATTTTTCGAGTATGTGTTGTAATATTTAAATGTATGTAAGTGTAGGATTCCCAGAATCATTTGTTCTATATACTTGTGCAAATAGTCCTCGAGACATTACGTATCCACACGACGCGTATATAGATTTGTTTACCTATGTGTTATGTACATGACGAAATTTTCAAAAAAAAAAAAAAAGGAAAATTTTTATAAAAATCCAGAAAATTCAAATATTCCATGTTAAAAGCAGAGGACAAGGAATTCTTGTATAAAATACATATATATAATGTATTATGTTCTATGTGCTATATTCTAGGGAAGACAAAAATAGTCACTCGTTCTTTCATCTCATGAAATACCATGAAAATGTGTTCAATAGGTATTTTTTCAAATACATAATTCTTTAGGTAACGTGAACTTTGTCGTTTGTTGTTTTGTGATTAATAATTTGAACTGTTGATAAAAGGCTTTTACACGAAGATTTTATACATACAAATAGTAGTTAGAATCTCGTCGAATTTGCATAATTATTAGGTCCCAGACCTATTTAACAGTAGAATACAGTAGATAGAGTAAATTAGCCTTCAGTTCATATGAAATACCATGAAAATGTGTTCAACAGGTATTTTTACAAATACATAATTCTTTATGTAACGTGAATTTTGTCGTTTGTTGTTTTGTGATTAATAATTTGAACTGTTGATAAAAAGCTTTTACACGAAGATTTTATAAATACAAATAGTAGTTAGAATCTCGTCGAATTTGCATAATCATTAGGTCCCAGACCTTTTTAACAGTAGAATACAGCAGATAGAGTAAATAAGCCTTCAGTTCATTGTATCACAATATATTGTCACTGCGTTGAGTTATAAAAACATGAAGTAATAGTTCTCTATGTCAAACTTTACATTTATAGAAAGATATAAATAAGAGTGACTAAGATTTTGTCTTGCTCTAGTATTATACTTCTAAAAAATATCTCATACATCAACTCTCTTTGTTATACATATTCCGCACCTTTGTCGTCAAAAAACATACATTCACCTTTAAAACATACATCTCATTCAACTGTCATAACCATTTAGCAACATAAGAAATTAACCAAAATCTGAAGAAAACCTGTCAAAGACATAATTAAAAAAAAAGGAAATATTATAAAAATTAATAATATGATACTACTTTACCGAACTGTTTTGTAGAACACAAACCACTAATTAAAAAATTAAAAAAAAAATTAAATATTATAAAGTAATTATTATACACATCTGAACTTCCGTACACTCTCTGATTGACTTCGTCGTCCAAATTATTATCAAATTCCACGACTGTACTCTAGAGAACTCTCTTGCAGACTGATCCAACTTCCTTCCCGCTTGCTTCCTCGAAAATCCTTTATACCGATTATCGGCTCTGGCGCCCTTTTTTATGCATTCACGCGGTTCATGGATCTAATAAAACTGGCTATTCAACATCGTAATCTGCATTCTTTGTCTCTAAAAATTTTTTTGACAAATTGAAACTACACCGTATTTGTATATCTTTTAGAGATGAAAACAAAATACAGTTCGAGTACGTGACTTTCTATAGTTAAAGTTACCAAATTTTAGTTGATCCTTTTTTAAAGATTAAGTAATTTTCTCACAGTGTTTAAAGTTGTTAAACACTCGACATTTCTGTCATCATAGACATAAATTGACTGTGTTAAATGAAAACACCTATTCACTTAAGGAAACAATTCAAGTTTCTAAGAATTTAGCAAAGTTTCAGTTCTCTATATTTACTTGCATCTTTATTTCTAAAGTAGCATAAAACAATATGTTACAGGGCGTAGGTCTTTGATGACCTGTTTGACTTCGTCGACAGTGGCAGAGGGTCTTGTGGAGGCAGAGAAGTTCTGCGCTCCACTTCGCCGTCTACCTCGCGCAAGTGGTCGGGATCGAACGGCTGTGTGCTTAAGGCACATTAGGCTTGGAGGCTAGACGCTAGGCAATCCGCTTTTTCGTCGTCATCGAACGCGGAAACTTTGTTGGGACGAGTTAACGGAGGGAGATTTGGCGGTGTCTGATTTTAGAGCTCTGGCTAAGTGCCAATAAGCTTGGTGAGAAAGAGAAATGTTCTCCATAAGATCACCGAAACGTTGGGCGCGAAGCTCAGCTACAGCGGTTCTTACACGGCGGTGTAAGTCGTTGAAGCGAGCTTTATTTTCAATAGTGGGAGCGCGATCGCGTCTGCGGCGTGCCGTGTTATTCTCAGTCATTAGCGACCTGATGTGCTGAGGCAGGAATAGGTGGTGATAATTACCAACCGGCACTTGTCTTGAGCACTCGACAACGGAGGCGGTCAGGTGGCTAGTGAGTGAGTCGATAGCTACGTTTAAGTCGGTCGCGGAAGCGATAATCTAATCGGGAACGCGATCTAGATGTGGCGAGCTAGGATTTTCGAGCAATTGCCCAAATTTATCCCAGTCTGTCACGGTTCTAGTGTCGGGAGGAGAGTCCGAAGGGGAACCTAATCGGAGGAGGACAGGGCGGTGGTCCGAGTCAAGTTCGTCAAGCACCTCTATAGAGCGAAAGCTTAGCCTTACATTCTTTAGAAGTGCTATGTTGAGGACGTCAGGCTTGTTCCGAGTATTGTGGGGACAGTAAGTGGGTGTCATGGGAGCGATGATGTCAAAGTGTAGTCTGTCAACTAAATCGTCGAGGTGTCTGCCTCTCCGTGAAGTTACTGAAGAGTTCCAGCGGCGATGCTTGCAATTTAGGTCGCCGGCAAGAATGACGGCGTCGCCTAAATTTAAGAGCGACTGAAGGTCGCTCTCAAGCAAGTCTTTTAAGGGAGAGAGACAAACCGATGCAATGATGATCGGCTGATGGCCGGTCATCGCTAAGTGGGAGACGGATTCTTCTAAGTTTGTAAGTGGTGGAGGAGCGATAGGGAAGAAATGCAGAGAGCGCCTGTAATAGATGAGAGTGCCTCCGAGATTGGAAGCAGTTCTATCATTACGGACGGTGCGATAATTCGCGATTGAAGGGGTGGACAGCGGGATTTAGGAACGTTTCCTGGATGAGGAAGACGTCCGGTTTTTGGGACGAGAGGAATTGCGATAATTCCTCTCTTTGGTTTCGAAGACCCTTGGCGTTAATATAGCCTAAGGAGACGGACCGGGGTTTTTTGCGCGCGGTTTTGCAATCCATTTTGGTTTTTAAGGTTTGGGGGCCACCCTTCGGAGGGCGGCTAGGAAATCGCGATGCTTAGCCACGAAGCTGATCATTTAATTGAGGTCGAGGATCTGTACGTACTCGGCGTACACAACCTCAAAATAGGCAGGGTCGAAGGCCCAAGGAATCTCAGCGAGAATGCCGAGATGTTGCTGCTGCTCAGCCGTCTAAGCGGCATTGCGGCGCAGCGCGAGAGAGGGGTGCGGGGGGGCAAGGCGCGTTTGCTCGAGAGGTGTGGGAGCACTTCGCATAGGAGCTGGACGCGGGATGTCCCGGGACATGAGAGGGGCGGGGTAGGGAATACCCGTAACTGAGACCGGCCCAGGGAGTGCAGACAGAAGTTTGTCTGTCTCTTTAGACTTAGCTGCGTCGACTAGCGCTGATGGACGGCTCCAGGGGTTGACAGCAGGGAGGAGGAGCTGGCACGAGCGGAGCCTTTTGGCGGGGGGTACCCCGGTAATTCGCAGGGTGGCCTTCGCTCCCACAGAGTACGCAAGCGACCGGGTCGGATGCGTTAACGCGATCGCGATCGCGATCACAGTCCGGAGTGTCGTGATCGCGCAGATATTTCACGCAGCGCGGTCTGCGTTTGCAGTTGCGCTGTACGTTACCGTAAAGCTGGCAGCGGTGGCAATGCACTGGGGTCGACCGCTTATGCGGAGTCTCGACCCGGACGCCCTTGAGGCTGCACACATCATTAATATTAAAGATGGCTTTGCCTTCTTTAGTCAGACCGAGCACTACGAGCACCATGTCGTAGCACTCTGATTTGTTACGGCCATTGTACATCCTGTGTACTTCCCTCACAGGGAGGCCTGGGACGATTAAGTCGTTCTGGACGCGCGAATTCCTTAGGGACTCCTCTTATAACTGCCCTGAGCACGCGTTCTTCGGCCAGCAAGTACGTATGGTACTCGTATTTCTGAGCCGTAAGAAAGGCCGTCAGATTTCGGAAATCTGTCGGTGTCGGGACTTGCACTTTGATGCCGCGCTCGGCATCATTGCGTGCGTGCGTATAGTTAATACGCTTGGCCTTCATAGCGTTTGCAATGTTTGGCCAGGCCCCTTTGTCTTTGATGACAACAGGGGGCGGAGTTTTTTCCTTCCGTCCCGAAGTAGAACAGTCGGCCTGCGAAGAGGTGGTGGCGGGGGAGGTGTCCATGGCGGCTGGCTCAGGGCTGGCCGCCGAGGTGGACGGGGACGGGAAAGCGCGAGGCGCTTTGAGGCGTTTAGCCTCAGAATCGGGGGGAGGGGAAAGAGACTCCTGAGCGGATGCCGCCGAAGCCTTTTTGGACTTGGCGGTCTTCTTCTGCTTCTTGCCTTTTTTGGTCCCCAGGCCAACCACTTTAAAACCTTCGTAGTCCTCATTAGAGGAGAACGCCGACTAAGTAGACATTACGGCTAGACAGGGGTGCGGTTTCGGAGGTTGCGGGGGACGGGGTAGCGAGTGACCGAGAAAGGGTCACATCAGCTACCGGAGTGGGGGGACGATTTGGCACAGAGAGAGCGTGCGGGGAGAGCGAGAGCGCAAACGAATGCGCGAGCGAGGAGGGGAACGCGGCGGCGAACACAGAGAGGGCATGGAATTATCGTACGCTGTGAGAACAGCCACAGCCTGGGAAGAGCAGGCTTGGACCAGATCTGAGTGATCACGAAGACAAGCTTTGATGATCTCCCCTATCTGGTCCCGGGACATGCCTTTGAGTACTTCGGCCATCCCGGAGTGGCCGAGGTGTAGATTGTGTGTACCTAGTGACTCTTCACCATTGCTGGCGAGGAGCAAGAATACCTAAATGTGACCAAGCACCTGCTCCTACGGCCGGGGTTACGTTGTCACCGTTAGGTTTCCCCCCGAGCAACGAGATGTTTATGAATAAGAAACGTTTAGGTACAGCGCAACTCTGGAAAGAGCTATACGATCTCACCCACCAGCCCTTGAGCACTTGGAACTGGATTTTTTACAAACTATACGCAATCGATACTTAAAACGCGAGAATGCGCGGAGTGGCGAACCGTTGAGGCGGAAATACTACACTAGCGATCCACCCAAAGCCCGGCCGGGCGAACCAGCGTCAGTCAAAGGGCCAAGCAAAGAGACGCCACTATGCGTAGTAGTTCCGCGACTACGAGAACACACACTCACACAAAAACACACAGTATTGCTTCGATTAACTTCGCGTTTTAGGCACGTTGAAAAGCGCGAAAGTGCACTCACAGCGAGCCGAGAAGCGATTTCCCAGCCAATACACACAACCGAGCAGCGCTTAACACTCAGGCCGATTTTCCAAGAATCGCGGGTAATAAACCAAACGACGAAACGAGGTAGTCAGCGCTGAGCCAAAACACCACACAGGAATGCGCACCAGCTGAGTCACCACTGCACGGAGCACAATGAAAGCACTTGACGCTCTAAAACACGACCGCACAACACGAAAGTGGAATCGGGAATGATCGAAATAAATTTACTGTGATACAACAAATATATACGAAAAAGGGACAGAAAATTACAAACAAAATACAGCTAGGATAGATAAACAAATAACAACTCTTACTTGTGTATGTGTGGCAGTCAAAGTCCCATAAAGTGGCGGTAACACACGCACATAACTTTGGGTATCAGCGAAATAATATGGATCAGACCTCAAAATTACAGCAGCGTGCGGTTACGGAAGTTTGTTACTTAAGAACAATTACCGGATAAGTTATTAAGATTTGTTACCGCTGTAAGCTGTATGGTTAAGTTACTAAATTATATTTTTTTTTTTTTGGAAATTAGTGCATAAATTATTTTCTTCAATACTTTTATATTTGTCTATGAATTAACCGTTTCCATCAACTTATTTAACTTATTAAAAAAAAGTAAAGGAGGTAGTAATAAAAGGAACAGTTATTACTATAAAAGTAAACAGACACTTAACCAAAAATAAAAAAAAAACACTAACCAAAAAATTGAAATAAACAGTTTAAAATTTTGTCCCATCTTCAAATCCTAAAAGGCTTCCAGTTATCCATTTTTTCTTTTCCCACGAATGCACCTTTAGGAAGCTCTAATGACTGCGAAAGCTATTCGAGCTCGAACCCTATTTAAAATAGTATCCATAAGTTTTCATCATCGATCGGCTCCCCTATTCAATTCAGTAAAAACTATCTGGTTCCGAGGTGACTGTGATATGCATTGTCCGTTTACTAACGTTTAATAAAAAAAATTGTAAATGTGTATAGGACTTCACATAAGTTTTTTATTAAAGCATTTGTACAGGAGCCAAAAACTCGAAATCCCGAAAACCCCATCAACTGATATCTCATAGGGATATTTCCTTTTATTCTCGTCTTCAGCCGATTTTAATACAGAACGAGAAAAATATCAGTGTATAAGACACGAATATCAAACAACGCTAAGATTCCTACAAACAAAGGAGGTAATGAAATCATAAAATAAATAAATCATAAATAAAAAACTATAATTATTACGGTTGTGGTATGTGAGTCAGGTCCGCAAAAAGCTTGTAACGTTACCTCATTGAATAGAGGCTCTTGGCTAAGTCGCTGGTAGAGGTAAGCGCCAACTCTCTGGTCCTGTGAAAACTAAATACATTTCTTTGCTTCAGGATCCTTTAGACCCACTGTTTCCACCCGAAAGAGAATTAACTTATGTACACAACACCAATACCTAAATATTGACTTATCTGTTTTGTTAGCGTCAAAAACATTATGATTTCAACTTTCTAAGTATCTTTTAAGATACAATTATAATAGTGTAATTTTTTGTTTTTCGTTTACTCGCTATCCATTTCATTTGTACACTCTAGTCATATTTTGAATTTTGCCATTTATAAATAAACCTTTCTTTTTTACACTTACTCGTAAACAGTGTCATTACGTGTAGATAAAGCGGGTGCTAAGACCTTAATTACTCCCACAAGCTTTTTCTTTGTAAATTTTATTTTCACTAAGCAAAACGCGCGTTCATAGAACCCTCAGGTGGTAATGACGCGCCTATTCTATCAAGTATTTATAAGAACTGTATCATTGTTCTTTACATAAACTACACGCACTGTACAACTTTTAACTTCAAACAAAACTTTTTTTTCATAAATTCTCTAAATATGGTGGATGCGTTGTTTTCGCTTTTTGTATTCTCGCCATTTCAATTGTGTTTTATTGAGTTATTCATCTTATATTTTTTTTTTTTACTCGCAAATGTGATAAAAAACATTGTGTGTAACACGAATGGTACGGAAATACCAAACTCGAGTCGATAAAACCTTCGGCCTGAGGCTTCTAAATAGCCTAACGTCAGTAACTTTTTGTTTACCACCCTTAATACAGAATGTACTAATATATCAGGAAGAGCAGCGGCAATAGATTGGTTTAAAAAAGCCAATTTACGATTAACTCGTAATCGCAATGAATTGATTTCATTTTTCATACTGTACATGATAGCATTCAGTACGGTGGTTACGTGACAAGAAGCAGTTTTACCTAACGTTTTATGTGTTTTCATATGAAAAATCGATAACCAACCAATTATTCAATGAGGTCAGATGGTTCTCACAAAACATCTAAAAGAAAAACTGATATGATTTTTTTTTGTAAATTAGTTTTAGGCTGTTAACCCTATGATATCGTATATAATGCATGGTATACCATATGGTTCCATATTATTAGTGGACTATTATTACTCTACATGGTAAGTTTGTACTTAATTTTATCAAAATAAAGCCAATCCGAAAAACTTGCCAAACATTGTTAAAACAAATAGCTAAGTGGTACTGTTGAATGATTGGTTTTCCTATATGAGACTAAATAAATTGTTATAAATTATTCCCCTAAACAATTAAGTAATAGAAAATTGAGACTAGGTATTCTGTGTTTTTTTTTTACCTACACTAAATCTGTTATCCAATTTGCACCATATAATTATAATAAATAAACTTTAAACTAATCTAAAATCAATAGATAGACAATATTATGTTTTTGTATTAAAAATATGTGCATTAATCGTCAACTGTTGTCGAAAAGAGGAAATAATGCATATATAGTAATCTTAGTATATTATGATATTATAATTGTCGAGCACACACTCCACTAAAAAGTACACAGTAAGTAAAAAAAATTTGTTATCTTTAATTTTTTGATAACCCTACCAAGATTTCAACTAACGAAAATTCACGCAACAACAAGTAGATTAACACTTTAGAATGATTTTTTTTATGTCTCAACTACATTTTATTAAAAAAATATAACACAATGTGCCCGAGCATAATTAGCTGGTTATCGTAATGGGATTTATATGGTAAAGCCGAACGAGATACAAATTTTGTTGTGACCTTTTCAAGCCTTTGAACTGTCCTTGTGTCAGAAATAGGTCACCTTCTTGCTACGTTATGACGTGAAAGAACAGTAGACCCGCGATTTTACGGAACTTAAAAACTAAAAGGTTTTAGCCAACACATACTTTATCGTTTATTAATACAAATTTAGTACTATTAATAAACTATTTATTTGTGAAAACCCTACAATTCCAACTCGAAATATTTTGTCTTGTATGTATAAACTTCTTTAACTCATTGTTTGCATGTTGGCTTTGTAATAAAGTAACGTAAACTTTACAGAGGATCAACATGCAACCCTACATATTGGAATTGTAACTTCATTCGAATTCATCACGAAATAACTGATTTTTGTTCTGTCTCTAAATAAATGGCAATTGGTAAAGTAACTGGTTCAAAATAGTTTCCGTCTACATGTAGTCTTCTTGCATAGGTGTGTGTGTGTGTGTACGACACATGCTCTTTAAAATATGCTTACTATTTTATGTAGTACATAAATAGGTATTTATTTATTTATTTGTAATATTTTATTTTTAATAGACATTACAATATTCCAATTTGTCCGTACAAAACCTTATTACTACATAACACACACTAAACATAATAAAAAATAGAGGAACCGAAAAAGAAAGCACATTTAAAAAAAATAACACAAACGGTAAGTATATACTTCATATCTAATTAAAAAGTCATTGTTTAATTATAATTTTTTGAAATCCATTAGGAGAACAGGTAAATAAGTCGAATCGACTTAGTTAAATCATAGGCAAATGTTAATTTATAGGGTTTCGGAGTATACGGGGCCTTAATAATAACTTTATGTCCGTCTTTTTCTTATTTTGTCCTAACTTTACGACATTTTCATGATTTGTAATGAATGGAAACTTGTATATTCCTAATCTAAACACCTGTAATCTTACAGAGGAAATCTGTCGCAGCAAGAACACAAGTGTATTTAGCATCATTGTCAAATAATAAGCAAAAGTACTGATTTGGAGAGTTAGGAATTAAACGGAAGAAAAAATATGGGATGGGCAAGCAGGATTCGGCAAAGGAATAATATGTATGGAACAGATCTTTTGATAGCAAAAAGTAGTGCAAACATTTTAGGCGGAAAGTGAAAAAAGTGTACTCATAGATCTATTAGTAAGTGTCTGAGATATAGAGAAATGAGTTATGTTTGGGATTTGCTGAGCGCCAAATTGATCTAGGAACTGAATCTCTTTCATAGTATTTTAGTGCTTGTGTCACTAAATGTTGCACACCTAGCTTAACTTTTAAAATTAATGTTTAAGTTCATCGTGGTTTATCATTCTCTTAATGGGCACTTGCCTGAAAGACTCAGAGAAAAAAAATGTGGTTTAACAGAAGAAAAATTAAGTGTCTCATTTATGCTAAAAACTAGATAATTATAGAGTTGGCTAATTACTTGAATATATAAAATTTAAGATCTGACCTTAAACGTTACCTATACTTATATTACAAAGAGGTGACATATGTTTGTTTGTTCCACGAATGGTACGGAAATACCAAACTCGAGTCGATAAAACCTTCGGCCTGAGGCTTCTAAATAGCCTAACGTCAGTAACTTTTTGTTTACCACCCTTAATACAGAATGTACTAATATATCAGGAAGAGCAGCGGCAATAGATTGGTTTAAAAAAGCCAATTTACGATTAACTCGTAATCGCAATGAATTGATTTCATTTTTCATACTGTACATGATAGCATTCAGTACGGTGGTTACGTGACAAGAAGCAGTTTTACCTAACGTTTTATGTGTTTTCATATGAAAAATCGATAACCAACCAATTATTCAATGAGGTCAGATGGTTCTCACAAAACATCTAAAAGAAAAACTGATATGATTTTTTTTTGTAAATTAGTTTTAGGCTGTTAACCCTATGATATCGTATATAATGCATGGTATACCATATGGTTCCATATTATTAGTGGACTATTATTACTCTACATGGTAAGTTTGTACTTAATTTTATCAAAATAAAGCCAATCCGAAAAACTTGCCAAACATTGTTAAAACAAATAGCTAAGTGGTACTGTTGAATGATTGGTTTTCCTATATGAGACTAAATAAATTGTTATAAATTATTCCCCTAAACAATTAAGTAATAGAAAATTGAGACTAGGTATTCTGTGTTTTTTTTTTACCTACACTAAATCTGTTATCCAATTTGCACCATATAATTATAATAAATAAACTTTAAACTAATCTAAAATCAATAGATAGACAATATTATGTTTTTGTATTAAAAATATGTGCATTAATCGTCAACTGTTGTCGAAAAGAGGAAATAATGCATATATAGTAATCTTAGTATATTATGATATTATAATTGTCGAGCACACACTCCACTAAAAAGTACACAGTAAGTAAAAAAAATTTGTTATCTTTAATTTTTTGATAACCCTACCAAGATTTCAACTAACGAAAATTCACGCAACAACAAGTAGATTAACACTTTAGAATGATTTTTTTTATGTCTCAACTACATTTTATTAAAAAAATATAACACAATGTGCCCGAGCATAATTAGCTGGTTATCGTAATGGGATTTATATGGTAAAGCCGAACGAGATACAAATTTTGTTGTGACCTTTTCAAGCCTTTGAACTGTCCTTGTGTCAGAAATAGGTCACCTTCTTGCTACGTTATGACGTGAAAGAACAGTAGACCCGCGATTTTACGGAACTTAAAAACTAAAAGGTTTTAGCCAACACATACTTTATCGTTTATTAATACAAATTTAGTACTATTAATAAACTATTTATTTGTGAAAACCCTACAATTCCAACTCGAAATATTTTGTCTTGTATGTATAAACTTCTTTAACTCATTGTTTGCATGTTGGCTTTGTAATAAAGTAACGTAAACTTTACAGAGGATCAACATGCAACCCTACATATTGGAATTGTAACTTCATTCGAATTCATCACGAAATAACTGATTTTTGTTCTGTCTCTAAATAAATGGCAATTGGTAAAGTAACTGGTTCAAAATAGTTTCCGTCTACATGTAGTCTTCTTGCATAGGTGTGTGTGTGTGTGTACGACACATGCTCTTTAAAATATGCTTACTATTTTATGTAGTACATAAATAGGTATTTATTTATTTATTTGTAATATTTTATTTTTAATAGACATTACAATATTCCAATTTGTCCGTACAAAACCTTATTACTACATAACACACACTAAACATAATAAAAAATAGAGGAACCGAAAAAGAAAGCACATTTAAAAAAAATAACACAAACGGTAAGTATATACTTCATATCTAATTAAAAAGTCATTGTTTAATTATAATTTTTTGAAATCCATTAGGAGAACAGGTAAATAAGTCGAATCGACTTAGTTAAATCATAGGCAAATGTTAATTTATAGGGTTTCGGAGTATACGGGGCCTTAATAATAACTTTATGTCCGTCTTTTTCTTATTTTGTCCTAACTTTACGACATTTTCATGATTTGTAATGAATGGAAACTTGTATATTCCTAATCTAAACACCTGTAATCTTACAGAGGAAATCTGTCGCAGCAAGAACACAAGTGTATTTAGCATCATTGTCAAATAATAAGCAAAAGTACTGATTTGGAGAGTTAGGAATTAAACGGAAGAAAAAATATGGGATGGGCAAGCAGGATTCGGCAAAGGAATAATATGTATGGAACAGATCTTTTGATAGCAAAAAGTAGTGCAAACATTTTAGGCGGAAAGTGAAAAAAGTGTACTCATAGATCTATTAGTAAGTGTCTGAGATATAGAGAAATGAGTTATGTTTGGGATTTGCTGAGCGCCAAATTGATCTAGGAACTGAATCTCTTTCATAGTATTTTAGTGCTTGTGTCACTAAATGTTGCACACCTAGCTTAACTTTTAAAATTAATGTTTAAGTTCATCGTGGTTTATCATTCTCTTAATGGGCACTTGCCTGAAAGACTCAGAGAAAAAAAATGTGGTTTAACAGAAGAAAAATTAAGTGTCTCATTTATGCTAAAAACTAGATAATTATAGAGTTGGCTAATTACTTGAATATATAAAATTTAAGATCTGACCTTAAACGTTACCTATACTTATATTACAAAGAGGTGACATATGTTTGTTTGTTCCACGAATGGTACGGAAATACCAAACTCGAGTCGATAAAACCTTCGGCCTGAGGCTTCTAAATAGCCTAACGTCAGTAACTTTTTGTTTACCACCCTTAATACAGAATGTACTAATATATCAGGAAGAGCAGCGGCAATAGATTGGTTTAAAAAAGCCAATTTACGATTAACTCGTAATCGCAATGAATTGATTTCATTTTTCATACTGTACATGATAGCATTCAGTACGGTGGTTACGTGACAAGAAGCAGTTTTACCTAACGTTTTATGTGTTTTCATATGAAAAATCGATAACCAACCAATTATTCAATGAGGTCAGATGGTTCTCACAAAACATCTAAAAGAAAAACTGATATGATTTTTTTTTGTAAATTAGTTTTAGGCTGTTAACCCTATGATATCGTATATAATGCATGGTATACCATATGGTTCCATATTATTAGTGGACTATTATTACTCTACATGGTAAGTTTGTACTTAATTTTATCAAAATAAAGCCAATCCGAAAAACTTGCCAAACATTGTTAAAACAAATAGCTAAGTGGTACTGTTGAATGATTGGTTTTCCTATATGAGACTAAATAAATTGTTATAAATTATTCCCCTAAACAATTAAGTAATAGAAAATTGAGACTAGGTATTCTGTGTTTTTTTTTTACCTACACTAAATCTGTTATCCAATTTGCACCATATAATTATAATAAATAAACTTTAAACTAATCTAAAATCAATAGATAGACAATATTATGTTTTTGTATTAAAAATATGTGCATTAATCGTCAACTGTTGTCGAAAAGAGGAAATAATGCATATATAGTAATCTTAGTATATTATGATATTATAATTGTCGAGCACACACTCCACTAAAAAGTACACAGTAAGTAAAAAAAATTTGTTATCTTTAATTTTTTGATAACCCTACCAAGATTTCAACTAACGAAAATTCACGCAACAACAAGTAGATTAACACTTTAGAATGATTTTTTTTATGTCTCAACTACATTTTATTAAAAAAATATAACACAATGTGCCCGAGCATAATTAGCTGGTTATCGTAATGGGATTTATATGGTAAAGCCGAACGAGATACAAATTTTGTTGTGACCTTTTCAAGCCTTTGAACTGTCCTTGTGTCAGAAATAGGTCACCTTCTTGCTACGTTATGACGTGAAAGAACAGTAGACCCGCGATTTTACGGAACTTAAAAACTAAAAGGTTTTAGCCAACACATACTTTATCGTTTATTAATACAAATTTAGTACTATTAATAAACTATTTATTTGTGAAAACCCTACAATTCCAACTCGAAATATTTTGTCTTGTATGTATAAACTTCTTTAACTCATTGTTTGCATGTTGGCTTTGTAATAAAGTAACGTAAACTTTACAGAGGATCAACATGCAACCCTACATATTGGAATTGTAACTTCATTCGAATTCATCACGAAATAACTGATTTTTGTTCTGTCTCTAAATAAATGGCAATTGGTAAAGTAACTGGTTCAAAATAGTTTCCGTCTACATGTAGTCTTCTTGCATAGGTGTGTGTGTGTGTGTACGACACATGCTCTTTAAAATATGCTTACTATTTTATGTAGTACATAAATAGGTATTTATTTATTTATTTGTAATATTTTATTTTTAATAGACATTACAATATTCCAATTTGTCCGTACAAAACCTTATTACTACATAACACACACTAAACATAATAAAAAATAGAGGAACCGAAAAAGAAAGCACATTTAAAAAAAATAACACAAACGGTAAGTATATACTTCATATCTAATTAAAAAGTCATTGTTTAATTATAATTTTTTGAAATCCATTAGGAGAACAGGTAAATAAGTCGAATCGACTTAGTTAAATCATAGGCAAATGTTAATTTATAGGGTTTCGGAGTATACGGGGCCTTAATAATAACTTTATGTCCGTCTTTTTCTTATTTTGTCCTAACTTTACGACATTTTCATGATTTGTAATGAATGGAAACTTGTATATTCCTAATCTAAACACCTGTAATCTTACAGAGGAAATCTGTCGCAGCAAGAACACAAGTGTATTTAGCATCATTGTCAAATAATAAGCAAAAGTACTGATTTGGAGAGTTAGGAATTAAACGGAAGAAAAAATATGGGATGGGCAAGCAGGATTCGGCAAAGGAATAATATGTATGGAACAGATCTTTTGATAGCAAAAAGTAGTGCAAACATTTTAGGCGGAAAGTGAAAAAAGTGTACTCATAGATCTATTAGTAAGTGTCTGAGATATAGAGAAATGAGTTATGTTTGGGATTTGCTGAGCGCCAAATTGATCTAGGAACTGAATCTCTTTCATAGTATTTTAGTGCTTGTGTCACTAAATGTTGCACACCTAGCTTAACTTTTAAAATTAATGTTTAAGTTCATCGTGGTTTATCATTCTCTTAATGGGCACTTGCCTGAAAGACTCAGAGAAAAAAAATGTGGTTTAACAGAAGAAAAATTAAGTGTCTCATTTATGCTAAAAACTAGATAATTATAGAGTTGGCTAATTACTTGAATATATAAAATTTAAGATCTGACCTTAAACGTTACCTATACTTATATTACAAAGAGGTGACATATGTTTGTTTGTTCCACGAATGGTACGGAAATACCAAACTCGAGTCGATAAAACCTTCGGCCTGAGGCTTCTAAATAGCCTAACGTCAGTAACTTTTTGTTTACCACCCTTAATACAGAATGTACTAATATATCAGGAAGAGCAGCGGCAATAGATTGGTTTAAAAAAGCCAATTTACGATTAACTCGTAATCGCAATGAATTGATTTCATTTTTCATACTGTACATGATAGCATTCAGTACGGTGGTTACGTGACAAGAAGCAGTTTTACCTAACGTTTTATGTGTTTTCATATGAAAAATCGATAACCAACCAATTATTCAATGAGGTCAGATGGTTCTCACAAAACATCTAAAAGAAAAACTGATATGATTTTTTTTTGTAAATTAGTTTTAGGCTGTTAACCCTATGATATCGTATATAATGCATGGTATACCATATGGTTCCATATTATTAGTGGACTATTATTACTCTACATGGTAAGTTTGTACTTAATTTTATCAAAATAAAGCCAATCCGAAAAACTTGCCAAACATTGTTAAAACAAATAGCTAAGTGGTACTGTTGAATGATTGGTTTTCCTATATGAGACTAAATAAATTGTTATAAATTATTCCCCTAAACAATTAAGTAATAGAAAATTGAGACTAGGTATTCTGTGTTTTTTTTTTACCTACACTAAATCTGTTATCCAATTTGCACCATATAATTATAATAAATAAACTTTAAACTAATCTAAAATCAATAGATAGACAATATTATGTTTTTGTATTAAAAATATGTGCATTAATCGTCAACTGTTGTCGAAAAGAGGAAATAATGCATATATAGTAATCTTAGTATATTATGATATTATAATTGTCGAGCACACACTCCACTAAAAAGTACACAGTAAGTAAAAAAAATTTGTTATCTTTAATTTTTTGATAACCCTACCAAGATTTCAACTAACGAAAATTCACGCAACAACAAGTAGATTAACACTTTAGAATGATTTTTTTTATGTCTCAACTACATTTTATTAAAAAAATATAACACAATGTGCCCGAGCATAATTAGCTGGTTATCGTAATGGGATTTATATGGTAAAGCCGAACGAGATACAAATTTTGTTGTGACCTTTTCAAGCCTTTGAACTGTCCTTGTGTCAGAAATAGGTCACCTTCTTGCTACGTTATGACGTGAAAGAACAGTAGACCCGCGATTTTACGGAACTTAAAAACTAAAAGGTTTTAGCCAACACATACTTTATCGTTTATTAATACAAATTTAGTACTATTAATAAACTATTTATTTGTGAAAACCCTACAATTCCAACTCGAAATATTTTGTCTTGTATGTATAAACTTCTTTAACTCATTGTTTGCATGTTGGCTTTGTAATAAAGTAACGTAAACTTTACAGAGGATCAACATGCAACCCTACATATTGGAATTGTAACTTCATTCGAATTCATCACGAAATAACTGATTTTTGTTCTGTCTCTAAATAAATGGCAATTGGTAAAGTAACTGGTTCAAAATAGTTTCCGTCTACATGTAGTCTTCTTGCATAGGTGTGTGTGTGTGTGTACGACACATGCTCTTTAAAATATGCTTACTATTTTATGTAGTACATAAATAGGTATTTATTTATTTATTTGTAATATTTTATTTTTAATAGACATTACAATATTCCAATTTGTCCGTACAAAACCTTATTACTACATAACACACACTAAACATAATAAAAAATAGAGGAACCGAAAAAGAAAGCACATTTAAAAAAAATAACACAAACGGTAAGTATATACTTCATATCTAATTAAAAAGTCATTGTTTAATTATAATTTTTTGAAATCCATTAGGAGAACAGGTAAATAAGTCGAATCGACTTAGTTAAATCATAGGCAAATGTTAATTTATAGGGTTTCGGAGTATACGGGGCCTTAATAATAACTTTATGTCCGTCTTTTTCTTATTTTGTCCTAACTTTACGACATTTTCATGATTTGTAATGAATGGAAACTTGTATATTCCTAATCTAAACACCTGTAATCTTACAGAGGAAATCTGTCGCAGCAAGAACACAAGTGTATTTAGCATCATTGTCAAATAATAAGCAAAAGTACTGATTTGGAGAGTTAGGAATTAAACGGAAGAAAAAATATGGGATGGGCAAGCAGGATTCGGCAAAGGAATAATATGTATGGAACAGATCTTTTGATAGCAAAAAGTAGTGCAAACATTTTAGGCGGAAAGTGAAAAAAGTGTACTCATAGATCTATTAGTAAGTGTCTGAGATATAGAGAAATGAGTTATGTTTGGGATTTGCTGAGCGCCAAATTGATCTAGGAACTGAATCTCTTTCATAGTATTTTAGTGCTTGTGTCACTAAATGTTGCACACCTAGCTTAACTTTTAAAATTAATGTTTAAGTTCATCGTGGTTTATCATTCTCTTAATGGGCACTTGCCTGAAAGACTCAGAGAAAAAAAATGTGGTTTAACAGAAGAAAAATTAAGTGTCTCATTTATGCTAAAAACTAGATAATTATAGAGTTGGCTAATTACTTGAATATATAAAATTTAAGATCTGACCTTAAACGTTACCTATACTTATATTACAAAGAGGTGACATATGTTTGTTTGTTCGTGTGTATGGGTAATCGCTGCAATTACTGAACCGCTTGCAAAAAATATTACATAGGTTACAAAATGATTCGATAAGAATAAGTTTTTAGTTTGAAATGTTAATGTTTGTAAATCAAGGCTTAAGAAAAGAGGCACTATTCCTTTACCTTGCAACGAAGCAATTAATTGAACTGATTATTCGCGCAGGGCGAACTAGCAGGTTTTCAAATAATATAAAATACTTTTTATCTCGATCGATAGTTCCAATGGGAAGTTTTTTGGTTGTGGTGTACTTTTTCTTACGTCGTAACAGACATACAGCTGACTTTATTTGTGGCATAAATAAACAGGTTAGGTTAGGTAGGTAAGAGAAAGACAAATTTAATCACGATCAATAGTTCCTACGGGAATAGAGTTTTTCGTAGATGAAACCGCGGGGTTCGACTAGTGTTAAATAAAATTATACGGCAATTTGGTTGTAAGGAATAAAACTGCGATTGAATACTAGATTATAGTATCATTAATATATATCGAAATCGTTACCCAACCTAGGGCCTTGCATACCATTAAGAATAGTTTGTAGTGTCCTTTTAGAGTGGAACTTTTAGGTATTCATAGGACTATATTGGCTCCAACACCGATTGTTGGCTAAACTTAGGTAATGACAAAATAAGCTTAAAAGTAGATTTTTTTGTAGAAGAATATTGGTATGGTGTGGCTTTAAATGACAGAATATGAAATGAATAGCGTAACATGGTGAGCGTTGTAATGAAAGGCAATTAAAGGTAAAGAGAAAGGTAGCATACACTTGTTTGGGCATGTCGGGAGAATGAAAAGAAGAAGAGTAGAATGAAAGAAGAAACTCAAAACAAATTTATGAGGCAGTCGGCCACGAAGAACTGGTCCTTGTTGAATGTATCTCAATCAAATGAAGGGAATATTTAAAAAGAAAATGTGTGAGTATCTGAAACTGGCGAATGTAGGAAAACAAGTGTTAACGACCATGGGAAACAGGTATTATGTTATGTGTATTTCTGTAACTTTAACTAAATTATTTATGCCTTGCGGCTTAAGTTACTACAGTTAGTTAAATTTTGAACGAACACAATGGAACGTTTTGTGAATAATTTTATCAATAATTAAACAATTACATTTTTAACTAATAAATAATGATAGTGATTCACTTTAAGCAAAATATAACTAAAAATAGACTATATTCCAACAAATATCAAATCACAAATCTAAAGAAGAGAAAGAATGTATTTCAAACTGCACAGCGAGATAAAATAATGTATTTACAGGTAACTGGAAATATTCACGTATTTGTTAAGTTGGATACAGATTCCAATGTCCTCAGCTATACATGCATTTCGCAAATAGTATTAGGATTTTTAAAAAGACATTTTTCTGTTGCCGGCTTTCGTTTGAATAAGTCATAAATACTAAAATAATGTCACATAAGTTTATACACCCACTTACAATAAATTAACACAATTCCAGTATTAAATCCCTTAAGGAAAGCTTTTAGCTGATTAATTTTTAACAGGCACTTAGGCGTTTCAACCGGATTAAATCATGAACAACGCAAACTACTCAAGTAATCTATTCATGATAAAACGAAATTGAGTTTGTTATTGAAGTCTTATAATATTAATTATGTTAATCTTTTGTAAGCTTCAATCTGAAAGTGCAAAAACCTATATCATACACGTTTATGTAATGTTTTTTTTATTTTAAGTAATCTTCATTTAATTATGTGAAAAAGTTTTTTAAGCATGAAAATTGCTACTACTTCTACTTGAAAACAAAAAAATAATTGGCCGTAAAGCTTTTTACTTAATCCCTTTTTGTAAAATTAGATATGTGAACGTTGTTTTACTCTGTGCATTTAAACAGATTTTATAATCAATGTTACAATTTTGAAAAGCATAATGACGCGAATTGGGACATAAACACCATGTTCTACGTAAAAAATCGTAATACTCCGAAAGTTTAATACCTTCAAAAATGATAATTATATCCTTGTAAAGATCGATCTGACGAAAATAAAAAAATTACATAGTTGACCTTTCCTCCACCACCCACGATAATGTCATAGACAGGAATTTCTCATTTTCATAAGCCGCCGCCATTACGTTAATTTTGTCGCGTACCCCCTACGATTGATTGACGTACCCCAAGTGGTACGCGTACCCTACTTTGAGAAATCCTGTCATAGACAATGGGAGTGTACTGAAAATGATGCATGCGAGAATTGCTCAAAATTAAACTTTTTAAATCCCATTTGCAATCAACAAAAATTTACCACCAATGCAGAAATGTTATACTTATCAAGCTAAGAAAGAAGAAGTCAAGAAAAGTGACATTAGTTCGAACGAGGTTGGTAAAAATGCTAAGCAGTGAATGCTTAAATCGACTATTCCAACTTTGCAGCCATCTACACCAGCCGAACGTCTTCACAGAATTAGAATTACAATTGTGAACAAAATTGGATGAACGTGGACGATCCAGAGGAATCAGAAAATATAAGTTCTTTAAGTAATACCATTAGTGGTGAAAGCAACATACAACTTTTTGCATCAAACAGTTAACAGATACCTAATAAGCCTCCTAGCAAGTCATCGAAATCACGAAAAATAAGTAGCGTAACCCAACTACTACCTCCCTCGTTTTTTTAGACTGCTTAAAGCATACAACATTAGGTAAATTTATTTTAACTCATTATATAAGAAGATCTTGAATATAATGGCAAAAGCGTCGTTTGTCCGTTTATCCGTCTATTCGTTTGTCTGTCTTTTAGAACCTAGTAGCTCTTAAGGTCCTCGACTTTATCATTGTCATCAGTCCAGCCAGAAGACGATGTTGTATCTACAGCAGCCGGTCTTAACCCACCTGTATTCAGTGGCTAATGTATTTCCTTCCTCGTAGTAGTACACTCCTGGCTAGCTGTAGTGATCGAAGTCGTGGATCGTATGATGGTGGTTGTGGTATTTGCGAGACCACTCCTATTTATGAGTAATAAGGTTGAAATCAGAAAATCGCTAAGGGAAACAAAGGGTGTTCGACTACTTTTTCACTGATATTCTTAAAGCGATCTATTTTTAAACTGTTTTAATGAGTACTGAAACAGATAAACATCCACCTCATCAATTTCCCCTGGCAAATGTATCATGTTATATAACCATTGATTAAATGAATCAGAATTTCAGCTCAGTATTTCAGTGCTTTGACAAAGAACACAGGATATTGATCCGTTGTGTATCAAAGAGTCTCCCACCAACTCGACCTATGGATGACAATAAACAAACCGATATCGAGTCCACACAATACCCGGATCCGAGCATTAAGCCCGGATACGTTCCAGCCGGTCTTTATACCCGCAGGAGTTTATTAGAACAGACTGTTTATTGCTAAAGTAAAAGTAGAATAGGAATTGTTCAGTCACAGTCGTAAAGTACCTACTCGTTATTTCAAAATAATGTTGCCAATTCACCATGGATTAAATTGAATTTTCCTGAAATAATTATATTTATCAAATACTTGCTTTTGCTCGGGGGTCGTAAAGTACCTACTTGTTATTTCAAAATACTGTTACCAATTCACGACAGTTAACATTGAATTTTGTAAAATAATAATATTTATATAATACTTGCATTTGCCCTAGGGTACGCCCTATACAACAATTCCCAAATTATAGAACGATTTAATGAATTGTGTTATTGTATAGGTTTGTTTGTCATTGATGGTAATTGGCTATTTTTAGAAGTTAGTTTTTATTACACCAATATAATTTGTATAAAAAATAGCCAATGACTGGATTTGTAGATTTTAAATTATGCTTTGTGCATTATGACCTAAGTTTGTGTCTAATATAACACGCATAGTGGCGGCGTGAGTTGCGTATACGCGTTACGTATACGAATTAATACTTTAATTTATTAGGTTGTTCACAAATTATGTAAAAATACAAAGAACACGTTTTTAGGAGTTTTTATAGAGCTTTTAAGTTTTTATTAAAAGGATAAACAATTTATGATCAAGTGTCGAACTTAAAAACAACAAGTTATTATTACGAACTAAGGCACTTAAGCTGCTTCAAGCAAAAGTAAAAAGTTGACTTAAGTTGGCGCCGAGCGACTTCGCGGATAAAACATTCTGTTCCATGAAAAATGAGCACTAGGAGTTCCTTGAGAAATATTTCTTTCTAACGAGAATAAACTGAATTATTTCGAACTACTCGTGCACCTTAATAACAGAGCTAACTCTGATATAATTTAATGTTAGTATTTACTAAACTTGTACAGAGATCGTAGCGGTCACTGTAAAATAAACTATTATTTTTTTATATTAATTTTTTTTTTGATTAGTTGTACGGTATAATTGCAATAATAAATTATAATATTTAAAAGTAATTAAGGTTATAAAAATAAAGAAAATAACCTTAAATTAAAGCAAAAACACTTATATGTATCCTATATAAAATATCCCTATCTACTACAAAAAATATATAGAAAATACCTACCTCTTCTAAATTTTACGCTTGTAAATATTATAAGCCTTATAATGCTAGCATCATTACCTCACTGCACGGCCAAAGTAGTTCCTTGAGCGAAGACATGCTCCAGCTCTTAGTCCCAGAGGCGAGAACCAGTTTTTCAAATGAATCTTTTACAACAGATTTTGTCTCTAAGCATCATAGTCCTAAAGAGTGAAGTGCTAGTGCCACAAACTCATAGTCATTCAGAATTTTCGAGTACCTGCGCCACTTGTTAATTGGGTTTGTTCGGCTGTTGCTCCAGGCCTTGATGATGTCAAACCGATATGAGATGGTGCTAACGTATTTACACATGTAGCGTCTCATATCAGTGTGCGTTATAAGTGCCGTGGTACTAAGGTAGCGCCATCTGGTCTCTTACCATCGTCTCTACTCAATTACTCATGCCAATCGGATCGAGAAGGTCAGGAATAGAGGCGGTGACAGGAGAACTATGAATCAGATCATTGAGCTCTTATTGATGATAAAATTGCCCCGCACTTTATACACAAGAAAGACAGTGGTCTGCAAACTGATTCACTTCTCGTCCACAAGAGCAAATATTTTTGTTTCGAGACTTAGGCAAAAAGATATTCAGAGAGTTACCGGATCCAATAGTGTACCTTAATTTTTTGATAAAATCTGCAAGAATACAGGCTCTATCAGTGTCATTTGTACATTGTTGTAATGCCCTAGTATGGGTTGACTTTAGATAATAATAAATATTTCTGGACGTTACGTACATCGTCATCTAGCACCAAACTAAGCAAATTTTGAACTGAACCAGATAACGGATCATTATGTCTTCGACAAAAGATACCGCATCCAGCTTCATGAGGAAGAAAAGGATAGCTCTGGCATGCATGAAGTTAGGATCTACACTGATGGCTCTAAGACAGAGTCTGGAACGGGCGCGGGAGTGTTCTCCCATGACCTGAACATCAACATATCAACGACCTTGGGTGCACTCAACACCATCTTCCAGGCAGAATGTGTCGGGATTACCCGAGCTGCAACAGCGGTCCTGTCTAGAGACATAAGCGATGCATCGATACGCATCATCTCCGACAGTGCCGCTGTGATACAAGCTCTCAATAACAACCGCATCAACAGTGGACTAATCCTGGAGTGCCACTGTGAACAGCAAAGAATTGCATGAAGAACCGGGTTACTCTTCGATGGATACGTGGTCATAGTGGATCTCAGATCAGTTGGCAAAGAGAGGATCGGGCACTAAAATATTGGGACCCGAACCAATCGTACCGATACCTTTTACACAACTCAAAACGTAGTTATGTGACAGAACCTTACAACTACACAACAAACAGTGGGCAGAACAAACGGACTGCAGACAAACCAAGAATGTTCTCACACCTTTGGAGCGACCAACGGACAAGGCTCCTTAAGAATCCACAAACCATGAGAGAGGCGCTGAATAACATCAGATGCCTCCTTGATTTCTGGACAGAGCTGGGACGTTATGAGTAACTAATGGAACGAACCGGTTACCTACGTAAAATGGCCTATCATGAGGCTAAGTGCGGAAAACATAAGTCCAACTAACTAACTAACTAACGGATCAAATACTTAAATACTTTTTTGTATACTTTTATAGATATTAATATAGACAGAAATCACCCAGTCCCAAGACAAAAACAAACGTTCATCACATCAATTGTACTGGGATTGAACCCACGCTCTCGGACCCTCAGGCAGTACTATTAACAACAGAGCTTCGGAGCCACCTCACACCTGTAGTTTAATTATTGTTTATACACACAAAGTAGTTTGCTTAGTCTATGTATTGTGTTGATTTAAGTGATGTTTTTAAAATTAACATTTATAAATGTATGACTATGCTAAAGTTGTGAAAACTGACCCCTTAAAGTCGGAACATGAATTTAAAAAAAGGTAAAAATAACAAAAAGTTAAAACGATTAACGTTTTAAAGTAGTTCGATAAAATTAAAAGTTAATTTAAGTGCAACTGATGTCCAAATGGTTAAAAAATTTAAATCCTATTTGCTGGGAAACACCAGCCCGTCTTTTTTCTATTTCTTAAACCAAAACTGAGATACTGACTTCTGGTTAAAATAACAAACTGGCAAGTTTGTATTGAAAGACGGCGGTATTATGAGATAAGATATAAAGGTGAACGAAAATACAGGAGTTTTTGCAATTACAATAACAATAGTTGTGAACAATTTTCTTAGCGATGGGTGCTATAAACAGGTCTTTAATAAAATAGTCCTCTTTAATATGCAGATAATAAATGACTTGTAGTTGGTATCTGCTTTGGCGCAGTGACAATTAGAATTTTTTATTTATTTATTTATTTATTCATTAATTGGCACAACAACAGCCTAACCTAAAATACAATTTTATTTGAGTTAAAATTGTTATGATTTAACACTTAGTATTTGGTTAGTTCATCTAAATCATATAAATAAAAAATATATATATTTAGAAAACTACCAAATTTTAAAATTTTTGCAACTTCTTTGTACAATTTTTTAAACAACTATCGTAAGCCGTCACCGCAGCCATGGACGCTTGCAAAACCTGGAGCATCACTCGCGTGTTGCCGGCCTTCAAAAATCTAATAACGTCTTTCTTTTAAAAATCCCCATACGGTAGTCCTTAGAGAACATCTTTGCATGGAGCTAATTCCACAACCTAAGAGTTGATAGCTCTCGTAAACTATCAAAGCAGGCTGACGTCAAATCTTGTCAAAGTTAAAAAGTAGAGTAGAATTTTGCTTTATACTGAATTATTATAAAACTAATATCTGGAAAACTAGTGTATTTGTTATTCATTGTAAGGTTTGATGGATATACAAACTGAAAAATAAAAGAAATTACTAATTCTGTAGCGTAGTAAATTTTCGTGTTCAAAAGCAAAGCTGTCAAGCTAGTCGTTTCTGTCAAGCAACACTGACATTTTGTTTATCTTTTCTAAATAAAAAGAAAATGACAATGAAAGACAACGTTTCAATTCGATATACTCGTTTATAATTAAAAAAGAAAACGGGAATAGCTGTGTAAGATAGTTCTAATAAATCAAAGCCATTTAACCTTTGTGTAATTTAATACTCGTTTTGCTGTGTCGTTTATTTTCATTACAGTTTTGCTAAGTTTTGTTCTTTATATAATAATAGCTCATAAAGTAGGTAATAAGTCGTGTATTCATTATGATATTCTTGATAATGATGGGATTCTGGCGCTGCAGTGGCCTTGGTGTGCATTATGTGCTACCTTTATATACTTTAACTTATCTTCAACTGCAAATTTTAGGCTATCTTTGTTTTGGTTCAGTTGGCTATTCCAGAATTCAAGTTATCCTTGTTTTGGTTTGGTTAACTTTGCTATTTAAGTTATCGTTATTTTGGTTTGGTTAGTTATGTTATTTAAGTTATCGTTGTCTTAGTTCAGTTGGTTATATTATTTAAGTAATCGTTATTTTGGTTCGGTTAGTCCATACACACCTTAACATATAATAATGGTGTTTTACCTATTTTGTTCTAAACACTCACACCGCGTCCGTGATACAAACAACATAATATTTAATCTGCTAGATATAAAGTTACAATAACAGAATTTATTTTTTTGGTTTTTCTTAACTTAAATGAAAGCCTCTCCTAGAGATTAATATATTGTATTAAAAGATATAGATAATACAGTTAAATTATCGTTATTTTGGTTTCGTTAGTTATGCTATTTAAGTTATCGTCAATTTGATTTGTTAGTATATTATTTAGGTTATAGTTGTTTTGGTTCGGCTAATTAGGTATGTTATTTGTGCATAAACTCATATCTAAATAGTAGGAGATATAAAACAATAGTTACAATCCCAACCCCTTCAACTATTAAAAGAACCTTTTGGTTTAAACGCACTCTGCATTTTTTGACGTGACAACGTCTTATAAATTGGTTTGGCGGGTGACACTTCAAGAAACTGCGTTACGCTCCGCTCACGTTATGCGCTCACAATGAGAGCGAGTGAGAGGCACGCGCCCGCCTAAGAGCGAGAGAGACAGACATAAAATCATTGTCACGTAAAACTTTCGCCCGTATACCGACTTTACAGGCAACCAGTTTTTTTTTTAACGAAGATAGTGTTGTTGGGTTTGTACCATTGTCGGACTCAATACCTCACGGTGCGTCCTCCAAACTCTACTCAACCAGCAAAAGGACGGCCTCGATAGTAATGTACTATTTATGCTTTATAAAGTGACACCTAAAGTAACAAAAAGGAAACAGCTACGTCTATCTCTTTCAATAAGTTTCGATGTTTCAGTTTTGTTCTAGAACGTGACCAGTTTCCAAACCCTACAGTTTTATAGGTGTGTAAAATTTTAGCGCTACCTTTATTACAACAAACGGTTTTAATAAAACGGTTTTTGTTCAGGGATAATGTCATTAACACCCACAGGAAAATGTTAGTTATAGCGGAGCGCTTATAAAATTATTATAAAATAGAATAACTTTTATGTGGTGTCAATGAACTTTTTTGAACATAAAACAAGTATTTCCTAACAAAAAAATCCGAATTTAAAAGTTGAAAGGTGGTTTAAAAGATGTTTTTGAAATATGTCCAGATGTAAAGATTCACGCCTGGGTAATAAAATTATTAAGGAAGCAAATACTAATTATTACCTCTTAGTCAAATCTCGAACGCAGCAATAATAAGCCCTTCTAACACACATAAGAAATCGGCTAGGTTATCATACATCTTCACTGTAGAAGCACGGCCCAACCTTGATTTGGGCCATAGTCCAAACGCAGGCCCACTGCGAATTATGAACTTCACATACCTACGTCGTTTTGAGCTAAATGTTCACATATTATTATATTATACAAAAAAATATACTTGAGAAATAAGAAAAAAACTTATCGGTAAACGTCGTTTGGCGCATACAAAGATTGCCTCTATATAATATTAGAATGTTTTATAATCTACAAACGTTTGGAAATCACAAATATTTATTAAAACAGAAAACACATCGAGTCGACTTATTTTTATTGTTTATTGGTATTTTTTACTTCTTAGTAAATGGCCATACATCGAGAACAAAAATATAATATGTGATTTGTGGTCAGATGCGCAAAAGGTTAAATAAAAGAAATATTAAACAAAAATAAAATAAGGTAATATAATGGTCTACAAGTTGACTTTTATATTTTAGTTGCTTGTAGTTCTTGCGTCATCGTCGACACAAGGCGATGGAGTAAAGAAATCTAAGTAATGAAACCGTTTTCAATTCAATGTAATTAACTACATTATTTTATTTACAGTAAGCGTATATTTACAAAGACAGCTAACGATTCTTAACAGCTGTGTATTCCACAAAGGAAAATGAATTTTGTAATTCAAAATTAATGACTGATTTTCATAGAAATCGTATTTTTAACTAATTATACAAAATATTCAAAAAATATCTAATCATCAATTTTTAGTTTACTGAAATTAACAAAAAAATTAATGTCTCGACAACCTGGTCCTTGGTAAATGGAAAATTACGCTTTTTAATAGGGGGAATTCTTTTTTAATGAACAAAGGAAATTCCATTCGACAAAGTCTTCGAATGAAATTCATTAATTTTCACTAATTGCTTTGTTAGTTCAAATGTTTCTAATAAACGCTTTGATACAAATATCCTTAAAGCTATTCACACTATGTTAGTAATGACTAAACCAGTAAATGATATATGCAAATAGCTGTGCGAGGCAGTGTCCCATTAATGCTCCACATAAATGCTATAAATTTAAGCAACAATTGTTTTCAGCTATTGTGCTAATGTTGTAGCAGAATAAAAGGTCTAATTCTTGGTTCTTAATTATTGGTATTAAATAAAAAGATGTTTTGAAAGATTAGCAAACGATGTTTCTATACGTTGAAATCTGGCTTAGATTTCAATGTATAGAAACATCGTATCTTAGGGCATATTAAAAACTGTTTTCACGTGACAACGTCTTATTAATTGGTTTGCCGGGTGACACTTCAAGAAACTGCGTTACGCTCCGCTCACGTTATGCGCTCACAATGAGAGCGAGTGAGAGGCACGCGCCCGCCTAAGAGCGAGAGAGACAGACATAAAATCATTGTCACGTAAAACTTTCGCCCGTATACCGACTTTACAGGCAACCAGTTTTTTTTTTATTTAATTAAATTCCCTAAGGATGTAATCAGTTAATTATAACTGCTGCATAATAAGATCTGCCTATTAAGGTTTAAAAGATATTATTTCATTTCTCTCTCTTCATTAAACTTCTTAAATTTTACTTATTTCACTGTTTATATATTCTGATTATAACAACATACATAGATAATTGGACTTTATCTAGCGTGTTTTAATTTTTACAATGTCTGTAGGTCCAATACAACCACTATTCCGTTTTCACAAAACTTTTTAAATATTAATCATATCTTCTCCAAATTTTTCTGACCGTGCTTTGCCAGCAATTTACACTAGCCAAAAATAAGAAACCTGTTTTAGCTAAATGAGAATATTCCCTGTGAATGAATATTTGTAGCGTGCTTCATCCAAGTGAAGTTATGTAGTACCTAATATTTTAATTTTGTGGTTTAATTTTATTTTCGGCATTGACTAATTTAACACTGTATTCTGTGTGTGTTTTTCCAAAACTTTGGAAGTACAAAATGTTATCAACTCTAAACATAATTTGAGACCTTTGTATGAAAAACAGGAATCCTGTATTAAGTTCTAGCCTATAACATGTAAATAGAAATTTGGCACCCAGCACATTCATTTTCATTAAAATCTCGCTAGGATCAGCTTAGTGAAGGAAAAATGTTTAAAAATTCCAGTCAAAGCATGCTAAGGCAATGACTATAAATTATTATTTATGTATCTAATATAAAATGCTTTGTCTTGTGTAAAATATAAGAATATTATTATTTAATTTTGTAAATATATTAGTTAAATAATTTCAGAGCTGGAATAATTAAACCAATCTTGAGTTCTATACATAACCGGAATCAACAGAAAGATATTTTCTGCTGTTGGCTCCCTGAGAATGTTGCATAATTTTCTTCCTACAAACACTGAAATTGCTGTTGCATACCTACTCTCTTTTGCATTACATACTCAATTTCGCAGATGTCAGTTTTCTCGATCTAACATCACACTAAAACTAACAATAAAAAAACTTTAGTGATTTCAAAATGTCTGCATTTGACTCATATTAGAATTGTAAATTGTATGTGAATACTCACATAAATATTTTCCATTTCCGTCTGTAGTTCAAGCGTCTCCCTATTTGTTTTCGCCGGAATGTTTACATTCTCTTACTTATTTACTGTGTGCTGTCAATCGTAACTTAAAAAGCATTTTGAGTATCATACCACTAAGGTGTCAAACAAGCACACGGTCCGCCTGATGGTAAGCGGTCACCGCAGCCTATGGACGTTTGCAAAACCAGAGGCATCACTAGCTCGTTGCCGAACTTTTAAAAAATTAATGTTTCCGTCCACATTTTAGTCCTTAGGGAAAACCTTGGCAGAGAGCTCATTTCACAACTTAAGCGTTTACGGGAGGAAGTTACTCTAAAACCGCACTGTACGTGCCCATTTAGGTTCTAAGGAGTGAGGATGAATTTCTTTCCTTTCATTACTTTTCTAATTTACTACTTAAAACAGCACGACACAATACACAATTTTATAATGATTCGGTTACCGTTCAAAAAGTGCGTCTTTAAATCTTTCTACGTCTAAATCTCCGAAACGCATAATCACTTGTATGCCTAAAAACTAGTGAAAGCACATTTCCTGTCACCGCAATCCTTTTTTCTGTGACTATGTAGACACTTTAGTATTATTTATGTAATTTTTATGTATATCTGTAGTTTATTTAACTAATGTGTATAAAAGCATATTTTTATACATAAAAATATTTTATAGGGATTTTTTTTGTAGGTATTTTATAGGTAATATAGGTAATTATTTTATGTAGTCTTTGTTCCTATGTCTATTTACAGACTTACATTTTTATTTTATTTTTAAAATAGCCTACCATTTCCTAGTTAGGCTCTGTATCTTATAAGGTTATCTGACACAAGACGCTTCTGGACTATTTGTCTCACTTTTCTTTATTCAGCATTTAATTTAAAAACTAAACTTTTATTCATGGAAAAATTAATATGAAGGAGTATTTCTTTATCTAGTGGAGCGTCCTTCTTACCCTTAGGCGTTCGAATTACCTCGTTACAAGCAATCATCTAAGAAAAAGGGTCGTACGTGACTTTAGCGATAAGGGGTTATTGCGAATAGCTACTCGAAATATTATCTCATTCTGAAATAAAATCTTCCTTTCTTATGTCTTTATTTCGACTCAGCATCAAATTAGGTCAGTGAAATTAAAATTTGTCTCATCCTTTACTTGCAACTTATGTATTCTCCGTGCTTATTACATGATATCAATACTTTTTGCAACATATTAACAGACTGACTCAATATAACCAAGTCAAAACTACGAAACCTAGAATAATGTAATTTGGTCAGTTTATTCGTGTATTTATTTGTGCATGCGCCTAGCATGGACTAAAGAATCTTGAATTTGTAATATTATTAATTTTTGCAACTTATTGACGGACTGACTCATTATTACCCAGCTAAAACTACGGAACCTAGAATTATGTTACTTAGACAGTATATTCGTGTATTTATTTGTTGTACGCACCCAGTAAAGAAGAATTTTGAAATGAAAGATAAGGGTAAGATACCCATCCAATTACCACAGCCGTTGGCCATTCAACATTGATGTAATTATTTGGTAACTAATTGATTAAATTATTTAATTTTTGTTTGCAAATTTTGTATTATATATTTTTTGATAAGTAATTGGTTAACTTACTATATTTACAAGTTTTGTTTTATAAGTTTTAATTAAATAATTATGGCCAAAATATAAATAAAAGTTAACATTTATTGTGAATTGCTTACAATTATTACAAAACTACTTGTTTCTGAAGTGAACTACAAAACTCAACACCAGTTATGTATTTGTTGAAAGTTATTCATTCATTTAATTTATTTCATTCATTTATTCATCGGATAATTTATCTGATTAATTAAAGTTCTGGTGCTTAGGCTGCGCATGCACGTCCGACTATCGATGACCGAATTTTTATCGGCAAAATCTAAACCATACGGATTGCAATTAAAACTCTCTTTTGTTATTATAATCCAACTTTGAAAACTTAAGTTTATATTTAATAAGCTTTTGCCCGCGGTTTCACCCGCCCTTAATTCGGTTATCGGTGTAGGATTTCAACGGCAACTTCTCAATTATAGAAAAATAAACTGACACACTTGATGTTTTCAAGTAGCCTATGTTCTTTCCGGGGTCGCAATTTATCTCTATGCCAAATTTCATCTAAATCGATTTAGCGGTTTAAGCGTGAAAAGATAACAGACAGACAGAGTTACTTTCGCATTTATAATATTAGTATGGACTAGCTACGCTTCGTTGTTTCGCCCCAAAAAAGGCTATTCATGTAAGAAATTTTGAATTAGTCAAAAATACCCTTTTTGAACTTCGACATGTTCTATCTGTGTTCCAAATTTTATAAAAATAAGTTAGCCGTTTGAACATTTTTGGACATTATACATCTATTTATAATATAAGTTGGAATTTCTACAAAGTGGTTCTGTTTCCAAGTCTTCCATTATTTTTAGTCTATAACGTCAACAATTTTGTGATCATGTTAAATTTAAGTTACATACTCGTATATCTAATAAATTTCACCTTTTTACTCGTAAGAAAACAATCCTTATATATTCATAAAATTTCGTGTCACGTTGTTTGTGAGATAAACTCCTAAATTAATTAACTGTTAAATGAAATTGTATGCAGTTTGGTCCAACTTGATAAATAGGATAGTTTTTATATTTTTAAATAGTCACAATATTTTTTATTTCAAATTATTTGTTTATTATATGATAAAGGGTTATAATTATTTGCGAGTTTCATAAGTTTCTAACAGATGGCGGTGTAAGATAGTTTCTTATCGACATGAACATGTCTGGATTGGGTAAGTATCTAATAGATGGCGCTGTGTTAAATATTCAAACGTTTCAGCTACAATTTAGTGTCAAAAGGAGTTGGGTAGAGTTAAATTAACGTTAGATGGCGCTACACCGCATCAACTTAACGGGAAGAACAACGTCTACCGAACCTACTAGATATTAATACTAGTAGTAGTATAAATTGGCAAGACTGCCTTTTTTGATACTTTCAGATACGAAATAAGTCATTTCCAAAACTCAGAAAAAGTATTGTAAAACCTTAACTTAAATCTTGTTTCACCTAACCCTAAGCAGAAAATAATAAAAGTGGTCTGTTGACAATTTTATATGCATTAAGTGCAAGAATTCTGTACAGAAATAGTAGCAGGACGATTCCTTTGCATAAGCCTATCGGGTAATCTGCAAGTCTGTATATACTATAATCCGACAGATATTAAAAGAATTTAAGTGTTTTTAAAATGTATACCAATATCTAAGTTAAATTTGCTAGTAAATTTAACAAATACCTAATAAAATATTTTTAGAATGTTTATCTTACTGTCTGGGTACTTGTCCAGCGATTTATTGGATTTGGATGAAATTTGGCATGGCAACATACAGTCAGATCAAGTCCTCAATTTTATACATGTTAATTCTGAATGAATTGCACAGCTAGTTTATTCTTTGTTATTGTAACTTACGAGAATTTTAGATCATTATACTATTTTTGTAAATCACCTATGAAAACATACAGTCCTGATTAAGATTTTTCGAGTATGGATATTATAAGGTATTGTTACATTACTTAGGGCTTTACCGTAATGTTAGAGTATTATAAAGCTATTATAAATCGCGCCAAGTAAGTACCTGCGCAGTAACACATTTTTGGTTAGTTAGAACAGTCGTCTGTACCGTACCTGCGCAGACGGCCGCCATTTTAGTTCAACTTACATGGCGCGAACTATACCTTCGATAAAATAGGGTCACAAGCTCTCAAAATGTCTAACAATAGTGATCTTTAGTTAACTGCCTGTAAGCTTATGTACAAAAATAAGTTCACGAAATCCGAACTTAAGAATTGTAAACTTGAAGTTTCGACAGATTGCACCTTTAATAAGTACGTATGGGCTTTTGGTTATGATGTCATCATTAGAACCACAGTTATATGGTTATAAACGTAAGGTAACGTTGATATACCTGATGCAGTAGTGGTTCTAGAATTTTCATCTGAGAATTTTGATACCTCATGATTTAAACCATATTATATTTATAAAATCATGTTACAACCTACTTATTATTGGAGTTAAAATTTCCCCCTCCCAGTCCTCTCTTCCCCATAGATCCGCCACTGACTGGTGACTTAATTAGAAATAATGTTATTCAAAACTTCTTTTCAGCTAGGGCCCGCATTTGGTAAGCTTCGTCAAGTCTTCACGTCACCTATACCGCAGAGTCTGAAGACGAAAATCAATGCGTCTTACCTGACATGACTTACGCCGCCGGAACGTGGAAACTTACAGCGGGGCTGGTCCACAAGTTCAAAGTCGTGCAGCGCGCAATAGAGCGAGGAGCTTGGAGGGATCAAACCCGAAATGAGGACATCCGGAAGAGAACTAAAGCCACCGACATACAAATTTACGAATTTTGACGTAAAGTTTTTCTATTAAAAACAAATGTGCCTACATGGAACTGTAATCTATACCTATATTGCACAATTAACAGATCAGTAAATATTTATAAACCCTATTCTAACTTTGTTTTTCTAATATTCTCGACATTACATCGCTAACTCCTGTAGAGACGAATTTTAGTTACATAGATGTGAAGGGTGTACAAAAAGCTGGGTAAGATAAATCTAATTAATCAAACCCTATTCACCTCTGTGTAATTCAGTCCTACTTTTGCACCGTCATTTATATTCTTGACACCACGCTTACGTTTGATACAAAGACAGGTAATGAACCAATTTATTGTATCTATACAAACTTGTACAAAAGAAAATTTTAAATAGTGTCTTTCCAAATTCTAAATTGTCCAAGTTCAAATATTCTCCACATTCAAATCTTTATAATTTCATATCATATGCAGTTTGTTTTAGTATTTTAGCTTCTCTGCAAGAAATATTAAACCACAGTCGTTTTTTGATGCCGGCAGATACTCGCTGGTTAGAAATAAAACAAACAAGCGAGGATTGTCTCAGTGACTGCGACTGCTCAGACATCAGGATCTTCTGAGCTGAAGCAGAGCTGCCTTCACGGGTACGATGTATAAAATCCGACCCAGTTCGCCGACTTATAATGCCATACACGAAGGCAATTAGTTGGCCCAGATGGATCGGATTGTGTGCATGACACTTGAGTCCGAACGAGACAGTGGTCCGAGGAGCCAAGAGCCGCATCCACGGAAACGGTTTATACGTCCGGACGTGAAGTCAGCAGAAGGTCCAGTGAGAAGCTCGTATGGTCTTCTATATCTGGTATTCTCGTTGGAGAAACTACCAGCTGAGAGAATCCATAGGTCAGAGCGAAGACATGAGCAGATTTGATATTGGCAGGACTATTGTCACGGAGTACCTACAAAGCCGCTGGTGAATTGATTGAGGCTGCTCAATTGAATTTGAGCTGAGTTGCAACTTACCAATGATGTTTAAAAGCGTTTATTTCAAAATATGTAATAAATATTTGCGATCTTCGAAACAAGAGGATAACCGTTATAAACCGCTTACCAACAGGCCGACCGTTGGCTTGTTTGCCACCTTAGTGGTATAAAAAAGATTAAAGATACTACATTTGTATCGATAAAAACGAATGCTAAGTTCATACGCTTGTTTTATTTTCCTTTTTTTAGTGGTATAAAAAAGAATAAAGATACTACATTTGTATCGATATAAACGAATGCTAAGTTGAAACGCTTGTTTTCTTTTTCCTTTTTTTATAATGGTTAATTTTAGCCGTAACATATTGTCTATCTGTATGAAAGCACAGCTGCTTATCTCTTATATATTTATCACACTATTATAAAGGCGAAAGTTTGTAAGTGTGTATGTTTGTTAATTCTTCACGCTCAAACGACTGGACCAACTTTGATGAAAATTGATATGGAGATAGCAGACACAGCAGATTAACCTGGTGGGGACCTGAATGGCTTTTTGGGCCAGAGTCAGGGTGGCATTCTTTTAGTCTGGAGTTGGTGGACGCTCTTTCATCCGTCCTAGCGGTAACGATTGACCCTTCACTTTGTTCAGATTCGTTGTTGACTAGGTTTAGATCTCTTGAAAAATAGATCGAAGTAATTGGCTAGATTTACCGATATGTCAACATCGCCCGTCGACCTCCGTTTCGGCACTAGTTTTATCACCGTCAGAACGTGAACAAGCGCTCGATATCTTAGTGCCAAATGTACAACGAGCGCACTATGGGAATTTGATAGGCGATCTTTAAGCTGGTCGCTCCAACATCAAAGAAGCTTTGGCCAAACTTAACCTATTTCTCAACGATCGCGGACTCATTCGCATAGGTGGCCGATAACGTCATGCAATCTTGACTTATGGAGAACTTAACTACTACTTTTGCTTAAGGATAACCGCTTGGCCTTGCTGTTGATTCAGGAACGCCTTTTGAGAAACTTTTATGCGGGACTCAGTAGTGTTCCTGCCATACTCCATCGAGAGTTTTGGATTATCTTGGCTCAAATGGTTAATAGAAATGTGCTCTTTAAGTGCATTCGTTTTAGCCTCAAGGCAAATTTGACTTGCCTAGAAATGGGCGATTTGCCTTCCGATCGAGTAAACCCCTCTCGCGTCTTTTCTTATGTTGAAACTAATTTTGCAGGTCATTTACGCTTTATGACTTTTACCTTGCGCAACGGCAAGGTGGTCAAGGAATACTTGTGCGTATTTGTATGTCTTGTTACGAAGGCTGTCCACCTTGGAGTAGTCTCCTCTCTTTCCATTGTGGCTTTCATTCCCTGTCTTTCTCGTTTCGTTAGCCGCCGTGGATTGCCAAATATCATGCGTTCTGATTGCGGCACCCACTATAAGGCTACTGGAGTCCACCAGTTCCTTGCTGCTAATCAGCTGGGTATAGAAAATCACCTTTCCCGCAAAGGAAATTAAGTGGATTTTTGATCCCCCAGCATATCCTTCATGGGGCGGCATTTTCGAAGCGGTGGTGAAGGAAGCAAAGACAAATCTTTGCCACCCTGTCGATAAGACAGTTTTCATCTTCAAAGAGCTCTTTACAGTCTTCTGTAAAATTGAGGCGGTGCTCAACTGAAGGACCTCTGTCTGATTTCTCCGGGCCCGAATGATTTGGATGTTTTGTCTCCTAGTAGTTTTTTGGTGAGTGGGCCCTAGACGGCTTTACCCAAGTATCCCTTATAAGAAACTCCAAACCACCCCTTGGCTCGGCTTGTACTGCTGCAGCATAAAGTTTAGGTACAACAAAACTACCTACCAATTGAGGTAAGTTGCCTTGTAGTTTTTAATTTGGGTTACACCTTACCCTATCATCTAAGACAAGAACATTGAGAGTCACAGGATCATAGTAGGTGGAAGTGTTTGGTCTCTGCCTACCTCTTTAGAAAACAAGCATAATTTATGTAGCATGTGTTAAATTCAGCGATTTGCCGTGGTCCTATATAGCTAGATCGTAAGTAAACATATCGAATGGTCGTCTCACACCACATTTTCCATACTTTTTATACTGATAGGGTATCATTAGTAACTATTTAGGTACTGCTAATTTTACTAAAATAAAGAGTAAACGTTGAATTTAATAGAGGAATTGTATTGGATGTATTTTGGTTCATCGCTGTTAATGAATCCATACTAATATTTATAAATACCAAAGTGAGTTTGTATGTTATTTAGTTTATTGTTTCTTCACGTCGCAGAGTAGTATCCAATTAAGCTAAAATTTGGCACAGAGATAGTAGAAGAGAGGGAGAAAAACATCGAATGTACGGTTTTTATCTAGGAAAATTCAAAAGTTTCCACCAGAATAAGTAAAACTTTCTTACTATAATCAAAAAGGTGGCGTCGAATTCCCTGAATACCGAACTAAGCGCCGGCGGTGCCGCGAGCCAAAGCTAGTAGTATATAAATGTGCATATTTCGGTATTATGAATAGTGTATCTTACTACTTAAATACATAACTAGGTGTGCACCACTACCCAAAAACTGTCTTAGAAAGATATAGGGCTGCTAAAGCGTAGATCTATTGTATTTATTTTGTACAGTAAAATATATTTAACTTACACTAAAAGCCCCACTAGGCTTTTATAATGTAACACGATAAGGATTAATTTCTAACATTCTCGTTCATTCTATCGACAGAGCAAACCTTTTGAAGTTCGATCAATCACTGTCTGTCTGTCCGTACATGGTTTTGTTTTAATTGAATTGTACTATTATAATAGTAACAGATCATATACCTGTAACATTATACAAATGAAGCAATAATTAAAACACAAGTTTAGTGACTAAGCTTTATTGATTTACTTTAGTACAGTATGTAGCTATTATTATTTTACAACACACTTTTTAGGTTTTCAGTATTTGGTATTGAATAATAAAAAAAACGGTGTTTATGACGTAAGCAAATATAATATCCATACTAGTAATTCTGTCTGTATTTCTGTCTATCTGTTACCTCTTCACGCTTAAACCGCTAAACCGATTTAAATGAAATATATTTATATATTTAAAGCAAAGTTTGCTATATATATATATAGCAAACTGCATTAGTATAATTAAAAAGTTGCCGTAAGAATCCCACGCCGATAACCAAATTTAGGGTAGTAGTAGTAGTAAATATGTATGGTTTTTAGCACACCGCTTTTTATGTCATAATGATATTTAGGTTTTGAAAGTAATGTCTAACCAACATCATTCATCAATCAATTCACTGGAGTCAATTGATAAATTTTCCAAAGGGTAAACGGACGTCTTAATTAACTTTTGCGAACATCACGACCAGTTTATTCACAACCTACTTTAATGCTTGGCTCCTGGCTTTGTGTCGACTTGATATTAGCAGGACTATTGTCACAGAGTACCTACAAAGCCGCTGGTAGATTGATTGGGGCTGCTCAATGTGGTTAAAGCTGAGTTGCAACTTTGCAATAATGTTTTGAATTAATTGAAAATTATATTAACAATTTTACCAGCAAAAAAAGGGAATAAAATAATGTTTGCGATGTAAATTCAATTTATTAAGTATTTAAAAAGAAATCTGTCATACAAAAGAAAACTGAACCATACTTTATATAATACAAGAGTAACAAAGAGATACTAAACATTCGAAACTAAGGAGGTAATTGTAAGGTATGATTACTTGTTAACAGGTGGTATAAAGCAAAATAGCCTTTAGTAGAATTTAATCTTAAGAAAGTAAATCCAGTACAAATATATAATTAAAAAAACATGTATGTACCAGGCACATTATAATTCCAAGGTATTATATTAGCAAAAACATAATGCAACAAAATTTTCTTGATAGAAAAAAATCATAAATTCACCTCCAGTTTTTGCCAATTTTTGATTTATCATTATTACGGTACATATCTATAATTTAGCTAAAATTTTACGTATATATCCCCGATAACAATACCTAGGTCAGTAATTAACAAATTTTAAATAGAAGTGATAATATTCGAGTAATTTTTTTTTGTATAGGTACTACGTTAATAATTCCACAATTCCAGAGCACAACCATTACCATTTCCAAGAGCATTGGGATCCTTGGTGTTGGCATCTCCAGCGGTATCAGTTGCGAGATCATTTGGAAGATAAGGTGAAGCTGGCGTCCGAACAACATGGAGTACGCAACAGAACGAAGTATTACTTCACCTCGGGGCAAAGGTTGCTGCTTCACAAGTCGAAATTCCGGCACATATGGAGTACTGATGCCAGCTCTGGGCGGTTGCACCTGGATACCAGCTTGGCCCGTTTGACTTGTTTTAACGACGGACTGAGATAATCATCGACGATCTCAAACTCACAAGCCGTATCGAACACTTAGGTCCGAGGAGAGAGTTTGCCTTCCTGTGAGTGCTCTACCACATGTATAACGGAATGTGTTCTGAGAAATTGTTTGAAATGTTGCTCGCGACTACTTTCTACCATCGCACCGCTCTTCCTTAGAAGGAAAATTATCCTTACACCTTAGAAACTATTTACTGTGCGGTTTCAGTGGAACTTCCTCTTGCGAGGTTGTGCCTTTAGAAAGTCATGGTTTTCTCTAAGGACTACGAGAAAAAAGTTATTAGAATTTCAAAGGTTTACGCAAGGCGCGAGTGATGCTTCTGGAGTTGCAAGCGTCCATAGGCTGCAGTGACAGCTTACCAACATGTGGACCGTTAGCTTGTTTGCTACCTCAGTGGTATAAAAAACAGATAAAGACACCATATTTGGATCGATATAAATGGATGATGACTTTGCTTTTGTTTTCTTTTGTAACAGTAGCGGCCAGCAAAGTGCCAGAAACGAATTGCATCTGTGTCACGTCCATAGGCAGATGAAATAAAAGAAACCGACATTACCCTCAAAAATAAAATCAAGTTTAGCTGGCTAATCTTATATTTATTTTCACACGTAACTTTGGCCATAACATAGGCAAGCACCTATATTTTCTGATAAAGTGGCTTGAATAATAGCACAACTCTTAAGTTTATAGAAGATATAATTATTAAAATATTTTAAAAATTTAAAAAAATCAGAACGATTTTATCACCTACAGTCATGGTGAAAACTAACACGCACTAAATTAAATTATAATGAAAGAGAAAAACACGGACGCGATATTGCTTCTGAATTGAATAGCTAATGTGCTGGAGAAAAATGAAATGAAGAGTGAAAGATTTACTAACATGGAGATGACTCTAACACCAGCAAAAACTTTTAAAAGAATAACTTTGTTATGCAGGCTGTATTACATGCTTAATAAAATTAACTCTGAAAGTAAAATATTTTTTATTTGCTTTTTGATTGAGAAATAGTTATATCAAAATCACTTGCAAAAGGAAAATGTTTCTGTATAATACCAATGATAAATTTAGTAAAGCCATTACTTAGTTTGGCTGGATGTTTTTATTGCAAAAAAGACCTTTTATTCTGCTACAACATTAGCACAATAGCTGAAAACAATTGTTGCATAAATTTATAGCATTTATGTGGAGCATTAATGGGACACGACCTCGCACAGCTATTTGCATATATCATTTACTGGTTTAGTCATTACTAACATAGTGTGAATAGCTTTGAGGATATTTTGTATCAAAGCATTTATTTGAAGAATTTTGTATCAAAGCAGTTATTAGTAACATTTTAACAAAGCAAAGCAATTAGTTTAAAATTAAGAAATTTCCTTCAGACTTTATCTAATTTAATTTTTTTTTTCCACTAATGTTTTTGTTTTAGAGAAATAGAAGGAAAATGTGACCTTGAAGTTTAAATCCTGAGCACGAAATTTTTTTAATGCGAAATTTTCAATATATCTAATTTGATAAAAGTAGGATTCGACAAAAATCAGTTATTGATTTTAAACATAAATTTTAACATTGTACCCATAATGAGGTTAAAATTTATTGAGAGTACCTACATTTTTCAAAAAATTTTTTGACGTTGCTAGCAATAAAATTGTGCCCTGAGACTAGAAGAGTGCATGTTCCGCTGTGCAATGAAGTGTTTTCATTTAATTATTCATCGACTATAAAAAGATTTTAAATTCGGATTTTGTAGGTAACTGTCCCAACGCAATTGTGATGGTTGTGGACAATTCAAGATTGATATTATTCTGATGGCAAAGATGGTGTTTCATGACAAGAAACATGCATAAAGCCAAGGTGGCCAGACCAGTCCAGATATTTATATACTATATTAGAAACTGTGTTTCGGCGATGGGTTCACCACCTGCCACTTAAGACTAAAGTGGTTGTTGGAGGACACTGTCCCTGACATTAAAACGTGGGTGTGTGTCTGCTGGTCATCCCCATCGGGAGGTTGGAACCATAAATACACACATTATTTTATTATTGCGTAATACGTTAACTTTTATACATTTTAACAAAACTACATGTACCTACATAGGAAAAAAAATTATAAATTCCTAAGGTAACATATTACTTGTTTCTAAACAAAACTTTGTAAGACAATACTAATAGGTTAGAGTAGGCGAGCGCTACTGATTTTGACGGCCGTTCAAAGAATCGTGAAGATACAGCTGCTGTTTATATGAGACCGCGCGCATTGGCCGTTTAGTAATTGGCCGTTAGTTAATTTAATTTAAAAAAATCAGTCTAGTAAGCGCCTACGCTAATTTAATTGTTTTGTAACTATTACATCATTTATCTGATGAAACAAAATCCTGTTGTTTAGAGTGGGACGTTGGTGATTCGATTTCACTATCTAGAATTAGATTTTGTAATCAAAACTAACTTTGAAAACTTTACATCTATAATTTGCGTTACTAATTCTTAATTTTATTTTAACTTTAAGTTTACAGCCTCTCGTGAGTTTTCCCTCAAAGGAAAGCCTTTTTTCCCTTAGGAACTCTCTATTAACATGATGAATGACTGGACATGGTCTGTCTGTATGCCAAATTTTATCGAAATAACTTCAGCCATTTGGGTATAATTCTGGACATAAATAACTACTTAGCTATTTAATTTTTAAATACAGTAGGCTAGGTACAGTACGTTACGATAACGCGTAATTACCTTGTTTATTGTATATTCAGGTTTTTATATTTGGGAAAAATAATCATGATTCAAATCGGTGTCGTTGATCTCTTTAATGTTTTTTTTAATACCACTAAGGTGGCAAACAAGCTTACAATCCGCCTGATTGTAAGCGGTCACCGCAGCCTATATAAACTAGCAACACCAGGTGTATCACTCGAGCACTGCCGACCCTTCGAAAATCTAATAACTCTTTTCTTGAAGAACCCAATACTATAGTCCTAAGAGAAAACCTTGGCAGGTAGCTCATTCTACAAGCGTGCGCGGGAGGAAGTTTTTTGAAACCGCCCTGTACGCGACCATTTTGGCAAAGTGCAGGCATGAATCCTCTACCGATGGCGAGCGGTGCAATGGTAGAAAGCCGTGGGCATCATTTCAAACAATTCCTTAGAACAAATCCCATTATACAAGTGGTAGAACAGACACAGGGAGGCAAAGTCTCTCCTCAGACTTATCGGCGCGATAAGGCAAGTGAGTTTGAGATCTTCGACAATTATCACAGCCCGTCGGTGAAACGAGTAGGTATTCGAGTGCACCCGCCCAGAGATAGCAGTTGTACTTTATCAACATCAAAGATCCCAATGCTCTTAGAGATGAAGAGGGAAGTATTCTGGAATTGTGGGATCACATTGAATGGGGTTTGCTTAGCGGTAAACGCACAGACTTGTGTCTATCAAGGATTAAATCGGACCAGTTTTTCCTTGCCCAGTCAGATACCTTGGCCAGAGTGGTCTCAATTTGAGACACAAGTTCTCCACGCTTTTCCTCCACAACGGAACGGGGGATGTTTGTACAACCAGTGTAATAAGCGTTTCCAGTACTGTCATATTGTGTCATGTTGTTGATGTCCAACATGTCATTGATACGCAGCAGAAACAGCGTAGGTGATAGTACAGAGCCTTGCGGTACACTAGCAGTAGGAATCCGCCGCCAGAGTAGGTTCACGCGGACGGGACTGACTTTTAGGGAACCTGAGGACGTATGGTGAGTAAGGTTAGCCCAGGGCCTTGCTGAGCAGGCACAGTGCTATGTCGTACGTGGCTGACGCTCGCCCCGAAGGTTAGGTGAGCAGTGTTGCTCAGGCCGCGGGCAAGCTAATGCTCGCCCATAAGGTTAGGGAGCAGTGTTGCTCAGGCCGAGACTCTGCTGACGCTCAGGCCGAGGATTTATAGTATCCAGAAAATCCCAGATTCCTCTTCAGTGCGAACGTCACTCGAGAGGTGACGCGCGATGGCCAAGAGAGCGATTGATAACGCGAAGTAACGGCGAAGAGCCGTAGGGTAAATAGAAAACCGTTACTGAAAACATATACATTAATCATTTATTTACTTACATGAAAACAATTCACATATTCACACACAATATGAAGATTTTTCCTTAGATGGTTTTTAGATTATGAACTAATTATCTTAGTTTTCTTTTAGTTGTGAAATATTATGAATCCACTTAGATTCAGAGTAAGTGATAATATGATTTTAATAATTTTCGCTATATTACGCCAAGTCACACGCATATGTAATGAAGGATAATGCCAAACGTCAAAAGTAGAAACGCTTCTACAGTCTCTATTTTTAAAACCTTGCAGAAGTTCAATGAACTAGGACTGAATATCTGGAAACTTCCGCAGTTTCTTACATCCTCCGGTCTTTTACCGGCTTCAGAAAACCTGGAATGGAAATTCCGCTATACAACTACCGTCACCTAATGCGTCTGCAGGACAAAAAGCTAGCCATCCATTTGCACAAACTCTCGGGCACTCTGTTAGATGGCAACTTTGATAGAAGACCCCGGGGCCAGACCCGATCGAACGCCTTTGCTATGTCCAGGTAGCATGCCAATGTCTCCCCCTGACTCTCAATGGCTAGTGCCCATCGGTGTGTGAGATACACTATAAGATCACCAGTCAAGCGACCGTGGCGAGTGCCATATTGACGTTCGCTGACCAGGTCGTGTTTTCTAGGTATCTTAGAAGCTGTGTGTAGATCACACGCTCCATCACATTGAAGAAGAGAGAGGTAAAACCGATGTATGTACATTAATGGATCTGATCTATCGCCACTTAAAAAATCGGGTGCAGATTCGCAGTCATCCATCAAGACGAAAATTTACCAGCATCGTAGGAAAGCACGAGAAGTCGCATGAGTACAGGACAAAACTCAGGAGCACACTGCTTAACCATCACTGCTGATTTACCGTCTGGTCCTATTGACGTTAGATGACCAGGTCGTGTTTTTCTAGGTATCTTAGAACCTGTGTGTTGATTACACGCTCCATCACCTTGAAGAAGAGAGAGGTAATAGCGACGTATGTAATTTGATGGATCTGATCTATCGCCCTTTTTGGGAATCAGATGCACATTTGCAGTCATCCATCAAGATCACTAGTGTGTGAGGAAGGCACGATAAGTCGCATGAGTACGACATGACTCAGGAGCCAACTAAACCACCACTGCTCGTGTACTGTCTGGTCCACTCGACATATGCACATCTAGAGAAAGCGTCGCCCGCCGGACCTTCTGTTATGGAGATTTCCGGCATAGTCTTACCGCAACACGGTATAGTATTATTATTTTGCCGATGAATTGGAATTTAGCTCTGGCAGTTTCTTATTGAACTTCAAGGCAGCATTAACTCAGAAATATTCGGATCCTTATTATTAGGAGCCGTGGTCCAAGCTTCATAGGCAATTTGCTTAAGAATTTTAGCTTCTATGCAAGACCGATTAAACCACCGCCGTTTTTTGTCACCGGCAGCTACTCGCGGAGTAAGCATAAAACATTCTATACCAGCAAGCATTGTCTCAGTGACTGCAGCTGCTTAGACGTCTGGCTCTATGAGTTGAAGCAGAGCTACCACGGGTACGATGCACAAAATTCACGAATTTAATTCCAGTCCGCCGACTTATAATGCCACATACGACGCCAACTAGTTGGCCCAGATGAATCAGTTTGTGTGTATGACAAACTTGAGTCCAAACGAGATATTGGTCCGAAGAGCCAAGTGGCGCATCCACTGAGATGGAATATCCATCCGTAAGTGTAGTCAGCAGAAGTCCCAGTAAGGCGCTCTTATGGTCCTCTATACCTGATATTCTCGTTGGAGAAAGTAAACCTACTCTGGCGGCGGATACCTACTGCTAGTGTACCGCAAGGCTCTGTACTATCACCTACGCTGTTTCTGCTGCGTATCAATGACATGTTGGACATCAACAACATGACACAATATGACAGTACTGGAAACGCTTATTACACTGGTTGTGCAAACATCCCCCGTTCCGTTGTGGAGGAAAAGCGTGGAGAACTTGTGTCTCAAATTGAGACCACTCTGGCCAAGGTATCTGACTGGGCAAGTAAAAACTGGTCCGATTTAAGCCTTGATAGACTCTGTGCGTTTACCGCTAAGAAAACCCCATTCAATGTGATCCCACAATTCCAGAATACTTCCCTCTTCATCTCTAAGAGCATTGGGATCTTCGATGTTGATAAAGTACAACTGCTATCTCTGGGCGGGTGCACTCGAATACCTACTCGTTTCAACGACGGGCTGTGATAATTGTCGAAGATCTCAAACTCACTTGCCTTATCGCGCCGATAAGTCTGAGGAGAGACTTTGCCTCCCTGTGTCTGTTCTACCACTTGTATAATGGGATTTGTTCTAAGGAATTGTTCGAAATGATGCCCACGGCTTTCTACCATTGCACCGCTCGCCATCGGTAGGGAATTCATGCCTGCACTTTGCTAAAATGGTCGCGTACAGGGCGGTTTCAGAAAAACTTCCTCCCGCGCACGCTTGTAGAATGAGCTACCTGCCAAGGTTTTCTCTTAGGACTATAGTATTGGGTTCTTCAAGAAAAGAGTTATTAGATTTTCGAAGGGTCGGCAGTGCTCGAGTGATACACCTGGTGTTGCTAGTTTCTATAGGCTACGGTGACCGCTTACAATCAGGCGGATTGTAAGCTTGTTTGCCACCTTAGTGGTATTAAAAAAAACATTAAAGAGATCAACGACACCGATTTGAATCATGATTATTTTTCCCAAATATAAAAACCTGAATATACAATAAACAAGGTAATTACGCGTTATCGTAACGTACTGTACCTAGCCTACTGTATTTAAAAATTAAATAGCTAAGTAGTTATTTATGTCCAGAATTATACCCAAATGGCTGAAGTTATTTCGATAAAATTTGGCATACAGACAGACCATGTCCAGTCATTCATCATGTTAATAGAGAGTTCCTAAGGGAAAAAAGGCTTTCCTTTGAGGGAAAACTCACGAGAGGCTGTAAACTTAAAGTTAAAATAAAATTAAGAATTAGTAACGCAAATGATAGCTGTAAATTTTTTAAAGTAAGTTTTGATTACAAAATCTAATTCTAGATAGTGAAATCGAATCACCAACGTCCCACTCTAAACATCAGGATTTTGTTTCATCAGATAAATGATCTAATAGTTACAAAACAATTAAATTAGCGTAGGCGCTTACTAGACTGATTTTTTAAAATTAAATTATGCATAGGTACAAGTGTATCCGCCGTGATCTACGCGCACCCATTATATCGACAACAATTCAGGGATAAGCAGATTTAGCCCATAACATACATATACTAGCACGACTCATAAAATTGTGCTTGAGTTTTTAGGTGGGATAGTGATGGTATGATGAATCGGCCGGGCAGGATATCTGCGTCTCCGTTAAAAAGAGGATGGTCGGTTGCGCAGTTTCTAGGTGATTGTGAACTGCGTTAAGATTGGCCTGAATATCCCTGATATTGCAGAAGTCCACATTGAATGTGGATGGAATGTTCACTGAAATAACTCTTTTACTTTTTTTCCTGTTCTTCTTTTTTATTAGGAAGTTTCTTAGACTAAACAAGATAATCCATTGCACGGACAGCTTAGAGGAAAAAAGGTGCAGTATTAAAACTGTCGAAGCTTGGCATCGATTATACGATTTCTGGCACGGCGGGCGGAGGTTCCCTGATCCCCTCTGTTGTAGTAGCCGAGTGTGGACCCGGCCCGGTCTCGTTCTCCGGCACGACTACTACTTCAGAGACAGTACACAGGTTGGCGGTCCTAGGGCGGAGATTAAGTAATCCCTGGGTTCGGGAACCCGCTCAACTTGCGGGCGGCCAGCGGTCAGTCGTTTTATCAGGTCTCCCCGACCGCCGTACCAGCACGCCGCGTCTTCGCCTTATAATGACAGCATCTATTACCGCCGGTAAAACTGAATCCTCTAGAGCTCTGGCAACCTTACTCATCGCCAAAAACACAGCACTACTCAATGTTAGCGTTATTGTGGCCGCGGTTTTCTGTAAGGCAGAGGTACATCCCTAGTTCGGGCTGCTCATTGGAGCGATTACTCGCTATGCCTCGCTTTTAAAAAGGGGCGGCTTTTTCGAGCGAGTACTGTCTGTACTCTCCCTCTCTTAAAATTAAAATTAATTAATTACCTTAAATTGTTTCGAGAATACGTAATTTTTGCAAAAAGTCTTCGCTTTAACAAAAATGATATTGTTAACCCACTAACGTATTCCTCACCTAGTAGGTATAAAACGTACTAAAAATATCTTATAACTAGTTCAACAATATCTATGAAACATATTTATGAAATATGCTTTTTATGGAGAGTAATTAAAAAATATCAAGTGGTGATGCGAACTTAACACGTATTTGAATTAAACACAATTTACTAGGATATTCAGATAAAAACTGTCCGTTTATATATTTACTACTGGCTGCAACTGAATTTTCGCATTATAGAATATACTTGAAAGTCACATTTCAGTGCAAGTTAGTAAGTAGCGCAGAATATTAGAATTGTAAATTGAAATTGGCTTGCAGTCTGCAAGCTCAGAAAATAAATGTTATTTTCAACTGAAAAATGTGTAATTTTAGTTGCAAATATGGTATTTAATAGTCCGTTTGTTGTGATCGATTTGTATCTTTTTTTGTTGTATATGAAGTTATAAGTAATATTTTATGCAAACGGTATTGTTAGCGGAAAGGCACAAAATATCTGAAACACAAATACATAGTTAAAACTAGTTTTAGACTTAAACGAAAACCTAATTTTATAATAACGTTTGGCTTCAATTTCCTCTCTGTTTACATTTGTGTAGGTTTTATTTCAAGATTAATTCCAAGATGAAATTGTTAACTTTGAATTTATTTCAAAAGGAAGGTTGCCTATTGGTGCATTTAACTAATTATAATAATTCTTTGTGAAAAAAAATTTCCCACTATAGATACTTCACTACAGTAAAAATATCCAAGAAACAAAAACAAATAATATCGGCATGAAATAACGAGATAGGTATAGACAAATATATATATATATATATATTATTATTATTACGTGGCTTCACTACATTTTTATAATAATGGAGCCGAACAGGTATTTATATTGTTTTTATTCTGGAAACTAGTGTTCTAAATAGAACAAGTTTTTCAGTGATGGAAAGAGTATTTTGTCATTTTTAGCCGCCCCTTTTGGATCAATCTCTAAGTAATCAATACGATTTTATTTATAGATTTTTATTATACGATCGGTATAACACAGTGACATATATCGAATTTCAATAAAACGACCCATTGGAGTCAAATAGATTACGATATAGCGTAGCAGCTTAATTTAAGCTTTTTTGCGGAATTCATTTATTTATTTTATTATTTATGGTGATGGCATCCTAATCCTACTAATATTATAAATATGAAAGTTTGTTTGGATGTTTGTTACTCTTTCACGCATCAACCACTGGACGGATCAGGATGAAACTTGGCATCCATATAGGTTAGGTCCTGGAATAGCATATAAGCTACTTTTTATCCCAAAATCCCGCGTGATTAACCATAACTGTGCTTAAACGAACTATAGCTATAGCTACAGCTTGATATAGCAAACTTCAGTAGTGTAATTAAGGAGTAAATCACAGTCACCGATAACCGAATTTAGGGCGGGCAGAGCCGCTGGCAAAGTCTAGTTGATTTGTACCGTTAAGTTAATTTAAAGAAACAATTATTTTTGTCATACCACAAATCAAAAATTAGATGTATATAAAAGAAATTTAGTAAAAAGCAAAACTGTGTTTACACAATTGTTTTTTAAACAAGAACAAAGCTTTAGTCAACTAAATTGTAAAGTATTTTTTTGTCTGTAAACGAATAACAAGACTATCTATGCGAATGACCGACTGCTATTAATATAATTTATCAAACCCTTTTCACTTCACTTAGTTTTATACAGATTTTCCGTCATTGTTTATTTTCACATAACTATGTTTTGCCTGTAGCGTTTAAATTATGCTGGTTTCAATAGAATAGACAAAAAAAAAACAATAGAGTACTAAGAAGCGTTTTAAGCAATGATCTACATACACCTACTTTAAATCATTGAAACTTTTATTCTAAAAAATTAATGATGAATTTAAAGGTCGTAAAATGAAAAAAAATTAAGAGTTTGTACCTATAATCTCATTTTTCTTTATTGGTTATTGATAATAATTGTTAACAAAATGCCGATAACTTGTCTAGCATATCTACATATTATTTGTAGTAAAATTAACTTTATCTAAGGTATATGTTTGGTTATGAAGTATACCCAAGAGTACCTACAATTCTTAAAGGTGACTTGCAAAGACAAATCCGTCTATTATTGTGTTTTGGTTTTCATATTGTGGCAACATTATTGCGTGGAGTGCGGTATTTACCACAATACCCTCTTGTCAACGTGATAGATGAGGGAAGAAATTGTTTCCATCTGTAAGCCGCAGCTCTGCGTACGTACGGTCTACATCTGCTCATTAAATTCTACGAGCAGGGAAGTCTCAGATCAGAAACTAGTATTTTGTAGAAAATACGTTTCATGTTATAAAAGTAAGTTTAAATGTAATTAATATTATAAAAGCTTCCTACCCTATGATATAAACAAAACATTTAAGTTACTTTCAGTCTATGTTCCTTAAAAATTGCGGTCAAAATGATTTTTAAAACTATCCGAAAATAAACACTTTTGAGCCGATTTTGCCAAAACGTACCCAAAATATGTTAAATAGTTTTATGAACAACAAATCTCCTTGTTGACAATACTTAATTCAATAGAACGCTTACTTTTTTATTCATATTCATTTTCCTTTACCAAATTAACCACTATAATCTTAAAAAAAAGGCACCGCCGTATCAGCCTTTTTTTGAAGCCATTCAGACCATTTTTAACTCCAATGTAACTTCGTTGTGGAAAAAACTAAAAGCCTTAATTTTCAGTGAACAAGAAGATATTACATACGCTAGTTATATTTCCAAATTATATTAAATTTGACCAGTAGTTTAAGAATTAGTAGAAGTCTCTGACTCACTGATCATCAAAATTTCTAAGGTCCTTCTAGCAGACTCACAAAATTTTGAAAACAGTTATTTTTTATTCTGAGAAGCAACAAAAAAGTCTGAATTTTTAGTCCCGTTTTTTAGATATACAATCTATATAATATCTTTATATATATATAGGTTACTTTGTAATCTGGCGAATGCAGCCTAATTATTTAACATGAAAATGAATGTTGCAATGAAATCTGTAATAATGTATGTAAATGAAAATCCTTTTCCACACCGGGTTGTTCCTAGTTCTGAAGATGGATCGTGTTTGTTCCATTCTTGATCCTCGGTATGTATCGCAATTTTAAATATTCATATGACATCAGACGTGCTATTATCGAGTACCTATGGGGTAGCGCATTGGGATCAGAAGCAACTTTATACTTATGACGAGCACGGACATTCTGACATTAATCCTGATCTATACTCGGTGGCAATGCTGAAATCTACTATTTATGGTTCCGTATGCTATCTTATGTTGGCCGCCGCTTTGTATCCGTTTACTCTCGAGGTTAAAGAAAACTACGTCCTGTTCAGTGTCTCCTGATGACCAATTAAATCAAGATATTGAAAACTTACCTAAAAAGGAGATAGACCTAAACAGGCTAAAAGAGGAAGACCTAAAACTTCAAAACTATTCCGTTTTCAACAAATCAAATAAGTAGTTTTTCGCTTTCGCCCCCGAAATCTAAAAAACACAGGAGGACTACCTATAAAAAGAAATAAGTTCCGAAAACATAACATGTACAAAAATGCACAAGTCTCGCAAATGTTCTTATGACATAAATAATGTGAAATCGAATGTGAACGAAGTCGGTTATCTAGCACCTACCTATCTATGGGAGCAGCTATCCAATTTTTGTCATAAATTGATACCTTGTTAGTTAGCGAACAACATTTTATAGTGACCATATCAATTTACATATGTACTTAAATGTTATAGCAGGTTAATTTTTGCAAAAAAACAAAGGGGTGTTACCGGCTGCTGTATCTCACATATATGTAATTCTTACATTTTTACATACAAGACCGAAATTCAGAGCCAATTTAGTTAAGAACTCCTAAAGAGCCTACGAAGGAGTTTTCTGACCTAGTAGGTCCTAGTAGCATGCACCAGGGCAAATATGTAGGCAAATTGCAGATTAATTTTTAAATTCGCCTATTCGACAAACTAGTCAACGTAAAGTAATTACAACAATAGGTGTCATTAGTCGATTCTCTTTTCAGGCTTTGTTTTTAAGGGTTCCGTACCGAAAGGGTAAAAAACGGGCCACTACTACTAAGACTCCGCTGTGCGTTCGTCCGTCCGCCTGTCACCAGGCTGTATCTCATGACCGGTGATAGTAAGACAGTTGAAATTTTAAAAAAAGATGTATTTTTGTTGCCTCTACAACAACAAATACTTAAAAATAGATATTTTAAATATTTAAGGTGCTCCCATACAACAAACTTAATTTTTTTGCTCATTCTTGCTCGAGATTGACAATAGCAACAGGTAGACGCTTGAAATATTTACAGAATATTTAGTTATATTTCACCTTAAAAATAAATAATTAAATTATAATAAAAGAAATATTTAAGGGGGCTCTCGTACAACAAACGTGATTTTTTTGCCGTTTTTATAGATAAGGGTACGGAACCCTTCGTGCGCAATTCCGATTCGCACTTGGCTGTTTTTTTAAAGGAGACGACCATGGCAGTATGCTAGAGTGTCGAGAAGCTTCTAGGGTTTTGCTTATCACTGGTCTACCTTGCTAAGGCTGAAATCAGAACAGGGTCATGTTATAAATTGTCAAGCGTGTAAAACATTATAATATGTTTTAGTATCAAAAGCTAAAGCTACAGCTTTTGAAGGTTCCGTAGTCAAAGAAGAAAAAGTTTCATCATATCTTTCCATCCATCCGTCCATCCGTCCGTATGATCTTGGGCGGCTCGTAAAAATATTATTCTTATTTAATTTTTTTTAAATAGGACATCAAAAACGCAAATAGAATATAGGTTAGATAAACCCCTTAAAGGTCTTCTTAATTTAAAATTCCACCTTATGACCAAGTAGGAAGTCCTTACATTGTCTTAACAGGTCGTTTGCATGCATTTTAAGCGTAAGTGCTATTCAGCTTCGCTGGAGCTCGTTAACAGGAAACGGAGTCAAGTATTGTCATAAGCGCGGAAATGAGCACATCCCGAGGTTTTCTATTCGCAGCTGTTTTATTATGCATTTCCGTTGTAAAACTAAGTTTTTTGAAAAAAAAAACTTGATTTAAAATTTATCTTATGTAGTTACTCACAAAGACCACGATGTAAATTTTAATAATATAATATGTGGAAATAATTTCAATAATTGCAGCCTTATTAACTTGAATCCTTTGGACTTAAATTTCCACATTACAAGCAATAAAGAAAACTGTAACTTTTCTTTATTTCTTTTGTAACTACTAAAAGCATTTCATTTACAATAAAACTTTAATGTTTGTTATTTATGTTATTTATTGTACTGTAAAATATAAAAATTTATTATAAACATTGTTATAATAAAAACATTGTGTGCTAACTGAAAAATATTCATAAGACCATGCTAAATTCCCTTACTCTTCGTACAGTATCAAGTTACATAACCAGTACCAAGTCATACATAACCGGATTATCTACGAAGAATTATTTTGTTCTTCGTATTTCTATTACCAAGTCACATTACTAGTAATGGACTAAGATTTGTTATTTGTTGTCTAGAATCAGTAATGTATGAGGACATTATTTCAATACATGCGTCAAAAATGGCCGTATTTCAGCCGCATTTTTTTATTGCATTTACTTAGAAGCTTGATTTTTATACAACTTCAGGGGTCCGTAGACCATAGTATTTTATATTAATTTCAACTTGAAACAGCGTTCCTGAGAAAAAGATGAGAGTTCCTGAGAAAGGGGACAGACAGAGTGATCCTATAAGAGTTTCTATTTTGCTTTTGAGGTACGGTACGGTAATTTAAGATAGTGATGGCTCGGGGCCGTCTCACACTTGTACGATTTTTATTATTAATTGTTTTATAGTTTGGGGCCCACATAATTTTTACTGCAAGTTTATATGTATTAATGTTTTAACGATAGAGCAAAACTATCAAAAAATGTGTTTCTTTTTACTTTTTGAACTTTTTAATATTTGCTAGATAATCCGTTACGATAACATATATTCTGTGCAAATTTTTAGGCTTCTACCGATTTTGGTTTTAAAGAGAAAACCCTTCGGGTACGGAACCCTAATAAATAGCAACACAACAAATTTTTAAAAAGTATTTATCCTTATTAGGTAACTAAAAATATGTATACACACACCACCTGTTATCGCTAAATAGATTTATTTAACCACTTAATGAAAAAAAACTTAACAAAACATTATTTTCAGGTTCTGAAGTTCAATTGAGTAGAAAGAATATCTTGGCAGAATACTTTCAGCAAAGAATAAAGTGTTTCATTCGAGTAAGATATGAAAACCACAATGAGGCTCTATTGTTCGAGCTGTTAGCATTATACTTCTGTCAACTCATTTTTTGTGCTATTTCCCTTTTCATTGTGTACATTTATAAAGTTTTAAGCTAATTAGGGTTCCGTACCCGACCCGGGACGCTTTTACTATGACTTCGCTGTCCGTCCGTCTGCCACCAGGCGTTATCTCATGAACCGTGATAGTTAGACAGTTGAAATTTTCGCAGATGATATATTTCTGTTGCCTGTTTAAGAACAGATAGTAAAAACCAGTATAAAATTAATATTTAAGGGGGCTCCAATGCAACAAACGTGATTTTTTGGTCGTTTTTGCTCGATATTGATAACGGTAACAAATATACGCTTGAAATATTCTCAGAATATTTAGTTATATATTCACTTTAAAAATAAATAATTAAATTACAACAAACGTGATTTTTTCTGGGTTTTTATAGATTATGGTACGGAGTCCGTGCGCGAGTCTGACTCACACTTGGCCGAGTTTTTTTAAATTTGAATTACTTAAATAGTTTTAAATCAGTTAGGTATCGTCCACTGCCAAACATAGGCCCCATCTTATTTCCTTCACACCGTGCAGCTCTCTACCGCCTGTGCTTTCCTGTAAGTGACAGCCACTTAAAAAGTTTTTTGCTCATCGGCTATATCGGTTTGAGCTATGTATTCTGCCCACTGCCACTTTAGCCTTGCGATTCCGTGAGCCATACCGGCGACTTTAGTTCTCCTATAAAGATACAGATCTAACATTTCATTAGATCTATAAGGGAAACTCGGCGCCCACGTAGTAAAGTATTTAACAAAGTTAAATTGACTCCGTAGGTAATATGTATAAATGAAAAGAGGCATTAAGCCTTAGATACAAAGGACATACTTTATCGAATCACTACCGCCTCAATAAGCTGAAAATTTCACAGAATAGGTTGTTTTACCTTCAAATTGTTGCGTAGGATACATGATACTCACAAAACTTTAAATTTTCAACTTGGTAAATGTAAAACTATATACCCAATTAGAATAGGTACTTCTAGTAACAATAGTTCTCCTCATAAAATTTCGAAATATACGACGACATTAATTAATTTTCATAAGTTAAATTAGTTTTTTAACTAATTAGTTTTCTAAACCCAATGAACAAAGTTTGAAGTAGGTATGAGTACCCACTATTTACACCGTTTCAGTTTAGGCTTTGTTTTCTCCAGGTATAGATTGTTTGTTGCTCCCTTGACTTGAATCTTGAATCTATTATATAGATATTCTGAATTAAGAAACCGCCATTGTTCCATATTAATGATAACTGCTAATATAAAGTTTTGTAATTATCAAAGTTTGTATATATTTTATTTTTGCTATTATTTGTCTGATAGTAAACTTTTTTTAACTTTTGTCCCAATTTATCACTCAATCCACTAGGATCCCCTGGGGGATTCATTTTGAATTATTTGTCGACATAGATCTCCTGGGGGATTCATTTGGATTTTTTGTTCACAACGATCTCTGGGGGCATTCATTTAAATTGTTTGTCCTCAACGATCTCCCGTTGGATTTATTTGGATTTTTGGTCCAATTGTAAAAAAAAAAAATTCTTATAATATTGATTAACAATTCATGTTACTCAAAGTCAAAAATCATTTATTCAAATAAGCTTCTTTAAAAACAATTTTGAATCGCAAAATTGATAATCTTTAAATGATTCTTGATTTCGAAGAATCTGGCAAGATACGCCATTTTTCTCAAATCTACATTCTGACAACAAAGAAACAAACACCTTATAAAAAATATACAACTTAAAAACTTCTGATATAATAATTGTTATTTCCAACTTGTTATCACACACTATATAATAATTATTATTTCCAACTTGTTATCACACACTATAACAAATAAAAGCTGATATATCTCATCATAGCTATATTTCTAATATCTATATATTTTATTAATTTGTTATCTCTGTAAGAATATGTATGTAAATATTTTATATGTATGTATATATGTATTAGTATATATATACATATATATTTATATATATTCTTAACTAATTATTTCTTCATGTATAGTATTATGTCATTTTATTTAATATTATCTTTTTATATAAAATTTGTTAAAGATGTATGATTGATTGTAATTATTATCTACTTTATTTGAATGCACACATTACCTTTTATTAAGTTTTTTATTTTAAATCCTTCACCTCAAGGTTATCTGGTAGAGATCACTTCTATGTAACTATTGTTTTTGTTATATTTTATGCAATAAAATATATTTTTATTATCTGGTTTTCAAGTCTTCATAAACCCACACAATTTACTACTTACACTGTAAACACAGCATATAACTACTCTGGCCAGGCAATGAATTATATAATATACATACAACATATATCTACTCCTGCCAGTCAGTGAATTACATAATACACCACATATACCTATCTACTCTTGCCAGTCAGTGAATTACATAATACACCACATATACCTATCTACTCTTGCCAGTCAGTGAATTACATAATACACAATATATATATACTCATGCCAGTCAGTCAGTAAGTCAATTATTTGAGGCAACACGGTCATTGCATCTGAGTTGTATTCGTTATATTGCTTAGAATTATTAATTATTTACAACAAGCAGTTAGTGGCAAAAGGCACACCATATCACTCGTCGAATCGAAAACTGATGGGTAAAATAGTTTTCGAGAGGCAACTATGGAAAAAGGACTGTGGGAACAGCTTCCAAACAGGTCGGCTGACCTTGGTAGAGCCACCAGCTATTGTTGAGACTTATGTAGGCGGGTTACGTTCAACAGTGGACGTCTTCTAGCTGAGACAGAGACCATATACAGCAGATAAGAAATTGCCATAAGATTAATGCATAGGTTGGTGTTTTCTATACTAATATTATAAAGGGGAAAGATTTGATTGTTTGTTTGTATGTATTGAATAGGCTCCGAAACTACGGGACCGATTTGAAAAATTCTTTTACAATTCGAAGTCGACATTATCCCTGATGAATATAGGCTACTTTTTACCGCGGTAAAATGCTTTATTCCTACGGGAAAATGGGTAATAGGACAACAGGTAGTAAGAATTGTCCCTCCGTGCTTATCTTTTTCACATAACTTCTGAACCGATTCGGTTGAAATTTTATACGGGTATTTTGATGGTTTTCTGTATGATATAGAAATACAATTGGATCCGGCAGGTGGCGCTGGTGTCGGTATGTCAACTACTAAACGGCTTGACTGATTAGGTTGAAATTTTGTATGTGTATTCCCATGGTTTCACAGACACGAATGTATTATGTCATTAAAGGGGAAAGATTTGATTGTTTTTTTTTTCTATAATTGTGTAGTTGTCGTATAGTCTGGTCAACATGTACCTTTTTGGGTGAAATTTTTGTATAGTCTCCGAAAATTACGATCAAGGTGTCATTCGATTCGGAATATTATGTAGAAAGTTTAAGAAAAACTTCCAAAAGGGGCCGATGAAAATTGCAAAAGTTATAAACAATTAAAAAAAAAAAAAAGTAGGGGTTTGGTTTTTTTTGAATATCTCAAAAACTATCAAAGATATTCAAAATTTGAAAAAAGATCTGAAAAAAGGAGGAAGTTTCCTAAAAAAAAATCTTACCTCTCGGAACTGTATCTTTAATATTTATAATTTTTACGGAGCCCTGAAAATAGCGCTAAAAGCGGGTAGTCTTGCTTCCGCTCGCGATTTGTCATTCGGACACGGTAACAATAAAAATCATTTTAACATATTAAATATGAATATTAAGGCATAAAAAAAATTTACTACTATTGGGATATATAAATGAACACTAATCCGTAGGCGAAAAATTTTTATCCCCATTTTTCCATTAGTTATGCATTAGTTAATTAACTTCTTTTTCTGAATAGAATGTTAACAGAAAAAAGCTGATTATGATTAAACTACAACCCTAAGATTTTTTTCACTTCGTGGAGTTATTCTTAAAAGGCATTAAAATAGATCCCCTTTGGAAAAATTTAAAAATGTTAATTTTCCACTTTTTTATTAACAATCGAAAACATTAAAAAATTAAAAACTGCATAAAAGTTATTAAAAAAATTTTGTTTTTAAAATATTTCAAATTTTATGATTTCTAACGGTTAAAAGTTACATGAAAATATTTTTTTTTAATTTTTTACCGCGATTGTTTAAATAATTGTTATAAACAAATGCATTGTTTATAAGATAATCAACAAATTTTTTTTCCTAATCTACTTGTCGATATAAATTATGATTTTTAAGAAAAAAATTATTCCTTAAAAAAATTTATTTATTGCTATAAAATGCATTTCTTAATTAACAATCGTTTTTTACCACTAAATATAAATATTAAGGAACCATTTTTTCTCTAAAAATCATAAATTCTATTGTTCTTAAATATTCTGGAAAAAAAAATTTTTTTTTTTTCATTTTTTATTTGTTTATTTAATAAACAATTTGTTATAAACAAATGAATTTTCTTACTTTTTTTTTTTTTTAATTCGTAATTTAGTTATAAAAACAGCTATGTATTATTTTTTATGAAAAAATTTTTTTATCTATTTTTTATATAACTTTTAATATTTAAAAAAAAAAAAAACATAAAAAAAAATTTTTCGGTTTATTTTTTATAAACAATTTTCAATAATTAACATAAACAATAGAGCTAGAGCTGAAGTTAAAAGCTTAAATTGTTCATTAATTTATAGTGAATAAAAACGACTTGAAGTATAATTGTCGTATATATAATAGTTTAAAAGTTTTACCAATTATAAAAGAAAAAGAGCGAGATAAAAAGGCAAATTTTAATACATAAAAATATTAAAAGTTATATAAAAAATAGATAAAAAAAAATTTTCATAAAAAATAATACATAGCTGTTTTTATAATTAAATTACGAATTAAAAAAAAAATAAAGTAAGAAAATCCATTTGTTTATAACAAATTGTTTATTAAATAAACAAATAAAAAATGAAAAAAAAAAATTTTTTTTTCCAGAATATTTAAGAACAATAGAATTTATGATTTTTAGAGAAAAAATGGTTCCTTAATATTTATATTTAGTGGTAAAAAACGATTGTTAATTAAGAAATGCATTTTATAGCAATAAATAAATTTTTTTAAGGAATAATTTTTTTCTTAAAAATCATAATTTATATCAACAAGTAGATTAGGAAAAAAAATTTGTTGATTATCTTATACACAATGCATTTGTTTATAACAATTATTTAAACAATCGCGGTAAAAAATTAAAAAAAAATATTTTCATGTAACTTTTAACCGTTAGAAATCATAAAATTTGAAATATTTGAAAAACAAAATTTTTTTAATAACTTTTATACAGTTTTTAATTTTTTAATGTTTTCGATTGTTAATAAAAAAGTGGAAAATTAACATTTTTAAATTTTTCCAAAGGGCATCTATTTTAATGCCTTTTAAGAATAACTCCACGAAGTGAAAAAAATCCTAGGGTTGTAGTTTAATAATAATCAGCTTTTTTCTGTTAACATTCTATTCAGAAAAAGAAGTTAATTAACTAATGCATAACTAATGGAAAAATGGGGATAAAAATTTTTCGCCTACGGATTAGTGTTCATTTATATATACCAATAGTACTAAAAATTTTTTATTCCTTAATATTCATATTTAATATGTTAAAATGATTTTTATTGTTACCGTGTCCGAATGACAAATCGCGAGCGGAAGCAAGACTACCCGCTTTTAGCGCTATTTTCAGGGCTCCGTAAAAATTATAAATATTAAAGATACAGTTCCGGGAGGTAAGATTTTTTTTTAGGAAACTTCCTCCTCTTTTCAGATCTTTTTCAAATTTTGAATATCTTTAATAGTTTTTGAGATATTCAAAAAAAACCAAACCCCTACTTTTTTTTTTTTTAATTGTTTATAACTTTTGCAATTTTCATCGGCCCCTTTTGGAACTTTTCTTAAACTTTCTACATAATATTCCGAATCGAATGACACCTTGATCGTAATTTTCGGAGACTATACAAAAATTTCACCCAAAAAGGTACATGTTGACCAGACTAGTAAGAACTAACGTCTGTCAGCCTTCCTATTTCCTTATGAGGTAATTGATTTACATCTTTGAATCGAAAGTATTACTAGGAACACAATAAAATTATTTACAACCTAACACTATAGACTATATGTCAATAAGCAAGTACTAAGGTACCTATTTACTAAAGTTTTCATTGAATTTTCGCATTACAGAAAACGTTTTAAACTCACATTTCAGCACGAGTTAGTAGCGCGAGTTATTAGAATTGTAAATTAGAATTGCCTTGCAGTCTGAGAGCTCAGAAATGTTATTCCAACAGAAAACTCTAGATTTTAAGTTGCAAATAGTACATTAAAAAGTATCGTCTGATCGATTTATCTTTGCTATTCAAAAATATCTTGGTTCTTCGCACGATCGATCACTTCGTTCTTCTGAAAGCCTTTCCGATATGCATCGTCACCGCTCTAGGTTTGTTTCCAATTATTTTACAATCCATGCTATAGGGCTTTCGAATACACTTCCCAAAGACATCCGCAGTGTTCAATCTAGACGTGTCTTCAAAGAGAAGTTAAAAGAAAAATAAAATATTTCTGTATCTGGTCTAGAGCTTCTATAGTGAAATTGTTCTGTATATAAACATATGTGTATTTATATATATATATTACTATGTGTGTTTATGTAAGGGCATGTCTATGTATATGTTTATATAAATGTCCCGAATGTATCTCTATAACCATCACAGCATTAGTATTAGATTGGGTTTAATTTTGACTGTTTGTTTTTCTTTTTTTAGTGATTTACTCATCTTCTTGTTAGTTAAGCCTAATTTTATTGCACTGCCATTAAAATTGTCTATTTAGCTTATGGTTAGCTGGTAGAGACGGCCGTTTGGCATTAAGCTCGTCACTGTTCAGTTCGGTTTGTGCAAAAAAATTAAAATTAATAATTGGAAGTAAAAAATCAAACGGCAAAAGGGGAATGTATGTAAATAACAGCAGATTGTGTGCAGTGATCCAGGTCCTGAATCTGCATCAATCGCGATTGTCCTGACGATTCTTTTTCGGGCGTTAAATTTGACTCGTGATTCGGTTAACAACACTAGTGAAGTGGAAACTAAATGCGATTAGTGTATATTGAGAAAAACCCTAAAACATTTTGGTTGATCTTAAAAAAAATTATGATGCCAACTCTTTTTAACCCTCAAAGGGTATAAAACATAGTGTAGCGTCGATTATCCGAACTTCAATCAACCGGACAACCACTTAACCGAACTATTACGCCCGCCCGTATTATAATCAAGACATGGCATTCATGAACTTCAAATATAAGGGGAAAAACTATCTGCTGTTTAATCAGCAGCTGGTTTATTTAAACATCAAACTGCGGGACATAGTAAGGAAAGAAGATTACGCTCTCGAAAAGGTTTACAATGCAGACGAAACTGGGCTCAATTGGTAAGCTTTGCCACGAAATTTTGGTTCACGTCGTGAATAAGCAGTACTTGGTCTTCAAATGAAGCTGCTAAAGTGTTAACTTAGTTAGATATTGCCTTGCGTTGGTTTGAAACACATGCTGAAAGCGACCAGTATTAAATATCTGCCCCAAAAAGTGCGTGATCCAGCCTCTTGTAAGCTGGTGGGCTTGCCTCGGTAAACGAAAATTGAGGATTTTTTAAACGTTAATTGGTTATAAATTTTATAACAAGGCAAGTGCAGAACCTTTTTTTGTTTAATTCCTATTTGTCATTAAAGAAATTTATAGATATGTAAATATATAAATATATCCGAAAAAAACGGTTTTCCGAACATCCATATCCCCCAATTAGTGCGGATAATCGACGCTCCACTGTCCATCTGGTCTTAAACTATGCGAAACTTTGTTATTATGGATACTAAATGATAGATACAAATACTTGTATCCTTGCCAGCCTTCATACGTCCTCACTGTTGGGGCACGGTCTACCCTTATAAGCGAGGGTCCTTTGGGCCATAGTCCACGCGGGCCCAGTGCGGATTGTGGACTTCACATACGTCTGTTTTTTTTGCTTAACGTATGCAGATTTCCTCACGATGTTTTATTTCACCGAAAAGCCAGTGGTGTGAATAAATACATCAGTGTACTTGAGTAATTAAGAAAAGACTCATTGGTACACGCCGACTCAGGGGTTCGCACCTTCGCTACTTGGGACGTGAAGTGAAATTTAAACGCCTCGGCCACCATCGACACTATACCGACAATACTTGTATACTTTTTTGGGAATGTATTGGCATATTTATGCATAGAAAATACCAGACACTAACAAAATATTTGTCATGTGCGAGGATGCTTTACTCCAGATCCGCACGCAGTCACTACAACCAACACAATTACATACATATTTAACAAACCTTTTTAAGAACATGCATTGTATAAACGTATATCAGTCTAAACTGAAGATAGTAGTACATTATAGTTAAAAATATTTAACCAATCCATGATTTTAAATAAAATACATGCAGTTTCCTTCTTAATAAAATAGAAATCAAATTTCTTTTCATATATTAGGTCCTTACATATAAAATTGATGTTTTATAGAACTGGCCACTTTGATCTCAAAAAGCCGGCGTTTGGTTAAGAATTCCAAATTTAAATTTATTTCAATTTCAAGCTTGTCTTTTTATGTTTTGAATGTAATAATTCATTTGTTTTCGCGTCATTCAATTTTGCTTTGACATCGTTCTGTGCTCAATAAGGAAAACATAAAATATCGCATTATTTTCGAATACGAATTCCATCGTGGCACTAGCGCTGCAGAAACAGCTTCAAGGATTAATGATGTGGATGGAGAAGCCACTGTACAAGAAAGCACAGTACGTTTTTGGTTTCAACGCTTTCGTTCTGGAAATTGTGACCTCCAGAACAAACCTCGTGGACGGCCGGGGACCCTAGTTGTCAATGAGGAATTGAAAGTGATCGTGCAATCGGACCCATCTCAAACCACGTCAGAGTTAGCTGCAGGCTTCGGTATAGGTGATAAAACCATTTTGAATCATTTGAAAAAAATTGTAAAAGTGAAAAAGCCTAAAAAATGGGTACCGCAAGAACTAAGTGAAGCAAACCAACAAACACGCCGCGACTGCTGCGTTGTCGTTACTCAACCGTCACAATAACGAAGGGATTTCGAATAGTGTCATTACTTGCGATGGAAAATGAACCTGTACGATAATCGGAAACGCTCATCACAGTGGTGAAATCCAGGAGAAACGACTAAATCCTGCCCCAAGCGAAAGTTGATTTTAAAAAAAAGATACTGGACCAGCGTTGGTGTCACCCACTACAGCTTCCTAAGATCTGGTCAGACGATTACGGCAGATTGACGACAATTGGAAACCATGATGGAAAAGCCAGCCGTTAAACAGCAAAGATTGGTCAACCGCTCTAGCCCACTGCTGCTTCAGGACAACTGGACCACTGCACAACAGACGGTGGCAAGACTAGAGAAGCTAGGATTGGAATGTCTCCGTCACCCACCATACTCCCCGGACCTTGCGCGAACCGATTACCACTTTTTTCGGAATTTGGATAATTTCTTAATTGGACAAAAATTCAATTCAGATGAGGCAGTCCAAAACACCTTCAAAGATTTTATAGATTCTCGCTCCCGCATTTTTGTCAGCAAAGGAATCAATGAACTTCCTATGAAATGGCAAAATTGCATAGATTACAACTACTTTGTAACTACTTTGATTGATTAATTTAAAAAAAAGTAAAAAAAAATGGTTTTGCTTTTTCCATATAAAATAACAATTTCATGTAGGGACCTAATAATAAGAATTGCTCAAATATCGCATCAGACTCAAGCGAATACACACATAAGTATTTGGGAATAAAATTGCTGTCCCGCCAAGACCAGGTTTAAGGGTCAAAACACAAAACTGCGATGTGTCGGAGCATCGTAAAAATACGCTAACTCGCACGAACGCATCGCAAAAACTTGCGATGTTACGTCATACTTGTTGACCATATTTTATTACAAGTGAGAGACAGTGCGTTTGCAAGACTTGGGAAATTTAATTTGAAAAATATCGGAATTCGACGTAGATTTACGTAGGACAGGCCGCATGAAATCGCATCGCAGAAATTCGCGTCAAAGTTATCTGTGTTGCGAATACGCATCGCGTCGATTCGCAGTTTTGTGTTTTGACCCTAAGATATCGATGTACGATATGGGCAACTATGCCTTGGGCTAAAGTAGTGTGGTTGGTAGTGTTCTTCAGTTATTTACACGAATGGCGTTTAAAAGTAGTAAAACATATAGACATAGTGACTATGTATATTTATCATTATATAAAATATTATAGATCTATTGCCAAAATCCAGGGAGGAAACAGGGGAATACGTTGATATTGTAAAAAGCAGCCTTATATTTCTTAATCATGTGCGATGAAATAGAATTACTTTTAAATTCTATGGCTACATCTTTTTGTATATTACAGTATTACGTGTACGTACAATACATGAGTTGAGTTGAGTTTAGCAGTAAGAGTTGTTTATCAACTAGAATTTATCGAAATCCCCAGTTGTCAGGTTGAGAGATGAGGAGAGAAATTGTTTTCGTTTGCAAGCTACAAGTTGGCATTACGTCTACTTTACTACTTACTCACTCAATAGTATGAGCTAAATATATGCAATTGGGTATGTAGATACAAAAGATTTTGTAAGTGAGACCCGTACAAAATTGTATTGCCTGGGTAAAATCGTATAGCGAACATATTGCCATTAGTAATTTGATGAGCGATGAAAGATTTGTCAGAAAACATTGTTACTGCATGTACACTTTAGAACACTTAAGAAAAATTTCTCACTTATTTGTTTTTCAGCTGTTTATATCTGTGTTTTGTGATTTTTTGGGCACTACACACAGGTCCATCTGGTTGCAGACTAAGCAAATGTTTCACTTTAAATACCAGATTACGAATACAAATACTTTTGTATCTATATATATATATAGGAATACCATTTTTTATAAACGAGACAGACTACATGAAAAATCTAGGGTAATTTTCCCCGGCGCAAAAACTATATCCGATATGTATAAGTGTATAAAATTATATATACGTAATCTTCCAAATCAGTGGCAAACATAAAAAAAGGCCTTCATAATGCTTTCAGGCACGAATTTTATTATATGATATTAGCAAGATAATACACAAAATACTACGCAAGTAATGTACCTATACTATAACTGCTAACTTTTTACCTTCATCAATCCCACAGGAAAAGTTTTTTTATGAGTAATATCCCGGGCAATATTTCTTTACACTGCAACGGAACGCTGAAGTAAGCTCCTTTATGACACAGAGTCTGGAGAGATTGAAAATAACGTATTATTTTGATGTGAAACATCTATTGGCGCGCTTTGGAAGTAACATTGAACCGTAAGCCGTGACGGCAAATAGCATGACGCTCTTTCATGCCGTCATGGCCCCTATTCGCCACCACTCTTGACTCCCTTGCGTGCGTCCGTACACTAGACACTCCGTTTCTCCTCTGTTTACTATATCTATGTCGCAGCCATTTGGTTAAATTAACCAGTTATTTGGGCGCCTAGGCAGATCGTTACGTATGGAAAAGAAATTATTATATAACTGAACAGATTAGTATATGAAACTTGGCTAGAACGCGCGCGTTTGTATATCTACGTTAATAAAAGAGAAACAAAACGAATCCTATATACATGACTTATACTGTGTGATTGCTGTTCCTTTCTTTTCCATACATGACGATATGCCTAGGCGTTCAATTAACTTGCTAATTTAACCAGATGGCTGCGACATTTATATCTAATAGATATTTTTAGTATACTCGAAAATGTTTCACAACTGTCGGACGTCCTGTGACGGCCAACTTTTTTTTTATACCTAAAAAGAATAGTAGAAACAGTACAGGGGACAAGACAACTCTAAAATTTTACTCGATCTATACGGCTTCATCTAAACTTTGTATTTAATTACCTTATTTATTCTTATTATTCGGGTGATACCCCTGGTTTTGCAAGCGTCCATAGGCTACGGTGACCGCTTACCATCAGGCGGACCGTAAGCTTGTTTGCCACCTTAAAGGTACAAAAAAAAATCTTATTATGTTACCTAAGTTATTATATATATTTGTTAAGTAGGTTGTATTTAATAACTGTCTTTACATATTGTATGTGTTTTTTTTTGGTTTATTTAATTTGATTAATGACTTCTGACGCTTGTACCGAGCGGAAAATTTTAATCCAAAAAAATATTTCATAATTATTTATTTAATTTATTATGCTTTTATTTTTACGTAAAGTTAAAACTCAATATTTAAAAATAAACTATATAATTAAACAGATTTATCTGAAGCAATTGGTAGGGTCGGTAGAGGTAGACCTCGGCAAACGTATGTAGATCAAATTGAGTACGTTCTCAGAAAAGGCCAGGTCAGGAAATGTATATATAAAAAGCATTGATACGTATAGATGAGGCAAGAGAGGTATGCCAGGATCGAAGCAAGTGGCAGTCTTTGGTCTCTGCCTACCCCTCTGGGAAACAGGCGTGATGTTATGTATGTATGTATGTAATTAAACAGTTTTCTTTTTTATTTTATTATATATATATTCTAAGAATTACATATGTACCCACTTAATGTACACAATATATAAAGAGAGATATATAGGAGAAGCTTTTCTCTATTTATTCGATATAAAGTTAATCGAAGAAGTTACGCTTAAACATATATTAACAATATACCTAAACATATATTAATAATATACCTACTTAAACAGACAAATAAATAACTTATTTTTATTTTTTTGAGGTTAGATAAAAGACGTTAACAGTTAAAAAGTTATAAACTGTCTTTTGTTGTAACTGATACTGAATTCTGATTCTTATAACCTTTATAATAATAAACTCTTTATTCAAAATATACAAAGAACGCGCCAGTTTGAGACCGGATATTGGTGAAGTTGAATAATATTAATAATGGGGGAATCGGGGACAAAGAAAATGATTTTGTGACGGAAAGTTTTATAAGAAAAATCTTCAATATAACAAATTTTATTATTTGTATTCAAGCTCCAAGAAGGGTCAATATTATGGAAAATTCAGAATATTTTATTCTTTTGTTGAAAAGTAAAAATGATACTTACAATGTCTCATGGGAATGAAAATAATATTAAAACCTAACCGTAACCTTACTAGAATTAATGTTGTAAACCATTATGAAATGCAGTTTAGTAAATATTTTGTTACAGTTTTTGGTTAACATAAATGAATAATGGAAAATAAAAATGCTATCAAAATACGTTAAGTTAATCAAGTCATGGCGAAACCTTTTTTTTGCTAGTGAATCCTTATGGACCTCCTCGCCGCGGGTGTTATAGCAAGATCCCACCGCCAGAACCTTAGCATTGTCTACCAGCCACCATGGCAATGAGCAGGAATTCTCCACCATCCCCACGTCAATTGGTCGTAAGCAAAATTAGTTTGTTGGCTAATTGCTTAACGTCGTTACGGAGCAACCATTTGAGCTTATTTTGGTCCAGATTGTTGAAGAGACGTAGAAGGACATAACATGTTGCAGCATGGCCTACCTAATCTTAGGGCGATTTGAGCCATAGTCTGTCACGCGGGCCTGGTGCGGATTGGACCCTTCACTTACGTCTTTTAGACGTATGCAGTTTTCTTTACAATGTTTTCCTTCAACAAAATGCTAAGGGTGTGAACAAACAATGTAGTTAAGAAATTAAGAAAAAAACTAACATGTACTGTAGAGGTTACAACCTCCAGGTATATAATAAGGAAGTGAAAAGACTAGCGAAAGTTATACCTCTCAAAACACACGTGAGGCAGACACCGAAACCACTCGGCAACCTTCGGCTGGAAAAGGACATAGGCTACTTTTTATTTCGGAAAAGTTCCCATAGGAACAACTTCAAACAAACAAACAAATTTTACGTGAGTGAACTATGGCTATAGCTTGCCATACGAATCCCACGCTGATAACCTAATTTAGCGCGGAAGGAACCGTAGACAAATGCTAGTACCTAATATATATTTTGGTAAATAAATAATACTGGTTGGTATTTTATCAAATGTTTTAATAGCTTGATGCATAAAAGTATTACAGTAGTGTGTTTATTTCTGACGGCATGTGTACATACACAGCATTTCAAAGCAAACCAATTCCACTTTACAATTTAAATATTTGCTGATGTAGACTTGCGGTGCAATTTGCTTCCAAGTGCTTTCTATGTGCAGCCAGAAAATATGCAGTAATTGCAAAGTAAACTAAACAGATTTTTAAATCCCAATATCCCAATTCATCTGCTTTTATCATTCTTTTATAAATCATTTTAAGCTTAGTCCTTAGTGATTTGTTTACAGATTTCTAGTAACTTATTTTGTAGAAACCCCTTATTTGGGGACATATTAAGCACATAGGGATTCAATTTGAACTTTGAATCCCTAGGGACGCAACGTTATTTCAATTTGAAAATTATTGAGGTCGATCAAGAACGTTGTATGAACAAGTAACTAGCTGTTTAATAAAGGCCGAAGCAGACCAGCTGCGTGGCGTGACTTGACGTGCTCACGCGCGTGCAAGCCCTGTCACACCGGCAAAAGCGGTACAGCACACGCAGGTAACTTCTGTGTACGTGCAACCATATTGAAGTTGAGAGCATTTGTCCGCAATAATAACTTATAATTTAAATTTTTGTACTCTTCATGTTTGGTGTTGTAGAGACACTCATATTTGCAAACTGTTTTTATGAGTTTATTGAAAAAACACTTGTAAACTGTATTACTGATCCCATGTGATACAATCAACTATTGTTACTCAATCAGGCCTTTACGGCATAGAAATGGTGGAAGAGACCGAGAAACATATGGGCTTACTTTTACTTACTTATTATTCCGGAAAAATAAGAAATTCCCGCGGACTTAACTATAACCGAATCTTTACTACTACTGCTACCACTACTATAGCTTGCTATAACAAACTAATTTAGTATTATCAAAGAGTTCTCGTAGGAACCCCGCACCGATAACCCAATTTAGGGTGGCGGAGTCGCTGGCAAAAGCTTGTAAATATATATATATTTTTGAAGTGAAAACTTCTTTAGCGGCGTTGTGCACTTTTTTTGGTATGGGTAAAATATAATAAACTCGCGTCAGGTCACGTGTCCTGATCGTGAAAATTCGTAAGACGGATGGAAAGTAGACAGCTGGCGCGGCGTAGGAGAGGGAGTATCCCCCTCTCTTTCTACGGCGCGGCGAAAATGTATGCCTGCGCCTGCTGTTTCGTTTAGGCGGCGCAGGGCGCTTGCGCGAATGGTCGTGTGTGTTTATGTTACAGCGTGCTACGCGCATCCATGGATGGTGACAGCTGATGGCTCGACCGTCTGTGTAGTGGCCATACTGCTGTGTATTCGTAAAATTCGTGTATATAAAGTGTTTAAAATATGGAAATTGAACAAAGTGCATCTTTGTCTTTGTAAAATACGGAAACCGTAATGCCACGCCTATTATAATTTTTATTTTTAGTATTCGCGATTATGAGTAGAATAGGGAGGTTGGATATGGAATTTTAATTCTATGACAGATTGCGATGTCAAATATACTACGTCAAAAAAGTAAATAAACAAACATTATTATTTCTTGACAATTTCAAAGACATGTCTTGTGACATATTTGAGTGTTAAGCGCGAATCGTGTGTAAAGGTTTTCACTTCTGCCGGCACTCCCGGAGTGTAACTCGTTTTTTTTTTTTTAAAACGGTATTATAAAGAATTTATTTTGGAAATTAATAGAAGATGAGATGAGATTACTACAATATATTTTTGCTTCTTTAAGAGGTTTTCTGTTTAGCTTGCTTATATTATTAACATATGGTTTATAAGGTTAATTTTCTTTTTTGAAACTAATAAAGACAAATGCTTCATTTTGCACTACTACACAATGTTCAACTTTCACTAGTACACAATGTTCAACTTTCACTAGTACTCAATGTTCAACTTTCAAGCTGAAATGCCTTTTAAAATAATTTTTTTTTAACAACTGTACTAAAATGTTTGAACTGTCCGCTTTACTTAAATATCTGTTTCATTTAGACTTCAATAAATATAAAAATATTTATCAGTTCTGTCACTGGCGACATCAACTTACTTTATTCCCCATAGATAAGTTCATATTCTTTTATAATTAAGAAACATAATTATTACACTGATCTTACGCTATCGTAAGATCTTGTGGTCCGCTCCTGCCGCTTGTGGTAGAGATACCGTCCATCCCCATCACTGTAGATAAATTTAGGCAAGCTAATAAAGGATACGTATACGCAAGACTCCGGTTCAGACGATATTATTAATTAAAGGATAAATCTGATCGTTGTATTAGTAAACATTTTATCGCGACAATATCTAACTTTGTTTTATACTACTGGCTACTCTTGTTGGCCGTAGATGGCCTTTACAACTACACGCGGACTAACTTTTGTGGTAAAACGGAAATTTCGTCAATGTTGATAACATTGAGGAATTCCAGCAGAACACTCTGATCTATTAGAGTATCGGCGAACGCTAGCGAAGTGCTAGATGCCGCTTTTGCCACTTTTGCTATTTTCGGTGCGGGTTGTGACAACGGGACCAAAGACTGCGCCGAGGGGATTGGGGTCAGTCACTCCAGTCAGAGGTACTAGAGAGGTACAGCAGGGTGCGACAGTGTCATGGCAGAAGTAGTGGGACGAGAGATAGGCAAAGAGGGGCATTGCCTGTCTGAGTTCAAGTTTATAGACACTATGGATTGTAGACCTCGTAATAAAGTAGGAGGAGGTACAAAATTCTAAAAAATAAAAAAATACGCCAAGTTGCTTTATAACATAGAGAAGTTTTTGTGAAATGTCAGACTTTAGGTACAGAGAGAATCGCAATCTTTTCTTTAGGAAATTCTTAGTATCGTAATTTTTAAATCGTCGCTTCTTGGAAACTATTGTAGGCGCATATCTACAAAAAATAGATTTTAAATAGTGCTCATTATTGAATATTCTTACTCTTTTGATATAAATCAGTCATGAAATTCAAATATCGGAAATAGAGAGAGGTCAAAAATGGGTCAAATAGAGTCGTATAATTATTTATTCTGTTTTTTTTGCGAGAACTTGCCCTGACGCACTTCATGCGCTTCGATTCGCTGAGTTCGAAACTTAGATTAAACTGAACCAGCTCTCAAGTTGCTACATGATCTTCACATTATTGGAAATACTTTAAATTCACATTTCAGTGCAAATTGGCTGAAGAATATTTCAGATTCTTTCCCACAACTAGATTGCAGGAAGCAAGCTTATTTTTTACCCGACGCCGGAAAGAAGGAGGATAATGTTTTTCGGTCGTATGTATGTATGTATGTCAATTTTTGTGCCACGCCCTACAACCTGAACGGCTTGACAGATTTTGACATGCAAGGAGTCATTTGATTTGATACTAGGTATATTCAGATTTATATAAAATCAAAATGGCGGATTTCATGTAGGTAAAAAAAAATTTTTGACAGGACACTTGAGTTGAGTATTAAAAATAAAGGGCTTTAAAAGGTGAGTATGAAAATATATTACACTTACATAAATAAATCAAGCTCAAGTAAAAAAAAATGGAAAAAAAATAACACTGAAAAGCTGTAAATAAAAATAAAGAATCAAATAAATAAAAAAACCCGACTTGCAGTTGAAATATTTGGTATGTTTTAGGGACACTTGTTTACTCCTTTTAATTCTTGCAGTCGGTTTTATGTTTATTTTTTTTTTATTTTTTTTTTGTAGTTTCTCATAAAATATATTTTGTTTCGGTAATAAAAAAAAAGTTAAAAATATATAGGAGAATAGCTAGAATACCCTACCTACCACTTTTACTTTTTTGATTTGTTACTAAAACAAAATATTGTTTTTAGTTTTACTAAATCAGCCATTTTTGTTTGACAATACTATGGGATAATGTTGTCGATAGACGACACGGAATTGTTCGTATTTAGGCGAGTGGTCACAAGCTGTTTTAATACGACAATATACTGTAATATCCTAAAGTGGTCTATCTTATTGGTTCTAGAATAAAGAAGTGACACATACCACAAATCTCAAAAAAATACACAGATCAGGAAATGTCGTTATTTAAAAATGGAATCGAAGGAAAGAAAATAATTCATAGTAGCCGTAAATTTACAAATATTTTTTTTACTTTGATTTTGCTTCAGTACTAACTTCTATTAACACGATGAATTTTCTAAATATGTCATAAATTTATTTCCATTTCCGTTACTTAAGAAACGTGGTTAAAATAATTCTTTAAGATGACTTACGGAGGCAAATCTGTCTATTTCCATGTTTTATCCTTCATATTGTGGCAACATTATTGCGTGTAGTGCGGTATTTACCACAATACCCTGATGTCAGCGTGATAGATGAGTGAAGAAATTGTTTGCGTCTGTAAGCCGCAGTAAGCGTACAATCTACAGACCTCATTTAATTCTAAGAGCTATGTTATTTTAAATTGAAACTTCTATTTAAATCTCTAAGGCGCAACCCAGCATTATTAACTTTGACGTTAACGAGCCGTCAACGATGGAAGATTGTATGATAATTTGCATAGGCAATCAAATATTTTATTATTTATCTCTTGCCTACTATGCAATTTACAAAAAAAACTAAATGTATAAGCAAAGTTATTTATTATAACACAGTTTATTTTTAAAAAGTATATAACAGGCCACTATTCACAACTACGTTATATACTTAATGTAATGTACATAATAATATAAGGTAGACTTTCCAAAAGAAATTTACAACTGGGTATATCGTAAGAAACCACTCTCTAAATCTGGTGAACACCACACATTAACTTCTTTTTTAGAATTGTTTATTAAATTTGTTATGCGCCATACTCGAAGTTATAAGATGAGAGATGACCTATGACACTTGGACTATACTAAGACGTAGTTAACACCTGATTTGTCAAAATATGATAAGCAGTTTATGAGTTACGTAGTAACAGATCAACATGCTAATAACATACATAATGTACTTCTAAAATCATATGCCTCCCACTCACGACTACAAGTCGGCTAAAAAAATAGTTGTATTTTCAGGAAAACTGACGGAAGCAAATGATGAAATATAATGGGTTCCTTGCTTACACGTTGTTGTATTATAGAATTGATTCTTGAAATGCGCCGTAAACGACTATTTTAAAATTTATTAAAAGAACAACCAAAAAAAGGGTCGCTCCCACTAGTACACCCAATTAGTTCAACCGTTGAACTAAAGGGAGTTTTTTGTTGCAGTAGTTCAATACAAGACTTAACTAAAGCAGAAGATATATATTTTAGTGTTGCTAGTGTAGCAAAGTAAGGAGAAAATTACTAAGAAGAGGCTATTACGAAGCCTTATTTTAGTTAGAACTCAGGTTCGTAATTTCTGTACCGCCCGTGTTACACACAGAATTTTTCATCACATTTGCGAATAAATTAAAAAAAAAAAGGTGAGAAAATATATAAACTCACCCAACATAAAGAGACGTATAGAAAACAACGCGGCCTAGCGGTAGGTATCTAGAGAAATTATAAATTAAAATGTTTTGGTTGGAGCTAAAAATTATTAGTAATTGCTCGCTTGAACCACAGATCGTGCTTTCATACATAATTGATAGAATAGGCAAAGTACGTAGAGCACGCGCGGTGCGCACAGGACAGGTTTTATGTCATTATCGCCCATGGGTTCTATGAACGCCCGCTTTGCTTTTAAGAAAGTAAAAGCCCGTGGGATTAATTAATGTCTAAGACCCTCTTTGTCTATACGAAATCAAATTGTTTACAAGTTAGTGTGATGAAAAATGTATTAATAATTTAATATGTATTGTTGCAGTTAAAGGAACAAATAGGGGTTTGAAAAGAAAGTATCTATTGTTTGATATTATATGCACACAAGTCAAGGATGAAAGAGCTGGTTTATTTTTCTTAAATACCCACAAAATATGAATCGCGTCATTTAAAAAAGTATTGTGGGAAATACATTTTTTTTATTTGATATGTACTGTATATCTCATAGTCAATAGTTAATATTTTATCTTTTGACCAGGTGAGGTAGTCCTTACATGATCTCAAGAGCTCGTTTAGGTGCATTTTAAGAGTTAGTACTATTTTACGTCGTCGTGGTCCTCGGTATCGGGAAACGGAGTCAAGTATCGCTCTTCGCATGGAACACATCCCAAATATTTTATATTCGTATCTAATGAGTACATTACAGGTACATTTGCGTAAACAAAATAAAAAAGAATTAACGTTCTTTACACTTTATGTAAGTTACTCTTATGGTACCACTTTAAAAATTATAATGCAGCTTATAAAACACACAAACTTGCTAGTAAAGTGGTTCTTATTGCACTGCTTTAAAGTTTATAATGCAGCTTATAATAAATAAATAAATAAATATTTTTGGACATTACACACAGCGCCGTCAAGCCCCAAAGTAAGCAAAGCTTGTGTTATGGGTACCAGACAACGGATATAAATACATATATATTACTTTTTTTTTTTTTTGTAAATACATACACATCATACATAAGTACACCCAGACTCAAGACAAACACAAATGTTTAACACATAAATGTTTGTCCAGTGCGGGAATCGAACCCACACCCTCTGCACGGCAGTCCATCACACTACCAACTAGGCTGCGAGAGTTATAAAATACATGAGCTTTGTTTCTACCTCACGTAATCACACTAGGGCGTATTGTTACATATTTTTCAAACACAGTAACATAAACAACCTAGTTGAATGGTGTGGATATTATGGCCTTCAACTTAATCCTCTCAAGTCGCAGACCATAATTATAGGTCACCATAAATATCGAAGTATATTGGACTGATTTACCCCCAATCGAACTCGATGGTATCATTATCCCTATTAGTGACACAATAAAAAGTCTTGGTATTTATATTAACCGCATGTTTTTTTTTTTTTTTTTTTTATACCACTAAGGTGGCAAACAAGCTTACGGCCCGCCTGATGGTAAGCGGTCACCGTAGCCTATGGCCTATGGACGCTTGCAACACCAGGGGTATCACTTGCGCGTTGCCGACCCTTCAGAAATACTAATAACTTCTTTCTTGAAGAACTCCATACTGTAGTCCTTGCAGAAAACCTTGGCAGGGAGCTCATTCCACAACTTAAGCGTTCGCGGGAGGAAGTTTCTCTGAAACCGCACTGTACGCGACCATTTAGGTTCTAAAGTGTGAGAATGAATTCCCTGCCGATGGCGAGCGGTGCGATGGTAGAAAGTAGCCGTGGGCATCATTTCGAACAATTCCTCAGAACACAACCCATTGTACAAGCGGTAGAACGTTATCTTGGACTCCACAAGTTAAGGAAATTAGCCGAAAAATCTTTGCTTCGGCCGGAACCCTAAGAAGATTACAGAATCTTTTACCTGTGTCAACTAAAATTGTGCTTGCTCAGTCTTTACTTCTACCTTTACTTGATTATGCTGACATTTGCTGTACTAATCTGACTGAGGAACAACTTAATAAACTGGAGCGTCTAAAAAATCTTTGCATTCGCTTCATTTTTCGACTTCGAAAATATGACCATGTCTCAGAATTGCGTTCACAACTCAAGTGGCTCCCAATCCGACTTCGCCGGAATGTACATATTCTTTCACTCCTCTATAACGTGCTATTCATTCCATCAACACCATGTTATCTAAAAGAGTGGTTTAATTTTATCAGCTCGCCTTGTATAATCTTCGCTCGTCTACTAGTCTTCTTCTTAAAACACCTGGACACAGTACTAATTTTTACAATCATTCTTTTACTGTAAAAGCCATTAGTCTTTGGAACTCTCTGCTGATAAATATAAGGCAAATCCAGTCGCTGCCTGTTTTCAAGAATTCGTTAAAATCTAATTACTTACGTACTACTTCCTAATTTTCTAAAAGTTTAAGTATGTATATGTATTTTATCTATATAGTAATATTAGTTTTGTTATACTCTTTATTCTTCCTTATAAATTTACTTATTATGTTTTATGTATCACCTACCTCTTCCTGTTAATATTACTCTACCCAAAGGTTGCCTGGTAGAGATCGCTTTTAAGCCAAAACGCCGCCTTATTGTGCTATTTCTTGTATTGTAATTTTTTTTGTGTATTTTTTACTCTGCAATAAAGAATATTGTATTGTATTGTATTGTATTGTATTGTATAAAGGTTGTTAGAAACTTAATGAAAAAATCCTATGTCTATGGTTAGAACATTCGCTGGCCAGTGCGTTAACTTCTATGATAGTGTTTACTTCCACAAGCGTGCGCCCAAAAAAGAAACTCGTGTGTCAGTTTCCACATAACATTTTTTGTAAACAACGTGTTTGTTTCATTTATTTTTTACCTCGCAAGTATGTATAAAAAGGTCGTATGACAATCGTAAGCTACTGTAAATACACACTGGGCTACATTATCTGCCTTGTGTGTAATTAGCGCTTTAGCTTACCTGTTTTGTTTTATTATTTCATAAAATTAAAGGTTAGCCTTGCCGAAAGCAAACGTTGATTTTCGTATTTTTGGAATGCTATAAAATATGATATGACTATTACCGACAATTTTGAATAAAATATATATTACTCCTTAATATATTCTCCTTGTTTCTCTACAACCAGAATTCACACACTTTTCATTTTTAATTAAAATAACAAAATGTAGGTAGCATATTTCCATAGAAACATCTTTTAAACCTTAAGTGATGATAATATATCGAACTAAAACTAAGACATATGTGAAAGTGAAGTGCACTCTGCAATTACGTAGAACGTTTTATTTCAAAAAAATATTTTTGTATTTTTTGGAAAAAATACAAAAATAGTATTATTTTACAATTCTGTGGTGGCGGCAGCCGGCAGATCGGTTGCGGCCTCGACGCTGAGAGCACGAATGGCTTTTTTCCTAAAATTTGTAGCTGTGCCGACTAAAGTTTTCGACTGCGTAAAAAACATTTTTTTATGCCTATTATTATTTTTTTGTACTTTTTTTTTATATCATTCAGCGAAAGGACGCATTTTTATTTGTGGAAATACGCATTATTTTATTTAAGTAGAAAATTTATTATTTACATAAAATTATAGACATTTTTTTAATTTATTTATTTAGATTTTTGACCCACATATTGCGATAGAACGTATTGTTACAATGTTGTTATTTTTGTGAAAAGACGTATAAGTTTGAATTGTAAATAAGCACCTACCTGTTATAAAATTAGTGTACCTAATATCAATTATTACAAACACCAAAAAGGCGCAAATATGCCAAAGGTAAATAAATTAAAGCGATGTAAACTACAAGAAGTTGGTAGAATGAAGTAAGTACCTACTTATTGTTTTTTAATAACATAGATACATAGTAATTTTGTAATTTTTACTTACAATTATGTAATAGTAACTAAATAAACTATGGTAAGAAACCAAAAACTAGTGTTTAAGTACTGTATTGTACTCAAGTGTACGAACTAATACAATAAGAAGTGTACCTGCGAATTTATTTGCTGTCGTGGACTTTAACGTCCAGTCAGATTGACCATTAGCAGTCCGTTTTAATATTTTTTGCTCACATTTTTGTACTTTTTAATATCTGAAATTTATATTGTAGATATAATTCCACAGTAATAAAGATTTGAATTAAATGCATGTTTCTATGATCTTATCTTTTACATAAATTTAATTTGATTTTTATACGTACATATCCTAATCATAAATAGCACATATATTTGTGAAAGTCTATATGTATTTCTTCTTATCCTGTCTAGGCTAATTCGACTACCACTTGACATTTTTTTGTAGCTATGTTCTCCTCTCATCAAGTTTTATTATAATCGGCTTAAAGGATCAGCCTAATTGACAAAGAGACACTTTCGCATTTATGATATTAATATGGACACGAAGTGTCAAAAATGTAAAAAGTCATAGAAATAAGCACATTGCTGTGAAATGTCGCGAAAAAGTGCCGCTTCTTTGTTTTATTCCTCATTCTTAAATCAAATTATAAGGTACTTTGTTCCAAAAATCAAATATATCCTAAGTCTTTAACCTATAAATATCCCAAGGATAAAATATTTACTTAAGTATAATATGAAATTACCAGCTGTGATAAACTGATGCCCAGTCTAAAGATTCTTTGGCTTTGTCACTGAACATTCCGCTCGATGGCTGAGTTTTCGTACAGAACTAAAGGTAAGAGGGGATAAGTGGGGAAAGTAGAAACACAAATGCTCAAGGCTATTGAAATAGGGAGCGCTCTTAAGTAGTGCAAACTTTGGTAGGGATAAGCAATTTAATATGAAAAGCTGCTGTCGCTTTTGAATGTTAAAATTCTAAACAGAAGATGTGTAACAATACGCACTAGTGTGATTATGTGAAGTGGAAAGAAAGCTCATGTGTTTTAAAAGCTGAAAGGGTAAACACAAATGCTCAAGGCTATTGAAATGGGGAGCGCTCTTTAGTATTGCAAACTTTAGTAGGGATGAGCAATTTAATATCAAAAGCTGCTTTCTCTTTTGAAGCATAATTCTTACCCTTTGGTATTAGAATTGCCTTGTTACAAGGAATAATAAAAAAGGATCGTAAGTACGTGACTTTAGCAATATGGATTACTACTACTAAAAATACTAAACAAGAAATCATGTTTACTTTTTGATTATTTTTTTTCTATAGCGACTGTGTATTTTGCGCCTTCCGAAATCTTTCAATCTGCTTTTACGTGCGACTGGTGCGATACATTCCAACTTTAACAATAAAAACTTGCATCAATTATTATTTTAGTACCTATTGGAATCCCGCCGCGATTTCGTCCGCTTAACGGAACCCTAAGATTTTAGGAACAAAACATATTCTTTATTCATTTAAATGTGGCTTTCGACAGTGAAACAATTTTAAAATCGGCCCTTTAGTTCCATGGCTATCACCACGGTTTATACAAACAAACTCACATTTTGTCTTTATATCATTAGTATATGTATTAAGTTTTAAGGGTTCCATACCTCCGTATGAAATAACGGGGGAACCCTTATTATGACCACTCGTAAGTCTGTTTGTCCGTCTGACTCAGTCAATTTTACAAATTTTAGGTACTGAAATATCAAAGAGCTTTTGTGGGTCTTTATGTCTAGAAAACGTCTCGGAAACAAGCAATTAACATTTTAAATGCCATCATAAAAAGATTTTTTAGTTTTTAAGACAATTATAACTAATTTCCGCTCGCTATGAATTCTGTTATCAGCGTAATATTTTTGCAGCAATTCCTTAGTAATCTGGTGTTCGTCCATGTGGAGTTCGGTTATGTAGGCATGTCTGCGAAATCTTAGATTTTCCGGGATAAAATGTAGCTTATTTCCTGCTCCGTCTTTTTAACTATCTCTATGCTTTTCAGCTTAATTGGATGCTCCGTAGCGACGTTAACCAATAACAAAATAACAAACAAACAAATTAACAAAATTACCCGACTGCTGAATCGAGGGACTTGGACTCGAATCCCGCACAAGACAAACATTTAATGTTAGCGTTTGTCTTGAGACTGGGTGTTTCTATGTATAATATGTATGTATTAACAAGAAATAAGTATGTATATGAATTTTTATCCGTTGTATAGTATACATAGCATAAGCTTTGGTTATTTTGGGACCATACGGGCGCTTGGTGTAATGTCAAAACATATTTATTACCTATTATTATTCGGGATTTGTTTTGGTAAGTACAATTAGATAACATGTACTCAATTTTCACACCGACATGTGAAATACGGAGAGATCAAACATCAAAAGATAACACTGTCGATAGCAGCGCGTACCGAATTTAGGTCAAATTTCTGATGATTAATTAATCCTGTCTATATCAGATAACGTCTTTGAGTAACAGTGTCATAAACACATATCTCTTCATTTAATACTCAGCCTCCATCAAAAATAAGCTAAGAAGACGTAAGCTTTTATTTCATTTATTAATTTTTAGTTACCAGTTATAAGAAACCTATCCCTAACGACACCTCACACAGAGTATTCCATAAACCTATCCCTAACGACACCTCACACAGAGTTTTCCATAAACCTATCCCTAACGACACCTCACACAGAGTATTACATAAACCTATGCCTAACGACACCTCACACAGAGTATTCCATAAACCTATCCCTAACGACACCTCACACAGAGTATTCCATAAACCTATCCCTACCGACACCTCACACAGAGTATTCCATAAACCTATCCCTACCGACATCTCACACAGAGTATTCCATAAACCTATCCCTAACGACACCTCACACAGAGTATTCCATAAAAAAAAATCATCCATCAGTTCAATTTCCTACGAAGAGCTATTCATAAGATTTTTATCTTGAGATAAGGCGGGTCGTATGAGGTCTCTATGAGCTGAGACTCTTTCAGATTTTTACCCCAAAAGCCCGGTGGAGCAGCAATGGCTGCATCAGCCATACTGTATTAGTAATTCAGATAAAAAAGCATGTCTGAAGGAAAGATATTGTTCTTTATAACTTAGATAATCACTGTTGTCGTATAGAGATTAAATATATATTCAATGCTCTGTTACAATTTAGCTTCTTATATACTAATTATTACTACAACAACTTAACTATATGTATTGGTACGTGCGGGATAAGGGATGCCGGCTAACCGTGTTCTTTGATGTTAATTGCGATGTAGCGATAAGCTATGGACATGACATAAACTCCTTTTAAGGTAACTATATTGTGAGCAATGTGTACACTATTTGGACTTGCATTAAAATGAGTCCCGTCTCCTTATAGTTAAATATTAAGTTTGTTTTAATTTCTGTTTAGTTCTTAATGTTTGTACATTTTTTATACAATTATTTATTTTTATTTACAGCTTTTAGAGTCATTTTTTCCATTTTTTTTACTTGCGCTTGACTATAGTACTATATTTTCGTACTCGTCTTTTAAAGCCCTTTATTTATTTACCCTTGTTCTAGAAAAACAAATTTTTAGACTGCACATTTAAGAGCATAAAATCCGCCATTTTCATTTTATAAGAATTTTATGCACCCAGTGTTACTATTACAATAGAGAAGAATCTAACGACACGTCTCAAGCTAAAATCCACCAAGCTGTTTAAGCTAAGGATCGTGCCAAAGAAATATACATACTTACATACATGCATACACTCGAAAAACATAACCCTCCTTCTAGCGCAGTCGGGTTAAAACGGTAGAATTATAGGGCTGTAAAATACGCATAAAAGTACAGACAGGCGGATGGTGTAATGGCTGATTTGGCTACCGTCGATACCCCACTGACTTCGCCTAGTTTTCGAGGTTTTTTGAATTCTAATAAAATATGATATGATATGATATAAGATATGATATGATAATAATAATGAATTCTAAAAATTCCAGAATATTAAAGCAAATACCCATTCTATTTATTTAAATGGACCAATCGGAAACGTTCTTTTTGACCAATGACAGTTGGACATTATATTCTAATTATATCAACATATTAAGTACATCTAAAATTGTAGGCGAAGTAACGACACAATTCCGTGACTTCGCCTGCCACTTATATTTTTATATAATTTGATGTTTTTTTTTAATGCACACTTCACAGCTTAAATAACTACCTTAATTACACATTAAATAATCTAAACAGATACATAAAAAAACATCTAATTTTCCCCTGACATTAGGTATTTAAGAAGAAAACTGTCAGGGTTGTCATTCATGATAATATTTCAAATAAATGTATGCTATCAGTTCAGTACGAAAAAAATACTACTGTCTGTACAAACTTACTTACTGTAAAAGTAGGTAACTACAAAAAGAAAAATCTCTTTTTTAAAATAATCGATATTAATTTAGAAAGTAGTTCTTTTTTTTCGTTGTGTTGGGCAGTAAAACAAATTGCAATGCATCTGCTAAACAGCTTGCTGGCTGGTAAGTTAGATTTCTTTCGGGGCTTCCGTTTACATTAGCCTATATTTGCACTACCTGTCCAGACCACTACATCAATCTGTATTAATAAAATAATAAGTAGTACCCTACATAACTGTCTAAATTGTAAAATAAAATGCATAAAAAGAAAACCCGAGGATTGGGAGAAACACACAAGCATATCAAAAACATTTATTCAGATAAAAAATATTTTTTAAATATACTACGTAATTATTATATAATTATTATTACTGTTAAAAATAAAAATTCCTCTTCGCTCAACCTTGGGCTGTGGTAATATTTTTTCTATTGTCGATGAATCAACTGCATAGATATCATCTACAATAGGCCAGAAAATCGATTTTTTCCCTTATTACGTAAAAACTTTACTCGGATTTTAAGAGAATCTTTCAAAATTTCAATCACTTGTCCAATATAATATTTTGTGTACTTTTCAAAGTTAAATTTTACCAAGACAAAATTACCAACTGATGGATTTCTAGTTTGCTCATGCTGTTGGTCGTCATTGTGACTTATGGAGTCGTCACAGCAACTTTCAGCGTCGTCACTTTCAGACTGTATATTAAAAAACGGAATCCGAAGTGTCTCGAATCGAGTAAGCGGAGTCTGATTCATTTTCTGAGCTTTCGTGAATGTCACTGTCTTTAAATAGGTTTGACTTTCTTGAGGTAAATTTGTTTGTGTTAGGTTTTACACTTTTTTTTAAAGCAGCAAAATGAGGAGTGGACTCGTCTGGAGATAAATGAATTACAGGCATGGAATGCGCAAACAATTTATTGGGTGTATTTACTTTTACTAAAATGTTTGAAGTAATATTAATTCTATCAGCAGATTCAGCTTTTCGTGGTGTTTTCGCTTGAGGCTGTGCTGGAATGTGAACAGTAATTTTATCAGAATTTAAAGAGAAAGTACAACCGCTATTATTTTGTTCAGGTGTTGATGATCTTGATATGGATCTGTTATGCTTAATATATTTTTCGTTAGCTGTTGACGATAGGTTAGCTTTATTGTTTTTATCTTTATTTTTTTGTGGAAGTACTGGTTTCTTTCCACTGAGGCGAATATCGAAACTAACTGTGTAAGCAAAGTCCTCTTTAGAAACCGACACACGAGGTTGTACTTTTATTTTCTTATTCCTTCCTTGTTTAGTAGAAATAGTGTTCAAATATTCTACTAACACATTTTCTACTGAATAATCAGTTGCTTCTTTGTAATCTGGTAAAGTTCTTAATACCTTCTCCGGACTGTATGGGTAAATTCCAATACAAGAAAAAGCACTGACAATATTTTCAACTTTGGTTTTGCCTAATAATTCCTTGAGTAAAGTTGGGAAATGTGCCTTATTTTAAGACTGCTCCTTAGGATTTTTTAATTTGTACGCCTACAAAATCTTTCGCCATACTCGTTTCATCGGCCCGAATATGCAGACGTCAAGTGGTTGTGTCAAATGAGTTGAATTCGGAGGAAGGAAGACAAATATAATATTGTTTTCCTCGCAAAGTTCTACAACAAAGAGATTAATATGGGAAGCTAAGTTATCTCCGATCACGAGCTTAGGACCTATATTTTTTCTAGCCCAGGGCAAAATAATTTTTACAAACCAATCCTCAAATAGTAACCCATCAAACCAACCAGAATTGCTATGGTTATATCGGGCATGGTCAGGTTCGTTCATCACCCACTGGGTCCAAAGTTGTTTCGACCGATAAACAATATAAGGAGGTAAAGTGCTACCGTTGGCAGTTACGAAAAACATAACTGATATTGTGCTTTACTATGGTTTATTACCCGTTCCGGAAAATTTACACTACGCCGAAACACACATTTAGATACTCCTAGATTATCAGAGAAGTTTGTTTCGTCGTAATTACAAATATTTTGAATCGGTACTCCTATCAAAGATGTTTTCAAATTTTCAAAATACATTCCTATTTCATTACAACTTTTCTGAGCCCTTAATTTTTTAATATTTTGCGTTTAACGAACCGTTAATTCATCGCTATGACGTTTTATAAAACTATGGGCCCATTTTTTTCCTGGAACCTTACCATTAAAAATATTGCGGTTGTTTGCCTCTAAATATTTATAAATGACTACTCGGTCCATCAACGTCAAAGGACATCCAAAATCCCCGGCAGCAATGAGAACTTTGACAATTTTGTGTTCTTCTTCTGGAGTCATTCTAGTAGGGCCGCCAACATTTTGTGTATGTTTTTGATTTAATTTATCCAAAAGAGTTCTTCGAGGTATTCCGTATTATTTTTCAGCATTATATGAGGAAAGCTCCTTGTTTTTTAAACTTTCTAGTGCAAGATTTAACATGAAAGGGTCGTGTTTTGTAGTGTAATTTCTTTTTTTTTTACAATGGGCGTTTTATTATTTGTCTTTGCCATCTGTGTTCTAAAAGAAATAAATAGTGAATATTAGATTATACAATAAATTATTTTGATGGAAATGGGTAGTAGGTACTGCACCGAAAGAACGCTATAGGTACAAAGTAGAAATATTTTTGGCAACCCTAGAGCTTTAAATCGTTAGGCGAAGTTTAGAACTCCTTGTCACGAAAATGGTATCCTGACATTGCCTTTTCAAATATTTCGGACATTGAGATAAATACTGAGACTATACTTAAATACGTCATAACAGACTATATGTACAATGTAATGTAAATGTCACAAAGTTCTTACCATCTATCAGTTCACTGTTATGAAATACTTTTGTAGCACTTGTAAAAATAACGCGTCCACTCTTGATATCAATATTGCTCACACTGACAAAATGGCGGTCCGGTTGAAAGCCAAAATGTGTGCTGTGTTGCCAGATGAAACATTTTTTTGGATGCATTCATAAAATACTGTCCTTTTAGCACTGAACGCTATTTATAGGACTTTTTCGTTTTAAGGCGATGTCAGGTACTCTAGGTGAAGTCAGGGGGATCGACGGTACGGTATAATTTATTCATAATAATTAATTTTCTAATCATTTTGTAAAGTTGGTGAATTATATTTGCTGTTTAAATGAATTTGCGGTGATAAGTAACTTTAATCCTAATAAGATGTATATTGTCTTAGTATTAAAATTTTATTTTATTTTCAAATTCACGCGATGTCAGGTACTCTAGGTGAAGTCAGGGGGATTGACGGTACGGTATAATTAATTTATAATAATTAATTTTCTAATCATTTTTGTAAAGTTGGTGAATCATATTTGCTGTTTAAATGCATTTGCGGTGATAAGTAACTTTAATCCTAATAAGATGTATATTTTCTTAGTATTAAAATTTTATTTTATTTTTAATTTCACTGTTAAAAAATTAATTTCGTTATGCATATATGATGGTGATGAGGTAATCAAATATATTTTCCTTGTTGATACTGCATCTACTAAATTTACTATTTATAAAACAGAAAATACGTCTTTTACAAAAAAATTAAATTTCACAAAAGTATAAAGCTAATTCTTATAAAATTGCATTGATAGATATTACTTAAAAAGTTTAATGTTTAACCATATATCTAAGTAATAATTGACCGCGCGCTGTCACGCTAGAGGATGTTCAATAAAACGAAAATTCCAAAGTCTAGATCTGTTTTAACGTGGTCGATAGAAAACACCATAGCGTGGGAAAACACCTAGTAAAGTTACAAAATGCAAATACAATTTAGAATTTCATCCATTTTTGTGTTATTACTCTAGAGTTGTAATGAAGGATACCATAATTTCCTGTTTTATTTCACCTGATTTCAAGTGCGTTTTAGAATATGAATAATATTAACATTCCTATTCAGGTAATTTTGAAAAATGTTGATATGTGCACCTGCAGATATCTGTTTTAATAAAATCTTCCAAGATTTCAAAAAATGTAATAAGTTTCATAGCAACTAGTTAATTCTACTAGGTTATTCGTTATTACTCACCCGGTACCTGTTTTAAAATACATGGATAAAATAATAGTTACTGATTGCTTAGTTATTACATATCTGCTCATTTTTTGCTCTGGTTGGCTAGGCTAAGGCCGATTCAGACCATCGGTGTTAAGGTCACTACGGGGTAAAGAGCATTGAGCTCTAGTCTAAGCAGGTCTCTTTCACTCAGCTGTATTATGTAAATTTTTCGACCTCTTGGTCTTCTTTAAGAAGTAAATAGATCACTGGGCTGCGGCACATATACGTTGCTAGTGTCGCATAAGTTTCCAGCATTTAAATAGGGCGGACGGCTGTAGTATTGATATTTGGCCGCTGTCAAAAAAGTTTGCCAACGCCAGCTCGGTACATCCAGACAACAAACGCTCTACACCCGTATCTTTTTGTTAACAACAGGGTTCTTGGTACGTGGCGGTCGCGAGTGCTCTGTGGCATATATAAGTAGGTAAGGCATTTGAGCAAAATCTTGCTAAGCACAGAGTAATTGAGTTTTTGTTTTAGTTAAAATTCTGTAATTGTTATATTACTTATTTCGTGTCTAAAGGCACCTGGTCATCCACAAACGATGCAAAGAACACTTTTTGAAATAAGCGGAGATACTTACTTTATCTTTAAATCTTACTTTATCACTTATTAGAATTTACTAAAATATAATCACCTTAATACGGTTATAAGTTTTTAATCTAAAAAAGTAACGATTTTCGTATTCTATATTACTTTCCGATTGATTGATTATGATGTTCATTACGCATATTTATTTGAATACCAAAAATCCAAAAAATAATGTTCCGACAATGAAATTAAAAACGCAGAAGGTTACAAAAGTGGCACCTAGCCAAACAGGTATGAACGAGTCCAAAGCAAACAACTTCAAAGAGTAATCTTTTCAAAATCTTAAAAAAGTAGAAACAGTTTTCTAGTTTTTCATTAATTAAGGTTTAGAAAAGCTATAACTATAGTAACTAATGTATTTAAAGTACTTCCAGTAACACTATTTCGCCAACACAGACAATGGCCTGGAAAACACAATAGGCGAAGTTCGAAGTACAATACCATTCGCAACGTCTCAGTGGGCTTTGTTCTCTTTATGGATTGTTTCCCTCTTGAGACAAACGTTTTAAAACTAAAATACTGTTTCCAGATGTTCCGGATTATCAGACCGTCACTGTTGCTCGTTGATTACGAGACTTTTTATTCGTTGTTTTCTTTTTATACTTACTTTTCTGTAAGTTCTTTCAGTAATTTTTTTTTTCTTCGTGTTTAGGGTTCCGTCCCCGAAGTGTCCAAAGTGTTGTGTTGACCCAAAGCCATACAAATTATCAAAAAATATTTTTGAATGTTTTTAAGCCCATCCACCTAAACCCCCTTTTTAAAAATAAAATAAAAAAACTAGTCAATTGCGAGTCGGTATTTGCACTCCGTGTATCTTCTAACATATTTATTATTTATATTTATTTATATAATTGAACTGAGAACAATTTGTTGAACACTTGGTTACCTCTTTTTTTACATACAAAAATTAGTGTGACTTACATAATTGTTAAAATTAATAACATACTGAAGTAAAAAATATTTTAAATTTTCATGTCGAAAATAAATAAATAAAGCTGCTATACAATGGTATTATCCTATAAAAATATGAGCTGCTGTAGAGGGAAATTTACAAGGTGTAATAATAAATATAGCAATGTCGACAGAGTACTTATGATTATAATAATAAAAATTTAATGTCACATAATAATAATTATCTGATTATTTATAAGCTGAAATACACGGGTATTGTCAAATTAAAATAAACTTGTCATATTTTAAATAAAATTAAAGTTAAATTATTTCCATACTATCTTATCGTTAAAATAATCAGAAATTTTATAGTTAGTTTTTTGAATTGACTCTCATTGAGATTTAATACTTTCCAGGTATTTTATCATAGAAACGTACACAGTCCCCAACAAACGACTTATGGACTTTGGTCAAACATGACATTGGGCCAAAGCCTGTTGATTTCTACGCCTGGTGTTACGTAAGTGCTTATCCCCTATCTTTTGTAAAAGAACCAATATTCTTCCTGGCTGACATAATATTCTTATATATGTACAGACTTAGCAGTGTTAATATGTTAGTGTTTTTAAACACGTGCCTAAGTGACTTACGAGTTTCAACATATATAAATATAACAGCTATTTTTGTCAGATAAATTTTATCTCAATATCTGCAGCTCTTACACACAACAAAACGCCGTAGGACATTATGCTGTGAAAATTAGTGAAAAAAACAAGTTTCGCAGTCTCAATGTTAGTCAGTTGTCTTATCCTGCGCACAGCATATGCCACCAAGCTTAAACGTTTAGCAAGTGTCGATATATGTGGGATCCACTGCAGCTTTCTGTAAATCCTTATTCCTAAAAAGACTGTGTGATTAATTATATTTTTTTTTTATTTTGTACTATTATAGCTGGCGCACTGTATGGCGACTTATTTATATTTAGATCCATTTAATACCAGGTTATTTATACTTAACCAATTATTTACTTTAATTAACGTTTCATTTACTTCCCTAATGCCACTAGAGTTTCTGTTTACGTTAAATATTAGTGAAGTGTCATCAGCAAATAGCACTAATTTGGAGTGTCTGTCTACATAGAATGGTAGGTCATTGATGTAAATGAGGACCCAGTATGGAACCCTGCTGTACCCCCACTTTGACATTAGATGTCACGGAATGTTTGCCATTTATAACTACTGTCTGTTGGCTGTTTTATATGTAAAATTTGAATATATCAAGTGCTTTATTTCTGACTCCATAGTGTTCTAACTTGCACAACAAGGTTAAATGACTCACACAATTAAAAGCCTTACAAAGATCGCAGAAAACGCCAATAGCATCCTGCGACCCTTCCCAAGCTTCATAAATATGTCTGAACAAGGTTCGTTACTTAATTTAGCAAGAGTAGTTACTTAACTTACTAAGTTATTACGAGTCCATATCTTTTCAAATGTTAGAATCAACAATTTCCTTTTTTTTTACTGATTCACTTATTCTCACTTATTCTAAAGTACTTGTAGCAGAGAAAGAAAATTCTAGATTTCTGATATAAAAACTTGTAATTTAGAATAAAGAAAGCAAAAATTAAAATAGATTCACTAAATATTAGTTATTATTAAGGATATGTTATTGACAAAAGCAAAATTTTCCATGTAATGTTTCAATGATAAGAAAATTACACACAAAGTCCGACAATTCATATTAAATCCACCTTGTATCTTTGTGTTGGCCCCATGGCCCATGTACTGACAACGTCCTTGCTAAATAAAAAAAGCCCGAGTCCTCAAACCTTCATAAACCCACATCATCTATCACTCACTTCATTCGACTCGAATGAAAAACCTCCCAAGGGTAGAGGGACCGCTTTAATTAACTTTTGTGGGTATCGTGACCGGTTTATACTCAGCCGGCCTTAATACCCGGATCTTAGCCGCGGCATTGTGTGTACCCAGTATCTCTGAGGTTATTGTCGTCGTCGGCTGAAACAGAGATTTTGTGTTAACTCACTCGGCTAGTAATCCTGATACTATAAATAATCCTATATACTAATAATAAAGATTGATGTGTCAATTTTTCGTCAACATATTACATATAACCAACGTATTCCCACCTACATTTATTTTTAATAAATATTTAAAGTTTTGACTGAAAAGAAGATGGATAATAATTTTATTTCATTTATATATACGAGTTACAAATATAATTAAAGAATCAGGCAAGCAACAGTCTAGGTCGCCTTCTGAGGATTCCGTACCGTATTTCTATTTTTTTTTAGGAACAAGGTCTATTATTTTGGGTTACTTCAGTTGTTTTCAGCTTACTTACTTTGGAGTCAATGAGAGTAACGGTAATTTCTATACATTGTTGGAATAAGTCAAAAAAATGTCACAAAAAAATTAAAAAAAGTCATGAAATGCGCTAACAAGCCTATTTGTTAATTTTCCGTCTTGCCGTAGTAACCTATTCACATTTTGACCCCAAAATCCGTATTTAATTTTCTAATACTAACTAAATAATATTTTTTACATAATTTATAGGTTCGGGCACGTAAGGTCTACAACTGTACCAAGTTTAAGGTTGATTATATTTTGTAATTTGTGAGAAAACAGATGTGACAAACAGACATCTGGTTTGGGTTTTTTTATTGTATTGGTACTAAACCCCATAAATTTAAAAAAATCAAGTTTAATTAAACAACTACAAAAGGTATGTTGTATTCGTAAATATTTTTATCATATAATTGATCACAAGAACTTGTTTTTAGCCAACTTTCATGATTTTAAGTCAACGGGTGCTTACCCTTTAGGTGTTAATTTTATTAATGAGTGGTGAGAATATGCAGCATAAATGCCTGTATTTTTTGAGTGCATTGACTTTTTTTAGAACCTCAATTAAGGGCTTGCTTTAGTAGTATCTAAGTTAAAGGGGAGGTCCCTTTTAGCCTTCCTGAGAGAAAGGTTCTTAATAAACAGACAGACGGACAACAAAGTTACACTAAAGTGAGATTAACAACTGAAGTAAATTACAGAAGCCTTATAAAATGGAGTATATCTTTAATATACTATATCATTAAGATACAAATAAAATTAGGTTATCAAAAGTTTGATTGCCAGTTCTGTTTTGATGTGGAATTACGTAAAGCTACAACTTAGGTTAGCCCTATATTTAACAGGGGTAACGATCCCTGAAATTAAATCATGTCGCGTGGTTACAGCAAAGTTGGCAAGCTTCAAAGTTGTAGAGGTGGTTTGTTTAAGCCTCTCATCTTGGGTATAATTTTCTCTCGTTTACGCACGAAAATAAACACAAAATTGTGCCTTCCGCTGCTAGCCCAGTCTACATATACGGGTAGATAAAATTTGATTAAGGGTTGAATATATGGTCGGATTTACTTTACCCGGTATTCCGGGTATGTTTTTAACCATAACGTATTTCTACCCAGTAAATGCAACTGACTGAAAATGATTTTGTGTAAGCTTAGAAAAGTTTTTCTCAATCATTTGACAATAATGTAGGTAGCTTACATAACTCGACGCCTTCAGATCAATGTATCTAAGTGGGTGGCCGGTAGTAGCTAGATGCTGAGGGTGGAGGATCGATTCTTATATCCAGCAGTGGGCCAAAATAGGCTGATATGAAAATGACCTCTTGCGGTAAACTTCTTAGAGCATTTTTAAGATACTTTTAAAACTATTAGCATAATTCCAAATGAAAACTCATAGATCAAATATGTATGAATGTATGTATGTATGTATACAGGATTACTGGCAATAAGTTGCGATCCTTTTAAAGGATGTCAGAGGATGTCATTAGCTATTCAATGACTGCTTGGCATATGAGCAAAAAAAAACTCCATTTTTGATAAATTTGTAATTTTATATTAATAAAAAGAAATTCTTTATACACCACTTTGAATATTATTAAAAAACTTATGTATGAGATATGTTTTTGTTTTGTATTTATAGATGCTCTGATATATCATGAAAACAAAAACAATATTTAGTCATTTACAAATACGGTGTCATCATAAGCTGTATGAATTTCTACATTTTTTAAACTTGTTTTTGACAAAATTTACAATATTGGTAAAAAATATCTATGCAACTTAATCTACGTAAAATTTTGAAATACCTAATCAGTAAAAAAAATAAGATAAAACCATTAAAATCTAGAAATCAATAAAAAATTGAACTAAAAACATACCAAATATTTAACTACTAACAGACGGAACTTATTTTAAGGTAACTAAACTATAGTTTGAGCAATCTGTAGGTAATACTTTTTGAACTTGCATTTAAATGAGTCTGCTTATATAGTCAAAAATTAGGTATGTTTTGGTACACTTTTTTATTGCTTACTCTTAATGTTTTTGCAGTCGGGCTTATTCATTTATTCAAATATTATTTACAGCTTTTTAGTATAAGTTTTATTTACTTGTTTTTTGCCTCGCACTTGACTATTTAGACCCTGTTATACTATATGATATGATAAATACCTTTCATTGGAGACGTCATTCATTGAAGTCGGTCCAGGTGTTAAGGCTACAGAAGATCACAACTTACAATGGAACGGACATACTCACACACATACATACATACATACGCAAACACAAACATACGCACGAAAAACATTATCTATATACCCTCCAACTGGGTCATTTGGGTAAAAATATCATGTGCTTTAAAATTAAGAATGATTAAATTAAGGAAACAATATAATACCAACCAAAAAAATATAAAAATGTTCGTATTTTTTTTCGTTAACAGATGAAAAGAGCTAATAGCAATAGTTGAAAGCGAGGATATTATAAGTTGGTTGAACTACAGCCATTGCTGTTTACTGCATTATAAAGAAAACACTTCGCCAATTAGTGACTTTTATATTCACAATAAAAATGGTACAACATTTTTAAATATAATGCCTTTGAACAAGCAATTCTTAATAATAATAATAATTTGAATTTTATAAAATTTAATATGCGAGGGGTTTCGGGGGCGATAAATCGATCATTTTTAGAAAACGTCGTTTTATCCGTGTTTTTAGGCATTATATGATAAACTTAAAAATATGACTCTTCTTGACATCTAATGGCAAGTACTAATACTATTATTTTTACCGACACAGCAACACTCAAGCTACTTGAAAATAGATGGCGTTGTTAAAAAAAACGAGCAAAGCTCGGTCTTCCAGGTACTTTGTTTTTAATCTAAGTACTTTTATGGTATCGTATACTATCTTATAGGTTTTTCAGTCTGAATCTGTAATTTCTTTACAGCTAAATCACTTAACCGATTTCAATGATTGGAATTAGAGAGAATGGGGAGTGGGGACTAAAACGTCTATTTTTTCGGTATAAAGAATTTATTGCGCAAATGAACTTTAAGAGTAATATTTTAAAACACAGAAAAAATAAGGCTCGTTTAGGGTTTGGGTATTACGATTATTGGTTGGTTTAAGTTAGTTATTTAACGTTAGCAGTTAATTAGATGAACGTTACTAGTAGGCATGTAGATAGTACTTTTGTTTGTTTATTTAGTTTTATGTTGGTTACTTTAAAATCTTGCAACTATTTAAATTTTTACAAGAGAAAGTAACTGCTTTATTTGTAATTGCTCTTTAAAACTCTTGGAACTCTTAAAAACTTTTTTATTACCATGAAAAAAACTTAAAAGTGCACAAACGTTGCTGACTTTAAAATTGTGGTGCAAATGCGTACATATCTACGACTTTGCTGTACGTCGGCTTCACCCAAATTCAGTGAGTCGCTGTTGTCGTCAACTAGTGTCGCAACCCTAGCGGCACGGGCGCGACTGCCACGTGATGTCATCTTGCAGAGTGGTTCAGTGTATTTCAGATGTTGTATAATTTGGGTTAGCGTGTATCGAAGAAACAAATATATTTATATGTGTTTTGTATGAGAGTGTGAATTATGTAGGCCAGTACTATTAATTGACTATATATATATATATATATATATATATATATATATATATATATATATATATATATATATATATATATATATATATATATATATATTGATATATATAGTAACTATTAACTTAACTATTATGTGCCCTAGTTTTCATTTATATCATCTTTAATATACTAACATGGCTGATTTTTTTGCTGCGGCATGTTGTTATATCTGTATGTTATATATTCTTAAACACCCTTGCTCATAAAGCAGCCTTAACAGCATCTTAATAGCATCCATTACGCACTTGTGCGGTAATGACAATTAAGTAACATAGTTTTTTTTTAATTTTTAGCAAGAAGGAAGCCTATGTATCATGTTTTGATTTTTGGAAAAATCCGTGTTAGTTAAAAACATATCAAAACTATAAGATTCCATTAAATATCAACTTATTACAACATCTTAAAGTTAATGTGAGTATTTACTGTCCTTCATGTGTGATGGAAACAGTCGTATAACACTCGTGAGCTTTGCTCACTTGTATCATAATGTCAAAAAAATAGACATTCAGAAAAATTAGACGTTTAGACAATTAAAAAAAAATATAGATAGAATTAAGAGCAGTTTAACGAAAACCTTGATGTTAGTAATACTCGAATTAAAAGGTAGTACGAAGTCGGTAGATGGTAGATGTGTAGTTTACTCTAGGTGCATTTCAAAGCAAACCAATTCCACTTTACAATTTAAATATTTGCTGGTGTAAACTTGCGGTCCAATTTAGTTCTAAAAGCTTTCTCTCTACAGTATGAAAAACATGTGGAAATTGCAAATAAACAGGTTTTTAAAAACTAAGCTTTAAATTAGTCTTGCAAGAATATATTACTACACAAGTAATGAGAATTAATAAATAACCAAGGTATGTTATATCTCCAATACTTTTTGCTTAGTATAGTACATGTCTTTCAAAATCTTGTGTAGTGTAACCTACTGTTGTGTTTGTAGTTGTTTTTCAACCACTACTTCCACTGCAAAGTACAAAATTAGCAATAAATGTATATTGCAACTTCATACCCATCGCCTATCAACAATAGTACACTGTGTATTAAGGGCAGTAAGGAGTAAATTACGAACGAGAGGCTATGTAGAAACCTAAAGCTGAAGGCTTTTATGACTCGTGTTTGTAATTTCTGTAGTTCTCGTGTTACACACAATAGTTTTCATGGCGTTTGCAAGTAAATAAATAACAATATTAGGCGGAAAAACTTACAGCCCTAAAAAAATACTTTACAATTTTTAAAAAAACAATAACAGTTCTTCAAGTTACCTTTGTGTGTAAATTTTCCTTGCTCAATTTTCTCCCGTAAGTACCTTCGATTTTTTACTCACATACGCACCTTACTTCCATTTTAAACATGCTGTTCATTTTATATAAGAACTGGTCAATATTGATGGCTTTTTTGGACTTCAGAGTGCTCTTCAACATAGAGTAAATTCCCATAGGGAAAACGGTTTGTATTTTTCGGCAATTTCTCCAAAGTAAGGTAATAGGACATTATCTGTAAATTAACCCGAGTAGCGCGTGAATTATATAGAACGCCGCTTTAATTTATAAGTATAGGTAGGTACGGTTGCCCGCCGTTTTCCGATACCTCGCCTCCCGCGAGCGCCCCCGGCGAAATCAGTGGCAGCTCCGGCGCAGTGACGTGTACACGCATGTACGTGATTTCACCGCGGCTCTACCCGCTTGCTAGACTCTTTTATAAAAAATACCTAAACTGTTTTCTCACGATATGTGTATACGTATTAGTGTTTTCTTGCAATAGATTGTTTTGTGCTTTACGAACTTGTTTCACTGTCCCGTAATCCCCAAAGCTAGGATAAAGTGGCGCCCAACGTGGGGCCCTGTACAGAACAGTGTTAAAACGAACCTAGTTCACAGTGAACCCAGTGACTGTGAAAGTAACATGCCACGGAAAACGCGAGCCAATCGAGCAGCGACAGACTGCAAGCCGGAGAACCTCGGGAGCAGCAGCTCCGACGATGATAACTGCGACTCTATGGCGGAGACGCGCGCCCAGGAGGGCGTCATTCCTGCTTACGCACTATTCGCGCGCAGCTGAGGAGATGCGCGTCCAGGGGGGCACCGCTTTCGGCTACAAACCTTTCGCGCCCGATACAGCTGCGGAGATGCGCGCCCAGGGGGGCGCCGCTACCGGCTACGAACGTTTCGCACCCGACACAGCCGAGGAGATGCGCGCCCAGGGGGGCGCCGCTACAGGCTACGCACGTTTCGCACCCGATGCAGCCGAGGTGACGCGCGCCCAGGGGAGCGCCGCTACCGTCGACGCACGTTTCGCGCCCGACGCGACTAAGGCGAGTGCCCAGGAGGGCGCCGCGTTTAACGGGGCACACACTGTTGGACCCGTTGGCCTTAATGCTGAGCGACTTTTAACGACAATGATGGAGTCGTTTGCACGAACACAGGCTGAGACCAACCGCACCTTAATGGAAACCTTACGCTCCCTTCACGGCAATCAATGGAACCCAGTTGCGACGACTAAATTTTTCAAGGTGCACTGTCAGGCGCCCCCGGCGAAATTAGTGTTTTCTTGCAATAGATTGTTTTATGCTTTACAAACTTGTTTCACTGTCCCGTAATACCCAAAGCTAGCCTAAACCCATTTTTTTCTTGTTTCTCAAAATAATACAACTTCAGTCTACAAGTCAAAAGTCTTTAGATGGTATCAGGTTTTAATTTGTTTCTTGAGTCGTAATTACAGTATCTGGCGGTGTCGTATTTATATGTTTTGGAGGTTGAAAATAAAAAAAACTTACCAAAATACAAATGGTGGTAAAAGAAGTGTAGCCATCTTGCGGCATCTAGAGAATTTATGAATTGAAAAGTTTGGGCTAAAGTTAAACGTAAAGTGGACAGCTTGACTATGTGTTCTCATACATTTCTAGGGTTCCGTACCACAAAAAAAAACGAAACCCTTATATGATCACTTATGGGACGGTTTTCCGTCTACCTGTCTGTTTTTCGTCTGGAGTTATGAAGTTAAATTTAATACAAAATACTTACATTTACGGTCCCATACAACTGTAAAAATACTAGGTTCCAAATCAACGCAATAAAAAAATACGGCCATCTGCATATTTTGTCAGTCGCAAATAATCAAAACCTACAGCTATACAGGGTACCTGCCGTTGACCTGGACTTATGATGTTTCCCTTGTTTGGTTCATGGGTTCCTAGAGGTTCAGGAACAACATAGCTCACTGAATTTCGAAGATATTGATAGTCAAATTCAAGTCATTTTTACAAATAATTTTGTATTTTATTTGTCTTTTTATTTAAATATTGAATCAATTAATCGAATTTAAAGAACTTATATATAGTTATAAATACAATAAAAATAACCTAACTATAAATAAAAAATATCCTCTAAAAAATCATGCGGCATAGTGGTGCCCAGAATGCTGGCAGCGTTACCTCTTTGGATCGCCAAACTGATCCTTTGGCAGAGAAAACTGCCAGCCCTCCGGTCACCCGATGCCTCGACCATTTGCGCGGAAAAGTCACTGACGAGTTTTTTTGCGTCCGGTCCCCACGGCCCAAAAGTCTCAACTCCAAACGGCACAAAAATGAAACTTGCCTCAAGATTGGCATATTTACGCCGCTTGCGGGCTTCAGCATACGCCGCTGCGGCGCCAGCGTTCTTTGAGGTCGTTGGTAAATTAGACGCCGCCAGCGTGTCAACGCAGGTGGCATCCCACAACAAAGACTTACCAAGCTTCCATGGCCCCAAAGTAGAACCGTCAGGCCTCTTGCCATCGGTGCGGAAAATTCCACTTGGCTCTAAAATGGCCGGGAGCCGAGACGAGGTTAGGGCCCGACGGATAATATCATTTAAGGCCGAGTGTCGCGAAAAGCGGCCGGCGCTTTTTCCACAGGATAGGCCGTGATAGCCAAACTGCTCGACCCTTTTGCCGCAAATACAGGTGTGTGGCTGCACTAATCGAAGCCCCAGGCGTAGGCACACAGCTAATGATAAAGTCTGTCTGTCGAGCAGAGTGCCTATCGTCGCGGAAGGCAGTGCCCTTAACCAGTGGCCTGATTCTCGTTCAGATACGGCTAGCAAACGGGCACGCTGACGTGGTTCTATAGCGGTTGAGATAAGGGAGGAACTAACTTTTCTGCATAAAGGTTCGTCCCAAAGTCTCTGCAAATTTCTAATCAAAGAATCCAGAGGCAATAGCAAATTTGGATGGTTCCAAAAAGGGCAGCAACGTAAAACATAAGTGAATTTAGGTACAAATAAACAAAAACGAATAATTGAAAGAGCCATATGGGGGTTAATTTGATCAAGTTAATCATCTGCTGTGCTAAAATTTTGTATTTTTTCATCTAAATAGGTTGGGAGTGCTTCCTCTAGGATTGGAGCACCTAGGAGCATAAGATGTGACTTTGACAAAATTTTAATATTTGGGGCCAAGCTATTAAATTTGCTCAACAAATCAGATTTTAAATTAACACTTAAAGAATCCGAAATATAAAGTTCACACTTATTAAAATTTAGATCCAAACCTATGGCGTTGAATTCATAAATGAGCGTGCGGAGGTCTTCAAAAACAGTAGTAGCATCGCCGCCTAGGGTTCCGTCATCTAAATACCATAAATTAAAAGCGGAATTGAGCTTCGAAATTGTTGAATGTATCGCTAAACTGAAAATGGCTGGTCCAAGTGGATCGCCTTGTTGACATCCAACTGAAGAAAACAGGATTTTTTCTTTATAGAACAATTGGGAAGGTTCCGAATAACACTGCCAAAGATAGGGGAAAATTATGGTCATTTTTTCTCTTATGTGTTTAAGTAGTGTGCCCCTATCAATTAAGTTAAATGCGTTCCTCACATCAACTTTTAAAAACACTTCGCCCCCCTTATTTAAAATGAAAGAGCGCGCTGCATGTACGGCGGCTTCACATCCGCCTCGAATGCTAAAGCCCAGTTGCGTGGGGCAAAATTAAGATGATATCTGTGGAAGGATGATTTTTGCGGCAATTTTAGAGGCAATTCGCCTTAAGGTGCACCCTACTGCTATTGTTCTAATGCTACCATCTTTTTTTAGAAGGGCACATAAATTTGCCCCATAAAGAATCTTCGTAATTGCCTCGGGAACCACACCTGACAACATAAGGTTTATACGTGCGGTTAGGCTGTTAAGTAGATCGTTGCCTACATCCCCTACAGAGCCACTTAACAGGTCCTTGTAGTTCTGTGGCGAGAGACCGTCGAGGCCACCGGCTGAAGCGGGCTTGAATGAAAAGATAGCAGCACGGGCGTCATCAGGGCTCACGTGAGGAGTGAGGTCACCTGGTTGTGGTGAGTCAGGGAGGCGACAAGTGACACCAGCCTGTGGATGCTTAGAAAGCAGAGCATCTAAAGTCTCTGTTGTATCCGGTGCGATGACATCGCTCAAGAACAAAAGCTGCGCAGCGCCTCTTATATCGCCATCACTCACTTTGTCCTCAACAAGGTGGGAGATGTTATTGCGAGGACGATGATTTCCATGTCTGTAAGCGACAATAGAAGTTAATAAAGGAGATAGTTGCAGTGGAGCTGAACAGTTATTTTTTATCTTCTGTGTAAGGTTGGCTCCCGTGTTGTCCTCAGGTGTTGCGTGGAGGGTTTTGTACGCGAAAGTTAACAAGAGTTCCCAGTTCTCTGTTGTGCTGTGGTTGATTATCTTTTGGATGACTTTATGAAGGGCCTGTGCTACACTTTTCCGAGCACCTCGAGGAATCCGTTTTAAGAGAGGCAATGTTGAACGCAACCCTCCCAATGATTTACAAAGGTTGTCGGTGTTGAGTGGAGTTTGTGGCTCCGATGAAGCGAGGTCCAATGCGGAACCAGTAATGGGCTGGGCAAGTGGCGGTGCAGGGCGAGGCTTATGTTTTTTGCCAAAATGAATGTTGAGCCCTTTACGGCCTTTGCAGAGCTGAGAACATAAGTCACATAGAATAATTTCGTTCACAGAAGTAGTCGGAGCGCTGGCAAGCAACGACGATGGGGTAGACAACGAAATGGACATGGATCGTTAGTTTTGAGATAATAAAAATACTTAACGATACAAAAGCATAAAGAAGAAAATTAAAAATTAAATTATTGGAAACAGTATGACAAAAACACTTTAGAGATTGTAGAGGATTACACAAATTCACAACACTTCTTTGCAGATCTTGAATCCGAAAATTAGTTAAGATTTCTGGCATCTGAACGAAAGTCAGTTTTATAAAAGGTCATCAAGTATAGAGTTTCTCGAGTAGGTTAGTGGATGGATAAGTTGGTAATCAATAATAAATGTAGAATAATCTTTTCGGTGAATAAATATTATAAGCTTCTTGGTTCTCAGCAACAACATCAACCACTTGGCAACAATGGTAGGTTGTCTTGACAACCACCCAAACACTTGTCAAATTCCAACTCTGTTATTTTACAATAATCATTTTTTTATGTCATATTAAAAAGTAATGATGAATTTGAAGCTAATATGCCGAAAATATGCTTTTATCCGAAAATCTTTTATATAACTGATAAGTGAATAGACGTTTTGTACGCAAGTGTGCCCTTTTCTGTGCATTGACAGATCAATGTTTATTTATCAAGTAAATTCACAGTAAATTATTTGTAGTACACGGAGAATGTTAAAAACTTATCACTGTTACACAACGTCAGTATAATTTGTTGTAAAAAGTAGTAAATTGTTATTAAAGTAAGGTATTTCCTATTAAAATTATTTTATTTTGAAAATAACGTGTTTGTTTGTTGACAGTGACAATTTTATTTAAATTTACAATATTTAAATAAAGATTTGTAAATTATAATTATAATCAGAGGTAAGGTATAGATCTTACCAATAGTAAAGCTACGTCTGACCAAAAAACAAATTCCATTCTGAAAAAAATACTAATTATAAATTTAAAATAATAATTATGAGTAGATTTTAAAGCGGTATAACCCTAATAAGGTTTTATCAGTTACAGACTTACTAAGTTGATATTTTGCTATTTTTTTATTTATGAAGATAAATAAATTTACAAAAATTGGCTTAACTTATACGAATAAACTAAAACTAAAGTTCAAAACTTGTCTTTATGACATATACACTTACTTAATATAGGTACCTAATTAAAAAAACAGCATTATTATGTTATTACTAACTCTAATCAGGCATGAAATTTTAACTCTGTTCGGTTTTCTTTTCTAACAAGACCCTCTTACCTTAATGTAAAATTCCATCTTATCGAGTAGGCGGTCCTTACATTGTCTTAACAGCTCATTTACATGTGTTTTACGCTTAAGCACCATTCAACGTCGCTAGAGATTGTTACAAGAGAACGGAGTAGAGTATTGTCATAATAATGAAAACGAGCACATTCCATTTTAATTTTTAACTGTACTTTGCTTTAATTTGCGGTTTGTTCAGCAGCAAAACAAAAAATATTTTTCTGTAATGTGTAAGTATGTAGAATGGGATACATTGATCAATTAAAACATTGAACTGGTCGTATTTTTAAGGTTCCCTAAAAATAAGACTTCGCTGTCCGTCCGCCCGCCTGTCAGTAGGCTGTATCTCATGAACCGTGATAGTTAGACAGTTGAAATTTTTGCAGAAGATGTATTTCTGTTGCCGCTATAACAACAAATAGAAAAAAATAAATAGTAAGGGAGGCTCCCATACAACAAACGTGATTTTTTTGCTCGTTTTTACTCGATATTGATACTCGATATTGCAACAGGCAGACGCTTAAAATATTCATAGAATATTAAGTTATATATTCACTTTAATTGTTTGTTGTATGGGAGCTTCCCTTACTATTTATTATTTTCTATTTGTATCTGATAACTATTATGACGGCAGTTTAGTTTAAATCGAATTTTAGACGGTTATTTAGATCTTTAAAATAGTAAAGAAGAACGACTTACAGTTTTTTAATTTAATATTTACAATCTTTCAGTCGCAGTAATATCGCTGAAGCATTGATATAAATTGACCGTCAGTGCTAAACCCCAAACGGCACAAAAATGAAACTTGCCTCAAGATTGGCATATTTACGCCGCTTGCGGGTTTCAGCATACGCCGCTGCGGCGCCAGCGTTCTTTGAGGTCGTTGGTAAATGAGACGCCGCCAGCGTGTCAACGAAGGTGGCATCCCACAACAAAGACTTACCAAGCTTCCATGGCCCCAAAGTAGAACCGTCAGGCCTCTTGCCATCGGTGCGGAAAATTCCACTTGGCTCTAAAATGGCCGGGAGCCGAGACGAGGTTAGGGCCCGACGGATAATATCATTTAAGGCCGAGTGTCGCGAAAAGCGGCCGGCGCTTTTTCCACAGGATAGGCCGTGATAGCCAAACTGCTCGACCCTTTTGCCGCAAATACAGGTGTGTGGCTGCACTAATCGAAGCCCCAGGCGTAGGCACACAGCTAATGATAAAGTCTGTCTGTCGAGCAGAGTGCCTATCGTCGCGGAAGGCAGTGCCCTTAACCAGTGGCCTGATTCTCGTTCAGATACGGCTAGCAAACGGGCACGCTGACGTGGTTCTATAGCGGTTGAGATAAGGGAGGAACTAACTTTTCTGCATAAAGGTTCGTCCCAAAGTCTCTGCGATTTTGTGAAAGATGGAGGATCCATACCATGACACGCTGAACGCCAAGCCTGCGTGGCCAATGTCAAGTATGGGACCTCGACGGAACCCAAAAAAAGGCCAGTAATCTTACCGTAGAGATCACACGTACTGTTGACAGAGGACAAGAAAGCTGGGAGGGCAACAGCGGTAATGCTCCGGATTCCCAAACCACCATGTCTGATAGGAAGAGAGGCCTGCGACCAGGCACGCTCATCTAAGGGGCAGTTTAAAATTTTGGTAAGCAAATTTCTAATCAAAGAATCCAGAGGCAATAGCAAATTTGGATGGTTCCAAAAAGGGCAGCAACGTAAAACATAAGTGAATTTAGGTACAAATAAACAAAAACGAATAATTGAAAGAGCCATATGGGGGTTAATTTGATCAAGTTAATCATCTGCTGTGCTAAAATTTTGTATTTTTTCATCTAAATAGGTTGGGAGTGCTTCCTCTAGGATTGGAGCACCTAGGAGCATAAGATGAGAATTTGACAAAATTTTAATATTTGGGGCCAAGCTATTAAATTTGCTCAACAAATCAGATTTTAAATTAACACTTAAAGAATCCGAAATATAAAGTTCACACTTATCAACATTTAGATCCAAACCTATGGCGTTGAATTCATAAATGAGCGTGCGGAGGTCTTCAAAAACAGTAGTAGCATCGCCGCCTAGGGTTCCGTCATCTAAATACCATAAATTAAAAGCGGAATTGAGCTTCGAAATTGTTAAATGTATCGCTAAACTGAAAATGGCTGGTCCAAGTGGATCGCCTTGTTGACATCCAACTGAAGAAAACAGGATTTTTTCTTTATAGAACAATTGGGAAGGTTCCGAATAACACTGCCAAAGATAGGGGAAAATTATGGTCATTTTTTCTCTTATGTGTTTAAGTAGTGTGCCCCTATCAATTAAGTTAAATGCGTTCCTCACATCAACTTTTAAAAACACTTCGCCCCCCTTATTTAAAATGAAAGAGCGCGCTGCATGTACGGCGGCTTCACATCCGCCTCGAATGCTAAAGCCCAGTTGCGTGGGGCAAAATAAAGATGATATCTGTGGAAGGGTGATTTTTGTGGCAATTTTAGAGGCAATTCGCCTTAAGGTGCACCCTACTGCTATTGTTCTAATGCCACCATCTTTTTTTAGAAGGGCACATAAATTTGCCCCATAAAGAATCTTCGTAATTGCCTCGGGAACCACACCTGACAACATAAGGTTTATAAGTGCGGTTAGGCTGTTAAGTAGATCGTTGCCTACATCCCCTACAGAGCCACTTAACAGGTCCTTGTAGTTCTGTGGCGAGAGACCGTCGAGGCCACCGGCTGAAGCGGGCTTGAATGAAAAGATAGCAGCACGGACGTCATCAGGGCTCACGTGAGGAGTGAGGTCACCTGGTTGTGGTGAGTCAGGGAGGCGACAAGTGACACCAGCCTGTGGATGCTTAGAAAGCAGAGCATCTAAAGTCTCTGTTGTATCCGGTGCGATGACATCGCTCAAGAACAAAAGCTGCGCAGCGCCTCTTATATCGCCATCACTCACTTTGTCCTCAACAAGGTGGGAGATGTTATTGCGAGGACGATGATTTCCATGTCTGTAAGCGACAATAGAAGTTAATAAAGGAGATAGTTGCAGTGGAGCTGAACAGTTATTTTTTATCTTCTGTGTACGGTTGGCTCCCGTGTTGTCCTCAGGTGTTGCGTGGAGGGTTCTGTACGCGAAAGTTAACAAGAGTTCCCAGTTCTCTGTTGTGCTGTGGTTGATTATTTTTTGGATGACTTTATGAAGGGCCTGTGCTACACTTTGCCGAGCACCTCGAGGAATCCGTTTTAAGAGAGGCAATGTTGAACGCAACCCTCCCAATGATTTACAAAGGTTGTCGGTGTTGAGTGGAGTTTGTGGATCCGATGAAGCGAGGTCCAATGTGGAACCAGTAATGGGCTGGGCAAGTGGCGGTGCAGGGCGAGGCTTATGTTTTTTGCCAAAATGAATGTTGAGCCCTTTACGGCCTTTGCAGAGCTGAGAACATAAGTCACATAGAATAATTTCGTTCACAGAAGTAGTCGGAGCGCTGGCAAGCAACGACGATGGGGTAGACAACGAAATGGACATGGATCGTTAGTTTTGAGATAATAAAAATACTTAACGATACAAAAGCATAAAGAAGAAAATTAAAAATTAAATTATTGGAAACAGTATGACAAAAACACTTTAGAGATTGTAGAGGATTACACAAATTCACAACACTTCTTTGCAGATCTTGAATCCGAAAATTAGTTAAGATTTCTGGCATCTGAACGAAAGTCAGTTTTATAAAAGGTCATCAAGTATAGAGTTTCTCGAGTAGGTTAGTGGATGGATAAGTTGGTAATCAATAATAAATGTAGAATAATCTTTTCGGTGAATAAATATTATAAGCTTCTTGGTTCTCAGCAACAACATCAACCACTTGGCAACAATGGTAGGTTGTCTTGACAACCACCCAAACACTTGTCAAATTCCAACTCTGTTATTTTACAATAATCATTTTTTTATGTCATATTAAAAAGTAATGATGAATTTGAAGCTAATATGCCGAAAATATGCTTTTATCCGAAAATCTTTTATATAACTGATAAGTGAATAGACGTTTTGTACGCAAGTGTGCCCTTTTCTGTGCATTGACAGATCAATGTTTATTTATCAAGTAAATTCACAGTAAATTATTTGTAGTACACGGAGAATGTTAAAAACTTATCACTGTTACACAACGTCAGTATAATTTGTTGTAAAAAGTAGTAAATTGTTATTAAAGTAAGGTATTTCCTATTAAAATTATTTTATTTTGAAAATAACGTGTTTGTTTGTTGACAGTGACAATTTTATTTAAATTTACAATATTTAAATAAAGATTTGTAAATTATAATTATAATCAGAGGTAAGGTATAGATCTTACCAATAGTAAAGCTACGTCTGACCAAAAAACAAATTCCATTCTGAAAAAAATACTAATTATAAATTTAAAATAATAATTATGAGTAGATTTTAAAGCGGTATAACCCTAATAAGGTTTTATCAGTTACAGACTTACTAAGTTGATATTTTGCTATTTTTTTATTTATGAAGATAAATAAATTTACAAAAATTGGCTTAACTTATACGAATAAACTAAAACTAAAGTTCAAAACTTGTCTTTATGACATATACACTTACTTAATATAGGTACCTAATTAAAAAAACAGCATTATTATGTTATTACTAACTCTAATCAGGCATGAAATTTTAACTCTGTTCGGTTTTCTTTTCTAACAAGACCCTCTTACCTTAATGTAAAATTCCATCTTATCGAGTAGGCGGTCCTTACATTGTCTTAACAGCTCATTTACATGTGTTTTACGCTTAAGCACCATTCAACGTCGCTAGAGATTGTTACAAGAGAACGGAGAAGAGTATTGTCATAATAATGAAAACGAGCACATTCCATTTTAATTTTTAACCGTACTTTGCTTTAATTTGCGGTTTGTTCAGCAGCAAAACAAAAAATATTTTTCTGTAATGTGTAAGTATGTAGAATGGGATACATTGATCAATTAAAACATTGAACTGGTCGTATTTTTAAGGTTCCTTAAAAATAAGACTTCGCTGTCCGTCCGCCCGCCTGTCACTAGGCTGTATCTCATGAACCGTGATAGTTAGACAGTTGAAATTTTTGCAGAAGATGTATTTCTGTTGCCGCTATAACAACAAATAGAAAAAAATAAATAGTAAGGGAGGCTCCCATACAACAAACGTGATTTTTTTGCTCGTTTTTACTCGATATTGATAACGGCAACAGGCAGACGCTTGAAATATTAAGTTCACAGAATATTAAGTTATATATTCACTTTAAAAATAAATAATTAAATTCAAATAAAACAATTATTTAAGATGGGCTTGTTTTTTTAACCCATTATTTATGTAAATTAATTTAATTTCATAATTTCAGAAGTTACCAAAAACCAATATCGCGATTTTTTCCTAAGTAACTTAAATTGATTTATAAAAAAAATGGCCAAGTGCGAGTCGGAGTTTAATTTAATTATTTATTTTTAAAGTGAATATATAACTTACAGTCTGTGAATATTTCAAGCGTCTGCCTGTTGCCGTTATCAATATCGAGTAAAAACGAGCAAAAAAATCACGTTTGTTGTATGGGAGCTTCCCTTACTATTTATTTTTTTCTATTTGCATCTGAAAACTATTATGACGGCAGTTTAGTTTAAATCGAATTTTAGACGGTTATTTAGATCTTTAAAATAGTAAAGAAGAACGACTTACAGTTTTTTAATTTAATATTTACAATCTTTCAGTCGCAGTAATATCGCTGAAGCATTGATATAAATTGACCGTCAGTGCTATCGACTCAAATAATAAAAACTTGCAGCTGTGTTTTGATACTCTATAGTTAATGTTTTTTTTTTTTTTATTTAAAAAGTATTGATACCTAAAACGAATTATTCCTACTACTAATTTCTTGACGTTGACTTTTGTGTATTTAATCATTTCTATATCGCAGGTGCACCTTAATGAATTGATTGCTTTATAAATTGTTCATACAAATGAGTGAGATGATTTTATTAAATAATTACATAATTCAAATAATTACGCTTTCTGTAGAGTAGGGGAAAGAAGGCGACGGGAGTCACTTAAGCGAGAAATTAAATAAAAGGTTTATTAAAAATAAAATATTTATCCGCCTTTACACCAAATTTACTTAATTAGCGATCAATTTAGATCAATTTTAACAATTTTGGTGATTAACTTTGTAAATTATAACAGTTTGAAAAAAAAAAACAGATTTGACTCCCATTGCACCGACGTGGGGGCATTGGTCGTCACTCTGTTCGCAATCGGATTCAAAAAAAGTTTAGCATATATGATAAACATAGCTGTCGGCTGAGGATTTCAATTATTGCAAAAAATATGACTCACACTTGACTTTTCAAGTAGCTTATGTCATTACCAACTATTTCCATGCCAAATTTCATCTTAATCAATAGAGCGGTTTAAGGAGAGGTAACAGTCAGACAGAGTTACTTTTTCATTTATTATATATGTATTTGGACTAAGGTGAAATGTTAGATTTTATTATAGGTATGTTCCTAATAGTTAAACGTATTTCTGACATCTCATTATTTCTTCCGCATCGGTGCATACTACGCATCTGTTTCCCGCATCTTCTGCGTCGTAATCTTCATTATCATGGCATAATTCATAAGTACCAACATCTGATTGTGAAGTATCGTTTGATTCTTAAAGTACTTGTCGCTTTGTTTTTCTTGACTCTTTTTCTGGACTTTAGTCTTCTTTCCTTGGCTAACTCACCTGACTCATTTCCCACAACTGCACTTTTGAGAAAAGAGAAGATATAAGAACCCAATTAAATACTGACACAATCTTTTTTTTTTTTTTAATACCACTAAGATGGCAAACAAGCTTACGGTCCGCCTGATGGTAAGCGGTCACCGTAGCATATGGACGCTTGCAATACCAGGGGTATCACTTGCGCGTTGCCGACCCTTCAGAAACCTAATAACTTCTTTCTTGAAGAACTCCATACTGTAGTCTTTGCAGAAAACCTTGGCAGGGAGCTCATTCCACAACTTAAGCGTTCGCGGGAGGAAGTTTATCTGAAACCGCACTGTACGCGACCATTTCGGTTCTAAAGTGTGAGAATGAATTCCCTGCCGATGGCGAGCGGTGCGATGGTAGAAAGTAGCCGTGGGCATCATTTCGAACAATTCCTCAGAATACAACCCATTGTACAAGCGGTAGAACACACACAGGGAGGCAAAGTCTCTCCTCAGGTCTAAGGGCTCGATACGGCAAGTGAGTTTGGAATCGTCGACAATTCTCACAGCCCGTCGTTGAACCGAGTCAAAAGGGCCAAGCTGGTATCCAGGTGCACCCGCCCAGAGATGGCAGCAGTACTCCATATGGGGTCGAACTTGCGACTTGTAAAGTAACAACCTTTGCCCCGACGTGAAGTACTGCTTCGCTCTGTTGAGTACACCAAGTTTTTTGGACGCCAGCTTCACTTTATCTTGTAAATGATCTCGGAACTGAACATCGCTGGAGATGTTGACACCAAGGATTCAAATGCTCTTGGAGATGGAGAGGGGAGTGTTCTGGAATTGTGGGACTACAGTGAATGGAGTTTTCTTAGCGGTGAATGCGCACACTTGTGTCTTTGTAGGGTTGAATCGGACCAAGTTTACCCGTCCCCACTCAGAGACCTGGGACAGAGTGGTCTCGATTTGAGACACAAGTTCTCCGCGGTTTTCCTCCATAACGGAACGAGGGATGTTTGCACGACCCGTGTAAAAAGCGTCTCCAGTACTGTCATCTGCATAGCAATGTATGTTGTTGATGTCCAACATGTCATTGATATGCAGTAGAAACAGCGTAGGAGACAGCACAGAGCCTTGCGGAACACCAGCATTAATGTCCATGCTATCAGAGCAACTACCATCAACTACGGTTCGTATGCGTCTGCCGGACAAAAAGCTAGCCACCCATTTGCACAAACTCTCGGGCACTCCGTGAGATGGCAACTTCGATAGGAGACCCTAGTGCCAGACCCGATCGAACGCCTTCGATATGTCCAGGCTACATGCCAATGCCTCCCCCTGACTCTCAATGGCTAGTGCCCATCGGTGTGTGAGATACACTAGAAGGTCACCAGTCGAGCAACCGTGGCTAAAGCCATATTGACGGTCACTGACCAGGTCGTGTACTTCTAGGTATCTTAGAAGCTGTGTGTTGATCACACGCTCCATCACCTTGGAGAGGAGAGAGGTAAAAGCAATACGCCTGTAATTCGATGGATCTGATCTATCGCCCTTTTTGGGCCCCGGGTGCACATTCGCAGTCTTACATGAAGACGGAAATTGCCTAGTGTGGTAGGAAAGTGCGAAGAGGCGCGTGAGTAGAGGACATAACTCAGGAGCACACTGCTTAAGCACCACTGCTGGTATACCGTCTGGCCCACTCGACTTATGAACGTCTAGAGAAAGCAACGCCTGCCGGACCTCCCGCTGCGTTATGGAGATTTCCGGCATGGTCTTACCGCACCACGGTATAGTAGGTGGTACAGCGCCTTCATCGTTCATGTTCGAGTTCGAGGCAAAGAGACTGTCCAGTAGATCGGCTTTCTCTTTAGCACTATGGGCCAAGTCAACATCGGTCTTTCGCAGCGGTGGTAACGACGACTGGCAAAAGTTTCCTTCGGCAGCTTTGGTAAGCGACTAAAAAGCACGACTCCCAGAAGACTCGCAAGTCGCCCACCTATTTTGCCGATGAATTGGAATTTTGCTCTGGCAGTTGCTTTCTTACTCAACCTCGAGGCAGCATTTAATTTGCGTTTTAACTCAGAAATATTCGGATCCTTATTATTACGAGCCGTGGTCCAAGCCTCATATGCAGTTTGCTTAAGAATTTTAGCTTTTCTGCAAGACCTATTAAACCACGGTCGTTTTTGACGCCGGCAGCTACTCGCGGGTTAGGAATATAGCATTCCATACCAGCAAGGATTGTCTCAGTGACTGCGGCTGCAAAACATCACTATTTTGTATGTCTACGCTCGTGTGTTCAGTTTCGTAGATTTGTGGGTGATTCCCATTACCCGCTGATTTCGATTGCCCTTTATACTAAACTAAATTTTGTTGATTAACGAAATATAATCAGATTTTAATTTTTCTAGAACTGCGAGTATACATATTGTTATATACTATGTGTACTCAGTAAATTGACTTAGTGGAATAGTGTGTGTAATATTTAGACATGATACGACGCAGTAACTCAAAGGCATGATCAATCTGACATGGACGGGCAGAATTAATCAACAGAAATTTGAACTGAATTTTCGCCGAGCAGTATTCTAGCTTGCTTAATATTTTGATAGTTCATTTATAGTTCAATGAGTTCTTAGCCTGTACAGTGTTTAAATATAAGTGTTTTATATACCACATACAAAAAATATAGTCAAATATGATTTAATGTTTTGCACAGTAAATGTGAACTGTTAAGAGACAAATTAAAGCCAGACATTTTCTGCATACAACGCAGAATATGAACGTAGTATAAGCCAAAAGCAATTAATTTGTAAAAAATAAAAAATATTTGTCTGCTATTTTTACAGCGCAATAGGAAAAATGAACTTTGCGTGGACATTTTTAAAAATATGGAAAAGTACGCTACACATGTTTCTATAGTTTAGTATTGTGAACGCTTAAGAAGGCACGATACAGAATTTAACAAACATTCAAAAAAACATGTTTGGGTTAAAGAGACATCCCTAGATAAAACCGACTAATTACTATAATACAAAATGCTACATTTTGTTATCTATACTAATATTATACATTCGCAAGTGAGTTTGTTTGCCCTTTTTCACGTCGTAACGGAGCATTCGATAGAGCTCAAAGGAACAGGGATAGATGTAGAGTTGTAGAGACGGAGAAGGATTACTGTTTAACTCAGAAAATTTAAATGTTCCCGAAGGAATAACTATATAAACGATTTGTAATTTTAAATATCTCTCATTGTATTTACATAAATTCTGACGATAGTTTATAAGAGTTTTTATTTTACTGACATTTTAGAATTTCATAACTTAATTATTTATTGTAAAATTTGCTTACCCTGAAGGGGTAGAGAACCATGTACATAAATAATTGAGTAAATATAAAGTATTTGTACTTTATTCAGGCAAATAAAATTATTATTATTATTATACTCTTTTTTTATTTTAAATCTTAATATAAATATAAATGTGAAATAAAAATACAAAATTTAAACACATTATAATAATAATAATAATTATTATTATTATTATCACTATTAAGGGCTTGGACTATAGCTATAGCTTGCTATAAAAAACTTCTTTACTATAATCTAGGAGTTGCCGAACAAATCTCACGCCGATAAACATATTTAGTTGGCACAAGGTATTAGGTAATATTATTTCATTTAAATTTATACTATAAATATAATTTGTTTTTTTTTTATGATAATTTATGTTTAGATAAGAACTCAACGCGTCCATTTACCTTATAATTTTGTGCGAAAAATATCCTGTAGTAAAATTATAATATTATATAAAACAATAATTGGTGAAAAAAACCTAAGTTTTGTATAACTTTTAACATTTTTATGTACACAAGTGTGATGGGCTGTCAAAAACAATAGAAATTAAAGCAGATATCATCGGTAAATAAACATAATCAATGAACTACAACCACACTTTGTAGTTTCTAAAAGAAAAAACTATATTTTTTTAGTAATTAGCACTTGTTTGTTTTGTTTCAAGTAAGACTAATAAATCATAAGCAAGCGCGGCCTTGTCAAACACATAAAGGGTGGATTAATATAACGTAGATGTTGCCAACAATTATTTTATAAAATTACTCCAAGAAAAACAATACACGAAAATTGTATTTTAAGAGCGAAATACGTATTTCGAAAGATAATTAATTGTTACCTTATTAATTAACCAAAATAATTTTATCATGGGCTTTTAATGTTATTAATTTATTACTCTCTAACTTTTGGCCTCTAAAATAAGCTCAAAGTCTCTCAGCAAATTATGAAAAGAGCTGTGCTTGGTGTTTCTTTGCGCAATAAAATCCGAAACGAGGAAATTCGCCGAAGAACTAAAGTCACCGTCATAGCTCAACCAGTTAGCAAGCTGACGTGGCAATGGGCAGGCCACATCGCTTGTCAAACTGATAGCCTATGGAAAAGAAAGGTTCTCGAGCGGCGACCACAGATCGGAAGATGCAGCGTGGGACTGCCTCCTTCCAGGTGGACAGACGACCTGGTTAGAGCGGCTCAAGACTAGCCGTTGTGGAGACCTATAGGGGAGGCCTACGTTCAGCAGTGGATGTATTCAGGCTGAAACGAAACGGTATGTATAAAGTAACAAAAAAATAAATTATTAAGATACCTACTTTACAAAGAAATATTTAAAATGTTATTATATTGATTGATTAAATATTATACTGAGTGTGCTAAATTTCTAAGGTGTAGCGATGCCCTTGCTAGGCCCTATGTTTATACATCCGACACGCTCTTGACTAGCTGTCACAGCCATTTTGTTCCAAATCTATTACACCGCTTGGCCGAAGGCCCTCCCTGCGGACCCCTAGCGCCGCCATTGGATATTTTTATTTACTGTTTTACAAAAACAAAAGAAAGAATATTACAAAAATTTCATTTAAGAAAAAATAAAACTATTCATAAGCTATTTTAAGAACGATTAATAATATTTCTATGAATACGCAAAGTGCAAATTGTACACTTTTAGCAGATATGCCATCTAAAACTCAGAGATATATTAAATTAAAACAATACAAAACAATTTAAAAATTAATATTTCGTTCAATAAAATTGTGCAGAACCAGTAGTCAAAAAATATCCGATGGTGGCGCTAGTGGGCCGCAGGGAGGGCCTTAAGGCCTTAAGTTGAAATTTGCTTCACATATAAATTTGCGAACACGGACGTGTAACGTAAACAAATGAATTCTTATTATGGGGATCACTTTTAGGGCAAATTAGAAAAATAAAAAAGCGTTAAGTAAACTGTAGGTAGGTCATATGAAATGAAAGAACTTGTGAGTCTCGAAAACTTTTTTTTATAATTTTATTAAAAAAGTTTTAAAGTCATTTAAGATATAAAAATATAGTAGTTTATTAATATATAAGATAAATAATAAGATATATATTAAGTGACCGTTCCCCCTCTTCTTACCTACAAAACTGCTTGGTTCAAAATTTTGAAAAATATAGAATATAGCTTTTGACTTATAAATTACAGGAAAACCTATAAGAAGTCTATGATCGTATAAAAATCAGTTTATAAAATATATTCCGTATGCTAGCAATGTATGAACAAAGGCATGATTGCTGATTATAATTATTAGGTACTGTATCAATTGCATGAGATATAGTAGTAAGTGTTGCTACGGAACCCTTATTTCGTGAGTCAGACGGTTTTTATATCTTATTGCAATAAAGAAATTTTCACTTTCAATATTCGAAATTCTGACATGACAACACAGGATACTCAAAATATCTTCAATTGTAAGTTTTCGGTGTGACCCAACTAAATAAGTTATTAGAAGTGTTTTAAGTTTGACAGTTTAAAAATGGCGTTAGGGGACTGAGTCCAAAATACTTTGGCAGTATTTACAGTGCCACAAACTTTTCTGACATTGGGTGTTTGGTCGCTAGTGTCGTTGTAATTTCACATCATTTCAGTATGGCGACAATAGTTTTGATTTTTGATTAATAGGTCAGAAAAGTTTGTTTCACTATAGCTCGCAAATGGAATTGTTAAAAAAAACGTTAAATCTCTGAAAAAGGAAATACATCACTTATTTGCAAATTTGGAAAATACACCGATTATTAGAATTTCATAATTATTTTATCTTAAACTGTAATTGTTTCTTGAATTATCCTCATATGAAATTGTATGCATTATTGTTGAGTTGTATAAAAGTCAGTAAGTAGTAATTTTAAAATATAATAATTAAACTGACGATTTAAAAGTGCTGTTTAAAAGTCTATTTGTATAAAAAAGTTGGATAGTTTTAGTTCAGCACGCTGTGATTCACCGATGCCGATGGACGGACTGGACGATTTTAGGGAGCTTTTTAGTAACAGTCTCGAGCTATTCGGACTCTGAAATTCGAGACTAAAATGTATGGAATTCTGACAAACCTCTCGAAAAACGTAAATGTACTTGCATACATTATAGTTCGAATAGCTTGAGTCTGTTCCCAATAAGGTCCAAGGACAGTATCATACTGACCGAAGATGCATCACGTATCTTTGCCTGCGTGACGCTCAAGCAGAAAATAAATACTAATTATTAAAATATTTCTACTTGATCGATGATCTGTTAGTACATCTAGCAACGCGACCGATAAGACGTCGCCGCAGATCGGTCAGGTGTGGCCCAGCCATAAACGCCATCGATTGTACAGGCAGGCGTTAAAAAAAACACCACGGCAATCATTAATAACCAGCACTGAAACATCGAATATAAGGCCTATACTGTTGGACTTAACGCAGAAACTTACTTGCAGTAGGCTGGCACTAGACACACGCCGTCTTCGGTTTGTCGTCTGCTGATGTGGTGCAATAACTTTTGGCAATAGGTGTATTAAGGTGAAACTTTGCATGGAGATAGTTTGAGTCCCGAGAAAGTACATAGGCTACTTGAAAACTTCAAGTGTTAGTCAGTTTTTTTTTCTATATTTGAGAAGTTGCCGTCAAAAACTTCAAATTCTACACCGATAACGGAATTAAGAGCGTGTGGAGCCGCGGGAAAACGCAAGTACCTTATATGAAAGGAATAATATTAAATGAATTGTCCAGAAAATGATTCAGATTTTAAAAACAATTGAATCTGAAGATTCTCTTAAAAAAATACTTTTGACAAAGAATAAAATACTTCATTCAAGTATGACATGAAAAGAACAAAGGGATTGGTTTTTACTGTCCGTTCTGTCAGCATTATTCTGCTGTCAAATACTATTTTTTTATGTAATATTCTTTTTTAACTTTTCGTATTTTGATCTTGAAGCTGATTAAATAGTAATCGGAAATTAATTTATTTTTCGATGATGAAAATTAATCAAACCGTTAATGCTAAAGTATTCAAAAATTTTATGCTTTACGTTCAGCTAAAACCGTGCATAAAAATGTCAAAAATAAAAAAATTATGTAGGTAAAACTTTTGTCTCTTAAGCAAAAAAAAAAGTGATTCTACTGTATTATGTGTGTTTGAATTAAAAACAATAAAACTTAGCCAAACTTAAGCACAAAGAGACTTATTCTAGTATTATTATGTGATATCATGAATTATATGTATAACCCCAAAAGGGGGTAACTTTAGGGGGGGGGGGCTGGATACACATCCACATCATAATGTGGTGAGAAACTTCTTTTCACCAACCAGTTTATCAGGTCTAAAGTGGGTGGTTTAGATATATATGTCCATATACGTTGTAAATTACCAACATTAAGCTAAAAAGCGGTATCATCATGAAAGTCACAGTAAACTTACGATTTAGGAACTTTAGCCTATTAGTACTATAGTCAAAGTACTGACAGTAACCCTATTTCACCATTACAGACTATAGATTGGAAACTACAATAGCTAGATAAAGCTCAAAGACGAAATGTCTGACGCGCGTCGGTGCAGCTGGTTTTGTACTGTTTATGAATTATCTTCAGATAAAACGTTTCACAACTAAACACAGTTTACCTTCTAGATAATTAGAAAATTGGTGCGGTTTGTAGATGTGAATCGACTAGGTTTTGCCAGCGGCTTTGCCCGCCTTAAATTTGGTGATCAGCGTATGATTTCTACAGCAACTCCTTAATTATAGTTCAAAGTTCTCTATTTTAAGCTATAGCTAAAGATCGTTACAATAGAAATCAGTTATAGATATTTCTGTTGTAACTTTTGATTTTTCCGGGATAAAAGTAGCCTATGTACTTTTCCGTTTCTTCAACTCTCCCTGTGCCAAAGTTCAGCTCAATTGATGCTTCTTTGCGACCTTAATGAAGGATACAATATATACCTATGGAGTACAGTGGGTTTGCATAAATAATATCCCATGTCATTACTAGAGACCATAAATTTTATTACAGCGTGATATTTGAAATTTTTTTTAAGTTTTTTCCGGAATACGGCTTGGCTATTCTAATTAAGAAAATTATTATAAAATGTTATGTTATATATCTTTTCTCCTCCTTATAATTAAAAGTTTTTTTTATTAAATTTTCTGAATAAAAACTGATTCATATTATTGCTTTGATATAAAAAAAGTTAGTCGCAGTCGATGTAAGACATATAAAAGAAGTTCTATCAGACAATAAGACGCCTGATTCAGTAAGAAATGACAGGGAATAATGAACTCGGGTTCTTTATTGTCGGACAGTCGACATCATTCTTCTGTTCAATGGTTGTTTTTCATGTCATTGCACTTTTTGACAATGTCTTTGCAACTGATGTGCTTACAGTGTATAGGTTATGTTTATTTTTTATTTTTTATTTGTCTTATTTCGATTACTTTATAATGGTTTTTGGAAAATTACTTAATTGAAACACAAATATAAACAATATTGATATAACTGTTATAACTGGTGCTGCATTTGCTTTAACAGTTGTCAAAAAAAATTAAGAAGCGACGCGTTTAGTTAAACTAATACCGAAAACTTAAATGTATTATCTCCTGATAGATTGTAGGTATATATTTATTTATGAGTAATTTAGGGTATGTATAACGTAGCAAAATTCATTATCATCGTTCCTATTATAATTATTTAGCATTAAATTTAATATTAATTACAACCAAAATTGTCTTAGAATTAGGTTGTCTTATAATAATTTTGTGAGATAATAGGTTGGTGCGTTTTTTTTGGGTACTAAAATCTAATATAATTTGAAAGAGGAAGAACGTACAATACATCCATTTTCCCTAATATCGTTTACTATAATTTGACACACAAAAAAACACACGTTCAATTCATTTATACATACGTATACATACACCATCATAAACTCAAATATTTGCTAATTACTAGTTAATTCATTATTAATGAACAAAACTGAAGTATTAAATTGTAAATAATAATCATATAAAATGTACATAAAAACTGAAGTATTTAACTGTAAATAAAAATCATATAAAATGTACACAAAACAGCACATTTTTTTGTAAGTCAATCGTTATCAGTGCTGACAATAATAAATCAAAAAATATACAACAAAAAGATTTTCAGAAGTGAAAAGAGAAATTTTCTTTTGTAACAAGAAGCAAGGAAATTTAAAGTGGACTCAACCTTAGCTGCGCTGCTTTATGCAATTATGAAAATGACCTAGCTTCTTTAAGCCAATTAGCCCGTATTCTTTCATTCCAAATTTGTGTTGCTTTCCTTTCTTATATTAACATTTTGAGTAATTAATTTGACCCATTTATTTAAGTACCTTAGCAAACGAAACATTATTACAGATATAGTAATAATTTATTTTTATATTTTAACAGCTATACTGGTGACATATTTCTGTCAATTAAAATACAATTTGAAATAATACTGTTTGTGGATAAAAGGGAAAATAAATTTAAGGTAAATGAATGAATCAATAAAAAAATACCATACAAATTTTAATAACAAATGTTAAAATTTTCAGTGTCAATAAATGTTATAAGTTTAGTGAACTTGGTGTTTTAATGTTTTGTTTATTATTCTTTAAATATAGCATATTTAATAATTGGTAAAATAATATTACCGCCTTTGGCTTTAAATAGCCTGTAAAAATCAAAATGTACCTCTGTTAAATAGGGGTTGGAAGTTTATATAACTGTACGTATTTGCCCTTTAAGTTAAAAAAATAAGTTTGATGCGTTAAACTCTTAAGAAAATTATCACCTATATAGGGGACAAGATAGTGGTAGAACATTTATAAAAGAATTCCAATATTTATGTGTCTAGAGACTTTAAATTTAGTACAGAAGTTCCTTTTATGTTGTTAGCACTAAAAAAAAATTGTTTATATTTTATAAATTCATTCCCTAACAGAGTTGAATGGAGGTTGGGAGGTTGTATGTAAATCTTTCATTTTAGTATTTGAGTGCATAGAAAATCCAAACTTAGGTCGGTGTTACACTATTATTAAATACTTACCTAGATTGTAGCTTACTGATCTCACCTACACGTTTGGAATATCCGAAGTTTCTTCTTTTCTAAAGATAAATATTAGGTATTTTATGAATGAATTTGCCTCCTAAAACGGAATTGCCTGCAATATTTGAAAGTCCGGAGTTTCTTCTTATTAAATCTGTAAAACTACGCTACTTTTTGTTGCTACCGTAAAACCTGATAATAAAATATTATATTACTAATTTTTATTTAAAGTAAATATTTTATGATTTATGAAAATTTTTAGTTTATCTTAAATGTGTTTTTTTAAATCTTAATTAATGGTATAGTTCTTTGACTACATAACATTTAGCTCAAAAAAAAACGCAACTAAAGCCCTCAAATTTAAACATAGTTAAACTTGACATAAACTGAACAGGGTTTTTCACGTAATAATTAAAGAAACCTAGACATCTTTTTATTACTTATCATTTCATTCCTAAATATCAACCACAATGAGAAAGTCGAGAAGTGCAATGACATGACAAACAAATATTGGAAAGAAGACTGATGTCGACTGTCCGACAATAAAGACCTCGAGTTCATTATTCCCTTTCATTTCTTTCTGAATCAGGCGTCTTATTGTCTGTTCGAATCCCTTTCAGATATCTTACAGTGACTGCATCTGCCATTTTGTTTAATAGCAGGAAGTATGTAATTTTCATTTTATTTCTTTTTTATTTAATATTTGTTATATTTAATTTTAAAGTACACATTTTAGTTGAGGAAATTTGGAATATGCCTTTTTATTAATATTATTTGTTCTGGCGGGAAACAGGTAAGGTTTTACAGCTTATTCTTAATATAGATAAATTTTTCGAAGTTTTATTGCACTAAAAAATTCTTAGAATGATGTAACAACACTCTGCAAAGGGTAAATTGTACTCTTTTTAAATAAAGTTAGTGAAAACATTAGAATTTGTGGTAACCTTAAAATTACAGCAAAATCTTGGTATAAGTTTCTTATGATGTCATGAAACTTGGTATAAATTGCTTATGATGTCATGAAACTTGGTATAAATTGCTTATGTTAATGATTTTTAACTGCTCTTTGTGATGAGAAGTTACGAAAGTTATGAAGGTCCGAAAACCGAAATTACTAAATTTGTGTTTTCATTGGAATCATTTGCTATTCAGTTTTAGAGTGTTGTCACTTTTGTGTGTGTTGAGAATCTAAGTTCTTTTGGCTTTTTGAGGGTGCTAAATTAAAATCTTTTATCGGTTTCTCAAGATTCAATTTAGCGGATCCAATATGGAGTCCAAGTCATCACTTAACTACGAAATTAAATTAATCACTGATAACGCGTATGCGGTCATTGAAATAGGCTTGGATTAAGATGGACAAGATTAAATTATAATTTAATTAATTAATTATTTTAATTATAATTTAATCTTATGCATTTATATATAAAGGTTTAATTTAATTAATTAAATGAATAATTTAAGAAGGGGAGGGGGCTTCAACTGTATACATCATCTGGTCCTAAACCAAGCAAAGCTAGGAAACCAGGTAACGGATGTAAATGCTAAGGTGTTTTTTTTTGTAGATATATTTTATACTTAGAAAACACCAAGAAGAATAGAAAATTTCAATACATAAGTGTAGTCAGGTATTGGACCTACGCCCTTTGATACGCAGTTTGAACCAACTGAGCCACATATTCGTCTAGAACCGTTTAAAACTTTATCAAAGGCACGGTTTTGAATAATAAACTTTGTATTCATTTGAATGTTTCCTGTATATAATATGTTTACGTTTAAAAACTCACAGCATAGTTACTCCCGCTGATTGACCTTGGAACTTTTAGAAATACTTTCGAGAACGTCATATTCTGAAATCCGACAATAAACCATAAGAGTAAAAATACTTGTTGGGTCTCGAGAGGTAAGACCTACTTGCATACATTTTTCACTCGAATCACAGAAACTGGCGTACCCGAGACTCTTTACAATAACCTTTCTTGTGTCTTCTTATGAGGCCTATAATTAGTGGGCATGTTTAAGTGCTCGTACGTCGTCAATGGCAACACACAAAGGTAGAAGAATGTCATCTTCAAGCATTAGGAAATTATGGTGAAGAAAACGTTAAAATATTTCAAAACAATCCAGTACATTAGATTGAGTAAATGCTATACATTATATTCATCCCAGACCTAATTTCAAACCAAAACGTTAACTTTTCTTGTTGTCAGTTTTAAAGATAAAAATATCTTGAAAAATTAAAATGAGCCTTGAGCGGTCACTGAGAACAAGTTGAGAAGAAAACGGGAATGTTGCCAGCAATCTTATTTTTCATCGCTTTTGTTGGAGATTGAAAAAAGTTTGATTTTTATATGAACTTGGTATTAAAATAAAATGTCATGCGTCGGTAATCGAAATAGTAATGAATGTGTGGTTTTCTATAATAGAAAATACTGAAAGATTATATATATATTTCTAAATGCTATCCCAACTTACTTTTCTACGCGTTACTTGCACTATAGTCCAGTCAAATTAGATAAAAATGGCAAACATGACTTCTTCTTCTGACGCTTAGGTTTGTCTAAGTGTAGGTCTGATATGAGAAAACAGACATGGCACAAATAGTTGGTGCAATATTTTGGCTTGATAACCTATATAAAAAAAGGATTATACGTTCAGCAATTTACATGTCATTCTTTTAGGAAAGCAGAATGGTTCGAAAAATCTCCCCATTCCAGACTGTATCGCGCAAAGTAACCAAGCATATCGCTTCTAATAGCTCGCTGTGCGACTCGACGTAAGAAAGGTGTTTGAGTGGCGACCAAGATCAGCCACTGTGGAGACATATGGGGGAGGTCTTCGTTCAGCAGTAGACGTCTTCCGACCGAGACGACGACTAGCAAAGTACTTAATTACACTAAAATATGCTCAACTTATAAAATATTTCCATAAATATCTAGATTAGTAATTATGTATGTATTAATAAAAACAATAATAAATGAATACCTATGTCCTTAACACGTTGAAGGCCATGCGGCCCGCCGGCAGGCCATTCCAGCAAGCCCGTGTTCGAGCCGAGTTGAAATCATCATTCCCATCATTTATTTACCTTAGTTGAAATCGACGCGAAACAATAAGAAATATCTGAATTTGTACATTTAATTTAATTTAAACATTTTTTACGATATTTTCTTAAAGATATTTAACATTGGTCACCGGTGACCTCCGTGGACTGGTCATGTAAAAACGCAATATTTGTCACTGATTACTCGAAATTAGTCATTTGATAGTCATTTACTGTACACAATTTCCCTCCAAACTATCTCTGTGCCTACCCAGCTTTAATTAAAGTTAACGCTAAATGCATACTTTTTTTTATTTTTGTTCCTAACCGTACTACTCATTGTTATTTTTTTTACTAATGATTTCTAAGGATTTAATTGCTTCTTATAAATACCCCAATGTTATATTGTCTTCCATTTATTATTAAATTAACACATAAATATGCATTTTTGTTTCTTCTGGTGTAGGGTTTCCTTTCACTGCCTAAGAAAATTGTTGTTAATTATTATATTTTTGAAATATATAAAAAACAAGCTGTTATGGTCGTTTTGCAGAGCCACGCGTGTCACTTCATTACCAGTTTATGTCAATGTTAGTGCCCCAAGGCTTGTAATCGAAGTTTGAATGAACACCACTTATGGGTCACGGGTGTCCCCCATGGCGCAAATGACTAACTGCCATTTTTGCTCGGCGTTCGAAGTGTTAAAAACATGACAAGTTTCTTCTACTAACACGCAATAATAATAACCTACTACAGTATTATTGGCTTAGGGGTGTATATTATTCCGTTCCAATTTTAACTTAATGATTCCAGGTCTTTCATTTTATCGATTTATTACTATTACGATGGTATTTATGACTAACGGGACCTTCCTACATAAAGCCACCTTACTCCAGATACACTGCTATCATAAGCAGTGTTGCGGTGATGGGGCAATGGGTTCACCACCAGTGTGGTTGGTGAAAAAAGCTGTCCCCCACATTGTAAAGTGGGTGTGTTTCCAGCCAGTGACTAACCCCTACAAGAAATATAAACTTTACGTTTTACATACATTGTTTTGTTTAATCATATAACACTGTACTTAAAACTTAAACCCTTTTTATTTCCACATTCATTATTGCGAGCAATTTTGCAGTTTTACACTCCATTACTTTTTTTATGTTAAAAGAGTTAAGCCGATTATGCTCAATCTGACGATGGAAAAACGGCGTTCTGTCGATAATCATTTTTCCTATAAGCTTTTAAAGTAATCTGTCTACCAATCAGCTTTTAACATTTTTAAGCTTTTAATTATTTTGAACAAATTAACAAGGTAGGTAATTTAATCTACATTACTAAATATTGTAGTCTTAGGCTACTCATGACCTACTTGTAAAGTTTTTTATTAGAAAATTTTTAAAGTTTATCATTAAAAATATAATATACATTGCTATGGTTCAAATTATAGTCCGGTCAAATTAGACCAAAAAATAAGAGTAAAGCTACCTAAATTCCCACCAAGCTGAAAATCAGTAAGATTGTTTAAAATATGATTAAAAATAAAATTTAAAAATTCCCCATCTTTCCCATGTATAGAATTTATTTTATTCAAGGTCAAAGGTCAAAAAAATGAGTTTTTCGTAATTTGACCAAAACGGCAAGTTTTATCATAAAAATACTTTGGACAAAATTGTGGATCATAAAATTATCTACAAAAAATGTATTAATACTTTTTTTTCTACGAGCCACTGTTTTTGAGATATAAAGATTCAAAAAGTTGTACAAGTTGTAATCGTCGTAATGTGCGCCACGTATATACATCTCTATGGTTGTAATATCATCATCATCATCATTATATTAGCCTATTGACGTCCACTGCTGGACATAGGCCTCACCTAACTTTCTCCACAACGTGTGCTCTGTGCCGCCTGTAACCAACGGCTCCCCGTTATCTTTACGAGGTTATCTGCCCATCTAGCGGGGGGCCGTCCCACGCTGTGCTTTCCAGTTCGTGGTCACCACTCGAGAACCTTCTCCCCCCATCGGCCATCGGTTATTCGAGCTATGTGCCCTGCCCATTGCCACTTCAGCTTTACGATTCGGTGAGCTATGTCGGCGACTTTAGTTCTCCTACGGATTTCCTCATTCCTGATTCGATCACGTAGGGAAACTCCAAGCATAGCTCTTTACATCGCCCGCTGAGCGATCTTGAGTTTTCGTATAAGGCCCATAGTTAGCGGCCGCGTCTCAGTGCCTTAAGTCATCACTGGCAACACACACTGGTTGAAAACTTTTGTCTTCAAGCACTGGGGTATTAAGGACGAGAAAATAGTACGCAGTTTTCCGAACGCTGCCCAACTGAGTTGGATATGGCGATTAACCTCTTTCTCGAAATTGGACCTACCTAATCGAACAGTTTGTCCCAGGTATACGTATTCGTCAACAACTTGTGTGTTAGTGTAGAGTTCCCAACAGTTATTGGAGTTGGTGCTACATGGCCATTCGACATGATTTTCGTCTTGTCCATGTTCATCTTGAGGCCCACTCGTTACGAAGCTCTACTGAGGCTTTCGAGCATTGTGGTAAGGTCCTTCATCGATTCTGCCATGCCCACAATATCACTTAAAGTTGTAAAAAATCTAGTTTTTAAGTCAATGCAATAAAAAAATATGCCCACCTACGGTTACTTTTGACGCATATTGTGGCACAAATAAATCAAATCTCATGGGGTATACCCATTGACCTAAAATCATGAAATTTGGGAAGAAACAAGATGTTACTGCCCAAATGTAGGAAAAAATGCAGAACTAATAACTAAGGCATAAACCTATGAGACGATATAATAAGTTTGTAAGAAACCCTCGGTGCGCGAGCCAGATTCGCACTTGGCCGTTGTTTTAAAAATAGAGATATCTCTAAGGACAGAGAATGACAAAAAGCACTTTGATCTCAATCGGGAGTTTCGGCATGAATCCATTTTTCTGCTGGTGAATCTACAGGGTGCATCCAGTGATTAAATAAAATAAAGTTGTGTTTGAATCAATTTATTTAAAGTAGATACTCATGTTTTCTTAATAATCCCAACACTTGAGCAAACCAATCATAATGAGAAATGTTTTCATATAAAATTTGTTTATTCATTAATCAACCAAATATCTAGAACTATAGACACTTTAAATAAATAACAAATTCTTATACGTAAGTGACACTCATCTAGTCATATTTTCGTAACTATAAGGTATTTTCACAGATTTTCTTATACGAATATTGTCTACATTTTTGGTTTCTATGTACAATTTTTATAAATATCATAGTTTAATAGCCCATGCAATAAACACAACATTTATGTAATGCGTGTACTAGTATATAATATATATAGTAACTTTACGCGTGCAATTTAAAGTTTTTTCTTCATTATCATAATTTTATTACCACAATTTAAATTTATATTAAATTTACTACCTTGTTTATCTAGTACACATAATTTTTATATCATATTTGCATGTATTTTACGTTTCATATACATAGTATTTTTAAAATCTTCGTATTTGTCACCATATTTAATAAAAATGATAAAAAAATACTAGTAAGTATTGTAAATTATTAGACAAAGTACAAAACAATGAGTGCATGTTCTCATCAAAAACTTTAATATTTTTTGGAAGACATGTAAGTTAAAGTAATTTCTTGAGTAAGTAATAAATCAAATTATATTTAAATTCTGTATTTCAGTTAAAATTAATCGTAAATATTTACATTACTAATTATTGATTAATAATAATGTTTAAAAACTACATTAAATAGCTAATAAAAATAAATTAATAATTAAAAGAAAATCATTTCATAAATAAGAATAAAACAAATTATAGTTGTAAAATAACGATTTGAGGGTAAGCTCTATTAAAGTCAATTGAAATAAAGATATTTTTAATTTGATTTTAAATTAAACATTTTATTAATTAATAAATTAAACTCTGACATTAAAAAAAACATGAATTCATCATTTAAGTTAATACTTTGATTAATTTTCTAATACATTCACAGTTTTTATTAAAATTTTCAGTTTTCATTTTCATTCCTTATATTATAAAATGGCATAGTCTTAGATATACATACATATTCATATCAGTATGAGGTCTACATATTTCACAAGTATTTAAAAAAACTTTTATGTACAAACGATTCCGAGGATTCATAATAACAGCTCACAACATTTGACAAGTTCCTATCATCGTAGTATTTGCCTGAAATAGAAAAAAAAGTGTAACTAAAAGTTTAAAAACTTCGTTAAATTTATCTAGAATAACATATATAGTCAATAAATAGTCATAGTATTTGTAGTTATCTACGTAGCTGGTAACAGGTATTTGTTATTTTCAATCTACACTAATACAAAAACCCGTAGGATTTAATTAGATTTAAATATCCTATTTTTTTTAATTAAAATAAGCTCAATGCATTGTGTTGACCTAAATCAAGTTGATACGAGTAAATCACCATCAAAATCTATGATCACCGATCGCAAAATCAGTTTTTGCTAATGATATAATGAAAAACATACCTTATTATTATATTAGATATGGCAATAGAAGAAAAGGCTGCAGTCAATACCAATGACGCAGACCTTGCATCTGTGAACAAAATAATCATATTGTCTATCAAATAATCACTGTGATGGATTTTTTTAATGAAACTCTGCTTTAACAAAATTGCCTGACAAAAAATTCAGTGTCATAGTAAATTAACGGAATGACATTAAATATTAAGAAGACCATATCTTTGTGTTAAATTAAAAATATAATCTGTAAAATAATAATGTGTATCAGAAATACTAATTTTCTGAGAGAAATGGCGGAAAATCTCACTACAATATTTATATGGGTGTCTATAAATCTTAATTTGTAAGAAAAATCTGAATTCTAAAATTTAAAAATAGAACCTATCTAAATTAAAGGAACGGAAAACGACGTAACTGAAAATCAAGTTGATTTTTGTAACTCCGTGTCTTTGTTAAGGATAAACTTAATTGATTGTACGGCACAGCTGGATAAAATATTTACAAACAAGATTTTTTTACGCATATGAGTAGAAAGTAAATGTGACAAAGCAATTTAGTATGTGTTTAATATTTGCATATATTTAAAGGCGAATATTAACAAAAATTAAAGAAAAATCAAATATCTGTTGTAATTAAAATTTGTTCTTTTTTTTCCAGATGTTTTCGAATTACCTGCTCTGTCTCTAGTCCCAAGGACAGAAGCTATCTGAGGCCGCTCTTCGTTGATGACGAGTTCAGCTCTCTCGTTGTACACCGAGTGTATGGAAGAGATACATGTGAGCCGCAGCTGGCCTCTCTCAAAGCTGTCTGGTCGCACCATGAACGAAAGTTGACTTACGGAAGCCATCTACGCAAATTAAATGAATCAAATGAAAGTTGTCGAATTGGTTGGTATGCGCTTGTAGTCTGGTATCAAAAAAGATATATGGTGTAAATATTTAAGTAATCAATGAGAATGTTTATTTAATATTAATATTAACATCGTACAGAGAACGATATGTAGTGATGTTCATAAAAGTCGTACACAAGCATGCTACCCATGCGCACACTCTCACAAAAATGTGTTACTACATTCATAACACAAGTGCACTTGACCCTGTAGTGTGGCTCGAAGTAGACACAAAATACAACCGTACTTAGGTGCGAGAGAAATGGCGAATCTAGTGCTGCCCCTACACTATTAGACTTTAAACTGTTCGACGATATTAACAATTAGATATGGCATGTATAATATATTTTCTTCAAAGACTCTAACCTTCAGGGAGTCATAAACGAAGAAAGATTATTTCAATGTTTGTATATCTATATTTGTAAGATTGATATACTGTATAAGTCACTTAGAAATATTAACAAGAAAGATTTAAAGGGTAAAACAGAGTAAGGTAGTAATATAAGCTAGTAGAAAAATGAGTTCCATCTCATCTTTGTATTTTTCGCAGAATGAAGGAGTTTATTTATTTATAACAACAGAGTCTGAAGGCATTTCGCAAGCTTTTACTTTTGTTTGTTGTTGCAAATTTCGGTAGTTATTGTGACCAGACAAAATTTCATTACAACGCTTACTTTTACAAATCTACCAGAAAAGACCCCTTACCAGTAAATTTAATTCTAATCGTCTTACTTATTTATCTATGGTTTTTAGCACTTACATACTTCCTTAAAGGAACAGAAATCACACAGTATAAGTCATGTTTATTGGGTTAGGTTCAGTTCAGGTCACTTGTGCCGACGTAGATGTTTGCATTCCAGTTGAGTTTCATATAATAATAATCTGTTCAGTTATATGATAATTTCTTTTCCATACTTGATGATCTGCCTAGACGTCCAATTAACTGACTAATTTAACCAGATGGCTGCGACGGATACACATCTAAATCATAACGCTAGCTTCTAGCTTAATAGATTCTTTTAACCAACCACTAAGTAGTTAGGCGTGACAGATGGTAAGCCCAACGCAACAACACAATTATTTTGTCCCTGATCTTTCATTTTACCACTTAGTATTCTAGTTGAAAAGTTACGGCTCATGGAACGTATATAAATTTACGGCTTATGACACGTATATAAAGTTACGGTTTATAGGATGTGTATAAAGCCAGCTAAGTCTAGATACACTGCATCACAAGCAGTGTTGCGATCCGTGACAAACAAAAGCATTTATAAGTATGAAACAAAAAGTTTCATTTCGTTAGACAGGGAACTGACCTTATTGGACGTTTCTGTTGTAGGCTGTGGATCAATAACTTCATCTTCCATGGCGCTGTCTTGATGCGTCATCGGTAACACTACCGTGTCTTGACTTGATAGAAGATCACCATCCTGTTGATACGATTTAGCTTTTTAATTTGGGTTATGAATGATCCTAACTAATATAAATATATTTGTAAAAGTTTAAAAGTTTGTTGCTATATTTGTTTTTTGTTTTTATCGCTTAGCGTCGCAACGGAGCAAGCAACCAAGTGAGCTGATTTTTGGTACTAAAACAATAAAATATTTCCGGAGGAATAACTATAAAAAAAAATCACGTGGGTGAACTATAAGCAAACTTAATTATTGAAATTACCGCGAGCAGAGACGCGGGTAATAGCTAATGATGAATAAAAGGAATAAAAGAAAACTTTATTTTCATTTTCTTTTTAATTACATTGTGATTTTCTTTTGTTTTTTTTTATTTTAACTTGTATATCTTTATGTGTGCACTATTTACACCTTATTCATTATAAAAAACGATTTAAATGCAATTATGAATTTTATTTTTTTTTTTATAACACAGTAAATTTTCTAAGGAACGATGTGTCTAGACAATCAATTTATCAATCTACCTCGAATCAATTTATATCTTTTTCTATTTTCAAAAACCGCCGCTTCTATAAACCTATTTTATTTGCAAATGTTGAGTTTGTTCTTTGGATGGGTCAAAAAAAATTAGAAGTTTTCTGAATGAACAGTATTTGGATTAGGTCTGCGTGACTTAATGTAAAATAATTATTTTTCCACTGTTCATAAGACCCGAAATAAATGTAAGCATAGAATTAATAAAAAAGTTATTAAACTTGTAAAGTACCTACCTGAATGGTATCGACAAAAGGTCCGAAAGCTTTCCATGGACTGAATATGATATTGCTGTTCTCGTCGCCAGTGGGTGCCGTACTCCGTCCAGCGCTTGAGCTTTGGGGTAAGTCTATGGACACTGACGGACTTGGGAGAATTCGTTGTTGTATCACCGGCTTTCCTTGAATCTGTACAACAGTTTACATACAAATTGGTAATAAGCAGAATTTGCTTTTCACTAAAAAACTAATCAACTACACATATGTAATTAATTAATTACTAAATATGCATATAAGAAAAGTTTTACCTTTCTAGCCAATGACCGTTTTTGGCTGTAAAATGGCTATAACAATCCATTTTCTGGACAAAGATATATATAAGCTAATGGTTTACCACGGCAACCTGTAGATATAGTAAATATTGTAATGCATTATTATATTATTTTTCATATTTGCTTTAATACCCCAGCAGCAAAGAAACAATTGGACCCTTAATTTTAAGCGATTATGGAAAAAATCGGGTAATGACCTATCTGTTGAACTAAGGGTTGTGGGTTCGATTCCCACACAGAGCAACGTTTGTCTTTATCTTGAGATTTGGTGTTTTTATCTCAAGACAATACTTAGTATGAAATTTTTAATATTTTTTTTTAAATTGCGATCTATTTCTCTTGGAGAAAGTTGATCAGTATACTGATATACTGACGAGAAAAATTATCTTCTGCGTTATTATTCGGCTCTTTTGTTACAAGTAGTATTTACAAAAATAAAAGTATGTAAGTACATATTTGTATGCGTTGTCTGGTATCTATGGTATCAGATGGCGATGTGTGTAATATTCAGAGGAATTTTGAATTATTGTATTATGTAGGTACTTATATAACAAACTTTTATATTAATATAACCCAAATGTACATAGGAAAATTAATCTGTATATTTTACTTAGTACAGAGTTGATTTTGATCAATGATAGTAATTACTGTTAGAAGATATATCACGCATTGGTTAATACGACGCTCGTTCCACTTAATTATATGTCACGAGTCGGTTAATACGGCGCTCGTTTTCGTTAATTAGACTCCGAGGAAGCAAAGCGGATTTCCGCAGTTTATTCCCACATCAACCACTTCTCCACATGATATTTATACGTAACTTGTTTTATTATAGCAATTATTATGAGAAAGTTTATTTACCAATACATTTGTTAGATGTATTTTTAATTATTTATTTATTTATTTAATATACACGTTACGACTAATTTAAAAAGTGACCGTCCGGAATAAAGTTCTAGTAAACGGGAAATAGTTGTCACATATAGATAGTGCCTAGAGTTAAAAAATCTAATAAATGGTGAATAGTTGTCACGTATAGAATACAGTACCGGCTGAAAAAAATAATTAAAAATCAAATATAAACTCGTTAAAATTACAACTTACATTAAAATTTAAAATATATTATTAATCAAATATATTATTTAAAAAAGTTGTGACTATTACAGTAATTTAGTTGACTTTTTAATGTTTTTACTTAACACTTTTGAACTATGTATCTGTACAGAGGGTGTGGGTTCGAATCCCAAACTGAAACATTTATGTAATAAACATTTGTGTTTGTCTTGAGTCTTGGTGTGTTTATATATGATATGTATGTATTAACGAAAAAAAAGTAATATATATGTATTTGTATCCGTTATCTTGTATCCATAACAGAAGATTTGCTTACTTTGGGGTCATTCGGCGCTGTGTGTAATGTCCAAAAATATTAATTTATTTACATGTGACAACTTTTTTTCGTGATGTTTAGAGTGCAAAATTCTAGCATCGCTTGAGCGATTAATCTGTAGTTGTTAAACATTACCCGAAAAAAGAAGAAATAAAAATACACTGTACTAGCTACTACACACACACTACCAGTGTGACAACCATGGGCTTCTGCCTTGTCATAAAATTAAACGTGTAATAAAGCCGCTGGCGATCCCACTTAGTAGAAATAAGAAGAGACAGTATACAAATATGGATGTTAGTTTGCATGTAACTATCTTTAAACCTAATTTAAAGTACCCAATAAATATCATGACAGTCATAAATGAATTAAATTTTTATTCCAGATAAATGCAGGTTAAAAAAATAAATAATGAAATAGTATAAAAGGGCTTATCGCTAGTAAGCGATCACCTTCAGACAACCTTTTGAATTTTTTTTTGTCTAAAAGTTTAAGTATTTGTAGGTAGTGTAAAACCAATAAAGCATTAAGAAGAATGTCAACAAAAATAGATATACAATATACAATACAATACAATAAAACAAATTACATAGTATTAAATAAATAGAATAATAATCATATATATATATATATATATATATATATATTTAGTATAAAAGTAAACAATAACATATAAAACAAATATATATGTACAATATTTATTGTTATTACGGTAAATATAAAGGAGAAAAACAATTTTTTTATTATAAATGTAATTGAACTACGAAAGGATTAAGCACGTTTAATTTTAGGGTTACGATGTGTACCGAAACGTTGAGTGATAAGAATTAGTATTGTGAGTAGAAGTTCTTAATAGTTAATTCGCGAAGTTTCTAAAACTGCGTGAGCAATAAAAATTAAACCGTTTTTTTAAGTTTTCTTTTAATTATTATTCTGGATTTAGTTAATAATAACGTAAAACACACGTATACCTGTATAAACGAATTGTAAACACTCAAGCTAACTAAATTGTAGGCAAGTAATGTCATAATTATCTAAATTAAAGGTTTAAAAATCTTACTGGTGTCTTATTCCATAAGCTTTTTTTTAAAAAAAATACTACTTGTTTGATTTTTTTCCTCGGGAAATACCTTTCTCATGAGAGAACTTTAAGAGGGTTCGAGACTATTGTTTCAGAAGTCAAAGTTTTGCGTGTCAAATTTAGGCTCAAATGTTGTGAAAAATTTGTGTAATTTCGTTATTAAACAACGAACATGAACCCTAGATCTTAGGTCAAGCGACCCGAGTAATGGAAAAACTAGTGGATCCACGACGTAGATACATTCTCCCACACAAAGGATTTATAATAAGGTTGCCGACATACGACTCGGATAAGTATGTACTTAGTCTTGTGTCCTCGAAACAAGGTTTTCTACTCGGAGCATTACCCTCAAGGAATGATTTATTCATGGAACAATGTGAAAATGTTTAACATAAACCTACAACAAGACTATCAAACAAAAGCAGATATATTTTTTTAACACAATCAGGATGGTTTAATTCAATTGATGTATAAAAAATAGGACATTTGTATTAAGGGTGGGCAGGAGAAAATAACTAACCAGAGGCTGTTTAGAAGCCCAAGGACGAACGCACCGGGTGGTACAAAATTAAATGTTAAGCACAGTGTTTTTCACACATTTGCGAGTAAATAAATTAACATATAAAGTGAATAAATAAATAAACTCAGCAAAATTTAATTGAAATTACATCACCGCTAGATATCTAGAGAATTTATACATTAAAAAGTTTTGGCTGTAGTGAAAACTTGTGATTGCACGCTTGTAGTGTGCATGTAGTTCATATTTTGAACAGACAGTTTTTATAGAATAGGCGCGTCTTTACCGCCCGTGAGTTCTATGAACGGCCGCTCGCTTTGCTTTGAGAAAAACGAGAGCAAAGAAAACACCCGTCGGTGTAATTAAGGTCTTAGCACTCGCTTAGCCTGCGCGTAGGTAATGGGTCTGTTTACCAGCAAGTGTGATGAAAAAATACTCAAGATGTTATTTAGTAATATTTGAAAATTAAATACACGTTTTGTATCATTTTCAGCTATATGATTAATAAAATAATAAGTGAAAACAGTAAACTTTTAGCATGAATTTCGACACATTTAGTAGTTTTGAATCCTTAACCATAAATAAACTTACAAAATATATATTATTATAATAAACTTAACCTCATATTAATTAATAATTATAATTAATAATACAATTGCGAATAATGAAAAATAGAAATCTTAAAATAAATTTCATCTTATTTTCGTATTTTTAATTAAGAAAATAAAAGCTCCTAAAATTATAATGAAAATAACCGCAAAAGCTGAAGAAGTTTGAGTCTATAAAGAAAATTACACCACTATTTTTTTTTTGTTTATGTCAAATGTTTTACGCATATGAACCTAGCATAAAGTTTTAACACATATTTTTTTTAACAAACATTTTAAGATAAACTTGACCTTGGCCCTGACAGCAACTGTGATGATTATCATAATTATTATTGTTATCTGTGTAGTTTAATACCAGTTCAATTTTACTAGCAATTTTTTGTAATTTTTTCCGCCTTTTCGTAGGTTTGGTCATAACTTCAAATAAATATGCTAATTCTTTACATACACATATAACGACCATTTTGCACATATTATATATCTTCATAATAATATATGTGTGTATGTATGTATATATTGCAAATGCAAAAGTCAGTCGTGATTGAACAAAATCAGTGATTGAAGAAAGAAAATGTTTAATAATGTGTAATAATAATAATAGTGCCAATATTATTAAACTAGTTTTAAAAAGAATAAAAAGTTTATAAGATTATAAGAATAAATACTAAATATAAGATTTTTTTATTTTTTTTATACTACTAAGGTGGCAAACAAGCCTACGGTCCACCTGATGGTAAGCGGTTACCGTAGCCTATGGACGCTTGCAACACCAGTGTTGAGGACTGTATGAATATAGACGAATAAAAGGCACTGGCGAAGGATAAATTTGAGTAAAACACCGAAAATCTGTTAAATGAATTGACTGTAGGTCAAAGGCGAACGCACGAGTAGCTCCGGTGAGGCTATCGAAAGACGACTGACGCTTGGATCGCATCTAATGTCTGCTGTGCCTTGTATCTTGCCACGCACTTGAGCTACCTTCAAGTCTTTTTAATAACCAAAAAGATTACATACTATTTTACATGATAGACATAGGTACATACATTCAGTATATATAAAATTAAGAGTAGGTATATATGTGTGAGTGATCGCGTGTCGTCTACAGTCTCCCCCCAGTGTCGGCCTGGCGACACTCATCTGCCTGTGGTAACCGTGCGACACGTGTGGCTGGTCTTTGCAGAATGTTAGTGCGTGTCTGAACATCCACTACTCTCACCCGGCCATCACTGCCTGGGTAAGTTTGAATTACCCTTCCCATAGGCCACAAATTTCTGGGAGAGTTGGGGTCAGCAATAAAAACTAAGTCGCCATCTTGTAGTGGAGTTGTTTCCTCCGTCCACTTTTGTCGAGGCAAAAGTGAGGGAAGAACTTCCTTGACCCACCTACTCCAAAAAAGGTCGGCTAGGCGTTGTGCTTTGCGCCACTGCTTCCTTACGTAGAGGTCTCCGTCATTGAACTCACCCGGGACCGGAAGACAAGATGAAGAACCAAGCAAAAAATGGTTAGGAGTTAGTGCTTCGTCGGAGTCAGGATCAACAGAGACATGAGTTAAGGGTCTACTGTTGACCATAGCTTCGATTTCCGCAAGCAACGTAGTCAGTGTCTCTTCCGCTGGCTCTCTTTCTTTTAAGACTACTTTGAGTGCCGTTTTAACGCTACGTATGAGACGCTCCCAGGCCCCCCCCATATGAGGGCTTACTGGACTTATGAAGTGCCATTGCACTCCATAATTTGTAGTAAACTCGTTGAGGTGTCCCTGGTCGAGCTCGTCGAAAGACCTTTTGAGTTCTGTCTCGGCCCCTCTTAGGTTAGTTCCGTTATCCGAGAAAATCTTAGTGGGCCACCCTCTTCTGGAGGCCATTCGACGGAGCGCCATAATAAGTGAGTCTGTCGACAGTGAAGCCACCAACTCGATATGTATGGCGCGGACAGTAAGACACGTAAAAAGAACACCGTATCTTTTTTCTTTACGACGTCCTATTTTCACGGTCATCGGTCCAAACAAATCGACTCCACAGAAAAAGAAGGGTCTTTGGTGATGTGATAGCCGTGCTTCTGGAAGGTCCCCAAGTCTTGGCGGCTGTGGATTTACTTTACGCAATCTACAGTAGAGACATCTAGTCGCTACAGTGCGGACAGTAGGACGCAGTTTGATAAGCCAATATCTTTGTCGTATCTCATTGACTACCATTTCATTACAGCCATGCGCTGCACGTTCGTGATAATGCTTGACAATGAGCCTAGCTATAGGATCACGACCGTCCAAAATGATTGGTCTCTTTACGGGCAAGTCAATGTCTTTAGTTGCGTCGATACGACCTTGAACCTTCAGAATTCCGTCTTCTAACACCGGTGTCAAAGTGCGCAGCCGACTGTCGCGGGACACTGCTTTATTTTGTTTCAGCAACTTAATCTCTGAACTAAAACACAGCTCTTGAGAGTGTCGCAACAGTAATACTTCCGCTTTACGCATTAATGAGATATCGATGGTACGTACATTACGCTTGCTACATTTTTCTACAAACAATAAGACAGTAGCGGTGGACCGGAGCAGCCTTAGCCAAGACGAGAAGCGACTTGGATCAGGAATAGGTAAGTTTGATATATTTTTGTTACTTATATTGTATGAGGTAAGTACATTTTTCGTTTCTAATTTATTAATATTATCTTTATTGTTTGTGGTTTCAGGTTCCGAAGGCCAGCAGCTCTCAGGTTGACGAAGAAACTCCGGCCCCAAAAACCACTCGCAGTCATCAGTCAATTGATAGTTATTACTTTTAGTGGCAATATCTGCAATATTTATTTCAGATGGCACGTAGCGCCACTCGCTCGGTGTGCATAATGAGTCGATTTTCGATGTTTATGGGTCTACCTACACTATTAATGTTAAAATTGTTATTCAGTCAACCTGGAAGTTAGGTATAGGTTGGGATCAACAGATTAGCGACGAAATGTTTTCTATATTTAAAAGTTCTATATTAACATTAATAGTGTAGGTAGACCCATAAACATCGAAAATCGACATAACAATTTTTAATAACTCCCGTTTTGTTGGTTTTTGTTTACCGCTTTTGTTTAAACTTAAGCAATCCGTACTCGGATACCATAACAAACCTAAAGTGCGTTCAAATAAACTGTCTCCTTGAAAATTCAACCCTATACTAGCGCGACTTAAGGTTTCTGTTGGCGCGGACTCGCACACAGCGGGATCGTTCGACGTCCAGTTAACAATGTCGAATCCACCTTGCTTGTGTATGTATGTTATCTCTTTAATGGCTTTAATGGCATCTTGCCTTGTAGTGAAAGAGTCAACATAATCGTCACAATAGTGATTTTTCATTATAGCTTGGACTGAATCAGGCATGGTCTCTCTAAAGCGTTCGGCGTTTTTGTTTTTAATATATTGGGCAACAAAGGGTGAACAATTAGCGCCAAATATTAGAGAGGTCATTGCGTAATGCTTGATTTTACCATCGGATTGCGACAAAAAACGCAACGCGTGCTGATCTTCAGATCTAATTTTTACACGGAGAAACATATCACGTATATCGGATGTTATACCTATTTTATTTTCGCGATATCTAAGCATGATACCTAAAAGGGATTCTAGTAAGTCAGGCCCTTGATATAAATAGCTATTGAGACAAAGACTATTTGTACAGGCGGCGGCATCGAAAACTAAGCGTAACTTTTTTTTATTTACGTTATCGACACCAAAATGAGGTAAATACCATATACGGGGCCCAGATTCATTTAAATTAAGCTCGCGAGCATAATTGTTAGAGAGAAGGTGACTAATCCTCTCACTATATCTCTCAGCGAAGCCTTCTTTTTTAGCCATTTTACGAATAATTGACCTTAAGCGCAGTAAGGCAGTAGGGTAAGAGTGCGGCATCTGGGCACTGCTCTTCCATGGGAGCCCGACCTCCCAGGAGCCGTTTATTAATCGTGCAGTGTTATCTAGAATCTCAATTGCCAGGACATCATCCCGATTCTGTCGCGGCGGCATGTTACTCACACCTAATGCATCGACGCAAAAATATTTACGAACAATTTCGCTCAAGTTGGTTGGGCAGTCAACATTACCTTGGCATTGTAGTGACGATGGCGATGACTCACACATGGTAACAGAGTTAACAAGTAACGTATCCTCGTTATTTTGTGCGTGCGAGCTATCGGTACAAATAAAATGTTGACTATGCAAACGAGATAACAAATAATTAGTTGATAAGGTAGACATAAGGCCGTGCACACACCATCCTACAGGAGTTAAAGTTGCGTAAGGTTCATTTTTTTTACCACTTATTAATTGTAAGGGTTTAATCAAGTCATAATTATCTTGACCGATTAGAATTTTAGGTTTACAATTATTTAAATCAAACTTTTAACATGTTCTGATTAGGTAGACTTAATTCGTTGATTTTTTGTGCATGAAATTCTAAGAAATTATTAGTTTTAAAGCCACTTATTTTACAACTTACAGTCTCTGAGGTACAAACTATTTCATTGCTGTTCCATGCTCCACGCATACGAAGTTGCTTCTTTTGTCCGTCTAGTCCGATCGAGTTAGCGATATCGCTAGAAATTAACGATATAGTGGCTCCGTCGTCGAGGAGCGCGTACGTTGTGACCGAGCCTTTAGGGCCGCGCAATACAACTGGTACTATTTTAAGCATAATTATAGAATCGCACACTGATATTGTATTCGTGACCGTTTCACTATTATTTTCGCTTAAATCTACACTAGCACTTTCGTCTATGTTTTTGCTAACACTATGTACGTTCGCAGCCTCTGCCTGCGCCGACGACGTTGACGTGCCCGGCCAGTGCAGCAGCTCATGGTGAGGAAGGCCACACTGTTCCACCTCGCAGTTAGCAGCAGGGCATTCTTCCCGCGTATGTTTAGCTATCAGACATTTATGACATAAGTGATGGCTTCTTACGAAGCGCCAGCGATCCTTTCTAAGCGCCCTCTTAAACTTCGTGCAACTGGGTAGCGTGTGATAGTTAGACCCGCGACAAAACATACATTTTTTTTTTTGTCCGATTTTGTCGACTCCACGAGTAAAATTTCTCTTGTATCTTGTGTTTTGCGATCGTCTTGTTTTCTATAGTTAGAAATGTGGCTAATTCCCGCCATTGATGCTTTGGTAGCCTCCTCGTATAAGAAGTTAGAAAACAATTCGAGCTTCGGTTTATTTGCACTTTGATAATTAAAGGCGTAGTCAGCCCACTTGGTTAAAAGGCTCGTCGGGCATTTGGCAACCACTGCTGTTATCAGTTCCGGGCTGCGTAGGTAGTCATACTGCTGAATAGCTTGAGCAGCTGCCACGTAATTTTTTATTTTAATAGAAAAGTTTACGAGCTCATTATGGTAAGCTGGTGGCAGCGGTGGCAGCTTCTTTAGCTGGCTAGTTATCTTAGTAATTATAGTTTCTGGCCTACCGTACCGGAGTTCTAGGGAGTCCATTATCTGGGTAGCTGGAGTGTTTCCTATGAGCAGTGAAGAGACGGTTTCCTTTGCTTCACCGCGTAAGCAATTACATAAGCGGCCGATGTTCTCATCGTCACTGAAACTGCACAATCTTGTGGATTCTGTGTAAGCTTTTTTGAAAGTTAACCACTCCATCGGATCGCCGTAAAAGGGCGGCAACTCTTTATCAGTGCCGATGCGAGATACCAACTGCTTATTGTATAAATCAGAAGTGGTTGTGGTGATCGCATCCTTAAGTGCACAGGCAAGGAGCTGAATGTCGGTAGGCGCGGGGGGGGCGGTGGCCGCCGCTGCCTTGTGCTGTGACCCGCTGCGTGACATGGCTGCGCTGCATACAATCATCCACTTTGTGTTCTAGGTCACTGAAATTGGACGCGGTACTACGGCGGCTTCTATTAGATCGCTGCTCCTCGAGCTCGGCGATGTCGGTGGCTATCTGCTTCTCAATTAGCTCATTTTGTAGCTGAATCTTAGCTTGAGCAGCTTTTAATTCGAGTCGTTTCTTTTGAGCGGTAAATTTGGCCTCACTGGAACGGCCATTGGAAGCTGAAGGCACCCGCGGGGCGAAATTTCCGAGGGGCGCCGGTGCCGTAGACGAAGCCGGGGGTGAGACAAGCGTTGCGGGCTCCGCCGCCGAGTTCGACGGCAGGACCATGAGCGACTCCATGGCGACTTCCGTCTTGACACTCCCTGATCCAAGAACCCGGTTGGTTCCTTTTTGTATGGCAAGTTCCATTGCGTCGCGTGAACGTGACGCGGCAACACAACGCGGAGGCGTCGAAAACATTCCTAAGTTTCAGATTTTCGCGACTTATCACTGTTCATTTGGTTCGTGGGACCACTTTGTTGAGAACTGTATGAATATAGATGAATAAAAGGCACTGGCGAAGAATAAATTTGAGTAAAACACCGAAAATCTGTTAAATGAATTGACTGTAGGTCAAAGGCGAACGCACGAGTAGCTCCGGTGAGGCTATCGAAAGACGACTGACGCGTGGATCGCATCTAATATCTGCTGTGCCTTGTATCTTGCCACGCACTTGAGCTACCTTCAAGTCTTTTTAATAACCAAAAAGATTACATACTATTTTACATGATAGACATAGGTACATACATTCAGTATATATAAAATTAAGAGTAGGTATATATGTGTGAGTGATCGCGTGTCGTCTACAACCAGGGGCATCACTCGCTCGTTGCCGACCCTTCAGAAATCTAATAACTTCTTTTTTGAAGAACCCCATACTGATAAGATAAATTAATTTATTTAAATTTTAGTGATTACAGTATTTTAGTCACAAAAGTTGTATCTAAGCGAAAGCTTAAAATTTTCAAAAAAAACCAAGTTACTCGATTTTGTAAGAATATTCTAAGTGTTGTTGGTGCATAACCTAAATTAAACTAGTGAACTATGTTTCCTGTATATACAAGTATTTCGCAGTTTCTGGAGCATTACTTACGTCTCTTCCGTTTAACAACCAAGTGAGGTTGGCTGGTGGATCTGCAGGTGGAGATGTGCACTGAGCACGCAGAGAATCTCCTGATGCGTACCATCCTTTTTCAGCTTTTAGTGACGGCTTCTCTGAAGGCAATTCTAGTAAATAAAAAAAAAACTTTTAAAATTGCTGTCAATTTTATTGTCTCGAGTAATATTTGGATAATTTAATATTTGTCATAGTTTTTTCATTCAAAACTAAATTGTGAAAATGAACTGTTCCAGAATTAAAATTAAGAAAAGAAACACTTCAATAGTGTTACTTGGTACACATAATAAACAATTTATCGCCTTTTTAATAGAGAAACTTAGAAATCCTTGAAGAGATTATGAAAAAAAAAACTAGTAGTTAACACGTACGTAAGATATTAAAAAAAAACTGGCCAAGTGCGAGCGCACCGAGGGTTCCGTACCTACCAGCATTTAGTAATTTATAACTAAAACACAAACAGAAACAGAAAGTTTGCCGCTAAGCAGTCACCCATCCAATTACTGACCAAACCAGACGCTGTTTAACTTTAAATATCGTTTCCTTAAAACAAATATGTTACTGTTTCGCTGAATAATAACTAGATATCGTTTTGTAACTGTGATTTAAATGGTGAATGGCTCGGGCCCGTCTCACACTTGGCCGATTTTAATTATTTGTTGTTATACTTAAGAGCTTACACACACTACGATCCCTGCCAATTTTTAATGTGTTACTGTTTTTACGATAGAGTGACTAGATTATAAGTTTGTACGTAAATATTGTTATTAATTTAGTAAGTGTTAGTATTCACAAAGTTTTAATTTTATTTGTCTGTAATGTTACATGGTTCATAAACGTATATTTAATAACTGTTTACAGAAGTACCATCTAAGTACCTTTTGATGGAATTTGTACGAAATTTTTACTAATCCGACTACATTTTTAAGTTGGTAGACTACATATTACTCATTGAGTTGTAAAGCCTATTTAGCTATTATAGTTTTCTTTTAAATTTCGTTATATATGCTATTCCCATATTCTTTCACGCACCCAAGAACAGCGATTTAGCTGGCAGGGGGGGGGGAGACACTGGGCACTAACCCTATATTACCTAACCTAAATTAGCACTTTAAAGCATATGATTTCGCAAACGCATCGCTGAATCTATTCTAGGTCGTTTAGCAAAGCCGAGAACAGACAGACCAACGGACATGGCGAAACTAGATACAAGGGTTCCTTGTTGACTAAGAAACCAAAAAATAGATGTACACAGTAAAATTTTGTAATTTTTTTTTTTTTATTGTTAAATAACAAAAGTACACTTCTTGCCTTTAAAGATGTTAACAATAGTATCTAACTGCACTTATTTGTACATAGACATATCGCCTTAGTAACAATATGTTCATTTTTTAAGAAAGGAACAAAATTATTAATTTTAATAAAATCTGTACCCTTAAATGCCTTTGACAAAAAATAAACAGTTCCCCATTTGAACGATTTTCAAAATGACATAATATTACCTACACGGTAACTCTTGATATTCATTTGGTACATTTTGTGTAAAGTATACACATCGCAACAATTTCAAACGGTGACATCCAGGCCCCAGTGACCTTATAAAATAAATACCACTTTTACCGTAAATAAACATTTTAAATTGGTTTAATATGGTTAATAATGTATGTACATATATTTTAACGGTTTTTATCTTCAGTAGGGGGCGGCCAGCGGCTGAATACACACCCACATATGCAATAATCGCAACACAGCATCTGATCTGACACGTCGTATTATTCTTAGTTCCTAATGATCTATAAAATTTGGAGGATAATTGATTGGGGACAAATATTATTATGTTAAAATTAAAAGATATCTCGATTTGGAATAATATTAATGCACGTACCGAGGGGGGGGGGGGGATGCTGGAGGGGCAGCTTCCTGCTGCATTGAGCTTACACTATACTAGAGGAGTTACCGCACTTGTGCTTGTTTCCCAAGATAATCACAGCGTGTGGGCTACAGTTCACTTAGTCACTGGCTGAAATAACCATTCCCGCGTAAAGCACGTGACGTAGTTACTATTATTTGATCTGGCACGTGACGTTTTTCTTTAGTGTTAATATAATAGCTTAATATATTGATCTTATCCATATATTTAATTTAGCGTAAAAACTATCATATTAGCTGGTTGCCCATACATAGTTGTGATGCTCTCTCTCTTCCTCTTCTAATCCCAAAGCTTGAATACTATTAAAGACTATGCATGTAATAGTATTTAATTCACTCACCTTACCACCTAACCATTGTCGATATTCTGTTTTCTTTGGGTTTCATTTTAATTTGTATGCTTACAATTCCCAAGTACAATTTTATGTAGATTTAAAGTGATTTCTTTTTAATTTGACAATAAATGACAAATTTACAACATTATGATTTGACTATATTCATAGAACCGATTCCTAAATGATACCACATAAATCAAAGAACTGGCAATAGTCCAATAAAATCGAATTTCTCCTCCGAGATAAATCTCACAAAATAAGCTGTCATTGGAGCGAGCGATAATAATAAATTCATTTTCGTAGAAATAACAAAATTTAGTGTGAAGTTTACTTTATAAGAAACAATAATTTAGCATTGACTATGTTAGTTTTCGTATTTATTTAGTGTCTGCGGAAGAGAAATAGAAGAAAAAAGAATAAAAAAATCATTTCAACGACTTTTCTGTTAATGTATTCAGTTTAGATATCTATCCTTTTATACAAATAAAGTAGTCTTGATAAACCGACTACTAAACGCAGAGCTAAAATTGCTACAATTTTGAAAATCAAACTTTAATAAAATACGTCATGAAATTATAGTAGTTCCCTTATTTTTCAAATTACCTATCGAATCGCTGGCCACCTCTTAAAACATTAAAGAACAGGTTTTCAACATGTTTAAATAGTTTATGATATAAAAGTATATTGGAAATGGAGAAGCTGAAAAAGTGTGTGCAAAATCATTTTGTTTTTTAAAAATGGCTAAAGCAGGAATGAAAAACGAATAATACAAAATTGGCCAATTTTTCCTTTTGAGGTACGAAACCCTAAAAATTATAAACGAGGAAAATTTTGAGTGATAAAATGATTCTTTACTTTAGCCAGTGTTAATGGGTCACAAAATTTTATCTTACTGTGAAGATTTCTAGAACTTGGGCAGTTGAGTAAAAAGTATTGTTATAGGAACCAACAAAATGACGTCCATAGTTAGAATAGTAAGTTTTTTGTTAGTTTTTACTTTGCTGAGATGAAGTTTGATGATACAACAATAATAATGATATCAAACTTACTTATTAGCTTAAATAACCAATAATATAGTTACATTCCATAAATGTAGTTATATTCCATACAGTATACATGGATGGCATTTGTTTTGTCTACGTTTAGGTACCATTTCTCTAGAATCAAATCATCCAGGATGATAAGTCGCTTATTATTTGGATTAATTTAGATTTTAGTTCAATGATGATTGTATATGCATGCGACAGATATATTATTCATAACACCCAAACCCGCTTGTTACCCACTATGGAACGTTGTTAACAGTAGTACGCACTGAAACATTAAAGATGATCAAGGTTATTCAGGATAAAATTGTTAGTTCTTAGGAAGTTCACTTTAGTAAAAATCGTAATTTTTAACAGTAGGGATCCAAATCTAATCAAATCGTCTTCATATGCTAAAGATTATGGTGGTATAAATATCTCATAATCTGCTTAACAAAGCATTCAAATTTTTCTTCAACGCATTCTGTAACAACGTGTAATGTAACGACGCATATTTGACTTGCTTCTTAATTATTAATTATTCTACTCACACATAGCCATTTATTTTATGTTAAAAAATCGTGTAAAATCATAATGTTTTCTATTTACTAACTAGAAAGCGTTGGCGTCGAATTAGATCGCGCTATGGTTTCGTTCATAAAAAGTGATGTTATAGTATAGCGTTCACGCAGACGACGTCGCGGGTAGCAGCTAGTTATGAATACATCTTGGACGTTTGTGGAATTTCCCCATAAAATTAACCCGTATCGTAATACAGAGGCAACATAACCATAACAAGCATGTAATGCTGTTTCCGAGTCATTGGTTGATTTAATGTTGCGAAGCACAAATATAAATCTATTTATTTTGTTTCAGACTTCTTTGATGTGATGTTTCCATGAACAATTCTCATCCAATATGATTCTTAAGAAAGAAGAGTACTGAGTTTGTTAAATTTTCTGATTCCTATATGCAATGTCAATTTTAGGTGAAAGCATTTTAACATTATGAAATTGGATATTTTAGTCTTAGTCAAATTTACATTCAAATTATTACAATTCAGCCATTTTACAAGTTCTTTAATAGTTTTATTAATATTAGTTTCAAAAGTAGTTGCATTATTTTCAAATGGAATTATTACTGAAATATCGTCAGCGAACAGAATTGATCGAAAATTAATAAAATTTTGCAAGTCATTTACATAATATACAAGAAAAGCAAAGGACCCAATACGCTGCCTTCAGGCACTCCGTATCGATTGTATTGTAACTGGGAATGATAGGTTTTTTGTTAAAATGATTCTTCATGCGTTTTAGCTATTACTACACACGCGCACGATTTTCTAAATAACTTTTCAACCAGTTTAGAGCCGGTCCATATATACCTTAGCTTTCACACTTTTTGAGTAGTCTGTTGTGACAAACATAGTCAAAAGCTTTAGTCATGTCCAAAAAAATGACATATACAGGAGAACCTTTATTCCATTTTCAGAAACAACTTTGACTAATAAATCCGAAATATCTTTTAAAATGCTATTGTGAGTGTTCTTGTGTACGTTTTATGGTTAATATTTAATGTTTTAAAATTAAAATATACTTACCAACGACGTGAATAAACGCAGACCGGACTTGCGTGTGAAAGGACGGAGCATCTGCGGAGACTTCGCATCGATAGCGGCCCGCGAGAGCGCGCGAAGCTTCGCGAAGCACTACTTGCTGAGATGTCGAGCGGGATACCTGTACAAGAAATTTGGGTCACTAACTGGATGCGTACTGTCACCGCACATAGCAGCTCTGTTGTCTATGCCGCCTAACTGGAATACACCAAATCAAATCCGCTAGACCGCCTTGTCTTATTTCAAACTAAGGCATGAATGGATCTAGGGTTTCTCAAAGCGGAGCAAGTCGTAGACAGTGAAAATAACTTTATGGCAGCTGCCTGGCTGGCTCACACAATATGATATTGTACAATTGTAGCAGGCTATGGACTTTGATGTGCGTTCAAAAAAGAACTCGGTATGGCAAATTGCAATTACCTATTATACAAATTTTGCATTCTTATAATGCTCAGATAAACGCGCCAAATCAATAAACGGTTATGTGAAACGCCGGCATTGTGCAACGCTTATTTAGTGCCAAATCTGTAACGCGTTATTGCTTTGCAAATCAAAGATATTGGCACCCAGGTTTGTATAATTTGCAAAATCACAATCAGTGTAATAAAGTGGTATAACGCTGTTAGAACACTAGTTTTAACAAAACACCTACAGGTATCAGAGAACACCAAGTACAAATTTGAGCATCTTATATCCGAACCGACGAAAAAAAAGGATGTTCTAAAGTCGCGAGCTTTTTTTTTTAAGAAATTATTAAAGGCAACTGAGATAATTTTTGTTCAATCCTACTTCCTCTACTTTATACAAAATATCTTGCATGTTGGCCCTCCCTCTTTTCTTCTATAAAGGTATAAAATAGTTTCCCCGTTCAATACAATTCTTGTCGCGAAAAAAACGTTAATCTTTTGCTTTTCGTAATTTTAGCCAAGTTGAACGAGCCATGATAAAGAGAAGATCGCCCAGTGCAATCTAGCGAAAACTATTCTAGATAAAATCAAAAATCAAAATCAAAATCTTTTTATTGAAATGGGTTACTAAGAACACTTTCGAATCGTCAAGTAAATTAACTACAACTAGCTTTACAAACTAATTACAATACTGTTTTATTGCGTGCGTCCAATAGGTAATCTTTGTAAAATCACAAACGAAACATAAAATTATAGTTTATCAACTAATAAATACATGTTTTGTATTGAAACATTAAATAAATAAGATTTACAATGTAAATAGTTTGATTTAAAAAAAAAACAATCAATATTTATGTAATATTTCAATTGCCTATTGTTTTTCAGATTGCATAGGGGGGGGGGGGCACCATGTGATACGTTAAGTTTTCAATTATTCTGTGACGGGATTAAAAGCAACTCCCGCGAAAAATATATTCATATAACATATAATATTACATAGCAGACGTACATATACACATATATATATATATATATATATACACGTACATACATATTTACTTTTTACAAAAATGCAAATAAATAAATAAATAAATAGGTATATATAAAATATTAAGGATAATATAAGATACACATACATGCACATATTCATATATACACATACAGACAAATATTAATACATATATATAAATACACAAATATATATAAAAGATAGAAAATAAAACTATATGTAAAAGATCTTATAGGTCCTATCTGATTCAATCCTCGTTCGGCCGTCCGATAGCGCCAGGGCTCCGAACACGAGCGGGTGCTACACACAAACACGCACATATACATAAATGCACACACATATTCAAACAGACGTTGCACACCCGAAAGTGGCCCAGCGCCTACCCAACAGCCCGGCAACAAATGCACATCATTTTAACTACCATCACTTCGGAAACAAGAAACTCCTGGATGTACACCTGTTACCAATCAGTCATGCAGGAACCAAGCCATCAAGTACACAATATCTATCCAAACATGTATATATACACATACACGTACGTACTCGTGCGCCACACCCCCACACATCCAAAGCCCCACCAAAACCAGGCAGCCAAAGGCGGATTGCACATGGTGCGTCCCCTGGTAGCTCGCCACCAACCACTATAAAGTTAACAACAGAGACATAACATCGTTACTTAGCTTGGTCTTAAGAGTGCTCCTTTAACTTATCAAACCTAAATTATTTAAGTTTGAATAGAAAACCTAACATTAATTTTGTGTGATACTAGGCCATACAATTTTGTCATTCAAATATTCATCTACATTATAATATGCTTTCCTACATAGCAGATGATTAATATAAAATTTAAACTGTTTGTCACCTAAGTTAAGAATTTCTACAGTTAACTTATTATAAAATTTTACACCGCTTCCCATAAATGATTTGTTGGCTTCAGTAAGCCTAAACTTTGGCATAGCAAGTTAATTTTAATTTCTCGTATTTAAGTTGTGCTTATCACTGTTCCTCGGAAATTGGGATATATTTTAACGGACAAACATAATAGTTTCCTAGATATATTGACACGGTACCGTTACAATATTTATTTCTTTAAAAACATCCCTGAGAGAGTCTCGGCTTCCTAGCTCATAAATGCTTCGTACTGCCCTTTTTTGTAATATAAATATGGTTTGAATATCAGCAGCAGAACCCCATAGCAAAATACCATATGACATGACACTGTGGAAATAAGCAAAGTAAACAAGTCTTGCTGTGGTTATGTCAGTCAATTGCCTAATTTTCCTCACTGCAAAAGCAGAAGAACTAAGTTTACCTGCTAGTACTGTAATTTGTGTACCCCACTGCAATTTTGAGTCAATAGTTATACCTAAGAAGACAGTCAAAAATTTTTCATTGTTTAATACCAGATTTCTATTAATTTCGATTACATTAGGTAGTGAAAACTTAATGCATTTTGTTTTATTAGCATTAAGTACAAGATTATTAACAGTAAACCAGTTTGAAATTTTTATAAGGTATCTATTTATGTCGTTCGAATTTTCGTGTTTCCTGTTCACTTTAAACAATAATGAAGTGTCATCTGCAAATAATATTATCTCTGTAAATTTTAGCACCATAAAGGGTAAGTAATTTATAAGTAAGGTAAATTTATATATACTAAAAACAGGAAAAGCCCTAATATTGACCCTTGTGGTACACCTAGTTTGACTAGAGATCCCTGAGATTGAGAAGTATGATTCTACAAGTTCAAGGGATTTATTTCTAACACCATAATATTTTAGTTTAGCTAACAACGTATGATGATCGACACAATCAAACGCCTTCGATAGGTCGCAAAAAACGCTAACTACATCCTGGGAACTCTCCCATGCCGCGAGAATGTGCTTCATAAGCAAGGCTCCAGCATCAGTAGTTGAGAGTCCCCTGGTAAAACCGAATTGTCGATCATGTAAAAGTCCCTGTATACAAAACTGTGAAAGCAATTGATTTAGCAAGATTTTTTCAAATATTTTACTAAAGACAGGTAGAACAGATATTGGTCTAAAATTTGAGGGATCTTCTTTGTCACCAGATTTAAAAAGAGTTATCAATTTACTGCATTTCATGAGGTCTGGAAATACACCATTATCAATACATACATTAAATATATCAGCAAGATAGTGAGCAACAACTGAAATGATTGAGCTAATTAACTTAACAGACATCCCCCCACAAATCTTCAGTATTTTTCAGATTAAGTGTTTTAAATGTTGTGATAATTATTTGGGGATCCACATGTTTAAATTTAAATTTAACATTACACTCAGTAACACTGTCCTTTAGAATAGATTCAGCAGCTTGGCAAGATGAAGTTAAGGATACAGTTATTTTTTATGGTATTTCATCAAAGAAATTTTCAAATATTTGGGCAACTTTTTCGTCATTATCAATTAAACCAGAGTCTGTTTTGATATTAAAGTTGTGTTCACGAGCCTTTGATCTACCAGTTTCATTATTGATCAAATTTCAAACAGTTTTAATCACATTATCAGATGATTTAATTTTACTGCTTATGTGATTAGACTTTGCAACATGAAAGACTGATTTAAAAAAAATTTGAATACTTTTTGACATGTTCATTAAGGCTTGGATCGCGCATAAGCGATTTTAGTGAATATAATTCATAAAGTCTATCTCTGCTTATTTTAATTCTTTTTGTAGTTCAATCGTTTAATTATGGCCTGTTATTGCATCTTATTGTTTTAGTTTTAAAAATGTTGTTGAAAGTTTTATTCACTGCCTGGAAAAAGTTTTTATATAAATTGTTAACATCTTTTTTAGGCTCAAGAGCGGGCAAGATAGTTTTTAATTTTTCTAAATAACTATTTATCCGAGGAACAGTGATTGGCCTACATATAATCTCCTTGTTTAATTCCAAACAAGTTATGGCAAAGCTAGCACTTTGACCACAATGATCCGATTTCAGACAACTTATAATGTTTTTATCTAAATATTCGCAGTTACAGAATATGTTATCTAAACATGTTTTTTCAGTTATTCTTGTAGGCTCTAGAAGGAGATTTTCCAAGTTAAATGACTTAAATAGACTAAGATAAATAGGCGATATGCCAAGAAACAAAAAGTTTATGTCTGAAATCATACATGATTGTCCCACAAAGAAACTTCCTGTACCAGGTTACAGGTTTTGAGTTGCCTGCATCCAGTTTCCTTGTCTTTGCAGCTATCTCTGTGTCTAATCACAATTTACAATACTTTTTATCCCAATCGAAAGTAGACATCTCTGCCGGGCAACTATTTGTTGGCATTGCAACGGATCAACAGGATGACCAAGGTTTTGTTACAAGGCTGTCCGGGAGGGCAAAAAATAACACAGTATACTTTTCAGTCGCAGTATTGAAAAAGTTCCATTAAGAATCTCACAACGATGAGCAACTTCAACGCGAGAATAGTCGCTAGTAAAAGCTATTCTTAAAAAAAAAAATGTGTTATATGTCTGCATAACACAATTATTGACAAACTTGGCAAAATTGGTTTGTCCTTGTTCACCTACAGAAAGTTGTGAGATTATGTCTGGAAAAAATTGCTTAACAAAGCTTAAAAAATCTTTTGTTTTGTGCCTGTTCTATTAAAGTTTGCATAAACTGACATAAAATTAAACTTTTCTCAGATTTGCATGTAAAGGTTAATCTTAGACTTTTCTTATTTTTTGAATCGTATTTGTTGTATAAAAACTTAGGTTTAGGTAGAAACTTACGTAAAGAAACTAAGGATTACCTAAGTACTCCGCCAACTCACTCATTATTCACTTTCTTTAAGAACGAAGAACAGTGAAAAAAGGATGTGCTCAATGTTGTGGAAACATTTTAATATTTACGCTCTACGCTCCTATAGCGGCACAATTAGGGCATCATAAATTCTCAACAACAGAACTTTCACCAACAGTAATAGCAGTGATTTGGCAAGCTTTAACACGAGCTCAGTATTGGACCGAACTGGCAACACAGTTGTTTTACTCTAAGATGTCACACGAAAAATATTATGGAAGGTGTCTGTTGTTTTTCCATCTGTCTGTAACAGTATTTATTCTTTGTGCGCCAATCACATATTGTCTTTTTTCTACACTAGTTTCGGATAGGCCATCGCCTCTTGATCATGGCTAGTGCAACTTAGCTAAGCTGGCGAAAACCAAAAGGTTATGAAATCCTCAGATTTAAGGGTTCGATACGGCTTGTGAGTTTGGGATCGTCAACGATTCTCTGAGCCCGTCGTTGAACCGAAGTTAAAGTTTTTTCACGACAACAAGAATTCTAATTGAAAAGAATTATTTTCTACGTTTTTTGAAGTAAAACTTTTATAGCATCATTGCGCAGTCGGCAGTTTGAAAATAAAATAAGAAAAAACGTCACCTTCACCGTTAGTTCTATTAGCTTACGGCTACACTTCTGTCTCTTACACGTACTCCAAGCACGGTTCAACATGCTTTGGACTATTCTGTTCAAGTTTTATGGTTAGGAAATCCAAATTTCGCTTTAATTTTTTATTTGAATAGGTACCTATCTATACATTGTTTTACTTTGAATTGCCACATATGGTTATGAAACAAAAAAATATGAGTTACACATGTTGGTAACTAATACAAAGAATTTATGGTTCGGAAAATATAATATAATATTAAATACAATAACAAAAATAAAGGTACTAAACCCTAAAGGCAGTTTATTGGACATAATTTACAATAAAAATACCATACTATCGTTATCATTACAAATTATAACACTTATTGTCCAAATCTAAAATGGGCTATATCTAACCAATAGCCCATAACGCTCAGCGAAAATGATATCATAACAATAACCGTTAGAATTCGATTTGATTGTTATATCACTTATCACTGAGGTGTTGCAATAAACACGGTTATTACGAGAAGGATGACAGTTGTTAGCAGATCTTCTAAATCTTAGTATCTACCCGAAACATTACATAAAGTTACTGTTTCGTTCGCCTTTAAGGTATAATTTGTTTTTTTGCAGTGCAATTCTTCATATATTTATAAAAAAATAGTACAAAAACATCACGATTGTTTTTAATTTTGTATTTTTTTGTCTCAATAATGGTTTGTATGACCAAGTTGGTTCACAGATAAGGTATGGGGTTGCCACAATAAGATAATTATTTAATGTTGCAATGTGCAACGAAGTGTTGCCAACAATATGTTTAAAGTCTCCTGTAAGCTCCGAATACTGTATTGCGGTAAGGTAAAGTTCCACGCTTTCACTAACATATTTTGTGTCTATCAATATACAAAATGTCAATGCTATGTCTGTACCTTTTCTTTTACTGATTTTCGTAACAGTTTCTTGTTGTTACATTTTTAGTTCGCCTAACTTCATACATATTGTTGCTAATATTCTTATAACATCATCATATTTATATGACGATTTGACATAACGAACGATTCAGATTATTGCACCCTCTCGGGTGTTTTTCTTTTCTCACTCTTTCACTCTAGCTCTCTCCTTTCACACCAAAAACACACAAACTGCCGCCAAACTTTATGAAATACATAGTTTAGTTAGAATTAGTGAAAGCATAAAATTACCGACCGTGTGCACAAAATTTAACAAAGTTCTATCGCAGTTAAATGAATGGTATAGAAACACATAAAAGACAAACAAATAAACAAAGATACAGAAATAAATATCTTTATAGGTAATATACACCAACTTTTTGCGATTAAATAACTCTAAGCTGCTCCAAGCTACAGGGTATTCCAGACATTCCAGTACGATGCCACAATTTGGCAACGCATCGAGTCGAATATATATTGTTTACTATCTGCAAAAGAGTATACCTAACTGCCAAATTTTTGGCAGCACTGAGACATAGCCGCATACGTGTGAAAAATATTTCCTTCCTTTAGTTCCGCCTTTGCAATAAAAATGTACTTCATTACAAGCCTTGCCAAAACGCAGACTAACAGACAAATAAAAATATTATAATTGAATTTCTAACAAGATATCCTTATATAAAGGACATCTTCTATTCTTCGTTTAATAACTTAAAAAATAAATAAAAGACATTTTAGAAACTATTCTTCCTAAGCTTTTTGATGACATATTACAGACAAATATCAAAAACTAGTGCTAAACATAAAACTAAACGCTTACTGAAAAAAGTTTCTTCATCAGAATAGAGGTCACACAGTAGAACCTCGGCCCCGAACTCCAAGTTATCGCTTCATTAACCACAAATTGGAGCAATATTTTTACGGAATTAATGTTTAACGAAACTGCTTAGAAGCATGTCAGGGAAATAAAATTATACTGCCTTCTTACGGTTTTTGCGTAAAAACAAAACAACATTTTGTTGTCTGGGCTACAAAAAATAAAATTTCGAACAAAAATAATAACATGGTTTTAGGTGTATGTTTTAATCATCAGTAGTTATTTAAAGCAAGTGTTTTTATTTGTTTTTTTTTATCTATAATTAATTTATAGGAACGTTGGTCCATCTGGCCGTTTGTTAAATATAGATTAAGTGTAACATGTGTAGTATATCCCTATCAACAGATTTTTTTGTGACAATCACATTTGTAGATTTTACCTTATATTAAAAGGAACATAAAAAAATATTGTATTGCTGAGATGTGTATCCCTCAAGCTTTCATATAGCACTAGTTTTTGGCCCACCTGGGTCGAATTGAGCTAAATTTGATTATGGACGTGAGTTTCTTGTTAGGGTCAGCTCTGACCAAGACGCGACGTGACGCGGCAGTTTCGAGATAGCAACTTGTTTACGAGACCAGAAGATACAAATTATAGTGAGAGCACAAAAGTGAGAGGTAACGTGTCGAAGTCCACCAATATGCGTCGCGCGACGTTGGGATGCGTATCGTTTGTTTTAAACAACCATAATGTGTTGCTATCTCAAAAATGCTGCGTCGCGTCGCGTCTTGGTATGAGCTGCCCCTTACAAATACTTAGTACACAAAATAAAGTAAGGAAGTTTGATATAGCAAGCTATAGGTGTGGCTATGAAAATTCGGTTAGAGTTATTCTTATTGTAAATTTTGTAGCAAGGATTATACTCAGACAGGCATATTATGTTATTGTTAAATTAAAAGTATAATATTAAATTTATATTGACTTACGTCAACGTCAATCCCAGGCTGTACAAAAATCCTCGTAAATGGATATTCTTTAGGTAAATAACTAAAAAACTCTTTCCGTCCTCGATACCACTTTACACTATAAAGAGTTTCGTTGCCTTCAAGGGTCCATTTGCATCCGAGTAGAACTGTGTCTCCCAGTTTGACTGCAGATGGTGCCAACAGCTGGACATCTTTTAAGGCAATAGAATCTGTAACAAAAATAAAAACTGTTAAATTTAGTATTTTTTTTTATTTTTTAAGCGTTTTTCCCTAGAGAAACTGAACAAAAATATTAAAATACACGACTTTTATCTACTCAATTAGGATACCTTCGAATAAACTTTTATCTTTTTCTTTATCCGTGCTCTCATTGTGTGAGGGTTCCGTACCCAAAATGCGCGAACCTAACCCTATTACTATACCTACCCTATTTGTCTGTCTGTCCGATTATTAAAGAGCTCTTTAGAATCTTTTAACCCGGAATTGTAAAAAACTCAGAAATATTCACAGACTATGTCTTAAAATGACGGATTATGTAACAAATAATGAGAAATTGAAAAAAGAAAAATTTAAGGGGTCCCCATACAAGTAATACTTTTTCGTTATTTTGCTCTATCGTAAAAAGAGTAATACAATCAAGCTTTAAAACTTGCCGTGATTATAGTGTGAAATAACAACAAAAAATAAGTTTAGAAGTTAACCGCACGGGCAACTTCTCTTGAGAATTTTTTTTGCGTCTTTAAAAAAAAACATATTTTTAACGATAAAAAAACAAACAGCTGGACCAATTTATCTCAAACTCTTTTCAGATCTAAGTCATGAGATGTTCTTGAGACTAACCTACATATATACACATTAACACACACACACACCCACACACACACAAATACATCACTCTAAAAATGCCGGCAATCTAAATGATACTCCAGGAGGCCTACAACTGATATCAGTTCCAATCCCAATCCAGTTTCAATCCAATTCCGTGGCTAGCTTAAACTCGATCTTTATCGGTACTCCTTAACCAAATTGCGATTAGATTGAAATTGGGATTTTACACTTTTCGGAATCACAAAATATAAAAATAATACTGAAACTAATAAAAATTAAAGTGAAAGTTAAATCTTCGTAGCGACAGTTTTGTTTTGTTGATTTAGAATTTTGACATTTCTTTTCACAGATCACCGTACCTCATTTCACTCTCGATCAAAGAGTTCCAATACTTAATATTTGTATAGGATTTCTGTTCCGAAATTTGCCACCAAATTCCATTATCGATTGAGCGCTACAACAACGTACAAGAGTACCGATTTAGTAGATTTCTCGATCACCGTAGGATTTTACGATTGAAACTGATATCAGTTGATGGCCTCCAGGTCTCATAATGTAAAAAAAACGCAAATTTAGCGATTTCAATTTTCGGACTACAATAACTTCCCTCAAGAGAAATTAATCATAATAAGCGGCCAAGTAAGAGAGGGGCCCGAGCCCTTACCATCTTATATTACCGTATCGGAGCCATCTAGCGATTATTAAGTGAAACAGTAACACGATATTTAAAGATAAGCAACGTCGGGCTTGTTCATTCACTTGATAGGTGACTGCTTAGCGACACACTTTTTGTTTTTGTTTGTGTTCTTAAATTGCATAAATGGTGATACGTAACCCACGGTGAGTCCAACTCGCCCTTGACCCATTTTTATTATTTTTTATTTTCATTTAAACACTTTATTGCAATAAAATACAACAGGTGGACTTAATACCTTAGGCACTATCTGCCAGTTGACCTTAGGGTCATGCAGAAAGGTTAAGGTAGTTGTTTAAGTAGAAACGGTTAATATCTATTTACATAAACGTAACATACAGAATAGGGTTTGAATACATTTATTAAATAAATACATAGATACATATATGTAAATATCTATTTAAATATACTTACATACACATACATAAATATATAAATACGTATTTAAATAGGTACATAGATAATTAAAGGTACTGCGTAAAGCGAATGCTTAAACTCATTTCAGGAAGGCGTTTCCTTTTTATTTTTAAGAAGCGCGTTCCAGAGTAGTGCTGCCTGAATAGTAAAAGAATTGGAAATAAAACCAGTACGATGTGAAGGTAAACGTAGCAGCATGTTAGAGGAAGAACGAAGCTCTCTGTCGTGACAACTGTGAAGATATTGAAACACTTTATTTAAATAGGGAGGAGAATAAGAATTATTTAAAATCGTATAAAGAAAATATAGAAAACATACATACATATCTGCGTTCACGGATAGGTAGCCAGCCAAGCTGAGTGCGGTATTTGGAAATGTGGTCGATTTTTTTTAAGTTGAAAATAAATCTTTATTACTATCTGCCCAACTAGCAAAGTAGTAAAACTACTACTTCTAGTGCGCATCTTATTTAAATAATAGGCTTATATGGCTGTTATAACGTTTTGAAACATACCAACACTCTTAGTTAAGTAACTAGGTAGACAGAGAGACAGACAGCAGTTTTTTTACATCATTAATCCATCAATCACCAGTCCTATCCAATGCAATGGAAGAGTAGAGAAGCTGATACACGATAGACTATCGTAAATATATCCACGCCGCCTCACAGCATGATTACTTTACTCCTTATCAGCCTCATACGTCCCCACTGCTGGTGCACGGCCTACTACTACTCACAAGGGTGATTTGGGCCGTACTCCACACGCAGGCCCAGAACGGATTCCGGACTTTACGTACGTCTTTTTTGACGTGCGCAGGTTTCCTCACGATGTTTTCCTTCCGAAAAGCTAGTGGTGTAAATAATCAATGTACTTCAGAAATTAAGAAAAAGACTCATTTGTACACGCCGGGTCTCGAACCTCCGCCACTCAGGACGCAAAGTGAAATCGAAATCCCTCGGCCACCACTGACTACAGTGAATAATAAAAATATAAATGAACAATAAGAATAATGAGCATGCTTAATACAATGCATTTCTCCTTTTTTTTTGTCATTTACTAATGAAACATTGTCAAATTTTATAGGCACTATATCAAGCGAATATTAATATCTATGGTTGCCTAAAATCCAGAAAATATATTTTACCAACTTGAAACCTTAGTTGAGATCATTTGTATAAAAATCTAGAATCCTCTATAACTTTTATCCTGTGCAATTTAATAGAAAATTGCAGACCACACTGCAGTCAGTATTCCTTGAGCATCTAATCATAGTTTTGTGGTGAATCGTAAAATTTGGATCCGATAAGTGGTGCTGTGGTCGTTTCTATAAATGTGTTTATATGAGATGGACTGGCATAGTTAACCTTCAGTTTGGGTGTTTACGAAGTGGATTGAGCAAGGATAGTCTAGACAGGGGTTAGGGAGGATGGGTGGGAGTATAGGGAATCTAGGCTGTAGAAGTTGTATTGTATACAAGTTATAACAAATTTTCAAGTGTTAAGCCATCACGAAACAACGTTTGCCTCGACATTAATTCAATGTATTAATTTGAACTAGCTAACAGTTACTTAGATACAACCTCAATGTGAACAGCTCTCACTCATCATTTGCACCGAGCCGAAGCCTCCCTGATGTGAAAATGAAATGTGCCGACAATTTATCACCCAGACCCGCCGATCAATGGCCCAGAACCAATTCCGCGCGGGAAAATATTTTAGAAGGCGACCTATTTTTCATCGGTCTTGGAAACCGAAAGTCGCTCGGCTGGATCCATGGAGGGTTGAAAAATGAATCAAAGTTTTTTTCAAATGTTTCGTCATCAAAAAAGAAGTAGACGAAAAGCTAAATTAAAATAAAAATTTTAATGCTATTACGGAATTGTGATTGATGTAAGAGTTATTGTCACATAATAAAAAAAATTTGAAATTATGACCCGAGTTTGTTAAATTATATGAAAACTCAGAGTCACGACGTCCGCGAAAGTTAACCTTCTATTTTGTATCGTCTAAATTAAATAATGTAGACTACACAAGCAAAGCCACAACACAAGTTAAATATAAATTATTTATAACGTCAAAGGCTCGTATCCAATCCCTATAAAATTGTTAACAAAATATCAGTAAGCAATCAATAAATTACCATTAATGTACGACCGTTTACTGATTCAAATATTATAGTCCTTACGAAAAATAAAGCTATAAACGTAGCAATAAATTGATTCTGGTTGGCCATTTTCATGTCTACTTATTAGGTCGAGACGGTAAAAACAGCCTCGTCCAGTTTATTTTCCCAATAAGCTATTGAAGATATAGCCTATACCAAATGAAATAATATGACATTGTATGATTCATATATATTATTTAAATACCTGGTGACGTTTATTATTATTTTAATAATTTTGAACATGGAATGGAATGTAAAAGCTTTTCAATTCCATTTTTTAAACAATATAGTATATTATTCTATGTTTGTATACTACTCTTAGAATAATATCATATATAGTTTAAAAAATTTCAAAGAGTTTTTTCCCTTTTTAAATGGACATTACACACAGTGACATCTGTTCTTAAACTAAGCATAGATTGAAATGTGGACATCAGACAAGGGATACAATAACACGCATATATATATATATATATATATATATATATATATATATATATATATATATATATATATATATATATATATATATATATATATATTATATATACAAATAGGGGTGTATATACATAACATAATATAGATATAGGTGTATACGTAGGGGTGACAGTCCGAGTGTCCTATCGTCAGTAGGTGCCTAGTTGAAGAGGAATTTTACTTTAAGAGTTATCAATACAAAAATAAAAAGGGGGATCGGTAAGTAATTAATCAAAATGTTATGTCGTAGTCACTGTGAGGTCGCTGCCAGCCGACATGTAGTACCAAAATCCGGATCCAACCGGTTCTCCATACTTCCGTTGTTGGTAGCAAAACCGATGCACTTCAGTGACGACACCACTCACACCGATGTCCAACGTATGTCCCCGGGGACAATATGTTCAATATAATATAAATCTTCGATCACAGCAGTCCGCAAATAGGTATTCTGCGTTCCGAATCACCGTGGGTATGCGTCTAGCGTCGACCGCGCTTCCGTATAAACTAGAAAATTAACACTGCTGAACGTGCGTTCCATGCGAGCCTACACCAAGGTCAAGTCACACGAGTGACGCAACACGCTTATCTTTACCGAACAATAGGGCTCCACTAAGAAAGTATTTTGGGGTTGAAAATTTGTATAAAAATCCGTCAATTTTAAAGCAAAATGCACGAAAATTAGTATTTGGCCTTAAGGTTAAAAATTAAGATTGACGTGTTTCACAGTTTTTGAAATATTGTCCCCTAATTCCCAAAACAGAGAATGAAAATTTGTTTGAGAACACCGATATTTTTGTAAGTATAACACATATACAAACGCAAGAGTTTACTTTCGAAATAGTGCATAGGGCTGGGTCTCAAATGCAACCCGTGGATGCATTAAGTAAAAATCCAGTAGGTGTTTCACGTAATTTTGACGCAAAGGTCATGTGCATAACTAAGTCAGGTTGGTTATTATCCGTTCAAATGCAAGAACCTAAAATTTGCGCCATAAAAGATATCTTAGAATCAGGTGAGGGCGAGCAAAATAAACAAATATTTCATAGTTACGAATTAATGACTAATAAAGTATATAGGATAACTGAGTTTGGAAGGCGTTGGGTGGTTCCTAAGCAATGCATCAGGCAGGTGATACGGTCTAATCATGACGATGTCGGACATTTCGTTGTTGACAAGACTGTAGAAACGTTAAAAAATAAGTATTAGTTTCCACATCTGAAAAAAGCTGTAACAAAACTTTCAACTTTCAAGCAACTTTTCTAAGAACGTTTTAATAAATCTGAATCAACTTACCAGATATCCAAATCAGCAGAATAAACCCAATTAGTTTTTTTAGTACACTAATCGGTAATGTTCCCATTTTTAAACTGGTTAAAAAACTTTAACTATATTTCATTTCTGCCTTTTTTACATATTGTCCAAATCTTATATATCTACATATTTTATTGTTCATTTTTTAAAATCACTTTAGGTTTAATATTTCAGTAGTAATTGCAAGCAGATAGAGTTCAGCTTGGTTATTTTCTTTTCCATGATATGTTCATATCTGTAACAAAAAACACTAAGTTAGTGTAAGAAAATCAAATTATGTTCAAAACTTACGGTTATCTTAAATTGTAGAAGAAATACGTTATGATGAAAATAAAGAAAACATGTCATGTTTTCTGATGACTGTTGTCTTGCATCAGAGACGCCAAGATGTTTTTTTGCGGGAAATATGACAAATTATCTGTCACATTTTCATTTCGTATAAAAATGGACTTTCAACACATTGCATTATTTTGTTATTCGCAAAAGTTAATGTAAAAACAATTTGCACAAATATTGTGTGTAGTTGTAACATGACAATGTATATTCAAATATCATTAATTGGCTTAGTAATAGAAATAAGCTTTAATAAAATGAAATAAACGTCACGTTTTTATGTAGATATCATTACCCGCATTTTCTTTTTGTAATCTTTTAAATATTGTACATTAAATATCTTTTTTAAAAACTAAAAAAGTGAATAAATACAGCGGTTAACAAACGCATAAATACATATATACAATCTTCGTTTAAATTATCAAATGTTACATGTAATTACAATTTTATAGGAATAAATCTGATACTTCACAGAAAACAATAGAATTAAGATAACAGCGCCAATTCAAATTTAGAACAAAGAGAAGGAAAACGGAAACCCATTTCTATCAAAACTGTTTCAAACAATAGGACATTCCTAATAAAAAGCAATATCTGAAACCAAAACTAGTAAATTTTACAAAAGACCAATATGAGAACGCGTTAAGTTGCGATCTCTCCATAAGTAATATTGAAGATGTTCGATAACAGAATCCATGTGTCTTATCAACTATCTCTGTCCTATTGTTTTCTCAAGATGTTACGTACAGCAGTCCCTTATTTAATGTTAACAATGGTCGTTATTCGGAAAGGAAATTGTTTTCTTAGGATATCAAAATGTTTTGTTTATTCATTGATAATTCACTAGAATTATAGGCGTAGCGAATTGTAATGTTTTAAACTTTTTTGATGTAAAATTACCATATTTTCTACATTCATATTAATATTATAAATGCGACTGTCAGTCTTTCTGTTTGTCTGTCTATTACCTTTTCACGTTTTAACTGCTGTACCGATTAAGATGATATTTGACATGGAGATAACTTGAGTCCTAGGAAAGGACAAAGGCTACTTGAAAACGTCAAGTGTGAGTCAGTATTATTTCTATAATTAAAGAGTTGCCTACACGCACACGTCCTTAGCCAATTTTGTATAATAACTGACATAGTGTTAATTTAAACATTTAGGTAACAATATTAAAAGTAGACACTTGAAATATGCGTGAGTTAATATTATTTTTTTTCTAAAGAAATTTATTTATTATTACAGGGTCACTTAGAATTCTACATTTTATTTTTAATCTTTTCCGTACTTCAGGGGGTACTTTACAGTCAGGCCTGGCTGTTGTCGTCGCTTAGAAACCCATGACATGTAACCTATGACACTTTGAATTTAATACATTTCCGATTTTTGTTTAGTAAATGTATAGAATTCCGAGGGTAAGTGTATAGTCAAATTTAAATATTTTACACATTTCTATATCCATTTCCTAGGATTTTTTTATAATGACAGATTATATACATTTTCAGTAACATATACACAAGAAAGACTTAATGTTTGCTGAATTCATTGTATGAGATGACTTTTTTTATTTATTCCGTAGTTTCTATGCCGGCAATGTATAGACGCGCGGCGCCGTGAATGATCGATGACTCAGTAACAGCGCGACGGATAAAAAATATAAGTTTCTCTTCCTATTTCAGAATTTCCTGTACATTTGCAGAATCATTTCACAATAAAAGTATTATAATGTAGAACACATTATATTTGCAATTTTCCCCTTATTGGAAAATAAGGCAATATTGGTATTTTACTTGTATTAAAAAGAAATACGTCAAGTTTTTAACCAACTTAAAAAAAGGAAGAGGAAACTTTTTGTTATTTATGTTCCGCGATTATTTGAAGACGCCTTGACCGATTCGGATATATTTTTTTTTTGTTTGAAAGGGTATATTCGCAGGTGGTCCTTTGGTCATCATTATTTTAAGGACTTCTGTAAAGCCTTCAACTTGGCTTAGGTTCGATTTGACAACAGGCTTGACAACATGACTTACAATGCCACTAAAAAATCTGCCACCATAGCGGTCTCCCACCCAATGCTTAAGTTTGCAAATAGTTTCCCATAGAAGAATTTAATCGTGCTACGAGCTTCTGTAAGAACTACAGTTTGGGATTCTTCAAGAAAGAAGTGATCGCCCAGGTGTTTGCAACACGTCCATAGGCTGCGGTGAACACTTACCATCAGGTGGACCGCAAACTTGTTTAAACCATTTTAAACTCTTACTAAGAAACTCCCGCCTTTTCATTAAAATTACAATTTAATTTAAAAGACGGTAATTTTTTTTCATAATACCTTAGGATAAGCAACGCTCCGTTGTTATTCCAGAAATTATTATAGCCAACTTATTTCTGTAAGCTTTTTAGTCTGTCCAATAAAATGGTCGATCAATCCGGATGAAAAACCTTGCCGGTCTAATTTTTGGGAAGGATCTGCTCCGTCACTTAGTAACGCGGTCTCAAGGGATTGGCCCCAATTTCAAATGGATTTTGATTTGATTTTCTTTCTCTAATGTCTTTTTACAAGAATATAAGAAAGCTTTTGTTATGTATTTGTAGGTAATTGTTACAGATAAATGTTTATAGGTTTACTTATGTTTATTTATTGGCTTATTGTAGGTAGATATTTAATATTTTAACAGTTAATAAAAGGTACTAACTGAATGCTGGGTACAAAGATGACTTATACGTTTAAGTCATGTTTGGCTAGGTACTTATATTATAAATGTGAAAGTATGTCTGGATGGAAGTTTGTTACTTAATAACGCTTTAACTACTGGACGGATCGGGATGAAACTTAGCCCACATATAGGCTAGGTCCTGGAATAGGACATAACCTACTTTTAATTCTGGATTATTTTAATTAAGGAGTAATTTATTTATTTATTTATATATAGTAATAAAATTATCTGTCAAAATAAATATAAAAATTATGGTAATTTTTTACTTCTCTGCAACACAACAATCTTACATGAAAAAAATTGTAATGGAAAGAGAAAAATCCCTTTATACACAGATGCTATTCAGAAATTGGTGCAAAACGCTAATTTTACCTTTAAAAAAATATTTAACGTAATATTTTACACCATACAAATACACCATTACAGAACGTAAACAAAAGATTTAGACCAATTCAGACAAACGAATAACAGGAAACCAATTTTTTTTTTTAATTAAAATATTGCCAACCTTAAAAAAAATACTCCCAAAAACTGACGCTAGATTGAGTTCCTAATATTTTTGTGGTTACCTATTTCAATGCGCGACCGCACAATTTTAGGGATGTGAAATGAGAAGGAGAGAGCATTAATATTTTTAGCTTCCTGAAGTAATAAATAGTTAATATAAAATACTAATTTAAAATTTGGATTTACAACTTCAGCATTTTTATAGATGTTCATAAAACCATACTGAATAAATACGTCCAAAACCTGTTAAAGTTAATAACCGTTCGTAAATCAAGTCATAAAAAACACTAATTTTAACGTGTTCCGCTTGGTTTTACGCGCCAGTTTTCAAGTTTACAAGTGGGACGCCCTGACTACATTAAATTAGTACAAGTTCTTTCTGGCGCTCGCCGGCCGCTGCCGTGGCACGCTCCGCTCGGCTTCGCGCGCTAACTTTAATATGCTCTGCTTCGTTTTAAGCGCCAGTTTTCAAGTTTACAAGTGGGACGCCCTGACTACATTAAATAAGTACAAGTTTGTTCTGTGACTCGCTGACCGGGCCCATGGCACGCTTCACTCGGCTTTGCACACTTACTTCCATGTTTTACCATAAGCTCTATATCAGGCTGGCAGTAAACTTAACAAGACTCTGTATAATAAAACGTAAGTTGTTTTATGTTATTTTCTATTTGATGTAGTACGTTATGTTATTTAATTGTCTTATCGGTTATTTGGGATTTTTTTTTTGATGCTGGTAACATTGCAATTAAAAAAAAGTGTTCGTGTTTCCTTTTTCTTGATCCGCTTACAATATTTTAAAAAGTGTAATTACATGGTTTTTAAGTGTAAATTGTGTTTTTTTCAGCCTATTCTTTAATTTTATCAGTGTGTAAAGGATGATTTGGACAGCTACAAGAAATCTGAACTGCTATAATGCCGAGCAAGTGAATTTTATATGTTAATTCGACCATTTGGCGGGAAAAAAAATCTGGTAGTAAATATTTTTTTTATCGAAAACTTTTATTTGGCACCGACTTTCATATATCATTTCTATATCAGGGAGTGCTATTCTATCGAATAAGATTTTTTTCAGATTAAAATGTCGTGTTGCAGAGAAGTAAATATTTACCAAAATTATAAATGCGAAAAAATTAAGAAGTACTGAATTTAGGGCGGGCGGAGCCGCTGGCAAAATCTAGTTATCAACAAATTCTTGTAATCCATTTCAATTGAGCCAGGTACTATTTAGTTTTTCATCCCACTGCTCAGCACCAGTCTTTACAGATGATTAGTTTACTTTCAAGTACTTCACTTACTTATCACATTTGTATAAGAAGCCTACCTACAATTATTTCACTTTTTCCTTTAATTTTTTATTCTCAACAGAAAGTAAAAGATGATGTATGTCGAAATTTTCGTGTTGACCATACAAGTAGAATGTCATAGAAAACGGTAATAATAATCGTATTTCATTATTCTTTAGGGAATAAGCTCTTATTTTTAGAGTTCAGTAACAATAAGGTAAAATCAGAATCTTTAATTTAAGGCATTGACACACGTTTCATAAACAGAACGCTTTTCACGCATAATATGAACGACACCGGCGCCAGTGGTGCTAGGTTTACCTAAAATAGGAACGTAGCCGGCGCCGGTGGTGCTAGGTTTACCTAAAATAGGAACGACTCCAGTGCCAGCGGTGCTACGTTAACCTAAAAAAAAAGACAAGTTTATTTGATTTATTCTTTTGGAATGATGAGTTTCATGGGCCGTTTCCAAAAATATGAATGTAAAACGTACCGATATTATCGTTAATTCTTTGTTATATTGTAGTAATCTGGAACACTCGAGGTCGATAAATGTTTGTAATTTTTGTGAACAAGTATATTTCCCAACAAATATTTACAAGTAAAAGGGTCTGAAGGCTGTCTTGCCACTAGACCACAAATATAGCTTGAACATAATGTCTAACACGATCAAAAGTTATTCAAGACACTATAAGACTCAACTTAAAACAAATATTTAGGAAATATACAGACAAAAATTACAAGAGATATAAAAAGTTAGATACATAAAAACAAGGTTTCATAGATGTTACAATATTAACTGCTTCCTGACGATTTTATCTTTTTCAGAACTTAGTTTTCCACATGTTAGAGCCACTTTATGTTTTATGGCTTACATAATTGAAAAAAAGATCAAAAAAAAGATCAAAACTTCACAGCCCTACCCTTCTATATTTCCGGAGATATTAAAGATTCATCAACTAAGTAAGGCTTTATGTTTTTCCAACGACACATTTATCATAGGCAATTCAATAGTTTTGGTTAGGTATTTTCATATGCAAAAAACGATACATAGAGCAAATAGAAAAACCTAAGAAGATTTTTTCAGTTTAAATATTTTGGCAGTGAATCGTTGAACATGAGACCATTCACGAATGCTGGCGTAACAGAAATTCAACATTTTTCCGTCATAAAAAATATTTTAAGGAAATTTTATCGTTTATCCGATAATTTCCGCACAAGCAATATACAAGCGCGCGGCTCCGTGAATGATTGATGCCTAAATAACTGATACGAATCTTAAAAAATAAGTTTTCACTTTTATCAGATATGCTGGTTTTTATTAAAAACAAATCTTTTAATTTTGTATTTTCAAAGTTAATGAAATACTCGCAGCTGTATGAGTCAAAAATTTATGTATGAATAGAAAGATGTATGACATATATATATATACTTAATACAAGTTCCTACATACACATAAGTATATAATGGTTTTGTAAATTAAATTGAATGAAATTAAATATAACTAAAGCTGTTAACTACACCATATGTTTCTATGTTGAGCAAGAAGAAAGCTTATGAACTAAGTTCTTTTTTTTTTGGAGAAATAAATCCAACGTGTTTGTTACAAACGTATCAAAAGTGTTAGATTCCTAATAATATCAACTTTTTACAACATTTTAACACTAATTTAAGTATTTACTGTCTGAAGAACTGTGTTAAACCAGTCGTATGACAAATTCAAATTCAAATTCAATATAATTTATTCAGTTTAGGCTACAATAATTGAGCACTTTGGCTTCCCCGCAGCCTAGTTGGTAGTGTGGCCGACTGCCGTGCAGAGGGTGTGGGTTCGATTCCCGCATTGGACAAACATTAATGTAATAAAAAAAAATATTTGTGTTTGTCTTGAGTCTGGGTGTATTTATGTATAATATGTATGTATTTAAAAAAAAAAAGTTTTATATATGTATCTGTAGCCGCTGTCTGGTACCCATAACACAAGCTTTGCTTACTTTGGGGTCAGGTGGCGCTGTATGTAATATCCACAAATATTTATTTATTTATTTATGAATGTTTACTTATGAATGTCACTACGCCATCGGTTCGTAAGTCTACAGGGCGGGAGACCTTGTACTGAGAAGAACCGGCAAGAAACTTAGCAAGGGCATTTGTTTTCTCCCTTTCTCTTACAGCGTCCAATTAAAATATTGGAAAAAGCCCTCCCTATCATAAAAGGACACTTTCCATTACAAACATAAAAAAAAATGAAATATAAAGCACAAGCACAACATAAAAAAGTATCTAATATAAACAAAAGACAGTTTATGTATTCCTTCCTCACTAAGAAATAATCAATGTCTTACAGTATTAATAAACAAAACAAAAAAGTAAAACTAAATACTAAGAATACAAAGAAGTTTGCAAGAGCAGACCAGCCTCCACAGGCGGCACCCGTTCACGAGTATGACACATGAATCAGCCATCGCTTCGCTCAACCATGTTTTAGGGAACGTAACGACCCGACACACACGCCACCACCGCAGAGACACTTTGAGAGAGCATGACACACTGAAGCGACTCCAATAAAACTTCGATTGTACTAGTTACAATGTGTGTAGTAAAGGAACAAAATATAAGAGGAGAAGATTGGAAGGTTCGTATTGCTTTACTACCGAGAAGCAAATAAACTCACTAGTTAATCTTTTATACATCATATAAAAATACAATATAGCCTTACACTAGGTAATAACATAATAAACAATGTTTTAATTTAAAAAAAATATATTTCAAATGCCCCAATACAAATCAATTAAGTTCTAATTTTTCCAAATCAACTTTGTAATAGCTTTTTTCATTAAACTATCTATGACATATATTTTAAATTTATTTGAGGGTAAATTAACCACATGTTCTGGAATTTCATTGTAGAAAAATATACTTTGTACTGCGAAAGAGCTATGTACCTTCTGAAGACGACATTTTGAAACTACCAAATTAATCCTTATTCCTTGTATTAACACTGTGGAGGTCACTATTTTTAGCAAATAAGTGACAATTTTGGCGTACATACATTATACAAGCGAAGATTTATTGGCAAGGAACAGTTAAAATATTAATTTCCCTAAATAGTTCCCTAAGAGAAATTCGAGGTCCTAATTTATAAATTGACCGTACTGCTCTCTTTTGCAAAATAAAGACTGTATCAATATCAGCTGCCTTACCCCAAAGCAAAATGCCATAAGACATGACGGAATGGAAATAGCTAAAGTAGACCAAGCGAGCAGTGTCAACATCTGTAAGCTGCCTAACTTTCCTAACTGCATAGGCAGCTGAACTGAGTTTTCCTGCAAGAACTGAAATGTGAGGGTTCCACTGCAGCCTATTGTCTAATGTAATACCTAGAAACACTGTTGAGTCTAATAGTTCTATTTCTTCTCCGTTTAGGGAAAATTTTGTACTTATGTTTCTGACATTTGGCATCATAATTTTTAAACACTTAGTCTTTTTCGCATTAAGAAGTAAATTATTTGCCGTAAACCATTGAAGAACCTGAGAAAGACACTCGTGAGCTCTGCTTAATACATACTTGGTTGAATTAAACAATCCTCACCGTTGTCTGTATTAAGCAGCCCAGCTCGCTTGTATCATAATGTACGTTTTGGTATCTAAGCCTTTATAAAAATATTATTAGTATAACTACGAATGGGGAAAAAAAGAGAAAAATACTTACGAATATTTGTTTCTTTGTTCATCAAGTTTAATATTCAAGAGAATGTCTGGGATGATATGTTTTCAAATGCAATTTTTAGGTAAAAAAAATATTTGACAATATTTACAAACGCTCTAAACTTTGAACATTTTTTTTACAAATTATTAATATTTTTATTAAGGCCGTAGAATAAAAAAATATCTATCCTTACTTCAATCAATTTCCGATGTTCAAAAGAAACGTAACACATGTTTCCAAGTCCGTTAATACAAAGTATATGAAAGAAATAACATCACAGTGATCCATCCCACTAAAAGATAAAGTTGTTCTATTTCTGATACGTTAACAAATTTATGTAAGAAAACGATACGAAGTAAGATAACTTACGAGCTCTCAATAACTAACAATGATATATTCGATAACAGACTCCCTCTGTCTTATCAACCATCAACGTCCTATTGTTTTCGGAAGACCCCGCATTTTAGTTATTTTGGTAACAATGAAGAAATGTTCTCAAGTAAGTTGACATTCGTTTATAAATTATTAATATTCGTTTTACAAAAATTTTATGTTTTCTTTCATCAGATTAGGCTTCTTTCAAACGAGCAATTCTTGTATATATATTTATACATATATATAATTATACTGTACGTGTGTATGTCACTGTACTCTTCCTAAATGGCTGGACCGATTTGAATGATTTTTTGTATGTGTTTGGGTGGCGCTCTGGATGGTTTAGATTCACAAATCAGCCCGGCAGATGGCTCTGCAGTCGGTATCATGCAGGACAACGACTGCCAAGTCAGCTTGTATAGAAATAATATCTTTTTTTCGGAAACGGCTTCAATGATTTTCATGAAATTTAGTATGCAGGGGGCGATAAATCGATCTAGCTAGGTTCTTGACAATAGATGGCGTTGTTAAAACGAGCAAAGCTCGATCCCCAGGTACTTGTATTTAATGATAAAAAAATCTGAAAGCTACTATTGTTCCAAGACTAGTGCAAATTTTTAAGGTGTGTATTGCATTCTGTTATGAACGACTGTTAAATTATTATATCTAGTATATAGGTTATACATTTTAATAAGTACAAAAATGTAACTACAGTAGTTGCAGTTTGCAGTAGTGTAATGTGACCAAACGTTTAATTCCATTTAAAAAATTAGAAGTTTCAATGCGTCATTATGGTATAAATTACCGACACAGCAACACTAAAGCTACTTAATAATAGATGGCATTGTTTTAGTACATTTACATGCGCATCGTTAGTATGCTTTGCATCGTTAGTAAGTGACATCTTACGAATTTTCAATCAGGTCACGTGTCCTGACGCGAGTTTAACATTTTTACCCATCACAAAAAAGTGCACAACGCCACTAAAGAAGTTTTCACTTCAATAAATAATGGATACAAAGTTAAAATCAAAATAAATTTTGTGGCACGAAACGATTTACATTTAGGTCCCTTTTACTTCACACTAACGCCGTCACTAAATATTGTTTATTTCTTTTAAGTACAAAGTGTATTTCAAAAAAAGTAAGAAAATAGAAAATACTCACTAGTCATAAACTATTTACAGTGAGTTTTAATGCGGTTATTGGCTAAAGGTGGCAACACTTAGCAAAAACCTGAAAGAACTCACATAATTCATCTACCAACAATACAAAACGTTGAAAAGTAGTCCATGAGTATTGAGTATGCTTAATTTTTTCACTTTTTTGAAATACACTTTATACGAAAAGAAATAAAAAATATCTAGTGGTGGCCTTTGTAGCTAATGTTTAAATGTTATAGTCATTATAGCCTAACAGGTTGAAAAATCGGCCAAGTGCGAGTCGAACTCGCGCACCAAGGGTTCCGTACCATTATCTGTAAAAACGGCAAAAAAAATCACGTTTTATTATAATTTGATTATTTATTTTTAACGTGATTATATAACTTAATATTCTGTCAATATTTCAAGCGTCTACCTGTTATCAATATCGAGCAAAATGAGCAAAAAATCACGTTTGTTGTATGGGAGCCCCCTTAAATATTTATTTAATTTTGTTTTTTAGCAATTGTTGTTACAGCTGCACATTATCTGTGAAAGTTTCAACTATTTAACACCTTTACGTATAAATGATATACAGCCTGGTGACAGACGCACAGACGCATGAACGGACGGACGGACGGACGGACAGCGGAGTCTTAGTAATAGCGTCCTGTTTTTTACCCTTTGGGTACGAAACCCTAAGAAACAAGTAAAACACAAAAAGGTTTCTAATATCCTTACTTCTTTATTACATTTATAAACTTTCTTTACAGCTGTAGGATAAATGTTACTCGTAGGCAATTTATGTATATGTTTTTATTGTTAGTAAGTAAGAAAAGTTTCTCAGGCCGATTAGTTTATGTGTTTGCTTTGCAGCTAATTCTGCAAAAACAACGCTATATCTTCCCGTATCAAACAGTAAGTAATAGGAGGAAGTTAGCTTAATACTTACAGAGACAAAGACCTTTTAGTTTTATACAATGTGCTTATTCACCGCTTTTCTACTTTCGCTTGTTTTTCTGCTGCAGCAAGTAATAAATTCGCCGCTAATCACCACTCAAGGGGTAAGGACGTACTTGAAGTTGCTTCTCCGTCAAAGACAGTAAAAGGTAAGACAATAATGTTTTCAGGATACAGTTTATGAAATTGAAGCGACGAGTGCCAAAGTGACTACTTAAGCTACCATTGTAAAAATGGCAGAATAGTATATCAATTGCTACCCAGGTCTGTTTTTTCTTTTAAAAGGTACTTAAGCAAAGTACCTATATACATATGCATACCTTATTATATAGCTTCTTATATACTAATTATTTACCACAATAACTTAACTATACGTATTGGTACGTGAGGGATAAGGGATGCTGGTTGACCACGTTCTATGATGTCAATCGCGATGTAGCGATAAGCAATGGACAGATAATGAGTAATCTATCGCTATGTGAATTGTTTTTATTAACATATTTAAAACAATAATGGGAAATTATTCAAAATATTTTGCGAAATCTTAATATATATAAATCTCGTGTCACAATGTTTGTCCTCAATGGACTCCTAAACTACTGAACCGATTTAGATCAAACTTCGTAAATATCTGTTATTTGATCCAACTTAAAAGATAGGATAGTTTTTATCTCGATATGTCAAGTGCGAGCCGGACTCGGGCACTATAGGTAAAAACCAACTTTCGCCGGGTACAGAGGGACGGCAGCGGAACAACGTTCGCCGGGACAGCTAGTACGTTTATAAAAAAACTAATAAGCGTTTTGTTATAATAATTGTATAAATTAATAAAGAATTAAGACACTTGTTCATCCGTAGAATGAGAGTTATTGGAAAACTTGTGCCCCAATTTTGTTTTAAATAGTTGAAAGTATTTATAGTTCATTGATTTATTAATTACTAGATTGTGCTGGCGGCCCGTCCTAAATTCATTCATTCATATATTCATGTGCCTAATACACTGCAATGCTTTGTAGGGTTTTGTAGCTAAATGAAAAAAAGTATTATAGTTTCGTTTTTTTTTTTTTTTTTAAAAAACTCACAACAACAATATCACTACAATACACTTAAAACACATACATTTCAACAAGAAAAATATATACTTCAAAAACCCTACATTCCTCTTTCTAGCTAACTCTTGCACTTGGTCAACAAATTTGCTACGTCAGATACGAACAGGGTCACACTGTGGTGTCCCGCAAGCACGGAGCGGAGGAAAGCGTGCGCGCGTGGGACTGCGCCGGCGACCGTGCGTACAGACTTGTGCGGGACACGGCTACCCCAAACAAAGGACGCAAGCGAGATCTCAAATATAGAAAACTACCTACGTACCTAATAGATCAACGCTATTAATTTGTTTTAAATGATATGTAGAACGATTTTAAACAAAGACAATGACCTTATTTCTAGGGAATCAAAACCTTATCCTTGCAGAAATAAAAATGGATAAAATGGAATATCTTTTAATATAAAAACTAGTATTTTTTTTCTTTCTTTCTGTACAGTATATTTGTGAAACATCTGAACCTTAAATGGTATGTATAATTTTATGACCCTAAAATCTTTGCATTCAGTAATTTCTTGCCACTTTGAGCCGATTCTCACTCTACCTGGCACGAGCAATTCAACACTTTTAAATCGTAATTTGTCAAATCATACAACATGGCCTGCTTATTGTCACTTTAATGTCCTTTTTTATTTCTTTATACATGAATTTTATCACAGGAAGAAATTACACAGTACAGGGTCTGGTTTCGAATGTAGGTACTTATATGTGTAAAAGCTGGAAGCTGACATAGATAACAATCTTGCATTTTGCTTTTTTTGTTAACTACAGTCTTTTCATCTATAAATTTAAAAGAACGAGGCATGACTGACTTATTAAGGCCGAGCCGAAACAATTGAAGCTTCAAATTTTGAACATAATTTTCATAGGGTCCATTCACAAAGGATTTTGCAAAATTCATCTACTAAGGAGGTAAAATAGGGGTTGTGAATTTGTATTACATGTCAGTAGTGGCAAAGTGGTTTCGATTTCACCTTGTGTCCTGAGTGGCAGAAGTTCGAGCCCAGCGCGTACCAATGAGGCTTTTCCTTAATTTCTCAAGTACATTGATTATTTACAGCACTGGCTTTTCGGTGAAGGAAACATCGTGAGGAAAACTGCATACGTCAAAAAAAAGATGTTTGTGAAGTCCACAATCCGCACTGGGCCCGCGTGTAGATTATGGCCCAAATCACCCTCGTTAATGGTAGGACGTGCCCCAACAGTGGCGACGTATAAGGGCTGATAGGTAAAAAATTGTATTCAAATCCGATATTTTTTAAGTTTGATTTAAGAAAATTGGTGTTTAGCCCATTGGGGGAAAACCAATAATATCGAATCTACTCGTTTTTAGAAAATCTTGACCTAGGCGACAAATAGGAGATAGAACTTTGTATTGGAATTTGGTTATTTTCGTAAGCCAAATCAGGAAATAGGAACAAAAACTCTTAGTTGCAAATAACGAATGCGTTTAACGTTTTTAAAAAAATCCCATTCTGAAGAATCAAAATAGGCAGGGAAGTTTGTTTAGGTTTTACCGCTTGATACAACGGGAAAAGTACAATCGCGCGGAAAACCTGGTAGTATACATATAAGGTTATAAATTAACACAAAACAGAAAAGAAGGTCTACATCTTCTTCTTCTTGCTGGTGATTTTAAACGTCTTCTCCTTGTGCCATATACCGAGTGGATTTCAGCGTCGGTGTCAAAACATGTTCCTGCCTTCTGTCAGTCAGTGTAATAATTGTCAGCGTCATGAATATTTGGCCACTATTGTCGATCAAGGATAGTCTCCTTCTTCCTTTACCTCTCTCTCTCTCTCTTTACTCTTTCGTCTCTCTTGCCTTTAAGTATTTTCCTGATTAAATTATTCTTGCAGTCTATTGCGACTTCGTCGCCGTGTATCTTACGAAATCCAAAACTTATCAGAACGAAACCATCATCTGGAATAATATAGATTTCTAACAGTGAAAGGTTTTTAAATGGGACCCATGGTTCCGGATTTTGCTCCCTAAACATATACAAACTTCTTTCTCGCTCTCTATATAATATTAGTATAGATTGATTGCGTAGGTATTTAGATATGTGTAATGTAATATGTAATAATTGTAGGTTTTCCTACATTCTATTCAAACCTTCTTCGTTCTGTGGTTGTTAGGTTTATTTTATATAATTGTAATAATAAAATAAATTAAGTGAAATCCACGTTAACTACAGACTAAAGTGAATTATGTCGCATAGAAGAATGTAACAAAAAAATTTTTTTTACATTATTTACCATGTTTTGTATGAAAATAAAGAGCTTGAAGAGAAACTTCTGAAAAAATATAACGCTTATTATAAAATAGTCAAGCACGAGTCGAAATTAAAGTAAAAAAAAAACTAATAAGCTGTACATAAAATTAAATAATTAACAAAACCCGACTGCAAAAACATTAAATAAATAAGTAAATATTTAACTATATGCAAGCGGATTTCAATTCGTGTTCAAATAGTAGTACTGATTGCACAAACTATAGTAGTCCTTCAAATGAGTTCTGTCTGCTTACAGTTTCATATTTGGTATGTTTAAGGTGCACTTGTTTATTTTTTTTAGTTTTTAATGTTTTTGCAGTCTTTTTTTTTTATTTATTTATTTGATTATTGACAGTAAACATAATCACTTTTATTTTATAAACTGAATCAAAATCAAGCTCTAAGTTAAAAAATACTTACCTACTGTCTTAAAGCTATTTTCTTTGAACCTACAGAAGTACAACGAGCTTAACGGGTAATAACAAAACTCCATTACGATAAAACTGTGGCCAACTACAACTTTTAAAAGCTTAAGTCTTTTTACAATAATTGCTTCACGTATATTGGATTTCTGTAATAAATATTAAAGTCAAGGTCAAGTCAAACTTTTGAATCGTCAAAGTTATGAAATACTATTTTTTGAAAAGGTTCATAATGTTCATTTTTATCGGGAAGAATCCGGAAAAACATTTAGTTGACTACATAATTAGTACATATTACCATAAAAAATACAAATACAATCATTTATATTTTTAAAAAAAAATTTAAGCCATATAATTTTATATTATTTCCATTTTAATTTGGTTAACCTATGCGTCCTGTAATTGAGCATCATTAAACATCGTAGTATTTGTTTGCGAGTTAAAAGAAAAAGGTGATAAACTATTCTGCTTTGTAAATAAATCACAATTAGTTATGGCCTTTTCGTTTTCAGCCAAAGTAATAGTTTTTTAATATAAGCGCCTAGTTCTGAAGCAAAACGCTAAAGTTCGCTCTTAAACTTTAGCTGTATTCTTAGGACCTAAAAAACATGTAGAATTCATTCAAATTCAAACGAAAAAACATCCTGAACAGACCCAAATATTTCATTTGGAAAAGAAAATTCATTGTAATGATGTTGATGAAACGACTGAATAAGCTCGCAGACGCATTAGCTAATAAATATAAGAAAGTATGCTAAGAAATTTGTTTATTTTTCTTTTTGTGTATCTATTGTATTCTACTACAAACTTTGTGTAACTTTTTTTGCGAATCCTTTTAAAAGGTTTGAGATAACAGTTAATATTTTCGTTAATACTTCTTTTTCCGAAATGGAGAGTGTCAGTTAGCTGATATATATTTTATCGCATTATTTATACTTTAAGTCTAAAGGCATATGTTTACATGGTATTTCTTCTTCTCGACCTTGTACCATTATTTGGGGTCGACCTTCCCTGTTAATTTACGCTACAAGTAGCGGTTTTGAGCCATGTTTGTGTTTAAATTTGCTTGTTTTAGGTCTTTCTCAACTGTCAATAGCCAGGGGTGGTCGTCCGCATTTACACATCGTCACAAGAATGTTTAACTGTACATGCCCATACCATTGTTAACGTTTTTTTATTGTATTTATTGTAACGTTATTGTAACCTTATCAGCCTCATACGTTCCCACGGGCCCTTTGGGCCATAGTCCACACGCGCGCCCAATGCGGATTGTGGACTTTACATACATACTTCTTTTTTGACGTATGTAACCTGTATACATCGCCCTCACGAATTTTTCTCTCGCTGAAAAGCCAGTAGTGTGAATAATCAATGTACTTGGGAAATTAAAAAAAAGAGTTATTGGTACGCGCCAGTCTTGAACCTCCGCCATTGTGGACGGAAGGTAAAATCGAAACCCTAAGGCCACCACCTACTATGCGTTATTGGTGTTACTCTTAAACTGCCTCTTATGTGTTTGTTAGGAATTTTGTTAAGTTTAGCATTGTGACTCCCGCTGATCAACGTAACACGCGTATTTCAGTTACGTGAATTTTATTTGAATGATGTTTGTCTGTGACCAAGCATTTTGAGCCATACAGTATACAGTACATAATTAAATTGTTTACATTATGTTAATTAATTAAAAGCAAAAAAATAATTATTCATTTAAATAATTATTTTAATTATCAACTCGGTATTGCAAGCTTGTACATTTACATGTATATGGTAGGCTTGTCTGTGGGAATTATCTGCCAGTCAACCTGGACAACCTAAGAAAATAAATGATAGTGCGGCATAGGAAAGTTCAATTAATGCAAAATTAAAATATTTGAAAATATTGTTTACAAAATTACAGTCTATATAAGATAGTAACAAACACTGAAACATATACATGAACAAAAAATTAAATTATTACAGTGATATAAATATACATACAGTTATTCAGGTAAATGTATCGCGATAGATTCTAATAAAAATAACAAAACAATAAAGTAAATACAAAACTCTCAACACGTTTACAGGTATTTGTTTACCCAATCGAAACAACAGATAATATTGCAAACAGTTCAACATTTGTAATAAAAAAAATATTTCCCTCAAATTTTACTCGAACGAAAGACAAATTTACATTCCTCACAGGTTTATCCCCATATTAACTGTGGGAAAATATATCTTGATAAAACACATGCTTGCCAATTCCACACAATCGCTCTCAAAGCGAAGCAATGTTGGGACCGCTCAGCTTTGTTTGTACACCGACCTTTTTGAGTGTTATGCTTACATAAAATTTACGTTTTTGCTTACTTAGGCTGGGTGACACGCGGTATGATTAATTGTCTGAGAGACAATGTTTACCTGGGATCGAGATGAGATCCATCAATCTTTTTGAAGGTGTCCATGTTATTTTGTTATTCAACATAATTAAGGAATGTTTTAATAAAATGATAAGCGACATTTTTTTTGTATATATTTTTAAATGAAGCAATAACAAAGGTGGACTCAAACTTCGGTTTTGTTTTAAATTTTATATTTCTTAGGTGACTTAACAGTTATTTGTACTACTTATTTTTATCGTCATATATGCATCAAGGGCGTCTGACCTCGCGGGTCAAACGTTTACGGTTTACCTAAATATGCAGCGGATAAGGATTGTCGGCTCCGTGGCTCCGTGGGTAATTAACCCGACTGCACAAGACGAACATTTTATTATTTGTTTGTCTTGAGACTGAGAGTTTTCTATGTATAGTATGTATGTATTTACAAAACAAAGTATATATGTATTTGTCTATATTGTTTGGTGTCCATAGCACAAGCTTTGATTAGTTTGGGACCATACAGCGCATACCAAGAAATATTATATTTCATATAATTATTATACTTACATATGCATGTTAGGTTACCCTTGTCAACTATGATTTTTCATTCTTATTAATGCCGTTTTTTTTACCTACTGATTATTATCATCTCAAATTTAGAAGTATATCTTAAGTTAATGTTTTAGATTTAAAAAAAAATACTGCCCACTTCTAATCATAGAAGAAGTTTGGTATATGTATAATTCAGTCAACGTGGAATTCGGGTGAATTTCCCTTAAAGAATAAGTAATTCTTGAGGGAAATTTGGAATAAAAGAGGGAAAAGAGTAGCCTATATCCTTTTCCGTCCCTTCGAAAATTAATTTCGGCTCAATAAGTTGCTGCATTGCGAAGCTAAGGCATAACAAACAAACAAATTTCACAAATATATAAGTATCACTTTTTAGTTGGTTTTTTTATTACTGATTCCGTTGACCCGTTGCACTTTGCGTAACTTTTTTGGTAATGTTTTCATCAAAACCAATTCCTAGTTCTAGTAGTAGTAGTACACGTAGAAGTTTAGTTCTTGTAGTAGTATAAACAATAACCTAAGTAACAAAAGTCTGACAGGTAAAAACAAATTTTAAGACTCGAATAAAAATAGTAAAAAATCTTTTTTAGTTAAATTCTATCCTCTTTTTCTACCCCCATCACTAGCTTAGCTGACAGTTTGAGGTCTCGCAAGGTAGGTTATGAAAGTTTCTCATAAAAAAATCTATCAAAGCATAATGTTTTGTTACTTCAGAGAAAAGAAAATATCGCATTGTTAAAATATCCGAAGCAAAATATCCCCCTAGAATAATTTACGTCAACAAAGCCATTGACCCGTTTATAGACAGCTGTTTGTGTCGCCTGAAAGAATATAAATGTGGATAAAGAATGCGTGGGTCGGTCGCAAAGTGCCTCTTAACAATGACGATCAAATGATACCTACTTGCTTCGTCAGCCTGCGATCGGAGGAAGAAAATAAGATGGCTAAGAATAATCTGTTTTTTACCCAGCTTCGAAGGAAAGGGATTTCTTAATTTGTTTTGTATTTGGTTTAGGGATTAGTGCGACCTAAAAGAATAAAACTTTCTTATCTCACACATTACTACCGCACTAATGTTCTGTGGAAAGATTTGGAATAAAATCTCTTTTCTAATTTTCAATATACACAAATATGATTATTTTCATAGCAAAGACACAAGTCAAAGTCATAAATTTATGTAAATTATGTAAATGCGCAAGTCAAGGGAAAGAAAATTCTAAATAGATTTAAAGCACTTTAAAGTTATAATATATTTGAATATAAATAAATATATATATATAGAAGTTCATAATAAAAAAAATTAGATTAAAACAACAATATTTTTTTTATGAAATCTATATGTATACGAAATGTTTTTTATTTTACTAATCATTTAAAACTTTATTTGATGTGAAACAAAGCTTTTTTTATTAAGAAATATTGAGATCGATTGCATTTTATAATCAACAGATCTGACCTCACGTCAAGACTTGAATCTTCAAGTTCTCTTCAATAGACCTTTTGAGGTACCATACTGGCTGGAGGAATTCTCGACTGTATCTTATTTGTTCCGAAAAAACGCTCGTTAGGACGCTCCTAGTACATGAAACTAATAAACGGACAGTTTCTAATAGAATCAAGGAAGATATAATAAATATACATAGTAGAAGAAATATTCCATCAAAGCCACTAAATTACCACAAAATGTTTGGAAAACCACGCAGGGATCCTCTTAGAGTAAATAACAACATTCAAGTGAATTTAATAACGCATAAAAACACCAAATGAAAACAAAAAAAATTAATTAAATGTGTTAAAGAAGGTAAAAAAAAGATAGAAGGGCCGTTGGGACAAAAAAAAATACTCTTAAAGTTGTGGATTGAAACTTAATTTTTTGTTATTCAATATTTCGTATGGACTTCGCATGCTTTTAAAATGGGTTCTACAGAATTTGGCATGCTTAACGCCGGATAAAAAAAAAGATCAAAAAATTATTCAAAATTATAAAATGTAAATTTTCACTTTGGTTTCAGATTTTCTTTGCTAAATCATGTGGTAAATCAATCATTTTTAAACTGATCAATTTTCATCAATTTTAAACTGATATTAAGCATTCACAGTAGCCTAGGGATGCTTGTTACATAATCCTTTTAACATCTAATCATTCTGTTCTTGAAAAACTCCATACTGTAGTCCCTAGGGAAAACCTTAACAGGAAGTACATTCCACGACCTATGCGTTTACTAAGCTACGCTAAAACTACACAGTGCATGAACATTTACCTTATAAATCTCTGCAATTCAAATCTCCTTAGACTCAGAGTTTAGGATGGCTAACAACTGATACAAGTATTATTCTCGCAGCTCGTCCTTAAACCGAATCTAAAGTGGCTGATAATTCACTTCTAAAAATGGCAAAAGTACTTAATATTGGACTTGCTAGTTATCAAGATTATAGCAGTCAATCAAGAGGATCTAATGCGTAACTGGTATATTAAAGCTAGGTTTCTTAACACCTGATGATTTCAATATAATTACAGAAAAAAAACAACAGTTTCAAGTTTTACTTAGCTTAATAAATATAAGGAAGCCGCGACAGTTCTTAAACATCTCAAACATTTTTAAACTAGTCATACCTTAAAACTGAATGGACCATCACAATGCAGGAATTCTGTCGCGGATTGCAACGTTTAAGTGGCTGTAGTATTGCTTGAAAGATATTTGTAACATGTGCGTAACTGTATATTGTTGGGATACAAAAGTGGAAGTATAAATCGCGGCACGTACTCGTAAGTTGAACCTGTTGTGCGGTAACACATTTTCGGTTAGTTAGTACATTTGTCTGTACTGTACCTGCGGAGATGACAGCCATTTTAGTTCAACTTACGTGCAGCGAACTATAACAACTATTGAAGGGTTGAAGCTAGATCAACACAACATTTATTTTAATATTTTGGTTTTTTTTTACAGTTATTTTTGGAATATATATGTAACGTACATTTGAATTATACACAAATTTTATGAAATATACACGGATACATACACATACCAAAAATAATGCATTAATTTTACTCTCAATAGAGCAAATGTCAAATGTGGTTTTAAATAATGTACCTACTTAAAATGTACTTTGTGATTTCACAGAGTTACAAGACATTAGTCCTGTTTAAATATTTTACCTTACCGAGAGATTGATAAAATCAGAAAAAAATAGACTTTACCGTAAAGTCGGATTTCGACAAATTTAGTCATATTTTTAGTAAAATTCCAGTTTCTTTTATGTGAACGCGCCTGCATTTACATTTTTTTGTATTTTTGATATTTTGCTTCTTCTTAGAGAAATAACTTAAGGAAGCTATATTATATACAAATTTAGGATGAAAATTACTAATATTCCTGTTTCTTTTATGTCAAAGACTTAATGTAAAAATTCATAATATTTTGCCTCTTTTAAAATCTTAAGAAAGCTCTGCATATGCTAATTTAGTCATACAAATTTTTACTAATATCACAGTTGCTTTTAAATGCAGCATTTTGTTTTCGTATTTTCAATCTTTTGCCTTTTGATTTTGAATCTTTACTGGAAACAGGTTAATTTTTATAAGAGAATGACTGTAAAAACATACCAAAAGAAGATACATGTTATTTTTTTCAATAATTGCAGTGTAACGATACGAGTAATACGATTATCATTTAATTATGTTTTGTTCTTCTTTTAAATAGGTTCTAAATAAAAAAGAAGTTGTTTGGCTCGCTATGTTTTGTTAATTTGCATTGTGAATATAATCGTCGAAGTGCACGAAATCCTTGAGCCGTAGGCTTTACTTGAGACGTAAACTTAATAAAAGATAATACAATGTTAGCTTATGGAGATACTCTTTTATATCCCTTTTAAATTATTCTTTTCGGAAAACACAGGAGTTGGAATAGTTAATCGTTTATTGAATAAGCGAAATTATCGATTTAGGATTTCGTTTAACTTGTATCAATTAGAATTTTAATTTCCTGTAACTTGGTTGAGTTAAAATCTGATTTTTTTTTATTTAATTTAGGTTTACCCAATAGGTGCATTCTAAGATGTTTGTAAAAGGGTTGCGAACAGAAACCTGACTAAGTTTTATTAAGTTCAATCTTGAAAATAACTTCTTCACATAAAAGATATTCTGTAGTTTATCCGTCTGGTTGAAAAATTTTGCCAGCGGCTCCGCCCTTCCTAAATCAGCGTGGAATTTCTACGTCTAATCCTTAATTATACCAACGTAGTTTGCCTTGGAAAGCTGTATAGTTCGTTTAAGCTCAGTTATTATTATTCCCACGGAAAACTTTGAATTTTTCTGGATGAAATCCATTCTGTGTGCTTCCCTGGGACTCAAACTATCTCGATACCAAATATCATCTAAATTGCTTCTGCGGTTTAAGCGTGAAGAGGTAACAGACAGACAGATGGTAATATCAGTATGGATTTTGAGTTCCTTTATCAACCACTTCTTTTATCTTCCTATCCTTTATTTCCGTATATATTTATTAGTTGATATGGGTGGACAAATTATTTTCCGCCACCTCTTTAAACTAAATAATTAAATTTATTTTATGAAGCTAATTATAATTGATAATTATTATTTCAAAAATAACGGAAATAATATTTTTTCGCCAGTTCTATTGAAGATAACTATTATTTTTATGCAATCAATACATTAAAAGTATTGACCGACCAAAGTTTCGGTATCGGTTACGGGTTTGGCTAGTTTCGGCCAAAAATACTAGTTTCGGTTTAGTCATAAACTAAACATATGACATCAAACATATCTGAAATAGTTTACGTATAGCAAAGAGGAATACCTCCTAAAACGTAACTTACGAGCAGTAAAATGTTTCTGTTAATATATGACGGGAGTTACTTCCTCACAAGCAGTACTGGTACCTACCTTACCTAATAACTAATAATATATTTTTTTTATTGACCTGAAAAGGTTTACAATTTTACATTTGTGCATTACAGTACAACGATTTAACAAATGATTGTAAAGTATGTGTAGGTGAAAGTTAAGTACCTAAACTAGGTCTAGCCTGCTCTTATAGGCACTTTGCTTTTCAGTAAATAGTTTTGTTATTTTCATTGTTATAGATGTTGATTGGGGGAACTAGAACGATTATTATTATAGAAGAAAATAATCTATAAATGTGGGTGCATGTATGTTGTGTGTGTTTGGATGTGTGTGTATAGGTTTGTAAGGATGTGTGAGAGTGAGTATGTGTTTGGCAGAAAATTTACGTCATAGATGTGTGTGCATGTGTGTGTGTGTATGTGTGAGAAGATGTGTTAGAGTGAATATGTGTTTGTAAGAAAACATTTGTCTTGTGAGTGTATTTCTGAGGTAAGAGTAGTAGTGATATTGTCCTAAGCACTTAATTACTTTTGTACGTAGTTTCGTAATGTTGGGAGTTAGGTTATAAGAGTGAGTAAATTATCAGTTGCAGTAAAAAAATGTGTTGTGTAAGTAATAAGTTCTGTATAATTTTTTTTTAGTGAAATTTGTTTTAATTTTGTAAATTAAGTTTCGCATTTAATCTTATTGTGTAGAAGAGGACCAACAAAAGAGAGGAAACGGTTCGAAAATTTTCTTTTAAGTTAGGGAGCTGGGATAGAAACATGTTTTCTAATACTATTCAAGACTATATTATTTCATTCAAATGAGGCATGTTGTTTGAATGCGATGTTGTCTTACTGTGAGTTCTTTATACGCATTGTATATTTTTTTTGTAGAATATCTGTAAGGAAGACAGTTTATGACTTCAGGAACAGAAGGTTGAGCTCTTTCAACACGCAAAATATTAGTTTTGTGTGTTTCTCCCCAGACATTAATACAGTAGGTCAGTATAGATTAATGCAGGGCAAAGTACATAGTTATAAGAATGTTTTGTCGAATATATGTCTTATGTTTCTAAAAACGAAAATAAGTTAGCGTATTCTTTTTGTTAAAGTTTTTATATGGTTAGATGAAAGAAGAGCGTGGTATCAAAATATTTTAATAGTTGTAACTTTTTCTAAAGTAGGACATGTGCAATTTTTTTTAAAGTGATAATTACTATTGTTATGATGTGCTTTAACGCACATATCTGCAATATGCTGAGTTTTAATAGTAATAGAAATGTTAACAAATTTAGTTTTTCCTTTATTCAATGCAAGAAGATTTGATTTGATAGCATTAGTTGAATTATATTAAAACCTACTTGAGCATACTGAAATACTTCTTCCCAGGTAGAATAAGGCTGTGTCGTCTGAAAATGCTACAAACTTACAATTGCCTAGCTTTGTATTTACAATGTCATTAATGTAGGTCAGGAAGAGAGTTAGAACTAAAACACTGCCTTGAGGTACGTCATAATTTATGGGAAAGGGATTGTAATTGTAGATGCAATTTTGACAGATTATCTACGTTCAGTGAGATAACTTGCAAATAGCTTAAGTCGATCATCGCTTATGCCATATGACTCCAGTTTGTTAAACAATAAAGTAACTGAAACAGTGTCAAAGACTTTCACTAGATCTAGAAATATTGCTATAATTCTGACAGCATCAAGTTCCATTACTAGATAACCTGACACTATAGCATTTAACCTTTCACGGCAGAATCCGAACTGGCAGGGCGATAAAAGCTCGTTCTTCTCGAAATAGTTGGTTAGTCTTTCATTGATAAATTTTTCTAAAATATTAGATAGACATTTTGGAGCGATATGGGTCGGTAATTACTAGAGAATTTAGTATCACCATCTTTATGGATTGGTATAATTACAGATAGCTACATTTGGGATGGAAATATAGATGATGTAAAGGAAAGGTTACAAATGTAGGTAATTAATGGGGCCAAAGACGAAAGTTATATTCTGAAACTTTGTTAAAACTATTGTTCCAGCCTGGAGAACTGTCAGCTTTTAGTCCTTCTATTATAGAAATCACTTCCATAGTATCGGTTTCTAAAAGTACAAATGAGTTTTCTGTGTGAGTCATATTGGTTGTTTTTTAATTTTTTCCAAAAAAGTTACGATATCTTTTATACGTTATTTTGAGAATTTCATTATCAGGTGATCTTTTTCTTTAGCTTTAAACGGAGTTTGTTCTTGTGGCGTGTACATTTAAGAAGTCCAGGTGCTATCCATGGTTGTTGAGTTAGATATATTTTTATTTGTAGTATTTTTTTATATAATTTTCCTCAAGGATATAATTAAATAATTGGTTGCTATGTTAGTTTCGTCAGTTTCTAAAATAGACTTTGTATTTTTTTTCCTCTATAATTATGTTGTTCTATGTTTATGTTGATAGCTCCTGCTAGTAAATTATTGGGATATGTAGATAATGAGGCAAGTATATGATCTAGAGAATTAAGAAAGTTGTCTATATTTGAAAAAGATGGGGACCTATAGGTATATAGATAACATGGCTGTTGTTTTGTTAATTGTTGTGATTAGACAGTTAGCATCCAAAAATTCAGGTTTCTAGGTAAATAGTGTTAAGTTATTCCTCACGTATATGACAATACCGTCAATCTGATTATTTACTATTTCTTGATGTATGGGGGTATAAGAATCCAGGGAAGGTGGGGAAGCCAGCATTCAGTAAGAATTATTACGTCAGGATAAAAATCTAATTTTGATAGTAACGTTGAGAACTCATTTATATTACGGTTTATACTTCTAATGTTTTGCGTAATAATGGTAAGCTCTCGGTTAAAATTATTTTTTGAAGGTTTAATTGCTTCCGGATCACATAGACAAGAAGAAGATACTTCGTAAGTATCTATATTATTTATAAGATCTTTTATGTAATCAATTTTGATTAGTCAATAAGAACTGAACTAAATATTGGGTTAGACTAATTATTATAGGTACCTTATATGGATTCCTTTTAAAGTAGTGTTAAGACGATAATTATCACACAGCGACATGTATTTGGAAACGTAAATTTAATATAGAGTTTATATATGAGTATTGAATGGTTAGATTATTTGTTGTATAATTGCATAGAATAAGCGTTTTATACTTTTGTAAATACTGATGATTATTCTTCTTGTCAATTTATATAATATTTTTCCACTAGGCGGCAAGAGTATGTAAATATAATGGAAAAAAGTTGTAAATTGATTTGTAAGCTATATATTATATTCCTAAGTTTATAGTTTCGGTAAATGTTGTATTTAAGTTAATATATATAATTTTGGGATAAAAATTTAGTAACTTTGAAGGTAGAAGTGGCATAACGGTATAACGCAAAGTAGTTTATTAGGATTATAAATGCGGGAGATAAATAAAATTAAAGTTTGATATATTGTGTGTAGATTAAAAATATAGAACGGCATATATAAGTATAAAGATGAGAAATTAAAAATAAAACTATTAAAAGAAAATGCCAAATAATGTCGACAGTCTCTCTTACTAATTATGTATATGTAAATGTATGTAATTGTTGAGGTGAAGTGTGATGTTGGGATAAAGAAAGAGGTTATTGAATAGGATTTATATTGTATGATGGTATGATAGTAAAGTACTATACGGCTCGATTGATTATTATGTACGCTATTATTAAAACCTCGTTTATTATGTGACAAATTAATATGAATAAATTTATGTTCTCAAAATTATTCCTAATTTGTGTGTTTGATCTGTAAACTGGTGTATAATATAATTTACGGGTTTCCTTTTGTTTTTTAATCACTATACAATATGACATTCATTATTATTCCCTGATATTTCTTTTCAGTTCTGTAAGTTGGATTTTGTTGTTGATAATAATGTACGGGCTGCCATTCCATTCTAGTAGAAGTATCTGACCGTTTGATACCCACCAGTACGCGTAATTGTGTTCCTTTGCGAAGTTTTTTGTGGAAGAAGTTCTGATAAGTAAATAGGTATGCCTGATTCTGATAGCCCCAGATGGGTTGCTGATGGTCGCGTATTGCTTTAATTTGTGATGTATTGTTTTATGCTAGTAATTACTTCAGTCTTTGTGGATTGTGGAAGATAGATTGAAACTCAACAACTAATGCAGATTGTTTACTTCCCTTTTTAGAAGGGCTCCTTGTGATGACTTTTACGTAATTCTTATGAATTTTAATGTCTAGATTTTAGGCGAGTGAAAACAGCATGCTATAAAGTTGGTTTTTGTTCTCGTTAAGTGTTTGGGAACATTTCTTATATGAATGCAAGTTTTCGTAGAATGCCTTTCAAGGTGTTCTATTCTCTAATTTAAGACACTTATTTATAGCTTCAAATATTTTTTTCATTATCCAAGCCCTTTGTGGTGGTATTCGCTCCTTCAATTTTTCAGAAAAAAGGTTCATCGATTTTTCGATGACTTGGTTAGTCGAACGTATGTCCTGAGTTTAGGCTTTAACTATTTTGATATGATCTTCAAGAGTTTCGAAACGTCTTTGCTGGTCTTCAAATAGAGATGTAACCATAGATGTGAACTCATCTTTTAAGTAGGCAATTCATTCAGTTTTATTTCATCACTTTTCCTGCGCCTTGCGCTGTGTGATATTTAAATCCTCCGCTGAAGCACAACTGCTTAAAGAATTGTTAAATGTGAATAGTGTGCTGGTTGATGGAAGTTTTTTTGAAGGGCTGCGTCACATGTTTGCTTACACTAGAATGCTCTGAGCACAGTCTACAAGCATAAACAACCGCTACGATTTGTAGTTCGTTGCTCTCCTGCTTACTTCTGATAGCCTAGTACTCCATGAGTTTTGTGTACTAAGAGTTTATTTGAGCCTAGGCGTACAATGCGCGGTTTTTTTGACTAATCGTCGAAGTAGACGCTCTGCGTCTTATTTTACCAAGAAATTAGTGATTCGTCGGAGCAATCACTATTTCGTACAATTTAAATGTTTAGCACTTTGACACTTCTGAATTCCTATTTTGATATTTTTTTTAATATAAAAATGAATTATTTAATGATTTAATGAAACAAAAAGATTTACTAGCAGGTTCACAGCAGAAAGCGGTCCGAGGGGAATAGGTAACTCCAAAAGTAGTTACATTTAAGTAATAATTAAGTTAAGCTTGTGTCTCAGTTATAGTCGTCAACCAACGTTAAGCAATCGATATGCGGAGGTAAGCAACGTCGAACGTGGTCAATCTTTAGATGGGTAAGTGCTTAGCAGCACATTTTTGTAAGCGCCTAGTTGCTTCAAAGGAAAAGTTTAACGTATATTTCTGGCTGTTTTCATATGAGAGCAGACGTTAATCCACTGACGGCTTGAAAATTTTGATAGTCCTACTAGTCCAGACTGGCCACGATTTGACAACGTATGCCAATCTACACTGGGCTAGCGTGGTAGACTATGGTCTAAGCCTTATTTCTCTAAAGAAAGGCCCCAGTAGAGACACGCAACGGAATAAGCAACAACTATAAACGTCCTTTTAAAATTCCAATGTTCATAATATAGACATCATCGTCATCAATGAACGTCACCATAATGAAGTCATATTCGTTATTGACTAACTACTTTAAAAAATTACAAAAATAAATGAAACGAAAATATTAAAGTACTGTGTAATATAAGCTTAAATCGTCAACAGTTTCAATTCACAATAAAGTTTAATAGTTAATCCGAAAAAGCACAAATAAATCACAAAAATAAAAAATATCACAATTTTATTAATATCATATACGAAAAGCCAAAATGGTACCGTATGAGATTAAACATGTTTAATAAAGGACAAAATACATTTTAAATATTTTTTATGAAACTTATTTTCACTTACGCAATCTCTTCCAAATAAGTTCACTTTCATTCATCTAATTTCATAATTATATATTTTCTTTACAAAGACAAATTTCAAAGCGAATTTCCTTTTGAAAATTGAAATGTAAGTAACATTTCTCAAAAGGAAATATATTATAATTCAATTTCCTCATAACCATAAAAGAGAACTTAAATGTCGTTAATCTTTTAAACAACATTCCAGTAAATAATTTTATTATTATTACCCTTACCTCAAAATGAGTCACTTAAATATTTAATCACATAACAATCACACTTAATCACAATAATGAATCACTAATATAATCACTACACTTAGTCCCCCGAAATGCGTATACGGGATTCAAAGAAAACAAAGATTCGCGTAGATCGTCGTGCTACGAACGGAGATCAGAGTTACACTGAGTGCGTAGCACTGCTACGACGGGGTTACGGCGCGCGCATCTTAGCTACGAAAATGATGATTTCGACACATTTATCAAACTAATCCTCTAAAATTGAACTAAATAATGACATAGCTGATTCAATTACGTAATTCAATTGTAAGGGATTGTGATAACAATTAGTATAATGGGACACAAATATATCACTGTACTATTTTTTATATGTTCATTGTATAATAGTTAAAACTGCTAGTCAACAAATTTGGTAGTAGCCTAGGTTTTCGATTATATCAGACGTTCTAAATGGCAGAGGTTCGAGCCCGGCGTGTACCAATGAGTCTTCTACTTATTTTTTGCGATTACATTGATTATTTACATCACTGGCTTTTCGGTAAAGGGAAACATCGTGAGGAAACCTGCATATGTCAAAAAGAGACATATATGAAGTTCACAATCCGCACTGACTCCTCTTGTGAACTGTGGCCAAAATTGACCTCGGTGAGATACGGCCCTGGCCCATCAGTGCAGACGTATAAAACTGATTAAGGAAGTCAACAAATTTAAAATTATTGCTTTATATCTTAAACACATAATTTTTTTGTTTCTGAATGATTTTGCATGTGTAGTGACTAAATTTTCAATAACAGTATTATATGCTTTATTTTTTTTTGAATATTTCAGTCAATAGAAAAACTCGATACTAATTTTTATAGTGACAACTTTTTTGGAAAATAGTTATTTAGGAACCAATTTTTTTTGGAGTTATTGTTTATTAATTTGTTTATTTTATTGTTGTTATTTTAGAGTTAGAAAAAATATGTTTTGTAGAGTTTTGATGTTTAAGAAACAGCTATATAAGTATGTTTAAGAAAATAACAGTACAAGATATATTTAATAAAAGACAAAAAGTCTAGCCTACGTCCTTCTCCGTTCGTTCCTTGTGCGAAGTTTTAACTCAATTGGATATTCTGTTCTACTTTAATATCGGAGTACTCTTAAATATCTAAACACACAATTGACGATATTTGTTGCTTCTTATGGTATGCTATATAAAAACAAAAAATAATAAAAAACACGTATACCACAATTTTATTTTTAGTAGCTTACAAACTTATTTATATTACTAAGTGTTTCAATACAAATTGTATACCTGTTATTTGATCAACAAAGTATTGCATTACAACTTTAAAAAGTTGAGTTTCTTGCCGGCTCTTTTTGGCGGTATGTTTACATTGAATTGACGAGTCGAAAGTGTTTTCAGAAACCTACTTGAATAAATAATTGTTTTGATTTAATAGAACAAAAGTTATATTAAACAGATATTTACTTTATACATAAATAAATTAAATAAGTAAATACTTTTCAATGTTTCTTTGACTCCATAGAGCTGTCCTGAGTTGTTTAGGTGACTCTTTATTTGTTATTTTTCTCTTACCAGTGTATGTAGCAGCATGAGGAAGGGTAAAAAAAATAACAAAATAAATAAATTTTCATTTAAGTTTGATTTGGAAATAACAGACAAATGTAATTTTAAATTAAACATGTGTTTAGATATGTGTTTAGTTTCCTAAAACAAATCCAACACCTTAATTGTTTTGTAAATTAATTTGAATGAAATGTTGAAGCTACAATGATAAAGCCTTTAAGTTATTACTTGGGCGGGTTCAAGTCGTCATTAAGTTAGTAAGCTGCCACCGCCTGTTGGGCCGGCTATAAATCATAACTGAAACAACTACTGCTGAAACTGCAATGGATCGGTTAAATACAAAATTAGTCTCAAGTTTTACTTAAAAAAATAAAAATAGTTTATTATTAAGACAAATATTGTTACTTTTTAACTTAACAAAGTTCCGATTCTACCACGCAATCGATAGAACTGTATTTTAACTTTAAAATTAAAATAATAACAAAGTTACTTGTTTGATTCTACGCACAGTCTGGGATTAGAATTCAGATAATCAAAAATCTATAGGTATACTAAAGATAATTGTTGTGGATTAGAATTTAAAGTGCCACGCAAATAAAGCGAGAATAAAATAGTAAGAGCAAGAAGGGAATAATAAAATGAAGCATACCTATAACGTTATTTAGTAGTGATCAAAACGGTCTCTTTCCAACTAGGCACTAAACAAATCAGCTTCATTATAATAAAAGTCTTTGTCGAAAATGCTTATTTCTAAAATAAAAACTTGAATATATAGTTTATTTAGTGATGTGGTAAAAAAATTTAAACTTCAAACCAATGAAGTTTTTTTTTTTTTTCTGTAAAAAATGTTAGTGATGAAATAAGCATATTCAAGAAATAATTCAGAAGAAGTATTAGTGTGGTAATTATTTTTTAACCGTTAAAATTTGCTGTCTTAACAAAAATTTAATTAAACAAACAATGCGTGTACTTCGGCGTATTCATTCTTTTGATATTTTTTAAACCTTAACTGTTACTGAATTAAATTCCAGCGAAAATATTTGCCTTTACAAACACTGTTGTGCTAAAATGTAAGAAATTAAAATCCGGGCACAAAAATTGTCAGACAATATACTTAGATCTAAAAATCTTTAGAAACGTTGTTTATAATGTTTTTGCCAAAACATTTTTTCTTAAATTAGTTAATATTAAGAACATCACAAATTAATTTTTTTGTGTACATATAATGTTTGTAAACAAAACATCTTAATGATTAACCTCAATCAATCAATCAGCCTATAGCAGTCCACTGCTGTACAAATACATACATAAGCTTAGCCTAGCATAAGCTTTTCCTTATTTACGTCATCATTCGTAGGGCACTAGCCAGTGTCAATGTGCCGTCCATTTTAGAACCAATTAGAATGGTAAGAGGCCCGATGGCTCAAGGGCCCTCTAACCGCTCACTAGCGCCGCCATAAGATATTCTCAATTTTTCTTCGCATAACACGAATTTCTAAAATCCAAATGTTGGGAGTATAAAACTAGTCATAAGCTATTTTCAGAAGGTTTTATATAGTTTGTAATAATATCTGTAAGTTGTAGTTAGTTGGCATTTTTGCTAAAAACGGCCACTTTTTTCTGATTCTGCTATATAGCCCTTAACACTTATACCTTGGAAGATGGAATGCTCATTGGTGTGTTGTTGTGTGTCTCATGTAGATTACAGTAGTTTTTTTAAGGACTTAAAAAAAGGAGGGGGTTCTCAATTCGGTTATGGGTACTTTTTTTTATTATTTGTTAAAACTTTTGAATGATCAAGTACAACCATTCTAAGTTCTGATTTAATGGCTGCAAGCAATCAATAATTTTTATGTTTATTATCCTTTTTTTTTAAATGTTCTGGTTGCTATCATTTTTTTTAATATATATGTATAAAAGGCAATGCCCTTACTGACTCATTACCACTAAGGATAGAAATTTGTGGCGTCGTTTAAAAGCGGATTTTGCAAAATTTCAGTCTTAAAGGGGTCAAATAGGGTTTGACAGTTTGTATGAAAATCCGTCAGTTTTTGAGTGAAATCTCTAAAAATTGGTATTCAATATTTTGAATAAAAAAGAAGAATGACACATTTCATTGATTTAAAAAAATCATCCCACAGAAAGTAAAATAAGGAAGCGAAACTTTTTAAGAACTTTCTTTGTATGGGAATCCGGTTATATTTCTAAATAAAGCCATTAAAATTAGTATATACATATCAGGTAATACATAAATAATGATTTGTTCCAGCATTTTTTAGAAGTTTAATACATAAGTGGGTGAAAAGGGGTGGCAAACTTTGTATGGAAAGAAATATTTTCATACCCAAATTAACTCTAAACTTGGTACCAATGCTCTTGAACACAATTAATGAAGTGCATGTTTCAGGACTTTTTAAAATTCAGCGCCAAAGTTTGTATAATATAAAATATTTTTATGCTCAATTAAGCTTAAACTATGCATTTTTAAACTTTTTATGAACAAAGAATTTTGAGGTGTTTAAAATTTTAACCTCCAAGCGGAAAAGGGGATGGCAAAGTGCGTATGTACTTGGGAATATTGATTTTAATAGTCTGATTTATAAGAAATTTCGTAGAAATGCTCTTTACTATAAATTACAAACAATTACTTAGGTGTTTTCTTCAATTTCAACCTCCAAGGGGGTGAAAGTAGGGGTTAAAATTGTATAGAAAAAAATATTTTTTTAATGAACTTTGCTTAAAACTCAGCATTGTGCTTTGTAACATGATAAATGACATACATGTATTTCTTAATTTTCAATTTTAAACCTCTAAGGTTATACAACAATTTTGATAATTTTGTATGGGATTAGGAAATATTATTCGTTTAAGATAAAATATTTCTATAATCAATTTATTTGAAATTTGGTATATTTCATGCTTTCAAACAGAATGTTATAATCAAAAACCGTGTTTCAGGTGTTTTCAAAATTAAACCTCTAACAGGAGAAAGACTGTTTTGAATTGAAATATTATTTTGCTCCCTAACACATTAAATTAATAAATACATTTATTTCGGCTTTTTTTTAAAATTCAAACCGCACGCCCCCGTTAAAAAGTATAAATTCGGGTGGAAAACATTTTTTATATTTTTTTTTATTTATATGCTTTGGAATAGACGTTTTATATTACACAACAGCACTGTGTAATTTCCCAGAAAACTCACTGAGTGAATATAAACATTATGAATTTGGAACAATTGTTAAATTGTTTTATGTTATTGTAGTTGTTTAATGTCATGTTTAATGTTCTCATATCATCCGGTAATAATTACCGAATATATAGCAGAATTTAATAATAGTACTTACTATTTTCTCGCAGTCAATGGTAAAAAATAGAGTATTCAACACGTTAAAAAAATCTCGGTCTTTTGTAACCCTCGCTCTGCTCAGGATTCTACTCTAGCATCCTTCGCTGCTCTCGGGATCTAACTTAGTCTCTCAAATAAATTCCCTTTTATTTAACTTGTTGTATAATTTTCTATTTGTAAATATATATTTACGTTTAAATTTCGTATACATCCTCTGCTTACATGATCTTCAATACAATTAAATAAACAAGTGTTTCGGCTTCAAAATTAAACCCTAAAGGAAAGAAAAAGGATGTCAAAATTTGAAAGGTGTGTAGTAACTTTTCTTTAGTTAATTAATGTTCCTCTTTGCTTCTCAACACATTTAATAAACTACGTGTTTCGAGTTTTCTAAAATTTAACCCGTAAGCGGATAAAGGAAGAGAGATTTTTTGTTAGAAATAATATTTTTACGGTCAAATTTACTTGAAAATTGTATAAATGCTGTTCAACACATTTGATGCAAATTGTGTTTTAGGTTTTTCAAAAATGAGAAAAGAAGAAAGAAACAGGGGGTGGCAAAGTTTGTGTGGCAAAGTTTGTGTGGAAAAAAGTATTGACTCATCATCGCTGAGACCAAGTTGATACTGATAAAAAATTGAGCGATTGAGAGGAGTTACGATTATATTATAGGCATTGTTAAGACTTTTTTTAAAACCCCTACACCCTTAGGGTAGGTGCGTAGATGCATTGCAAAATAACTGGACGCTTAAGTGTTTAGGATTTTTTTCACAAATGGTGGAAAAGCAAGCAACTTCATATAAAAGATACCATAGGGAGTGATTTATATGGATACGAAAAGAGTTTTTCAAAATTCACCCCTCAGAGTAAGCCCGAGAAAGGGGTAATAAATTTTGTATAGATTGTCTTATGCACATATCATTTAGAATTGTTAAATTTTTAGAAGTGGCTTATTTTATTATAGGTTTTGAGGGCACTTTTGAAATTCAAACTAAGAAGGTAAAAGGTGGTAAACTTTACAGAATGTTGAAAAAAACTGTCCCAATCTTTTAGTGTATGCGCGCAAAGCCGCGAGTGACAAGCTAGTACATATATAATTTTGTTAAAGTAATTTGCAGTAGTTAAATAGTTATCAATCAATCATAAAACACAAACAATCCAGAATCACTTGTATGTTTCCGGTATTAGATTCAAAAATAGTAGTTATCGCTAAGGTTAAAAAATAAATGTATTTTAAATAAAAAAATCACTAAAAATTACACTAATATGATGATAATAAATAATAATTATGTCTTATAATGTCCAATGAACCTTTACTCGTTTATATTTTATCGTAGATGATAAAAAGACAAAGCAATTATCTAATGGATTTAGTGACTTGATATTTAAGCACGGGATTTGAACATAGTGATTGAATTTTCTTTAAAATTAGATTCTTTTTTGCTGCGCAGAAACTAGAAAATATATCCAATCTATATTTATAAATCAGCTGATGTTTGCTAGTCTCACAATAACCCGAGAACGGCTAGACTGATTTGGATAATTCTTTTTTTTGTTGTGTTTTTTATTGTCAGAGCAGAGTTTATATATAAAAAAAGGGTCAAGTGCGAGTTGGATTCCCGGACTAAAGAAAAACGTTGTAATAAAATTTCGGTCAGTTTTGCACACGTCGGTGAAGGTTTCTAAGAGAAAAAATAGATCAAGTGCGATTCGAACTCACATTCTAAGGGTAATCCGATTGTAATAAAAAATGTTGTTCAGACGCCGGGGAAGGCTTTTGGAAAAAAGCAGGTCATGTGCGAGTTGGATTCGCGTACTAAGGGAAAACTGCTTGTAATGAAAATGTTTATTATACAACGGAAACAACCTCAGACTAGATTTTTTAACTTATGTAGAGTTTGAAGGTGGCGGTCACAAAAATATACTTAGATAGATAGTACAGAGCTTGTTTTAAACTCAAGCAATTTGTTAACTTCTTTTGAGGGAAGTTATCATAATAGGTCTGAAAATCGAAATTGCTACGTTTTATTTACGTTTTGAGACCTGTAGAATCGTTTGCTATCATTTTTAGAGTGATGTATCTCTGTGTCTCTCTCTGTGTGTGTGTGTGTGTGTGTGTGTGTGTGTGTGTGTACGAATGAAGGGCAGAATTTTTGGCTCCTCAATATTACAAGAACCAATAGACCCATTTGTTTTATGACCACATAAATCGATGCGCCACGTCATTACTTAGATTAGAAAATTAGTTTGAGCAAAATTGGTCCAGCGGCTGGATTTTTATCGCTAAAATCTGAATTTTTAAAAACGCAATAAATATTCTCAAGAGAAGTTCTTCGTGCGGTATTTGCTACCGAACTATTTTATTATTAATAATAATACTTTATTTTTTACAAGAAATATAGTAACGATATCGATGAACTCATTAAGAACAGTGTCGTATACACCACACTGTGGAACTCGAGAAAAAAAATGTATGCAAGTAGTTTTTACCACTCGAGACCTGTAAAGGAACTTGCATACACTTACCTTTCGTATTATCGAGTCTGGCGTACTCGTAACCGTTCCCAATAAGCTCCCTGACCACAATTGATCTAACAGAAGGTGCCTCAACTCATTTGTTAAAAGCTTTTGTCCATCAACGGTCGCTTCAATAGTCCACATTGCTGCTATTCAGCCTCGGTTAATAATCCTCAGAGACTGGGAGCTCGCTGATTGACCTTTTTATTACGTAGCGAATTCTAATTCAATATCGGTGAATATTTTATCTCGTTTAATATGGTGGTAGAAATAAAAATTTAATCAAAGTAAAAATAGTAATACCTATAAATATAATAATAAGGTAATACAATTCTACTGTTGAAGGGTACCTATTATAAAAATTACGGATTAAATATATTGATTTGTTTTTTTTTTTGCTATAGTGCTTATAATATCAAAAAATGATTTTTTTAGAAATAAGCTGGCATTATGTGTCAAGGTCAACAATAAGCCATTTCCGTTGATCAATTGTAACTGCCTTAGGCTGGTATGATATTATTTCTTTAGATTTCTTTTTTTCCCTTTTGTGTTATAGTATTATATAATATTATATCATATCATATCATATCATATCATATCATATCATATCATATCATATCATATCACATCACATCACATCATATCATATCATATCATATCATATCATATCATATCATATCATATCATATCATATCATATCATATCATATTATATCATATCATATCATATCATATCATATATCATATTATATTATTTTTTTTCGCCCAATAGGTATTTGTTTCAATCCTGAACTTAACCATTGTTAGTAGAAAGTAAATACTGTGTAGTAATTTTGATATAATAAAGTATCTTTACTATATAATCATGCTGAGCAACTTAAAGTATTATAGACTCTAAAGAAAACCACATTTCAAACCTTCAATATTTTAAATACTTATATATAGTTAACTAAAGCTTGACATGTTTTGTTAAGCTGAGACAAGTTGAAATATTTGTATTTAATTTATACCAATTCTAATTAAAGTAACTATTTTGTCGATATTATAATTATAATCACTCATTCAATTCATTGTGGTTACTAGGTGCTGCAATTTAGTAAAAACTTTCCTTTTATGATGTGTGAAATGGAGAATGGTTGTAGATGTGCTTTAGAATTCCGTACGTCCGAATAAAAAACTGAGAAACCCTTATAGGAATAATCATGTATCTGTCTTTCCGTCTGTCATAGCCATTTGCTTCAAATCTACTGGATTGATTAGGTTAGTTGAAATTTGATACCCATACAAACTTTTGTGGTCAAAATACGAACGCGTAACGTAAATACATAAATTTTAAATATAGGAATGACTTTGGAGAATAAATCAGAAAGTTACAAAAAAATTGCAATCCGTTTTGTCTGACGTATGAAATAAAAAGACTTGATGTGAGCGGCGTTTCCTCGTGGACCCATTGAATTGACCCATTAATCGGTCCACGAGGACAACCTATTCCTCTTGGTAACAGTGGCTTATATTTTCAAATTATATACCCCCTGTATAACCTTAAGTACATTGCATCTTTATTTTAGTATTTCATAGTGATGAGCTAATGCATTTCAGGTGTTAAAATCTGACGATAATAAGTATTTTTTATCTCCAAAAACATTGATCTTAGACTAGTCGTTTATTTACCAAAGTGATAGATCACGTCAAGATCTTTATTTCCGATGACAGTTGTCAAACTAAGAATGACTTTATCTCTGAAACTATTGATCTTAGACTAGTCGTTTCTTTACCAAAGTGATAGATCACGTCAAGATCTTTATTTCAGATGACAGTTGTCAAACTAAGAATGACTATATCTCTGAAACTATTGATTGTAGACTAGTCGTTTATTTACAGAAGTGATAGATCTCGTCAAGATCTTAATTTCAGATGACAGCTGTCAAACTAGAAAGGGCTATATCTCTGAAACTGTTGATTGTAGACTAGTCGTTTCTTTACCAAAGTGATAGATCTCGTCAAGATCTTCATTTCAGATGACAGCTTTCAAAATATAAAGGTATATATCTCTGAAACTATTGATTGTTTGGATGTGAGGGTCTTAAATAATTCTTTCTAAATATTCAAATGAATATTCCTTTCTCCCTTTTTTTTGTAACTACTGAGCCTAAAATTTTGAATGTGCAAAATAAAGTTCTATACTTTTAGATTAAAGGAAAATCTACTACAAGTCTATGATCTATGAAAGCCTCTCCACATTCACAAATTTGCTGCAAGTCTTCCACATTCACTCACATTATTTTTTATAGTTTTAAGAAAAATAGTTTAAAAGTTATTCCAGATAAAATTTGAACAATACCTTCCCCACCTTATCGCCAAATCTACTAAACCTAAAATTTTAAATTAACATATATATTACTTTTTTTGTAAATACATCCACATCATAAATTAATACACCCAGACTCAAGACAAACACATCACATATATCTAGTAAACAAATATCTTTATAGTGTTAAGCTTGCCTCTGTTCATAGTTTTATATGTATTTCATTCACTACTTTTGTTCTGTAAGTACTTAATAAATAAATAATGCACTTAAAAATTTTGGTGTAAAAAATATATTTGAAAATGAAAGTATAGAATAAAATCTTATCGTCCTAGAATTCATTATCGTCAGTTGATTATTCCCAGCATCTGAATAAAATCTCTCTGAGCCAGTCGAGAGGACTGTAAGTTAATTAAGTTACGGAGCCTCCCTCTTGTTCAGAATTCGATAAATCATAACTTCCAAACAACATCCTTCGATTGATAAATAAAATTTAAAATATTTATTAGTTATTTACATCTACAAAAGAATTACTCATATTTTGCTACTACTATTTAAAAAACGCACCATAAATAGCGCACGACTGCGATGAATTTAAAAAATCCCTTCTTGATAAAAATCTTACAGGGAAAAAAATATCGGTAATATCTTCTTTATCTTTGGTTCTGCTACGCAGGAATAACCCCAAGTTGTATAGAAGGATGGCCTTATAGTACAGTCAAATTAGATATATTTTTAGGCTAAAAAAATTAGTTGGTAGAGTTTTGAATTTTGGTGTCCATGTACAATTAAGACCTCCTGTTGAACATACTAAAAGTCCCCATCGATAGATGTTGCGCTCGCGCCGCCGCCTTGGAAAAAAGGGTACTTATTTTTAGTTTTTTGCTTAAATCTCGGCAATTATTGCTTATACGAAAAAAATTTAAATATGAAAACTATAGCTTATTCTAGCTTATCCTACCAAAAAAGCTCATATATATTATTATTGTATCTTTGGTATTTTAACTGTAATCCGGCGTTAAAGAGGAAAATTTTTTTTTTTGCCCTTTGTTTTCTGTTTACTCCAAATTTGTTCAATTTTTTTTTTATTTATTTCGTGAAACTAACAAGAGAGAGAGCGAGACAGAGAGAGAAAGAGAAAAGAAGGTCAGAGGAGGGTAGAAGCAAATGCATTATGTGTCATGTTGCGTATGGCTGGGTCGGAACGTGTTTTGGGGCCACTTGGTGCGTATAAGTACCAAATAGCCACGACCGGCACCATTATCTCGTAGGTATGCCTCACTTCCCATAGACTAAGGCAACTTATTCCGAGTTACGTGACTCTGTACGAAAATAGTTGCAAGCACCGTTTATAGTACTGCAATACTGACATTGGCAAAGTTCTCTACAGACTGATTGACATACTTAATTTTAACAATATAGCCATATTGTTACTCAATACAGCTACTCTCCTTTTAGACGTTAATGACAGCAATGACATGCTGGAAATACATGACATAGTGCTTTTACAGAACGTAAGCCTCAGTTTCGAAAGAAATGCCAGACGGATTTTGTTTTGACCTTCTTCTCGTTATTATGTCCCTCTGACTCCTATAGTAACTCGGAGAAATTCAAGAAAGCCCTTAAAAGCTTTTCAGCTTGCAGCATCTAGACCGCATTTTTGCTCTGATGAGATCTCACGACAAATTGAAGTATCCATCGAATCTCTTACCAGTCACTAAGCTGTGCTACTATCAGCGAGTGCTCTAAACAAGCGATCACCAGTGCCCGAGAACATAAGTAACTAATAAGAGAATCTGAAGCTGCACGACGACAACGTAACAAATATCCCTCTGCCGAGGACAAACCCTGTTATAACTCCTTCTAGAAGAGTGTCAAGGAGGCTACAGATGTAGTTTGTCAATACCCTGGTCCGTACCCTTGTTGATACCCTAAGCATCATGCCTCCCTTTAAACGTCTAAAGTAATCCTGCGTTTAACGACGACTAAAAGGCAGACTGCTTAGGAAAAACTTATGTAAGTAATGCTTGCTTAGCACTGAACCAACAGACGCCAATCATGTTCGCGAGGTTAACAGTGAGGTCAAAAGGAAATGCACTCTCCCACCGTGCGCCACTTGCTTCTCTACCTCCTGTCATTGTAGACAAAGTTCTGCAGGCTATAAACATTAAGATTACCCTGATTGTTATATTAATAAGTATTTTTAATGAGGCGATATCGAACAGTATACTTTCCAGGCATAATTAGGGTAAAAATGTCCTGAGCCCGCGTCATATAGATCATTTAGTTTACTTAACACTTTGAATAAACTTCGTTAACGTTTAGGTACTACTATCACGGTTACATGATTTCATTGACAGTATAGAACTCTTCACCAACGTCATTTCGGTCTTTAGGCAACAGGAGCACTAGATTTCACGGATTTTTCAATTTTTCGAAGCGGCGTTAGCGTTCTATAAATACAACGGCACAACGGTTTTTAAACTGATAGATTTATAAGCTATTCTACTATACACTGATATCGCTCTAAAGGGTATTTAATTTAAGCACTTGCTAAAAATAGCTTGCGTGTGACTGGTGGAGGACAGATTCGATGACCACATCAATATAAAAGATCTAATTAGATCAGGAATGAGAGCTAGTTGTGGAAAGCTGATTCTTTTAAGAGCTTTCTTGAATTTTTCCCTGTTTATCACAGTCTTTGTCGCAGTGGCTTCGTATATCTAGGGCCCAAGGGACATAATAACCAAGAGATTATTAAGACAAAGTTTATCTAGCACTTCTACGGAGTGCGAATCCACTACGTCGAGTATATCCAACCTATGGTTGTCAATAAGAAGTGAGTAGCAGTAATAATGTTAAAATTGTTTATTTATCAGTCTGTCGAGAACCTTGCTTTTGCCCTATGCAGGATAAGTGGTCTAAGTATTTATCGAAATCAGATGAGATTGTAAACGACTGATGGTTTTGCGGTCTTGGATGATCGCTATTCTTACTTACCAAGCGGACCCGAAAGAAATTCCACCCTGCTATGTACACATCATGTCGCATAATGCATCTGTCCCTTCATTTTCTCTCCTCTTCTCTTTGTCTCTAATTCTTCTCCGTCTCCAGCGATCTTTCTTTCACTAGATAGTGTCACGGAATTAGTTTTTAAAAATATATTTGAACAATTTTGGAGTAAACAGAAACAAATCTGTATATCGAAAGCAAAAAAATGAAAAAATTTGGTATTCAGTGTCGGATTACAGCTAAAGTATTGGAGATACAAAAATAATATATCTTAGCTTTTCTATAATAAATTTAATAAGTTACAGTTTTTGCATACACGATTTTACTGTAATTTTCATTTGCTAATTTGATTGGACTATTATTGTATATTTAAAAATGCAACTCATTGATCTAAAGATTTTTAACTCAAGTTTACATTTATTAACATACTATCTTTCCATTTAACTGTAAACACCCTCAGTTTAATGTTAGAAGACGGACATTCCAAAATCATATAATCTCGTAAGATATGCAGTGCGTACCAGGGAATTTCGTAAAACAATTAAATGCATTTCCAGAAGCGATTTTTTTTTAAACATTACTGAACTTGAATGATGTGGAAAATATTAAAAATTGTTTTTTTACGTATGAAGTATCTCAAATTAGAAGCTAAGGTATACAAAACGTAGAATCTCATCATATTTGTCAAAATTGAAACACTTAATATTTAAACACAAAATGTTGATTTTGTACAAATTGAGGAATTCAAAGAGGAACGTAAATTTTAATGTTAATTTTACAATAAAAGTTGGTAAGGCGGAAATTGTTGTATGTTTCAAAATTTAAATCAGTAAGAAAATTTCCCGTTTCTTGCAAAATTATTTACATTATAAATAAACACTTACAATTTCACTTCTGTTTACATTACTGATTGATTTCGTTGATTAATTGATTGTTTTTATTTATTGGTTTTATTTTATTGGGCTTAAATTTAATTACGCTGTTAGATTTAATTACTGATATCTCAATGGGGTCAACGACATTTTCCACTTTAGATGTGTGCTGTTTGATTATATATAATACTGGGCTGTATTACAACTGTGTCGGTGGTTTCAATTTTACCTTGTGTTCTGAGTGGCGGTGATTCGAGTCCGGCGTGTACCAATAAGTCATTTTCTTAAGTAATCAAGTATGTACATTGATTATTCGCACCACTGGCTTTTTGGTAAAGGAAAACATTGTGAGAAAACTTTCATTGTCAAAAAAAGACGTATGTGAAGTCCGCAATCCGCAGTGGGTCCGTGTGTGGACTATGGCCTAAATTACCCTTGGTGAGGGTACGCCGTGCCCCAGCATTGGGGACGTATAAGGCTAATAAGGAGATTACAATAGTATTTTAATATTTGTTTTACCGTGTATGTATATACATAAATCAATTTGTCACACACACCTTTTTGATATTATTAAGTATGATTTAAGATAATAGTTTTCTGTCTATACAAAAATCTGGTTTTTATTAATTCCTAGGGTAAGAAAAGCTATATTGCACTCGGTACGACAGTTACTTTTTCTACTACCTGAAATTCCAATATAGTATTAAAAATTATATAAAAAAAAATTACGGGGTCCTACCGTAATTACCTGAGGAAATGAGCTCCCGGTATTTCGGTGCTGTTGCAAGCACCATGATCGCGGGATGACTGGCGTACTTGCGAGTTTGTACAAAGTCTGTGGGCAAACATATCTATCTACCCTCTTTCTTTTTTGTTTTGTTACGGAACTACTAGAACTCACTCGAAAGTCACCACATCAGTATTGACTCACTATGTTACTGCGTTTTTCGGAGCTTACTTACTTTTGACTGTTTATTATTAATCCTAACACTGGATTCCACGTATTCGATAATTTAAACCCAACTTCCCTATTGAAATTTCTATATTTATTAATTGCCTCTTTAACTAGTCTAGGTACATAGTGGCGTTCTATCGACAGTATTTGTAGATTGTGATATTCGATCCAATGCTTAGTGCCCAACTCCAGTAAATGTTGCAATGGCTGACTTTTGTATATCATTGTTCTTAACAGCCTTAATATGTTCGTTCATGAAGCAGGTGATGGATCTTTTTGTTTGTCCAATGTATACACAACTGCATTCTTTATTGTATACACCCGCATTTTCTAGCGGTAAAATGTCCTTAGGGGAACGCAGGCTTTGTGCGATTTTCTTTAAGGGAGTTAATACGGTCTTTATTGAATATTTGTTTAATATCTTGCCGATCTTGTCTGTTACTCCTTTAATATAAGGCAAAAATATAGGCCGATATTTAGCAAAGGACTGGCTTTTCTTGGATCTGCGATGTACCTAAACTAGTTAAACAGGCAATTGAAATTTAAACAGTCATAAATTAGTACGTTCCGAAAAACGCAGTGACACATTTACTGTCTTGGTGACTTTCGAGTCAGTTCTAGTAGTTCCGTAACATAACGATAAAGAAAGAGGGTAGATAGATATGTTTGCCTAGATAGACTTTGTACAAACTCGCAAGTACGCGATCCCGCGATCATAGTGCTTGCAACAGCACCGAAATATCGGGAGCTCATTTCCTCGGCTTATAACGGCAAGAACCTCATAAAACATTATGTTAAATAGTGATATTAACCGTGAATCTTTAAAACAATACTTTAATATAATAAATAGCTATTTACTAGATAAAAGAATTATGTCTTTTATCAGAAAGAATGACCTGCGGGTAAAGTGGTCGATAGCCGTAGCAATACGCCTCTGATATAGTGACATTATATTATTGATTTATTAGGGATAGATACTAAGATGACTTTCTGTATGTCCCATAAGTAAAAAAAATATCAGCTTTAGAGTACCTACGTAACACTAGTTCTTGAAGAACCATAATAAGTAAGTCCAGATTAGACAATTCTTGTCTCATCTAAAAGAAGCTAAAATAAGCAGCGCACCTTATGAACCAAGATTAAAAACCTCATAACGCTAATACACTTTCTTCGGCATTCATTCGGAATATTGTTTTTTGCTATTTGTTTACTAATTGGTCACTATAGCAAAGGTTATAATTATTACATGCATTTATGTCATTTCTTATAAAAATCGAAGATCAAAGTTTGATTTTGTGTCATTTAGTCAAGAAAGCACAAGTATTTACAAACTTAAAACTGGAGCTAAATTATTTTGAAGCTAAGCCAAAGTATCTAAATAATTAAAATACCCAAATTTTCAAATTAAAGGTGAAAAAAACGAATCATGATTTAATTTTTGTTTAGAAATATAACATTTTAGTTTTCATTTTGTATTATTATTTCCTTTTAACTTTTATTTAAGTCAAAATTGTTTAGACTCCAAACTTTAGAGGAAATGATTAATCCAATAACAATTATAATTTATGCACCCCTCAAAGAGCGACCCTGTTGTTTTCAATTATTAAATAGCACTGATTCCTGGATTTAAAATGTAAACCTATATACTTAACAATTATTTCACACATAGCAACAAAAAAAATTAAAAACAAAATACACTGCGTAGTCCAGAAAGCCAACTAAAAATATGGAATAATCATTGATCATCAATTTAATATAAAATATCAAATATTATAATAATCTAGTTACAAATAGATATTCTCAAAATTATTATGATGAACTCTTACATATAGAACTCATATTGCAGGTTTAAAGAAATCCTCTCTTACAATATGGTTTTTTATGGTCGCCATGTTATTTTCTAATTCTAACTCTTATTTTCTTTGTTCATACTCTAACACTTGGCTTGTTATGGCAAATGCAACGGCACGTCAATGGTTTGGATGCTACGATGCGAATGAGTGTTACCACATCAAACAACCCTAAAACCTGGTCAAATGCATCCAAAAGTGCGGGTTCCGTAGAAAAAATAAATCAGGAATTTTTTTAAACAAATTTGTATGGTGGTTTGCGAAAGACACCTTTATTTAAAAGTTTATTAGAATCAATGACAAGATGGCTTAGAATCAAAGGCTACGGAACCTTAAAATGTTATTATCCACTAAATGTTTTTATCATGCTACCAAAATATAACTTTTGAGGCCAAAATTTAATCTCCTCTATTTTATAATATTAATGGTGCAATAAACGTGATTATGATGAAATTCACTGTTTCTGAGTACACTGTTCATCCAACAAATATAAGAAATTTAATTTCATAATGAAGATAAACTTCAGTTGAGTCCAGATCTTTTAACTTATATGTAAGACGTGACGCTCATAAAACGCCCACTATTGTAGCGTCTGTACCTATATATAAAATAATTGTTATTACTTGCTTCTCTTGCAAATCTTATAAATAGGATATCAATATCCTATCGATATAAGGGAAAATTAAAATCTCGACACGAGATTTGGTCAATGAATTTATCCCAATTAATTAGAAAGTTGGTACCAACTATAACTAAATATAAGTAAGTCACATAGATATCTCTGTCCTTTCTTGGCTTTCCGTCTTCTATCAATTTTGGATCACCATATTATTACTTTAAAAATAATATGAAGTCACGGCTTTTCATGATCCTCATTCTCAAAAACTCCTTTTCACATATCTTTTCATTTTCTTTATTTCCATCTTTTTCAATCCCCTCATTTTTTAGTCTCCCCCCCCGTTATGACAAAGTCAAAATTCTTTTTTCTTTTGTAAAGATATACAAACAGGGAAAACTAAAACTATTTACAGATTGAAAATACATATCTAAACAAATCACTTGCTACAACATCTACTGAGATGAACTTATAGAACGAGTATCGAGTTCACTGCACCTCAGGAAACTCAGTACAGATTACTGTGAGGTGCAGTGCTCTGGACTTACGACCCAGACATAGTCTTAAGGGGCCCCTTTCAATGAATATAATGCTCATCTATACTACTCGACTTCTTCTTATTGCCTATTATTATATACTACTAGCTGTCCCGGCGAACGTTGTTCCGCTGCCGTCCCTCTGTACCCGGCGAAAGTTGGTTTTTACCTATAGTGCCCGAGTCCGGCTCGCACTTGACATATCGAGATAAAAACTATCCTATCTTTTAAGTTGGATCAAATAACAGATATTTACGAAGTTTGATCAAAATCGGTTCAGTAGTTTAGGAGTCAATTGAGGACAAACATTGTGACACGAGATTTATATATATTAAGATTATATTACTCATATGTAATACACACAAAACACAAATATTTATCCACGTTTGTAAATTTTCAATATGTTCAACAGAATCTCACCTAGTGGTCGGAAATAATTATTTTATTTTATTCCAGACTTTTATTACGCCATTAAGTATTCTGTATAGGTATTTGTGTCCCTATATCTTTTTCTATCTAGTCAGCTTTCTATTAAAATTCTGCCGTAAAATTCACAGACATAAATAATTTTATAAATCAATAAGACAATGTCGAAGTGACTGAACAACATTTCTGCGAACCTGAAACCTGCAAAACGGTTTTAGTCGATACACAAAAATACTCCAACAAAACATACGCAGCATCAACAAAAATTATGATAGTTTGCGCGTCCTTCTAACTAGATTGCAAATGCTTTGTGACATTTTATTTTATCTGAATGTTGGTTATCATGTTACTAATCTACCAACCCCAAAAGATTATTCTAGTTATTGCAGCTCAGGTAACTACAACCAAAACGACGGTGGTCATGGATAACAATAACTTAGACTGCAATGTAAAAGAAATTAAACTGTTTGCTACTTAAAATTAAAAACGACACTGCTATTTTGGCTATATATCGACCACCCAGTTTTGTAAACATCGAGCTATTCTTGAAATAGCTTGGTTCTCTAATTCATGAACTCTCATCGCACAAAAATATTTTAATAGTTGGCGACATAAATATAAATATTTCAGAATTAAATCAAAACTCTACTCAGTACTTGGATATGCTTTCATTTTATGGTTTGATTCCCACATATTACTCCCCTACTAAAGGCGATAGCTGTCTTGACCATGTAATTTTAAAGACGAAATTTCCTTCTACTACATTTTTTTAAATTCCACAATAACCGACCATGAAGCTGATCTCTTCTGCTTAAAATACAAATGCTTTAAATTAATTAATAAAAGTAACACTATCACAAAAATAAATTATGAAAAACTAAAAGAAAAATGTGAAAATTTTGATTTTAGTCCTATGCTATGATAGCATGGACATTAATGCTGGTGTCCCGCAAGGCTCTGTGCTGTCACCTACGCTGTTTCTACTGCATATCAATGATATGTTGGACATCAACAACATTCATTGCTATGCAGATGACAGTACTGAAAACGCTTATTACGTGGGCCGTGCAAGCATCCCTCGTTCCGTTGTGGAGGAAAAACGTGAAGAACTTGTGTCTCAAATCGAGATCGCTCTGTCTAAGGTCTCTGATTGGGGACAGGAAAACTTGGTCCGATTCAACCCTTCAAAGACACAAGTCTGCGCGTTCACTTCTAACAAAACCCCATTCACTGTGGTCCCACAATTCTAGAACACTCCCCTCTCCATCCTTAAGAGCATTGGGATCCTTGGTGTTGACATCTCCAGCGATTTTCAGTTCCGAGATCATTTGCTAGACAAGGTAAAGCTGGCGTCCAAAAAACTTGGTGTACTCAACAGAGCGAAGCAGTACTTCACGTCGGGGCAAAGGTTGCTCCTTTACAAGTCGCAAGTCCGGCCCCATATGGAGTACTGCTGCCATCTCTGGACGGGTGCATCCGGACACCAGCTTGGCCATTTTGACTCGGTTCAACGACGGGCTGCGAGAATGGTCGACGACCCCAAACTCACTTGCCGTATCGAAACCTTAAGTCTGAGGAGAGACTGCCTCCCTGTGTGTGTTCTACCGCTTGTACAATGGGTTGTGTTCTGTGGAATTGTTCGAAATGATGCCCACGGCTACTTTCGACCATCGCACCGCTCGCCATCGGCAGGGAATTCATTCTCACACTTTAGAACTAAAGGATTGCTGCGATGTATTAAGAACAGGGATAAACTGCATGCTAAATTAAAAAAGGATCCTTATAATGACATACTCAAAACGACTTACAAACGATACAGAAACTTGTGTAACAACATATTGAAAAAATGCAAACGTCAATATGTAAGTGACGAGCTCAAATCAGCCGGAACAAACAGCAAAAAAATATGGTCATCAATAAAAAATATAACAAACGCAAATAAATCAAACACTTATCAATATGAACTGCTCTCAATTAAAGAAACCGCCTGAAAAACCTATTAACGCAGTCAACAATTTTTTTGCATGCATCGTTGCTGAACTTTCAAGCAAGATATCTACACAAACCTTGTCGCCAAATACAAACCAGGGTCACCGAAGCCGTGATTCTTTTGTACTCCTTGAAACGTGTGAAAATTAAATAGATTGGCTTATTCTTAGCCTTAAAACTGACTGCGGACCTGGGTGGGATGGAATCACAACTAAAACACTAAAGATAATCAAAGATTCCATAGTTCCATTACTGATTTATTGACGTGACAACGTCTTATAAATTGGTTTGCTGGGTGACACTTCAAGAAACTGCGTTACGCTCCGCTCACGTTATGCGCTCACAATGAGAGCGAGTGAGAGGCACGCGCCCGCCTAAGAGCGAGAGAGACAGACATAAAATCATTGTCACGTAAAACTTTCGCCCGTATACCTTAGACTTAGACTTTACAGGCAACCAGTTTTTTTATTCAACCGTTGCTTAAGCGAAGGCATTTTTCCCGAAAGGAAACGAGCAGGTTAAAATAGAAGATATTGAAAGTGATGCCAGATCTATAAATTACGGAGTACCACAAGGCAGTATTTTAGGCCCATCTCTCTTTCTCTGTTACATAAACGAGTTGTGTAAGCTTCAACTTGAAAACAACATCATTTCGTACGCTGATGACACAACGCTCACATTTTTTGGTGATACACGGGATGCTACCTTCGAATATGCTCAGAAAGGCTTTAATCAGGTTTGCAACTGGCTGGCTTTAAACTCCATTACATTCAACTCCACAAAAACAAAGTATATGACGTTCTCCATTCGAAACTCCCCCCGTCAAATAATATCTAACTACAAAATTATCTTCCACTCTTGCACATTAAATAAATCTCTAAGCTGTACATGTCTACCTCTTGAAAAAGTTAACTCAATTAAATACTTGGGCATCACTATTGACAACAACCTCTCGTTTTCAGATTACATAGCTTGTCCAAAAAATCAGGAAACTCATATATTTCTTTAAAAACCTCAAAAATGTAGCTAGCTCAGACTTAATGAAAATGGTTTACATTGCGCTTTGTCAATCGGTATTAAAATATTGTATCTCCTCCTGGGTTGGCGCAAGCAGATCACTAATGCTTGATCTTGAAAGAGCCCAACGACTCATCTTAAAAGTATGTTTCTCAAACTATACCCAACTTCAAATCTTTTTAGTAAGCTAAAAGTTTTATCGGTAAGACAATTATATGTCCAACCTTTAATTTTGAGGCAGCACACAAATCAAATCATGAGAACGCTTCCAGAAGACGTAATTATTTGATATGCTCAATAAAACTCACGAGAACTTCCTTTGCCCAAAAATTCTTTGCCTATAATTATTTAAACCGGTATAGTGTACAACAAGGCTAACAAATTACTGTCTATGTATGACATGTCCCGAAAAGAATGCAAGATCACAGTTACTAACTGGCTATTAAAGCTTACATATGACGAAACCGAAAATTTTTTTTGGTGCTTTCATAAAATATATACTTAACCTATATTTATAAAAAATATATGAAAATAAAAATCACCATAATAATAATATATGATATATAAGATATCTTTTGTACTAACAAAACACAAACCTACACCCCAGAACCCAATTCACACCCTCATACACACCCTGACACATACACACACTCACACACACACACACACACACACACACACACACACACACACACACACACACTCACACACTCACACACTCACACTCACACTCACACACAAACACACACACTTACTTTATACTAGCTTAGCAACATAGATGCATAATTATAACGTCTTTTAAAATTCCATTTTGTTATTTTTCCCAGAGGGCTCCACCAGGAAACCCATAAAACAGGGCTTACCTAGTTTGGGCTCCTGTCCCATTTACTAATATAAGTAAAAGTTAAAAAGACTGTATTATAACAAAATTATGTTTATGTGGAAAATAAATAAACTATTATAACTTATAACTATTATATTTAGTAACTAAGCTCTACTTTGAATACTATGTAACTTATACGTGGGTCACTACAAAAGTTTTGGCATACTCAACTCGAAGAAGAACACATTTAAATTATTCAATATTTTTTTTTGATATAAGTAATTTATTTATAATCTGAAGATAGACAATCATTTAAACAAATATTTTAACATATAAAATTTTATTTTGCAAGCCTTTTTCGTCAAACCATGGATTTTAATCGGGATCATTTAACGTACGATGGTTTCGCTTGCAAAAGTTTTCTGATGGTTGGATGGATGCTCAATTTAAGCCTCAGGGATTATGATAAAATAAGTGAGTTAACCGCTACATAATTTAATTAAGAAAACATCTTAGCCTTAAAAAAAATATTAAGGAAGACCTAAGAATAACTTAAAAATTCATTTCCAGCCATTTCACGCAACCGCCTTGGAGTCAGGAAATTTTGTTTACGGTAGGTTTACTGACTGCGGAACGAAAACAAGTTCGTGTGACATGGCGCAAAGAAATTCTTGTAAAATATGATCACGGAAAGAAAAAGATCATTTTTATGTTACTGCTAAAGACGAAGATAGATAGATAAATATTTTATTGGAAACTTAATATAAAGTATAAACAAATTAAAATTAAAAAAATAATTTAAAGTATAAAATCAGGTGGTCTTATCGCTTATAAGCGATCTCTTCCAGACAACCTCTGGGTAGATAGAAAATAAAAAATATACTCAAATGATAGGTGATGCATAACTAAATTAAAGCTTAAGTATTAACATTTACGTACAACATAATATAAATAATAATTTGAACTGTAGATAATAGTTAAATAAAATAAATACATACCTACAAATTAAATATAATATTATATTTATATATAATACATATAAACACACATACTAACATATATTTCCTAAGATATATACAGAAGGTTTATTGAGCAAGATTGTTGTAAAATGATTTAAATTGATTCCTGAAAATATTAATAGGCTGAGATTGTTTTATGTTTAATGTTTATTTCACAGTTATGATGCATGTATTGTAAATGTATTTGCATAAAATTAATAACTTGGGTAAGTAATTCAAGTAGGAGCTGGGCAGAAGGCTGAAGATGTGAATTACAAATGCCTTTAAATTTAAATCGCTCCTTAAGTTATACAGGAGTTGATAAATCGAACAAAATGCTGTACAGAACACAGAACAGGTTAGACTTATAAATATAATCTACCTTATAAGCGGCAATCGATAGTTTGGGTGTTTCCAGATGATGAAATCCAATGAAGGTGAAACCCGGATGAAGTATTGGAAAAATATGATGACCACTTTTTTTTCTACAAGTCATATGTCTACAATTCTATAGACGATCAGGAAACTTTAAATACTTACTGGTATACTAAAGTGTAGTAGTAAATCTCTTAATCTGATTTGAGAAGGATCTTTTTGCATTACGAAAGACATGCTCACCAAAGATTTTCGTAAGAGTACAGAGATTGATGAGTAGTATTATCCTCCACATCATTAATGTAGCTCCTACCGATATTTTCTCTTCCCGAAAATCAAACACGAATTGTCGTGAGCCAAGTTCGAAATTTTTTACATGCAGGCTGTGGAAGCAATCAAATTTAAAACCTCAAAATCAAATTAAAATCTTATATGACAATTATTCAAATTAGTACGTGATGAATAAATGTAAATACCTTAATCCAATAGTACCTAAATGCTTTTTTAATTAAACACAAAAGGGTATTTTAAGCTATATTTGATTGTTAAGTATTTCTAAGTGCCCTAAAACAATTTCATTTTCGTTCAAGTGATCGTAAACGAAGTCCGTCACGGTCTCCGTTATCTTTGAGGCGTTCACGATAAATCACAACTCTCTACGCAGTGACATCCGATCCAGAAATGAATCAACTTTACACTGATTTATTGAGATGGATATATCTCTACTGATACCGCTGAGCTTCAATGATAAATTAATGTTTTAGAATTTGGAAATGTTATAAACAAATTATTTTCCTCTCAAGGAGTTTTAAGATTTTGAAGATTTATAGTTTTTATACATATATATAATATTTATAATATAAGTCAAATCTGTCTATAGTATTCATAAATGTATGATGTGACCAAAAAAGACGATTTTCTAAGAAATTGAAGTCCTAACAAAATTAATTTACACTCAGAAGATTGAAAATAGAAAATAATTTACTAATAATTTCAATATAATGTAACATTTCTAACAAATTCAAAAAAACTACAAAGTAACGTTTTATTAAGAAAAATAATTAAAAATTTTAAAAAAAGATAAAGATAAATATTACATACGTTATTCTTTGCCTTGTCTTAGATTTTAACAGACAGTTTTTTACTTATCTGTTCTGCATTGGCACTCTACTTCAAAGCGAAGACTTATTTGCGATGCCAGCTTTAGGACTTATTTTTGACTTTTTTTATTAGATTTTTAAGTCAGAAATAATAGTTTTTATTTATTTATATTTTTTGTTAAATTAATCAATACAACGATAGAAACAGTTTTTTTCTTTTTATTTTCACTACTTAACATATTGTAGTCGTAGTAGATCGTCTAAGTAGCTATTAATAATAGAAAAACATTTGTTACCTGACTCTGTATCTGGCCGATACTTACAAAATTTAAATGGGACCAATTCGAATGCTCTCTATTTCATATATGTAAAATCTGTTAAAATGGCCAAAACCGTCGAAATTAGTTTAAAGATATCGTTTTACATACACACACAAAAAAAAGTTGAAAATCACCTTGTTTTTGAAGCAGGTCAAGAAGTTTATGACATGAAATACATAAGCATTTGTCTTGAAAGCACTCGTGTGATCTTTATTTGAATAAATTGTGTAAATAAATTTCAATAAATTTTATTTGTAGGGATAGTTAAAAGCAGGTTTTAATTGCATACAGCAAACACTACTCTCGAAAATGATAAGGAAAAAATATCTTTAATTTATTCATAGGTTAACGGATTATTATTTGAATATTATTTTTTAGTTGCGTTTAAATTTAATTATTTTATTGGAGACGGTTATAAAGAAATTACGACTACGAATTATCACAGGGCCGCTCTTTAACTTAATTAAGTAAGAGTCACCCTAGCTGTGACTCTGTACCATTTAACTCTAAGGCGTTGAGTATAATTAAGTTACGGTCGCAAAAATAAGATTAAACTTTATCCTAGCGGATTAATATTAATCTACATTTGTGTTCTGATGCCTTCATCATGTTTATTTATTTCGATGCTAACAATTCATTATTATTTTGTAATTATTGTTGGTAAGCATAACAGTAAAACTATTTTATTAATATAATTTAATATATAATATATTTGGACATTGCATTTAACACCATCTAGTCCTAAACTAAGCAAAGCTGTACTATCTTATATGTAGATACCAGATAACGAATGCAAGTACTTAAGGGGCTAACATAAGTGAAAGTAGCGCCCTCACTACATTTTTTAAATTTCCATTAAATACAAACTCATTTTCAAAAAAGTGCTCAAATTAAAAGTTTTATGTACAATTAAGCAATTTTTATAAAGTTTTATTTGCCAGATATCATTGACGTGCAGGCTGGAAAGTGGCCACATTTAGCATAAATGAACTTGCCTACACATGCCTAATATATAGCGACTACATTTACTCAATTAAAAATATATTATTTAACTTAAAATATATATTAATTGTAATTTTCGGGACTGTTTGTCTTCTTTCTTGTAAAACTTCATTGTATTCTAATTGTATATTATGACTGTTTGTTGCCAAAAATGAAATAAATAAATAAAATAAAACTTTCTAAAAATAGCTTACTTGTACTTTAAACTTTTAATATGAGCACTTTTTCAAAATTCCTTATGTGATGAACACAAATTGAAAAATGTAATGGGGGCGCCACTTTCACTTATGTTAGCCCCTTAAACACATTTTTTATTGTTTTGTGAAGACATAGAAAACACCCTGAACAAACACAAATGTGTATCACAAATTATTTTTCTTGTGCGGTAACCGAACCCTCGTCCCTTTATTCAGTAGTCGGGTCATTACCCACGGTGGGTAATGCCCACGGTGTCACGAAGCCGACGGTGAATTTTAGTAGAAATAACACAATTTAAAGTGTAGCTATTTTATTTTATGGTTTTCAGTCCTAGGATTCAAATTTTGCTTTTATGTCTTAGTCCGTCTGTTTGTCTGTCCCATCCTACAGTGTAGATTCCTAAATATACTCGTAAAGTGCTATGTGCATAAAAACTACATATTTTGCTAAGTGCTAGGTGCCGCAATAGTCTTATTTCAGGGCTCTATATCAAAATATAAAGCGATAGGGAAATGTTTTTTTTAGCTCCAGTATAGAACAATGATGAATAATAATTTACAGGGTTAAATTTATTAAATCAAAGTCAAAAAATTCTACTCAGACACTTAGCAGTTGGCACTAATGAAAAGAGTGTCAAAAATCTTTTCATCTGAATATTACAAACAAAAAAAACACATCTCACAACCTATACATTTTAGGCTCCATCATCCAAAATCGTTTTTGCTTGAAACTTCAGGATACCGGGAATAAAAAATTCTGTCAGAAGTAAATGAATGGCAAAAAAACGATAATGATATAGTAGTTTGTATTGCAGGTACAACGTAAGACCTTTTTATAACTTCTGTGTTTTCTAAATTTTCCAGATATTGCTAAAATGTTCTAAATTGTCAAAAACTAGTAAGGTCTTGTAAAAAGGGCTTACCATCAAAGGGCTGACCGGTCCCCATACCTTCCTGTACATCTATACTAATATTTTAAATACGAAAGTGAGTTTGTTTGTTTGTCCTACCTTCAATTGAGCTGAAATTTGAGAGTGAGAGTTGAAAGACGGAGAAGGATAATTTATTATCTATCGGAAAATTTTGAAATTCCTGTAGAAATAACTATAATGTTAATGAGCTATAGCTTGCTATAGCAAACTTTCTTACAATAATAAAGGAGTTGCCGTAGAAATGTTATGCCGATACCCGAATTTAGTGTAAGTGAAGCCGATGGCAAAAGCTTGTATTTAAATAAAAGTCTAAAATTTCTTAAAGAAACATTTTATTTTGTAAGTTTAACATCTCCGATCGAGAAGAACCTAATCACTGTAATAACAGAACTGATTATATTTTTTTTTGCACTAAGAGAAAGCTACACTATTCTTGAGTAACATAAGCTACGTTATTTCGATTTAAAAAAGTTTTTTTTCGAAATATTAATCAAGAAATTAAACAAAAAAATATCAAGTAGGAAGGTAAAATTTATTACTACTATCTATCCACGTTGCAACGTAGAATCATCGCGATGACCTGATTCTCAGCGCGAAAATACTAAGAAGGATATAGAATACCGTTTTATCCCGATCAATAGTTCCCACGAGAGTAAATTATTTTGAAGGCCCTATTCCTAGCGTTACGACAGAACGGTGCATTGAGTTGATGTTAGGCACTGAGATAAATGTAGTGACAGAGAGGGACTAGATATAATTTTATCCCGAATCCTATTGAAATTCTTTTTTTGTGACGCATTATTCAACACATAACAACGAAGCAACAGGTTGACCTAAGTTTTGATACAAAGCTGGATGGATAAAGGATACTTTTAGTCTTGATTAAGAGTTCCAACTCCAAGTCACTTTTCTTCCACGTCGTAGCAGTACTACTGGTTTTATATATTGCACAGAGGCAGTTAGAGTTACAGAAAGAAACACAAAATATATATAAATCAATGACTAATAACCTTACGGCGGTGACCGAATTTGAAAAAGGTAAAGTCGCGGGAAAGAACTTTTATATGATAATTCTGTGATTCTTCGAAAATTATTTGAAACAAAGTCTCCTATCTCAGAAACCCCTGAAATTATCATGATAATGAATTTATGGCTTTAGAAAATGAAGAGTATACAATGTTAATAATACAAGTAAGGACTAAGATTTTACCTTAAATTCATTACAGCTAGTCGATTATTCTCAGGCGGCTGTTTAAAATCTTACGGAGCTGGCTGAGGGGACTGTAAGTTAATTAAGTTGGGAAGCCACCCTCTCGCCGAGACCTGCGATAAATCATAACTTCTAAACAACAACCTTCGATTGAGAAACAAAATAATAAACCTGTTTATTTTAACCAATAAGAAATTCTAAGAGAGATAATAAGAAAGGAATATGGTAAGTACATTTTTATTGCCATAATATTGACTAAGCAGCTGGTGACAACTTTTGGGATAGTGGTTGATTAATTGGGCCTACCCAGGTAAAAATATTTACTTTATAAAATTATAAATAACTATTGACAATCTATTGACTACATCTAATGTAAAAAAAATGTTTTGTTTAATGTTATTTTATAGATAAATTAATGTAGTTTGTTAAATTATAAAATACAAATTATTATTAATATTAAAAGTAAATAAGTTTCAAGTATAATTACTAAATAAACTTAAAGTTAATAATAAAAAAACATGAGTAACTCCACCAATGACGTAAAATACCTAAGTTTACCCACGAATAATAGGTATGGCCTCTGAGAAGATTTATTGACTACATGCAGACATACAAAAGGCGCTCAGCCTATTTCAGAGACTTATAATGTTGTTATCATGTTATCAATACTTAATTAAACTATTTAAAATAAGTATACTTGTTCTATTCATAAGGAATTAAACGCTAATTATTGTTTTTCTTGTATCTTGAATAGATTTTCCTCGCTGTAGTGAGATGAAAAATTGTGTGTTTTGCACGGCTGGATTTTTTTTGGGTTTCGTGCCTTAGAATCCTTCACTTGCCCGATATTCGATATATGCACTCACGCCAAAATGCAACTTTCCAGCCTTGCATAACATATAACTATTTCGCGTGAATTAGTAATCATTTGTTTTCAAGGTGAGAGGTCGCGCGATCATTATTTCTTTTTGTGTGAAACATGGAACGAATGCGAAATGCATATGCATTGCTTGCATGCCACTTTCTGGTGATATTTGCGACATCGATATCCTACCTACTTACAAATATGTAGTGAAATACTACGAATGGACGAGACATTAAGACTGATGGCGCTATACTTTGATGGGAGGAAAGATAGAACTTTGAAAATTATAAAGCAGGGTGGTAAATACTACAGGACAATATCCGTCGAGACGTAAATGTCGTTAGTTCAGGAGCCAGGATCTATTAACTTGGGTTACGTCATACCTCACAATGGATTAGCTTAAGAATTACACATCACAATCATACAGTTTCTAATGGTGAAAAGCATTTCTCATCATAATATAATGGCTATTGCTTGTAATAGGACTAATGTAAACACTGAAAATTTTCGTGGTATTCTAAGAATACTAGAAAAGGGCTGCATAGACCACTCCAATGGATAATCTGTTTACTGCACATGAACGAACTGCCCTTAAAGAACTTGTTCCTTTATCTTGATTGGTGTAATAAACGTAAGACTTATACTGGACAACTTAGAAAAGCATATGAAACCTGTAAGCAGTTACCTGTAAAACAATTTCAACGCATTGAAAGAGAAGTGCTGATACTGGTCAGAAGACCTGAAAGAGGTTATCGATCCCAATATTCAACAAAATAGCTATTTTGCACCCTTAGAACACTCTGCTTTCTAAGATTACCGATGTCACATTTGTTAATTAGCAGCCCGGCGCATATTGCAGGCGCGCAGTGTGCCCTAACCACGCTTAGTTTATTTGAAGTGCCAAATATAATTTTTGACGCGTCAACATATTCGTACGTTGATTTAATTAACTGGCAAGAAGTATTAACTGAGTCACTGATCATTAAAAAAATAACTGCATTGTTCAATCGGGAGGCGAAGACGATCTTATGTTTTTCAAGCTACCATGATATACTCAAGCTGTAGAACGCAAAGTTAACAACTGAAGCTGCTTTGTGTAATTGCACAAAAAAAGCAAGATACCAGTCCAAGCAAGACCATAAAAGCGAAATTACATGCCAAAATTTGAGACGAAGTGAAATTTTTGGGCTATTTGAACAGTTTTTAGTGTTTTTATCATAATTTCATAGTTTTTTTAATTAAATTGTAATATTAAACGATTTGATTTCCTATTAACTATTATTTATCACCTCAAACATAATAAATTATATTCATTAATATGCCTTAAAGACACATGATAATTTCGGTAAAATCTGAAATTTTAAGTGCTCTGCGGAGGCAGAAGATGTTATCTTAACTAACTGAAAATTGACAAGGATATTTACTTTAATAAAAGGCACTAATCATCCCCTCTTAGAAAAAAGGTAGGAATCCCATGCTTATAGCGGAATCTAGCGCGGGTGGAGCTGCGGGCAAAAGCTAGTATATAAAAAATGTGATTTCCAAATTTCATAACTATTCATATTTCAAGCAGTCGTTACACACAAAATATAGAACTTGATAAACTGCATTTCTATACAACGTCAGAGCTTCCAAGCAGGCATTTCTTTTTGATTTATATAATTGGTTCATCTTGAATAATTTGTGTTCAATGGTGTAACATACCATGGAAGTTACACATACCAGATAATTTTTTTTACTTACATAAAATTGTGAGATATATAAATATGACTCCAGGAAATATTATACAATAATTCTGGAAAACCTATTCCATAATAATTCATTAACAGCATTATTTTAGTACCCAAGTACCTATAGTTTTATACAGTTCGTTGATGGTTAAACTTTAAATTTCAAAAAAAGTCCTTAAAGCAACTGGTGACAATATATGACTCTTAATTAAGAGAATAAAGGGAAACGGAGTATCACACTTTCACTTTCACTACTATCAACATCTTAACTTCTGTAAACAACATTTATTGTTGCCGCAGACAAAATTAGGTACATATATTACAGGCATTTATTATTTAAAAAAATATGGCAAGAGACCTAGAAGATTAATATAGTCAACATGCAAAAATACTGTGATAGAATCAACATATGTTTTAGCCCTACATTGAAGTTTTGTTAAAATCACTGATAAAAAGGTTAGATCAACTAAATTTAATGTTATTTACACCGTTTTCTTTAGTATCCAGAACCAAATTCACGTAACCTAAATTAACCTTCAAGCAAGTGAATTCAACATTTATTTTTCTCAGTATATTTACCTGTATACACATCTTCAGATCTAGGTAACACGTGAATTCTAGACTCTAGGAAAAAAATGTGTTATGGACTGACATAATTACCAAACCCTAGTACATAATTAACAAGTACATTTTTATATTTAAGTACATTTTTATATTTAAGTACATTTTTATTCTAAAAAAAATTTTGTTTAGAGAACAATAAAAAAACAGTAACAGTTATTTTATTTTTCGTGCAATTAATTATATGTATTTTTTGGCTTGATTGAATTTTCCCCGAAATAGGTTTGGTGTGGCTGTGAAAATTATTATTTATGGTAATTAAGTTGGTAAGCTACCCCTCTGGCTGTAACCCATAAATCATAACTTTCAAACAGGCTACAATCGAGTAACAAAATTTAAACCTGTTTATTTACGCCAATGACAGCTTTATTAATGCTTTTATTATCAAATAAAATTTATTACTTCTGTAAAACTAGGAGTTATGTAGAAAAGGATTTATAAGTTTTTTAAGTCAGCTTCGAAGAAAGTCATTATATCTGAAATACGATTTACATTCTTTTTGCTTTCTAAATTAGCTAATTTCATGCTTTTATGAATTAAATATACACAAATATATTTATGTATATCGACGAAGAGTATAGAATACCTACACGATTACTTTTTATTCAGGTGTATAATGTTATTGTTATTTCAGCTTTTAAAGTTGTTAATTTGTCCGAGGCCTTACCAAAACATTTTATAATGTTCACTTTCAAAAAAATGAGATTTCCAAAGTACGTAAATGAGAACTCTATCAAAAACGGGAATTATATAGCTAATAGATTTTTCTGTGCTTATAGTGAAAGACCATGTTTTCCACGTGATTTATTTGGATATTTACCTCTGAGACTAGGTTTTCGTGGTACATATCTCATTTTACGAAATGTCCCACTAAAGAAATAAAAAAAATATGAATTTGATCTTAGAGACCGCACTACAATATTTTTAAATAAGTTACTTTTTTCCTAGAAAGAACTGAAATTTTAAAAAAATTATGTATTGATTCTATCGTTAAAAAAACTATAGATGGAGATAAAACGTCATTTAATCATTTATATATTAATAATAATATTATTTTAGACAACTAAGCAATGCTTGACCTATGGATACCAGACAACGGATACAAATACTGTTTTTTTTTTTGTAATTTCAGACATATAAAACATAGAAACACTTAATCGCAATACAAACACAAATAATAAATGTTTGTCTTGCGCGTAAATCGAACCCACGGCCTTCGATTCAGCAGTCGGGTCGTTACCCACTGAGCCCCGGACCCAACATTTAAGTTAAGTTTTCTTCTTCCTCTTCTTTATTAGCTGAACTGAATTAATGAATATAATTGCTCGCACAATTACAAACGTTTCATTACTAAATCGACATTATAGGCCAATTCTGTAGTAGTAGCATAAGTATAAAAATAACGTTAGTATTTTTCTTTATCATTATGGTTTCTCTTTTCGTAGGCACTTATTCAAATTATCTTCAGACTCGCGCGAAATTAAGTCAAGTCACGCCGTCGGTTGCTCCTTGGTGGTGACGTAAAGCAATAGTTCTCTGCGATTTTTTATTTGTTTTTGTAAACAATATACTTTGTGGATTTACATGCCAAAAATCTATTTTGACTTTTTGGGAACATTTGACAGAAATAAAAAGTGACACGTATTTTTCATTCCTCTAGCTATTCTATTGCCAAAAATCATCAATCATCATGTTAAGTTAATAACCACATTTAATGGTACTATCCTAATGAGCTATCCCTGTGAGCAAAACGGGATCAACCTGGTGTTCCATTGCAGCGGAGGAATTACTAGTACCTGTTTTTGTAACTTAAATATCTATTCCTGTGCGAATTTTTAATCAATATAATAATAAAAATCATCCTACGTTCCTAGTTGTGTGTGTCCCGAAGACAACTATTTCTGTAGGAATTTTCGATTGGAATAACACAATATACATCACTTACAGGCCCATAAACCATCTCTGTAGAAACACGATTAGTTTTTAATCCCGACGGAATACTATTGTTTAGTTAAAGAAGGACACACAAGTTCGTATTTTTATATAAGTTAATTTTGGGTTAGTAATGTCGCAATAGGCTCAACTTAGGTTCATGTTGACGACAAGATAAATAACACTCAATTTCTAAATTTTGATCAAACCTTATTTTTTAAAAGGGATACATTCATATTCATTCTTTATATTAATGGTATAAGTCAAAATATTATTTTTGGAGATGTTCCAGTAATTTCTCGGGACGATGATATTTCTTTTTCTACTACTACCTAGTTAATGCGTGTGGGGCACATACAAGTAAATTTTTGTTTTGTTATAAGTTACGATTTTACTGCCTTGTAGAAGTCTGACGCGAGCACCTACAGTTTCCTGAAAGCTTATCCACTATACATACAAAGAATCTTGTAACTTATAAATTTTGATCCTTTTTAAACTTCTAAGAAGTTTAGTTAGTAATTTATAATTAATATTTTCTTATGCCGCAATATTACTATTTGCCCAGATCCAACTTCTGAAAGCAGCAATACGTATTTTTTTTCGAACCGTCATAATTTGCAACTTGACCACAGTATCGACAGTTTGGCAATCGTTTGTGGTCGGGAGGACGGTTTTCAAATTTAGGAGGCGGTTCTGTGTTAGTTTTTGCAATAAAGGTTATGTTAATTTCATTATACTTACATATATGATTGTAATATAAAAATAAAGTATGTAGGTACAGTGCATTGTACTTTAACTTGTAGTGTAGCTACCAAGCTTGACAGAACTAAAATTAAAACAAAAAACCGGCCAAGTGCGAGTTGAACTCACGCACCGAGGGTTCCGTAACTACCACCATTTATGTAATCTACAAACACAAACAAAAATATTTTTATATTTGAGTTGATTGAATGAAAGGTAAATTGCGGTTTACGATTTATGACGTATAAAAAAAAACTACTTACTAGATCTCGGTCAAACCAATTTTCGGTAGAAGTTTGCATGGTAATGTACATCATATTTTTTTTAGTTTTATCATTCTCTTATTTTAGAAGTTACAGGAGTGGGGGGGGGGTACATTTTACCACTTTGGAAGTGTCTCTCGCGCAAACTATTCAGTTTAGAAAAAAATGACAGTAGAAACCTAAATATCATTTTTAAAGACCTATCTATAGATACCCTAAACGTATTGGTTTGATAAAAAAAAAATGTTTTGAGTTTCTGTTTTAAGTATGGGGAACCCTAAAAATTTATTGTTTTTTTTCTATTTTCGTGTGAAAATCTTAATTCGGTTCACAGAATACATCTTCTTGCCAAGTTCCAACAGTATAGTTCTTATAGTTTCAGAAAAAAGTGGCTGTGACATACGGACGGACAGACAGACAGACATGACGAATCTATAAGGGTTCTGTTTTTACCATTTGGCTACGGAACCCTAATAATAAGATAAATTTTGTGACGGAAATCATTTAAATTATTATTACAATTAGATTCCTTCGGAAAGTTGCGAAAATATTAATTTTGGCAATTTCAGAAATATATATATCACCATGCCATTTATCCCCAAAGTTGTGTCAGAGATGTTTAACCTACCGTTTCACCGATGGTATTCTGTCCCACAAACGTGATCGGTTGTGAGATTGGTGAGCCTATGACCGCACCGGGCACATAATAGAGTTGAGACACCTTCAACATTTACATATTGTAACAATAGTGACGTTTTGTTGACCGACACAATGAACATAATGCGGTAATCCTACCAAAAGAGAATGAACCAAGATTTGCACTGTGCTGTACAGAATTTATGTCTTTTTAAATTGGCAGGCTTATGAAATTAAACGCATTGAAGCAGTGAACAGAACGCACCTAATATTAGTTACCCTTTCCGAAAATCGAACCAGAAGGTACTTGGTATTTTCCATTTAAAAGGGAATTTTATCTTTGCAACAATTATGTTAAAAATCACGCTTAAACCGCTGTCGATTAAGATAAATTTTACATGGAGATAGTTTGAGTCTCGGGGAAGGACATAGACTACTAGAAAATTTCAAGTTTAAGTCGTTTGTTTGTCTATAATTGAGGAGTTACCGTTGAAATCCTATACCGATAACCGAATTTAAGGCGGATGAAATCACAGGAAAAAGATAGTAAATATATATATATATATATATATAAATAGCAGATGTCGTGCGTAATATAATAATACCTCTAAAAATCATACAGGTAAAATTATCACTGTGCACAATCATTTACATTTTTCATGCCTACAGACATTAAGTAGACAGAGCATTCTAATATACATTAAATATTGCATTTTCAAAACTTAAATAAAAAAAAACTCAAGACATTATAAAAGCTACTAAACCGTTACTACTGGTTAATAAAATAAATCAGTTTTAGCGTGATTTATTAATTCCCCAATTATACTAATTGCGACATTCATTATCTCGTTAATTAGCAGAGCCATAATTCTTGAACTGCTGTATTTTAACAAAGCAAAGAAGAACAATAAAAAAGGAACAATTTGATGTAAATTTAATTATCTTATATAAAATACGAGAATATTTCTTGGTTTTGCGAGAAAAAAAGTTTCTTTACGACCTTTTACTGGTTCCGTAGCTGTATAGGTTAAACAAAACACTTATAGTTCCGTCAAGTTTGTTCATCTGTCAGTATGTCACAGCCTTATAAATCCACCATCTTGGCATCAATCCTAATGAAATTTTACAAAAAAAATGACATATCTTGTCATAAAATAGAGACAGTTTTTTAAGTTATACATTGTACTAAGGGTTTTTTGCGCACTTCGTTTCGTGTTCCTCCGTTGTCTTCAAACATGTATTAGAGGTTAATTTGTGTGGTTTAATATTAAATACATATTTTTCAATTTTTTAATTTAAAACGTACCATAAATAAAAATGGCTAAAACTATAAATAAAAATCATTATCAAGCGAAATGCCATGTGGAAGAGTGCCCGGTTAGTAATTTTGTTTTGATCAAAGCTGGTTTAGAAGTTTTCAGATAGGTATCAGTTTCTTTAATCAGCGCTCAATCAATTAACGTAGATATAAAAGGGCTAAGTTACAATAATTTTATCGTGTGCTCAAGAACTACTTAAATCTTTTTATTATATATTTTATTAGTGAATCAAATCTAGAAAAAAACTCTTAATACATTAATACGAAGTAAACGCCAAAATTAACAAATAACACATTACTGAAAGTAGTTAGAACTATCCGATTCTGGCTCATTTACGGTGGACATAGTAGAGCAATAATTCTCATTTTCCGGAACCTTTAGTTAATGTGTGTGTTCTTTTACCGACAACGGCGGATAAATATTATTATGCATTTGAGATTGTATGTATGTAGCTTAAAATTTATGTATTATGTAACTTAGTTAATATACTTAGGCTGTTATCATATTATAGTAAAACAGAAGCCTTATAAGCGTCTTGAAAAGTCTGAAACGCAGTTCTGATTACTCAAAATAACAATATAGGGTGTTCAAAATATATTTAAATATTTTCGTTAAATCTAACTTCTTCTTCAAATGTTAAATAACAAAGGAGTTACTTTAATTTATTGCTTAAACCCAATTATTCCGGAAGCGACATTTCCTTCAGTAATAAATTACTTTGAAGTTGATTTTCAGGATCGGATGTCGTTGTTTTGTGTTGTGTAATTTATTGTGGGCGATACGGTGAATGCTGTTATTCGCGAATACTTAATCAAGTTTAGTGGTATTGGGTATTGTTTTATAGAGTATTTCAATCTTTTATTCTTACAGTTGAGAAGCTCGTTAGTAACCCAGTCGCATTAGTGTATCGAGAACGCTAATCGAAGTTAAACAACGTCAGAGATGGTTAGTACCCTGGATTGGTAAGTACATTTTTGTAAGTGTAAGTTAAACTGTTGTTAGCGGCTAGGAAACATTAACAGAGTAATGGCCACTAACTCAACAAACGTCTGTCAATTTGATCTGAGCCAGTGCGGTAAACTATGGGCTAAGCCTGTGCAGAAGAAACGTACAACGAATGAGAAAAATTGAAATAGAAACTAATATTATTTTAATAATTTTAGCTTGGATGCAAGATCATTAGAGGGACTATACGCAACCAGAAATTAGTCTGGAGTTTTTAAGATTCTATTAATATTTTTAGACGGTGGTTATCAAATATTAAAGAAACACTTTATTAATTAATTTACCTTAATAGAATATTAATAACACTCTAAATTAAATTAAGTAGAAACAAAACGAACATAAAAAAACTAACGATGAAATATATTTGTTAACTCATAAAATATCGAAACTGCGTGAAATGAAAAAGAAAGCTAACTTGAAAAAACTAAAGAGTTTTTATTAAAAAAATAACGTTAATCAAAAAAAAGCAAAAAGACTAAAATAATAAAAGGCCATATCCCTAGATATAAGCCACAACCAAAGCCAAATGTTGGAAGAGTCTGAAAACTCTTTAAATCATTACGGTCTTATAAATATGAAGTTTTTATAAAATAAATAAGTTATATAATAACATCAACTAAACCGAAATAGTAGTTTTAAATGCAATAACATTGAAATGACCTACATAATAATCTGAAAAGAAGCTTTATTACATACAAGATCGGCTTCCAGGAAGAAGGCCGATATAATCCCGATCGGGACAAGGGTTGTGGATTATTGTCAGGGCGGATACGGATGAGAACGGAATCAAACTGAAGTACTTACTAATATTATATTTATCCTATCGTAACAAGAAAATATAACCTATAAAATATGTACAAGTATTTTTTGTATTTGGCTTTCTATTTCACTGGCTTAAAATAACTCGGTCAATATAATTACTTCTATCTATTTGACGAGTATTAATAGAAGCAGCGGTTTCTTGAGTACCTACCTTTTTACCCACTTACAGCCCGTTCGTTTTGGAATAAATAATCGTTATTTTGGTTAATTTTGTCTCCTGTCATCCGTTCGTTTAGTATTGGTATTTTTAAATATCAATTTTAGTATCATCTGTACAAACTGTCAACTGTTTATATCTTTGTTATTTATGTCACTTTTGCCAACGAAAAATAAATGGGGTTTTTATGTTAATCTGTCAAACTCGCTATCCATATTCATTGTTTATGGTACTGTGTGTGTGTGTGTGTGTCATTATCATATGTGTGTACGTCAACCGTTCGTTTTGTCCCTAAATTTCGAAGTAACGTTTCAAAGCTACACGAACGATAGGTATTGGTGGTAAAACTGGCGTTTACAATTATTCTTAAAACAGCCAGAGTGATCTTTGCATTAGTATTAGGATCTTCCCAATAATTCTTTGATGTTTGTGCAATAGTACAGTCGCGCAATAGTTATTATTTTTGATAACAGATATTTTTATAATATATAAAGATTTTGTTATAATCTTTTATGTATCAATTGTAAAAACGTAATAAACCAAAGGGTAGATAAATAAGCAGTTTTTGTGTCAATTATATAATACAATTAAAAAAAACCTCTACAAGATTGTAGAAAATATAAAAGTTGTCTAGTATTCAGTGTAAAACAAAATCTGAAAGTAATGTTATTGTTTCAACACTTGAGCAAATTTTTAACGTTATACGGGTTAACGGGCAATTAGATAAATGTTGTACAAACACAAAAAAATACATCTTTATAACGGTACACATAGAAAAAAAATTGGAATGTAATGTATGATAAAATAAAATTCGATTCTGACAAATCTAAATCATAAAAAATGATACAAAATAAAAGAAATAAAAAGAAAAATGTATGTAAACCCGGTTCACCCACTTTTTGAATTTCGGTAAAACCAGTTTTGTGACCCCTAGTGGTAATGATATAAAAGTTAGTGCGCCCCTCGTACCCTACGCCCCTATATCAAACACATCTAAGTATGAATCCTGCGCATTTAAGGTCATCGCTAAACATAAATGCAAGCATGTGAGTATAACACTTAGATTAAGATTCAGCGGCAAAAGTATTTAAAATCTGAAATGCACCATAAACCAAACGAGTGAATATTTGATGCAAATTGGACAGGTGTCTGGGACGTGAAACGATATGGGTTGGTGTGGAGTCCCTTGAGTGCCTACTCGTCGTTAAGATTGCTGCTTGACTTAACGAGCTAGGTTTGTATTCCTCAGGGGTCCAGGGGTAAATTCCAGCAGTAAAAATTGAATTTATTTTACTTAAAGTGACGCTGTTTGTCTGTCTCATTTTTAGCTAAATTTGACGTGTTTTTTTTTTTCGTGATTCATGAAATATACACTAATAGGTATAAATAAGAAAGAAACGTTTTGAAAGAACCTACCTGCATAACACACTATACAGGGTGTCCCATAATAGGCTTCACCTATAACCTCTTAATTAAAAAAAAAAAAAATTAAGTAAAAAAGTCGATGGTTTTTGAGTTATCCTTTTTTTTATGAACAATGGGAAAATTGCCATTTTGTTTCACTTTTATTATTACTGTAATCATGTTGTTCGCTGGTACGCAGTTTTTTGGATACTTTTGTTTATTTGAGTCAGCACTAGCTGTAAATTACATTTTTCGTATAAAATGATGCTAGATTGATTTTACAGCACTTAATTTTCATTATTTTTGTTTGCTGATTTTTTTTGTTCAAAGTATGATCGCCTCTTTCTAAAAACAATGTATCGGGCTAATTAAGGAAGCTATCCTAAAAACTTGCCTACATAATAGAGATTCCAAAATGGTATAATTTGTACACAACACTTCAAGAAAAGGGTGACAAGTCTACGCTTAGTAGTTAAAAGCGCGTAGTTAGCCAAATTACTTGGTGGAAGGGTTTGATTGAAAACTCGTTTTTTTTTTCGTTTATCGAGCCTTCCAATTGTTATTTCGTGCATTGTGATAAGTAACATAGCCCTTGTAGACATAGTATCTCACGCAGCGATCAAAGTGAGATAGCAAATAGGTAACAACTCCATTACTGTCAAGAGTCGCAAACAGTGCTAGAAATGCAGCTAGGGTTTATGCTGAGTGTTTCCTGAATTGCTGACATCCCAGCTATAACGTGTTTATAAGAACAGACAGAGCTTTCAGGGAGGGTAGGGCTTCTGGTGAGAGTTGTAGTGAAGAAAGTAGGATTATAACGGCAACTCCTCAATTATAGAAAAAAAACCCGTTTCAAAAGACGTTTTCAAGTAGCTTCTGTCCTTTCCCATAATTCAAACTATCTCTATACCAAAAATCATCTAAATCGGTTCAGCAGTTTATGCGGGAAGAGGTAACAGACAGACACAACTACTTTCGCATAAATAATATTAGTATGGATTTCAGGCTATTTTAATGTGACATTCTTTGCTACCTTAACTAAACTGAGGAAAAGATAACTTGATGTTAAAAAGGTAAAGGTCTTAATTATTGAAGTGAGTGCTAAGTTTCAAATTTATGTTCTGTTGTCAAACACAAGAGTTCACACAACAAACTAGAATAAGTTATCAGGTTAAATCTACAACAACGTCCGTCCGCTGTACGGTCGCAGAACAAATTAAATTCTGTACCCACGATTGCTGGAGAGTGACAATTGTTGACGAAGGTCCACGAAAAGTGGCAAAAACAACAAAGTGTCGTCTTGAATTTTAACCACTTTTATATAGAGAAAGGTTTGTAAGTCATTTTGTTTTGGTTTTACGTTAGTATTTTTAGCCAAACAATTTTTTTTAACTTAGATTTAAAAGCTTTTTATTTTTAATTGCTTAGATATTTATTTTGTGGTAAATATTTTTTTTTATAAAAGTACCAGTATTATACATTCTGTGATATAAGTAATGAATTTTTAAAACCACAGGTCTTTTCAAATCTACTAAGACTATAAAAGGCCACTAACTTAACAACGTTTTCAGTTGATAGTGAGAGCGGTCCACGACATATAAACAGGTGATAATTTTCACTACAAATGACGTGATAACCACGGTTTATAAACTTCAATCTAAAATAATTCAATTTAAATTAACTCACACAAACTACCACAGGTCATGATAAATTTTGTTTTTTTTTTTTTATAGTTGTATGTAAAATGTTGACTACCGGTCCACTTGATTTAATAAGGTATAAACAAAATATAAATTAACAAACCAACTTTAGACGCGGTTTCTTGGGGTCGTGGAGATGGACTGCTCCACCTGTAACTCTAGCTGGTTTTCCCGGATTGTTACCCGTGCGATGTAACTTTTCATAAACACTTTTACGTGCATATATACCCTTTTTAATCCCGTTGTATCTAGCGGTAAAACTTCTATAAAATCTTTTAACGATGTTGAAAACATCATTGTTTTCTGCAACTTTTGTAAAGGTTTTTTAGTCTTACAGCAGAAATAAAATTTACGTGCCACTCATTTACAAGATAATTAATGTGTTAATTGTTATAATGAAGATTTAAGCGCCTCAGGAGGAAAGTTCATTTATTTAGGTACTGAATTATATATTCCCAAAACACGCTGCTTCAATGTTTTATATAGGTATTGCTAAACCATTAGTATATGATTTAATAAATATACAACTGAAGCAAAATAAATATTCATAACAGCAATCCTGGTCAACATATAGTAGATTAATATGTATGTACATTCTTGCCTATATAAATAACGTACTGCCTTAAGCGAAATCTATATAAAAATGAAGAAACTGACAGACTGATTAAATGACATATTAACGCACAGCCTAAATCTTTGTATCTAGAAACTTGAAATTTGCTATAGGTAGGTCTCTAACTTGAGGTCTTAAGGAAGTATTATGGGGGTTGGAAGTTTGTATGGAACCCCATTTTTGAAGCTTCATGCATGAAAATGGTTGCTTGGCTTTGAGGTTCAAAATAAGATAGACGTGTTTTACCTATTTTGGAAAATCATACCCTACGGACAAAGTAAGAGATAAAAATTGGTATTAGAATTGCAAGCTTTTTTTTATTTTTCAAAGATTACGCTGTTAAAGTCGCGGGAAAATGTTAGTTAATTATAAATAAAGATAAGGTACTTCCAAAAAAGCCGTATCCATAATTTGAACATAACTCTTCAACGAAAACATTTAATTTTATAATGATATATTATATTAAATTATAAATAATAAAAAAACATAATTGTTTGAGATATTTCGATACATTAAATCGTCTTAAGATTATCCTATTATTAATAATTAAGACGATATAATATATCGAAATATCTCAAATAATAATGTTTTTTTATTATTTATAATTTAATATAATAAATCATTATATAATTAAATAATATGAACATAATAAACATGAATCTTGGCTGCCTATTTTCGCTTCCCAATTTAGGTAAAGGCCTAGCTAAAATGCAAAGTAGGTAAGTCTCCGAAAATACTGTTTACAAAAATATTAATAATGCTTGAAGTTACGTCTTACATTTCCCTGAACTCTAAGCTTTCGTAGCGTCAAGATAACATCGCTGACGGAAATTAACAGGAAATTGTATTTGTTTCTTACACAACAGTGACGTCTTTATTGAGACAATCTTATTTGGATAACAATTCGAAAAACTTAATTTTGTTTTATGTGTTTCAGAATCTGAATTTAATGTAACGAACAATGAGGTATTAACTTCTCTTAAGAGAAATTATTTTAATAGGTCCGATAATCGAAGTCGCTAAATTTGCGTTTTCTTTACGTTTTGGAACCAGGAGAATCGTTTGCCACCTTCTTTAGAGTGATGTCTGTGTATGTATGTAGGTGACCTTTTTTTGCCCCTTGATATCTCAAGGACCAAATTGCTCTCTTGACCATATCAATCGATACGCCAAGTCATAACTTAGATCTGAAAAAATTTGTGACCAAAATCGGTCCAGTGCTTTGTTTTTACGCAGGTTTCATTAAAATATGTTCTTTTGTCGAATAGCCAGTAGCATAAACGAGCAGCGTACCTAAGGGTTTTAAAAAATAAAGGTTCAAACGTTTTGTAGAAACCTAGAAATATAAGAGCTAGCAGGAGGCCTACGTTCAGCAGCGGATGTCTACAGGCTTAGTGATAATGACAATGTTATTAACAATTTTTTGTGCAGCTGAATTTTCATTTGAATTAACGGAGTGCCTTTAAATTAACGGAACAGAATGTCACGATAAAAACGAACGCGTCGCGCTAATTAAAACGGGATCAAAGCGCCCCGTGCTCTTAATTAAGACTCAGTAGGATACAATTAGTGCTCGGGGTGATTTTTGTAAAATTACTAAAACTGCAATCAAGAACCTACATTTCCTGTTATATAGTTTATGTAGGAATGCGTTAGGAGTTGTTCGGGAGTAAAAAATTAACTAACTTTTTTATAACTAAATAATATTTATTATCTAATTTTATTTTTAACTAAGTATTTATAATTGACGTAGATGCTGCATAGATTGTTTTGTAAAGACATACTAAAAATAGTTTATTATATTGAAAAGTGGTTGTAAAGTATTATTTATATTTAATGTAAAAAAAAAACAAAAAAGCCAACCCCTAGCAATAGGTATTGCAGATATTTTTAAAAAAAACCTTAGCAACATATACGCGAAATAAATCTATACATATAAATAAAATAGAAGTGTCTGTTGGTTATTACAATAATAAATACCTTATTTAAGATTGACTTGTTGTGAAGAAAATTATCATAATACCTACAGATTAATAACTGTTTTTTTTATTTTTTATCTGTTTATTTGTTTTGAAATGGCTGAACGTATTTGGATGAAATTTGAATTTGAATTCATCATCTGGGTCAACACATAGGATACGTATAAATCAACCGACAGATCGCCTCAGCTGTAGTTTGTCCCCACTGCAAAGGAACAGGCGTCTCCTTAAAGGAAAGAGGCTTAGGCCTTAGTCCGACCGCTCTAGGCCTGTGGGAATGGAAAGACGTTGTGAAGTAAGTGGCAACTAGACTCGAATATTGCAAACAGCAGTGTCACCTATCACTCCAACAAAAAAACTACAGCTTTGATCAAGATTGGTAGCAACTGCAAGATCTTAAAAAACCCTTTTCAAAAATTAATTACTCATACTAAACTTGAAATTTGTTTCCATCTTTTGCGTTGGAGTGTTTTGGTTTTAAAACCTAAATTAAAGAAGTACTTAAAATACGTAGTTTGAATTTTAATTAATAAAATAATTTTTTATTGATATTTTTGAACGTCATTCTGAACTCACAAAATAATTAACAAATTAACACACCACTTTAGGTCCGTTAGCTGAGAAATTCAAAAGGTTATTAGTGCCTCCGCTAACGAAGATTAACTTCAATTAACTTTGTAAAGTAAGTAATGAAAGAGCAAGAAAGACGTGATGCGTTTTTTAAGTAACTTAAGCAACTCTTGATAGGATGAAGAAAGGAGGTGGAAGTTTTTTTTAAGATCATTTGGTTATATTATTTACGTTTATAGACTTTGAACGAAAAGAGATTTTGTATTCAACGTGATTGAAACTAGTTATGTCGATAGAGCATTTATATTATAAGGAGTTTATACACAGTTACACATTTTCTTATTAACGATATTCAAAGTTAAGCAACATCGGGCTTGGTCAGTGATTAGATGGGTGACCGCTTAGCTTTGTTTGTGTTTGTAAATTACGTAAATGGTAGTACGGAGCCCACTGTGTGATAGTCCGGCTTCCACTTGACCGGTGCTAATAACACTCATGTAAATTTTCGTAATTTACTAAAAAAGACAAAAATAAAAAGTGTGTCGCTAAGCGGTCTTAAATTACTGACCAAGCCCGACGTTGCTTAACTTTAAATATTGTTTCAGACAAACAAATGATTTACTGATTCTCTTAATAATATTGCTAAATTGCATTGTACCGGTAATTTATAATGGTAATAGCTTGGGCCCGTCTCACACTTTGCTGGTTTTTGTTATCTGTTGTTATACTTTAGAGTTAACACTATTTTTGACTGCAAATTTGAAGTTTGTATGTATAACTGTCTTGAAGAGAGCAAAAACAACAAAAATGTGTTTCTTGTATGGAGACCTCCTTAAATTTTTACTTTTTTAACTTTTTATTATTTGTCAGATAATCCCCATTATAACACATATTTTATAAAAAAATCAGGCTTCCACCTATTTCGGTCTAAAAAATAGAGCCTTTAATAGTCGGACAGACAGACAGACAGCGTAGGTTTAGTAAACATTTTTGAGCAGTTGCAATGTATTAAATAACTAAGTTACTTTATAAAATCATAATTTAAAGCATTTAACAATAAAAATCAGCAGAATAAATAAATCCATTAATGTATAAACGTATTTGTCAAATTATTTGCTTGTTGGTGCTCAATCAAGTGAGCAAGAAAGATGTTTTGCCCCTTTTGGCATGATTTTTTCAACTCACTGAACTAAAAATGATAAAGATGTTTAACACATACATCGTTAACATTCGGGACAAGTAAGAATAAGTACTGTCGTCTCTATCTACCGAAATAAACTTATATGTTTATTTTAGTTCCAAAGATTTACAGGAAAGAAAGCAAATATTTTTATTTGTCATCTGAGTTTAGAATAAAAAAAAAACTTCATCTGTGTAAAACTTATTTTTTACTTTAAGGTGGGGTTTTGGAGTCGATATGTTTCATAAAAATAAAGAACTGAACAGCCCATTACCTAGCTTCTTCTTCTTATCCTAAGCTTTTCCCATCATCTGGGGTTAGCTTTCCTTGTCTGTCTTTTCCATTTATTTTTATCCTGCGCTGTTGCTGCGTCTATCTCGGTCTCCTTCAGATCTTTCTGGACCGTCGTCAGCCAGGTGGCGGGGGGTCTTTCGCGGCGTCGCGTCATGGTGGGTAAGTTTAAAGCTACATTTACCATGTGGTCTGCAGGGCGTTGGAGTATATGGCCATACCATCGCAAACGACGTTCTTTCACCTTGTCACCTTGGCAACCTTGTAGCTGCCACGAATGTGTATGTTTTGAACTTTGTCTAGAAGAGTTACGCCCGCTGACCAGCGTAGCATGCGCATTTCTGTCAAGTGAAGTCTTGACAAATGTTGCTGTGTAGTTGCACAGCACTCTGTACCGTAGAGTATAGCAGGTCTTATCGCTGTTTTGTACAGTTTACCTCTTAGTTGAATGGGCATCTTTTTATCGCACATTACACCTGTAAGCTGCCTCCACTTCATCCATCCTGTGGTGGTTCTATGAGTTACATCTCGCACGATCTTACCGTCGTTACTGATAATATAACCTAGGTATTTAAAATGTTCAACCGTTGGTAGTGGTATGCCATCCATGAAGAGTTGTTGATTTGTTTCCTTGTGACCATCGAATCTACACGACATCTGCTCTGTTTTCTTGCGACTGAGTTTCAGGCCATTGCTTTCAAGTGATTTTGACCAGCAGTCTAGATCATTCTGGAGGCCTTGAATCGAGTCTGATATGAGGGCGACGTCATCTGCATACAATATATTCCAAGGTACCGGTCTTTGCCAGTGGCGTGTCAAGTAATCCATGATGCCATAAATAAGATTGGACCTTGGTGGACTCCGACTGTAATTTCAAACCTTTCACAAATTCCTGCTGGGTTGATGACTTGAGTTTTAACTCTGGTGTACGTGTCCTGTATAAAAGTTATGTATTGTTCAGGTACCTGCTGAGCTCTTAACGCATCCCATATAAGGTCTCGCGGCACATGGTCAAAGGCCTTCTCGAGGTCTATAAAAACCATGTGGAGATTTCTGTTGTTCGCTCTTGCCTTTTCCAGCAGGATTCTGACAGCTTGGATAGCATCAGGAGTACTTTTCTCGGCTACGAAACCGCACTGATTTGGTGTTAGCTTAATTATTTTGACTAGTTTATTGTTGATTACTCTCTCCCAAAGCTTTAAAAGTCAAGAACAGCCTATTACCTAGCCAACTGTAAAAAAAATGTGGCAAAAGTGTGACAGAGACAAACGAAGCGAAGGTCTCTTATCTCTTTTTAAGTTGTTTTAATAAACATCAACAAACAAAATGGGGGACGTGGATAGAAAGAGAAAAGAGACAACAGGTTCGCTTAGTGTCTTTCTAAAGGATGGTCAATTTTGTAAGGCTATTATTACGCAGTCCTTAGGACAGATTACAGAACTCGAAATTATTATTTTTTAATTTTTAGGCAGTTGGTCGTATTATTATATACACACATTATACAACGAAACATACACACAAAAACCTACGTAAACAACTAAACATAAATAAAAAAAAATATCTTGAAAGCACTTTTCCTAACCTACATAATTCCGCTTCCAAAGATCCAATTCGTTACAAATTTAGATGGAACCACCTTGGGCTGAAGCTCAATCAAATACATGCAAATAAGTTACGTGTTGTCGAGAAATTAGTTTACCTACAAACATTGAAAAAAAAAAACATAAAACTTGAACTTAAGGACTGAACCACACCTAATATGTAAACTATTTCATATTAAATTTAAATATTTCAAACAATCTTTGTTACCTTATTATCTATGCCTTATATATGCAAATACAAATAGTACCTATGTATATTTGGCACCTTTGCGTTCCAAAGTGTACCATCGGAACTGTTGCGTGCCTTGTGTCATATTGTGTAGTATAGTTAATACATTCTATTGTATTGTATAAGTTGTTATCTTAGTCCGTCCTCATCCCCCCGATCGAACTCGGCACGGTCGTAAAACTATAGTTAGGCGGCCTCGGCATGTACTAACGGCCCCAGATGACGATCTCGCTGTCCGGATAGCGAGATTAGTCACTACGACCTCCCCGAATAGGGCCTCCCTCCAAACACGACGCCGACGTCCCCGGGTTCGTCGGCACCCGCAAGGATACACAAGGTATCAAAGAGTGCCGGGGCGCTTCTCGCCCCCCACTCAATCGCAACCGCACCCGCATAACGGGAAACTGCCCTCCTGGCGGTGACTCACCTTCGCGTTCGAGACTCACGCCGGTCGAAGGGACACCCCCGAGAGCGACAACCCAAGCCGAGGCCCAAGCCCTTGAGCGTTGGGCGCTATATGGCCTGAGACTCCATCAGAGTCTCGCCCCAAAAAGCCCGGTGAAGCAGTAATGGCTGCAACAGCCAACTGCATTGTCAGTTCAGAAAAAAAAAAAAATTAGTCCGTATTAGTATTCCTCTGATTGTATAGATAGATATGCTTGGGGAGTTTTTTGATAAATTCTTAATTCCTAAGTTATTATGACTAGCTTACCCTGGGTCAGGACAATGAACGTTGTTTTTTTATACCCTTTTTAGGGTTTCGTACCCAAAGGGTAATTAGCGGAACCCTATTACTATGACTTGATAACGGCAACAGGAAGACGCTTAAAATATTCATAGAATATTTAGTTATATAGTCATTTAAAAAATAAATAAATGAATTAAAATAAAACAAATATTTCAGAAAGGGCTCCCATACAACAAGCGTGATTTTTTTGCCGTTTTATAGATAATAGTACGGAACCCTTCGTGCGCGAGTTCAACTCCCACTTGGCCAATTTTTTCATCCTTCTCTCACCTATCTTTCGAAAACAAACAAATTGCCGCTGAAATATGAGTAATACCTAGACGTCTTATTTATTAAAAAAACTCGTCCATGATCCACGTTAAAATTAAGAAAAAAGAAAGTAATATTCATTATTTAATATATTCAAGCAATTTAAGTTTGCGATAGCTACTTATATATACAAAACCCTAGGCATCAACCGTATATATCGGTTAGAAAAACATCGGTAAGAAACACATAGGTTAGAAACAACAAAACAGTGGTATATAAGGACATACAGATAAAAAGACTAGTTTATTTTTTTGCTACTTGACACTGGAACCATAAACATTAGTTACGTGTAAATTTTTTAATCAAACTTATTTTCTCATAGATATAAATTTATAAAGAGGTTTTTTTTATTTAGAGTTTGTTAAAAAATATTTAATTGATATATTTCTTTTTGAAAGAAACATCAAATATAATAATGCTTTTAATAACTATGAATTTGAGATGGTAAAGTAAAAATGCCAACAATATTTCTATTAAATTTACAATACTATACCAAATTGCCAACACTGTATCTACAAAAGTTATTAGCAAAAAAGGTCGTTGGGACACGACTGCCAAAAAAATATTGTTTTCAGGTTTTATGTATGTATGTATGTTTTTTTAGTTCAGCATATCTTCCGAACACCTTAACTGATCTGATTATCAGAATCTTTACCTCCTCCTAATTGACACTCACATATGAAATTATAATAAAAATGTTGGGGTAGCCATAATGTCCAATGACCAAAACTCAATTTTTTCTTATATGTTTGTAAAAAGAAACGAATTTATTTGTTGGTAGAGCCACGTTAAAATAGGTATAACATGGTAAATACTACTGGACATGGGTCTCTTTTAAAATTCGATTCTTCAAAAGTTGCGCATAGTTGGGGGAAACCCTACTAATACTTATGTACCAAACTTCAGTAAAAAGTAAAAAATAAATAATTTAAAAAAAAACACTAAAATTCTAATACAATATATAATATATATTATGTAGTATTGTATAAACATTGTGTGAACCTTTCTAATTTTTCAACTTCGTACAAATCTGAAATAAAACCTCTTACTATCAGGTGGACCGTAAGCTTGTTTGCCATCTTTTGTTTTGTTTTATTCCTACAGGTAAAAAAATAAGATATGTGCCACTTAAAGACGTAACCTAGTTCAATCATGTACGGAGAGGAGCCATTGTGCATTATTAATAACTGTATAACCGTGTTTGCGGGCGACAGAAACCATTATTATATATTCAACATTCAAGCTATGCGTAGAGTCTCTCTGTGTTGTATCTTATAGCTTATATCTGTGGTTTGTCTAAACTATACGCAATATCGTGTATTCCATAAAATTTCCTTCAATCATTAGATATCGAAATATTTGAATTTGTGTGAGAGGTACTTTAATATAATACGTGCAAATGTAACCACAGTATTTCAATATAACATAAAGGGGTTGTGAAACTATTTTCTAATATCTCGTACTCATTGATAATCGCAAAACTTTGTTTAAACTATTTCAAAATTAAATACCATCTACAAATATATAACAATTGTGTTAAAAGTTATAAGTTGTAAACAGTTGAGAGCGGCCTTAACGGTCATGCTTCCCATATAAGCCTGTAACTTTACTTTACTTTTTTGACCCAGAATTAAAATACAACTTCGAAAAAACTTATTTTCTTACAAAAAATATTAGAAACATTACATCTAAGAATGCGTTAGAGTAAATTGCTTACAATAATTATGGCGGAAATTATGGAAATCTATCTATTTATACAAATGTACAAAAAAACCATGTCCGACTAATGTATCAACGCCTAGTCTAAAGTACTGAAGTTAAAAAAAATTTTACTAGTTTTCTAAGAATAAAAAAAATTTACTAAGAATTTCCACAATTTGATTATCTATGTATTTACGTAACTCTAGATGAAAACAGAGGGGTGTTATAAGTTTGAAGTCTGTATCTGTCTGTGACATCGTAGCGCCCAAATGGATGAACCGTTTTCGATTTAGTTTTTTTTTTTGTTTAAAAGGTGACTTGGTTAGGTTAAGTTAGCTATAATTTTAGGAAATTTATGTAGTCGTCACTTCAATGACATTGCTAGAAAATAGTAGTAACCTTAACATGATGCTGCAGCATCATCTGGATTCTGCAGGATCCCCATTTCCTAACAGCAGAAGTATAATGCTTGGGCCCATTGAAATGGTCTAAATAAATAGGTTATAGATAGATCAGGATCCAATGATGAAGCAGGAAAGAAAATTGAGCATAACTTGATTAATCAATTTATTCAATTTCATTTCAAGATTCTTTCACTCATTCAATCGATATGATTTATTTTTTTGGATTAAATGGGTTCTTAAATTTTTAATTATTTTACTTGTTCTTTATAATTATTTTATATTATCTGTATTGAAACTGTATTGAAAATGTCGTGTGACGCGTGTTGCGTGGCAACCGACTATGCTGTACCAAATTCACTGTTTAAATTTAAATAAATTTCTGTCTATCTACGTCATTTGTAAGCCTTTTACGAAAATCTACGAATTGAATTTTTTTACTGGTCATTTCTTACAAGTACTTATTATAATAATTTTCATATTTTGTCAAAGAAACCAAATCTACATAGAATAATATTCAAAATTCTTCAATTTCTCGTATTCTGAAGCAAACGAGTAAATATTTGATTTAAATTGGATAGGTGACGGAGACTCGAAAAGATGGGTTTATGGTCCTTGAGTACTTCTTGCTAAGATTGCTGCTTGACTTAACGAGCTTGGTTTGAATTCCCTAAGGCTGATTCAGATTTCGACATTCATTTTATTCGGCTCTTTTATAAATTGGATATGACATAGGTAGAAATAAGTATAAAGAGTTTTTAAATCAACCACAATATACTGTGTGCTTTGTACGATTATTACTAGCTATGGTAGATAAAAAAATGAAAAATATACATAAAGTTTTAAAAAATCGGCCAAGTGCGAGTTGGACTCGCTAACGAATGGTTCTGTATGGGATTTGTTAAATATTTATTTTATTTAATTTATTTTCAAAGTGAATATATATTAAATATTCTGTGAATATTTCAAGCGTCTACCTGTTGCGGTTATTAATATCGACCAAAAACAAACAGAAAAATTCACGTTTGTTGTATGGGAGCCCCCTTAAATATTTATTTTATCTTATTTCTTAGCATTTTTTGTTATAGTGGCAACAGTGAAAATTTTAACCGTCTAACTATCACGGTTTATGAGATACAGCCTGGTGACAGACGGATGGACAGACAAACGGATGGACGGACAGCGGAGTCTTAATAATAGGGTCCCATTTTTTACCCATTGGGTATGGATCCCTAAAAATAGCTTTTTGTCAGCCGCTAAAAATATTTAAATAACAAAGTACCCTGATATGTACGTATAGGTTACCAATACTTTCGACTATTTAAAAAAAAAAATAGATCTGTGCCCTTTTTTGTGTAAAACTCTTTCCACTTAATTTCTTTCTTTTTTTATTAAAACCGTATAAAGTACACTATCAGTTATATTTTTCCATCAGATGTTTTACTATTTTAAAAGACCCACATCGGTAAAGTTGTTTGAGATGCGAGATCGGTGGTAACAGATACTTATCTGAAAGCATTGAGCTCCAACCAAGTAGGATTAAATAATTTAATTTACCTTGTACATTTACATATCTACCAAGCAGTTTACATCAAAATGTGTAGGTCACTATCCCTTGCATATTGAACCAGAAATTGCGTCTTGAATGGCGGCCTACTATTAATGGGGCTGAATGTTGTCAGGCTAAATTAATCAAGGCAAAACTAATACATTAACGAAGGTCGGTTAAGTCTGGTCTTACACCACAGAGCCACAAAGAAAGCGTAAAGTTATCATTATCAATAAGAATTTGTGCTATTTAGCTACAAACCTTTTTAATAATAATAAATTCATATGTTTTTGTGTCTCTCTGCTGTAAGTACGACGGGTCTTTATTACTAAAAAAAACAGTAAATTTTCGATATTTAGTTTTTAATTCGGATTAAAACTAATTACACCCGTAATTACTAGTAGTTACTATTAACAACGCGTAGTTTCCAATACATGTAGATACTTCGCTTTATACTAGTCAGTACGCGTTGTAACGGATTTCGGGATTTTACGGTAACATATTAAAACAAATAATCAAATTTATTTTTAACGGATGGTGGTAAATGGTTACTACCTACTATTTCACAAATGTCTATTTGAAATTCTATAACTTGAATATTTTATCTTCGTCGTCAGTCAAAATATTGCGATAAATTCATTACTAGTGGCAACTAGTAATGTAACTACTAAATTATACCTTTTTTTATTTAAATATATCCTAATTTAATTAAAATAAACATAAGCAAAAAAAGATCAAACCCCTACTATAATAATATAATGTGTGAAATTTTATCACAGATGTAGGTACTGCAACGCTGACCGTTAGCAAGTTTTTGAAAAAGAAAAAACCAAAAGCGTTTTTCGCTATGGGAAGCAGATTGGCCAACTGCTGGAAATTTACTAAATTAACTGCAGTTAGTATGGTAATGGAAACCGTCTTAGCCGTTCTGTTACTCGCTGTCCAAGCATTGCAATTGAAGAGAATTAAATTTGTCTTCTGATAATTAATTAAATTTTATATATAATTGCTAATAATTCATTCATAATCTTGCGGTCACAATTTTGTATGTACAAATAAGCAAATGGGATCTTGAATTCTTTTTATAATCAAATCGCTTGTTTCAGGATCACTTCTTATATAGGAGGGTAATGCTTGCTGCTCTTTATTCAGATTGTCCAATCTCCATAATCAGCGTATTTATTAACATTTTACTTTCCTTGTAAATTTTTGTCCTAAAAATATGAGTAAAGACAAATTTTGCTAATGGTGGAAAGACTGTCTGTGCCCTATGATGGCCATATTTGTTTTTGTAAAAACTTCAGGAGTTATTGTTTGGTCGTATTCGTCTATTATCTGTTAGTTTATCAGTATGCACTATGTTACATCTATTTTATTGGGAGTCTCGAATAAAAATCAAAATCAATTGCTAGCAGCTTAACAGCACACATCTGCTGTTACAGAAAAAAATATTCTGGTCGAATTAAAAAAAAACAAATTTACTTTATTAACATGATTATAGACTTCGGGTCCAAACTATCTTGGCCACGTTAGTTATTCCGTGTATATGCGACTGCCATCTTTGTTTCTGTTCGTATTAGCATGATCACTGTATTTTATTTGTATTTTTTTATCATTCTCAAAGTTTAAGATGTACGTATGAGTAGTACCTTAATCATGTAATTACTTCTTTCTTGAAAAACCCAATACTTACTGTAGTCCTTAGAGAAAAGGCGTTCGCGAGAGAAAGTTTCTCTGAAACCGTCATGTACGTAACCATTTAGGTCTGTTTAGGATTCTAAGGTGTGAGGATGAAGAGCGGTGCTATAGTAGTAAGCATCATTTCGAACAATTCCTTAGAGCATACCCCGTTATTACGCGGTAGAACACACACAGGTAGGTAAAGTCTATCCTCAGACCTAATTAAATCCCGATATGCAAAAATTAGAGTAAGACCAAATTAATAATTTAAGAAAATGGTTCAAAATATAAACCTGACCAAACAAAAAGTAATAAACTTTAATTTTCTTTTAAACATCAAATGTAAGACAAACAAACAAAAGAAATAAACTTAAGTATTAATACGAATTACCTAAGTAAACCACTTTTAGAAGCAGTTAACGGACAGGATAGAAATGCGAATAACACGCTTTCATAACCAAAAATATGGCATTTATAACAATGATTGCCAAACACTAAAAAACAAATACAATCTACTAACAAACATTGTTCGACTCGTAGATGCGGGTCGTTGCCGCGCCAGCGCACTTCACTAGAGCTAACTGGAGCGTGAATAAGCCAGTTTTTCCTTTTTATGTTCCTTGTTTTTATCTTCCTTAGCGAAATTAATGGTTATAAAAAGGTCAAGATTATATTTTTTGACGTGTTATCGCAAAAACATAAGTTTTATATCAAACGAAATTATGAAGTTTGCTTTTTAACTATTATATTGTAATAAATACAAAAAGTTTACAAATATTAGCTGTGTCTATAGTTTTCGCACGCATAGAATTCAATATATTTAATACTGAAATAGATTCGTGCGGGATTTCTTCTCAAGATGAAAGTTATTTCCCTGTCAAAACCTTAACATTGATTGAGTAGTTTAGCCAAAAAAGGAAACAGACAATTAGTTTTTCATTAAGGCATAATACCTTCTACTTGAAATTTATTATACTTTCTATATTAAACTAATAATTTTTTGATTTATTGACGTGGACCATAAAACATGCTTTTTCTTTTGTATATGTACAATAGTCAAACCTCGAAGTACGGTAAATGTTCGTTATATTGTCACATAAATTTATTTTGGTCCAGGTATTTTATTCTATATGGTCAGAACTATAGGTTTAGAATACTTTTACATCACGGGATGCTCGGCAGATGTGAAACATCGTCGTGTATACTATAGTCGAATAGGTATCACACACGACAGAAGCAACAGAAGACAGAATCAACGGCGTGTCTAGTATACGCACGCACGTAAGCTAGGGAGTCGAGAGCAGAGGTATGACGGCATAGGAGAGCGTTATGCCATTTGCTGTCACGGCATACGGTTCGATTTTATCGCTAAGGTGCGCCAATAGATGTTTCACATCAAAACAATTCTTTAAAATAAGAAAATAGACTTTTATAGAAAAAAAAAATATTAAACTATTAGGAATTTTACCTTACATATTTTGTAAATTGCATCACTGAATCAAATTAATATAAAATATCGTACTAAAAATAAACATATTATCCATTGGCATAAATGACCAAGTGTTTTTTTTTTTAAGTTTTCTCATTCAATGTTAAGTAAAATCAAATAATTCACACTAATCAGAAATTCAGCAACAGATCTTGAGTTTTGCACTTATCATGTAAATTCTGGAAAGTCCATTAAATAATTAGGCGTGTCGTAGACGGATTCAGAATAATTTGTATGCAAATTTGTTTGCCTTGGTCTTTGGACGGCTTCAACTGCCTGTTGATATTGTTATAAGTGTACTTCATCCTAAAAGAAAAAATAAAATATGCAAAAAGCTACCTTTTTTACGAGACTTAATACGAGTACAGTTTTAATCGGTATAAGCTATCAAATTGACTACTGTACCTTTTTTACAAGACTTAATACGAGTACAGTTTTAATCGGTATAAGCTATCTAATTGACTACTGTACCTTTTTAACAAGACTTAATACGAGTACAGTTTTAATCGATATAAGCTATTTAATTGACTACTGTAGCATTTTTACAAGACTTAATACGAGTACCGTTTTAATCGTTATAAGCTATCTAATTGACTACTGTACCTTTTTTACAAGACTTAATACGAGTACAGTTTTAATCGGTATAAGCTATCTAATTGATTACTGTAGCCTTTTTACAAGACTTAATACGAGTAAAGTTTTAATCGGTATAAGCTATCAAATTGACTACTGTACCTTTTTTACAAGACTTAATACGAGTAAAGTTTTAATCGGTATAAGCTATCAAATTGACTACTATACCTTTTTATGACCCTTGTGATACCAGTGGGTTCGTATAGTCGCGATCAGAAAATGTTTACCACCTTAAGGATCACAATTGCATGCACACATTTAAGTCACAAGTTCTAAATGTCTATATTATAATAATTTGATTGACCATAGATTATCTTTTTTCTAATATGACAATCAATCGCTCTAGGACAGGGATGGCGAACCTTTATTAATGAATGTGCCATTTTCTATGAAAAAAATAATACTGTACATATGACGTGCCGTCAAAAAATCTGGGTTACTTAATAATAATGGAGAAAAATTAAACGAATTGCTGTTAACTTAAAGCTATTTAGATACTTGCAGCTCGAAATGTTTACAGCAATCGAAATGTTTAATATCTAGTATAACCTTATTCTGCAGCTATGACGGCACGTAGTCTATCTTGCATAGATGCAACAAGACGCGTGCATAGATCAGTACCTCTGATATCATCCCATACTTGAGCACAGTGTGATCTAAGAGCTTGAGGGTTTCTTTCATTTTGACAGTCCCAGCGTTGAACCATAAGCCCCCATAAATTTTCAATAGGGTTTAAATCAGCAGACCGAGCGGGCCATTGAATGGGACGAATGTCACGGTGCAGGTTGAACCACGCCATAGTAGCACGGGCTGTGTGTATCCGTGCATTATCTTAAACGTAAGTAATGTGTGGGAATTCCGTTGCAGGATACACTACGCGCACAGTAGGCAGCATCACTTCTTCCAAAAGCGACACATAATTAATGGCCGTAGCCCTATTCTCTAACGACGCCAGTTCTCCGACGCCGTCAAGGCTCATCCATCCCCATAAGTTTACTGTAATGCGACCTGACTCGTTTTGAGGCGCAATATGACCTTCATCATACCAGGTTCGATTGTAGCGCCATAAAGTTAATCTTCCGATTTGGCTTGATTCAAAAGTTTTTTCATCGGTAAATATAGTATTCGACCAATCAAAATCGAGATATAGTCGCGCAAAGTTAAGCCGGGCTGTTTTGTGGTGAGGTTTCAGCTCCACTTTAATAGCATGGTGTCTGTAGTGTAGTCCAACATTGTGTAAAGCTCGTCGGATCGTCCGAGCACTCACACCATATAAAGCAGCAAAGTAACTAGTTGGTGTGAAACCATTCTCTTCGTAACGACGAATGATTTCTGTTATTTGCGCGGCGGTTAGTATCGGTCGTCGTCCTGAATTATTTCTATGATCTGTTATTTGCCCTTCTTCGCCGTGACGCCTAATCCAAAACCTCACAGTGAATCGCGATATATTGAGTTCTCGTGATATAGTACTAATACTATTTTTTTTTATACCACTAAGGTGGCAAACAAGCCTACGGTCCGCCTGATGGTAAGCGGTCACCGTAGCCTATGGACGCTTGCAACACCAACTCGCGCGTTGCCGACCCTTCAGAAATCTAATAACTTCTTTTTTGAAGAACCCCATACTGTAGTCCTTAGAGAAAACCTTGGCAGGGAGCTAATTCCACAACCCAAGTGTTCACGGGAGGAAGTTTCTCTGAAACCGCACTGTACGCGACCATTTTGGTTCCAAAGTGTGAGAATGAATTCCCTGTCGATGGCGAGCGGTGCGATGGTAAAAAGTAGCCGTGGGCATCATTTCGAACAATCCCTCAGAACACAATCCATTGTACAAGCGGTAGAACACACACAGGGCGGCAAAGTCCCTCCTCAGACTTAAGGGCTCGATACCGTAAGTGAGTTTGGGATCGTCGACAATTCTCACAGCCCGTCGTTGAACCGAGTCAAAAGGGCCAAGCTGGTATCCGGGTGCACCCGCCCAGAGATGGCAGCAGTACTCCATATGGGGCCGGACTTGCGACTTGTAAAGTAGCAACCTTTGCCCCGACGTGAAGTACTGCTTCTTGTTCATGTCCATCTTCGAAGAGAAATATTATTTCAGCCCTTTGCTCCAGAGTTAAACTTGCTATATTATTTCGTTATGAAAAAATCTTTTGTAAAATTTTACTCTTGTCAAAACGACGTTCAAACTAGCTGAACTAGATCTAAATTTGGACAGCATCTTTTCACAGCACAGCACAATCATCTTTTCTTCTTAACCAATTTAACAAAAATAATAAATATTTTTTCTTTTGCAACGAAACAAATTTATCTTTTAAGATAAGCCAAATACCTATAAAATGTTAAAACTCATATCATTAAGGTCTTATAGTTCCGCATTACATGATGTAAAAACCTACAAGCAAAATTTAAAATAAATGCCTGAGATTCAACGAAAAAAGAAACAATTTGAACTGATTTTAACATAAATATCTTTAATATTTAGATACGTGTCCATAACACAAATACTTCTAAATTAAATATATAATAACAACTACTGATGATTCAATCAAAACTATGAATTACATTCATAAGTCGAAAGTTTCAGCTTAAAGTTTTCCTTAAAGATGGACAGTGAAACTCGATCTTATGGAACCTCCATCATCTTAATGGGGGATCTGGCGAGCGTAAGTTGAAACGACTTGGATAGTTATTACTTGAAATTATTTCCGTTCTCGGTAATATTTTATCTTATTGCTAGCTTTTTCCCGCGACTCCCGCGTGCTAAATTCAATTATTGGTGTAGGATTCCTGCGGCAACTCCTAATCGGCAGGGAATTCATTCTCACAGTTTAGAACCAAAATGGTCACGTACAGTGAGATTCACTGAGGTTTCAGAGAAAATTTCTCCCGCGAACTCTTGGGTTGTGGAATGAGCTCCCTGCCAAGGATTTCTCCAAGGACTATAGCATGAGGTTTTTCAAGATAGAAGTTATCAGATTTCTGACGGGTCGGCAACGCGCGAGTGATACCCCTGGTGTTGCAATCGTCCATAGGCTTCTGTGACCGCTTACCATCAGGCGGACCGTAAGTTTGTTTGCCACCTTAGTGGTATAAAAAAAATCATAGTAATGAAGTTTGCTATAGCAAGTATTCCTGTGGAAACTTTTGCATTTTCTGGGATAAAAAGTATGTTATATCCTCTTCCGTCCTTTCAACTATCCCAGTGGCAAATTTCAGCTCAATTAGATACTCCGTTGCGACGTAAGAAAGACAAACAAGCTTACTTTTACATTTAAAATATTATCAACAAAGCGGATATTTCAAATCAAATTGTATTCAATAACTTTTTTTATAGGAATACTCTGCTGGATAACCATGAAGTATCGGAGAACTAAGGTAAATTACTAAATCAAAATACAGTTGACTGAAGGATCTCTTCATTTTTGCAGTCGGTAAAAAATAAAAATAAAGTCACATGAATATTGGCACCTTTTCAAGATGTTTCTGCCAATTCTCAATTGGTGTTGGGGCCAAAAATTTGTAGTTTTACTAACTACGTGACCAGTAGAAGATGTGCAATTTCCTTGTAGAGACCTACTGCAAGAGTTTCGACAAATACGTTAACACTGGACATTGCTTACTTTATCTTAAATAATTGTAACTAATTTTTAGCAAGTCAATCAAATATTTTAAATAATTGTGATAAAAGTACTAAAGACTTGTAGCAGATTTGATATATTTAAAAATGATAATAAATTTTAGGTATAACACAAAGCAGTATACTAGGACCACTTATATTTTTTTTGACATTAATAAATTACCTAATTTGACCAAACATATATTAGTCTTGTTTGTAGATAATTGTTTAATACTATTTACTAAAGAGTATGAATATATGATAAAAAATTGCTCTTTGAAGAAGTATATTGGTTGAGAACAATTATTCTAAAAGTTGAAGCATCAAATGTCAATATAATTGTATTTAGAAATTAAAAAAGAAGATGTTTGTATAATAGACTGGTTCACTTTTCTCTAAAGTGGCCATTTTAATAAGTCTAGCGGCATTTTCGGTAACATTTGGCCAAATGAGTGTTTTTTACTAATTCGGATCTCCTGTACACGAAGTTGGCACTCCCAATTTTTGACCTGAAGCTCAGAATTCACGATGGCGGACGTTTTCTTACAAATACGATATTGCCACTCCCGAGGCCGATTTTTTTGCCGTCTTTAGCGTTGTTTTTGTCATATAATGCGAAAATAATTGTTATAAACTATGAAATCAATTAATTGACCGTTTTTAATAATAAATTTCCATAAAATAAATAGGTAATCATTGAAATTATATAATATTGTGTACTTGGCTACTTATTTCGGCAATAAGAGTCTGCACTGTTTTGGTTAGTACGCCTTTGCTTAATATATTTGTAGCAAAGAATCCTATTTTTGACAGTGGTTGCAGTCGCAGGCCAAGAAAAAAAAAAAATTTGTTTTATTACATATTTGCAAAGATTGCTCATCAAAACTTTGTAAATACCGAAAGATACGAACTTAATTTGTACCTAAATGTGTTTTTGTTCCACGATTTTTGCAAATTCAAAAAAAGATGATGTAGATGAGGATGATGATTAAATGATTGTGTAATTTTTTTTTTCTGACTGACTATGTAGTTGGCTGTTGAAGACATTACTGCTTCACCGGGCTCTTTGGGGCGAGACTCTGACCATATAGCGCCCAACGCTCAAGGGCTCCCCGCGGGGGAAGCCTCGGCTTGGGTTGTGGTTCTCGGGGGCATCCCTTCGACCGGCGTGAGTCTCGAACCCGAAGGTGAGTCACCGCCAGGAGGGGAGTTCCCCGTTACGCGGGTGGGGTTGCGATTGAGTAGGGGCGAGAAGCGACCCGGCACTCTTTGATACCTCTTGTATCCTTACGGGCGCCGACGGACTCGGGGACGTCAGCGTGGTGTTAGGGGGGAGGCCCTATTAGTGGAAGTCGCGGAGACTAATCTCGCTATCCGGACAGCGAGATCGTCATCTGAGGCCGTAAGTACGTGCCGAGGCCGCCTAACGATAGTTTTGTTACAGTGCCGAGGTCGGTCGGGGGATAATACGTTGTGGATTGCACAATTAATCGATTCGGGGGATTTTCCAAAAGCGGACTGCCAGGTCTTTGAAATATTGGGGAATCGTGGGGAGGTCAAAGTCCCTGTGTAGGCATTGCGGACGTACCAGGAGGCTCTGGAGGCCGCTCTGAGAAAGCTGTTTTTGAGGGTTTGGAGTTTGTGGAGATTGCATTTAGACAACGCATAAACAACGCTAGCATATGGTAGTATGGGGCGGATACAAGTTGTGTGCAGATTCAGCTTATTTCTAAGCGACATCTTGCTGTTTATCATGGGATAAAGAAGACCGAGGACAAAAACAGCTCGGTCTCTTACTATTTTGGTGTGATCGTGGAAGTTCAAACGCCTATCCAGGGTCACACCGAAATATTTGGTCTTGTTTTGCCAAGGAATGGCACGACCGAAGAGTGAGTGGGGAGATGGCCACGGAGGGCGGCCTACGGTAAAGAGAACGGCAGAGCTTTTGTCGAGGTTCACTTCGATTCTCCGTTTCCGAAACCTTTCGCCTAGGGCGGTGATAGCGGGTTGGAATCTTTTAGTGATTCGACTCACTTGCCTATCGGTGGTATAAATAGCGGTATCGTCTGCAAAGAGGGCTAACTGGGTGCCTATCGTTTTATGGATATCGTTTGTGTACAGAAGGTACAAGATAAGGGCGAGGACGGACCCTTGCCAGACTCCTGCTTCTATGGGACGGGAAGAGATAGTGCCTTCAATTTTACAGCAAAAGCTACGGTTCGACAAATAGTCTCGTATGATAAGCTCGGGGCGGTCTGGCAACTGAAAGTTGTACAGTTTATAATTAAACCGTTTGCCAGTTTTTGTCGAAGGCTTTCGCTACATCGAAGAAGACAGCGCCCTTGTGACGGGGCTTGCCTAATACTGGTTGGATCAAGTGAGAATATGTTCCATGATACGGAGGACTTGGTGGAAGCATGAGTGTTTGGCTCGGAAGCCGAACTTCTCGTCAATTAAAATGCCTCTGGAGACTATAGCGTACCGTAGGCGAGCGAGGAGGAGGCGTTTGTAGAGTTTACCAAGGGCCTTTAGTAAACTTATAGGGCGGTAGGAGGACGGCTCGGTACGAGCTTTGTCTGGCTTATGGATGTCTATAACAATTGCTTCTTTAATATTGAGAAGGAAAGGTGCAATTTTCGATAGCAGCGTTGAAAATCGCTACTAGAAGGCAGCGAAGGGGAAGAGTGAGACACTTTAGGATATCGTTAGAGATACCGTCCGCGCCGGGGGCTTTACGGGGTCGGAGGTCTTTGATGACCTGTTTGACTTCGTCGACAGTGACGGGGGGCAGGGGGTCCTGTGGGGGCAGAGAAGTTCTGCGCTCCGCTTCGCCGTCTAACTCACGCACGTGATCGGGATCGAAAGGCTGTATACTTAAGGTACATTGGGCTTGGAGGCTAGATGCAAGGCAATCCGCTTTTCGTCGAGGGAGGGAGTTGGCGGTGTCTGAGTTCAAAGCTCTGGCTAGATGCCAATAAGCTTGATGAAAAGGAGAAATGTTCTCCATCAGATCACCGAAACGTTGGGCACGAAGCTCAGCTACAGCTGTTCTTACACGACGGTGTAAGTCGGTGAAGCGAGCTTTGTTTTCGATAGTGGGAGCGCGATCGCGTCTGCGGCGGGCCGCGTTGCACTCAGTTATTAGCGACCTCATGTGCTGAGGCAGGATTAGGTGGTGGTAATCACCAACCGGCACTTATCTTGAACACTCGCCAACGGTGGCGGTCAGGTGGCTAGTGAGTGAGTTGATAGCTACGTTTAAGTTGATCGCGGAAGACATTATATTGGGAACGCGATCTAGATGTGGCGAACTGGGGTTTTCCAGCAATTACCCGAATTTATCCCACTGCGTCACGGTTCTGGTGTCGGGAGGGACATTATCTTCGCTGTTTACTTCTATTATCATTTTCTATGCATGTAACCACAAAGAAATAAATAGCTTCAACAAAACATGAATTTTGTCAAATACAAGGAGAATCAACTCAAAATAATTTTATTCTTTCGCAGATTTTTTCGTTCTAATACATTCAAATAGTTGATTAAACACTCTGTAACAAATTATATTCGTATTAGTCGACAAAATATGACACGATTAACAATCTAAAAGAAAAAAATCGGCTCCGAGCCCTAAAATTGAGGAAATGTTCACAATCATGGACGCCATCTTGAATTCTGAGATTCCGGTCAAAAATCGGGAGTGCCAACATCGAAATTCGTGATCAGGAGGTCCGAATTAGTAGAAAAAACTCATTTGGCCAAATGTATACCCAAAATGCCGCTAAAAGAAAATTGAACCAGTCTATAATGAATGATTATAGTAGAAAATATTGTTTTTTGGGGATCTCCAATTGAATGCACCACCTACTAAAAGTAACTTACATATATCTAAAATGCACTTATATTAGTTTGTTACATAGATTTATATACTAATACTTATCAATAGAATTATTAAGTCATTCTTTGATAGTAGTTTAATTATACAAGAATATGTTAAAACTAAAACATTTAAAAAAAAATATAAATTTATATGATGTTTTACCTTTACAAAAAAAACCGGGCATATAAAAAGCATTATATGCACTGCATATTTGTCTTTTTAACACTCGTACTATTGCGACAGCACTTGTTTTAAAAATTCCCACTTTTGCAACAATTGTATAAATAGCTATAAATAGCCTTTGCGTTCAAAAATACTTTTAGTTGCAGAATAACAAAACCAAAACATATATAACAATATTTATTTCACGTCAGCCGGAAGTAAAAAGTTTAAGCACTGAGCTTTAGACTCAAAGAGCAAAAGACAAAGTTCAGACAGTCTCTTTATGCTAACACAACTGTAGATGCGGGTCTTTTCCGCTCCCTCTCACTTGACTGGTTCCTGCCACAGTAAACGACGTGTTATACTTTTGTGTTTTTAGTTTTTTTTTACCAAATACAAGTAAACTTAATTGCCCCTAGTACATACACTGTTTTATAGAATGAAAAAGATCTTCCTATATACTCCCTGAAGATACGAGTAGGAAATCGAAGAAAGACCTTCCACATCATACAGCCACATCATTGGATAAATAATAATCATGAAGAAATATATTAGTCTGGTTAATATAGGGCGGTATCCGGAAAGTATTCCGAAGTAAATGAAATTTTGGTTGGTATTCATTTGGGGGTACTCTAGGGTATACAGGCTAAGTATTTGACCTCGAGGCCCATGTGATAACTTGAGGGGATGGGGCTGCTTTAAGTACGAAATTATCATAACCCACAATCATTGTTAAATTTGTGGCCTGAAAACGTCACATTACATAGAACGTATTAGAACCCAAAAATATGCGTTAGAAGTAATGAATAATAATAATAATAAAATTCTTTTTTGCACTAATTTTGTACAAAGGCGAACTTAATGCCTTCAGGCATTTTCTAACAGTTAACTATTGGTAATGTAGATATAAGTAAGGGGTTGTGCAGTATTTTTTGTAATAGATCGCAGTAGCTTCAATAATGATGACAGATTTAGTGGTAAAAGATAGTATATAAGAATAATATCATAAAGTATAATATGTAAATAAGAAGGTGGATAAATTATATATAATTTTATACATAAACGTACATATATGAATATATAATGCATATATATTTAGGCATAGGTCACTAGAAATCACTAATACCTGACCTATGTAATTTGGATGTTAAAATGTGCAAAGCCGTATCTGTCGTTCTTCGGAACCCAAGAACTCAAATCGTTCTATGAGATAAGGCGGGGATACAGGATTATTAAGAATGCCATAAATACATGTCAGAAGATGAGTATTTCGGCGAAAACGGATATTGAGCCAATTTAACTGTGTACGATATTGGGAGACATGATCATACTTACGCAAGCCAAAAATATAACAGATGCATAAGTTGAGAAGGCGGTCCAGTTTTTTAAGTAGTTCTTCAGTTATGTCGGGATAGTATAAATCTGCATAGTCAATAATGGGAAGCAACAGGGAGTTAACTAGCGTAACCTTAGCTGATTGAGGTAAGAAGTGTTTCATTCTTTTTAAAGAATGCAATGTCAAAAAGATTTTTTTACTTACCTTAGTGATATGATGTGACCAAGAAAGATCATTTGCCATAATAAGGCCTAGATTTTTTACCTGTTGGCAATAATTAAGTTGCACCCCATTGAAACTTAAAGGTCGTACATTTTTTTGGTCAATTTTTTTTAGGACTTGTGTTTTAGCAGGGTTAACAGAAAGGCCATATTGTTCAGTTCAGTTTATTATAGATTCAAGATCTTTATTCATCATATTTATACACTCTATAACTTCGTCTACCCTTAAAGATCTGTAGAGCTGAAGATCATCAGCATAAAGATGGTAATGGCTGAAATTGATTACTGAGACAGAAGTGTGTATGAACACTGAGAATAATAAAGGAGATAGCGCGGCGCTTTGAGGTACGCCAGAATCAACATTGCACCAATCAGAGTAAAATTCGTCTATTCGCACACGTTGTTGACGCCCCTGAAGATACGATTGGAACCATTGTGCCGCTGATTGTGATATATTTAGGGAGCGAATGATAGACATGACGCAATTGAATGCATTACTGAAATCTGAAAGAACAAGTAGTGTCAGTTTTCGGTTGTCCAGGGCTCGTCGAATGTCATCAGTGAGTGATTAGGGCCGTAGATGTACTATGTGCTGGACGGAATCCAGACTGGAATCTATTCAAAAGATTGTTGCGCTTTATGAAAATTGAGAACTGGTGATATACTACTCTTTCTAAAACTTTGGACAGAAACGACAAAATTGATATAGATCTATAATGTGCATAGTCAGTAGGGTCAGTTTTTTTAGGGATGGGTATTATGTGTGCCATTTTCCATGAAGTTGGAAAGCAACCAGTGTACAAAGAAACTTAATAATATGGGTAATATGAGGCAAAATAATATCAAGGGTTGGCAATATCAGGTCTTGACCTAAGCCGTCATTACCCACTGCTTTAGTTTTTAGAGAAAGAATTATCTTTTTTATATTACAATCAGAAACATGTTCAAATGTAAAGGAGGTATTATTTGGAAGCGGAATTGAAGAAATTTGGTTGATAGTAGAATCCCTGGTTTTTGGGTTGACAACATGTGTAGGTGATGAAAAGTGTTGGTTAAGCATATTTATGTCTATGTTATTGTTTAAGTCATTCCTACACTTCCCAAGACCTAAAGATCGTAGAAATTTCCACAAATCGTGAAAAAAACAGTTTTCAATATGAGAATGTATAAAACGGCGTTTTGCGTTCCTTACCATCTTGTTGCAACGATTTCTAGCTGCTTTAAATTCTTGTCAATTCTCTTGAGTAGGAAATTTTTTATCGACGAACGTTTCACGCGATCTATATGAGCCATAATAGCTCATATTTCATTCGTAAGCAATGGAGCAGGGGAATGTTTCATGCGCACTGGCTTTGTTGGCGCGTGATTGTCATATAGTTCTGTGATATACCGATTGAATAATTCTAATTTGCTGTCAACAGAATCCAAAAAATCGATTTGTTTCCAGTCGATACAACTAGTATCAGAGGCTAATTTGCTTTGATCAATAGAGTTAAGGTTACGCTGAAAAATGACTTTAGGTTTAAGTTTTGATGTTTTGAGTTTGTATGAAGCATATATTAGGTCATGGTGAGAGAAGCCAGGCGCAGCAATCTGTCCATGGGAAGAAATACGTAAGGTTTGGAGAGTGAGGATAAGATCTAGGAGAGTGTGAGAATCATTGACATGAAAGGTGGGGCTTAGTTTGAGGATACGCGTGTTAGTTGAGTGACACAAAGTTTTCAATTTATTAGACCTTATGTCATTTCGTAACAAGCAGGTATTAAAGTCATCCAACAATAAAAAGTGATCGTAACTAGGTAAATGTATTTCAAGTAATTGTTCTAGTTGGTCAAAATAGTTGATAGTGGGGGATGCATATACCACACCAAGAAGGAATAGGGTGGAACGTATATGAATTTCTATGAAAATAAATTCCATTGAAGCAAAATAATTATGGAATCGCCAAAATTAAAAAAATGTTAGATTTAAAATATCTTATTTAATGTGGCACTGCTTTACCGGACAGCTATGCCGGGTCTGTCTGTTACCTCTAGACGGTTAAACCGCTGTACCGATTAAGATGAAATCGAGCATGGAAATAGTTTGAGTTTCGGGGAAGGATATTATAGGTAACTTGAAAAAGTTAAGTGTGAGTCTTTTTTTTTTATAATAAAGCAGATGCCGTTGAAATGCTACACCGATAACCAAATTTAGGGCGACTAGAAGCGGGGGAAATTGGGCACGGAGATAGCACGGAAGAGTTGCCGTTTAAATCCTGCAATGATAACTGAATTTAAGGTGGGTTAATCCGCGGGCAAAAGCTTGTGTTGCTATATTTATAAGTTCATAAGTGATTTAATGTGTATTATTAAAAAATTATATACATATTTAAGTTATCAACTTAAAACTTTCACGGAAAAATCTACATTATATTTTATATAAGCTTAAACCATTTCTTAAATCAATTAATTTTTAGATTGGCTCACAAAATATCTGGATCAAACAGCAATATAAATTTGGACAGTGTTTATAAAACCTATCAAATTAAAACATCATGGTAGTTGTATGCGGGGTCATAAATCTGTGGGTCATTTTACTTTGATTGGGTCATTAAGCGCTGAAGCGAAGTTTGTTGGACGCAAACAGTATAATCGGGGTGTTTATAAAATCTATCAAATTAAAACATCATGGTGGTTGTATGCGGAGTCATAGAGCTGTGGGTCATTTTACTTTGATTGGATCACTAAGCGCTGAAGCGAAGTTTGTTGGACGCAAACAGACAACGGACGCAAGTTATTTACACATTTTCTGATATAGCTTATTTGTATCTTTTTATATTAATGGCATACCTTACGAAGTAAAAGTCAGTGATTAATGCCCTAAATTGATGAGCAGAGTGGTGTGATGACTGGTACCTAGGACCTTCCTAATTATTTTATAGCTTTTAGTACATTATCTTCTTCTTTTTAAATAAACCGTTTGACTTAAAAAATAAAGTTTTTAGCTATGAAATACGCAATTCATATTTAATAATTTTCATAGTGTGCTGTAAATCACTTCTACTAGTCAATCCCTTTCATATCATAACCATATTAAGGGGTTATAAAAAAATATGTTATCCTCCCATTTGTGGCGGCGGCCATCTTCGATTTACAATGATACTGAATATATTTAATGAAATTGTATTGTCATCAGAACTAAAAGTGTGTACTAAATATCAGATCAATTTGTTAACAGGAAGGGATTAAAGTTTCAATTACTAAATTAAATCCAAAAAAACAAACGAGGCAAGCTTAATAAAACCGTTTAGTAATAATATCAATTATTAATTTAATATCGAAGAATGTTTGCCACAGAGCAGAGCCGCGGTTTCACGCAATTCTGGCTGTGACAGTCAGGAAATGGTACTGATTAAATTTAAATTAATTTTGAATGATACTTAATTTTTATGATATACAGAACAGTATATTAGTTTATTATCAGCTTTTTCCCGCGACTTTGACCCAGTGACTTTTTAAAAAAAGGAAAAGAAACTGATGGTTTTACCTACAATCATATCAGATTTCGGCAAAATAAGGTTTCTACCTAAAGACAAAAAGTCAATCATTCAGTCATTCAGATAAATCTTTTATACATATATGTATATTTCTCTAAAACGATACATAATATTACAAAACTAAAATAAAATAAAAATCTAAATTAAATAGCTTTACTTTTATAGAACCAACGAACGAACTTGAACGTTAATCCTTTCATATCAAAAATATAAATAGATATATATAAATTACTACATTTTATTCGTGGTTTTACCCGCCCTTAATTCGATTTTCATTGTAGAATTTTAATGGAAACTCCTCAATTATAGAAAAACCGACTCAGACTTGACGTTTTCAAGTAGCCTATTTCCTTCCTTGGGACTCAAACTATTTCCATGCTACTTTTTCCTGCGGTTCCAATCGCCTTAAATTAGGTTACTGGTATAGAATTTCAACGGCAACTATAATTGTAGTTATAGAAAAAATCCAACTAACTCACACTTGACGATTTCAAGTAGGCTATGTTCTTTCCCGAGACTTAAACTATCTCCATGCCGAATTTCATGGATAGCTAGTTATTAGCGTAGGCTTCTTACGGCAACTCCTTGATTATACTACAGAAGTTTGCTATCGCAAGCTATAGCTGCAGCTATGGTTCGTTTGTGGATTTCAATTATAGTTATTTCCGCAGGAATCTTGAATTTTCCAGGATAAGAAGTAGCCTTCCTCCTTCTCCGTATCTTCAATTGTCTTTGTACAAAATTTCAGCTAAACTGGATGCTCCGTTGCGGCAGGGTTAAGTTCAACTAGTTTGAGTTAATTCTACAGGAATTTTAAAATTTTCTGGGGTAAAAAATAATCTATATCCTTCCCTGCGACTCCTACTATCTCCATACCAAATTTCATCTTAATCGGTTCAGCGGTTCCCGATCTATCCAGTCTATTTTATCAGCCTATTTCCTTCCTTGGGACTCAAACTATTTCCATGCTAATTTTTCCTGCGGTTCCAATCGCCTTAAATTAGGTTACTGGTATAGAATTTCAACGGCAACTATAATTGTAGTTATAAAAAAAATCCAACTAACTCACACTTGACGATTTCAAGTAGGCTATGTTCTTTCCCGAGACTTAAACTATCTCCATGCCGAATTTCATGGATAGCTAGTTATTAGCGTAGGCTTCTTACGGCAACTCCTTGATTATACTACAGAAGATTGCTATCGCAAGCTATAGCTGCAGCTATGGTTCGTTTGTGGATTTCAATTATAGTTATTTCCGCAGGAATCTTGAATTTTCCAGGATAAGAAGTAGCCTTCCTCCTTCTCCGTATCTTCAATTGTCTTTGTACAAAATTTCAGCTAAACTGGATGCTCCGTTGTGGCAGGGTTAAGTTCAACTAGTTTGAGTTAATTCTACAGGAATTTTAAAATTTTCTGGGGTAAAAAATAATCTATATCCTTCCCTGCGACTCCTACTATCTCCATACCAAATTTCATCTAAATCAGTTCAGCGGTTCCCGATCCATCCAGTGGATGAAGCGTGATTGAGTAACAAACAACTAAACATCTAAACTCGCATTCATAATATTAAAGGGATAGCTGGTAATTAAGCAATTGTGCTGGCGGCTTAACCGGTCCTAAATTTGGTTATCGGCGTGGAACTTTTTAAATAACTCCTTTTAATGAAGTTTGCTATTGCAAGATACAGTTAGTTGAAGTTCGGATTGCGGATTACTCCATACAAACTTCCAGCCCCCATTTTAGGAAAGTGGGGGGTTAGAAAGAGACAAAAAATAGCCTATGTCACTCTCCATCCCTTCAACTATCTCCACTTAAAAAATCACGTCAATTTGTCGCTCAGTTTTGCCGTGAAAGTCGGACAAACAAACAGACACACACATACACTTTCACATTTATAATATTAAGTATGGATAGCATAGCGCACGCACGTGGCTAAGTGGTATCCAGGGTCTGATGATGAATGGACCTATTTTAAAAAAAAACCTCTTTTCGCATTCTGTCGGTCGAACCACCCGCAGCGTAAACTAAAATGTGTCCGATAATGCGCCGACATATTTACGTTGCGCTTCTATAGTATAATTTTCTGTCACGACCGCGTCGAAATGGCTCTTTTTGTGGATTCTTGAAGTATTTTTTTTTAATAATTTGTACCGATAAACAGAACATCAAACTTGCAATAAAAATAAAACTACTAAAATTTAAAACTAAAAAACAGTAGCTGGTTCGGGCACGTTGCCAAGAACGCTTGCTAGATTTACCTCCATACTGCGACACTAACTCTTAAGATAAGAAAGTATAGTTGGCAAAGGACAACATGTTCTCGACTATGGATAGGCTAATTTATCCGTACGTCGTTCGTCAGAGCATTATTATTTCTAAACCAAAAAGCTTACATTTAATTAATAGAGACGGGCCCAGAAAGATATTTTTTATTTTTAGCAGAGCCAATTTTCTTTGCTAAAGGAGACATTTTTTTAACCGACTCTTATGTATACAGGCATTTTTAAAGGTACCTACTGTTTGAATCTTTATTCTACAATCTTTCGGTGCGGATCTGTATTTTTATGAACTATAATAGTAGATATTCCTATGTATTGACATTACTCCATTAGGTATTAGGTTGACGGATTAAACGAAATGCTTTATTCTTTTACCCAGACGGATCGGCTTATTTACGATACTATTATGAGTGATTTAATAAGATGCTAAGACGCCTGTCTAGTAGTAGATATATCTAATAATAAAAGAAAATAATATGAAGTCGGTTTAAAAATATAATCAGAAAATTTTCATATTTCTTGATAACTGCTTAATTCTTAAAACGAAATGTCTAATCAAATTAAATCAAATCAATATCATTTATTCAATTCAGGCTACAATGATTGAGCACTTATGAATGTCACTACGCCATCGGTTCGTTAGTCTATAGGGCGGAAGACCTTGTACTGAGAAGAACCAGTAAGAAACTCAGCAAGGGCATTTCTTTTCTACCTTTCTCTACTTAAAATGTTGGAAAATGCCCTCCCTATCATAGAAGGACACTTTCCATTACAAACATAAAAACATGAAATGTACAAGCACAACATAAAAAAGTATCTAATTGCAAAATATAAAAAAAGACAGTTTATGTATTCACTACTAATAATCAATGTCTTACAGTATTGATGAACGAAACAAAAAAGTATGACTAAATATAAGGATACAAAGAAGTTTGCAAGAGCAGACCAGCCTCCACATGCGGCACCTGTTCACGAGTATGACACATGAATCAGCCATCGCTTCGCTCAACCATGTTTTAGGGAACGTAACGACCCGACACACACGCCACCACCGCAGAGACACGTAGTCTAAAAGGAATACAGTAAAATCTGGCTCACAATTGTAGCAGTAAAGTGTAATTTTAACACAGGCGCTAGGCAGTACGATTCAATATCAAGCAATCCACAGATTATTGATATCCATTAGAGAAAATAATCCTACGTGCTCTAGACGAGTGTGCATTATTACGATGGAAATCATAGAATCGTCTTTACCCGATCAAATAAAGACGATTTTTGTCATGTAAACCAAACAATCTGCATGCCGAAACGGTATACCAAACAATACCGTTTCTACAATCGCTAATGTCAAAATGAACACTTGGCTATAGGGACACCAATCTTTGATGTAATCTTACAAATGTACTTAATAGAACGATAAAACAGTAGGTAGGTACATATACCAGTAAGCTTGGGAAAGATAACGAGAATGAAGTTTGTGACTTCCTTGACCATGACCATCTTTTTCTTTCTTCTTGTCTTTGCTAAATCTTCCCATGTCGTACGAGAATTAATTTTCATTATGCTTCATTTATCAATCTTACATTTACATGTTGACAATAAGAGCCTGTATAATAGCTGGATATATTAAATTTTCCTTTTCATACGAAGTGTATTCAAAATGTTAATAATCAAGAAATTAAAACTAATAGTTATAAGCTATTTTTTATTATGTATTGTTTCTAGAATACATGTCTGAGTTGTAAATAGCTAAAAAGTGTCGTTTTTACGTGGGAAGAGAAAATTCAAAATATCTACTGGCTAGTTAGCTTTTGTGATACCACAAAGGTGGCAAACAAGTAAGTCTACCTGATACTCTCGGCATTACTTGTTATCTCGTATAAGCGTTGCTGACTCTTTAAAAATGTAATCACTATTTGCTGGAAGGACCTCACAGTAAACTTCTTCCTTGTTTGTTGTAACACATAAATAACGTTAAAATTGACTGGCAGACACACTAAGATAAATAAAATTAAAGAACATATATAACATTTATTTTATAATAGATTCTAAATAACCTTAAGCCTGTGTTGCACCACCCTAACTGGGTACTTAATTAAAACTGTCGCGTTCTTTGATTCCACTCTAATTAAGGAGACGTGCTCGTTAAATCTTCGCGTGACTTTCCCACTGCAGGGACGCTTAGTGTTTGTTTTTGTTAATTTAATGTGACATTCAATTTGAACTGTTCGTTGCTTTCATTAACTATTTATTTAGTCTGGGTTTTCGTAAATTGAAATCAGTTTTGATATTGTTACTTAGAAATACACAATTAGGTACTTACCAGTTTTATTTAAAGAAAAAGAAGACCGGGCAAAAATGTTTAGAACGTGTCCCCAGTAACCAATAACAACCAGAAATAATATTATGCCATTCAAGAGGGATTTTCGTAAATGTTACTTATAATTATGGAGGTTAGTCTCAAATTGCGGTGGGAAAATTTACAGCGAAATGGAAAACCTATATAGGAAAAAAGTCACGTATTCAGATAAACATTGTCATTCTGTTAATCTGTGTACGCACTTAAAAACTACTGGACTCATTTTGATTAATTTTGCACTGTTCCCTATGTTTAACGGTTACTAATTTAATAAAATAACTAGCCAAGTGCGAGTCGGACTCGCGCACCGAGCGAGTATTGAGCGACAATCATAACTTTGCTGTTGGACAACTGCTGTCCCAATACATCGACAAAGGATGTGGTTAGTTTACTAACTGTAAATAAATTTATAATTACAAAAAAAAAATTGTGATGAAACAACAAATTTACGGATTTTAGATTTTTCCCTTCATGTGTGCTACATAACTTTGCTTCTTGCCAAATTTCACGATTCTAGGTCTAATACCCTATAGGTTATGATATATTTGTGTCACAATATGCGACAAAAATAACCGTATTTTGGGCAATTATTGCATTAACTTGTTTTTTTTAAAACTTTAAGTATCCGTAGATTTTAGTTTTTGATATTAATTTAAACTCGATACCTCCACGCTTTCTTGAGAAAAAGGGTCCTAACAGACAGACATACAAGCTTTTTTTTAATGTAACTTAAAATTTATGAATTTCGTTTTTTTCCCTACATTTGCTATGTAAGACCTTGCTACATGTGAAATTACACGATTCTAGTTTCTCAGTTTTTGTGGAATATACTATTAAAAATTACGCTACGGTCTTTGTGATTTTAATTTTTATACTTGACGATCTTTTTGTGAATTGGTTATGTATTATTATTTTAATGACATAATGTAATTTTCGATGAGACATAAATGACCTACCTACCTACCTACCTTTAGGAGCCAAGCAAATAAAAAAAGTCTCAAAGAACCCTAAGCGTAAACAAAGTACAAAATAGAGCGGGCGAACGGAAAAAGTAGAACAACGTCTGCCAGGTCAGCTTTTTTTTATAAATTCTACGAACTGTAAATTAAGATCAACTAGCAAAACACAGATATCTAAACAAACTCTTTATTTTTATTGTAATTCAATAAAAATTTGCCCTGTATTTAACATTCTTTTTCTGTTACGTTTTTTCTCATCTTATAATCTACAACATGATAATCTACAAGTGAAAAGATCTCCTGCTATTCAGTGAGATCTGCCTCAGCAGTTCTTAATTGTTTACATTTAATGCAAGCCTAATTAAGCCTCCCTCGTTCTGAGATTTTGCGTTAATTAAAGAGACGTGTTCGTTAACGAATCTTTGTGTCAAGTTTTAAGTGGCACAAATGGTTTACAACGACCTAAAACATATATTTATCCGTAGCAATTTTTTTTTACTGCCTTTAATTGTGTACGATACTTTGTACATTACTGTTTCTCGAGGTATAAGACTTAAAAACAACCAGTTATGGTTTTTTCGACGGATATCTAACCTAATTCCCGGACTCGTTGAAATATCCTCAACTACCTACATTAAACTTGTCTTAGCATCAGCTATGTAGGATCAAATAAATCTTTATATCTGCATGCCTCCGCATTATTAAATGGATGGGACCTATAAGAGCCAATGACCGTTACATACGTAAGACATAACTGTATTTAAATGTACAACTGCATACGGAAAAAAATATTTTTCTTGTGGGTAGCCGAGTGTCAAACAGCCAGAATTTCCCCCACTAAATGATTGTAGTAGGTACACGGGTATACTGCAATCGGGAAAGCTAAGATTCCCCGTGGTTCCTCTGGTGGTGGTCCTAATAGTAGAAATATTAATTCAACTTGACTGATATAACTTAATTAGCTATTCAAAAACTTTAGAGTAGAGTAAGGAACCCTATGTCGTAATTTTTGAAGTGAAAACTTCTTTAGCGGCGTTGTGCACTTTTTTTGGTATGGGTAAAAAATGATAAACTCGCGTCAGGTCACGTGTCCTATTCGTGGAAATTCGTAAGACGGAAACCGTAATGCCACGCCTATTATAATTTTTATTTTTAGTATTCGCGTTTATGAGTAGTACAGGGAGGTTGGATATGGAATTTTAATTCTATGACAGATTGCGATGTCAAATATACTACGTCAAAAAAGTAAATAAACAAACATTATTATTTCTTGACAATGTCAAAGACATGTCTTGTGACATATTTGGGTGTTAAGCGCGAATCATGTGTAAAGGTTTTCACTTCTGCCGGCACTACCGGAGTGCAACTCGTTTTTTTTACTTATGTTACAAGTTTTTGAACGCAACTCTGGTGAGTACAGCTGATGAGTGCATGGGTGGGGTTGCGATCTAAATAGACATAGCTGGCTGTATTCTCCCCCCGGGGGAAGTGTATGAAAAAAATAATAAAAAAAAAATTGGTCAAATTTAATATTTTTGTATTTTCAACTTAAGATTTGTTGAAGATCACATTAACACAGAAAAAGGCTGTTTGCTTTGCAAATAAATGTGGATAATCCAATTTTATTTACTTTGCGACTTATAATAATTTTGTATGTACGTATATCTTCATCTATATAGGGGTAACCAGTGGCTAGATACACACCCATAACATAATGTGGTAGACAGACTCTTTTCATCATCCATTGCATTCCAGACATATTAGACAAGGGGCAAGAAGGTAAGCCTATCGCAGCCGGACTAAGGTGGCATTATAATTTATATATTATGTATGTCCTATAAGTTGAACATTTATGAGCTATAAAGTAATAAGCAATTAAAAAAAATAGAATAATATATCCCATTGCCAGTTCCTTATGAATGATAAGAAATAAGTAAGGATAGGGTAAAAGGAAACGTTTTTTGGTAAACTTTAGATATTTGCCATGCTTCATTTAGCACAGAAAATTTATTACTGAAAAGTTTTATATTCATTAGCACTTGAAACAGCTGAATGCAATAACTTGCCGAACCGTTTCAATTTACCAAATTTATGGAGTTCCCCTAAACGCCAATTTACAGGATAAGGGTCTACTGTATCAAATTTCACCGGTGGGAGCCAATTCTCACGCAATCGAATGAATCCCGAATATGAAATCATGTACGAATTCGAAATTTTTTCGAATGAAAATGAAGTTAAGATATTCTAGCAATGTCGAATCCGACATTTCTCGAACGCAAACTGCCCGAACTGCTTTAAGTGATCCGGACTGTTTAATACATCTCGCATTCGAATCATGACAAATTTCGTTCAAAATTTTTGGGTTCTAAACATTAATTCTACTCTTCGCATAAACTATATGTTATAAAAATAAATGTCTGAAATGTAGGTCAGAGTAATAAAAAGGGTGGAAAAAAAGAATTATATTAGCAAATATGATCATTTTTTACCTCTATTATTTTTATAATTTGGTATTTCCTTAAATTTGATTGGCCAATTTTCGCATTTATTAAAGTCGCCCATGACAATAATATTCTTCTATTTCTATTGATTTCCAATAATTCAACAATAAGCGTTTTCAAAAACGCTCTAAAACTGTGCAACGGGTCGTACCTCGCAGCGTAACCTAATGGTAAAATTTTGCTGCTTTGAACGGCATTTTGTTCGAAATATGTTTCGATTGATAGTGAGAATATAGCAAACGAGAAAAGGATATCGATGTTCGAAATTTTATATTCGAGGTTGTGTCTTTAAGATAATCTCTAATTCGAAATTATTTCGGGAAAAGTGAGAATTAGGCCCCTCGTTAGTGAAATTCTTGAGCAGAAACGTAATCAAATACTACTATAATAGTTCAGTAGAAACTCTCGTTTGTAGTTAATTTTAAAACTATGATACTAGAACAAAAAATGTCAGAAGAAAGTGTCTTTTGAAATGTCAGAAGAAAAAAAAACTTGGCATTCATACGAAAACAAAAAACAAGTGAACAAGTACAGATTATTTGAGTATTATTACTTTTTTTGTTTTTATTAGGTACTTTTTAATCTAAGTCAAAACATTTATACTTTAAAAGGGAGATACACTTCAACGGTTCTTAATTGTTTACAAATGTAGACCTAATTAAAACTCCCTTATTCTGAAAAGAGACGTGATCATTAACGAATCTTTGTGTCAAGTTTGAAGTTACAAGTGCTTAAAAAAATAATGACGTTCATTTTCATCCTAAAGTGCTTAAGATTTTTTCTGTTGTTATGTGTGTAACAGAATAATAAAATTTAAAGTTTGATCTCTACAAAACATATAAGCGTAGCGTAGTTGTAGTAATTATTTTAATCCACTTACTTTTTTAAACATAAAAAAAATAAGTTCAAACACTATAACACGACTACTGAACAATTACGATCTAAAAAGTATAAAACAACAAAATATTCTTATTTGAAATTTTTATGTACAAACTAATTAATAATTATCATTTATTAAGTAAACAACTTACTGCATAAATCATCAGATACTCCTTAGCAAGCTATAATTCTACGGACTTAACGATCGATCTCATATAGTCTTATTTACTGAACAGAGTGCAAAAGGTGGACATTGCTGGCATAGTATCTGACGGATCAGCAATAAAAATGGGTGTACCACAAGGATTCATAATGTGTCCGCTTCTGTTCCTAATTTACATCAATAACCTTCCTTATGCAGTCGAACACATATCGAATATAATAATGTTTGCCGATGATACAATATTTAAAATAAAGATACATAAATTAGTTTTCGATGTAGTAAGTAATACCCTTACGCAAGTTTTTAGCTGGTTTTCGTCTAACAATTTGCTGCTTAATACAAATAAAACAAAATGTATAAAATTCACTTTACTAGACTTGTTCTAGGAAACAATCCCTTAAAATTTGTAAGTGATATTGGTTTGGTTATTGACTGTAGGTTGCAATGGGGCAAACATATAAATTTGCTATCCAAAAAGCTAAGCTCGGCTTACGCAATAAGACAAATCAGAAAAATAACAAATGAAGAAACTACTAGAATTGTATACTTTAGTTATTTCCATAGCTTAATTTCGTACGGTATCCTGCTTTGAAACGATCTTTCTACTGTAAAAGCTTGCAGTTAAAGTTATATATAGTCGAAACTCACGAATCACTGAGAGAGGTACTTAGAAATAAAAACACAATATTTTTTCGTAAAAATTTAGACAGTTTCAAGAAAAAGTCTGATACACGAATTAAGGACCAATTGGATTCTGAGAGATACAGGCTAGAAAGTCAGAACATCTTTTATGGGCTGTTGAACTAAATTTTATACCAAAATTCCTACTTTGCTACAAAAATTGCCGAAAAGTAGATTTAAAGCTGTTACATTTAAGTTATGCCGTTTTTATGTGTGTTTGTTTATTCGGTGTATTTGCGTACGCAAAGTTTACATTTATATAATATATATAATATTACATTTATAAATCAATGTATTTAGCCGTGGTCATAATATGCCACTTTGCCCTAGGGCAGGGTTATTTTAGGGTAAGTGGCATACATGTATAAATGTGTAACTGTGTCTCTTAATAATCTAATCTATTTTCACACTTTTTGGTATTGTTTCTTCATTGGAAACGATGTTCAAAGTTAAGCAACGTCGGGCTTGGTCAGTGATTGGATGGGTGACCTCTTAGAGGCACAATTTTAGTTTTTGTTTGTGTTCGTAAATGGTGGTACGGACTCGTTTTCTAACTCTCTTTTAATTGATAATTTAAAAAAAATGTATTTTAGGTAGGTTTCGATTGAGGCGTGATTTTAAAAATAATCTCAATTATCGGGTGCATCCAAGCAAATCCGCAAGCAACAATATATATATTTTAGAAATGTACTTATTATGCTCTTTCATTTGATACCTAGCACGTTCCAAGACGACTCTGACAACTTGTCGAAGAGCCGAAAGATACCACTTTTTCGATGATCTATCTAAATTATTACTACACTTAACTTAGAAAGGAGGCTTAGACCCTAGAGTCCACCATGCTTATCACGTGCGAATTCTCAGACGTCCTCTAGAAAGTGGCCACTCAACTTCAGAATTTTCAAGCCGCCGAATTTAAAAAATATCTGACTTGGGTAACGACTGCTATCATATGTATGTTAACAACTAGCACTGACAGTTAATATGCCCTCTGACGCTAAATGTGTGTGGTTCTATTTACTATGATTCACAATTTATCAACAATGTTATAGGTCCAGAAAACGTCAACTACTAAAATCACGCTAAATTCTTACCTACGTTTCTAGTTTAAATTTATATTCAGTAAGGAAAACCTCAGGAATGTCTACATGTTTCAGTTTTAAGGTTTGAAAAGCCCTCGCTGTGAAACTTAATGCTGTAGGTAGACCCTTATCGAATAAATTGGCGTCTGGGAAAATTCAATAAATTGAGTAAATTGATACGGTTTTCTAGGTTAATACGTTCAGATGTTTCACTTGGATTAGATAATAGACAAACAAATAAAAAAAAATGTGATTGTTAAGAAAAATACACAGAGAATTGTAAATGTAGTACGTAGTACTATTAAGATATTTATGAATGAATCGCACCGTAGCAGTTGTGGTTAGGTTATAAAACTATTGCTGCCTTGCAGCAGGCCCTATATTCAAAACCCACATTTATCTTTGATAACGGGTTAAATATTTTTTTTTTATCACACTTACTGGTAAACAGTGGTAAACTGGTGCTAAGACCTTAATTACTCCTACGGGCTTTTTCTTTGTAATTTTTTCTTTTCTCAAGGCAAAGCGGGAGTTTATAAAACCCACAGGCGGTTCATTATGTCATTGCACGCACCGATCGCGCTCTACTTGTACGATAGAACTGACTTTACGTACGGTTTCATCCATTCTACCAAGCATGTACAAAAGTGCCATCTGTAGTTTAAGATATGAACTACGTGCCAAGCGAGTAATTGAAATGGTGTTGAAACTTATAACGACCAAAAATTTTAACTTGAGCCAAAAATTTTTAATTCAAAAATTCTCTTAATATTACACTTCTGTTCCCACTATTTTTATTTTAGTGAATTTCTTTATTTACAACTTACAAATAAAATAAAAAATGACTTCGTTGTCAGATGGGTTTAAATAAATGCGACACTTCCAGATATTGTTAATGGGGCTCAAGAAATAAATTTAAACCTGTTACTACCGAAGCCTAAAGACAAGTAGGTACCTTACCGCAAATTCTTAAGTTAGTATGTAAGTTTTTCGACTCATATTTTTTTTTATTTACTCGCAAATGTGATGAAAAACATTGTGTGTAAAACGGGCAATACGGAAGTTACAAACTTGAGTCATTAATGCCTTCGGCCTTCAGCCTTAGGCTTCTTAATAGCCTAACGGCTTATTAAAAACGGGACCTTATTCCTAAGACTTAGCTGTCCGTCCGTCTGTCCGCCTGTTATCAGTCTGTATCTCATGAACCGTGATAGTTAGAGAGTTGAAATTTTCACACATAATGTTTTTCTGTTGCCGCTATAACAATTAATACTAAATAATATAATCAAATAAATATTTAAGGGGGCTCCCATACAACAAACGGGTTTTTTTTTGTTCTTTTTTTCTTGATATTGATAACGGCAACAGATAAACGCTTGAAACATTCACAGAAAATAAGTTATATATTTGTGCGCGAGTCCGACTTGCACTTGGCCGGTTTTTTTTCTTCGTTAGACAACAAGAATTAATGATCTGTAGAGCAAAAAATGTTTGGTAAATTTTGAATCGGTTATCGTAACGTCAAATTAAAATATTTTTGTAATCCGAGTTCAATCTAAGCTTAAATAGTGTGAGTTTTAGGTTAAAACAAAATAATACCGAAAAAACAAAAGGCTTAGAAATGAAGACGTTTTGAATATTTCTTACTTGTTTACTGAACAGTAATTTTTTTTTTCATACCACTAAGGTAGCAAACAAGCTTACGGTCCGTATGATGGTAAGCGGTCATCGTAGTCTATGGACGTTTGCAACACGAGGGGTATCACTTGCGCGTTGCCTACTCTTCAAAATCTAATAACTTCTTTCTCGAAGAACCCCATACTGTAGTCCTTAAAAAACCTTGGCAGGGAGCTCATTCCACAACCCAAGCGTTTGCGGGAAGCCAAGCCGGTGCACCCGCCTAAAAATGGCAGCAGTACTTCATATGGGGTCGAACTTGCGACTTGTAAAGCAACAACCTTTAACCCGACGTGAAGTACTGCTTCGCTCTGTTGAGTACACCAAGTTTTTTTGGAAGCCACCTTCACCTTGTCTTGCAAATGATCTTGGAACTGAACATCGCTGAAGATGTCAACCCCTAGGATACCAATGCTCTTGGAGATGGAGTTGAAGTGTTTTGGAATTGTGGGACCACGACAAATGAGGTGAACGCGCAGACTTGCGTCTTTGTAGGGTTGAATCGGACCAAGTTTTCCAGTCCCCAGTCAGAGACCTTGGCCAGAGTGGTCTCGATTTGAGACATAAGTTCTCCGCGGTTTATGGATATAACGAGGAATGTTTGCACGACCCGTGTAGTAAGCGTCTTCAGTACTGTCATCTGCATAGCAATGTATGTCGTTGATGTCCAACATGTCATTGATATGCAGTAGAAACAGCGTAGGAGACAGCACAGAGCCTTGTGGGACGCCAGCATTAATGTCCATGCTATCGGAGCAACTACCGTCAACTACGGCTCGTATGCGTCTGCCGGACAAAAAGCTACCCATTTGCTCAAACCCTTGGGCACTCCGTAAGATGGCAACTTCAATAGAAGACCCCGATGCCAGACCCGATCGAACGCCTTCGCTATGTCCAGGCTTTATGCCAATAACTCCCCCTGGCTCTCAACGGCTAGTGACCATCGGTGTGTTAGATAAACTATGAGTTCACCAGCCGAGCGACCGTGGCGAAAGCCATATTGACAGTCACTGACAAGGTCGTGTTCTTCTAGGTATCTTAGAAGCTATGTGTTGATCACACGCTCCATCACCTTGGAGAGGACTGAGATAATAGCGATAGGCCTATAATTCGATGGATCTGATTTATCGACCTTTTTGGGAACAAGGTGCACATTCGCAGTCGCTCATGAAGACGAAAATTGCCTAGTGTGGTAGGAAAGTGCGAAAAGGCGCGTGAGTACAGGAAATAACTCAGGAGCACACTGTTTAAGCACCACTGTTGGTATACCGTCTGGCCTTCTTCTTCTTGGTTTGCAATAACTCGATATAATTATGTATAAGTTAATATGCATCTCGATAAACATAAAAAAACGTACACGTCATATTTGGTAGGGATAGGTTGTGAAGTTGGATTTTAGTTTGTTTAACTTCTACTGGTTTCAATTTTCGTTGTCATCAAATTTTTCGAATTTATTCTTGAATAGTATTTAAAACCATTAAGTATGGTATTCTCAAAAACGAAACTCAAACCTATACTAAGTATTTTATTGTTAGTATATTTTTGATGTTTTTTGTAAATTATAAAAAAATCCAATTTATTTGAAGAAAAAATATTGCTACAAACCGAAAAGTTATACAATTGAGTTACTTGCATTTTGGGACTTTCACAGTTTGTCAATTTTCTCTTGGCACAGGAACCAATCAAATTACCGACTGGGTAAATATACTCCTAGTTGTATATTTCTAATACTAAAACTAAACAATGATAACAAATACTTCGCAATAACACATGAAAAAAAACAGTCAACGTTGAACATTTATATAAATATTTTCATTCAATCATGTTTTTATACATTTACTTATCGATAAAAAAGCTGTAGTGAATCATTGTCTTGTTACTTATTCCTATGGTAAAAACACTATGGTACAACATTTTTCACAAGGCACCACTTATTTATGTCATCACTACGAGTAGGTAGGGTCTGCCGATGCTACCTACACCAACTTTTCTTTTCTAGTTCCGTACCAACTTTTATAGCCAACTCAGAAGTTTGAATTTAAAAAGTTTACTCGGATTTCTATCTGTATACCTATAAAAAGGAAGAAACTGACTGAATTAATGACATATCATTAACGCACAATAAAACGTAAAATATATCATAGTATAGGTTTCACATTTGACTTAAGGCTCCACTAAGTATCCCCTTAACGAGAAGTTTATATAAAATTAGTTAATTTTGAAGCTAAATGCTTAAAAAATCGTATTTGCTTTTACAAATCATCTTTTCGAAATCAAAATGGCGTTCTGGTGAGAAGAAACGGAGAAAGTAAGTCTCCGGCAGTCGCTCTTTTAATTTTGATTAACCAATATAAATTTCCAAGTAAATTATGTTAACAAAAAAATATTTAGTCCCATACATTTTTATCAACAAGGTAGTCTTTAATTGTGTACTAAGCAATTTCGACAAGTTTCTGTTTTACAAAATTCTTGAACTTTTTAAGTTTAATTTACATACTTCTTTAGATTTTGTATATTTGCCATTTTTAATATTTAATCTTAAGTCGAAACACCAAGCTTCCTGCATTTTACTTCTAAAGTGACGGATTTACATACAAACTATCAACCCCCATTTCGCTCTTAGGGGATAAATTTCGCAATTCTAGCTTACAGTTTTAGATAATGTAAACGACTGTCTGACTGTTGTCCTCTGGTTCAATATGAATAATTTGCTTTTAAACAGTAAGAAAACCAAATGTTTTAAATTCTTAACGCCAAATGTTAGTCAAGAAAGAACCAGTGTACTTATACATGGGGAGCAATTAGATGTTGTAGATAGCGCTGTATTCTTAGGCATTACTTTAGATGCAAAACTTCAACGGGGCCCACACATAGCTGGAATAGACTTAGTTCTGCAGCTTTTGCGGTTAAAAAGATTCGTCAACTTACAGACGAAGCCACAGCCCGGCTAGTATACTTTAGCTACTTTCGTAGCATGATGTCCTATGGTATCCTATTATGGGGATACGCAGCTGATATACAGACATCATTGTACTGAAGATAAGGTCTATTCGAGCAATATACAATTTATCTAACAGACACTCTTTAAGGGATAAATTTAAAGAGATCAATATACTAACTTTACCTGGTTAATATATATTTGATAATTTTAAGTATGTTCATAAAAATATTAATCTTTTTAAAAAAAATAGTGATGTTCATAATCGAAATACAAGAAATAGACACAAACTGGCTCTGATCCACACAAGGCTTGAAAAAATTGATAAATCATTTAAAGGAAAATGTGTCCGTTTTTACAACAAAATCCCTGCAGAAGTATGTAAATTGAATTTAAAAAAGTTTAAATTTTTTTTAACACAAACTTGTCAAACTATTCAACTAAAGACTATCTTATAGATAAAAACGCATGGGATTAACTAAATTAATGTTATCATAGTACTTATATTTGGAAATGTACCAATCGTTATACAATTAAAATTGAAAAGAGCAACAGCTGGAGAGTTTCTTTCGCCGTTTCTTCTCCCCAGAACACCATCTTGATTCCGAAACGGTAGTTGTTTATAAATTCCTTGCATATTATACTGACGACAAAAAAGTGATATTGTATCCTATTTTTGAGAAATAAACTATTTGAATTATTACGTTATCGTTTACGCTAAAATGGAACACTCTGTGTAAAATTTCAAGTCTCTAGACACAAAAAATTTAAATTCTTATACAATTTATATTTTCATCCCTTATTTTGCCCTTTAGGGGAGGATTGTTCGAAATCGGTAAAACAAATTATAACTTGCTTGTTGGTGTAAAACTAATTCAATCTGACTCCAAAGAAACACTGAAAAACTAATTTGTTTTTATGTAAGGTTATATATTTTTTTTTATTACTTCCTCCCAGTACAATTTGGTTAAAACCTTTACATTTTAAAGTATGAAGGTAAAACATACAGTTATTAAGTAAATATAAAGCAGTATATGTATTGGTTTGTATATATAACTATTTGTAAAGGGGTCAACCGTGCTATGGATCTCCTGGTCTCCACCTCTCTTGATTCCAAAACTGAAGTTAAAATATAAATAGAGGAATTATTATGGTACGTGTAAATTATATCTGATACATATTTATGGCTTTGCAAGTTAAGGTAGCGTAAGAATGTTTGTTTTGTATCAGTATATATGTAATGTAAGATAAAAAGTGTGTGTGTGTGTGTTTGTGTATATACCCATGTGTAAGACGTTGAATTAGATTGCTGGGAGGTTAGTTAGTTAGTTAGTTGGACTTATGTTTTCCGCACTTAGCCTCATAATAGGGCCATTGTACGTAGGTAACCAATACCTGTCATTGGTTACTCATACCATCCCAGCTCCATCCAAAAGTTAAGGAGGCATCTGATGTTATTCAGCGCCTCTCTCATGGTTTGTGGATTCTTAAGGAGTTTTGTCCGTTGGTCGCTCACGCTTTTGCAATGAAGAACCACGTGAAACGGTGTCTCCTCGGCTTCCATACAGCCCCTGCATAGAGGACTGTCAGTAACGCCGATATTGAAAAAGTGCCTGTTTAGCGGGCAGTGACCTGTTATTATGCCAACTATGTAGCGTAGGTTTTTCCTGCTGAGTTTTAACAGTTTGTGCGACAGACTTGCGTCCAAGGATGTAAGAACATTCTTGGTTTGTTTGCAGTCTGTCTGTTCTGCCCACTGTTTGTTGTGTTGTTGTAAGGTTCTGTCACGTAACCATGTTTTGAGTTGGATGAATGGTATCGGTACAATTGGTTCAGGTCCCATTATTTTAGTGCCCGATCCTCTCTTTGCCAACTCATCTGCCGCATCATTGCCTAGAGACCCACTATGACCACGTATCCATTGAAGAGTGACCTGGTTCTTCAATGCAATTTTTTGCAGTTCACAGTGACACTCCAGGATTAGTCCACTGTTGATGCGGTTGTTGTTGAGAGCTTGTAGCACAGCGGCACTGTCGGAGATGATGCGTATCGACGCATTGCTTATGCCTTTAGACAGGACCGCTGTTGCAGCTCGGGTAATCCCAACACATTCTGCTTGGAAGATGGTGTTGAGTGCACCCAAGCTCGTTGATATGTTGATGTTCAGGTCATGGGAGAATACTCCAGCGCCCGTTCCTGATTCCGTTTTGGAGCCATCGGTGTAGATCCTGACTTCATGGATGCCAGAGCTATCCTTTTCTTCCTCATGAAGCTGGATACGGTATTTTTTGTCAAAGACAAAGGTTTTTGGGATGATGTCACGTGTCGCTTCTATCATCGGAAGCTCGTTTCCCACCGCCTCCTTGAGCCGTGCATGAGTGATTCTGCCGTCCCGTTTCCCGAGCCCTACTTTCTTAAGTCGTATGGCTGCAGCGGCAGCATTTTGTTGTATAACAAGATGAAGGGGTCTGAGGTTGAGGATGACTTCTAATGCTGTCGTGGGAGTCGTTTTCATACTGCCTGTGGTTGCTAGGCAGGCAAGTCGCTGCAGGCTTTGTAGTTTGTTTTTTACTGTGCTTAACTGAGTTCGGGGCCACCAAACTACTGCACCATATGTTATCATGGGTCGTATTATGGCTGTATAAAGCCATAGGGTTATGGATGGCTTAAGGCCCCATTTCTTGCCTATTAGTCTTCTGCATTGCCAGAAGGTTGTACATGCCCTGGTTATTTTTGTGCTTAGATGCTTACTCCAATTTAGTTTGTTGTCTAAAATTACCCCAAGGTATTTGACTTCACTTGAAAGGGTAAGCTCAATGTCAAATAGTTTTGGCATGGTAGCTATTTGAATTTTCCTTTTATTTGTGAAAAGGACTAATTCTGTTTTGTTGGGGTTTACCGTCAGTTCACGGTGGTGACACCACTCTTCCAAGATTCTGAGGGCTAGTTGCATGCGAGTGCAGATAATATTTTCTGAGTTGCCTTTGATCAGAATGGTAATGTCGTCCGCGTAACCTACTGTGTAGTAGCATCTATCGTTAAGACGTTTCAGCAGATCGTCCACCACAATGTTCCACAGTAAAGGAGAGAGTACTCCTCCTTGTGGGCAGCCTTTGGCTACAATGCCTCTCGTGGTGGTGTTAACTGTAAATTGCACTGCTCTTAGCTTCAGGAGTTGATCAATCCACCCACTGATGGTTTGTTCGACTCCAAATCTACTAAGAGAGCGGCTGATGCTGTTGAATTTCGTTTTGTCAAACGCTCCTTCGGTGTCTATGAAAGCGCCTAGTGTCATTAGCTTATCAGAGAGGGCTGCTTCTATAGTTCCTACGACAGCGTGTAAGGCTGATTCTGTCGATCTACCCTTTCTGTAAGCATGTTGTTGGCGGTGCATTGGCATGCGCGTTAGTGCACCCTCCCTTAGATATCTATCTGTTAGCCTCTCTAGCATGAAGGAGGTCAGACTAATTGGCCTGTAAGATTTCGCTTGTGTGTAGTCAGATTTACCCGGTTTTGGTAAAAATATGACCTTGACTTCTCTACACTGGCGAGGTATATAGTTGTGAGTTATGGAAGCTCTAAATATATCAACTAGATGTGACACAAGTGTTGTTTGTCCTCATTTCAAGAGTGCTGGAAATATGTTGTCAAGGCCAGCAGATTTGAAGGGTTGGAAGCTTTCGATTGCCCACACAACTCGGTCTGCAGTGACTATGGATTTGGCTATATTCAGTGACTACACATCCTGGAAAGTGTGTTTCGATAAGCACCTCGCTTATCTCGCTATCGGAGGTCGCATATGTACCATCCTGTTTTTTTATTGAGCCCAGAGTTCTGTTATTATCTTGTGATAAAATTTTTTTCACTCTAGCTGCTTCATTGGTGGAATTGATGTTGTCGCAGAACCGCCGCCAGGATTTACCTTTGCGATATCTTATGCGTTTCTTGTAGTGATACTGGGCTTGTTTATATCGTTCCCAGTCTATTTCAGTTCTTGTGTTTTTGGCTCGATTAAAGAGTCTTTTCAGATTGAGTTTGAGTCTCTCTAGTTCTGGCCCCACCAGTGAGACTTTCCCCCTATGATTGGTGTTGTAGGGGTGCAAGCTTGCTGGTAGCTGTGTTGGATGCACGTGGTTAGTGTGTTTATATTATGTTCTATGTTGTCAGTGCTGTTGGTCATGTCTTTAAAGGTGATTGTGTCTACCTCATATTGAAGAAGGGTCGTGTACCTTGCAACGTCCGTCTTACGTGGGTTACGTTTTGGTTGCTCGTCCTTCTCATGCACTTGTATGGTATAGCAGATTCTCCTGTGGTCTGCAAAGGATGGTTCAGCGGAGACGTGCCAGTTTGACACAAGATCCGTTGCCCTTTCGGATGCGAGAGTTACATCTACTATGGTCTGATATCTGGAATTAACAAAAGTGGGCTCCGAGCCGTTGTTAATTATAGAGAGGTTAGTTGAGAATATATACTCTGTTAGAGACTCACCTCGTTGGTTCGGTGTTGGGCTCCCCCATAGACGGTGGTGGGCATTTGAGTCAGCTGATATTTTAATGTCCCAGCCATGATCTTCGCAGTGTTGCACTAGTTCAGTCAGCTCCTTTGACGGTATCACCTCATCCCCGGGCATGTAGACTGAGGCTAGCACTAGCGTTTGTTTGTCTGTTCCTGTGTCAAGCCTTACAGCTGTAAGGTCTCTGGAACAGAAATTGGTTAGTAGCAGGGCTGGTATTGATCTGGGTATGTATATGCATGTTCTCGGTTGATTAGCCGAGATTTTGTGTAGTAACTTACCCCCGATGTTGTTAAGACCGCATATGTTATTTCCTCTAATCCACGGCTCCTGGATTAGGGCTATGGTCTTCTTGTCAACTTCCAGCAGTCTGCGCAGGGTAGCCGCTGCAATTTGCTTGTGCTGGAGGTTAGTTTGGATCACGCTTATCTGATAGGGACCCGAGAATTTTACTGTCCAACGACTCCCCATCAGGCGACGTGTGGTCGTAGGCGCCTATGTTCGGTTTGGGAGCTGCGTGTGTGTCCATAGGTGCGTGTTCTGTGGAGGCTAAGGCTGAGGTAGTTGGGTTGCTAGGTGGTAGTGTGCCAGTAGCCTTAGCCTCGTTTGTGTTGGGTTCATCTGGGGATTCTGTGTCCGCCGAATCACCTCCACCTCCAACAGTGCTGAATCTGATGTACACACTGCCGGAGATGAAGGCGACTCGTCTATCCCTTCCCAGAATCTTCGCCACCTCGGAATCTGGAATGCCCAGGGTCAGGAAGATACCCTTCTCCTGCATGGTTGCGCCGTACAATTGCCATGATTTTACGTTGTACCATGGGTTCTGCGCGGTCAGCAGGCGATGGGTCCTCGTTAGGTCGACACCAATTGACTTCGGAAGCCACAGCGATGCGCGGACTCGCTTTGCTATATCTGACTGTCGGATGACGGTCAGTTTGCTGTCCGAGATTGGTGACTGTAGGGTGGCTACAGTGTTTTTGAGCCAAGTTAGCGACTCATCATTCTCACACCACATTTTTAGTACGCCTTCTGCTATGATAGGTTTCCCTCTAAATGCGGGTGCGAATGGTGGCTCGTTGTCTGTCGGTGAAGCAAGCGCTGCTTCAATAATCCTCTCTTCGATAGAGAGTTCGAGCTGCTGTGCTTGCTCCACCGTCAGGTCCGTGGCAGGCGTGGCAGCAATAGCTATGAGCAGGTGCGTTTTACTCGCATCGGCATAGCTAGTTGCCGTCTTCCTTGGTGTCAGATCCAGCTTAGCGCGTTTCGGCCCGTCCCTTGGCGACAAGGTTTCATCGGGGCGCTCCCTCTTCGCCTTTGCAGGCGGTGCGGGGTGTCCCAATTCCTCAGGTCGATTCGCTGCATAGCGTGATCTGCGCTTGTTAGGTCCGCGTTTCCGTTTTTTCTTCGGACTTGTTGTGGTCGCAATTGCTTGGGTTGACCTTAAGGTGTCCCTAGCTCGCTCCAGGAGTCCGCTTTGAGGAGCCTCGGACGTCGCCCCTCCCAGTGCTCCGCACTGTCCAGTCGTGCTTGCGTTAGCCGTCATCATAGGCCCGCCCGCTGACTGTGTGGTTCCCGCACGCCCGTTGTGGCTGCGTTCCTCACTGAGCGCGTCGCAACTGGTCGAGGGCTTCGGCCAAGTCAACCTCGTAGCGGCATCGGTCAGAGCTGGGTCCTCTTGTCGGATCTCCCCTTCAGTCGCGTTGGTTTGCTGTGCACTCTGGTCAGCGTTGGTCTTAGAAGGCTCGCTGTTTCCCGGTTGCACAGTGTTGTTTTTTGAGCGCCGTCCCCGGTGATGGCGGCGCCCGTTGCGTTTTCTCCCTCCAGGGGCTGCTGGCTTGGCGGAGTTGGCGGTGGCATTTCTGCGTTCATCTGCTCGACGCGGTGCAAGCTGCCAGGAGGCGTTAGAAGTTATTTCTGCGCTGGGCATAGCGTTAGCTAGCTCGCGCAGGTTTATTGAGTGGGTTTGTGAAGTTTTGCTCCCCCCCAGAATACGTGGAGCAGCCCGAGCCCCCGAGCCTGAGCTCAAAGGTTCAGGAAGGGATTCTCCAGCGTCTTGGACGCTGGTACCCTCCTGGGGCAGTTTCCTTTTAAAATTCACTTCAATTTTTTTTTTAAATTTTTCTGCCGGTTTTGGTATGATGTGTATTGTGTATGTGGTGAGTGATGTTGGTGTGATGTAGTGGGTTGACTAGTGTCTGTGTGTGTGTGTGTGTGTGTGGGTTTGTGAGTTAGGGAAGGTGTGTGTGCGTGTGTGTGTATGTATGTGCATGTGTATGTATGTAGGACTGCATTTCCAAGTATGCCCACTTTGCAGCTCATAGGCTCCTTGATAAATGTAGGCCAGGGCCCTCCCCATTTATTCGGACTTGGGACCGGCACCGTCCAGCGTATACAGGTGGGAGGTGTTTAGAATATACAGTTACTGATTATGAAGGAAATAAGTTTTCAGTTTCTTGATAGTTAAGGTGAAAGAGCCAGGGCTCTTCGTCGTGTCATAGGTTAAATATTTATAGGTTTGTTCATTGTTCATTTCATTATAGAATCTATATATAAGAATATCTATATACATATGTTATATATGCTTTAGATTTGGTATGAAAATTATACATGACTAGCTTATGCCCGTTATTTCATCCGCGAGGACTTTTGGAAAAAAAAACTTTAAACTGTTTGTGGTTGTACCAATAAAAATGTTGGAATTGTAATACAATTGTTTAGCCCCTATTTTGCCTCCTAAGGAATGATTTTTAAAATGGTGAAACAAATCAATTTAATTCATCAACCTTCAAGGCCGAATACGAATTCTTATGCATTTAGCTTTAAAAATTATGGATTTTCATACAAACTTCCATTCCCCATTTAATCCCCAAGGGATGAATCTTACAAAATCCTCTCTCCATCTGAATGTTTCGTCTACATTGTTATAGAAATATCTAAAAAATTTAAAGTCTTTCCCCTAGTAGTTTGAGATTGATATCTCAGGCAATCAGTCAGTTAAATCTTTTTTAAACCCTAGCTTTTTCCCGCGACTTCGTCCGCGTTGAATTTTGGAAATAAGAAAGCTTGTATAACTGTTTATGTTTTTTTTTTCTACAAAACTATCGGAATTCTTGTACAAGTCTTTATTACTTTGTTAACCCTTAGGGGACCATTTTTCAATATCGGTGCAACACGTCCATCTTTTATTTAGTATTTTACATGTGATTCACATTAATAAATATATATATATATATATATATATATATATATATATATATATATATATATATATATATTTCTCCACACCAACCTATTGTGAAAGGGTTGTACTAATTCAGAAACCTTCCCCGGAATGTGCATAACAACTCACCAAAATTTCATTAAAATCGGTTTCCCCTAATTGCGCGAGTCCGACTCTTTCTCAGAAACATTCCCCGGCGTGTGCATAACAACTTACCAAAATTTCATTAAAATCGGTTTACCCTTATTGCGCGAGTCCGACTCGAACTTGACCCTGTCCGACTCGCATTTGTCCGTTTTTTTTTTTTCTCAGAAACCTTTCCCGGCGTGTGCATAACAACTTACCAAAATTTTATTAAAATCGGTTTTCCCTTAGTGCGCGAGTCCGACTCACACTTGACCGTTTTTTTCTTTCATAAAACTTTGCCTTAACACTAACAAACACAACAAAAAAAATACCCGAATTGGTCCAGCCGTCTTCGAGTTTTCCTTAGTGCGGGAGTCCGACACGTTTTTTCATAAGAACCTTCTCCTGATAATAACAAACGCAACAGAAAAAGAATTAGCGAAATCGGTCTAGCCGTTCACGCGTGATGGCGTGACCAAGGTAAATAGGGATTCATTTTTATAAATATAGATTAGCGCGATATTATACAAGCGAACACATAAAAGCGTCGGGGATATATGACAATGAAGTTTATCGAGAACCTCAAAGTTTAAATGGTAATTATATATATATATACTGGAGGTACTTAGGTATATATATATATATATATATATATATATATATACACCTAAGTACCTCCAGTGAATTTATTTCAAGAGAGCAGTTGGAATTCAATTTGCCGCCTTCTGTAAACCGCAGGACGGTCATTTTAAAGGTAACAGTGACCGATGTAACTATTAACAGTTTAGGCCAATATTCAATGTATTTTTCGTTTTGTAACGATAACAACTATGTAGTTAACTAGACCTGATTTATATAAGTATTTTTGAGTATTCAGTTTCTCTTTTCAACCTACTACTCCGTGGCTCTGTGAGTAATGAGTCATTACTAATGACCCACCTGCTGAATCGTGGGGCCTGGGTTCAATTCCCGCAAAAGACCAACATTGATTATTTGTGTCTGTCTTCAGACTGTGAATTAACTATGCATAATATGAATGATAACTACAACAAAAAAAAGGAAGAAAAGTATTTATATGTATTTGTGTCCGTGGCTTGGTATCGATAGCAGTTATCCATAGCTTTGCTTAGTTTGTGACTAAACGCGACGCTGTGTGTAATGTCCAAAAATATTTATATACTAAAAATACTGTTGCGGACAGAGCTAGTGGACTGTAGGTTTATAGTAATGTGGGCTCTGAAAAAGCCCACTGTAAAATTGAAAAAATGAAACAAATTGGATTCTGCTTGCAACAGCTTATAATTGCCTTAAACGCAATTAACACTTATATTGACAACTCATTTAACATTTTTCAAAATTATAATTTACAAACACTTATCTATAAATTACAAACACTTTCTTTAAAATCGTGATTTTAATTTACGCTTCACTGATTTTACTTAACTTCTACGAATTTTCTTGATTTATAAAAATGTTACTTCTTTCTTGAAGTAATCTTGAGTTATAAAAATGTTGGTTCTTTCTTGACATATATATAACTTGTTCTTTCTTCAGTTGGTTTCTTCACTTATTTTCCTGGAACTGTTGAACTTTCACTGCATACTGTATGAAAATTGCGTCTCCTTTTATACTTTTTGGTCTAGGAGGAAATGTTCAAATCATTTATTTTAGACCAATCAGAGAACGTTGTTTTTATTTTGGACACCCAATAACCAGTTCAAACCGGTATTTTCCAGATTTTTACCTCGAACTTTCTAATTTTATATTGGGCCGAGCCAGTAATTTAATATTTTTCAATGGTGTTTTTGTTCCGAGCCATTCTCCCACTTTCGTCTGTGCTCTGATTGGCTGCTCATTTTCATATAAATATGAGGCTGTTTTCGAACTTTTAGTACAAATTTTGACTTTTTACATTTTTTATTTTACTACTACGTCTGTTGTGTTTTGCATAGTATAAAAAATCAATTGGCATACATTTATGTCTAGAAATGAATGTGTGAGAACCAAAAAACACATGTGGTTCACTTTACAGTATTGTTAAAAAATCGAAAAGTCACGTTCTGACAGTAGCTCCACAGAAGCCGTGACATTTTCAGGAACTAGCAACTTTGAGTTTTGATAAAACTAGTTGCGTAGTTTTTTGATAGTTAATTTTTTGCGCGTATGTCGACGGTGCAACGTTACTGTTGCTGTTCGTCCGTAACACTCCCCTCGGCGCAGCTTGTCGAAGCCTCCTTGGTACACTGCAGGACGGCTAGTCGACTTGCGGGGCGGCGTCTTAAGACGCCTCCTTTTATGCGTACGTCTGTGTAATGTACCTCCCATTTTTTCCGGAGGGCGACCAGACGGTTGCTGTCGTGGTTCATTCAGCCACGTGCCCTTTTTCCTTTTCTTAAGGCACTGTATGTCTTCACGAAAACCTTCTTCATATGCCTTTTGAATGGCAACTGGTTTAGCCTCTTCAAAATGGCTAACATTTTTACTGTCAGCAACGCTTCGTTCTGAGAAGTCGTGCGGACTACCATCTTCATTGGCGTTATAAAATTCATGCAGCTCTTTTTTCTTTAAAGAGCGTGCATCTAAATTGCTATTGCGCGGGAGTTGTGAAGTCTTCACGTTCAATTTTTTCAGCCTTAGGCTTCGGTCCAACTGAAGCTTTCCATTGATAACTTCTCTGTTAGGTTGCATATGCCGCTGTTGGCGTACCGCTTGTGGTGCGCGAACAAGTTCTTTATTCTGGCACTCGCTCTTTATTTCGCCTTGGCGCTCGGCCTTTGCTGGTTCAAAACATGCGAGCTGCTCTCTTTTCTTAATAGAGCGCGTCTTCAAACTAAAACAGTGTGTGACACGTGTTGTTGTCACGCTGTTCGATATCTTGGGCCATCTCACGAAGTCATTCGTTTTATTTTCTGATGGACTTTTGTTCAAATGAAGCTTTCCTTTGAGAGCTTCGCTTTTGGTTGGCGTACACCGTTGTTGGCGTACCTCTTGTGGTACGCGAACAAGTTGCAGCTTGAAGCCCAATTCATCAGTGTGGGTATTGTTCAGCAGACTCAATGTTTTTTCAATGTGCTGCCCACTGACTTCAAGTCGTACGTCAGAACACGACATGTCAATTTTTGACGTCATGTTTGTTGGTTCACAGCTTAGTGGCATCTTCATTTTACCTTGCCACTGGATCATATTTTTGTCCTTCACTGGTTCAGTGTACCTTCTATTAAAGGCGTGATTTCGATCCTTTAGTTTGACAGCGAAGTCGTTGAGTTCTGTCAATGATGGCCTGGGGCGTTGTAAGTGCCGGGGGTCGCTCAGAAATCCATTGACTAAGATCTCAGGTCTTCCATATATTTGTTCAAGCGTCTTCAAAATTTGGTCGGGGTCGGCAGCGGTATAAAGCAACGCTGACACCGATTCACGCGCTTCATGGCGTAGGCAAGAACGAAGTCTTGCTAGGTTCTCTGCAGGCGAAAATTTGTAAAGCCAGGCAGAGTCCCTGACTGCTGCCATGAAAGGCAGCCATTCGTGACGAGCGCCACTGTAAAGTGGAAGCTCAAGGACTTGTCTTTGTGGCGACTTTGACGTCGCTAAGTCCCTCAATGCATCTGCTTGATCACATCTTCTTCTCGAGAAGGAGCGATCACGTCGCTCCCCCCTTTCATCCCTCCATCGTGACCTCTTCTTTTTTGATAGGCAGGTGTCCCAAAGGAGAAGCGGTTACGTCGCTCCCCCTCCTCCATCTCATTATGGTACGGCTCAAGATTGCCGCAGTCCCTGTCAGCAGACGCATGCCGATGAGGATATGGTAATTGCAGTGACGCAGCATGTCCCTCTTCCTTGTTCGGCGATACACCCCCTTCCGGGTGTCGTTGAGTGATGTCATCCTCAGCCTGTGTCGTACGTGGGAGCAGAGGACATTCCAGGTCCCCGCCGGCATCCACGCGACGTGCAAAAGTGATGCCGAGGTCATCCTCAGCCTGTGACGTGCGTGGGAGCCTAGGACGTTCCATGTCCTCGGCGGTATCCACGCGACGTGCAAGTGTGCGGCTGATGTCATCTTCAGCCTGTGGCGTGCGTGGGAGCAGAGGACCTTCCATGTCCCCGCGGACTTCCACGCGACGCCGGTGTGGGGGGCCTTGGACCTCCCTGTGTGGGTTGCTAGGGTGCCAGCGTGGGGGGCTCAGTAGCGCCCCTCGCTTGGCGGTGTGTTGTGAGCGCAGGGTGCTCATATAAGCCCCACGCTCCTCTTCAATACGGCGTAGGCGGCAGGTGGTACCACTTTTATCTGCGACGCCTAGCGTAGAGAGCTCCATCGACGCTTTACTTTGGCGCCTCGAGCTCCCCTCCCCCCGTATGGGAGAGACGTTGCGTACCACCGACCTGGCCGTGACGACGCTATCGTGAGCGTCGTTATGTGTGTCTAGTTCAACCCGCGATGCAGTGAGAGCTGACCTAGCTTTAGTTCCCAGTGAAGATTTGTTATTTCTTATTTCTAAAATTTGAATCTCAAGCCGTTTTTTAATAAAATTTTCTTGAGCTTCCATATATTCTATCATATATTCATATTCTGTTTTTATACGTTTATTTTCTAACGCTACTTCGTTCTGCGAACGTTCCGTACGGAGCTCCGCAATTCTTACCAACGCTTCGAGTTCCGCACGCTGTATACACACGCGGGCCGACGAGCATCTTTTCCTCGTCGACAAAGCACCGACAGCGCTTGACGCAGTCGTGGGGCGCACCGACTCGGGTGCATCATACCCCCGTTCATCGCAACCAGCCTTTGACGCGGCTTTTTGGCTACGTGTGTTAGGCATTGTACTTTTTTAATAAGCACAACAAAATTTGAATCCCAACACGAACACACATGCACATACACAGTAAAAATTTAAAACGAACACAAATAGCACAAAACATAAAAACAGTTAGTTGTATGGAGTTACACCTTAGTACTAACACATAAGCAAAATATTTCAGAACAAGAGAAAGAACCCAAATATTTAAAATTGAAAAACAAGTGTTACGGAGCTTGTCACGTATACACATATATTTAAAAATTAGGTGTACGTAGGTACACAGATTAAATAATTTAAAATAATTGTTTACCAAAATTATTGGAACAATTAAGATGGCCTGGCTTGTACAATATACTTACATACATCTATTGAAAATAACCACACCGAATATTAAATACACTTATGCATATAATATTTAAAATCAAAACAAGTACCCGATATAATACAGAGTACGAGTTATTCAAAAATAATTATTTTATAATTTCGTAAAATTAAAATAATATTTCAAAGTATGCGTTTCGTTTTCAACACGTAAACGCACACATAAGCACACGCGACTGCACGTGTACACATATACATCAAAACATGTACCCGATATTACACAAAGATAGGTACAAGTTATTCAAAATTATTATTCAAAACATTGAAATAATAATAGTAAGTACACGAATGTACAAAATAGGCGTACGCGTATCAATTAAAATAGGTACGCGTAGACATTAAATTCAAAAATATTGTTTTTCAAAGAATATTGAAAAAACAATCGTAAGTAGGTAATCGAGTTGTACCAAACACATATACGCACATCAATTAAATAACCACACGGAAATGCGCGTATAGACATAAAATTTTAAAATATTATCAAGTCTTCAAAACTATTGAAGTACTCTTTGTACTCGAACAACTTTGTGGTGAACTCGCACAAAGCACGCGTAGCTATGTACACATAGATTTAAAATAGCTACACAATAATACATGTATACATACACATTTAGAAATTTAAAAATTATTGTTACAAAAATACTGAACAATAAGAAGGTCTGGCTTCATCAATTTAAAAAGCCACACCAAATACACGTATACATAAATTTAAATGTTATCACTCAAAAAAGTATCAAAGTGATAAGAAGTACATAAATTGCACAACGTATGTATACGCACATCAATTTATATAAGTGCCTACAAGAGACGTATACATAGATTCAAAAATGTTATCACCTCAAAGAAAGTTAAAGTGATAAGATAAAAGTACATAAGTTGTACAACATATATATACGTACAAAATTTAAAATAGGCACGCGGAAGTACTTGTATACATAGATGTGAGAATATTATTACTCAAAAGAATGTTTAAGTAATAATAACAAGTACGCAAAGGCGTACCACATATGTATACGTACAATAATTTTAAAATAGACGCTCGCAAGTACGTACACACGGAAATGCGCGTGTGTAGGTACATAAGTTTTAAAAATAATTATTTTTTAAAATTACAAAAATTTAAAATAAATTTAAAGTACTAATTTTAGTACACGTCAATTATGCGAGCACATATACATATAAAACATGTACAAGAAGTTCCCGATTGCACAGGAGTAAAAAAAATTATTAATTTTTAAAAATTAGGTTTTTTTCGAAAAAAAATCAAATAATAATAAAGAGAACGATTTTTGCATGGAATAATGTATACCCATGTATTTAAGGCATATACACGAAATTCCCATATGCCTAAGAGCTCAAATTATTACGATTTGGATTTTCACAAGTTTTCCGAAAAATTAAAATTATTATTAAAAGTACACGTACCGCAAGGAATACGTGCACGAACGTAAATTCAAAATAAGTACACGAGATAACACGCATGTACAAGACGTTTTCAAAATTGAAAACTAAAAATTTTAAAATTTAAAACTGAAAAGTTATGAAAATTTAAAAATTTCGAAATTCAGGAAAATTAAAATATTTTAAAAATTATAACTAGAACACGTATCGTGCACAAACGTAAATTTAAAATGAATACACGGTATAACACGCGTGTATAAGACTTTTTCAAAACTTAAAACTGAAGAGTTATGAAAATTTATAAAAACTGAATTTCAGGAAAATTTTAAAAATTTTAAATTTATAACTAGTACACGTATTGCCCGAAATACGTATACGTAGATCACCACGATTTATTTTTAACGTTTTCACAACGACTCCTGTGAATTTAAACGTTTTACAAAAATTTACGTAATTTGAAACCGAAAATGACCCCAATAATTACGAAACACAGAGTTATAAAAAATACACGAAACAATAGGTAAGCACTCAAAAATAAAGACTTAGTGTCAATAATTTCACTTTACTTACGGTTCATACACTTTTTACACTTTTCTAAAATTAACACTTTTTTCAGAAAAATTAAAATTCACTTTAAATTACTTATAACTTCGGAACTTTACGGATTACCTAAGGATCTACACAGGTTGTGATCCGGCTACCGAAGGACCAAATAAACTGTTGCGGACAGAGCTAGTGGACTGTAGGTTTATAGAAATGTGGGCTCTGAAAAAGCCCACTGTAAAATTGAAAAAATGAAACAAATTGGATTCTGCTTGCAACAGCTTATAATTGCCTTAAACGCAATTAACACTTATATTGACAACTCATTTAACATTTTTCAAAATTATAATTTACAAACACTTATCTATAAATTACAAACACTTTCTTTAAAATCGTGATTTTAATTTACGCTTCACTGATTTTACTTAACTTCTACGAATTTTCTTGATTTATAAAAATGTTACTTCTTTCTTGAAGTAATCTTGAGTTATAAAAATGTTGGTTCTTTCTTGACATATATATAACTTGTTCTTTCTTCAGTTGGTTTCTTCACTTATTTTCCTGGAACTGTTGAACTTTCACTGCATACTGTATGAAAATTGCGTCTCCTTTTATACTTTTTGGTCTAGGAGGAAATGTTCAAATCATTTATTTTAGACCAATCAGAGAACGTTGTTTTTATTTTGGACACCCAATAACCAGTTCAAACCGGTATTTTCCAGATTTTTACCTCGAACTTTCTAATTTTATATTGGGCCGAGCCAGTAATTTAATATTTTTCAATGGTGTTTTTGTTCCGAGCCATTCTCCCACTTTCGTCTGTGCTCTGATTGGCTGCTCATTTTCTAATAAATATGAGGCTGTTTTCGAACTTTTAGTACAAATTTTGACTTTTTACATTTTTTATTTTACTACTACGTCTGTTGTGTTTTGCATAGTATAAAAAATCAATTGGCATACATTTATGTCTAGAAATGAATGTGTGAGAACCAAAAAACACATGTGGTTCACTTTACAGTATTGTTAAAAAATCGAAAAGTCACGTTCTGACAGTAGCTCCACAGAAGCCGTGACATTTTCAGAAACTAGCAACTTTGAGTTTTGATAAAACTAGTTGCGTAGTTTTTTGATAGTTAATTTTTTGCGCGTATGTCGACGGTGCAACGTTACTGTTGCTGTCCGTCCGTAACAAATACTTTACCTCGCTACTCACGGGATTCAACTTTTTCACTTGTTTTGCGTATATATATATATATATATATATATATATATATTTTACTGTTACAGAAGATTCATAAAAAAATTATTTTTATTTTAAATTAGGTAGGGTGCTCAAAAAAAGTTATTCTTAAAAATAATTTTATTACTTAACAAGACCTTATCAAAAAAGCATTATATTTTTGAAGTTAGCTATATTAATATTTAATATTGTTAATAATTATTAAACCTACCTGAAAAATAAAAAGTGCTGTGTATGATTATCACTAAAATAAATAAAATTTAATATTTTTGTGCCGAAACTAGTCATCGCGTTATTTTTTTGTCATCATCGCATCAGATAATTCTAAAAGTTACTGTTCGAACGGTGAATTACTCTGTTTCATGCGCAGAGCAAACATCGATTTTGCTTACTGTTTTGAACATCAAAACCACCCTTTTTTTTCGTCGAAATAGGGTAAACGCCGTAGATTGATTTGCCAAAATCTTTCAAGTTCCGAGGATTAAGCTTTGTACCTTTTTTAATTTTAAAGAATCGCTTTTCAAACTCTCATAAAAGTAAAAAGGGCGAGCTCTTAAATTTTTGTTCTTTGTATTGAAATCAAAATGTAAAGTAAAATTTAGGGAACCTTGGAGATGATGACAAAATTTGTTTTGTATGAAAACAATCTGCGGCGTTTACCCTTAATGTAGAATATTATCACACAGTAAAGAATATTGTAATATTTTAGTACGTATTTATTACCAACTTTTTTTTTACGAGAGTATCGTGATGTCGTGTAGAATATTGGTTAGTAATAATTTGAATTTTCTCAAATTTTAGTTTGTGACAATAACAGGCTTTTTTTATTACTTTATTATTACTCGTATATATCAACGTTATATCAAATCATCATAAACAAATATTTTAATCAAAAAAAATTAGCCTATAATCCTAAACAAGATTATAATAATCCAACTGGTGGTGGTCTAATAAATACAGAGTAAATTTTAGAAACACATTTTTGAATGTGGCCCTTGTCGACCTCTGTCATCAGTTGTCAGCGACCAGAGAGACCCGTTTGGAATTTAATTTGTCGCTCTGTGACCTCAGAATGGACAAGCGCGGTTAACGAATATTCTAGGTATTTTTTTTACTTTTTTGCTAAGTATATTTGCAGAACATTTCATTGTTAACCAAATGTGTTAATTAATATTCTGGTAAATCTTTTATTAATATCTTAGTTATTTTACAAGAAACTAAATGGTTAGCAAAATCCTTGGGTAGAAATTTAAGCAAAATTTACTTTACTATTTGCTTAACTCAAATAAGCAAATAATCTGCTTTTGCTTTAGTTAAATCTGAAAGAATCTTCTACCAGAAAGGTGACACAATATTTACTTAGCATAATATAGTAATTTATGTCTTGGCACTTTAAATTATATGAAACAAATGGAAATGGTAAAGAAAAAAATATTAACGAAAGGCTATTTAAAAGCCTAAGGCCAAAGACCAAAGGCTTTAGTGGCTCTAGATTTTGATTTCCGTACCGCCAATGTAATACATTACGTTTTTCATCACATTTGTAAGTAAAAAAAATAAAACAAATTATAATGTGAATAAATAAATAAAACAAATTACCAAAACATAATTGAAATGGCAGGAATAGAAGAACATATAGAAAACTACGCTACCGCTAGATGACGATAGATGTCTAGACAAATTATGAATAAAAAAAAGGAATTTAAAAAAATTAAACCGGTTTTTAATTTATAGCAAAAAGTCGCGAAATAAAAGTTTCTTGAATAAAAATCTAAATCAAATATGCTTTTTTAGTAAAAGGGCGAAATAAAAGTTTCTTTAAAAAAAAAACTTAATTAAATATGCCAACTATTTTAATTCAATTGAATTCAATTCAATATATTTATTGCAACATCATAATGTTACAGAGATGTTACAAATTATCATTAGATCATTATGAACCCTGTCGGGCACGGCAACGTATAGTAATGTAGGAAAGAGGATGAAGGTAAATAGTATAAGCTAATTCTAATAATATATAAGAGCTATTGTATATTTTAAATCTAATATTTATATAATTTAGTATTTTAAATATATATTATTTATGTAAGTATATAATTTGTGTGAGGTAAGTTTTATTTAGCTGAGAGTAATTCTTTATCGTTTATATAATCATTGATCGTAATAATAGGCCTTATTTATCAATATTTGTTTTAGTTTGTTTATAAATACTGTATCTTTGATTTCGTCTTTGATATTTTCTGGAAGATGGTACTGTTGCCCCAAAGAATGATTTCATAGCTGAGCCAAGAATAAACATATGCGTAGTAAGTGACCAAAGCAGTTTGCATGTCAGTGGTTTTTTCAATCCGCGGAGGGCGTATGTAAATTTGAAAATTTTTGATCTAAGTTTATTGACGTGTGATTTCCAGTTTATATGAGTGTCTAAGTTTATCCCTAGCAGTGTAAATTCGTCTACAACGTCTAGTTTTATGTCGTTAAAACTAAAATCGATGTGTAGTGGTGGTTTTTGGTGGGGTTGGAATACCATTAATTTTGTTTTAGGGAAGTTTATTTCAAGATTGTGTTCGCTCATCCAGTTTGTTGCTTTAGTTAGAAGACAGTTCAGGTTTTGGTTTAGGCTTGATATATTTTGACAAGGAGTTAGAAGAGAGATATCGTCAGCAAACAAGACACAAGGTCCTCCTATGGCTTGGGGAAGGTCATTTATATATATTAAAAACAGGAGACATCCTGTCACACTACCTTGGGGAATCGATGCATTTATTTGTTTGTTGTCGGATCTGTACTTCTCTATTGTTTTAGAATTGTGGTTGAAATATTCTATCTCTACTCATTGTTCTCTGTTTTTTAAATACGATGTAAGCCATTCCTGAGCTTTTCCGCGGATCCCTATTCCGTATAATTTATTAAGAAGTGTTTTAAATTGCACTTTATCATAGGCCTTGGTCAAATCTAACAGTATACCTACTGCATAGGGGGAGGGGGGGCACATTGATGCACGGGGCACATTTATACAGTACCTATATTTAAAAACAGAAAAACACTACGCAGTCTGGCACGTCACTAGAACGCTCAAGTACATGCGCAAGAATGACAGTTGTGACGCCGGTCACCACTAGTTCGTCATTGGCCTTCAGCGGTCACAAACGTGTTTATGCTGCTGCCAACTAAAATTTCAGCCGATTTGTGATCGTGTCTCAGCACCGTCTTATTAGTTTTTTTTTTGTTTTATGTTGCCAAAGGCAAGTAAATATATTTAAAATTGTTTTTAAATATTTTTTGAGTACAATATTAATAAATAATTTTAAAAATTAGTTGTTTGTGGAAAAAGTCCATTGGGGCACTTTGATTCAGTAAGGTGCGGGGTACAATGATACGTATTATTGATAGGAGGTTTTATTACGTTATAATATATTTGCATTAACCATGTTCAAGTTTAATGTCTGATTACTGAGTAGTTAGGTATATAACTAATTTGATAATTAAGATAGTAATAAAGTCTAGTTAGATGATGACAATATTGTTTTCTTGTTTATTTTCTTTAAAAAACGTAAGAGACTGATTGTACGTAATGTTTACACGCTTAATAAAGTATTTTATGATCTCAATTAATATTATGGTTTATTTGTTAATTTTAAGTAACTAAACAATTTAGGTTATGGTATATATTGCAGTTTTCATGGATTTTAAATAAGCATCCAATTGCCCCACCCTTATGTATCAAAGTACCCCTCTGGTGGGGTACATTGATGCAAAAACGTTTTTATATTAAAATCAGTATATCTCCATACCTAATTACTTTTAGCGGCTTTTTCGTAACCAAAATGTAAACTGACATATTGGCCAATGCACACGTCAAAATAAATATTCAAATATGATGCTTTTTGTCGATTAAAAAAGAGGTTGAATTTTTGTGCATCAATGTGCCCCCCCTCCCCCTAGTTTTTTCTATTTATTATGTTAAGAGCTTCGTGAGTATATTTATATACTGCTAGAGTAGTTGACCGGTTTCGGCGAAAGCCATTTTGACATTCAGTGAATATATTGTATTTTTCGCAAAATTTTAAATCCGCTCGCACATTGCTTTTTCGAAAATTTTTTGGCCATAATTGTTCATGTCTGTTATTTTGTTTTTCTTATGTATTGGTTTAATTAGAACCCGGGAAGGTACCTTCCTCAAAAGACTGATAGATAAGTAAGTAGAAGGGTAGAGTCAGTTCATCGGCGCAGTGTTTAAATAGAGTTGGCGGGAGTTCATCTAATCCATGGCTTTTTTATTTTTTAAGTTTTTTATTATTTTGTTTACTTCTGCAGGTTCTACTGGGGTGAGAAACATTGTATTTTCTATGGAGTTAAGGGGGAAAGTGACATTACGCTGCCTGTCTGATGGGGTGGTGCTCTCCTTGCCAATGGACAAAAAGAAGTCGTTGAAGTTGAAGAGGTAATTTATCTATTTATTGAGTTCGGTGCCAGCGTTGATATTTGGAATAAACGTTGTCACATGGTAGTCGTAGTATGCGGTACGAGTAGACACATTTACCCTGTCCTCCGCCCGAACCGTGGCGATGAGTACCGAACGTACCAAAAGTATGTCAGCGAGAGCGTAACAACGGGCACACGACGCGTCGTTGCATGCGGACTCTTCTTATTAGCACCGACCTAACGAAATAGTTGGCATATTTAATTTAGATTTTTTTAAAAAACAAAACATTCTCCATTTTTAGTTATAAATTAAATAAATTACAATTTTGAAGTCTGTTGAATTTTTTTAAATTACTTTTTATTTCTTCATTTTTTAATTTTAGTTGTACCTAATTGAACTAATTATTTAATGATTTTTTTTTTGTTGGAGTACTGACTTTTACTCAATGTTATTATTCAATTCAATTCAATTCAATATAATTTTATTCAGATTAGGCTACAATAATTGAGCACTTATGAATGTCACTACGCCATCGGTTCGTAAGTCTACAGGGCGGGAGACCTTGTACTGAGAAGAACCGGCAAGAAACTCAGCAAGGGCATTTCTTTTCTCCCTTTCTTTTACAGCGTCCAATTAAAATATTGGAAAATGCCCTCCCTATCATAAAAGGACACTTTCCATTACAAACATAAAAAAACATGAAATATAAAGCACAAGCACAACATAAAAAAGTATCTAATATAAACAAAAGACAGTTTATGTATTCATCACTAAGAAATAATCAATGTCTTACAGTATTAATAAACAAAACAAAAAAGTAAGACTAAATACTAAGAATACCAAGAAGTTTGCAAGAGCAGACCAGCCTCCACAGGCGGCACCCGTTCACGAGTATGACACATGAATCAGCCATCGCTTCGCTCAACCATGTTTTAAAAAGTATTAAAATTAATACTTGTAATTGTTCGCTTGGCTCGTAGTTCATATTTTGAACAGGACAGCTTTTATACATACTTAATAATTCGGTGCGTCATTACCGCCCTTCAGTTCTATGAACACCTGTTGTGCCTTGAGGAAAGTAAAATATACAAAGAAAAAGCCCGTTCCAGTAATTAAGGTTTTAGCATCCGCTTTGCCTGCACGTAATGACACTGTTTACGAGTAAGTGTGATGAAAAATATAATATTCCTTTATAAAAATCCAGTTAATCCAATGAAAACCTTAAAACAATGGTAAAATAATGTAAGTAACTCTTATTTTGGCACTTTGACAGTTACATCAGGTTTCTTTTGGAACAGAAATCAATATAACCGAGTACATGAACATACATGTATACTTTAACTTACACTCCTTAAGTAAATAATATATAATTATGACTTGAATAATATTTATCTAACTAACTTTGTATTAAACTTTTCATAAAGTGTGCTCATACACTTTTATTAAAAATTTCTTCCAGACACCTTTACTTAGTCTAAATCTATAAAAAAGCCAAGTAAGTCGGCAAAAGCACTATCCGGGACACATTGATGGTCGTTTTCTTCGTAAACTAATATTTTCATAAAAGTTTTATGAACGTCAATATCCATAGTATAGATATATAAGATTTAGGTATTACTATAACACAAACAATCATAGTTCTCGTATATTTTACTTGTAATACAAAATGAAAATTATTATTTCTGCAAGCTGAAAACATTTGTGCTACTTCAAACTTGTCACAGAGATATAATAATACAAAATCTCAGAACGAGAGAGATTTAATTATGTCTGCATTTGTTGTTTACAAGTGCACTGTGTACTGCTGAGGTGGATTTTATTAAATACTGGAGGAATTTGAGGCGTTAGATTCTCCTATAAAATTGTCACCGTGGACCAGAGAAGACCTTTTGTAATTTATTTTGCCGCTCTTGTAACCTCTATGACAAAGAACGGTTTAACATGTAAGTCACAATGAATCCTAGTTTTTGAGGAATATTTGGTTTTGTGACGAACCCATACTTTTAACATAATAAATTTGAAAGTGATTTAGTCACTTTGATTGTCGTCATGCCAACAAAAACGCCTATAGACCACCCAATTGAACTAGCGACGCACCTTGTGTTAGCAGACTTCAGATGGTATGCAAGTCGGCCAGCGTATGTGTCTAGCCAGAGCGCATAATGTGACGTGCGGTTCACGACGAGAAGGGGGACTGAAAGCTTCCGAAAAGCCTATGTCTTTACATATGGCTACTCCAGAGCTGTACAGCAAGCCAGTAGGTACGAAGTCACTGTGCCATCATTGTCTAGGCGTTTTCTATATTTTTTACAACATCAAGGCCAATGCCCGACTGTACTAATTAAAGTAATGTGTAGGCTGTTACCACAATATTAATTAAATTCATACAGTTATTAGCACTAATTTGGCAAATGATGTAATACCAACATAAATAATAATGTTACACAATCTATGTCTACTCAAGTTTTATACAAACGGAAACAAACAATACAAGAAAAATAATACTAACAATAATATTCCATTAAACCTGGTGCCACACAGGTCTCAGAAAGAACTAGAACAGAACTAGAAATTTAATTGTTTATAAACTGCCAAAAGATTGACATTTTATGTATTACTGAACACTGGCTATGCAGTCATCAGTTTCAATTGTTTAATTTCACTAATCACCAGGTGGGAAGTTCGTTCAGCCGTTTATGGTAGCTCTTTAATTTTAGATAATAAATAGCTTTAGTTTAAGGAACGTTAAGATATGGTAAACCTTTCAGTTGAGCAAACTGAAGAGCTGTCCTGTATAGAAGTTGTACATCACATTGTTGTGAGTGTATACAAGCCGCCTTGTGCAATTTATGATAATTTTGAATTAGTTATGGAAGAAGCCTGTCTTATTGCAAAATCAATTCACCTTAAAAGTTAAGTAAACAATTGAACAAATAAAATAAAAACTACATGGAACATAATAAATAATGAACTTGGTAAAGCTAGGAATTCTTGTCAGGACTTTGAATAGATTGTAGATGATACTAGTTTAAAAACAAATCTTGGAGTAGCTGTTGCTTTTGATTTTTTTAAGCAATATTCTACTCCAATATTAGCAGAAAAAATAATAAAAACTGATTTTTCTGAATGTAAAGTTCCCTTTGTATTTTAAATCAATAGCCCTACGGATATCATAAATACATTTAAAACACTAGAAACAAAAAACATCACAGACCTTTAGTGGCTTTCTGTAAAAACTATAACTCAATAATTTATGTTATAGCAAAACCCATAGAAAAAAACTTCAATAGTTGTGTTGAAACTTAACAATGTTATACCTCTTTTAAAATCAGGTAGTTCGACAGATCCAAAAGGAAATTAAAAAAAATCCGGCCTATTTCAATACTACCTGTGCCTAGTAAAGTTTTTGAAAAAATCATACTTTGTCAAATATTAAGCCATTTCTGTATTTATGACTTACTTCGTAGTAAACAGTTTGCCTTTATGAAAGGCCGCTCCACAACTAATGCATGAGTGGCGTTATTAAAAAAATATATTTAAAGCCTGGGAGAATTCGCATGATACTTTTGGAGTTTTTTGTGATTTACCAAAGGCATTTGATTGCGTCCAACATGAAAATCTCATTAGGAAGCTACATCACTATAGTATTAGAGGCAAAGCTCTCGACCTTTTGACCTCCTTCATAAGTAGCAGAGTACAGAACAATTAGAACTTGTTAATTCAGTCTTTCTTGCCATAACGCTGGACTCAAAACTTCAATGGGGTCTTCATATTCATAACCTAGCCGAAAAACTCTCCTGTGTCTGAGATCAAGAAAATAAGACAATTGAACGATGTTGACACTGCAAAAATTGCAGCTATTTCTATAGTTCAATGACATATGGTATCCTACTGATGTAAATACAATATTTGTATTACAAAAACACGCGATTCGTGCTATTTACAAATTAGGAGCTAGGATATCTCTTAGGAATAGGTTTAGGGCAGTAAATATTTTAACCTTAGCGTCACAGCGCATATATATGTAAATCTTTTATATGTTCATAAAAACTAGAATTAAAAATAAGCTGTTGGTGCATGATACCATCTAAACAACAAAGTTTCTAATAATATTTAAAAGCTATCAACAAGTAAATTTAAATCTTATATCAATCAACAATTTTGTAAAAAGGCATACTACAATATGTCAGACTATGTACCTAAATGATAAACATTCATGAGACTGAAGATGCTCAATTACAGGACGCATAGGTCAACCAAATTAAAATGGAAATTATATAAAATTATATTGCTTAAATTTTTTATTCAAGACATTGTTTATATTTGTATTTATTATGATTTTTTACAAGAGTAACTATCGAGTTTCTTGCTGGATCCTGCTGGGTAGGTGGGCGGTTTCAAAAAATTGTATTTCATAACTTTGAAGATTCAAACCTAATTTGAATAAAACATCTTTGCCATTTTGAAATTTTTTTTTTAAATTATAAATTTCAAATATTTCAAAATTTTACTAATAATTAGTCGATATAAACTTAAGAATCAAATTTTTGATCGCAGTCCTTGTCGACCTCTGTCAACAGTTTTCACTGACCAGAGAGACTCATTCGGAATTTAATTAGTCGCACTGTGACCTGAATCAGCTTTAATTAAAAGGTGACGAATATTTCAGTAATTTATCGTACTTTTCTTCACTTTTGTATGTACCTATAACTTAACAGGCCTATTCCTCTGAAGTGGGTAACCAGCGACTGGACACCTACGTCATAATATCGAGGTAAGCTTCTTTTCACCAACCATCTTAGTCTTGTGTGACAGTAATGACAAAATCACCTCAACACTGCTTTTGAGTCAGTGTATCAGTTATAACTTAACAGGCCTATTCTTCTGAAGTGGGTAACCAGCGACTGGACACCTACGTCATAATATCGAGGTAAGCTTCTTTTCACCAACCATCTTAGTCTTGTGTGACAGTAATGACAAAATCACCTCAACACTGCTTTTGAGTCAGTGTATCAGTGTACTTTGGTTTCTTTTTATATCTTTTATTTACTATTAGTACTAAAAGGTTAAATAATGAAAATTTACTTACTTGTAAACAGCGTCAATGCGTGCAGGAAAAGCGGGTGCTGTCTTTGTAAGATTTGCTTTTCACAAAGCAAAGCGCGCGTTCATAGAACCCACGGGCGATAATGACGCTCCTTTTATATACGGTACTTGAACTAAGCGCACACAACAAGCATGCAATTAAAAGTTTTGACTAAAGTCAAAACTCTTTAATTCATAAATTCTAAAATAATGTGGTGGCATTGTTTTCTCTATTTTTATTTTTGCCATTTCAATTGTGTTTTGGTGAGTTTATTTATTGGTTATTATTTTTACTCACCTTATATTTTTATTAATAAACTCGCAAATGTAATGAAACATAATGTGTAGCACGGGCAGTACGGAAATCACAAACTCGAGTTATTAAAATAGCTTCTGGTCAGTAATTGTATCCTTACCACCTTTAATACTACTATTATTTTATCGTTTATTTTAATATGTAGTTAAGTTTTTACAATTGCTAACATATAAATAGAATTCAGTATTATCGTTACATCAAAACGCTTATTAGATAAATAGCATTAAAAATTTGAAACTATTGTTTATTGAATACCAACTGTAAACGGTTTACATGAATGTCACATTAGAGTCTCAACTTTGAGCTCTTTTTTCTCAAAACTTTATTACATCCATGTCGTTTATTCGCGATCACTTTTTTATAAAAACCTAAAAAGTCGGTGTCAAAGCAAAACAAAAACCATTTTGTCAATCAGGTGGCTACCGAAGGCGTCTGAAGAGAGATATCATGGGTGTGTGCGGGCGAGCGCACCCAACTATACTATTTCGTTACCTATGGCTAGTCGGATGCTTTCCCACACATCTTTCCCTAAAACTAGTGACAAAAGTGAAATGGGTCGATGCAGTGTGTAAGTGGGTAAAAAATAACCATGGTTGACGTGTAGATTGTTACTGGTTGACTTATGTACAGGTTTTTGACGGTAATTTTGTATTGTAAGTAACCGAACTTAAACAAACTACAGCTATAGCTTAACTTCAATAGTATAATTAGAGGCAACAACATATGTATTCTTAACAACAGCGGGGGTAAGTTGCTGCACAAAACCTCAGTTCATTAACTGAGAACATGCATATACATTCCTAGATCAATACCAGCAATGCTACTAACCAATTTCTGCTATAAGCTATAAACAATCGCTAGTACAAACCTCGGTCTACATGCCTGGTGATGAGGAAGTTCCATCAAGGGAGCTTACTGAGCTGGTACTGTTTCTGCACGGTACAAGTCTTCAAATAATAGTTCTTTTCAGGTACGTAGTTGCTTTAATAATTTCAATATGATGATTGTAAAATTTGTAATGTATAAATAAAAAGGTAAAATTTTATCTACGCGCCGACGTCCTCCATAGGTAAATAATATTTTTGCCCTGGTGATGTCACCACCGGTACGTCTGCCACTGCCACGACCAGAGGTCCAACCGCCCCTGTCTGCACCTCAACATGCATGGCGTCAACTTAAGGCACAGCCTTCCTGGTCTTACACAGGAAGAAGGCTTAGTCGTGAGACGTCCCGTATTAACACTTCTCTGCTTGTTCGCACATCTACAACCCGGCACACTCCATCTTCTCCGGGATAAAGTTGATCAACCATGCCCATTAGCCACTTCATTGGGGGTAAGTGGTCGTCTCGTATAATGACAATATCACCTGTCTTTAGTTGGGTTACCCTCGTTCGCCACTTGGTCCATTTTTGAAGTTCACACAAGTATTCCAATGACCATCTTCGCCAAAATTGCTGCCTCAAAACTTCAATTCTTTTGTATCGATCGCACAAAAATCCTGTAGGCTCGACGTATGGAAATGGCAGCAAAGTCAGAGGTCGCACAAGCAAAAAGTGTCCAGGTGTCAAAGGTACGCAATCATTGTATAAAAAAGTGATGGGACGGGAATTGAGAATCGTCTCTATTTGAGCCAATAACGTTGTAAGTTCCTCAAATGTTAAATTATTTGAGCTTACGACTTTTCTTTTTATTGGACTTATCGTGAATTTGATCCCACTTTCCCAATATCCACCAAAATTGGGGCTATAAGCGGGACAAAACAAGAATTGTATACCTTACAGCTTATAAAAGCTTAAAGATTAAAGCTTACAGTCCGCGTAATGGTAAGCGGTCACCGTAGCCTAAATGGCGTCAACAGGTACAATATTACGAAGATCACGGCTTGCATATATTCATATTAGCCGATGCAAACGCTCACCACTCAGTGTGGGGAAGTCCGACAGCGAAGAAAAGAGTTGAGTGCTTAACTGAATACATATTTCAACTAATTAGTCTATAATTAACAATGGCTCGGAGCCAACTTTTGTTAATTACAGATACGAGACCATAGTGGATGTTACTCTTGCATCTGACGGTGCTGCGAAACTTGCGTCAACGTTTCCGCTACGCCATCATTTACGGATCATAAGACAATCTGCTATGCCATAAGTGTGCAAGAGAAGGACCAGCAACCGAAACACAAACCTCGCAAAACCGACATTGCGCGGTACAGGAATCTTCTCCAACATGAGGTAGAAAAAATTACCTTCAACATAGAATATAATATTAACACACTTACCAAATGTATCCAACACCCCTAACAGCAGGCCTGCACTCCTATGCAACCGACCACTGGGGGAAAGACCAACTGGTGGGGGCCAGAATTCGAGAGGCTCAAACTGAACCTCAGGAGGCTTTTTAACCAAGCCAAAATCCACCACCACCAGATTCATACACGGAGACAGCGATAGAGAATCCCGGCAACGCTTATGTGACAACATGAACTCCACCAAAAAAGCAGCTAGAGTGAAAAATATTTTTATAAAAGGACTATTAAAGGAACTCTGGGCTCCATTAATAAACGAGACGGCTCACATGCGAACTCTAAAAGCAAAATAAGTGAGGTGTTCCTTGAAACGCACTTTCCAGGATTTTGTAGTTACCGACAACCCAAACTGGGAAAACTCGGAGTACAAACAACCAACCTGAACTGACTGAACAAAAGCTGAATTTATGGTCACTGCTGACCGAGTGGCATGGGCCATTGAAAGCTTTCAGCCTTTCAAGTCTGCTGGCCTTGACGAAATTTTCCAGCGCTACTGAACTGGGAACAACAACAGTCGTACCACATCTGGTAAATAGGCTCCATAGCACAAAACTATATACCTCGCCAGTGGAGGGAAGTTAAAGTTATATTTTTACCAAAACCGAGCAAAACCGACGAAATCAGATAGGCCAATCAACTTGACCTTGTTCATGCTTCATGACTTTAGAGAGGCTAACTGATAGATATCTTAGTCAAGGTGCTTTAACACGTATGCCACTACACCTCTGACAACATGCCTATAGGAAAATCAGATAAACAGAAACGGCCCTACACGCTGTAGTAGGAACTATAGAAGTGGCCCTACTGTCAAACTAATGATACTTGTCGCAATCATTGACATAGAAGGAGCGTTTGATAAGACAACATTTAACAGCATTAGCCGGTCTCTTAGCAGATTTGCAGTTTTTTCTTATACCACTAATGTGGCAAACAAGCTTACGGTCCGCCTGATGTTAATCGGTCAACACCAGGGGTATCACTTGCGCGTTGCCGACCCTTCAGAAATCTAATATCTTCTATCTTGAAGAACCCCATACTATAGTCCTCATAGAAAACATTGGCAGGGAGCTCTTTCCACAACCCTAGCGTTGGCAGAGGAAGGAACAATGGTGCAACCACCATGAGCTGACTGTAAACCCGAAAACAACGAAATCAGTCCTTTTCACCAATAAAAGGAAAATCCAAATGACGACCAGGCCAAAACTTTTTGGGGCAGAACTCAGTTAAGTCAAATATCTAGGAGTAATCCTAAACTACAACTTGAACAGGAGTAGCTATTTGAACACGAATATAACCAAAGCGTGCACAACCTTTTGGCAATGCAGAAAACTAATAAGCAATAAATGAGCCTCAAACCATCGATAACCCTTTGGCTCTACACATCCATAATCCATCCCATGCTCACGGTGGCGCTATAGTTTGGTGGCCCCGAACTCAACTAAGTACTGTCAAGAAAAAACTACAAATACTGTAACGTCTTGCCTGCTTGGCAACCACAGGCTGTATGAAAACAACCCCCACGACACCACTAGAGGTCATACTTAATCTTAAACCCCTAAATCTCCTCATACAACAAAAAGCTGGCATTACAGCCATACGACTAGAGAAAGTAGGGATATTGAAACGAGACACCAGAATTACTTACGCACATCTGAAGGAGATAGATAACAAGCGACGAACTCCCGATGATGGATGCGACATAAAATATTAATCCAAAAACACTTGTCTTTAACAAAGGATACTGTATCCAACTTCATAGAGGAAAAGGACAGCTCTGATGCATGAAGTAAGGATCTACACCGATGGCTCCAAAACAAAGAGATAGAGAGCAGGAGTCTTCTCCTATGAGCTGAACATCCTGAAAAACTTGAGGTAGCCACAACACTATTTTCCAGGCAGAATTGGTTGGGATCAACGGAGCGGCAACAACAGTCCTGTCTAGGCACATAAGCGATCTCTCGAAACGCAATGTCTCCGACAGCGCCACAAGCTCTTATTAACAACTGAATCAATAGCAGACTAATCCTGGAGTGTTACAGGGAATTGCAAAAAATTGCACTAAAGAATCCGGTCACTCTTCAGTGGATACGTGATCACATTGGCTCACTGGGCAATGATCCAACAGATCAACTGGCAAAAAAGGAATCGGACACTAAAATAATGCGACCCGAACCGATTGTGCCGCGACCCTTTACCCAAATTAAAACGTAGTTATGCGACAGAATCACACAAATTTACAAAAAACAGTGGGCATAACGAAGGGATTGCAGACAAGCTATGGCTGCTCTCGCATCCCTGGACAAGAACCTGACGCACAAACTACTGCAACTCAGTAGGAAAATCCTCCGCCACATAACTGGCATAATAACAGGCCAACTAAATAAACATCTCTTCCTAGATTTCTGGACAGAGCTAAAATGGTATGAGTAACCAACGACGGTCAGACAGTTACAATGGCCCAATTATGAGGCTAAGTGAGGAAAACATACGCCCAACTAACTAACTAGTTTAATTAAGGAGTTGACGTAGACATTCCACGTCGATAACCTAATTTAGGGCGGGTGAAGCCGCTGGAAAAATCTAGTAACATAATAAATGCAATGTAAGTTTATTTATTTGTCCTTTCTTCACTCGGCAACAGAGTATCCAATTATACGGGAAGTTATATGGGATACTTTTTGTCATGGATAAAAAAGTTCCCGCAGAAATAACTGTAACCGTATTCCACGTGGACAAACTAGAACTTCTTGATAAAGTATGCTTGCCTCAAAAAATCCTCCAATGCAAACTTGGCCCGCATATTGGACCACAGTCCGTAAACTTTTATGCGAGGAAAGCCTTTGAGACGGTATATTAAACAAGCTGCAGCTTTAACTTTAAACCTACATTCCCGATTCGACTCTCGTGTTGTGCGGTCGTGTTTTCGAGCGTCAAGTGCTCTCAGTGTGCTCCGTGTGTGGTGACTCAGTTGGTGCGCATTCCTGGGTGGTGTTTTGCCTCAGCGCTGACGACCTCGAATTGTTGTTTGGTTTATTGCCCGCAATTCTTGGAAAATCGGCCTGTGTGTTGAAGCGCTGCTCGGCAGTGTGTATTGGCTGGGAAATCGCTCTCGGCCCGCGCTGGGTGTGTTTGTGCGTTCTTCAACGCGCCCATAACCGAGTGTTTATCGAAGCGATACTGTGTGTCTTTGTGCGTGAGTGTGTGTTCTCGTAGTCGCGGAACTACTACGCATAGCGGTGACCCTCGCTTGCCTCTTTGACTGTTACCGGTTCGCCCGGTCTGAGTCCGGCTTTGTGTTAAATCGCTAGCGTAGTATTTCCGCTTCAGCGGTTCGCCGCTCCGTGCATTTACGCGTTTTAAGTGTCGATTGCGTTTTAGTTTGTAGAAATCCAGTTCCGAGTGCTCAAGGGCTGGTGGGTGAGATCGTATAGCTCTTTTCAGAGCTGCGGTCTACCTAACGTTTCTTCGTTAAATCACGTCTCGTTGCTGGGGGGAAACCTAACGGTGACAACGTAACCCCGGCCGTAGGAGTAGGAGTTAGGTACACACCAGGCAATCCGTAGCACTGCGGGGCGCCTGGCCACATTTTAGGTATTCCTGCTCCTCGCCAGCAATGGTGGGGAGTCACTAGGCACACAAAAATCTACACCTCGGTCACTCCCGCGATGGCCGAGCAACTCATCAGCTTGTCCCCGGACCAGCTAGGGGCAATCGTGCAAAATCTTGTTCGCGATCGCCCAGAGCTGGCCCACGCCATCATAAAGGCTATGGGGCCTGCCCTCACTGCGTCCAGCACAACCGCGCCCCCCCCGTCCGTCTCACCGCGTTCGACTCCGCGCTCTCGCTCGCGCAATCGTTCGCGCTCTCTCTCCCGCGAACCCCGCGAACCCCGCAACCGCGACCCGCGTCTCGCTCGCCGCGCTCTTCGGGCCCCTGCGCCCATTCGCCCTCCCACTCCGGTAGCCGATGAGACCATTTCCCGGTCACTCGCTACCCCGCCCCCCGCAACCTCCGAAACCGCACCCCGGTCTCCAGCAGCCGTAATGTCCGCTGAGTCGGCGTTGTCCGAGGACGACGAAGGCTTCAAAGTGGTTGGCCTGGGGACCAAAAAGGGGAAGAAGCGGAAGAAGTCCGCTAAGTCAAAAAAGGCTTCGGCGGCATCCGCTCTGGAGTCTTCTACTCCTCCTCCCTCCGATTCAGAGGCTAAACGCCTCAAAGCGCCTAGCGCTCCCCCGTCTCCGTCCCCGTCCACCTCGGCGGCCAGCCCTGAGCCAGCCGCCATGGACACAACCCCCCCCCCCCGCCGCCACCTCTTCGCAGTCCGACTGTCCCACTTCGGGACGGAAGGAGAAATCTCCGCCGCCCATAGTCATCAAAGACAAAGGGGCCTGGCCGAACATTGCTAACGCTATGAAGGCCAAGCGGATCAATTATACGCACGCCCGCAATGATGCCGAGCGCGGCATCAAAGTGCAGGTCCCGACACCGTCAGATTTCCGAAATCTGACGGCTTTCCTCACGGCCCAAAAGTATGAATACCATACTTACTCGCTGGCCGAGGAACGCGTCCTCCGCGCAGTCATAAGGGGAGTTCCTAAGGAATTCTCCACAAAGACTGTGCAGGACGACCTCATCGTCCAAGGTCTCCCGTACGGGAAGTACATCGCATGTACAATGGCCGTAATAAGTCCGAGTGCTACGACATGGTGCTCGTTGTACTAGACCTGACAACAGAAGGCAAAGCCATCTTTAATATCAAAGATGTTTGCAGCCTCAAAGGCATCAGGGTCGAGACTCCGCACAAGCGGTCGAACCCTAGCCAATGCCACAGATGCCAGCTATATGGCCACGCGCAGCGCAACTGCAGACGCAGACCGCGCTGCGTCAAATGTTTACGCGATCACGCCACTCCGGACTGTGATCGCGATCGCTCTAACGCATCCGACCCGGTCGCTTGCGTACTCTGTGGGAGTGAAGGCCACCCAGCGAATTACCGCGGGTGCCCCAAAGCTCCCAAACAGAGCTCGCGCAAACCCAAACAGGGTAAATCGCGTCCCCCCGCCCCCCGCCAACAGGCTCCGCTCGTGCCTGCACCTCTCCCCGCTGTCAACGCCTGGAGCCGTCCTCCAGCGCTAGTAGCAGCGTCGAAATCTAAGGAGACAGACAAACTTTTGTCTGCTCTCCCCGGGCCCGTCTCTGTCACGGGTATTCCCTACCCCGCCCCTCTCATGTCCCGGGACATTCCGCGTCCAGCGCAAATGAGCAGTGCTCCCGCACCTCTAGCGCAAACGCGCCTTGCCCCCCCGCGCCCCTCCCTCGCGCTGCCCCGCAACGCCGCTCAGACGGCCGAGCAGGAGCATTTCGATATTCTCTCCAAAATTTCTTGGGTTTGCGACCCTGCCTATTTCGAGATCGTGTACGCCGAATACGTACAGATCACTCATTCCCATCAAATGCTCAGCTTCATGGCTAAGCATCGCGACTTCTTCGCCGTCCTCCGCAGGATAACTCCAAAACCTTAAAACCAAAATGGATTGCACAACCGCGCGCGAAAAACCCCGGTCCGTCTCCATAGGCTATTTTAACGCCAACGGTCTCCGCAACCAAAGAGAGGAATTATCGCAATTCCTCTCGTCCCAAAAACCGGACGTCTTCCTCATCCAGGAAACGTTCCTAAAGCCCGCTGTCCGTACCCCTTCGATCGCGAACTATCGCACCGTCCGTAATGATAGAACTGCCTCCAATCTCGGAGGCACTCTCATCTATTACAGGCGCTCCCTGCATTGCTCCCCTATCGATCCTCCACCGCTTACGAATTTAGAAGCATCCGTCTGCCGCCTAGCGATGACCGGCCATCAGCCGATCATCATTGCATCGGTTTATCTCTCTCCCCTAAAAGATTTGCTCGAGAGCGACCTTCAGTCGCTCTTAAGTTTAGGCGACGCCGTCATTCTTGCCGGCGACCTAAATTGCAAGCATCGCCGCTGGAACTCTTCTGTAACTTCACAAAGAGGCAGACTCCTCGACGATTTAGTTGACAGACTAAACTTTGACATCATCGCTCCCATGACGCCCACTTACTTTCCCCACAATACTCGGAATAACCCCGACGTACTAGACATAGCACTTCTAAAGAATGTAAGGCTAAGCTTTCGCTCTATAGAGGTGCTTGACGAACTTGACTCGGACCACCGCCCTGTTGTCCTCCGATTAGGTTTCCCTTCGGACTCTCCTCCCGACACTAGAACCGTGACGGACTGGGATAAATTTGGGCGATTGCTCGAAAATCCCAGCTCGCCACATCTAGACCGCGTTCCCAACGTAATCTCTTCCGCGACCGATCTTAACGTAGCTATCGACTCACTCACTAGCCACCTGACCGCCACCGTTGGCGAGTGCTCACGACAGGTGCCGGTTGGTGATTATCACCACCTAATCCTGCCTCAGCACATCAGGTCGCTAATGACTGAGCGTAACGCGGCCCGCCGCGCTCGCGATCGCGCTCCCACTATCGATAATAAAGCTCGCTTCAACGACTTACACCGCCGTGTAAGAACTGCTGTAGCTGAGCTTCGCGCCCAACGTTTCGGTGATCTTATGGAGAATATTTCTCCTTCTCACCAAGCTTATTGGCACTTAGCCAGAGCTCTAAAGTCCGAAACCGCAAACTCTCTCCCTCCGTTATCTCGTCCCAACAACGTTCCCGCGTTCAATGACGACGAAAAAGCGGATTGCCTAGCGTCTAGCCTCCAAGCCCAATGTGCCTTAAGCACACAGCCCTTTGATCCCGACCACGTGCGCGAGGTAGACGGCGAAGTGGAGCGCAGAACTTCTCTGCCTCCTCAAGACCCCCTGCCCCCTGTCACTGTCGACGAAGTCGTACAGGTCATCAAAGACCTACGCCCCCGTAAGTCCCCCGGTGCGGACGGTATCTCTAACGATATCCTAAAGCGCCTCACTCTGCCCCTTGTCTGCCTCCTAGTAGCGATCTTTAACGCTGCTATGGAACATTGCATCTTTCCATCTCAATGGAAAGATGCAATTGTTATAGGCATCCATAAGCCAGGTAAAGCTCGTACCGAGCCATCCTCCTATCGCCCCATAAGTTTACTAAAGGCCCTTGGTAAACTCTATGAACGCCTCCTTCTCGCCCGCCTACGGAACGCTATAGTCTTCAGAGGCATTTTAATAGACGAGCAGTTCGGCTTCCGTGCCAAACACTCATGCGTCCATCAAGTCCTCCGCATAACGGAACATATTCTCACTGGCTTTCAGCCAGCGTTAGGTAAGACCCGTCACACGGGCGCTGTCTTCTTCGATGTAGCGAAAGCTTTCGACAAAGTCTGGCACAACGGTTTAATTTTTAAACTGTACAACTTTCAGTTGCCAGATCGTCTCGTGCTCATCATACGAGACTATTTGTCGAATCGTAGCTTTCGCTACAAAGTCGAAGGCACTCTCTCTTCCCCCCGTCCCATAGAAGCAGGAGTCCCGCAAGGGTCCGTGCTCGCCCCCATCTTGTACCTTCTGTACACCAACGACATCCCTAAAACGATAGGTACCAACCTAGCCCTCTTTGCGGACGATACCGCTATCTATACCACAGATAGGCAAGTGAGTCGAATCACTGAGAGACTCCAACCCGCTATCACCGCCCTAGGCGAGTGGTTTCGGAAATGGAGAATCGAGGTGAATCCCGACAAAAGCTCTGCCGTTCTTTTTACCCTAGGCCGCCCTCCGCGGCCTTCTCCCCTTTCTCTTTTCGGTCGTGCCATTCCCTGGCAAAATAAGACCAAATATCTCGGTGTGACCATGGATAGTCGTTTGAACTTCCAAGCTCACACCAAAATAGTCAGAGACCGAGCCGCTTTTGTCCTCGGCCGTCTCTATCCCATGATAGGCAAGTATAGTAAGATGTCGCTTAGAAATAAGCTAAATCTTTACACAACTTGTATCCGCCCCATACTAGCTTATGCTAGCGTAGTCTTTGCGCTGTCCAAGCGCAATCTCCACAAACTCCAGACCCTCCAAAACCGCTTTCTCAGAGCGGCCACTGGAGCCTCTTGGTACGTTCGCAATGCGGACCTACACAGAGACTTCGAACTTCCCACGATTCCCCAATATTTTAAAGACTTGGCAGTCCGCTTTTTCGAGCGTACGCAAAATCATCCGAATCGTTTAATTGTGCAATCCACAACGTATCGTCCCCCCGATCGACCCGGTCACGGTCGTAAAACTATTGTTAGGCGGCCTCGGCACGTACTAACGTCCCCAGATGACGATCTCGCTGTCCGGATAGCGAGATTAGTCTCTACGACCTCCCCGAATAGGGCCTCCCTCCAAACACAACGCCGACGTCCCCGGGTTCGTCGGCGCCCACAAGGATACACTAGGTATCTCTCGCCCCCACTCAATCGCAACCGCACCCGCGTAACGGGGAACTCCCCTCCTGGCGGTGACTCACCTTCGGGTTCGAGACTCACGCCGGTCGAAGGGACGCCCCCGAGAGCGACAACCCAAGCCGAGGCTTCCCCCGCGGGAAGCCCTTGAGCGTTGGGCGCTATATGGGCTGAGGCTCCTTCAGAGTCTCGCCCCAAAAGTCCGGTGAAGCAGTAATGGCTGCAACAGCCAACTGCATAGTCAGCTCAGAAAAAAAAAAAAAAAAAAAATAACTTTAAAAAATTTAACTTTGCTGGGTGCCTTTAAGTGAAATAAATGAAATTTTCGTTTTTTTTTTATTTGATTTCTTAATTATTTGCTAGATGCTAAAAAAAATATTAATAGTCATTTAAGTACCAAAACATAAATTCAGGCCCTAGTTTCATAGAGGAAACAAATATTTCGTGCAAGTTTAACATAAAAGACAGAGATTCGCGGTCGCACCCAAAACGTACCCAAAACTTTCGTGATAAATTCCATTCGGTTCAGCCACGTAAAGTATCGGACCGACGAAGGAGCATTGAGGCAGACCTTAACTTATATCACGTGACATAGAGACACATAAATTTCTGTGTTTGCAAACTTAGTAATTATATAAATTCTTTTATGTATTTGGTTTATCTATCCATGCATTATTTTTACATAATTATCTTCTTTTTATGTTTTTTGGCTTGGATTGTATAATGCAAATCTAAGAAGGCACTGACCACTGTGATTACAGGACTTTTTCCAGTGCAGAGTTCAGGGATTATAATTCTTTTTTATATAAAAATTTTTAATTCAATTGACAAAATAAGGGATTATATATAAGTTATAGTGTATGTTTATGTATGTAGAAGTATATCGTCACGGGCCCAATCCCTCAAGGGGTGTAATCAGCAGCTGGTCATACACTCACCATCAAAATGTGAGCTATGGCACTAAAGTGGTTGATAAAAAGAGGCCCGCGTGACAGGGGGTAAGCCAATCAACGCAATACTTTGTTCTGATGCAGCGATCTGGACTAAGGTGGCTTAAAATATACTCCATGTCATAATTCAACACCTTTGAAATAATATATGGTTAGTTGAAAGACCAGGGACAGAATAATGTACCCCCTTTGCAGTTCTTGACATATTGTAAGATGTAAGTCAGGATTAATTACGATAAGCAAGTAAACTAACAAAAAAAACACTATTAAGGTTATCTGTAAACAGGAGATGTACCTTATCATAATCAGTTATGTTAAAAGGCACGCAGCGGTACAAGGTCATAGATATGCAACATAAACCCAGTCAAAATCACACATAGCCACCAGTAATACTCGGTTGTGTAATATGTGCATAATAATATGATAACTCTTTAATGTAAGTGTTAATAACAACCGCCACAATGATGGCGCCACTTTCATTGCAAAATACGCAATAAGCGCAAAAATATTCAGCGACTCGTACCCTCTTTGGAGCAGAACATATAATCATACATAAATCAGAAGATATAATCGAATGAAAAATTTCGTTTATTACCTGAATATGCGGAGGGTTATGATTTTAGCCATCTATGTAGCATGTTCTTATGTTTCTCTCTAGATCCTAAGCTACTGATCATGTATTGAAAAATGAGGTTTCGTTAGCTTTGTTTCAGTAGCCGCGTGTCATAGGCTATGCGACGTCATATTAAATCAAACATGGGGGGTATAATTTGCACAATATTCTGAGAGTTAAAAAAAACATAAATATATCGAATTTGGTATCAAACGGAAGGTTTGATTTCGAAATCGTTTAATTTAGATAAAAAATATGACTACGTTTATATAAAAATCGAAATATTGGTAGTATACTCTCCCACTAATGTCATATGTTCCCGTGTCGCTCCTTAGCTAGTCATTATATTTTGACAAATGAGATTTCGTTAGCTTCGTTTCGGTGACCTACGTGGTACAAATAAAGAAATAGACTACAACTAGAAAAATAATAGTTAAAATGTATCATATTAAAATAACACAATACATATGTATCTTACACATATAAGTTATATAATACATCTCTATCTTACACGTATAAATTATGTGTTACATCTTTATCTCACACCTATAAATTGACCTGAAACTGACCATTATTTATCTAATTTTTTTTCCTAATTATTTAGCTATTACATGCGTTACGCCTTATAAGTTAAGGTTGCAATATATTTCTTTTAAATATAATGTTTTTGTGTTTAATATAGTCTATGTGTCAATATAGTTAAAAGCTGACTTACCTTGTGACTGTTCTTATTATTTATTTGTTATTGTGCCGCCACTCGTTAGTTAGGACAGGAACCCGTCTGTCTCCTCTGTCTGACAGCAGCTCTTGCTATTATTTTAGTTTTTACCACCTTAGTTCACATCGCACTCTTGCATGTAATAAAACCAGGGCTATGAGAAACAGACGAGTCTGAGCTATTCGTATTTAGCTACTTCCCGTGGCCCTAATTAAATTAGTCAACCAAGTGGAAGTCTAAACCAAATTATTACTTAAGTATTACTTATCTTTAGCTTATTTTTTTAATAATTTTGATTCACTTTGGTATTTTAAGACACTAAGCTACTTAAGATCGGTGTAGTACACAACTACTGTATTTTAAGTTTATCGCATCTTACATTAAATTAAAAACTTTCACGACAGACTTTGTTCCTCGGTCCCAAGACAACGGAACAGGAAAACGAATGGTAACGCTTTATTTTATTATTTAAAACGATTCAGCAATCGCATCACGTTTCTTTGCTCTTTTGTTACGCTATTTACAAAGGTAATTAAAGAATTTATCGGTTGTAGAAGTTTACTTTGAATCTTTTTTTACAGTTTCAATTCAAACGCACATACAGTTCGATCACATTTTTTTTGTTGAGTTAGTAATAACCTATCTAAATTATTAAGAAATTACTATATTCAGCGCAAATGCACAAGCAACCTTCCTTAAATATAAGAAATTTGAATTCAGCACCCACTAAAACCTAACACAACCTTGTTTCATGCAATCTAAGATTTTTAACAAAAATAACTAGGCCACATTATACAATATTGGACATGACATCTTAAATAATTTGAATAAAAATATCAAAGACTTAAATTTAGCGCTTAAGGGTTCGATAAGGATTGTGAGTTTGCGAACTGATATCTTACGAATGAGACAACAACGAAGAACTTAAATTATCTTGTTGGATAAAACTATTAAAAACCCGACAATGAAATGCGAAGTTAGGCAATATTGGACGTGGTCAGTACCTAGATGGGTGACCGCCTAATGGCAATTTTTTTTGTATTCTCTGTGCTTTAGAGCAACGTCCAGGTTCAACGCCGTGTGATCACCCGACGATAAACTTGCCGTTCAATAACTCAGAGTAACTCACACGGCGAACGCACCGTATCGTTCAATAACCTGTAAATATCGTCGGGCGATCGTGAACTCGAACACACAACACCATAGGAGGGCAAATGTGAGTTATACGTATAAGTCATCTTTGTAGGAGAGTGAAAGTCGAATTTTGAAAAAGATAATTAATTTTTAGATTCAATAATTCTAAAGCGACTATACGTGATAAAGAATACTTTTTATTGTCTGACTGAATGAGAAAGGATGATGAGAGGAGATAATAACACAATACTTGATAAATATAAACTTTTTATAACTTCAATTTACATTGACTGTTGCAACCTAGCGGTAATTTTTCAAACTCCTGCTGTTTTTAAAACCGTTCAGTTTCAAAAGTAACGTAAACCGGACCAACGACCGGCGATCCCGGGCGAAGGACAAACAACGACAATCACACCCAAAGTGAACGTAGCCCAGGAGGGCACGTTAAACTGCCGGTCTTAGCTCACACAGTAAGTCAAGTCATAATGGGTGGCTTAAGAACTCTGACAGCGAAGTGGTTGGTTACTAACTCGATAACGTCTATAACACACAAGGTCAGCGTGGAGGACTATGGTCTAAGCCTCCTTTAGGGCATTTCGGCGAGAGGCAAGATTGTGACTATTTACTGGGTAGAAACAAAAGTTTGTATCTAATGTAGCGTAATTTATTAAAAAAAACTTAAAAAAAACTATAAAATCTCAATATTTTTATAAAAAACATGACAAAGGGAAAAAAATAAAGATGTATACTTCGTTGGCAAAAAACGTAATCTTTTATGCGGGTACGTCGGCATTAGGTTTATGAAAGACATGGAACCTTGCGCGCCAAACGTACCCAAAAGTTTCTTGATAAAATTTAGTTCAGCCGCATAAAATATCTGACAGAGCACACCCGAGGTAGATCTTTACTAACATCACACAAGGATATATTTCGGTGTTTGTAAACTTGGTGAATACATAAAATGTGTCGAGAATGGGATTTGTATTCAATAACTCTTAGCCACGTACTCATGTTTGCAGATATGTAAAGCTTATTATATCTGTATATTGTAATAGTAATTGTAATATTCTTACTTAATATTCAGTACCGAATTTTCAATTTTAAATTTTGAAATGATATCTACACAAATTAAAAGAAAATTTAATTGAAAGACTGTGGCTGATTTAAAACTGTTTCTCATTTATTTAAAATCAATATCCATATATTCATACTAATATTATATATGCGAAAGTAACTCTGTTTGCCTGTCTGTTTTACCTCTTTAAGCTTAAACCGCTGTTCCGATTAAGATGAAATTTAGCATGGGCTACTTGAAAACGTCAAGTGTTAGTCGGTTTCTTTTCTATAATTGAGGAGTTACCGTTGAAATCCTACACCAATAACCGAATTTTGGGTGGGCAAATTTGGTATGGAGATAGTTTTAGTCCAGCGGAAGGATAGCCTACTTGATAACGTCAAGTGAGAGTCGGTTTTGTTTCTGTAGTTGAGGAATAACTGTTGAAATCCTACACCGATAACCGAATTTAGGACGAGGGTAATCGCGGGAAAAAGCTAGTAAAACCATAAATTCAATAAGAATATCATTATAAAATACTTAGACTAAGTCACAATGTTATTCAAAACATCATAAATACTTAATTCGATGTTTATTTATACCAAGATTCGATAACGTTCGGTTCAGTAGGTCTACAAAAATCAGGAGCGTCACACGCAACGCCTTCTTTTCACACTTCGGCGGGCTCCAACGAGCAAATGATTTCATGACAAACATGACATACAGCTAATATTTATATTTATGTTAAATATTTAATAAGGAAATACAACATCACCTTCTGTTGTTGTGCATGCTGTATGGAGATTTCTATTAAATAGCTTTAAAGAATTTATTGGCTGAGAGTAGTAAATTATGAAAAAGATCATTGATAAACACCACACACTCACAACCACCACCGACGACTATATGATTTACCATTATATTCAAAATTCTTCTTTTAGGGTTCCTTGCCAATGCTGTCTTTCTGTCTATCCGAAAATCCTTTAAATGGCACTTTTAAAGTGCAATAAGTATAACGCTTAGATTTTCATAGAAAGTAATTACGCTGGACTACGAACTCGACAAATAAAACTAGGAAAAGTAAAACTTTATAAGAGATAGGTACACAAGAAACATATTTTTTTAAATATTTCTTTATTTAAATAAATAAATATCGTAAAAAAACAGCGTATGAATTTTATTCTAAGCGCAAACAAGTTTACAATAGGCATACTTATACATATGTTATTCAGTAGTATGTTTTCTAACTACTGGCTACTGTTTTTGCCCGCAGCTACAGGACTAACTTTTGCAGCGGTGCTGCTTGCACTCTGCGGTTTCCACAAGGGTGAATTTAATCTTTTTATTTACATCGATGCACCCTTTATCTTTCACTAGAAAAACGCATAGAGCGTCACCTAGTGTTGTCAGATATACAAGCATAGATTTTTGTCTCATTTGCAACCCTGGTTGCAGTGGCTAAAATTTTATTCTGCATGTAAGACAAAATGCAAATATTCACAAACAACAATAAAGTCAAGCATCTCAAACCACTAAGAATCACACCAAATGGATTTGCATAGTAGGTAATTATTTCTGAAAGTGTCGACAACATGCCACGTAATTATTGCTGTTCTTACGCAATTTACATGGTAATTGCAAATTTTGAGATCTGTTGCGAAGTGCTTGCTCTAACTGTACTCTAGCTTACACGAATTTGTGGTAGTTAATTCCTACTTTTAACAGTATACGATGATATTAATCTCCGGTGCAAAATCACAGTAGAAATTTTGAAGCATCCGTCTGTAAGGGTGTGTTTGTGAGTCTGTCTGTCCGTGTTATGTAGCGACCAGACATATAAGCTAATTTTATTGCGTTTTTTTTGTTAGAAGGCTTGTTTATCCTAGATAGTTTTATATTTAGTGTCTTTATATCTATTCAGCAGTTGTGTTGTGTTGTGTATTATGAGGTTTCCAAGGAAGTCAAATAGATCTTAGTCATACAATGGACATGTATCACTTCCACTCGTCTGAAACACGTTGACACCAAACTAATATGGCAACCTTGGTCTAATGGTTGCACACCAGGACGGTCTACAAGTTATCAACTCCTAGGCAGCTTAAGGCTAATATGTCGTATTTAAGCTCATTGTGTTGGTCGCGATCTTTGTTGGTCCGAATCCGAATTGGTCAGTAGAATTTCTTAATTTTAACTGTTTATATGATAACGATATAACGGTTCAGTTTGGGATTCGAAACCAAGCCTCGGCTAGCTATCACTTAGTCAGCATGAGAACCTCATGGCCGTCAAATTTGAATATAGGAATGAGATAATAGTGTGTTCGATTCTCGCCTATATTCAAGTTGCTAATATTTTAGAACCGACACTTTATAAAACTATTGTTTAAGTAAAATAATATTTATTAAATGTTTTCTTAATAACAAATTTATCTAAAATATAATTCGATTATACGACCTAGATTAAGTTAACACTTTACAATGGTTTATTACCTTTTTTTTAATTCACTGTATACCTAATGGTACTGTAACTTTTAGGCGGTCGGCTTATACATATTAATAAGAATGGAGCGTACAAATTAAAATCCTTAATATAAGAGCTGCAATATTAATATACTTCTATTTCTCTATAAATAAAACCAATTTGAATTTTTGCCCATAATGGCCACACTGCGCAGATCGCAGTGCCGAGAGCTCCTTCCGGTGACGCTGGTGCCCGTCAATGTTGTGTGTTGTTAGAAGGCTGGCTTTAGAGTGGTTATACCGCCACTGTTCGATCGTCATGCTTTTCGGATCCAAAGATTTGGTCAATGTCGAAAGCTGCTTATATTCTGGCAGGGTCCAGGAACCTGATTGTTTCCAGTCCATCCTAAGAAGGGATTTTTAGGATATAGAGACATACATTAAATACAAAATTAATGAAAATAACAAAATCATTTCTTATATCTTCATGACATATAATATGTAAAGCGAAAAGCTTTATAATGCTCCGTAATCCTTAGTTTTGTCTGTCATATGCTCATTTGTTATTTCTTTTATATGTTTGCAAATACCCGTCTGACAGATGTCGCCGTTTTCATTGTAAAATACGCAATAAGCACGAAAGTAGCGAGCGACTTACGTTCTCGCCGCAGCAGTTTACATACGTAGATAATATACCAAGTATGTAAAACACAAGCTGAAATTGAATACCGTACGGTCGACTTTACTTTTTATGATTTTTTTATATTAGCTTATTCCCGCTACTTCGTCTGCGTGGACTTTATAAAAAAGAAAGCTTTTAACTTTTTATGGTTTTTCTTACAAAAATATCGAAATTTCTATACAAATTTTGATTCCCTAATTTGCGCTCTAACGATGATTTTCCAAATACGGTAAAACACGTCAACCTTTATATTTAACTTCAAGGCATAATTTCTATGAATTTAGCTTAAAAAGTTCCTTTAAAATAATAAATCTAAATTTTATATGAATAGAATTTTTTATTTGAACTTCTATATCTTCCGCCTTCATTGAGTTCTAATGTTCCTGAACCCCTAGGACCTACGGATTATACAGGGGGAACCTTACAATGCTATTACTTATAGGTCTGTCGCCAATCAGAATAAACAAATATGATGTTATTAACCCTAAACTATAACTGTACAAGAATAAAATAACAACCCTTCACAGTTTTTTAATTGTTCAACAGTAAATAAATGTTTACTTAAATAAATCACATACAACAAATTTATAATGATGAACCTAACAAAAATACATTGCGCTCCACATTAATATTATTTTATTTATCGAAAAAAAAACAATTTTTTTTTATTAAATTGTGTTTCTAGAAACATTTTTAAATCGTCAAAAAAATTACCTCCAATTTTCTTTATAAACTAATTACAATACTGGTTTATTGCCAGCATCCTCTTTGTTAAACTCGAACAAAACGAAACATTATATTATAGTGAATCAACTAATAAATACGCGTCTAGTACTGAAATAGCAATAAAGATATTCCTACATATCTACCTACATACCAGTGCCCCCGCAAAGACGAACCAAGCGAAGCGCACTACCTACCTTGTCTTAAAGCGCTTCGTCGTTTTTTAAACCCTCAAAACTTGGGTTTGGATTATACCAGATAAACAAAATTCTCGTGACATGATGTAAATAGTGCACTTATTTAACAAGTAGAGTTTTAATTGCATAGCTCTTATACATTAGATTTTATTGATATCTAAAAACCCCAATTTAGTTACTCACTCACTGATGATCATCAAAAATCTTAGGGTACTTCTGCAAGTACTAGAAAGCTGAAATTTTGTATGTAAGCTATTATTAGTACACAAATAATAAAAAAAAACTAAAACTTGGAACTTTTAACCCCGAACCTCTTAAACTAGGATAGGATAAATAGAAGTTTGTTTGAGACTTCCGCAAATTTTGATGCTAGAGATCTGAAACTTGTTACTCCTTGTTATATATAATAGAATACATATTTCAGGATTTTCAGTAAATCACTCTTTGAATTAGGAGATGGAAGTTTGTGTGGATTTTCTACCTAAAAAAAACTGGTTGCCTGTAAAGTCGGTATACGGGCGAAAGTTTTACGTGACAATGATTTTATGTCTGTCTCTCTCGCTCTTAGGCGGGCGCGTGCCTCTCACTCGCTCTCATTGTGAGCGCATAACGTGAGCGGAGCGTAACGCAGTTTCTTGAAGTGTCACCCGGCAAACCAATTTATAAGACGTTGTCACGTCAAAATTTTAGGAGTACACAGACTTCTTATTACAAACTAAATTATTTTTTTTATTATTTATTAATTAATAGTTAAAATTACAATTAATTAAAAATTGGTAGTGTATAAAACAATTATTTATTATGCATTAAGATATTACTTTTAATGTGTCAGTGTATTAGACATAAGTCCCTGGTTCTAAATTTACAGTTTCTGGATCTTTTTCCGCTGGTTTGTTGTCCGAGTATTACGAAAAACATCTTAATGGATTTAAAAACTTTAAATCTATGCGAAATTTTAATCAAAACTGGTGATATAGGATAAAGTAGGTATCATCAGCGACAAACATCGACGCAAACAAAGTTAAAAACTAGTAATACATAATTTAATAACATTCAGTTCAGTAAATCTATAAAAATTCAGAAAAGGATAAGCGACGCCTTCTGTTCACACTCCAGCGGGCTCCAACGAGCAAATGATATGATGAAAAACTCTACTACAAGCTAATATTTATAATTGGTATTCATATCATTAATCCCGCGAACGCTGGGGTTGTGGAGTCTGTGGGGTTCTTCAAGAAAGAAGTTATTAGATTTTTGAAGAGTCGGCAACCTGCAAGTGTCCATAGGCTACGGTAACCGCTTACCCACTGGCGGATCGTAAGCTTGTTTGCCACCTTGATAATAAAAAAAAAAAAAAATGTTTATTCAAATCTTCGAGTCAGTATGAACAAGTGAAGGATAGTTAATTTCGTTTTTATTTATTTGATGTAGTTTTGCATTTTTAACTTGTAACAAGTTAAATTAAGTTTTAGCCTGGCAAGAAAGGTAAAAAGCAGATAAATCTAGAAGTAATTTATAACATGTAATGATTGTATTACAATTATAATAAACATCTTTAGCTATTAAATTATACTTGTGGATATCTTTGTTTTGAATATTATAAATAACTTTTAGAATTCTACAATTTGCCTCTCCTGTACGACTTTTAGAACCAACTGAAACTTGCAACGAGTAAACTATGCAAAACGACATAAAATTTATTTATTTAGTTTTTCTTTGCCAAATACACGGACAAATTACAATAAGTAGGCATCTGAAACAGCACAGAAGAGACCACGCCAAACGGATTTGCATACAAATTGTTCTGAATCCGTCGACTACACGCCGCTTAATTATTTAATGAACTTATCCAATTTACATGATAATTGCAAAGCTCTAGATCTGTTGCTGAGCTTCGGATCAGTGTTAACACAGAGAATAATACATTAATTTATGGTTTCTTTAATTAAAATATTTTATTCAAAAGTGAATAAAACGCGTCACATTAAGGCCACAAGAGCACTGCAGGTCGCCGGGCAACTGTTCCAAAACAAACATAAGTGTCACAATCGACTTACGGCAAATTCAACGTGATGACGACTGCAATGCATTTGAAATTTCCAGCGACACACCTGACCGAAACTACGTTTTAGCGTTCACGTAAAGGTCGGTTGGGCGAAAGTTTGGCAGGTACACCTTCTCTTAGAGGTGACACACTCCTGTCTATGCCAAAAATCAGGTCGATTAGTTGCCCCGTTGCAAAGATAAGCAATAACCAAAATACTTACAGACTTTCACAAATATGTTCTAGTTTGGATTTTTCCAGCAAAACAAGTGTGTAGTTGCTTCTTCTAATTTTGTGAATTTTCTTTGATTTACTTCCTATTCCATTTCCTCCTTTCCATACATTATTGGCATCATTTGCGGTTCAGTGATCTGACAAAAATCAGAAACGAAAAGCGTCGCGGTGCCTTTTTGTCAGTCATGATTAAGCTCCAACAAGCGTAACAATTTATCAAACACCCTTATTGACCTATAAATACATCATTTATTATCTATATAAAGGCGACAAGACAAATGAAATAAAACTAATTGTGACACGTGGCTCTTCCTGCATATTTCGTTGTCAAGTTAGACGTATTGTAAAAGAACGTCACCTGCAAAAATGAAAGCCGCTATAATGTCATTACAACTGTAATCACTGCATTAAAGCTCTCTCAATTTGGGTTCAATAATAACAAAATAACCAATATTTTAAAAATCGATATATATATTGGAAAATATCTTTTAGTTCCTTATTCTTATTGAACTATGGTGAATAAGTAGGTAGTTGGAAAAAAATATTTTTTATATTTTGGAACGGTTAGACTTGTATTTCTAAAACACAACGTTAACAGTTATTGGGGAACACATTTTTTTTAACTTTGGAAGTTGATAACTCCCTAAGTGCGCATCTGAGAGAAATAAACACTTAGAAACCTTATGTGCATCCGAGAGAAATAAATACTTATGCATCTAGCCTAATCAATGGACACCACACAACAGGGTACGTGAAAAAAAAGTTATCACTTAAGAGGCTATACGACCTTAATTACAAGTTTTTAGGCACAGATTTCTCTGGGTCGGCTAAGTATGTAGATCTGACTTATTTAATATCTGTGTTCTTCGAGCTATTCTTCAAATTCGAAAGAACTTTTGTTTGAAAAAAATCCTAAACTGACCCCTTTTCACTCTTTCTTCAAATGTTTTGTTAAAAAATCTTCAAAGTTTTATTAGTTTACAACTTTTCTAAAACATATCCGTGTGTTACAATAGTGCGTTAAAACCGTACAAAAAATAATTTTTGATACCAATCATGCATGAATAAACTTAAAGTATTTATTTTTTATTAATTTCTTGTACTTATACCAATGAAAATCTCAGTCAGTTGAAATGTAGCTGCACTACTTACGCACGCTTAGTTACATATCGCGCCGTTCTTGTTATTACTTAAGTTTTCTATCATGTAGCACTGCCTCTTAAGTAGTCGGAGTTTTAGATTTTAAACCTTTATATGTCACCACTATGGCACGTTCACATACGAATGTTTTTTCTACGCATGTCTAGGTATTGCAAAAAAGATAATTTATAACACTTACTTAAGTCACAAAAAAAATACTTTTACGTTGTTCTTTCATTATTTCAAGTTTATTAAAGTTAATTGAACTTAATCTTCGTTAGCGGAGGCACTAACTACGTTTTAAATTTCTCAGCTAACGCACCTAAAGAGGGTTGTTAATTTGCGTAATAGTCGGTTGAGACTTCTAAAAATTTTTGCTTTGAATATTTTACTTGAGCTGGTATTTTTAAAACTTTCGCTAGGCTGCATATTAATTTAAATATTCTTTGTTTATTTTACATTAATTGCAACATTTTTCAAAAACATTTGCAATATATTTTTTTTAAGTTTTTAATTCTTAAGCATCGAATTAGTTATTACTGGTAAAACATTTCCTATAAAAAGCCTAAATGCGACGGTTTGTTTGTCTGTCTGTATGTTACATAACTAGCACATTAGCGTTAAGATAAGCGGAATATTACCTGGACAGTGGTTCTAACGATAGTTGAAAGTGACATATCAGTCTTCTTAGAGCTTATGCCCACGTTCTTAGAGCCTAAAATTCTTTAGTGCTTACATAATAGTGATATATCAGTAAGGCTAACAATAGTGCTGCAATGGCGATTCTTACTGCTTTAAGCGTTATTATACAGAGATATAATAGTGGTCCTTTCCGCTTGAAGCGTTATTACTGAGATACAGCAATGATGTTAGCGCTCTAATCATTATTACTTAGTAAGTGGTAATTACCACTTAAAGCGTTTCTGCTAAGATACAACAGCGGTATTTACCACTTAAAGCGTTATTATATTACTTAGATACAGTAGTAGTACTAACCACTCAAAACGTTATTACTGAGACAATTATAACTTATGTAACGATTGGTGCATTTATTATATTTTTTATTTATTTATATAACTTTTGACAATTTCATCAACTTAATGATGATTTGTAGTGAAAATAATGTCATGATCGAATTCTATAAATTTTTGTTAAAGCCTAATTATAAAGTACAATTCAACTGCGTTTATCAATTTACCGTAAATATTATAATTTTTACATCTCAATATCAATGCGTCCTCAGTATATTAAAGGTTTTACATAAAACCAACTAATTGATAATAGGCATTGCGTATTTTTATAACTAAATTTACATTTTTAAATGATTGTAGCTTGATTTTATGCTCAAATTGGTTTTTATTATATTAATTGTAGCTATAATTTGAAAGAAACTTTTAAAATCTAGTGAAATAATGGAATTAACGTTATTCTACCGAAGAAAGCATTTGGTTGTACTGTCGTTTCAATTATCAATGATATAAAACTCACAGATCTTATGAGAACCATACAGGCACTTAAGTAGTTTATAATAGTCAAGTAACTCCTTTTTACAGCTTTAACTGCTACGGGAAGCTTATAGCTGCAGGAGTAACCTGTATAGTGGATATAGCTACCGCTACTATACAATAGTTAACTGTAAGCTACAGTTAACTATACGTCTTAAATCATTAAGTATCACTTGCTAACCCTTCTTAACCTCTGTTAGCTGCTATTTAAACCATTGAAGAACTATATTAGAATTTGAAGCTGTAAAATAAGCTGCAATCAATACCAATGTCCTAGTTGGATACTTTATGAGTCACTCAAACATGGACTGATTTCGATGAAATTTGGTGACGACATTGTTTGAGTCCCGAAAAAGGACATAGGATTCTATCCCAAAAAATTCAGAATTTCCCTCGGGAATAACTATAACCGAGCTTAAACAAACTATTTCATTAGTATAATTAAGGAGCCATTAGTATAATTAAGGAGTCATTAGTATAATTAATGATGTAAGAATCCCACGTCGATGCCAATTCATTAGTTATTGGCTATCCTTAATTACCAGCTATTCCATTAATATTATAAATGCGAAAGTTTGGATGTTTGGTTGTTGGTTACTCAATCACAATTCAACCACTGGATGGGTATTTTTCATCCCGGAACATTCAAAAGTTTCCACAGGAGTAACTGGTGTTGCAAGCGAGTTTATGAAAATTAAAGGATATTTTTATATTAATCTATTTATTTACCAACATTTGTAATAATATTTATAACTAGATCTCATAGAACAAAAAATACTTAAAGGTAGGTAAGTTTATTACGATACTATTGCGTTTGTTAATTAATTAGAAATACAACATATTAGAAAGGCTTTAGTGGTTACAGTGTATAAATATAATAAGGAAAGAAAACTTAACAAACAAGAGTATAATAAATAGTATATATTACATTGAAATGTAAGTTACTTTACGTTCAATTGATTCACAAAGGGCGTATATGTATAAACATTTTTTTTATGTTTTATTTTTAGTCAATATTGTGACCTTTTCTAGGTATACTTAGTTAAGCCCTCAGCTTTTCCTAAACATCTGACGTAAGACCTTTTCACATTTTCGTAGTGAAAATATTTAATCTTTGTTTGTTGTACCAACATATCTTAACTCTTTTGACTTTATTTTTATATTAGTTCATCAGTCAGCAAGTAGTCAGTCAGACGATTTAGACACATTTCAAAATTTAATCAAATAGTTACTCCAGTGACAAGTTGAAAATGAGTAAGTTTGTGGAATCTTGATTACTTATACCATTCACAGACTTTGAACCCGAGATTTAGATCTTATTAGTTTTAAACTTAATCCAAATCTAAGATTTATCATCTCTTATTATTGTTAGGAGTTATATTAAAATTTTTATTCAGTCAAACGTTAGGTACCCGAACGGTAAATGATTTAGGTATTTCCGCAACATACCTATCTCGGAATAATTAATTTTGTTTTAGAGTAAAAATAAATATAGTGAAAGCCAAGCTAGATTCCTATTAAGTTGATTATAAACTAGCGAAATATAATTTTATTTCTTAAACAGACGATGTCTAATGGTCCAGTCCAGGATATAGTTTTACCTCAAAGTTACTACTGATTTTATACTTATCTACGCAAAAACTCAGCGGCTTACGCTGCAATATTTTATTTAAGAGCGCTATCGAAGTAGGATTATAAAAGTAATCTACCAAACCCAAATCATTTTTACAAAGGGATTCGCTTAGTACTTACAAAATTGGAGATTGTAATTTTCTTTTGTAATCATTTAGGAGCTTTTAAAGATTTGCAGACTCTTTTAATTAAAATATTATTGAATGAATCTGATACGTTTATCGAAAATCATTACAAAACCTTACAGACATTTCTTTTTTGAGACCTTATTCATAACAAACAAAACAAAATTCTGTCCCATGTAGCTAATATATAATGGATATTTTTTTTAAAGGTCACACAATTTTATACATGATACAAACTTAATAGCAGAACATATCTGCAAAAATGAGGATTTTTTTTTATCTTAATTTTTGTAAAGTTGTACGAGCTTTAATAAAGTAATGTGTGGAATTGTGGAATATTTTGGTACTCATGTTTTTTTTGTTATATTTGATAAAATTAAAATAAATACGCAAATTTTGATTTGTATAATCAATCAACCTATATCAATTTGTTTTTAAAAAGAATCTGTATATTAGAGTAACTACAAATAAAACCTCTCTTAGGTAACTGATCTCTCATCAACACGTATTTTCATTGATATTTATTTGACACGATAACTAGTTGGGACAACCTCTCCGGCATCAAAAGGGCTCAGATGACTGATGTTATAAGAGCTTTATTGTGTTGCTCTGGTAGCCACTTGATTTATAGTACACGTATATCAGAAAAAAAAAAACATCTTTCACATTATTTTCTTGAAAATATAATTAAATTTGATTATTTTAGCTGCCATGTCCAATGGATCAATATTTATTATCACGACAGCGTTAAGTGATTATAAAGAAATAGTTTGCGAGAGAAACCATATACGAGATAGATGATATTATTTTTTTAATAAATTTTGCTACAATCATTTGTGCATTTCAATGATTTTACTAAATAATAACTGAATTCTTTCCAGACAATGTCAGTGTCGATTTTTACGTCTTGTTATTTCGTACATTAAATTAAACATTAAGTACAAAATAATAAAAAAAAAGGTTTTTTACTTTTTAGTTTATGTATGCAATATTTGGATTTGTTTTTTATTTTTTTGAATTTTTTATTACAATTTTTTTTACGAAGAATTTTTTTAAGTTCCCATTGACCTATTAACTTGACATTTGGTGATAATGTCTATTATTACGGATATTTTACTAACAATACCAATATATTGATAAATCAGATTTAGGTTTATATGAAAATATTATTGATTCTGCCTGTTTTGTTAATGATGACCGGTACAATTATACCCTAAATTAAAGGAACAAGTTTACTTACCTCAATAGTACTATTGTACCTAAGTAGACCTCGCCTGTCTGTCCTATGTCTGCTCAGGGGACCTAAAGGAGCCCTGAATTATAGCTAAAATTGATAGAGGACATAAAGTATAACTTAAAGTATCATAATTGTACGACTTCAGTAGGTATGATCCTTCCTTGGCACTCTCAAAATGCTTAACGCTTTTAATTTTATAAAAGCTAACATATTAAAACTAATAAACGTCTTACTTTATTTTTAATAAAATGTAGAAAATCAAAACACATTTCTAATTTCTAAGAAAAAAATAGGTTATTTTTAATGCTAAGTGCTGACTAATGACAACCATAGAGTAGAGTGTTGCCAGAAACGCAAACAGGTTACGTTCGGGACCTAGGCGCCTATAGCAATTGTTAAAAACACTGCCATTCGGAAGCTTATACCCACATTTGGTACATGACCCTGAATGTTAGAAGTTCAACATGCATTTGACCTACTTTTTTTGTTTTTTCTATTTAACTAGTAATTGGGTATATTAATACAGGATTTCTTAAATTGGGGCAAGATTATTTATATTTTTCGATCAAAAAAAAAAATAGATTAATACCGAGTAGGGCAAAAGTGAATCTTTTTAAGGTTAATGAACTTTATTCTATATCCCGCCCATGCCAAATTTCATTTCAGTAAGTAAAACCTATCTCTAAGATTGATAGCTGACTTGCGAATAAAGTGCGCCGTAAAAGCTTTATCGAGATATTTTCAGTTAAAGTAAGACGTTTTTATCTTATTTCGTATCACTTTTTATAGGAGCACATAATAAAATTAGGCGTAATATATTGCTTTTTGTAACAAAATATCACGCCTAATTGTTAAGTCAACTTTGAAAAAACTGAGCGTACTACAGCCTGCCTTTTTAATGCCTGTAGATTCTTGAGAAAAAAGAATTGAATTAGATTGAATATAGAAAATAATTCGATAATTTCATCCATCTGTTAACATTTAAATACGATTAATAAAAAGTTAGTATTAATTCTTAACTAACAATAGTTTAGACTGTAAGTACCTTGCACTTTTTTATTAGACTACACAAAAAAGTTCCCTGGTATTGTATATTTTAGTAATCTTCTATTTAATTTCTGTTTCTCGGGCGTGTATATTTATATACGAATACAAGGTGATTCGTATATTTGTTTTAGCCGTTTATTATAAAATGGGTACCATAGCCACATTTAGGCAAATCACAGACCGAATCACGTGTCACTAGCATCCTCTACAGCTTCTCATCTACATATACGTCATATGTCTAAATTAAGAAACTAACTGACTAAATAATGATTGACTGACAAATCAACGCATGGCTTACAGTGCTGGGGGTACAAATAAAAATCTCTTATGGGTTTTAAATGGGGCTGAAAGATAGTGCGGGTTAAAATCTGTTTTATTTTAGGCAAAATGGATGAAAATCAACCAACACAACAAATTGTGTTAAAGGTTTTCTACCATTTAGACGGTTTGCTAATAGAATTTATTTTTATTGTTGTTTTATTACTTAAATCATTTTGCTTATGGGCACAGGCCTCTCTTTGGAGACGGAGGCTTAGGCCATAGTCCACCGTACTGGCTTAGTGTGAATGTGCAGACGGTTATAAAGCTTGTGGCCGAGTTTTCAAGCTACCCATAAGGCCTCTGACTTGGCATAACGACTGCTTTCACAATATATCAACAGCTAGGAGCCAGTTTCACGTGCCCTCCGAAGTACGTGAGCATACAAATGTGCCACTCGGTGTCACCCATCCATGTACTGACCACGCCCAACGTTCCAACTTCCACCACGAGCAGAACCTGTTACGCAGGACTAAAGTGGTTGGCTAGAAGGTGCTGTCCCCCACATGTAATATGGGTGTCATACATAGTTATCCTTTTTAAAACTTTACCCACACAAACATATTTGTTTAGCCAAATAGAATTGCAGCTTCGCCGCAAACATATTTGTGTCAAAAATGTTAGAACAATTCTTGCGGAGGTGTTCGCTGACAGGTGAGAAGGGAAATTATTCAGGAACGCATTTATTTAGTCCGTTTTGTTAGTCCTTTGTCAACACACGTTTTGTTGTCAACATGTCTCGGTCTTAACGTTTCATGCTTTTTTTCTATCGGTATATGTACATATTTCACACTAAAAGTAAGAAAAATATATTCTATTTTGATGTAAAATGAAATAAAAATATAGTTATTTCTAAGTCAGTTATTTGCAAGGCAACAAAACAAAAAGAGGGATATAAACTTTGATGTTATATGAAATGACACTACCATAAAGATTTCTTTTGTTAAGTTTATACTGCAGTTCCTGCAGTTCTTCAGAAATCTATATATATATAAATTACGTGTCATGTTGTTTGTCCGCGATGGACTCCTAAACTACTGAACCGATTTTGATCAAACTTCGTAACTATCTGTTATCTGATCCAACTTAAAAGATAGTTTTTATCTCGATCTGTTAAGTGCGAGCTGGGCTCGGACACTTTAGGAAAAAACCAACTTTCGCCAGGTTACAAAGAGACGGCAGCGGTGTTGTCAAACCGAGTAACATCAGTGGTCATAAAAGAAAAAAAAAAGCAGCCAATAGTCCAGCGGCCATTTGCAGTAAGCACTTTTGTAAAAGTTTACAAAAGTTGTATCGTTAACCAGTGAACCGTTAACGAATACCGGCTCATTAAAATATCGTTATCGTCGTTAAAGCAGTACAAAATACAGCTTTTAAAATTTAAAAGTAGTTAGGTACCAAAATAGATTTTCCTATTATAAAATGTTTATATTATAATTAAATCCCAGATCTTTATAAAATAATCTTAGTCTGGGAAGTTTACAAAAGATGAAAAGACTTACACAAATAGATATGTAGAAGAGTCCGTTAGTTTCATCATAGTTAGGTATTTAACTTATATCAAAAAGACAAATCTTTATTTTATCAAGTTAAGAATTCCGCACATCTGTTATGTAATAGTAATATTTTATTTATTTTTTAGAGAATACCGTTTCTTAATACTCATTTTAAAGAGTAAGTATGTTTGTCACTAACGCCACAATAATTGATCTGATTTTTATGATATGTGCAATATATGTAGCTTTTACTCTGAATTAACACGTAGACTATGTAATAGCAAACTTTCACAAAAAGTAGTAGGTGGTCCCACGTTGATAACCTAATTTAGTGCAGGTGGAGCCGTGGAAAAAAGATACTAATAAAGAAATGTGAGACATATGTAACCTGTCTTCTTATTCAACTCGGAAAAAATCATATGGTTTCGAGATGACTGTGACATGCATTTTCCGTATACTTACGGTTTAATGAAAAAATATGTAGAATAATTTGATGGCAATGACCTACATTGCTGATTAAATTGTTTTTCTGCACATATTTGGGTATATTTCACTCGAATCCATTAATGGATAGTGGATTAAATTTAAATAAGCCACATTTTTTCATTAAAACGTAAAGTAAATGGACAATGCATGTTAGAGTCAACTCGGAACCAGGTGATTTTTATTGACTTGAAAAAGGAGGCAGTAATGTTTCTTTCAACAACACCAGAAAAAAAAAAGAATAATATTGATTTAATATTTTTCATGTTTCTTCCTAAACTTCATTCCCGTTGCGTTGTCGTGGAAATGAATGTCACGTCTCGATGCGACGCGACGTGATGACACCGTCGGAAATGTAACCAAGTACAAAAACTTTGCAAAAAACTTAAAAAAAGTTTTCTCACGACATTTGGGTGGACTTTTTTGATGCAGATTAAATTTAAATTGTTTATAAATAATTGCTTTTGATTTTTATTTAGAGATATTTTTTTTCAACGTCTACGCATAATATTTTATAATAATGGACGCTATTGACACAAAATTATACTCAAAAGCCCAAAATGAAAGCCTTCAACTTTAAATGGGGTCAAGACACTTCACAAATTATATTATAAACTTTATTTAATTTAGACCAGAGGGTTCTGTGAGATTTGTTTAAAAATATTTTTATTTCAATTATACAAAAGTTAAAAAACCCTGGTTCAGTGTATTATAATTGGCAATTTCGGTTTGAAATTTCGTAGTAGGAATTGAGGAGTCGAAGAATGGTAATAAAATAAGAAGTAATTTTTTTCATTTCCAAGAAAATGCAGTCTTAATGTCACAGGCATTTTTCTCTGAGTGTACTATAAATCAAGTGCTAACTTAAAGTGGCCACGAGGGCTACACAATAAAGCTTTCACGATATCAGTCATCTGAACTCTTTCGATGACAGGCAGCCTAAGCCACTTACTGTGTCAAATACTAATTCAATTTAAGGAGCCACAAACGGCCATTACAGGGGAAGCTTGTTCTTAAAGTATTAAATGGCAAAAAAAAAAATTATAAATACAAAATAGGTATTCAGTTATTTATTTTTTAGATTTTTCTAATTATTGACAGTATTTTTTGGGACTGGTAGCAACGAGATTTTTTTTTTATAGTTTTTATAATCATAAAAACTTAAGTCACAAACAACTCTTAGTGACTTAAAGTCCGAGTACATCCATCTTACAAATACAAAAAATCTTCACAAAATTAAGAAATATAACATACATAAAAATTCATAGAAATAATCTTTCTTCGTTTATGACTCCCTGAAGCTGAGAGTCTTTGAAGAAAATAATAAATAATAATTAACGGAATGTAAGGATTGTTGTAGGTTTAAGTCCTCGACTCTAGGTTAATCTTTTGACTGCATTTCAGCTATGAAAATATTTGGTACATTACATCTAAAAAAAATTTAATAGCAGCATTCAGAAATCAATTAATTGTTAATTGTTATTATTTCGAACAACAATACTAATGTCTGGAGTATGTTAATGAAAATTAATTTTTGTTCTCTATAAAAAGTTCTCCTCAAACCCCAACAGAACCCACACGATGGGGTGCACGAAAAATATTTTTTTTTCCGTCTTCATAACAAATCTACTGAGGCACAAGTCTGGCAGATGAAAATCCCAACTACATCTCTGCCATGGAAATACGCTCGTTACGAAAATCACAAGCAACTAGTGTCTAGTGACTCCTAATACAGTACAAGAAACTTTTCTGAACTTGAGTGTTTGTCACTAGGGTCGTTGTAAGTTTACGCCATTTCACGCCACGCCAGGTCGTGATTTAATGCCTTTCACGCAACGGGTCCTAATGCACCATCGATATATCTGAACGGAGCTCTAATTAACCATCTTTTTCTCCGTCTTACAACTTTTCTTGTTCTTTCTTCAATCTTCAGCCTAAATCTTTCCTTGCTTTCAATTTTGACCTCAACGACGGGACGAGAATGTTTGCGACGACTATTTTGTATCTCCGCATAGAACCTAACAGCTGGAAATACAGAAGATACCGTATCCATTATGAATAAGAAAATGACAGCTCTGATATGCATGCAGTAAGGATTTACATCGATGGCTCCAAAACAAAGTTTGGAACCGAAGCAGAAGTCTTATTCCATGATCTGAACATCAATATATCAACAACTTGCACGAAACAATCAGATCACTCTTCAGTGGATACGTGGCCACAGTGACTGACTGGGAAATGATGCAGCAGATCAACTGGTAAAGAGGGAATCAGAAACTAAAATAATGCGGTCCGAAATTAAAACGTGGTTATGCGACAGAATCACACAACTGTACAAAAAAAAGTAGGCAGAACAAAGGGACTGCAGGAAACCTGCGGCTGCTCTCACATCCCTGGCCAAGCACAAACTACGGCAACTCAGTAGGAAAAAATCCACTACATAACTGGCATAGTAACAGGTCACTACCAAATAAATAAACACCTCTTTAGCATCGGTATTACTGACAATCCCCTATGTAGGGGTTGTCTGGATGCCAAGGAGACACCAGCTCACATGATCTTGCACTGCAAAAGTGTGAGCAATCAACGGCCAAAGCTTCTAAATAGTCCAGAAGCTTGAGAGAGGCACTGTGTATGTGACTAAGTGCGGAAAACATACGCCCAACTAACTATTATAACTTTATTACTAAGGAGTTGACGTAGACTTTTCACGTTGATAACCTAATGTAGTAAAAAATCTAGTAATATAATTAATGCGAAAGTAAGTTCTTTATTTTTGTCCTTTCTTCACGTCGCAACAGAGTATCTAATTATACTGAAATTTAGCAGGGATAGTTGAAAAGACCATAACGGACATAGGCTACTTTTTTATTCTAGATAAAAGTTCCCGCAGTAATAACTGTAGTCGAATTCCACGTGGACAAACTTGTACTTCTTAATAAAATATGCTTGCCACAAAAAATCTACCAGTACAAACTTGGCCCGCAAAGTGGACCACTGTCCGTAAACCTTTATGCGAGGAAATGCAGTTTTTCCCTACAACCATGTCTTTAAGGGAAATAGACGTGATTTTTGTAATATTTAGTGGATTCCAAAAAAATTATTTCTTTGTTACCAAAATTTTAATTCAGGCCCTAGTTTCATAGAGGAAACAAATGCTACGTGCAAGACGTAAGATAAAAGACAGAGAACTTCGCGGTCGCACCCAAAACGTACCCAAAAGTTTCTTGATAAATTCCATTCGGTTTGGCCGCGTAAAGTATCCGACCGACGAAAGAACATCGACGCAGACCTTAACTTATATCACGTGACAAGATCAATTTTTATGTTTGCAATCTTAGTAATTATATAAACTCTTTTACGTATTTGATTTATCTATCCGTGCATTACTTTTGCATATCTATCTTTTAGCTTTTTTAGCTTTGATTGTATAATGCTTTTTTGCCAGTGTAGGGTTCAGGGATTATGGTTCTTATTTGTAAAAAAAAAATCAATTACATTCACAAAATAAGGGATTATAGTGTACGTTTATATATGTACGAGTATATCTTCCCGGTCCTAATCCCTCGAGGGGTGTAATCAGCAGCTAGAAACACACTCACTATCAAAATGTGGGTGATGGCACTAAAGTGGTTGATGAAAAGAGGCCTGCGTGACATGTTGTTCTGATACAGCGATCTGGACTAAGGTGGCTTTACATATACTCCACGTCAAAATTCACCACCTTTAAAATAATAAATGCTTAATTGAAAGACCAGGTACACAAAAATGTACCCCCTTTGCAGTTCTTGACGCCCTGTAAGACGTTAGTTAGGATTAAATACGATAAGCAAGTAAAATAACAAAAAAAAACACTATTGAGGTTATCTGTAAACAGGAAATATTTCTATAATAATCTGTTTTTAAAACTTATTTTACATGGCACACAGTGGTACAAGGTAATAGATATGCAACATAAAAAGACAAAAGTAATACTCGGTTGTGTAATATGGCATAATAATATGATAAATCTTTAATTTAAGTGTTGGTAACAAACGCCACAATGATGGCGCCCCTTTCATTGCAAAATACGCAATAAGCGCAAAAATATTCAGCGACTCGTACCCTCTTTGGAGCAGAACATATAATCATACATAAATCAGAAGATATAATCGAATGAAAAATTTCGTTTATTACCTGAATACTGCGGAGGGTTATGATTTTAGCCATCTATGTATATTAGCATGTTCATATGTTCCAGTCTAGCTCCTAAGCTACTGAGTAAGTATTGAAAAATGAGGTTCCGGTAGCTTTGTCTCAGTGGCCGCGTGTCATAGGCTATGTGACGTCATATTAAATCAATCATGGCGGGTAAAATTTGCACAATACTCTGAGAAATAAAATAAAAAAACACAAATATATCGAATTCGGTATCAAACGGAAGGTTTGATTTTGAAATCGTTTAATTTAGATAAAAAATATAACTACGTGTATACAAAAATCGAAATATGGGTAGTATACTCTCCCATTAATTTTATACTTTCCCGTGTCGCTCCTTAGCTAGTCATCATATTTTGACAAATGAGATTTCGTTAGCTTCGTTTTGGTGACCTACGTGTCATAAACCTTAGTTTCATTAATCCAATATTGCAAATAAAGAAATAGACTGCAACTCGAAAAATAATAGTTAAAATGTATCATATTAAAATAACACAATACATCTGTATCTGAAACCTATAAGTTATATTATACATCTGCATCTTACACGTATAAATCATATGATACATATTTATCTCACACCTATAAATTATATGATGTATACATCTGTATCTCACACCTATAAATTGACCTGAACCTGACCATTATTTATCTAATTTTTTTTTCTAATTGTTTAGCTATTACATGTGTTACGCCTTATAAGTTTAGGTCGCAATATATTTCTTTTATACATACTGATTTTGTGATTAATATAGTATATGTGTCAATAATGTTAAAACCTGACTTACCTTGTGACTGTTCTTACTGCTATTATTTTAGTGTTCACTACCTTATTTCATGTCGCTCTCTCGCATGTAATAAAACCAGGGCTATGAAAAACAAACGAGTCTGAGCTATTCGTATTTAGCTACTCCCCGTGGCCCTTAATAAGAAATTAGTCAGCCAAGTGAAAGTCTAAACCAAACTTATTACTTAAGTATTACTTATTTACAGCTTATTTTTTTATAATTTTGATTTACTTTGATATTTTAAGACACTAAGTTACTAAAGATCGGTGTAGTACACTACTACTGTATTTTAAGTTTATCGCATCTTACATTAAATTAAAAACTTCCACGACAGACTTTGTTCCTCGGTCCCAAGACAACGGAACAGGAAAACGAATGGTAACGCTTTATTTTATTATTTAAAACGATTCAGCAATCGCATCACGTTTCTTTGCTCTTTTGTTACGCTATTTACAAAGGTAATAAAAGAATTTATCGGTTGTAGAAGTTTACTTTGAATCTTTTTTTTACAGTTTCAATTCAAACGCACATACAGTTTGATCATAATTTTTTTGTTGAGTTAGTAGGTACCTATCTAAATTATTAAGAAATTACTTTATCAACCGCTAATGCACAAATAACCTTACTTAAATAAGAAATTTGAATTCAGCACCCGCGAAAACGTAATACAACCTTGTTTCATGCAATCTAAGATTTTTAACAATAATAATTACGCCACATTGGACAATATTGGACATGTCATCTTAAATAATTCGAAAAAATTGATCAAAGACTTAAATTTAGCGCTTAAGAGTTCGATAAGGATTGTGAATATAGGATCGTCGAAAATACTGAAACATAAGAATAAATAGAACTGATATATCTTACGAATGCGACAACAACAGAGAACTTTAATTATCTAGATGGATAAAATAATTCATTAAAACTATTACAAACCCGACAACGAACTGCGAAGTTAGGCAACATTAGGCGTGGTCAGTACCTAGATGAGTGACCGCCTAATGGCACATTTTTCTGAGTTTTTCTTTGTTTTAGGGCTTCGTTCAGTTTCAACGCTGTGTGATCATCCGACAATAAACTTGCCGTTCAATAACTCAGAGTGACTCACACGGCGAACGCACCGTATCGTTTAATAAGCTGGTATATATCGTCGGACGATCGCACTAATGACACCGTGAAATATGAGGGTGAAACCCAACCCCGTGCAGTGTCGTACACAGTCTAACTGTGCACACATTGGATGGTGCCGGTCCCAATTCCGGATAAATGGGGAGGGCACTGGACTACATTTTCAAGGAGCCTTTTAGGCATACTTGGAAATGTAGTCCTCCAACAAACACACATACACACACATATACACACGCGCACACACACACACACACACCCATACACACACACACACACACACCAAACACTCATACATGCTCAGAACACAGATTCAGTGAATCTAGAGAACCTAGGGGTCCCTGCGGAGTAGACAGAGCCGTACGCAGTTAAGCGCCGAAACGACGGATGAAGGAGTCCTGGAGGGTTGAGGCGGGTGCATCCCGGCAGGCTTGCACTGCCAACACTCTCTTTGGTCTGGATTTCGGACGAAAAATGGTGGCCCAGGGGCTAACCCACCCCTGGGTATTCGGCTTGGGTCCAATTAGATCCGGGGTGAGTAGGGTAGAATGATGGGGCAGGCAGCAGACGATGCACGGGGCAGGCGGGCGTAGGCTAACCCTCTGTATACCGTGTGTCGACCCGTCTCGTCTGCAACTCATTCTGGCCTGCTATTGCTCCGAGGTATGTCCTGGTGACCCTGGCAGTTCGTGCCGGGGCTCCCCCAAAAGTGTAGGCTCCATGGAGGGTGGGACGCCTCAGAGAAGAAATTAAAAAAAAAAACAAAATTATGGATACTTCAAAAGCCATACTCAACCCACCGGCTGTGGGGAACGCGCCATACAAAACCAAAACAAACAATACCACGTTGAACCTATCGGAGCTGTCTGGTGCCGTATCGACAGTTCACGAGGTACAGAACGAGTGGCAATTTGTGTCACACAAAAAACCATGAGACGGCAAACGCAGCACCCAAAAGGGAAGCGCGAAAACCGTCACCTCATCAACTAAATCAGACAAGACCACCGGTACCCAAAATCCTAAAGCTCACGCGAATGTCCCCGAGCAAGGCCACCCAGAGGGTACCACCAAGAAGTAGCGGATGAGAGGGAAGCGCGGTAAGAGAAGACCTGACGCTGCCAAGGAGGGGGCCCCTAAAAAGGAACCCGACGCTAAGCCTGAGTCTTTTACAAGGGCTAAGCGTAACCGACCCGACGAGTCCATTTCTCCGAGGGACGGTGCCAAACGCACGAAGGTCGATCTTCACTGTAAGTCGGCAGCGCCCAGCTACGCGGACGCCGCTAACACCGAGCTCCATAGCCGTTAGGCTGCAGTCCGAAGCAGGCCTCACTTCTGCCGAAGCGGAAACCATAAGGGTAGCCATCGAAGATGCTATCTTTGACACAGTGAAGTCGATGCTGGCAGCCGGGGCTCTCTGCGCACCTACGTTCAGAGGAAATGCCTTCCATAGTGAAGGTTGCCTCAAACTGTGGTGCGAGGACGAGCGATCGCTGAACTGGATCAAGTCCACTGTGGCCAAAATAGAATCACCACGTGTACGCACTAGGCTGAAAGTGATCAGGCAAGTGGACATCCCCAATATGGTAAAGTCCACCGTTCTTATACCGGGTTACAAGAAAGACGTGAAGTGCCTGCAGAACGTCCTCAGAAGCGAAAACCCCTTAATATAAGATCGGCACCTGTTCACTGTACAACACCACCCGCCAAGGCGACTACCTATTCCTGACCTTGGGAATCCCTGAGGAGGAGGAGGTTAAAAAACTGGTTGGCAAGGATCGGAGACTTTGCTACACCACCGGGTGTGCCACGTGCGCTTCTTCTCAGACGGTGCAATAGTGGACACCCCTCCAGAACCAAGGCTAACTTGCCTGACACGGATATGGCGCCAACCTCTCGGGATTCGTCCATAGAGCAAAGTGCTGCCTGTCTGGAGACGGCAAGAACCTCTACTCCGTCTGGGACGGAGTGCATGGCGCGCAGGCCAGAGGTGGAGGATGTGGCGATTCCCTCTACTTCCAAAGGCAATCAGTCGACCAGCACCCAGCGGACGGCAGCAGAACTACGGGGGATGGAGGCGGAGTCGGATAGCGACAATGGCCTGTCCTCCGAGTAAAACAGCAATAACCGTAGTACGAACCAACCTCCAGCATAAAATAGCGGCAACGGCTACCCTACGCAGGCTGCTGAAGGTTGACTCAGGGACCATAGCTCTGATTCAGGAGCCGTGGATCAGAGACAACAAAATCTGTGGCCTCAGCAATTTAGGGGGTAAGTTACTACTCAACACAACCATAGAAAAACCACGCACATGCATACACATACCCGAACACATATCAGCTGTGCTACTAACCCAATTCTGTTGCAGAGACCTAACATCTGTTAGAATCAAACAGGATAATGGCACAGGCCCATTCTCGCTAGTCATCGCATCAGTGTACATGCCAATTGACGGAGACATTCCGTCACATGAACTAGTGGAACTGGTGAGATACTGCGAACAAAACAAAGCGGATCTGATCATAGCTGCAGACTCCAACGCCCACCACGCACTCTGGGGGTGCGAAAACACAAACAAAAGAGGTGAGGATCTCGTCTCATTTCTATTTTCAACTAATTTTAATATTCTCAACAGAGGATCTGAACCAACGTTTGAACATCACGGTACCAAACCATTGTTGACATCACATTGGCAACAAGCTCAGCGGAGGAAATCATAACAGGATGGCAAGTCTCTAACGAATTGTCATATTCGGACCATAGAAGGATCTACTATAAGATCCAACTACAGAAGAAAAAAATGGAGCCTAGAAGGAACCCCCGTAAAATCAATATAACGGAATTCAAGGCTGCACTAGAACGTAACCTAGATACAACCGATACAAACACAGGGGGAACACTTATAAATATAGACATGATCGAACAGAGGGTTACAAAGATGACACAGTCGGTGCTGGACTCCTATCATCAGTCTTGCCCTCTCCCCAAGCCAAAGGTACAAAAACACAACACCAATCATTGGTGGTGCCCGCAGCTAGAGAGGGCTAGGCAAACCCTAAGAAGGCTCTTCAATAGGGCCAAAAATACAAGATCAAAACAAGATTGGGAAACCTACAAATCAGCACAAACCGATTACAAGAAATGCATCAGAACTCGCAAAAGAGAGAGCTGGCAACGTTTCTGCAATTCTGTCGAATCTCAAAACGTAGCTGTAAGGATAAGAAAAACGACAACCATTGCAACCTAGGCTCGCTAAATCTCGATGACGGCTCTTACACGACATCGGACGAGGAAGCATGCACACTACTACTAAAAACGCACTTTCCCGGCTGCACAGTCACAGACGCAGACTGGGAACCACACCAAGAGGAGGAACCATCGGAAGAAGACTGGAGAGCCGCGCAAGACGTAGTGGATAGGGAAAAAACAATCTGGGCGATCCAATCCTTCCTCCCCTCCGAATCAGGGGGTTTGGATGGTATATTCCCAGCCCTACTGCAGTGGGGACTAAACCTTATTGCCGAGGCCCTGGTACATATCTTCAGAGCTTGCCTCGCACACAAATACATTCCTGTGGCTTGGAGGGAAGTAAAGGTAATCTTTCTACCCAAACCTGGCAGGAGTAACTACACAATTCCGAAGGCATACCGACCAATAAACCTCCTTTATGATAAAGACTCTGGAAAGACTCTGCGACCGACATATCAGGGACGTGACGCTAACAAACATACCACTCAACATCAATCAACACGCCTACTGCAGCGGAAAATCTACAGAAACAGCCCTTCACTGCGTTGTGGAAAAGATAGAATGGGCCCTGGCAGATAGGCAATCAACACTAGGTGCATTCATTGACATTGAGGGTGCATTTGACAAAACGCTGTTTAAAAGCATAAACCGAGCCCTCATTACACGCAAAGTGAATCCTACTTTAGTCAGTTGGATAACCAACATGCTAAAAATGAGAGGAATACAGTTCACCGTGAACAGCAGCACAACCAGGGGCATAGTAGCGAAAGGATGCCCTCAAGGAGGTGTGCTGTCACCCTTACTATGGAATCTAGTTGTAGATGACCTGATTGTCAAACTCAACGAAAACGGCCACTATACAGTGGGCTATGCTGACGACCTGTCCATACTTATCAGTGGCAGAGATGAAGGGATCACTCATCACTTCTCATGGAAGAAGCACTGGTAAAAGTGGAAATTTGGTGCAACGAAAACCAACTGGCGGTAAACCCCAGCAAAACAGAACTAATTATTTTTACTAACAGAATAAAAAGCAGCAAAGCAATCGCCCCAATATTTTTTGGCACAAGTCTGTCTCTCACACAGGAGGTCAAATACCTGGGGGTAATCCTAGACAGCAAGCTGAACTGGAACAACCACTTAAAGAACAAACTAACCAAAGCTAGGCTTGTGGGCAAGAACTAGGGCCTTAACCCCTAGATTACACAATGGCTATACACGGCAGTAATCAGATCAGCAATCACCTACGGGGCCATTGTCTTGTGGCCGAGGACAACGCTAAAAACCGAGCAACTCAACCTACAACGCTTCCAGAGATTAGCATGTGTGGCAATAACTGGATGTATGAGAACAACTCCCACTGCAGCCCTGCGACTAAGGCAGGCAGGACTATGGAGAGTTAACACAGAAACTAAGCACATCGGCATCCTAGACAAGGTAACAGCTGCATTCCCTCTATTGCACGCTCCCTGCGACAGGATACCGAGAAGGTTTGTTTTTAACAAACACTACACCATCGATTAGCACCAACCCGGACCCAATGAGGTACAAGTATACACTGATGGGTCAAAAACAAGAAAGGGTACGGGAGCCGGTGCGTACTCTGCTGACCTAAACTTGCACGCATCCACAGCTCTGGGCAAGTTTAACACGATATTCCAAGCGGAATGTGGAGGTATAATCCAGGCTGCAAAGGACATGGCGAGCAAGAAGATCACGTACTTTGTAATCAGAATTCTCTCGGACAGCGCTGCTGTCCTAACAGCTCTCGATGGTAACTCAGTCAACTCAGGACTACTATTTGAATGCCACCAAGCTCTACAGGTAATATCACTCAGTAATACCGTTACAGTGGGTTGGATAAAGGGCCACAGTGGATCATTAGGCAACGATGCGGCTGATGATCTAGCCAAAAACGGCTCAAGCTCGACGCTGATAGGGCCGGAGCCAATCATACCCATACCGTTCAACCAGCTGCGGTCTTGGCTTAGACAGCACACACCAACAACATCAATCAGAATGGGTGGGTTATACAGGTTGCCGACAGGCCAAGGACTCAACACCCAATCTAAACCCCAGACTAACTAAGACCCTGCTACGGATGAACAGGGTTAACCTAAGATTGGCAGAAGGGATCTTGACTGGTCACTACTCGCTTAACCGAAATCTATTTCTTTTAGGTGCCACCGACAGCCCCCTCTGCAGAGCATGCATGGGGGCCGAAGAAACGCCGTCCCTCGTAATGTTACATTGTGCTGGGGTGGAAGACAACAGGGCAAAACACCTGGGTAGCCCAGGGACGCTCCAGGAGGCTTGCAGCAATGTGGGTCACTTGTCGAGATTCTGGAAGGAACTGGGTTGGCTGCCATCTGCTACGCACAAAGCCACCATTTACGCGTGGCAAGTGCGGATATCAGCCCGCCACAAGAAGAAGAAGAAGAAGAAGAAGAGGAGGGTGAAAGTCGCACTTTGATATCGAGAATTAAATTTTAGATTCAATATTACTTATGCGACTATAGGTCATAAAGAATACTTTTTATTGTCTCACTAATGAGGAAGGATGATAAGAGGAGACAATAACACAATAATTGATAAATATAAAATATACTAAACTTCAATTTACATTGACTCTTCAATTCACAGTGGTAATTATCAAACCTCTGCTGTTGCCAAAGCCGTTCAGTTTCAAAAGTCACATAACCGAACCAAAGACCGGCGATCGCCGGACGAAGGACAAACAGAAATAATCAAACCCAAAGTGAACGTAGCCCAGGAGGGCACGTTAAACTGTCGGTCTTAGCTCGAACCAGAGTGGGCGGCTTAAGAACTGTGGTTGGTTACTAACTCGACATCGTCCAACACGCACAAGGCCAGCGTAGAGGACTATGGCCTAAGCTTCCTTTAGGGCATTTCGGCGAGAGGCAATATTGTTATTATTAGGCAGGTAGACATTAGGTATATGAAAGACATGGAACCTTACGCGCCAAACGTACCCAAAAGTTTCTTGATAAAATTTAGTTCAGCCACATAAAATATCTGACAGAGCACACCCAAAGTAGACCTTTACTAACATAACACAAGGATATATTTCGGTGTTTGTAAACTTGGTGAATACATAAAATGTGTCGAGAATGGGATTTGTATTTAATAACTCTTAGCCACGTACTCATGTTTGCAGATATGTAAAGCTTATTATATCTGTATATTGTTATAGTAATTATAATATACTTACTTAATATTTAATACCGAATTTCCAATTTTAAATTTCAAAATGATATTTATACAGATTAAAAGAAAATTGAATTGATAGACTGTAGCTGATTTAAAACTGTTCCTCATTTATTTAAAAACCATATCCATATATTCATACTAATATTATAAATGCGAAAGTAACTCTTTACTTTTAAACCGCTGTTCCGATTAAGATGAAATAACGCATGGGTTTGAGTCCCGAGAAAGGACGCTACTTGAAAACGTCAAGTGTTAGTCGGTTTCTTTTCTATAATTGAGGAGTTGCCGTTGAAATCCTACACCGATAACCGAATTTGGGGTGGGTAGAACCGCGGGCAAATTTTGGTATGGAGATAGTTTCAGTCCAGCGGAAGGATGTAGGCTACTTGATAACGTCAAGTGAGAGTCGGTTTTTTTTCTGTAATTGACGAATAACTGTTGAAATCCTACAACAATAACCGAATTTAGGGCGAGCGTAACCGTGGGCAAAAGCTAGTAAAACTATAAATTCAATAAGAATATCTTTATAAAATACTTAGACAAAGTCACAATGTTATTCAGAACATCGTAAATACTTAATTCGATGTTTATTTATACCATGATTTAATTATTTATGTTTGGTTTAGTAGGTCTACAAAAATCAGGAGCGTCACACGCGACGCCTTCTTTTCACACTTCGGCGGGCTCCAACGAGTAAATGATTTCATGACAAACATAACTTACAGCTAATATTTATGTTAAATCTATAACAAGGAAATACAACATCACCTTCTATTGTTGTGTATGTTGCATGGAGATATCTATTTAATAGCTTTTCCTTTTTTATGGAACAAAATAGGAAAAGCATGCTTTAAAATAATTTACCGGCTGAGAGTGAAAGTACAATTATCTGTGATGAGAGCAGTCTTGATAAGATTAAGAGGCACAAGTAGATAAATTAGATCCTTTGATCCTTTTATAGAATATGAGGAATTACGCTGGAGTACAGACTCAACTGGTTGACTGGTAAGAGATTCGATGCCATGTCAATTTTTCATGATATCTAATAAAGGAGGATACGATCTAGTTGCTTTAAGCTAATAAGCTTTTAAGGGCTTTTTTGAATACGCCTTTGTAGGATAGGAGTCAGAGGGACATATAATAACGGGAGAAATTCAAAGCAATATCCGTCTAGATAGATACAGAAACCTAGGCTTATGTTATGTGAAAGCGCTAAGTCAAGTATTTCCAGCCTATGACTATTTAGTAGGTAGTATTGCAGTACTATAAACGGTGCTTAGTAACTATATACAACATATACAAAACAAAGTCACGTAAATCGGAAAAAGTTGCCTAAGTCTTTATGGGAAGTGTGGCACACCTACGATCAGCTGATGGCTGGTCATGGATTTTCGGTATTGATAGCCAGTCGCGGCTATTTCGTGGTACTTATATCCCCCAAGTGGCCACTTAAACTCATTCTGTCCCAGCCATACACCTCATGTCACATAACGCATTTGCCTCTTTCCTACTCTCCCTTTCTAGGGTTCCGTACCCAAAGGGTAATAAGACTTATTACTAAGACTCCACTGTCCGTTCGTCACCAGGCTGTTTTAAAATTAATTTAAAATTTGTAGTGCATAAAACAATAATTTATTATGCATTAGATATTACTTTTATTGTGTCATTGTATTAGACATAAGTCCCTGGTTCAAAATTTACTGTTTCTGGATCTTTTGTCCGCTTGTTTGTTTGTCCGAGTATTACGAAAAACATCTGAATGGATATAAAAAATTTGAATCTATGCAAAATTTTAATCAAAATTCGTACAGTATAACTGGTGATTTGTTTGCGGGCAAAAACTAGCAAAACATAATTTAATAACATTCAGCTCAATAAATCTATAAAAATTCAGAAAAGCATAAGCAACGCCTTCCGTTCACACTCCAGCGGGCTCCAACGAGCAAATGATTTGATGACAAACTCTGCTACAAGCTAATATATATAATTGGTATTCATATCACAGAAACTTAATCCCACGAACGCTGGGGTTGTGGAGTCTGTGGGGTTCTTCAAGAAAGAAGTTATTAGATTTTTGAAGAGTCGGCAACCTGCAAGTGTCCATAGGCTACGGTGACCGCTTACCCACAGGCGGACCGTAAGCTTGTTTGCCACCTTGATAATAAAAAAATAAAGTTAAATAAAGTTTTAGTCTGGCAAGAAAGGTAAAAAGGAGATAAATTTAGAAGTAATTTATAACATGTAATGTTTGTAGTACAATTAAAATAAACATCTTTAGCTTTTAAATTACACTTGTGGATATCTTTGTTTTGAATATTATAAATAACTTTTGAATTCTACAATTTGCCTTTCCTGCACGACTACACCCTTATTTATATTTCTTTTAGAACCAACTGAAACTTGCAACGAGTAAACTATGCAAAACGACATAAAATTTATTTATTTTGTTTTTCTTTGCCAAATACACGAACAAATTACAATAAGTAGGCATCTGAAACAGCACAGAAGAGACCACGCCAAACGGATTTGCATGCAAATTGTTCTGAATCCGTCGACTACACGCCGCTTAATTATTTAATGAACTTATCCAATTTACATGATAATTGCAAAGCTCTAGATCTGTTGCTGAGCTTCGGATCAGTGTTAACACAGAGAATAATACATTAATTTATGGTTTCTTTAATTAAAATATTTTATTCAAAAGTGAATAAAACGCGTCACATTAAGGCCACAAGAGCACTGCAGGTCGCCGGGCAACTGTTCCAAAACAAACGTAAGTGTCACAATCGACTTACGGAAAAACAATTGACGGCAAATTCAACGTGATGACGCCTGCAATGCTTTTGAAATTTTAATATCTTTTTTATAATTTTAACAACAAAATCTTTTAAAATTAAAACTAAGTCTATCTAAATATAACTAATAATCTACAATTACTTTGATTTTAAGTACAAAATATTACTATATACTACATTTATAACTTCAGAGCATGGGAGGTGACCTAAAAGCCCCTTACGCTCGAAGCGGGCTGGTTTACTTCGAAAAAATAAGCCTAAAAACCCGGGGCGGAAACACAGTGTGTTTGGCTGTTGTGGCTTATTTTTTCGAAGTAAACCAGTCCGCTTCGAGCGTAAGGGGCTTTTAGGTCACCTCCCATGCTCTGAAGTTATAAATGTAGTATATAGTAATATTTTGTACTTAAAATCAAAGTAATTGTAGATTATTAGTTATATTTAGATAGACTTAGTTTTAATTTTAAAAGATTTTGTTGTTAAAATTATAAAAAAGATATTAAAATCATAGTTATATATATTTAATTTAAGATAGTTTTAGGAAGTATGTAGGATTGCGTTAGATTCTAAGGTAAAATTTAAGTTTTTAGAACGTTAAAAAATTATGAAATTTTAGAATGACACATCGAGTTTTGAAAATAAGTCATGTAGCTTGTAGTATATGACATTAGATTTTATTAAACATCTATAGACGAGCAGTGAAGCTGCAGAGATGTGTCCTTAGTTTGAGACATTTCAGATGGATTGCCTCTTGTGCCTTATTAGACTGGCTACTTTACCCTTCAGCTCGGAATTACATACGTAACCCGGACAGAAATAAGTAAAGTGGTGGTAATTACCCAGACGGACCTGGCACTTAGAGAATGGTCCTACCACCAAGTAAAAAATTTTACTTATTCAATGCGTTCAATTTTAAATCCTTCACATGCCAAGATCCAATATCTCGACCTGACATATCCTCTAATATGTAGACCAAGGGAGAACGCTTAGTTTTAATTTGACATTTTTCATATTTAGGAGCCAGTTTTTTGCTAAAATATGCATCTTTATCACTTTGGAAATAGCATTTTTTTCAGACGATATCACCAACATTAAACTCTGCGTTCTTTCTGCGTAGATTGTAACGCTCGGTAGATTTTTGGTGACTTTGCCATACCTTATTAAAAACATTTGCCAGGTGTCCTAAATTTTCTGCATAGGCGTCCCTTGGTAGAAATATCAGTTCATTAGGTATATCATTCTCGACATAGTGTGAGCCACAAGTTACAAGCTCCCGTCCATGTACTAGAAAGGAAGGAGTGAATTGCGTAACTTCATTGACTGAGCTATTAATGGCGAACTGGATCTTGGGTAGATTTAGATCCCACGCTCTATGATCGTTATTTATTAGAGTAGATATAGCCGTAACAATAGTTTTGTTGTATCTTTCCACTGTATTTGCCTGTGGAGTATATTTAGGTAAGTAGTTAATATTGGGAATTTTGTATTTCGATAGTAAAGCGTTTAATTCACGACTAACAAATTGCGGTCCATTATCCATTAAGATTGTTTGGGGAATGCCATGAACTAAAAATACTTTATCCTCTAAAATATTACATATTGCAACAGCGGTGGCTCTTCGTAAGGGGAATAGTAAACAGTATTTTGCGAAGCAGCAGGTGACAACGAGAATATGGCAATTTTGTTTTCTACTAATAGGTAAAGGACCAACTAAATCCATAGATAAGGTCTGAAACGGACGCGAGCACTCTTTTGGACTACCCATTTTACCTAAAGTACCATGTGTAGGATGTTTGCAAGCGAGACAAGTTTGGCAGTTAGAAACAAATAGCACAACATCACTATACATTCCGGGCCAAAAGTACTTAAGAAGTAGGTAGCTGTACGTTTTAAATATGCCAAAATGAGCCGATGTGGGCTCAGCATGGTTTATTAATATAGTAGTGACGCGTTGTTCTGCAGGAACAACTTCTTTCCAGCTGAATTCTGTTAAAAGCGATTTGCTACTTTTCATATAACGATAAAGGGTTGTATTTTCAACTCGATAGTTAGGGAAACTAGAAGGAGACATTGTGCAGCCATTAAATATTTTTAAGTACCATTGATCATTAGTATTAGGTAGGGATATACTAGAAGGTTGAGACGAAGGTGATACTGAAATATTAGGATTGTCACTGTAAGATGAGGATATAGGATCAGAGGTGATTACAGCAACTGGTATGGACCTAGACAAAGCATCAGGGATAACATTGTCCTTGCCTCGACGATGTTTAATAATAAAATCGAAAGAGGACAGCCGAACACCCCATCTTACGAGGCGGCCTGAAGCATTAGTGAGGGATAGAAACCACTTTAGGGCAGAATGATCTGTATACACACTAAAAGTTTTGCCGTTTTCCAAATAACAACGCCAGTGTTCTAAAGCCATTAATACTGCGAGTGCCTCTCTTTCCGTGACGCTATAGTTTCGTTCAGCACCACTTAGAGACCTGCTCATATAAGCAACAGGATGTTCAACGCCATTAATGGTCTGGGAAAGCATGGCGCCTACTCCGAAGTTACTTGCATCCGTGTGTACTTCGAACGGGTGGTCAAAGTTAGGACAAGTCAGTATAGGTGCTTTAACCAGTAGAGACTTTAAATTTATAAACGCTTTATCAGCATCTGGGGTCCATTGAAAGTTAGGAGAACCCTTTTTTGTAGACGTCAGTTTATTAAGAGGACCAGCAATGGTACTGAAGTTAGGGATAAACCGTCTATACCACGAAGCTGTGCCAAGGAAACGCTTCACTTCTTTTTTATTAGTTGGAGGTGTAAAGTCTAAAACTGCTTTCACCTTATCGGGGTCAGTGTGAAGACCTTGCTCATCGACAACATAGCCTAAGTAACGTAGGGAACTTCGGAAAAATTTACACTTACTTAGATTTATTGTTAAATTTGCATTTTGTAGTTTCTCTAGGACACGAAGTAGAAGCCGCATATGTTCTTCAAAAGTGCTGCTGATTATTATAATGTCATCTAAGTAACAGAATACTCTTAGTTCGAATTCAGGACCAAAGAGGGCATCTACTAAACGCTGTTGTGTAGCTGGAGCATTAGATAGGCCAAATGCAGTGACCTTGAACATTAGACTTCCGTGTCCTGGGACATAGAAGGCGGTTTTTTTCGGTCAGCGTTTTCTATAGGGATTTGCCAAAAAGATTTTGAAAGATCGATACTTGAAAGGTACTTAGCATCTCTAAGTTTGTCTAGAATTTCAGAGAGGTACGGTAATTTATAAGCATCTTTCTTAGTTACAGCGTTTAATTTTCTGCTGTCAAGACAAAAACGTGGCTTGCCATCTTTTTTTTTTACAATTAAAACAGGTGAAGACCATGGACTTTCGCACGGCTCAATTACGTCAAGTGCTAGCATCTCTTTTACCTGTTCAGAAATTATTCTTTGCCTTTCTGGAGACATACGGTAGTAACGTTGTCTTATTGGAGCAGTATCACCAGTATCAATTTTGTGTGTAACAAGGTTAGTTCTACCAAGACCTTTGTGTTTAAAAGAAATTGCTTTAAATTGGTCCACAATATTATTAGATAGAATTTTTTGAGCTTCATTGAGGTTATCATATGAATGAATACCAGTAAGAGATTCCGATCTGATTTCTAGTACTTTAGGGATGGCATTACGTAAAAAAGTTATGTCAGATACATTCTTAGGAAAAATTTTGAAGCTAGACCAGAAATCTATACCCAGTAACAGAGGAACATCTATGTCGCGTATTACATGAGCTTTTATTACTGAGCATTTATTATTAAAAACTACGGGCAGAAACATAGAACCGCAAGAGTTAATTTTTTGTCCAGTAGCAGCTGTAACTGAAATAATATCATCAGCATTTAAGGTCAAGCCATATTTAAGTAATGGTTTGTGTGCATTTTTTGCCCAATATACTCACAACAGAACCCGAGTCAAGAAGTCCATACATACGTAAGGATTCACAGTTGTTGATCGTGACTTTTACGTAAGGTCGGGGATCATTTTTAGGTTTAGAATGTAGGATTGTAGCAACTTTATAAGTTTTAGAAAATAATTTTATAAATTTGAGCCAATCTTCCCAATCAGATGTGTCGAATTTTGAGGAAAGGCTACAATCCAACGTTTTTAGGTTTTTTGACAGTTTATTATTAAGGTAGTTAGGGGGTTTAACGCAATCAGGGCAGGTAGGGTATGTAACGTCTTTCTTCCCACACTTAAAACATACTAAGAACCTAGGTTTTTTACAACTCTTAAGAGTATGACCAGTAACACGACAACGAGGGCAGAATGTCGGTCTGCCATCATTATTATAAATAGCATTAACGTGTTTAGGGAAGTTGTGATTTGAATTTGTATTACTTTTATATTGAGTGTAGTTATAGTTTTTATTTTGTAGGTTACTAGAAGTTGGTTTGTTGTAGGCAAATTCAGGTGCAATAGTTTCAGAGGTTAGTCTCGGTGGTTCTCGGAATTGTGACATTCGAGATTGAAAGCTTTCATAGTTTCGACAAAGAGTGCGTAGGGCATCAATAGTTTTAATTTCGGGGCAACAAGCTAAGGTACTGGCGTAGCACGGCCGTATGTTGTGTAACAGTATTTCTTATTTTTCGTCGTCAGCTATAGATTTAGAAAGGCGTGAAAACATACCATGCATAATAGACAAGTATATAGTAATGTTTTCGTTTTCTCCTTGAGTTCGGGTGCGAATTTCATTAATGAGCCGGTAGTCGTAATCATGCTGATCAAAGTCTTGCTTCAAAAGTAACACAACTTCGTTCCAAGAGGTAACATTGTCACGAATACTTCTAAACCAATGAAGAGCATTGTCTGTGAAGATCTCTGTCGCATATGATAGCACTTTATCAGAGCTGACATTTCGAGCATGAATAAATTCATCTATCTTTTGTATAAAGGCTCGAACACACGACTTGCCGTCAAATTTTAGTTTAAATAAGTCGGAACCAATGCCGCGATCACATGTGACAGAAATATTTGCAGAGGATGGCCCAGGTACGCAAGTATTTGTTTCACTAGTATCACTAATAGTTTCCGTGGTAGCAAGTTTTTTAGGTACTAAAATACTTATCTCTTTGTATTGTTTATCAAATGTAAAATTCAGTTCTTTAAGAGTTGTAATATCTTCAGTATTTACTGGACAAATTCGAATTAGTCGATGAAAGACATGGTTTAGTAGGTTCTCAGTCCGCATGATAAGGTTTTTATCTAATTTTGTTTTTAGGACAATTAAATTGTTTTGGCTCTTTAAAAGACTATCCCGGACGCCTTTAATGTCATCGGCGGGTTCAAGATGTGATTCTAAAATGTCCTCAGCTTTAAAACCTCGACATAACTTAGTTATCTGCCTTCGCAGCTCGACCTCACTATCAGCAGGTAATTCTCCACGTACACCTACTTCATATTCGAGCTCTGACTTTTGCAAAGAAAGGTACTTTATCGGGTGAGTCATGTTAAAAATGTATAAGTAAAAGATAAGCAAAACAATTTTAGGTAGCTAAGACTAGTAGTATTTAGTATTTGTAGTAGTAGCCACTTATTTTGACAAAACCTTAATTAGGTTAGGTTGTTTAATTACCTTAGTTTACTACAGAATAAAGAGTCCACTCTGTTACAATAAGGTTTAACTACGTTAAGAAACGATTCTGTTATATAAGTATACTAAAAGTTTAAAAAATTTGCAAAAGAAAAATAAAGCTAAATTTCAACTAATGCGTAGTGGGTAGTACAAGAATTGAACTTAAGAATGTTATTTACACAATAGCTAATCAAATAGTATCTCTAGCGAAACATTCTACACATTAGTTGAGAAAACATAATCGTTGTACAAAACATAAACCTACCAACGACAACTAAAAAGATACTAGACCCGATGCAACCAGACAGACCTTTAGAATCAGAACCGTGAGAAGGGCTCTAAATTGTGTCAGGACCGCGTAGAAGGGCGCCAATTATGTCACGTTGAGTTAAGGTGACATATTAAATAATAAAAAATGAGTTTAGAAAGAAATAATTATATTAATAAAGGTAAGTTGAGGTAAGTAATAATGACTATATTGAATTAGAAGGGTCGGGGTTCTTTACTCTGACTACCAATGGTCTTCGAATTGCATCGCGGATTGTCTACTTAAGTGTAGAATGATAGGCTTCCCTGCGGGTCGAAGTTCACCAAGGCGGCGGCAGCAGGGTAAGATAGAAGTCGCCTGCCGGTAGACTGCAGGCGTCAAGAGGGAGTTCTAGTGGTTGTATTCACCGGCTACGTTAGAAGAGTTGAAAAAACCCTGGAATCAGTTTTTTGGCCATTTAGTCCAATGTCCAGTTTTTCACCATGACTGCAACATGATGATCCTTTCGACTAAAAGCAGGAATGAAGCGTCTAATTGCAGAAGCTAGACTTTGTGCTCTAATTAGTGATCGAGATGAGGCAGTCAAGGTTTATGGCAAACAAGCAGAAGGACTACAGAAGAAGTTTCAAGAAGTTATAGATTTATTTTAATTAAGCTAATAGCAATGAGCAAAAATGAATGAAAATGATGATAAAAGATGAAAATAAATACTTTTTACACTAAGTACTTTAATTACATAATAGTTTCAAAATCAAATCTACGTTTAAACTCGCTTTTCTAAAGTATGTCGTGTCACTTTGCACGGTTAGAGGTCATGGCAATGCCATGTCAAAACAACACGAGGCTAGTCACATTTACAACTAACAAAATATAGCTAATCACACTTATAATATAATTAAACAACTTACCCTATAGTTTTGGGGTTTTTCACTAGTAAGTATTTAGAACTATTTTTAGAAGAAATTTAGTATAAGGTAGAAAATCTTATCTTTAATACAAAATGTAAGTCGCATATCTTGCCGATAGCTGGTAAGGTGAGAGTGTGGTCGAGGAAGCTAGACCGAGCGGCGCGAGCACGAAACTCGCCAAACCGGTTCAGAGGTAGCCGGGCGATGACGATTAGGTGATTAGATATCTACTAATAGAATTTATTTATTTGTCCTTTATAAGTTTTGAAAGATTTGTTCTATGTTTAATGTGTATTATTTATTTGTTAGTGAGTATTATTAAATTTATTTTTGTATTTTAGCATAAATTGTTATATTGTTTAGATATACAAATATAAACTAGATTTAAGTGTTAAGAACTAATTAGCTTAAGTTTTAATATTATTAAGGGTTTATAATTAAATTTATTAAGTTTTATTTTTATTAAATATTTTATTTACTCCGAAGTTTTAACGCAAGCGTTACATTGTGGCAATCACGGAAAGACCAAATAGCGAAATTCGTGTCGTGGCTGACATGCTATACGATCTCAACGCGTTGTGGCAAGGAAGAAAAGCCATGACACGTTCTGAGCATTCATTGTTTTAAACATATCACGACGGACGGGTTGTAAGTTGTCGCTGTCGGCTCGGGTGCAAAGACGCATTAAAACATCAGTTTTATTCTGTCGGTTATTTTTGTTCGAAATTATATTTTTGTTAAAGTGATAGAGTATATATATATATATATATAATACAGCCTATAGCCTTCCTCGATAAATGGGCTATCCAACACTGAAAGAATTTTTGAAATCCGACCAGTAGTTCCTGAGGTTAGCGCGTTCAAACAAACAAACTCTTCAGCTTTATATATTAGTATAGATAACATTGAAATGTAGGTTACTTTACGTGCAATTGATACACAACAAGCGTTTATGTATAAGCAGTTTTTTTATTGGTATGTATTATTTTTAGTCAATATTGTGACCTTTTCTAGGTATTGTTAAGCCCTCAGCTTTGCCTAAACATCTGACGTAGGTTTTTACATTTTCGTAGTGAAAATATTTATTCTTTTATTGTTGTACCAACATATCTTTACTCTTTTAACTTTAGAGTCATATAACTTTATAGCGTCAGTAGTCAGTCAGAACATTTCAAAATTTAATCAAATAATTATTCCAGTGACAAGTTGAAAATGAGTAAGTTTGTCGAATCTTGATTACTTATACCATTCACAGACTTTGAACCCGAGATTCGGATCTTATTAGTTTTGAACTTAATCCAAATCTAAGATTTTTATCATGTCTTATTATTGTTAGGAGTTATATAACAAATTTAATTCAGTCAAACGTTAGGTACTTGAACGGTAAATGATTAAAAGATTTAGGTATTTTCGCAATGGTGTATTGCCTTGCATCGGAATAATTTATTTTTTTTAGATTAAAAATAAACCTAGTGATAGCCAAGCTAGATTTCTATTAAGTTGATTATAAACAAGTGAAATATAATTCTATTTCTTAAAGAGACGATTATTTGTGGTACAGGACAGTTTTACCTCAAATCGAAACGTTTATTGATGAATAACACTTTTTTGTTTTGTTGTAGAATAAAGGGCAAATCAAACATTTGTGAAGTCTAACCGGAAACCCGAGATATTTAGTAAAATGCCCACTAATTACGTTTGCTCAAACGATACTCGCTAGCGAGTGTAGTTATGATTTCTATAAACATGTTTCAGTGTAAGTACAACAAACATCAATGAATGATCTTAGGTTTTATATGTCAATTGATAAATGACTTTATAATTATCTTACATTCTGTTTATAGTTATGGCAGTTAGGATTAAATCAATTTTTTAAAAAAATTTAGTATTAAAATCATACTTATTTTTAAGTTTATAATTTAAAAATGTATACGATCCTACTAATATTATAAATGTGAAAGTTTGTTTGTCTATATGGATGGATGTTTGTTACTCAATCACGCTTCAAACACTTGATGGATCGGGATGAAACTTGGAATACATTCTTGGATAGGTCCTGGAATAGCGTATAGGCTACTTTTTATCCCGAACAATTTAAAAGTCCACGCGGGAATAACTATAACCGAGCTTTTGATGAGATTTTAGCTATAGCTACAGCTTGATAGCAAACTTCATTAGTGTAATTAAGGAGTAAATCACAGTATTAATACTGAGATTAAATAAAGGAGTCCCACGCCGATAACCGAATTTAGGGCGGACTAATTTAAGGAGTAAATTATAGTTTTAATACTCTGATTAAATCAAGGAGTCCCACGCCGATAACCGAATTCAGGGGGCCGCTAGCAAAGTCTAGTGGCAAATAAAAGTGAGCTCTGAAAAAACTGTCGCCTTTGATTAATGTTTTAAAACGTTTTTCAATAAATTGTTTTTTTTTTATTATTTGACTCTTATGTTACTAAAGGTTACTACTGATTTTATACTTATCTAATCTACGCAAAAACTTAGCGGCTTACGCTGCAAAACTTTATTTTAAAGCGCTATCGAAGTAGCATTATAAAATTAATTTACCAAACCCAAATCCTTTTTACAAAGGGATTCGCTTAGTACTTACAAAATTGGAGTTTGTAATTTTCTTTTGTAATCATTTAGGAGCTTTCAAAGATTTTTAAACGCATTTTATTAATATATTATTAAATAAATCCGATTTGTTTATCGAATATCATTACGAAACCATATGCTTTCTCTTTAATTCACAATATACTTATGAGAAGAGTTACGTATAAATTTAAAGTTTGAAATTTGAGATAATAAAAAAAAGGTAATAATGTATACGATATGAATTCTTCCAAGATTACCTACTGGTAACTATGTTTTAAGAAATACCTGGTGGAGGTACAAAGTGATTACTGGAACATGTGTCAAGTTTGGGCTTTATAACGTTTAGGATTAGGTAAATTTCGTGCATATAAGTACTTAAAACTTCTTTATAAGAGGACCTTATCAAAAATAACAGCAACGTACATATTTCCGACCCTTCTGTGTCAAGATTATGATGAATACTGCGATATACCCTACTATCCAAAAACTATCTTATTAGTTCTAGATTAAATAAGTATCATATATGAAATACAGGAGTCAGGAAAAGACTTTTTTTCAGACACTATTCATAACAAAAAACAATTCTAAAGACTGTTCTATGTAGGTATAATGTACAAAATATTTTTTTTAAAGGTCACAAATTTTTATACATGATTCAAAATCAATAGCAAAACATGTCTGCGAAAAGAAGAGGATTTTTTTTTATCTTACTTTTGTAGTTGTCCGGATTTTAATAAAGTAATTTGTGGAATACTTAATTACATAAAAAACAACATACCTACGGTAGGTAGGCTATCATACTCATAGACACATTTTGCGGTAGGTTATTGTCATTTACAACTTACGAAGAGCGGCTTTAATAGACAGAGACGGTAACCATAAATATCTATATTTTAATGGAATGGATAAAATCCTAATAATATTATAAATGTGAAAGTTTGTTTGTCTGTATGGATGGATGTTTGTGACTCAATCACGCTTTAGCCACTGGACGGATCGGGATGAAACTTGGCAGACATATAGGTTAGGTCCTGGAATAGCATATAGGCTACTTTTTATCCCAAAAAATTCAAAAGTTCCTGCGGGAAAAACTAAAACAGAGTTAAACGAACTATTGCTGCACATATAGCATGCTATAGCAATTCATTGGTATAACTAAATAATTAACAAATTAGAGTTAATTAAGGAGTTCCACGCCGATAACCAAATTTTGGTCGGGCGGAAAATTCATCATCGAAGCAAATTCATATTGCTGCATTATCATTGATTGATGACATATAATAATTTGTGCCATTTAAAAAAAAACTGTATATTAGAGTAACTACAAATATAACCTCTCTCAGGTAACTGATCTCTCATCAAAGCGTATTTTCATTGATATTTATTTGACACGATAACTAGTTGGGACAACCTCTCCGGCATCAAAAGGGCTCAGATGACTGATGTTATAAGAGCTTTATTGTGTTGCTCTGGTAGCCACTTGATTTATAGTACAAGTATATTCCAAAAAAAAAAAAACCTTTCACATTATTTTCTTAAAAAAAAAATGTTTGATTATTTTAGCTGCCATGTCCAATGAAACAATATTTATTATCATGGCATCGGTAAGTGATTATAAGAAAAAGTTTGCGAGAGAAACCACGCATATGAGATAGATAATTTTTTTTTTTTAAATTTTGTAGGTAATAGGTATCTCAGTATAAAAAACAAATTACCAGAACGTACTTTTGCTATAATCCTTTCTGCATTTAAATTATAACTGAATACTTTCCAGAGATTTCGATTTTCACGTCTTGCTATTTCGTACATTAACTTTAAAATAATAAAATAAAGTTATTTTCAACTTTTTAGTTAAGGATTGTACATATTTAAAATTTATTTAAAATAATTTATTTAAAATTGGTTTTAATTTTTTAAATTTTTTTTTTCCAAATTTTTTAACAAAGATTTTTTTTAACTTCCCATTGACTTGGAATTTGGTGATAATGTCTTTTATAACGTATATTTTACTAACAATACCAATATATTGATAAATCAGATTCTGCCTGTTTTGTCACTGATGACAGGTACAATTAAACCCTCAATTAAAGGAACAAGTTTACTTACCTCAATAGTATTATTGTTCCTAAGTGGACCTAGTCTGTCTGTCCTATGTCTTCTAAGGGGACCTAAGGGAGCCCTTAATTATAGCTAAAACTGATAGAGGGCATAAAATGTAGGTACAAGATCTAACTTAAAGTATTATAATATAAACAAATTGTACAACCTTAAGTAAGTAGGTATGATCCTTCTTTAGCACTCTCAAACTAGTTTTCCTATTTTCTGGTTATATTAATACAGGGTTTCATAAATTGGGATTAGATTATCTGTTTATTTTTCTATTTAAAAAAATTGATAAATACAGAGTAGGGCAAAATTGTATCTTTAAAAGGTTAATGAACTTTATTCTATATCCCGCCCATACCAAATTTCATTTCAGTAAGTAAAACCTATCTCTAAGATTGATAGCTGACTTGCGAATAAAGTGCGCCGTAAAAGCTTTATCGAGATATTTTCAGTTAAAGTAAGATGTTTCTATCTTATTTCCTATTACTTTTTATAGGAGTACATAATAAAATTAGGCGAATTATATTGCTAAAGATAGCAATATATTTCGCCTAATTGTTAAGTCAACTTTGAAAAAACTGAGCAAATTACAGAACTGGCTTTTAACCCGTCAAGCGTCCCCATACTAAGGAAATTATCCGGCCTTGCCGCATACAAACGGACATACACCTAACTTTATTATGTTTATTCCTCTTTATTTATTTTTAGGTATGTTCCCTAATATATACAGTATAAAAAAAAGTAATGAGAATAAGTTTATGATAAATATAATAAGTAATAATAAATTTATTTACTAAAAAATACATAGTTTTTTATATATAGCACATTACCAGGGGTCAAAATGAACTCTAAGCTACTGTTAATAAAATCCAAAATCCAACTCAAAATGGCGCAATATAAATGGTGGCCGGATCAAATTACCAAAACAATTTCTGATAAAAAAATATTAAACGCACAAAATATTGTCCACCCAAAAATACTAGAACGTAGGACAGGCCATTGGCTTCACTTCTGAATACTTACAATTAGCCTGTCTGATAAAAGTCGTCCTGAAAAAATTCCCTCGCGACACAAGTCGCTTAGGTCCCACTGTGGGACCTTGGACGCGTGACGGGATGCCTGACGATCCTTGAGAAAAAGGAATTGAATTTGAATTGAATTTGATTGAATATGGAAAATAATTCCATAAAACTTTGTCATGGCTTTTTTTGTTTTCCATTTATTAACATTTAAATGAATGCGATTAATAAAAAGTTATTATTAATTCTTAACTAATAATAGATTGGACTGTAAGCAACTGGGTACTTTTTTATTAGCCTACACAGAAAAATGCCCTGGTATTGTATATTTTTGTGATCTATTATTTAATTTCTGTAAATATAATAATATATATATATTACTATATATATACACGAATACAAGTAGATTCGTATATTTGTTTTACCCGTTTGTTATTAGAAGGGGTACCATAGCCACATTTAGCCAAATCACGTGTTACTAGCGTCCTCTACAGCTTCTCATCTATATATACGTCATATGTCTACATGAAAAAACTAACTAACTTACTAATGATTGACTGACAAGAAGGAATCGCGCACGAAGGATTCCGTACCATTATCTATAAAAAAGGCAAAATAATCACGTTTGTTGCATAGGAGCCCCTCTTAAATATTTGTTTTATTTTAATTTAATTATTTATATTTAAAGTGACTATATAACTAAATATTCTGTAAATACTTAAAGCGTCTACCTGTTGCCGTTATCAATATAGAGCAAAAAAATCACGTTTGTTCTATAGGAGCCCATTTAAATATTTATTTTATTCTGTTTTTTAGTTTTGTTGTTAGTTAAAATTTCAACTGTCTAATTACCACGGTTCATGAGATACAGCCTGGTGACAGACGGACGCACGGAAAGCTTAGTCTTAGTATTAGGGTTCCGCTAATTACCCTTTGGGTACAGAACCCTAAAAAAATAAGATGGTAGTGCATATAATGAATTTAAAAGGAAAACTATTACGGGCAAGAACACTGCAGGCTAACGAGTAATAGTCGACCAAGCTATAAAATGTACTTGGAATAGTGAAATTTTCGTAGAAATTCCAGTAAAAGTAACTTATATTGAGTAGGTACATCTGTTAAACAGGTATAAAATATAAGTAAATGAACGATGTATAATTATAGAAAAATAAAATAATAACATTCTAAAGACTATTCTTCTTAACTCCTCGAGCGTCCGGTTAATTAGTTAATGAGATGCTTCATACGCGTAAACTCCGTAATAGTTACGTTCAAATGACGCATTGGACTAGCCGGCGCGCTTGGCGCAACATCGAATCGAGCGTGTGACAGGCAGCTGCGCTCATAAGCGTGCAAGTTGTTTGGATGTCTCGAAGATGAAGAACGCCTTGATAAGTTTGCAATTTTCGCTTTGAAAGTTCAGTTTTTAAGGATTTGATTTGATTATCATTTAAAAAACTTTAATTTCAATACTCCTACAACTTGGCCCTTATTTATAAATTTCAGTTAATTATTCTTTAAAAGGTTGAACTTTTATTTTGCAATTTTAAAGTCGAATTCATTTAATAAAACATTTTAAACGTACCCTATATTGCGCGTGGCCCGACACGCACATGGCCGGTTTTTTCTTTTTATTGTTTGTTTTACTACTTACATAATTTTGCTTAGGGGCACAGGCCTCTCTTTGGAGAAGGAGGCTTAGGCCATAGTCCACCGCACTGGCTTAGTGCGAATTGGCATACTAAAGAACATGTGGCCGAGTTTTCAAGCCACCCATAAGGCCTCTGACTTGGCATAACGACTGCTATCACAATATGTCAACAGCTAGAAGCGACTGTTTCACGTGCCCTCCGAAGTACGTGAGCATACAATTGTGCCACTCGGCGTCACCCTTCTATAAGCTGACCACGTCCAACTTGCCCAAGAAGCAAGGGGAAAATTGGGGTAAGTAATTTTGTAGCATTAACAAGAATGTGTTAAAAGACGTAGTGTTCAAGAGACCCCCCCAACCTGTCACGCAGGACTAAAGTGGTTTGTCAGAACGGGCTGTCCTCCATATTGTAATGTGAGTGTCATACATAGTTATCCATTTTAAAACATTATACATACAAAAATATTTGTTAAGCCAAATAAGATTGCAGCTGTGCCGCAAACATATTTGTAACAAAAATGTTGGAACAATTCAAGCGGAGGTGTTCGCTGACAGGTGAGAAGGGAAATTATTCAGGAACGCATTTATTTAGTCCGTTTTGTTAGTCCTTTGTCAACACAAGTTTTGTTGTCAACATGTCTCGGTCTTAACGTTGCATGCTTTTTTTTCTATAGGTATGTACATATTTCACACTTAAAGTAAAAAAAATAATATTTTATTTTGATATGAAATGAAATAAAAATATAGTTATTTCTAAGTCAGTTATTTGCAAGGTCAACAAAACAAATAGAGGGAAAAACTTTGATGTTATATATGAAATTTCCCTATCATAAAAATTCCTTCAGTTGAGTTTATACTGCTGTTTCTGCAGTTCTTCAGAAATACGTGTATAAAATTCAGCCAGTATTTTTACAAAACCTCGAGTCAAATTGTTGTTCCCATAAAACTTTAAAGCGACAAGTCAAAAGTCTGTCTCGTTTACAGCTAATAGGTATTGTTCAACCGAGTAACATCAGTGGTCATAAAAGAAAAAAAAAACAGCCAATAGTCCAGCGGCCATTCGCAGTAAGCACTTTTGTAAAAGTTTACAAAAGTTGTATCGTTAACCAGTGAACCGTTAACGAATACCGACTCATTAAGACTCCGCGATCGTTAAAGCAGTACAAAATACAGCTTTTAAAATTTAAAAGTAGTTAGGTACTAAAATAGATTTTCCTATTACAAAATGTTTATATTATAATAAAATCACAGATATTTACTAAATAATCTTAATCTGGGAAGCTAACAAAAGATGAAAAGATTTACAAAAATAGATACGTAGAAGAGTCCGTTAGTTTAATCATAGTTAAGTATTTAACTAACTATCAGAAAGACAAATCTCTAGTTAATTTTGTTAAGACTTTCGCACATCTGTTATGAAATGGTAATATTTTATTTATTTGTCAGATAATACCTTTGTGGTTAGCGAATATGCTTGTCCAAGTTTCTTAATACTCATGTTAACAACAATTAATACGAAAACTTAAGAGTCAGTATGTTTGTCACTCTTTAACGCCACCATAATTGAATGAAATATGCAATAGAGATAGCGTATACTTTGAATGAGGACATAGGCTATGTTATAGCAAACTTTGACAAAAACTAGTACGCAGTAATTAGTGCAGGCAGCGAAAAAAAGATAGTAAAAAAGAAATGTAAGATATATATAACCTGCCTCCTTATTCAAGTCAGTAAAAACCATCAGGTTCTGAGATGACTGTGACATGCATTGTAAGTTTGCTTACGTTTTAATTAAAAAATTGTGTAGAATAATTTGATGGTTATGGCCCAAGTACATTGCTGATTCAATCGTTATTGTACACATTTCTGGCCTATTCCACTTTAATCCACTATTCAAATCCATTAATGAATTAGATTTCAATGTAATCAATCACTGGATTAGATTTCGCTTTTTATTCCACTCTTATCTATTGACGGATTAGATTCCGCTTTTGATTCCTCTCTTATCTTTTGGAAGTGAATTAGAGTAGAATTAAAAGCGGAACATAATCCATTAATGGATTTGAGTTGTGGATTAGAGTGGAACAGTCCACATTTTTTCATTAAAACATCACATGTAAATAGACAATGCATGTCGCAGTCATCTCCGAACCTGATGGTTTTTACTGACATGAATAAGGGGGCAGTATTGTTTCTTTTAGCAACACCCTTTTGGGGCACCAAGAAAAATAAGATTAATATTGATTAAATATTTTTCATGTTTCTTCCTAAACTTCATTCCCGTTGCGTTGTCGTCGAAATGAATGTCACGTCTCGATGCGACGCGACGTGATGACACCGTCGGGAATGTTACCAAGTAGGAAAAATAATAACGAAAGTTTTTCTTACTAAATATGACTGATTTGATCTTTTTAAATTGTTTATAAATAGTTGCTACTGGGTTTTCTTATTATTTTTTTTCAACGTCTTCGCATAATATTTCATAATAATGGATGCTATTGACACAAAATTATACTCAAAAGCCCAAAATCAACGTCTTCAATTTTAAGTGGGGTCAAGACACTTTATACAAATTATGTAATTAGCTTTATTAGCTATATTTAGTTTAGACCAGAGGGTTCTGTGTGATTTGTTTAAAAATATTTCAATTTATTCAATAATAAATTTCAATAATACAAAATTTAAAAAACCCTGGTTCCGTGAATTATAACTGGCAATTTCGGCTTGAAATTTCGTAGTAGGAACTGAGGTCGAAATGGTGATAAAATAATAAGTAACTTTTTCATTTCCAAGAAAATATAGTCTTAATGTCGCAGGCATTTTTCTCTGAGTGGACTATAAATCAAGGGGTAACTTAAAGTGGCCACGAGGGCTACACAATAAAGCTTTCACGATATCAGTCATCTGAGCTCTTTCGATGACAGGCAGCCTAAGCCACTTAGTGTGTCAAATACTAATTCAATTTAAGAAGCCACAAACGGCCATTAAAGGGGGAGCTTGTTCCAAAAGTATTAACTGGCAAAAAAAGTTTACTAATACTTTATAGGTATTCAATTTAAAAATTTTAGATTTTTACTAATTTATGACAATATATTTTGGGTCTTACAGCAACGGGGAAAAAACTTTTATAGTTTTTATAATTATAAAAACGTAAGAAACACACAACTATTACTAGATCTTGTCACGTCCTATACAAAACATGTTAACAACAAACTGCGAATATTACAAACATACAAAAAAAACTTATTTAGGCTATACACTTATGAAAACAGTGGGGGAGCGCGCGGGCGTGCCAAGATCTTGTAGACAGTCAGTATAACTTTTTTGATTGCCGAGACGTTTCGATACATGCCCATTAGTGATGTAACGAACATTCACATTCGCATTCGCAAAGTTCGAGCGAATGTTTTGCGAATATGACCATCAGAAAAAACATGATTTAAAGATAATATAATTCATTCATCAATTACTATTTTTTTATTTATTTATGTATCTCCCATAACGACAACATGTCTTCAAGTTTATTTGCAATATTTTCTCCAATGTGGCGGCTCTCATTGAACACTTCTGCTTTCAATACTATCATTTTCCTTTCAAATTCAGCTGTAATCCCATGACAAGTTAAACTCAGTTGTGAAACTCCAGAACAATTATCAGACCAGAAATCACTGGTAAATGATAACTTGTCAAAGGATTTCAGCCACTCGAATATTTTCTGACTTACTTTTCCATATAATTTATCGCAGATATATGAAGTAAAATACTGACGAGACTTTAAATCATAGGATGGACACAAATGCTTCATAAGTCTTACGAAGTCAACACTTTCTACGAAACAAAATGGCAAGTCTTCCAACGCAACCATTTTACTTATTGAATTATCAACTGCCAATGACTTCATAGATTTATTATCCCACTGTTTCGTTTTATCAACACATTCTTGAAGCGATATCTGTTTCATATTGGATTTAGTGATTAGATGAAAAGATGATGGCAGTGCAAGTGTTAAAGCATTCTTTGTTTGTTTCGTTTCGTTTTCGTTTTTCTCACTTTTCTAATTCGGAAAACTTGGTTTCATGCATTGCCTTCAAATGATTTCTCATAGCCGTTGTAGTTTTTCCTTTTCTTGAATATTCATTGCTACACAGCTTGCATATTTCACTAGAATTTAATTTACTCATGTTAATAAATCACTAACCACACTCTAACCTCAAAATTAGCTTGTATTTGTTTACGAGCAGATGACAAATGAAATAAAACAATCAATCGGATTTTTTCGGATCAACTCGGAAATTTTCGGTTCAATATGCAAGCAGAACGGGCGAATGTGAGCCGCCAAACCATAGTCAAAGTGTTTTATTCAAATAAGGATTTTACAATCACTTTTGAATCGTCAAAGTTAAGAAATATTATTTTTTGAAATCCGGTTCACAATTTTGGTGATTTCTGCCGAGAAGAATCCGGCAAGAAACTCGAAAGTTACTCTTTTAAAAAATCATAAAAACTAAAAATAAAATCAATGTTTAAATAAAAAAATTTAAGCTGTACAATTTTATATTATTCCCATTTTAATTTGGTTTTCCTATGCATCGTGTAATTAATCATCTTCAGTCCCAAGGATTTTTATCATTTACATAGTCTGAAATATTGTAGTATGCCTTTTTACGAAGTACTTGTTTGATAAAAAATTTAAATTTACTTATTGATAGCTTTTGAATATTATTGGGCACTTTCTTGTAAAAGTGTATACATTGCCCCATAAAAGAGTTACTTATTTTGTGTAGACGTGTATCATGCACCAACAGCTTATTTTTACTTCTAGAATTTACTTTGTGAACGTCACTTTTTTTGCTGAAACTATTGATATTTTTATGTACATATAAAAGATTTTCATATATGTACTGCGACGCTAAAGTTAAAATATTCACTTCCCTAAACCTATCCCTCAGAGATATCCTAGATCCTAATTTATTAATAGCACGAATTGCCCTTTTTTCTAACAAAAATATTGTATTTACATCAGCAGCGCTACCCCACAATAGAATACCATATGTCATTAAACTATGGAAATAGCTAAAATATACTATTTTTGCAGTGTCGACATCGGTCAATTGTCTTATTTTCTTGATCGCATACACAGCAGAGCTAAGGTTTTTGGCTAGGTTATGAATTTGCGGACCCCATTGAATTTTGAAGTCCAGCGTTATGCCAAGAAAGACTGTTGAATTAACAAGTTCTAATTGCTCGCCATTAACATTAATACATGTCTGTATCTGACTAACATTTGGTAATGTAAATTTAACACATTAGGTTTTTTTTTCATTTAGTAACAAATTATTAGCGTTAAACCAATTCCAATTTTAGAAAGGGCATTATTTAATTCATCATAACATGTCTGTCGTCTCTTAACTTAAAAAAGAAAAGAGGTGTCATCAGCAAATAAGACAATGTCATGGTTTTTTACATGATATCGGAGATCGTTAATGTAAATAAGAAATAGAAAAGTACATTAAGCCCTGAGGGACTCCCATAGTGACTGCTGATCCCGGAGATATTTCACCGTTGACATTTATTTTCTGTACTCTGCTCCTCATGTAGGAGGTCAAAAGGTCGAGAGCTTTGCCTCTAATACCATAATGATGTATGTGTACCATAAGAATGCCTTAGATACATCACAAAACACTCCAAGAGCATCATGCGAATCCTCCCAGGCGTTAAATATATTTTTTAATAGTGCCACTCCTGCATCGGTTGTGGAAGGACCTTTCATAAAGCCAAACTGTTTACTACTAAGTAGGTCATTAATACAGAAATGGCTTAACATTTGACTGAGTATGTTTTTTTTTTAAACTTTACTGAGTACAGGTAGTATTGAAATAGGCCGAAAATTATTAGGGTTTGTTGAACTACCTGATTCAAAAGAGGTATAACTTTGCTTAGTTTCATCTCATCAGGAAACACACCACTATCACACAACCATTAAAAATTATGGCTAAGGGTTGTACAACTACTACTACTTAGTACTATAACATGAATTATTGAGTTTATGGTTTTTACAGAAAGTCCCCAAAGGTGTTTTTTATTTCTAATGTTTAAATGTATTTATGATATCTGTAGGACTAATGTTTTTAAATACAAAGGGAACTTTACATTCAGGACATTAGTTTTTATTAATTTTTCTGCTAAAATTGGACTTGACTTAAGATTTGTTTTTAAAGGAATATTGCTAAAAAAAATTTCAAAGGCAACTGCTACCTCAGAATTTGTTATTAAACTAGTATTATCTACAATCAACTCAAAGTCCTGACAAGAATTCCTAGCTTTACCAGTTTCATTATTTATTATGTTCCATGTCGTTTTTATTTTATTTGTTGAATTATTTACTTTATATCTGAAGTGAATTGATTTTGCAACAAGACAAACTTTTTTAATGGTTTTTGAGTATTTTTTTACATATTCCCTAAATATTTGGCTATTATTATATGTTTTTCTTTATATAATTTATACATCTTACGCCTAGTTTACTAGTTAATACCTGGGGTAGCCCATTCACTTAAACTAAAGCGACTGGAAATAAGTTTCTTTTTTGCAGTAAATATTTTTTTATACTTCATAGTAATAGTATCAAGAACAGTATTGTACATTCCATTTGGGTTGCCATTAGTAAGTAAATCCGGAAGTTTATGCAATAAGTTAGATTTAAATGATTCAACCCGTTTAGTTGTTATTGGTATAAATTTAATTTCCTTTTTAGTAATACTATTCTTTCTTTCTAAAACCACTAACTGTCCACAATGATCTGACTCTGGATTGTTCATAATTGATTTTTGAATTGGTTTTATATCAGTAAATTTACTGTCGATGAAAGTGGTACTGTATCTAGCAATTCTAGTTAGTTCACAAAACAAATAATTTAAATCAAAAGACTGAAATAAGGCGAGCAATCTGGTGCTTAATGAGCTATTTTCTAAAATGTTTATATTAAAGTCTCCACAAACAATGATTTGTTTATTGGAAATGCTGATTTTATTCAGCACTTCTTCCATAACTAATTCAAAATTATCATAAGTTGCACAAGGCGGCTTGTATACACTCACAACAATGAGATGCTCAACTTCTATACAGGACAGCTCGGCAGTTTGCTCAACTGAGAGGCTCACAATATCTTTACATTCCTTAAACTTTAGCTGTTTATTAACTAAAATTAAAGAGCCACCATGGATAGCATTTACTCGGCTGAACGAACTTCCCACCTGGTGATTAGTGAAATTGAACATAAACTGATGGCTGCGTAGCCAGTGTTCAGTGATACATAAAATGTCTATCTTTTGGCAGTTTATGAACAATTCAATTTCTAGTTCTTTCTGAGACATTCCTTGTATATTCTGATGCACCTGGTTCAATGGATTATTATTTTTAGTATGACAAAGTTTATTTTTTTGTTTCTGTTTGCATAACAATTGAGTAGACATAGATTATCATTATTTATGTCGGAATTATATTTGCCAAAGCGGTCCTTTGTTGTCTTAAAATTTAATTTAAATTAATACATGTCAAATGATTATACTGCTCAATAGAAGCAGGTTGTTTAGCTTAATGATTAGCTGAAATGTCAATTACACTATTATAATTGCACTGCTCAATAGAAGTAGGTTGTTTAGCTTGGGGTACTAACCAGGTAACCTCCTCGTGAGCCGGATTCTCGCCTGTCTCTTCGGGATACGTCCTGGGAGAACGGCGAGGCTGGCCGGTGTACCCTGGGCATTCGTTGAGTAATTTTTGTTCAATTGCTCACCAATGGCAAATAACCTGGAACGGAGGACCGCTCAAATGGGCCCAATCGTGGGCTCGTTCGGATGCGGAGGCCGCTTGCGGCTAGGTGGTGGACTGTGGAGGGAGGGGGGTGTCTGGGCTTCCGGCTGGTCTGGGTCATCCAGCTTGTCTGGGCTTCCTTCCTTCCTTTCACGGCCGAGGTGGGGCCGCGGTGGGAGAGTTGTGTCGGTGTTTCGTTGCCGCTCAGCCTGTCCACCGCGGCTTTGGCAGGGTCGCTCTGCAGGTTGCGACATGGTGGAACGCGTTGGGATGAGTGAGTGTCAGAGTCAGACTGCCACTCATTCTACCCACTGCGATCGGGGTGGGGCCGCGGGGGAAGAGTTGTGTTGGTGTATCGTTGCCTCTCAGCCTGTCCACCGCGGCCACAGCGGTACTGCACCGTTAATACAGCATGGTTGGTAGGAGAGGGCAGGCCTGTGTCGCTTTGGTCCTGCCTGATGATCCTACCATTGGCGGCCGGCGTGCGTGATTGGCCTCACGCACGCTATTGCACTATGGTCGTCACGGTCTGACACTGCTATAGCGTTTCCCCTAGAGCAGTACGGTGGAGCCCAGCGTTCGAGCTGGGCAGCCCGGAGGCGAAGTGGTGAAATCTATCAGGACCCCACTTCGCCGCCACTAAGGGCTTAGTTGGAAACCGGATAGTTTTAGTGGGTATTCCCAGCATTTCTTGGGTGAGTCCCACACGCGTCTGCAGTCTAGCCAACCGTGGATAGTCCGTAAATGGATTTCTCTTCGATAAAAAAAAAAAAAAAAGGTTGTTTAGCCAAATACTTGGCTGAAATGTCAATTACACTCCTCAATAAAAGCAGATTGTTTAGCCATATTATTGGCTGTGTATGTATTCATATAAAATGATAGCGACAAGGCTAACACTCTGGTACAATGGTGTGTGAGATAATATTTATGTCTGGTCCTTACGTAATTATGTCTAAATATACTGTTAGTATCTATCATTTGAAATTTATTGTTATTGCTAGACATAGTATGCAAAGCTAAATTTAACTCACACCTAAGGTTGTTTTACTCCTGTGGCAAACCCTTACAATAGGGAAATGTAAACATTACAATTTTTTTTACTTTAAGACACCATACATATTGGCACCAAATTTAAAAAAACTAAATATTCGCATTCGCTGATATCGGTAGCAGATATTCGCATCCGAAAAAATGACATTCGCTACATCACTAATGTCCACAATAAAACCAAGGATTGCACTTGGTCGTTACTGCTGGACTGTAGTGCAGTGCATAGGGAATGCACTTCTGGCAGGTCGTTTTTTCAACTACTCGCACAATGTCTGAATCTACCCACTACACTTACGGTGTCCACTTTACGACTACAAATAATTGCGTGGTTTGAATTTTGAATTACTGGATTTTAGGGCGTTAAAAAAGGTTACATCGATCTTTCCTAGTGAAATATTTCTGGCATTGTTTCGCGTCAGCGTTTAGATGGTAGTTGAAATCCCAAAGTGATACCTATCCGAAGTCCAGGTAGTAAAACCGTGGCAAAAAATACTTCAGCTGGTAAAACTAATGTGCTGCTTTCAAATATTTTCTTCTACTATCCCGTCTATGAGTATATATTAAATCAAGAATTTTATTTGAATAATGATACGGTAGTTGAGTTAGTGGTAGCCTAGGGATTTTGATTTTAACTTGTGTCCTAAGTGGCGGAGTTTCGAGTCCGGCATGTGTCTAGCGAGTCTTTTTGTTTATTCTTAAGTACATTGATTATTCGCACCACTGGCTTTAAGATGAAGAAAAACATCGTGAGGAAACCTGCATACTTCAAAAAAAGTCGTATGTTAAGTCCACAAACCGCACTGGGCCCCCGTGTGTGGTATGATCGAAATCACCCTCGGTGGCTAGGCTGTGCCCCGAAAGTAGGGACGTATGAGGCTGAACGTATAAGGAAGTTGTCAGCGAGAAGGTAAAGTCAAAGTCAAAATGGTTTATTCAAATAAGGATTTTACAATCACTTTTGAATCGTCAAAGTTATAAAATATTATTTTTTGAACCCTCCCACCTTCCCGCCGGTTCACAATGTTGTTGATTTCTACCGAGAAGAATCCGGCAAGAAACTCGATAGTTACTCTTTTAAAAACACTATCAATAATACAAATAAACTAAAATACAATTGATGTTTTAAAAAAAAAATTTTTAGTCGTACAATTTAATGTTATTTCCATTTTAATTTGGTTTACCTATGCATCCTGTAATTGAGCATCATCAGTCCCAAGGATTTTTATCATTTACATAGTCTGAAATATTGTAGTATGCCTTTTTACAAAGTACCTGCTTGATAAAAGGTTTAAATTTACTTATTGATAGATTTTGAATTTTATTGGGAACTTTGTTGTAAAAGCGTATACATTGCCCCATAAAAGAGTTACTTATTTTGTGTAGACGTGTATCATGCACCAACAGCTTATTTTTACTTCTAGTATTTACTTTGTGAACGTCACTTTTCTTGCTGAAACTATTGATATTTTTATGTACATATAAAAGATTTTCATATATGTACTGCGACACTAAAGTTAAAATTTTTACTTCCCTAAACCTATCCCTCAGAGATATCCTAGATCCTAATTTATTAATAGCACGAATTGCCCTTTTTTCTAACAAAAATATTGTATTTACATCAGCAGCGCTACCCCACAATAGAATACCATATGTCATTAAACTATGGAAATAGCTAAAATATACTATTTTTGCAGTGTCGACATCGGTCAATTGTCTTATTTTCTTGATCGCATACACAGCAGAGCTAAGGTTTTTGGCTAGGTTATGAATTTGCGGACCCCATTGAATTTTGAAGTCCAGCGTTATGCCAAGAAAGACTGTTGAATTAACAAGTTCTAATTGCTCGCCATTAACATTAATACATGTCTGTATCTGACTAACATTTGGTAATGTAAATTTAACACATTAGGTTTTTTTTTCATTTAGTAACAAATTATTAGCGTTAAACCAATTCCAATTTTAGAAAGGGCATTATTTAATTCATCATAACATGTCTGTCGTCTCTTAACTTAAAAAAGAAAAGAGGTGTCATCAGCAAATAAGACAATGTCATGGTTTTTTACATGATATCGGAGATCGTTAATGTAAATAAGAAATAGAAAAGTACATTAAGCCCTGAGGGTCTCCCATAGTGACTGCTGATCCCGGAGATATTTCACCGTTGACATTTATTTTCTGTACTCTGCTCCTCATGTAGGAGGTCAAAAGGTTTTTTTGGTTTAGAGCTTTGCCTCTAATACCATAATAATGTAGCTTCCTGATGAGATTTTTATGTTGGACACAGTCAAATGCCTTAGATACATCACAAAACACTCCAAGAGCATTATGCATTATATATTTTTTAATAGTGCCACTCCTGCATCGGTTGTGGAAGGACCTTTCATAAAGCCAAACTGTTTACTACTAAGTAGGTCATTAATACAGAAATGGCTTAACATTTGACAGAGTATGATTTTTTTTTAAACTTTACTGAGTACAGGTAGTATTGAAATAGGCCGAAAATTATTAGGGTTTGTTGAACTACCTGATTCAAAAGAGGTATAACTTTGCTTAGTTTCATCTCATCAGGAAACACACCACTATCAACACAACTATTAAAAATAATGGCTAAGGGTTGTTCTATAACATGAATAACTGAATTTATAGTTTTTACAGAAAGTCCCCAAAGGTCTGTGGTGTTTTTAATTTCTAATGTTTTAAATGTATTAATGATATCCGTAGGACTAATGTTTTTAAATACAAAGGGAACGTTACATTCAGGAACACTAGTTTTTAATAATTTTTCTGCTAAGATTGGACTTGAGTTTAGATGTTCAGTTGTTTTGAATGGAATATTCTTAAAAAACTGTTCAAAGGCAACTGCTACCTCAGAATTTGTTTTAAAACTAGCATGATTGATTGTAGATGCAATCAACTCAAAGTCCTGACAAGAATTCCTAGCTTTACCAGTTTCATTATTTATTATGTTCCATGTAGTTTTTATTTTATTTGTTGAATTTTTTACTTTATGTCTGAGTTGAATTGCTTTTGCAACAAGACAGACCTTTTTAAAGGTTTTTGAGTATTTTTTAAATATTCCCTAAATATTTGGCTATTATTATATGTTTTTTCTTTATATAATTCATACAGTTTACGCCTACTTTTATGAATACCTGGGGTTGCCCATTCACTAAAACTAAAGCGACTGGAAATAAGTTTCTTTTTTGCAGTAAATATTTTATTATACTCTGTAGTAATAGTGTCAAGAATAGTATTGTACATATCATTTGGGTCGCCATTATAAAGCAAATCTGGAAGTTTATGCATTAAGTTAGATTTAAATGATTCAACCCGTTTAGTTGTTATTGGTATAAATTTAATTTCCTTTTTAGTAATACTATTCTTTCTTTCTAAAACCACTAACTGTCCACAATGATCTGACTCTAGATTGCTTATAATTGATTTTTGAATTGGTTTTATGTCAGTAAATATATTGTCGAATATGTGTCAGTGGCACTGGATACAGCAATTCTAGTTGGTTCACAAAACAAATTATTTAAATTAAAAGACTGAAATAAGGCAAGCAATCTGGTGCTTAATGAGCTATTTTCCAAAATGTTTATGTTGAAGTCTCCACAAACAATGATTTGTTTATTGGAATTGCTGATTTTATTCAGCACTTTTTCCATAACTAATTCAAAATTATCATAAATTGCACAAGGCGGCTTGTATACACTCACAACAATGAGATGCTCAACTTCTATACAGGACAGCTCGGCAGTTCGCTCAACTGAGAGGCTCACAATGTCTTTACGTTCCTTAAACTTTAGCTGTTTATTAACTAAAATTAAAGAGCCACCATGGATAGCATTTACTCGGCTGAACAAACTTCCCACCTGGTGATTAGTGGAATTGAACATAAACTGATGGCTGCGTAGCCAGTGTTCAGTGATACATAAAATGTCAATCTTTTGGCAGTTTATGAACAATTCAATTTCTAGTTCTTTCTGAGACATTCCTTGTATATTATGATGCACCAGGTTTAATGAAATATTATTTTTAGTATGACAAAGTTTATTTTTTTGTTTCTGTTCACATAAAACTTGATTAGACATAGATTGTTTAATATAATCATTATTAGTGTTGGAATTATATAATATGCCAAAGTGGTCATTTGTTGTCTGAAAATTTAATTTAAATTATTACATGTCAAATTATTATACTGCTCAATAGAAGCAAAATACCCAAAAAACTAGTATCTTTCGTAGGAATCATATTTTGAATCAGATTAAGTAAAGAGAATTACCATTTAGTGTTCGGTACAAGATTATAGTACATTATGATACAAGTGAGCTAGGCTGCTTATTAGTGATAAGTTTGTGGGTTGTAATTCAGCCGAGTTTGTAGCGAGCAGAGCTCACGAGTATCAAACGACTATTTTCAAAACACTTGAAGGACAGTAAATACTTATATTAGTTATTTATTTATAATATTTATTATTTATATATTATTTAAAATGTTGTGAAAAGTTGATATTTTGTGGAATCTAACAATTTTCATTCGTTTTAAATATACACGATGGATTTATTTCTCCAAAACTAAGAATTCTGTTCATAATCTCTATTCAGAGAAAAAATAGCTGAAAAGAAAAAAAGAAAAATCTGTAAAGTAAAAGGCACTTGTGTAGTTATTGTCATTACCGCACATTTACGTAATGGACGATATTAAGTGTCGCTGTTTTCGACATTTAATTTTAGTCGTAATAAGCGATATTTTCCGATAGTTTTAACTATTACTTTAACGCATCTTAATCAAGAAAATCTAAGAAAAAATGTTAAAAACCCTCATCGATCAACAACATGCAATTAACAATCACTTAATTGTTAATAATGACTGCAGCAATTTACAATCGATTAATTATTGATTGCTTTAGCCACAATTAACAATTAATTTATTGTTAATTTGCGACTATATTGATTAACATATTTTGATTTTTTTATACCGCTATGGAAGCAAACAAGCTTGCGGTCCGCCTGATGGTAAGCGGTCATCGCCGCCTATGGACGCTTGCAACCCATAGTATGTAGTCCTTATAGAAAACCCTGGCAGGCAGTTCATTTCACAACCTAGGCAAAGGAAGTTTCTGTGAAATAAGGATGAATTTCCTACCGATGGCGAGCGGTGCAATTGTAGAAAGTAGTCGTGGGCATCATTATGCAGGAAAGTGTACTCGTATTTTGTTAACTGCAGTACACCATAGATTTGTTATGAAGACGCAGAAAAAAATATTTTTCGTGCACCTCATCGTGTGAGGTACTGTTGCACAGTCTTTTCAGTAACTCGTTTAGAAAAAGTATGTACTTGCAACATAAAAACATGAGCAACGATGAAACTGAACTAAAATGGAAAGTGTGACATACTCCCGCTAGATGGCAGATATTGATGAATAGATAGTGTTCCGTGTTTCCCATGTAATTTGTTTGAGTTGAGATTCACATTATAACACCTAAATATATTAATTTATTTATATCTAGTATATAAAATTATGTATTTATGTAAATATTTTATTTGTATTTGGATGTACGTGTATATGTAATTATCTTGTTATTAAATTTCATATGTTATTAAGCCTTTGTGTGTTAATGAAACTCACACGTTTTTTTAAGTAGCATATAACCACCTTAAATTTGCAACTTATCACCGTGTTAACTTTCATCGAGATCAGCTTAGAAGTTTTACCGTGAAAAGGTTACGGACAGGCGTTTGCGAAAGTGTAATGTTAGTAGGTTTCTTTATGACACTATGGTGGCAAACAAGCTTGCAGTCCGCCCGATTATAAGTGGTCATCTCCGCCAATGGACGCTTGCAACACTCACGCGTTGCCGACCCTTCAAATATCTAATAACTTATTTCTTAAACAATCCCATACTGTAGTAGGCCTTAGAGAAAACCTTGACAGGGAGCTCATTCCACAGCCTAAGCGTTCGCAGGAGGAAGTTTCTCTGAAATCGCACTGTACGTGACCATTTAGGTTCTAAGCAGGAGGATGAATTCCCAGCCGTTGGCAAGCGATGCCATGGTAGAATGTAGCCATCAGATTCATTTAGAACATTTCTCGGAACACACACCCATTATACAAGCTGTAGAACACACACAGGAGGCAAAGACTCTCCACAGACTTAAGGGTTCGATACGGCTTGTTAGTTTGGGATCGTCAATGATTTTCACAGCCCGCCGTTGAACCAAGTCAAAAGGGCCAAACTGGTATCTGGGTTCACCCGCCCAGAGATGGCAGCAGTACTCCATATGGGGTCGGACTTTTGACTTGTGAAGTAGCAATCTTTGCTTCGAGGTGAAACGCTGCTTCGTTCTGTTGAGTACTCTAAGTTTTTCCACTTCGCAGCATCACATTGTCTTGCAAATGATCTCGGAGTAGAACATAACTGGAGATGTCAACACCAAGGATGACATTGTTCTTGGAGATGGTGAGGGGTGTGTTCTGGAATTGTGGGACCTCAGTGAATGGAATATTCTTATCGGTGAACACGTTGTGTCTACGTAGGGTTGAATCGGCCCAAGTTTTTTCGTCCCCCGGTAAATGACCTTGGACAGAGTAGTCTCAATTTTAGATATAAATTTTCTGCATAAAAAAAGATAACTTGGTATGCTAATCCAACTCACACGATCAGTTTTTAAGAAGAACTTAGCTTCCTTTCTCCTTGATATATTTGACAAGCAACCTTCGATCTAAAGCGAACTTCTGATTTAGCCAAATTCCTTTTGAACCTTTGTGTGCCAATCCGACTCATACTTGACTTGTTTTGGTAGCCTCTGGTCTTCCTCAATATCACCGTGCAGCTCCGTAAACGTCATGCATTTAGCATTTTTTTTGTTTAAATTTTTGATTAATTTAAACTACTAACTTATCAGCTATAAGGTGGTTCGCTGTTGAAAAGGTTATGGTTGGACCTAAAATACAAGGAAGATAAATTAACAACACGCTTCAAAAATTATTTGCTACGGGTTGAAAAATAAAAGTAACATTGCTTTCGTTTACTAAATATATATTTGGAAAGTGGAAAGTCGCAGGTTAAAGCTAGTATTGTAATAAAATCAAATTAAGCGGACTACAAGGTGACGGCTGGCAGGTGAGAAGGGAAATTATTCAGGAACGCATTTATTTTATCCCTTTTCTAAGACTCTTTCAATGTATGTTTAGTGCTAATTTTCGGTTCACATTTTCGGTAAGTTCCTTTTTTTGTCCATACACCCTAATCCTACTAGTAACTTATATGCTTTAAGTGTTAACCTAATGTGTAAACGCGAAATGCTGTTTATTAGTTAAGTTTTTAGTCACTTCATAAGGTAACATTTTGATTTACTACTACGGTAAAAAAACATGAAGCATTTTCTAATTCAGCTGCACGTGGCTGTAGCCCGTCCATGCTGTAAGCACTTTTTCAACACTTTAACTTCTTGTAAGCTAACGGTCGTAAAAACTAAAGCAGTTTTTTTAATTAATGATTGCTGCAGCCAATACTGGTTACCTTTTTAAAAAAACAAAAACCTTTGTGTTCAAATGGGTTTCTAAGGACACTTTGTAATCGTCAAGAGAAATAAACAAGAATTTGCTTTACAAACTAATTACGACCATCTTGTTTAATGCCAGCATCCAATAGTTGTCTATTCTTTGTAAAACTACAAACGAAACATAATGCTATAGTCAAATAATAAATACATATTTTGTATTGAAATACTCAAAAAGAAACAAGCTTTACAATGTTAATAGTTAAAAAAAACAATCAAAACTCCTCAATTATTTGATTTATTTTCTTAAATACACAATCATATATGTATCTACATACACATACATATACAGATACACAAATATTTATATATTTATATGTATATTATTACTTTAATATGTACATTATACATATTAAAGAAATAATAAAATACACATACATACCTTTATATTACGTGAGTGGGTTCATCACACAAACATATACATATATGCAATCACACATGCAGATAGACATTGGATACCTGGAGGTGGCCCAGTACCCAAACAACAGCCTGGCAACAAATGAACATCATTTAAAATACCATCACTTCGGAAACTAGCCTAAGAAGTGATAAGAAATTCCCGGATGTGCACCTGTTACCAATAAGTCATGCAGGAACCAAGCCATTAAGCATACACACACATACACGCACGCACCTGCGCGTTACACCCCCACATATCCAAAACCCCATCAAAACCAGGCAACCAAGAGCGGATAAGTGCACATGGTACATCCCCTGGTTGCTCACACACCGACCACTGTAAACTCTTCTACTCACATTGTTCTTTAAAGAGCTTCTTTAACTTTCCAGAAGTAACTTATTTACTACCACCACTTTACAATGTTTTCAGAAAGGAAGTAAGTTCGACAAGAAAATGTGAAATTTATTTATACTATGTTATACTAGGCCATACAATTTTGTCATTTAAATATTCATCTATATTTTCATATGCTTTCTTACATAGCAGATTTTGAATATAAAATTGAAACTGTTTGTCACCAAAGTTAAGAATTTCTACAGATAACTTATTATTAAATTTTATACCGCTTCCCATAAATGATTTACTTGCTTTAGTAAGCCTAAACATTGGCATTGCAAGTTTTTGTTTATTTCTAGTATTTAAGTTGTGCTTATCACTGCTCCTCGGAGATTGGGATATATTTATACGGACAATAATAATATTTTCATAGATATATTGACAAGGTATTGTTAAAATGTTTATTTTTTTTAAAAATTCCTTTAGAAATTCTCGGCTTATAAATGCTTCGCACAGCCCTTCTTCGTATGGTTTTAATATGAGCAGCAGAACCCCATAGCAGAATACCATATGACATAACACTGTGGAAAAAGGCAAAATAAACAAGCCTAGCAATGATGACGTCAGTCAACTGCCTGATTTTATTCACTGCAAAACCAGCAGAACTAAGTTTTCCTGCAGAACTGTAATTTGAAGACCCCATTGCAATTTTGAGTCGATAGTTATACCTAAAATGACAGTTTTATCAAGTAAATCTAATGTTTAATTATACAACTCTAGATTGCTATTAATTTGGCCTATTGCATTAGGCGGTAAAAACTTAATGTATTTTGTTTTATTTGCATTAAGTACAAGATTATTTACAGCAAATTTGTTTGAGACTTTTGTAAGGTATCTATTTATATCATTACAATCATCGTTTTTCTGGTTCACTTTAATCAAAAGTGAGGTATGCAAATAATACTATTTCTGTAAACTTTTGCACCATTAAGGTCATTTATGTATACTTAAAACAGAAAACGCCCTAATATTAACCCTTGTGGTACACCTAATTTGACTAGAGATCCTTGAGATTCAGCACCGTTAATAACCACTTTTTAAATTTTGACTTTGTATTCCGATTGCTTGATAGTCAAAGTAAAGCTTTTTCATATCAGGAGAGACGTCATTATCCTTTTTTAATTTTAATTTTTTTCCAGTTACTAATCATAGCTTAATTATTAATTAATGTATTATAGGTCATAATAAGCAATTTTTGAAGTGAAAACGTCTTTAGCGGCGTTGTGCACTTTTTTTGTGATGTTAAACTCGCGTCAGGACACGTGACCTAGTCGAAAATTCGTAAGACGGAACTAGTTTTTTTTAGTTTATGGCGATTATGTGTAGTACAGGGAGGTTGGATATGGGATTTTAATTCTATGACAGAAAAGTAAATAAACAAACATTTTTATTTATAAAAAATAAATATGTATACGAAGTTATGGGAAGTAAATAGCTAGTATAGGAAAAAATAAATAGTTAATATTTAAGTTAACACTTCTGCCGCCACTCCCGGAGTGCAACCTGTTTTTTTTAAGGAATACATAACCTTCTATGAGCAGTACGCGTTCCGAAACCTATGACTTAAATTGTTGCGAGGTTAGTAAGTGTCAATTGATCAGTCCCGGAATCTCTTTATGGTAGATGTCACAGTTTGTTTTTAAACCTGAATTCCTTATTACAATTATTCGTGCAATACGAAAGCTTTCTGACAAACTTTAAAAAAGGGAAACTACGGTTCACGGTACGGTGCTTTCGGTGTACTGTAGTGAGGAAGTAGTAACTAAGCGTTTGGTCATTATCTAAACCATAGATAGGTATAGTAGACAGTCTTCTATATCTATGAAGTAAACTACTCGATTTTACAGTACCGGCCAAGTGCGAGTTGAACTCGCGCTCGAAGGGTTCCGTACCAGTATCTATAAAAAAAATTGTGGTATGGGAGCCCCCTTGAATAATTCTTTTTTTATTTATTTAATTATTTATTTTTAAAGTAAATGTATAACTTAATATTCTGTGACTATTTACAGCTTCTACCTGTTGCCGTTATCAATATCGAGCAAAAACATCACGTTTGTTGTATGGGAGCCCCCTTAAATATTTATTGTATTCTGTTCTTTAGTATTTGTTTATTTGTGAAAATTTAAACTGTCTTACTATCACGTTTCATGAGATACAGCCTGGTGACAGACGGACAGACAGCGAAGTCTTAGTAATAGAGTCCCGTTTTGTACGTTTTGGGTATGTAACCCTAAAAATGAGTGCGAGGGATTTAAAGGACAGTGCACGAGGTAAAATAATTTTGCGACTGAGTGATACACTTTCCTTTTATTACCCTCTATGAGAAAAGAAGTCAGTGTAAGCTATAAATAAAAATAGTACATTTATTTATTTCAATATCACTGCTTGAGGAAAACGCACTTTTTATATAAAAGTATCATCATAAATACAAATTTGAGTAAACAATTAAAGTGCCCTGTTTACGAGGAACAAACAAGCTCTTTTTGAAGATGAAACATTCTAATTCAGACCGCAATCGAGTCAACATCTTTGTGTATTTTTTTTTCTATAGATGTGATAAAAAATATACCAATTATATTTTTTATCACCTTCTTAATGAGAATCAATATAGATGAACAGAACAGAAAACAAAATGCTTTAATTATTTTGAACAGATATCCTAGGCTGTCTAGCCCCGAACTGTGGGGGTCCGTCGGTCGGCATTTATCTTCGGCCGCTCGCTTGGCTTAATGTAGAGGCTTAGGCGATCGGGATGTAAATTTAATTTTGTAAAATATTTGCAAGCCGTATGAAGACGGGAGGCGAGCTCACTTGATTTTTTTACGAACATAACATTCAATATTATTCTACGTTACAATTTATAAATAAAAAAAAATACACAAAGATGTTGACTCGATTGCGGTCTGAATGACAATGTTTTATCTTCGCCATGCCCTTACGGACCCTTTAAATATTTTCTAAAAGATTTTAAATGACATTCTAATTCTAAACTACATCGGGTCTTAAAAGGACAAACATAGGAATAGTCCATTACTCTAATCTATCTTAATTCTATGCACAGATAATAAGATTCTATGGCGAACTTCCATGCACACCACATTACACACGTTACACTCATAAATCAATAGCAGATATTTTGAGGGAACTTATGTGGGTGGTACTTTGCTTTTAATTACAATATATACAATTTTTATACGTAAGTCATGATGGTGATGATGGCAGATGGCCCAACAGACTAGACCACCACCATCGCAACGAAGGGTTCTTGCATTTATATATTTTGTACATAATTTTTGTCAAAAATATTTTTTTATAATTTTATTTTTATATTCATTATTATATTTTATATTTTTGATAATTTGAATATGTAATTTAATGCATGTTATTTAAGTAATTTTTTGCAAGGAATAAAAAGCTTTTTATTTTTACATTATTAATATTAATATATAAGTCATAAGTTTTCGGAATCTTTAAATAAAAATCTTTTATTTAATATCAAACTCCCATTGTTAATATATTTTAAATGTAAATAGAAAAGTATTTTCATAAAAAAGATGCAGTTAAAAGATACATCCTCAAGCCAGGACTTGAACCTGCAACAATCCTTACAGTCTGTGTAAGCGCTTTACCAATTAAGCTATTGAGGCACAAGTCTGGCCAATGAACATCCCAACTAAATCTCTGCCATGGAAATACGCTCATTACGAACATCAAAAACAACTAGTGTCTAATGACTCCTAATAACGTCCAAGAAACTTTTCTGAACATGAGTGTTTGTCGCTAGTGTCATCGTAAGTTTACGCCATTTCAATATGGCGAGTGTAGTTTTGATTTTTAACCGCCGGGTCAAAAACGTTTGTTGCACTATAGTCAGTACGATTACCTATGTAATGCCTTTTATGCAACGGGTCCTAATGCACGATCGACATATCTGTGCAGAGCTCTAATAAACCTTGTTATTCTTCGTCTTACAACATTTCTTGTTCTTTCTTCAATCTTCAACCTAAATCTTTTCTTGCTTTCGATTTTGACTACAACGACGGGACGAGAATGTTTGCAACGACTATTTTGAATCTCCGCATAGAACGTAACAGCTGAAAAAAAATGATTTTAATAAATATTTTACGAAAAAACATGATTTAATTTACAAAGCATCTGGATATGTTTACCTGACAACAGATAACCAACGCCAAGAAGGCAAAAAGCTCCCCTGAGCATCGTCAATGAAAGAGGTTGTAAACCTTTTGTAGATTCGGATAGAATCTGGAAATGGTGAGATAATTTTTACAGAGTATTTAAATCAAATTCAATGGCTATATACATTTAACACATACGTAATATCACGCCTATTTCCTAAAGATATCAGTAAAGACCAAACAGTTCCACAAACAACAATGCGGGCACACTTCTTCTTTTTTGACGTTTTTCTAAACCTGTTACCTGTGTAGTTGCCGTCGCTTCTCCACTAACATCAGCACTTGGTCGATCGCTCTCCGTCACCGGATCCGACCTTCTTGAATCTTGAGGTAAGTTTCTGTACTCATCTGTAGTTATCTTAGCCAATATTCCAGCTTCAAATAATGTCATTATTCTAAAATACAATCAAGTAAAAAGTAAATAATATTCTTAAAGTGTTTCTAGAAAATAATTTCTTGACACCTGCACATAAATACTTAAAGATTTTATTTACACTCTGAAAAGATATGGTTAGATTTTTATGATTCTTTGTAATTGAAAATGTGCTTTGACAACAAACAACCAAAAAAGGAACCTATATCCTCAGTGGTTTCTGTTGATTTTTTGGATTTATGCAGCATATTTTATAAAACAGGATCTTTAAGAGTCTAGTGTATTAAGAAATCAGAGCATCCAAGTTTTAAAAGCGGATAAGATGTAAAGACATGATGGTGGTCAAACCCAAGCTACATTTATTATACAAGTAAAAGTGTAAGTATAAGCAGTTAGGTGCTGCCTGATAGAAAATTAAAGGAACGAAAAACAACAAATAATACTTTTGATCCCCATAGAGAATTCCCAAGGGAATACATTTTTCTTCAGGTTACAGCGCAGCACGCTATTCCTTCACGTGGCAACGGAGCAACGGGTGACTCGAACATAGGCACAGATAGGGAGAGACAAAGTCAATCATTGAATGGGTAGGAATCCCACGCCGATGATCTAATTTAGCCCGGGCAAAAGCCGGCTTAAAATATATTGAACTATTGTCAATATTTTTCTTTTATTTGTTACTAGCTTCTGCCCGCGACTTCGTCTGCGTAGACTTGAAAAGAAAGAAGACTTTTGACTGTTAACGATTTTACCTATTATAATATCGAAATTCTTCTAGAAATTTTCATCCACTATTTTAAAAAAATAATTTTAAACCTAAAGGCCAAATACCGAATAATATGCAATTAGCTTAAAGGATGAATTTTGGAAAAAAATCTTTTTCAGCACGCGCTGACAGTGTAACAGAAACCTCTTTGCTCTGGGGGATAATTATCCATGATCGGTGAAATATCCTATTCTTAATTTTAATCTTAAGGCGAAACACCAAGCTTTCTGTATTTAACTTCAAAACTGACGAATTTCCGTACAAACCTTCATTCGATACCCCCTTTTAACCTCTAAGGGAATGAATTTCACAATATTAGTTATTAGTACTTGCGTTCGTTATACCAGAGACCTTTGTGCCAAATTTCAAGACTCTAGACACAAAAAAATCTAAATTCTCACGCAAAGTTTCATCCCCTCTTTTGCCCTTCAGGGAATAATTTTACAAAATCTGTTAAAAACATAAATCTTACTTTTTAACTTGAATGCTAAATATCAAGTTTTATCAAATCCTTTCTTAGTACTCGCCTATGCTATAACAGGAACCTTTACGCAAAATGTCAAGTCTCTAGACCAGGTAGTTTGGGCTGTGGCTTGATATATTAGTCAGTCAGTCAGTGTACTATTTTTTATATATATTTATTTAATACTTACACATTATTAAAATTATCCAGATATGGGCAGCCAATTTGTAATGCGATAGCAGAATACCTTGTATAAAGCTTTTCACTTAGATGAAAGTTATGAGACCCTAAAAAGGATGTATTATGAAAAAACGGTATTTTTTTAATGTTTGTTATTGCAGAAAATATCTTTAACTCGAAAATATTATTTCGTAGGTATTTCATATACGTAATAAGACAAATAAGATACACAATAATTCTTATATTCCATCATGTAAACCCAAAGTGCAGCACCATCTGTTAACGAGATTGTGGTCAAAATTGTGTTCAACGAATATCTTGATTACTTTAAGGTTAAGGTTCAAAAATTCAAATAAGTTGTAAAATTAAAAGCAAATCATTTAAGGATAGTCGCGGGAAACAGTTGGTCATTAAAAACAGTTATCTAACGACCCGTAAAATATACTGTTGTTTGATTTTTTCCTTTATTAATAGTAGATATTATCAGTTGTTATTGTGACATATTAGACAAGTGGACGGTCAGTCATTATGATGAACCTATAACTAAATTAGTTTCTCACTTTTGGCACATATGACAAAAAAAACACAAAGAAAGAACAAAGCATACCAAATCTCTCTGTATCATAGTAGAGCGTTTCTCTTCCCCCGAGTACTGCGACTTGTCTCTGCGACAGCACCATGCGTACTCCCACCTCAATATTACGCACATGCTGAACATTCTGCCGCTTCATAAGCCGAGCAAGACGACCATATACACCCGTTCCATTCTACATCAAATCAAAATTTAATGGCTACACATAGAAGCAAGTCGTACATACCTAGGAATCGAGAAGTATACTTTTTATCCATTATCTATTGTAATACAGTTATTGAAAATGACAATTAACAAGTAGGGCATGCCAGTTATCATAGATCTACGACTTCTTCTGCCCAATGCTTTACTTTTATTGAGGCTTTAAGCGATAGTCAAATATTTTTAAGGGCAATAAAAAAATAAAAAACATGAGTTGTGTAAACCTAACTCAAAATCTATTTGCAAATCTTGTAAACATAACCTAACTTTACTTAATGTTCACTTTTTCTGGTTATTTAATCATAAATCATTAAAATACTTACATGATTACATTCTTTGACTGGTTTTCAAATCACGACACTGATTAAACCTTAAATCGACAAAATTCCAAATTTACCATGAGAAATATTATACATATTTATGTATATGTTGCATGTTCGAATTACAGGCCTATCGCTATAACCTCTCTCCTCTCCAAGGTGATGGAGCGTGTGATCAACACACAGCTTTTGAGATACCTAGAAAAACACGACCTGATCAGTGACCGTCAATATGGCTTTCGCCACGGTCGCTCAACTGGTGACCTTCTAGTGTATCTCACACACCGATGGGCACTAGCCATTGAGAGTCAGGGGGAGGCATTGGCATGTAGCCTAGACATAGCGAAGGCGTTCGATCGGGTCTGGCACCGGGGTCTTCTATCGAAGTTGCCATCTTACGAAGTGCCCGAGGGTTTGTGCAAATGGGTGGCTAGCTTTTTGTCCGGCAGAAGCATACGAGCCGTAGTTGACGGTAGTTGCTCTGATAGCATGGACATTAATGCTGGTGTCCCACAAGGCTCTGTGCTGTCTCCTACGCTGTTTCTACTGCACATCAATGATATGTTGGACATCAACAACATACATTGCTATGCAGATGACAGTACTGGAGACGCTCATTACACGGACCGTGCAAGCATCCCACGTTCCGTTGTGGGAGAAAAGCGTGAAGAACTTGTGTCTCAAATCGAGATCGGTCTGTCCAAGGTCTCTGACTGGGGGCGGGAAAACTTGGTCCGATTCAACCCTTCAAAGACACAAGTCTGCGCGTTCACCGCTAAGAAAACCCCATTCACTGTAGTCCCACAATTCCAGAACACTCCCCTCTCCATCTCCAAGAGCATTGGGATCCTTGGCGTTGACATCTCCAGCGATGTTTAGTTCCGAGATCATTTGCTAGACAAGGTAAAGCTGGCGTCCAAAAAACTTGGTGTACTCAACAGAACGAAGCAGTACTTCACGTCGGGGCAAAGGTTGCTACTTTACAAGTCGCAAGTCCGGCCCCATATGGAGTACTGCTGCCATCTCTGGGCGGGTGCACCCGGATATCAGCTTGGCCCTTTTGACTCGGTTCAACGACGGGCTGTGAGAATTGTCGACGATCCCAAATTCACTTGCGGTATCGAGCCCTTAAGTCTGAGGAGAGACTTTGCCTCCCTGTGTGTGTTCTACCGCTTGTACAATGGATTGTGTTCTGAGGAATTGTTCGCAATGATGCCCACGGCTACTTTCTACCATCGCACCGCTCGCCATCGACAGGGAATTCATTCTCACACTTTGGAACCGAAATGGTCGCGTACAGTGCGGTTTCAGAAAAACTTCCTCCCGCGAACGCTTGGGTTGTGGAATGAGCTCCCTGCCAAGGTTTTCTCTAAGGACTACAGTATGGGGTTCTTCAAAAAAGAAGTTATTAGATTTCTGAAGAGTCGGCAACGCGCGAGTGATGCCCCTGGTCTTGCAAGCGTCCATAGGCTACGGTGACCGCTTACCATCAGGCGGACCGTAGGCTTGTTTGCCACCTTAGTGGTATAAAAAAAAAAAAAAAAAAAAAAAAAAGACTAACAAAGCGAAAGACGAAAGAAAGAAAGAAAGGTCATTTTTGTTTACATGAATTGCATAAAGATTCTGAGTCATTTTAGTTTGCATTCAAAATTCGCCGATAGATGCACCCATAGGTATATGGTACTAACAAAAACGAAGATCGGTATTCACATAAAAAATCGCAAAATGTTGAATTGTCTGTGTTATCACTCGCCATTAATTTTACCTCTAAAATTGTGAGTGAAGAGCTGTGACTTTCAACAACAAGCTCGTATCCATTATCCTTCATGGCTTCTTCTAGAGCCTGCAAGGTGCCAATAGGCCGTTCCCTAGCGGGCCTTGCTAGCAAACTAGTTAAGTTGGCCGAATACATATCCCCTATTACATATGTGGCTCCTAAAGATATGAGTACGGAGACTAGACGAGTTTTATGAGTGTTCGATGGTCCTTTACTAGATGCTGAAATTAAAATTGTGACTCATAAGATTCTACACTACTGATGTAAAGAAGATGGATATTCCATTATCAAACTTACACTTACACTGTCTCAAGAACAGTGTTGTAGTAAACCAACAACAATCGCCAAACAATCCCAACCTGACGGGACGACGGCCTTGCCATATATTTGGAAGAGTTATCAGCACCCATAACGCTGGACCACTAACTAATAATGTAGCAAAAACAAATGGCCACACCTATAACAGCATTATCGCTTTAAATTTTAAACGCTATGAAGTTACCATTATTAAAAAAAAATATTAAATGAATCCTTTTGCATTCATTTCATTCTGAGCATATCATGGAATCGTCGAAAAGCGATACAAAAAGGTTCTGATTGAGCTGAAATTTGGCACAGAGATAGTTGAAGAGACGGAGATAACATATGCTTTTTATCCTGGAAAATTCTAATGTTCCCGCAGAAATAATTACACTTAACCAAATTCTACGTGAATAGGCTCTATAGCCATGTAGCTGCAGCTATCTGCAGCTATATTGCTGTGACAAACTTCTTTAATGTATTTGCCGTAGGAATCCCGCACTGATAACTGAATCTCAAAAGCAAAAAAATATGTTGAATTATTTTATTTACTGACGTCACACGTAGTAACTATAGTGATTGTGATTTCAAACTGCACGTATTCCAGCACTAGAAATCTTTTAAAAATCAATGTCCGATATGGCTCTATCATGAGATGTACCTATTCTACTTAGGGCGTTCAATAAATATTGAGAATGCGTATGTTGCCGGTAACTTTCATTAAATGTAATTTTATTTCTCGATATAGTCGCCTTTCAAGTGTTTTAACTTGAAATATCTTTATTAAACTTAAAATTCCTTTCTTAAAAATTCTTCATTCTGCACACCTAACCTACAGTTGTTAACCATTTCTTCGGTCACTATCATCGTAGGGCGACCCGAGCGAAGGTCATCTTTGGTGGGTGTTCTTCCACGTTCCAGTTCAGCGCACCAACATGAACTATAGAATACAATGGAAGATTTGCATCTAAACTATCCTGTAAATCTTGATTAACTTATTCAGTACTGAATTTTTTTTTAGACACAGGTACTTAATAACCACACAAAATTCAGTTTATCCATTATCGAGAACACGCTCCGACAAACTGCAAAAAAGACTTCCATTTCTAATAAACAATAAATATTTAATTTATTCCTTTCTTAGGGTTCCGTACCCGAAGGGTAATTAGCGGAACCCTATTACTAATACTCTGCTGTCCATCCGTCCGTCCGTCTGTCACCAGGCTGTATCTCATGAACCGTGATAGTTAGACAGTTGAAATTTATACAGAAGATGTATTTCTGTTGCCGCTATAACAACAAATACTAAAAAACAGAATAAAACAAATATTTCCCATTAAATTATTTAAGGCTCCCATACAACAACAGTGATTTTTTGCTCGATTTTGCTCGATATTGATAACAGCAACAGCTAGACGCTTGAATTATTCACAGAGTATTTAGTTATATATTCATTTTAAAAATAAATTATTAAATTAAAATAAATCAAATTTTTAACTTACCCATAAAATAAACGATTTTTTTGCCGTTTTTATAGATAATGGGTACGGAACCCTTCGTGGGCGAGCCCGACTAACACTTGGCCGATTTGTTTTAATCTAATTAATATAGCCACTATTAACTTTTTTTGGTTTCAAAGAGTTTTATCCTAATTCTCACTATTTATTGAACGCGAGGGACGTTGTTAGACTGTCTACTAACAACATAGTTATAAAACATAATTATTATACAAATGAACCTTATAAATGTAACTACCTACTTAATTAACTATTAAACATTTACCTCCCACCGAAATGGTCTGATGATAGCTAGCGTTTCACTTAGTTTGGCTGGCGAATGTGTAAGAAAGGCTCCGGAATCAGCCAAAGTAAAGAATGAAAAGTCAACGGCTTGTAATCTTTCCCAAGTCATCGATACATCTCCAATAAAAAATGGTGCTCTCTGCATACAATATATTCATATTTATTAAAGGTTATATAAATATAGATGATATTTTAAAATAGTCGAAAGGAAAATAGCGAATCGCACCCTTTTCCATATCAAACCCAGAGTCCCCTTGAATGTTCCATTTTCAGATGTGCTTGATCCTTGGGTTCTATCCGGAGGATCATAGTATTTGTATCTATTATAATAAAAACAGAATATTAAAACACAACAAACGATATTATTTAGGTTTAAGCAAAAGAGATGTTTCTTTAAAGTTCTATTTAGATACTACCTAAAATTTAATTTATTTGCGAGCATTTTCAATAATTTGTCATCCCGACCACCGGTTACATTTACAGTGCCATTGTTCTTGTATTTAACAAAATGCCACGGAGGAGCCTGAAACAGCAAATACAAACAATTTGCGACAAAGACCAGCAAGGCTCAAAATTAAAATATATGTGGCCATAATGCCCAAATACCCATTAGGTAAGTGTCCAGAGTGAAGCACATAATTACTACTGTCAGTAAATGGACGACACATTTTAAACCTATGTTACTTACATGCAACACTGGGACTTCGAAGACTCTGCTATGAAAGTCATGGTAGACTTTCATGGCTGGTGGTAAAACAGGACTCTTATAAAGACGACCCGACCACCAGTTTACTAAAGACAGGTGGTGCAGACGATTTGACATCGCTTGGTTATAGTAAATCCGAAACCTCAAAAATAATATTGTTATGCAATTATTATACGATAAATTATAAAGATTACAATCTACTCGGTGTTCTTAGTACTCAAAAAAATGGGTATTTCAGTAACTTGGGCTAACAATATATGTGAGATCTTGGCGACTTGTGGTTTGAAAACTTCAAAAGAATCATCAATCACATTATTCGTTTCGAAGTTTGCGATTTAATCACGAATAATTTGTTAAATGGATTTGCTACACAGATAGATTATGTAATCGAATAACACGTTAAATAATGTTCATCCGAATATAGAGTTTCCATGGGAATATGTTTAACGCGAGGTAAGTACAACTGAAACCTGTGGGAGCTTATGGAAGCAATAGATGTGATGCAACTAACTTACAAGCCAACTTTAAAAGGTTCATCTGCTAGTAATATTAAGTTGTGAATATTTTGAATAGAGAGAAAGAAGACTTTGCCTCCTTACGTGTTTTGCGGCTTGTATAATGCGTTCACATTCTGGCCCTTGGCTCATTATTTGTAATTGACTCGGTCGGTCGGTGTATCGTCCAAAGCTTCAGAGCCCACTCAATATTCACTCGCGTCCCATAGTTTGGGTAACACTGCTCAAGGGACTACGGTATTGTGTTCTTTATGTTTAAGAAGAATTATTTGATTTTCAAAGGGTCGACTTTATATATGAATTGTTCAACTTATCAAATCTTTAAATAAATATCAACAATTTGCAGTTTTATTTAGTTTTCTTAATATCTTGATCGCATATTTTCTATTAATGTTAAATTTACTGCAATGTTCATTCGCGTGTTTATTTAAATGTTAACTTGAACATTTTGTTTTTAATGTTTTACTTTACACATTTTTTGCCGTGAAATCTGTAATTTCTGTCAATTTAGTGTAGAATTACTCTAGATCTGATAAATATTTTAATCAATGTCTATTTGATATTTACGGAAATATTTGAAAGAGGAAAAAACCTTAAACTATAAAAATTGCTAAAGTATTATGAAAACGAAGAGTCAAACCGTGCACAAAAGCCCTTATTCTAACGTATTCTTACACGCCAATCCTTGGGTTAGTTATCACAGCTACCCTCATAGCCTCTTTGATTACGGCTAGGAACTTGTCGCTAACGTCTTCTTGCGGCCAGTAAAATATGTAGAGAATTTTTCGATGTATTAGATTATTCTCTGTTAGCTAAACAAGAAATAAAATGAAGAAAAATTAAAAACAGGCTTAGTGTGTGTCAAGATTGCATAATTTGCATCAAATGATTTTTTGAAAATTATGAATTATGGGCCATAACAATAGTTGCCAAAGTACTTGTATATCTTACAATTTACACGTGATTATACGGAATAAATAAATAAATTCACCAAAACACAATTGAAATGGCGGGAATAGAAGAAGACAAAATAATGCCATAGCCACATGGCGATAGATATCTAGACAATTTATGAATTAGAAAGTTTTTGCTGAAGTTAAAACTAAATTCTAACTCTTAAGCTGTACTTAATCAAAGAGAGCAATTAAAGCTCGCTTGTAGTGTGCGCGGTAGTTCATTTTTTGAACAGACACCTTTTATACATAGTACTTGAATGAATAGGCATTTCATAACCGCCCGTGAGCTCTGTGAACGCGCGTTTAATTTGACTACAGTAAAATTTATAAATAAAGAGTCCATGGGAATAATTAAAATTTAAGCACCCGCTTTTCCTGCAGGTAATGACACTGTTTACAAGTAAGTTAAAAATAATATTGGTAGGTAGTGCGGTTACCTCATTAAGAATAGTTTCACATTCATGAAGTTCACAAATAATTAAGTTGGTCTGGTCTTCTGAGATATCAAGAGCTTTCTTCAAAGACGCATGATACTGAAAGAAAAACTTTAACTGAAGGTATCGATGTAAAACCTCAATAATATCGCAACTACCTCAGCTATTATACGTTACACTACAGAGGCACACTCTCTTCGGAGAAGGAGACCACCGCACTGACCCAGTGTGACTTGGCGGTTGTTTGTGGACCTAGTGGCCAATGGACTGTTAGAGTTTTGAAGGCGTCCATAAGGCCTCTGACTTGGCTTAACGTCTGCTATCATATTATAACATCGACCGGGACCGACGGCTTAACGTTTCCTTCAAAACACGATGGAGCTGTGGAGCGCTGAAAAATGTACCACTAGGCAGTCATTCGAGTACTGACCACGCCCAACGCTGCTTAACCTCACTTATCGTTTCCGATAGGCGAATGGGCCACGAACTCCTCCCGAAAAATTACGTACATAATTTTGAAATTCTTATATGCTGTCTGTCGAAAATTAAATAAAAAATAAACACTACAGTGGTACTACAGCACTTTTTCGTAGAAGTTTTATGTAGATAAGTACAAGCACTTTTAGAAATATTTATTAATTTATCCTTACATTTTTCTTATCTTCTTCGGTCATTATATCCAAATTAATTACCTGAAAATTATGCTCATGTAGCAAATAGAACAAGTCATGTAAATCTTTTAATCTGAAAATAAAAAAAAGAATTTTACAAGCACAACAAAACACAAAAATTAATAAGTTAAAAATAGGTATATAAACAGCAAATTCAAAAATTTGGAAAATCCAAAAGTGCACGCCTCATAGCGGTCATTCACATTTAAAAAAAAATTCTAAAACAAAAACTCAAGTTTTTTAAAATAAAATAACAAATAAGGTGAGGAAAAAATATACTATAAAATAAAAATAAAAAATATATATATAGATATACAGTATACAGTGGTATATTAGTTTTTTATAAATTATAATTAAACGACAGTACTTAGAACGCTAATATTAACTAGGAATCAGCACAGTGTAATACTTTATATATTAAAAACAAAAGTATTCCGGTAAGATGAATTTTTCGACCAATTTCTCTGCCACATACATGGTCACATAAACACAGACTCACGGACGTCCAAGAATGATTAGTTTTAATGTTATTATTTATTATATTAAACAAATTAATTGTTAATAAAATGTACCATATGTGCTAGACAGATTATTTAACTTCATATAAGTGCACTCATATTATCGTGTAAGTGTTATATTAAAAAAAAAAGTCATTTAAGTTTCGAAAGACTGGGTTTTTTGACATGTCGAGAGTAGAGCACTACCTCACCGCTCCGCTTATGAGGCGTGCAATAAGCGAATCAAAATAAATTTTATCTAATTAATAAAATTAATAAGATACAAGCACATGTAATAGCCCACTGAGGAACTCTGTTGTAGCGTTTATCCGCTAGACAAATCTTTTCACATCCCGTTCCATAAACAAATTTCAATAATTGACAGGTTGATGACGTCAGGCCAAACAACTTTCAAGAAAAACTTTGCTCAAAACGAGTTTTTTTGTAAATATTGTCAAATTAATCGGCACCTACCTTAATGTTAATATAATTTATAGCACTGTACAATGCAACACAGTTTTCTAACCCGGTGCTCAAAAGTCAAAACTACAGTCGCCATATTGAAATAATATAATCTTACAACGACACTAGCGACCAAACACCCTAGGCGGGAAGGTCAGAAAAGTTTGTTGCATTATACTCCCTAGTCTATGTAGGTATTTTATCATCTTTCTTCCTGCAAGGGTCAGCTCATACCGCGTCTCGGTTGTCGCGTCGGTGACCCTAAGGCTATGCTGAATTGAACCCACAGTTCGCCTTGTTGGCAGTTAGACTCTTACACATTAGTTAGGCCTTAAAAAAGAAAGGAGGCATTTATTCAGCAATGAATGACTACTGCGAGCGACTGAAGAAGACAAGTAAATGTTTAAAAAAATTACACTTTGTGGCAAATACAATATAACGTATTTCCGATCTATGCTGATACCTACTGTATAAATAAATAAATTGAAAATTCCCTAAAGCATACACTTCTATGTCAAGATTTTCGAGCAACATATTTCAACGTAATATGCACCAAATTTACTTTGCATAAAATTAAAGGTAGCCCTTGACTATAATATATCAATGTTGCTATATCTCGCCACTAAAGTCCGTTGCATTGCATAAACATTAAGAGGAGTACGTTTTATAAATAGGTGTAATATTTAAATTAGTTTAATAACTATCTACTATCTACTATTATAAATAAAACAAAAGTAAAAAAAACAAAATAAATTACAATATATGTTCGGGTATAAATAACAAAACAAATTTACCTTATATTCGTAGAATTTCCCCGAACTACAGTTAAGGACTTAGCCGGTAGCCCTTCAACGATATCCTTAATGGCTATCGAAAAGTCCTTCGGTAGTTTGTTAACAGTTTCGGACATAATATCATCCATATCGAAGAAACAAGAACAAAACTTCAGACAAATTGAAACAATAAATATGTGTTTCATTTTGTCTTCTCGTTCGATCCGACTGCGTCAAAAATAATCGCTTCGATTTATTAAGTAACTTGGAAGTTCGGCATGTGTACATTAACTACTGCAACGTGAATTCTTTAAATGAAATTATTATATTACAATTTTCAGGCAGTAATATTTAAGAAAACGCAAACGGCAATGTTAAAACGCCACATAGACGAGTATATGTGCGTTTGTTTTGGGTTAAAAAAAATTCACGTTTGATACTTTTCACATTCGAAAACGCCACTTTTGCCACCGATACTTATGGTTCGTGTAGCTTTGAAAAGTTACTAACATTTCGCCTACTCAATTCAATAATGGCATAATTCAAAATATGCTGATTTCGAGTAATCGCGTTGTAACGGTACAGCCCGAGCGTAAAAATTCTGAAATTCAGCTATAGATTAATATGATATGAAAATATTTTAAGAATTATGGTATTTTCTAATTCTTTTTTATGTTAGAAAGAACTTACAATATATTACTTTGTAGATTATTATTAACTTTTATTATAATTTTGACTCAAGTTCGGTCATTCAGAGTTGTGTCAGCTTTGAATAAATATACTTGGACTGTTTTGAGTTATTCCGGGTATTGAACTACAAAAAATTTGTTAATTGTATGAAATTAAAAAGTTATTACGGTGTACAATATTACACAACCTATCACCTTATTTAAAATTAGTGATAAAGTAATTAAAGAATGTAATAAAAAAAGAAATAAGTTTTGTGATTTCAGTCATTTCCCCATAATTTTATTTAACATCCATAAAATTAGCCTTAAGTAAAACAACCATTTTAAAATTTTAAATGGTATTAAAATGTTTTACAATAGGCAAACTCAAAGCGTGCTAAAAATTCTAGTCAAAACTATTCAAATAAATTATACAAGAAAATCTAAATAACAAAATTTTTAATCAACATGTCCGAAAGTGATAATAAATCAATAAATAAACCAAATATTTGTCTTTTAAGAAGTAAAAACAATCTAAAAATTACATAAAATTTAAATATTTATAATCAAATAAAAAATTACTCATGTTTTAAAGCAGTGAAAAAAGGCGCTTACGGTCCGCCTGATGGTAAGCGGTCACCGTAGCCTATGGACGCTTGCAACACCAGGGGTATCACTTGCGCGTTGCCGACCCTTCAGAAATCTAATAACTCCTTTCTTGAAGAACTACATACTGTAGTCCTTGCAGAAAACCTTGGCAGGGAGCTCATTCCACAACTTCAGCGTTCGCGGGAGAAAGTTTCTCTGAAACCGCACTGTACGCGACCATTTAGGTTCTAAAGTGTGAGAATGAATTCCCTGCCGATGGCGAGCGGTGCGATGGTAGAAAGTAGCCGTGGGCATCATTTCGAACAATTTCTCAGAACACAACCCATTGTACAAGCGGTAGAACACACACAGTGAGGCAAAGTCTCTCCACAGACTTAAGGGCTCGATACCGCAAGTGAGTTTGGAATCGTCGACAATTCTCACAGCCCGTCGTTGAACCGAGTCAAAAGGGCCAAGCTGGTATCCGGGTGCACCTGCCCAGAGATGGCAGCAGTACTCCATATGGGGCCGAACTTGCGACTTGTAAAGTAATAACCTTTGCCCCGACGTGAAGTACTGCTTCGCTCTGTTGAGTACACCAAGTTTTTTGGTCGCAAGCTTCACCTTATCTTGTAAATGATCTCGGAACTGAACATTGCTGGAGATGTCGACACCAAGGATCCCAATGCTCTTTGGACAGTGTGGTCTCGATTTGAAACACAAGTTCTCCGCGGTTTTCCTCCACAACGGAACGAGGGATGTTTGCACTACCCGTGTAAAAAGCGTCTCCAGTACTGTCATCTGCATAGCAATGTATGTTGTTGATGTCCAACATGTCATTGATATGCAGTAGAAACAGCGTAGGAGACAGCACAGAGACTTGCGGGACACCAGCATTAATGTCCATGCTATCAGAGCAACTACCGTCAACTACGGTTCGTATGCGTCTGCCGGACAAAAAGCTAGCCACCCATTTGCACAAACCCTCGGGCACTCCGTTAGATGGCAACTTCGATAGAAGACCCCGTTGCCAGACCCGATCGAACGCCTTCGCTATGTCCAGGCTACATGCCAATGCCTCCCCCTGACTCTCAATGGCTAGTGCCCATCGGTGTGTGAGATACATTAGAAGGTCACCAGTCGAGCGACCGTGGCGAAAGCCATATTGACGGTCGCTGATCAGGTCATGTTTTTCTAGGTATCTCAAAAGCTGTGTGTTGATCACACGCTCCATCACCTTGGAGAGGAGAGAGGTAATAGCGATAGGCCTGTAATTCGATGGATCTGATCTATCGCCCTTTTTGGGCACCGGGTGCATATTCGCAGTCTTCCATGAAGACGGAAATTGCCTAGTACGGTAGGAAAGCGCGAAGAGGCGCGTGAGTACATGACATAACTCAGACTGCTTAAGCACCACTGCTGGTATACCGTCTGGCCCACTCGACTTATGAACGTCTAGAGAAAGCAACGCCCGCCTGACCTCCCGCTGCGTTATGGAGATTTCCGGCATGGTCTTACCGCACCACGGTATAGTAGGTGGTACAGCGCCATCATCGTTCATATTCGAGTTCGAGGCAAAGAGACTGCCCAGTAGATCGGCTTTCTCTTTAGCACTATGGGCCAAGTCACCATCGGTCTTTCGCAGTGGTGGTAACGACGACTGGCAAAAGTTCCCTTCGGCAGCTTTGGCAAGCGACCAGAAAGTACGGCTCCCAGAAGGATAGCTCGCAAGTCGCCCACCTATTTTGCCGATGAATTGGAATTTTGCTCTGGCAGTAGCTTTCTTACTGAACCTCGAGGCAGCATTTAATTTGCATTTTAACTCAAAAATATTCGAATCCTTATTATAACGAGCCGGGGTCCAAGCCTCATATGCATTTTTCTTAAGAATTTTAGCTTTTCTGCAAGACCTATTAAACCACGGTCGTTTTTTGACGCCGGCAGCTACTCGCGGGTTAGGAATATAGCATTCCATACCAGCAAGGATTGTCTAAGTGACTGCGACTGCGCAAACGTCAGGATTTTCTGAGTTAAAGCAGATCTGCCTCCACGGGTACGATGCGTAAAATTCTCGCAATCCATCCCAGTCTGCTGACTTATAGTGCCACACACGACGCCAATGAGTTGGCCCAGAAGGATCGGGTTGTGTGCATGACACTTGAGTCCGGACGAGACAGTGGTCCGAGGAGCCAAGAGGCGCATCCACTGAGACGGAGTATCCGTCTGGACGAGTAGTCAGCAGAAGGTCCAGTAAGGAGCTCGTATGTTCCTCTATATCTCGTATGGCCATTACTCAGCCGTTTCATGAGGTCTCCCTGACCGCTGAACCAGCACGCCGGGTCTACGCCGAGCATGACAGCAACAAGCACCGCCGGTCCTCCGCTGTCCGCGCAGCGGATCCTCAAAGAGATACTCTACTCAATGTTAGTGTTATTATGGCCGCGGTTTTCTGTAAGGTGGAGGTACTTTCCCAGTTCGGGCCGCTCATTCGAGCAAGTACTTGCTATGCCCTGCTTTAGTTGCTCGGGTGGCTTATTCGAGCGAGTACTTTCAGTGCCCTACCTCTCTTAAAATTTTTTACTGCCCTTTTTACCAAACTAATAATTTAAAATCTAATGTTATTATTGAACATAAAAGCTGGGTACCTACGCTTACTTACATTACAAATTACACTAATACAAATTAGAAAGTTATCTCAAATACATAAAGCCATAGTGCTTTAATCCAGAATTCAAACAATAAATAAAGAAGTAGATATTGACTCTTGACAGAAGTTTGTTTACATATATCAAAAGAAATTACGTTGTATTTACCTTCATTTAATAAGTGTTTGTCTTATAGTGCCACACACGACGCCAATGAGTTGGCCCAGAAGGATCGGGTTGTGTGCATGACACTTGAGTCCGGACGAGACAGTGGTCCGAGGAGCCAAGAGGCGCATCCACTGAGACGGAGTATCCGTCCGGACGAGTAGTCAGCAGAAGGTCCAGTAAGGAGCTAGTATGTTCCTCTATATCTGGTATTCTCGTTGGAGAAAGTACCAGCTGAGAGAATCCATTGGTCAGAGCAAATTCGTGAGATATCTATCCCAGCATAGTTATTGGTTCGAGAACTGAGCCACTAGTTCTGCTGTGGGATATTGCTCTAGAACTTTGTCAGTCGTCAAACTCAGGTGCGTGAAGAGTCGACGTCCGTGTCACCGCTATGAGACCTGTATAGGCACGCATAGATACGAGTGTGGCCGCCGTAATCTACGCGCACCCACAATATCGACAGGTCCCTGTCTTCAAGGCTATGAAGGCGGCGACAGCAGATATCCTCCCGGACGAACATACATACACCGGCACGACTCATAAAATTGTGTTCCAGTTTGTAGCCGGGATAGTTTAGGTATGATGTGTCGGCCGGGCAGGATATCTGCGTCTCCGTTAGAAAAAGAATGGTCGGCTGCGCAGTTTCGAGATGGTGGTGGACTGCGTTAAGATTTGCGTGAATACCCCTGATGTTGCAAAAATCCACATTATATTTGGATGGAGTAGCCGCTGTACAAACTCTTTTCTTTTTCCTTCTCATGGCCATAATATATAAAAAAAGTTACTAAGACTAAGGATGAGGATTCACTGCACAGACAGCTTAGAGGACAAAAGGTGCGGTTCTAAGACTGCCGAAGCTCGCCACAGATGATATGGTTGCTGGCACGGCTGGTGGAAGGGCCCCTGATCCCCCTCTGTTGTAGAAGCCGGGTCCACTCCGGTCTCCTTCTCCGGCACGACTACCACTTCAGATACTTTACACAGGCTGGCGGATCAGCCTCGCAGGGCGGAGATTAAGTGATCCCTGGGTTCGGGATCCCGTTCAACCTGCGGGCGGCTAGCGGTCAGCCGTTTCATCAGGTCTCCCTGACCGCCGAACCAGCACGCCGCGTCTACGCCGAGCATGACAGCAACAAGCACCGCCGGTCTTCCGCGGTCCGCGCAGCGAATCCTCAAAGAGCTCTGGCAACCTTACTCACCGCCAGGAACACAACACTACTCAATGTTAGTGTTATTATGGCCGCGGTTTTCTGTAAGGTGGAGGTACTTCCCCAGTTCGGGCCGCTCATTCGAGCAAGTACTCGCTATGCCCTGCTTCAGTTGTTCGGGTGGCTTATTCGAGCGAGTACTTAAACCTGCAGTCTTTCTTCACAGTCAGTCGAATCTGTACATTTTCTTCTTAATAGGATCAACACTCGAATCATCCTAGCTAAACATAGAATCCTCGTCAGTCGCACAAGAAGAAAAAAATAGTCTTGATCTGGTAGTTGTTGGTTCGAGGAATCATGTTGCAGTTTTCTCCAGCCTTCAGTAGTAGGTAATAACAATCTATCCCTGTTGTTAGGATTAGGATAAGAAAACGAAAATATATATCCTGGACAAAGCTCTAGTTTACTAACTGAACTTTCGAAATCAGTTAATGGCAATGACTGCTTGAGATTGTTCTTGAGAATTGGTCCGCTCTAATTTTGTGACGGGGCATCGACCAACTTCAATGTAGCTCACCTCTTCACCTGAGTTTGACGATATTTTGGGAGACTTCAACGCCCACCATCGTGAGTGGCTCAGTTCTCGAACTAATATCTACGCAGGGATATCTGCTCATGAATTTGCTCTGACCTATGAATTCTCTCAGCTGGTACTTTGTCCAACGAGAATACCAGATATAGACACCATACGAGCTCCTTACTACACCTTCTGCTGACTACACGTCCAGATGGATATTCCGTCTCAGTGGATGCGCCTTTATACTCCTCGGACCACTGTATCATCGGATCGGACAAGTGTCATGCACACAACCCGATCCATCTGGGCCAACTAATTGGCGTCTGCGCAGCCGCAGTCACTGAGACAATCCTTGCTGGTATGGGATGTTATATTCCTAGACCGCGAGTAGCTGCCGGTGTCAAAAAAATAGGTCTTACAGAGAAGCTAAAATTCTTAAGCAAACTGCATATGAGGCTTGGACCACGGCTCGTAATAATAAGGATCCGAATATTTCAGTCGCTTTGCCTCTTACTCGAACATAAACTATGAAGGTGCTATACTACCTACTATACCGTGGGCGGTAAGACCATGCCGGAAATCTCCATAAAACAGCGGGAGGTCCGGTGGGCGTTGCTTTCTCTAGACGTTTATAAGTCGAGTGGGACAGACGGTATACCAGCAGTGGTGCTTAAGCAGTGAGCTCCTGAGTTATGTCCTGTACTCACGCGCCTCTTCGTGCTTTCCTACCACACTAGGCAATTTCCGTCTTCATGGAAGACTGCAAATGTGCACCCGGTGCCCAAAATGGGCGATCGATCAGATCCATCAAATTATAGGCCTATCGCTAGTACCTTTGTCCTCTCCAAGGTGATTGAGCTTGTGATTCTAAGATACCTAGAATAACACGAAGTGGTCAGTGACCGTCAATATCGCTTTCGCCACGGTCGCTCGACTGGTGACCTTCTAATGTATCTCACACACCGATGGGCACTAGCCATTGAGAGTCAGGGGGAGGCATTGGCATGCTGCCTGGACATAGTGAAGGCGTTCGATTGGGTCTGGCACCGGGGTCTTCTATCGAAGTTGCCATCTTACGGAGTGCCCGAGGGTTTGTGCAAATGGGTGGCTAGCTTTTGGTCGTCAGACACATACGAACCGTAGTTGACGGTAATTGCTCTGATAGCATGGACCTTAGTGCTGGTGTCCCAAGGCAAGGCAAGGCTCTGTGTTGTCTCCTACGCTGTTTCAATTGCATATCAATGACATGTTGGACATCAACAACATGCATTGCTATGCAGATAACAGTACTAGAGACGCTTATTACACGGGTCGTGCAAACATTCCTCGTTCTGTTGTGGAGGAAAACCGCGGAGAACTTGTGTCTTGAATCAAGACCACACTGTCCAAGGTCTCTGACTGAGGACGAGTAAACTTGGTCCGATTCAACTCTACAAAGACACAAGTTTGCGCGTTCACCGCTATTCTACCATTCCAGCACACTCCCTTCTCAATCTCCAAGAGCATTGGGAACCTTGGTGTTGACATCTCCAGCGATTTTCAGTTCCGAGATCATTGACAAGACAAGGTGAAGCTGGCGTCCAAAAAAATAGGTGTACTCAACAGAGCAAAGCAGTACTTCACGTCGGGGCAAAGGTTATTACTTTACAAGTCGCAAGTTCGGCCCCATATGGAGTACTGCTGCCATCTCTGGGCAGGTGCACCCGGATACCAGCTTGGCCCTTTTGACTCGGTTCAACGACGGGCTGTGAGAATTGTCGACGATCCCAAACTCACTTGCCGTATTGAACCCTTAAGTATGAGGAGAGACTTTGCCTCACTGTGTGTGTTCTACCGCTTGTACAATGGGATGTGTTCTGAGGAATTTTTCGAAATGATGCCCACGGCTACTTTCTACCATCGCACCGCTTGCTACCGTCAGGGAATTCATTCTCACACTTCCGAAATGGTTGCGTAGAGTGCAGTTGCTGAGAAAAAAACATCCCCTCTTCACTTGTAGGTACCCAAAAAAAAATTTAAATTTTATTTTACATTTATTTAACTTTGTGAAAGTTTAAAAAACCAATGTGATAGAAGTCCTTAATAAATTAAATAGAATAATTCAATTATAACGTATAATAAAATTTTGCGGTATATTGGATTTATGAATATAAGCGCAATAAGTTCATTTTAAAGCTTTTGCTTCTCTTGAGATTTTTGATAATTTTATACTATTCTTTATTTTAGATCGGCACAACTTGAAATGGCAATGTAAATTTTGTGCAATATCGACACAAGTCAGAAGTGCCATTATTACATAATCGACCGACTAGTGTTGAGCCGGTGTTGCATGACAGACATGGAAGATTTTAGAACAGTGTAATAGTTACACATAACGCCATCTAGCGCCGAATAATTGTTCTAAAATTTGTGTCTTTATTGCATAACATTGTTTTAAGCATTCCGTTTTAAAATTTGGTAATAACTCTAATTTATCAAAATTTGGACATGTGCCAATTTTGCATTGAGTAGGCGATTTGTGGTTGCAGAACGAACGGTTGACGTACACACACTACGATAATAGCACACACACTACCTTCCTTAAACAATAAATATATGTAGGCAGTTTGAAGGTTAACACCAAAACCTTACCTCCAGACATGGGTCTTAAGTTTCATTTTGCGGCGGCAAAAGTGACAACAATAACAAAAATATCGTAAGCATACGCTTGACAGTTTGCTACAGATGATATGTACTAAATTTTGATATTTCTGTGACCAATGCTAAACGAACAAATGACAGGTGACAAAATTAACGAAAATAATCATTTTATATCACAAAACGAACGCAACAAACTAACAAAACAGATGTAAGAGTGATATTCTAAGGATTTTATTTTCATTCTTATTAGGTTAAGGAGCCGAAAAAGTATTCTGCTAGGATACAGTTACCTGAAACTTGTGTCCTTTCTGTCCCATTTGCTGAATCCTGTAGTCTACTTTTTAAAGTTTTGACCAATATTCGAAAATCATGTTTTCCCTAACCGAAGTGCTCAAGTTACACCGCTTACTTGCGGAAACATGAAATTGTAACTTCAAATTATTTAACAACCTGTTATAACTTGACTGACATCAGTGACCTTTTGTGTAGTAGGTAACGTAGGATTATTATCATGATTGACATAAAAGTATTGAGATTTTAGTATAGATGTTCTAAAAATACAAAATCAATCACGTTTACCCACTGCTTTTTTTTTTTTTTTTTATACCACTTATGTGGCAAACAAGCTTACGGCCCGCCTGATGGTAAGCGGTCACCGTAGCCTATGGACGCTTGCAACACCAGGGGTATCACTTGCGCGTTGCCTACTGCTACCACTGGGTTAATTTTTTCCACATTGAAATTTCAACCGTTGAATACATTTCATAATAATGGCTATCATCTCGGCCTGCTGAATGTAGGTCTCGCATTATGTCTCTAAAATATAAAATATCTAAATAATAAAATTTGTATTCATTGGCTTTTGCGGTTTCGCCCAGCCGAGGTAAAAAATAAAAGTCAGTAAAAACCATCTGGTTCCAAGATGACTGTTACATGCATTTTCCATTTAGGTGGGTACTTTACATTCTAATGAAAAAACATATATAGCCTACCTACCTATTGCCACTACAGATTGCTCAGAGCTACACAATCAAACTTCAAGTTTTATTTAAACGATTAACAATTTACGCACAGACTTGTCAGTTAAACAGCAAACCTTATTGTTACATTGCGCACCCTATTGTTTTTTTATAAACAGCTCTACCGACTTTCGAATATTTTGTAGTACAATCGTAAACAAAAGCACTTATTATACGAATTGCGCCAGGCTTGATTTGTGCACTTTGAGTCTTCTAATGGTTCTTGGATAAGTAGGTTATCGATAATAAAAAATAAATCTCGTTATCGTGTAGTTCGCGCGGTTGAGAATTGATCTGAAGTTCTTTACTATGTTTTTTTGTTTTTAATTTTACTCTTTTTTTACCACTAATACTACAGATATGTTAGTAAAGTTGTATACGTAAATGTATTTTTATAATCTCAATCAAAATCATTTGGTTTAAACACACTTCTCATTGGCGGTCATAGCATGGTTTCGTCTTAATTTACATAATTCGCAAAATAGGTGTCCTGAAATTGTTTATGAAACTGGAAAATTTATTTTAATTTAATAAATCGGCTTACAACATTCGTACAATAGTAAACCTCAAGTTCAGAATAATCAGTTTAGCTAAGTTCAAAGTAATCACGAATCCAACACCCGATCTTGAGCTTTAGCAATTACTATGTAAATGAGGCAAGTTCGCGAAATTATTAAACCCAGTGTTGTCAACGGATCCTAACAATTTATATGTTAATCCAGTAGGCGTGGATGCAAACTCCACAATTTATTATTTTACGCTATCTCTTCAAGAGTTTTCTATTCAAAACTCTTATAGTGCGATAATTACATTGATTTTTCCTTTATTTCGTCCATTTCCCAACGGGAGACAATCTGGTGGCCCGTAGTGTTAGCCGTGCCATTTACTTAACTTTTCCCTTCCCAAATAAACTTTAATATCCTCTTGTGGGTCTGATTCCCAACAAAACACCTTTGTAATGCTTGGTTACCTACAGTAAAGCCGTCGCAAACTAGCAAATTTCAGTAGCATAATCCAAGTATAAAGAATAATACGCAACTATAAAAACATTGATCGTTTGACATTTCTATGTGTATAAGTACAAAAACCGGCCAAGTGCTTGCGTGCACTAAACACATTTAGGGTTCCGTACAAAATGAGAATATAAGCGGGATCCGCTATTATTAATAATCCCTTCTATGCTGCGCATTTGACCGGTAATTCAAGTTTGTTGTTATAGGAAAAATGAGGGAATGTCAAAGAAAGAAACGAATTTATCAATATATTGCTATTTTCATACATTACATTGCAAAGTATATGTAATTATAAACTTTATGAACGAATTTAAAGTTCATAGGTCAATGGGAAGTCAAAAAAAATCATCGGAACATAATTTTGTAAAAACAACTGAATTTGATGGCTTCTCAATACTTTTTTTTCGAATAATTTATAAAACAAAAAATACAGTATTTATCTACTTAACGAGTTCTAAACAACGATACTTCACTCGATGGGCTAGGTCCAATTTTTCTTCACGCCTTCCTTCATCTGGGTTGGTGCTTTAACAATTTGTATAGCTTTGGGTCAACTTCCCGTAGCACAAGTACCTAGAAGGAAAAAGAAGGTAACTACTACAGCATAATGCTGAGTGGGAAACCCGTTTTGAAGTATTGGGCCCTACTGTAATATTTAGTGTAAATTATGTTACAGTTTACTGTACTGCTTCAAAATATATTCTTCTTCTTCTTCTTCTTCTTATAAAAAATTGAAGTTACGTCATAAAAAAAAAAATTTTGCGACTAAACTTATTTGCAGGTGGTAAACTAAACGCTTTGTCGATGTATGGGACAAAAAATTTCCTACAATACAGTTTAGAGGTTTTAGCTTTTCGTTAGAGCAATGTTCCGTATCTTTATTACTTACCTAATAATTATTTTAGGTAATGTAGCTGTACATTACCTAACTACTTACATGTTTTACACACTTATTATTATTACATACAGTATTTGTGCTTAAAAATAAAATTCCCTTGATAAACGATGTACTCGTATTTGCATACCTTCAAGTTTGTACGGAACCCATGGAGTCCGACTCGCACTTGACCGGTTTTTTTACTGATCGTTTCAAATGATTAAAAACTATGGTTTGATTATCAAAGTCCAGTGTTTATTACGCCATCGAATTCTCAACTACTATACGACAGTGTTGCGTCAGATTTTTTTTAAAAAAAATAACATGATAGAATAGTTTGGTGACTAATATTAAAGACAGAGAAAACAAAAATAGAAACGTTTATTATGTTTTAATTTTTGTTTGTATCGAACCGTTTTCTAAGCATCTTTTAATACTTATCTTGCATAAAGATTTATTTATTTTATAAATGAATTTAGTTACGGGCCGGAAGTTTATAAAGTATGATACCTAACTATAAGAAGGGCACCTATGAATTTACTGTTGTGATTATTTTTATACACTTACGTAAGTGAGATGGCAATAAAGTAAATAAACTAAGTTTTAAGAATTTTTTTGTTGGGCAACTAAGCATGCACATACATATGCTCTGCCAATTTATACAGAAGACAGAGGAGTATAAAAAAGCCTTCGATTCTATCAAGACCTGCCTGAATAAGGGGTTATTTAAGTCAGTAAAAACCATCTGATTCCAAGATGACTGTGACATGCATTGTACATTTACTTTACTTTTTAATAAAACATGTGTAGAATAACGATTTAATCAGCAATGTAGGTCATAAACATCAACTTATTCTACTCATTTTTCATTAAAACGTAAGTAAACGGACAATGCATGGCACAGTTATCTCGGACCCAGATGGTATTTACTAAATTGAATAAGAGGGCTGGCCGGAGTTACAGTCTTTTTAGCGGTGCCACATTGACTATCGGTATATCGTAGTGCTTAAGTGTTTAAATAACCACGATGTCTGTCCGACTACAAAACCAGAACACGAAACCAAGCCATCTGCAGAAAGATTAGAGACAGGTTCACAACTGCATTGGCAGATGTGTTTAAGCTTCTGGAATGGAAAGTATATGGCGTCAACATAAATGGCGAGTACGTCACTAACCTTCCATTTTTGGCAAGTACATCACTCAGCTCCTTCCATTTGCCAACAACATAGTGGTCATGGCAGAATCGCTGGAAGACCTAGGCACGATGCTCAAAGACCTCAGCAGAGTTACCAACAGGTTCGCCTAAAAATGAACATTTATAAAACGAAGAACGTGTCCATGTCACGCTTATACGGAACGCTAACAATCAGTGTGTTACAATCAGAAATTACTTATGGTACAGAAACGGCGGGCGTTGCTTTCCCTAGACGTTCATAAGTCGAGTGGGCCAGACGGCATACCAGCAGTGGTGCTTAAGCAGTGAGCTCCTGAGTTATGTCCTGTACTCACGCGCCTCTTCACGCTTTCCTACCACACTAGGCAATTTCCGTCTTCATGGAAGACTGCAAATGTGCACCCGGTGCCCAAAAAGGGCGATAGATCAGATCCATCGAATTACAGGCCTATCGCTATAACCTCTCTCCTCTCCAAGGTGATGGAGCGTGTGATCAACACACAGCTTTTGAGATACCTAGAAAAACACGACCTGATCAGTGACCGTCAATATGGCTTTCGCCACGGTCGCTCAACTGGTGACCTTCTAGTGTATCTCACACACCGATGGGCACTAGCCATTGAGAGTCAGGGGGAGGCATTGGCATGTAGCCTAGACATAGCGAAGGCGTTCGATCGGGTCTGGCACCGGAGTCTTCTATCGAAGTTGCCTTCTTACGGAGTGCCCGAGGGTTTGTGCAAATGGGTGGCTAGCTTTTTGTCCGGCAGAAGCATACGAGCCGTAGTTGACGGTAGTTGCTCTGATAGCATGGACATTAATGCTGGTGTCCCGCAAGGCTCTGTGCTGTCTCCTACGCTGTTTCTACTGCACATCAATGATATGTTGGACATCAACAACATACATTGCTATGCAGATGACAGTACTGGAGACGCTTATTACACGGGCCGTGCAAGCATCCCACGTTCCGTTGTGGAGGAAAAGCGTGAAGAACTTGTGTCTCAAATCGAGATCGGTCTGTCCAAGATCTCTGACTGGGGGCGGGAAAACTTGGTCCGATTCAACCCTTCAAAGACACAAGTCTGCGCGTTCACCGCTAAGAAAACCCCATTCACTGTAGTCCCACAATTCCAGAACACTCCCCTCTCCATCTCTAAGAGCATTGGGATCCTTGGCGTTGACATCTCCAGCGATGTTCAGTTCCGAGATCATTTGCTAGACAAGGTAAAGCTGGCGTCCAAAAAACTTGGTGTACTCAACAGAGCGAAGCAGTACTTCACGTCGGGGCAAAGGTTGCTACTTTACAAGTCGCAAGTCCGGCCCCATATGGAGTACTGCTGCCATCTCTGGGCGGGTGCACCCGGATACCAGCTTGGACCTTTTGACTCGGTTCAACGACGGGCTGTGAGAATTGTCGACGATCCCAAACTTACTTGCGGTATCGAGCCCTTAAGTCTGAGGAGAGACTTTGCCTCCCTGTGTGTGTTCTACCGCTTGTACAATGGATTGTGTTCTGAGGAATTGTTCGAAATGATGCCCACGGCTACTTTCTACCATCGCACCGCTCGCCATCGACAGGGAATTCATTCTCACACTTTGGAACCAAAATGGTCGCGAACAGTGCGGTTTCAGAGAAACTTCCTCCCGCGAACCCTTGGGTTGTGGAATGAGCTTCCCTGCCAAGGTTTTCTCTAAGGACTACAGTATGGGGTTCTTCAAAAAAGAAGTTATTAGATTTCTGAAGGGTCGGCAACGCGCGAGTGATGCCCCAGGTGTTGCAAGCGTCCATAGGCTACGGTGACCGCTTACCATCAGGCGGACCGTAGGCTTGTTTGCCACCTTAGTGGTATATATAAAAAAAAAAACGTGATCTCTAACTGTTCTTACTGTTCTATGCTTCGTGTTTCTTTGCTCGATGAAATCCGAAACGAGGAATTTCGCCGCAGAACCAAAGTAATGGGAATAAAAGTTTGTATGAAAATCTGTCTTTATTGTCTATCTACATCTATAGGTTATAACGGAACGACCGTTTCCGGTGATCCGTCTCCGGTAAAGGACCGGATGATGTAGGAAACGATAGAAGTTTCTGGGCATTCGCTCTTAGGTCCATTACCACTGTGGTAATTTAAATTTAGAGATCAAAGAATCTCTAGATGTTTGACATCGCTAAGTCAAAACTGTTCACCTTACGTAGATACTTGACGAAGTCGTGAAAAAATTCTGTTGATAATTATTTTCACGGATTCTATTATTAAATTACAAATTGCTGCATATCTACTTCTATGCTATAAAAGAAAACCGTCCTCGGTAATTTTGTATATTTATTTTCTCTCGTTCTGTGTTTTGTGAGTTATTGGTAAGTCGCTAGTCCATTTCTCTTTCTCCTTGACAGTACGGTTCTTAGTATATATATACTACGTATATATATTACTTTACTACGGCTCTACGCCTAAACTGAGGTCCATGAGAAGACGTCTTTGTATGCGGGTGCACATTTGTTGTCTAACGACGGCGCACGGCAGCTGCTTTGCTGTTCTTTTACTGGGGAAGGCCGGAGTCTACTAAACTCCAAATCCTGCAGTAGAGGTGCTATCTTGAACACCGCTACACACGAAGGTTACGGGGCGACCTGCTCTACGCCGAAGCTACTGGCGAGCTACGTTCACGTGCGGTCTTGCACTGTGCTAGCCACGTGCGGCCTTACCTTGTGCCTGCCACGGGCGGCATATTCACTACTCACCACACGCTGTTAGGCCACGTAAAATCAGTCCCGTCCGCGTCTTCTTTCTACGCCTGACCTAAGGGGTGCCTACAGCGAGCAATACATCGAATCGGGCTCTAGGCCGAAGAGACCTGAGTGTACTAGTTCCCTAATAAAATCTTTAAAAACTACACTTAAAATCTGTGTAGGCAGGCTTGCGTTTGGCTATCTTTCTATTTATTTAGGTAGTCCTATATGATTGTGAATTAGGTAGCTGTGATTTAGATATTTAAGTGTTAAGAATCACCCTATGTGATTAGGATATTAATTAAAAGCATTAAAAGCTGTTACTATATAATGAAAGAGTATACTAATATAACCTGCCTTACCCTTGAAAAGTGTTTCTTTACTCGCCTTTGAACTCCCTTTATCTTTTCTCCTCCTTCTGAGCACCTAGCCGGTGCATTCGGTAACAGAGCACTACTGCTTTAACTTGTCCTGTTATAAGGTATATAAACATGCATTATTTCCTTGCTGAATCTTTTTGTGAGATTTTGTGCCCACGGCCACACTTCGATAATAACACACACACTAGGTACCATAAACAATGAACAGTTTGATTAACACCAAACAAAGTCCCGCACACAGACATGGGTGTGAAGTTTCATTTTTCGGTGGCAAAAGTTACAAAAATAATAAAATATCCTAAACGCACGCCTCACATATTGTTACAGAGGATACTAAAGTTTTGTCACCAATGCTAAACGAATAGATTACAGGTAGGTAACAAAATAAACGAAAATAATCATTCTTCGTCCCAAAACAAACACGCCCTCAGGGCCGCGTTCAAGAACTCACTCTACCGGGGTAGATTTTTAAGCTGTCCCTTTCTGTACTGTAGAAAAATTTATTTGCTATGCTGCTGTCAGTGCTACCCAGATTAATTCGATTAGGGCTTATGAACGCGCGTCTGGGGCGTTGGGTCTATTGTGACCAGGTTCAACAGGATTCTGCAAATTTAGCAGGATTTGACTCAAATTTTTAGCACTTAGCAGGTTTTGCAGAAAGCAGAAAATTTATAAATTAACATTATCATAATGGTTCTTGAAATATTTAAATCCAATTGTATTGTTATCCATTAGCTCCAGAATTTTTTTACTGGAACCGGTTTTTGTCTTATCGTCAAACTAGCTCAATCCCGTTATAAATTCAGCTATCGGAGTTACCATAGTGGCCATAAAAAAGCTGTTAGCACGGTGTTAGTGACGTCAATTTAACTTACATATTAGTGACGCCGGTCGTAGGGACCAGGGTTTTAGCCGAAGATTTTCCCAATTATGTGTCTTACAACTACTTTGGTTTTTCAAATGTATGTTCATTGACAATTAAACGAAAATATTTCATAAATCACAGCTCAATCATTTTACTTTTATGCACAGAAAAAAATTTCACTTAGAACACCAAAAATTACCAGGTTTTTACACCTAAGTTACTTTAAACAATAATTGTATATTTTTTATCTAAATAAGCCTATGTGAGACATTTGACACAAGTAACCTTTGTTAAATAAACAAAAACGGATATCCTAATCGCAACATTGTTTTCTTTTTTTTAAAATTACGTTAATGGTGATACTACGCGCAGGGTTGATACCCGACAAACTGGTGGACTAACAGTGACGTGCAATGCCGCAGCTACTACTAAATTGATGGCGAGTGTAAAAGTTAAAAATTTTTTTCAAAGTAGCCGTTCTCACAGACATATACGTCACCCGTAGCAGCTTAATCTCTGAAAGGATGAAGTTTTTAGAAAAGCTATAGTTCACCGTAACAATGAAAACAACTACAGTTGTCTATTCAAAACCTAGAACAAGGAAGTGTATAGTTTTCGTTTTATGAAATGGAGAGTTAATATCTAAAAGTAAAGTAGCCATGGCAAATAAAATTTCGTAAAAATAGGCTTTGTTTGCACATTCCATAAATTAGTTTTTTAAATTTTACGAAATATGGTTTTTGAGTTATTGCCAAAAACGTTCCAAAAATCTAAAATAATTCAGGCTGATGGATAATTAGCTATATTTTACAGGAAAAAGAATGAAATTTATATGATATAGTTGTTGCCACGTATTTTGCGAAAATTACTCGTCTTCCCTGTCCTACCACTGTGTTTCCGGTTTTGATAAGTCAGCGGTCGGCAACGCATGGCTTGTAGGCTGCGTACGACCTGCATAACTTCTTGCGGCCCTATTTTGTAAATGGTAGTCTAATTCTAATAAATAAATAATAATTACTTTATGCGAGCGACCATTAAAAAGTAACTGTGAGCTAGAATAAATTTTCATATAAAAAGAAATAAAATAGAAGACATTATAATACTAAAATTAAGTAAACTGAATTTTTTTATCACCCCTTTTTAATTGTGATATTGAGGATGTACCAAGTCATTTACAAATTAATGTGATTGATCTCCAATCCACTCTCAAAAACTCTTTCTTGAAGTTAATGATCTTGTTAAGTTTTATGGTAGCTTGCCATCTGATTATGACGGATTAAAAAGGTTTGCTCAGCAGTTAATTACAAATTTAGTACTTACTTACTACATACTGATTATCAAACAAACTTTTTCAATTTTTAATTATAGGAAAAATAAATATGCTTCCCGTCTCACAATATGAGCATTTAAGAGCCATTCTCAGAATTTTAACAACAAATATGAAATTTAACATGCAACAAATTCACCCTAAATCGTATATAACGTCACAGAAAAATTTGAAAAAGTTATATCTTAAAATAAGGATAACAAAACTGATCATTTTTTGAAATGGCTGAAATTTGTTTTTTTTTTTCAAGTTTTAAACCTTTATATCTCCATAAATTTGAATAATTTTCGAAACTTAATCAACAACAAAAATCATATTATTATGATTATCGAACCTGCCCACAAAATTCTACGAGAATCGGTTGAGAAATGCGCCCTGTAAAGGAGAACAGCCGGACATCCGTCGGACAGATATACGTAAACATTTTTGTCCAAGCTGAAACGGAGACACTTCGCGCTTGCTCGGTCAACAATTGCGGCCCGCCTATATCTCATTTTGTAACTATTTGGCCCTTGCCGGCCAAAAGGTTTCCGCCTGCTGCTGTAAGATAATCATTATTTTGTGGTTTTATTTGAAGTGACGAATTCAAGCTATTATATTAAATAAAAAACGTTTTTGACGTGACAACGTCTTATAAATTGGTTTGCCGGGTGACACTTCAAGAAACTGCGTTACGCTCCGCTCACGTTATGCGCTCACAATGAGAGCGAGTGAGAGGCACGCGGCATGGTTAGCCCGCCTAAGAGCGAGAGAGACAGACATAAAAAGTGAAAGGCACAAGTTGTCACGATTCCGGACGGTTGTCCGACACTAATTTTTTACAGTAAAATAATAATAATAGAAACTGTCTTGTTTTACCATATTTTACTACCTGTAGCTATTGCAGATTATTATTTGTAGTAGTAGTTGGTAAGCTGTATGAATGTAGGTTTTTTAATTTAAACAGTGTATTAGCATATTCTTCAAAATATTAAGCAGGTTTTAGTAGATTTTACATTGCAGACTAGCAGAATCATACATTCGTAGCATTTTAATGCTGGTCACACTGGTGGGTCGGTTATTGTTTGTGTTTGATTCAATTCAAATTCTGACGGTTGATCGCCGCTACTTTCGAAAGAAAAATAAAATAGTTCTTGTTACATGTACAAATATAATTTTACAATTGTGATAATTGGTGTTAGTTACCTACAAATGTGTATCTCGCACCCTTTTAAGTGTAAAGGAATGTGTATTTTGTTGTGAATTGCGTGCAATTTGTCTATTGGACATAATTGGTAAAAAAATCTTTAATGCCCTAAGATAATTCAGAGAAAATGGTTGGGAAGGAAAAACAACCACGCTTAGCAGAGCGCAAGGGTTCATCGGATGACGGTATGCCTTCGAAAAGTGGCTCAACTCAGAAAATGTCAGCCAATATAAAAGTTGTGATCAGAGTGCGCCCTGCTAATGATAGGGAGATGGAGGCGAATCATCGTTTCGTAGTCGATGTGATAGATGAAACTATGCTGGTGTTTGATCCTAAAGAAGAAATAAGGCCGTTTTTTTACCAAGGAGTGCAACAGCCAAATAGTAATTTCTTGAAACGAGCAAATAAAGAGTTGAAATTTGTCTTTGATAGAATCTGTGGTCCTGAAGCTACTAACAATGATGTGTTTGTAACCACTACAAAAGACATACTGTCTTCTCTGATGGAAGGTTATAACTGTTCAGTATTTGTGTATGGTGCAACGGGTGCTGGAAAAACATTTACTATGATTGGTAACAGTGTACATCCTGGTATTACTTATCTTACCATGGATCATCTATTCTATGTTATAAACTCTTTGGAAAAGGATAGAGAATTCGATATTGGTGTGTCCTACCTAGAAGTAAGTATAACTCAGTTTTTATTTGAAGGTTTTATGTTGATTGAAACCTGCAGATTTGGAGACAAGATTTAATTTTCATACACAAGTTGCATCTTGTTTAACTGTAACTCATGAACATTATCTTTTCTTATTAACTTCGGTAAATTATAATATTAAATGGCAAACATAACATTGCTATTGATGCCCACTGACCTATTTATATACAACATATATTTATTATGATGATACCTATCAATCTTAACTGCAGGATTGCAGGTGGGCAAAACAAATTTTGGGTGTAGAAAAGGTTCGCCACCTACTAAAACAGCACTAGATGGGGCTTATTTATTATTATTTTGCCATAAAATTAATAACCACTGTAAATATTAATTTTCAATTAACCACTGTAAATTAAATATTTAAACAATAAAAATTAGATACACTTCATTTTGCAAGATTACTAAAAAAAACCATAACTTTTAAATAATAACTGATATCAATTTGGGTTTAGTTAGAATCACACCTCCTCATTCACTAATGGTGGCTCAAGGTTGTAGAGGATGGAAGTGGTGGGATATTTTTTCATTAAATTAAGTACATGATTCAGGTCCATAATCTGTGCAAAAATCAAAAACAGGTCATTATATGTTTACTATTAACTTAAACTAAATTCTATTTTGTAAAATTAGTCAATGTCATTTTTACAGATATACAATGAGAATGTATATGATTTACTAAAGACATCAAAAGTGTCACTTCAGTTACGTGAAGATTCTAAGTATGGTGTGATGGTTGCTGGGCTCACTTTGAACAAAATTAAGACTGCTCGGGAACTCCTGAACATGTTGGAAAATGGCAACAAAAACAGGACTCAACACCCAACTGATGCTAATGCTGAGAGCTCTAGGAGTCATGCTGTTTTTCAGGTACCATACACAATTTCATAACAATGGGTTTATATAGACAGTTTGCAAAATCTTGACACATCCATCTGCCCCTCCACTGTACTTCATGACACTGTGTAGTCCAAATATAAAACTATTTTGTATGTTTGTGTAATATTTGCATTGTTTGCAGTATACTAATACTTACTTAACCCGTCAAGCGTCCCTGTAGTAAGGAAATTATCCACCCTTGCCGCGTACAAACGGACATACACCTTACTTTATTATGTTTATTCCTCTTTATTTATTTTTAGGTATGTTCCCTAATATATACAGTATAAAAAAAAGTAATAAGAATAAGTTTATGATAAATATAATAAGTAATAATAAATTTATTTACTAAAAAAAGGCATATTTTTTTATATATAGCACATTACCCGGGGTCAAAATGAACACTATGCTACCGTTTATAAAATCCAAAATCCAACTCAAAATGGCGCAACATAAATGGCGGCCGGATCAAATTACCAAAACAATTTCTGATAAAAAAATATTAAACACAAAATATTGTCCACCCAAAAATACTAGAATGTAGGACAGGCCATTGGCTTCACTTCTGAATACTTACAATTAGCCTGTCTGATAAAAGTCGTCCTGAAAAAAATCCCCTGCGAAACAAGTCGCTTAGAGACCACTGTGTTCCCTAGGATGCGTAACGGGTTAATTACAATTTTGCTCTTTAAACTGACTTACACACACACTTAGTTGGGCATACATTTTCCACACTTAGTATCATAAATAGGCTATTGTATGTAGGCAACCTATAATATAATATAATGATAACTATAATACTTTAGTTCTGTTCAGTAATCTAGGTGGTAAGGGAAAATTTTGAGTTCCTCTGTCACAATTTTTGGAATGTTAAGGGATTCGCTTGGGCTTAAGTAGTGTAAGATCATGGGGTCAAGATTTATTTGGTTGATGCTATAATTTTGTACCTGTACCTTTTAACAGGTAAGAGAATAGCTTGTGCATATAAAAATACAAGAGCTGCTGTTTTATCAAGCGCTACCAATTTAATAATTATACTACCCACTAACTGATTTGCAATTAACTGGTTTAAAGCAGTTCCATACCCAATGAGTAAAAATTTAAGGGCTTTCCTACTACTACTATAAAGCATGAGAGAAGCTTCAAGAAAATATGCTATACTGATGCACCCATATCTGACAACATCCCATGTCACTTTTGTAAGATTGATAAATGTATTTAAGCTATCAGTCTAAATATGCAATAATTTTTACTCAATATTTTTTCTAGGCTATTTACCATCTTAACATGATTGAATCCCAATTGTCAGTAGTTACCAAAGTGCTTGCTGCTGTAATTTATTTTGCGGCGCATTAAGTAGGCTCCCATTCAACAGTGTTGTTAAGCATAAATCAGAAAACTATCATAGATCAATATGATTAAAAAGTTTTTTGTAGGTGGCATGGAATGATATTTGTTCTTTTTCTGTTCTAGGTTTATGTGAAAATGCGATTCAAGACAAGTAATCAATTCCGTTTAGTGAAGTTGTCCATGATTGATTTAGCTGGCAGTGAAAGAGCTTCTGCAACAGGGTGTAAAGGTGATAGATTTAAAGAAGGTGCTAATATAAATCGAAGCTTATTATCTCTGGGTAACTGCATTAACAAGCTAGCTGATGGTAGTGCTTACATACCTTATAGGTAAGAACTGAATAATGATCATATTTTGTCAAGATATAATTTTTATCTTTTAAAAATTTTATTATTAATAGCAAATACCATTAAGATACTGTTCCAAGAACCAAAAAATCTTACAAGTTTTTTAAAATCTTTGATCTGTTTTCAGGGATTCTAAACTGACACGACTCCTTAAAGACAGTCTTGGTGGCAACTGTAAAACTGTAATGATAGCCAATGTGTCACCGTCAAGTGCAAGCTATGAAGACACATATAACACATTAAAATATGCTGCTCGAGCAAACAAAATACAGCTCAATATTAAAAAGAATATTGTTGATGGTGACATGAAGGTGTCACAGTATGTTATGATTGTAGAAGAGTTAAAGAAAAAAGTCAAAGAGTTAGAGGCTAAGTTATCTTTATCAAGTATCCAGCCTTCATCGGTGAACTGTAAAGAACAGGACTCTGCCAAAGATAAAGGTCTGAATGGTTAATAATATATAATTGGTTAAAATTGTCTTAGAGCCAATCAACTTTCATTGATGTAGTGTCCATCACCTGCAGATCCATTAATCATCTCATAATCATAGGTATTTAATGCATGTATATCTTCACGGGTTTTTACCATTATGTGATGGGCAGCCTCTTTTCACCAACCACTTTTGTCCTATATGACAAGGGGTAAATCACCACAACACTGCTTCTAATGCAGTGTATCTGGACTGGTGGTCTATATGTCCCATATGTTTTAAATTACCAGCTTTGAACTAATTAGTGGTATAATAAAAGACCTGGGCCTCGATTACGTAAGTTGTTGCTAACCATTCTCAATAGAAATAAGATATACATTGCGCAATGTATGTCTTATTTCTATTGAGAATTGTTAGCAACAACTTACGTAATCGACACACTGGTATAGAATAATACTCCACTGGATTGGGTAGGCGGGATATATAAATTTGGGTTTTTTTTTATGATAGTCATTTCAATTCCAACTTCATTTAAATACCAACCTTTTTATTTTTTAAAGTCAAACAAGAATGGAGACAACGAATCCTTGATGAAGAAAAAGTTCATGGTATACTTGAAAATCAGCTGCTTACTTATATGAGCCGACAGAGAGTACTGGCGCTTAGACAAAGACTTCGTACAAGAGCTTTCTCGCATGTTGTTGACATGGCACATAGATCATCTTCTGATGCAATGGAGCAGGTATTGGACCAACTATATTTTTATGTATTATCTTAGTATAAGTAAAATTTTCCATATTGTTTTTCTATTAAATTTATTTTGTTAAATAAATTGTTTTAAATATGCTATGGTTATATGGTATTGATATATATTAAATATTTAATAGATGCTTTTTAACCAGGAACTTCTAAGTTAATTTGTATTCTTCGAAATTTTCTTTTCTGTTTTTCTAGTGGTTTATCACTAAAAAGAATAGTACATAATTATTAGAGATGCGCCGAATATTCGTTAAGTATTTGTATTTGGCAAATTTAAGATATTCGTATTCGGTCAAATTATTCGGTTTTGATGCCGAATATGTTCTTGAGTATTAAAGCAGACCTGATGAATAGTGAAGTTTTTAAATACTTAAAGCAATGGCATACCCTGGAAAAGCGTGCCATTTCAATCTGTGTACAAAGACATATTACACTAATGAATTAATTTTTTGTTAGTATAAATTTGAAACTATGAAATAAGCAAATTCGCACAATATTAATATATATTTTATGAAGTAAGAATCAAGAGAATATCACTCTTAGTTTTCCAAAAAATTTGAATTAAAGCCCAAAAATTTTTTTTTTGTAATGTTTTAACCCGTCCCCATACTAAGGAAATTATCCGCCCTTGCCGCATACAAACGGACATACACCTAACTTTATTATGTTTATTCCTCTTTATTTATTTTTAGGTATGTTCCCTAATATATACAGTATAAAAAAAAGTAATAAGAATAAGTTTATGATAAATATAATAAGTAATAATAAATTTATTTACTAAAAAAATACATAGTTTTTTATATATAGCACATTACCAGGGGTCAAAATGAACTCTAAGCTACTGTTAATAAAATCCAAAATCCAACTCAAAATGGCGCAATATAAATGGCGGCCGGATCAAATTACCAAAACAATTTCTGATAAAAAAATATTAAACGCATAAAATATTGTCCACCCAAAAATACTAGAACGTAGGGCAGGCCATTGGCTTCACTTCTGAATACTTACAATTAGCCTGTCTGATAAAAGTCGTCCTGAAAAAATTCCCCGCGACACAAGTCGCTTAGGTCCCACTGTGGGACCTTGGACGCGTGACGGGTTAATAGCTAAATTATTAACATATTAGCAAATCCACTTAATTAAGGTTTGAACTATAACATATATTTGTCAAAATGTGTACTGAGGACCAACAAAATTAATCAAATCCTTGTAAACTTAACTTGTTTGTGTATGCCATCACCTTAATACACTAAATACTAATAATAGTCAATATATTAACTAGACTAGCATATAGAATTATGAAAATAGAACCAAAGACTATTTTCAGTAATCATTAATATTTTTATTTCGAATTAAACAGTAAAGCATTACCCAACTAAAAATAAGACAGAAACTAATAATTGTAATTTACCAAGGTTAAGTTGTGATGAAGGAAAACCAGACTTTCAGCTCTTTAGAAACAATCTGTTTTGTTATTTTTTTTTTATAAATGTTTAACGGCAAAAATTCTGTTCTGCCAGATATTTGGTTTGGTGAGAATCGAACCGAATAGTTTTTGGTTTTCGGTTATTTGGTTAATTACTTTTTTGAACATCTTTAATTATTCTAAATCACTGGTGTTCGCCAGGTTTCTCATGAAAACCTGTGAATCAAACAAAATTGCAATGTAATTAATTCTCTTCTTGAATATCATTGTGTACCTACTAAAGATTTTATTTGGTCTTTTAAAACCTAGATGTGCACTGAAGAAATTCCCAGACAAGAGAGAGCTGTAGAAAGCTTCATGAAACAAACGGCAAACTTAGACTCGAAAATTCTTATTGTTTGGACCAAATGGGACGAAAGTCGAAAAAAAATTAACAACACAATTAACTCTGCTCTGTCCGCTTGCCCAGATTTGCAAGACTTTGTAGAAGTCGTTCAAATGAGGAGTGAATTACGGCAACTTAAAGCCCGCGACAATCTAAGACAAAAGCTGTTGGGCATAGAGAATGATGAAATAAAAGCATTTACAGATTACATGTCTGATATGCCTGTCATGCTCAAAAAGTTATATCTGACGTTAAAAGGATATGACAAAGCACCTCCTGCATTAACAAATGAATATCTAGAAATCATGAAAAAAGCAAAGTCTGTAAAAGGAATAACTTGGTCTGATGAAGACTCTGATATTGAAAACATTGACAGCCATTTTAAATTCATTTCTTCTTTAGACCTTGATAAACCCACGAGCACACCAATGTATTATTTCTCTAACAAAAAAGACGTCACTCCAGATATTACTGACAGTGATTTAACAGATATTGAAAATTATGACCCGAGTACACTTTCAGGTAAGAAACGTAAAGGTACTCCATTGAAACTGCAAAATAATGAGACAATAATAATTGACGATTCATTAGAATTACTCGATACGACAAGGAACTTGAATTCAGCTAAGAAAATGAAGACAGAGTTGGGTGCTGATAATTATGTTGACAATTATGTCAATGGATTTATTGATCCTAAGAATTTGAATTCTACATTCGTTCTTGCTGCTAAAATGGATTCTATGAAGAAGCAAACAGCTAAGGTGGAGCCTGAAAAGAAAACACTTGCTGATAGGACGAATTTGACACAGAGGACTATAAATTTTAGTGATAAGGGTAAGTTGATTATATAATATACCATGCATTTAAAGGCTATGACTAGAGAGTAAAAAAAGTTAAATTGCGTACATAAAATTACTTGAAATAAATGCCATCACAATGTTCGTTACAATTTTCACAAACTTTATGATAGTATGTATTTTTTTCAATGATTTTTAAGTAGTTATTTTACAATAAAATTATGTCTTGAAACATTTTACTCCTTTAAAAACACATTTTTTTGACGAAGTTTTTGTAGAAGGTTATAATTAGTGTAATGCTGTAAAGCATAAAATCTCGGAATCCAAGGAAATTCAATGAATCTTAAAACTATTCAACTGAATTGTTAATAGCGCAAACAAAAAAGTACAATAATTTATAACAACAATGTACTAAAAAATAAGAGAGACAAGGAAAAAGAAATTTTACAGTAAAGATTTCAATTTTTTACATAAATAATTTTATTTGCATAGTAACTTTAATGTTAATTTATAAATATTTCGCAGAAAATAACAAGTAAAAAAGATATTTTTTTATCAACTATATATTATTTATAAATTTTTATTAACTATTCATTCTATATTGTCGGTGTCGTCGTCGATCTCATTGATGTGGATTGTAGGTGAAGGATTACTACAGCTGTTACTATTGCATTGTAAACAAACTATTTAATCTACTTTTTTTATACCACTAAGGTGGCAAATAAGCTTTTGGTCCACCTGATGGTTAGCGATTACCGCAGCCTATGGCCGCTTGCTATGCCTAGGGAATCACTCGTGCGTTGCCAACCCTTCAAAAATCTAATAACTTTACCACACCCCAATACCTTGAAAACCTTGACAGGGAGCTCATTTCACAACCTAAGCGTTCGCAGGAGAAAGTTTCTATGAAATCGCACAGTACTTAACCATTTAGATTCTAAGGTGTGAGAATGAATATCCTGCCGATGGCGAGCGGTGCAATGGTAAAAAGTAGCCGTATATCATTTCGAACAATCCTCAGAACACATCCCATAATACAAGCGTTGTTCTATTTTTCTATTTATTGTTAAAAACACATTATAAAAGTTATAGATATAGATTCATTGACTTTCCCTGCATTCCGAGGTATTAATCTTACGACACTCCACTAAATGAAAAGTAGTAAAACTGATCTTCATAACAAATTAGTGCAAGTGTATATTACTACTACTATCAATACTAATTTTGATTTTTTTAGCACTTACTACAAAAGTAAACCAACTAACTGATGATCAAAGCATTTTGTAATGTATCCTTTATTTTCTCAAATAGAATAAATGCTTTGTAATGAAACTTGCACAAAAACTCTGTACTTATTTGACACCAAATGCCTGTATCATGAGAGTCATTCGAATTTCAGATATTTTTTCTAATGCCTTAGTTATAAAAATCGGCCAAGTTCGAGTCGGACTCGCGCACGAAGGGTTCCGTACCATTATCTATAAAAACGGCAAAAAAATCATGTTTTACCTAAATACCTACCCCACCTAAATATTTGTGTTTATTTTAAGTATTTATTTTTAAAGATACTATATTACTAAATATTCTGTGAATATTTTAAGCGTCTACCTGTTGCCGTTATCAAAATCACGTTTGTTGTATGGGAGCCCCTTAAATATTTATTTTATTCTGTTTTTTAGTATTTGTTGTTATAGCGGCAACAGAAATACATCTTTTGTGAAAATTTCAACTGTCTTACTATCACGGTTCATAATCTACAGCCTGGTGACAGACGGACGGACAGACAGCGGAGTCTTAGTAATAGGGTTCCGCAAATTACCCTTTAGGTACGGAACCCTAAAAAAAGCATCTGAAATATATAGGCATGAAAAAAACCCCTATGCATTTTTATTTTTAGCATAAATTTGTATTAATAGTTTTGGTTTCAAATGAAACTGGCTCAGAAGAAATACAAATGGTTTATCCTAATCCTAACTAATATATCCTTGAAAATAAATAAATCATTTAATCATATATAAATGTAAAAGCCTGCTTGTTTGTTTGTTATTGCTTAACGTCACAGCAGAGCGTCCAACTGACCTTATTTTTTGCACTGAGATAGCTGAAAGGACGGAGCTGGTTATTTTATAAAAGAAGGCATCAAATTTAGGCCTAGTCTGCATTCCACCCTCAAGCTACAAACATTGAAACTTATCTAAAAAAATGTAGTAAAAGACCAAATAATTTAAGTTTAATATTTGGTATTTTGTGAACAGTGAAAATAGTTGAACCAGTAGTGGGTAAGGCTGTGGCGTTTAGAAGGCCTCCACTGCAGATCCCAGCACCTCGAGCTGGTTTCGGCTCGTCTCTATCAAGAGATGGAACTCCGTTACAAAAAAATGTACAAGGTAAATCTTAAAAGTGAACATTATAACTGTTTGTGTAAGATGAAAAGAATTTAGAGGTCATGGTATTTATGGTTTTATATGGTGGTTAATTTTGTCTGTTTCTTGCACTGCTTGTCTTGGGCTGACCGCCGATTGGCGAATATTGCTTGAGCTACTTCGATTTCTGAAGGGACTTACTGCACACTAGTTTAGTAGTCATTTACTCGAATGTGTGGACGTTCGAGTGCCCAAGCGGCCACTATTCACTCGACGCGAGGGTAACTAAATCGATACATTTAGTTGTTCACGGTGTCGGTGAGCGGTCAGCCTTAGTTAAGAGCTTTTGACCTCTTATTAATTTTTGCATGTTGATGCATGAATATTTCAGTTATTTATCTCTATCTATCTATAAACGTGTTAAGAATATTAAAATTTATAATTTGCTAAATAATAGGCTCGCCTCAATGTAGTAAGTGATTTTTATGTGCTGTTAAAACTGATATGGCTTTTTATTAGTAGAGATATTTTTTATACCGCTAAGCTTGCGGTCTGCCTGATGGTAAACGGTCGCCGCAGCCTATGGACGCTTGCTACACCTGGGGCACCTCTGTCGCGTTGCCGACCCTTCAAAAATCTAATGACTTCTTTTTTGAAGAACCCCATACTGTAGTCCTTAAAGAAAACCTTGGCAGGGAGCTCATTCCACAACCCAAGCGATCGCGGGAGGAAGTTTCTCTGAAACCGCTCCGTATGCGACATTTAGGTTCTAAAGTGTGAGAATGAATTTCCAGTTCATTGCAAGCTGTGCGATGGTAGAAAGTAGCCGTGGTCATCATTTTAAACAATTCCTTATAACCTCCCGTTGTACAAGCGGTAGAATACAAACAGGGAGGCAAAATCTCTCCTCAGACGTAGGATTTTAAGTTTGGAAATTGTCAACGACCATATGGATGGTCAGGAAAATATGGTTTCAGGTGAGCCATACTTTCTGCGTAGAGATTTGAGTGATTTCGGATTCTCTCTGACTGAAAGTGTTTTGTATCTGTATAGGTATATAAAAGAAAAAGCACAGTCCAACAAAGGAGAACCAAGAAAGGAGTTATTAGATTTTTTAAGGGTCGGCAACGCGCGAGAGATACCTCTGGTGTTGCAACCGTCCATAGGCTATAGTGACCGCTTACCATCAGGCGGACTGTAAGCTTGTTTGACACCTTAGTGGTATAAAAAAGAGTAATATTAAACACCGCGTCTTTTTTAATTTCTTTTGAATTGGGTGTCATCCGTGGCATGATCATCATCCCCACTCACTCTGCGTGACAATGAATGTTATTATTGCCGATTATGATATTAAGAGCACATGGTAAAAAAATGAAATCAACAAAACAGTAGAGGAAATGAATGCAACTTTGCAAAAGCTTGCAACTTTCGACGGATCAATTTTTTTTGAACTGTGACGCGTATTAAAAACATTCAATTCTTTATAGGCTTTATTTTTTTTATAATGAGCTCTTCCTCTATTAAATATAATGTGTGATTAGTTAGAAATCTAAAAACTAACAATTTCATTACATGTGCGTGTCCTGTGACGTCCCTAACAATACTAACAGAGAGAGCATTTAAGACTCAAAATACGGTTGGTTATAAAGCAGTGAGGGCGCGAGAAAGGGTCCAGACGCATCCGTACTCCCGACCGGCGGCGGTTCCGCAGAGAAGGTGAAACGGAAAAGTGAAAAATAGCAGATATACATTTTTAGAATAACAGTGACTGTGAAAATGAACGTGACAAGTGAAAACTGGCAGTAGAGGTGATGTTTAATTAATATTTATGTTTGTTGGTTAAGGGTGAGAAAGTAGCAATATAATTTTATAAATTAGGAACAGAATAAGGTAAAGCCAGATAGATAGGTATAGGATATAAGTAATTTATTGGATGCAGTTGTTAAAAATTTCGAGTAAATTCATCAGATTTGACTATAATTTATATTTATAGTAGTATTTTATTATAATATGCTAACTACTTTCATTATTATGTAATATTTTAATGTTTTGTTTACACATGTGAGAATACAGCCCTCAAAATTCATCATTAAGGTGCACCCAACCACCTTTTTTCCTTCAAACTGTTTTACACCTAATATCTTTAAACATTTAGCTACTAAAACGTGTTATTATCGTAAAGCGCTATTCACCATAGTCGCAAAACGCATCAAAATGACCATGAATTGTTCATAAACAAAGTTTTTATCGAAATATTCAAATGTATAAAATGAACACAAATTTTGATTATTTCATAATTCACTGGCATTTCCTGATTAAAATATGCTTTTCGCGATATATGATGATACCGCATTTAAACAACAAAATGTTGTATGGGGTTCTTCAAGATAAAAGTTATTAGATTTCTGAAGAGGTTGCAATATTGTGTATTTTGGATAGGTATTTATATTACCATCTACATTTGTAAATAAGAAGCTCGATTGTTATACTTTTATGTAACACTTCTAGATCAAATATTATGTTACCTGTAAATTATCAAAGTGTAGGAGAGTGCCGCAGTAACTTCGGTAACTTAAACAACTTTTAACATCTTAAAATTTGTAAAAATTATGTGAATATATTTTACTGAAACTGATTAAAAATAGACATATATATTTGAAATTGCGGTTTTTACTGTGGCGTTTCCTGCCATCTGTGTAAATATATTTTATATATTAGTAGAATTCACTTCTTTTTATCGATTAACCATAAAGAATAATAATCTAGCTTCTATTTTAAACAATGTAATGCAGTTCATAGTACAATAATACATTCCTTTGGGCCCAAAAAACTAAAAACCATTTTTGTAGCGGACCAGTTTTGTCACTAAAAACCTGTGATAGTTACGAGGTATTATACAATTTTTTTTTACTGTCAGCGATACCTTTCAGTAATTTAGTGTCGGGATTTTTGACGCTGCGTCAGTCTTAGACGACCGCCCACCGCTCGGCCACTGTCGACGAATTCGAAACGATTCTCTCCTTGGAGTGACGAAGCGACAAAGGCTCCTAATGTACCTACGTTATTAGGTGCTAAAAGTAAGCATTAATTTTTCTTAAGTCCAGTCAGTCAGCTTACTATTAACATAACATAACCTAATTATCGAAATATGTTTTGCTTGCGCTTACAAGAAATATTTGTGCAACTATTACTTGTAAGAACTGTGTTTTATCTGTTTTTACATGTTTTTGTTTTATTTATTGGGATATCAATAAATAAATTACTATCATCACCTATTTATGCATATGTAATATATTGCAAAAATATATTGCATTGTGTAATTATCCAGTAATAACTGCAATTAAGATGGGGAACCATTCTTTAACATACAGTTTTTTTTTTATTGTATAATGCAATATACAATTAAAGAAAAACATAAATGTATGATTTCTATTAACAAGTTGTTAACATCTATTTGATAGTAACCTTGATGTTACGTAATTGTAAGTAATTTGACATACAGTTTTTTTTTACTTTGTGTATGACTGATATTTTAACAACGGTCATGAAAATTGATAATGTAAAAAAAAATACAGATGCATTTCTTAGCTAGCCTAGTTATACTTAGAAACCCTAACGATATAGATTTTAAACTTGATAAAAGAAAAAATATGTAAAATATTTTAAATTGAATTGGTGTTATAATAATTCATTAAAACGTTCAATAATCAGCATTACACATTAGTTTATAGGTAAAGTAAAATCACCTTTAATTTTATTATAATTTTTAAATGTCTCAGAATTTGTATAAAATTACTATATATTAATTAAGTATGGTCATTTTGACTTTTTAAATTACCTCTCAATTTCTTTTCAAGGATAAGTATGAATGCAATCATCTTTATCAATTAAAAGAAATTACTTTTACCTAATCTAAAAATTCCTTCTTTCTTTAGTTTCCTTCCTGAGTTCCTTTTTTTTCTATTCTCTTCATACCCAAAAATTGAATAGTTACAGTATTAACAAATTCAAGAAGTCACTATGTTGAGTATATTATATTATTTAATGTTTAACATGATACCCCAGCTAAGAGTATAAGGATGGTGAAGTTGTTTTAATATGTAAGATTAGGGTTTTAATGCCTAATATAAATTACTAATTAGGATTTAATTCTCAAAATTAAATTGTTGCCCACCTTGTAACTTGCAACATTGCTCTTCAATGAAAAGATAATCTCGCACAAGTATTTGCAAATCGTAATTCAGACGTCTCGCTTGTGTCAACAAACGTTACCGTCACCGCGCACTAGCAAATTTTCAGTTTTACGATTTAGTAACTTAAAAAGGCTAATGATCGCTGAAAGCAGCAACAGCCCTAAGCAGTTAAAAATATATCAGTTTTGTTGCAGTCGCGCTTTACTCGTCAAATATCGTGATTTACTAACTCTAAGGCCTTGTACAGAAAGTATAATTCGCCGCGAATTTTCGCACGTCTACTGAACGCTACTGTGGCCGCTCTTGTATTACACTTCTATTTCAATCAATTCTATTTCTAGTATACAAGTCAGTAAAATTATTCGCTCGTGTGTATACAGAAGGTCGGTATGCGGTTCTTCTCGAACACCCATACGAGTTCGCGCGATAGGAGTCGCGGCGAATTAGCTCTTTAATGGTAAACGCCTTGGAATTATTTCTTACAAAATTCTTTTGCCATAGTCTTTCTTAGAAGTTCCCTGAATTTCACTTAGTATTTTGATTTAAGATAAAGAACGAAAGATTAAGTATTGGGCGTTTTTGGTTTAATGAGATTCTGCCAAGCCGTTATTTTTTATTAGTTTTTGAAATTTCTTCATAAAAGAAATTCCGGCAACTACAAAATATTGAAAAACTAGCTGACCTGACGAACGTTGTTTCTCTGTTGAACCTCTTCCTTATACATAATATGCCTATATTCTCCTGGAATAATGTACCTTTCAAATAGGTAAATAATTTCTCAAATAGGTGCAGAAGTTTCAAAGAATATCTTCCACATATAAACAAACTTACAAAATCCGCTCTAATTCATATGTTTTAGTTTACATACACTGTATAACCTATAACCTCAAAGATTATGGCAAAGTTTATTTTGTATGAAAAAGATTTGGACGTTTAATGATAAGTAGTTAGTGATTAGTGGCCGTTGTATAATTCAGCTTACTTATACTACGTAGTACCTGCAGAATTTATATTACGCCTTTACCAAAAACATATTAAAATGCTACCAATCCTACGACTATTTTTATTTAAACTAGCATTATTTAGATATATTTTTCAATGTAAGGTGCCTACCAGCCACTCGCTGCCAGATTGTAATGCCGAATATATTACGATTATTTTATAAGTATGCTTGATGCATATTAATTTATTTATATTGTAATTTTTTTAATAATGTTTAGGAGATTTCATTGTTATTAAAGCTTTAACAATTTTGTAAGTGGTTAATATATTTTGTAATAATGGTATTAAGGTTTAATTAAATGATATGTAATTCTTGTATTGAATATAATATTTAATTTGTTTTTCTCTAAACTGGTAATTTTGATATGCTGTGTTTTAAGGCTTTTGTAAACAATGCAGAAATTTTGTAATTTTTTAATACATTTTGTTTAATTAATGTACTGACCTTTTGTGCATGTGTTTGCATAGTTTATGACTTACGTATCTATTTTCTTGATTGTGTAGACTTGATTTATTTTTGTGTATATCTGTGTAATTAAAAGACATGATTTTCATTTAATCCTTTTTTAATTTTATGGTGAAAAATTATATATTGTTTTCGAATATTCAAAGTACCTCAATGTACCGGCTTATTACTTTAAAGCTGATGGGCAATGGCATTCTTACGTCAGAAACAGGCATCAAAAACTGTGTTGCATGGGCTCACCACTGTCTCGCAGGACTAAAGTTGTAGGTGGATAAAAGCTGTCTGCATTATGATACGTGTGTGTATCTAGGGGCCGATTAACCCTTTTCTGGGGATAAAAACCGTGAAGACATATACTTAATAAGTCGATAGCTGTATATGTTACACTTAATTACATACTATCTTACACACTCTTACGCCTCAGAAATCCTATATTCAGAAAATCGAGAGATGAAATCCAATTTGACACTTCTAAGGTACGCGTAGTTGAATCTCCACTTGCATTAGTTTGTGCCACTGTACCTGTTCGTTTATTCGTCTCTCTTCAGCCGGAACGTTACTGTTGAGAGAAGGCTTCCCTTAAGTCTCCACAACGGCTGGTTTTGAGCCGCCTGCGTCCATTTGCTTTCTGCGGCTTTAAAGCAAGTCTTCCGTATGTACATCTGAAAGGAGGCCACCGACCATGCTACGTCCGAAGAGAATAGTTATATTCTAATTATAAGTATACTACGTTTTAGCTGCGTCTGCTCATCCGTGTTCGCCACTCGAGAACCATTTTTCCCACGTGGCCTGCTCATACTTCAGCTTAATAACTATTTGAACGCTTAGGCGAATTTTTGAAATGATTTTATTGAACAAAGTAACATTCAGCATAGCTATTTATATTCTCCATAGCTTGATGGACTTCGTCTTCGTCACACTGCAGGGGCACAGGCCTCTCCTTGAGGAAGGAGGCTAAGGCCATAGTCTACCACGCTCGCCTAGTGCGGGTCGGCGGACGTTGTCGAGCTTGTGGCTACTCGACTGTTCGAGTTTTCAAGCTGCCTATATAAGGCCTCTGACTTGGCTTAACGACACATGTCATATGACAAACGGTCAGGACTGACGGTTTTACGTGCCCTCCGAAACAGTCGCTTTAAAAAAGTGCCACTAGAATTATCTATAAACACTTACTTGCTTATTCTTCTCAATTAACTGTTCAGTTGTTTTCGCTATATAATCCTCATCAGGTTTTCATAAAACACTGCGAAAATTAGTCATTAAACCTCACTAAGAAAGTAGTAAACAATCAACAAGAAAAAACACTGCGCCATCTTCGAATTCCCGGCAAAAGAGCTACATACTCATAACCAACTCACAACACTCACTGGGGATGCCTGCAGTACCCCTATCTTGTTACACCCGGTACAAGTCGGTACCTATATTTCGATTTAAGTAAACAAAAAAAAAATATTGCCCGCAGAAAGTCCTATTCCCAGAGGGACACTAAATTGGCACAAAAGGAATGGTGCTTGATAGGATCCGGGGTCCTCTCATATTAAATTTAGGCTTTGGGTGTTCAACTTTAACAATTCCGATTCCCGTCGCCATTGTCACGGGTCTTGTCCAGCTGTTGGCGTACAAGAATGTAGATATGTATGTAGGTCTGGCCGCAAATTGAGTTTCGAACCCAAGATTTATTGTGCCTGACTGCTGTGACGACGGTCTAAAAGTAATCTGCTTAAATTCCACTTTAGGTAAGACACTTTGTGGACACGACACGTTGGTGTGTTCTATAACAAGAATTGAATAAAATGGTTTCGTTTTTAAGAACATATAGGTAAGTACTTATTACCAAAAGAATCTTTTTACCTGAGTCGCACGGAATACCGTATTTATTAATTTATTACTTATGTACTTATCAAGCATAAGTGCCGAAGAGATCACGTTTCTGTACCGTTCGACATCCATTACTGATTGTAGACTGTCGGCTCTAAATTACGTTGATAATAAACCTAAAGAAGCTTATTCATAAAACGTGTAAATTAGTTTATGGAAAAAGCAAGAGGCGGTTGTGAAAATTTGACTTCGGAATAAACCCAATTTTAATCTAGCGTTATTTAATATGCACAAAGAAAAATGTGTGCGCTCTTTTTGCAAAGTAAATAAGGCCGTCAATTGACTTGGCACGTGTGGGTGCCGCGCCAAAGGGAAGAGAACGGGAAATGGAATATGGTAACCCAATTTGCGTTGACAGAGTGAAGGCGCAACCCTGCGAAGTGTCAGATTTTTAATTTAACTTGTAAACGCTGGTACAATTTCTAAGAAGTCTTTCAAACAAAATCTTTTTGTATTTTGGTCAACATCTTTTATACTGCATTGCAAAGTAAACCCAGTCGCCTTAAGTCATAATATTTCTCCCCACCATTGTAGAGGCACATCGCGTTGGCCTTGTGAGTATCAAGCTAATGGGCACTCGACGTTGAAATTTTTTCAAGTCGCCCATAAGGCCTCTGACTTAGCTTAACGACTGCTGATATGACAACAGCCAGGACAGATGGTTTAAGGTGCCCTCTGAAACATGGAAGAGCTCAGAAAAATGTGGTACTAGGTGGTACCATCCTGGTAAAGCCGAATTTACCGCTTGTCAAGCGTCGACTAGCCTTTACAAGCTCAAGTGTGTAAACGGGTTGTTTGGCTGTTAGCACGGCTTGCGTACGTTTTGACGAGCTTGTCGCCTTGTTCGCATAGAGTGTGGGTATTCGGGGACACAGATCAAAGGGCTGGGGCGACAAGACCTTGCGACGCATTCACACGTTTTTTTTTCATAATTGAGGAGTTGCCGCTTAAAATCCTACACCAATGACCGAATCTAGGGCGGGTGGAACCGCAGGCAAAAGCTAGTATAAATATAAATGCGATAGTGAATGTTCGTTTGTCCCTACATCACGTCACAACGAAGCATCAATTGAGCTAAAACTCTGCACAGGGATAATCTAAGAGATGGAGAAGGACGTAGGCTAGACTTTTTATTCCCTAAAAATAAAAGTTTTCGCAGGAATAATCGAATTTCACGTGCATGAACTATAGCCACAGGTAGAGCTTGCTATTGCACCCTTCTTACATAATCCGAGAGTGGTACGCCAATCCAGCGAAGGCTATATATATAAATATACATACATAAAGACACTCATAAATATACATAAATTACGAACAGTGTATCAAAAATATCAAAATCGAAAAAATGTATATACATATAGATATAAACTTACACAGGTACCAGTATAATAATATAATAAATATAGTAGTAATAAGTTATCAGTCACATCACAAATGACACACTATCTTCGGTAGCAGTAAAAGTTATCAGTCACATCTCAGATAACTCGTACCTTTCTGTACCAGTAAAAGCTCTTATTGAAACTGTAGAAGCCTTTAACTCTAGTTACTGAGCTGTCAAATCCATCAAACAAACGGGCATACTGACGTAGCCAAGTTACTAAAGGTGTTACGAAAACTTCATGAATAAATCAACTTAAAAATATGAATATTCAAGTAGAGAGCGCGTCCCTTATTTACCCACGTAAATAGGGTCTGATTTTTCAGTGAAGCTTTCAGTTTTGATGTTTTAAGTTTATATTTGGTATACTAGACGTACTAAGGTCCTGCAAACGTAAATCCGAATCAGATTTTTTCTACGTTACACTAAACTTGTTACAGCTAAAAATAGTTTATTGTCATGTATCAACATATATATTATTGACTTAGTATAAAGGCGCCAAAAACAAACATAAAATGCCAGTTAATAGTCAAATAAACAGTTTGTACTAAATTCATTAAATGTATAAAACTTTTTTTTTATACCACTAAGGTGGCTAACAAGCTTGCGGTCCGCCTGGTGGTAAGCGGTCACCGTGTCCTATGGACGCTTGCAACACCAGTATCACTTGCGCGTTGCCGACCCTTCAAAAATCCAATAACTTCTTTCTTGAAGAACCCCATACTGTAGTCCTTAGAGAAAACCTTGGCAGGGAGCTTATTCCACAACCCAAGCGTTCGCGGGAGGAAGTTTCTCTGAAACCGCACTGTACGCCACCATTTAGGTTCTAAATTGTGAGAATGAATTCCCTACCGATGGCGAGCGGTGCGATGGTAGAAAGTAGCCGTGGGCATCATTTCAAACAATGCCTATGAACGCTTTTAACAACTAGGGCATCATTAGCACGTTGCCGACCCTTCAAATATCTTTTAACTTTTGTCTTGAAGCACCCTATACTGTAGTCCTAAGAGAAAACCTTGGAAACTAACGGAAATTAAAATTTACTGGCATTTCTTGAACTACTGGTTTTATTTCTACTGGTTTTTCAAACAAATTATAACGTCTATAGTGTTGACAAAATCAGTCAAGACACGAAATTTTATCAAGAGTAATTGGGGGGTGTCCGATAAAATATAATTTTTATCGTGGTAAAGAAAAAGGAGAGAATTGCATAAACAAGATCCTTGCACTTGCATAGGAAAAAAAAAAAACTAGGGAACAAACTTAAATTCCAAAAATTATACACAAATACAATTATCAAAAGTCGATGCTCATCATCAGATATAAGTCTATCTTCAATAATCATCTTGCAACATCTTTCTTTTAAACGTAATAAATTAGCAGTTTGCCAGATTTTTTAAGACATACCTACCAGTCAATTTTCATTGTACTTTTGTTCTATTGCAAAGGCATGATCAGTGAAGTTTGACTTGTAATAAACGAAAACAGTAATGTCACTTTCATCATGCTGCTACCTTCAGCTTCGACTGCTTCCTGCTGCTTCTAACATCAGTGTCTAATCAAACAATGTCTAGAAATAAATATAAGCTTTTCAGAAAACAAATCATATTTCAATATTTCTGTACAGACATTTTAGCCATTTGTATGATGTTAATCTTAAGTTTATTTAGTTTAGATATTTTCTTAAGGCCTTTTATTCTTGATCGTGGGCTTCAGGTTTCACTCCCACTTCCCTGCCTTATACCTTTAGTTCCAAAAAATTTCGTCAGAGGCGCTGAAATTATCGAAAGTATTGCCATCTGTTTAATTTTTTGGTACTCGTTTGAATGCTAGAATTAGATAACATTCATAAAACAAAACACCAATTTTTCAAAATAGGTTGACAGACTTGACAGGTACGTACAATGCTTCTTCTTACTTCTAATGGGTTTCTCTTGGAAACTTTCAAATCGAAAAAATATTGTGGCCCTGGCTATTTACGCGACCAAGGGTCGTGGCGCTACCAGCTACTGTTATTGCCGCTGCAAGAATGCAACACAAATTGCATCTGTAAATGCATTTCAATATTTCATAATGTTTTACAATGTAATGCGTTAATATTAAGCTATATATTAACATAATAAAAACTATTTTCCTGATAGGGACTAGTTTTAGATTTAAGAAAATGTAATAACAATAAGAGTAAAAATGTAAAAAGTTATATAAAAGTAGAGTAGGTTTGTTTCATTTCCCCTCTTTACTAAGTATTTGTTAATATCAAAAATAATATTGTGTGTACCGACATGTTGTCTAATTTTAATTTTGGTAATTCTTTACTTTCCAAGAACGCTTGGTTTTTACGGAATAAAAATTTCTATTGATAGAATACCACATTTATATACGAAGATGAAATTCAGAAACTCTCGGAGGACACTAGTTTTTCCGGAAAAAAAATAAATAAATTTCATACAAAAACAGCCATTATACAACAATAAATATCAACATAAACAAAACACATTAGAAAATAAAATAACAAGTTTTTTTTTAAAAAAAGCAATGTTGTCAGTATTTAACAATCGAGTACTTACTCTGTACAGTAATAATCGATAAAAAATAGGCCGGCGAAGTGCCGGAAACAAATTGTTCTAATTTAGAATTGTTTCATATTCAAAAAAACAACGTTGACAATACTTACCAGCCTAAAGAAAAATACCCATACGGCAACCCACTTTGGAACATGAAACCTTGCGCGCGAAACCAAGCGGAGCACATGAAAGTTAGCGCGCGAAGCCGAGCGGAGCCGCGCCAAAACCAATTTGTACTTATTTAGAATTGTTTGGCAGGAATAGGGGGGACAGGGTAGACACCGGTTTATTGATCTAAGTAACACAGGTACAATTTGTTTCTGGCGCTCGCCGACCGCTACCGCGGCACGCTCCGCTCGGCTTCGCGCGCTAACTTTCATGTGCTCCGCTTGGTTTCGCGCCCAAGTTTTCATGTTCCAAAGTGGGCCACCAGAAACAAATTGTACCTGTGTCACTTAGATCAATAAACCTGTGTCTACCCTGCCCCCCCTAACCCTGTCAAACGATTTTAAATTAGAAAAATTTGTTTCTGGCACTTCGCCAGCCGCTGCACACTTCGCTCGGCTAGTGCGGTGTTCACCATGTAAACTAACGGCTCGTCGGTCCGGTTTGGTATGGATTCGCTGCCAGTTTTTTGATTTTAATTGAGTATATAAATATGCTTTTCTATCGATTAAAATGAGAGAAAAGTAAAATCGATTGAATCTTGTGTTTATTTTTTTTCTAAGGCTGGCAATTATTTTTTTGAAAAAACAAGTTTTGTATTTTTAAATGTTGGTGTGTAATGGCGGGTTTTGTATGAAATTAATTTAGTTGTTTTCGTGAAAATCTAGTGTCCTCCGAGAGTTTTTAAATTTCATCCGTGTGTATAAATGTAGTGTTCTATCAGTTAAAACCATCGTTACGTAAAAATCAAGCGTTCTTGGAAAGTAAAGAATTACCTTAATTTTACTTAAATGTGCAAATTGTTTGCACTGCTTGCTAAGAAATTTATTTATTTTTATTATAATTTAGCAATAAAACTTGTTGAATTAGTTATATTATGATACTATAATATTGATTACCTGCCATAAAGTGTTATCTCCTACAAAAACTCCTCAAAAAAACCATTTCAACACAATATCTCAGCTGTATCAATATTTCAAGATGGAGGCCATGAAACAGTCAATGACAGATCTTATGGAATTATTTAATACCAAGATGACTGAGTTCCAGCAGGATCTCCATAAAGCTACTTCAACAGCTATAACACCAACTGTAACTGGTATTGCTTCTGACTTTACACTATTTAAATCATTTGTAAACACAGCACTTAGCAACTTGCAAAGCCAAGTAGAGTTGTTGACCAGTGAACTTGATGAGCAAGAGATGAGGAGGCGTTGTAAGTTTCTTTTGCTGCATGGACTTGCTGAATCCAAAAATGAACATGCTTCTGATTCTGTGGTGAAAGTGCTGGATCATTTAAAATTGCCAAATTTAAGCAAAAGTGATATTGGTTATGCTCAACGGATTGGACGACTTTCCAGTGACAAACCAAGACCAATGCTTATAAAGTTCATTGACATTTCAATCCGAAATAAAGTATGGTTTGCCAAAACATCACTCAAAGGCACAGGATATACGTTTTCGGAATTTTTGACCAAACGACGACATGATGTATTTCTGTCAGCGCGACAGCGGTTCGGGATTACAAAGTGCTGGACGAGGGCTGGTTACGTAGTCGTTATTGGAGCTGACAAAACAAAGTATCGTGTGACCACACTAGCAGAACTTAAAAAAATTCCTGATTCGGCTACAGTCTGCCCGACTAATTCTGCTGTAAATCCCACCAAAACCTCTGACGACACAACCCAACAAAGATCCAGAAGAGTTGCTAAACATAAGTAACTAGGTATCTATTTATAATAGGCTTCTTTTTAGCAGTTTATTCATTAATATTATTGTAATCTATTTTGTTTTTTACCCTAGTTTTTATTTTGTACCTACTTTGTCTATATTCGTAAACGTCACAAACAGTCACAAACAGTCACAGATGATAACAAGTTATGTTTTTTTTTTTTCTCTCTGGACTGGATAGTCATCTTTTAGCCATAATTATTTATTGAACAGCATAAAGCCAGGTACTTTTACATTTTAATTTAAATAATAAATTAGTTAGAATCTAAGTCCATTGACGATGGATCATACCGACTGAATTATATAAAAGAATATCGTTCATCAGAACGTATCTCTGGAACTGTACTATATTATCCATTGTCGACATAGTTTGCTGAACATTTAATTTATTTTTACATATTAACCTCTCGTTGTGTATATTATTATAATATGTTTTTATTTCATTATTCTCTACAGTCTATCGTCGTCATCGTTGTTGATCATATACCTAAAAGTTTTTATTTTATTTTTCTTTTCTCAACAATTCTCTGGCTGTGTAAACTATTTTTTTTTATGTGTTTTTTATCTTATTTTTATTTTGTTACACAATAATGGCAGGTAATCGGAAATTGATTAATTAAGCAAGTTTTAAAACTTAATTTTAATATTTTATTTATTTATATTATATTGCTTTTAATTTTTATATATACTTAGTATAATTATATTTAATATTTAAAGTGTTTACATGGATAGCAGTTATGATAGCATAAATGATTATCAGTCATTAACATCATCTTCTGAGGATTTGAACGGCAATAACAGTTTTCACAGCATTCCTTCGTTAAACGACTCTCTCCATTCTCATTTCTCAGACTTAGTGAAAAATTTCAATGTTGTTCATATCAATTCCCAAAGCATTCCGGCTCATTACTCTGATATGCTGGCTACATTTGAGGGAAATAATAACATTCATGCAATCCTTGTGTCTGAATCCTGGTTTAAGCCCTGTCTGCCCTCTACTTCTTACTGCATACCAGGATTTCAGCTCATTCGCAATGATCGCACTTTTCGTACTGGAGGTGGAGTGGCAATTTATCTTCGATCATCTATCCCTTTTTCAATTGTTAGTTCTTCTGATCAATCTCCTCAATCTAATACACCTGAATATTTATTTATTGAAATTACCCTACACCATAGTAAAGCTCTTCTAGGAGTTTTCTATAGTCCATCAGTACATGTTAATTATTTTTCTACATTTGAAAAGCTCCTAGAAGACCTGACACCTACATATACACATTCTATTATCATGGGTGATTTCAACACTTGCATACTTAAAAATGATTCACGAGCTAAACATCTGAGATCTATCGTAGAGGCAAGTAATATGTACATTCTACCGCTACAAGCCACTCACTTCTATCCAAATTGCTCTCCTTCTCTTTTAGATTTAATTTTTGTTTCTTCTTCTGAACACGTCGCTAAGCATGGTCAATGTTCAGCTGATGCTTTTTCCTATCATGATTTATTATATCTTTCTTATAAAATACGTCCCCCTAAAGCAAAATCGAGAATACTTCTGCAACGCAATTTTAGTGCCATGGATATAAAACTTAGACTGGACTGTAATTGATAAATCTCCTTCAGTTGATGAAAAAATTATGCTTTTCAACTCTATGTTAACTAAACTTTATGATGTGCATGCACCTATCCGACCAGTCAGAGTAAAACATCTTCCTGCTCCCTGGTTAACAGAGGAAATCAAAGCACTGATGGCTAAGAAAAACAATGCTAAATCCAAATATAAAAGAAATCCTACTGATGCCAATCTAGAAAATTATAGACTTTTACGGAATCGCTGCAATACAATGTGTAGAGACGCGCAGCGACGCCACATTCATAAATCAGTTGAAAATGAAAATCCGTCTAAAGTATGGAAATTTCTAAAATCAATAGGAGTTGGCAAATCATCTCAGAATTCACTTCCGCCAAACATCAATGTTAATCTCCTAAATCAACACTTCACTTCCTCTTCTATCTTTGATGGTATTGCGAAAACCAATACTTTAAATAATCTTTCCTCACTACCAACTCCTGATTTCTCTCCTTTTACTTTTACACAATTCACCGATTGTGATGTTAAGAAGAACGTTCTCGCCATTACTTCCAATGCAGTCGGTAACGACGATATAAGCCGTAACATGATAATTTATATAATTGATATTATCTGTCCTACAATTACAAAAATCCTTAATCATTCTATTTCCTGTTGTACATTTCCTATGGCATGGAAGGACGCTCACATAATTCCTTTGCCAAAAAAATCGAATCCTTCTAATCTTTCTGATTTTCGTCCTATTTCTATTCTTCCTTTTTTATCCAAAGTCCTTGAGCGTCTTGTCCAAAAACAACTAAACCTGTTTTTGACACGAAATAACCTATTAAATCCTCTTCAATCAGCATTTCGTGCAGGACATAGTACTGTTACGGCTCTAGTTAAAATCACGGATGACATTCGCATGGGAATGGACAATAAACAGCTCACAGTATTAACGTTACTTGATTTTAGTAATGCATTTAATACTGTCGATTTTGATGTGTTGTTGGAGTTATTGCGTTCTCTTAACATATCTCCAACGGTGGTTGCATGGTTTCAGAGCTACTTGCGTGGACGTAGGCAAAGTATCAAATTCGATAACATTTTTTCAGATTGGTGCCACATAGTTGCCGGTGTTCCGCAAGGTGGTGTTTTATCTCCTCTCTTATTTGCGATTTTTATTAATTCAATTACTCACCAACTTTCTTCTCTCCACCACATGTATGCAGACGATCTCCAGGTCTATAATCAAACAACTTTTGATGATTTATTTCAAACGATAGGTTTGATAAACTCTGATCTCCTCAAAATTTCAGAATGGAGCAAAGCCTTTGGCATAAAAATAAACCCAGCAAAAACCCATGCCATAATACTAGGCAGTCCAAAGTTTATGTCTAGAATAAACTGGGTTAGTCTCCCAAAAGTTTGTGTAGACAATGTATTTATACCTTATAATGACCAGGTTAAGAATCTAGGTATTAATATTGATAGTAGTATGTCTTGGACTTCACAGATAGCCGAGGTCAGTAAGAAAATGTTTTCCGCTGTAGGTTCCCTAAGAAGGCTGCAAAATTTCCTACCCACGGACACTAAAATTGTTCTTGCACACTCTCTTTTGCTTCCCATACTCGATTACGCCGATGCTAGCTATCCTGATTTAACTGAAGACCAATTAAACAAACTTGAGCGACTACAAAATCTCTGTATTCGGTTTATATTTGGATTACGCAAATATGACCATATTTCCAATTTCCGCGTGAAGCTCAAGTGGCTCCCAATTCGTTTTCGCCGGAATGCTCATATTCTTTCACTTCTTTACTGTGTGCTGTTCAATCCTAGCTACCCTTCTTATCTCAAAGAGCGTTTTGGTTACTATGCCTCTTTGCGTTCCTCCTCTAATTTATTACTTAATACACCGAGTCACAACTCAAAATTTTACGATGATTCCTTCACCGTACAAGCAGTGCGATTGTGGAACTCTCTCCCAGTAGATATCCGAAAAGCACAATCACTTACAACCTTCAAAGCACAAGTGAAAAAGCATTTTTTAAATCTCGCATAACCTTGTTGTTTTGCTCCCTCTGTTCTTCTGATGTAGACACTTAAATATTTAAGTTATGATTGTTTTATTTATGTGTAGTTTATGTATTTTTATGTCAGGAATTTATGTATTTTATATTTTATGTATAAGGGTATTTATGTATTTTGTAGTTATTTATTTATTTGGTAATTTATACTATTCTTATTCTATGTTACTTATATCTTTATTTCAGTTTTTGTACAATTTTGCACATCCTACCATTCCAATATTTTAAATTTGTATATCAATACCAACATAGGTTATCTGGTAGAAATCGCCATCTGGCGATAAGATCGCCTGTTGTACATGTTTTTTAATATTATTTTTACAATAAGTTTGTGTTTTTGTTTTGTGCAATAAAGGATATTTGTATTGTATTGTATTGTATATGTAAAACATATGCCATTTGTTGGGCAAAAATTTACCGAACCACTAAATAGAGTTCTATATAGACCGTATGCACGGTTACTTAGTTACAGGTAAAAATAAGTAGCGTGTTGAGTATTGTATATTCTTTCTCCCTCACTCCTATGAAAATAGACTGCGATAGGGATACAAAAGAGATGGGTCTATGGGTAAAAAAGGAAAGACTGACTTAAACTTTACCTGTCTAGGCTATGCCTAAAATAAATACCGTAGGTTAAAAGCACACCTTTACCCCTACAGGTATCTACATACCTATACCGTTACGAGATAAATTGGTTTTATACAGGTAACTCTAAGCCCTGAAGTACAGGAGCACAAGGAAAAACCTGAAAACTTGTATTTCACATTTTTTCATGCCAAGACCAACGGACAGACACAAAAGCTACTGGAAGGTATGTCCGAAGTTTAGGTCCCTTTTTTGACGACTGTAGTCGTTCGGTGTAGGCAGAAAACCCTGAGTGCTAGATTTCCAGCTCTTCTCTCACTACGGCCTAACCGTAAACAATGGAACATACCACTATATGTCATTAGAACCGCCTCCGAAAGCTCTATCTTAGGACACCTAAATCGTCATTATAGCTCCTACCGTTTGGCTATAAAACCTAAAAATGTAAAACAACTTTATTTTATAGTCAAGCCACGAATCGTGTGACTGTGATGGCAATAGCCGATAGAAACCTCAACCGTCAGTAGCAGATTATAGCTTTGTAGATATACCTATACTTTTGATATATAGCTATATCAACTACTATATGTTATCTTTCACTAAGTTTTTGTGTGGGCTAGATTTTCAGTCACCACAGTAAGTACAATAAGTTAAGTACTAAATCTAGAAGGTTCTATGGAACAACCTCTCCCTCTGATGGGGTTTGTTATTTTTATATAAATATAGAACAAAATTTGTATTTGTGTTCGGTCATTCGAGAAATACTAATGTAAAATATTAAAAGTGAAATAATGTAAATATGTGTTAGAATTTAAGTTAGAAGCATAAGTAAAATAAAATCTGTCTGTTGTGTATAAATATCTCAAGCGCCTAAGAAAAAACTCCTTGTCACGGGCAAACCTTGTGCCACAGATTTCGAAGGGTCTGTTCGCACAAGCTACACTAGAAAGACAATATACATTTTATGTAGGTAATGTTCCTATTTACCTTACTACCTTATATAATTGGTTTAAGAAATCAACGCCGGAATATATACCTACGAAGATAAAATAATAATTATGTTTTGCGTTTTAGAGTTAAATAACGTCAGTAAAAACTTTGTGTTTTAAAATTTATACTTACTTAACGTTTACGACAGGACAGTAAATTTATTATCTTAACTACTTTGAAAAACTTTTTCACTATGTAATTCTCATCTTAAACCGTTTCTTTTAAAAGTATAATTTTGTCCAAATTAGTTCCAAAATTTTTACCAAAAAGCCAAAATTTAGTGTTTAAAAAATTGATTTTGGTTCTCGGCCACATAAAATGTTTATCGTTTGATAATTCAGTTTTCGGTCGTCAAGATCTTTGTCATCGCTCCATAAGAATTTAATGTTTAAGGTATGAACATTGTATATTTATTTTACAGAAATATATAAATTACTAGCTTTCCGTCTTCAGCTTCGCTCGCGTAGACTATAAATATTTGCACAATTTTTAAATCAACATACTGTTAAGTGTACCCTTAGAGTTAACTCTTTAGAGTTTTTGAATGTCGAAAGTGACTTATAAAACGATTCCTATAAAACCTACGTTAAAATCACCCTCTCCTCCTAATTTATAATTTCTATCTCGAACAAATTGAGCTGGCTAATGAATTTAAAAATAATCAACTATGGCTACGATATAAAATCAACCCGTAGCGGTGGTAGGCAGGTAGGTAGGTGGTAGGTGGTTAGGCTTGGCGGTGATAAGTCAGTCAGCACATTTATTTTTATTTGTATCGAATATTTTTTTAAGATTTTCTTTTTATTTCTATTTATTAAATATTTTAATTTCGACCACTGGTTGAGAAACAAACAGATAAAATTACCTTTTCACCTCACCAGCACGAAAAGGATAGTTTTGCTGTCCAAATTCAGTGATCAAAATCGAATTTTGCTCACTAGTGAGGCAAAGTAATTCACTGTTCGAACATTGACTTGTGGAATTAACCCGATGATAAAATAAAAACAATACAATGACTGGTCAGAAACAAATTTCGGGACAAATACTTAACCTTGTTCATTTTAATTAAGAATATAACTACATAGCATTTTTTCGTTTTTATGTAAGTTTTTATAAATTATTAGTATTATTTAAAGTTTATACAGCTAACTTAAAAAATATCATACGTTGTTTTGACAGCAATGGCAGAGGTTGTAGTAGGTAGGGGAGACTGGGGAGACATGTTCCCTTGGGAGACTTGATCACCCAGTGACAAATCTAAAACTAAACGCTTTTTCTATTTTTTATATTGGCAACATAAGTCTTTGTTGTCTATGGTGAACTAAAAACGTCATTTTAGCATCATCATGTAGACAACTTCAGAGCAGTGCAGCCATTTTTATTTTCCTGTGTCAGCATGTGTTTCAGTAAGTTTTTCATTTGTTGTTTTTAAATAACTGAATGAATAATTCCCTGAGTGTGTGTCAAAATAATCATTGAAAGTAGTTTATTAAAGTTTGCATGTACATGTATTTTATCTGATTAACGTTTTCTCTTGACATGAAAAAAATATATTTTTTAAAAGAGCACTCTCGGGTACACTTGATCACGGCAAGATGGGGTACACTTGATCCCGGGATCAAGTGTCCCATACATTCAATTTGTCAGTTTTCTTTTTTGGTTTGTTTTAGATTAATTATAAAATGGGAAGAACATATAAAAGAAAAGAAGATGCAAAACCACGTATACGTGATGACCCAAAAATTCTTAAAGAAGCTGTGAACAAGGTCTTGGAGGGAAATACGATCAAAGGTACTGCCAAAGTGTATAACGTCCCAATAATGACACTCAAAAGGTATGCTAGAAAACAAAAAGACCAGGAAAATGAGATAACATACGAGCCTAATTATAGACAGTCCCAAGTCTTCACTAAAGAAGAGGAGTTGCATTTAGCCAAGTACCTAGAAAAAGCTAGCAAACTCCATCATGGGTTATCTTCTCTGTGTGTTCGGCAGCTAGCATATCAGTTGGCTATTCAAAACCAAAAGGCAGATGAGAAAATATGTAAATGGACCAATAATATTGCGTCGTACGATTGGTTCTATGGCTTTATGAAAAGAAATACACAATTGTCACTACGTGTACCTGAAGCGACCAGCCTGAGTAGATCGACTAGCTTCAATAAACATAACATTGGCTGTTTCTTTGAAAATTTACAAAAACTATTGTTTAAGTATCATTTTGGACCGGAAGCTATCTGGAATATTGACGTGACGGGGCTGAGTACTGTACATAAACCTAAGAAAATTGTTGCTACTAAAGGTGTAAAGCAAATAGGGAAGATGACATCAGGTGAACGTGGTGAATTGGTAACTGCGTGCTGTGCTATAAATGCAATGGGAGGATACATTCCTCCATTCATAATCTTTCCGCGCAAGATCGTATGTTGAAAGGTGCACCTGCAGGTACAAATGCGAGCGTATTTCCTTCAGGCTGGATGACTGCTGAGAATTTTATAAAATTTTTACAACATTTTAAAAAATACACCAAATGTTCAGTTGAGTGTCCGATGTTGATTATAATGGATAATCATGACAGTCATATCGGAATTACTTGGGAAAGCATTTCCAAAAGCTTTTACACCTCAGAATATTCTGAGTGGATTTCAAGTAACTGGGATTTATCCCTTCAATAAAGACATTTTCACCGATGATGAATTTCTCTCGTCGTATGTTACGGACAGGCCTTTAGTTACTGAAACAAATCCAGAACGCACTGATGAGAATGACCAATCACAAAACTGTGAACCTTTGTCTCCACAACGGTCAGCTTCAACATCAATTCTATCTGATGCAACATTGACATGTCAAGACTTTGAAATTAACCCGAAAGAACCTGAAAATACCACACAAGATGCGATTATACCGGAACAATTCACATCAGACTCTGTCAATCCAAATGAGATCCTGATATCTAGTACACACAAAACTCCTACAAAGAGAGCTGCTCCATCAAGTCCACAACCAGGTTGTTCGAAAATCTTTAAATGTTTTAAGACTCCTGAGGAAATAAAACCATTCCCGAAAGCTGGTTGCCGAAAGGTAACCCAGAAAGGTCGTAAAAAAGGATCAACAGAAATCTTGACTGATACACCTGAAAAAGAAAAGTTGGTTGAGGAACTATTAATAAGAAGAGAAAAAAAGAACAAACAGATAAATAAACCAGTCGACAAAAAGGTGAATAGAGTTAAACGGAACTTAAAAGGGTTTACGCAGAAGGAAAAATCTTCATCGGAAGATAATAATGAATTGCCTCCATCACCACATTCCACTTATGATATGTCTGAAGATGAAAATGATGACGAAAATGATATTTCATCTAGTTGTGAATCTGAAGATGATCGTGGAAATGACACGTCACCAGAAACTAACGATTGGGTTATTGTCAATTTAATATCAAAAAATTTGGTACATCGTTATGTTGGACAAATTCAGTCTGTTACAGATTCTGGTTACATTATAAAATTTGCAAAAAAAATTGACGACATTAAATTCAAGTGGCCTCTAAAAGACGATGTTGCTGAAGTGGCTAGATACCAAATAGTAAAAAAAATAAATCCACCTGAGTTCAAGTCTAACAGCAAACGAGTGATCGCATTTAATTTTACTAAATCTTTAAGAAAATTTAATATTCAACGTTAGGCTGTTACCTAAAAAGAGTGCACACGTTTTTAAATTTAGATTTAAACTATTTGTTACTTTTTGATTAGATAAGTCTTCAATCTTGCAATGCAAATGTGTGATATGAATACCTGATGTTATTAGTAGTTCCTTTTTTTTTATTATTAGTAGTTTCTAGTTGTCAAAATTATATATATTTGTTACATTTCCTTGAGATTAATATAAAGAGAGTTAATGATAGTTAGTGATTTAAAAAGTTTGAGTATTAGAAGTTATTCAAGTACCAAAGTGATTTTATTAATATAATAATTATCATAAATATAATAATCAAATAATGGGGAACAGTGATAAACATGCATGTAGTAAAAAACATGTATGTATTATTTTTATAGAACTAAATTTGAAAAAAATATAAGCAAGAAACCAAAATGGTGATCAAGTGTCCCCAGTTTCCAATTCCGAACGCAACCTCAATTTAAAATAAAAAAAAAACAAAGTAAAATGGCGGCAAGCTAGTTTTTTGAACATAAGATTGTTTATTTAATTAATAATTCTGTTTTGTTTTAAAAATTAGCGATACAACCTACGAAGATATTTTACTGACACCAGAAGTATTAAAGCAACAAGTCTCCAATGCCGAACTATCCTTTTTACCAGAAAAGTCACGTGAAAATATTTTTCTTGCTGGTAGAGGTGAAAAGTTGTATGTTGCACGCGTGAGCAAATTTTTTAGGTCTCGTGCCTTTAAATCCCTTGCTACGCTCGTGATTTAATTCTAGCCTTCTTTGCTAGCTCAGGATTTAAAGTCGGCACTTCTACCAAAAAACGCTTTTACTCACTTGTATAACAAATAACTATTATGCCAACCTTTTTATATGGTGGTAAGTGGCGACCAAAAACCGGCGATAATCGTAGGTTCTCGGCAGCCAAACATGCTGATGTAATTTCAATTTAAAATAATTATTAAAATAATAGTAAAACACGTACAACACTATCGACTACAAATAATAAACCAAAAATAATCTTAGTAATACAAAGAAAATGTAGATATATAATATTCTAAAAACGTATTTGAAGAAAGAAAAAAGAGAGTGTTCATTGAAATATTTCTCTTTTAAGACGCTACGTTTTCACACTGTTTTTCTACTAATATGTTTTTAAATTAATATATATCTACATATGGGGAACAGTGATAAACATGCATGTAGTAAAAATCATGTATGTATAATTTTTATAGAACTAAATTTGAAAAAAATATAAGCAAGAAACCAAAATGGTGATCAAGTGTCCCCAGTTTCCAATTCCTAACGCAACCTCAATTTAAAATAAAAAAAAACAAAGTAAAATGGCGGCAAGCTAGTTTTTTGAACATAAGATTGTTTATTTAATTAATAATTCTGTTTTGTTTTAAAAATTAGCGATACAACCTACGAAGATATTTTACTGACACCAGAAGTATTAAAGCAACAAGTCTCCAATGCCGAACTAAACTTTTTACCAGAAAAGTCACGTGAAAATATTTTTCTTGCTGGTAGAGGTGAAAAGTTGTATGTTGCACGCGTGAGCAAATTTTTTAGGTCTCGTGCCTTTAAATCCCTTGCTACGCTCGTGATTTAATTCTAGCCTACTTGCTAGCTCAGGATTTAAAGTTGGCACTTCTACCAAAAAACGCTTTTACTCACTTGTATAACAAATAACTATTATGCCAACCTTTTTATATGGTGGTAAGTGGCGACCAAAAACCGGCGATAATCGTAGGTTCTCGGCAGCCAAACATGCTGATGTAATTTCAATTTAAAATAATTATTAAAATAATAGTAAAACACGTACAACACTATCGACTACAAATAATAAACCAAAAATAATCTTAGTAATACAAAGAAAATGTAGATATATAATATTCTAAAAACGTATTTGAAGAAAGAAAAAAGAGAGTGTTCATTGAAATATTTCTCTTTTAAGACGCTACGTTTTCACACTGTTTTTCTACTAATATGTTTTTAAATTAATATATATCTACATATGGGGAACAGTGATAAACATGCATGTAGTAAAAATCATGTATGTATAATTTTTATAGAACTAAATTTGAAAAAAATATAAGCAAGAAACCAAAATGGTGATCAAGTGTCCCCAGTTTCCAATTCCTAACGCAACCTCAATTTAAAATAAAAAAAAACAAAGTAAAATGGCGGCAAGCTAGTTTTTTGAACATAAGATTGTTTATTTAATTAATAATTCTGTTTTGTTTTAAAAATTAGCGATACAACCTACGAAGATATTTTACTGACACCAGAAGTATTAAAGCAACAAGTCTCCAATGCCGAACTAAACTTTTTACCAGAAAAGTCACGTGAAAATATTTTTCTTGCTGGTAGAGGTGAAAAGTTGTATGTTGCACGCGTGAGCAAATTTTTTAGGTCTCGTGCCTTTAAATCCCTTGCTACGCTCGTGATTTAATTCTAGCCTACTTGCTAGCTCAGGATTTAAAGTTGGCACTTCTACCAAAAAACGCTTTTACTCACTTGTATAACAAATAACTATTATGCCAACCTTTTTATATGGTGGTAAGTGGCGACCAAAAACCGGCGATAATCGTAGGTTCTCGGCAGCCAAACATGCTGATGTAATTTCAATTTAAAATAATTATTAAAAGAATAGTAAAACACGTACAACACTATCGACTACAAATAATAAACCAAAAATAATCTTAGTAATACAAAGAAAGTGTAGATATATAATAATCTAAAAACGTATTAGAAAAAAGAAAAAAGAGAGTGTTCATTGAAATATTTCTCTTTTAAGACGCTACGTTTTCACACTGTTTTTCTACTAATATGTTTTTAAATTAATATATATCTACATATACCTACATATAAAAAAAACCATGTCTTAAAGATAAATTTATTGATTACAAGCATAATATAAAGGAAAGGGATTGAGGTCTGTATTGATAAATATAACTTTTAAATTAATAGCTGGCTTTATATGTACTGGCGATACCGGCTTATTTACCATATCAACTTTACGTTGGCGTAATCAGTTACCTACCTAACCGCAGTAATTAGGGTCAATGCACTGTTTCTACGGCCTACCCCATTTGGCTAAGCTAGTTAATCGACTTCGGAAGCATGCGATGCGGCTCACAGTGTCAATCTAAATGATACTTTCATCTCAAATATCAACATAAATCGATAAAGATCATACCTATAAGCAGAATGGAAAAAAAAGATCGTGGTTGGAGGGAAAATCGCGCGTTCTGGTAATTAGTTGATGAGGTTAACTCATACGCCTAAACCCCGTAATGGGAACTTGCGCGTGCGAGGGGTTAATTTTGATGATGGCAAATTTTACAGAAAGTAAACCTTTATTTTAATAAATAAGTAAAACCGCATTGAAATACTTTTGGATAAAGTATATATTTATAAAATAGATTGGAAAAAAAGGTAGCTAGGTAAAATAATATATGATTTATTATTGTACTGTTATCAAATAATTTAGCTAAGTAGCAAACCAAACACCATAGGCAGTATTAATTTATTTATTTTTCTTAGTCTTTTTATAATTTCAAATACTATGTTATTTAGAAAAAAATGATCCTCAAGAATGGCCCTACCTTTTGACCGATATCAGAAAATAGAGTATCTTTCTTTTCATATTTATTTATAGGTATAAGGTTATTTATTTAAAAAATTTCGCTGTTAAACTTATTTTTTTTAAAGAAATAAAAAATTAATTTCTTTGAGTAAAATTTGCCATCATCAATACTAAGGGAACTTTTTATGCTGCTTCAGCCTTTCTTTTTCACCAAATTTTAATCATATTTCATCTAGATCGGGTGAGCTGCTTAATCGTGAAGGGGTAACACAGACAGACAAATAGAGTTACTTTCGCATTTATAATATTTGTATGGATTATTCATATGTTACAACGCGGTCCATATAGCTTGAATACAATAGGATGATATATTTACATGAAACTAAAAGCTTTTATAATTGCGTTGGTTTGTTTGTTTGTCCTTCCTTCACGTCGCAACGGGACATACAATTATATGAGATATCTGAGAAATGATGAGATAGAGCAAAGTTAAAGAATATAATAAAACAGAAGATAGATAGACAACGTTCTAAAACAGCTTACGACAGTCTGTCTGTCTTTCTGTTACCTCTTCACGCTTAAACTGATGTCCCGATTACAATAAAATTTGTGCATGAGTCCCGGGGAAGGACTTAGGCTACATGAAAACGTCAAGTGTAAGTCGGTTTTTTTCTATAATTGAGGAGTTGCCGTTGAAATCCTACACTTATAATTGACTTTAAGGTGGGTGGAACCGCGGACAAAAATTAGTATACCTATAAGTACATTATATCTACACATAACAAATCAAATGAATACAATAAAAATGTGAGTTAGTCGAGTCAATGCGCTAATAGAATTGCTGTATATAATTCTTTGAAAGCTTTCTTTAATCAAGACTTAATACTGCAATAACTTTTGACTGCACTATTACAGACGTCTAGACTGTGTTATATTATTACAGTACGTATAAATTTATTTCAATTGAAAATCAAACACTTTCGAAATGGAATTAATCAGTATATGGTTTTCAAAGAACTTTCAGTTGTTCAAAGTTTCTATTAAAGGCTTAGTTGTGATTTCATAGTTCTTTCTACCAGCTTTCGTACCTACGCAAATTCTTATTATTATTTCCATTTAAAAATTTAGTTTTTAAAGTAATGTAGAAGTTGCACTGTAATTATAGACATTTTTATATCGCAAATTTTAGAATAATCTCAGGATTTGCCTCTCCTCTCTACCTCTCTGTATCACAGTAACCAACGCATAAAGAAAGCAACAGTTAATTTCGGGGCAGTTTTCTTCCCCCACCGTTCTCGCTCACTGTCTCGCTAGGGCATTGCAGATTGGCAAGACCTGAACAACACTGTGACCTACATAGGTACTCCTGTTTAGTCCAGTTATGCAAGATACAGACTGCCCTTTTGATGCTGGTTACCTTGCCAAATTTCAGGCACATAGGTTTATAAAAATCCAAAAATCGACTGTATCTGTATAATTTGTGATAAGTTTCTTAGCGAGAAAGTGTACCTGTAACAAGAGATTTAGACACCGGACAAAGAAAATTAGAATAAGCAAGCTGTAGTAGCAGTGGGCTGACTATGTCTGTCGGAGGAATGATGGCCGAAGGAGCGTATAGGGGGCGAAACGTGGGACGCTCTACAGCACGGTGGATCGACGACCTTAAAAGAGTGGCTGGTGGTGGCTAGATGAGAAAGGCAAAGGACCGGGACAAATGGTGCGCCACAGAAGTGGCTTATGTTAAGCACTGGACCAATATAAGCTGATATATCGAGTATCTATACATACTCTTATTAAATTGTGAAAATATATAGCTCGATCATAAAATTCGACGTCTTTGGAGCTCGTGGGCTGTACTTATTGTACATTTGAACTGCATCAGCCTTCTGAACCTCCTGCCTTACAGCCCTGCCCTTGTGTGAAATCAGCATTAAGGCCGACGTAAGATATTCGACGGGATGCTCAAGTATATTATAACCATATTTCGTTAATCATCAGAGACTTTATAACAACAAAATTTAAAATAATTTGCCATATCGTGCCGTGCCATTCCGTCAGTCGTCAATTTAGTAGCCCAGCCTTGTATGGAATTATGTGGAAGCAGCCTGCGGTAAACATCGTCGGGTGGGACGATGTTCGTCAAACAGATGTCCAGAAGTAGAGCAGCACCCCGACGTGCTTAACAAGAAGCCGCACTCTGGAGTAATTGATTACTACGGATGTGGCCCTGATGTAAGCAGTCACCCTAAATATTTTATATTCATTCTTTAACTTCACAAAAATTAACAAAAAATATTAAATAAAATGACGTGCATATAGTAAAATGGTAACAATTCGGCTCTACAAAAAGACACACAAATCCATTATAGTCTTTTTTTTAGTGAAAGTTTCTTAGTGCGTATATAAGTATATAAGTATGTCTGTTACCAGTTCTTGAAGAAACTACTGGATTAGATTTAGATGCAGTTTATAACACTACATAGATATCACCCTAGAGCAGGTTGCTAATCATGTTTTACGTTACGAAAGTAAAAAAAAATATTTACATCTAAGACTCAAATTAAGTTATACTTCATACTAATATATTATCATGTGTTTCAGGTTGCTTTTTTATTATATTTATAAGGGTTCTGACCTTAAAAGACAATACGTATTCCATTCAAGATCACTTCTGAGACCGTACGTCCGTTTGTCACAGGTTGGATTTTATTTGATTGCGTTTTCATTTGCATCACACTGTTCTCGAGCACCTTCGTAAAACAGGTATGTTGGTGTACTTATTTATTTTGTTATAATTCAAAAACAAAAAGATTAATTTTAATACAATATGGTACATTACATTTTCTAATATTTCCCGCTAATTTAATGGCCCTACCAAGTGCCCGATCATCAAGTATTATTTAATAATAAAGCCTGAGACGTTTCGTACTCTCGGAGCCGGCTTTGATGAAATGGTATAGATTTCTGAAATATAAGCACAAAACTGCTTTGTGTATTTTCTGTTACCCTATATAGACAAATAACTTTAGTTATAGAATTACTACTAAGGTACAGTACAGTGTATACACATATCAACACAATCTAGGGATGTTGGCCATTTTATTGTTTTCAGAAAAACATTAAAAAATTAAGACAAGAAACGAGTATCAATGAAAAGGTAATTTAATGGTTTGTAATAAATAAAAATATTTATTATGCTACGGTTATGTTATTCAATAATAACAAAATTAATGAAGGTATTAAATTATGCAAGATAAAAAAAAACCTCCTGAATGCAAGCCTGGCTCGCGCACCGAGAGTATGTAGATAGTTAATCATGAGATTGATTCTCAAAGTTTTATTTTTGAATTTTTCTTTTTTTAAGGTACAGAACCCTAAAAAAAGTTTTTATTCTAACACCTAGCATATAAAAATTTCAACTAAAAATAAAAATTTGGTGGAAAATCACGGAATGCCGTAAATTGCTCTTACATGTTCAATGGTATTCAGATCAGGTGATTTGTACAATTGCCTGCACGGCCAACCTAACACCTGGACATCGTTATTCCTTAGGGCGATCGACATCCGCCGCGCCGTATGACAAGGGGCGTTATCATGCATTAGCTGAATAGCGCATTTATACTATATATTATGGATATTTTTATTATAAATTTTACATGGTAAGCTTGTTTGCCACCCCGGTAGTATTAAAATAAATAATAAGATATATCCCACGAAATATGACTCAGTGACTGTTGTCATGATATAACAGCAGGTGCCCTATGGGTGGTTCAAAAACTCTGACAGAACGATTATGGCCACTAGCACAACACCGTCTGCCAACTCACGCTGAGCCAGCACGTTGAACAATGGCTTAAGCCTTTTACTAAGGAGAGGCCTGTGCCCCTGTAGTGGGAAATAGCAATGGTGACCCGATGCAATCAACAAAACACTCTGAATCCCTTTTAAACTTTTTTATTTTTAAAATTATAGGAAGAACCTCAAGAATTTAGATTACACACATTAATAATAGACAGCCATGCGCACATTCGATCGTCCTGTTGGCCAAACATGAATGCGCTCTTAGCTAAATATGGCGTCATTTTCAGTCCGCATTCAACGCATTGGTTGCACATAATTGTAAGGCAGAACAGTGGGTGCGCTATCAAAAAGCCTATATTGTTTCTTCACATTTGACAAACGATTTCAATTCCTAGCTCTCAATGCCGTCAAAAAAACGCGCAGTTACTATCATTAACTTAAGTATAAGTCGTCCACTGCCGAGCGTAAGCCTTTTCTATCTGCTTCTATAGAAACTAATTATCGTATCGTATTACGTGTGGAACTTATGACTTACTTGGATAAAAGTGTGTAACTACTTAGTTTTTATTGCCAAAATATTTTACAATGATGGAAGCTGCTCTGATATGTTTCTTTTTTATACATAATTTCGCTAAATTCATTCTACGGGCTTCTCGACGAGGGTCAACGTAAGCGCGACTAATAAATGGGGGTTCACAGTTCGTAAACGGGGGACCACGAAAATTTATTTGCTTTCGATAGTGAAGAACTGAAATGTTGGCTTGACTTCACCTATCAATGTAGGCAGATAACATTTTAAGAAGCTCAGCTACTTTTTTTGCAAAAACTTGCATATTCCATATTTAGATATAAAGCAAATTTCCATAGTTAGATCTAATCTTCACATTTTTATCGAGTTTTGGGCATATGGTAAAGATATAGCAGCAGGGGGACCGGAACCAACTTAATTTTGAAAGTTGTCTATAAAAAAAGAACGAACTACGAGCTGTCTGTCTAGACCACCCACCTACGTAGTTATTTTGCAAAAGTGTATCTAAGTATATGTAAACATATGATTTGTAAAATTCTAATTTGAATAAAAAAAAAAACGAGTTGCACTCCGTGAGTGCCGGCAGAAGTGAAAACCTTTACACACGATTCGCGCTTAACACTCAAATATGTCACAAGACATGTCTTTGACATTGTCAAGAAATAATAATGTTTGTTTATTTACTTTTTTGACGTAGTATATTTGACATCGCAATCTGTCATAGAATTAAAATTCCATATCCAACCTCCCTGTACTACTCATAATCGCGAATACTAAAAATAAAAATTATTCCGTCTTACGAATTTCCACGATTAGGACACGTGACCTGACGCGAGTTTATCATTTTTTAACCATACCAAAAAAAGTGCACAACGCCGCTAAAGAAGTTTTCACTTCAAAAACTTTGACTCTGAATTTCTTGCCACCTCTTTTTGGCAGAAATTAACTTTGTTTTGAGATTGTACTGACGATTCCAAAGTGTTCTCATCAGAAATCAACTTGAATAAATATTTGATTTGATTTGCTGAGAACATATCAAATGTTCCCGCGCCCACGCAGGTCGTACCTATTCCGCGATTGCTACGCCGCAAAACTGAAACACGAAGCGGTCTGCGAGCATGTAGGACAAATTCATTCCAAGTAAGCCTTTGCACCAATGAGGATCAGTACAGTTAAAACAAATTAAATAGAATTAGTATCTTTATTGTTCTGTATAACATAAGAATGGTATATCTTTTTGAATTATTAAAATCGGACCATTACTTGCAGAGATATTAATGCCGCGATTATGTGTGACGTCATCTTACCGCGCGCTCGTGCACTCATTCACAAGTCACTTACGACTCCACGGAGCTGAGACGCGATAAATACCTAAATAATGTGTCGATACATACCAATACCTACACATTATGAGTATTAATAAAATTGAAGCTGGTTTTGTACAAGCTCAATCAGATAACCTTCCGAAAGTGGATTCTTTTATGATATTTGAATATCATTCAAAGTTTACCGGTGCTGAGATCCGTGGTTGGAAACTACAGAAGTAAGGTTACACCTTATTTATTTGCCTTCTTATTGTAACTTAAGTACTCTAGTTAAATAGAATCCACGCCACCACTCAAGTCCGATTTTTTTTTTCTGAACTGACTACGCAGCACTAGTAGCTCATTTTTGGTCGGTTCACAAAAAAAAATATAACAATATTTTTGATTTTTCAAGGACTTTAATACTACATTCAAAACTAAAAACCTCGTTGATCCTCATTGCATATCAAATTGTGTGTAACACGGGCGGTGCGGAAATTACAAACTCGGTTCATTAAAGCCTTATTCGGTCTTAGGCTTCTAAATAGCCCTTCGTTAGTAAATCTTTCCTTGCCACCATTAAAACACAATGTACTTACTATTAAACCGAAGCAATAATGCTACTTGTTAGCATTAATTGTCCGGATACGAAATGTGTTATTTCTTGTTCTGGCTACATACAGTATGGGGTTTTTAAGGGTCGGCACTCGCGAGTGATGCCCCAAGTGCTGCAAGCGTTCAAAGGGTGCGGTGACTGCGTACCATCAGGTGGACTGTAAGCTTGTTAGCTACCTTAATGATATAATTGATACTAAGATAAACAGCCAGGGAAGGAGTGTGACCTATTTTTACAAGCTTTTATTTAATTTCGCCCGACCCGTATCTGTAATCAAATCTTTACAGGCAGGGAGGAGTGACAAGACGTCTCTGATTGGTTTTTAATATAATGTAAACATTAGCTATTATTATGAGCTCTTATTTAGTTTTAGCCGTCCCGTGTCTGTAATCAAATCTTGAAAGGTAAATTTGACCATCCCCGTGTTCGATTGAGTCAAAAATTTGCATACAAACATAAATCAAATAGCAGTGCAATATAATGATGTCATAGAGCTAGTCTGATGATGGAGCCGGAAGGTAGCCATAGGATCTCTGTAACGAAACCAACGAGCCTGGGCTTGTTTGATTTGCCTTCACATGTCACGGCCTGATGAAAGATTGTATGTAAGAAAAATAAGTATTCATTTTAATAAAATAATGTTAATTTTCGAAAAAACTTACAAAAGAAGTTTGTTAGACATAAATCCTGCCTAAAAACTTAATGATTTTATGGACATCTTCTTACTGGCGGCAGCACGGTTAGTTAAAAATATCGGGGCTTACAGGGTTCAGCAGGTAATACGGGTATAAATGAGCCGGCTTGGTAGATAGACCTGACTCAAAGTAAAAACCCTGGAATCATCATTTAGGCATTTATGAAAAAGTCCACTTTTCCACCCTGACTGCAAAATACCGTTAGACCGAAAAAAAGACGGATGTGAAGCATCTTCTTTAAGTACCTTAATTATATAATAATCGAGATGAGGCAGTCAAGGTTTATAATAGTAAATATGTTTGCTATTGAGTTTCATTGTGACAACTGTTAGTTATCCCGAATAGAAAAAATAAAATTAATGTTCAATGATTATCGTATATGACAAAATGTCGATGATGGACAACATTGTTGTTTTTGAACTCATTGTTAAAATTACCTACTTAAATATAGCTCCTAAATAACCTACACCAGGAAAATTGCCTTAAAATACAATCATGACTAAAAAAGCACGAAGTCCTTTGATGATTTTTTGCGAGTAGCCATCTAAAGGCACTTTTTAAAGTAACTAATTAAAATTTAGTGAACCTGCTGGATAATTAATTAATAGTTTTGTTTACAACTTTGAAACTCGGTATTTATGAGTTTGCGTCACAAAAAAGTTTTTAAACGCTTCTCAAGTAACTAGATGCGGCGTAAATGTAGTTTCCTCTTTTGTTTTAATTAACTCGTTTAAAAGTTTCATTAGTAAGAGCATGGAAGCTGAAATTCTCATTTTATTTCTCTTTAACTTGCGTTAATTAAAACTTACTGGACGTGTTTTAGTCGAGATCTTTTTTTTGTTGGTATAAATTTTAGAGTAGCTACGTTAAGACTTAGAAAGTGTGTCTTTGTCTTTGATAATCACTATGTCTTTCTGCCAAATCTCAAGTTTTTTTTTAATATCAATAAGGTTACAAACAAGCTTACGGTCCGCCCGATGGTAAGCGGTCATCGTAGCCTATGGACGCTTGCACTTCAAAAATTTAATCACTTCTACTGTAGTCCTTAGTGAAATATATTCTAGATAAATATTCACTTAAAATTAAGAATATTTTGAATTTGTATTATTACAAATTTCATCATGTATCGTAACGATATAAAATACCTAAATACCTAAGTCTACTAGTTTTAAAAGTCTAATCATCAGCGTGTAAGCACAAAAAGGATCAACAAATTGAAGCTGATTTTTTGCATGATGCTTAAACAAACATATAGACGGACAAAAAAAAAATCAATGATTTATAGTCAGGGATACCTATTTAATATGTCCGAACCTTTTAAACTTCTTAATTGTCTTCTTCTAAACTTCAAAGTCACATATTTATAATACCTAGTGTAGGAGATTCTAAGCAATAGAAAGTCCAATTAGAAATTCCTTTTCAAGGCTCCTTAATCAAATGCGCAACACAGAAACCTTATTGTTTCATCATGTCCGTCTGTCTGCCCGTCCATATGTCACAGGCTTATAACGATGCCATCTTTTAATCGGTCCGAATGCAATAGGTGTCCTAGTAAACCCCCGTACAGTAGATTTGTAATATTTACAAGGTTATTAATTTTATATTTAATTTAAAAAGGGATGTAAAAAAAAAGGTATAATAATAATTCCAAAGTCATGAATTTTGCGTCACAATAATAAAACTTTATTGTATGAGTTTGACGAAAATTGTTTTAAATAAAAGTTGTGTACAACAATTTTTAGAAATTTATGATTTTTAATTTTTATTAAAAAAGATCCAACCAACACATCGTTTTAAAAAATACAAACAAGAAAATTGGTTTTATAATTTGTCATACGCACGTAAGGCATGAATAAAGTCGCGCTTGGATGGAACTATATAGGTATCTACTTTTAATAAAATATTCCGAGGGAAACTTAGGAATAGGAATGAATCCCTGGAAAAGTTTGAAAAATTACAGTTGGCCGACGCCCGATTGTGTCAGCCTTGTAAATAAGAATATCATTTACTTAAGACTTTTTTTACAAGCAAAAATTGCGATTACTTACACTATAAACGGTTTGTTTTTTCGTACCGTTGGAGAAGAGTTCTATCTTGACACAACCAATGAGGATTCGTAATTTTTTCCGCAAGATACCTAAGGATTTGTCGTGTCGTGTCGTCAATCAATATTTTGACATCAATCAGCTGGGGCTTTATTTACTTTTGGTGTCCAATGAAAACATTTCATTAAACTGACGTTCATCCACATCAGAACATAGACCAATCACCGTGTATTTTCACGCGCAGTCTCGCCGGTTTTATAAAAAAAAATCACCGGCAGACATTATACCCGTCAATTGAAAAATAAAATAATTTATTTAGTATTGTGTAATTATATATTTTACAACTTATAATTTTTTATAAAATATCTTAGGTAATTACTTTAGATTTTTTTAGTATTATTTTTTATATTATGTTTAATGTTTGAGCGCTGGATAAAATTGATATTTAAATAACTATATTAAAGACCAGTCAGGGCTTCTGGAATATTATCGTAAATGTCTTTGTAATTCGGACTGAATTTTGTTTATTTGATTATTTTTATATTGACACAGATCGTAATAATTAGTAAGTTTTTGAATTCAGTTATTCTTCGTCAATGCCAAATGACGATTTGCTTGAATGTCCCTTTGTGCAGACAAAAAAATTATACAAGGGACATCCAGGTCTCTCTATTCATAGCAGCAGGCGACATGATGGTCGTTCTGATATTTTAATATCGCACAATAACAATTCATGTCTTTATACAACATCTAATCATGGGACTTTAAGCATTAATTTTGATTATAAAAATTTAGCTACTCTTAAGAGTAATATTTGTATTCTAAGAACAATACATCGTGGGGCGCGTGCATCAGTGGCTCAATCTCTAGCGGATTGTGTGGCTGAAGTTGTCAAAGAAAATTCTTGTCATTCATGGGAAAAATTATTTACTTTCGCTTACTCTGTTCTTCATGTTAAAAAAGATAATACGAAGAAATCCTTTACCGCAAAACTAAAAGAAAATAGTATTTCTTATTGCATTCCAGATACTTGTCATATTAGATCACAAATACATCAGTCATCGGTTATCAAAAGTGTTGAGAGTAAACTGTCAGATGGCAATATTAAAGGTGCAGCAAGATTACTATTTTCTAGTGACTCTTTAGCACCACATTCTTAAGAGACTCTTTCAAACTTACAAAAAAAACATCCTTCACCTTCTAACCTAACACAGTATCCAAATCCACTATCCTCTGCCCAACAATATCTTTCAGTTACTGAAGAAGACACTTATAAGGCGATTTTCTCTTTTGCAAATGGTATAGCTAGCGGATTAGATGGACTTAGTGCACAACATCTTATTGGTCCCCTTGTTGGTGATCCGGGAAGATCACTGGTTAAAGAAATTACCGCCCTAATAAACTTGATGTTGTCTGGGAATGTCACATCAGAAATAGTCCCGATTCTATATGGGGCTAACTTAATTGTATTAAATAAAAAAGATCGCCGTTGGTTGTACCTTAAGGCGACTAACATCAAAACTTTGCTGTAGAGAGCTTCACGATAGATTTACTAGTATTTTTTTTTGGACCAAGGCAACTTGGCTTTGGGGTTAAAGGAGGTTGTGAGGCTCCAATTCATGCAGCCCGCACTTTACTAAATTCTAATGAGTATGTGATGTTTTTAGAAATAGATGTTAACAATGCTTTTAATTCGGTGCAAGGAACATCATCAATTGTTTTAGACGATTTAGAAAACGCCGTACAACTTTTTTCTGAAGTTGATTTTACATTCAATTTTAATAAATGTGAGGTATTTATTCCTGACAGTGTTTTCATTCATAAAAGGGACAGTATTCTCACGAAATTAAATGCTTTCTCGATTAACATATCAGAAGTAAGTCTTCACTTACACTTTCAGGTGCTCCAATTTTTGAAGAAGCAATTCCTTAGGTAATAAACTCAAAATTAGAGATTTTTAATGAATTTTCCGACCGTCTTTTCGAAATCAAACCCCATATAGCCTTATTTCCTCTACATTTATTTTCATTTACTCCAAAATTTATGTACTTACTTCGAAGCAGTCCTATCTGGAAATTTCCAACAATGTTGAATACAATTGATTGTGAGCTTCAAAAGATACTAAAAATCGTAATTTGCAGTTCGAAAATCGATCTTGGGCTCAAGCAACTTTTCCTGTTAAATTTGGAGGCATCGGTATTCGCGCAACTTCAAGCGTAGCCCTTCCAGCTTTCTTGTCCTTTTCTTACAGGGCTATCCCTCTTATTAGAAATTTTTTAAACCAATCCAATTTATCTGAACTAGAGGTTTCGTGTCTGGCGGAGGCTAGATCGGCTTGGAGTGTTATTTTTTCCCGGTAAGAATTCGCCCTCTGACATAACTAAACAGAACTCGTGGGATTTGCCCTAGTTAAAATTAGTTTATATTTCTTTGTTACAAAATTGTGAAAATGTTGAAGACAGAGCCCGCTTATTAGCTATTTCGGAAAAAGAATCGGGTCACTGGTTGCACGCTCTTCCTTCCCCTAATTTAAGTACCCTAATTGATGCCAATGAATTACGAATTGCAATTTCTTTACGTCTTGGCATTAAAATTTGTAATACTCAATTGTGTGTCAGTGGTAAATCTGTAAATGAATTAGGACATCATGGACACTCTTGTGCAAAGAGCGCTGGCCGCTTTTACCGTCACGGTACTATTAATGATTTAATTCGCAGATCTCTTGCTACTGCTTCCATTCCTTCAATTTTAGAACCATCTGGCATCTTAAAAGACGATGGAAGAAGGCCAGATGACGCAACTCTAGTACCGTGGAGTTTGGGACGTACTCTGGTATGGGATGCTACGTGTGCTGACACACTAGCTCCTTCTTACGTCCAAAGTACTTCTGTTAGGGTCGGCGCTGCAGCCGAACAAGCACAGTTACACAAGCGTCGCAAATTTTCCTCATTAAGTAGTAATAATTACGAGTTGGTGGCGCTTGCTGTAGAAACGTTGGGTCCATGGTCGTCAAACACGAAGGTTTTTTTAAAATATTTATCCAAACGATTAGTCCTTGCATCTGGAGACTACAAAGCTGGTCATTACCTCGCTCAAAGGCTGAGCATCGCCATTCAGCGAGGTAATGCCGCTAGTATATTAATCACCATGCCTAAAAATTATACTTTAGACGAGGTATTCTTACTATAATAGAATTATATATATGTATATATATATATATATATATCATAAAGCTTTAGTGGTAGGTTAATTTTGACTATTTGTTATTGTATATATAAAACTATTTTGTTGTTATTATTTTATGAAATATTAGTTACAAAATATATTCAATTATTTTTCTGTTCAAGAATTCCTGTGGTCATTAAGTAGATGCTGACAATATGTGATAGGACATTTTCCGTATACGAAAATGATGGAGCTAACTTAATTTTGATGTTCCCGCAGGTCCCAGATGAGACATTCATCTAGTTGCGAGATATTTTATCTTGTTGTCAGACAGTTATCTAATTGTAACGTGGCTCCAGCCTTTGCGTCTTGTTGTCAAATTAGTCTTGTCCCTAGGTGTGAGTGTGTGGCAGGTTTTGTTTTGTCTCTGGGTGTGAGTGTGTTTTTAGTATCAGGTAATTCTTATTAACAGCTTATAGAAATGCTTAAAACGTTACGTCTTATATATTATATACAACACAGACACATACACACACTCATATTTATGATTTATTAACACATAAAACCGTCGTAGAAATAGCGGGTATGGTCGCCTTTTAGCAGAAACCGGCCAAGGGCATATCGCATTAGATTCCGCGAAATGATATCGACGGTGGAACGCAAATTGGCTTACGTGCAAAACTGCAACTTTACAGAAGAGACGTTTAAAGTTTTTAAAAAAATAATGGGTCAAGTGCGAGTCATTACCTATAAAAACGGCAAAATCACGTTTGTTGTATGGGAGCCTCCCTTAAATATTTGTTTTGGTTTAATTTAATTATTTATTTTAAAAGTCAATATATAACTTAATATTCTGTGAATATTTCAAGCGTCTACCTATTGCCGTTATCAATATCCCCTTAAATATTTATTTTATTCTTGTTTTTAGTATTTGTAGATATAGCGGCAACAGAAATACATCTTTTGTGAAAATTTAAACTGTCTAACTATCACGGTCCATGAGATAAAGCCTGCTGAGAGACGGACGGAAGGACGGACGGAGGAACAGCGGAGTCTTAGTAATAGGGTCCCGTTTTTAACCCTTTGGGACGGAGCCCTAAAAAAATCAAAAATGTTTTTCTTTTACACAATTTTTAATTTTGGCTTTATTTATTGCAAACAACATAATTATTGAATATGATATTTGCCTTTTTGCTGATCTTTATAATTTTAAAGATAATGGCTTGTTAGTCAACGTATCTTTTTTTCTTAGTCTACTGAATTAACTAAAAATCTTCCGTAAAATTTTAAAAAATTAACAAAATTGACTCAATTACAACCTATCAGCTATTTTAAAATTGTATTTCACTAATTAAAATATCGAATAGGCATTTAATTTTTCTGACGTACTTTTTATTAATTTGAAACAGCAAATTGATCTAAATCACTAACTAGTTATTTAAATTGCATTAAAATGGTTTATCCAATCTAAAGTAAAATAAAATAAATAAATAAATAAGCCTTTTTTGCTCTTATTTAACTAGTTTGATAAACATTATTTAAAAGATTAAAAATAAAGGTAAAACTAATTATCTTAAACTAAGTCTTCTCGGCATTCGATTAGTCTCCTGTCTTAACAGCTTGTCCTTCTAAGGATTTCCACTTGTTTCTAACCTTTGCTGTACGTAACCATTCTGCACCTGCTACTTTCTTAAAATCATCTTCCCATCTCTTTTTCTATCTTCCTCGACGTTGAATAATTGACTAAACATTTAGTCATTTTCACCCCCGTAGTTTCTTTCTTGGGGAACAATAGGATTCAATAAAATCCATCACTATGGCGGTAATCTTAAAATTTAGTGATAACAAAAAATCGTATTAATATTTTAGTATCAGGGACCCTGGTACCCCCGGAGGCAAGATTTCAGTTGGATCGGAGAACAAATTGCATGTATACAACTAGCTGTGCCCGGCGGCTTCGCTCATGAAATAATTTTAAAAATATTCTATATGTGCCATTGTCCATTTGTGTTCTAAATAATATACCTAATTACAATATTGGAGTATTAGAAAACGTAAATAACAGCTAATTCTTCAATTTTATAACCCTGATGATATTCTATTTAGGTACGCACATATGTTTTTGATCCGAAGACTTTGCATTTCTACTGAAATATCTATTATACTACTAGAGTTTGTTTTGTTTGAACTCGCTGATCTCTGGAATCCCCCGCTGAGAGCGATTTGGGGACATAGTCCACACGCGGGCCCAGTATGGTTTGTAAACTTCACACACGTCTTTTGTTTAACGTATGCAGGTTTCCTCAGGATATTTTTCTTCACCGAAAAGCCTTCGTAGAGTAACGGAAACATTGTGGTTGTTCAACAATGTAAATTGGCTCTAAAGATAAGTCCATCGCTGCCAACATTGCTTTTGATACAGTATATCTTGACTGAGGTGGTTTTAAGTATCTATTTTCAAAAAGTTATCAATAACTATGTAGCTTGAAATACATAAAAATAACTATACTTTCATAAACCAAGATATATCATAGACTAGTAAAGATAGCTTCATGGCAGAAAAAGTATTTAAAAAAGAGTTTTATTTGACAATTAAATAAGTAATTAAATGTTTGTGTACACAACAAACTGTGTCTGTTGGGACGATGCTGTCGAGCTCATGTCAGGGAGAGGTTCAAGTGATAGATCGTTTCATCTTTTCACGTAAATCATTAAAGATACGAGTTGTTAAGAACTTTTGATGAGAATCGCCGTGTACGATGTACAATGTCGTGGCAACTAAAAATTAATTGCTTTACAATAGTGCCTAGATTACATTTTTCTTCGCAAGGATTTCTTCTAGAGTATACAGTGCATAGCAGGGTCGAAGAAATCATTTAAATCATTGTAATGATAGAAATCCTGGCAAATTTAAAAAACATGTTTTATGTACCTAGGTCCTTTTTTCGAAAAAAAAACCCTACTTTGATCCCCTTATTTGTTGTGTTTTGATGTTTTGATTTATTTCCTCTATTTATAATTATTTATATTCCGCTATTTTTCATGACTTCGCCTGTGAAGATCTCGTTTTTATGTGATGTGAGTTAGCATGGGCTCAGCAATATCAATAATTCGGCTTCTTTATGACGACATATAAAAGTACAGTGCAACAAACTTTTCCGACCTGTTTATCAAGAATTAAAACTATAGTCGCCATCACAGACCTAGGATTTTTACGCTACGCTAAAGACCAACACAGCGCGGAAAAGAGATATACTCATTACATGAACGCTGCTTAAGAGAGAAAGAGACTGATAACCATGTACGAATATGTTGATTATTGTTCGATTAGGAGCCCGTATCAACCCGCTTGTTTTGTTACATTACGAGTTTATATAATTATCACGATAATCCTGATAACAAAGGACTAAAAAGTGTAGCGCTTAGCCATGGTGTCTTGTTGTTTAGCTTATAATTATGTTACAGGAAGAAATAACCCGGACAATCATACGTTTTACACGTAAATACGAAGTTTCCACGTATTTTTTTCAAACCATATTTTGTCCAATTTCTGGCAAACATTTGGCTCAGAAAACAGTTCTTTGTAGTTATATTGCTTTACTTTGTACAACTTGGAATTATTTCATATAGAAAGGTTCTAATTAATGATATTTTAAGTAAATTAGTAAAATGTTTGGTTACGCTAGGGCTTGACAAAACGATGACATTATAAGTATAAGTATATCGTTATTTTTTGAGGTAATTATTTATGTGCATCCAAAGTAGGAAAATAACAACAAATTAATTTTAGAAATGTTTCTTACAAATAATACTGGAACACACGTAGTTAATAAATTTTTTTAGGGTTCCGTATCTAAATGGAAAAAACGAAACCCTTAGAAATTCTTCATCTCCGTCCGTCCGCCTCCGTCCGCATGACACAGATCTATAATTCCACCGCCTTTGCATCAATTCTAATGAAATTTCACAGGAAGGTGACAAACATAGTAACATAAAAACCGGCCAAAACCAAACCTTTACAGTACAAATCAAAGTATAGTTCGAGAGACACATCCGAACAGCATGCGCTTACGAGCGCAGCTGCAACTCGCTGTTTTTTTTACTTCGATTTGCCGCCGCCCCGCGTTATCCGAACGTAAATATTGTTAATAATTTAGTAAGTATTAGTACTAATTTTATTTTTTAATAATATTACATGGTTCCATAAACTTACTTACTTTATACATTAAATTTATCCATAAATATATTAATACGTTTTACAAAAGTGCCAACTTCATCTAAAAACCTTTTATTGGAATTTGTACGAAATATTTACTTTTTCGACTACATTTTTTAAGCTACTTAGCTATAATAGTTTTCCTTTTAATCTCGTTATAAATGCCACTTCCATGATTTTTTTATACACCCAATCCATTTAGCTGGCTGTGGAGGGTCACTGGGTTCTAACAAAAGTTTGCACTTTAAAGCTTAATATTTCGCAAACCCATCTTTGAATTGAAAAATAGTTTTCACATACACTTAGTCTTTTTATTATAGTTAGATCAAGTATGGATTTGAGAACGATATATCGTATCATATACTAACAATGCTCATCAAAGACAGTGAACACATGACAGTAATTTTTATAACAGTTTTACTTTATGCGCTTCAAACTCCTTGAATAGATAAATGAATGTAATATGTATATTTTATTGCACACGACTATAAAACAGAACACAAACACAGTTTGTAAAAAAGGCGGTCTTATTACAAGAAAGCGATCTCTACCAAACAAACTAGCCACCCCTTGATTAGCTGAAATCAAAACTAATCTACATGCTCTGTACTTCTAGCTAACCCTTTAAAAAATCAAGCCACACATGTTGTGAAGCTAATCGTTGTTGCAATGAGAACCATGGAACCTATGAATTAGTTCTAAGGGATCTCTCGATCGGTATAAAAAGGTTTTTATATCTCCTTCGTCCTTCCAGCTATCCGTGTGCCAAAACCTAGGACTCCCTGTTACTCCGTTGCGACGTAAAGGAATAGTGCCTCGCGGTTTTACACACGCGTACAAGAAAACTTTTACATAAAAACACTCAATTTCAAGGACACTAGAACTATTCTACTTTTATCTATGATTTTTTAAGTATCATGTGATAATCATTTGTGATTATCTTGAATCTATAAGTGATTTCTATGTATAAAATGTTTATGTTTTAGAAAAAGACCTATGTATGTATGTATTTGTATCCGTTGTCTGATATCCATAGTACAAACTTTGTTTAGTTTGGGGTCATATGGCGCTGTGTGGTGTCCAAAAATGTTAATTTATTATATTTATTATTTGTACGAGGGTCAGGTCTATTGGATGACTTACGAATAACAAACAGACATTTTGCATTTTTATAGGTTTATTAGTTAGGATTGAGTAGATACCTCTTTTTACTCCCAAAACCAATTTTCGAAGAATTTGCTAAATTAAGGCCATAAATGAATTGTGAAATTTGATTGAAATTGAAAAAGAATAGAATAATAATAATATAATAACACGACCCTTATCCCCGAAGGGGTGGCCAGAGACGTTACAAACGTCGACGTTTCACCGATGGTATACCTATTACTAATTTCATTAATAATATATCATCATAATGCTTAATTCATGCATTTTCATTGTTTTTCGAAATTAATACTTATAGATATACACCTTTACACCTATACACTGTTACTTATACATTGACACATTCACGCCCTTTTTCATATTTACTAAAATACCTTAGTTGTAAAATGATATTTCTTTAACAAATCCTGAGATGGCAAGCAGATATCTATCATTTCAAACGATATCTACCATTTAAAATACTGATATTGTCAACTATCTTTATATTTTATTCTATAAATAAAACTGTTGAAGCTTCTATAATAAACTCTAAAACATCATAAAAAAATTCTTTTTGTTATTTTTATTTTCATAAAATAAATGAATATAGGCTAAAAACTCAGACACATATTTTTAATAGTAATCAACATAGTAAATAAAACTCAGTTCACCTCAAGCTCAATTTACACCTTAACTTAGTTTTCTTGACTTTACCTGGCCTTATTATTTGCTAAATACACTTTAAACGTCGGTGTACCGGCTATTCATGTTTCATATCTCTCTTTTTCATAAAAAATTATGGAAATGTGTACTTCTAAAGATATGAATGCTTTTTAATTAAAATGGTGATTGACCTTAAATATTTTTTATATTTGTTACGAAACTCACACGTCACGTTCCAATAACACCATATTGCATGAAATATATCTTTTTTACTATATTATAGATACATTAATAAAATGGTTGAAAAATTAAAGTTTTTTAAAGTTCGGAAAGATAGACAGGCAGACAAAAAAACAGAAATACAGACAGCATAGGCTTGGTAAAATGATCTAGTTTGCACCCTTCGGGTACGTTACCCTAAAAAAATTAGCTGTACACGTATAATATAACAATAACTTCAAAATTTCGCACATGATATATATTTCGATGCCCTGTGTTAATTTAATATCTTAACATATCAAAACATATTTTTAATTGTTAGAAATGGTGTATGAAAGAGGCGGTTGAAATCTGAAAGTGGTTAGAACGTTAAATATAGAGTGTCATATATGTTTAGAATTTAACAGTTTTTGAGAAAATTAACAAAGACAAAAATTTACGGGTCAAACTTGCATTCGACAGTTTTATTATAAACGATATGTACAGGCTAGGAATGCTTATGATATATCCGTTTGTCCGTTGGTCCACCTCAGTCTTTCACAGTGTAAAAACTTTGCATTTTAGTTTAAAATTTTCTTTATGGATATAACTAAATGCATGTTTGATCTTTATGAGAGAAACTCTTGTAATGAGTAACATGGTTTGTCTCCCATGCGATCTGATGTCAATAATAAAATTGTTACCACAAACATGAAAATTGTTACCATATACAATAAAATTGATACCACATACATTTAAATTGTTCACACATACAGCAAAATTGTAACCACATATAATAAAAAAGTTTGAAGCGAACTAGCGCCGCCATTAAATTTTTTTAGTTTTCAATTCATACAAAGCTTAATAAAGTATTTTTGGATATTACACACAGCGATCTCTGGTTCCAAACCAAACGAAGCTTGTACTATAGATATAAGACAAGGGGTACAAATTCATAAACAGGGTGAAAGCAAAGGCGGTCATTGGAAGAAAAGTACTTTAAATATTGATGACAGAAAATTTTAAAACAGCCTGCTTTATGATATGATTATGATTTAAAGGGTCATTTAAGGATCAATCTCTTCTTAGTTACCTAGTATCTTAAATTGAGAATAAATGCAGATCATTAAAAATTATTATTGTATAAAACGGTACTCTTGCCCCTGCCGTTTAGTAGTTTTTTTTTTGGAACAATTTTACGAATAGGATTTTTTAGATTTCATTAGATGGCCTACATCGGATCTAACACCGTTAAATTTTCTAAGGGGTCCTGGTTCTTATGATAAGTTATAAGTTAAATAAGTGAATTTTAGCTTAGTATGTTTTATCTTTTATAATCTTTCTTTGTCCAAAGAAAGTATATAATTTGGAAGTAAAATGCCTAATTTATTTCCCTATTACCAAAAATAAAACACTGTTTAGTAACTAACTTATCTGTTTAATATTAATTTAATAAATCGGTTTGTTAAACCGTTGCTAGTTGAATCCTACTAATATTATAAATGTAAAAGTTTCGATGGTTGTTACTCAAACCCGCTTTAATCACGGGGCGGATCAGGGTGAAAATTGGCAACAGGTCCTAGAATAGGGAATAAATATAACCAAGGTCAAATGAACAATAGCTACAGCTATAACAAACTTCATTCGTTTAGTATTGTTTTAAGAACCCCGTATAACATTATGTGTAATTCTTTAGTAAGTAAGTTAATTAAGAAGTTCCACGCCGATAAACGAATTTAGGGCGGGCGTATCCGCTGGCGAACTCTAGATAATATAACATTTGAGAGAAAATGATCCTTAAGAATGATCCTTTCGATAGAAATCATAAATACATGTTTCTTTTTTCATATTTCATGAGTTTAATTATCGGTTCTAAAAACGATTTTTCAAAAATATTTGCTATCATCAATATTTAAGGTGTTGCCAGCTTTTATTTAGTCCAGAATTTTTTTAAATACGTATATATTATACATGGAACACGCCCGCACTTAAAACAAACATCAACGTTCATCACATAAAAGTTTGTCATGTGCAGGGAAGAGTAAATCAATATTATATGATGTAAGTAAAAATACCCATCAAATTATTATTACCTCAAGAAACACCTTGTCCTCTAAACTAATGGCCCAACCAATCGCTTAATTCCACAGGTATTACATGAATCAAGTGGGAGACGTTTCCAACACCCCGGACTAAAGCTGCCGAAATGGATAGATTTCCGAGAGATGAGCCACGGCCGCAATTCGGCTTCGTCTGGGCTTAAGTGATTTGTGTTTCACTAAAGTAATTTCGTACACCTCTTCATACTATTTTTATATTCGATTTCTGGAAGTGCAGAGATTCTATGTCGATTCAAATATTATTTGTTTTTTGTTATTAGGTTACTGATATAGTTTCAATACTTAACTTAATCAACGGCAGGCCCTAAAAAATTGAACGAATTAAATTTCTGAAAACAAGGAACAAGGGAAATGAAAACTAAAGTATAACAGCAGTGATTTGTTAAGAATTTGAGGAAACCACTTGTGTATAAAACTATTGAGCGCGTGAACCAACGAAATCTGCGTATATTGAACTCTTGAGCTGGTGAACCCACGGCGTCGGCATAACCTATATGTGTATTTTTTACTTGCTTGCCTTAGTCATTACACGCCCCACTTCAGGGGCACAGGCCTCTCGTTGGAGTAAACAGCTTAGCCCATAGTACAGTGCGCTAGCCCACTACGAATAGGCGGAATTTTTTGCAGCTAGTGGCTACTCGTTTGTCATAGTTTTTAAGCTACCCTAATATAAACCTATAAGGCCTCTGACTTGGCTCATCATATCACAACAGCTTTTTATTTTTATATTTATTATATTATTATATTTATTATTATTAAATAAATACATAAAATCTTACGATAGTTTTATTAAACAATCAAAATTGAATTTTGCATCTCAAAATACACCTTTAAACATTAGCATGACTATAGGAAGTTTGCAGGTTTTGTCAGATTCTGTTGTGCAAGTTTGCCCTCGGAGTATTTATTATATTACCATGTAAATCGTTGTCAACCACATCGCGCCGATTATATCACTTAACTTTGCAAATTTATATGGTAATTGCCAAACTTAGCACTTAGTACCAAATGTGAATACAAATATGCAATGGAGTATGATGAAGCTGGTAATTTCTCAGTTCTTTAGTTGTTTTTTTTTTCACTATAATGCTTTGATTTTAAATGTAACTAGGAATGCAAAAGGTTTGTTTGATTTTTTTTATAGGATGCCTAAAAAGAAATTTTGGCTATAGTAGCTTAGAGAGAAGTGATTAACGCGAAGAAGCATATTTTTTGCGTAAAGGAGTTTTTTTTTTTTCATTAGTCGGTCTTTAGATTTGTGGGGTAATTCACTCATACTTCACACTAGTATTTAGGGAAAAAAACGCACGCTGTAATCCTCCTACCGCCCTTTTTACTAAAGGCCCTTGGTAAACTTTACGAACACCTCCTCCTCGCTCGCCTTCGAAACGCTATAGTCTCCGAAGGCATTTTAGGTAAGGCAGGTGTCTCGCAAGGGTCCGTGCTCTCCCCTGTCTTGTACCTTCTGTAGACGAACCATATCCCTTAAACGTTACATATCCAATTAGCCGTCTTTGCGGACGATACCGCTATTTACATCACCGACAGGCAAGTAAGTCGAATCACTAAGAGACTCCAATCCGCAATCACCGTGCCATTCCTTGGCAAAACAAGGCCAAATATCTCGCTGGATAGGCGTCTAAACTTTCGCGACCACACCAAAATAGTTACAGACCGAGCCGCTTTTGTCCTCGTCGTCTATATCCCATGATAGGCAAATACAGTAAGATGTTGCTTAGAAATAAGCTGACTCTACACCACTTGCATCCGCCCCATACTAGCGTCGTCTTTGCGTTGTCTAAGTGCAACCTCCATATACTCCAGACCCTTTAAAACCGCTTCTTCAGAGCGACCTCCGGAGCCTTCTAATTCGTCCGGAATGTGGACCTACACAGGGACTTCGAGCTCCCCACGATTCCCCAATATCGACTCCTTCAGAGTCTCGCCCCAAAAGTAAAATTACGGTGAAGCAGTGATGGCTGCATCAGCTTACTGCATATTCCGTTCAGAAAAAAAAGGACGCTGTAATGGAAATGGGCCTTAAAACGATCAACATTGGATTTATAAAATCTCCCTGCACACATTCTTAAGTGGAAGTTTTACCTTAAAAATAAAGACGTAGTTTTAGGAACACTGTTGCTGGTGCGGTGGTTTACTATCTACGTAGTAATAATTCTTTCACAGATTTTAATTTAATTTAGTTTCATTTAGGTTATATTATGTCTGATAAATTATTATTGTTATGACAGCATACACATCCAGTTTTCCGTCAAGTCAACTTGAAGCGGCGTCTGATAAACTTGACAGTGTATGACTATCAATGTATGTTGACAAGTCTACCTTAAGCAAAAAATGAATTTCGATTCTGCCGACTTGATTAAGTTTGCAGTGTCATGTGTACTTGAACGTGTGTATGAGCGGTTAGTTATTGATGTGCCGAAATAACATTTCTCATGACAGTGTCTTCTTTCTAAATTAGGGGAGTCAGAAAAAATAGTTAATAAATGGAGTTTTAAATAAGTTTCCTCATTCATTCGTGTATAATTACATCAATCTTTTTGAGCAATCCGCAATTCCTGCTTACTTTAAATGTATATGAGATAATTTTTTTCGTTTCAATAAGTTATTTTCATGGCGCATTGGTTTATTTAGTAAGAAATATTTTTTTTCAATTCTTGTGATTCTTTTTTTAAATTGTATTAAAAAGAATACCCGGAGATTAAAAACACTTAGGTTTAATCTCCAAGTGCCTGACCATGAACAGAAAATTCTGTGTTTTTTATGAAAAATAAACTGTATGATAGTGTTGAGAAACTCATATAAGACTCAAGTCACATTGGCGCAGAGTCGAAGCGAAACGACGCGTCACGTTTTTAAACATTACAGTAAATTATATTATTTTTTCATTTTAATATTTAATTATATTTACCGGTGTGGCCGCCGTGCTCTACACGCACCCATAATAGTGACAAGTCCTCGTCCTCAAGGCTATTAAGGCGGTGACAGCAGTTATCCTCCCGTACGAACATGCATACACCGGCATGACTCACAATATTGTGCTTAGGTTTGGAGGCGGTACAATGTAGATATGATGTATCGGCCGGGCAGGATATCTACGTGACTTTGCTTCATTCTGTTTTTTCTACCGCTAATGATGCCCTCGGCTACTTTCTACCATAGCACCGCTCGCTATCGCTACCTTAGAACCTAAATAGTCACGTACAGTGCGGTATCAGAGAAACTACCTTCCGCGAACGCTAAGATTGTGGAATGAGCTCCCTACCAAGGTCTTCTGTAAGGACTTCAGTGTGGGGTTCTTCAAAAAAGAAATTATTTCATATTTGAAGGGTCGACAACGTGCGAGTTGTTGTTGGTGTTGCAAGCGTCCACAGGCTGCGGTGAGCGCTTACCATCAGGCGGAATGCAAGCTTGTTTGCCACCTCAGTGGTATTGAAAAATATTTTAACGCTAGATTTTTTTGTGTTTAAAATATTCTTCTGTAACTCAGACGTAGTTAAGTTTATTTTATACCCAAGATCAATAAGATAGTTTGAACAACAATCACATCTAAAAAATAAATTCATACTGAGAAACTTCGGGGCCAAGGGCATAGGTTAAAAAGGGATAAAATTTCGTATCCAAGTAGGTCCTACCAGGTAGTTCAAAAACCGGCTGAGGCTATAATACTTTCTAAACTAATAAACTAAGACTAAACTTTTCGTCTCAGCAGGTTTTAGACAAAAATGCATATGACAGACAGATGAAGGTACTTACGTAAAAAGAATGTATAAGTGTTTTTTTACACGGTACAAAAAAACAGCAAATATCAAAGCTTTTATGAAACATTTTCATATTTCCGCAATTACGTTACATCTTTATGTTAAGGAAACTCGAGACAGCACGTGTCCCTGAGGAGTCACTAACGAATTGTTTGCGGTCCATTGCTCGCTGCTCAAGTACAATAAAAGTTCCGGATTAGTTTTATTGCTGCGATCTACGAGAATTTTGTTCACATTTGCTTTTCCTAACTACAAACGTTAGAACCTTGTTACTCAGATTTATAATTATTTTTAAATTTAGTATTTTTGTTTTTATCAGAACCTGTTTTATTATTGAATGTTGAGCAGAGTAGGTAAAATTCCAGATCAGAAACCTGTCAAGTGCATTTCAAATTCACGGACCAAGGGTTCTGTACATTTTTGACTAAACTATTCCGTGTCCAATCCTGCGTTCTTAGAGTATATAGTAATATATAGAGTGGTATATTATATTATTGTGTCTCAGGTCTTTTATTTTCACTCTTGACATTATAGAACTGGTATTTACGACATAGGAACATAATACATAAAGCCACCCAAGTCTCGATAAACCGCTATCAGAGGCAGTGTTGTGGTGATGTACTCACTACCTGTCACGTAGGACTAAAGTTGTTGGTATTAATGATGTGGGTGTTTTTCCAGCCACTGTTTAACCCCTTTGGCAAATAAAACGGTAATTTTATATATTTTTAAGGTAAATAACAATAAGAACATTCTTGGTTTGTCTGCTGTCCGTTTGCTCTGCCCACTGTTTGTTGTGTAGTTGTAAGGTTCTGTCACGTAACCACGTTAAGAGTTGTGTAAAAGGTATCGGTACGATTGGTTCGGGTCCCAATATTTTAGTGCCCGATCCTCTCTTTGCCAACTGATCTGCCGCATCATTGCCTAAAGATTCACTATGACCACGTATCCATTGAAGAGTAACCCGGTTCTTCAATGCATTTTTTTGCAGTTCACAGTGTCATTTCAGGATAAGTCCACTGTTGATGCGGTTGTTATTGAGAGCTTCTAGCACAGCGGCACTGTCGGCACACCGATGCATCGCTATGTCTATAGACAGAACCGCTATGGCAGCTCGGGTAATCCCGACACATTCTGCCTGGAAAATGCTGTTGTTAAAATATGTGTCCATGTCCATGTAATTTGCCTTTGTAATTGTTTACTCAAATTTGTATTTTTGATGATGCTTTTATAAAAAAATGTGCGTTTTTCCTAAGTAGTGATAATAAAATAATTAAATATACTATTCTTATTCATAACTAACACTTTCCTCTTTTCTCATAGAGGGTGATAGTAGAGAGTATAAAAAGTAGAGTGTATCACACGATCGCAAAATTATTTTACCTTGTACGCCGTCCTTTGATTCCCTCGCTGCACTCCAGATTCTACCTTAGAATCTCTCACACTTTAGAATCCTTCGCTCCACTCTAGATTCAAAATAAAGCCCTTGCCATAAAAATAACATTTTGATCCCTTGTAATACAATCTACTAATTTCGTATTTAATTTTTAATGACGTATGTTTCTTTTGGAATGTAATAAAAACGTTGATGTCCAGTTTATTTTTAATGCATTGGTTTAAGGCGATTAAATTGCAGTCGTTACATAAAATGACATAAACGTAAGACGTAGGCAAGATTTGTTACACATAAGTAGGTATCTACGATTTATTACACACAGTACTTTGACTAAAATAACATAACATTATAATACTACAGTATGCAATACTAATAGTGATTTCTAGACCATCACGACGATATCGCTATCCGGATAGCGAGCCTGGTCTCAACGACCTCTCATAATAGCCCCCGGGTTCGTCGGCGACCGCACGGATACACGAGGTATCAAAGAGTGCCGGCCGGGGCGCTTCTCGCCGTAACGGGGAACTCTCATTCTCCTTTAAAGTCTCGCCCAAAAAGCCCGGTGGAGCAGTAATGGTTGCACAGCTAACTGCAGTAGACACTTCAGAACATAAAAAAAAAACAAGACAATCTTGGGTTAGAGAAAAAATTACAAAAAGTAGAGGTGAGTGCACGATAAATACTTACAGAATTATTCAAGTATAGATGTATACAATTGATAAAATGAATCATAAACATGTTAAACTATAGTGTAGATATGCTTTGAAACTTGACATTAATCCGCTAACGTAACGTAAATGAGTTTCTTAAAAGTTATGAGATTGAGCTGTTTTACTTACCAAAACTACAGAATTCCGTACTTCGATAATTTGTATAATAAAAAAATTATTTCACAGGTTAGTGGTATTTTCAATCGACTTCAAAATAGGAATAGGTTCTCAATTCGGATGTTAAAGTTTTTTTATGTATGTTTGGGCATAACTACGTCATATATAGACGGATTTGCAAAATTATTTATTTAAAAGGATATACTTCTGAGGTGGTGGTGGTAATGCAGTGATTTTAAAACTTACCTAAACTTTGGGTAAAAAAAAATGGTGTTAATTTGGAACTAGTGAAACACCTTTTATGTTGATGATTGTATAAAATTTTGTTACGAGTATAGATGTTTTTAGCGTACGAAAAAAACAATTCGTCTAATCTAATCTAATATTAATTACAGTACCAACTTCAAAGTGCAGTTCGGATCAGATTTTTGGAAAAAAGTAATTATTTTTACCTTTTTAGTGCTTCTTTTTAAAGCCGGTTGTTTTTTTGTTAAAAAGTTTTTAGAAAGAGATGAGTGAGTGGAGACTCCAAGAGAGTGGAGTGGTTCGTATAGTTCGTCAGGAATTGGAATAAGGTTTATTATTCTGTCTCATGGTCTTTTATTGCCGCTAATTACTGTCATTTACGACGCCTGGGACATATATAAAGCCACCTTAGTCAAGATAATCTGCATCAGAGGCAGTGTGGCAGGCTCACCCCTTTCGCACATGAAAAAGTGGTTTGTGGAAGGAGGCTGTCGACCACATTATGATATGGGTGTGTCTAGCCACTGCTGGTTACCCCCTTCTGGGGATAAATCTGTAAAGTTATACGTACATATAAACATTGAATTAATAAACCTTTCGATATTGGCAGAAGCCTAAAAGTACTGACTAAGAAAAAGTTCAATATCAAATTTGTCTTATTTGACCGGCCCTGCTCTTGTAACTTATTTGACCGGCCCTGCTCTTGTAACGCTGTCGCTGAATCTAATTGTATTTAGTTACAAATTTAACAGTAACAATCAATCAAATTATCTTAACCATGTTACAACAAAGTGCTACTTTTCTCTCTATAAGAGTAAGGTAATACGAAATAAACACAGTTTTATTTTGGAAGCTTTGGCGCTTATCCGGAGTCCCAGGAAAAACCCGTTTTAAATTACTAGGGCAAAAGTTTTTAAAATTTTTAATTTCCAGGAAAATCATAGTTAGGTGCCAAAATTTTTTAACAACGCGGACAAACAACAAAAAACGTACAAAATACAAAACTATATTTTTGTTTATTTAAAAACATACTTAAACTGTGTATATTTAAGACTGTAAAAACGATATGCACAAGTAACCCATTTGTGTCATTGTCTGTCAAAAGTTTTTCCAAACTTTTTATTTGATAAATTTTATTACGATGAATGTCCCAAATGTGTTCCGACACATCAGTCACAGTCCAAAGTCTTAACTTGTTCCTCTGAGGGTCTTCACTGCACATCCATCTAATAAATAACTTGTTTTGAACATAAGTTTTTGTGACATATTTCTTTTGAAGGCACTTGGGATTCGAACTTTTCAGGGAACTTTGTAAATTCTGTAAATTTTCTATTATGGTGTAAACCATTGTATTATGTATTTTTAAGTAAAATTTAGTGTAAACACATGTGCACTAATAAAAAGGAAAAAAATGTTTATTTGTTTTCGTTTGGACGCGCTAATCTTAGTAACTATCAGTCGAAATTGGATTTGTTATTTGCATTTGATATTCCAACGTTTCTAGCACAGTCGTCATTAAATCTTCGCGATTCTAGGTATAGGAGAGTATTTATTCCCCAAAGCGTTTGAACCGAACTTGATATTTAAAAATGTTATTATCACTGAGGTTAAAGTTACTCTGTAGAATGAAAATTCCTACTTGAGACTTCTAGAATTTATCTCAGGCTCCTAGATCGTAAAACCCATTAAGAACGATGAAGATAGAACGCAGGAAAACTAAAGAAAATCTATACCTTGTTGCACACTGGATCAGCATCTAAACTTAAAGTTAGGTGTAAGCAAGTATTATTTGTAAGTTCAGCACACGTTTATAGTCAAAGGTTCGCGATTGACTGCAATGACTTCTCGTCCAGATTCCTAACCAAAATTTCATGTCACGCTATCGTTGTGGGAAAATTCTAGTTAACTTGTCCAGAATTTGGCACTTGAAACCCAGTAAAGTGTTTTGATGGTTTTTTGCTCCAGATATTTGTATGTGTGTGTTAATCATCAAAAGTCAGAAAAGTCATTAATTTAAACCTTTATGCGTTTTGTGGACAAATATCAGGGTTGGCAAAACTATTTCGTGTGAACTTCTCAAATTTTCCAAACAAAATTTTGAACTTTTCCATTCAGGAAAATTCATAAAACTGTGTTATTTTGACAATAACACTTTATGTGTTTTATTCCATTAAGTTTTCTCAATTTGAATAAATTTTAAATAAATTTTGCATAATTGATGTATTTATTTTACTACTATATTCTTCGGTTATAAATAAGATTTACAATAAATAACTTTCATTATATAATTTCAAATACAATATTTTTACACTTCTGTGCTTTTTATTTTTGTTATAGTATATAAATAAATAAAACCAAAATTAGGTAGATATTTTGACGTTTATTGGTCGTTGTCAATACTTAATTAATAAAGTTATTATAATATATTATATTAGGATAGTATATTAGGATATTTACAATTATTAATGACAGTTGATGTGATGTGATTCTGGTGTGTTGTGTTAACTATAATTTACAGTTGATTTGATAGGTATGTACATGGGTGTAAGAAAATACCGTAAGATTTCATTTTAAATTTATGATATATTTTGTTGATGGTGGCCCTGGACTGAAGATGGCGCCAAGGGCCCAAATGTAGGCATTTCACCAAGTTTTTAGTTTAATGGTAAAAATTGGGATTTGAAAGATTTAATTACTCTTATTGAGTATCATTCGTCAAATTTTTTGCCATGGGAACGAGCATGGGGAATAGGCAAAAGTGAGTTTATAATGTAATCTGTGGTGTGTCGATGATGGTTGACTCGTATATGTAATAGATTGATAGTTTCTCCTATATAGTATGAATTACAGTCGTGAAATTCGATGATGTATACGCAACAGGATTTTTTGCATGTAGCTTTAGACATTTTATGATACTTTTTTTGAGCGTTTGGTAATGTTATGATTGTATTGGAATTAACTATTGGGCATGTTTTGCATCGAGGGCGGTAGCATGGGATTGTGTTGGTTGTTGTAGTGGTGTTTTATTTGTGGTGGGTGATTTAGTTTTAGTTAAAATTTGTTTAAAATTCTTGTTTTGTCGAAATGTGATCGTTGGTGGTGTAGGTCTTACGTAGTATATTATATTCTCTTTGTGTGGAGGTAATAAATCTTTTGTTTCTGTGTTTGTGTTTAGAATCGGAAGTAAATCTTTGAAAATAATTTTTGATGTTATGTGAGCCATGGAAGTAATTTGTGATAAATCGAAATGAGTTAGTTTTATTGTTTTTAAAGGTGATTTTTGGTAATACTGTGGTCTATTATATATTTGTTATTGTAAGAATTGTTCAGGATAATGTCTTTTATGTAATGTATTAAAAATATTGTCTCTTGGTATGTTTTTAAGGATGTTTTATTGTTACAAATTCGTTTACCTCTTATTGATAGTGAGTACGGAATGGATTTTTTGGTACAAAATGGGTAACAACTATTAAAGTGTAAACATTGTAGTTTGTTTGTAGGTTTAAAGTGTAATATAAGTCATATAAATAGTAACTCTACTATTTATGTGACTTTTCACAAATTTGCAAATTACTGACATTTAACTTTTGCACTGACAATTTTTAAAGTGTCTAATTTCCTTCCAGAAATATCAATCACAATGTTAATTTTAATTCGGTATAAAATGTTGATAATTTCTAACAAAATTAATCAATAAAACCTGTCTTGTGTCAACCCTAAAAGAACCGTTCATCCAAAATGTTATTTCTAAGCTTTAACTTCAAATTTGAACCTAATACAGGTACAATTAGGTCCATTATAATAAAGATAACAAGAATTTATAATTATACCGACATTTTAGCCAGGCGTGATGAATTATTAACCACTCATTTTATATGGAACTCGACCAATTTTACTTGAAATATGGCAAATATTTAAGAAAAAATAACACTCAAGTATGTTTGGTACCGATAAGAATTGAAGCTCGTGTGCTTTTGGTCGAAGTTCGAGTTCTCTTTTAAATATTAGAAGTATTTATAAATAACTTTACGTATACGTTGAATAATTGATATTAATATAATCACTTAATGAATAAGTGATTCTTACAATTACTTCTTGATAGAACCTAAATGGCTTCTTGTTTCTTTCATATAGGTTTCCAACTAGAGATTAATATAAAAAAACACAAGCCCTAACGGTGTGACAATTATTTGTTGTTAGAACTGTCTTAAAGCAGCATTTGAAACTTTTAATTCTGAAGAATATTCTCAAACTCACCGAATCGACAGAGTATGTGAAATTCTAACCTGTAAAACAGATTTTTCCCATTGCCATCTTCCATTTCTTAGTGCGTCTTTATATAATAAGATAAGTAAATCAGCAACTATTTTTCCATTAACTTACTCCAAATGCAAATTAGATGTTACAAATTTATTAAAACTCCTAGACTACAATAGCACCGAAAAACTTAGTTGAAATACTTAGTTACTTAAATGTACCTATTAATATAATATATAAACACCGTAGATCGTATTATAGTTTCTTAAATAAATAATAACAATATAAAAATCTACTTACACACAGCTCTGCCAAACACACATACACATATGTTATGTCTATTAGTCGCTCTGTTGCCATCTCCATTCTTAATTTTTTATTTTTTCATATTAATTTAATTCCTACTGTGAGTGTCAGTGTCACTGCAAATCGTGTGAAATCTTAAGTAATAGGAAATTACATATGTTAATTAACATGTTTTTTAAAATGCGTTAAAGTAAATTATCTTTATCTACATCTTATTTTTTGTTCAGTGCAGGCTCTGGCTCGTGTAACAATCGGGTGCAATCAATGCCCTCGCGCCCCTTTTTTGTGATCAGAATTCAACTAGTAAATAAATATAAAATCAACTAATAAATACATATGTACATACAATGTAAATAGTTAAAAAGAATCAAAACTCAAGCAATATTTTAATTGCCTATTGTTTTTCAGATTTGCATAGCGCATACTAAGTGAACCGTTAAAAGTCCTCAATTCTGTGACAAGATTACGTATATTCAAATATCTCCACCATCAGACATACATTTATATACAAATATACACACATATATACATTTATATATTTTTATATATTATACTTCTTATATATTTTTACTTTAACGCCTAATAGGTATGCCAACAGCACAGATAGATGTGACGTTGCCTAAATTATTGTTAACATATCCTCACCAGGAAGGAATGTAGTACAAAAATGTCCACAATATAGATATACACAAATATTTGTATATATATATATATACATACACACACACACATACACACGCACACACACACACACACACACACACACACACGCACACACACACACACACACATATATATATATACTTCATATTATATATTAAACAAACAAATAAATATAAAAAATAAATAAATAAATTAACTTACATAGGCCCTATCTGTTGCAATCCTTGATTGGACGCCCGACGCCGGCAGGGCTCCGAACGTGAGTAGGTGCATCACACAAACAAGTACATATGCATGTATGCATAAGCACACATACACGCACGCACCTGCGCGTCACACCCTCACACATCCGAAACCCAAATAAAACCAGAGAACCAAGTGCACATGGTGCATGCCCTGGTCGCTCACACACCGAACACTATAAAGTTTATGACATTATAAAGTCATAACATTTCTACTCACATTGGTATCTTAAGTGCTCCTTTAACTTTTCAACACCACTTTACAATGTTTTGAGAAAGGAAATGAGTTTAAAAAGAAAATCTAACATTAACTTATACTATGTTATACAAGGCCATACAATTTTATCATTTGAATATTCATCTATATTATTATATTTTTTTCTACATAGCAGATATTTGATATAAAATTGAAACAGTTTGTTTACCAATTTCTACATATAACTTATTATAAAATTTTATTCCGCTTCCCATAATTGATTTGCTTGCTTCAGTAAGCCTAAAGTTTATATTTATTTCTAATATTTAAGTAAAAAGGAATGAGCATCTATAGGAACTCATTTCCTTATCAGCTGGTGATAATGGTCCTCGTCTTTTAGAAGCGCTTACAAATCTTAGTAACTTCCTACTTAAATGAATGCTTAATCAACAAAGGCAACTTTATGTACTCTTGCAATAAAAGATGAAGGCATTAGACCTATTGCAATTGGAAACACTTTTCGTCGCTTAGTTGCCAAACTCAGTTGTTACGCCGTTAAGGAGGATATGGCTGCCTACTTACAACCACGCCAACTGGGTTTTGCTGCTTTACAAGGTTTTGAAGCAGTCGTACATTCTACAAGAACTTATTCAATTTTGCCTGAAAACTCTGGCCATGTTATAATAAAACTAGACATCAAGAATACTTTTAAAAGTCTTCAAGTAACCTATTTTTTAGTTACTTAATTCTTTCACAAGTGGGAGCTCAGCAAGGAGATCCTATGGGTCCTTTGATTTTTAGTTTAGGTATTCACGAAATCATTTCATCATTAAAATCACCTTTATATATTTGGTATTTAGATGATGGCACCGTTGGGGGAAGTCCTGAAAGTGTTTTTGATGATATTCAACAGAATTTTCCACTTTTTAAAGAGATAGGTTCAGAAATAAATTTTAACAAATGTGAAATAATTCCATGTGGAACGGAGGCATAGAAATCGATTCCGCTTATTTAATCTGTTATCTCCTATATAAAAATATTAGACCAAGAATCTTTCTTTTTACTTGGTGCCCCCATTTTTGCAAATGGAATTCCTGCTACTCTTTAAGCCAAAGGTTCTCTCTTACATCAGTCATGGAGCGTCTTAAGCAGTTGTCTCCTCATGTTGCTTTAGTTTTAGTTCGGAGCTGTTTTGCGTTGCCTACGTTAACATATATCATGAGAACCATTCCCACTTGGCTTTTTCCAAATGAGGTTGAAAAAATCGACAAAACTTTACGGTACACTCTTGAAATAATTCTTAATATTGAACTGAATGACACACAGTGGCGGCAAGCGTCTTTACCAATTCGTCTTGGTGATCTTGGAAATCGCTGTATAAAAGATACGGATATAGCTGCCTTTCTGGCCTCGTCACATGGAGTTGCTAGTCTTTTATCTTACACGCATTTTACCTTACAATGGTGACAGACTATGTTTGCCCTTTCAAGACGATGCCTTAACAATTAAAACCATAAACTACCTGATAAATTACATATTCAGAGAAATTGGGATGATATCTATGCTCGTTATATTTTTAACGAACGAATAAAAGATTCTACTAACATCGATTTAGCACGACTACGCTGCTAAACCTGAATCAGGAGCATGGCTTAACGCTCTTCCGTCTCCTGGTTTAGGTAAACTTTTAGACCCTGATACTATAAGAATAGCCACGGCTCTCAGACTAGGTTGTGATATCTGTATTCCACATCATTATTCTAGAGGATTTTCAGTCAAAAGCAATAGTAATCACGGTATAAACTGCATACGGTCTGCTGGAAGATTACCAAGACACCACACCCTCAATTAATAATTCGAAGAGCTCTAGTTTCTGCTAATATTCCCTCCATACTCGAACCAACCGGTCTCTTCAGAACCGATGGTAAAAGACCTGACGGACTTACTTTAGTTCCTTGGGAGAAAGGTCGATGTTTTTTGTGGGATGCTACTTGTGTAAGCACTTTTGCTTCTTCATATATTAAAGGTTGCTGATTATGCTGCTGAGATTGCAGCAAGGAACAAACAGGAAAAGTATTTAAACCTTGAATCTTCTTACATTTTAGTCCCACTGGTCCCACCTGATGTACAGAAGCAAAAAAAATTTGTTAAAAATTATGTTGTCCCCGCACGGGATCATATCTGGTTCAAAGAATTTCGCTAGCCATCGAACGTGGGAATGTGGCTAGCGTCATAAATACTTTTGAGCCAGCTATGTTTAGAGGTGGAGACTTTTTGACCAAACATTATTTATTATTTATATAAGTTGTTTATTTTAGTTAAGGCTTTTTATTTTTAGATTAAGTTATTTTAAGTTATTTATTTTAGATAAGATAGTTTTAAGCTTTTAATGTATGTGATAATAGTTATAGGTATCTAAGTTGCGCTTATCACTGTTCTTAGGAAATTGGGATATATTTTTAAGGAAATACATAATATTTTCATAGATATATGGACAAGGTACTGTTAGTATGTTTATTTCCTTAAAAATTTCCCTCAGAAAATCTTGGCTTAGGCTTGGCCCTTAGCCTAGCCTATGGGCGCTTGCAACACCAGGGGTATCACTCGCGCGTTGCCAACCCTTCAAAAATTTAATAAACTTAATTTCTTTCATGAAGAACCCCATACTGTAGTCCTTAGAGAAAACCTTGGCATGGAGCTCATTCCACACCCCAAGAGTTTGCGGGAGAAAGTTTTCTGAAAGATTGAATATCTTGTCGATGGCGAGCGGTGCGATGGTAGAAAGTAGCCGTGGGCATCTTTTCGAAAATTCCTCAGAACACATCCCATTGTACAAGCGGTAGAATACATACAGGGAGGCAAAGTCTTTCCTCAGGCTTGAAGGGTTCGATACGGCAAATAAGTTTGGTATCGTCGATAATTCTCACAGCCCGTCGTTGAACTGAGTCAAATGGGCGCAGCCGGTATCCGGGTGCCAGCAGTTCTCCACATGGGGCCGAACCTGCGACTTGTAAATCACCTTTGCTCCGACGTAAATTACTGCTTCGCTCTGTTGAGTACACCAAGTTTTTTAGACGCCAGCTTCACCTTGTCTTGCAAATGATTTCTCTCTCTCTCTTAACATCCCTGGAGATGTCAACACCAAGGATCCCAATGCTCTTGGAGAAGGAGAGGGAGTACTGGAATTGTGAAACCAGTAAATGGGGTTTTCTTAGCGGTGAACGTGTAGGATTGTTTCTTTGTAGGTTTAAATCGGACCAAGTTTTCCCGTCCCCGGTCAGACACCTTGGACAGTGTGGTCTCGATTTGAGACACAAGTTCTCCGCGGTTTTTCTCCACAACCGAACGAGTGATGTCTGCACGACTCGTGTAATAAGCGTCTCTAGTACTGTCATGTGCATAGCAATGTATGTTGTTGATGTCCTACATGTCATTGATATGCAGTAGAAACAGCGTAGGAGACAGCACGGAGCCTTGCATGACACCAGCATTAATGTCCATGCTATCAGAGTATCTACCGTCAACCACGGCTCGTATGTGTCAAAAAACTAGGCACCCATTTGCACAAACCCTCGGGCACTCTGTAAGATGGCAACTTCGATAGATGACCCCGGTGCCTCACCCGAATGCCTCCCGCTGGCTCTGAATGGCTAGTGCCCATTAGTGTGTAAGATACACAAGTAGGTCACCATTCGACTGCAGCTGTGGTTACGTTAGTTAACTGCATGATTTTTCTCACAGCAAAAACAGGAAAAGTAAGTTTTCCTGCCAAAACTGTAATTTGTGGACCCTATTGCAATTTTGAGGCACTAGTTAAACCTAGTAAGACAGTTTTATCAACTAAATCTAATGTTTCATTATTTTGTTCCTGATTTCTTTTAATTTGGACAGCATAAGGCGGTAAAAACTTAATGCATTTTGTTTTATTTTCATTAAGTACAAAATTATTGACAGTAAACCAGATTGAGAATTTGTAAGCTATCTATTTATATAATTTAAAACGTCGTTTTTCTTGTTCACCTTAAACAAAGGTGAAGTGTCGTCCGCAAATAATATTATTTCTGTTAATTTTTGCACCATTAAGGGTAGGTCATTTATATATATTTAAAACAGGAAAGGCCTTGATATTGACCATTGTGGTATACCTTATTACACTAGAAAGCCATTTATTATTTATTTAGTACCATTTATAACCACTTTTTGAATTCTATTATTATAATTCTATAAGTTCAAGAGCTTTATTTCTAACACCATAATATTTTGATTTGGCTAACAACGTATGATGATCGACACAATCAAACGCCTTCGACAAGTCGCAAGATACGTCAACAACATCTTAGGAACTCTCCCATGCCGTGAAAATATGCTTCATTAGCAAGAAACTAATTGACGATCATGTTAAAGTCTCTATATATCAAAATGTTAAAGCAATTGATTGATAAAGTTTTTTTAGATATCTTATTAAAAACGGGTAGAAAAGATATTGGACTAAAATTAGAGGGGTCTTCTCAGTCACCAGATTTAAAAACCGGTATCATTTAACTGCATTTCATAAGATCTGGAAATACACCATTATCAATGCATTTATTAAATATAACAACAAGACATGGAACAACAACTGATATGATTGAGCAAATTAACTTAACAAACATCCCACACAAGTCTTCAGTATTTTTCAAAGTAAGCGTTTTGAATGTTTCAACAATTATTTGGGGATCCATATGTTTAAATTTAAAGTTAACACTAACCTCAGTAACATTGTCTTTAAGAATAGATTCTGCAGCCTTGTAAGATGAAGTAAAGGAGTTATTATATTATCAAATTATTTTTAAAGGTATTTCACCAAAGAAATTTTCAAATATTTATGCAACTTTTTCTGCAACATCAATTAAACCCGAAGCTGTTTTAATTGTTACGTTCTGTTTACGGAGCTTAAATCTACCAGTTTCGTTATTTATCACATTCCAAACAGTTTTAAAACATCATCAGATGATTTAATTTTTTCTGCTTATTTATAGATATAAAAATTACGTGTCACGTTGTTTGTCCGCGATGGACTCCTAAACTACTGAACCGATTATGATCAAACTTCGTAACTATCTGTTATTTGATCCAACTTAAAAGATAGGATAGTTTTTATCTCGATCTGTTAAGTGCAAGCCTGATTTGGGCACTTTAGGTAAAAACCAACTTTCGCTGGGTTACAGAGGGACGGCAGCGGAACAACGTTCGCCGGGACCGCTAGTATAATTATAAAAATTAAAATTTAAGGGGGTTCCCCATACAAGAACCACATTTTCTTTTTTTTGCTCTATTGTAAAAACAGCAATACATACAAACTTCAAACTGGCAGTAAAAAAAAGTGTGAACTCTGAAATCTAACAAAAAATATTAAAAAAACCGGCCAAGTGCGAGTCTGGCTTGCACACCATCATGAGATCATGTATTCTAGGTCAACAGGAAGTACCCCATAGGTTTTGATTTATTTATGAATATTTTAATAATTTCCTCAAAAATGGCCGTGTTTTTTTATTGAGTTGACTTGCAAGATTGGTTTTTTTTACAACTTTAAGGGACCGTAGACCTTAGTATTTGATATTAATTTTAACTTGATAACTTCACGCGTTCTTAAGTAAAAGGGACTTGACAAACTGACAACTTTTTTTTTAAATATGCAACAACTATAAATTTAGATTTTTTTTCTATATTTGTGATGTAAGACCTTCCTTTGTGTCAAATTTTATGATTTTAGGACAACGGGAAGTACCCTATAGATTTTGATTTATTTGTGAATAACTGAATACCTAAATATGCGTCAAAAATGGCCGCATTTTTTATTGCCTTGACATAGAAGATTGTTTTTTTACAGCTTTAAGGGAACGTAGACCTTTGTTTTTCATATTAATTTCAACTTGATAACTCTACACTTACGTAAAAGGGTACTTAAGTAAAAGGGTCTTGACAGATAGAAAGAGAAACTTTTTTTAAAAAGTGTTATAACTAGAAATTAACGAATTTAGGATTTTCACCTATATCTGTGATGTAAGACATTGCTTCATGTCAAATTTCACGATTCTAGGACAACGGGAATTACCCCATAGGTTTTGATTTGTTTGTAAATGCCAAAATATATCTTCAATTTAGAAAATGGCCCCGTAAAACCCTGCGCCCCTGGTACTACACATGAATTCAGCACTGTGTTGTTAGGTTTCTTAATATTTATTTATTTGTTCACTTCAAGCCGCAAATGAATATCAGTATCTTTACAGACTATGTGTCTATTTATCGTGCAATAATTGTTAAACAGAATACTACTTTAGTAATAAAAATGGATATCAAGCAAACTGCGACTAGTGAAAATATTTTTTACGACTGGGAAAGCAAAAGTAAGCAATTATTAAATCTTTTATAAAATACGCAAATTATATATGTGTATGGGCAAATATAAAAAAGGGGGACGTTTGGCATGACTCCAAGGCTCTTTTGGTAGTATTGACTGCCTGCTGATCTTAGAGAGGAAGGATTGATCGATGTGCGGGCACAGGATAAAAACATCTGATAAAAAATTGTCTTTATCTTAAATCTGGATCTTAACTATGTATAATATGATTGTATTTACACAAAAATACCTTATTTTCTTCCGTTACCTGGTTGGTATTTATAGTACATGATTTGCATAGCAAGCTTTAGGAATTCGGTCATAGTTAATCCAGCAGTAACGGGATTTGCCTACGTCTCACTTCAGAATATAGATGTTGTGGTGTAAAGGATTAACATAAATACTAAATACACTCACAAATGTAATACTCACATTATAATAAAAATTATATCACTATGGAAAAAGCAAAATTGAAAAAACTCTTGATGGATGTTATAAAAAAAGATTAAATATGATTTTTGTAACACCCCCGACTAATTAAAAAATTAAAAATACACAAGGATGGTAAATATGTAAAAGTAAAGTGATTATAAATTTTAAAATTCCTAGAGGGCCGATCTTTACCATCTCTGTTCCCAATTTCAATTCAAATTTTCTATTAAAATCTTAATGTTTATAGAGTAAGTGATTTATCGAAAACGCACGGCATGTATTCTGTCTTTCTTATACTAATTTTTGAACCATTGGTTTTAAGTGTCTTTAGCCAGGCATTGAAGTTAATTTGAAGTTCTTCTTCTTTATCTGAGATTACAACATCGTCAACAAGGATATTACAAGGACGTAAAATATATTGACAGTACCTTCAGAGATCCTATAAATATTATAAATGCGAAAGTTTGTTTGTATGTCTGTTTGTTACTTCATAAGTCACTTATACATGGACCGATTTACATGGAATTTGGTGTGAAGGTAGGTTGAGTCCCGGGAAAGGGCATTGGACAGTTTTTATTCCGAAAAATTCAGAAGTTGCCGCGGGTATACCGATAAACGAGCTTAAACGAACTACAGCCTACTCCTTCAGAGTCTCGCCCCAAAAGCCCGGTAAAGCAGTAATGGCAGCCAACAACATAGACAGTTCAGAAAAAAAAAAGCGCTGTGTGTATATACATGTGGACATGATGTTATGTCTAGTACCTCGCAGCCGCGCAAGTTGATACGCGCGAGTCGTTGCGCACGTGAAGCGCTTTGTCTTGTATGGTTTGGCTCTGTGTATGCCAAAGTGCTTGTGATATTTATATTTTTTTTATAATATTTTTAAGTTGGAAATAACGTTGCAGGTTATATATTTATTTGTTTACATTGCAATTACTTAATTGTTTGCTACATAATGTATAACCTTTAGTTTTTCCAAATAAATAAAAAAAAATAATGCTTTAACTTTTGGATAGATCGGGATGAAACTTTGCACACATATAGTTCAGGTCCTGGAATAGGATAAAGGTGACTTTTCACTCCGGAAAATTCAAAAGTTCCCGTGGGAATAACTACAACGTTTGTTGTCAATCTCAATCCTGTCGCAACGGAGCATCTAATTGAGCTGAAATTTGCACACAGATAATTGAAGATACGGAGAAGGACTAATGCTACTGCTAAAGATCCCACTGGAGTAACTATGCCCGAATTCCATGAATGAACCATAGCAGCAGCTAAAATTTGCTATAAAAAACTTCTTTTATATAATCAAGAAGTTGCCGTAAGAATTTGGCACCAATTTAGATCTCACTTCTTTTGTCGTTGAAGTCAACATCCAAGGCATATATCGTAATATTGAACTTGGCTCTCATTTCACTTTCATGTTTTTGATGGGTAGGTTTCTAACTAACGTCTCTGACCACCCCTTCGGGGATAAATTTCGTGATGATCTATTTTTATTTTAGTATATATTATTATACATTTCCTAATATTTTATTTCCTAATAATTATTGCATTTTTATTTTTTTAGTTAATACTTTTTGTGATGTATTTTTAATGGACTCTTGGGTTTACGGGCCACTGATTATTGCTGTATATTTGTTATTTGTACTCAAAATTGGACCAGAATATATGAAAAACAGGCAGCCATATAAATTAAACAATGTTCTTATTGTGTACAACATCATACAAGTGACCATTTCTTGTTACATTGTGGCAAAAGTAAGTATTCTGTGTATATGTTGGGATCTCCATATTAAACTACCAAGTGGTGTTTCGCAATACCATCAACGTAATTCTGCAACAATTTGGGAAGTACAAGCTACGTATTTAGAAAAGTTTCAAAACAATTTGTATAGCTATATTTGAGTTGCAAAAACATAAAAACAAACCTTCGTTTTGCCAGTCGTCGTTACCACCACTGCGAAAGACCGATGGTGACTTGGCCCATAGTGCAAAAGAGGAAGCCGATCTACTGAGCTGTCTCTTTGCCTCTAACTCGAATATGAACGACGAAGGCGCTGTACCACCTACTACATCGTGGTGCGGTAAGACCATGCCAGAAATCTCCATAACACAGCGGGAGGTCCGGCGGACGTTTCTTTCTCTAGAAATTCATAAGTCGAGTGGACCAGACGGTATACCAGCAGTGGTGTTGGTGGTGTGTTATGTTCTGTACTCACGCGCCTTTTCGCGTTTTTCTACCACACTTGACAATTTCCATCTTCATTGAAGAGTGCGAATGTGTACCCGGTGCCTAAAGAGGGGCGACAGATCAGATTCATCGAATTACAGACCTATCGCTATTACCTCTCTCCTCTCCAAGGTGATAGTGCGTGTGATTAACTCACATCTTCTAAGATACCTAGAATAACACGATCTAATCAGTGGCTATCAATATGGCTTTTGCCACGGTCGCTCGATAGGAGACCTTCTAGTGTACAATGATGGGCACTAGCCATTGAGAATCAGGGGGAGGAATTTGGCATGTAGCCTGGACATAGCGAAGGCGTTCGATCGCGTCTGGCACTGGGGTCTCCTATCGTAGTTGCCATACAACGCAGACGCATACGACACGTAGTTAATGGTAGTTGCTTTTTTTTTTTTTTTATATACCACTAAGGTGGCAAACAAGCCTACGGTCCGCCTGATGGTAAGCGGTCACCGTAGCCTATGGACGCTTGCAACACCAAGGGTATCACTCGCGCGTTGCCTACCCTTCAGAAATCTAATAACTTCTTTTTTGAAGAACCCCATACTGTAGTCCTCAGAGAAAACCTTGGCTCCTTGCCAAGTCTCATCCCACAATCTAAGCGTTCGCGGGAGGAAGTTTCTCTGAAACCACACTGTACGCGACCATTTCGGTTCTAAAGTGTGAGAATGAATTCCCTGCCGATGGCGAACAGTGCGATGGTAAAAAGTAGCCGTGGGCATCATTTCGAACAATTTCTCAGAACAAAACCCATTGCACAAGCGGTAGAACACACACAGAGATGCTAAGTCTCTCCTCAGACTTAGGGGCTCGATACCGCAAGTGAGTTTGGGATTGTCGACAATTCTCACAGCCCGTCGTTGAACCGAGTCAAAAGGGCCAAGCTGGTATCCGGGTGCCCAGAGATGGCAGCAGTACTCCATATGGGGCCGGACTTGCGACTTGTAAAGCAGCAACCTTTGCCCCGACGTGAAGTACTGCTTCGCTCTGTTGAGTACACCAAGTTTTTGGACGCCAGCTTTACCTTGTCTAGCAAGTGATCTCGGAACTGAACATCGCTGGAGATGTGAACGCCAAGGATCCCAATGCTCTTGGAGATGGAGAGGGGTTTTCTTAGCGGTGAACGCGCAGACTTGTGTCTTTGAAGGGTTGAATCGAACCAAGTTTTCCCGTCCCCAGTCAGAGACCTTGGACAGACCTATCGCGATTTGAGACACAAGTTCTTCACGTTTTTCCTCCACAACAGAACGAGGGATGCTTGCACGGCCCGTGTAATAAGCGTCTCCAGCACTGTCATCTGCATAGCAATGTATGTTGTTGATCTCCAACATATCATTAATGTGCAGTAGAAACAGCGTAGGAGGCAGAACAGAGCCTTGCGGGACACCAGCATTAATGTCCATGCTATCAGAGCAACTACCGTCAACTACGGCTCGTATGCGTCTGCCGGAAACAAAGCTAGCCACCCATTTGCAAAAACACTCGGGCACTCCGTAAGATGGCAACTTCGATAGAAGACCGCGGTGCCAGACCCGATCGAACGCCTTCGCTATGTCTATGCTACAAATGCCAATGCCTCCCCCTGACTCTCAATGGCTAGTGCCCATCGGTGTGTGAGATACACAAGAAGGTCACCAGTGGAGCGACCGTGGCGAAAGCTATATTGACGGTCGCTTATCTGCTCATGTTTTTCTAGGTATCTCAAAAGCTGTGTGTTGATCACACGCTCCATCACCTTGAGGAGAGAGGTAATAGCGATAGGCCTGTAATTCGATGGATCTGATCTATCGCCCTTTTTGGGCACCCGGTGCACATTCGCAGTCTTCCATGAAGACGGAAATTGCCTAGTATGGTAGGAAAGCGCGAAGAGGCGCGTGAGTACAGGACATAACTCAGGAGCACACTCCTTAAGCACCACTGCTGGTATACCGTCTGGCCCACTCGGTTTATGAACGTCTAGGCAAAACAACGCCCGCCGGACCTCTCACTGTGTTATAGAGATTTCCGGCATGGTCTTACCGCACCACGGTAAAATAGGTGGTACAGCGCCGCAGAGTTGGAGGCAAAGAGACTGCCCAAAAGATCGGCTATCTCTTTTGCACTATGGGCCAAGTCACCATCGGTCTTTCGCAGTGGTGGTAACGACGACTGGCAGAAGTTCCCCTCGGCAGCTTTAGCAAGCGACCAGAAAGCACGACTCCCAGAAGGATAGCTCGCAAGTCGCCCACCTATTTTGCCGATGAATTGGAATTTTGCCGTATTACGAGCCGTGGTCCAAGCCTCATACGCAGTTTGCTTAAGAATTTTAGCTTCTTTGCAAGACCTATTAAACCACGGTCGTTTTTTGACGCCGGCAGCTACTCGCAGGTTAGGAATGAAACATTCCATACCAGCGAGGATTGTCTCAGTGACTGCGGCTGTGCGGACGTCAGGATCATCTAAGCTAAAGCAGAGCTGCCTCCACGGGTACGATGCATAAAATTCTCGCAATCCGTCCCAGTCTGCCGGCTTATAGTGCCACACACGACGCCAAGTAGTTGGCCCAGATGGATTGGTTTGTGTGCATGACACTTAAGTCCGAACGAGACAGTGGTCCGATGAGCCTAAAGGCGCATCCACTGAGACGGAGTATCCGTCTGGACGTGTAGTCAGCAGAAGGTCCAGTAAGGAGCTCGTATGGTCCTCTATATCTGGTATTCTTGTTGGAGAAAGTACCAGCTAAGAGAATCCATAGGTCAGAGCAAATTCATGAGCAGATATCCCTGCATAGTTATTGGTTCGAGAACTGAGCCACTCACGATGGTGGGCGTTATGGTCTCCCAAAATAACTAGTTCTGCTGTGGGATATTGCTCTAGAACTTTGTCAGTCGTCAAACTCAGGTGCGTGAAGAGTCGAGTTACGTCCGTGTCACCGCTATGAGACCTGTATAGGCACGCATAGATACGAGTGTGGCCGCCGTAATATACGCGCACCCACAATATCGACAGGTCCCTGTCTTCAAGGCTATGAAGTCGGCGACAGCAGATATTCTCTCGGACGACAGACATACACCGGCACGACTCAAAAAATTGTGCTCGAGTTTGTAGCCGGGATAATGAAAGTATGATGTGTCGGCCGGGCAGGATATCTGCGTCTCCGTTAGAAAGAGGATGGTCGGCTGCGCAGTCTCGAGGTGATGGAGGACTGCATTAAGATTTGCGTGAATACCCCTGATATTGCAAAAATCCACATTGTATGTGGATGGAGTAGCCGCTGTAAAAACTCTTTTCCTTTTTCTATTTCTGGCCATTTTATATGAAGTTACTTAGACTAGGGATAAGGATTCACTGCACAGACAGTCTAGAAGACAAAAAGCTGCGGTACTAAGACTGCCGAAGCTCAACACAGATGATACGGTTGCTGGCACTGCGGGCGGAAGGCCCCTGATCCCCTTCTGTTGTAGTAGCCGGGTCCACTCCGGTCTCCTTCTCCGGCACGACTACCACTTCAGAGACTTTACACAGGCTGGCGGATCAGCCTCCCAGGGCGGAGATTAAGTGATCCCTGGGTTCAGGAACCCGTGCAACCTGAGGGCGGCCAGCGGTCAGCCGTTTCATCAGGTCTCCATGACCGCCGAACTAGCACGCCGCGTCTACGCCGAGCAATGACAGCGATAAGCACCGCCCGTCCTCCGCTGTCCGCGCAGCGAATCCTCAAAGAGAGCTCTGGCAACCTTACTCACCGCCAGGAACACAGCACTACTCAATGTTAGTGTTATTGTGGCCGCGGTTTTCTGTAAGGTGGAGGTACTTCCCCAGTTCGGGCCGCTCATTCGAGCAAGTACTCGCTATGCCCCGCTTTATTTGTTGGGGCAGCTTATTCGAGCGAGTACTTGCAGTGCCCTACCTCTCTTAATAGCTGGACATTAATGCTGGCCTGGGCTGTCTTCTACGCTGTTTCTGCTGCATATTAATGACATGTTGAATATCAAAAAAATACATTGCTATGCAGGTGACTGTACAGGAGACGCTTATTACAAGGGTCGTACAAACATCCCTCGTTCCGTTGAAGAGGAAAAGCGTGGAGAACTTATGTTACAAACTAAGACCACTTTGTCCAAGGACTGGGGACGTGAAAACATGGTCCAATTCAGCCCTAAAAAGACACAAGTCTATTTGTTTACCGCTAAGAAAACCGTATTCACCGTGGTCCCACAATTTCAGAACACTCCCCTCGCTATATCCAAGAGCATTCACATCGCTGGAGATGTCAATCCTTGGTGTTGACATCTCCAGCGATGTGAAGTTGCGAGATTATTTGCAAGTCAAGGTGAAACTGGCATCCAAAAAACTTGGTGTGATCACCAGACCGAAGCAGTACTTCACACCGGGGCAAAGGGTGCTGCTTACAAGTCGTAAGTTCGGCCCTATATGGAGTACTGCTGCCATCTCTGACCGGGTGCACCCAAATACCAGCCTGGCCCTTTTGACTTGCCGGGTTCAACGATGTGCTTTGAGAATCGTCGACGATACCAAACTCACTTGACGTATCAAGCCCTTAAGTCTGAAGAGAGACTTTGCCTCACTGTATGTGTTCTACCGCTTGTACAATGAGATGTGTTTTAAAGAATTGTTCAAAATGCTGCCCACGGCTACTTTCTACCATCGCACCGCTCGCCATCGCCAGGGGTTTCATTCTCACTATTTAGAACGGAAATGGTTGGGTTGCGGAATTAGCTCTTGCCAAGGTTTTCAAGAAAAAAGGTATAAGATGTTTGATGGCTTCGCAACGCGCGAGTGATACCCCTGGTGTTTCAAGCGTCTAATGGCTTCAGTGACCGCTTACCATCAGGCGGACCGCGGATTTTTGCCACCTCAGTGGAACAAAAAAAACTTAAGAACCTTTTCATAAGTAATTGGGCCTAATCCAAATCTAACTTTTGCCGTATTTCGAATTCAGCCGAATGTTAAGTTCAAACTTGCGCCGGAAATATAAAGAGTCACTTTGGTTATGTTTTTAGCTTATCATTTGACTAGGTACCTCTTTACTTAGTTGGTTTAGTTGTTACAAAGATTTCATATTTATAAACCTAAGGCTGTGCATGCAATTTGTGCTGGAATTTGGCAAACTTGTGTAAGTTGTATTGTGTAAGGCATACTTAGATTTATGTCATGGAGTTGATCTGAAGGTGGAGCCGGAATACTGCCACTGGAACTACTTGATGGAAATAGCTAAGATAGTCAAATTTGGGTTAGTTTGTTTTTTGCCATGTGTACTTTTCATATGATGATGCTGAAGTTGTAAGAATGCCACCAAAACTCCCTGATGACAACCGCTAAGGTTAAGGCTCGTTTGTTTTGTTGTTGGACTGTTTAGATATAGTTACTTTTCCAATGACTGGGAACATATGATAAAACAAATCGCTGTACAATTACTAGCTAAATACAACTGGCACTATTGACAGACGCAAGTTACCCTTGATCTTATCATGGGCCTCATCAGTTCACGCAGCTTAAATTTTTTAATAAAAGCTTGTAATAAAAGAAAATTTAAATTTTAGGTTACGCAATATACATGGAACTACGGGATTTGGCTTACAAAATGTCAAATACACATAGAGGAAAATTACAGACGCGTAAGTAAAGTTTGACTTTTTTAGTAAATTAATGATCTGAGCGAGCGGAGTGTTCCAGTCAAATTTCACATAATAATCTGTTCACTTATATGATAATTTCTGTTTCATCTTATTTTTAACGATCTGCCTAGGCGTCCAATTAGCTGGCTAATTAAACCAGATGATCGCGACGTATAGATCAAAAGCGCTTTCAAGGAGGTACGATCGCATGGCGACATACAACGGAGCGTGCGGTAAAACAGGTAGTTATGTGACAGTACCTTTCGTTCCGTTGTATGGTGCGGAATTATGAACTTTCTAACAATGTATACAAGCTTCGTAAATGCATTTTTGCGTTGTGCAAAAAATAACGTTTATTGAAGTGAAAACTTCTTAAGCGGCGCTGTGCACTTTTTTGTGATAGGTAAAAACTGTTAAACTCGCGTCAGGCCACTTGTCCTGATCGAAAATTCGTAAGATGTCACTCGCGTTAGGACACGTGACCTTTATTTACATAAGGTTAGTTTTTATTTTTAGTATATGGCGATTATGAGTAGTACAGGGAGGTTGGATATGGGATTTTAATTCTATGACAGATTGAGCTGTCAAATATACAACGTCAGAAAAGTAAATAAACAAAAGATATTATTTTTAATAAATAAATATGGATAAGAAGTGATGGGAAGTAAATAGCGGGTATGTTTTCACTTCTGCCGGCACTCCCGGAGTGCAACCCGTTTTTTTTTTTTCCAAAGGCAGCCTTAAATAGAGCAAAATATTGGATTTATTTATGCTACTATAAACGTTAAGAAATGTGACGATGTTTAGATATGCTATAAAAATGTATTAATAATTATTATCATAAAGTTATTGAAAATGGGTTTCAGGTATTATATTTAGGATATTGCTACATATTGGCTAAATTTAGTGAGCTCCTGGACACAGTTTTCTTCGTTCTCCGGAAGAAGCAAAATCAAGTGACATTTCTTCATGTGTACCACCACGTGTCGATGGCAACAATTGCGTTTGTAACCCTCAAGCACGATGTTAATGAAAATGAGATATTCGTGGGATATATAAACTCATTTGTTCATATTATAATGTATGGATATTATTGCCTTTCTGCAATTCCTGGTATAGAAAAATATTTGTGGTGGAAGAAATATATCACCAAATTACAGCTGGTAAGGTTTAGTTCTACCTATAGATATGTTTTTAGAAATATGTGCATCGATAGAAGGATTTTCATTGGCTCGCATTCTTATGACGAGTATTTTATTCGATTTCTGGTCTATGACACGTGGATCTTAAAGCCAAATCTAACGATTCCTCTCTTTTAATTTTTAGTCTCCAGTAATGTCAAGGTTCCGAAGCCAAATAGCAGCAAACAGTAAACTCTTATTGTTTCGTCATGTCTGTTCGTCAGTCAGTATGACACAGTCTTATTATTTTGCTTTTTCAATAATACTTTATTAAACACGAAAAAAGAGGTTCAAAAGGTGGTCTTAATGCTACTAGCATTTTTTGCCAATCAACTAACACTGTGCAGGAGATTGTCAGTAGGTGCGAATTAATTAAGCGAAAATACTACATAAATATTCATATTAAGTTGTTAAATACGTAAATACCCACACATACATATAAATATTTATACACACATATATATATATATATATATATATATATACTTAGAGCTCAGTGTAGCATGGACGTTACACGTAGAAAAGAAATTCGGAAACTCAGTGTGATCACTATGCGCATTAACATGACGAACGTTAAAATTTAAAATTCTGATAATAAAATAAAGGCCACATTAAATGTAATAAATAGTGAAACAGGAAAAAATAAACCGCGTGACAATCATTATTCACTTACTGTAGATTCAAAAATAATTCATTCAGATCTTGATAACTCTTTGAAACATTTTACTGAAATGCCTATAATTACAACTAATGCATAAAATTCCTTAGAATCAGAGTTACTTTTAAAATGTTATGTAAATAAATGCAAGGCTATATTTAAATTTGTTAACTCTGAGGACATTATAAAGACATTAAAATTAGAGAATTAGATAACTCAGAAAAAAACTAGTTACCTATGGGGTATATCAGTTAAAGTCCTTAGCAAAATTATTATTGGTATTATAGCACCCATCTTAGCCATATTATTTAATAAATGTGTTGACGAAGGGATTTTCCCAGACTTAATGAAATAAAATTGGAAGTAAAGATGATCCTAATAATTTTAGACCGATCTCTATACTGCCTAGAACTTAATTGATTTGTATTGGGGTATTCGTAATATTTTTCTTAATTAAAACATTGTATGTTATGTTATTACCTAGTTTAAGGCTATATAGTATTTTAATATGAAGTTGAAAAAATATAAAAGGTTAACTGCTGAGTTTCTTGCCGGTTCTTCTCGGTAGTAATTCATTCCTAACCGGTGGTAATTTTTTTAATTTATAATTAAACTGACGATTCAAAAGTGCTGTTTAAAAGTCAATTCGAATAAAACAGTTTGAGTTTAGGAAAACCTAAAAAGGTTTCATTAGGACACACCAAAAACTTCCTAACTTTTTTTAACATTAAACATTGAAATTTTACAGATAACGGTGTCTTATGTACCGCCATAATTGCAATAAATTAAAAGCAAAATAACCATTTTTAAAGCTTTTATTTAAATTCTCTATTCATTTAAAATTTTCACTATCAACTTATAACCTCATTATACACAATTTATATGATAATAAAAGCTTGTCGCGAGGTTAGCCTAGCCTTGTTTAGCCCGAAGTTGTATATCGTTTCCTACAAACAAATGTGTTACTGTTTTACTAAATATTAACTAGATGGCGCTGTAACGGTTCCACACGCTCTAAATTGATGTAATTATAGGTATAGAATTTCAACGGTAAATCCTCAATAATAATAATAATAATAATAACAATAATAATAAAAAACGACTCACACTGGCGTTTTTAATAAACCTATGTCCTTCCCCGGGACTCAAACTATCTCCATGCCAAATTTATATTTTAAATTTAACATTATTTTTTTTAAATTTTGCCATCCCATAATTACTTGCAACGAATATACGGTTGAGTCAAAAATTATGACTCAATTATAATAATTATATAAAAAAATTATATCTCTATGTTTACTATGGCCTCTATGTGTAAATTATTGATTTCTTCATTTTATTCTAAATCTTCGATCGTAGAAGTATTGGCAGCGGCACACCGACTGCAGCGCCTCCTACCAGGTCCAATTGTATTTTTAAACTTTGCAGGGACCCACTCGATCGTACACAAAAAAATATTACAATCGTCCCTCTTGTTAAGGCGAAGATAGGTTACACACCGACTGCAGCGCCACCTACCAGGTCCAATTGTGTTTATTTGTATACCCTGCAGGGACTCACTCGATTGTACACAAAAAATATCATTAAAATCATCCCTGCTGTTTAGGAGAAGATCAGTGACACACCGACTGCAACGCTACCTACAGGGTCCAATTGTGCTTTCAAACCACCCAGGAACCCATTGAAATATTCAGAAAAAATTTCATCTAAATCGTTCCAGCCGTTTAGGAGGACTGTGGTATTAAACTCACGTAAAGAAGAATTAAATCCGACTCACACTTGACGTTTTCAAGTATCCTATGTCCATTCCCGGGACTCAGACTATTTCCACGGCAAAGGGCAAAGAGGTAACAGACAGACAGACAGAGTTACTTTCGCATTAACGATATTAGTATGGAAGTAAGGGTAACACACATTCTGAGAAAATTTCAGGCTTCTGCGTATTTGAGTCTTAAAGATAAAGCCCTGTAATGGTCTGACAGACAGACAGACAGACAGCATAGGCTTAGTAGTAGGGCTCCGTTAAAATCCTTTGTACACGGAACCCTAAAAATGGCAATATTGAATAAAAATCTTTAAAGCATAGATCTAAAAAGTTCATGGATATGTGTTTCTACCTGATGTTTTAAGATAAATACATATTTTTATTTACATGGTCTACCTATGTATATGTGAAATGTGTTACACTGGATACCCATAAGTAGAACATCTCTGCAAAAAAAAGGTGACAAAAGGGTGGTGAGGCAGTGCGGTGGGGAAGGGGATTATTTCCTAGATATTGCATACAAACCTGGGTAAACCTAACCATGGTTAACGTATAGAGTAGTCACTGGTTGACGTTTTGAATCGTCTATGTATAGCGCAACAAACTTTTCTGACCAGGGGCGCGGCGGTCGTTAATCAAAACTACAGTCGCCAAACCGACCAAATACCAAATGTCAGCAGTTCAGAAAAAGTTGTACTGTACTGAACACATTCTTGACAATTATTTTATATGTTTTTATAATATAAGGACCAAAGATAAAGTAATCGCGATAACCGTATTTTGAGTTTTAATTTCGTGAACAGTCGCCTACGTAAGATAATATAGGTACTTACTGGGGAGCGCACTCTAAGTACTTTATATTTACTATACTGGTTGTTTGTAGTATATCGATGATACTAGGCCCAATATTTTTATTTTAATAAATCTTGCACACATTATTTTGTATTGTCTTTTTACTTGTGTATAAATTTGCAATAAAGTATGTTTTTTAATTTGTTTCAGATACAATTCGCATTTATGTTGATTCATATTGGGTTATGTTGTAAATTTTGCCCCTGTCCACCTAGTACTGTGACCATATCCGCTATAATTTTCAATACAATTCTATTCATATATCTATTTAGCAAATTTTATTTAAATTCATACATGAAACGTGATAAGAAAAACGATAGTGCGGGTTTAAAGGAACAAACTTATGACAAGAAAAAAAATACATAATTAAATAAGAAAGAAAGGAAACGAAAATAAAATGGATCACATTCTTCATAAAAATTCAGAGAAAATTATTCAACATTATTTTATTATTTATAATTATTTTAGTAAAAAATTACAATGAAATAAATCTATTTGGCAAAAGTTAATTTTATTAAGTGGTTTTTGTTGGTTTTTCTATGATCCTTAACCTTACCTTATCAACCCTTAACGTCCCCACTAACACTGGCATGCCTGGCACGGCATACCCTCACCGAGGTTGACTTCCTATATGTAATTTTTTTTAAATATGCATGATTTCCCATGATGTTTTCCATCACATTTAAAGCCAGAAGTGTTAATATTATCAATGTACTTGAGTAAATAAGGAAAAGACTCATTGGTACACGCCGGGCTCGAACCTCCGCCACTTAGGACCCAAGGTAAAAATCGAAGCCCCTGGGCCACCACTGACTACATTCACAAAAGTTCAAAAAAATTTGTTGGGGTATATTTTAATTTTTAAACAGGAAAAAAAAGTACAGAACGGATTTTTTTATTGAAATTAAAAGCCAGTGAAGTCAGCAAGTTGATTGTGATCTCTTCATTGCTTTTTTAATTTACCAACTCTTGATACACTGTAGCTTATAAAGCAATAATCACATCTTTATATTGGCAAATAAAAACTTTTTAAGAAAAAAAAATCGATCAACCATTATCTATAAAAATGGCAAAAAATCACGTTTGTTGTATGGAAGCCCCCCTTAAATATTTGTATTATTTTAATTTAATTTTTTATTTTTAAAGTGAATATATAACTAAAGATTCTGTGAATATTTCAAGCGTCTACCTGTTGCCGTTATTAATATCGAGCAGAAAAATCACGTTTGTTGTATGGGAACCCCCTTAAATATTTGTATTATTTTAATTTAATTTTTTATTTTTAAAGTGAATATATAACTAAAGATTCTGTGAATATTTCAAGCGTCTACCTGTTGCCGTTATTAATATCGAGCAAAAAAATCACGTTTGGTGTATGGGAACCCCCTTAAATATTTATTTTATTCTATTTTTTAGTATTTGTTGTTATAGCGGCAACAGAAATACATCATCTGTAAAAATTTCAACTGTCTGACTATCACGGTTTATGAGATACAGCCTTGTGACAGACGGACGGACAGCGAAGTCTTAAAAAGCCATGAGCATATCTTGAAAAAAATAAAAAAATCAAATTTAGGGGGGTTCCCATATAAGAAATACGTTTCTGTTGTTGATGCTCTATCGGTGATTAGGTAGTTTAGGCTTCAAACTTGCCGTGATTATAGTGTGAGCTCAAAAGTACAAAAACAAATAATAAAATCAGTCAAGTGTGAGACGGGCACGAACCATTACCATCTTAAATTACCACTGTATCAGCGCCATCAAGCGATTATTAAGAGAACCAATAACACATTTCTTTCTTGAAATCAATATTCAAAGTTAAGCAACGTCCGGCTTCGTCATTCTTTGAATGGTTGACCGCTTAGCGGCACACTTTTTGTTTGTGGTTGGTGCTCGTTAATTATGTTAATAGTGGTACAGAACCCACGGTGCACGAGTCTGACTCGCACTTGACCGATTTTTATTCAATAGAGTTATGAAAAATAAAGAAGGTAAATAAATAGAGGTAGCAAATGAAAATAATTATTATTAATAATGAAAAATAAAATAAACAGACTTTTCGAATTGTGGTAATTAATAGTAAAAGACGTAAAAGATGAGAAATTATTTAAATTTACCGATATTTGCTTTTTGAGAAGTTTTATGGTTTGGCTTTATTATATTCATTTGTTTCATTAAGAGGGCCCCAAATGCGCATATACATTTGGATTATGGACGTTAAGCTAAAATCATCGATTTTTTAATCTCAAATAGAGTTCATTTTTCTGTGACAAATATGTCTAACAAATTGGCTAATAGCTTAGCGTAGAAAGTGGAAATTCATTAATTACAATTATATCACATAAGATATAGCAATTCTATTAAAGTAATTCACTGTGCTTTATAGTTACTCAACATTTTCTGAAATAAATAATGTTCCCGCTACTAGTTGATAAGGAGTTATGAATAAAAAATAGAAAAACCAGAGGGTCAGCCGTTATTTTTTTGAAGCGATGTTTTAAAAGATATCTTAACTTAAAAAAAGTAATTATCTATTTAAAGAATAGATCAAGAGTTCCCACAGGAACAGTTTTATTTTATTGAGCCACAGGTTAATCTGATTTTCGACACAGGAATATCTTAAATGTTTAAAAAGAAACAGGATTATTTCTATCCCGTTTAAGATATCACATGGAGGATGAAACACAAGGGTACAGTACCTTTACCTTTCAATAGAACAACTTGATAAGTTGAGTTTTGGCATTGGGCATAAGTATGGCCGTACTATATATTACGATTGGAAAATCCCAAGAATATAGATTTTTCTTCTTGATCTAAAGGTATGTTATTTAGTTACAGTCTGAAACTTACAATAGAACAGTGAAATCTATTTTTAAAAAAACGGCTAAGTGCGAGTCTGGCTCCGTTAAAACTTATTATCCCATCAAAAACAAAAATGTGAAATGAGAGCCAAGTTCAATATTATGACATATGCCTTGTATGTTGACTTCAACGACAAAAGAAGTGAGATCTAAATGGGTGCTAAGTTCAATGGTCAGTCCTGAAATTTATTTATAACAACATAAAATATCATTTCTTCTTTAGGATAATATATTGTAGCCTAAAGTCCAACTTGGCTAGTTCTCATATACGAATTATTATGTTCAATGGCTAGTTTCTACCAGCAAGCCAAACAGTAACAGGTTTAGAACTTGCGAAGGCTATAATATGATTCGTATATAAGAAACTAGCCAAGTCAGACCTTAGGCTACAATATAGTATCCTAAGTTATAAGAAGAAATGATATTTTAGGTTGTTATAAATAAATTTCAGGACTGACCATTGAACGTGGCACCCATTTAGATCTCACTTCTTTTGTATGAATTTGACACTTTTATATGAAATAGTTTTTGAGTTAGGTGGAGGTCAAAAGTGTCTCCAAATGGTTCGTGTATTATTACACACGGTGCTGCTCGCCAGTTCTGCTACTTGAACTTGGCTTGACTGTAGATAGATAGAGATATTCTTTCATCCTGAGATCAAGACCTGCAGATTCATGCTTTAATTATCAGTTTTCGGACACTTTCCTATATTTGTGTAACATCTTGCTCCTTGTCAATTTTCATGATTCTAGGTCACCGGATACTACCCCGTAGGTCTTGATTTATTTATGTCACAATATACGACGAAAATTACCGTATTTTAGGCATATTTTTTTTATTTCATTGCCTAGAAGTTTGATTTTCTTACAACTTTAAGTGACCATAGTTTTTTTTAGTATAAGATATTAATTTCCACTTGATACATCCACGCGTTCTTGAGTAAAAGGGTCTTGACAGACAGTCAGACGAATAAACAGACTGACAGACAAACAACTACTGATCCTATAAGGGTTTCCTTTTCCTTTTGAGATACGGAACTCTAAAAACGAGTAGAAAACTTCACATTTGAGTAGGTGCATCGGGTAATCGGTGAACAGGCCGCCCGCCACTACCGATTGGCAGGTGTCTGTGTGCGGATTCCACACTTTGAAAATATATAAAAATGAAAAATAATACTAAACATTTACTTTTTATAACTGCATTTTGCTTTATTAATTATGTCATAATTTTACTAGCAGTAGTTCTCAGATTCTTTATAAGTAAATGAGGTAATATTTTGTTGAATTGTGATTCCGAAAAAAATCTTTTGATAATCGTATGAATGACTGCTTTTCTATTCTATAAAAATACAATTACATTATCTTTTTTGTTTCCACCTTTTTTATGGATTTTCAAAATTCGCCGTTAATTCCTAATTTTAGTTAGTGATAACGCCACCGTGTCAGTCCGTCTCCAGGATCAGAACTCGAAACCGATCCAACTGCAGAGAGGTGTGAGACAGGGAGATGTCATATCTCCGAAACTCTTCACAAATGCGTTGGAAGATGTTTTTAAGCTTCTGGACTGGGACGGTTTTGGCATCAATGTTAATGGCGAGTACATTGCCCACCTTCGGTTTGCCGACGATATTGTGGTCATGGCAGAATCGATGGAGGACCTTAGCACAATGCTCAAAAGCCTCAATAGAGCTTCCCAACGAGTGGGCCTCATGATGAACATGGATAAGACGAAAATCATGTCGAATGGCCATGTAGCACCCACTCCGAAAACTGTTGGGAACTCTGAGGTTGAGGATGAGGCATATGTCCAGCAGTGGACTACAATGGGCTGATATGATGAAAATTTTGAACCTGTGGCGCGAGAATGAATGGTTTAAAGCTAACTATGATTGGGTGTTTGATTGGAACTAAAGTTGATTGAGAATGTTTTAAAAGCGTTGATTGGTGGTTTGTTTGAACGTATGTGATTGGTGGTAGTTTTAAGACCAGCGCTGATTGGGAGTTTTGTAATGTTGAATATAACCGCGAAAGTTTAAGTTACTTAGAACTTTTATAATATTGAAAACACCCGTGAAACTTACCTAAGTGAGTCGTTTAACAACCATTAGGGTAGGCTCATACAATAAATGTTCTAACAATAATAAAGGGTAGTTGTCTTGGTTTTCACGAATTCTGTATAATGGTATGACGAGTTAGTTTATTTGAAATAGGTTTGTTAAAACTTTACGAACATTTATAACATAATATTAATATTCTATGAGATTAGGATAATTAGGCCGTTTTATCTAGATCGTTCATATTAATCAAGGAGTCTATAATAGTACCCCAACCAACATAACTAGAATTATACTTAAAAGATATTCTTTTTTCTTTGTTAAAATCAATTTAGGCCGGACATCCATCCGGAATATAAAATAGGATGGAGGGGTTTAAAATGTGGGGTGAAAAGGTTGTTGGAGAGGGGTTGGTGGTGATAAAAGATCGTGGTCCCATACATACAGAACATTCAATTTCCGTCGTTTAAATTGTCGAAACGCTGCCCAAAAATGAGGAAATCATAGTCTACGCTTGTGTCACTAAACACTACCACGTGGGGTTAAACTACAGCCAGATTGTACCACCATTACTTACTTAAATACTTTTATATTAGTTACAGTGAAAATATTGTGTGTTCGTTGTGAAATTCTTTACGTTGTCATTTAAAAATATCTAAATTAATGTTGAAACATCCTAATGACGGGCCCGCTATTGCCGGTTAGAAATTTATGGTAGAAAGAAATCTCAATCACCTCGGTTGGAACGACTACATTAACGGACCTTGTTTCTAGGACATTTTCAGCTAGGAAAACATAAATCTTCTATAAAAGTAGAAGTGGGAACAAAGATTATACCAGCCATAATAATTATAGAGCCTACTAAAGAACTAGGTCTGCCAAGAGATACAGTAATTACTATGTGTAATCCATGTCCATCCTTAGCGGCGTTAGTAGGGTTTTACTATTTTGGCTGGTTAGCTAGTGTAAGTGAACGCCCCTTAAACCTACTTTCAAGTCGCAAGTCCTGAACGCTTAGCTACCTGGTTCCCACTTTACAAAACGAATGGATTTAGCATTCGTATGGGTTTTACTTTCAAATGTGGAGTTAGCATCAAGTAGGGTAGGGTTAGGGGCTTTGTGTAAGGATGATGGAAAACCATATAACTCTTTAGTACCTGTGTCCTTTATTTCTGATATTCGAGCTTTTGCTTTGTTTAGGTGTTTTTGTACAGACTTAAGAAATGGTAAAAATTCAAAGTGGACATTATTTATGATCGTAGATGTAACTATATTTATTTTTTGATTATTTTCTTTTACGCTTATTTGTATACTATTGTTTGCTATATTACTCTGACTTACCTCTAAAACAACTGGGATTACTACTTATTTAACACAACGGTTTTCGGGTCCTACCACTTTTGTCGATCACGCTTGGCCAAGATAATAATCTACATCACATTATTCGATTCTTTTGATTTCCCTCTCGTTGAGTAATAGTGGGCTCGAGGTTGCCTAGAACATTATATTATCTTATTATTATATTTTCGATTGCAAAAGAATGGGGGGCGTTACAAAGAGGCATAGGATATTGGAAAACGTCAAATGTGAGTCGATTTTATTCTAGAACTGAGGAGTTACGGTTGAAATTCTACACCGATAACAATTATGTAAACGTGTATGTAACAGTATGGGTGAAATGATGCTAAATAAATGTCTGTCTATGTCTATGTCAATTTTTGGGCGAGCGGAGCCCTGGGCAAAAGCTAGTAGAGTATAAAGATACACTAATTGCCGTTCAAATAGTTTCACAAAAAGTTATTCCCACTTACCTTAAAAAACCCCAAACTTTTTGAACATGTTTAGGGGTCCGTACACATAGGATGCCAACGGGACCCTATTACTAATCTATCTGCTATCTGTCTGTATTACCAAACGTTTAAGAGCTCTGTCTTTCAAAGCGGTAGATTACCTGACAAAAAATAAAAAAAAACAAAAAGTAAAAATATAGGGTCCCCATACAAGAAACACTTTTCTTTTTTGTTTTGGCTCTTTGTAAAAACTTTATTATACGAACAAGCTTTAACCTTGTAATTTTGATGTGAGCTCTATTTAATTCATGCCATTGTAAATAACGATATGAGCGCCAACTATTAAAAATATATTATTAAGATAAACAAACTATTGTCACAGCAACATTTGTTTATTGGAAAAGATATGCGAAGTTTAACAACATTGGTTGTGGTCAGTCTTTGGACATTGGACGGGCAACTGACACTTCTTTTTTTGTTTGTGTTCGTAAACTATCATTAAGTCTTCTTCACGTTGATGTACCAGTCGACACCGCCTTTGAAAACATTGCTACTGTGAACGAGAGTCTAGCTGAAAACCCGAAAACATAAATTTGGCATCGTTCTTAACAACTTCAAATTTCACGAAGCACTACGCAGCGAATTTTGATGAAAGACCTCCATCTTCATCAGTACAAGATTCTGTTCACTCAGGAGCTCAAACAAGCAGACCATGTATAGCGCCGGCAATTCGTTTAATGAGTAATGGAGCAAAGTAAATTCTAGATCGTTTTTCGTAAAAAGCCATCTTTACCGATGAAATGCATTTCCATCTGAATGGCTTTGTGAATAAACAAAATTGTCGAATTTCGGGCTCAGAACGTGAGGGGATGCGATCCATGAGTGAGAGATGCATTCACACGGCGTGACTGGGCCTTACATTTTAAAAAAATAAGGCCAGAATAGTTCGTTACAAGAACATGTTCTTGTGGCCTAAACTGGGTAGCATGGATCATCGACATGTGGCTTCAGCAGTACGGTGACACCTGCCACGTTGTTCATGAAAAAATCGATTTTTTGCAGCTACCGTTTCCAGACCAAATCTTTTACGAAATTCTTATGTGTACAGGCAACCAAGATAATGTAGTTTTACCCCGTGCAATTTCTTTCTTTAGTTTATGTGAAATATCGAGTTTATGCGAATTAACCATTAACAGAGCTCAAGGCCTATCCAAAACGTCATCGGTGAGATACAACTACATCTTTGTCAAAATGTCATTGAAAGAGAAATGGCCTGTCATCACAGTTACAGGGGCCATGTGCCTTATATTTTATTCCATACTTAATAGGAACATAGAATTTTAAAAAAACTTTACAATGCAATAAAAAATATCAAAAATCGAACCTATCGACATATCGAAAATACGAGCTTTTATTTTTAAATGAAATAGTGCACTCTTAATAAGACAGCGCGCCCCGCCTGGTACGCTAAGTGAATTGGAGTATAAAAGCAGGGTTTAATTTCGACGATATCAGTTCGCGAACAGAACTCGAGATGGCGCTTGCTCGCCCGGAAAATTGGCAGTTTGCGCCCACACGATTACACGTTTAGATTTCCTAGGAACTACTCGTATCTCCAAACTATAGAAAACGATGATTGAAAAAAAAACTGATACGGAAATGTGGATTAAGCAAAGTAAATATTTTTATATCTAGTTTATATACTAAATAGTCTACCTATATTTTACTAAATGTCTAGTAACACGGCTTTTCCTGTATCACTGCTTGAATTTCCTATTTGTCTTGACAGTAAGTTGTACAAAGGACGTCGTGGTTTAGCTATTCATAAAAACAGACGTCACAAAAGTGACTCCGATTCTAACGCTACACTTAATATTCCTCCTCCTGGAAGTAATATTCGATTCGATAAAGTTGTACCTAAGTGAAAATTCACCTCAATCGTGGCAGAATTTATTCACGTTTTCTTATTCGGTTTTACATATAAAAAATAAAGACGAAAAAAAATCTCTCACTACAAAAATTAAACAAAATACCAGCTCAATTACAATCCCGGATATAATTAGTAATCAGTTGAGGGAACCACGCAGGTCTGTCATTAAAGCAGTGGAGAATATACTATCTGATGGGAATATCAAAGGAGCGGCAAAACTACTTTTTTCTGATGACTCTTTAGCTACTCACTCATCAGAGACTGTTTTGTCTTTACGAGAAAAGCATCCAACAAATTCTAACATAATCCCTTTTCTTATACCTCCGTCAACAACACAACATTTAATTATAACAAAATTTGATACTTTAGTTGCAATACATTATTTTCCTAGTGGGTCTGCCGGTGGTGTGGATGGAATATCACCTCAACATTTGAAAGATCTTACCAGTCCTGTAGTTGGTGATTTTGGGAAATCTTTACTGAAAGAAATAACAGCTTTAATTAATTTGATGTTATCTGGAAAGGATTTAGATTAAATAGTTCCAATTTTATACGGCGCTTACTTAATAGCTTTGAAAAAAAAAGATGGTGGTATTCGACCTATAGCCGTCGGTAGTACCATAAGGAGGTTAGCTTCTAAAGTTTGTTGTAATGAGTTACATGACAAGTTAGCTACCCATTTTTAACCCAAACAATTAGGTTTTGGCGTTAAAGTTGGCTGCGAAGGTGCAGTACATACAACTCGTACTTTTCTCTATAACTCTGATTATAATATTTTGTTTAAAAATGTATGTCAAAAACGCTTTTAACTCGGTAGACAGGGGTGCTTTGCTAACTGAAATTTTAAAAGAAACTCCAGAATTTTTTAAATATATGTGGCATTGCTATGGTACACCTGCTAAACTAATCTTTGGAAAAGACGAAATTTCATCTAATGTAGGTTGCCAACTGGGAGATCCTCTTGGGCCTGCAATTTTTAGTTTGACTATAAACCCTATTATATCTGCTCTCATTTCAAATCTCAATGTCTGGTATCTCGATGATAGATCTATTGGGGGAACTGTATCATCGGTTTTGGAAGACCTTAATAACGTAATAAAATGTTTTTGTCGTTTAGGCGTATCATTAAATTTTAATAAATGTGAGCTATTTAATTTACAGTTATATTGAAAGTTACAAAATATTGAATTTACAGTTTGATAATCGTTCGTGGCCTCAACTCGACTCTCCCTGTTAGGTATGGCGGTATTGGCATTCGTACAGTCTCTGCCCATGAAGCTCTTCCTCTCATTAATCGTATTTTAAACAAACCGCATTTTTCTAGTGATGAAGTGGCAAACCTTGATGTGGCGAGAATGGCTTTGAGTAATAATTGTCCAGGTATTCTTGTTCCCACGACTTTAGACAAACAAAATTCATGGAACTTGCCTTTAATAAAATCTGCCAATGACTCTAATACAAGGTTGTATGAATTTGTCAGAACGCGCCCGTTTGTTGGCAGTGTCTGAAAAAGAGTTGGGACACTGGGTGCATGCTGCACTGTAATTTGAGCACCCTTCTAGATGATAATAGTTTACGTATTTCAGTTTGTTTAAGACTTGGTATAAAAATATGTCAGATCCATATCTGCCCATGTGGACAGTTAGTAGATGAACTAGGTCACCTTGGGCTCTCTTGCTTAAAGAGTGCAGGTCGATTTTATCGTCACAGTACCATAAACGATCTTATACGCAGGTCTCTTGCCACCGACTTCATACCATCAATTTTAGAACCATGTGGTTTGTTTATAGATGATGGCAAGAAACCTGATGGTGCAACCCTTGTAACTCGCACAATTACGCAAACGCCGAAAATATTCAGACCTTATTAAAAATGGGCCCATGGTCTTCTGATACCAAAACCTTTCTTAAATTTCTAATAATTTCTTTCTTAAAAAACCCCATACTGTATGCAGCCAGAACAAGAAACAACACATTTCGTATCCGGACAATTAATGCTGATATTTAGTATTATTATAAGTTTGTAAATTTATGCGTTCCATTTCTAATTTAAAATAGTAAAACGGGATCAAACGCGTTGTTATTTGGCCAATTAACAACGCGTTTAATACCGTTTTACTATTTTAAATTAGATATAGCATTATTGCTTCAGTTTAGTAGCAGGTACTCGTATATTGTATTTTAATGGTGGCAAGGAGAGATTTACTAACGAAGGGCTATTTAGAAGCCTAAGACCGAAGGCTTTAATAAACCGAGTTTGTAATTTCCGAACCGCCACGCCAGGTGGACCACCAGCTGCTGGTCAGCGACCAAACCATACGTGAAGTTGCCCACATGCTCGCAGACCGCTTCGTGTTGCAACTCTTCGACGTAGCGATCTCGGAATACGAATTGCATAAGGTCTGAGCATATCAAATCAAATCAAATTTTTATTCAAGTAGATTTCTGATTCTGAGAACCCTTTTGAATTGTTCGTACAATCTTAATAATGTTAATTTCTAATATTTTTTTGTCAAAGATAAAAAATACTACTTTACAGGAGACGCAAATAACCGTTACAGCTTAAAATTATTCGAATTTTTGTTTATTGTTGTGCAACAACTATACTTACAAATAAACTTTAAGTGCAGTTTTAATATTTAAAAAATCCTCTTTCATGGGATTATATTGCTACTTCTCTAAAGTTAACAGTTTGAAAAAATGTGACTATATCCGAGCGAAATTGTTAAGGATGTAGCTGAAATAATACTCTTTTTTAACCATAATACTGATACTACCAAGTTATGTGATTGATTGTACTTCTTTTTACCTTTATTGTAAAAAGTTAAAAGGACACGCTGTTCGGTTTATTTGAAATTATCTATTTTATAAAGGTAATATACATATTGGTTAAAGAAATTTATTTCTCATAAGAATTTACATAAAAAATTCACTAACATGAGAATTTTAGATACATATTACGAATTTACAACCAAGTTCGGCTAACATTTTAAGTAAACTGGAGGGTAAGAACAACACGGAAACCAGTAATATGCATATCGCTATTCACACTGGCATGACTGACAAGTTAGCAAACGAATTGAATGTTACGCAGAACAATAATAATGGATGTGGCAATGCGTAACTAAATATTTTCTTAAGTGTTTACTAATGTAAAAAATGTAAACATATCCTTTTTATACTTTAGTTAGATTTAGATTATTATTGTAGTTTTATTGAATACAGGCAATACACAATATCAATAACAATACTACTATAGGCCAAAAATGTATATTTGACATTTTCTATCTCAGTTTACACATCTATTTAATGAATTGTGGATTCATAATAAGTAGTGTAAGATCAATTGTGTTATAAACCGTTTAATATAATTTTTAATTTTATGTATTTAATTTTTCGTTTATAACACATTTTTTACTTATTTATTTTAATGTTAATTTTTAGGCATAGATTTAATTAATATTTATGTTTAATTAATTTGATATATATATTAGTTTGTGAATGTTCAAATGTTAGATTAAGATTTGTAGTAATCTTTTAACTTGATTTAAGTAATATAAAGTATATATCTTTTTATGAGTTTTATTTAATTGTCTTTAAAATGTGATACTTTAGGACCTTTCTGAACATATACATAGTTTCAGCTTCCTTAATTTCAATTGGGATTTTATTGTACAATTTCGCGCCATCATGCAAAATACTACTTTTACTATAATTATTTCTGGGCGGCCGCAACACTAGATTATTAGCATTTCTTAATTGCATCTTTTGTACATGTTTCTTTTTGGTAAAATTTATTTTAGTTTGTATACTTTTATTAACTATTTTATGTATCAAGATACATGTATAATACTGTATAAAACGCTTGTGGGTGTCAAGTAGTCATAATTAAACAATACTTTTAGCAGTTTATTTTGAGCTCGTTGTATGAGGTTTAAATGAGTTTTAGCAGCTGATCCCTAAATTTCAATTAAATAATCGATGTGTGGTTTGACGAGACTATTGTAAATTGTATATTTTATATTGCGGGGCAAAAAGTGGGCAATGCTATAAATGGTTCCAGTCAATTATTTTATTTTTGATTTGATGTTATCGATGTGCGGTCTCCAAGTTAGGTGTTTGTCAACTATTAGACCTAGATATTTTTCATGTTCTACTCTGCTTATAACTTTATTATTTAATTTTAGGGTTTCAGATTCAACTAGTTTTTTTATTCGTAGCTGAAAAAATTATGTAGCTTGTCTTTTTAATGTTTATGGTGAGTAAATTACACTGCATCCAATTGTTGAGTAGCTCTAGGTCTCTTTGTGCATCTGATATCATTGAGTTAACTGAATTACCGAAGTAAAATATGCAGGTAAGTTATTTACATAAATAAGAAACAACAGCGGCCCCAAGATTGATCCCTGCGGTACTCCGTAATTAACAGGTCTCAAAGCACTTTGACACTAGCCCAAATTCACTATTTGATAACGATTAGCTAGGTATGATTCAAAAATTTTGTATGCTGGCCCAGAGATGTCAATGTCCTTTAATTTTCCTAACAGTAGTTCATGAAGGACTGTGTCAAAGGCTTTTTCATATCTATAAATAAACCGAGGACGATTTGTTTCTGATCAATTTTGGATTTAAGATGTGTTACTATATCAACTGTAGCTGCTACTGTATTAGATTTGGGTCTAAAACCATACTGCTTTTCGTAAAGAAAGTTTTTCGAGTAAAGAAATTTTTTAAGCCTGATATATAATACCTTCTCAAATATTTTGGAGATAATTGGGAGAACCGAGATTGGTCGATAGTTACTGGGATCCATTTTTGGACCAGTTTTATAAATTGGATTAACTTTGGCAATCTTTAGACTGTCGGGAAAAATTCCAGTCTCTAAACATTTGTTTATGCAATTGGTTAGTTCAGCCAGAATCAAATTTTTAATACACTTTATAGCCTTAGTAGTAATACCATCGATACCACAACTGGTGTTAGGATCAAGTTGTCAATTATCTTGCTTATTTCATCTAAGTTGGTTGGTGATAGCTGATCCAGTTTAAGCAAACCATTTTTATTCTGCCAAGTACCGTTTGTGTATTTTTTGTTGTGTCGGTAAGTTTTAAGAATTTCGTTTGCTAGAGTAGATCCAACAGTTGAAAAAAATTCATTAAAGTATTCACAAATTTGTTGTTCATCTGTAATAATATTATCTTGAATTATGAGCTTGGTAGGTATTGATGTCTCTTTTGCTTTATTTTTGGAGAGACTGTTGATTACAGACCACATTTTGGCCGGTTTTTTCTTGCATTCCAAGAATATCTTTACAGTAATATTGTTTTTTCCTGTCTCGTATAAGTTTGGAGACCATATTTCGTTGTTTTTTAAATTCATATTCTATTTGTCGGTCATCAGGATTTCTTTTACACAGACGCCAACGACTATTTTTTTCCTCTATGTGTTCTATTATATTTTTGTTTATCCATTCTTGCTTTGGAGGATTCAAAACATCACACACATCACATAAACAATCTTAATAAAAAATATCTGCATAAACCCACATCACACAATCTGACTTTCCCACAGCAGAATTATTTATTTTGGAAGACTTTAATGCCCACCATTGTAAGTGGCTCAGTTCTTAAACCAATAACTACGCAGAGATAGCTGCTCATGCTTTCTCTAAGAAGAATACCAACTATGGAGGACCATACAAGCTCTAAGCTCTGGGCCTACGTGTGTGGCATTATAAGTCAGCGGATTAGAATGGATTGCGTCAATTTTATGCATCATACCCGTGAAGGCAGCTTTGCTTTAGCTCAGAAGATCCTGACGTCTGCGCAGCCACAGTCACTTAGACAATGCTCGCTGGTATGGGATGTTTCATTCCTAACCTGCGAGTAGCTGCCGGCTTCAAAAATCGACCGTGGTATGGTTTGGTTTTAATCGGTCTTGCAGAGAAGCCAAAATTCTCAATCAATTTGCGTATGAGGCTTTAAACACGGATCGAAATAATGGGAATCTGAGTATATGTTGCTTCGAGGTTAAGTAAAAAAGAAACAGCCAGAGCTAAATTCCAATTCATCGGCAAAATAGGTGGGTGACTTGCGAGCTATCCCTGTGGAAGTCGTGCTTCCTGGTCACCTGCTAAAGCTGACGAAGGGATCTTTTCCAGGCGTCGTTACCATCACAGCGAAAGAACTATGGTGACTTGGCCCACAGTGTTAAAGAGAAAGCCGATCTACTGGGAAATTTTTCGCACAAACTCGAATATGATAAAGATGAAGGCGCTGTACCAACTACTATACCGTGTTGCGGTAAGATCATTTCGATAATCTCTATAACACAGCGGTAGATCCAGCGTATGTTGCTTTCTCTAGACGTTCATAAGTCGAGTGGTTTAGAACGTATACCAGCAGTGGTGCTTAAACAGTGTGCTCCTGATTTTATTCCTGTACTCACGCGCCTCTTCTTACTCGTCTACCACACTAGGAAATTGCCGTCTTCATGGTAGACTGCAAATGTGCACACGGTGCCAAAAAGGGAAACAGATCAGATCCATCGAATTACAGGCCTATTGCAATTACCTCTCTCCTCTCCAAGATAATGGAGCGTGTGATCAACACACCGCTTCTAAGATACTTACATAGGAAAACACGACCGGGTCGGCGACTGTACATATCAAATTAAATGAAATCAAACTTTATTGAAACAGGTTTCTAAGAACACTTTTGAATCGTCAATACAATGTACACAATGTTGATTTCTTCCAAAGAGAGCTGGCAAGAAATTTTATTTAAAGTAATTATGAATACAATACTTTGATAATTAGCTAGAGAGTGTACAATATGTACTGAAACACTTATTAGGTAATAAAAAAATAAGTTTATAAGCTACTAAAAACAAAGGCAAACATGTAATTTTTTTTGTTTTTTGTAGCATAGGGGGCGCACCATGTGAAGCGTCAAATATCGTTAATAGAGTGAAGGAATTAAGATATTTAAAAGTATTCCGATATTTAATAGTACTAGTGGCAAAAGCACCATCCTAATTATATTTTTGCACAATCATATGTACATACATGTACTTAAAACTATCCATACTATCCATGAATATAATGTAATAATAAATATTATAAATGCGAAAGTAAATCTGTCTGTTACCTCTTTACGCTGAAACCGCTGTACCGATCAAGATGAAATTCGGCATGCAGATAGTTTTGAGTGCCGAAAAAGAACATAAACTGTTTGAAAACGTCAAGTATTATCCGTTTTTTTTCCCATAATTGAGAAGTTGCCGTTGACAACCTACACCGATGGACGAATACTAAGAATACAAAGAAGTTTGCAAGAGCAGACCACTGGCGGCACCCGTTTACAAGTATGACACATGAATGAGTCATAGCTTCGCTGAACCATGTTTTAGGGAACGTAACGACCCGACACACATGCCACCATTGCAGAGACACTTTGAGAGAGCATGACACACTCAAGCAACTCCCATAAAACTTTGATTGTATAAATTATAATGTATGTAGTAAAGGAACAAAATATAAATCCGATTCATATTGAGATTTACACACACAAGTTTACATTTAACATCACACGGCGAACGCACGTTCTCTGAACTTAAAACTGATTTATAGTTGCTTTTGAAAATATTTAGATAAGGGGAGAAGATTGGAAGGTCCAAAGCATTTACTAAATTATCAAATTTCTTATAAAAATATTACTAAATAAATATATAAATACATATACAAGGAACCTTAAACACAAACAGTATATTAAAAATTGATACTACTAGAAAAAATATACATACATGTATAAACTTACATAGGTACAAGTATAATAATATAATAAATATAGTATTAATAACCCGCTGCAATCCACCATCGGCCGCCCAGCGCCAGAGAGGGTTCATCACACAAACGTGCACACATACCCATATGCATACACATAATCACAGACCCTGTATATCATGAAGTAGCCCAGCTCCCACACGACAGTCCGGCAACAAATGCACACCATTTAACGTACGATCACTTCGGAAACAAGCCTAAGGGAAAAAGAAGTGACAAGTAACTTCCGGGTGAACCAATCAATCACGCAGGAACCAGGCCACCTAATACACAAAATCTATGCAAATATGTGTAAACACACATATATGTGCACGTCTATGCGCCACACCCACCCCAATCCAGTACCTCCCCAACACCAAGCAGCCAACGGTGGACGACTATTCATTTCGCCACGGTCGCTCGACTATTGACCTTCTAATGTATCTCACGCACCGATGGGCACCAGCCATTAAGAGTCAGAGTGCGGCATTGGCATGTAGCCTAGACATATCGAAGATGTTCGATCGGGTCTGCCACTGGGGTCTTCTATTGAAGTTGCTATCTTACGGACTGCCCGAGGGTTTGTTAAAAAAGGGTGGCTAGCTTTTTGTCCGGCAGGCGCATAAGATCCGTAGTTGACTTTAGTTGCTCCGATAGCATTGACAGTAATGATTGTGTCCCTCAAGGTTCTGTTCTCCTTGATGTTTCTACTGCATATCAATGAAATGTTCTCCATCAACAACTTACATTGTTATGCAGATGACAGTACTGGAGACGCTTATCATATGGTCCGTCAAAACATCCCTCGTCCCGTTGTGAAGAAAAGTGCAGAGAACTTTTGTCTCAAATCGAGACCTCTTTGACCAAGGTTTCTGAATGAGGATGGGAAAACTTGGTACAAATCAACCCTACGAAGACACAAGTCTGTGCATTCACCGCTAGGAAAACCATATTTACTGAAGTCCCATAAATACAGTATACTCCCATCTCCAGCGATGTTCAGTATCGAGATCATTTGCAAGACACGGTAAACCTGGCGTCTAAAAAACTTGGAGCAGTCAACAGAACGAAGTAGTAATTCACGTCAGGGCAAAGGTTACTGCTTCAATCGCAGTTCTGGCCCCTTATGAAGTATTGCTGCCATCTCAGGGCTTGTGCAACAGGATTCCAGCTTGGCCCTTTTGACCCAGTTTTACGACGGGCTGTGAGAATCGTCGACGACCCCAAACGCACAAGCCGTACCGGACCCTGAAGTCTGAGGAGAAACTTTGCCTCCCTGTGTGAGTGTTCTATCGCTCGTATAATGGGATGTGTCTAAGGAATAGTTCGAAATGATGCCCACGTCTACTTTTTACCATCGCACTACTCGCCATCGGCAGGGAATTCATCCTCACACCTTAGCACCTAAATGGTCACGTACAGTACCTTTTTAGAGAAATTTACTCGCGAATGCTTAGGTTGTGGAATGAGTTTTCTCAAAGGACTACAGTAAGTGCTCTTCAAGAAAGAAGTTATTAGATTTTTAAAGGGTCAGCAACGCGCAATTGTTGCTCCAGGTGTTGCAAGCGTCCATGCTGCGGTGCCTATAATTTAATATCTACATTTCTGAGATAATCATCATAAAACCAACTTTTACCTTTCACCTAAATTGAGTGGCATTAGTCGACTTGCTCCAATAAATTCTAAACATTTTATTTTGGTTATAGATTAATGACGATTTATTTTTAGTTAATATTGGTTTATTGGTAGTGTAAATTGGTAAAAGTAAACATTGATTATTTAACACCAGATTTCTAAAAAGATTCAATTCGACTATTACCAATAATGTTAAACAGTTAGTCGTAACCAAAGATTAATTAGTGTCAATTTTAAAATATTGTTTTAAAAAAGTTATAATTAAACATTGATCTTATGACACCGGATACATAAAAAGATAAAAATGAACTTAACTCGTTCCACACAACGAAAATACAAAACTGTAAAATATTTAATTACACCATTTTTCACTATATAATTTGCCAGATATACCATTTGGTACAATACTAACTTCGTCATTTTAAGAGATAACTTAACTCCGATTACACTTAAAGATGCGCAACTTTTTTTACAAATTTTGGTTTATTTAACGCAAAAAGGTCATAGTCTACTTTAAACCCTTTTCACTAAAGGCGCGGAATTATATTCTTGCACATCATATGTATACATATACTTACATAACTAATTTTGAAAACATTAAAGAACGATTAGAGGGACAGTTCGTAGTTTCCATGTCATTTAAATTTTTATTTGCATATTCTATAAGGTACTCAGCTAATTAATGTTTCCTATTTGGAAGTTTTTTCTTTGTTTTACGTTTTTAACATAAAACAAAGTTGTTCTTGACATTTTAACTCGACTATCGAATTAGGGTAATATTTTTTAAGCGTAGGTATGTATGTCGTAAGACTTTGGTATGCTCCGCAGTCTAAACGGATTGACGGATTTTAATATGTGAGGTGTTTTTCACTATCATTAATGATTATATTCATCTTAACATAGGGTAGGTATGCAAAAAAACTATCGAAACTATTTGAATTACTAATTTTTTTTCTAATCTTCTCTTTTCGATTTACAGTTGATATTGTTTCAACACAATCGGTTTATTTTTTTGCTATTTAGGGTTCCGTACCCAAAGAGTGTCAACGGAGCCCTATTACTTAGCCTACGCTGTCTGTCTGTCAAACCATTAAAGGGCTCAATCGTTTAGACCGAAATAGGTAGAAGCCTGAAATCTAGTATTATATAATCTGTGCCTGAAATGTTTACCCAATATATGTTATATTAGGGGATTAACTAAAAATAATAAAAAGTTAAAAAATAAAAATTTAAGGGGGTCCCTTATACAAGAAACACGTTTTCTTTGTTTTTGCTCTATCGTAAAGACAGTAACACATACACTTTTTGTTTTTGTCTGTGCTCGTAAATTACGTAATAAATGAGAGTACGGAACCCTGCGGAAGTCCGACTCGCACTTGGCTGGTTTATTTAAAAAAAACATCTTGTTGTTACGTGACTATTATTTATAATGGCAGATAATTTAGCTTTTGTAGGTCAATAACGAAAGTAAACTTATACCAAAAGGAAATCATAATTACTTTTTGATTAAGCTGACTTTTATAAATCGTGTTTTTAAATTGCAAATAACTGACTTTTTAAGTGTATACAAAATGGTATAATCGCAAAATAAAATGGATGACATTTTAAAAATCGTTGTATAAAATCAAACAACTTGCTAATCTAAAAACTAGAAACTTTATAATTGGCACTTATGAAGGTCTTCGTCACAGTACCAAGGTTCCACAAGACGTCAATGTAAAATTCATGACACGTACGTTCATTAAAGTAAACAGATAAACATAATATCAGGATATGATGTCAATAGTGGACTCATTAAACATATAAAGTTTCATTTGCATAGCTCTTATACTTTAGATTTTATTGATATCTACAAAAACCCTGACTTCGTCACTGACTCATACTCACTGATGATCATCGAAATTCTTAGGGTACTTCTTGAAGCCCCAGAATGCTCAAATTTAGTATTTAAGCTAGTAACTATTAAACTAGGGGATGGCAGCAAATTTTAATGCTAAGGGTCTGAAAATTGATATAGGAACTCCTTGTAAAAAATAATAAAATACATATTTCAGGATTTTTAGTAAATCACTACCACCCTTTTAATTAGGGAATGGAAGTTTGTATCGATTTTGCCATACGAACTTAGTTTCATGATAAAGATCTAAAAATTATACAAGTACACAGATTTCTTATTACGAATTAAAAAATACGTGTATCAGGTTTTAAATAAAAATTTCCTTCAAACCGTTCAATTAGTGGATAAAAGTCTATGTAGGGCTTTCTAAAGGTTTCATAATATTACTACATTATTATGCTTATATTATACGAATAAATTGATTATACTAACGGACTTCGACAAAAAATAATTTTTGGTCACAAGTATTTACAAAGAAAACTTCTATGGGGATGGAAAATCACAATACTGTAGGCCCCGGTTGTTGTAATATAAAATTTGTAATAAGCTGTACCAGAGGCCGGAATTCAAAAATTGATGACGTAACCCAGTCGACTTATGCGAATATATTTATATAATCTAACCCTTTATAAACAACAAAAGAACACAATTGTTATAAGCAACTTACAAATAAAAGTGAAATTCCACCAAAAACATTTCCATGTAAAATGTTGCTAAGACGATGCTCGCACTGTCAAAAAGTTATCAGGTCTCATGTAGAGCCAAGCTTCTAACTCTACAAGCTCTTACTTTACAAACTTTACACCTCACTCAAAATATTTGGCTTGGCCGTTTCGCTACCATCACATGGGCGTAAGGTGTAAATATATTTACTTTTTATTACTTTTCTGTTATGCAATAGTTCTTGTAGTAATGAGCCTCGTCTTGGCAACATTTTACTATAGTACGCGGAACTGTCTCTTTGTAAGCTCCAATAGTGTTAAATGTCTTTGTACACTGATCGAAACGGCACCCTTTTGCTAGGGAAATCTAAACTAAATAAACTTAAGATGTCTGACAAATGGCTAAAATGTCGAAATATTGAAATATGATTTGTACTCTGTAAGGCTTATGTTTATAGGTATTGTTTGATAAGACACTGATGTTAGAAGCAGCAGAAGCTGTCGAAGCTGAAGGTAGCAGTTTGATTGATGAATTGTCATGCTGATGTGAAATGAGAAGTCACTGTTTTCGTTTATTACGAGTCAAACTTCACTGCTTATGCCTTTGCAATAGAATGGAAGTACAATGAAAATTGTCTGGCATGTGTTTGTGAGATTAATTATTCAACTTAGTAGGTAAGCTTAAAAAATCTGACTAACTGCTATTTTTTTTATTGAAACATAATATATCGTTTTAAAGAAAGATGCTGCCAGATGATTTCTGAAGATCGACATATCTGATGATGAGCATTGTCTATTAATTGTAAATGTGTATAATTTTTGGAATTTAATTTTTATTTTTTTATTTTATTTTTTCTTTGCAAGTGAATTTTTTTTAGGATCTTGTTTATGCAATTCTTTTATTTTTTTTTTACCACGAAAAAAAGTTATATTTCGTCAGACACCCAAGAGTACTTTGGGTTTACTTTGGGAGTAATTTCGTGTCTTGACTGATTTTGTCAACACTATAGACGTTATAAGTTGTTGGGAAAACCAGTAGAAATGTAACCAGTAGTTCAAGAAACGTCAGTAAATTATAATTCCGTTAGTTTCCAAGGTTTTCTACGACTACACACTACGGACTGCAGTATGGAATGGTATTTCAAGAAAGAAGTTATAAGATATTTGAAGGGTCGGCAACGCGCGAATGATGCCCTAGTTGTTGCAAGCGTCCATAGGCCCATAGGCTGCTGTGACTACTTACCATCAGGCGGACCGCAAGCTTGTTTGCCACCTTAGTGATATAAAAAAAAAAAAGCTTAATACATTTAATTAATTTAATGAAAACTGTTTATTTGATTTTATTAACTGGAGTTTTATGTTTACATAAATATGTTTTTGGCAACTATATACTTCGTCAATTATATGTTGATACATGACAATAAACCATTTAAGCTGTTACAAGTTTAGTGTAACGCAGTTTGTATGAAAAAATCTGATTTGGATTATTAAAACTGAAAGCTACACTGAAAAATCAGACCCTATTTACTGGTGGGTAAATAAGGGACGCGCTCTCTACTTGAATATTCATATTTTTACGTTGATTTATTCATGAAGTTTACGAATACCTTTAGGAACTTGGCAACGTCAGTGTGCCCGTTTGTTTGATGGATTTGACAGCTCAGTAACTAGAGTTAAAGGCTTCTACAATTACAATAAGAGCTTTTACTGTACTGTACTGAAAAGTGTGAGTTATCTAAGATGTGCCTGATAACTTATTAATACTATTTTTATTATATTATAATACTGGTCTCTATGTAAATTTATATCTATACATTTTCTAGAGGTATCAATTTTTGATACACTGTTTGTGTTTTATGTATATTTATGAGCGTCTTTATGTATGTATTTATATGTACTAGTTGTTGCTAACGGCTCTGCCTGCGCTGGATAGGCGTAGGATCTCTACGACCACTCTCGGATTATAGTAATAAGGTTGCAATAGCAAGCTCTACCTGCGGCTATAGTTCATGCACGTGAAATTCCGTTTTTAAGTTGGAAACCTTTATTTTTAGGGAATAAAAAGTCTAGCCTACGTTCTTCTCCGTCTCTTAGATTATCCATGTGTAGCTAAATTGAGGCTCCGTTGTGACGTGATGCAAGGAAAAACAAACAGACTCACTATCGCATTTATAATATACTAGCTTTTGCCTGCGGTTCACTCATACTTGACATTTTTAAGTAGCCTAGGTATGTCCTTTCTAGGGACTCAAACTATCTCCATGCCAAATTTCATCTTGATCGGTACAGCGGTTTGAGCGTGAAGAGGTAACAGACAGAGTTACTTTCGCATTATAATATTTATTATAGATACATGGATAGTATGGTTATATTTAAATGTATGTAAATATATGTATATACATATGATTCTGCAAGAATATAGTTATAATGGTAATATACCTACTAGTACTCTTAAATATCTGAATTTCCTCACACGATTGACGATATTTGATGCTTCACATGGTACATAAAAACAAAAAAATAAAGTTATTCTAGGAAATATGCAAAAAAAAAATGCAAAGTTAGACAACTACATATAAGTTACATTCGATAGTTATTTACACGCTTTCTAACGCTTGCAAGCGCTTCATTGTCAATCGGTTATCCAAGCATGGCGGACGTCGAACTTGTTTCAACTTTTGCGTTTGGTTTCACATATTTGTATTTCAAATTAAAGAAAAATAAACGAAAGCTAATCAATTAAATCCTTTGGATTCCATGAGCATTGCTCACTCTGGTAACATTCCAGAAATGACATCATTTTTTACATTGGACTAGGCACTAATTTCGCGAATATCGCAAACTCGCAAGCAATGCTAATCGCGGGCTAGCGTGTAAATGCGTCGCAAGCACCAGATCTTTATCTGTGTTCCCGAAAACCGACACTCTACGCGAGCGAGTTGACAAGCTCGTCCAAGCGTACGCAAACCGTGCTTACAGCCAAACAACCCGTTTATACGCTTGAGCTTGTGAAGGCTGATCGACGCTTGGCAAGCGTGTAAATGTGGCTTTACCAGGACCACATTTTTTTGAGATCTTTCGAGTTTTATAGGGCCCCTTAAACCATCTATCCTGGCTGTTATTATATCAGCAGTTGTTAAGCCATGTCAGAGGCCTTATGGGCGACTGGAAAAATCTAAACGTCGAGTGACCATTAGCTTGACACACACAAGACCAATATATATACTTGTGCCCCTGCAATGGTGAGGAGAAATATTATGACTTAAGGCGATTGGGTTTACTTTGCAATGCAGTATAAAATATTTTGACCAAAATGAAAAAAGATTTTGTTTGAAAGACTTCTTAGATCCCGCGTTTACAGGTTTAAATTAAAAATCTTACACTTCGCAGGGTTGCGCCTTCACTCTGTCAACGCAAATTGGGTTACCATATTCCATTTCCCGTTCTCTTCCCTTTGGCGCGGCTGCCACACGTGCCAAGTCAATTGACGGCCTTATTTACATTGCAAAACGAGCGCACACATTTTTCTTTGCGCATATTAAATAACGCTAGATTAAAATTGGGTTTATGCCGAAGTTCATTTTTTCACAGCCGCCTCTTGCTTTTTTCGTAAACTAATTTACACGTTTTATGAATAAGCTTCTTTAGGATTATTACAAACGTAATATAGAGCCGAAAGTCTACAGTCAGTGATGGATGACGAACGGTACCGAAACGTGGTCCTTTTGTCAGTTATGTTAAGTGCTTAAATTGGTTTGATTTTTTTGTTAAGTGTTTTAAATATTAAGTTATAACAAAATTGTCAAACTAACGAGATAAAACTTAACGATAAAGGGTTCCGTTTTTGGTGTTTGGATACGGAACCCTAAGATCGTCAAATGGGAGAATGGACAGCTACAACTGCTGCTACTACACAGAACCAACAAGGGTTTGATTTTTACCATTTGGCTGCGGCACCCTGAAAACCATCAGAGGAACGGACAGAGAGACGTACTGACATAACAAAACTTAAGCGTGGACATAACAATACTATTATGTTTTGGTTTTTACCATTCGGCTACGAAACCCTGACGTGAGATATGATGATAGACTCAGGATACAATTTTAGCTTCAGAATCCTAAAAACGGAACTCTTAAAATCAGTTTTTTCACGCAATACTAAACATTATCTAGGTAGCCATACCGCTACCATAGACTATATAATACTCTTCTAGTAACATATGATGGAATTGAAAACATTTTCTAGCCCGACTCTGACTTTCCCGGTCCGATACTTACTAAATCTGGAGGAAACCATTCTGGAGGTAGCCCTTTCCGTATATGTAAAAATATACATAAAAATATTTGAAAGAACCTAAGAAATGGTCGATTTCCCTGTGATTTCATCATCAAACGTTAACTTGGCGACAGTGGGACCTCAGTAGTAAACTCTTTCAAATAAAAAAAGAATTTATAAAATTAGTCCTCAATTCACAGAGTGGAGTGTAGATGGTATTAAGTTGAACAGAACCTCGGAAACGGAACGAATCTAAACTAAACGAAACGTTTTATATCTCAAAAAGTTAATTACATAACATTAATAATAATTCGCACTTTTACGGTAATACCAATAAATAATAATTTCATAAATATCATGTTATTAATTTTTAACCGACTTTAAGAAAAAGGAGGTTCTCAGTTTGTTGTATGTTTTATCTCGCGTTTCGCTGAACCGATTTTGATGCGGTTTGCAGAAATGTATTTGTTACAATCTGGAAAATGTTTTTGTATAAAACAAATGGACACCCATAGTCATGAAGTCAAAATATATTGATGGGATCCTAGAGAAATCAAGGGAACTCTTGAAATTTTTATAGGCACACTTAAAGCGGTTTGGTTTTATTTTTATACCACTAAGGTGGCAAACAAGCTCGCGGCCCGCCTGATGGTAAGCCGTTACCGCAGCCTATGGACGCTTGCAACAGCAATGGCATCACTCGCGCGTTGCCGACCCTTCAAAAATCTAATCACTTTTTTCTCGAAGAACCCCAGTACTGTAGTCCTTCGGGAAAACCTTAGCAGGGAGCTCATTCCATGACCTAAGCGTTCGTGGGAGGAAGTTTCTATGAAACCGCACTGTACGCGACCAAGTCTGAAAATGGATTCCTTGCCGATGGCAAGCGGTGCGATGGTAGAAAATAGCCGTGGGCATCATTTTAAACAATTCCTCAGAACACGTCACATTATACAGGCGGTAGAACACTCACAGCAAAGTCTCTCCTCAGACTTAGGGGTTCGATACGGTTTGTAGTTTGGGACCGTCGACGATTCTCACAGCCCGTCGTTAAACCGAGTCAAAAGGGCCTAGCAGGTAACAGGGTGCACCGGCCCAGAGATGGCAGTAGTACTGCATATGGGGCCGAACTCGCGACTTGTAAAGCAGCAACCTTTGCCCCGAGGTGAAGTACTGCTTCGCACCGTTGAGGACACCAAGTTTTTTGGACGCCAACACCTTCTCTTGTGAATGATCTCAGAACTGAACATCGCTGGAGACGTCAACACCAAGGATGAAAGTGTGATGGAATTGCGGGACCTCAGTGAATGTGGTTCTCTTAGCGGTAAACGCACAGACTTGTTTCTTTATAGGGTTGAATCAGACTAAGATTTTTTTTAACTTTTCTTGAGGGAAGTTATGATAGTAGGTCCGAAAATCGAAATCGCTAAATTTGCGTTTTCTTTTTGTTTAGAGCAAAATCGGTCCAGCGGTTTGTTTTTTATCGCTAAAAAACTGATTATTTTAAAAAGACGCATAAAATATTCTCAAGAGAAGTTGCTAGCACTTGCTACCAAACTTTTTTTTTTTATTATAACCTTTAATGGAAAGTGAACTAGAAGTTGTTTATGACATTTGCAACTAGCGCATTTCCAGAGCAAAGATGTAGTGGGGATTTTCATTGGCCAGAGGAAAGCGCGATTAATAAAGCACTTAATGGACGGTAAGGATTGTTTTACAGGTACAAGTCCTGGCTCGAGGTTAATCTTTTGACTGCATCTTTGCTATGAAAATATCAATTTAAATTAAAGAATAAGGTAGGTACCTATATATTACATTTATATTCGCCTGGAAAACAATAGTATTTTATAAATGATTCAGAAAGCGTTAATAATTACATTGGAACGTAATTTACAACATACAGATTTCGGTATCATTTTTTTTCAATCATCGTTTTCTAAAGTTCGGAGATACGAGAAGCTCCTAGGAAATCTAAACGTGTAATCGTGTGGGCGTAAACTGCCAATTTACCGGGCGAGCGAGCGCTATCTCGAGTTCTGTTCGCGAACAGGAGGCCTACAACTGATATCAGTTTCAATCGTAAAATCCTACGGCGATCGAGAAATTTACTAAATTGGTACTCTTGAACGTTGTTGTAGCGCTCAATCGAGAACGAAATTTGGTGGCCAATTTCGGAACTAAAATCCTATACAAATATTAAGAATCGGTACTCTTTGAGCCATCGGATCGAGAGTGAAATTAGGTATGATGATCTGTGAAAAGAAATGTCAAAATTCTAAATAAACAAAACAAAAATATTGCTACGAAGATTTAACTTTTACTTTATCTGCTCAGTGCCTAAAGACAAAAGTCTACAATTAGTGTGTGTTGCCAGTGATGACTTAAGCTACAGAAACTGGTCTCTTACTGGTAGGCCTTTGAGGGAGCTACATAAAAAAGGGGATTCATCTAATTGTTCATACATGAACTGTAGCATACCAGAGATCTATTTTTTTAATATATGTACATAAAATCCAAGAATGTTGTCTCTTTTTCTAATGTGCTAGAGTAATACTCGCTATCCTTATCGTATTTCATATCAATTTATCCCCTAAACTAAGCTCGGAGTCACACAGCCAGCTATGGAGAAGGCTATTCTGGGTGTTTCTTTGTGCGATAGAATCCAAAATGAGAAAATCCGCCGAAATAGCTCAAACAGTCAGCAAAGTGGCAATGGGCAGAACACGTCACTGGTAGAACCGATAACCGTTGGGGAAGAAAAGTACTTGAGTGACGGCCATGGATCGGAAAGATAGATGGATGGCTACTAGATGGGGAGATGATCTGGTTAAAGCTGTCGGAAGTGGTTGGGCGCGCCTTCTGGGAGTAGTGCTTTCTGGTCGCTTGCAATAGTTGCCGAAGGGAACTTTTGCCAGTTGTCGTTACTACCACTGCGAAAGACCGATGGTGACTTGGCCCATAGTGCTAAAGAGAAAGCCGATCTACTGGGTAGTCTCTTTGCCTCAAGCACGAATATGAACGATGAAGGCACTGTACCACCTACTATACTGTGGTGCGGTAAGACCATGCCGGAAATCTCCATAACAGCGGAGGTCCGGTGAGCAATGCTTTCTCTGCAATCTCATAAGTCGAGTGGGCCAGACGGTATACCAGCAGTGGTGCTTAAGCAGTGTGCTCCTGAGTTATGTTCTGTACTCACGCGCCTCTTCGCGCTTTCCTACCATACTAGGCAATTTCCGTCTTCATGGAAGACTGCGAATGTGCACCCGGTGCCCAAAAAGGGCGATAGATGAGATCCATCGAATTACAGGCCTATCGCAATTACCTCTCTCCTCTCCAAGGTGATGGAGCGTGTGATCAACACACAGCTTCTAAGATACCTAGAAGAACACGACCTGGTCAGTGATCGTCAATATGGCTTTCGCCACGGTCGCTCGGCTGGTGACCTTCTAGTGTATCTCACACACCGATAGGCACTAGCCATTGAGAGTCAGGGGGTGGCATTTCCATGTAGCCTGGTCGTAGCGAAGGCGTTCGATCGGGTCTGGCACCGGGTTCTCCTATCGAAGTTGCCATCTTACAGAGTGCCGGAGGGAATTTGCAAATGGGTGGCTAGCGTTTTGTCCGGCAGATGCATACGAACCGTAGTTGACGGTAGTTGCTTTGATACCATGGGCATTAATGCTGGTGTCCCGCAAGTTTCTGTACTGTCCTCTAAGCTGTTTCTACTGCATATCAATGACATGTTGGACATCAACAACATGCATTGCTATGCAGATATCAGTACTGGAGACGCTTATTACACGGGTCGTGCAAATATTCCTCGTTCCGTTGTGGAGGAAAACCGCGGAGAACTTGTGTTTTAAATCGAGACCACACTCTCCAAGGTCTCTGACTGAGGGGGGGAAAACCCTACAAAGACATATGTCTGCGCGTTCACCGCTAAGAAAACCCCATTCACTGTGGTCCCACAATTCCAGAACACTCCCGTCTCCATCTCCAAGAGCATTAGGATCCTTGGTGTTGACATCTCCAGCGATGTTCAGTTCCGAGATCATTTACAAGATAAGGTGAAGCTGGTGCCCAAAAAACTAGGTGTACTCAACAGAGCGAGGCAGTCCTTCACGTCAGGGCAGAGGTTGCAGCTTTACAAGTCGCAAGTTCGGCCTCATATGGAGTACTGCTACCATCTCTGGGCGGGTGCACCCGGATACCAGCTTGGACCTTTTAACTCGCTTCAACGACGGGCTGTGAGGATTGTCGACGATCCCAAACTCACTTGCCGTGATCAAACCCTTAAGTCTGAGGAGAGGAGAGAGTACAATAGGATGTGTTCTGAGGAATTTTTCGAAATGATGCCCACGGCTAATTTCTACCATCACACCGCTCGCCATCGGCAGGGAATTCATTCTAACACTTAAGAACCGAAATGGTCGCTTACAGTACGGTTTCAGAGAAACTTCCTCCCGCTAACGCTTGGGTTGTAGAATGAGCTCCCTGCCAAGGTTTTCTCTAAGGACTACAGTATGGGGTTCTTCAAGAAAGAAGTCATTGAATTTTTGAAGGGTTGGCAACGCGCGAGTGATACTTCTGGTGTTGCAAGCGTCCATAAGCCACGGTGACCGCTTACCATCAGGCGGACCGTGTGCTTGTTTGCCACCTTGGTGGTATAAAAAAACAATAATAATTTTGAGGATGCGATTCCTAGTAAGAGTGGAATTCAACGGCTTTAATTGGTAAGAGTAGATGAAATTTCAAATATGTGAAATACTATCACAATTTTCAACTAATTTTTAATTAGTTCAAGATTTTATCTTACAGGTCATGAAGCTATAAAACGATCTCCTTCTTTTTAAAGGTTGTATTATAGATAAAATATAAAAAAAAGACTTTTATAACGGAAATTTGCCTAGGTGTAGTCACCAAAATCAAAGAGTATACATTTTTCTTACATAGTGGCGTTTCCTTTTTTTTAACTGGCTTTTGCCCGCCGTTCCACTAGCGCTAAATTCGGTTATTCGCGTGGGATTTCTAATTAAATTTAATTTTAGTTAGTAGTTACGGTCTCTCTTTCATTCTCTCCCTTTATAGTAGTTTACTTATAAGTATTACAAAATATATTTGTATGACTTGAGAGTATACACAAACAAATTCAAAAACAAACATATTAATTATTTTGATCTTTAACGTCTGATTATAGCTAAAGTATTAGAGATACAAAAAAATGCTGAGTAGCTTTTTTAAATAAAAGGAGACGTTTCATACCCGATCTGCACCTTGTACACATTTTAGAAAATCGAGGAAAAATCTAGAGTTTATTAAAAAAATACTAAAATTACGATAAATGCAGTTTTTTGTACAAAAAAATATTTTATTATAACACATTGCTAAACGGGAGACAAATAGGTACGCCATTATAAGTTCATTCTGAAACCTAATACGAAGTATACTAAAAAAATTTTCATACATTATATATATTTTTGATATTTAAATATAGTACTTACAAATGTCTCTTGTACTTCATAATCATGTCATTTTAATCCTGCCTTGCAGGAGCACAACCCTCTATCACCTGCCGGAGACAGAAGGAAGAGGAGGAGAAGGAACAAACTGGTTGAGGAGAATAAAATATAGGTATTTCCTTAGTCACCTTATTTGACATCCACGATGAGAGTAGGTCACTCCAGGTAGGGGCAAATTATTTTTCTTACTCTTGCCAGAATCCACACGGCCACATGGTCTTTTGTACTTATGCTAGTTTAAACAGCTGTGCTTGCTTACCTTAATAATATCGTCTGAGCACATTCTAAGATTTGTATGCCTATGCTTGCAAATGGATATTTGTCATCTGAGCAATTGGTACGCTGCCCACCATTATTGGTCTAAATAGTTGTATTAATCATTTTCAGATTAGCAAATATGGCGCATTGTTTGCTATGTTCCTCTGCAATTATTGAAGATGCTCAATATTACATGACTGATAATATTACCTCAGAAATAACTTCTGCACTAGAACTGAATCTCAGATTTGAGGTGATTAATAAAATATGTTATTGAAATCCTACATCTCTTTATCTCGGACTCTATATTAAGATTTTGTTACATTAAAACTAATGTAGGAATTTTGTGATCCTTAAAATATAAAATATTTGTTTTAGATCGTAGAAGAAGAATATTTTGTGGTCAATGTTTTTCAAATGTTCTGCAAGATATAGGTAGTACCACACCAAGTTATACTGGACATGATATAAACACCTTGCTTCCCGAGACAAATGTTTGTGTTTGGTGGCGCACATCATTGTCTAGGAGGCGCAGCCACATGCTTGTGGATAGCCTTCAACGAGAGCTTTTTTCTGAAAGAATTTCTCCTAGAATGGTAAGTAATTGACCTGGTTTCAATAAAATTGTAATTGTGTAGCTAGAATGCGTACTCTTGGTTGCTGTGCTCATGTTATGACCATTGTATGGTATCTAGGTTGGGCTCGGTATCAAGAAAGCATAGAAGCACCGGCATCTTTTTTGGATTGTATTCTGGTTAGAGAAGATATTGAGAATTGAAGTATAAATTATTCTTGCATTTCATCTTCTTAATGTTCTCAGCCAGCGACGTCCACTGCTAAACATAAATATTTCAACAAAGACCGGATACATGCCACCCGCGCCTAACCACTTCCGACAGCTTTAACCAGATCATCTTCCCATCTAGTAGCCATCCATCCATCTTTCCGATCCATGGCCGTCACTCAAGTACCTCTCTTCCCCAACGGTTATCGGTTCTACCAGTGACGTGTGCTGCCCATTGCCACTTCAGTTTGTTGACTGTTTGAGCTATTTCGGCGGATTTTCTAATTTCGGATTCTATCGCACAAAGAAACACCCAAAATAGCCTTCTCCATAGCTTGCTGTGTGACTACGAGCTTAGTTTAGGGGATAAATTGATATGAAATACGATAAGGATAGCGAGTATTACTCTAGCGCATTAGAAAAAGAGACAACATTCTTGGAATTTATGTGCAAATATTAAAAAAATAGATCTCTGGTATGCTACAGTTCATGTATGAACAATTAGATGAATCTCCTTTTTTATGTAGCTCCCTCAAAGGCCTACCAGTAAGAGACCAGTTTCTGTAGCTTAAGTCATCACTGGCAACACACACTAATTGTAGACTTTTGTCTTTAGGCACTGAGCAGATGTTGCGTAATTTTCCGACCGCTTCTCAATCGAGTTGAATTCTTCGATTGACCTCTTCTTCGAAGTTGGACTTACCTAACTGCATTATTTTCCCTAGGTACGTATATTCGTCAACAACTTCAAGGGTAGCGTTCTCAATAACAACCGGGTTAGATGCAAAAAGGACACTGAACATTATTATCATTTTAAGACCCATCTGTTGGGAAACTATGCTGTAGTCTTCGATTTAGCGATTCTGTGATTATATTGATACCTTAAATTAAATTAATCATTTCAAAAATGTATGTAAGCTTTTTTTTTTTATTTCACAAGCCCAATATTCCTTTCTATCCTATATATTTCATACTTTAACAGAACAGAACTGAGATAGTTCTGGCCACAGGCTAAGTAATAAACTTGTTATATGGTTACCAGGAACAACAACGATACAAATAACAAACTCGGTAACAAATGTTTCGTCACATAAATATCTACCCATAGCGGGATTTGAACCCGCGACCCTCGGCTCCGTAGTCAGGTGAACTAACCATTCGGCCAAACCGGTTATCAGATGAATGACATTGCTAGGTAAAACGTCAATTATGTAATATGCATAGATATAGTATTACTACGTACGTACTTAGTCAGTGTCAATATATTGACTGACGCCATTTTTTTTTTAAAGTGAGGTGTTGCTTAATATGTTTATATAAATGCTTTTGTACAAGAAAATCACACCAAAATACGACAAATTGATAATTAAAAGTCACTTATAATATACTGAGGTATTAGTAGTGTACTATGTCCAGACCGGGCTTCCATACATTTCTGAAACGTCTCCTTTAATAAGCTGTATTTATTACCTGAATTATTTTTTCTTATATATAATAATTTTCGAGATCTAAGGAAAAAAACTAAAAAAGGGTACCATTTTTCCAAAAGGCCCGGATTAATAGTCGTTTCTAAGTAATGCCCTGAGTAATAATTCTGACAATCTTAGTTGAAGAATTCTATATAATACCTACTTACTACTGCCATTAGTCATATTTACCAGATTTTCATAAACAGAAAGCCATTAATAGCCTTAGAAGAAAATTAATTTCAGGTTTTCATAAATGGCTTTCTTTTTTTTGTACCTAAAATTCTATACTTTCATGTCAATTCGTTGTAAACAGTAGTTTATCGAAAATGCTGTATGGCTTGTAACCTTTACCTGCGTGCATCAAATGTGTGTTTTATTATTATTAACACATTACGTGCTTAGACTGTCCTGGGTAAAGGAAATGCGTTACTCAGGCTTAGCTAAGAATGAGAGTATGCCTAGCAACTAATCAAATTATACTATATACAACTAACTGTTCTGAACTTTTGTGTGATCGCTGGTGTGATGCAAGTTCACACTATTTTATTGTATTTTTGTAGTTTTATTTTGACCACTGGGTCAGAAAAGTTTGTTGCACTGTATCTGAGATAGCAGGTACATTTTTTCAGTACAGAATATAGAATGTAGTCAGTGGTGGCCAAGGGGCTTCGATTTTCACCATGGGTCCTAAGTGGCGAAGGTTCGAGCCCGGCGTTTACCAATGAGTCTTTTCCTTAATTTCTTTACTACATTGATTAATTAACACTACTGGCTTTAACCGTGAAGGAAAAAATCATGGGAAAACATGCATATTTAAAATAAAATTACGTGTGGTTCACTATCTACACTGGACCCGCTTGTGGCCTATACCCCAAATCACCGTGTGATGAGGGTGAGGGTATGCCGTGCCCCAACAGTGGGGACGTATGAGGCTGATAAGGTAAGGTTAAGGAACATAGAAAAACCAAAAAACCACTTTATAAAATTCACTTCTTCCAAATATATTTATTTCATAGTAAATTTGTACTTAATTTATAAAATAATTTTCCCTGATTTTTTATAAAGAATGTGATCCATTTTATTTTTGTTTCCTTTCTTTTTTAATAATTTTTTTTCTTGTTATAAGTTTCTTCCTTTAAACCATCACTTTCGTTTTTCCTTTCACGTTTCATGTATGAATTTAAATAAAATTTGCTGAATAAATATATGAATAGAATTACATTGAAAAGTAAAGCGTATATGGTCACAGTACTAGGTGGACACGGGGAAAATTTACAACATAACCAAATATGAATCAAAATTAATGCGAATTGTATCTGAAACAAATATAAAACATACTTTATTACAAATTGAAAGACAATAAAAAATAATATGACCAAGATTTATTGCATTAAAAATATTGGGTCTTGTATAATAAATACAAAGTACCTACTTAAATTGCGCCCCCCGGTAAGTACATTTATTATCATACGTACTGGCCGTACATCTTTTAAGGTACGTACGTACCTCTTTTTTCGTGTTCATTAAAGTATTATTGAAAAAGCTAAATATTAAGACTGTGTCATATTGACTGACGAATAGACATAACGGAACAATAAGAGTTCATTGTTAGCCATTTGGCTACGGAACCATGACATTACTGGAGACTAAAAATTAAAAGAGAGGAATCGTTAGACTTGGCTTTAAGATCCACGTGTCATAGACGAGAAATCGAATAAAATACTCGTTATAAGAATGCGAGCAAATGAAAATCCTTCTATCGATGCACATATTTCTAAAAACATATCTATAGGTAGAACTAAATCTTACCAGCTGTAATTTGGTGATATATTTCTTCCACCACAAATATTTTTCTATACCAGGAATTGCAGAAAGGCAATAATATCCATACATTATAATATGAACAAATGAGTTTATGTATCCTAAGAATATCTCATTTTCATTAACATCGTGCTTGAGGGTTACAAACGCAATTGTTGCCATCGACACGTGGTGGTACACATGAAGAAATGTCACTTGATTCTGCTTTTTCCGGAGAATGAAGAAAACTGTGTCCAGGAGCTCACTAAATTTAGCCAATATGTAGCAATATCCTAAATATAATACCTGAAACCCATTTTTAATAACTTTATAATAATAATTATTACTAGATATGTCTTTTATCATATCGAAACATCGACACTTTTCTTAATGTTTTTAGTAGGATAAATAAATCCATTATTTTACTCTATTTAAGCCTGCCTTAGGAAAAATTAAACGTTTTTGTTGCAACACATTTGTTCAAAAAATGCATTTACGAAGCTTGTATACATTGTTCGGAAGTTCAAAATTACGCACCATACAACGGAACGTGCTGTAAAATAGGTACTCTCACATAGGTTACCTGTTTTACCGCACGATCCGTTGTATATCGCCGAGCGTATCCTTTACGGGTTTTTTTTTTATTTCGATCGAACCTCCTTGGGAGCGCTTTTGATCTATATTTTGCAGCCATCTGGTTAGATTGGCCAGTGAATTAGACGCCTTTTTTTTCTGAACTGACTATATGCAGTTGGCTGCTGCAGCGATTACAGCTCCACTAGGCTTTTGGGGCGAGACTCTTCGCTTCGACTAGCGTTAGCCTCGAACCCGAAGGTGAGTTAGGCGCTAAGGAGATCTCCGTTACACGGTTGCGATTGCGAGTGAGTGGGGGCGTGAAGCGCCCCGGCACTCTTCGATACCTCGTATATCCGTGCGTTCGCCGACGAACCCGGGGACGTCGGCATCGTGTGAGGGGGGAGGCCCTATTTGGGGAGGTCGTTGAGACTAGTCGCGCTATCTGGATAGCGAAATCGTCGTCTGAGGCCGTTAGTACGTTCCTAAGCCGCCTAACTATATTTTTCGACGGTGCCGAGGTCGGTCGGGGGATGGTAGGTTGTGGATTGCACTATTAATCGATTCGGGTTCCAGGTCTTTAAGATATTGAGGAATCGTGAGAAGCTCGAAGTTCCTGTGTAGGTTCACATTCCGGACGATCCAGGAGGCTCCGGAGGCCGTTCTGAGGAAGCGGTGTTGGAGGATCTGGAGTCTATGGGGGTTGCGTTTAGACAACTCATACGCGATGCTAGCGTATGCTAGTATGGGGCGGATGCAAGTGGTGTAAAGAGTCAGCTTATTTCTTAGCGACGTCTTACTGTACTTGCCTATCATGGGATATAGACGACTGATGACAAAAGCGGCTCGGTCTCTAACTATTTTGGTGTGATCGCGGAAGTTTAGACGCTTATCCAGGGTCTTATCGAGATATTTGGCCTTGCTTTGCCAAGGAATGGCACGGCCGAAGAGTGAGAGGGAAAAAAGCCGCGGAGGGCAGCCTACGGTAAAGAAAACGGTAGAGCTTTTGTCGGGATTCACTACGATTCTCCATTTCCAAAACCATTCGCCTAGCATGGTGATTGCGGATTGGAGTCTCTTAGTGATTCGACTCGCTTGCCTATTGGTGGTGTAAATAGCGGTATCGTCCGCGAAGAGGATACCTATCGTTTTAGGGATATCTTTCGTGTACAGAAGGTACAAGATAGGGGCGAGCGGGATTCCTGCTTGTTTGGGACGCGGGGAAGAGATTGAACGCCTAGGCAGATCGTTAAGTATGGTAAAGAAAAGAACAGATATCATAAATAACTATTTATTACTTCTATCATTTTGCTGCAATTCATTTATTAGCTTGTTAGTAACAGTTGGGTTAAAAATATCACATAGTCAATTCGCTGTTTTACTGGCACCTATAGAAACTTCCTTACCGTATTAACTATCTTAAGGGTTGTGTTCCAAAAATGCTCAAATACGTTAGTCTTTATAACATTCCAATGTTTTTGTTTTCATCTACAAAAAAAAACAAAATAACCGGATTCCAATACAAAATTTCTTCCCCTCATTTATTCCCTTGGACCTGATTTTTCAAAAAATATTTCATTATCAGTTTTCAACCAAAATTAAAATTTTCTTGATTTTACTTAACAAAATGATTTTTATTGACTTCTAACCCCCCTAAGCTTTGAGCTTTTTTTGGTTAAAAATTTCACGTTTCTAACTTCTGTAGCTCCTGCTCAGCTTTGATAAGTCAGTCAGACAGACCATGTTATTTAATATACATTTATAAGATACGTAAGATATGTTTAAAAAAAAATCTCAATCTTGGTGAACTGTAAGTACATTAATTTACTACAAAAGTCAAAATTTACTTACGCGTCTGTAATTTTCTTCTTTGTTTATTTGACATTTTGAAAGCCAAATCCCGTAGTTCCATGTATATTTCGTAGCCTAAAATTTATTTTCTTTTTTAAAACAAGTTTCATTAATAAATATACGCTGTGTTCACTGTTGAGGCCCATGATAATATCAAGGGAAACTTGCGTGTATCAATAGTGCCAGTTGTATTTAGCTAGTAATTGTACAGCGATTGGTTTTATTATATGTTCCCAGTCTTTAGAAAAGTAACCTATATCTACATAAAACAGTCAAACAACAAAACAAATGAGTCTCTACTCGACTACCTTAGCAATTGTCATCAGGGAGTTCCAGTGGCATCCTTACAACCTTAGCATCATCATATGAAAAGTACACATGGCAAAAAACAAACTAATCCAAATTTGACTATCTTAGCTATTTCCATCAGTAGCCACAAGTAAATAGTACTAATAATCACTAAAATATTAGTAATTCCGAGGACAAGTAAATTACAGTGACGGTTACCAATGAGTTTTACTTATTGTATTAACTAACAGGAATAAAACTAGTCTTTTTGGAATAACAGTGTTGTTTACTAAAACAAGCAAACCTTATTTGAATGAAATAACGTAACACGCTTACAATTAGCGTTAATTACACTGATAGATCCTAATGAACCTCTGTGATGCGGAGTATACGGTTGACAACTGGTTCGAGACCCGGGTAGATGAAGGGTTGCGGCGGAAGGTGCGTCTAATTTGTTATATGGTTTGTATATATGCGAACTTCCGAAGAAACTTCAATAGCGCGATGTAGGACGCGAGTCTTCATTATAAGTTCTTATTAGTAAATTTCACTAATTCTGAGGAAGGTATTTGTTAACTTTAATTGCCCTCTACTGTAATGACAAGTAGTGTTTTATCTTTCCACTTAAGAAAGCTTTATATGTTGATATTAATTACCCTACTTATAAATTCGAGGAAAGTTTTATGGGATTTGTAAAATTCTGTAATCCGAAGTATAAATTATTATTTTCGGAAAGTAATAAAACTATTTTGTAGTTATTTTGAAATATTAGAAATATTGCTTTGTAATTTCCAGAAAAAAAAAGTTGAAATTAATAAAATTCAGTATTAGCGCATTTTAAAGAACAGGTTTTTAATTCGAACAATATCTTTTCTCTCCGTGTAGTTCCAGTGGCAGTAGTCCGGTCCCATCTTTAGATCAGCTCCATGACATAAGTATTCCTTACTTAATGCAACTTACAAAAGTTAGCCATATAAAATGCACAGCCTTAGATTTATAATTATGAAATCTTTGTTATAACCAAGCAAACTAAGTCAAGAGGCACCAAGTGAAATAATAAGCAAAAAACATAACCAAAATGTGTTCTTATATTCCCGGCGCATGTTTGAACTTAACATTCGTCTGAACTCGAAATACGGCTAAAGTTAGATTCGTATTAGGCCCAATTTATGAAAAAAATATACGCATTTTTATACCACTAAGGTGGCGAAAAACTTACGATTCGCCTGATGGATACCGTTCAACGTAGCACATGGACGCTTGCAACACAAGGTTTTGTCCTTAGTGAAAACCTTGGCAGGAGTTCATTTTACAACCCAAGCGTTGGTGGAAGGTTTTTTTTCTAAAACCGCACTGCACGCGACCATTTCGTTTCTGAAGAGTAAGAATGTATCCCCTGGCGATGGAACGCCGTGCGATGGCAGAAAGTAGCCGTGGGCATCATTTAGAATAATTCTTCAGAACACATCCCATTCTACAAACGGTATAACACATACAGGAAGGTAAATTCTCTTCTTCAAAGTGCTCTATACGGCAAGTGAGTTTGGAATCGTCGACAATTCTCACAGCCCAGGCTAGTATTTGGATGCACCCGCCCAGAGATGGCAGCAGTACTCCATATGGGGCCGAACTTGAAGGACTGCTCACAGCCAGGCTAGTATTTGGATGCACCCGCCCAGAGATGGCAGCAGTACTCCATATGGGGCCGAACTTGAAGGACTGCCTCGCTCTGTTGAGTACACCTAGTTCTTTGGACGCCAACTTCACCTTATCTTGTAAATTATCTCGGAACTTTACATCGCTGCAGCTGTCAAAACCAAGGATCCCAATGCTCTTGGAGATAGAGACGGGAGTGTTCTACATTGTTAACCCCGTTGAATGGGGTTTTCTTAGCGGTGAACGCGCAAACTTGTGTCTTTGTAGGGTTGAATCTGGCCAAGTTTTCCCGTCCCCAGTCAGAGCCCTTTTCAAAGTGCTTCCGCAACGGAACGAGAAATGTTTGCACGACCCTTGTAATAAGTGTCTCTAGTACTGTCATCTGCATAGCAATGTATGTTGTGATGTCCAACATGTAGAAACACCGTAGGAGACAGCACAGATCCTTACGGTGCACTAGCATTAATGTCCAGCGGACAAAAAGGTAACCACTCATTTGCACAAACACTGGAGCACTCCGTAAGATGGCAACTACGATAGAAGACCCCAGTGCTAGACCCGATTGAACGCCTTCGTTATGTCCAGGCTACATGCCAGTCGAGCGACCGTGGCGAAACCCATATTGACAGTCACTGATGTGTGTTGATCACACGCTCCATCATCTTGGAGAGAAGAGAGGTAATAGCGATAGGCCTGTAATTCGATGGATCTCATCTATCGCCCTTTTTGGCCACCGGGTGAACATTCGCAGTCTTCCATGAAGACGGAAATTGGCTAGTGTTTTAGGAAAGCTTGAAGAGGCGCGTGTCTACAGGGCATAACTTAGGAGCACACCGTCTTGCCCACTCGACTTATGAATGACAAGAGAAAGCAATGCCCGCTGGACCTCCCGCTGTGTTATGGAGATTTCCGGCATGGTCTTACCGCACCACGGTATAGTAGGTTGTACAGCGCCTTCGGCGTTTAAATTCGAGTTAGAGGCAAAGAGACTGCCCAGTAGATCAGCTTTCTCTTTAGCACTATGGGCCCAGTCACCATCGGTCTTTCGCAGTGGTGGTAACGACGACTAGCAAAACGAAGGTTTGTTTGTATGTTTTTGTAACACAAATATAGCTAAACAAATTGTTTTGAAACTTCTCTTAACACGTAGCTTGTACTTCCCAAATTGTTGCAGAATTACATTGATGGTATCATCAAAGCACCACTAGATAATTAAATATAGAGATCACTACATATAAAACACAGAATACTTACTTTTGCCACAATGTAACAAGAAATGGCCACTTGTATTATGTTGTACACAATAAGGACATTGTTTAATTTAAATGGCTGCCTATTTTTCATATATTCTGGTCCAATTTTGAGTACAAATAACAAATAGACAGCAATAATCAGTGGCCCGTAAACCCAAGAGTCCATTAAAAATACATCACAAAAAGCATTAACTAAAAAAATAAAAATGCATTAATTATTAGGAAATAAAATATTAGGAAATGTATAACAATATATACTATAATAATAGTGGTCAGAGACGTTAGAAACCTATGCCCGTAACGTTCCATTTCACCGGGTGTTATTCCCTCCGACAAACGTGGTAGGTAGTGAGCCTTTCGCCGTGCCAAAACTCGAGACAACTTTACAATTGTCAATATTGGTTGCCTCATAGTGGGAACCGAACTCAGGATGTTTGGCATGGTAGCGCTCCTTTATGCCACTAGGTTCTATATAGGTACATGAAATGTATGTTTACAATCTATATCTACATATATTTTATATGTATATAAAAATCAATAAACGTTTTTTAGTCTTACAAAAACTCGAGAACGGCTCTGCTATTTTTTTTTGTTATGTTCTTTATTGTTAGAGCAATGTTTATGCGTAAGATAAAAAGGGTCAAGTGCGGGTCGAACTCGCGCACTAAGGGTTAACCGATTGTAATGAAATTTAAGTAAGTTGTTGTGCACACGCCGGGGAAGGTTTTTGAATTAATACAACCCTGTTTAAATAGGTGGCGTTGCAGGTCAGCTAGTAATAATAAATATATTTTGTGTGTTTTATATTGTGCTTGTGCTTTATATTTCATGTTTTTTAATGTTTGTAATGGAAAGTGTCCTTCTATGATAGGGAGGGCATTCTCCAATATTTCAATTGGACGCTGTAAGAGAAAGGGAGAAAAGAAACGACCATGCTGAGTTTCTTGCCGGTTTTGCTTAGTACAAGGTCTCCCGTTCTATAGACTTACGAACCGATAGCGTAGTGACATTCATAAGTGCTCAATTATTGTAGCCTAAATAGAATAAATGATATTGATTGATTTATATATTAGAAACATCACACAGCGCCATCTGGTCTTGTATTTTTTTTAATACATACATATTGTAACACCCAGCCTATACGCAAGACAAACACAAATTGTCATGTTATAAATGTTTGTTCTGTGCGGGAATGGAATCCACGTCTCTTGGCTCATTACCCACTGAGCCTCGCCGGCTGTGTAGTAAATAATTGTTGATGTACGTATCATTTGGCCCTTATCTGAAAAGCACCCAGACAGCAATTGCTACCAGAGCATTACATCAGACTTAAACAAGTCGTCACTATTGAAGTACCTATTAGGTCCTGCAGGCAGAGAAGAAAAGTCTGAAATCAAAGTCGGGGTGCATCAAAGTGGGATTGTTACAGGAACTCCTTAATTATATTAAAGAAGTTTGTTATAGCAAGCTATAGTTAATTCGTGGAATTCGGTTATAGTTACTCCAGTGGGAACTTTTGCAGTAGCCTCAATTGGATGCTCCGTTGTGGCAGGGTTGAGGAACAAACGTTGTAGTTTTTCCCACGGGATCTTTTGAATATTTCGGAGTGAAAAATAACCTATGTTTTATTACAGGAGCTGACGTATATGTGTGCGAAGTTTCATCCCGATTTATCTAATGGTTAAAACATGTTTTTTTTTGGAAAAACTAACGGTTATACATTATGTAGCAAACAATTAAGTAGTTGCAATGAAAACAAATAAATATATAAACTGCAACGTTATTCCCAATTTAAAATACTTATTTTAATCTACAATAGAAGGTTAGTCGCATATATAAGTTATTTTAGGCATGTAGTTCAGGTGGTTATAGTATAGGTTCTAACATCAACAATCACAATTATTATAGTAAAATAAATATAAACATATATAAATTTAAGGATAACACATAAATCGACATATTACAAAAAAATAAAAATATGAATCACAAGCACTTTGGCATACAAAGAACCAGTATAGACAAGACAAGGCGATTCACGTGGGCAACGACTTGCGCGTATCAACTTGCGCGGCTGCGCCTGCAAAGTGCTATGCGTAGCATGCCTTCAACATGCATATGTCGCAGGCAAATCGTATAATCCACCGTTTTATAATATGCCTAGGCAGATCGTAAAGTATGGAATATAAAATATCATATAATTGAACAAATTATTATATGAAGCTTGGCTGGAATCTACGTTTACAAGAGAGAAACTGAACCTAACCTAACATACATGACTTATACAGATTTATGTTCCTTTCGTTTCCATACTTTACGATTTGCTTAGGCATATTGGGAAACGACGGATTATACGAGTTGTCTGCGACACATACATACAGCGCGGCGCGCGAGTAGGTAGAAATACTGGAAATACGCCCGAGCCGATACGCACGCAAAACGCCCCATCCGCCCCTCCGCGTCTAAACTTTTTGATATATCAGTTCCTAGTCTATTCAGGTAAGTTTCTGGAACACAAAATATATCTTAATATTCGAAAAACTTATTATAAATATCTAAAAGTCAGTGTATAGGTGTTCGCACGCCGGCGTCGATTCTACATGAATCATGTGCAAACACTAGGTACTATATAGTAAAGTTTACTAATATCTTAATATATATAAATCTCGTGTCACAATGTTTGTCCTCAATGGACTCCTAAACTACTGAACCGATTTTGATCAAACTTCGTAAATATCTGTTATTTGATCCAACTTAAAAGATAGGATAGTTTTTATCTCGATATGTCAAGTGCGAGCCGGACTCGGGCACTATAGGTAAAAACCAACTTTCGCCGGGTACAGAGGGACGGCAGCGGAACAACGTTCGCCGGGACAGCTAGTGTTCTATATAGTCGAATTTATTATGACATAATGCATCATCTTATCCGCTTATAGTGGTCCACTTCTGGACATAAGCCTCCTCTATGGCACGCCATTTCTCACGGTCCTCTGCCTTCCGCATCCAGTCACCACCAGCCACCGGATGTCATCATTTCAGATTCGATCCCTAAGAGACACTCCGAGCATAGCTCGCTCCATTGCGCGCTGTGCGACCTTGAACTTGTGGACCAGCCCTGCTGTAGGTGTCGACGCACTGGTCAATGACTTTCGTCTTCAGACTTTGCGGTGTAGGCGACGTGAAGACTTGACGAAGTTTACCGAATTATGACATTATGCATATAATTTTAATTTCAAGTAATTTTGATTGAGTAACAAAAACTAAACATCAAACTTTCGTATATATAATATAAATAGGTTAGCTAGTAATTAATGAATTTTGCCAAATACCCCACCCGCCCTAAACTTGGTTAAAGGCGTGGGATTCTTACGTCAACACCTTAATTATCGTCCTATACTAATAAAGTTTGCTATAGCAAGCTGTAGTTCGTTTAAGTTCGGTGATAGTTATACCCGCGGGAACTTTTGAATTTTTCGGAATAAAAACTATTCCTTTCCCGGGACTCAACCTATCTTCATACCAAATTCTATTTAAATCGGTCCATGTATGAGTGATTTATGAAGTAACAAACAGACATACAAACAAACTTTAGCATTTATAATATTTATAGGATCTCTCATGGTATTGTCAATATATTTTACTTCCTTGGAACATCCTACTTGTCGACGATGTTGTAATCTCAGATAAAGAAGAAGAGCTCCAGATTTACTTCAATGCCTGGCTAGAGACACTTAAAACCAATGATTAAAAAATTAGTATAAAGAACACGGAATACATGTCGTGCGTTTTCGATAATATTACTAACTCTATAAACTTGAAGATTTTAATGAAAAAAATACAGTACCTACTGTGTCAAAATTTAAATACCTACGTTTAATAACTTAGCAACGTTGGTGAAGTTTATACAACCACAACTGTATGAATAAAGTGAAGACAACTCACATATGTCACATGTGTCAGGCAAATGCCTCTAAAGCCATTCAGTAAGCACCACCTAAAGCCAGGTATGTCAAACACAAAATCATTTTTCGGCCAATTGGATAAAGACCGGAGCATCAGCGGGCCACACAGTTCAAAAATACCCATTGCACTCATCATAGTGCTCAATTCCTAGTACGAATTTTTGACTATTCAAAGCTCGTTTGAGTAAATATCTGAAATACATGTCCGAAACGGTTTGACCTATTTAGATACAGTTTTCTGTAAAGGGTTTGTGATACATCGGCAATGGTTCTTATATAAGTGTTATGGTGGTGTTATTGAAGAACGCTATAGCAACTAAAAACTTCAACTGTAAATCGGATTTTTGTATCTACTGAATAAAAAAATCAAAGTAGTTTTACCCGATTTGAAAAAAAAAATGGGTCAAAAACGGTGGATTTTATAGTGGAATAACGTCCAAAGACTAAGTTAGTAAAGCAGAAAAAAATTATACCCAGACCTAAGATTTTGTTTTTTCAATGGTTTTCAATATTCGAAATATATAAAAATAACACAAAATAGCTGTTCTGTAATGCTACATTTTAATTGAAATTGGGAACAGAGATGGTAAAGGACAGCTCCCTAGGGTTCTACCATCCTTGCATATTTTTAATTATTTATTTAGTCGGGGGTTTTACCAAAATGATATTTAATTATTTTTTTACATCCAAAAGTTTTTTTCAATTTTGCTTTTTTCATACTGATATATTTTTTATTATTTTGTGAGTATTAAATTTTTGAGTGTATTTAGTATGCAAGTTTATCCTTTACGCCACAACTCCATACTCTAAAATGACACATCGTCAAATCCCATTACCGCTGGATTAACTATGACCGAACACCTGTAGCTTGCTATGCAAAGCATGTACTATGAATACCAACCAGGCAACGGATGAAAAAACTTATATAAGTTATTTTTGTATGAATAAAAAACATATAATACATTGATAAGACCCAGATTCAAGAAAAAGACAAATTTTAGCAGATGTTAAACTCGTGCGGAGATCAATCTATTACCTCTAAGATTAACAGACAGTCACAACAATAGAGGGGATTAAAAAAAGCTCACCAATTTTTCTGCAATGTACGACTCGCGCTTGACCATTCTCCAAAAACACCCCCTGTGTCTGGAGTGTGGCGACTCGTACTTGACCACTCTCAAAACCACCCCCTGTGTCTGGGGTGTGGCGACTCGCGCTTGACCACTCTCAAAACCACCCCCTGTGTCTGGGGTATGGCGACTCGCGCTTGACCACTCTCAAAACCACCCCCTGTGTCTGGAGTGTGGCGACTCGCGCTTGACCAAAACTATCGCGTGACGTCACAGTGGCTCCTGTGTATAACTTGTCTCTAGTTTTGTTATGTAATTACATCATTATCGTAATGGTTTATCATGTTTTTCCCCGTTCATAATTAAGTTATTCCTATTTAATTACAATGATGTTGGTGGTGACATTTCAAAAACTAGTCCCCCGAGGGTGTATCTCAAGATTTTTAGGGGTGTATCCACTCACGCTTTACAAATAACCTGGAGACGTGTCGGTTCACGCTTGATATGACTTGACATGTTATACCTACAGAAAATCTTCAATTCAAGTCGGTCGAAGTTTAAAGAGAAAAGCTGATAATAGTGTTAAAGAAATATAATACGAATAAAGCATCGACGTCAACATGATGTATCAAATATGTGATTTACAGGTTAACTAAAGAATCTGTGCTCAGCACTTACGATCTAAGAAACACAAATAGAAATGTCTTATTCTTAATCATAATTTACTTTATGTGTCTGTTATATCACTTGTGAAGTATTTATAGCATCAATTGAAGAATCAATACTATTTTATTATTCATGCAAATTTTGATTAGGAAACAAAAGAATTAAAAAAATCTTTTGAATTTTTAAATTTGACTATTAGGAATTGGATAAAAATTGGTGAATTAGAAAATTATTCAGAACCTTTAAGTGATGACATTAAAAATAAAATGTGTAATGACACATAGTGATTTAGAAAAAAAAGAAAATTCCAATCCCTTCGTATATTCGTAAAAAAGAACGATCAACAATGTTTTAAGTGGACTATATCCTGCAAATACACATTCCGATGGGGTATCATCATACTTGAGGCATCAAAATAAACTAACCTTTATTAATATTCAGTTCCCAATCAAATTATCTGATATACCCAAGGTAGAAAAACAAAATGACATTAGCATTAATATGTTTGAATTAGAGTTTAACAAAGAAAAAAAACTTTACAAGATGTTCTAATTAATTACAAATTAACTTATTATTTTTAAACGATAGTTGAAATGGTCATTATTGTATTTATCACGCTTGGTAAATAAACAAATATCAAATCGAAATGACGCTATTCATATCTGGGCCGGTTGCCGTATCTATTTTTAATCTAAAGTTAATTTAATTAATCACCAGAAACATGACTGTGCTCAAATTCATAAAAAAGAAAAATATTGGTTTAATAGGGAAACAAATAATGTAAAAACTCTATTTTGATAAATTTCAAAGAATATTAAAATTACATTTTATAATATATGCAGACTTTGTAGCTCATTTAAAACCCGTCACCTATTGTGTCCCTGATCCATCGAAGTCATATACGTAAACAATACATGAACATGTAGTTTGTTCTTATGGATACTATATAAAATGTTCGTATGATAATAAACTGTCTATATACAGAACATATTCAGAGACTAATTGTACAAAAATGTTTATGGAAAACATTAACAAAGATATTAGCAATATACATAGGATAAATTGTTTTCAAAAATGTCCACTTTCTTTAACTAATGAAGAGAAGGAATCTATAAGACAATCGCAATTATGTTATATTAGGTGATGAAATCACAGTAGACTATGACTGGAATACTAGTAATTTTAGAGGTGTAAGTCATGAATTATTTAGTAACATAAAGTATCGTGATCCATTTTTCAGTCCTATTCTATTTCACAATCTAAACAATTATGATGCTCATTTTATTGTTCATGCTTTGAATTTTAAAGATTAAGAAATAAAAATAATTCCACAAAATAAGTAAAAATATATTTCATTCTCAAATAAACCTAATAGGTCGTATATTTCATTTGCGCTTTTTAGATTATTTTTAATTTATGATCTACTAGAGTTTAGATATATAGAATATTATATAAAGACCAATTTGCAGAATTAAGAAATCAATTACAAACGAATTTTAATAAACTTATTATGAAGGTGTTTTTCTTCATGAATTTGTTAATTCTTATGAGTCCTTAAAAATTACATCTCTTGCAAATCAAGACGCTTTCTTTAACTATTTAATACCAGTGTATCAAATTATAATTATAAACATGCTCAAAACGATGTCAGCCCAATTTAAATGTAAAAATATGTTGGAATATTCCAATCTATATTTAAGAACTTATGTAATGCTACTCACTGATATTTCTGATAACTTTAGAATTTTTTATATCTAATGTGATATAATTGTAATTATTTATTTTCTTCTTTTTACACTAAGCTGTACACCTATCTATAATATATTTTAGCCACGGAAAATGAGCTCTATTTTAAAATTACCCTGTAACCTTAAGTACCCTGAACATTTACATGATCTTAATTCAGATTTACCTTTATGCCCTGAAAAACATTGTAAACGGTTACAGTAAAGATAAGAAATTAGTATCAACATTTTTATAATAAAACTAAAATATAATTTACTATAGAAATCTCAAACAATGTTTACAACTTACTATGAAATTAATTAGGGTTCATAGAGTTTTACAGTTTAAGCATAGTCCTTAGTTGAAATATATATAGATTTAAATACACAAGTAAGAACTACAGCTAAAAGTGACTGAAAAAGATTTTTATAAATAATACATTCTTTGGTAAAACTATGGAAAATGTTGAAAAACGTGTATTTGTAAGAAAAAAAGATATTTATTTGGAGAATTATAAGTCGTGTCTATGTATCACAAATGTAAATATTTCACGTGCAGAATTCGAAATAAATAAACTTGTTGTAGACAGAGACAAGTTATACACAGGAGCCACTGTGACGTCACGTGGTAGATTTGGTCACCACCTGTGTTGCAATTTGCCTTTTATAAAATATTAAATTAAAAAGAATTGATAATTGCTTACTTTTGCTTTCCCAGTCGTTAAAAATATTTTCACTATTCGCAGTTTGCTCGATATCCATTTTAATTGCTTAAGTAGTATTCTGTTTAATAATTATTGTACGATAATTAGACACATTGCCTGTAATGATACTGATATTTATTTGCGGCTTGAAGTAAACTAAATAAATAAATATTCATATACCTAACAACACAGTGCTGAATTCACCTGTAGTACCAGGGGCGCAGGGTTTTACGGGTTTTTTCTTAATTAAAGATATATTCTTATATATTTACAAACAAATCAAAACCTATGGGGTAATTCCCGTTGTCCTAGAATCGTGAAATTTGACATGAAGCAAGGTCATCACAGATATAAGCAAAAATCCGAAATTTGTTAATTTGTAGTTTGACACTTTAAAAAAAAAGTTTAACTATCTTTCTGTCAAGACCCTTTTAGCTAAGAAATATGGAGTCGTCAAGTTGAAATTATTATTAAATACAAAGGCCTACGGTCCCTTAAGGCTGTTAAAACAATCAATCTTCTATGTCAACGCAATTAAAAATATGGCCACTTTTGACGCATATTTAGGTAGTCAGTTGTTCACAGATAAATCAAGACCCATAGGGTACTTCCCGTTGACCTAGAATGATGAAATTTGACACAAAGCAAGGTTTTACAGCACAAATACAAGAAAAAAAATCGAAATTTATAGTTATTACACCTTAAAAAAAAGTTGGTCCGTCGGTCAATCCTTTTACTTATTATTTTTTTTATACCACTAAGGTGGCAAACAAGCCTACGGTCCGCCTGATGGTAAGCGGTCACCGTCGCCTATGGACGCTTACAACACCAGGGGCATCACTCGTGCATTGCAAACCCTTCAGAAATCTTATAACTTCTTTTTTTAAGAACCCCATTCGAGAAAAACTTGGCAGGGCTCATTTCACAACCCAAGCGTTCGCGGGAGGAAGTTTCTCTGAAACCGCACTGAACTCTATTTCGGTTCTAAAGTGTAAGAATGAATTCCCTTACGATGACGAGCGGTACGATGGTAGGAAGTTGCCATGGGCATCATTTCGAATAATTACTCAGAACACAACCCATTGTACAAGCGGTAGAACACACACAGGGAGGCACACGATACTGCACCCGAACACGAGTTTGGGATCGTCGACAATTCTCACAGCCGGTCGTTGAACCAAATCAAAAGAGCCAAGGTGGTATCCGGGTGCACCCACCCAGAGATGGCAGCAGTACTCCATATGGGGCCAAACTTGCGACTTGTAAAGCAGCAACCTTTGCCCCGACGTGAAATACTGCTTCGCTCTGTTGAGTACACCAAGTTTTTTGGACGCTAGCTTTACCTTTTCTAGCAAATGATCTCGGAACTCAACATCGCTGGAGATGTCAACACCGAGGATCCCAATGCTCTTGGAGATGGAGACTGGAGTGTTCTGGAATTGTGGGACCACAGTGAATAGGGTTTTCTTAGCGGTGTACGCGCAGACTTGTGTCTTTGAAGGGTTGAATCGGACCACGTTTTTTGAGACACAAGTTCTTAACGTTTTTCCTCCACAACGGAACGAGGGATGTTTGCACGGCCCGTGTAATAAGCGTCTCCAGTATTGTCATCTACATAGCAATGTATGTTGTTGATGTCCAACATGTCATTGATGTGCAGTAGAAACAGCGTAGGAGATAGCACAGAGCCTTGCACCACCAGCATTAATGTCCATGCTATCAGAGCAACTACCGTCAACTACAGCTCGTATGTGTCTGCCGGACAAAAAGCTAACCACCCATTTGCACAAACCCTCGGGCAATCCGTAAGATGGCAACTTCTATAGAAGAACCCGGTACCAGACCCGATCGAACGTCTTCGCTATGTCTAGGCTACATGCCAATTCCTCCCCCTGATTCTCCATCCATCTCATGGTCCATCGGTGTGTGACTAGGTCGCCAGTCGAGCGACCGTGGCGAAAGGCATATTGACGGTCACTGATCAGGTCGTTTTTTTCTAGGTATCTCAAAAGCTGTGTGTTGATCACAACGCTTCATCACCTTGGAGAGGAGAGAGGTAATAGCGAGAGGCCTGTAATTCGATGGATCTGATCTATCGCCCTTTTTTGGCACCGGGTGCACATTCGCAGCCTTCTAGGAAGACGGAAATTGCCTAGTATGGTAGGAAAGCGCGAAGAGGCGCGTTAGTACAGGAAATTATAAGACATTATTAAATTAATATCAAATACTAAGGTTTACGGACCCTTAGTATTGAAAAATAATCAATCTTCTAAGTCAACGCAAAAAAAATACTGCCATGTTTGAGGCTTATTTAAGTATTACATTATTTATAAATAAATCAAAACCTATGGGGTACTTCCCATTTCCCTAGTCGACTTGATCTCATGATGGAAGAGCTCTCTACAAATTATAAGTTTGTACGGAACCTTCGGTGTGCATTCCAGACTCACACTTGGCCGGTTTTTTATTATTTGTTGCTAGATTTCAGACTTCACACTATTTTGCACTCCAAGTTTGAAGTTTGTATGTATTGCTGTTTTTACAATAGACATCTCCCTTAATTTTTTTATCTTTTTATTATTGGTTATATAATCCCCTTTTATAACACAAATGCTGTGAAGAATTCAAGCTTTTAAAAAAATAGAGCCTTTTAGTGGTCAGACAGATAGTAGGATAGACAGACAGACATACAGTGTAGGCTTAGGAATAGGGCTCCGTTGGCATCCTCTGGGTCCAAATCAGTATGTCATGTTGCAAAGTCTGATCATATAAGCAGAAAAATTTAATCATCTGACAATGTTTTAAAACTGTTTGGAATATGAAAATAACAGGTAGATTAAAGCCTCGTGAACAGAACTTAACCCTTCTTTGCATGATGATGGAAATTTTAATCATAATATTTAGTCAACAAATAAAGGTACTCACAACCCTTGTACTGTAAATTTGTTGTTGCTGGCAACTTTTTAAGCGACTATAGCGTACAACAAAACGCAGTTGTCAAAAAATAGTAAACGTCACTGTCAATTACCAGGCTTAGAACTTATCATTCCGCTGTTTGTTGTGACTGGAAGAAACAAGTGATATTTTAAATTGTTTTAAAAGGAAATAAACGGAGATATAAAATACAAGAAAAGTGAACATGAGTGGAAAAAAGGTTTGTTTTCATGTTTTTGTTATTTTATGTACAATTTATATCAAAACACTGTGAATACATTTCTCAAAACTATGTGATGGAAATTTACATCACTGTGCAGTAACTTCACTTGTAATGTATGGCAATTTTTTTTTTGTAAATGTTTATTTTATGTTGTTTTTTATGGAAACTTGAATAAAAGAAATATTGAAGATTATCTTAGTAAGTTAGAAGGCGGTTGGCTCTCAGAAGATGGATGAAGTTATAAGAGTGTTGCAGGAGGAGAACGATGATGATGATGATGATGTTGATGAAACTGCTGACATTGATCCTCCTCTTGTAGAACCAGAAGATCAAGAATCCTCTCACCCATCAACATCATCCAATTTGCAGTCTTCATCCAGTTTTCCATTTGACAAAAGAAGCTTGATTTGGAAAAAAAGGAATCTGGTGTATGATACAGATAAAATTACTTTCTTGGGGAGTTCTACTGCTTCAGGCGGTCTATCACACCTAGAAACTCCATATCAATGTTTTAACCATTTTACCACTGAAGATTTTATCAAAACATTAGTAGAGGAGACAAATTTATATATAATACAGAGTAATCCCAGATCATCTATAACATTTACAGAATATGATTTGTATAACTTTCTGTGGATGAACAGATGTGTTCGACCAAAATAGGGCATTTTTTAAAACAGTATCTGCCTAAGAAGCCCCATAAATGGGGCTTGAAATTGTATGTTCTCTGTGATTTGATGGGATATGCCCACAAGTTTGAGGTATATTCTGGACAAGAGAATACAGAGAAACTCCCAGATGAACCAGATCATGGTGCAACAGGAAATGTTGTAGTTCGTTTGCTTCGAGGAGTGCCAAGAAACCAAAACCACATCATATACTTTGATAATTTTTATACCTCTTTGCCATTGGTAGTTTTTTTAGCTAAATCAAGAATTCACACAGTGGGAACTGTGCAACAAAACAGGATACCAAATAATAAACTTCCAGAGAAGAAAAATTACATGAAAAAATCTGTGCCCAGAGGTAGTTTTGAGGAAAGAGTGTCTGTGCATGATGGTATAGATTTGAGTTGTGTGGCTTGGAAAGATAATAAGATAGTAACCCTGTTATCTTCTTATTCTGGAGCATTGCCTGTAACTAAAGTCAATAGATTTGACAGGACAACAAAATAAAAAATTGATATTACTTGCCCGTTTATTGTCCAAGAGTACAATAAACATATGGGAGGAGTAGATCTCATGGATAGCTTTTTGGGCAGAAATCATATAAAAATGAGGTCTAAAAAGTGGTATTTGCCTATTTTTTTCATCTATTTGATCTAGCTATTATAAACTCTTGGATTATTTATAAAAAAAATGCTCAAGAAAGAGGTGAACCTAAAAAGAGTCTGCTTACAATGGGCCAATTCAGAAATGAATTGGCCTTTGTGCTATGCAACAGAGGAACCACCAAAGAAGCTAAAAGAGGGCGTCCTAGTACCAGTTTACTAGAAGAAGAACTACAATAAAAGAAAAAGAAAAGGTTCTCCAGCTCCACAACCTCCAAAAGACATAAGAAAAGATGGTGCTGAACATTGGCCAAAAGTAGGTGGGTCACTCCGGTGCAAATTTTCCAAATGTAAAGGCTATTCCACAATTTCGTGTATTAAATGTGGCGTCAATTTGTGCTTAAATAAAAATAATAATTGTTTTTTAAATTATCATAAAGAATAAAGAAGATTGAGTAAACAATATTTTTTTTATTTATTTAGTACTGAGCTAAATATGTGACAATGCATGATGATGTAAATTTTCATCATATTGTTTTTTACATAATACATATTTTTATTTACACTAGGATTTTTTTAAATATTTTTCCTTTAATCTAGAGCATTAATTACATCACCCTGATTTATTTTCAAAAATCATGCAAAGAAGTTTTAATTATTAAAACAGCTTCGTGTTTAATTGGTGGTGTAGAAAAAGTTCCCAATTTATACGATAAGAGAGTTACTGAGGATAAAGTTAAATTTAAACATGTGAATCCTCAAATAAAAAATTTGAAAAATACGGAAGACTTGTGCGGGATGTCTGTTAAGACTTAATTACCTCAATCTTACGGAGTGCCCGAGGGTTTGTGCAAATGGGTGGCTAGCTTTTTGTCCGGCAGACGCATACGTGCCGTAGTTGACGGTAGTTGCTCTGATAGCATGGACATTAATGCTGGTGTCCCGCAAGGCTCTGTGCTGTCTCCTACGCTGTTTCTACTGCATATCAATGACATGTTGGACATGAACAACATACATTGCTATGCAGATGACAGTACTGGAGACGCTTTTTACACGGGTCGTGCAAACATCCCTCGTTCCGTTGTGGAGGAAAACCGCGGAGAACTTGTGTCTCAAATCGAGACCACACTGTCCCAGGTCTCTGACTGGGGACGGGTAAACTTGGTCCGATTCAACCCTACAAAGACACAAGTGTGCGCGTTCACCGCTAAGAAAACTCCATTCACTGTAGTCCCACAATTCCAGAACACTCCCCTCTCCATCTCCAAGAGCATTGGGATCCTTGGTGTCGACATCTCCAGCGATGTTCAGTTCCGAGATCATTTATCAGATAAGGTGAAGCTGGCGTCCAAAAAACTTGGTGTACTCAACAGAGCGAAGCAGTGCTTCACGTCGGGGCAAAGGTTGTTACTTTACAAGTCGCAAGTTCGGCCCCATATGGAGTACTGCTGCCATCTCTGGGCAGGTGCACCCGGATACCAGCTTGGCCCTTTTGACTCGGTTCAACGACGGGCTGTGAGAATTGTCGACGATTCCAAACTCACTTGCGGTATCGAGCCCTTAAGTCTGAGGAGAGACTTTGCCTCACTGTGTGTGTTCTACCGCTTGTACAATGGGTTGTGTTCTGAGGAATTGTTCGAAATGATGCCCACGGCTACTTTCTACCATCGCACCGCTCGCCATCGGCAGGGAATCCATTCTCACACCTTAGAACCTAAATGGTCGCGTACAGTGCGGTTTCAAAGAAACTTCCTCCCGCGAACGCTTAAGTTGTGGAATGAGCTCCCTGCCAAGGTATTCTGCAAGGACTACAGTATGGAGTTCTTCAAGAAAGAAGTTATTAGATTTCTGAAGGGTCGGCAACGCGCAAGTGATGCCCCTGGTGTTGCAAGCGTCCATAGGCTACGGTGACCGCTTACCATCAGGCGGACCGTAAGCTTGTTTGCCACCTTAGTGGTATAAAAAAAAAAAAAAAATCATATCAGTTATTGACATATCTTGATATATGATATATTTAATAAATACATTGATAATGGTATATTTCCAGAACTTATAAAATACAGTAAATGGATACCGCTTTTTAAATCTGGTGACAAAGAATAATTTAAATCCAATATCTGTTCTATCCGTCTTTAGTCAGATATTTGAAAAAATCTTACTTTTTTATTTTAACATTTTGGTATACAGGAGCAGGGGCAGAGCAGGGGTTTTTTACATGATCGTCAACTCAATTTTGCCAAGGGACGCTCAACTGCTGATGCTGGGTCCTTGCTAAGTAAACATATTCACACGGCATGGGAGAGTTGATGTAGTTTTTTCAACTTGTACTTAATGCAAAGAAAACAAAATTAGTTTTCACCGCCTAATGTTGTCCAAATTCATAGAAATCCGGAATTAAATCATAAAACATTAGATCTAGTTGATACAACTGGCTTTTTAGGTATAACTAGTGACTCAAAATATATAAGGAGTTCACTTAGACATGGGTATAAAATTGAGTTAAAATAAGTAAGAGAGTGCCTGCAAATTGAATTCAAAAAAATAATTGATCACCATCTGATAATAAGGTTTTCTCCAGTGGGACCGACGGATGCCGTAATAATGCAAAATGAGAGGACGCCAAAACGTGTGTGTATGTGTGTATATATACGTATGTCTGATTCTAGAGATATTTGAATATACATAATCGCGTCATAGAATTGAGGACTTTTAACACTTCACATAGTATGCCCCCTGTGCAAATCTCAAAAACAATAGGTAATAAAATATTGATTGAGTTTTGATTCTTTTTACCTATTAACATTGTAAAGCTTGTTTTTGTAAGTTTTTCAGTACAAAATATGTATTTACTAGTTGACTATAATGTTATGTTTTGTTTGTAGTTTTACAAAGAATAGACAACTATTGGATGCTGGCAATAAACAAGTTGGTATTGTAATTAATTTATAGAGCAAATTCTTGTTTATTTCTCTTGACGATTTTAAAGTGTTCTTAGCAACCCATTTTAATAAAAAGATTATGAAGTTTGAATTTTAAATTGAATTTGAATTTATTCTTGCCCACTCCTTTCCTACAAAATACTGTTTGTTGTACTACAGACTACAGTGATAGTGTACAGTCTGTAGTGATTAGAAGTTGGAGAGCTATTTATCTATCAACATAGAGCGCTTGTCTTCTTTTGTTTACTCCCCACGGGCCTGTGGCGTAAACAGGCTAAATAAATGGCCTTTAAAAAATTGCTTCCTAACGTCATCAAAATTCCAAGTTTGTACCCGGAATTCTGATCACAAAGGGGCGCCAGGGCATTGATGTGTGAGTGCTACACGAACCAGAGCCGGCACTGAACAAAAAATTAGATAAAGATAAATTTATTTACAAGTCAATTACATTAACACATTAAAAAAAACATTTAAATTAACGTTTATAATTTCCTGTTATAGAGTATGTGAAATTCTTACTTGCAAAACATTTTTGGTCATCGCCACTATGCTTTTCTTAGTGCTTTTTTGTATAACAGGATTAGTAAATCAGTTACCATTTTGCCCTTAACATACTTTAAATGCAAATTAACAGTAACCAATTTTCTGCAAGTTCTAGGCTATAATAGCACTAAAATTACACACTCACATACACACACACACACACACACACACACACACACACACACCACACACACACACACACACACACACACACACATACACGCGCGCGCACACACACACACACACACACACACACACACACACACACATACACACACACACACACACACACACGCACACACACGCACGCGCGCGCACAAACTGGAAATGGTAACACGTACCGTCTCAATATAAATCAATATAAATAAAATACGATTACTTGTGCAATGGACAACACTAACATCCACGACACAGGTTAAATCCTCATGTGGGTGACTGACTGCCCTGTGACGTGAATGTTAATGCACTCCATGTATTTACGCAATTTTTGCACGCCTCATATGCGGAGCGGTGAGGTAGTGCTCTACTCTCGACATGTCAAAAAACCCAGTCTTTCGAAACTTAAATGACGTTTTTTTTTTTAATATAACACTTACAGGATAATATGAGTGCACTAATATGAAGTTAAATAATCTGTCTAGCACATATGGTACACTTTATAAACAATTAATTTGTTTAATATAATAAATAATAACATTAAAACTAATCATACTTGGACGTCCGTGAGTCTGTGTTTATGTGACCATGTATGTGGCAGAGAAATTGGTCGAAAAATTCATCTTACCGGAATACTTTTGTTTTTAATATATAAAGTATTACACTGTGCTGATTCCTAGTTAATATTAGCGTTCTAAGTACTGTCGTTTAATTATAATTTATAAAAAACTAATATACCACTGTATACTGTATATCTATATATATATATTTTTTATTTTTATTTTATAGTATATTTTTGCCTTACCTTATTTGTTATTTTATTTTAAAAAACTTGAGTTTTTGTTTTAGAATATTTTTTTAAATGTGAATGACCGCTATCAGGCGTGCACTTTTGGATTTTCCAATTTTTTAGTTATTTATATATGAAAAAAATAAAAAATTATAAAAAAAAAAAAAAAATGAAAAAATAAGAATAGAAACGGTGACGTAGTGTCTAATGGAAATAAAACATGTGTGTGTGTGTGTCTTTGGCAGTGCTGTGTGTGAGTAGATTTTATTATTATTATTATTTATTTGAGTAAGTATAGAGTAAAATAAGACCTGCGGTGTGTATGAATTAAATTAAAATGTAAATTTAAGTAAATAGGTATTTCAAGTAGTTTTCCGGTGCTGGTGTAGTCTGGGAGTTTAAGAAAATTACTAACATCTATTTTGCACTTGGAGTAAGTTAATAGGAAAAGTGTTGCTGTTTTAGTAACCTTATTATATAAAAAACGCACCAAGAAAAGGAAAGTGGCAATGGGCAAAAGCTGTTACAGTTAAAAGTATGTTACAGGTTAAAATTTTACATAATCTGCCTATCTGTCGCCATAAGTTTTAGAATATTCTTCACAATTAGAAGATAGTGTCAAATGCTGCTTTAAGACAGTTCTAACAACAAATTATTGTCGCACCATTAGGGCTTGTGTTCTTTTATACAAATCTTTAGTTGGAAACTTTTATGGAAGAAACAAGCTAACTTTTTTTTTTTTTTTTTTTTTTTTTTTATACCACTAAGGTGGCAAACAAGCTTACGGCCCGCCTGATGGTAAGCGGTCACCGTAGCCTATGGACGCTTGCAACACCAGGGGTATCACTTGCGCGTTGCCGACCCTTCAGAAATCCAATAACTTCTTTCTTGAAGAACTCCATACTGTAGTCCTTGCAGAAAACCTTAGCAGGGAGCTCATTTCACAACTTAAGCGTTCGCGGGAGGAAGTTTCTCTGAAACCGCACTGTACGCGACCATTTAGGTTCTAAAGTGTGAGAATGAATTCCCTGCCGATGGCGAGCGGTGCGATGGTAGAAAGTAGCCGTGGCCATCATTTCGAACAATTCCTCAGAACACAACCCATTGTACAAGCGGTAGAACACACACAGTGAGGCAAAGTCTCTCCTCAGACTTAAGGGCTCGATACCGCAAGTGAGTTTGGAATCGTCGACAATTCTCACAGCCCGTCGTTGAACCGAGTCAAAAGGGCCAAGCTGGTATCCGGGTGCACCTGCCCAGAGATGGCAGCAGTACTCCATATGGGGCCGAACCTGCGACTTGTAAAGTAACAACCTTTGCCCCGACGTGAAGTACTGCTTCGCTCTGTTGAGTACACCAAGTTTTTTGGACGCCAGCTTTACCTTATATTGTAAATGATTTTGGAACTGAACATCGCTGGAGATGTCGAGAGGGTAGTGTTCTGGAATTGTGGGACCACAGTGAATGGAGTTTTCTTAGCGGTGAACGCGCACACTTGTGTCTTTGTTGGGTTGAATCGGACCAAGTTTACCCGTCCCCAGTCAGAGACCTGGGACAGTGTGGACTCGATTTGAGACACAAGTTCTCCGCGGTTTTCCTCCATAACGGAACGAGGGATGTTTTTACACGACCCGTGTAAAAAGCGTCTCCAGTACTGTCATCTGCATAGCAATGTATGTTGTTGATGTCCAACATGTCATTGATATGCAGTAGAAACAGCGTAGGAGACAGCACAGAGCCTTGCGGGTCACCAGCATTAATGTCCATGCTATCAGAGCAACTACCGTCAACTACGGTTCGTATGCGTCTGCCGGACAAAAAGCTAGCCACCCATTTGCACAAACCCTCGGGCACTCCGTAAGATGGCAACTTCGATAGAAGACCGCGGTGCCAGACCCGATCGAACGCCTTCGCTATGTCCAGGCTACATGCCAATGCCTCCCCCTGACTCTCAATGGCTAGTGCCCATCGGTGTGTGAGATACACTAGAAGGTCACCAGTCGAGCGACCGTGGCGAAAGCCATATTGACGGTCACTGACCAGATCGTGTACTTCTAGGTATCTTAGAAGCTGTGTGTTGATCACACGCTCCATCACCTTAGAGAGGAGAGAGGTAATAGCGATAGGCCTGTAATTCGATGGATCTGATCTATCGCCCTTTTTGGGCACCGGGTGCACATTCGCAGTCTTCCATGTAGACGGAAATTGCCTAGTGTGGTAGAAAAGCGCAAAGAGGCGCGTGAGTACAGGACATAACTCAGGAGCACACTGCTTAAGCACCACTGCTGGTATACCGTCTGGCCCACTCGACTTATGAACGTCGAGAGAAAGCAACGCCCGCCTGACCTCCCGCTGCGTTATGGAGATTTCCGGCATGGACTTACCGCACCACGGTATAGTAGGTGGTACAGCGCCTTCATCGTTCATATTCGAGTTCGAGGCAAAGAGACTGCCCAGTAGATCGGCTTTCTCTTTAGCACTATGGGCCAAGTCACCATCGGTCTTTCGCAGTGGTGGTAACGACGACTGGCAGAAGTTCCCTTCGGTAGCTTTGGCAAGCGACCAGAAAGCACGACTCCCAGAAGGATAGCTCGCAAGTCGCCCACGTATTTTGCCGATGAATTGGAATTTTGCTCTGGCAGTTGCTTTCTTACTGAACCTCGAGGCAGCATTTAATTTGCGTTTTAACTCAGAAATATTCGGATCCTTATTAAAACGAGCCGTGGTCCAAGCCTCATATGCATTTTGCTTAAGAATTTTAGCTTTTCTGCAAGACCTATTAAACCACGGTCGTTTTTTAACGCCGGCAGCTACTCGCAGGTTAGGAATATAGCATTCCATACCAGCAAGGATTGTCTCAGTGACTGCGGCTGCGCAGACGTCAGGATCTTCTGAGTTAAAGCAGATCTGCCTCCACGGGTACGTAAAATTCACGCAATCCATCCCAGTCTGCCGACTTATAGTGCCACACGCGACGCCAGTTAGTTGGCCCAGAAGGATCAGGTTGTGTGCATGACACTTGAGTCCGAACGAGACAGTGGTCCGAGGAGCCAAGAGGCGCATCCACTGAGACGGAGTACCCGTCCGGACGAGTAGTCAGCAGAAGGTCCAGTAAGGAGCTCGTATGTTCCTCTATATCTGGTATTCTCGTTGGAGAAAGTACCAGCTGAGAGAATCCATAGGTCAGAGCAAATTCATGAGCAGATATCCCAGCATAGTTATTGGTTCGAGAACTGAGCCACTCGCGATGGTGGGCGTTAAAGTCTCCCAAAATAACTAGTTCTGCTGTGGGATATTGCTCTAGAACTTTGTCAGTCGTCAAACTCAGGTGCGTGAAGAGTCGAGTTACGTCCGTGTCACCGCTATGAGACCTGTATAGGCACGCATAGATACGAGTGTGGCCGCCGTAATCTACGCGCACCCACAATATCGACAGGTCCCTGTCTTCAAGGCTATGAAGGCGGCGACAGCAGATATCCTCCCGGACGAACATACATACACCGGCACGACTCATAAAATTGTGTTCGAGTTTGTAGCCGGGATAATGAAGGTATGATGTGTCGGCCGGGCAGGAAATCTGCGTCTCCGTTAGAAAAAGAATGGTCGGCTGCGCAGTTTCGAGATGGTGGTGGACTGCGTTAAGATTTGCGTGAATACCCCTGATGTTGCAAAAATCCACATTATATGTGGATGGAGTAGCCGCTGTGCAAACTCTTTTCTTTTTCTGTCTTCTGGCCATAATATATATAAAAAAAAGTTACTAAGACTAAGGATGAGGATTCACTGCACAGACAGCATAGAGGACAAAGGGTGCGGTTCTAAGACTGCCGAAGCTCGCCACAGATGATACGGTTGCTGGCACGGCGGGCGGAAGGGCCCCTGATCCCCCTCTGTTGTAGTAGCCGGGTCCACTCCGGTCTCCTTCTCCGGCACGACTACCACTTCAGATACTTTACACAGGCTGGCGAATCAGCCTCCCAGGGCGGAGATTAAGTGATCCCTGGGTTCGGGATCCCGTTCAACCTGCGGGCGGCCAGCGGTCAGCCGTTTCATCAGGTCTCCCTGACCGCCGAACCAGCACGCCGCGTCTACGCCGAGTATGACAGCAACAAGCACCGCCGGTCCTCCGCTGTCCGCGCAGCGAATCCTCAAAGAGCTCTGGCAACCTTACTCACCGCCAGGAACACAACACTACTCAATGTTAGTGTTATTATGGCCGCGGTTTTCTGTAAGGTGGAGGTACTTCCCCAGTTCGGGCCGCTCATTCGAGCAAGTACTCGCTATGCCCTGCTTAGTTGTTCGGGTGGCTTATTCGAGCGAGTACTTGCAGTGCCCTACCTCTCTTAAAAACTGTTTGGGCACTTTCAAGAGGTAATAATGAGAATCACTTATTCATGAAGTGATTATATTAATATCATTATTCAACGTTTACGTAAAGTAATTAATAAATTCTTCTCTTTTTTTTTATACCACTAAGGTTGCAAACAAGCACACGGTCCGCCTGATGGTAAGCGGTCACCGTGGCCTACGGACGCTTGCAACACCAGGGGTATCACTCGCGCGTTGCCAACCCTTCAAAAATCCAATAACTTCTTTCTTGAAGAACCTCATATTGTAGTCCTTACAGAAAACCTTGGCAGGGAGCTCATTCCACAACCCAAGCGTTCTTTGAAACCGCACTGTACACGACCATTTCGGTTCTAAAGTGTGAGAATGAATTCCCTGCCGATGGCGAGCGGTGCGATGGTAGAAAGTAGCCGTGGGCTTCATTTCGAACAATTCCTCAGAACACATCCCATTGTACAAGTGGTAGAACACACGTAGGGAGGCAAAATCTCTCCTCAGACTTAAGAGTTCGATACGCCAAGTGAGTTTGGGATCGTCGCCAATTCTCACAGCCCGTCGTTGAACCGAATCAAAAGGTCCAAGCTGGTATCCGGGTGCAACCACCCAGAGATGGCAACAGTACTCCATATGGGGTCGAACTTCCGACTTGTAAAGTAGCAACCTCTGCCTAGACGTAAAGTACTGCCTCGCTCTGTTTAGTAAACCCAGCTTTTTGGGCGCCAGCTTCACCTAGCCTTGCAAATGATCTTGGAACTGAACATCGCTGAAGATGTTAACACCAATGATCCCAATGCTCTTGGAGTTGGAGAGAGGAGTGTTATAGAATTGTGGAACTCAAGTGATAATTTAGTAAATGCTATTGACTTTAAATCAGTTTTAAGTTCAGAGTACGTGTGTTCGCCGTGTGATGTTAAATGTGAACTTGTGTACTCCATATGGGGCCAAACCTGCGACTTGTAAAGCAGCAATGAGGTATTCTAAGCGGTGAACGCGCAGACTTGTGTCTTTGTAGGGTTGAATCGGACTAAGTTTACCCGTCCCCATTCAGAGACCTTAGACAGTGTGGTCTCTTGAGACACAAGTTCTTCGCGGTTTTCCTCCACAACGGAACGAGGGATGTTTGCACGACCCGTGTAATAAATGTCTCCAGTACTGTCATCTGCATAGCAATGTATGTTGTTGATGGATAACATGTCATTGATATGCAGAAAAAAGAGCGTAGAAGACAGCACAAAGTCTTGCGGGACACCAACATTAATGTCCATGCTATTAGAGCAACTACCGTCAACTACGGTTCGTATGCGTCTGCCGGACAAAAAGCTAGCCACCCATTTGTACAAACCCTCGAGCACTCCGTAAGATGGCAACTTCGATAGAAGACCCCGGTGCCAGACTCGATCGAACGCCTTCGCTATGTCCAGGCTACATGCCAATGCCTCCCCCTGACTCTCATAGCTAGTGCCCATCGGTGTGTGAGATCACTAGAAGGTCACCAATCGAGCGACCGTGGCGAAAGCCATATTGACGATCACTGACCAGGTCGTGTACTCCTAGATATCTAAGAAAGCTGTGTGTTGATCACACGCTCCATAACCTTGGAGAGAAGAGAGGTAATAGCGATAGGCCTGTAATTCAATGGACCTGATCTATCGCCCTTTTTGGGCAACGAGTGCACATTCGCAGTCTTCCATGAAGACGAAAATTGCCTAGTATGGTAGGAAAGCGAAAAGAGGCGCGTGAGTACAGCACATAACTCAGAAGCTCACTGCTTAAGCACCACTACTGGTATACCGTCTGGCCCACTCGACTTATGAACGTCTAGAGAAAGCAACGCCCGCCGGACCTCCCGCTGTGTTATGGAGATTTTCATCATGTTCTTACTGCAGCACGGTATAGTAGGTGGTACAGCGCCTTCATCGTTCATGTTCGAGTTCGAGGCAAAGAGACTGCCCAGTAGATCGGCTTTCTCTTTAGCACTATGGGCCAAGTCACCACCGGTCCTTCGCAGTGGTGGTAACGACGACTGGCAAAAGTTCCCTTCGGCAGCTTTAGCAAGCGACCAGAAAGCACGACTCCCAGAAGAATAGCTCGCAAGTCACCCACCTATTTTGCCGATGAATTGGAATTTTGCTCTGGCAGTTGCTTTCTTACTGAAACTCGAGGCAGCATTTAATTTGCGTTTTACCTCAGAAATATTCGGATCCTTATTATTACGAGCCGTGGTCCAAGCCTCATATGCAGTTTTCTTAAGAATTTTAGCTTCTCTGCAAGACCTATTAAACCACGGTCGTTTTTTGACGCCGGCAGCTACTCGCGGGTTAGGATAACATACCAGCGAGGATTGTCTCAGTGACTGCGGCTGCGCAGACGTCAGGATCTTCTGAGCTAAAGTAGATCGGCCTCCATGGGTACGATGCATAAAATTCTCGCAATCCATCCCAGTCTGCCGACTTATAGTGTCACACACGACGCTAAGTAGTTGGCCCTGATGGATTGGTTTGTGTGCATGACACTTGAGTCCGAACGAGACAGTGGTCCGATGAGCCTAAAGGCGCATCCACTGAGACGGAATATCCGTCCGGACGTGTAGTCAGCAGAAGGTTCAGTAAGGAGCTTGTATGGTCCTCTATATCTGGTATTCTCGTTAGAGAAAGTACCAGCTGAGAGAATCCATAGGTCAGAGCAAATACTTGAGCAGATATCCCTGCATAACATATGTAAAACACTGCCATTCACTCGCTCACCTGCAAAAGAAAGAAAATCCCTACTTTAGACTTCTAGAATTTATCTCAGGCCTAAGCTCCTATAAAACCCATTAAGAACGACGGAGTTAGAACGCAGGAAAACTGAATAAAATCTATACCTTGTTGCACACTGAATCAGAAACTGAACTTAAAGTTAGGTGTAAGCAAGTGCATTGTATTATTTGTAAGTTCATCATACTAACACTTTTATTCAATCATCATTGGAAATAACGTTCCCGGTCGAAAGTACGCGATTGACTCTTCTCGTCCTGATGCCTAACCAAAATTTCATCTCACGCTATCTTTGTGGGGAAATTCTAGTTAACTTGTCCAAAATTTGGTACTTGAAACCCAGCAAAGTGTCTTCATGGTTTTTTGCTCCAAATATTTGTATGTGTGTGTTAATTAATCATCAAAACTCAGAAGTGTCATTAATTTAAACCTTTATGCGTTTTGTGGACAAATATTAGGGTCGGCAATACTATTTCATGTGAACTTCTCAAATTTTCCACAAAAAATTTTGAACTTTTCTATTCAGGAAAATTAATTTAACTGTGTTAATTTGACAATAACACTATATGTGTTTTATTACATTAATTTTTCGCAATTTGAATGAAGTTTATATAAATTTAGCATAATTTATGTATTTATTTTACTACTATATTCTTCGGTGATAAATTAGATTTATAATTCAACAACTTTCATTATATAGAAATTATATAAGTCATACAAATAGAATATCTACTATTTATGTGACTTTTCACAAATTAGCAAATTACTGACTCTTAAAGTGTCTAATTTCCTTCCAGAAATTTTAATCATAATGTTGATTGAAATTCCATATAAAAAGTTCATAATTTCTAACGTCAAACCCTAAACCCTTTATTCAAAATGTTCTTTCAAGGCTTTAACTTCAAATTGAACCTAATACAGGTACAATTAGTTCTCTTATAATAAAGTTAACAAGAATTTATAATTTTGTGGCACCGATAATAATTGAAGCTCGTGTGCTTTTGGTCGAGTTTTAGCCTCTTTATATTAGAAGAAGAAGATTTAAGAGTAATAAGTCGCCCGAACAAATAAAGCGGGGCATAGCGAGTACTTACTCGAATGAGCGGCCCGAACTGGGAAGTACCTCCACCTTACAGAAAACCGCGGCCATAATAACACTAAGTTTGAGTAGTGTTGTGTTCCTGGCGGTGAGTAAGGTTGCCAGAGCCCTTTAAGGATTTGCTGCGCGGACAGTGGAGGACCGGCGGTGCTTGTTGCTGTCATTGCTCGGCGTATCGTCTCGGTCAGGGAGACCTGATGAAACGGCTGACCGCTGGCCGCCCGCAGGTTGAACGGGTTCCCGAACCCAGGGATCACTTAATCTCCGCCCTGGGAGGCTGATCTGCCTGCCTCTGTAAAGTCTCTGAAGTGGTAGTCGTGCCGGAGAAGGAGACCGGAGTGGACCCGGTTACTACAACAGAGGGGAATCAGGGGCCCTTCCGCTCGCCGTGCCAGCAACCGTATTATCTGTGCCGACCTTTGGCAATTCTAGTACCGCACCTTTTGTCCTCTAAGCTCTCTGTGCAGTGAATTAACAGTCTAAGTAACTTTGAAAAAAAAATGGCTACAAAAATAAGGAAAACAGTTTTTTCAGCGGCCGGTCCATCCACATTTAATAAATGTTGCAATTTCGATTGGTAGTTACTAAGATTAACGCGTCCAAACTGTTGTTCTAAACAAGTAATTTATTAGATGGATGTGCAGTGAAGCCCCTCAGAGGAACGAGTTGAGGCTTTGGCCTGTGACTGATGTGTCTGAACACACTAGAGACAATCATCGTAATAAAATTTATCAAATAAAAGTTTCGAAAAACTTTTGACAGAGAATGACACAACTTGGTTCCTTGTACATATCGTTTTTGTAGTATTAAATATACGCAGTTTAAGTATGTTTTTTAAATAAACAAAAATATTGTTTTGTATTTTGTATATTTTTTTGTTGATCCGCGTTGTTATCAAATATTACTTTTTGAAGTGACTTTACAAAATAGTGCATCTCTGTTTGACCTTTATGTATGTATGTTCGTGATTTTCTCAATAGCTACGGATTCGATTTGGAAGGGGTTTTTGCTATATTTGACGGTATATTTTTCTGGACAGGAAACTATTGTCCTAGAGTCTAGAATGTAAGAAAGCAAGGTTATAGACTAAAATATAAGTGTAAGTCGGTGAAATTTTCGTTATCTGTGGTGATTGTTCTAAATTTTCCCTTGACTTAATCCATCCCTTGATTTTCAAATGGAGACATAAGTTGTGATAATAACGATAATTAAAAAAAAGGTGTTCTGTGGGCTTATCTGTATGTGCACAGATGTTATGTATGTTTATATAATTAATTTAGAATGGAAATAAAAACCAAAAAATAAATAAATAAAATAATCTGGAAGGAATAAGAAAATGGTTATGAGATTATGAGATGAAATAAAAAAATACCTGACATCTAATAACTATTTCAAAGACGTCGTCTGTCAATAGGAAAATATTAGATAGACATTCTTGTTTCCCTACAAAATATTGTCAAATATGTTTAACATTCAAGCATGATTTTATAATAAGCTAAAAACTCGGCCAAGAGTCAACTTGCCTCGACAAAAATTTCAATAAAGGTGGCTCATGAAACGTTATAATGAAATATATTAGATTCTGGATGAAAATATTTCTTCATAAACATTCACGTTTTGGTAAGATGAATAAAAATTTACATATATGTTATGTTAGGTGACGTGACCTAACCTTGAAATTCAATTTAAAAATTCTTTATTTTAACTTGGGCGGCCGTCCACCAAGATCACTGTCAATAAACATTGATGGTGTTTCCCTACCTCAAACAAATTCCTCAAAATTCTTAAGTTTAACAATTGACCATGCTTTAAAATGGGATATACATATCTCCGATTTGTGTGGTAAGTTGAGTGGCACATATTGTCTAAGGTGCTTCCTCCCTCTGCCCTTCGTCTTGCTACTTGTCACTACTTCACTCACAGCTAAGCTACGGAATTCAACTCTTGGGCACAGCTGCAGAATGGAAACGTGTCTTTACAATTCAGAAACGCGCTGTGAGAATAATCTCTCGTGTCCCTATTGGTACTCCAGCAAAAAATCTTTTTAAAGAGCAAAAATTTTAACATTTACATCCCAATACATTTTTTCTATAGGTAAATTTGTAAGATTAAACAGAAATCTATTTCCAGACAAAACATGGTCCCATGATTATATGCTAAGACGCAAGCAACAGCTTAACTTACCTCCATCTAAGTAACAAAAAATGTCTAAATCGTTATATATAGAAGGGGTCCAACAATCTACAATGGACTCCCCAACGAAATTACAGTTATTGAGAATGATAAAATTTTTGAAAAAAAACTTAAATTATTATTGACTGAACACGCTTTTTATGACATCAATGAATTTTGGACATTAAACATTTGTAATAACTCATAATATTAATTTATTATGAATTATTTCAAATTTATTTAAGTATTTTAACTTGTAATAATATAAATATCCATATTAATTTAATTGTACCTATTTCGCATATTTAATGTATTAAAAATACTTATAAATTTGAATTTATGAATAAAGAGTATAAGTATGATTGTGGGTATGACTTGAATTTTGATACCATCAGCCCTTGCGACAAATTCCCACTCAAAATCAGACCTCAATATTTAAGTTTTATTACACGGGAACATTGCATTATTGGCGCATTCCTGATGAGACAAGTAACCTTTTACATAAATACATTACAAAAAATGTTTATCATAACAAGGACGAATAAAGAATTGTTTTGAGGGATTATTCGAAATGATGCCCAGGGCTACTTTCTACCATCGCATCACTCGCCATCGGCAGGGAATTGATCCTCACAACTTAGAACCAACACTATCACGTACAGTGCGTTTTCAAAGAAACTTCCTCTCGAATTAGCTCCCTGCTAAGGTTTTCTCTACAATATGGAGTTCTTCAAGACCCAGGATCTAAGATGCTCCAGGTGTTACAAGCGTCCATCTGCAACAGTGACCGCTTACCATCAGGTAAACCGTTAGCTAGTTTGTCAGCTTAGTGGTATAAAAAAATGGAAGAAAATAAACATCTGTGACAGCCGTAGCACCCACCGTGCTCCTTCCTGAGACTCCGGATAAGCGCCAAAGCTTCCAAAATAAAACTGTGTTTATTTCGTATTTCCTTACTCGTAAAGTGAGAACTTTTTTGTAACATGGTTCAGAGAATTTGATTCATTGTTATCGTATCCGTTAAATTTGTAACTAAATACAATTAGATTCATTGGCGGCTCTACAAGTGCAGGGCCAGTCTAATAAGACAAATTTGATATTGATCTTCTTTTTTAGTCACTACTTTTAGGCTTTTGCCAATATCGAAGGCAGTAAGTAGGTTTATTAATTCAATCTATATATGTATGTCTTACTTCACGGATTTTGTTCCCAGAAGGTGGTAACCAGCCGTGGCTACCCATATCATAATGTGGAAGACAGCCTCCTTCCACCAACCACTTTTTTCATGTGAGACAGGTGTGAGCCTCTCGCCGCCGCAGTGCCTCTGATGCAGATTATCTTGACTAAGGTGGCTCTATATATGTCCCAGGCGTCGTAAATTACAGTAAAAGCGGCAATAAATACCCATGAGACAGAATAATATACCCTATTCTAATTCCTGACGATCTACTTTACTAATCTCTTTCTAAAATACTTTGAAAACAAAAAACAACCGGCTTTAATAAGCACTAAAAGAAAAAATAAAAATTATAACTTATTTCCTTAAATCTGATCTGAATTCCAGTTTGAAGTTGATTTCATGCAACTTTTTGGTACAGTAGGCGACACATCAACCTAACAGTAATGGACTTTGAACCCAAGGCGCAACGCAGCGAAAAAGTCGCGAAAGAGAGATGGTCGTAATGTCAAAGATGACTTATACGTCTAGATACCGTGTCCGAAACAATATCAAACGTAGTGTTGCGAGCCATTTTCCAATTTACAATGTGTGTGTAAATCAGCTAATACGACTATAATTTTTACATCTGTGTGCGTAATTTCGGTGTCACCAACCTTAAAGTGATTAGCCCGAATTGGGGTGTTGTCACTTTTATTCGGTACTACAATTTATTTTCACTTTCGATGCCCCCTGTGGTGACACATTATTTTGAGATAGTTCGATACAAATGTAGCAATCTGTTGACCACGGCCATGTAATGCATGTTAAAACCTTAAAGTATGTTCCAAATATTATATACTGTAGTGCTCAAATATAGATGGATGTACAAAATAAAATCCGTCCTTCTCTGCCATGGCATCCGTGCGCGCCCTGTACGTTATTCATAGGTCCCGCCATGTGACAACAGCCCAGTTTTGTTGAATTTTTGAAGTGAAAACTTCTTTAGCGGCGTTGTGCACTTTTTTTGGTATGGGTAAAAAATGATAAACTCGCGTCAGGTCACGTGTCCTTATCGTGGAAATTCGTAAGACGGAAACCGTAATGCCACGCCTATTATAATTTTTTTTTTCTATTATATGTGTTTTTCTCGTGGGGTTGCCTTACCGCTTACATATTTCGATGGCTTAACGTCCCCCCCCACCTTTTTTTTTTTTTTTTTTTTCTTTCCTATGATTCTTTCGTGGTTGAGTAAGTTTGTAAGTGATTTACTTTTCTTTATGTATATGTGTATTTAATGGTCTGTCCGTCCGTTCGTCCGTAAAAAAATTGAAAACAAACATGTGTGTATATTTAATACTCGTATTTATCTATTTACACGTTTAGCTCCCGCCAGGGGCTTTGTCCGCGTAAACTTTTAAACTTATTAGAAATACTAAATTTCTTTTGCGAAAGCGATATTGCTGATATTGTTAGAGCAGCCCACAGGAATCAGACTACAATGCTATTGTTTAAATGTGTATAATTTTCTCAATTAACATTTATTATGAATCTTATACTCGTCAGTTTTGTAAGTTACAGTGTCATTTATTTACCACCGGAACAACGGCGCCTATTTTAAAAAGCCTTCTTAAATTTTTTGTTTCTGCTTTTATATTTTTATTATTAGTTTGGAAACCCGCGTACATAACACATATTCTGAGAAAATTTCAAGCTTTTGCCTGCTTCAAGCTCTTTAAAGGTTAGGACCCTTCGGGTAGGGAAACAATCAGGGAGTTTAATTAATAAACTATAGAGTATTTGAATCTCAATTTACATAGGAAATATAAAGATAATATATAATATGGTATTTAAAAGTTAATCGATAAAATTAAAAAATTTAGTATAACATTTTATTAGTTATCCAAAAGAAAATCAAAATCATAATAAGTACATCATGTCATTGTAAATGAATAATTTATATTACTGATTGACGTCTCAGAATATTACGCAAACAATGCAAATTATACTCGTCCTATAATTTTACACACCCGATTGCGCATGTACACCGTCTTGCTAATAAAGTACCTAGTAGTAGGTCACTAAAGTTGAAATTTTATATGAAGAGTCCAAAGCGTGACGTTAACGTCACAGTTCGTTGTAAAAAAAAGATATTTTTTAATATATTTATGTATTTTCAGCTACGGTCATTAATTAATTTCGTAGTTCATAAAATACATGATAAGTACTACTTTTTCCAGTGATATATACATGTAACTGTAAGGTTTTTGAACCTTAATTAACTTTTTTTCGGACAGGGTCAAGTGCGATTCGGACTCGCGCTATAAGGGTGAACCGATTGTAATGAAATTTTTGTAAGTTGTTATGCACATGCCGAGGAAGGTTTCCGAATTAGTAGGTGCAACCCTTTTACAATATGTTGGTGCGGCAGTTGTTTTAAAAAAAGAAACAACTTTCGCCGGGTCAGCTAATTTATTAGTTAGTGTGTCAAGCCCAAGCGGTCGGCGGGGCCAGACGGTATACCTTCTTTTGTAATGAAAGACTGTCGTACGCCTTTAGAAAAACCATTGCATCATATTTTTAATTTGTGTTTAAAAGAGTCATACTTTCCGGATTGTTGGAAAATAACACGAGTGATTCCCATTCCGGTTCCGAAGTGAGCAGTTTTAGGCCCGTAGCAACTCTATCGCAGCACCACCACTAACTTGCTCGACGCAATGGCTTACATCACTACTCAAATCGACGCCGGAGTCTAGATCGACGTCGCCTACTTTGACTATCAAAAGGCATTCGACCTGGTCGACAATGATATCCTTTTGGAAAAAATGGCGGCTGTTGGATGCACGAATAAACTTTTGAAAATTTTCGATAGTTGTATGAGTGACAGAAAACAGTATGTGGAATACGCTAGGTGCAGGTCTGAACCATACATCACAAAAACGGGTGTTAGCCAAGGATCAAATCTTGGCCCCCTGGAATTCGTGATTATGATAAACAAACTACCAGAGATGATCCAGGAGGCGCGCTGTTTATTGTTCGCGGACGATCTTAAGCTACTTTTAGCAGTCAGGAGCAGAGACGATTGTCAGCGGTTGCAGGAGGATATTAACAGGGTGGTCGAGCGGAGTAAAAAAAAAACAAACTCCAGCTCAATATCTCGAAATGCTCAGTGATCTCATTTTCAAGGTCCAGTAGACCACTCCACTTTGAGTACAACGTCGGTGGTGAGGACTTAAAGCGCGTGGGGACAGTCAGAGATCTCGGAGTTAATTTAAATAGTGATCTGACATTAAGAAATCAAATAGTACACATTTGTAAAAAAGCGCACAGGAGGCTGGGTTTTGTATTGCGGCGGACACGAGGGTTTAAAAATATAAAGGCGATATCAGCGCTGTACGACTCTATTATCAGAAGCCAACTAGAATACAACTCTGCTATTTGGGCTCCTCATGAGCAGAAATATATAACAATGTTAGAGCGGATCCAAAACAAGTACTGCAGATTTTTGTACCAGCGACTGTATGGAATCTATCCCATCTATCCTCTAATGAATCCGACCCTGTTCGTTCTAGGCATGGTTGATTACAACAAATTGGAGGTCAGGAGGGATTGGGTCCTCGGTTTTTATTTAATGAGAGTATTCCGGGGCGTGCTGTCAAACCCGGCCATATTAAGTATGATGGGGCTGTGCGTGCCTAACGGATATGTATCGGGTCGCCTGCACCCACGTATGTTTGCAGTGCCCCGCGCTAGGACCGATTTGCTCGCAAAGTCACCAATGATTCGAGCATTGCATGCACTGAATCGAGTTGCCCAGAAAATTGATTTGATAATATGTTCGATTGAAGAATTTAAACCTGAGATTTCTTTGGACGCAAGTTATAAAAAAAAATTAAATGACTAATTTAATTTTTTGAATTTTATATTTTTATTTGTTGACATTTGACATAGCATGTTTTAAATTTTTAACTTTAAATTTAAATTTTTAAATTTTTATTTTTATTTTTTGACTTTTAACCTAGTATCGTATTGCATGTTTTTAATTTTTAACTGTTAATTTTAATTCTACTGATATTTTGTTTCATTTTTTGTTGTCTTACACTACATTGGGTTTGCTGTAATGATAGTAGTAATTGTGTAAAAATAAATAAATATATAAATAAAATTATAAATTAAAATAAATTTTTAGTATTTTTACTTACCATCATCGTTAGTATTACAGAATTGGCTTTTTAGCCTATTTCGCACTCACTGTCCTCTATAATTAACGCGCACTAGGCCCGTGTGGGTGCCTAGTGCGTGAGCGCAAACATTCTTCTTACTAAGTAGGTATAGACTTGTGCCCAAAAGTGGGAAGGGTTGATATACTCGTCATACTAAGGTGACATATAAGCATACGGTGTTGCTAACCCTTGTTTATTTATTTTTTATTTTTTTTATTTATTTCAATTCAATACAATTATAAACTTACGAACTAGGTCTAACGCGTTTATAATTTAGCTAGATCTATTTATTTATATGCGATAGATAGTAAGAGGCATAACCCCTTATCTTATTAATACAGCTGTTAAATACGTCTATGTCTGCGGCCTGAGAATTAAAATTATTTACTAACGCCACAGCTCGTGACGTTGGTGCATTCCCGGCATGCTGCGTACGCACAGTGGGCACAGCAAATAGCGGGCGCTGCCGCCGCGGCCCGTTGCCTCCCGCATCACTACCCCGAACATACCCATCGGGCACGAATAGACCTAGCGAGCTTAATTCCTCCGGGTTGTCAATCTTATTGCCTAAAAGTAGGCAGAAGTGAACTATCGTTTGTAGTTTTCGCCTTAACTCTAGGGTCTCGAGTCCCACCATTCCCGCAACAAAAAGCGGCGGAAACAGAAATGGATAATACCCATACTTTTTTTTATAAATGTACCTCGCAAATCTTTTAATCGCAATTATTTTTTCCAACATGAGCACATATTTGGTCTCACGTGGATCCCAATCAACTGCGTTAAACTCAAGACTACTACGAACAAATGCATTATATAGCATTATAGCCACTCTTACATCTTTAAACTCTCGTGATTGTCTCATGATGAAACCCAAGTCACGTATACTGTCAACTCTTTGTAGCGTAGCTTCCGACAGGTAGTAATCATACCTGATCGGCGTGCGCGAGCGTGTGAAGGTCATGATCTTACACTTTTTCGTATTAAAACTTAAGCAGTTTGAGTTACTCCATTGTGCAGCCTTTAGAATATCCGTTTGCAGTGATGTACAATCTGCAGCATTCTTAAAAATAGCGTATAATTTAAGGTCATCTGCAAACATTAAGCATTTTGATTTTTCGCCAAGGTGTTGAAGTAAGTCATTAATCAACAAAAGGAACTGGGTTAGACCCTGAGTGCTGCCTTGACTTAATCCTGACCTCGTGTAGTACGCATCTGAAGAAAAATCTCTAATTTTGACGAATAGCATTCTGTTGCTTAGGTAGCTGGCTAATAGACATAAATACTGTGGCAACCCATGAAGTAACAGCTGACCAAAAGTTTTCGTAATTTTATTTAATTGTTTTTCAGTAAATTGTACCTTTTTAATATAAATTCACGCAAAACATTACAAATAACTAGTTATATATTTAGAATAATGGTTTAAATGTACATAAATAAGTGCGAGATAACATTTTTTTTTCAAGTGTCCATCCATCCGTTATAAAGTTCAAATTTTTCAATCATATTTTGTATATTATTTAGTTGTGATTGTGAGTTTTACTATTATTTATCAGTATTGTATTCATAAAAGATCACAGTTATTAGGCAAAGTAACCAATTAAGAAGCAAATTGTCAACAAACCATCTCTTTCGTTACGCTGTCAAGCTATTCCTTGGTAAGTTTTAACCTCTCTCTTTTGTATTTATTACGCTCAAACAGCCTTAAAATGATGACTCGCAAGGCATCTGCTCGCCAGGAAGAGTCCAAACTGGCTTTGCAGGAACTTAAGATTTCCAAGGAAAAGTGTGATCAGCTATACAGTGAAAGGGATGATAACGAAAGAGAACTCTTAGAAATATTAAACAAAAATAGTAGCCTCCGCAATGAGTTGTCAGTGTTGCACACTCAATATGGTACTGTCCTAGAAGAGCGGGACCAATTTCAGAAAATTGTAGAAACGTTTGACAGCTGTAGTGAGGAGTATGTGGTGGCCCTTAATAAGATCTCATATCTTGAAGAGGAACTACGCGAGGCCCATCAACAGATCTCACAACTTGAAGAGGCCACCCATTCTTACACACAGCATCAAACTCAAAATCTTTTTGACGAATTATGTAGTAAGGCCCCTAATCTTGTTTCTGCTGCAACTAGCAATACCACCACTATAGATCTTACAGGTGATGACACCATTAATTCTTCTAAACCAGTGAGGCTTGCTAAGTGCAGTAGAAACCAGATAAAAAAATACATCAAAATCAACAGATTTATAAAAAAAAATGAAAAAATGATCAAAAAGCAAAAAATATTTAGTAGAAATGTAAATTACTGCAAAGAAAAATTACAGTTAGTGGAACATCTGGAAGTATGTAAGTTGCAATTAGAAAACAGTAGGCTACAACATAAAACTGATACACATTTACTCGACTTGCAAATAAAAGATTTACATACATCCTTGCAGATGATGACCTGCAAGTATGAAGAGTCTCTGAGAGAGATGGAGGAGCACACACTGGCTATGAATGAGCTAATTGAATTGAGTAATTATAATGCAGAGCGTTTTGAATCATTACAACTCAATCACAGTATGTGTGATTGTAAACGCCTCAGCGATTCACAGCCGGATTGTGCAGCCTCGTTACTACTTTTACCAACACCCCAGTCATCAATGTGTGTCAGTTTGGAATCCGAGCAACAATCATATGCTCACAACAGTTCTCACTCAACTAGTGTTTCACAAAAATGTAATGTTGATGACAATATAGTAATGTTTTGCGATGAAATGGGAAAAGGTTTTGGACACTTTCTCAGCTCAAGTGTAGGACAACCAGTTTTAAATAATTGTATGCCAAATGCCAATTATGTTAATATAATGAGAAGTTTAATTAAGTCTGACAAAATCACTCCATCCTCTACATTAGTAATATTTATCGGTAACAGGGGTAATGTAAATAAAAGTGAATTAAGACAATATTATAATAGTATAAGCGCACTTAAAGTAAAAAAAATTGTAATGTTTACATTTCCCTATTGTAAGGGTTTGCCACAGGAGGAAAACAACCTTAGATGTGAGTTAAATTTAGCTTTGCATACTATGTCTAGCAATAACAATAACTTTCATGTGATAGATACTAACAGTATTTTTAGACATAATTATATAAGGACAAGACATAAATATTATCTCACACACCATTGTACCAGAGTGTTAGCCTTGTCGCTATCATTTTATATTAATACCACAGCCAATAATTTGGCTAAACAATCTGCTTTTATTGAGCAGTGTAATTATAGTAGTGTAATTGACATTTCAGCCAAGTATTTGGCTAAACAACCTGCTTCTATTGAGCAGTGCAATTATAATAGTGTAATTGACATTTCAGCTAGTCATTTAGCTAAACAACCTGCTTCTATTGAGCAGTATAATAATTTGACATGTAATAATTTAAATTAAATTTTCAGACAACAAAGGACATTCCAACATTAATAATGATTATATTAAACAATCTATGTCTACTCAAGTTTTATGCAAACAGAAACAAAACAATAAACTTTGTCATACTAAAAATAATATTCCATTGAACCTGGTGCATCAGAATATACAAGGAATGTCTCAGAAAGAACTAGAAATTGAATTGTTCATAAACTGCCAAAAGATTGACATTTTATGTATCACTGAACACTGGCTACGCAGCCATCAGTTGATGTTCAATTTCACTAATCACCAGGTGGGAAGTTCGTTCAGCCGAGTAAATGCTATCCATGGTGGCTCTTTAATTTTAGTTAATAAACAGCTAAAGTTTAAGGAACGTAAAGACATTGTGAGCCTCTCAGTTGAGCGAACTGCCGAGCTGTCCTGTATAGAAGTTGAGCATCTCATTGTTGTGAGTGTATACAAGCCGCCTTGTGCAATTTATGATAATTTTGAATTAGTTATGGAAGAAGTGCTGAATAAAATCAGCAATTCTAATAAACAAATCATTGTTTGTGAAGACTTCAATATAAACATTTTGGAAAATAGCTCATTAAGCACCAGATTGCTTGCCTTATTTCAGTCTTTTAATTTAAATAATTTGTTTTGTGAACCAACTAGAATTGCTGTATCCAGTGCCACTTGCATCGACAATATATTTACTGACATAAAACCAATTCAAAAATCAATTATAAGCAATCTAGAGTCAGATCATTGTGGACAGTTAGTGGTTTTAGAAAGAAAGAATAGTATTAGTAAAAAGGAAATTAAATTTATACCAATAACAACTAAACGGGTTGAATCATTTAAATCTAACTTAATGCATAAACTTCCAGATTTGCTTTATAATGGCAACCCAAATGATATGTACAATACTGTTCTTGACACTATTACTACAGAGTATAATAAAATATTTACTGCAAAAAAGAAACTTATTTCCAGTCGCTTTAGTTTTAGTGAATGGGCTACCCCAGGTATTCATAAAAGTAGGCGTAAACTGTATGAATTATATAAAGAAAAAACATATAATAGTAGCCAAATATTTAGGGAATATTTAAAAAAATACTCAAAAACCTTTAAAAAGGTCTGTCTTGTTGCAAAAGCAATTCACCTCAGACATAAAGTAAAAAATTCAACAAATAAAATAAAAACTACATGGAACATAATAAATAATGAAACTGGTAAGGCTAGGAATTCTTGTCAGGACTTTGAGTTGATTGTAGATGATGCTAGTTTTAAAACAAATTCTGAGGTAGCAGTTGCCTTTGAACAGTTTTTTAGGAATATCCCATTCAAAACAACTGAACATCTAAACTCAAGTCCAATCTTAGCAGAAAAATTATTAAAAGCTAGTGTTCCTGAATGTAACGTTCCCTTTGTATTTAAAAACATTAGTCCTACAGATATCATTAATACATTTAAAACATTAGAAATTAAAAACACCACAGACCTTTGGGGACTTTCTGTAAAAACTATAAATTCAATTATTCATGTTATAGCACAACCCTTAGCCATTATATTTAATAGTTGTGTTGATAGTGGTGTGTTTCCTGATGAGATGAAACTTAGCAAAGTTATACCTCTTTTTAAATCAGGTAGTTCAACAGATCCTAATAATTTTCGGCCTATTTCAATACTACCTATACTCAGTAAAGTTTTTGAAAAAATCATACTTTGTCAAATGTTAAGCCATTTCTGTATTAATGAGCTACTTAGTAGTAAACAGTTTGGCTTTATGAAAGGCCGTTCCACAACTGATGCAGGAGTGGCACTATTAAAAAATATATATAACGCCTGGGAGGATTCGCATGACGCCCTTGGAGTGTTTTGTGATTTATCTAAGGCATTTGACTGTGTTCAACATGAAAATCTCATCAGGAAGCTACATCACTATGGTATTAGAGGCAAAGCTCTCGACCTTTTGACATCCTATATGAGTAGGAGAGTACAGAAAATAGATGTCAACGGTGAAAGATCTCCGGGATCAGCAGTCACTATAGGAGTCACTCAGGGCTCAATTTTAGGTCCTTTTCTATTTCTTATTTACATTAACGATCTCCCATATAATGTAAAAAACCATGACATTGTCTTATTTGCTGATGACACCTCTTTGCTTTTTAAAGTTAAGAGACGACAGACATGTTATAATGAATTAAATGATGCCCTTTCTAAAATTGTAAATTGGTTTAACGCTAATAATTTGTTACTTAATGAAAAAAAAACCAAATGTGTTAAATTTACATTACCAAATGTTAGTCAGAGACAGACATGTATTAATATTAATGGCGAGCAATTAGAATTTGTTTATTCAACAGTCTTTCTTGGCATAACGCTGGACTCCAAACTTCAATGGGGTCCTCATATTCATAACCTAGCCAAAAAACTTAGCTCTGCTGTGTATGCGATCAAGAAAATAAGACAATTGACCGATGTCGACACTGCAAAAATAGTATATTTTAGCTATTTCCATAGTTTAATGACATATGGTATCCTATTGTGGGGTAGCGCTGCTGATGTAAATACAATATTTTTGTTACAAAAAAGGGCAATTCGTGCTATTTATAAATTAGGATCTAGGATATCTCTGAGGGATAGGTTTAGGGAAGTAAAAATTTTAACTTTAGTGTCGCAGTACATATATGAAAATCTTTTATATGTACATAAAAATATCAATAGTTTCAGCAAGAAAAGTGACGTTCACAAAGTAAATACTAGAAGTAAAAATAAGCTGTTGGTGCATGATACACGTCTACACAAAATAAGTAACTCTTTTATGGGGCAATGTATACACTTTTACAACAAAGTTCCCAATAAAATTCAAAATCTATCAATAAGTAAATTTAAATCTTTTATCAAGCAGGTACTTTGTAAAAAGGCATATTACAATATTTCAGACTATGTTAATGATAAAAATCCTTGGGACTGATGATGCTCAATTACAGGATGCATAGGTATCATAAAATTGTACGACTAAAAATCTTTTATTTAAAACATTAATTGTATTTTAGTTTATTTAAGTGTTTTTAAAAGAGTAACTATCGAGTTTCTTGCCGGATTCTTCTCGGTAGAAATCAACAACATTGTGAACCGGCGGGAAGGTGGGAGGGTTCAAAAAATAATATTTTATAACTTTGACGATTCAAAAGTGATTGTAAAATCCTTATTTGAATAAACCATTTTGACTTTGACTTTGACTTTAATAAAGAAATAACAAAAGCTATTTTACACTGACCGGCGCGGCGTGCATATTTAGTAACTACCTGTAATGGAAACAGAGTTTTAATTCCATTACAGTTTCCATTGCCGCGCGCGTATTTGTTGCGTGTCACGCAATACCACAACATACCTACGCGAGCGGCAATGGTAAGAGGCATAAGAAATAATACGTAAAGGCTAAACAATGGATGTTTAACATCAATTCCTGTTTAGTAAAGACTTATTAAGTTAGACCGCGGCGCGTGACAAGTTTAATAGGATTGTCCTTCTCTGGGTGGACCGGCACACCAGTCGTCGTCAAATAATCTGTGCGCAACGTCGCGGCTGCAAATTGTTTTGATTATATCAATTTTATATATAATTTCGATAAGTCAGTGATACACTCAAAAACACAAACAGACAGATGCACAGAAAATTAGGGATCGTTAAGCGGGAGGATCGGGTGTTTGCATTAAGGCAAAGAGCTATACAGTTACCAACAAGAGTCAGCGAGCTGGATAAGGCATACCAGGGTATCTTATTGTCAACAGATGACGAAACTATCCTAAAGGCGGCAAATTCTGACTATGACTTTTGTATCTTAGTAGTGGACGAGGTTAACGAGGCTGTGTCGACATTAGAGAAGTAGTAGGAAGGTATCAGAACAAAAATGCAACGAACGGTTGCCAACTTTGGATATTCCTCATTTTAGCGGATCATTGGATGAGTGGACTAATTTTATCACACTTTTTTATAGCATTGTGCACAGACGGACTGACTTATCTGAGTCACAAAAATTAAGTTACCTGTTGACGTCTATCAGGAATGAGCCCTCTGTTTGATAAAACATTTGGACATCACTGATGTCAATTATAATATAGCCAGGGAGTTATTAGTAAAGAGGTACCAAAATAACCGTCGCATTGCGGATACACATGTAGCTGCCATTTTAGGTATTCCACAACTGTCTTCGGTAAACCAGCTGCGGTCAGACCTGCTTAACCCTATATTGGTAGCGACGAATGCGTTAAGAGGCCTAAAATTCCCTGTATCAGAGTGGTCATTTTTAGTTGCATATTGTTTTAAATAAATTGCCCAGTGACGTCAGGGCTCGTTTCGAACAGTTGCACGGAGGTGACTCGGCATCACACATACCTACCTTATGCCCGCGTGGGACCCGCATGCTTATACGGGCTCAAGCGTGGGCCATTATGAGCCACAGGAGCCCCGGGCCATGTTCGGCGCTCGGGTCTTCACAAGTCTCTTCACCACCTGTCACAACTGTTTTGCCCACCGCGCAGGTTCGAGTCCACTCACCACGTGGACCTGGTGTAGTTGTGCGCGCCATTTTGGACTCAGGCGCTCAGGGGTGTCTCATGTCGCTGTGGCTGGTGAAGCATCTCCGCTTACGGGTAAGTTCGCGGAGTCATGGGATTTCTGGAGTAGGAGGTCTACGGGTGGACAACGTTGTGGGTACAGTCTCGTTTTCCTTTTCCTCCTTGCTCCATCCTAGTATGCGGTATCAACTAGGAGCTGTTGTCCTGAGGAATATTTTAGGTCATCACCCTCAGGTGCCCCTGTCGTCGTCTAAATTCTGGCCGGTTTTTCACTCGACTGCCTTTCTTATCCCCTCGTCCGCGCCTGGGTGACTCCTGGAAAATAGCCGAAAAAAGGTTATTATCCATGAAGCGCCGGATGCGTCGTGATAAAGAATTCCGCACAAAATACGTGGATTTTATGCGTGAATACGAATCTCTCGGTCACATGTTTTTAGACTTTGACTTTGACTTTGAGTTGGAAGGCAACGAACATTATTTTGTTCCACATCACGTCGTCTTTAAAAATGGTAAGATACGGGTGGTGTTAGATGGGTCGGCGCCTACATCTTCGGGTGTATCCTTGAACGACTGCCTGATGTCGGGACCTAAGCTTCAGGTAGACATCTCGGACACCTTGACTGGTTTTCGTCGCCACCAGGTTGTGTTTGTGGCTGACATTAAGATGATGTTCCGTCAGGTCATGATACAGCCTGAAGATAGGCGGTTTCAGCTCATTTTGTGGAGAGAGGATCCGGCCTCTCCATTGGTTGTTTATGAGCTGAACACCAATACCTACGGGCTAAAGTCGAGCCCGTTTATAGCCATTTGCTCGTTGATTCACTTGGCTGATCGTGAGCGTCTGAATTTTCCACGTGCAGCTGCTGTCTTCCCTTCTGACGCTTACGTAGACAATATTTGTACAGGTGCTTCGTCTGTGGAGGAGGTGTTAGTCCTGAGGGATGAACTATTCGGCTTGTTACGAGCAGGTGGTTACGAACTGAGGAAATGGATTTCCAATTCACCTGCCGTCTTGGAAGACTTACCGTCAGAACATCAGCTAGAGCCCCACCTCTTCCAGAATCCTGAGAATCCTGACTCCATCGCGGTCGTCGGAGTTCAGTATTGGCCGTCACCGGCCGTCAACCGTCAGACACAATGAAGAGGTGGACTAAAAGGCTGGTTCTGTCCACAGTAGCGCGTGTCTTTGATCCTAATGGTTGGGTGGCTCCTGTAGTCTTTTGGGCCAAATATTTCCTACAGGAGCTCTGGATTTCTGGTCTCGACTGGGATACCCCGTTGGCCGGAGACTTGTTGTCTTATTGGCTACGATTTTATGAGGCACTTTCGAACCTTCAACATGTCTCCGTCTCTCGGTCGATCTTACCCCCAGGTCGTTATCGGGCCAGTCTTCACGGCTTCTCTGACGCGTCGGAATCCGGTTATGTGGCTGTGGTCTATCTCCGTACCGTTGACAGCAATGGTCATGTCCGCGTCAGTCTGGTGGTCGCAAAGAGTAAGGTTGCACCTTTGCGTACCAAGTTGAGGATCCCCAAGCTAGAGTTATCAGGAGCTGCATTGCTGACTCGACTCCTGAACCATTTCTTCTCCACCTTGGGTCAATGGGTCCAACTTGACTCCGTCACAGCATGGACGGACAGCCAAATCGTGTTGTCTTGGCTTAAGGCGTCCCTTCATGCCCTAGAGACCTTCGTAGCCAATCGTGTCTCCCAAATCCAGTCTTGTGCGGTGTCTCTCGATTGGCGTCACGTGCCAGGGTCCTTGAATCCCTCAGATTGCGCTTCACGGGGCCTAATTGCCTCGCAAATCATGAATCACCCGCTCTGCTGGGGTCCTGACTGGCTGGCCTCTCCTGAAGACACTTGGCCTCATACAGTTGTGGAGTTTGTTGACGCTCTGCTGGGGTTAAAGGTCTTTGCTGTTGAGCAGACTGTGGACACTTCACCGAACTTCTTGCTTAATCGGTTCAGTCCTCTCAACAAGCTTGTTGGTGTCACCGGTTGGATTAAGAGGTTTCTCCACAACTTAAGGAACAGGTCACAGCCAAGGACTTCTTTAGTCTTGTCTCCTAAAGTGTGTGTGTGTGTGTTCGACTTGTACAGGCCCAGTCCTTTGGGAACGAGATTGGTCTTCTCCGTTCAGAGAACGGGAAATTGCGGGGAAGTCTTGCTCGTCTTAATTTGTTCCTAGACGAGTCAAAGTTTTTGCGAGTGGGTGGTAGGCTTTGTAACTCAGAATTGCCCTATGGGGCTCGGCATCCTCTCTTGTTGCCCAAGAGCGGTCATTTTGTTGATTTGCTTATCAGGGACCGCCATGTTAGGAACTGTCATGCCGGTCTCAATGCATTGCTGGCTTGTCTACAGCGAGAATTTTGGATTTTGTCCGCCAGACGAGCAGCTCGGTGTGTCATTTTTTAATGTATCCCTTGTTATAGTTTGAAGGGAACCTTGACTCAGCCACAAATGGGTGACTTGCCATCCGATCGTGTCCGGCCCGCTCGACCTTTCGCTAAGGTTGGGTTGGAGTTCGCGGGTCCGTTTTTGGTGAAGACGTCAAGTGTTCGCAATGCCAGACAGGTTAAGGCCTATTTGTGCGTCTTCGTCTGTTTGTCTTCCAAGGCTGTGCATCTGGAGCTCGTTTCAGCCTTGTCTACGGAGGCCTTTGTCGCATGCCTGTCGCGGTTTGTCAGTCGGCGTGGTCTCCCTCATTTAATTCGCTCGGACTGTGGCACAAATTTCAAGGGTGCAGATCGCTATCTGAAGGAAGTCCTTCAGTTTTTGTCGGACAATCACACGTATATTGATTCGGAGTTGTCTAAACGGGGCGTGACTTGGATTTTTGATCCTCCCGGCTATCCTTCGTGGGGCGGTATTTTCGAAGCAGCTGTCGTGGTCACCAAAACTCACCTCCGCCGTGTGATTGGTAAAACGGTCCTTACGTTTGAGGAATTACAAACGGTATTTTGCAACGTCGAAGCGGTATTGAACTCACGACCGCTTTGTCCGATCTCGTCGAATCCTAATGACCTAGAAGCGCTAACTCCAGGCCATTTCTTGATCGGTAGTCCTTTAACCTCCTTGCCTGAATACCCCTTCATCGATGTGTCAGTTAATAGGTTATCGCACTTTCAGTTGCTTCAACAAATTACGCAATTGTTCCACCGTCGGTGGTCTTCGGAATATTTACATTTGTTACAGCAACGGGTTCGGTGGACGGATAAAACCAACCCCCCGCGCTTCGGAGACCTTGTCCTATTAAAGGACTCAAATTTACCGCCCTTGCAATGGCGTTTAGGTCGCATCTTGCAATTATTCCCCGGGTCGGACGGTATCCCGCGGGTCACAGAGGTCATGGTAGGGGATTCAGTGCTGAAGCGTGCCGTCGCGACGCTTTCTCGATTGCCAGTAGAGTGAGGCTCTGGCTCGGTTTATCCTCATCCAGACACGGTCTGGCTGGGGCGGGGGTTTTTTTAGTACATATTTATTAAGTTGGACCGCGGCGCGTGACAAGGTTAATAGGATTGTCATTCTCTGGGTGGACCGGCACAACAGTCGTCGTCATATAATCTGTGCGCAAGGTCGCGGCGTATGTAAATTTTTTGATTATAATAATATTATATATAATAATTAAGTTCGGTAGGCGTGAAAATATCTACACATACACAACATACACAGACAATACACCACATAGTACACATAAAAAATCTGACGCCAAAATTTGGGTAAGTCCACAATTTTCTTTAGGCCTACGTTGGCCCAGTTTTTACGATCCAATTCCCTTGAAGTTACAAAATAAGCACGCCGCTTATCGGGTCATTTCTGATTTTTTGTATATAAAACCGACGACATAGTTCAGTAAAATATATTGTTCCATCGCTTAAAGCGCATCTATATACCTATAAAAATGCAAATAAAAAACTACCACTGACTGATCGACTCATCGATCGCTTGAATGTATAAATAGGTAATAGATAAATGACTCCCTCGCAGCCTAGTTAGTAGTGTGGCGGACTGCTGTGCAGAGGGTGTGGGTTCGATTCCTGCACAGAACAAATATTTATGTAATAAACATTTGTGTTAGTCTTGAGTCTGGGTGTAATTATGTATGATATGTAAGTATTTACAAAAAAAAAGTAATGTATGTATTTGTATCCGTTGTCTGGTATCCATAACACAAGCTTTGCTTACTTTGGGGCCAGACGGCGCTGTGTGTAATGTCCAAATATATTCATATTTATAATGATACTTACGTGATATTGAGAATCAGTGCTCTGGGTATTGAGAAATCTCGTCGATACCTAAAACAAATATAAAATGTCACTCATGAATCATGATACTGCTTTTAGTTAGTTACCTATTGAACCAGACAGTAATTTTTATTCTTTATTACTGTTTTTCTTTTATATTGTATTTATTATTCTATATTAATTATTGATTATTACCTACTGACTCTTCGGTGAAGGAAAACATCGTGAGGAAACCTGTACAATTAAAAAAAAGACTCATGTTATCACCCTCTTTTAGGGGAGGCGGTGCCCCACAGTCGGAACGTAGGTATGAGGCTGGTAAGGATTAAAATTATTAAGTTACTAATTTTGATTCATGATGGATAGGTTATCGTGCGTTGTCCTCGCGAGTAATGCCCCAGGTAATAAAGTTTTTGCAAGCGTCCTTAGGCTGCGGTGAGCGCTTACCATCAGGCGGACCGTAAGCTTGTTTGCCACCTTCGTGGTATTGAAAAACACTTTAACGCTTGAATTTTTTTGTAGTTAACATATTCTTGCGAGTAATGCCCCAGGTTTTGCAAGCCTCCTTAGGCTGCGGTGAGCGCTTACCATCAGGCGGACCTTAAGCTTGTTTGCCACCTTAGTGGTATTGAAAAACACTTTAACGCTTGAATTTTTTTGTAGTTAACATATTCTTCTGTATCTCAGACGTAGTTAAGTTTATTTTATACCCAAGATCAATAAGATAGTTTGAACAACTATCACATTTAAAAAAAGTTGGTAAATTACGTTCAAGTATTTAATAATTTCTTCTTCTATGGTAAGCGGCGCGATGGTAGAAAGTAGCCGAAAGCATCATTTCAAAAAATTCCTCAGAACACATTCCATTATACAAGCGGTAGAACACACACAGAGAAGCAAAGTCTCTCCTCAGACTTGATGACACTGCAAACTTGCAAGTCAGCAGAATCGAAATATTTTTATGCTTGAAGTAGACTTTTCAACATACACTGATAGCCATACACCGTTAAGTTTACCAGACGCCGCTTCTAACTCGACATAAAAGAACCTTAATTAAATTAAATACACATCCAAACAGTGAGGCAGAAGACTTCCTCGGACATCAGCCCATGTGTCACGCCTGTGTGGACTATGAGAAAGTGTGATTCGACAGCGAAATCATTTCTATAAAACAGCTAATCATGACCTATCCAGCTACAAAAAGGAGTAACACGGGGGAGGGGGAGATTTCATGTCCTCGAAACTGCTTTTTTTTATACCACTAAGGTGGCAATCAAGCACACGGTCCGCCTGATGGTAAGCGATCACCGTGGCTTATGGACGCTTGCAACACCAGAAGTATCCAATAAGTTCTTTCTTGAAGAACCCCGTACTGTAATCCTTAGAGAAAACCTGAGAACATGAGAATGAATTCCCTGCCGATGGCGATCGGTGCAATGGTAGAAAGTAGCCGTGGGCATCATTTCGAACAATTCCTCAGAACATATCCCATTGTATAAGCGGTAGAACACACACAGAGAGGCAAAGGTTCTCCTCAGACTTAAGGGTTAAATACGGCAAGTGAGTTTGGGATCGTCGACAATTCTCACAACCCGTCGTTGAACCGAGTCAAAAGGTCCAAGCTGGTATCCGGGTGCACCCGCCCTGAGATGGCAGCAGTACTTCATATGGAGCCGGACTTGCGACTTGTAAAGCAGCAACCTCTTCCCCGACGTGAAGTACTGCCTCGCTCTATTGAGTACACCTAGTTTTTTGGACGCCAGCGTCACCTTATCTTGTAAATGATCTCGGAACTGAACATCGCTGGAGATGTCAATAAAAAGGATCCAAATGCTCTTGGAGATGGAAAGGGGAGTTTTCTGGAATTGTGGGACTACAGTGAATGGGGTTTTCTTAGCGGTGAACGCGCAGACTTGTATCTTTGTAGGGTTGAATCGGACCAAGTTTACCCGTCCCCAGTCAGAGACCTTGGACAGACTGATCTCCATTTGAGACACAAGTTTTCCGCGGTTTTTCTCCGCAACGGAACGAGGGATGTTTGCACGATCCGTGTAAAAAGCGTCTCCAGTACTGTCATCTGCATAGCAATGTATGTTGTTGATTTCCATCATGTCATTGACATGAAGTAGAAACAGCGTAGGAGACAGCACAGAGCCTTGCGGGACACCAGCATTAATGTCCATGCTATTAGATGTCTTTAAGTCTTGATAACTGGAAAGGACAAGGTATACGTAAATGTAAACAGAGAGTAAATCTCACACCTATAATTTTCTGACAATGATATTATAGTGCAGTTCATCATTTCGAAAAAGAAGCCAAAAAGCAGGGTCCATTTAGGTTAGCAGGATTTAGCAAGTCTTTACGTCTTAGTTCTTTACGTCGTCCATACTGTAGTGCTCTTACCTGCTCTTTCTGGGACAAGTAGTCCATACTATTATGACAAATGTGAAAGTAACTCTGTCTGTCTGTCTATTTGTCTGACATAGGCTTCTTGAAACCGTAAAGCGTGAGTCAGATTTTTTCTATAATTGAGAAGATGCCATTGAAATTCTACACTGATATGCATGTAAGTAAGTATATGTATGTAAGTATATGTATGCATATAATTGGGCAAGAATATAATTATGATGGCGCTAATGCTGCTAGTACGATAAAATATCGGAATACTCTTAAAAATCTGAATTGATTCACACGACTATCGATATTTGACTAAGTGTTTCTATACATATTGTATACTAGTTAGTTGATTATTATCAAAGTATTGTATTATTACTTTAATGAGAACTTCTTGCCAGCACTGTTTGGCAGAAATTGAGTTACATTGTATCGACGATTCGAAAGTGTTTGAATATATTTGAATAATATCGTTTGATTTGAAAAACGTACGAATGTTCTAAGACGGTGCAGTATAGTAGCAGTAAAAAATGAGGGCGATCCGAATAGGTACGTTTTTAAATAACTAAATTATCCCAAATATATGCCAACCCATGCCCGTGCCTGGCTGCGCCCATGGGTAAAACGTGTAGCAGGGCTTATAACTCCAATATTGATCGTTTTTAAGCCCATTTCCATTACAGCGTGCGTTGTTTCCCTAAATACAGGCTACTGATGTTGGCCGCAGAAGGCATTTAAAACGATTATTCATTGGAGTTAGAAGTGTGAGTGAATTGCCCCACAAATCTAGACCTACTAATGAAAAAAAAACCGCTCCTTTACGCAAAAAGATATGTCTTTTCAGGTTGTTCACTTCTCTCCAAGCTACTATAGCCAAAATGTCTTTTTTAGCATCTTAAAAAAAATTATACAAGCCCTTTTCATGGCTAGTTACAATTAAAATCAAAGCATTACAGTAAAAAAAAAACAACTAAAGAAGAGAGAAAGTACAAGCTTAAATCATTCTCCATTGCACATTTGTATTCACATTTGGTACTAAGTGCTGAGTTTGGCAATTACCATATAAATTTGCAAAGTTAAGTGGTATAATCAGGCGCGATGTGGTTGACAACGATTTACATGATAATATAATACTGCGAGAATAAACTTGCACAACAGAATCTGACAAAAGCTACGAACTTCCTTTAGTCATGCTAATGTTTAAAGGTGTATTTTGAGATGCAAAATTCAATTTTGATTGCTTCGTTAAATTATCGAAAGATTTTTTTGTATCTAATAATACGGTTTAAGATCTTTATTCATTTCTCAGAAAGAATTTACAAATTCACTTATTGAGAAAAAACTAGTTAACAATATTTATTAAGCATGTAGTGAGCGTACGTTACCTACATATGAAGTAAACAAAATAAAATTGTAAGAGACAAATTAGTATTATTTACAGCATGTATGTAGTAATGCAACAAATGGGTGCAAACAAGTAAGTGAAGAATCGGCGTACGCAAAAGTTGCTTATCCAATTCCTTATCAGCAACAAAACAGTCGGGCTAGGTGTGGTAACTGACGTCGGAATTACAGTAACTAGATGTGATATATTTGACTAAATATAAAAATTTTGAAATTTTTAATATAGGCACTTACGTACGTATTTATTTTATTAATTATACTTATTTATTATATTTATTTGTTTAAAATTGATTTAAAACGTAAAATTAAAGTAATTTCTTGAAGCTAGTCATAGATTTAGCGTCTGTAATGTTTGTTGGTGATTTGTTGTACATTTGAACCCCGTTGAATGGTATGTTATTTTTATCGTAATTTGTTCTCGGTGGCCGTGGTACTAGGTTAATTGCGTTGCGCAGTCTAATTTTTTGAAATTTATGTTTCTTAGTAAAAGTTAACTAAGTGTGTATATCTTCATTTAATATCCTGCGTATTAGAATGCATATAAAGTACATATATGTCTACCTGACGTTCATAATTTTTGTTTCTTTGTAGCCTTGGGTAACTCCGGACATAACTATATCTTTGGATTTATATGCGAGGCCGGATATGCTACAACTCTTTCACTTTGCGTGAAATAAACATGTCCTATATCCAGGGAGTGAACGAACTATACCAAATAAACCGTGTCGGTGGCGCGGAGCGGCGCGGCCGAATAGCGATGTACGCATATCACTTAAAGTGAGAGAGAGAGCTAGCGTTGAAAGCGAGATAGTAACTTTGCCGTGACTTGCTTATAAATGATCGATCTCAGCGCTTTTTAAAATAACGGCCAATGTTTATGCATGCATTGGGATATGAATATCCGTGCAATACGCTTTAAAGCACTTAAACAAACTTAACTTAACTTAAAATCTATAACAAACGAGGGATACACTAACGATTTGCGCGCTCGTTATTGAAAGGTACGAAATCGATCCGAGGATTCGTTTGACCGCGGTGTGCTAGAAGATTGCATATTTCTGCGGATATATTAAGCGAATATGGATATGCAAAGCCGATATATATCTTTAATCAAAAAGATATATAACATATCCAATATTTGTCCGGAGTTACTTAGCCCAGAACTATTTCTTTATATACCTTACTAGTAGATGTTCGAAAATTATATTTAAATAATACTTTTATCAATTTTTTTTGTGCCGTTTCTACGACTTTTAAGTTTGATTTTGTTGCACACCCCCTGATTTCCACTAAATAATCTTTGTGTGGTTCAACTAATGAATTATAAATTATATAACGTACTTTTCGAGGTAGACATTTAACTATACTACGTAAACAGCCTGTTAGGGAAGGTCACTTTGACTTCATTTTTGCTATATGTGGTTTCCAATTTTAATAATAAATATAATGATATAATATAAGGCTGTTGTGATATTATGAGCCACATCAGAGGCTTCATAGGCATTAGGGGGGCTTAAAAACTATGACCGTCGAATGGCCACTAGCTGGAAAATTTCCGCCTATTCGCACTGGGCCAGCACAGTGGACTATTGGCTAAGCCGTTTACTCCAACGAGAGGCCTGTGCCCTTGCAGTGGGGTAAAAAATACACATATAGGTGATGCCGTGGGTTCACCAGCTCAGGAGTTCGATATACGCAGAAGATTTCGGGGGTTCACGCGCTCAATAGTTTTATACACCGTAATAGTTGATGGCGTAGGTTCATCCGCTTAAGAGTTAGATATATGTAGTGGTAAGTGGTTTCCTGAATTCTTAACTAATCACTAGTAGATGATGCGTTTTTTAGGAATATCCCATTCAAAACAACTGAACATCTAAACTCAAGTCCAATCTTAGCAGAAAAATTATTAAAAACTAGTGTTCCTGAATGTAACGTTCCCTTTGTATTTAAAAACATTAGTCCTACGGATATCATTAATACATTTAAAACATTAGAAATTAAAAACACCACAGACCTTTGGGGACTTTCTGTAAAAACTATAAATTCAATTATTCATGTTATAGCACAACCCTTAGCCATTATTTTTAATAGTTGTGTTGATAGTGGTGTGTTTCCTGATGAGATGAAACTTAGCAAAGTTATACCTCTTTTTAAATCAGGTAGTTCAACAGATCCTAATAATTTTCGGCCTATTTCAATACTACCTATACTCAGTAAAGTTTTTGAAAAAATCATACTTTGTCAAATGTTAAGCCATTTCTGTATTAATGAGCTACTTAGTAGTAAACAGTTTGGCTTTATGAAAGGCCGTTCCACAACCGATGCAGGAGTGGCACTATTAAAAAATATATATAACGCCTGGGAGGATTCGCATGACGCCCTTGGAGTATTTTGTGATTTATCTAAGGCATTTGACTGTGTTCAACATGAAAATCTCATCAGGAAGCTACATCACTATGGTATTAGAGGCAAAGCTCTCGACCTTTTGACATTCTATATGAGTAGGAGAGTACAGAAAATAGATGTCAACGGTGAAAGATCTCCGGGATCAGCAGTCACTATGGGAGTCCCTCAGGGCTCAATTTTAGGTCCTTTTCTATTTCTTATTTACATTAATGATCTCCCTTATAATGTAAAAAACCATGACATTGTCTTATTTGCTGATGACACCTCTTTGCTTTTTAAAGTTAAGAGATGACAGACATGTTATGATGAATTAAATAATGCCCTTTCTAAAATTGGAATTGGTTTAACGCTAATAATTTGTTACTTAATGAAAAAAAAAACCAAATGTGTTAAATTTACATTACCAAATGTTAGTCAGAGACAGACATGTATTAATATTAATGGCGAGCAATTAGAACTTGTTAATTCAACAGTCTTTCTTGGCATAACGCTGGACTCCAAACTTCAATGGGGTCCTCATATTCATAACCTAGCCAAAAAACTTAGCTCTGCTGTGTATGCGATCAAGAAAATAAGACAATTGACCGATGTCGACACTGCAAAAATAGTATATTTTAGCTATTTCCATAGTTTAATGGCATATGGTATCCTATTGTGGGGTAGCGCTGCTGATGTAAATACAATATTTTAGTTACAAAAAAGGGCAATTCGTGCTATTTATAAATTAGGATCTAGGATATCTCTGAGGGATAGGTTTAGGGAAGTAAAAATTTTAACTTAAGTGTCGCAGTACATATATGAAAATCTTTTATATGTACATAAAAATATCAATAGTTTCAGCAAGAAAAGTGACGTTCACAAAGTAAATACTAGAAGTAAAAATAAGCTGTTGGTGCATGATACACGTCTACACAAAATAAGTAACTCTTTTATGGGGCAATGTATACACTTTTGCAACAAAGTTCCCAATAAAATTCAAAATCTATCAATAAGTAAATTTAAATCTTTTATCAAGCAGGTACTTTGTAAAAAGGCATACTACAATATTTCAGACTATGTAAATAATAAAAATCCTTGGGACTGATGATGCTCAATTACAGGATGCATAGGTAAACTAAATTAAAATGGAATTAACATAAAATTGTACGACTAAAAATTTTTTATTTAAAACATTAATTGTATTTTAGTTTATTTGTATTATTGATAGTGTTTTTAAAAGAGTAACTATCGAGTTTCTTGCCGGATTCTTCTCGGTAGAAATCAACAACATTGTGAACCGGCGGGAAGGTGGGAGGGTTCAAAAAATAATATTTTATAACTTTGACGATTCAAAAGTGATTGTAAAATCCTTATTTGAATAAAGCATTTTGACTCTGACTTTGACTTTGACTTTGACTTTGACTGCTGTTACACTTCAGTTTTCATTTTCTTGTAGCTTCAGAAATTTAATTTATTCAATTTTATAGGGCCTGCCCATCCACATTTGAATTAGTTAATTGTTGGAACTATGTCAGTAACCTATTAACAAAAAACCAATAATATTTAAATCGACATAGAATATCTACATTTCCAGAATTAGAAACTTAGTATGAAGAGGTGTACGAAATTACTTTAGTGAAACACAAATCACTTAAGCCCAGACGAGGCCGAATTGCGGCCGTGGCTCATCTCTCGGAAATCTATCTATTTCGGCAGCTTTAGTCCGGGGTGTTGGAAACGTCTCCCGCTTAATTCATGTTATACCTGTGGAATTAAGCGATTGGATGGACCATTAGTTTAGAGGACAAAGTGTTTCTTGAGGTATTAATAACTTTTTGGGTATTTTTACTTACATCACATAATATTAATTTTCTCTTCCCTGCACAGGACAAACATTTATGTGATGAACATTGGTGTTTGTTTTAGGTGTGGGTGCGTTTTATGTATAATATATAAGTATTTAAAAAAACTAAAGAATAGCAGTCATCACCTTAAACATTGTTGATAGCAAATATTTTTGAAAAATCGTTCGTTTGAACCGATAATCGAACACATGAAATATGAAAAAAGAAACGTCTATTTATAATTTGGATCGAAAGGTTCATTTCTAAGGATCAGTTTCTCTCAAATATTATAAATTAGAGTTTGCCAGCGGATACGCCCGCTCTGAATTCGTATATCGGCGTGGAACTCCTTAATTAAACTAATGAATTACACATAATGTTATACGGGGTTCTTAAAACAATACTAAACTAATGAAGTTTGTTATAGCTGTAGCAATAGTTCGTTTGACCTCAATTATAGTTATTCCCTATTCCACGACCTAAACTATATGTGTGCCAAGTTTTACCCCTACCCGCCCAGTGATTGAAGCGGGATTAAGTAACACCCATCCAAACTTTCACATTTATAATATTAGTAGGATTCAACTAGCAGCGGTTTATTAGATTTATTAAATTAATATTAAATAGTTATGATCGTGTTGATTTTAATTTAAGTTTTATTACGAAACAGTGTATTATTTTAGGTAATAGGGAAATACATTGACATTTTACTTCCAAATTATATACTATCTTTAGTCAAAGAAATATCATAAAAGATAAAACATACTAAGCTAAAATTCACCTATTTAACTTCTGACTTACTTAACATAAGAACCAAGAGACCATAAAAATTTAACGGTGTTAGATCCGATACTCTTAGGCCATCTAATGGTCCCGTTCGTAACTATCCATTTTTGATAAAATAAATTAAGTTGTTCAGAAAAAAACGTAAAAACGAAAAAAATGTAATATCAAAAAATTCTTATAATTAAGCTTTGTATGAAGTGAGAACTAAAAAAAATTAATGGCGGCGCTAGATCGCTGCAAACTTTTTTATTGTATGTGTAACAATTTTATTTGGTAACAATTTTATTGTATGTTGCAACAATTTTACTGTATGTGTGAACAAATTAAATACATGTGGTATCAATTTTATTGTATATGGTAACAATTTTAATGTATGTGGTAACAATTTTATTATTGACATCATATCAGCATTGGAGACAAACCATATCACCCATCACAAGAGTTTCTTTCATAAAGATCAAACGCTTATCATGCATTTAGAAATATCCATAAAGAAAATTTTAAACTAAAATGCAATACGGTCAGTTACAGATTTGCATATAGAATTTCAAAACAAAATAGAATGGCAGCGAGGCGTAGTCACTCACACACTTAAAGAAATAAAGTAATATGTCTTGTAGAACCTGAGTAATATTAGTTACATTTAATATTGTATATAATAATTTCACTAAAAAAGTTATCGTATCCGTAGCCTAGTGGAAAGACGTATCAGATCTTAAAACGTGTACTCAGTGGTTGTGGATTCGAATCTTACCTTATGCCTTTCTTTTGGTTTTTGTTACATTTTACGACTTATGAATATTTTGTTTCGTTAAACAGCTTAGACCAATTTTCTAATAGCTATTAAGTTAGATGCGGATACTACGTAGGTAGACATTTAATGTTTCTCGTTCGTTGCCGATTTGTTTCTGGGGGTATGTGCTGACAAGTTTGTTTGGTGTTTTCATTTAGCTATTCAGTTAGATGCGGGAATTACTTAGGTATCCATTTTTTTTTTGTTGTGGATGAGTTACTGTAGGTGCTTGTGTTGATAAGGGTATTTTGTGTTTTTATTAAATTTCTTTGCTAAAAATAACATGCAGGCCAATATAAATATTTAAGAGAGGATGCGTATTATAGAAATACATAATATGGGTTACAATATTACTCAAATTTGCAATGAGACTGGTTTTACCGTAAGTATTTTATTTGATGATAATGTAATATCATAATTTTTTAATACCACACTTTTTTGTAAGTAATTTTCTAAAAAAAAATTAAAATATAATTTCAGTAGTTTGAAAAATGTTTATTTTAATCTGGCTATTTGGTTTTTAGTGGAGGGGAGTTTATCAACTCGACCTCGAAGTGGACGCCCGCGGCACATTGATGCGACTCAAAGAAGATGCATGGTGGAACAATACGAGAACAATGGTTTCATACCGACTGCTGTGTTTGGACACATGTTTCATACATCTACACACAGTTCGTCGAACTCTGCATATTGAAGGATTGCATCATAGAAAGCCAGCTAAAAAACCATATTTAACTAATATGAATATATATGACATTCTATATTTACCGTTCTAACCACTTTCAGATTTCCACCGCCTCTGTCAGACACCATAAATATAAACTAAATAGATTGTTGTTTGCAAGGGAGTATGTAGATTTTGACTGGGAGCACACATTATTCACCGACGAGAAGTTACGGTATTGGGAAATATGGTCAAATTTTCTTAAGTTGAAAATAAATCTTATACAAAAATTGAGGAGACGATCAAGTTTATTGAGATGATTTTGGGTCAGATCCAAATAACAAACATCAGCATAATCAATTATGGGAATGATTAGAGTTTGTACTAGCAAGATTTTGGTTTTTATTGGTAGAAAATGTTTGAATCGATAAAGCGATCGCAAAGCGTTGAACACTTTTCGACTAACTTCTGCGATTTGATCATGCCAACTAAAAGTATTGTCTATATATAGACCCAGATCTTTTACGCTAGAGGTAAAGGGTACTATAGTGTTTTCATAGTATATCTGTGACAAAGTACTTAAGTCAATCCTACTTAGTAACCTTGAGCTACCTACGAAAATTGATAAAAATAGAAAACAAAAGCGGGGAAAGGATTGCTCCTTGAGGAACTCCGGCAGAAAGATTGCGCCATTCAGAGGAATGTTGATCTATGTGAACAGACTGTTGGCGGCCATGAAGATAGGATGAAAACCAGTTTAAAGCATTAGGACAAATATTAAGGTTACTTAGAATAGATAGAAGTATATCATAATCAACGGTGTTGAGCGCGTTTGTGAAGTCAACTAGTACTAATACAGTAACCTTAGTGTCTTCCATTGCCAGTCTAATATCTTCTGTGACCTTAAGAAGAGCTGAGCTAGTGCTACGGCCAGGGCGAAAACCAGATTGAATTGATTCAGAATGTTGTTGTTGTAGATAAAACTGGAAAACTGTCGATTCACGCACGCCTCCCAACACTTTTGATAAAAATGGCAAGATAGAAATTGGCCGAAAGTGGCAAGGAGAGGTAGGTTTGGAGATTTTAGGCAGGGAAATTGCATAAGCTTTTTGCCAAATGAAAGAAAGAGTTGAATTTTCTAAGCTAACATTTGGTTTTCCAGCTCCAATAAAACGTAGAAACTTCCATAAAGAATTGAGCGTGGAATCTGATATATAACTATGTATGTATAGACGTTTAGCTGTACGTATCATCAAGTTACATCGATTTCTTGCCACTTTGTAATTACTCCATCTTATTTCAGTGCGATCTTTTTTGAACTTACGAAAGGCACGATCTCTTTGGGACATAGCTATGTGAATGTCATTAGTCATCCAAGGTGCTAAGGGTGTTTTAATTTAACTTTGTGCAATGGAGCATGTTTGTCATAAAGTGCGGTTACAGAATTATTAAATATCGCAACTTTCGCGTCAATATCATCAGCAACTAACACCGGAGTCCAGTCTATTTCGGCCGCATCTATCATTAATTTTTCTACGTCCATTCGGGAAAAAGCACGAAGATATAAGACCTTTGGACAAGGCTTTGGAGGCTTAATATTGTAGGATAAGTATAGTAGGTCATGCCGAGAAAATCCAGGAGCTAAAAATTGTCCATATGAAGTAACGTGATTCTCAGAAGAGATAAGGATTAAGTCAATCCATGTGTCATCAGTGTCAATGTTATGATGAGTAGGTGTTAGCGGAAGATTCGCAAAATTGACAGAGTCTATTTTTGATAAAAGATGGCTAGAACGCAGCGATTTACATGTCAGTGTTAAAATCACCCATAATTATGTGATGGCTGTATTCAGAAGTAATGGATTCTAAGACCTGCTCGAAATCAGAGAAATAGTCAATTGAAGGCGGACAGTAAACTACTCCAAGGAGGGCTTTAATGCCTTTGACAGTGATTTCAAGAAATATATACTCAGCCGAAGCCGAGTATGCTGAATTCGAAGATGTAATCTGTCGAAAAGATATCTCACTACGTAAATAAATTGCTACACCTCCTCCACCTTTACCTATGCGGTCATTGCGAATTGCTACGAATCCAGGAAGAGAGTACATAGTGTTAGGTAGACACGGCTTAAGCCACGTTTCCGATACCAACACGGCATGTACAGTAGTAGTGGAAAAAACTTCTAAGAATTCAGAGTAATGTTTAGTCAGGCTCTTTGCATTAATATGGCAGACATTTAAACATTTAGGAAATTGCTTAAAGTTGTTCTCAACAAGAGTACCGAGAGTAGAGCGGTCCTCGTGTGAAGAGTCGAGACAGGAAACAAATGAAACATCAGAATCACAAATAGAGTGGAAGGAATCACTATGTAACATATTAATAATTATATAAAATGAATGGTAATATATATATATGTTTATATATGTGATTTATATTATACCTATTAATTTATTTTATATTTAAAAAAATATTAATTTGTCGAATGTTTTTCTGCATTACCTGCCAGTCCGCTATTTCCAAAATTAATTTAAAAAAAAATTAGAATACACAAGTTGAAAACAAATAAGAACAACGTAGAATATAAACGAACAAATTAAAATTTTACCTTAATTAGTAGTACATAATTTACATTTATGTGCTTTATGGAGAATAATTGTGATGACATCAATAAAAATTATATTTAGTACCAGTCAGTGAAAATCTATATTATCTATAAAAACGGCAAAAAAAATCACGTTTGTTGTACTAGAGCCCCCCTTAAATTTTTGTTTTATTTTAATTAAATTATTATTTTTAAAGTAACTATATAACTAAATATTTTGTAAATATTTTAGGCGACTATCTGTTGCCGTTATCAATATCGAGCAAAATCGAGCAAAAAAATCACGTTTGTTGAATGGGAGCCCCCTTAAATACTTATTTTATTCTGTTTTTTTTAGTATTTGTTGTTATAGCGGCAACAGAAATATATCTTCTGTGAAAATTACAACTGTCTAACTATCACGGTTCATGAGGTACAGCCAGAGCCTTAGTAATAGGGTTCCGCTAATTACCCTTTGGGTATGAAACCCTAAAAATAAAGTACTATTTTTCTTACAGATATTATTTTACATTTCGATATATTTAAGACATAACAAATTTTTTTTTTACTTTTTTGTTTTTTAAAATATACCAGCGTTACCGAATGAATAGTGACTTGTATTTTTTTTTTTATTCTTATGGTTAAGTTTCAATTTTCTTTTCATTACGAAAACGAATACTATAACCATAGGAAATATATATAGTTTTCTATATATATTTCCTAGAGACATTTATCAAAAACAATATTTATAAAATTTTAATAAAAACCATTTTTATTGTATGTGTAAACACATGCATGTTTTAATTTTTGCAAACAAAACAAAAACTTCTCATACTAATTGTACTGTACCTTTACAGAGATAATAAGATGTCAAAACATAAAAAAAAGTAGTTCCTAACAAAAATACTCAATACGGAAGTAGCGAGAAATGAATCTTAGGCTAGCCAAATTAAGTCGCAGCGTCTATGGATAACACCACGGTGCAGACAACATTTAATGCGAAATAAACAATTCTTATGTAGAATAACACTGCTGTTTACACCTAATTAATTTGTTAGGTTAAGAAACCAAAAGATATAAGAACGGTTTAAATAAACTGGTTAGTATAAAGAAAACTTAACCTAATTTTGTCGATTTAAGGTTAATATTATTGACAGTTCTGATAATGTTAATGTGTGAGTGCGAGATTCACAGAATGGCTCCACGCAATTTTAACCTTAACACTATGCATGGACTTTAGCAAATGACAGTACGTATCGTTAATAGCAAAAACTCTAAAATCCTAAACATTGCTTTGGAATGTACCTACATAGGCCGTGCAGACGAATATATATGACATTCTATATTTACCGTTCTAACCACTTTCAGATTTCAACCGTCTCTTTCAGACACCATTTCCAATAGTTAAAAATATGTTGTGATATGTTGAAGTATTAAATAAACAGAGGACATCGAAATATATATCATGTGCGAAATTATTAAGTTATTTTTAGATTATAAGTGTACAGCAAATTAAGCATTTTCTTCTTACTCGTTGCTTTAAATAAAAACAAGGACAAAAATAACCTACACCAAGTTGTTGAAACCTTCTTTTTAATATGTTCAAAACAATGCGATAAATAAATTAGGTATTTTTATGACAGTATGATTTTTATTTTAAAAGAAATTTCACAGATATTACTGACTCGTTTGTTGATCCCGCGGCCGCGTGAAACAAGCAACTCTTGTTGTTAGAAAGAATTTAATAAAATATGTTTTATGAGTGACTTTTATTGGATTTTACCTCCTGCTATTTTTTATTAACTTGGATTTACAAAATTGTAATTACTGTGGTAAAATTTAACTACTTATACTTTTAAGGGTTACGTACCCGAAGCGTGCCAACTAGATCATTTTACCAAGACTATGCTGTCTGTCTATTTGTCCGAACTTAATCTCTTAGCTCTAATTTCTCAACAATTTTATTAATATAGATCTATAAAGATATATTTCGTTTCGATTTTTAATCTCTAGTAGGTTTTTTAGGTGAAAAAAGCGTTTAAAAAGCATTCATATCTTTAGGATTACACATTTGCATAAAATTTAATGACAAAGAGAGATATAAAACATGAATAGCCGGTACACCGACGTCGTCGGACTACTTCCTTGCCATTGTTTTGAGCGACTTTACAGTGAACTTAGATAAAGCTCATTAATCTCTTGCAAGTCGCAAAAGCTCGAGATGCAAAGTTTGGAAAATAAGCTTAAAGTGAATGTAGCAAATAATAAAGCCAAGTAAAGTCAAGAAAACTAAGTTAAGGTGTAAATTGAGCTTGAGGCAAACTGAGTTTTATTTACTTTGTTGGTTATTATTTAAAATATATGCTTGAGTTTTTATTCTATATTTATTTCTTTTATGATATTAAAAATAACAAAAACCATTTTTTTATGATATTTTGGTGTTTATTATAGAAGCGTCATCAGTTTTATTAACAGAATAAAATAACAATAAATATAAAGATAGTTGACAATGTCAGTATTTTAAATGGTAGATATCGTTTGAAATGGTAGTTTTTATTTAAAATGGTAGATATGATTTTAAACATAAAAAGTATGAATACCTATAATCTGCTTGCCATCTAAGGATTTCTTAAAGAAATATCATTTTACAACTAAAGTATTTTAGTAAATATGAAAAAGGACGTGAATGTGTCAATGTATAAGTAACAGTGTATACGTGTGAAAATCTATAAGTATTATTTTAGAAAAACAATAAAAATGCATACTTCTTAAAGTATGGCAAGATATTATTAATGAAATTATTAATAGGTACCATCGGTGAAATGTCGACGTTTATAACGTCTCTGACCACCCCTTTAGGTTGGTATTGAGAGTAAAAGCAGATATCTACTTAATCCTAACTAATATACCTACAAAAATGCAAAATGTCTGTTCGTTATTCATAAGTCGTCCGATAGACCTAACCCTTGTACAAATTATAAAAATATAATAAATAAATATTTTTGGACATCACAGCGCCATCTGACCCCAAACTTAAAGTGTTTACTATGGATACCAGACAACGGATACAATTACATAAATAAAGGTCTTTTTTTTAAAATATAAACATATTATTCATAGAAAGCACTTATAGATTCGAGATAAACACAAATGATTATCACATGATATTTAAAAAATCATATCAGCACATAGAATAGTTCTACTACTCTTGAGATTAAGTGTTTTTATGTAAAAGTTTTCCCGTACGCGTGGGTAAAACCGCGAGGCACTATTCCTTTACGTCGCAACGGAGTAACAGGGATTCCTAGGTTTTGGCACACGGATAGCTGTAGGCGATATGAAACCTTTTTATCCCGATCGAGAGATCCCTTAGGACTATTCCATGGGTTCCATGGTTCACATTGCAACAACGATTAGCATCACAGCATGAGTGGCTTGATTTTTAAGGGGTTAAATTCAAATTCAATATAATTTATTCAGTTTAGGCTACAATAATTGAGCACTTATGAATGTCGCTACGCCATCGGTTCGTAAGTCTATAGGGCGGGAGACCTTGTACTGAGAAGAACCGGCAAGAAACTCAGCAAGGGCTTTTCTTTTCTCCCTTTCTCTTACAGCGTCCAATTAAAATATTAAAAAATGCCCTCCCTATCATAAAAGGACACTTTCCATTACAAACATAAAAAATATAAAGCACAAGCACAACATAAAAAAGTATCTAACATAAAAAAAAGACAGTTTATGTTTTCCTCACTGATAAATAATCAATTTCTTACAGTATTAATAAACGAAACAAAAAAGTAAGACTAAATTCTAAGAATACAAAGAAGTTTGCAAGAGCAGACCAGCCTCCACCGGTGGCACCCGTTCACGAGTATGACACATGAATCAGCCATTGCTTCGCTCAACCATGTTTTAGGGAACATAACGACCCGACACACACGCCACCACCGCAGAGACACTTTGAGGGAGCATGACACACTCAAGCAACTCCAATAAAACTTCGATTGTACTAGTTACAATGTGTGTAGTAAAGGAACAAAATATAAGAGGAGAAGATTGGAAGGTTCGTAATGCTTTACTACCGAGAAGAACCGGCAATAAACTCAGCAGTTAATCTTTTATACATCATATAAAAATACAATATAGCCTTACACTAGGTAATAACATAATATACAATGTTTTAATTTAAAAAAATATTTCAAATGCCCAAATACAAATCAATTAAATTCTAATTTTTCCAAGCATTTTTATCATTTATGTATTCATCAACTTTGTAATAGCTTTTTTTCAATAAACTATCTTTGACTAATATTTTAAATTTATTTGAGGATAAATTAACCACATGTTCTGGAATTTTATTGTATAAAAATATACTTGCGAAAGAGCTATGTACCTTCTGAAGACGACATTTTGGAACTACCAATTTATCCTTATTCCTTGTATTAACACTGTCGAGGTCACTATTTTTAGCAAATAAGTGACAAATTTTTGCGTACATACATTAAACAAGCGAAGATATATTGGCAAGGGACAGTTTAAATATCAGTTTCCCTAAATAGTTCGCTAAGAGAAATTCGAGGTCCTAATTTATAGATTGACCGTAGGTTCTGCTCTCTTTTGCAAAATAAAGACTGTATCAATTTCAGCTGCCTTACTCCAAAGCAAAATGCCATAAGACATGACGTAATGGAAATAGCTAAAGTAGACCAAGCGTGCAGTGTCAACATCTGTTAGCTGCCTAACTTTTCTAACTGCATAGGCAGCTGATCTAAGTTTCCCTGCAAGAACTGAAATGTGAGGGTTCCAATGCAGCCTATTGTCTAATGTAATACCTAGAAACACTGCTGAGTGTAATAGTTCTATTTCTTCGCCGTTTAGGGATAATTTTGTACTTATGTTTCTGACATTTGGCATCACAAATTTTACACACTTAGTCTTTTTCGCATTTAGAAGTAAATTATTTGCCGTAAACCATTGAAGAACCTGAGAAAGCGCACTTCTTACGTCGTCAAAATTAGTTTTATTTATGTCAACTTTAAATAAAAGAGATGTGTCATCAGCAAATAGTACAATCTTGCACAGCTTCTCCACAAAGAAAGGCAAGTCATTTATGTAAATTAAAAATATAAAAGGACCTAAAATAGAACCTTGAGGAACTCCTAATTTTACTTCTGAGCCATTGGATTTTACTTAATTGATTTGAACCTTCTGCATTCTACTACTCAAATTTGAGCGGATAAGCTCAAGAGCCAAATCTGCAATATCATCATGACTCAGTTTCCGTATAAGAGTTTCATGTTGCACGCAGTTGAATGCCTTTGATAGATCACAGAAGATACCAATAGCATTTTGTGACTGTTCCCAAGCAGCAAATATATGCTTTATAAGGGCAACACCTGCGTCAGTTGTGGAACGCCCTTTTGTAAAACAAAACTGTTGAGGATGAAGTAATCCATTTAAGTTAAAATGTTTAAGCATCTGATTGAACATAAGTTTTTCAAAAATTTTGCTTAAGGCAGGCAGTATAGAGATAGGTCTAAAATTATTAGGATCATCTTTACTTCCACTTTTAAAAAGTGGTATTATTTTACTATATTTTATTAAGTCTGGGAATATCCCTTCGTCAACACACTTATTAAATATTATGGCTAAGATTGGTGCTATAATATCAATAATTCCGCAAAGGACTTTAACTGATATACCCCATAGGTCACAAGTTTTTTTCTGAGTTAGTAATTTAAATGTCTTTATGATGTCTTCAGAGGTAACATACTCAAATTAAAATATAGTCTTGAATTTATTTACATTACATTTTAAAAGTAACTCTGATTCTAATGGAGTGGAATTTAATGAATTAGTAGTAATTGTAGGCATTTCAGTAAAATATTTCTTAAAAGAGTCAGCGACATCAAGATCTGAATCAATTATTTTTGAATTTACAGTAAGTGAATAATGATTGTCACGCGGTTTAATTTTTCCATTATTACATTTCATGTGGCCTTTATTCTATTATCAGAATTTTTAATTTTATTACTTAAATGTATTGCTTTTGCAACCTTGCATACTTTTTTAAATATTTTTGAATACATTTTGACATAGTTAGTGAATGTGGGACTGTGGTTATATTGTTTCATTTCATACAACTCATACAACCTAGTTCGACTTCGGTGTATTCATTTTATCCTTTGGCCTAAAAGTTTTTATTTTAAACACTTGCTCGAACTCATTACTTAAGAAATCAAAAAAAATTTTATAAAGATTATTAGCATTATCATGCATGAAATGTAAAAATGGAATTTTCTTTTCAATATTTGCTTTAAAATTGTTTAATCGAGCAATGGTCACAGGTCTACAACTTACTAGTTGAGATTTTTTTTTATAGTTGTGTAGAATTTTTATTATTTGACCACAGTGATCGAATGGCAAATTGTTAATAATAGATTTATCTTTTACTTCAACGTTATAGAAAATATTATCTAAACATGTAGCTGAAGTCGATGTCATTCTAGTTGGTTCCAGAAACAAATAATTTAAGTCAAAACTTGTAAATAAGTTAATAAATCTATCTCTTGTTTGGGAACTCTCTAAAAGATCAATATTAAAGTCACCACAAACAATAACTGACTTTTTAGAATGACAATTTTTTTTTAGAACTTGTTCCATTACAGGCTCAAAAGAATTATAATTTGCAGAAGGGGGGCGGCACACACAAAGTATAATATAATTCTTAAGTTCTATACAAGACAATTCTATAATGGGTTCAAGTGAGAGGCTAACTAACTATATCCCCTCGGTCTTTACACTGTATATTATTATTAACAATTATTAATGAACCCCCTCGAATAGCATTTTTTCGAATAAAGGCACTGGACAAATAATGATTGGGGAAACTAAATATTAATTCATGTTTACTTAGCCAATGCTCAGTTACACACAACATATGTATATTATGACTTTTTAAAAATAATTCTATTTCCAATTCCTTGCCAGAAATGCCTTGTATATTTTGATGAACAATGTTAAAAAACAGGCATTGTCTGTTGTCAAAGAACTCAGTTTAAAGTATGATCTAAAATAGGAACTGACTGGGTGCAGCTAATAACATCAGCACTATAAGACATAGCACTAACGCTAGAGAGGTCAATAGAGTCCTTAATAATACTTAAATCTAAATCATGTATATTAGAAGCTAACAACGTAGCTATTCCTCGTCTACATTTCATAGGCATGGACATACCAGCCGGTGTCAATCTAAAATTATAAATAAATGTATTTATGTCAAAATATAAAATTGCATAGCTATGACGATGATTCAAGTTGTACAGATGTACATTCATGTTAAATATATGCCTATTTAGTTTAGTGAACAATATGGAAAACCGCTTATTATAAACTTACATCTTGTTTTATTGTGTAACTCCAACAAGGTACCTACTCCCTGTATGATGTCGTTCTTCTTTAATAATGAGCCATCACCAAACAATATGACAATTGTTGTAGTGCTATTTAGTTCACTGACAGGTATGTTTTTGACAATTTGACCAAAGGAAACACCTGGTGTACAAATGTTTGTTACCGAATGTTTTAAGCGGTTGCTAAGAAGTAAACCAAAGCCTTTGCCGAGTTTATCCGAGATTAAAATTGTTCTGCTGGGCAGCTGCTGATTGGAGACCAACTGATTGTTTAGCAGGTTTGGCCCTAGGATGTTACCAGATGAAACATTGATATAATGAGAATTGTTTTGTGACTTGGGTTGTGAAGAGGACCGAGATGACAGCGCACAAAAACAAGAGTAAGCTAAATATACAGAGAATAATGTAGATTAGTTTTGATTTCAGATAATCACGCTAGTTTGTTTGGAAGAGATCGCTTTCTAGTAATAAGACCGCCTTTTGTACAAACTTTTGTATTTTGTTTTGTAGTCGTGTGCTCAAAATATACATATTTCAAGCTTGTATCTTATAAAGTAAAACTGTTCTAAAAATTACTGTCATGTGTCCACTCTCTTCGATGAGCATTATGGGTATATTATACAATATGTCATTTTCAAATCCATACTAATATATCAAGCAATCAGTTTTTTATCTGAGTGGACTTTTGTAAGACTAACTCATCACGCAGAACAGTTTGCACAGTTACAGTGCAACAGACTTTTTTACCTTCTGACCTTAGGTGTTTGGTTGTTAGTGTAGTTAGTGTTAGTTTACATTATTTCAGTATGTAGCGTAGCGTAAAAGTTACTTTTTGTCTAAATTATTGTTTATTGTTAGCCCTAGCTTTGTAATCATGTGTGTATTAAATTTAATTTCGTAGTGTGTGTGTATGTGAGCTATGAAAAAGATTAGGTACTCATTTGTTGTTGCTCTTTGGTAGTAAGTGAGTCACTCCTCCTTTTTAGGGTCGCACTGAAAATCAGTGCTTTGTTCATTGTAAGCACAGCGTTATGCTGAGTGGGATACCTATTTGGCTGATAAATGTATACAGTAAATTTCCAAAAGAATTTACATTTAAGATAATTTTGTTAACTATATTACATATATTTATATATATAGATTTATATGTATTTGTGCGGTTGTGTGTGTTTTTATGTTTATGTATGATTATTAGTCAAATAAATGTGTTTTTTGTTCTAAAAATCCTAAGTCTGTGATGGCGACTGTAGTTTTAATTCTCGATCAACGGCTCAGAAAAGTTTGTTTTGCTGTGCTTTTAAATATCGTTGACAAGAAGCCGAGTTATTGCTATTGCTGAGCTTATGCTAACTTACATCACGTAAAAACGAGATCCAAGCAGGCGAAGAAGTGAAAAATAGCTAAGAGGGAATAAATCAAAACAGTTGAAAAAGGGGATGAAAATAGTAAAACAATTCAAATTAAACATGTATTTTAAATTTGCCAGGATTTCTATCATTCCAATGATACAACAGATTTTTTCGACCCTGCTATGTAAAAACCTTGGGTAACTCCAGATATAACTATATCTTTAGATATCTATCCGAGGCTGGATATGTTACAACTCCTTCACTTTGCGTGAAATAAACATGTCCTTTATCCCTGGAGTGAACGAACTAATCCAATTAAACAGCGGAGCGAGTCGCCCGTGGCGGAGGCGTGAAGTGGCCGAATAGCGATGCACGCATATCACTGAAAGTGAGGCAGAGAGCTAGCCTTGAAACTTGAAAGCGAAATAGTAACGTTGTCGTGCCTTGCTTATAAATAATCGATGTCAGCGCTTTTTAAAATCACGCCTGCTAAACACAATGCATATATGCATTGGGATATGATTTTCCGTGCATTTGGCTTTAAAGCACTTAAAGCTCTTATTAATTAAGTGGACGTTTTTTGCTTTCAATTCAATCGTTTGGTAACGTAAAAAATGTATGTACATACTATAGATTAGTACTTACTACAATACTTTTTAGTATTACCTCAGCTTTGTGACGTGCGCGTGAATATATATCAATCAATCAATGATAACTAGTGTATTTGATGAGTGTTTGTTTATAAATAATTTTGTTGTGTATAAGTACTAAACTATGTAAATATTTATACCTATAAAAATTTAGAGTTAAAATTGCTAATATTATAACTATTTGATTGATAGTCCTAAGCCTATTAAGTATGAAAGGATATCAAATAGTATCTATCTATAACAAACGAGGGATACACTAACGATTTGTATACTCATAATTGAAAGGTACAAAATCGAAACGAGGATTCGTTTGACCGCGGTGTGCTGGAAAATTGCATATTTCCGCGGATATATGAAGCGGATTTATATATGCGAAGCGGATATATATCCTTAATCGGAATGATATGTGACACATCCAATCTTTGTCCCGAGTTACTTAGCCCATGGCTACTATGTAATCCTTGCCAAGAAAAATGTAATCTAGGCACTGTTGTGAACCAATTTTTAGTTCCCAAGACATTGTACATATTACACAACGATTCTCATCAATAGTTCTAAACATCTCGTATCTTTAATGATTTACGTGAAAAGATGCAACTCTCTTGAACCTCTCCTTGACATGAGCTCGACAGCATCGTCCCAACAGACACAGATTGTTATGTGCACAAACTTTACGTCATGGACTGACTATAACTGATCGTTATGCTTCACATCTTAGACAAAAATTGATGTTTATCTTGAAGTTATCGATGGATAAAGGAATGAAATCCGTACTGTTAGAGTAACAAAATTATTAAAACAAAATCCAGAAGATTTTGTATTTTGTTTTTTCATATTGGATATAGTACCGTATACATATTTCAGTATTTTAAAAAGGTATATTTTATATATACGCGAGCAAAAATAACTAGTCACTTTCCTAAACAACTCATGAAAACTCTATAACGTCAAAGGATTACTGAAGCATATTTAATTGTAAAATAAAACTCTTTTTAAATACTTTTTCTTTCATGAAGCTATCTTTACTAGTCTATGATATATCGTCGCTTATGAAAGTATAGTTATTTTTATGTATTTTAAGCTAGTTATTTCGAACTTTTTGAAAATAGATACTTAAAACCACCTCAGTCAAGATATACTGTATCAAAAGCAATGTTGGCAGCGATGGACTTATCTTTAGAGCCAATTTACATTGTTGAACAACCACAATGTTTCCGTTATTCTACGAAGGCTTTTCGGTGAAGAAAAATATCCTGAGGAAACCTGCATACGTTAAACAAAAGACGTGTGTGAAGTTTACAAACCATACTGGGCCCGCGTGTGGACTATGTCCCAAAATCGCTCTCAGCGGGGGATTCCAGAGATCAGCTAGTTCAAACAAAAAAAACTCTAGTAGTATAATAGATATGTCAGTAGAAATGCAAAGTCTTCGGATCAAAAACATATGTGCGTACCTAAATATAATATCATCAGGGTTATAAAATTATAGAATTAGCTGTTATTTACATTTTCTAATACTCCAATATTGTAATTAGCTATATTATTTAGATCAAAAATGGACAATGGCACATATAAAATATTTTCAAAATTATTTCATGACCGAAGCTGCCGGGCACAGCTATACATGAAATTTGTTCTCCGATCCAACTGAATTTTGCATCCGTGTGTTTCCAGTGTCAAGGTATCAGGGGATACTAAAATATTAAGTCGATTTTTTGATATCACTAAATTTTAAGATTGCCGCCATAGTGATGTTTTATTGAATCCTATTATTCTCCCAAGCCTTTTAATCTCTCAGCAGGAGTCTCCGGGGGTGAAAATATTGTTTGGGGGTTTGAATGGTACCGTTAGTATGAGGATTTTTTAAGATTTTCAAAATGGCGGAAAACAACATAGCCGCAAATACAAAACATTCAATTCAATGAAAGATATCTTAAAACAATTTTCTATAGGAACGGGGTGCTTGAACAAACATTGTAAAGAGTAGCTGCCTGGCGGAAAAAATTCAAGATGGCGGATTCGAAATGACGGTCGAAAATATTTGTTTACCGATCCGGCTGAAACTCTGCATCTCCGGATGGGGTTGTCGGGGTCGCGGATACGAAGCATTGAGTCTATTTTCAAATTTTCCAAAAAATTCAAGGTGGCCGCCATAGTGCTGTTTTATTTATGATTTATGTAATTTATATAATTTATGATTTTTTGTTTAATTTATTGCAAACAATATGAATATTGAATGTGATATTTGCCTTTTTGCTGAGCTTTATAGTCTTAAATATAATGGCTTGTTAGTCAACGTATCTTTTTTCTTAGTCAACTGAAATAACTAAAAATCTTCCGTAAAATTAAAAAAAAATATCAAATGGACTGAATTACAACCTATTAGTTATTTTACAACTGTATTGTATTAATTAAAATTGCCAATTTCCTCTACTTCTGCTTTCTCTATGCTACCCTTCTGATAATTTTCTGGTCCGTGTTTCTTTCTTTTCTCTCAACATATGTCCCGTCCAGCGTTTGAAAACTTAGTCATTCCTTTTATTCTTTTTGACCGTGTATTACCTCTTCTCCTTACTCCCAATACGCTTCTTTCTATTTATTCCATTCTGACAAGTATTTATTTTACTTTGTTGTTCTGTTAAGGTCCAAGTTTGGCATGCGTATTTCAGACATGGCAGGACGCAAGTATTGATAAAATTAATACCTTGACTAACAAGCCAAACTCTTAAAATTATAAAGCTTATCAAAAAGGCAAATATCATATTCAATAATTATGTTGCTTGCAATAAATAAAACAAAAATTCAAAATTGTGTAAAAGAAAAATATTTTGATTATTTTTAGGGCTCCGTACCCAAAGGGTTAAAAACAGGGTCCCTCTATTACTAAAACTCCGTTGTCCCTCCGTCCGTCCGTCTCTCACCAGGCTGTATCTTATGAACCGTGATGGTTAGACAGTTGAAATTTACAAAGATGATGTATTTCTGTGGCCGCTAAAACTACAAATACTAAAAAAAGAATAAAACAAATATTTAAGGGGGCTCCAATACAACAAACGAGATTTTTCTGTCGTTCTTATAGATAATGGTACGGAACCCTTCGTGCGCAAGTCCGACTCACAGTCGACCGATTTTTTTTTAAACTTTAAACGTCTCTACTGTTAAGTTGCAGTTTTACACGTTAGCCAATTAGCTTTCCACCGTCGATATCATTCCGCGGAAACTTAATGCGACACGCTCTTGGCCGGTTTCTGCTAAAAGGGGACCATAGCCGCTATTTCTACGACGATTTTATGTGCATATATATCATATATATGTGTGTGTGTTGTATATAATATATGAGTCGTAACGTATTAAGCATTTCTACAAGTAGCTGTTAATATGAATTACCAGATAGTAACAAATTTGACAATAAATCTGTCACACACTCACACCCAGAGACAAAACAAAACCTGTCACACACTCACACCCAGAGACAAGACTAATGTAACTACAAGACACAAAGGCTGGACCCACGTTACAATTAGATAACTAGATAACTGTCTGACAACAAGATAAAATATCTCGCAACTAGATGAATGTCTCATCTGGGACCTGCGGGAACATCAAAATTAAGTTAACGCCATCATTTTCGTAGACGGAAAATATCCTATGACATATTGTCAGCATCTACTGAATGGAAAAAGGAATCCTTGAACAGAAAAAGAATCATTCCTATTGCTAAGTGTTCCTCAAGTAATTAATGGAATGGAATATTTTATAAAAAGTAGATACTTATATAACCATCCAAGTGCGACTTTGTTCATGCCTTCCGTACATACGTACAAATTATAAAATCAATTTTCTTGTTTGTATTTTTATACGAAGTGTTAGTTGGATTCCTCCTAATGAAAACTGAAAATTGTAAATGTCTAAAAATACTTGTGCACAACTTTTGTTCATAACAATTTTCGTCAAACTCATACAAAAACATACAAATAACTATTGTGACGCAAAATTAATGACCAGAATTATTATTATCACTTTTTTTTCTATATGCCTTATTGAATTAAAAATAGAATTAATAACCTTGTTCATATTACAAATCTACTGAACGGGGGTTTACATAGGACACCTTCTGCATTTGGACCGATTAAAAGATGGCATCGTTATAAGCCTGTGGCATATAGACGGGCAGACGGACGGACCTGACGAAACTTTAAGGTTTCTGTGTTGCGCATTTGGTTAAGGAGCCTTGAAAAGGCATTTCTAATTGGACTTTTCATTGCTTAGAATCTACACTAGGTATTATAAATATGTGACTTTGAAGTGTGTTTGTACAATTAAGAAGTTTAAAAGGTTCGGACATGGTAAATAGGCGTCCCTGACTATAACTCATCGATATTTTTATTTTTGTCCGTCTATATGTTCGTTCAAGCATCACGCAAAAACTCCAGCTTCACCCAATTTGTTGAACTTTTTTGTGCTCACACGCTGATGATTAGACTTTTAAAACTAGTAGATATATAGGTATTTTATCTCATAACGATGCAAAATGAAACAAGCTAGATATACATATAGAACACTATTTAAACACAATTTTTAACAACAATTTATGCAAACAAAGTCGCGAACAGAAGCCAGTACATGATAAAATGTGTAATAAGATAATATAAATTCAAAATATTCTTAATTTTAAGTGAATATCTATCTAGAATATATTTCTCCATGGACTACAGTATGGGGTGCTTCAAGAAAGAACTTATTAGATTTTTGAAGTGCAAGCGTCTATAGGCTACGGTGACCGCTTACCATCAGGCGGAGCGTAAGCTTGTCTGCCACCTCAGTGGTATAAAAAAAAAACTAGAGATTTGACAGAAAGACATACTGAAAACATTTATGTTTTTCTGAGTTTTAACGTAGCTACTCTAAAATTTAAACCAACAAAAAAGTGTTCTCGGCTAAAACACGTCCAGTAAGTTGTAATGAAGCAAGTTAAAGAGAAATAAAATGAGAATTTCAGCTTCCATGCATTCACTAGTTAGTTAGTTAGTTGGACTTATGTTTTCCGCACTTAGCCTCATAATAGGGCCATTGTACGTAGGTAACCAATACCTGTCATTGGTTACCCATACCATCCCAGCTCCGTCCAAAAGTTAAGGAGGCATCTGATGTTATTCAGTGCCTCTCTCATGGTTTGTGGATTCTTAAGGAGCTTTGTCCGTTGGTCGCTCACGCTTTTGCAATGAAGAACCACGTGAGACGGTGTCTCCTCGGCTTCCATACATCCCCTGCATAGAGGACTGTCAGTAACGCCGATATTGAAAAAGTGCCTGTTTAGAGGGCAGTGACCTGTTATTATGCCAACTATGTAGCGTAGGTTTTTCCTGCTGAGTTTTAACAGTTTGTGCGACAGATTAGCGTCCACGGATGTAAGAACATTCTTGGTTTGTTTGCAATCTGTCTGTTCTGCCCACTGTTTGTTGTGTTGTTGTAAGGTTCTGTCACGTAACCATGTTTTGAGTTGGATAAATGGTATCGGTACAATTGGTTCAGGTCCCATTATTTTAGTGCCCGATCCTCTCTTTGCCAATTCATCTGCCGCATCATTGCCTAGAGACCCACTATGACCACGTATCCATTGAAGAGTAACCCGGTTCTTCAATGCAATTTTTTGCAGTTCACAGTGACACTCCAGGATTAGTCCACTGTTGATGCGGTTGTTGTTGAGAGCTTGTAGCACAGCGGCACTGTCGGAGATGATGCGTATCGATGCATTACTTATGCCTTTAGACAAGACCGCTGTTGCAGCTCGGGTAATCCCAACACATTCTGCTTGGAAGATGGTGTTGAGTGCACCCAAGCTCGTTGACATGTTGATGTTCAGGTCATGGGAGAATACTCCTGCGCCCGTTCCTGATTCCGTTTTGGAGCCATCGGTGTAGATCCTGACTTCATGGATGCCGGAGCTATCTTTTTCTTCCTCATGAAGCTGGATACGGTATTTTTTGTCAAAGACAAAGGTTTTTGGGATGATATCACATGTCGCCTCTATCATCGGAAGCTCGTTTCCCACCGCCTCCTTGAGCCGTGCATGAGTGATTCTGCCGTCCCGTTTCCAGAGCCCTACTTTCTCAAGTCGTATGGCTGCAGCGGCAGCTTCTTGTTGTATAACAAGATGAAGGGGTCTGAGGTTGAGGATGACTTCTAATGCTGTTGTGGGAGTCGTTTTCATACTGCCTGTGGTTGCTAGGCAGGCAAGACGCTGCAGGCTTTGTAGTTTGTTTTTTACCGTGCTTAACTGAGTTCGAGGCCACCAAACTACTGCACCATATGTTATCATGGGTCGTATTATGGCTGTATAGAGCCATAGAGTTATGGATGGCTTAAGGCCCCATTTCTTGCCTATTAGTCTTCTGCATTGCCAGAAGGTTGTACATGCCCTGGTTATTTTTGTGCTTAGATGCTTACTCCAATTTAGTTTGTTGTCTAAAATTACCCCAAGGTATTTGACTTCACTTGAAAGGGTAAGCTCAATGTCAAATAGCTTTGGCATGGTAGTTATTTGAATTTTCCTTTTATTTGTGAAAAGGACTAATTCTGTTTTGTTGGGGTTTACCGTCAGTTCATGGTGGTGACACCACTCTTCCAAGATTCTGAGGGCTAGTTGCATGCGGGTACAGATAATATTTTCTGAGTTGCCTTTAATCAGAATGGTAATGTCATCCGCGTAACCTACTGTGTAGTAGCATCTATCGTTAAGACGTTTCAGCAGATCATCCACCACGATGTTCCATAGTAAAGGAGAGAGTACTCCTCCTTGTGGGCAGCCTTTGGCTACAATGCCTCTCGTGGTGGTGTTAACTGTAAATTGCACTGCTCTTAGCTTCAGGAGTTGATCAATCCACCCACTGATGGTTTGTTCGACTCCAAATCTACTAAGAGAGCGGCTGATGCTATTGAATTTCGTTTTGTCGAACGCTCCTTCGATGTCAATGAAAGCGCCTAGTGTCATCAGCTTATCAGAGAGGGCTGCTTCTATAGTTCCTACGACAGCGTGTAAGGCTGATTCTGTCGATCTACCCTTTCTATAAGCATGTTGTTGGCGGTGCATTGGCATGCGCGTTAGTGCACCCTCCCTTAGATATCTGTCTGTTAGCCTCTCCAGAGTCTTCAGCATGAAGGAGGTCAGACTAATTGGCCTGTAAGATTTCGCTTGTGTGTAGTCAGATTTACCTGGTTTTGGTAAAAATATGACCTTGACTTCTCTCCACTGGCGAGGTATATAGTTGTGAGCTATAGAAGCTCTAAATATATCAACTAGATGTGGCACAAGTGTTGTTTGTCCCCATTTCAGGAGTGCTGGAAATATGTTGTCCAGGCCAGCAGATTTGAAGGGTTGGAAGCTTTCGATTGCCCACACAACTCGGTCTGCAGTGACTATGGATTTGGCTATATTCCAGTCTGTAGGGGTTGGTTCTCTGCGTTCCACATTTTCCCAGTTTGGGTTGTTAGTGACTACACATCCTGGAAAGTGTGTTTCGATAAGCACCTCGCTTATCTCGCTATCGGAGGTCGCATATGTACCATCTAGTTTTTTTATTGAGCCCAGAGTTCTGTTATTATCTTGTGATAAAATTTTTTTCACTCTAGCTGCTTCATTGGTGGAATTAATGTTGTCGCAGAACCGCCGCCAGGATTCACCTTTGCGATATCTTATGCGTTTCTTGTAGTGATACTGGGCTTGTTTATATCGTTCCCAGTCTATTTCAGTTCTTGTGTTTTTGGCTCGATTAAAGAGTCTTTTCAGATTGAGTTTGAGTCTCTCTAGTTCTGGCCCCCACCAGTGAGACTTTCCCCCTATGATTGGTGTTGTAGGGGTGCAGGCTTGCTGGTAGCTGTGTTGGATACACGTGGTTAGTGTGTTTATATTATGTTCTATGTTGTCAGTGCTGTTGGTCATGTCTTTAAAGGTGATTGTGTCTACCTCATTTTGAAGAAGGGTCGTGTACCTTGCAACGTCCGTCTTACGAGGGTTACGTTTTGGTTGCTCGTCCCTCTCATGCACTTGTATGGTATAGCAGATTCTTCTGTGGTCTGCAAAGGATGGTTCAGCGGAGACGTGCCAGTTTGACACAAGATCCGTTGCCCCATCGGATGCGAGAGTTACATCTACTATTGTCTGATATCTGGAATTAACAAAAGTGGGCTCCGAGCCGTTGTTAATTATAGAAAGGTTAGTTGAGAATATATACTCTGTTAGAGACTCACCTCGTTGGTTCGGTGTTAGGCTCCCCCAAAGAGGGTGGTGGGCATTTGAGTCAGCTGATATTATAATGTCCCAGCCATGATCTTCGCAGTGTTGCACTAGTTTAGTCAGCTCCTTAGACGGTATCACCTCATCCCCGGGCATGTAGACTGAGGCTAGCACTAGCGTTTGTTTGTTTGTTCCTGTGTCAAGCCTTACAGCTGTAAGGTCTCTGGAACAGAAATTGGTTAGTAGCAAGGCTGGTATTGATCTGGGTATGTATATGCATGTTCTCGGTTGATTAGCCGAGATTTTGTGTAGTAACTTACCCCCGATGTTGTTAAGACCGCATATGTTATTTCCTCTAATCCACGGCTCCTGGATTAGGGCTATGGTCTTCTTGTCAACTTCCAGCAGTCTGCGCAGGGTAGCCGCTGCAATTTGCTTGTGCTGGAGGTTTGTTTGGATCACGCTAATCTGATAGGGACCCGAGAATTTTACTATCCAACGACTCCCCATCAGACGACGTATGGTCGTAGGCACCTGTGTTCGGTGTGGGAGCTACGTGTGTGTCCATAGGTGCGTGTTCTGTGGAAGCTAAGGCTGAGGTAGTTGGGTTGCTAGGTGGTAGTGTGCCAGTAGCCTTAGCTCCGTTTGTGTTGGGTTCAACTGGGGATTCTGTGTCCGCCGAATCATCTCCACCCCCGACAGTGCTGAATTTGATGTACACACTGCCGGAGATGAAGGCGACTCGTCTATCCCTTCCCAGAATCTTCGCCACCTCGGATTCTGGAATGCCCAGGGTCAGGAAGATACCCTTCTCCTGCATGGTCGCGCCGTACAACTGCCATGATTTTACGTTGTACCATGGGTTCTGCGCGGTCAGCAGTCGATGGGTCCTCGTTAGGTCGACACCAATTGATTTCGGAAGCCACAGCGATGCGCGGACTCGCTTCGCTATATCTGACTGTCGGATGACGGTCAGTTTGCTGTCCGAGATTGGTGACTGTAGGGTGGCTACAGTGTTTTTGAGCCAAGTTAGCGACTCATCATTCTCACACCACATTTTGAGTACGCCTTCTGCTATGATAGGTTTCCCTCTAAATGCGGGTGCGAATGGTGGCTCGTTGTCTGTTGGTGAAGCAAGCGCTGCTTCAATAATCCTCTCTTCGATGGAGAGTTCGAGCTGCTGTGCTTGCTCCACCGTCAGGTCCGTGGCAGGCGTGACAGCAATAGCTATGAGCAGGTGCGTTTTACTCGCATCGGCATAGCTAATTGCCGTCTTCCTTGGTGTCGGATCCAGCTTAGCGCGTTTCGGCCCGTCCCTTGGCGACAAGGTTTCATCGGGGCGCTCCCTCTTCGCCTTTGCAGGCGGTGCGGGATGTCCCAATTGCTCAGGTCGATTCGCTGCATAGCGTGATCCGCGCTTGTTAGGTCCGCGCTTCCGTTTTTTCCTCGGACTTGTTGTGGTTGCGATTGGTTGGGTTGACCTTGAGGTGTCCCTAGCTCGCTCCAGGAGTCCGCTTTGAGGAGCCTCGGACGTCGCCCCTCCCAGTGCTCCGCACTGTCCAGTCGTGCTTGCGTTAGCCGTCATCATAGGCCCGCCCGCTGACTGTGTGGTTCCCGCACGCCCGTTGTGGCTGCGTTCCTCACTAAGCGCGTCGCAACTGGTCGAGGGCTTCGGCCAAGTCAACCTCGTAGCGGCATCGGTCAGAGCTGGGTCCTCTTGTCGGGTCTCCCCTTCAGTCGCGTTGGTTTGCTGTGCACCCTGGTCAGCGTTGGTCTTAGAAGGCTCGCTGTTTCCCGGTTGCACAGTGTTGTTTTTTGAGCGCCGTCCCCGGTGATGGCGGCGCCCGTTACGTTTTCTCCCTCCAGGGGCTGCTGGCTTGGCGGAGTTGACGGAAGCATTTCTGCGTTCATCTGCTCGACGCGGTGCAAGCTGCCAGGAGGCGTTAGAGGTTATTTCTGCGCTGGGCATAGCGTTAGCTAGCTCGCGCAGGTTTATCGAGTGGGTTAGTGAAGTTTTGCTCCCCCCCAGAATACGTGGAGCAGCCTGAGCCCCCGAGCCTGAGCTCAAAGGTTCAGGAAGGGATTCTCCAGCGTCGTGGACGCTGGTACCCTCCTGGGGCAGTTTCCTTTTAAAATTCACTTCCATATTTTAAACTTTTTTTCTGCCGGTTTTGGTATGATGTGTGTTGTGTATGTGGTGAGTGGTGTTGGTGTGATGTAGTGGGTTGACTAGTGTGTGTCTGCGTGTGTGTGGGTTTGTGAGTTAGGGAAGGTGTGTGTGTGTGTGTGTGTATGTATGTGCATGTGTATGTATGTAGGACTGCATTTCCAAGTATGCCCGCTTTGCAGCTCATTGGCTCCTTGATAAATGTAGGCCAGGGCCCTCCCCATTTATTCGGACTTGGGACCGGCACCGTCCAGCGTATACAGCACAAGTGCGTACACCTCTGCACGGGGTTGGGTTATGCATTCACTAATGAAACTTTTAAACGAGTGAATTAAAACAAAAGAGGAAAATATATTTACGCCGCATCTACTTACTTGAGAAGCGTTTAAATACCAAGTTACAAAGTTGTAAACAAAACAATTAATTAAATATCCTGTAAGTTCACTAAATTTTAATTAGTTATTTTAAAAAGTGCCTTTAGATAATTACTCGCAAAAAATCATCAAAGGATTTCGTGCTTATTTAGTCATAATTGTATTTTAAGGCAATTTTCCTGGCGTAGGTTATTTAGCAGCTTTATACTTAGGTAGGTAATTTTAACAAAGTGTTCAAAAACAATGATGTTGGCCAACATCGACGTTTTGTCTATATACGATAATCATCGGACATTGATTTTATTTTATTTTCTTTATTGGGGATAACCAACAGTTATCACAATGAAACTTAATAACAAACGTATTTCATAGTTAAATCAATTATTGTGTATCACACACCGTTATCCACGGATTTATAGATCGCGTCACTCGAAATACCTACTAACAAAATTATACTCAATAAATTTAAAAAAACCAAGACGTGTTACATTTTTTTTGTATAAGATATCTTACGTACATTACGAAGAGCTTAGGTACATACAAGTATACAATATATATATAATATAAGAAGCTTTACTTTGACGTTGACTTTTCGATGTTAAAACCCTATTATCCCCATAGCTAACCAATTTTTTCACAATTATTTAGACCAGCAATCCTCATTTCCTCCTTCAAAACTTAGATTGAGAAGAAAATACTTTACATAAGAGCGATAAATTACCTTGCATTACTGTAGCAAATTCAAAAACCGAACCCTTAGAATTTCTTTTTATTCGTCCGTTTGTATGTCCGTATGTCGCAGCATTGTAGGTTACTAGCATTTGCTCGCAGTTCTATCCGCCTGTAATTCGGTTATCGGTGTAGGATATCAACGGCTTCATTCATAGAAGAAAAAAAACCGACACACGCTTGACGTTTTCAAGTAGCCTTTCTTAGGACTAAAACAATCTCCATGCCAAATTTTATCTTAATCGATACAGCGGTTTAAGCGTGAAGAGGTTTAAGACGAACAGACAGAGTTACTTTCACATTTATAATATTAGTATGGATTGCTTTGCATAGATTGTCAAGCCTGCTTTTCGAGCGTAGGTATGTATGTCTAATCCTTTGGCACGCTCTGAAGGCTAAACGGTTTGACGGATTTTAATATGTGAGGTATTTTTCACTATCATTAGATTCATCTTAACATAGGGTAGGTCCAAAAAAATATCGAATCTATTTGAAACGAGAATAACAGCTATAGAGGACCATACGCGCTGCTTGCTGGACCTTCAGCTGACTATACGTCCGGACAGATATTCCGTCTCAGTGGATGCGCCCCTTGGCTTCTCGGCTCACTGTCTCGTTTGGACTCAAGTGTCATGCACACTACTCGAATAATAATCATTCAGTTAGAAAATTCCAATACACGTGAAAAATATTCAGGCGACTAGCGAGCTATACCTCTGGGAGACGTGCTTTCTGGTCGCTTGCTAAAGCTGACTAGGCACTTTCCGTCTTCATGGAAGACTGCGAATGTGCACCCGGTGCCCAAAAAGGCGATAGATCAGATCTATCGAATTACAGGCATATCGCTATTACCTCTCTCCTCTCCAAGGTGATGGAGCGTGTGATCAACACACAGCTTCTAAGATACCTAGAAGAACACGACCTGGTCAGTGATCGTCAATATAGCTTTCGCAACGGTTGCTCGACTAGTGACCTTATAGTGTATCTCACACACCGATGGGCACTAGCCATTGAGAGTCAGGGGGAGGCATTGGCTTGTAGCCTGGACATAGCGAAGGCGTTCGATCGGGTCTGGCACCGGGGTCTTCTATCGAAGTAGCCATCTTACGAGTGCCCGAGGGTTTGTGCATATTGGTGGCTAGCTTTTTGTCTGGCAGACGCATACGAACCGTAGTTGATGGTAGTTGCTCTGATAGCATCGACATTAATGCTGGTGACCACACTGTCCAAGGTCTCTGACTGGGGACGGGTAAACTTGGTCCGATTCAACCCCACAAAGACACACGTCTGCGCGTTAACCGCTAAGAAAGTCCCATTTACTGTGGTCCCACAATTCCAGAACATCACAATTCACACGGTATTGAGCTAGTGGCCATAATCGTTCTGTCTGAGTTTTCAAACCACACATAGGGCATCTGCTGTGGTTTTATACCTGCTGTTATATCATGACAACAGTCACTGAGTCATCGGGTCCTGAACCTTAAAAACAGTCACTGAGCCATCTTTCGTGGAATCTATCTTATTATTTATTTTTATACTACCGGGGTGGCAAACAAGCTTACCATGTAAAATTTGTAATAAAAAATTTCCACAATATATAGTATAAATGCGCTATTCAGCTAATGCATGATAACGCCCCTTGTCATACGGCGCGGCTGATGTCGATCGCCCTAAGGAATAACGATGTCCAGGTGTTAGGTTGGCCTGGAATCACCTGATCTGAATACCATTGAACGTGTTAAAGCGATTTAGTTGAAATTTTTATATGCTATTAGAATAAAAACTTAAAAAGTTTTACTTTTTTTTAATTAAAACCTTTTTCAAAAAGAGAAAAGGTAAAAGACTTTGAGAATAGACTTTGAGACTTAATCTCATGATCTTGAACTATCTACATACTCTCGGGCGAGCCAGGCTTGCATTCAGGAGGTTTTTTTTATCTTGCTTAATTTAATGCCTTCATTATTTTTTTTTTATTGAATAACATTCACTTTTGCATAACAAATATTTTTATTTATTACAAACCGTTAAATTACCTTTTCATTGATACTCGTTTTATCTCTTAATTTTTGAATGTTTTTCTGAAAACAATTAAATGGCCAATATCCCTAGATTGTGTTGATGTGCGTATACACTGTACTGTACCTTAGTACTGTTATTTGTCTATATAGGGTAACAGAAAATACGCAAAGCAAAGTTGTGCTCATATTTCAGAAATCTATACCATTTCATCAAAGCCGGCTCCGAAAGTACGAAACGTCTCAGGCTTAGTTTAAGTAATATTTGTATGATCGGGCACTTGGTAGGGCCATTAAATTAGCGGGAAATAATAGAAAATGTAATGTACCATATTGTATTAAAATCAAATCTTTTTGTTTTTGATTTATAACTAAAAAAAATTCGTACACCAACATACATTTTTTTTTGAAGGTGCTTGAGAATAGTGTGATGTAAATGAAAACAAAATCAAATTAAATCCAACTTGTGACAGACGGACGTACGGGCTTGAAAATGATCTTGAATGGATTAGGTATTGTCTTTTAAGGTACGGAACCCTTAAAAATAAAATCGAAAGCGACCTAAAACACATGATAATATAGTAGTATGAAGTATAACTTAATTAGAGTGTTAGTTGTAAATATTTTTTTTTACTTTTGTTTCTTAGTTTTGTTTAGATACATCGCTACAGTAATTTTGTAATCTTTCTAACGTCACGGTTTTCATAATAATGTACTGAGTAAATGGTATCAAATTTCGTTACGCTGGCACTTACCGTATATTTTTAGTCAATTTGTAATTATTTTTATTTCATATTTTGATCGTTTTGGGGTGTTTTTTCTTATATTTAACTTTACCCTAAACAATATAGGGGAATAATAAGGCTTAAATAAACCGACAGACGGACACAACGAAACTGAAAGGGTTCCTTTAAGATATTATGCTACCTAAAATTAGAAACACTATCATATGTTTCTTTTGTTAATTTCAAAATTTAAATTTGGAAAGTAAAGAATCATGCCAGGATGCTTTAAGTAACATGCCAATACATCGACAAATTAAAAAAAACCTCTTTCTTGTTATATTCTGTTATAAAACTGTTTTTTTTTGCAAAAGAGTTTATATGCATAAAATATGTTAGACAAATATAAACTATAATAAATTGACTAAGTACTCCTAACATTTTGTTTCAAATCACATTATCCTACATGAATTTATATATTACATCTAGGTAAAAAAGTCGTGAAAACTTAAAGTATCTATATCCTATAATAAAATTAATACTCTATACCTATCTTCTTTTTATATATAATCACTGTACATGTGTATGCCACTGTATTCCTCCTAAACGGCTGGACCGATTTGAATGTTTTTTTTTGTATGCGTTTGGGTGGCGCTAAACCATCCAGTTTAGATTCACAAATCAGCCCGGCAGATGGCGCTGCAGTCGGTATCATGCAGGAAAACGTCTGCCCGGTCAGCTAGTAATATTATATTTTTTATGAGTTATTAAACACACTGTTATCATTCCCGATGACATTCTTAGGCTTTTATGTACTAACTTATCATAGTGACATTATTTATGGGAATTAAATGAGGTAGTATTTCTGCTTAATGAAAGTAAAAAACTAACAACACCAATGTGATGATCTAATGTCAACAAGAAAAGAATATTTTAAATGTTTCACAACAAACAAAGACAGGTATAATAAGATTTAAGTAAAACCACGAAGAATTCTAGGGCTTTAAAGAAAAACGACGATTGCAGCGTAACCACATAACCGTAATACATGACAGACAATCTGCTCTTAGGCACAGAATAGAATAGCACGGTCAAACCAATGTAATGTGAGGTGGAGTACAATAAACCGCTTCAAATTATTCCGTGTTTTATGAGAAACAAGTTTTCTGTAGAGCCCTGTCTTGGTTTATATCCGTAAAACATGACTAGGAACCTGCTCTGGGGTGATATGTATGTAGTGCAAGACACTGCATCTCAATCTAATCCAGTGGTTTCTTCAAGAACTGGTAACAGACATACTTATATACGCACTAACAAACTTTCACCCTAAATTCATATTGTATATACCGTCTCGGCTCGTTCCGTCGCGTAGTCGTAGTGAGTAAAAAAAATACTATGATAAGATTTGTGTGTCTTTTTCTAGAGCAGAATTGCTACCATTTTACTATATGGACGTCATTTTATTTAATTTTGTTTATTAATTTTGTAAAGTTAAGGATGTTTAATATGTGCCTGAAATTTGGCAAGGTAACCAGCATCATAAGGCCAGTCTGTCTCCTGCATAATTGGACAAGACAAGGAGTATTCTACATCTCACGGTACTGTCCAGATCTTGCCGAACAGCAATGCCGTCGCGAGACAGTGAGAGAGAACGAAAGCGGAAGGAAACTGCCCCGAAATTAACTGTTGCTTTCTTTCTGCGTTGGTTACTGTGATACAGAGAGATAGAGAGCGGAGGCAAATCCTGAGATTATTCTCAAATTTGCGACATAAAAATGTCTATAATTACAGTGCAACTTCTACATTACTTTAAAAACTAATTTTTTAAAATAAAATTAAATTAAACGCGAGATAATCGTGGACAAACATACATTCAAACGTACGGATCTAACTGAGAATCTCCTTTTTTGGAGTCGGTTAAAAATTAATAATTTCATAAATATTTATGAAATTATTATTTATTTTATTTGTTTATTACCGTAAGGGATGCAAATTATTATTATTTATGTTATGCAACTAAGTTTTTAAGGTATAAAACATTTCGTTTCGATTTGATTCGTTCCATTTCCGAGGTTCTGTTCAACTTATTGTTTTTTATAACTACATAATTTAAATTACAATGAACATTAGATATACAATAAAAATTAAAATTAAAATACATTTAAAATTATTTTATAAAAAGAATATCTCCTCCAGTGTACCGCCCTGTGGCATGGCGCCCATAATACTGGCGGCATTACCTTGCTGGATTGCTATGCTTAGCCTTTGAGCAAGGTAAAGACAAGCCCTAAAGTCACCAGAACTCAGCACGAGCCTTTTAGATAAATCCTTAAGAAAGGTTTTGGTATCTGAAGACCATGGGCCCATTTTTAATAAGGTCTGAATATTTTCGGCGTTTGCGTAACTGTGCGAGTTCAGCCACGGCACCAGCTTTAGTAGACGCACTCTGAACGTAAGAAGGTGCTAAAGTGTCTGAACAGGTAGAATCCCATACCAAAGTGCGGCCGAGACTCCACGATACCAGAGTTGCACCATCAGGTTTCTTGCCATCATCTATAAACAAACCACATGGTTCTAACATTGTTGCAAGGTTTGCCACTTCATCACTAGAAAAATGCGGTTTGTTTAAAATACGACTAATGAGAGGAAGAGCTCCATGGGCAGACGACAGGAAGGTTGGAAGTGCTAAACTGGAGACTGTACGAATGCCAATACCGCCATACCTAACAGGGAGAGTCGCTTGAGGCTACGAACGATTATCAAACTGTAAATTCAATATTTTGGTAAGTTTGTTCTGAAATAAAGCATCAATTGAAACTGTTAAAGAAGAAAATTACCAAATAGAACTACATTTAAGAAGATACATAAATTTTTATGTGAATAAATGAAAAAAATACCGTTACAGATAAATAGCCATATGTGGTTTGATTTCTGAAAGGTGATTAGAAAATTTATTAAATAGATTTAATTTAGAACTTACTATTGAAAAAATTGCGTCATCGAATATTGGAGCACCGAGAAGCGTAAAATTTGATCTATTGATCAAACATATATTAGGTGCCACGGTACTAAATTTTTGCAAAAATTCATTTTTTATTTTTATATCTGTATTATCTGGAATAACTAGCTCACATTTACTAAAATTTAATGATATGCCTAAAAGACAAAAACATTTTATTACGTTATTAAGGTCTTCCAAAACCGATGATACAGTTCCCCCAATAGATCCATCATCGAGATACCAGACATTGAAATTTGAAATGAGAGCAGATATAATAGGGTTAAAAGTCAAACTAAAAATTGTAGGCTCAAGAGGATCTCCCTGTTGGCAACCTACATTAGATGAAATTTCGTCTTTTCCAAAGATTAGTTTAGCAGGTGTACCATAGCAATGCCACATATATTAATAAAATTCTGGAGTTTCTTTTAAAATTTCAGTTAGCAAAGCACCCCTGTCTACCGAGTTCAAAGCGTTTTTAACATACATTTTTAAACAAAATATGTACTGCACCTTCGCAGCCACCTTTAACGCCAAAACCTAATTGTTTGGGTTGAAAATGGGTAGCTAACTTGTCATGTAACTCATTACAACAAACTTTAGAAGCTAACCTTCTTATGGTACTACCGACGGCTATAGGTCGAATACCACCATTTTTTTTCTTCAAAGCTATTAAGTTAGCGCCGTATAAAATTGGAACTATTTAATCTTAGTCCTTTCCAGATAACATCAAATTGATTAAAGCTGTTATTTCTTTCAGTAAAGATTTCCCAGAATCACCAACTAAAGGACTGGTAAGATCTTTCAAATGTTGAGGTGATATTCCATCCACACCACCGGTAGACCCAGTAGGAAAACAATGTTTTGCAACTAAAGTATCAGATTCTGTTATAATTAAATGTTGTGATGTTGTAAAGACAAAACAGTCTCTGATGAGTTAGTAGCTAAAGAGTCATCAGAAAAAAGTAGTTTTGCCGCTCCTTTGATATTCCCATCAGATAGTTTATTCTCCACTGCTTTAATGACAGACCTGCGTGGTTCTCTCAACTGATTACTAATTATATCCGGGATTGTAATTGAGCTGGTATTTTGTTTAATTTTTGTAGTGAGAGATTTTTTTTCGTCTTTATTTTTTATATGTAAAATCGAATAAGAAAACGTGAATAAATTCTGCCACGATTGAGGTGAATTTTCACTTAGGTACAACTGTATAGAATCGAATATTACTTCCAGGAGGAGGAATATTAAGTGTAGCGTTAGAATCGGAGGCACTTTTGTGACGTCTGTTTTTATGAATAGCTAAACCACGACGTCCTTTGTACAACTTACTGTCAAGACAAATAGGACATTCAAGCAGTGATACAGGAGAAGCCATGATGTTACTAGACATTAAGTAAAATATAGGTAGACTATTTAGTCTATAAACTAGATATAAGAATATTTACTTTGTTTAATCCACAATTCCGTATCAGTTTTTTTTTTTCAATCATCGTTTTCTAAAGTTTGGAGATACGAGTAGTTCCTAGGAAATCTAAACGTGTAATCGTGTGGGCGCAAACTGCCAATTTTCCGGGCGAGCGAGCGCCATCTCGAGTTCTGTTCGCAAACTGATATCGTCGAAATTAATCCCTGCCCTTATACTCCAATTCACATAACGTACCAGGCGGAGCGCGCTGTCTTACTAAGAGTGCACTATTTCATTAAAAAATAAAAGCTCGTATTTTCGATATGTCGATAGATTCGACTTTTGATATTTTTTATTGCATTGTAAAGTTTTTTTTTTAATTCTATGTTCCTATTAAGTATGGAATAAAATATTAGGCAAATGGCCCCTGTAACTGTGATGACAGGCCATTCCTCTTTCAATGACATTTTGACAAAGATGTAGTTGTATCTCACCGATGACGTTTTGGATAGGCCTTGAGCTCTGTTAATGGTTAATTCGCATAAACTCGATATTTCACATAATCTAAAGAAAGAATTTGCACGGGGTTCAATTACATTATCTTGGTTGCCTGTAGACATAAGAATTTCGTAAAAGATTTGGTCTGGAAACGGTAGCTGCAAAAAATCGATTTTTTTATGAGCAACGTGGCAGGTGGCACCGTACTGCTGAAGCCACATGTCGATGATCCATGCTATCCAGTTTAGGACACAAGAACATGTTCTTGTAACGAACTATTCCGGCGTCATTTTTTTAAAACGTAAGGCCCAGTCACGCCGTTTGAATGCATCTCTTACTCATGGATCGCGTGAGGGTATTCTGAGACCGAAATTCGTCAATTTTGTTTATTCACAAAGCCATTCAGATGGAATATAGTGAAGTTATTGAACATTTGAAAGGACTGAAGTGAAACGTAGTAGAAAAGGATACGGCTGGTGATTACGTCGTGTTTGGAACGTAAGATAGCGTTGCGACGCCTGGGTGACAATACCCTTTTTTTTCTGTTTAATCTAAGTCTCTTATCCCATTGCATCGATATCCTTAAAGTAAAACTCCTCTAATTAGCCAGGCCGCCTAACTGACGATAGGACAGACTGACAGTCTCAATAAGTTATAAACATATAATAGCTTTTGAATAATATTAGGAACTTTGTTGTATAACGATTCCCTATAAAAGAGTTACTAATTTTGTGTAGACGTGTATCATGCACTAACCGCTTATTTTTACTTCTAGTACTTACTTTGTGAACGTCACTTTTCTTGCTGAGACTATTGATATTTTATTATATATTCATATTTTTATATTATATGTTTACTGCGACGCTAAAATTAAAATATTTACTTCCCTAAACCTATTCCATAGAGATATCCTAGATCCTAATTTGTAAATAGCACGACTTGCCCGTTTTTGTTACACAAATATTGTATTTTCATCAGCAGCGCTACCCCACAATAACATATCATATGTCATTAATCCATGAAAATAGCTAAAATATACTATTTTTGCAGTGTCGACATCGGTCAATTGTCTTATTTTCTTAATCGCATACACAGCAAAGCTAAGTTTTTTGGCTAAGTTTTGAAAATGAGGACCCCATTGAAGTTTGGAGTCCAGCGTTATGCCAAGAAAGACTGTTGAATTAACAAAGTTCTAATTGTTCATCATTAATATTTATACATGTCTGGTTCTGACTAACATTATGTAATGTAAATTTAACACATATGGTTTTTTTCTCATTAGTGAACAAACGATTAGCATTAAACCTATTTACAATCTTAGAAATTATTTAACTTAACTTTAAACTAAGGAGGAGTCGTCAGCAAATAAGACAATGTCATGGTTTTTAACATGATATGGGAGATCATTAATGTAAATAAGAAATAAAAAAAGACCTAAAATTGAGCCCCGTGGGACTTCCATAATGACTGCTGACCCCGAAGATCTTTCACCGTTGACATCTATTTTCTGTACTCCGCTACTTATGTAGAAGGTCAAAAGGTCGAGAGCTTTGCCTATAATACCATAGTCATGTAGCCTTCTGATGAGATTTTCATATTTGACACAGTCAAATGCCTTAGATAAATTAGAAAACACTCCAAGAGTATCATGCGAAACCTCCCAGACGTCTAATATTTTATAATAGTGCCACTCCTGCATCGGTTGTGGAACAGCCTTTCATAAAGCCAAACTGTCTACTACTAAGTAGGTCATTAATACAGAAATCGCTTTACATTTGACAAAGTATGATTTTTCAAAAACTATACTGAGTACAGGTATTATTGAAATAGGTCGAAAAATATTAGGATCTGTTGAACTACCTGATTTAAAAAGAGGTATAACTTTGTTAAGTTTCATTTAATCAGGAAAAACACCACCATCAACACAAGTATTAAAAATTTGGCTAAGGACAACCCTTAGCCTATAACATAAATTATTGAGTTTATAGTTTTTACAGAAAGTCCCCAAAGGTCTTCGGTGTTTTTTATTTCTAATGTTTTAAGTGTATTTGTGATATCCGTTGTTTTAGTTTTAGTTAGCTGTAATATATATTGTTTCCTAGATGTATAGAATTTATAAAAATATTTAAAAAATTATTTTTCTAATATTTACAATCGAGAGTTTTGCAAGACGTTAACAGAGAGCTGACTTATAAGTGTACGTGCACCAAGAGGTTGCACTGAGCTGGATGGCCGAATGTCATGATTTCTAATAATTTATTTACTTTAAGAAATTTGTACTGGCAACACAGATACTTTTTGTCTATTGCAAACGCCTTAAATAGGGGAACAAATGCCCAGGGGGCTAAGACTTCTTAAATTTAGCGTTACGAAAAAAAGAATGGAATCGAACAAAATGTATGAACATAAAGATTATGATGTCACTTGCTATCGATTGAAAAAAAAATCATAGACTTGTTGCTTTTCTATGCTATGGATACTATCGCCAAGCCACTGTGGAACGCCGAAACGAAAGTTGTCTATACATTAGGTAGACATATTGCAACTTTACAAACGCGATTTCTTTTTAATATTCGTTGAACTTGCGTTCGCCTAGACCCTACGGATAAGCTGTGCGATTGCAAATGGCGGCTTAAAATCTGTTGTGTATATTTATTATATTTTCAAAGAGTTTAAGTATTTTGTAAATTAGGTGTTAAAATGATGTTTGTATTTAATATTTGCATAATAGGTATCAATTTGTCTCCGATATGAAGAAATATACTATAAAAATGCTTATTAGATATATTGAATCTTTATTTATTGTCATATTTTAACAACATCATGAGCAACATTTTGTAATTAAATATAATGGTATTATTTAAAATCTGTGTTTTACGTATTAGTCTAATTTCTAATTCAACAAAATCATAGTAGATTTTCGTTACTAGAAAGCTAGAATGTTTTTACGTAAATACCTAAACTTTTCATAACAATATACCTATTTAAGATAAACTAGGAACCTACTTAGAACATAAAAACATTTCAATATTCAATAAAAATAAATACCTATATTCTTCATTTTAAAACCAACGATAAGTAAGTTGAATGAAAATAAAAGTAATAATGAAACACCATGTTACATAGTATAAAAAAAACAAAATAATAAGCGGTTTGTGATAATTAGCACAGATAATGTAGAGTTTTCCAGCCGACGCCCACGAAACAGCGTTTTCGATACATAAAGAATAAGTCTAATACGATCGTTTCGAAAACGCTGTATCTATAGCGATACCGCACGATTTTTCGTATGTAACTTGTCTAAGACCCAAGAGCACTCTCTTGGACGACGCTTGCCAGATAATACATAATTACATAGTGGATTGTTATAATTACTACGGTTGATTCAGATGTTGATATGTCGATTTAGTATTTTAATTAAACCAATTGTTTAACCAGTGCATTTATATACCTAATTTTCCATTTTCGTATAACGTAATACCTAACCTACATTTTTTTTTAGTTGATATATGTACCCAGGTTTAAACTTAAAAGACCTGTTTTGCAGAGTGTACAGGCCTCTTTATAACTACTTACCTATAATATTGATATCCTTATTATAGGATGAAATATTATAATAATGCAAGGTTATTTATCGCTCGTATGTAAAGTGGTGCTTTTTCTTCTGAACCTCTTAGTTTTGAAGGAGGAAATGAGGATTGCTGGTCTTAAGCTAAAGGGATAGCCATTTTTAAACATCGATAGGTCACCGTCAATGTTCGATGATTATTGTATATACAAAACGTCGATGATGGCCAACATCGATGTTTTTGAACGCATTGTTAAAATTACCTACCTAAATACAAAGCTGCTAAATAACCTACACCAGAAAAATTGCCTTAAAAATACAATCATGACTTAATAAGCACGAAATCCTTTGACGATTTTTTACGAGTAGCCATCTAAAGGCACTCGCTTAATTAAAATTTAGTGAACTTACTAAATAATTAATTAATAGTTTTGTTTACAACTTTGAAACTCGGTATTTATGAGTTTGCGTCACAAAAAAGTTTTTAAACGCTTCTCAAGTAACTAGATGCGGCGTAAATGTAGTTTTGTTTTAATTCACTCGTTTAAAAGTTTCATTAGTAAGTGCATGGAAGCTGAAATTCTCATTTTATTTCTCTTTAACTTGCTTAATTAAAACTTACTGGACGTGTTTTAGCCGAGAACACTTTTTTGTTGATATACATTTTTGAGTAGCTACGTTAAAACTTAGAAAGTGTAAAAAGCTTTCGAAGGCATAAATGTTTAAACTATGTCTTTCTGTCAAATCTCTTGACAGATATCCACTTAATATTAAACATATTTGGAATTTGTTTTATCTTATTACAAATTTCGTCATGTACTAGTTTCTGTCCGCGACTTTGTTTGCATAAATTGTTTGTAAAAATGTTGTTTCTAAATAGTTTTCTATATATCTAGCTTGTTTCATCATGCATCGTAACGAGATAACATTCCTATATGTCTACTAGTTTTAAAAGTCTAATCATCAGTGTGTAAGCACAAAAAGGTTCAACAAATTGGGTGAAGCTTGCAGTATTTGTATGAAGCTTAAACAAACATATAAACGTGCAAAAATAAAAAAAACGATGACTTATAGACAAATTCTAAATGTGCATGACAACTATAAAATGATTTTGAAACGATTTACTCCCCGGGAAACGGTTATTTTTCGAAGGCCTTTCCAGTGACAGTTGACCGGTACGGGTTGACGCTGAACAGGCTGATATTCTACACGCAGGGCACCAAATTTTTATTTACACCATAAACAAATATTTTATTTTAATATAACACTAAACTTAGTAGTTCAAAATAACAATATTTTACTATTTTTATAAAAAAAAAATGTCAGCTGGTATACAGTTTGACTTGTCGTCAAACAACAATCGTCAGGCTTATAACGATGCCATCTTTTAATTGGTCCTGATGCAAAAGGTGTCCAATGTAAACCCCGGTACAGTAGATTTGTAGTATTAAAAAGGTTATTAATTTTATATATAAAATAGAAAAGCGATATAGAAAAAAGTGACAATAATATTTCCAAAGTCATTAATTTTGTGTCACAACAATAAAGCAACAATGAACAAAAGTTGTGTACAAGTATTTTTAGACATTTACGATTTTCAGTTTTCATTAGCCAATCCAATTAACACTTCGTATAAAAATACAAACATGCAATTGATTTTATAATTTGTCATACGCACGTAAGGCATGAACAAAGTCGCTCTTGGATGGTTATATAAGTATGTACTTTTTATAAAAAGAAAAAATCCTAGAAAACTTGGAAGAATTTCGAAATGTATTGAATAATTTTGCTGTTCAAGAATTCCTGTGTCCATTAGGTAGATGCTGACAATATGTCATAGGATATTTTCTGTACCTATACGAAAATAACGGCTTTAACTTAATTTGATGTTCCCGCCGCTTTCAGAGCAGGCATTCACCTAGTTGCGAGATATTTTATCTTGTTTTCAGAAAGTTATCTAGTTACCTAATTGTAACGTGGGTCCAGGGTAGTCTTATAATGTTCAGTGGTCCAGCCTTTGTGTCTTGTTCTCACATTTGTCTAGTCTCTGTGTGTGAGTGTGTGAATGGTTTATTGCCAATTTGATTTTTTTGTTTTGTTTTATACCACTAAGGTGGCAAACAAACACACGGTCCGCCGGATGGTAAGCGGTTATCGTGGCCTTATAAACACCAGGGGTATCACTCGCGCGTCAGTATCTGGTAATTCTTATTAACAGCTACTGTTAGAATGCTTAATACATTACGACTCATATATTATAAACAACACAGACATGCACACATATATATATATATAATATAATACAGTTTTTACTAGTTTGGGAGCCTATGGATTCAAATAAAAAACAATGTTAAAAAACTTGGTACATGAAATAAATATATTTGATATTTGATATTTATATACGATGTATAAACACATAAAACCGTCGTAGAAATAGCGGGTAAGGTCCCCTTTTAGCAGAAACCGGCCAAAAGCGTGTCGCATTAAGTTTCCGCGGAATGATATCGACGGTGGAAAAACTAATTGGCTAACGAGCAAAACTGCAAATTTACAGTAGAGACGTTTAAAGTTTTAAAAAAATCATATATATTTTACCTTTGACACAATTAAAAAAGGAATTTTTGTTTTATTTATTGCAAATAACATGAATATTCAATAAGATATTTTCCTTTTTACTGAGCTTTATAATTATAAAGATGGCTTGTAAGTCAAGGTATCGTTTTTTCTTAGTCTACTAAAATAACTAAGAAGCTTCCGCAAAATTTTAGAAATCTATCAAATTGACTGAATTACAACCAATAAGTTATATTACAATTGTATTGTATTAATTAAAATTTCGCATATGCACTTAAATCTTTGATGACTTAATGATGTTTCTGGCATATATTTTTTTAATTTTAAGCAACAAATTGATTTAAATCAATAACTAGTTATTTAACTTTCTAAAAATTTCTAATGCTTAAATTGGCTTATCCAATCTAATAATTGATTGAACAAATGAATGTCTGAAGTACATAAAGCGTAAAATAAAATAAATAAATAAATAAGCCTTTCTTGCTGTTATTTAACTAGTTTGACAAACATTATTTAAAAGATTAAAAATAAAGGTAAAACTAATTATCTTAAACTAAATCTTCTCGGCATTCGATTAGTCTCCTGTCTTAAAAGCTTGTCCTTCTAAGGATTTCCACTTGTTTCTAACCTTTGCTGTACATAACCATTCTGAACCTGTTGCTTTCTTAAAATCAGCTACCCATCTCTTTGTCTGTCTTCCTCTACTTCTTCTGCTTTCTCTATGTTACCATTCTGATATTATTCTGGTCCGTTTATCTTTCTTTTCCCTCAACTTTTTCAACAATGTTCTGCATACTGATTGGACTTTTACAAACTTAGTCTTTTCTTTTATTATTTTTAACCGTGTTTTATCTCTTCTCGTTACTCCCAACACGCTTCTTTGTTCATTCTGACAAATATTTATTTTATTTTGTTGTTCTGTTAAGGCCGAAGTTTGGCATGCGTATGTAAAACATGGCAGGATGCAAGTATTGATGGCTTTCCGCTTCTCCATTATTGGGTTTTCTTTATTTTTCAGTATTTCACTGAATGACCAGAATCTCTTCCAAGTCTTGGCTATTCTCCTTTCGTTTTATTTCTGCAGTTGGAGATATAAATTTTCCTAAATAGATGTACTCATTAAAATATTCCTATTGCTGATTATTAATACTAATAGTCTCTTTTTTTGAGAAATGCTCATTATTTTCGTTTTTGTAATATTCATTATTAGACCTGCTTTAGTAGTTTCGTCTGATAACTGTTGTAGCATTTTTGCTAAAGCTTTCGGGCATTCTGCGAAAAGTATTAAGTCGTCAGAGACTCGCAGGTGACTTAATTTCTCTCTGTTCACGTTAAGTCCGAAATTTTCCCAACTCAGTCTTCTAAAGATCATCTTCAACACAGCTGAGAATATCTTTGTCGAAATAGGGTCAAAGTCAAAGTCAAAGTCAAAATGGTTTATTCAAATAAGGATTTTACAATCACTTTTGAATCGTCAAAGTTATAAAAGATTATTTTTTGAACCACCTTGACGGACGCTTCTTTTAATTGGGAACTTGTCGCCAGACATTTCAGTTTTATGCGTGCTGTGCGTTTCCCGTAGATGATCTTCAGTAGGCATATGTTACTTTTTGGGGTCATTGAGGTTGTAGTATACGTACAATACCAATTTACTTGATTTTTAATTTAATGCTAAACTACATATTATTAACATATTTGAGCCTCAATAAACGTATGACAAGTGATTCTTTTTTTACTTAACCATTATTTTATTTATATATCTTCTACACTTACAGAGTGCATCCTAAATCGTGTAAATGCAAAATGTTAGAACCATGTAGGTATTTCGTCATTCTAAATAACTTGTATTATGACAACTTTTCAAATTTTACGAAATTTTTTAGAGTTTCCTATACAATAATAAAACATCTGACAAGTCATTTGTATATACCTGTGTCACTTCTGTGGTGTAAACTCTATAAGGACGACGTAACGTTACACTACGTTGAACGACACGTGTAAGCGCCATAAAATTACTGGCGCTTACGACGTTTTGGCCGCGAGAAAACTATTTTCTATAAGCGATCCAGCGCTGTGTGTTTTAATACTTTAATTAAATTACATAATGAAGATTTAGCGCTACAACGAACTTTAGTTCTAACTTTTATCAGTATTTGAACAAATTGCTTACTATAATCCTATCAAGCGGACTGTTAGCTTATTTGCCACCTTAGTGGAATAAAAAAATAATATTCAGAATCGATGCACTAGCGTCAGAACTATAGGGCTGTGACATACCTCCGGACGGGCGGTCCGACATTACGAAATTATAAGGGTTTCGTTTTGCTATTTGTATACACAACCCTAAAAAAGCCCGTGTCGGGCGAACAAACAAACAAACATCTGGATAATTCTGGTGCAAAAAACTAAAAGTAATAGAATTACTTAAATATATAAAATTGGAATAATGAGCTTGTTCATGTTTTTCTTTTTCTTTTGCTACGGGAATTTTATTAGTCTCGCACATGTTACTGAGGTGAAATTCCTAGTCCCAAGTGTACGAGACATCATTCAGAGATAAAACACACAACTCGTTCCTCAGAGAGGCAGTTTCACTGAACATCCATCTAACAACTTATTTTGCAGATATCTTTTTGTGTCGTTTTTCTTTTGATGATATAATGACTATTGGGAATATTTTCTAAGGAGCGTTATGTCAATTGTTAAACCCGCTATTCGACTAAACGCCTAGTAATAAATATTTTTACTAGTCTCACGTGGTAAAATCTATTTTAATCGTTTTTTTATCGAATTCTAAAGTCGGACGTATTCAAGATAGTTTTCAATAAGCTCTCAGGTCATTTAAATTGAAACAAAAAAGAACAGAAATCCCACTGAAAAAGTATAAAAGTTGGATTGGGTTCACTTATTTACAACGTAGACCGAATCAAGTTCCATTAAATAATAAATTACCTGATATTTACAATCCTTGCTTAGTTTGGGACCAGGTGGCGCTATGTGTAAAGCTCAGAAAAACCAAGCTTTTTTTACCTATTTATTTATTAACTATGTACTGTGGAGCGGCCCAGTTACTTAGATTCGAGTGTCGAAAACGATATGCAATGTTAAGCAACTTCGACGGTGGTGAACATACCCCCCTACTCCGGCCAAACAATTCTAAATTAGAACAATTTGTTTCTGGCACTTCGCCAGCCTCTGCCGCGGTACGCTTCGCTCGGCTCGTGCGGTGTTGACCATGTAACCCAATGGCTCGTCGTTTCGCTCCTCACCACCTAACTTGGCAAGGTTTGGATTCGCTGCCATTTTTTTGTTTTTATTCGAGTATATAAATATGCTTTTCTATCGATTAAAATTAGAGAAAAGTAAAATCGATTGAATCCTGTGTTTATTAACTTCTCTTGAGAAGTTATTGGAATAGGTCCGAAAATCGAAGTCGAAAATTTTGTGTTTACGTTTCAAGACTTGGAGATCATTTGCAATCATTTTTAAAGTGATGTCTGTGCGTGTGTGTGTGTGTGTGTGTGTGTGTGTGTGTGTGTGTGTATACGTATGTATGTATGTTTGTAGACATATTTTGGCTTTCGATTCCTCAATAACTACTGGATCGAATTGCTCTGATCACATATGAATCGATACGCCACGTCATGACTTAGATCTGAAAGGAGTCTGAAAAAAATCGGTCCAGCGGTTCGTTTTTTATCCGTAAAAAACTGACTTTTTATGCACGCAACATAAATTTTATGTATAATTTCATGTATCGAGGGATAGTAAAGGGTTTTCGAGGGTGCTAATTTCGAATTTTTTATCAGTTTTTTAAAATTCAAAATGGCGGATCCAATATGACGTAATTTTTTTTTTGTATAAGAATTTTTCTTAAGAGAAGTTGCATGTACGGTACTTGCTGCCGAACCATTTTTTTTTTCTTTAGGCTGGCAAGTATTTTTGTGAAAAAAAAAAGTTTTGTATTTTTAAATGTTGGTGAGTAATGGCGGATTTTGTATGAAATCAATTTAGTTTTTTTCGTGAAAATCTAGTGTTCTCCGAGGGTTTTTGAATTTTATCTGTAATGTGGTGATCTATCAGTTAAAACCATCGTTACGTAAAAATCAAGGGTTCTTGGATGGTCGGGTAATACTAGTGAAATACATACACATATTGTAAGAGAGTATCATTAGTGTGAACCGATTGTTTGATGGCAGTCGTGCCATGTGTTTTTTCTAACCCCCGGTAGGTACATGTCAGATACGATACACCTGATTTCTTTGTCCGATTTGCCAGTTGATTTGAGCGTTAGAATGGAACTGAACGGACGTTGCGCAGCATGACGGAATCGTTTGATCTTAAAGCTTATTTTGGTATATTTTAAAAGCTCGTCAAATAAGTGAGGTGTACCGAATACATTTCCTTTGCTAATTGCAGTAAGCAAGCAGTTTATCGTCTATCTAACTAGCTCCAAAGATTTTCAGCTAGTTTTTAAGCTCAATGGCAAAAAAGCCAAACCCTGATTGGTTCTAAGGTAGTGAGGGTCTGAAAATCTGATAGTTTTTATAAAAGTCGTGTATCGGTTACCTAAAACAAAACCTTAAGAATCCCACAATTTTTTTTCTGTGTTCTAAAAGAACTGAAGGTATTTTTAGGCGATTCAAAACGAACAGAATTGCGAAGCGATACGATGCGGTGCAACGCGAATGCAATGCGGTACGACGCAACGACCTTGTCCTACATGCGCGCGAATGGCCCCGAATAAAAATGTTCTCAATCTGACATTATTTAAAACAAAAAGACAGTCGGATAACCGCCGCCGCGTCGCGTTGGCGCGAAAACATCAAACCAAGTGATCGCGCTCGCTTCGCTTCATGCCGCGCCGCACCCCGCGCGCGTTTTGTCACGTAGGACACTTCAATACGTATCGACTGTTTGTTGTTATCGCGCCGCGCCGCTTCGCATTCGAGTCAAGATCGCTCACGTAGGTCGCCGCGTTAAAGTTTCGGTAAACCGACGCGCTATTCTAAAACCATTTTTTTGGTCGCGAATACAATCACGACTATTTTATTTTAATAGTAGGTATAAGGTATAATAAATCTTCACTTGGAAGAAACTTAATGTTTGTAATAATAAAAAACTACTTTGAGCTATATATTTCTTGATTATTTTTATAATTATTTATTTCTTCAAGAAATATACCGCCTTTTAATAGTAACTACATATTTGAGGGTACAAAAATTGCTATGGATATCAACTTCTAGGTGTATCTCTGAAAACAGAAGATTTTTGTAAGTCGCTTTGTGTAACATTTCATTATAAAAATCATTCCGTGTCTTACTGCTGCAGCTTTACTGGTTACTGCTGCAGCTTTACTGGTTACTGCTGCAGCTTTACTGGTTACTGCTGCAGCTTTACTGGTTACTGCTGCAGCTTTACTGGTTACTGCTGCAGCTTTACTGGTTACTGCTGCAGCTTTATACTGAGTGAGGTCCTTTTTGGCTTGGCGCAACAAAAGAGTATCTCTTTAGTATTAGTAGTATAAATTATTTCTTTTTTTCTTTCTTTTAATTCGATAAAATAATATAGTGTAATATCACAATTTAACATATTTTGTTACCTACATGGGCACATAAAGTATATTATATTGTAAAAATACGTACAATATACTAAGCATAAATCTTCATACGTAATAATCATTTAGAATGTTTTTTTATGGTGTAACTTTTAAGCAACTTGATCGGTTAAGGGTAATAATGCTATATAGTTTGTGAATCTGATGTTTTATTGGACTCGACCCTAGATAACATAATATTCAGGAAATTATTATAAATATAATTTTGGTTTTATGACAACATTTCCTGCAAAATTACGTCAGAAAGAGCAAAGATTAAAGTGAAATTCAGCCACGCAATCTAACTCTAATCAAATACGGTTACAATTTCAAAACGCTACGCTAGTCGATTACATACTGGAATCACCTCAGAGACTTTGGGAATTTGATGTTTAAATTTATTTCTGGAAAAGTTGAGAAATCAGTGTAATAGAGTGTGCAGACATTCGAAACGACGTTATATTCACCGTTATATAGAAAAATTGAGATTCCTCTAATTTATGGAGATTACTCAAGTCTTTGGGCATCAGAAAATCTCCAGACCACTCTTCAATTAATTATAATCTTAACTCGCTTAATAAACATTTTACTTCCACTTCTCACAATGGATGACACAACTAAAAAGGTAACTTTAGCTCGTCTGTGGCCTGCCACGTCCTGACTTTAATGAATTTGAGTTCAAAATAGTCACTGGCCGTGAAGTTCCGCGTGCGATACGCAGCTTACGTAGTAAAGCAACTGGTAACGACAATGTAAGCATATTTATGATCCTTCCTATAATTGATGTCCTCCTTCCTCACATTACCAATCTTCTAAATCTCTCACTTCTCACTAATAGTTTTCATGATAGTTGGAAGAAAGCTTTCATTATCCCTCTACTCAAAATTCCTAATTCTTCCACTCTTTCTCACTATCGTCCCATATGCAGAGGCGGCTCGTGACAATTTTTAATGGGTGTTCACTAAAAAACAAAAACAATGAGGAATTGCTTTAATGCTAACCTTTTATTATGCTATTTAGAACTAAAATTCATTCGCATATTTAGATTTACAAAAACGCGTCGAGCGTGTATGCTTTCGTGTCATATTTTGTGACCCTTTGTTTTTATTTCAAACTGAGTTACTAAAATCTTTTAGCACTTTTTAATAACATCACAATAACCACATTTTATTTTGCTATAGTTACTTATTAGACAATAAACAAACTGTTTATGTAGGTTTGTATTTATTTAATTTGTTAATCAAAAACTCGCGCACGAACTAAAGCATTTGTTGTGATAGGTAAGAGCGACAACAGCGCGCCCGCGCCCCGGTCGAACTGAAGGCCCCTGCCGCGGGGGTCAAGCTGGCAACGGGTTAAAAGCTTTTTAATTGCTAATTTTTCATACAAAATCTTCTGTTTCACGTGTAAGACTGTTTCGAACTTTCTCCTTCACACTTGTGGATTCTAGCTTTAAGTCTCTGTACTGAATTTCGTTTTATAGGAGCGCAATTGATAGCGCTAAACTTAGTGACCCAGTCTCCTCAGTGCAATTCCATACTAAATCTTTAGTTAACTGTGTGTGTATAGAATGATTTAGTGAAATGCTATTTTAACATAAAGAGTAATAGAAGCATAATAATTAATTATTTTTAGTAAAATATAAAACATATTGTTTTTTAAGTAGATAATTATTTATGGGAGTGCGCTGCACCAGCGCTCTTTAGGACGAGCCGCCTCTGCATAGATATTAAATTTTTTAAATATTAAAATTTTTAAATATTAAGATTATAAATAAATATTTTTAGGACATTACACACAGCGCCGTCTGGCCCAAAAGTAAGCAAAGCTTGTGTTATGGGTACCAGACAACGGATACAAAAACATATAATTACTTTTTTTTTTATAAATTCATACATATCATATATAAATACACCCAGACTCCAGACTCCAGACCAACACAAATATTTATCACATAAACGTTTGTCCAGTGCGGAAATCGAACCCACACCCTTTGCACAGCAGCTGGCCACACTACCAACTGGGCTGGGCTTCTACCTTTACTTTCTAAAGTGCTTAAGCGATTAGTCCCTGAATAACTGAGTCAATTTCTTCTCTCAAATAACCTTCTCAGCCCTTCAATTAGGTTTTCGTCCAGGTCACAGCACTATCAGCACCTTTTTGAAAATTACAGATGATGTGAGATATAACATAGAAAATCAACGTTATACTGTGTAAACTCTCGACTTCAGCAATGCTTTCAGTACTGTTGACTTTAATATACTACTGCGTACTACGTACCCTTAACATATCTCCGGCAGTGACCATGTGGTTTAAATCCTATTTATATGATCGCCAACAATGCATACGAACTGACTCTGGCTCCTCACATCTCCAATTATATACAGGTTCAACATTAGACCAAATTGACAATGCTATCAATATCATTAATCATAACCTTGAAATTATATCAGATTAGGTAAATTCCTTTGGACTGATTCTTAACCCCAGCAAATTCCAGGCTATAATAGTAGGCAGCAAACTTCAGATGGCCAATCTGGACGTGGATAAAGTAGCACTGATTGCACACAATAGTACACCAATTCCTTTTGTTCAAAAGGTAAAGAACCTCGGAATACTAATAGTAGAATTATAGATTTCAACGGTAACTCCTCAGTGTTAGAAAAAGAACTGTCTCACACTTGTCATTTTCAAGTGGGCCATGTTCTTCCCCGGGCTCAAACTATATCTATGCCAAATTTGCCGGCGGTTCTACCTGCCCTAAATTCGGTAATCGGTGTAGGGTTTCAACGGAAAATTCAAAATTATAGAAAAAACCGACTTACACTTGACGTTTTAGTCTATGACCTTTACCTTGACTCAAACTATCTCCATGCCAAATTTCATCCTAATCGGTGCAGTGGTTTGAGCGTGAACAAGACGGATAAACAGACGGACAGACAGAGTTACTTTCGAATTTATAATATTAGTATGGATATTTATCTATCAGTATATTATAAATATTTCCTGTAACGACCAAAAAAGTTTATTTCTTTAAAGTATTTTTTTACATGCGGTTTTTGGAAAATATATTTTTAAAAATATATTTTTACTCAAACATGCCCGAACATGTTCGAAAATACGAGGGCGGTATGATAAGTAACTAGCCTAATTATTAAACACTTAACTTTCCGTAATAAAATTAATTTTATTTTGCGGCATAGTCTTCGTGAACCTCTACGCACTTATTCCATCTTCGTTCTAAAGCAGTAATGCCTTCCCTAAAATGATTTCTTTCGAGGCCTGCACAATTCTCCTCTACAGCGGCTATGACGTCATAATTTGTGGCAAATTTCTGTCCGCCCAAAAAGTTTTGAGCTTAGGGAATAAGTGGAAGCAGATCATACTTCAATTCGTTGATTTTTGCCATAGCTTTAACACATGTGTGAACCCTAGGTTAACCTATCTTGATGGAAGATGATAAAAAATCGGCCTTATTACTCTGAAAACGGTCCAGACATTCTTTTGAGTTTTGCACCCGAATCCTTTTTTGATCGTGCGTAAGCAATCGCGGCACCCAACAGGCCATGACACATGTACGACCACGTTTTAACCTAGCCAACCAGTTTTTTACCGTGGTATAAGGAGGAACACATTCACCCAAAACATTCTTTAACTCGTCATAGATATCTTTCCCCTTCATGCCCTTCATATGCAGAAACTTTATCACCGCTCTTTGTTCAATCTTATTAGTTGACGAAATATATTTTCAAATGACAACAAATCAATAAAATTTTCACGCCACCATATTTAAATTGAGAACACAGGTGGCCAGAGATACGAATTTAAAAATGACATATATATTTTTTTAATTTTAACTTTTTAAATAGCAGTGGCGAGTTACTTATCATCCCGCCTACGTAGGACACTGAAAGTACGTAGTTGAAAGATTGTAAAAAAAATATTAAAATTACTTCAAGAACACCAGGAATATTTTAGATTAAGACTAAGATTTCGAGTCCTTTAATCTTTTCTATGGACTATGGATGATATGTTGGACATCAACAACATACATTGCTATGCAGATGACAGTACTGGAGACGCTTATTACACGGGTCGTGCAAGCATCCCTCGTTCCGTTGTGGAGGAAAAACGTGCAGAACTTGTGTCTCAAATCAAGATCACTCTGTCCAAGGTCTGATTCAACCCTACAAAGACACAAGTGTGCGCGTTCACCGCTAACAAAACCCCATTCACTGTTGTCCCACAATTCCAGAACACTCCCCACTCTATCTCCAAGAGCATTGGGATCCTTGGTGTTGACATCTGCAGCGATGTTCAGTTCCGAGATCATTTGCTAGACAAGGTAAAGCTGGCGTCCAAAAAACTTGGTGTACTCAACAGAGCGAAGCAGTACTTCACGTCGGGGCAAAGGTTGCTACTTTACAAGTCGCAAGTCCGGCCCCATATGGAGTACTGCTGCTATCTCGGTGCGGGTGCACCCGGATACCAGCTTGGCCCTTTTGACTCGGTTCAACGACGGACTGTGAGAATTGTCGACGATCCCAAACTCACTTGCGCTTGTACAATGGATTGTGTTCTGAGGAATTGTTCGAAATGATGCCCACGGCTACTTTCTACCATCGCACCGCTCGCCATCGACAGGGAATCCATTCTCACACTTTGGAACTGAAATGGTCGCGTACAGTGCGGTTTCAGAGAAACTTCCTCCCGCGAACGCTTGGGTTGTGGAATGAGCTCCCTGCCAAGGTTTTCTCTAAGGACTACAGTATGGGGTTCTTCAAAAAAGAAGTTATTAGATTTCTGAAGGGTCGGCAACGCGCGAGTATTGCCCCTGGTGTTGCAAGCGTCCACAGGCTACGGTGACCGCTTACCATCATAAAAAAAAAAAAAAAGTGTAAATAAAAAATTGACCTCACTTAATGTGCACACGACGGAGTTATCATCACGCGTTCCGTCAATATAAATTAGGTTACCGTGTTTCATTTCCTTTTCTCTTCCTTTTGACACATTTTATGTCACACAAGTTGAGTCAGAAGTCGGAAAATTCAATTTAAATATTGTTCATTTTCTTTTTATATAAAAATACAAAATGGTAACTTTTTATTTATACGATCCACCGAACTAAGGTTTCATGTATACAACTATCTGTGCCCGGCGGCTTCGCTCGTGAAATAATTTTAAAAATATCTTATATGTGCCATTGTCCATTTGTATTCTAAATAATATACATAATCACAATATTGCTGTATTAGGAACCATAAATAACAGCTAATTCTTCAAGTTTATAACGCTGATGATATTAGACTCTGATACGCAACATATGTTTTTGATCCGAAAACTTTGCATTTCTACTCAAATATCTATCTATAATTCTACTACTGTAGTGGGCGATTAGAAATGCTTGAAATTTGCACCTACTTAAAAAAAAATACCAATAACACCTTATGAAATAACACGTGCAACATTCCAGTGAGACACTTCTTACAAAGTTATGAAAACTAACAAACGAGTGCTTAAAGTCATTTCATCTGCTAAGACACAGTATCTAAACAAAAGCTTTTATAGAAATGCTAAAACTCAAACAGTAATAAATATTCTTAAAATGACAAAATTTAGAATTGCCTCATATGTTTCGCAGAAATTGACTTAAGTATTACCAAATGTCTAAAAGTTTTAACTGCTTCATCCAGTGTGCCACCAGTTACAAAAAAAATAGGACAGACGTCCTATTGTCTTATGACCCACCACAAACAAGTGCGCTATTTTTGATCTATCCCTCTTGGAATTAAGTTATAGTTTAGTACAGGAGTAAAACGCTTCCTGGCTATTTTTACTGCCACACTTAACCTTTGTATCGCAGAATTAAAAACATAATTTAGCACAAATAATATAAATGGATATTATTATTACCTTGGCATCAAATGGTAGTGAAGTAGCTATGGAATACGAGAGACCTTTAATTTCGGGACAGCGACCAAAAATCGTGGCTTTCAATCTTAAGAGTTGATGGGACACACCCGTGCCCTGAAATAAATTTAGATTTTAAGGAAATTGAATTTGATTTAAAATAAACGAAGTTGTTTCTATTCTTATAATTTATTAAAAGTTCTTATTAAATTTGTAATTAAGTTTGGTGTTCTACAAAAGCCGATAAACGAGCATAAGTATTTTACATCTTACTTAACCATTTTTTGTTATTCCAGCAATGTTACAAATATATGTGTAACTGTAATAAACTTACTCGTCAGTTTTCACTGGTGAATAATTGTTTGTGTTACCTTAAATATGTTTAAAATAGTAATCAAGTAATTTCCTTGGGCTCATGAGATTCCAGCCGATCGCTGAAACCTTTAATTTCTGTGATATGGTTGTATTGTACTGTGTGCTAATTTATTTATATGTAATTAGTTTGAACCGGCCAAAAGGAGGTTGTTTGAAAGTTGGATATTCTCCTCCTTTTTAGGGTTTTGGGCGGTTAGTTAAGAAAATAGACAAAGTTTCGATGGTAAATTTTTTAGTTGCATCTACCTATTAAACTTAAATATTCAGTTCTCGTAAGAAACGTTGTCAGGCTTATATATCAAAGACTTACAAAAGGGGTAAAATATCATAGCAAGTAAATTGTTTAATAGACCTTTTTATACTATTATTTCGTTACAACAAAGAGCTTCTATTAACAAATTATATGAAATAAACGACCACGCAGAATACATAGCTATCTCTTCTTTAACGATATAATATTGACTGAAAGTGTTCCTACTATAAGAAATAGAGCAGGACTGAGAGTTTGACAATTGATTTTTCTTCTTATAATAAATAAAAGGTACCTTAAAAAAATGATCATTAAAAACTTAATTGGCCAATCAAGGCGGCTGGACGTTACCAGCTTGGGCCTAGCACAATGAATCAAATAAAGAGAGAATCAATCTATCTCGCCTCAGAGTCGTATTCGGATACGATACTGCCGAAATCTCTGGTTTTAGTATAATACCTATTGTCCTATTTAAACTGATCACCGAATACACTTATCTAAGTTGATAAATCATTAAAACGATTACTATTTATTTTCATTGTAAAAGTTACAGTAAATATAACGCAACTTGTAACAATAGGATCACTATTTAAGTTGTTTCAACAACAATTAACGATTTTTGCCAAAATACCTATGAAAACTGACTTTGATACGAAAAATACCTAGGACCAAATAACCACTTCCTTCTAAAATAACGATCACAAAAATTATTAAAGTACACAGGGCTTGAACTCCGAGTACAAGCGACGAACTTCGACGAGATTTTCATCTATTCAAATTAATTTAACACTCGCAATATTAGGTAAACAATTTAGTTAGACATCCGACTAGAGATTAATACCTTCTAGATACGTCTGGGGTTCATCACACTACTAGAGTTGGTTTTGTTTGAATCCGCCGCTAAAAGCGATTTAGGGATAGTCCACACGCGGGCCCAGTGTAGTTTGTGAACATATTTACATACGTCTTTAGTTTACCTAACTTATGCAGGTTTCCTCAGGATATTTTCTTCACCGAAAAGCCTTCGTAGAGTAACGGAAACATTGTGGTTGTTCAACAATGTAAATTGGCTCTAAAGATAAGTCCATCGCTGCCAACATTGCTTTTAATACAGTATATCTTGACTGAGGTGGTTTTAGGTATCTATGTCCAAAATGTAATAAATAACTAGCTTGAAATAAATAAAAATAACTATACTTTCATAAACGACGATATATCATAAACTAGTAAAGATAGCTTCATGGAATAAAAAGTATTTTGAAAAGAGTTTTATTTTACTATTAAATAAGTGATTAGTTACGCATCAATGTTCCTTAGACAGTATACAGTTATCATGAGTTTTTTAGGAAAGTGACTCGATATTTTTGCGCGCATATATATAAAATATACCTATTTAAAGTACTGAGGAACCAATTTATCACGTACGTCTCCGAGTATATCACTAGGTCCAGTCGTGGCTCGGAAGATATCAAAATCCTGAAGATTGGGGCTGGAAAAGCATGCAAACATTTGGATGCCAATACAAACTTTCTAGCCTCCAGCACCCCCTGATCTTATGAAATTAATTTTCTGCAGATGCAAAGGAAACTGTGGAAGCATGTGTGGCTGCAGAAAAGCAGGCCTGAAATGCTCTACAGTATACCTCCATTGTTCTGGCGAAACATGTAGCAGCATTATGGAAATGTCAAAGTTAATGGAAGAAAATGAATTCGAAGATGAACTTCCAACTATGACTCCAATTTAAACTCCTGTCATTCCTCAAACTTTTACATTTGACGTTGATTAAGAGATTCTGAGCCACAGCCTGGACCATCGAAGAAAAGTAGATTAGAGTTGCTAGCTAATCAGTGATTGAAAATATTATGATGTCGAGGATTATCTTATAAGTAAGATGTCCGTGGAGTCCCAGTAGGCCTACAGGGAATACAACGTAAAAAAACGCGCCTACAGACTCTCCCTCATAGGTGGCGGGGAAAACAGTTAGGAATGAAGAAGTAGAGTTGTACGAATTTAACAAAAAAAAATTAAGAATATATTTACAATAAAAAACAGAAATCAAAAATAAGTTAAACATTTCGTTTTGACCGGATTCTCATGAGCATTGACGAACCCGGTCAACTTTGGAGCGCTGTAACAGCGTTTTAAATGAATAAAATTAAAAAAAATAACAGAGAAAAATTTTCCTCAAAAGATCATCAACAAGATTGGTCTGAGGTAATTTATTACAAATAAATTAAAAAAAAAAAAGTTATACAGCAAAAAATATTTTTTTGCTTATAGCTTCTTTAATTTTTAATTTACGGCAAAAATTTATATAAACATATTTGTAGGAAAAACAATTTGCTAGAAATTAGTCTTCACGAATTTTTTATAAGACGCATAGTTTCCGAGATATCGCGAAAAAATTGCGTCCTCTAACAAATGCAAAGCTCATGTTACATTTCAATGGACTATATCCAATATAAAAGAAACAAAAACTTCTGGAATTCCTTTCTTATTATTTTGTTACTCTAACAGTACAGATTTCATTCCTTAATCCATCGATAACTTCAAGATAAACATAAATTTTTATCTAAGATGTGAAGCAAAACGATCAGTTATAGTCAGTCCATGACGTAAAGTTTGTACACACAACAAACTGTGTCTGTTGGGACGATGCTGTCGAGCTCATGTCAGGGAGAGGCTCAAGTGATGGATCGTTTCATCTTTTCACGTAAATCATTAAAGATACGAGTTGTTAAGAACTATTGATGAGAATCGTCGTGTACGATGTACAATGTCGTGAGAACTAAAAATTAATTGCTTTACAATAGTGCCTACATTACATTTTTCTTTGACTAGGAATTCTTCTAGAGTAATAGCTCTACATAGCAAGGTCGAAGAAATCATTTGTATCATTGGAATGATACAAACCTGGCAAATAAAAAAAAAAAGTTTTGATATAGGTAATTTTTCCAGAAAAACTATTCTTCTCTGATCCCCTTTTTAAACTGTTTTGATTTATTTCCTCTTAGCTACTTTTCATGACTTCGCCTGCGTGGATCTCGTTTTAATGTGATGTGAGTTAGCATAGGCTTAACAAAACCAATAACTCGGCTTCTTTACGATGACATATAAAAGTAGAGTGCAACAAACTTTTCTGACCAGTTGATCGAAAACTACAGTTGCCATACTGAAATGGTGTAAACTTACAACGACACTAGCGACCAAATACCTAAAGTCAGAAGGTAAAAAAAGTTTGTTGCACTAAAAAAACTGTTCTGCGTGATGAGTCTGTTACTGACAAAAGTCCAGACAAATAAAAAATTGCATTGCATAAGTTCGACTAATTTTATTAAAGTTAGATATAGTATAGATTTGAAAACGATATATTGTTTCATATACTAACAATGCTCATCAAAGACAGTGGACACATGACAGTAAGTTTTAGAACAGTTTTACTTTATAAGAAACTACCTTTTGCCCGCGGCTACGCTTGAAACTCTTTAAATAAATAAATGAAGGAAATATGTTTATATTTTTTTGCACACAAGAACAAAACAAAACACAAAAGTGTGTACAAAAGGCGATCTTATAACTAGAAAGCGACCTCTTCCAAACAAACTAGCCACCCCTTGTTTTACTGAAATCAAAAAAAAATTACATTTAGCTAACCCCTTAAAAATCAAGCCACCAATGTTGTGGTGGAAATCGTTGTTGCAATGTGAACCATGGACTCCATGGAATAGTCCTGAGAGATCTCTCGATCTGGATAAAAAGGTTTCATATCTCCTTCGTCCTTCCAGCTATCTGTGTTAAAAACCCAGGACGCCCTGTTACTCCGTTACGACGTTAAGGAATACTGCCTCGCGGCGCTGTGTTATGTCCGAAAATATTTATTTAATATATTTTTATTATTTGTACAAGAGTCAGGTCTATTGGATGACTTATAAATAACCAACAGACATTCTGCATTTTTGTAGATATATTAGTGAGGATTAAGAAGATACCTGTTTTTACTCTCAATACCAACCTGAAGGGGTGGTCAGAGATGTTACAAAGGTCGACGAATCACCGATGGTACCTATTAATAATTTCATTAATAATATATCACCATACCTTTCATTCATGCATTTTCATTGTTTTTCTAAAATAATACTTTAAGATACACCTTCACATGTGTTCACTGTTACTTATACATTGACACATTAACGCCCTTTTTCATATTTACTAAAATACCTTACTCGTAAAATGATATTTCTTGTAACAATCCTGGGATGGCAAGCAGATTTTAGGTAGTCATACTTTTTTTGTTTAAAGTGATATGTACTGTTTAAAATGATATCTACCACTGAAAATACTGACATTGTCAACTATCTTTATATTTATTGTTATTTTATTCTGTAAATAAAACTGATGACGCTTCTATAATAAACACCAAAACATCATAAAAAAATTCTTGTTTGTTATTTTTATTATCATAAAATAAATGAATAAAGACTAAAAACTCAGGCACATATTTTAAATAATAATCAACAAAGTAAATAAAACTTAGTTTGCCTCAAGCTCAATTTACACCTTAACTTAGTTTTCTTGACTTTACCTGGCTTTATTATTTGCTAAATGCACTTTAAACTTATTTTGCAAACTTTGCGTCTCGAGCTTTTGCGACTTGCAAGAGATTAATGAGCTTTATTTAAGTCCACTGTAAAGTCCCTCAAAACAATAGCAAGGAAGTAGTTCAACGACGGCGGTGTACCGGCTATTCATGTTTTATATCTCTCTTTTTCATTAAATTTTATGAAAATGTGTAATTCTAAAGATATGAATGCTTTTCAAACGCTTTTGTCACCTTAAAAAACCTACTAGAGATAATAAAACGAAACCAGCCTATAAATTATGATAAAAGACTAAGATTAATGAAAAGGTTAAATAAAATAATATCTGATGATAACAGTTATATTTTTATTACAATTTGAGTATGTTTAGCATAAGCAGTCTTTACCTACTGCTGCACCGTTTTCAGCATTTTAGTCATTATCGCACTAGTACCTTTTACTTTACAGTTTTTATTAAATTTTTAGGAAGAAAAGAGCCTATGAACTAAGTTTCTTTAAGTGTGCTGAGAACAGTCGTATGACACTCGTGGGCTCTCCTCTCTTGTGTCATATCGTACTATTATTAAAAAAATATTATGTATTGTAATATACTATTATTTAACGGCCGAACAAACACAAAACACCTTAAGGAAACATGGAGATTGACTTTTAATATTGTTTTTTTTATATTTATTGAAAAATACGTCACATTAACACCAAAGTGCATGAAATATATCTTTATTACTATATTTTTAGAGACATTAATAAAATAGTTGAAAAATTAGAGCTCTTTACAGTTCAAACAGACAAACATACAGAAAGACAGACAGCATAGGTTTGGTATCATAATCTAGTTGGCACCCTTCGGGTTCGTAACCCTTAAAAGTATAAGTAGTTGAATTCTACCGCAGTAATTAAAATTTTGTAAATCCAAGTTAATGTCAAAACTCGGCGCCTAATAAAAAATAACAGGCGGTAAAATTCAATAAAAGTCACTCATAAAACATATTTTATTAAATTCTTTCTAAAAACAAGAGTTGGGCCATTTCGCGCGGCCGTGGGATCAAGAAACGAGTCAGTAATATCTGTGAAATTTCTTTCAACATGAAAATCATACTGTGATAAAAATACCTAATTTATTCATCGCATTTTGCAACTTGGTGTAGGCTATTTATTTTATGTCCTTGTTTTTATTTAAGGCAACGAGTAAGAAGAAAATGATTAATTTTCTGTACACGTATAATCTAAAACTAACTTAATAATTTCGCACATGATACATATACCTAAACATATCACAACTTATTTTTTATCATTGAAAATGGTGTCTGAAATGTAGAGTGTCAAAGCAAAGACAAAAATTCACGAGCCAAACTTGCATTCGACAGTTTTTATTATCAACAACAATGCTTATGATATTTTCGTTTGTCCGTTGGTCCATCTCAGTCTTTCACAGTGGAAAAACTTTGTATTTGAGATTGAAAATTTTTTTGATTGATCTTTATGATCGTTTGATATTTATGAGAGATACTCTTGTGACGAATGACATGGTTTGTCTCCAATGTTATCTGACGTCACTAATAAAAATTGTTACCACGTACGTTAAAATTATTACCACATAAAATAAAAATGTTACCACGTACATTACAATTGTTACCACATTCAACAAAATTGTTACCACATACAATAAAATTGTGACCACATACAATACAATTGTTACCACATACATTAAAATAGGCCAAATTTGGGAAAAAAAAGTTTGTGAGGGAGGGAGGGTTTGCTAGGGAGGGAACTAGCGCCGCCATTATTTTTTTTAGTTTTCACTTCATACAAAGCTTAATTATAAGTATTTTTGAATATTACACACTGCGTTTTCTGATTCCAAACCAAAAAAAGCTTGTTCTATAGATACCAGACAAGGGATACAAATTCCTAAACTGGTTAAAAGAAAAGGCGGTCATTGGAAGAAAAACTTGATAACAGAAAATTTTAAAACAGCCTGTATTTTATGATTATGGTAGAAAGGGTCACTAAAGGATCAATCTCTTCTTAGTTACCTGGTATGAGAATAAATGCAGATTATTAATTTATTATAGTATAAAACGGTACTCTTGTAGAAAACGGTGCTCTTGCTCCTGCCGTTTAGTAGATTTTTTTCTGAAAAACTTAATTTATTTTATCAAAGATGGATAGTTACGAATGGGACCATTAGATAGCCTACATCGGATCTAACACCGTTAAATTTTTTAAGGGGTCCTGTTTCTTATGTTGAGTAAGTCATTAGTTAAAAAAGTGAATTTTAGCTTAGTACCTATGTTTTATCTTTTATGATCTTTCTTTGATTACAGATAGTATCACGTCGGGGCAAAGGTTGCTGCTTTACAAGTCGCAAGTCCGGCTCCATATGGAGTACTGCTGCCATCTCTGGGCGGGTGCACCCGGATACCAACTTGGCCCTTTTGACCCGGTTCAACGACGGGCTGTGAGAATTGTCGACGATTCTAAACTCACTTGCGGTATCGAGCCCTTAAGTCTGAGGAGAGACTTTGCCTCCCTGTGTGTTCTATCGCTTGTACAATGGGTTGTGTTTTGAGGAATTGTTCGAAATGATGCCCACGGCTACTTTCTACCATCGCACCGCTCGCCATCGGCTGGGAACTCATTCTCACACTTTAGAATCGAAATAGTCGCGGACAGTGCGGTTTCAAAGAAGCTTTCTCCCGCGAACGCTTGGGTTGTGGAATGAGCGCTCAGCCAAGGTTTTCTCCAAGGACTACAGTATAGGGGTTCTTCAAGAAAGAAGTTATTAGATTTATGGAGGGTCGGCAATGCGCAAGTGATACAGTACAGCTTTCCATCAGGCGGACCGTAGGCTTGTATGCCACGTTAGTATATCAATAATAAAAGTATATAATTTGGGAGTTAAATGCCTAATTTATTTCCCAATTACCAAAAATAATACACTATTTTATTATAAAACATAAATTAAAATCAACACTATCAAAACTATTTCATATTAATTTAATAAATCTTATAAACCGTTGCCAGATGAATTCTACCAATATTATAAATGTAAAAGTTTGGATGGGTGTTACTTAATCCCGCTTCAATCACTGGGCGGATCGGGGTTAAACTTGGCACACATATAGGTCAGGTCCTGAAAAGGGAGTAACTATAACCGAGGTAAGACGAACCATAGCTACAGCTATACAAACTTCATAAGTTTAATTAAGGAGTTCCACGCCGATAAACGAATTTAGGGCGGGCGTATTCGCTGGCGAACTCTAGTTTATAATATTAGAGAGAAAATGATCCTTTCGATCGAAATTATAAATACATGTTTCTTTTTTCATATTTCATGAGTTTGATTATCGGTTTAAAGAAACAATTTTTCAAAAATATTTGCTATCATCAATATTCAAGGTGATGAATATTGATAACTTTTCTTTAGTTTTTTTAAATACTGTTACGAGCTAGGGTAACTAAAATGCCGTTTGGTGATGAAGATTATTTACTGCACTTTACTTCACACAAAATTACAGAATCCTAATTGTAAACCAACATTCAGTAATCCGTTTAAACCTCGCAGTAGTCGTATTCAGGTTTAATCGCTTTCCGAAGTAATTTCGAACGCAGTTTAAAACCAAAACTGCGGCGTATTGCGGGGGTTCATCACATAAATGTTTGTCCTGTGCAAAGGAAATCAATGTTATGTAATGTAAGTAAAAATACCCAAAAAGTTATTATTACCTTAAGAAACACCTTGTCCTCTAAACTAATGGCCCTTCCAATCGCTTAATTCCACAGGTATTACATGAATTAAGCGGGAAACGTTTCCACCACCCCGGACTAAAGCTGCCGACATGGATAGATTTCCAAGAGATGAGCCACGGCCGTAATTCGGCCTCGTCTGGGCTTAAGTGATTTGTGTTCCACTAAAGTAATTTCGTACACCTCTTCATACTAAGTTTCTATTTCTGGAAGTGTAGAGGTTTTATGTCAATTCAAATATTATTTGTTTTTTGTCATTAAGTTACTGACATAGTTCCAATAATTAACTAATTCAAGTGGGGATGGGCAGGCCCTATGAAATTGAACAAATTCAATTTCTGAAACTACAAGGGAAGTGAAAACTGAAGTATAATAGCAGTGATTTGTTAAGAATTTGAGGAAACCACTTACCACTGCATATATCTAAATCTTGAGCGGATGGACCTACGCCATCACCTATCACGGTAGGTAAATCTCCTGCGTAGATCGAACTCTTGAGCCTGGTGAACCCACGGCATCACCAATATGTGGATTTTTTACTTGCTTGCCTCAGACATAACAGGGGCAGGGCAGGGGCACAGGCCTCTCGTTGGAGTTAACGGCTTAGCCCATAGTCCACTGCGCTGACCCAGTGCGAATAGGCGGAAATTTTCCAGCTACTCGACTGTCATAGTTTTGAAGCCACCCTAATATAGGCCTTATATCTATATTACTATACTTATTATTATTAAATACATACATAAAAACTTATGATAATTTTACGAAACAATCAAAATTGAATTTTGCATCTCAAAATACACCTTTAAACATTAGCATGAGTATAGGATGTTTGCAGCTTTTGTTAGATTCTCTTCTGCAAAATTCTCGGAGTATTTTATTATTATGTAAATCGTTGTCAACCACATCACGCGTGATTATACCACTTAACTTTACTAATTTATATGGTAATTGCCAAACTCAGCACTTGGTACTAACTGTGAATATGCAATGGAAAACGATTTAAGCTGGTACTTTCTCTCTTCTTTAGTTGTTTTTTTACTATAATGCTATGATTTTAAGTGTAACTAAGTATGCAAAGGGGAGTGTTTTTTTTTTAGGATGCCTAAAATAGTAGATTATACAACAAGTGAAAAAAGAGGGAATTTAATTCGAGGGACTAAGTTGGATGCCAAGAGAGCAAAGGATGCTAGATTAGAATCCTGAGCGGAACGAAGGATACAAGAATCGAGAAAAAAAATTTATTTCACGTGTTATGTACTCTGCTTTTTACCATTGACTGCGAAAAAATAAATAGTAGTATAGTGTTAATAGCTATCATTTTATATTATAATCTAAATATATAAGAGAACATATCAACGCGCAGCCCAACAAGTAAAAGGTTTGTGTTTGTGTGAGTGTGTATGTTTTTGTTTCTTTGGCGCGTTACTTACTTATCACCTGAGAAGAGAAGAGATATAAGGGATGTACTAAGAAATCATTTTTCTAAATTAAATTAAAATTAATGGTTTGAAAGGGGAGCCAAAGTTCATATGAAAATTTATTATTTTTAACCTTCTTCTTCTTCTCAGCCTGGGGACGTCTACTGCTAAATCCCTCCCCCATATGTTTCTACAAAGATCAGTCGAATGCCGCCCGCGCCCAACTACTACCGACAGTTTTAACCGGATCATCTTTCCATCCAAACCAGATAGGTATTTAGTATTTTTCAACCTGCCTACTTCCTATCGATAAATGAGTTAACAAGAGTTTAAGGATTTTTGACATTTTACGTTCAAAGTTCAGGGGCAGGTATATCATAGACTTGGAAGTTTACTCCCACAACCTACACAGCCAGCACGGTTTCTGCAGATCTTCTTTGTCGGTGAAGAGAGAGAGAGAGAGAAAAGAGAGTTAAATTTACGATCCTTAAACTATCCTAACTTGAAATTGGGCCTTATCAAACACATACAGAAAATGCTTCACGAGGTAAATCGATACATAAAGGATTTGAAGAGTACCCTCGACAAGGTCCCACCCTCTTGTGAATCATTTAAGGTGGTCATCCATGCTGAAAAGAAACCGTCAGAGGAGTACAGGGGTCGTTTTAATGCTCCGACTACCAATGAAGTTGCCATAGTAACACATTGAAAAGAATTAGCGAGATGCACCGGTCTTACGATGCCTTACAATACCCTTTATACGGAGACGATCGGTACTCTATTGATATGCCCCAACTTGATCCCAGAACGAAATAGCCTCCAAAAAAACAGTTTCTGCAGCAAGTTTTTATTCCCATCGCTTAATGGTTAGGAATGGGGAAGAAAATCCACTGGCACATTTCTGTGCTCTCTTCAGCCAATTTTTAGTTGACGAATATGCCAAAAGAGAGACTGAGAGGTTAAATTATATTAAAAATAATCAGGGTAAATTGCGCGTTGACAGCTTTATTCATCTTACGGATGCCGTCAGTAGGTCAGATGCCGATCCTAATCAGATGGGTCAGTTGATAGTATTGCCATCTTCATTTACGGGTGAACCAAGATACATGCATGAGCGGACTCAAGAAGCCATGACGTATGTTCGTCATTATGGTCGCCCAGATCTATTTATCACTTTTACATGTAATCCTAGGTGGGCAGAAATATCTAAAAATTATTCACACGATCGCCATGACAGTATAGCTAGGGTGTTCCGTCTTAAAGTGAAAAAAATTATGGACTTATTGATAAAGGATCAAATATTCGGAGAAGTACGTTACGAAATACCCCATCTAAAAAGTGATCCCAAACTATATGAAATTGTAAAGTCCAACATGATACATGGACCATGCGACAGTTTTAAGCATAAGTCACCTTGTATGAAAAACAATAATTGCTGTAAAAGGTATCCCAGGCTTCTAATTAGTGAAACATAACCCGGGGACGACGGTTACCCGCAATATAGGAGACGTTATTCAGACGAAGGTGGCTTTACTTTAGACATTAATGGAGTAGAGATTGACAACCGTTGGGTATTTCCATATAATCCGGTTCTTTTGAGAACATTCGACGCGCCTATAAATGTCGAATTCTGTCACTCTGTTGAATCAATAAAATATTTTTGTAAGTACATAAATAAGGGTTCCGACCAGGCCACTTTTGCTCTAGAAAATGAAAAAGATGAAATAAAGAATTACGAAAGTAGCAGGCACATATAAGTAGTTCAGAGGCGGTATGGCAAATTCTTGGATTTCCGATTCATGAACGCTTCCCCACCGTGTTTCATCTTGCGGTACACCTGGAAAATGGCCAAAGAGTATATTTTAATCAGCAAAACCTAGGAGACAAAGTTACGAAACCTCCAAAAACTACACTTCTTGCCTTCTTTAAGTTGTGTCGTACTGATGATTTTGCATAAACCCTGTTATAAAACCAAGAACCAGCATATTATGTTTGGACCAAATCTCAGTTCGAAAGGAAAAAACGTGGAGTGGACGTAGATGGATGGACAGGCGTTAAAAAAGAACATGTTCTGGGCAGAGTGTATACAATAGGGTGTATTATAACAATACGGAATGTTTTTACCTTCGAATGCTACTCCATGAAATTCGAAGCCCCACGTCATTTGAAGCGTTAAAAACAGTGAATGATGCAGTACACTCTACTTTTCAGTCTACTTGCAAGGCTTTAGGCTTGCTTGAAAACGACGAACACTGGCAAACAGCAATGAGTGAGGCCGCACGGTGTCGCCACATATGCTACGCGAACTTTTTAGTATCATGGTGGCGTTTTGTCAAGTGTCTGGTCTGGTAAGCCTGTGAGATGCATTTAAAGAATACCTTTCAGAATATTTTAAACGCGAAATCGAAATGCAGGTAGAAGGTGACATAAACCATTTAACAGATGAAGTGTTCAATAAATGTCTGATAGAAATTGAAGAAGCATCTGTGGGGTTAGGCGAGCTTTCCCTAAAAGAGTACGGCTTACCACAGCCAAGCATGTCCTAGCATTAGAAATTAGAAAATAGCTTTAGAGCGGTTATTCAGGAATAACTATGATACATTAACAGATGAACAAAAGTCAGTATACGAACAAATAGTAAGATATGCGAATAAAAGTGAGGGCCAAATTTTCTTTTTGGATGCTCCAGGGGGAACCGGTAAAACGTATCTATTAAATTTGATATTGGGAACTATAAGGGTCACACGTGATATTGCATTCGCTGTGGCTTCTTCGAGAATTGCCGCAAGACTTTTGCAAGGCGGTCGGACTGCGCACTCTGCTTTATTGTTGCCTCTTAACCTAACGATGTAGAAACTCCATTATGTAATATTTCAAAACAGAGCAAATTTGCAGAAGTATTAAGAAAAGCTAAAATTATTGTCTGGGCTGAAAGTACTATGGCCCACAAAAAAGCTATAGAAGTTCTGAATAGGACTCTGCAAGACATACGCAGCAACAAAAATTTGATAGGTCGTTTGGCTGTATTGCTGGCAGGAGATTTTCGTCAAACTCTACCAGTAGTTCCAAGGGGAACACGTGCTGATGAGATAAAGGCGTGTCTTAAAAGATCATCATTGTGGCCCTCAGTCAAAATATTAAATTTAACAAGACCTACGACAGGACTATTTTTACCACGGTCGGTTCTATGTGACGTGCTCCCGTGTGAGTTCGGTTCAAAGTTTGAAAACCCTCAAAGTTTGGTTCTATTACTACCACCTTCAAACATGGCAAAAAATGTGGTTAATAAGGAAGTACTTTAAGAAGAATAAGGTTGCTGAACACTTCGTCTCTTTTTTTCATTTATTTATTTATTAGCATTTTAAAGAAATCAATTACAATTTCACAACCAAACATAAAGCGAAATAATTTTACATTAATAAATTAGCTAAATCACAAAATTATAAAATAACACATTTCTAACATAAAAATAATTGACACTATAAAAAGTTTTATAACTTTTTACAACGTTTTATATTATGAGCTATTGTTAATTAAAACAGTGGTTCCCACACTAAGTCGGGCCTTTATCGTGGGGGCCTAGAAATTACAAAATAACATTTATCTGTTTCCTTACGCTAATAACCAACATGTTTGATTATCACCTTCTTCTTCGAAGTGAATATATTCACAACAAAGTTTGAAAAGTTTTAAAAAACTCTTCTGGATGATTTACCTAGTGCATCGTCAGTGTTTACTTTAACTTTAGACTTTTTGTTTGTTTGTTCATCTGTTAATTAATCACAATAATTATTACTACTAATACTGACCAATCTCTCTAAAGTTATAAATCGTTGAGTTATCTTATCACCGGCTATAGTACTTCCATCTTAGATAGTAATTTTAGGTTTTATGTACTTACTTAATACTTATTCAATGTTCTTTTGTTTTACTCAGAAACCTACCATTTCTACCAATTAATGAGCAGCGTCTGGCTTTCTTTGAATTTCAGCTGGATCTTTAATTGTATATATTGTTTTGCGCAGGCAAGGTCCCGATTTTTTAAATTTTAAATTACCACAAATTTAACGTGAGTGAATCCGCGGGCAAAAGCTAGTTAGTAATATATGAACAAAGGATAAGATATTTTTTAACATTAAACATTTATATTGAAATTAGAACAGTTTTCGAAATTTAATGTTAGATTTTTGTTTGGTTGGGTAACTGTTTTATTTGATAAAACTTGGGTATTTGGCAGATTTTCTGTATTTTGTCGTTGTTGTGGCTGAGATTGCTGGAAAATTGTAGTTTCACAAGGGTTTTCCTTTGATGTTGAAGGGCTCGCTGAAGAAACTGTCGCCCCAGGGTTAACAGTAGACGGTTTCAGATTTATGCTGAACTGTTCGGTTGCACCTTTATTTATTTTCAATCGAATCCTCAATATAGCTTTTCGCTACTGTGCTGGACCACCACCCTCCGTGGCGTTTTAGTTCTATAAGATCTGCACCTGAATTTGTTAAAAGGGTGGCAAAACTTCTACGGAAGCAATGTCCTGTGTAATGTTTGGGATTTAATAAATTTAAAAATGTAGCAATCTCTCTTGGAGCCTATTTTATTGATTCCAATAGGTCGCCAAGTACATTTTCCGCCATGGTATTATATGAAAAACCTGTCGGTTTTTGTATTAGCAGGCCGTAAAACTTGATATTTTTTGACGATATTTACGTATTTTTGTCGTATTACAAACGTTCAATCAATTTTTGTTTTCGTATCAGTTAAAACAATCAATAATAAATTATCCGAGTGATTTTGGACGTCGTTTAGAGTTATCTTTAATAATTAATTACTGCGACAGGCCCTATTCACGCCAAAACTTAGCAAAACCTATAAACAATAATTTAATTTGTATTTACAGTTGGTTTGGAGATAAATAGTTACTATGTAGATACTTACTTTTTCACGGCCAGAAAATTGTAATCAGGTGCATCATTTATAAGAGTTTAACTCTCTAGATTTCTTTAGCTTATTACCCTCGGACAGCCTTTTTAAATATGTCAATAGCAATGTTGTGTTTGATTCTCACTGTAGCTTTTAGCATAGAGTATATAATCCACATCCACATCCACTTCTTATTTTTAGCTAATTCGTTAAAATAGCTTAGAAAACATTTTCTGAGAATGATTTGGCGCCTTTCACGTTTTTCCATTCACAGAACAAATTGTATGTTTTTAGTTATATATCTAGAGATGTTGGCGGCAACAAATTATCTACCATAATTTAGGAAAAAAACGCACGCTGTACCTAATGGAAATGGGCTTGTAAACGATCAACATTTTGTTTTTAGTTATAAATTCACCCTGCTACACATTCTTAATTGAAAGTTGTACCTTATTTTTAAGGTAGTAGGTAGGTAGTCGTAGTTTTATGAACATTGTTGTTGGTAGATTTACCTTAAGTAGTTATAATGATTTCACAGATTTTCATTTTATTTAGGTTCTTTTATGTCTGATAAATTATTATAGTTATAGCAGCCATACACTTATATATACACTATACTTTTCCGTCAAGTTTGCAGCGTACTTAAAGCAAGTTTACAGTGGTGGATTAAATCTTGTCATGTGTTTGTCAAAGTGGATAAGAACAATTCGAATTTTTATAACTCAACCTTTACAATGTAATATTATTTTTGTAAAAAACTACTAGGCAGAGAAGATATTATAATTGTCTATGAAAAAGTTACTTGAAACTAAAATAAATCTTATAGTGGATATTGTTTGTAGTGACGAAGAAAGAAGATGGTAGTTTTTTGTGAAAACAGATTACAAGGCATTATTTGACTGACGTCAATGATAAAAATGCTTTTAAATAAAAATAGAAGAAAAAAATAAAATAGCAAATACAGTTTTGAGCGTGTTTTTGCTATGAAAATAAAAATATTTGTTTATACTATCAAAATAACAGTGTACCTATATGTTACAGATGTTTCATAAAAGTATTGAAATTTCAGTGTGAAGTTAAGTAATTTATATTCATTTCGCAGAGCTGTTGAAGGCGCGGGTCGCTTGCAATCGCTTGAGGAATTTGTTCCATTACTTGCTCTACTGGTTTTAGTGATTTTGAGCTGAGTATTTTACGCCTGTACGTACAAAGTTATTATTGGATTAGCACGTCAAGTAGTAACACACACACACACACACACACACATACATACACACACACACACTCACACACACACACACACACACACACACACACACACATACATACACACACACACACTCACACACACACACACACACACACACACACACACACACACACACACACACACACACAAACCATACGTTTTTACCAAGATGTAGAGTTTGTGGTGTCAGGTCTTACAGGTAAAGTTATTTATTTGTTTTTTTTTAAATGTGGTACAGTCAAGAGAATTTAGAGCTATATACTTTTGACTTGGGACAGGCCCCGCGGGCAGTGATGTGAAGCAGAAATCGGAGCACAGCTAGAAGCTTGGCAATTGGCTTATATGCAATTTCTTAGCCTACATACGAAATTTTAGTTTTCTAGGACTTCAGAAAGTACCCTAGAGGTCTTTATGATCATCAGTGATTGAGTGAATAAGTCACGAACTCATCGTATTTCAAATTTAAATAAATCTAAAACCATAAAAACAAGATAATTTATTCTAAAAGTACTTTATACTTAAGTTCTTTATCTTACCCTAAAAATTTTAGCTTTCTGACGTCATCTGGACCTAAGCTTCGACGGTTTCAAAATAGGACAAAGCGCTTTCAGAAAAGGGAGGCAGTGCTCCGTTCTTTTAGTTTGGTTTGGCTCGTCTTGGCGGGGTCTCCCGGATTTCCCCTAGAAGTACTTAAGAAAGACGAATTGGAGCTACTACTGTTAATCATACACTGGCAGTTACTAGCCCAATAAGTAAAATACTAAATGTGATGTAACCTGTTAATAGTTTTATTATACGTAAACTATAGAGCTATAGGTGAGGGGAGACAGAAACAACAAACGGCAAAGTCCACAAAGTTTTCTATTTCGCCTTTTTATTGCAATACATAAATATTAAATTCAGTAAGTATACTGATTCCAGAAACGACGAGAAATGTTTAACATAAATTGTAACGAAATGTTACAGCGGCAATTTTAAAAACTTTATGAGCTCCAGAACGGCTAAGCTCCCGTGGCTAATAAAAAATAACGGCCAACAAAATTCAATAAATGTCACCCTCAAAACAAAACGAATTAAATTCCTGTGAACAAAACGGCAGGAAGGAAAGAATTATTTTCATGGCGCATTAGTTTATTTAGTAAGAAATACATTTTTTGAAAATGTTTGTAAAATAACATTTTTAAAAATTTAGTAAAAAGTCACCTGGAGATGAAAAGCACTTTTCTTTAAGCTCCAAGTGCCTGACCATGAACAGAAAATTCTGTGTTATTCAGCAACTTCAGAATTTCTGCATTAGATTCATATTTGGTCTACGTAAGTACGAATTCAGATCAAAGCTCCCAGTTATACGTAATATATATTGTAATTATATTTATTATAAATGCATTTTTTATATGTTCATATATTTACTTATATTTATATAAACATTATTCATATATAAAGAAAGAAAGAAGAAAGAAAGAAAAACGTTTATTCATTGTAACAAAGACAACATACATAAATAGTTTACAATTTAAACACAAATTAAAATAACAGATCACTATAACTAAACATAAAAAGTAAACAAAAATGGAGGATGTCTCCGTACCAATGAAATGGCCTTTGACTCAGCATTTATGTGAGCCTTAAACTCACAAACTGATTTTCAGTCAGGGCCACATTCTAAGTGTATATGTATACAAATCCCACGTGCATGACACATGAGTAGTATAAAATATATTTTATAAAAAAGAACAAAAAAGTGGAAAAAAAAAAAAAAAAAGATGAAAAGCGTAGGTACAACATACATTCTTATTCACAAATTGTAATTAATAATAAAAATAAATTATATAAGAATAAAAGTATAAAGATTTTTAATAATATATTATTAAATAACAAAATTAAGATATAAAACTATCATATTTCTACCATCCCTATACAGATACAAATACAAAGTGCTGGATATCTATTATGTATTTTGTAATGACAGCAAATAAGCGCTAAACTTCCGCTTAAAAATAGCTTTACTAGCTGCATTACGAATCGGAGGAGGGAGGTCATTCCAGCACTTCGACGCAGCAAACCTGAAACTTCCCCTAAATAAAACAGTATATATATGTTATTTATGTGTATTTATTTATATTATATACATATTATGATACATATACTTATTAATAACTGTATCGACACACACCTACTATACTATGTTTAACTTTATTATTTACTATACCCAAAGGTTTTCTGGAAGGGATCGTTTTATAGCGATAAGACCGCCGTTCTTTTCTTAATATTTAAAAATATTTTTATAAAATTATTATGTTGATGGTATATTATTATTTTATTCTTTATTTATTTTTAATCTTAAATTAGGTTTTTTAATATAATGAATATAAAAGTAAAATAAAAATATAGAATTTAAACACATTATCAAAAAAACCTAACCTAGGGTACCGCCGGCTGCGGGGTGTGGCCTAAGCTACCGGTGGTTAGAGCGACAGAGAGAAAGACCTCCTAACTTTCCGCGCAGTTTCCAGGAGTACCGCCTTCTGTATCTGACCCTTGATCCAGCCATCTAGCGAGAGTTTCTTAAGGTGTTGGTCGAACCTTTTTTATATAAGACCGTTCGCAGAAATAACTATCGGGATAATAATCGCTGAATCAACATCCCATATGGCGTTTACCTCATGTGTCAGGTCAAGGTGTTTGCTGGTTTTTTTGCAGATATAGAGGACCATACGAGCTCCTTACTAGAGCTTCTGCTGACTACACGTTCGTGCGAATGTTCCGTCTCATTGCGCCTCTTGGCTCCTCAGACCACCATTTCAAACATTTTCATATTTCCGCAATTACGTTACATCTTTATGTTAAGGAAAATCGAGGCAGCACGTGTCCCTGAGGAGTCACTAACGAATTGTTTGCGGTCCATTGCTCGCTGCTCAAGTACAATAAAAGTTCCGGATTAGTTATATTGCTGCGATCTTCGAGAATTTTGGTCACATTTGCTTTTCCTAACTACGAACGGTAGAACTTTGTTACTCAGATTTAAAATTAATTTTTGTAGCTTGAAACTAGTGTTTTTTTTTATCAGAAACTGTTTCATTATTGAATGTTGAGCAGAGTAGGTAAATATTCCGATCAAAAACCTGCCAAGTGCATTTCAAATTCACGGACCAAAGGTTCTGTACATTTTTGACTAAACTATCCCGTGTCCAATCCTGACTTCTTATAGTATATAGTCCACAGCTGTATATTATATTATTCTGTATCAGGTCTTTAATTTTAGCCTTATTATTATAAAGCTGGTATTTATGACTTATGGAACATCCCATTAATATTATAAAGCCGAAAGTTTGTGAGTGTGTGAGTGTGTATGTTTGTTACTTCTTCACGCTTCAACCACTGGACAGATCGGGATGAAACTTGGCATACATATAGGTTAGGTCCTGCAGCATATAGGCTACTTTTTGCTTGAGATAACAAACTTCATTAGTGTAATTAAGGAGTAAATCACAGTCGCCGATAACCGAATTTAGCGCGGGATAATTAAGAAGTAAATCACAGTATCAAAACTGAGATTAAATAAAGGAGTCCCACCCGATAACCAAATTTAGGGTTTTGCAAACCAAATTGCAAAATTCATTAATTAACAGCTATCCCATTAATATTATAAATGCGAAAGTTTGGATGTTTGGTTGTTTGTCAAGCTTCAACCACTGGATGGATCGGGAACAGCTCAACTGATTTAAATGAAATTTGTCTGAGTCCCGGGGAAGGACATAGGCTATTTTTCATCCCGGAAAATTCAAAAGTTCCCGCGGGAATAACTATAACGTTTGTTACTTAATCCTGCTGCACTGGGAGCATTTAAATGAGCTGAAATTTTGCACACAGAGATAGTTAAAGATACGGAGAAGGACAAAGGCTACTTTTTATCCCGGGAAATTCATAAGTTCCCGCGGGAGTAACTATAACCGTATTCCACGAACGAACCATAGCTGCAGCTATAGCTTGCTATAACAAACTTCTTTAGTATAATCAAGGAGTCGCCGTGAGAATCCTACGCCGTTAACCAAATTAAGGGCAGGCGGAGCCGCGGGCAAAGTCTAGTAATTTATAAAGTATACACCGCTATCAGAGACAGTGTTGTAGTGATGGACTCACTACCTGTCACGAAGGAATAAAGTTAATGGTTTTAATGATGTGGGTGTGTTTCTAGCCACTGGTTAACACCTTCGGAAAATAAAACTGTGATGTTATACTAGGAAAATAACAATAAAATCATTCACAAATCAGTATCTAAATATCCACTGCTGGTTATAGGTCGCCTACTACAAGGTATTAGAGTCAAATAGTTTACGAGATAAAGCCGACTAAGTAAGGACGCCCCTCCTGTACACGTAGACATGTGTCTGAAGCAGTTAGCTGAAATCGATAGTCTAATTAAATTAATTAAAAAGCTCTCGACCTTTTGACCTCATACAAGAGTTGCAGAGTACAAAAAATAGATGTCAACGGTGAAATATCTCCGGGATCAGCAGTCACTATGGGAGTCCTTCAGGGCTCAATTTTAGGTCCTTTTCTATTTCTTATTTACATTAACGATCTCCCATATCAAGTAAAAAACCATGACATTGTCTTATTTGCTAATGACACCTCTTTACTTTTTAAAGTTAAGAGACGACGAACATGTTATGATGAATTAAAAAATGCCTTTTCTAAAATTGTAAATTGGTTTAACGCTAATAATTTGTTACTTAATGAAAAAAAAACCAAATGTGTTAAATTTACATTACCAAATGTTAGTCAGATACAATGATGGCGAGCAATTAGAACTTGTTAATTCAACAGTCTTTCTTGGCATAACGCTGGACTCCAAACTTCAATGGGGTCCTCATATTCATAACCTAGCCAAAAAACTTAGCTCTGCTTTTGTTACAAAAAAAAGGGCAATTCGTGCTATTTATAAATTAGGATCTAGGATATCTCTGAGGGATAGGTTTAGGAAAGTAAATATTTTAACTTTAGCGTCGCAGTACATATATGAAAATCTTTTATATGTACATAAAAATATCAATAGTTCCAGCAAGAAAAGTGACGTTCACAAAGTAAATACTAGAAGTAAAAATAAGCTGTTGGTGCATGATACAAGTCTACACAAAATAAGTAACGTATACACTTTAATATGGGGCAATGTATACACTTTTACATCAAAGTTCCCAATAATATTCAAAAGCTATCAATAAGTAAATTTAAGTCTTTTATCAAACAAGTACTTTGTAGAAAAGCATACTATAATATTTAAGACTTTGTAAATGATAAAAATCCTTGGGACTGAAGATGCTCAATTACAGGATGCATAGGTTAACGAAATTAAAATGAAAATAATATTAAATTGTACAGCTTAAAATTTAAAACATTAATTGTATTTTTAGTTTTTATGATTTTTTTTAAAAGAGTAACTATCGAGATTCTTGCCGCATTCTTCTCGTTAGAAATCGACAGCATTGTGAACCGGATTTATAAAAAATAAAATTTCATAACTTTGACGATTCAAAAGTGATTGTAAAATCCTAATTTGAATAAAACATTTTGACTTTGACTTTGAATTCTCAAATAGAGTTTATTTTTCAAATTAAAGCACAGCTTAGCGTAAAATCGGAAATTAATTTATTAAAATTGTATTAGATATATGGAAAATCTGACTAATTTGCTAGCTTTACGGTTATTTTATATTGTATATAAATAGTTATATTTCACTACAAGGAGTTGGGTCAGGAGTTATTTTGTGAAGCAACGCTTTTACAAACAAAAACAGGATTTTTCTAGGAAAGGTATGTCATATTTTTTTCAGTTAGAAACTAGGAAAAGGCCGTAGAATCGATTTTAAAAACGAGTTATTTGCACAATAAGGTTTAAAACTAAGGCTTAATATATTTTATAAGATTTTTTTCGGACATTGCCGCACTGAGTGATTTGCATTTATTGTATTTAATGTTCAATGTCTGGGAGTGACTATGTGTGTATAGTGCTTTTGTTGTGTTTGGTTGTTATACATGTCAGTTAAATCATTACAAATAGTTGTTATTTAATAGTAGGTTTTGGCCAAAACAGTCAAAAAGTGACAAAAAGACGGTAAAATCCTTAAACTCCAATATAGAATAGATAACTTAAGAAGTATAATATAAATGTATACTTTTTCTTATCAGAAAGGAATATGATGAATAATGCGATAAATCTCGCAAATGTTAGTAATCTGTCAGTTATCATTTTAGTAAATAACGTCAAAGCTGAAACGTGTAGCTTCCTACAGTTAAACATGTTCCGTATTGAATTTTTAATGTCGTTTACAAGGATTTCGAGGAATTCTTACGCTATGTTTCTTTTGGAATGTTATAAAAAGCTTATGTCCTGTTTAATTTTCATGCAGTAGTTTTAGGCGATTGAATTGCAGTCGTAAGTATGCAATACTGGTAGTGATTTGTGTCAGACAACTTTGGGTTAGAGGAAAAATCACATAAAGTAGAGGTGAGTGAACTAAAAATACTTACAGAATTATTTAAGTATAGATGTGTAAAATTAAATATGTATTTTAATACTGTTACATGAAATGTAATGAATAGAATAAAGGTAGTCATAAACATGTTAAACTATAGTACACATGTGCTGTAGAACTTGACATTAATCCACCAACGTTACTGAAATGAGTTTTCATAAGTTTCTTAAAAGTTATGAGATTGAGCATTTTTACTTCATAAAGGTGCAGAATTCCATAGTTTGATGAGTTGTATAATGAAAAATTATTTCACAGGTTACTGGTGTTTTAAGATTATAGTGGATTAGTTCGTATAGTTCGTCAGGAATTGGAATGGGGTGTATTATTCTGTCTCATGGTATTTCATTGCCGATTATTACCGTAATTTACGACGTATAAATTACATTTACATTATATAAAGCTACCTTAGTCCAAATACTCTTCATCAGGGTCAGTGTATTGCGGCGATAGGCTCACCTCTGTCACACATGACTTAAGTGATTGGTGGAAAGAGGCTGTCGATAACATTATGATATGGATGTGTGACCAGCCACTGGTTGCCTCTGGGGATAAAATCCGTGAAGTTAGACATACATATATATAAATTTTGATTTAATAAACCTACTTACTGTCTTGGACATAGGCAGAAGCCTTAAACTACTGACTGAGAAAGATGGTCAATATCAACTTTGTCCTACTTGCCCGGCCCTGGTCGTGTATAGCCGCCGCTGAATTTAATTGTATTTAGTTACAAGTTTAACAGATACGATAACAACCAATCAAAATGTCTTAACCGTATTACGAAGAAGTGCAAATTTTCTCACTATAAGAGTCAGGATATACGTAACAAACAAATAGTTTTATATTTGGAAGCTTTGGCGCTTAGCCGGAGTCTCAGAAAGGAGTTCGTTGTGCGCGACCGTCACAGATAAGCATCCCAAAATAATTTTATAAGTTTATTTTCTTCCTTTTTTTATACTTAATACTTAAATATCATCCAAAAGGCAAGAAAAGAAATATATATTATTGTTAATTTGATTTTTTTCTTAATTAACTTCTTTGGGCAGTTAGTTGGGGTGGGATTTTTCTGACCGGTGTGAAGTTAGCGGCCTAAGTTAGCGGCCGATTATAAACCGACCAAATTAAGATGTCAATATTTTTGTAAATTAAAATGAAATAAAATAGTATAAATAACAGTTGTAAATAAGAAACTATTGCACTAATAAATTTTGGGTTCAAACTGAGAAAGATGCAAAATGGATTTCAACACAAAAAGGACATTTAAAAAAAAATTAAAATATTTAGACCTATAAGTGTCGTAAAACGTTTGAAGAAAATCTGGTGACACTTTGTGACGTACATAGATTTAAAGCTGGTTAAATAAGCAGTCTAATGACATCATTAGACTGAATTTAAATAATTTCCCAGTACATTTTGTCGCTGTTAATAAATGTTTCATGATAAATTGTACAAATTTATAAACGAGCAGATGAAGAAAGAGATCTTAAAATTTATGAGATACTAATATGAATTTATTGACGTTAAAATTTTTCTAAAAAAAATATTAAAAAAAGTCAATTAACACTTCTTAACATTTCAGTGACTGAAACCGTTTGAAGAAAATCTGGGGAAACTTTGTGACCTACATAGAATTAAAGCTGGTTAAATAAGCAATCTTATGACATCATTCAATTGCACCTTCTATGGGGATAGCATACCGAAAAAACATTAGCGGCCTAAATTTTAAATAATTTCCCAGTACATTTTGTCGCTGTAAATAAATATTAAAAGATAAATTGTACAAATTTATATACCAGCAGATGAAGAAAGAGATCTTACTAAAGCTGTTTAAATAAGCAATCTTATGACATCATTCAATTGCACCTTCAATGGGGATACCATACCTAAAAAACATTAGAAGCCTAAATTTTAAATTATTTCTAAGTTCATTTTGTCGCTGTAAATAAATGTTTTAAGATATATTGTACAAATTCATATACGAGCAGATGAAGAAAGAGATCTTTGAATTTTTTAGATACTTATATGAAAAAAAAATTTAAGAAAAAATCAATTTGTACTTCTTGACATTATTTTGTTGTGGACGTGGGGGGTGCTCGAACAAGTATTGTAAAAGGCAATGAGGAGCAACTGCTTGGTGGAAAAAAATCAAGATGGCGGATTCAAAATGGCGGCCGCACACATTTGTACACCGATCCTGCTCAAATTTTGCATCCGAGGGTTTTCGGGATCGCCGATACTAAACAGTTAGTCTGTTTATTGATTTTGCAAAATTTCAATATAGCCGCCATAGTGATGATTTATTAAAGCCTTTTAGTTTTCCAGGAGGTGTCTCCGGGGGTGAAAATGATGTATGGGGGGTTTGATCGAAATGGTGGCTGTGAGTATAAGAAAACTGCAATATATTCAAAATGGCGGAAAACAACATGCTACCCATACAAAACATAATATTATCTCAAAAACGATTTGGGGGTGCGTATTATTAAATTCAAGATGGCGGATTAAAAATGGCGGTCGAAAACAGTTATTCACCGATCCGGCTGAAATAGCATGCAGGGGTTTTCGAGGTCACTGATATGGAGTCGATTTTTCAATTTTTACAGTTTCAACATAGCCGTCATAGGGATGTTTTATGGAAGCCTTTTAGTCTCCCAGAAGATCTCCGGGGGTGAAAATAATGTATGGGAGGTTTGGTAGAAATGGTACCAAGAGTATGAGAAAACTGCCAGATCTTCAAAATGGAGTAAAACAACATGGCCGCCATACAAAACATTCAATTCAACGAAGGATATCTTGAAAACGTATTGCTTTAGGAGGGAGGTGCTCGAACAAATATTGTAAAGGGCAATGAGGAGCAACTGCCTGGTGGAAAAAAAATCAAGATGGTGGATTCAAAATGGCGGTCGAAAATGTTTTTTCACCGATCCGGCTGAAACTTTACATACGGGGTTTTCGGGGTCGTATATATTGAAAATTTTATCGATTTTTAGATTTCCAAAATTTCAAGATGGCCGCCATAGTGATAATATATTGAAACCTTTAAATCTCCCAACAGGAGTCTCCGGGGGTGAAAATGATGACTGGGGAAAGTTATTTCCATTTTGTGGTTTTAATTATTATATTAAATTAATAGCTTTTATTTATTAATTAGTTTATCCTTATATTTTACTTGATGAAAAAATCTATGTTCAACGATTGGTAACAATTATTTTTGTTGTGTAAAATTAATAAAAAATTAATGCCGAACAAATCAAAATATATTATCATTACAGTATTATTAACAACTTATTATTAAAGGTTCTTCGCCGTATTTCAACTATAATTTTTTTAAATTTTTTTTTCTGTTTCTGATATGGTATCCTCATAGAAGGTGCAAATGAATGATGTCAAAAGATCGCTTATTTAACCAATTTTATTCTATGTAGGTCTCAAAGTGTCACCAGATTTTCTTCAAACGGTTTCAGTCACTAAATGTTAAGAAGTGTTAATTGATTTTTTCTTAATATTTTTATTTAAGAAACTTCATGTCACTATATTCATAAAGTATCTAAAAAATTCAAAGATCTCTTTCTTCATCTGCGTGTACATAAATTTATACAATTTATCTTTAAACATTTATTTACAGTGACAAAATGTACTGGAAAATTATTTAAAATTTAGTCCGCTAATGTTTTTTCGGTATGGTATCCCCATAGTAGGTGCAATTGAATGATATCATAAGATTGCTTATTTAACCAGCTTTAATTCTATGTAGATCACAAAGTGTCACCAGATATTCTTTAAACGGTTTCAGTCATTGAAATGTTAAGAAGTGTTAATTGATTATATCTTAATATTTTTTTAAGAAAAAAGTTCACGTCACTTTATTCATGTAAGTATCTCAAAAATTCAAAGATCTCTTTCTTCATCTGCTCGTATATAAATTTGTCCAATTTATCTGTAAAAATTTATTTACAGAGACAAAATTTACTGAGAAATTATTTAAAATTTAGGCCGCTAATGTTTTTTCGGTATGGTATCCCCATAGTAGGTGCAATTGAATGATGTCATAAGATTGCTTATTTAACCAGCTTTAATTCTATGTAGGTCACAAAGTGTCACCAGATTTTTTTTAAACGTTTTACTACACTTATATGTCTAAATATTTTAATTTTTTTTTAAATGTTCTTTTTGTGTTGAAATCCATAGTGCACCTTTCTCAGTTTGAACCCAAAATTCATTAGTGAAATAGTTTCTTATTTTAATCTGTTACTGATACTATTTTGTTTCATTTTAGTTTACAAAAATATTGACATCTTATTTTGGTCGGTTTATAATCGGCCGCTAACTTAGGCCGCTAACTTCACACCGGTATTTTTCTGGCACAAAACCTTAAAAAAGGAGGGAAACTCCAACTCTCAGACAACCTATTTCGGCTTATTAAAACTAATAACAGGTAATTAAATCAACAAACAAAACAAACACAAACAGAGCAATCTCAAATTCCAAGTCAAAGAAAACATATCGTACAAATTTAAGGTTTTAGCGATCGGCTGGAATCTCATCAGCCAAAAGAAACTACTTGATTAATATTTTACCTAAATTTTAGGTAACGCAGTGAATTATTCACCGGTGAAAACTGTCAAGTTAGTTTATTACGATAACAAATAATTTGTCGAATCGCTGAAACAATAACAAAAATACTTAGCTCGTTTACGGCTTTCGCAGAACACTACACTGATTTTACAAACAAATTTGGCTAACACAGTAAAAATATTTAAGCGTACATTTAAGTATAAACATTCAAAAAAGGAGATTTAACTTCAGTAATTTAAACAAAGTTCATTAATCTAAATTTATTTAAGAGCACGGGCGTGTCCTAGGAACTCTTAAGATTGAATAACCATTGTGACGCTGTTCCCAAAATCTAAGTTCTCTTGCATGTAACTTTCATTTAATTTTATTAAGTAATTAGGTAAACAATTTATTTAGATACATCCAAAGAGAGACTAATACCTTCCAGGTACGTCTGGGTCTATCACAACCTGGGGCATCCTGGGTCGTGGGTCTTGAAGAACCCCATATTTTCTATTGTAGTCCTTAGAGAAAATCTTGGCAAGGAGCTAATTCCATATAATAAGCGCGAGAGGAAGTTTCTCTGAAAACGCGCTGTACGTGATCATTTTGGTTCTAAGGTGTGAAGATGAATTCCCTGCCGATGGCAAGCAGTGCAATGGCAGAAAGAAGCTGCAATTGCAAATCTTTGGAACAATTCCTCAGAACAATTCTTAATCATAATATATTATTCCTAGTTATAAAAAAACATATTTTACTATATTGTAGTGTTTTTTTTATCATAGTCTACTACTTGTCTCATCAGGAATGCGTCAATAATGCAATGTTCCCTTGTAATAATACACAAATATTATGTTTTGATTTTAAATGGGTGTTTGTCCCAAGGACTGATGGTATCAAAATTCAATTCACGCCACTTTACATAACATATATGTAAATTTTTATTCATCTTACCAAAACGTGAATGTTTATGAAGAAATATTTTCATCCAGAATCTAATATATTTCATTATAACGTTTCATGAGCCACCTTATTGAAATTTTTGTCGAAGAAAGTTGACTCTGGGCCAAGTTTTTAGCTTGTTATAAAATCTTGCTTGAATGTTAAAAATATTTGACAATATTTTGTAGGAAAACTAGAATGTCTATTTTATATATTTCTATTGACAGATCACGTTATAGTCTTCTTTGGAATAGTAAGTAGATGTTAGGTAATTTTTTATTTCATCTCATAATCTCATAAAATTCTGTAGATGAAAAAACCGAATTACTATACTCATACGTACTAGTTGTTATGTATAGACTGCCTACAAAGAGTGTGTTTGTTTTGAGATAAAGAGTTTTCACGATTGATACTTCTCACACTTTTGATAACGCCAGTTTTACCACCGACACCTATCGTTCGTGTAGCTTTGAAACGTTACTAACAAAATTATTGGTTTACGAACACACGTGATAACACACACACTAAACACATAAATAATGAATATGTATAAATAGGCAGTACGCATAAAAATCACGAACATACATACATAATTGTTAAACAAAGAACCACTATTTTTAAAGTCACTTCAAAAAGTAATATTTGATAACAACGCGGACAAACCAAAAAAAAAAATACAAAACTAAATGTTTGTTTATTTAAAAAAACACTTCAACTGTGTATATTTAAGAATATAAGAACGATATGTACAAGTAACCCATTTGTGTCATTCTCTGTAAAAAGTTTTTCCAAACTTTTTATTTGATAAATTTTATTACTATGAATTCTCTTGTCCCTAATGTGTTACGACACATCAGTCACAGTCCAAAGTCTCAACTCGTTCCTCTGAGGGTCTTCACTGCACATCCATCTAATAAATAACTTGTTTTGAACATAAGTTTTTGTGACATATTTCTTTTGAAGGCACATGGGATTTGAACTTTTCAGGAAACTTTGCAAATTCTGTAAATTTACTTTTATGGTGTCCCAAGTCATTGTATTATGTAATTTTGAGTGAAATGAAGTGAGTATTTTGTAAACACATATATACACTAATATTAAGGTAAAGAGTTTGTTTATTTGTTTTCGTTTGGAGGCGCTAATCTTAGTAGCTACCTTTTTTTTTAGCATTTGATATTCCAACGTTTCTAGCACAGTCGTTATTAAATTTTCGCGATTCTAGGTATAGAAGAGTATTTATTCTCCAAAGCGTTTAAGCTGCACTTGATATTTAAGGATGTAATCATTACTGAGGTTAAAGTTATCCTTTAGGTTTTAGTAGAGGAGTGCCTTAATCCATACTATCCATACTAATATTATAAATAAGAAAGTAACTATATCTATTTGTCTGTTACCTCTTCACGCTTAAACCGCTGAACTGATTAAGATGAATTGTTATTCCGAAAAATTAAAAAGACTCTGCTACAGCTACTATAGCTACAGCTTTAGCTTGCTAAAGCAAACTTCATTAGCATAATTAAGGAGTTGACGTAGAAATTTTACGTCGATAACCGATAAAGATTTAGGGTTGGCTGGTAAAATCTTGTATGTCATTATATAGCTTATTTCTTAATCTTCACTGTTTTCCTGGTTGTTATTAAGTCTCTCACATTTGAATTCTGGGAAACATTGTAAAAATCGGCCATGTGCGAGTATTTTTTAAAGTGACTATATGACTAAATATTCTGTGCATATTCTAAGCGTCTACCTGTTGCCGTGATCAATATCGAGCAAAATCGACCAAAAAATCACGGTTTGTTGTATGGGAGCCCCGTTAAATATTCACTTTGTTCTGTTTTTTATTATTTGTTGATATAGCGGCAACAGAAGTATATCTTCTGTAAAAATTTCTACTGTCTTACTATCACGGTTCATGAGATACAGCCTTGTGACAGACGGACGGACAGGCGGACGGACGGACAGCGAAGCCTTAGTAATAGGGTTCCGCTAATTACCCTTTGGATACGGAACCATAAAAACCGTTTTTCACAAAATCACCAATTTTAAATTGTGCACATTTTTTATTTTGTACAGAATTGACGGGGAACAAAGAAATTTGTTTTATCTCTACTTTACTATTGATAATAATGGATATTATTTACAAAAAATACACGTAAAGAAAACACCTTTCGCATACCAATTGAATCCAAAACCGTCGATAGTGAAGATAAATGGGACTCACAGCAACGATATTTGAGGTATCTCCTTGTCCAGTTACTAGTCTTTACTTACTTAAGTATTGTTTTTAGTTACTTAGTTACTTACTTAGAATGCTATAAGTAAGTCATATTTGCGAAAAACCCTTGAAAAAATGTAGTAAAGCGGTGGGATGGGGAAGGGGTCTTTCCCCCCATACTATTACGTACTAGGGTGAACCTTATAATGGTGTACGTATAGAAAAGTTTATATCACAGGTTGTGTTTTGTTTCAAACCAAAAAACCAATATTCGATAGTCCTAACTGAATTTAGCTCACTCGTCAATAGATGGCGTAACAGTGCTTATTAATGAAAAATAGCAAATTACCGCTTTTGACTACTGAATTTGGTCGCGAAACCCAGAATGACGAGCCCTTTTCAGTAACCACTACGGATGTTACTAAAGAAAGGTTGTATGAACTTCTAAGCTTATGGAAAAAGAATCTTGTATAAAAACTCTGTCCCGCAGTCGCTAAATGTAAGTCGGTATACTTACCGGGCAGAGCGCGCTTTAAGTACTTTAGTGTGGATGTTTAACTAAATCCAATTTATAAAATAATTTCCGATGTATATCACAAAATGTAATCATTATCTATTATTTCATTAGATATTAATATTATATTGATATTAATATTAATAATATGATACACTAGCCTATGGACGCTTACATCATTACTCAGGCGTTTCGAACCCTTTGAAAATTAAATAACTCTCCTCTTGAAGAACTCCAATCTTGTAGTCCCTAAAGAATATTTTGGTAGGTCAAAAATAAATAGACTCATCACGTTATCACGTGTCCCTGAGGAGTCACTAACGAATTGTTTGCGGTCCATTGCTCGCTGCTCAAGTACTATAAAACTTTCGGATCAGTTTTATTACTACGATCTTCCTGGAGACTTTCGGTTACATTTGCTCTCCTTAACTACATGAACTTATTAGAACTTTGTGATTCAGGGTCAAACAAAATAGTTTACAGACTTGGATGTAATGCTAAACTTTTTGTCGGCCATTTTAGTGTAGGTAAAATGAATCATAAAACTAGTAAAGAGTGAGTTGACTTACAAACCAAGCACGAAAACCTACTTTACTATGAATATTCGTATTACCGTTTTGGATGTTATATGTTACTGGAAATGTATAAAACGTAGAAATTGTATGCGATACGAAGGAAATGTATGCAATGCCGAACGAATTTAAGAAACCTGTTAATTAATATTTAACATGTTACTAAATGCATACATGTCCTAGGAAATATTTGCATTTCCTAGGAATTGCATGCATTTTCTAAATTGTGAAATTTATAAAAAAATACTATATCAAGAATTAATTAAATAAATATAAAAATTACTATAATCTGACTTTTTTTATTGGAACATTGGCATAATCAGGTCACATCAAGAAACGTAAAATCTGTACAAGACTAGTTTATTAAAGTCTCAGCCAGAATAATGCCACTGCTGGACGCAGGCCTTCCCCATATGTCTCCACCATGGCCGGTTTTGAGCCGCCTGGTTTCACTTGTTTACTGTTGTCTGTTTACATGGTAGGATAATGCCCAAGCACTTTTTTGCTCTATCAGTTAGCGGCTCATCATGCAATGATTTGATTTAATATTTTAGGCATTATATACATTTCCTACGGTTTCTATTATATAATGTCGGATATCTGATCTTCTTACAAAAATAAGTTGTGATTTCCGTATAAAGTCCGACAATAATAAATAAATTTAATCTTTTTCCATATCAAATTCTAAGAAGCCATCACATTATTTAAACTCTGTTACGATTAACTGGCGAAGAGCGAGCCTATCTATGAAATTACACTAAAAATAAAGTTTACAATCAAAGAAATTATACTGAAATGACTTTGAATATAATACTTGACTATGAAAATTTTTAACACTTTTTACCATCTCCTGAAATCATAAATACGATCTATGTATGTACATGTACATGTGTACATAGGTATGACAAAATAAATACATTTTTTTCACCGCTACTGCTCGAGTACATTCTCTTTTCTCCGGTTAGCGTTTAAAAAGACAACAGTTTTTCAACAAGGAGATAATACAAGTTAAATTAGGAATCAGCAGAAAACAATGATTAGGTTGCATTTTACAGCCTTTTTGGCAGAAGATTACAATCACACTAGACCCTTTATGACACTATAAGAACGTGAGCTGAAATTTTGATAAAAAATATCATATTGTGATAACATAAAAACTACACAAAATGAAATGAAGAAAACAATAGTTTTGTAAATGGCGGGTGTTGCTTATAGTCTATTTAATGCTATAACGATGAATTCTAAATTTAAATACTAAATAATGAATGGGAAAATTAATATTGTTCTCATATTCTAAGCGTCTACCTGTTGCCGTGATCAATATCGAGCAAAATCGACCAAAAAATCACGGTTTGTTGTATGGGAGCCCCGTTAAATATTTACTGTGTTCTGTTTTTTATTATCTGTTGATATAGCGGCAACAGATATATATCTTCTGTAAAAATTTCAACTGTCTTACTATCACGGTTCATGAGATAGAGCCTGGTGACAGACGGACGGACACGCGGATGGACGGACAGCGAAGCCTTAGTAATAGGGTTCCGCTAATTACCCTTCGGATACGGAACCATAAAAACCGTTTTTCACAAAATCACCAATTTTAAATTGTGCACATTTTTTATTATGTACAGATTTGACGAGGAACAAAGAAATTTGTTTTATCTCTACTTTACTTTTGATAATAATGGATATTATTTACAGAAAATACACGTAAAGAAAACACCTTTCGCATACCACTTGAAACCAAGACCGTCGATAGTGAAGATAAATGGGACTCACAGCAACGATATTTGAGGTATCTCCTAGTCCAGTTACTAGTCTTTACTTACTTAAGTATTGTTTTTAGTTACTTAGTTACTTACTTAGAATGCTATAAGTAAGTCATATTTGCGAAAAACCCTTAAAAAATGTAGTAAAGCGGTGGGATGGGGAAGGGGTCTTTCCCCCCATACTATGACGTACTAGGGTGAACCTTATAATGGTGTACGTATAGAAAAGTTTGTATCACAGGTTGTGTTTTGTTTCAAACCAAAAAACCAATATACGATAGTCCTAACTGAATTTAGCTCACTCGTCAATAGATGGCGTAACAGTGCTTATTAATGAAAAATAGCAAATTACCGCTTTTGACTACTGAATTTGGTCGCGAAACCCAGAATGACGAGCCCTTTTCAGTAACCACTACGGATGTAACTAAAGAAGAGTTGTATGAACTTCTAAGCTTATGGAAAAAGAATCTTGTATAAAAACTCTGTCCCGCAGTCGCTAAATGTAAGTCGGTATACTTACCGGGCAGAGCGCGCTTTAAGTACTTTTGTGTGGATGTTTAACTAAATCCAATTTATAAAATAATTTCCGATGTATATCACAAAATGTAATCATTTTCTATTATTTCATTATATATTAATATTATATTGATATTAAAATTAATAATATGATACAGTAGCCTATGGACGCTTACATCATTACTCAGGCGTTTCGAACCCTTTGAAAATTAAATCACTCCCCTCTTGAAGAACTCCAATCTTGTAGTCCCTAAAGAATATTTTGGTAGGTCAAAAATAAATAGACTCATCACGTTATCACGTGTCCCTGAGGAGTCACTAACGAATTGTTTGCGGTCCATTGCTCGCTGCTCAAGTACTATAAAACTTTCGGATCAGTTTTATTACTACGATCTTCCTGGAGACTTTCGGTTACATTTGCTCTCCTTAACTACATGAACTTATTAGAACTTTGTGATTCAGGGTCAAACAAAATAGTTTACAGACTTGGATGTAATGCTAAACTTTTTGTCGGCCATTTTAGTGTAGGTAAAATGAATCACAAAACTAGTAAAGAGTGAGTTGACTTACAAACCAAGGACGAAAACCTACTTCACTATGAATGTTCGTATAACCGTTTTGGATGTTATATGTTACCAAAAATGTATAAAACGTAGAAATTGTATGTGATACGAAGGAAATGGATGCAATGCCGAACGAATTTAAGAAACCTGTTAAATAATATTTAACATGTTACTAAATGCATACATGTCCTAGGAAATATTTGCATTTCCTAGGAATTGCATGCATTTTCTTAATTGTGAAATTTATAAAAAAATACTATATCAAGAATCAATTAAATAAATATAAAAATTACTATAATCTGACTTTTTTTATTGGAACATTGGCATAATCAGGTCACATCAAGAAACGTAAAATCTGTACAAGACTAGTTTATTAAAGTCTCAGCCAGAATAATGCTACTGCTGGACGCAGGCCTTCCCCATATGTCTCCACCATGGCCGGTTTTGAGCCGCCTGGTTTCACTTGTTTACTGTGGCTCTAACCAAGTCGTCTGTTTACATGGTAGGACAATGCCCAAGCACTTTTTTGCTCTATCAGTTAGCGTCTCATCATGCAATGATTTAATTTAATATTTTAGGCATTATATACATTTCTTACGGTTTCTATTATATAATGTCGGATATCTGATCTACTTACAAAAATAAGTTGTGATTTCCGTATAAAGTCCAACAATAATAAATAAATTTAATCTTTTTCCATATCAAATGCTAAGAAGCCATCACATTATTTAAACTCTGTTACGATGAACTGGCGAAGAGCGAGCCTATCTATGAAATTACACTAAAAATAAAGTTTACAATCAAAGAAATTATACTGAAATGACTTTGAATTTAATACTTGACTATGAAATTTTTTAACACTTTTTACCATCTCCTGAAATCATTATATACGATCTATGTATATATAAATAAATACATTTTTTTCACCGCTCCTGCTCGAGTACATTCTCTTTTTTCCGGTTAGCGTTTAAAAAGACAATAGTTTTTCAACAAGGAGATAATACAAGTTAAATTAGGAATCAGCAGAAAACAATGATTAGGTTGCATTTTACAGCCTTTTCGGCAGAAGATTACAATCACACTAGACCGTTTATGACACTATAAGAACGTCAGCTGAAATTTTGATAAAAAATAACATAAAAACTACACAAAATGAAATGAAGAAAACAATAGTTTTGTAAATGGCGGGTGTTGCTTATATAGTCTATTTAATGCTATAACGATGAATTTTAAATTTAAATACTAAATAATGAATGGTAAAATTAATATTGTTCTCATCGGTAGAGAAATCATTATAAATATAGGGAAGGGCTTCTTTGGTCAATAGGAACTATTAAATTTTAAATAACTTTTTACTATAGTTAGTCACTTGTCTACATAGAAGTCAAAAAATAAATTTTTAGACGAAATAATAATTGTTGTTAAAGTTTATTTCTATTGTTTTGCCTATAAATATTATTCGCGGTTCGTAGCGAAGTTAATTTTAAGTATTCGTTTCTAGTTATCAATTGTAAAAATTACAGTGTACATGGTACAACTTGTAAAAAAATATTTCGCACATTTGTATCACTCGCTCCGACCAGGAATCTACTCTATAAGTATAGAATATTTGACTACTCTCGGGATTCAACTTTGGTCCTTGCAATTTAACTTTTTTACACTAACTTGTGCAATTTTGTAGTTTAATTTTATGAAAACCATAAAATTTAATAATTTATTAACATAAGGTATTGCGTATTTTAGCCAGACCACAAATGTGAATTTAGACAGACTTGAAATACCGAATATCTTTAGCGTTCGTACCTGCGGTGATATTATATATATTAAGTTTATAGAATTGGTACATGAAATCCGCTGGATTCAAGAATATTAAGCTCTTCATTGTGATATCACAAAGTGAATCCTTTGAAGTATACGCTTAAGCCTTCATTTGTGATATGAATCCAAGAAAATGCTGAAAATTAACAAGTAAATGTTATTAGTATGTGTTATATAACTTAAAAATAACTAAAATTAAATGTAAACAAATAGTTAATAATATTACTCTGGCAGCAATTACCGTAGCTTCTATTTGTTGGCGAAGAATTTTGACCAAAATAATGCGCGCCATATTAGATCCACCATCGAAAATTTCTAAACTGAAATCACTAACAAAAAAATGTTTTCAGCATCCTTAAATAATTGATGCTATGATCTGACATATTTCAGGTTAAAGATTCTTTATTCTCATAAGTATTGTTCGTTTACTTACATGAAAACTTACACTAATTTAAATAAGTACATATTTGTGTACGAGAGTGTGGTAAGCGTATCTTGTGTTGAAAGTAACTCGTAGATAAAATATCTTGTTCATTTTTTAATTTTTAAAGACTGACAAAAGATTTAAGAAGCTAGATCTTCCGACGAAACTTTCATGAAAATTTATGATTTTTTTTTCGAAAGAATGGATGCTATATTTCCGCCAAATCGAATTTTCAAAAACTGGATAACTGAACGGAAATATGTGAATTCAGCACCCTCAAAAACCTGATACAATACTCTTGATCAATATTTCTAAAATAGTAATCATACATAATATTAACTCATATTGGTTCAGTGCTGCACACAAGCCCCCTCTATGGAGCGCCATTTCTCCCGGTCCTTTGCCTTCCGCATCCAGCTACCATCAGCCACCCTTTTAAGGTCGACTAGAGGGTGTCCCACACTTCACTTTCCCATACGCGGTCTCTTGGACACGTCTGCTTCATTTGCAATCGGTTCTGACGTAGCCAGTCCACTGCTTTGCAGATTCTGCGCGCTATGTCGGTGACTTTTGTTATTTTCTTGATGTCTTCATTTAGATTCGAGCCCTCAGAAACCCTCTATGCAAAGATCACTCCATCGTTAAGAAGATGATGATTTCAAATGAGATTCCAAAACAAGCCCCAGGTCTTAAAACGTATTGAAAACACAATTTCAACATTTATGATTTTCGAGTCCTTTGAAGTAACTTTGCATTTAACGAGAAGTTTGAAATAAACTCATAAGCCTTTATAAGACATATATATTACAGAACATTGTGGTACCTTATTTTGAACGACTTCAAAAAAGGTGGAGGTTCTCTCTACGGTTTTTTTTTATGTATGTTCGCGCATAACTCCGTCATATATAGACGGGTTTGCGAAATTCTTTTTTTATTTAGAAGGGTATACTTTCGAGGTGGTCCCATATTAATTTAGTAAATGTAAAACTTAAACTTTGATAAAAAAAAAATGATGTTAACTTGGAACGCCTTCTATGTTGATGATTGTATAAAATTTTGATTGGACGTTTTTATTGTACAAAAAAATCAATTCGTCACTCAAAAGTACAAAATAAACCTTTTTCGCAAAAAAACAAATGTCTTCAAAAAGTTGCACTAAAAAGGTAAAAATAATTATTTGTTGTTTGTATGTTTGTAAATCTGATCTGAATTCCAATTTGAAGTTGCTGTCTATGTATATGTGTAAAGGAAATAAGTAATGATTTTTACTTTTTTAGTGCATCTTTCTGGGCCGGTTGTTTTATTTTTATTTATTTTTTCGCTTTGAAGTCAAATTCCGAAAATGTTGAGTAAAGATAGATGGTCCAAATTGTCTATTGGCATCTAATTTTAGAGCAATCTAATAGACGTCTAAATAAAAGGCCTGTTTTGTCTGTATATATATATATATTTAATATTCGCATAGTTTGTTGTTTGTAAACACATACTTATTTTTGTAAAGTCGCAAGTCAACAAAGTTCGACGCACCTGTCATAGCTTCTTTCCCGGCCCCCTACTCTCACATCGCTCATGCTGTGTCGGTCGCTCTCGGCAGCGATATCTGTGGCATAACGACACAGCGTGAAAACATTTATTACCAAAATGCAGGTAGCAGATTATCTGTCCGCCGATATCGTGTCGGTATCGGATCGCTGTCGTTATCGGTTGGTGTGAAACCATCAGCTGCTTTTTATTACAGTATTTGCGTTCAAATTAAGTTTGTTTTATTTTTCGCGCATATGGTTCTCGTATCTTGTCTTTATAGTTGTACTGTTTATTCAATTTAAAGGGAAGTGTAGTACCCATAGATATAGAATAAATCCTAGGTCTGTGGTAGTACCTAACACGCTTGTATATATTACCCAATATGACATCTTGTCATTGTTGTCCACGATTACTTCAACTTACGTATCACATCACCGTCCAACAAATCACGTCTGCGCCATTATAATATGGAACACTTAAAACACTCTTAGCATGCCTATAAATACATACACGTTGTAATGAACTACTAATAAGTATACAAGGAAATTGAATGAAAAAAATATATATTAAAAGACGACATCTCATAAATGTATTTCTGCTAAAAGTTAATTTAGAGTGAGATACGTATTTACGTCACAGGGGAGATGAATATATATTTGGTTCAGTCAACGTATTCAATTCGTAGCCAATCCTATAGATGCCAGATTTTCAGAGAAAAAGTATACGTGCTCGAATGTAAATGCAAATAATAGCAGCTATATGTGTGCTTGTCAAGTCACGTAGCGTAACGTGACGAAAATGAGACAAGGGGCTTCAATGGGAACAGTCTCGAATAAGCCAGACTCTGGAAGATAATTAAAGGGAATTTCTCCGTCTCTTTTATATCTATTTGTACAGTTAAAGCAGAATAAAAGCCACACTGCAAAAAATAAATAATGACACTAAATTAATCTTTATCTGCAATTTTATTTTTGTTTACCGGTTTCAAAAAAGTACGAGGTTTCCAATATAGGTGTGTCTTTTTTTAATGTTGGTTACCTTAGAACTACGTCATTTACATACCGATTTGGATTTGTTTACATATATGGAAGGGTAAACCCACAGATTGATCCCATTTAAATTCATTAAGGATTGGTCCAAGAAAACCAGAGTTAGGTGAGAAAATGTCTAGAGTTAATGACACTTGAGACTTTGATTATTTGGTTGGCCTTCTAACGATCTGCCTCTAGACAGGCCACAAAATTTCTGCGTGACGGAGGCACCACTGTCAATGAGTTTAACATAATAAACTACAGCAAAATTATAGCTCTGCATTTTAATACGTGCAAACTTATATGACGCGCACTCTAGTTGACAACTCAACAGGTTAAGGTTGGGCGCACTGCGGTGTGGCAACTTATGGTGCTGTAATTAGACCCCCTAAAAAGACAAACATATACTAACTACCTACTCTTTACGTACACCTACCTAACAAACAAGTATGGAAATAGAAGATTATAAGACAATAAACTCAGAAACTTAAAATTGGAAGTATAAAGTTTTAAAGGTTTGGCTACTCATACTCGTCTACTACATCGTCTAAGTCCTATAGGACCTAATTGTGTAAATTAGACTGCAGGTTCTTAAAGAGAAAGAATGAAACGCCGTTCTAGTATACTACACACCTATACGCTTTTTATTTTTCTAAAAAATAAAAGTAGTGTTAAATCAATATAAAACATTAGAACATTTTTCATGCAGAAGTTTTGATGACGGCTCTGACTTGACATAAAATGAATGAAATTTCAAAATGTGACTATGTGTTTCAATACATTTAACCTGTACCTACTAGTGAAGGTTTAAGCAAGCTCTCTATTACTTCTAGATTTTTGTGAATACTAAAAATATCCGATTATCATTACCTTTTGATCTTCCCTCGTATATATGTATATATATATATATATACTAGCGGTCCCGGCGAACGTTGTTTCGCTGCCTCTGTATAGCGGTAAACGTTGATTTTTGATTTTACCTAGTGCCCGAGTCCGGCTCGCACTTGAAAGATCGAGATAAAAACTATTCTATCTTTAAAGAGCGCGTACGTTCTGGGATGCAGAATCCGTCATCCGTTCGTTTAGCATTTGTATCAAAAATATCAAAATTTTAGTATCTTCTGTGACAAACTGTCATGCGTTCGTTTACGATATTTTTGTTATTTTTGTCACTTTTGCCACCGAAAAATGAAACTTTAGACCCATGTCTGGAGGTGGGTTTTTTGTGTTTATCTGTCAAACTGCCTATACATATTCATTGTTTATGGTATTAGTGTGTATTTATACATATTTATAATATATCGTTTTGTTTATACGTCAACCGTTCGTTTTGCAAGTTTTGTAACCAAAAATTTTGTTAGTAACGTTTTAAAGCATAACGAACGGTATGTGTAGGTGGGAAAACTGGCGTTATCAACAGTGTGAAAAGTATCATTCGTGGGAACTCTTAATCCCAGAACGAACGCGCCCTAAGTTGGATCAAATAACAGATAGCTGACTCGGAAAACGTTGTTTCTCTTGTTTAAAACAACTGGCGTGCCACCTATTTTGAAAGGGTTGTACTAATTCAGAAACCCCAGCGTATGCTTGAACAATTTTTATTTCTCAAAAATCTTCCCCGGCGGCGGTGTGCACAACCATTTACCAAAATTTCATTACAATAGGTTTACCAATAGTGCGCGGGTCCGACTCCCACTTGACCCTTTTTTATTTCATATAAACCTTGCCCTAACAATAATTAACACAACTTAAACTATCCAATTCGGTGCAGTCGTTTATATATATATGCATATGTAGTTTAGTAGTCCATCGCGGACAAACAACATGACACGTAATTTTTATATATAAATATATACATACAATTTGTGTTGAAAACCAAGCACTTGTGGTTTCCTATCCCTGCTTTCTTATCCATTCGTCCGCATCGCAGGCTTTCGGACAAAAATGTTAGAAAGTTCTAAGTTTCTTTAATTATTAACTTTGCTACCAACTGGAACCTTTTAATTATTTATAGCAAAAGGCAACTAAAAAATAATCTTTATTTTTACAAAACATTAATGCGACATAAAATCCATTAAAAAGAAGAATATAAGCCCCTAAAGTAGAATTATATGACAGTAAATTCAACTTCATGTTTTATTCGCCTTGTAGTCGATTGCTAATGCACCTAAAGTAAGCAGACGTACTGACAAAACATAAAGCTACAGTTTCTTTCGTCGGGACAAAGGTTGCTACTTTACAAGTTCAGCCTCATATGGAGTATTGCTGTCATCTCTGCGCGGGTACATCCGGGTACCAGCTTGGCCCTTCTGACTCGGTTCAACGACGGGCTGTGAGAATTGTCGATGATCCCAAACTCACTTGCCCTATCGAGCCCTTAAGTCTGAGGAGTGACTTTGGCTCCCTTTGTGTGTTCTACCGCTTGTACAATGGGACATGTTCTAAGAAATTGTTTATAATGATGTGCTCGGCTCCTTCCTCGCCATCGTCAGGAAATTCATTCTCACACTTTAGAACCGAAGTGGTCGCGTACAGTGCGGTTTAAAAGAAACTTTCTTCCGCGAACACTTGGGTTGCAAAATGAGTTCCCTACCAAGGGTTCTTCAAGAAAGAAGTTATTTGATTTTTAAAGGGTCGACAACGCGCGAATGATACCCCTGGTATTGCAAACGTCCATAGGCTACGGTCACCGCTTACCATCAGACGGACGGGAAGCTTGTTTGCCACCTTAGTGCTGTATAAAAAAGTTACCTGTGTCAAATGAAATGGAGGTCAGAAGGGACACCACAGTTTCTGTTCCAGTGTTCTTCTACTTGCCATGGAATACCAAAAAATAGCTTCCAATTAAGTTTTTTAAGTAAGGAATGGTCTTAAGAAAGTTTAAAGTAATAAAGTTTAAAGTTTATTAATCTGTAGCAAAGCCCTAAGCTCGACAAACAAACTTTAGATAAAAAGGTGTCAACGGGGCTAGAGAATAATGAAGACGAACTTGATAAATTAATCCTGAAACATTAGATCAAATGAGACTGGATTTTATCTATTATCAAATTATTAAAAATGCTTCCAATTGTTTAGTTAAATGAAGGAATTATTAATTATTGTTCTAAGCTAGGGTAACAAGGGTTTGTCAGGTTTTGTTAGCTGCATACAGTTAAGACGGACAATTTTTGCAGAACGGAAAGGTCTCGGTCAACCGGTTTAGGTTTTTGATCTTTTCTAGCTCTGGCGAGGATGTAATTTTTTCACTGAGTTCCTGACCATTCTTACTTATCAAGATCAATTTAGTTATCTTTTAACGAAAAAGACTCTATACTTAAATGGGGTCTGCAGCATGATTGTCGCTACCTTTGATGTATTGCATGTCGGTTGGAAACTGGTTAATGAACAATACCTCGGTAAGTCGGGTTAGTAGTAACTCTTTCGCTGTTGTACAATGGCATATCAAGCATTATGTAAAAGCGATGCAATAATAGACACTTTACGAGAATGTGTGCGGAATTACAAATTATGACATTATGGTAAGAGTCAGCTAAGTTGATCATTACACACGAGGCAGGATTTCAGAGAGCAGAGCCGTTAGGCAAGGGCATAATGGATACTAGTGTGTAACAACCATAGCTCACGAGAGGCACACACCATTAAAAAAAATTACCACGCGACACATTATGTTTACACAAATATTTGTTAAAAACCGGTCAAGTGCAAGTTGGTCTCGCGCGCTTTAGGTTACGTACCTACTAAAATTTACGTAATTTACAAACACAAACAATAAAAGTGTGCCTCTAAGCGGTCACCCATCCAAGTACTGACCAAGTCGGGACTTTGCTTAACTTTAAATATCGTTTCCAACAAACAAATGTATTACTATTTCTCTTAATAATATCTAATGGCGCTTTAAAATGGTAATGGCTTCGGCCCGTCTCACACTTAGCCGATTTTTATTATCTGTTGTTATACTTTAGAGGTCAGTATAGTTATATTATTCGTATAATCTTATACATATAAAAATTACGTGTCACGTTGGTTGTCCACGATAGACTCCCAAACTACTGAAACGATTTTAAATTTGATTTTTACACCGTTTGCAATTTGATCCAACTTGAAAGATAGGATAGCTTACATCTCAATTTATAGTTGCAATATTATTTTATTGCAAATTATTTGTCTATTATCTGTTAAATCCAAACGATTCTTCAATAGATGGCGCTATGTTTAAATACAAACTTTTCATTTAAGCTACAATTTGATAGCATAACTACTACGTGTCACAACTGGATTGAGTAAGAATTCAACAGATGGCGCTATGTTAATGTTAAATATATATATTTATATATAAACGACTGCACCGTATTGGATAATTTAAGTTGTATTTATTATTGTTAGGGCAAGGTTTATATTAAATAAAAAAGGGTCAAATGGGAGTCGGACCCGCGCACTACTGGTAAACCTATTGTAATGAAATTATGGTAAATGGTTGTACACACCGCCGGGAAGGTTTTTGTGAAATAAAAATTGGCCAAGCATACGCTGGGGTTTCTGAATTAGTACAACCCTTTCAAAATAGGTGGCGCGCCAGTTGTTTTAAAAAGAGAAACAACGTTCTCCGGGTCAGCTATCTGTAATTTGATCCAACTTAAAAGATAGGATAGACTGTCAAGTGCGAGCCGGACTCGGGCACTTTAGGTAATAACCAACGTTCGCCGGGACTATTAGTATAATAATGTAGTTATATTTTGAAACCCAACGAAAGCCCCATATACACTTTTATACCCAAATTTAAGGGGTTGAGGAATTTTTATTTTGTAAAACCTGAAACACGTATTTTTTAATTTGTAAAACGAAGTCTGTGTACTTGTTTAATTTTTAGAACTCTTACGTGAAATTAAGTTTGTGTGAGAAAACCCAAACAAACTTCCATCCCTTAATTTAACAGCTGAGGGGTGATTGACTAAAAAATTCTGAAACATTTATTTTATTATTTGAAAAAGGAGTCCCAACATCGATTTTCAGACCTCTAGCATCAAATTTGCGAAATTCTCATACAAACTGGAAGTTGAGGGGTTGGGGTGTAAAACGTCCAAGTTTTAGATTTTTTTTGTTGTTTCTGTACTTATACTAGCTTACATACCAAAGTTCAGCTTTCTAGGACTAACACTTTATAGAAGTGCCCTAAGAATGTTGATGAATATCAGTGAGTACAGTCAGTGACGGAATCAGGGTTTTTAGATATCTATAATATCTGAAGTACAAGAGCTATGCATTTGAAACTTTGTATGTTTAATAAGTCCACTATTGAAATTATATCTCAAAAATTTTGTTTATTATGGTATAATCCAAAAAGCGTTCAAAAAAAGGGTTCAAAAACACGACTAAGTATTTTGAGCGCTTCGCTTGGCCCATCTTAGCGGAGACACTTCTGGATAAACGAGATTGTTAGACTGAGATAGTATGTTAAGTCTGCTGAAAAAAATATGCATAAACTAGAATATCCATGACCAGAGTTACAAAAACCTTAACGGTAGAGTAAAGAACTAAGCCAATACCTGAAATTCGCGTAGTACAGCCTACTTACTTACCCGGTTCCAACTAGTGGAAAGTTGGAAGACTTTCTCAGTTACAGGACTTTTAACAGCTGGAATTACTTCCCGCGTGGCTTACAACACTTTAAGTATCCTAATAATAAATAATAATATTCTATTAACTAAATTTATACTTAGTACATACATTCATATCCTTAGTATGTCGTTTTCATTGAGTATTTAACAAAAAATAACGTTTTACTTTAAAAAGTAGGCAAAATCTCGATATTGTCGAAATTAATCAAGATCTCGCCAGATTGTCAAACGAATTGTATTTCTTAATCCTGGCACCACGAGCCGCAATCCTGTCTCGTGTTATGACTAACTTAGCTCACTTGTTAATGCCTTATAAAATATATAAATATATTTGCAAGTCTTCTGTATAAACTTTTATACCAATAACTTGCAACATTTATTAAAGTTGCATCACCGGTCCCAGTGTGTCGATGCTTGACACAAAGTTGCACCCGATCTAAGTTGAGAGTTGTTGTTGCTATTGTCGCCGAGAGAATCATTTGAGAAGCGTGTTCCACACAAACTTATATGACTTTTGTGTCTGAGAATATCAATAGAAATTAAAAGAAAATATGTTTTTAACTTGAAAATGTTTATAGGTAGGGTTTGTACAAATTGCGTATTTCGATATATATATATATATATATATATATATATATATATGTGTAATCATATTGTATTTAATTCGCCAATCTTAATTTTTAACCTTAAGGCCAAATATTAATTTTTATGCATTTAGCTTCAAAATTGACGGAATTTCATACAAACTTCCAATTCCCATTTGACCCCTTTAGGGGATGAATTTTGTAAACTCCTTTCGCCTTAGGTCAAGCAAGGAATTCACATGCCTCAAGTTTATAGACCCGACAGTTTGGGCTGTGTGTTGATATGTCATTGAATCAATGCAGTCAGGCAGTTTCTCCTTTTAATAGTATAGAAGACAAACATCAATATTTTTTTTCAACTACCTACAGTAAAAAAACTTTTTTATTAGACGGTCGAAGGTATACGCTTGTTTCCCACGTTGGTTGTGTAAAACTTAGATCAAATAAAAAAGTTTATATGGAACCTCTCCGACAACAAAGTGAGGCCGGTTAAAACGCACACATATACAAAATATAATATAGTTAATATTTTTGGACATTATACACCGCGCCGTCTGGCCACACAGTAACCATATCTTGTGTTATGGATACCAGACAACGGATACAAATAAATAAATAAATACAAATAATAATAAATATTTTTTGGACAGTACACACAGCGCCGTCTGGCCCAAAAGTAAGCAAAGCTTGTGTTTTGTATACCAGACCACGGATACAAATACATATTATTACTTTGTTTTTTGTAAATACATACATATAATACATAAATACACCCAGACTCCAGACAAACACAAATGTTTATCACATAAATGTTTGTCTAGCGCGGGAATCGAAGCCACGCCCTCTGCACAGCAGCCGGCCACACTAACAACTAGGCTGCGACATATGTATCACTTTTTTTGTAAATAAACCTCAAGTGTATGAGTAATACAGACTCAAGACAAACACAAAGAAAAACACACAACGAAACTATACCTTGCCTTGTCAGTCGAGCTATCGCGGTGCGTCGAGCAAAACGTTATCAAAATTTTCAAATAACAATGGATGTACACGGCGAGGTTTAGTTTTAACCGGCTTCACTTCGTTGTCGCAGCGGTTCCATCTGAACCTTTTTTATTTGATCTGAGGTGAAATACGTTACAGTAATAATACGTTTCTTATTATTGCCTTTTTCATGTGAATGTCAACTTGAAAACCCTGAAATGCAAAATTGTAATACTAATCTGATCCCGAAAACTTGGTAAAAATTGATTTAAAAGTTTGACGCAGAAGGATATACAACAAAAGAGTTCAGTAAAAGCTTTTAGAAAGCTACTAGTGTATAGTGGCGGTATTCTCTACCAGCTAACCACAAGCTTAATATAGGGGAGAGTGGGTAGGATTCGTACACCGGGAGCATTCGTACAGTGGTGATATCCCCGTTATTGAATACAGTGGCGTGTTCACGTTTGTGTGGGTAACTTCCACTCATACGCATACGCTACCCGCGGGGCGGCGCAACAGTGCGGCCGCCAGCTTCGACACGACAGGTTCATTCATGTCTTCGCTCCAGGTAAGTTTATTTTGTAATCACCTTGAAACACGTTTAAATCTTATAAGTTTTGCTCTAATTAGATAAAGTGATTAATATAGTTTATGATTTGATATCGAGGTTTTATATGTAAACCACCATTTTGGGATAACTACAACGGTTATTTTTATTTTAAATTTATTTGTTGATTTGTTGGGTTGGGTTACCTTCGTACAGTTGTCAGTGGGGTAGATTCGTACTGTACGAATGCTCCCCACTCTGAACTGCGTAAGTAAAAAGATCTTATTCCATGAATATTGTTATTATTATTTCAGAACCATTATGCCGCGAGTATATGTAAAAAAAGGGACAAGATCGGGAGATGTAAATGAAGACACAATGAAGTCAGCGATAGAAGAAGTTTTTAATAAAACATTGTCTATTAGAAAATCTGCGCAAAAATATGGAAGTAATCCGGCCCTACCCCAAAGTGGACAGAAACGCGTCGAAAAAGTCGAATAAAGGAAGACAGCCAGGAAAAACGAGAATATATACAGAAACTCCGAAAAAAACAAGGCTAGAAGGAATAGAGAAAGCAAAACAGTTGAAAAAGAAACAAAAGGCCAAGGAGATGAAACAAGCATTATTTTCTCTATCAACCAAACACAAAAAACTTAAGAAAACTGTAAATACAACTAAATCAAAGAGGCAAAAGAAAACTGTAAAGCCTGACAGTGAAAATGAGACTGATTCTAAGGATGACGCTAATGTAAGTTTAAAAACTTCTTGCTCTCCCACAGAAGAGATGTCTGAGGAATCGGATTTTCAAGATGAAACTCCAGTTATATCAATTAACATCAAAGAAGGATGTTTCGTCCTTGTAAAATTCGCGAAAAAAAGGTCTGTTCTATATTATGTTGGGCAGGTGCTTAAAAAATACAGTCCCACTGAATACAAGGTTTCATTTTTCATGAAGAAGCCTGGTACTTCGAAATTTGTGCCACCACCAAAGATGAGGGCACAGTTTACATATCAGATGTAGTACACACACTGTCGCCATCAAAATCTGCTTCAACAGCGAGAACAGCCCACATATTTAGTTTCGGAAAAGACTTATCTAAATATGATGTTGGATAATACATCTATTATTACCTAAAACTAAGACTCGTTACTGTAACGGTATTATTTATAATGTTGATTAATTATTTATCCTATTAAAAAGAGAAAAAAATTATCACAAGTTTTTTGTTACTAAAAAATAAGAAGTTATTATTAGTATTCAAGTACTTAAAAAAGAATAATCGTTAATTGTTACTACATAAAGGCTGATTTAGTGTTAACTTTGATCTCAATAAATGATAATATTACATTGAATAAATGGTTTTTACTTTGATTGTACGAAGGTTCCTCACTATGAACGAATGTACCCTACGGTATGTACGAAACTACCCCACGTGTGGGGTAGTTTCGTACGTTTCCCATTTTTGAGAAAAATCACTGTAGCATCGCCATGCTGCTTAGTATCCTAAAGACACTTCATTATTATTAAAGCCAGATAAGTAAGGTATATAGCAGCATTGAATTTATTATAAAATTGTTAACAGTTATTTTTTTATGTGGCTTACAAAAAAATGTGTACGAATCCTACCCACTCTCCCCTACAGTGTTAAAGGCGGTGCTATAATATATAAAAAATAGTCGTGCGCGCGCATTTAGCGGTGGATGCGCCGTAGCCGATCGTAATGGCCTCGATCGTGTAATACGTGCAATATTGTGATAGACGAACTTTTAGCATTTGTACAAAACAAAATATCAGTGATAGACGAAATTACTCTCATAAAAATATGTGTATCGGCGTTTGATAGTGAACAAATCAAGCGATCAAAGTCATTATTTTTTGATTCAATACCTACGGATAGGCGTAAAATTACACGAAAAAACAAGGGCAAGGAGAATCGTGATATCGAAGACATCATAGCCCTTTACAAAAGCGTAGAACGGGAGCTGATTCCGGTTTTTGTAACCCATGATTTAGACAAACTTCCACCAGTGACCTTTGACCAACTAGATGTCACCAAATTGTTAAGAGATCTGGTTTTGGTCAAATCGAAAGTGAGCGATATTGAAACCAATTACGTGACGGTTGATCAGCTGGAGGAAGTAAAAAGGGACGTGAAAATATTAAAGACTACTTCATGTCAGTCGACAACTCATAAATACCGTAACATAAATATTAACAGAAGAAGAGGTGCATACATGGACAGTGGTCCCATGGGTCTCTCGCATTTTGATACTGATATGACTATTAAAAATAACACGAGCCATATATCTAACTCGTTATCACCGAAAGAAAGAATCGGTACTGTACAAAAAGATGCTCACTTTGCTACCCTCTTGTCGAGTGTCCGTTGCGTTTCAAGTGATATGACTCATGCACGAGTGAGCGTGGAGCGTGAGCCACCGCCCGCGCTGCTGGCCAACCCGTGCGAGCCACCGCCGCTGTCGGCTAACCCCGCGGCGCCGTGCAAGCGAGTGCCCGATCGTGAATATACGGCTAACTCTAGCAACCAATCGACAACTGCCGAAAACATTGATACGCAGATTTCATACATCGTCAGGCAGAATGGCAGGAAGTAAAACCACGTAAGCCCAAAACAAACTACCGGTACTTAAGTAAGACAGGGATCTGCAGGGAGAATGAAGGGAAATTTGGGGCCGCGGAAGCTAAAGTACCTATATTCATAACGAGGGTGCATAAAGAAACCACAGAAATTGACATTGCTGACTACATTAAAAAAAAGACGCAAGAGATTGTGAGATTAGAAAAAATTACGTTTAAAAAGGATAAGAATTATAATGCATATAAATTTTTTGTGTCAGAGACGAAACTGCCTATGTTTCTAAATGACGAACTATGGCCACAAGGAATTATTTTCCGTCGCTTTGTGCATTTTTATAGGCATAAAAACGTACACGGTCCTGACCAAAACCTAAATGGCAGACTGTCTCATAAATAGAAGCACAAAGTTAGTTAGTTTCAACTGCAAAAACGTATTCATATTAGGTGACTTTAATGCCCATCCAACAAAATTATTTTTTAAAGAGCTATTGGCATTCTGTAGTAATGAAAACTGGACTTGTGTAGATGTAGACAGATTAGGGCTTTTTTCAGACACCTATACCTTTGTAAGTGAGGCGCATGGTTCACGCAGCTGGCTTGATCACTGCTTGGTCACGAGCTCAGCTTTGCTAAACCATTGTTCGATGGTTCACATACTGAAAAACAAATCTATAATCCGTTTTTTTTTTATACTGTGTACTACTTACATTAGCTCTTAAGATAAATTCTAATACTAACAACTGTGTATGTTTATATGATCCTAGTTGGTCGAAATAAATTTTTTTTTTTATTTTATTAAACTAGGTTTAACTAACTAGCCGATTAGTAAAAAGCAAAAAAGGAACAAACAGTTCAAATTAAACGTAAACTAATATAAGATGGTTGAAGGGATAAATTGGAATATTTATATAAACACATACAAAAACATACCTACATACACATAAGCACGTTTTAAGATATATATAGATGTACTTACAAGTATATAAGATTAATGTACTATATTAAATATATATTATAAATATATTTATATTCAAAATAATTTTACTAGAAGCCCGAGACTGTACACATAAACATTTAATTTCGTTACTGTTTAAGATAAAGTTATTTTAATTTCTCTATGAAGATATGTGTAGATTTAGCACAGCGGATGTCTTTGGGTAGTGCGTCCCTTTATCTTGTGGCTTGTCACTTATATGTTTTCGAAATAAGTGCAACCTGATTTATGAAACAGTTTAATTTTGAACTTGATTTAACTTAAAAAGTAATAATATTACCATAGCTATACAGATACACAAAGTACTAGGTTAGTCGCGTAACTAATATTCGAAGGAAATTTGTATGGCGAGTTAAGTAATAATGCAAATTACCTCCTTGTATGTTGCGTGTACGTATGTGTTACACAACAAAGGTGTTTTGAAATTTAACCAGGTATATAAAAACTAAAACAAAAATATATAATTTTGATTTTTTGTGTTCGTAAACTTTTTCGTTAACATCTGTAAAATATCGACAACATTGTCAATTAAACTATTACTTTTAACTATTAAGGTTTTTTTAGTGTATGCTACAAACCGTATTAGTATTGTCAACTTTGCCAACTACCATACGAGATAGATTTAAAAAAAAAGAAACAGGCCATACGCAGAATATAGGTAGTATATTTTTTTTACTGGAGCCTATGCTGAAATATTAGTTTTATATTAAAAATTCTTTTATAAGTAGGTACTTATAGTGAACTTACCTCATCACCTTCCAAATATCCTTGTAAAAACCGTAAATCTACAGTATGATATAGTATCGAAGTCGCTGAGTCTTGCTCTACCCTGATAAATCTATGATACGGCTGCGACAAGGTACTTGCTCTTTGAAATTAAAAAAAAAAGCATTTCAATCCGGCTTTATTAAAAATTCAAAAGGTACGAACATTGTTTTATCAAACCAGTAATAATTTACTTTTTCTTTCCAAAGATAAAATACACCAGATTTTCATGACATTAACATAATATGAAAAAATGTATCTCATATGTGAGTTGACCTGAAAGCGCAGATGGTTCAATATTTTCATTCATTAATGTTTTATATTTGTGCAGAGAGTGACCGCAACAGATGGCGGGCGAGTATTGTTCGGGTGGGACTGAATAAAACCGAGAAATAACGTTTATTTTTTAATACACTTATAACTTTGTGACTCTACTACTAGCTAACTCTGTGAACGTAAGCAACGTAAACAACTTTTTTATTCCTTTCTCTCTTTTCTCCTAAATTCAGACTTAACTTAAATTGCGGCTAAACTATGTAAAATACACTCATTTGTCGAAACGACTCACGTGCCAATTTTTTTTTTACTTTTAGAACAAAAGGATGTATTATGTATAAAATACACTTATTCGTTAAAACATCTTTCCAAACCACACACACATGATTGTTAAAATAATCCAAAAGGCTATACTGGCTATGAGCACAACAACTCACTTTGATGGCAAACGTACAAATAATTTAGGAACGCATATAAAAAAACAAACAAACCCTGATATATAATCTTTACCGATCACGGCTGTACCAATTTTTAAGATTTTTTTATGTGTGATTCAGTTCCCACTGTAAAATTGATTCTGATGGTCGCGCTTCGAATGAGTTATTAAGAATCTTTATATTCTTCTGTACGAGTGTAAGTCTCTGAAACCCGCTGCCTTATTAACAATGAGTTAGCAAGAAATTGTTAACGCGCGTTGCCTGCGCCAGCAGTTCGCGGTATTGCTCAAGACATCGAATTATGTACGGAAATCGCGTACTGATGGCTACGAAAACGCTCAGCGATCAGCTTTGTTCCAAAATTGACAATATTTTGTTGAAGAATCGCACTATCTCTTTCTGTCGTACACAAAATCGTATTACTCAGCTCAACTGTTACGTCACCTATCTGTCCCCTATATCGAACTTATGAACACAGCAGAAAAATGCATTTTTATAGTGCGTAGCTAACACCATCTAGCGGTGAGTAGCAGTACTATTTCAACAACTTTATCAGTGTTACTCTTTTATTATTTTACCCTTTCATGTTGGTATTTACATAATGTGGTCATCATTTTGCAAAAACTTTTGTATTGAAAAATCTAAAAGGACGAAATATTTTTTAAAATTTGATTTCTTTAAATATGTAAGATAACTCCAAATGAACTTAATATATCTTTTTGTAGACAGTCCTTGAGATAATTGTAATTTGTAAATTTTATATTTTAGATTTTTGAGGATTTTTATAATTGTTGAATTTGTAACACACTTAGAAGGTAGCTTACAGCTCGCTAGTCGCTACATTTAAATTTTTTAAAACCTTTGCTAGCTAACTGTTATTGCATTATAATATATTGAGTGAACATTTTTAAATTTTATCTTAAACTAATAATTTAAAGAACAGATTAGGATTATCTGGATAGAAGTAGTATAGGATAGGACAAGTTTGTTAGGTATAGTGGTCTGTGAGTTGTGTTCTCAATGGAACATAGGGTATCAAACGCCCAAATGGAGGAACTCCTTGATTATTTGTCATCGCACCAAATACTTGTGAAGGGAGTAGGTCTTGGGGCACGGTCAAAAGAAGCCATTGACCGACAATGGGACAACCTCGCCTCTAAGCTTAATGCACATGGCTTTGGTGCAACCAAAACTGGACAACGATGGAAAAAAGTAAGTTCTACATAATATGTATTGCTGATTTAATTGTTGGTTTCTTTTTGCATGTCACTTTTTCAAATGCGTAGGTTCTTACACTTGTTATCATATAATCATCTTAAGTTTTAAAAATTATCACATTCTAACATAATTCACCTTTTAATTTATTTTAATATTTTTGTGGATTCCATTAACTAAATTATTATTAAATTATTATTATTATTATTATTGAATTGCAGACTGAAATAATATTTTTTAAATGTTAATTCGCTAAATTTGTGATCTTTTTTTGTACAGAAACAGTACTTTATGTTACATTAAGACTTTATAAGACTTTTAGGTTACGATAATAAATTTGTGTGTAGTATTTTTAATATTAGGTAAAAGTGTTTTCTTTTAATCATAATGGCACGAGCCTCTCTCGTTTTACTGGCTGAATATGAAGAAAGGCGCTCGACAAGACAAAGCTCAGCTAATTTAAGACGAAATTTTCGAAACCACGCAAATGCCTTAGAACAGCTGTCTGATGAAGAATTTCGGAAACATTACAGACTCTCTAAAGTCTTATTTCGAAACTTGTGCACAGAACTTCAACCAATATTACCTAGGGCAAAACATTCAACAAAAATCAGCACTGAATGTATGGTAAGCACTCTTCCCATTTAGGTTAGGAGTTAGGTTTTAGTGTTGATGCTATACAGGCTTATTTAAATATCCTTATTATTACAGGTTCTTACAGCACTATCATTTTATGCAACTGGGTCGTACCAGAAACCTATTGGCATGAGTTTTCTACACCCATTGTGCCAGGCCAGTGTCTCAAATGTTGTGTCAGAGGTGACCAATGCATTGAATAATATTAACATATTAAGAAAACATATTCGGTTTCCTCAAAATCGTCAGGAAAGGATTGCGCTTGTAAACAAGTAAGTAATACATAGATACCTATAGATTCTTGTTTTCTAATTACATTTATACCTACTACCTACCTTTATCACTTAATTAATGAATAACAATATTTTACTGTATCTACCCAGATTTTCAAATCGGTTTGGATTTCCTGGAGTTTTGGGATGCATCGATGGGACTCATGTGGCAATGGTGAAACCCACAGACCATGAAGAGCGTTTTTTTAACCGTAAACATTATCACTCAAGAAATGTGCAAATTGTAAGGGCTATCTATAATTAGTAATATTTCTATAAACTATGATTCAATACTTTTATTTATAAAAGTATTCAATAAGTATTTTTAATATGACTATGATTTCCAAAATTTATACCTACTTACTAAATTATATTACAGATATGTGACTGTGATCTAACCATATTAAATGTAGATGCTACATTTGGAGGAGCATCACATGATGCTTACATCTGGCGGAGCTCAGAAATAAGCCATCACATGCAACAGCTTAATCAAGATGGGGAACATGTTTGGCTCCTAGGTAAATACCAAAATATTATGTTATTTTCTTTGGATAGTTGAAATAAGGCTAGTTAAAGTCTTGCATCCATGGGCGTAGCATGGGGGGGCCTGGCCCATCCTTGAATTCTCCTGGCCTACCATAGAAAATACGAGAAAGCTGTTCCTAACACTTTGTATGAGGGGCGGCTGGAAAATTTGTGTCTGCTATGCCCTTGGTTGCATCTTAGCCTAAGATAGGTATTGCCTGTGACTGCTAAATTTTCTTCTGGACTCTTTGACCATTCAAGTAAGTTGTTTGGCAGGATAAAAGAGCTTGGTGAGCACATCAAAAGAGAAAATAAATATTTGGTCAAGTTTAGTAGTAGTCAGTAAAAGTATTTCTGAATATTTATAGAGTAAATTACGTTTTTTAGTAAATCATACAGACCATAATGTGATGTGTGATGATTTGTAGTTTATAGTATTAAATTTAGTTTAAAATCATACAGCTTTAATTTTCTACTGAGATTAAAAACTAAACCAGTAGCTTTTTACACACCCATATAATAATGTGTGAAATAGCTTCATTTCATTGCATGACAGGTGGTTAGTCCATTGCCGCAACACTGCTTGTGATACAGTGTATCTGAATTAAGGTGGCCTATAACTTATAAATCATCATTTTTGTAGTAATAAGTTGTAAAATAAAAAGAAAGGGTTGTAAGTTGTAAAATGGAAAGAAAGGGTTAAAATAATACACATACCTATTCCGTAAAAATTTCAGGCTTCTACCTATTTAGGTTTAAAAGATAGACCTCTTTAATGGTCGGACAGACAGTGTAAACTTAGTAGGAGGACTACGTTCGCACCTTTTGGGTACGGAACCCTAAAAACTATAATTTTTAGAGTAAAATCAAATATTCCTGACATATTTGTACAAAACCAAAAACATATTTGATTTTCATTTAATAAAATTAAGTTTTTTTGAAACTTTCTGGATCTACATATCCGAAAGCCTATAACACTAAATAGTTTTTGAGAAATTTCTGTTAAATTGTAACCATGTCTATTGCAGGCGACTCTGGATATCCCATCAGACCATGGCTTTTGACACCAATCGTCAATGCGGAAGCAGGCAGTGCTGAAGAAAATTATACAAATATACACTATCGCACTAGAAACACTGTGGAACGCTGCATAGGTATTCTAAAAGCACGATGGCGATGCCTATTATCGCATAGAGTTCTCCACTACAATCATCATGTAGTGGCAAAAACAATAAATGCTTGCTGTGTGTTACACAATATAGCAAACAGGCACAGACTTCCTGTACCTGAACTATCTGAAGAAGATGCAAGGCTAGATGCAGCTCGCCAGATTAATGATGACAGGGCAGATCTTGACAGGACCGATGCATCTCGCCAGCTAGAAGATGGGCGACGAGAAAGAAACATAATGGTCCAGAGACTTTGGAGAAATCAACACTAATGTTATAATTTAAAAGTGTTAATATTTGTCCTTGTAATTGTTTTTGCAACGGAGCAAAAGATAAATGTGATCAAATTATTTTATCCTAATATATCAATAAAAACAAAAAGTTTTTTTTTATGGCTAAGTATCAAAAGTGAATAATAATCATAAGTAAATAATTCTATTAATATGCACTTGACTGGTAGCTAAGTTGAAGGTGATCCTGCCTGCTTTATTAAGGGCACAAATCAATCTATGCACAGAACGGACATTTCAGTGACCAACAATTGTGTTTGTCTTGGGTGATTTCCATTCATGTGTTAATCCGATTAGAAACTCAAACATATCTCCCCCCTCTTTGCATCACGATGGACTCAGCAACAGCATGGTCTTTTAATGAAATGCATAGAGCAACAGGGCCCCCGCGTTAGGATGCCGTGTTGCTTTATATAAAATGGTACGACATTCGTCTCAGTACAATAAAACGATTTGGAATGTAATCGTGATTAATTTTCTTTATTTATTAGTTTCATAAGGGCCTCCGATAACACGCGTGACGCATCGGCTTGAACACGAGCTGCCTCTGCCTGAGTGCGTGCAGCTTCTGCCATAATGAGGGCAGCCCGGGCAAATTTTTCTTCCGCAGTAATCCTGCGGCTCTCAAGTTCTATCACCCACGCTGGTTCTACTCTAGTTGGAACTGAAACAAAAGTAGATTTTACACACCTTATATAAAATACTGCTTTATTGCAGTTACTCCATAGTAACCATAGCTTTTAGGGTTCCATAGTTAATAAGGAGCTCTGATAGTTTTAAAATATTTTTTTTTCTCACTAAGAATCACCTAAGAATCAGACAACTTATTTTGAATGCACATATGTGACGTAAAAAAAAATTAAGAATAACTTCCCAATATTCAAGGTGAAAAAACTAATAAGCAATTAGACTTTGTCAACCTACTTAGATTTTGGATTTACTAATATTCATTCGATTTCAAATACATGAATATATGAAAAACTCACAAGGTCTATGTCCACCTCTAGCGGAAGTCCTAAACCGCGAAACTGGAGATCCTGTAACAATAATTTAAATTACTATAAAAAAAACTAAAATGAATCAAGTTTCATGTGTCCGGATTGAAATGGTTTTAATTTTAGGCAAAATCCTGTGACTAGACCCTGTAAATTCTAATTGTCAGGTTTTCATTAAGATATTCAACGACGGGCTGAGAGAATTGTCTTCGATCCCAAATTTACTAGCCGTACCAAACCCTTAACTCTAAGAAGAGACTTTGCCTCCCTATGTATGTCTGCTGCTTGTACAATGGGATTTGTTCTGAGAAAGTGTTCAAAATGATGCCCACGATTAGTTTCTACCATCGCAACGCTCGCCATCGGCAGGGAATTCATTCTCTTACTTTAGAGCCTAAAGGGCCGCGTACAGTGCGGTTTCAAAGAAACTTCCTCCTGCGAACGCTCAGCTTGTGGAATAAGCTCCGTGCCAAGGTTTTTTCTAAGGACTACAATATGGGGTTCTTCAAAAAAGTTATTAGATTTTTGAAGCGTCGGCAATGCGCGAGTAATGCCCTAGGAGTTGCAAGCGTCCATAGACTGCGGTGACCGCTTACCATCAGGCAGACCATAAGCTTGTTTGCCACCTTAGTGGTATAAAAAATAAATTTAAAAGTATTACCTCGAATCCTTGAATTTACATTAGGAGCACGTCGAATTGGACTTTCTGAAAAAACATGAAACAATGAAAAATATAATGCCTGACAGTAAAAAATACGACCTGACTACTAATTAAAATATTTTATAAAGAAATATTATATAAGTCGGTGGTGGCCGAGGGGTTTAAATTTCACTTCACGTCCCAAGTGGCGGAGGTTCGAACCCCGGAGCGGCGTGTACCAATGAGTCTTTTCTTAATTTCTCATGTTCACTGATTTATTTATTTATTCACACCACTGGTTTTAAGGTGAAGGAAAACATCGTGAGGAAACCTGCATACGTCAAGAAGAAAAAAGACGTATGTGAAGTCCAAAATCCGGACTGGGCCCGCGTGTGGACTATGGTCCAAATCACCCTCGCTTATGAGGGTAGGCCGTGACCCAACAGTATGTAGACTGGCGAGTATAAAGGAATGTATTCAAAATAGCCCTTTAACATTTTTGTGCTTTTCCACATACTGACCAATAAGAAAAAAGTTGAGTGGTTGAGTTGACTTACCTCTTGAATGTATAGGCGAAGTTTCAGTAAATTCTCGGGAATGAACTAAAAAAAACATACATTAAAAGATGAAAGAAATGTAAATACGATAGAGCTAGATTAACAATATATTTCATTATTGGCCAAATGGGCAGGTCAGCATATTTTCCTTTTTTTCTTAACATTGCTGTACCTATGTGAGAATTAAATTCCAGACTGAAGTGAATAGTAAGTGTTAAGTCTTAATTTTATGACTAAAGCCCCATATACTGCTCACTAGTGCATACTAGATAATATTTATTGCTACTTCGTTCAATGTGGATTTTAAAATGTGAAACACTACAAAATGTTCTAAATATGATAAGTTAGTATTCTTTATTTTTCCCTGATTTAAATTATGCTTTGTACATATAAGAAATAAACACTAATTAGTGGTAGCGCTAGTGTGCAGTATATGGGGTCATAACTATATAAAGGTATGAAAATAAAGCAGCACCGTGAGCGGAGCTTCGTCAAGTGCGTCCGTAATTCCACTGTCTTATTCTTGATTTTGATAAATTTTACAATAAACCACCAAATAGAACTAATGACCTCCTCAGTAATTGAACTGAGTGCGGAAAAATTGGTTTTCGCGCCCCTATTGTGCAATATTTAAGATGGATGGATGGAGACATTCTCCAATATTGCAGAGATGTTTTTAATTGTTTTGCTTTAAAAAGTATATTTCGCGAGTTATTGGTTTCCAAATTTGAAAAATGCAAAATATTGTAGGTATAGGTATTAAATAAATTAATACTAACAATGAGCAGAAGTCTGTCCATGGGTGGATGGAGAATTCACAATCACTGGTGTAACCTCTGTGCTGGGTGGCAACAATTGTAGTTCTGAAGCGAAAAAAAAATCAAAACATAATTTAAAATAATTTTGACTTAAACTGATATTAATATTTGAGATTCTAGAATAACACAGTTAAATGGAGCATCATTGGTCTTGCACCTTCAACAAAAAACACTCAAATTAATTTAACTGTTGAAATTCAGACTGTTAAGTACTTGTGAATTGGCCTCCTGGCTATAAATTATCATGAAGTATGTCTTTTGCCATTTGATTCTAGAACAAGTTATTTAATTCACATATATAGATATTTTCTGCATGCCTTTACACTTTATAAATTACTATTAACCTTCTTTGTTCACTGTTACTCCAGTTACTTTTATGCTTAAAATCGAGTCATCTAGTTTCAACGGCCCAGGGTATTACTTGCGCAAAAAATAATTGCCATAGGAACTTTATCTTCGTACTTTCAGAGCTATAGATGTGCCAAAAATAAAGTCAATTCGTTTCTCCACTAGATTGCTAAGCAATAGTGTCCTGTGGAAGAAATCACAGAAAGACCTTTCCGGGATAAAAAGTAGCCCATGTCACTCTCAGGCCCTTAAAACTATCTCAGTGCCAAACATCATGTTGATTTGTTGCAATGCCAAATTAAAACAAAACATCAAACACACTTTTTCATTTATAATATTAGTATACATTAGCAAAACATTAGTTACCAGTAATTATAGCCATATCTCCAGAATCCATAGGCTCACTAGTTATTGTAGTTGTAGTGTTTCTGGCAGTACTTGTGTAGAGTTGACAGCGGAGTGCTAGTGTTTTGTATAATCTGAAACATAATATTAAAAGTATAAGACAAAAGCGATGTGATTTATCAAATCATTTAAAACAATAATTTGATTTCAGATTCTTAAACAGCATTTTTATTTTATTCATAAGGAATTAGTTGAATACTTAAGTAAATTTGCAATAAACTAGTGCTTTTTATGTTATAATTTGTAAATAAGCAGTAATAATAGTGTAAGTAAAGTGTATGTTTAATAAAAAAAAATTATTGCATACAACACAGTAATCAAAATGCTTAAACCACAGTTCAACAAAAAAAAAACTATTGCCGATTAATATATATACAAATTTATATGTAGTAGGTACCTATTTTATTTGTCACACTCACACAATGTCAAAGTTGATTAAATATCTTGTTTTTATGAAATAAATATTAATAACTAAATTGTACTATAAGCTACCTACCAAATAGTTTATATTATATCATGCTTAAAGAATGGCACTATATAACTAAACAATCCTTTAGAATAAATTAGCATATTTTTATAAGCAGTTTTACTCACCTGGTAGACAGTTTAAATTTATTTCCAGTGAACAGAAACTATCATGTGCATATTTTTAAAATAAAAATATACATAATAACAAAATACAAATTACTTACAAATGCAGGCACTCTATGCTCCAGATCTCCATACACAGCACCTGTCCCAATTATTGCCAGAACTTTTTTGTCAATTTCTGACAACTTGATTTGGTTTGGAGGACCACCACCAGTACCACTAAATCCTTGCCTTTGAGCCGTTGCCCGGGATTTCACCTTATGTTTAAGGTCTATCCAATACTATAAAAGCAAAAGCAAGAGCTGTGACATTCAGATTTTTTTTAAAACTTATGATAAAATACAGCGCTAGGGTAAAAGTTATCACTATTTCCAATTTCAACAAAACCAGGTACTTATGCATCTGTGACATGTTTATTTACCAGTTTAGTTAATGGAATCCACAAAAATATTAAAATAAATTAAAAGGTGAATTATGTTAGAATGTGATAATTTTTAAAACTTAAGATGATTATATGATAACAAGTGTAAGAACCTACGCATTTGAAAAAGTGACATGCGAAAAAAAACCAACAATTAAATCAGCAATACATATTATGTAGAACTTACTTTTTTCCATCGTTGTCCAGTTTTGGTTGCACCAAAGCCATGTGCATTAAGCTTAGAGGCGAGGTTGTCCCATTGTCGGTCAATGGCTTCTTTTGACCGTGCCCCAAGACCTACTCCCTTCACAAGTATTTGGTGCGATGACAAATAATCAAGGAGTTCCTCCATTTGGGCGTTTGATACCCTATGTTCCATTGAGAACACAACTCACAGACCACTATACCTAACAAACTTGTCCTATCCTATACTACTTCTATCCAGATAATCCTAATCTGTCCTTTAAATTATTAGTTTAAGATAAAATTTAAAAATGTTCACTCAATATATTATAATGCAATAACAGTTAGCTAGCAAAGGTTTTAAAAAATTTAAATGTAGCGACTAGCGAGCTGTAAGCTACCTTCTAAGTGTGTTACAAATTCAACAATTATAAAAATCCTCAAAAATCTAAAATATAAAATTTACAAATTACAATTATCTCAAGGACTGTCTACAAAAAGATATATTAAGTTCATTTGGAGTTATCTTACATATTTAAAGAAATCAAATTTTAAAAAATATTTCGTCCTTTTAGATTTTTCAATACAAAAGTTTTTGCAAAATGATGACCACATTATATAAATACCAACATGAAAGGGTAAAATAATAAAAGAGTAACACTGATAAAGTTGTTGAAATAGTACTGCTACTCACCGCTAGATGGTGTTAGCTACGCACTATAAAAATGCATTTTTCTGCTGTGTTCATAAGTTCGATATAGGGGACAGATAGGTGACGTAACAGTTGAGCTGAGTAATACGATTTTGTGTACGACAGAAAGAGATAGTGCGATACTTCAACAAAATATTGTCAATTTTGGAACAAAGCTGATCGCTGAGCGTTTTCGTAGCCATCAGTACGCGATTTCCGTACATAATAAGATGTCTTGAGCAATACCGCGAACTGCTGGCGCAGGCAACGCGCGTTAACAATTTCTTGCTAACTCATTGTTAATAAGGCAGCGGGTTCTAGAACCACGTTTGCTGAACCCGCTTATAGAAAGCAAGTCATCGTTTTAAGCAGGACAAATCTGTCGAGTTCGCTTACCTTGTATATATATCGTAAATAATACAGCACAATAAAAGACAGTTAATTCTTAAAATAAGAACACTATCAATCCATAACGAACATAAAACAAAGAATCCCATTTAAACTGAACACGGCAACCCTAGTGGGTCAGCGTTTCATCTTTTGCACACAAACTCATTTCGATAAACCTATTCCCAAGCGACAAAATCTTATCTCGACTTATTTCTAATTTAATCTTACTTGTCAAATTAAGCTATTCATACTAACGTTATGGCTAAATTGGAATACAGATTAAATTATTAGAAAGCTAGTGCTTACATTACTTAATATTTTGTGCTTGATAAAATACTTACATTAACATAATATTGACTGAAAATTCTTAATAGGATCTTTGAGAGCTCGTTTAAATTGTAAAATATTATTGGCAATCAACGAGCTTACAACGATGTTTTCAACTGAGAAGAGCTGGAAATGACTATATGTATTATATATATATATATATATATATATATATATATATATATATATATATATATCTCCATTTAGTCCCTAGAAAAGGATGGCTTTTTACAAGCTACTTTAGTTCTGCCTGCATGATAGGTATTGAGCCTTTCCCCGCTTTTAAGCTGTTAATAAATTGTAAATTTAATCAGAATAATTCACCTTCCTATGCCTCCTTCCTTTGTCATATAAGTCCATTTGCTCCTACACACTCTTAACTCAGAAATTAAATCTTAATAATTAAATATTACGTTATATTGAGCTACATCGGTGTATCATTATTACTGAAAATATATTTATTTCAGTTCTATTAACTTTGTGTACTATTGGAGGTACCTGGAGGCCTGGTGATCTTAATTTACAGGTGCAAACCTAATTCGGACTCCAGAGTCTCACAAAGTAAAATATTAACTCAGTGTACATTCTATATTTTAGTATATATATAGTAGTACCTGGAGGATCGAGCGTTGCTCGTTTTTTTTGAAACAACGCCTATTGTCAAGTAGCTTAAGCGTTGCTTAATAGCTTCATCTATTGTCAAATAGATTTAATGTTGCTTATTACTACTCGCCAATAGATATCAGGAAGTCATATTTTTTAGTTTATTGCTGCCTAAAAACACGGATAAATCGACGTTTTCTAAAAATGAAACCTAGCTAGATCGATTTATCGTCCCTGAATCCCACTGCATACTAAATTTCATGAAAATCGTTAGAGCTGTTTCCGAGATTCGAGACTAAATAAACAAAATTATTATTATTATTATTTTAATTCTCGATAAACAATAAGATTTAAGCCAGGATTGGGCTGGACAAGTTTTTATGTATTTGTGAAACATAACGAAGCATTTTATGCAACGATTGTTTGTGTTAGCTTTTAGTTCTCGACGAGTCTTCATTATTCTGTAGAGTTATTTAAACGTTATTGTGCAAAGTTTGTGTTTCGAGCTTGCGACTCGTGAGAGATTAACAAACTTTATTTAAGTTACTAACTTTATTAATGTTGTTAACTTTTCTTAAGTTATAGTTGTATTTACATTCACGTTCGTTTATGTTATGATGATATTTTAGTATGACTTACTAATCTTGTTCAATCTTGTCACTTGCTAGTCTCACATTTAAACCAAAATTGAGTTTCAACTTCATCGATCTATATTTATTATTAATCGATATTTAACTTATAATATTATTATTTTATACACACCTACTCAGAACATGCTCATGTTCTGAGTAGGTGTGTATAAAATAATAATATTATAAGTAATAGAAGGGAATTGTATAAGAGCTATACATGCACTGTTCGGAAACTATAACCTATTTTCAACAGAGGTCAAAATGTAGGCATGGCACCTAAATTCTTTTCTGGCGATTCGATTTATTTTACCTACTACTTTAAAATCGCTAAGAGGATAAGAGAAATAATAGACTTATATAAAGAAAATTATAACACTCAAAGCATTAGCCTATCGGGTTGTTTTCGAATTATTTCATCAGGGTTACAATAAAAAGGTGAAAATTTTGCAGCTGACTAGGAAATGCGCTGTTCAGTTCTTTATGTCTATGGTAAAAACAGGCTGAACCCCTCATTATGATGGATTAGTGTTACCAGCTAATTTTAACTCTCCTCTGAGATTAAATAGTAAACGTAAAGACTACCTACCGTATATACATGAGACATACAACTCCTAGTGACTTATTAAGTCCTAGTTCATCAATTTTACAAACACACAAAATCTTCATAGAACTCAGATACACAATATAAATATATACATAGAAATAATCTTTCTTCGTTTATGACTCCCTTAGGGTTGGAGTCTTAGAAGAAACACACAGACTTAGAACATGCACACAACCCGATCCATCTGGGCCAACTAATTAGCGTCGTGTGTGGCACTATAAGTCGGCAGATTGGGATGGATTGCGAGAATTTTATGCATCACACCCGTGGAGGCAGATCTGCTTTAACTCAGAAGATCCTGACGTTTGCGCAGCCGCAGTCACTGAGACAATCCTCGCTGATATGAAATGCTATATTCCTAACCCGCGAGTAGCTGCTGGCGTCAAAAAACGACCGTGGTTTAATAGGTCTTACAGAAAAGCTAAAATTCTTAAGCAAACTGGACGGCTTGGACTGCTCCTGAGTTATTTCCTATACTCACGCGCCTCTTCGCGCTTTCCTACCACACTATGCAATTTCCGTCTTCATGGAAGACTGCGAATGTGCACCCAGTGCCCAAAAAGGGAGATAGATCAGAAACATCGAATAACAGGCCCTAACTATTACCCCTCTCCACTCCAAGATGATGTAGCGTGTGATCAACACACAGCTTCTAAGATACCTAGAAGTACACGACCTGGTCAGTGACCGTCAATATGGCTTTCGCCACGGTCGCTCGACTGGTGACCTTCTAGTGTATCTCACACACCGATGGGCACTAGCCATTGAGAGTCAGGGGGAGGCATTGGCATGTAGCCTGGACATAGCGAAGGCGTTCGATCGTGTATGGCACCGGGGTCTTCTATCGAAGTTGCCATCTTACGGAGTGCCCGAGGGTTAGTGCAAATGGACGGCTAGCTTTTTGTCCGGCAGACGTATACGAACCGTAGTTGACGTTAGTTGCTCTGATAGCATGGACATTAATGCTGGTGTCCCGCAAGGCTCTGTGCTGTCTCCTACGCTGTTTCTACTGCATATCAACAACATACATTGCTATGCAGATGACAGTACTGGAGACGCTTATTACACGGGTCGTTAAAACACCCCTCGTTCCGTTGTAGAGGAAAACCGCGAAGAACTTGTGTCTCAAATCGAGACTATACAGTTCAAGGTCTCTGACTGGGGACGTTTAAACTTGGTCCGATTCAACCCTACAAAGACACAAGTCTACGCGTTCACCGCTAAGAAAACCCCATTCCCTGTAGTCCCACAATTCCAGAACACTCCCCTCTCCATCTCCAAGAGCATTGGGATCCTTGGTGTCGACATCTCCAGCGATGTTCAGTTCCGAGATCATTTGCAAGATAAGGTGAAGCTGGCGTCCAAAAAACTAGGTGTACTCAACAGAGCGAGGCAGTACTTAACGTCGCGGCAGAGGTTGCTGCTTTGCAAGTCGCAAGTTCGGTCCCATATGGAGTACTGCCGCCACTCTGGGCGGGTGCACCCTGATACCAGCTTGACCCTTTTGAGTCGGTTCAACGACGGGCTGTGAGAATTGTCGACAATTCCAAACTCACTTGCGCTATCGAGCCCTTAGTTATGAGGAGAGACTTTTCCTCCCTGTGTGTGTTCTACCGCTTGTACAATGGGTTGTATTCTGAGGAATTGTTCGAAATGATGCCCACGGCTACTTTCTGCCATCGCACCGCTCGCCATCGACGGGGAATTCATTCTCACACTTTAGAAATTAAATGGTCGCGTACAGTGCGGTTTCAGAGAAACTTCCTCCCGCGAACGCTGAAGTTGTGGAATGAGTTTTCTCCAAGGACTACAGTATGGAGTTCTACAAGAAAGAAGTTATTAGATTTCTGAAGGGTCGGCAACGCGCGAGTGATACCCCTGGTGTTGCAAGCGTCCATAGGCTACGGTGACCGCTTACTTGTTTGCCACTTCAGAGGTAAAAAAAAAAAAAAAAACGATGGCTATATCATCAATGTAAATAAATATTTTTATAACAAAGATGCAGTCAAAAGATTAACGCCGAGCCATGACTAGAAGCCGCAACTCCTTACACCACATCGAGGCACCAGTCTCGCTGATGAAAATCTAACTAATCTTTGCTCTAGAAATACTCTCTTTACGAACGTCACATACAACTCCTAGTGACTTATAAAGTCCTAGTACATCATTCACACAAAATGGAAGAGAAGTTGCAGGTTCAAGTCCTGGCTCGAGGTTAATCTTTTGCCTGCATCTTTGTTATGAAAATAATTATTTACATTGATGTATAATCATGAGACATACATATTGTGATGGACCCAGACCTACCTAGAAGGTATTGGTCTCTAGTTGGATGTGTAGCTAAAATGTGTGCGTGTGTGTGTGTGCCAATCAAGTTTTTATATTGATACATTTATTTTAAGGTATGAGAAGAAAATCGATTGTCAAATCCTCTCTTTTGCTCTGATTCTTATAGTAGAAACACTCTCAGTAAATACAATATCATTAAGGAAAAGATATCTATCTATTCTGCGTGATGGCTATATTTTATAAAATGTATTAACTGATAGTCAGAAGCTCTTTGTTATAATGAAATAATGTTTTATGAATGTCCCATCCATTTAAATTATTTGTGCTAAGTTCTGTTTTAATGCTGCAATACAAAGATTAATGTTAAATGTGGTAATAAAAATAGCGGGGAGGCGTTTAACCATTGTTTAGGAATCTTTATCTTAATATCAGGAGTGGTAGATCAGCGGAAATAGTGCGCTTGTTCGTGGTGGGTTATAAGACACGTGGACGTTTGTTTAATTTTTTGTAACTGGCGGAACCCTGGGTGAGGTAGTTAAAGTTCCTAGACATTTGGTTTGCATTCACTATTTTATTCATTGTTAATACTTTAGTCTCTTTCTGCGAAACTTATGAGGCAATTCTAAATTTTGTCATTAAGCTTCTACTTAAGAATATTTATTACTGTTTGAGTTTCAGCATTTTTTAAGTTTTTGTTTAGATAAAGTGTCGTAGCAGATGAAACGGCTATGAACGCCCATTTGTTAGTATTTCTATAACTTTGTGATAAATGACGCACTAGAATGTTGCCCGTATTATTTCGATAAATGTTATTGGTATTTTTTTTTAATTTTAGTAGAGGCAAGTTTCAATATACAATTACAATTACAATATTACAATATACACCTTTGCATAAAGGCAAAATATATCACTAGTATCTACAATAACCATTATACCACTCTGTAAATTTAAACGTGATATCGCAGCAAATGTAAATGAACATAGAGACAGATTTAAATTAATACTAAAGAGAACTGGTAGTCGCAACACGCAGGCGAAGTACGGGAGTGTTTGTAATTCAAACTCAATTCACAGCCAATCTTATTTCAGATTTCTAAAGGAAAGACTCGCATTCTCTCGTAAAAATGCAAATAAGGCTACAAGTGACTCGTCACGTAACGCGACGCGACAAATGGAAGTCGAGGGAGGTAGGGAACAATAACGAAACAAACAGGTTGACGCGCCCCGTAGCGAACGCGCACAACGGTGCTGTCACACTTTTATTTTTATTTTATTTATTAAGCATATACCACCTAACTAGCACCATTGACAGGTATATTGAGTCTTCTTTTCGTACAAGACATATTTCAAAAATTTGTTCGGAAGCATGTACCGCACGAGCGCCTTCTCTTGAGATTTTTTTTTATATAAAAAGTAAGTAAGAAGAAAGGTAAATAAAAAAAGGTAACATACGTACATATATACACACACCATAGAAGTTTAATTTTTGTAAATACTTACCACATTTTAATTTTTAACGAAGTATACATAAACTCAGACTCAAATCAAACTTTATTCAAGTGGTTTCTAAGAACACTTTTGAATCGTCAATACAATGTAAACAATGTTAATCTCTGCCAAAAAGAGCTGGCAAGAAGTTCCATTTAAAGTAGTAATACAATACCTTGATAATTAGCTAAAGAGTATAAAATATGTTCCAATACAATAGGTAAATTAATCATTGGTTCGACCTCAATTGGAATACGCTGTATCTATTTGGAATCCGCTTTATAAGAAATATGTAAATGCTATTGAAGAAGTACAAAAGAAAATATCTTCGTACTATGAATTACAAACTACTTGGTAAACGCTTGTCTTACTCACAACTCTTGAATAAATATAAACTTTTGGATTTAAAATCAAGGAGAACATTTCTGGAATCACTAGTTTTATATAAACTCTGTCATAACAAATTTGAGTTAAATAACAGCTTGTGTTATAGTGTGCCCACTCGTAGTTATCCTCAACGTGTGGCTCGCCCTCATAAGCTGTTTGCTGTGGGCCGTTGCCGCACCAACGTTGGTGAGCGCGCGCCACTACGTCGTGCTGTCGCATCTTACAATAGTCAGTTTAATAAGGACGTAGATATTCTCTCTGTATCTGAAGGAACCTTTAGAAAAAAAATGTTTATTAATTGTTTATCATAAATTTGCTTTGTACTGTAGCTTTTTATTCAGGTTAATTCTTCAATTTTTTGTCATGTATTATTTTAATATTTTTTTTGTTTTGTTTCTTTTAAAAAATATCAATACCTAAAAAAAACAAAAGGAAATAAAAAATAATAATATATAGGTAGCTAGACTGTTAGTATCCGCTTACTTTATTCTGATAGTATTCATCTTTGGTTTATGGTGTAGGTTACATTTATACTTATTTGTTGACTGATATTTTATGTTATAATTTGTGAATGTAATTTTTTATGAACCCCAATAAAATAAAATAAATAAAATGAAATAGTAATAAAAAATAAGTAAGTAAGCTACTGAAAACAAAGTCAAACATGTCATTTTGACGTGACAACGTCTTATAAATTGGTTTGCCGGGTGACACTTCAAGAAACTGCGTTACGCTCCGCTCACGTTATGCGCTCACAATGAGAGCGAGTGAGAGGCACGCGGCATGGTTAGCCCGCCTAAGAGCGAGAGAGACAGACATAAAAAGTAAAAGGCACAAGTTGTCACGTAAAACTTTCGCCCGTATACCGACTTTACAGGCAACCAGTTTTTTTTTGTTTTTTTGTACCATAGGGGGCGCACCATGTGAAGCGTCAAGTATCGTTAATCGAGTGAAGGAATTTAGATATTTAAGAGAATTCCGATATTAAATAGTACTAGTGGCATTAGCGCCATCATAATTATATTTTTGCACAATCATATGTACATAAACGAACTTAAACTTACTTAAACTCTGAACTTAATACTGATTTATATTAAAACACGGTGTATCAAAAATTGATACTACTAGAAAAAATATACATATATGTATAAACTTACATAAGTACAAGTATAATAATATAATAAATATAGTATTAATAACCCGCTGCAATCCACCATCGGCCGCCCAGCGCCAGAGAGGTCCAAACGCGAGAGGGCGCATCACACAAACGTGCACACATACCTATATGCATACACATACCCACAGACGTTGTATATCATGAAGTAGCCCAGCTCTCACACGACAGTCCGGCAACAAATGCACACCATTTAACGTACTGTCACTTCGGAAACAAGCCTAAGGGAAGAAGAAGTGACAAGAAACTTCCTGGCCAACCGAATACACAAAATCTATGCAAATATGTGTACGCACACATACATGTACACGTCTATGCGCCACACCCACGCCCATCCAGAACCCCCCCAACACCAAGCAGCCAACGGTGGATCACTATCCACGGTGCATCCCCTGATCGTAATGTGTCATTAATTATCAACTACATAAGTCATAGATGGATGTCCAGTATTGGGCCCATACCTTTAATTCCAGACATTATTATCTTTATTGAATTCTTCCACAGTATAGTATCCCTTGTTAATAAGAACCTTTTTAATGTAAGTTTCAAAAGTATGTACAGGTAAGTTTCAAAAGTATGTACAGGTAAGTTTCAAAAGTATGTACAGGTAAGTTTCAAAAGTATGTACAGGTAAGTTTCAAAAGTATGTACAGGTAGGTTTCAAAAGTATGTACAGGTAAGTTTCAAAAGTATGTACAGGTAAGTTTCAAAAGTATGTACAGGTAAGTTTCAAAAGTATGTACAGGTAAGTTTCAAAAGTATGTACAGGTAGGTTTCAAAAGTATTTACAGGTAGGTTATCAATATTCTCAGAAATTGTATTAAAAAAGTAAATGCTCTGAATTATGAAAGAACCACGCACCTTCTGAAGGCGACATTTTGGAATCGAAAGTTTATTTTAATTTCTAGTATTAACATTGTGTATGTCACTATTTTTAACAAATAAACTTAGGTTTTTACGTACATACAGTAAGCACGCGTAAATATACTAAGAAGCTCGACGTATTAAGTTATACATTGATCTTATTGCTCTTTTTTGAAGTATAAAAATAGTTTAAGTATGGTTATATTAATATTAATAATGTTGTAATATTCTAAAAACTTGACGAAAGCCCCATATATACTTTTATCCCTTAATTCGAAGGGTTGAATGTTTTTTTTTTAAAACCTGAAACAAGTTGTAATAAGAAGGCTGTGTACTTGTATAATTTTTACATCTCTAGCATTTAATTAAGTTAGTATGGTGGAAAAGCTATACAAACCTTTAATGTTTATCCCCTAATTTAAAGGCTGTGGAGTAATATACTAAAAATCCTGAAATATGTATTTTATTACTTACAAGGAGTCCCTATATCAATTTTTAGACCTCTGGCAAGAAAATTTGCGAAAGTCTCATACAAACTTCCATCCCCTAGTTTAAGGAGTTGGGGGGTAAAACTTAAGAGTTTTAGAATTTTTAATTAATTTTTTTTAATTTTTTTAGCTAAAACTAGCTAACATTCCAAGTATCAGCTTTCTAGGACATCCAGAAGTACTCTAACAATTTTAATGATCATCAGTAAGAGAGTGACGGAATCGGGGTTTTTTAGATATCAATAAAATCTAAATTATAAGAGCTATGTAATTGAAACAAAAAAGTGTTCCATAAATGTACTATTGACATCATATGTCGAGAATTTTATTTATCTGGTATAATTCGAACCCAAGTTAATGTGAGTTCAAAAAAGGACGAAGTGCTTTAAAAATAAGTAGTTAGTGCCCTTGTGCTTCGCTTGGCTCGTCTTGGCGGGGGCACTACCGTGCCCCCAGATATTATTTACGCGATTTTAACACGTTATTAGGAAATATATTTCTTAAAAAGTAAACTAACTACCTTAATGTATAAATTAGTGAGTATATAATCATTCGTCAAAACTTATCGGAGGAGTCCTTGTTTGGCAGTTTATCACGCATTCAAAATGAAATTGAAGTCAACCAATTTTTCAGTTTACTGAACTATGAAAGTGAATGATTGACCCGACTGAATCGAAGCGAGAGTGACCCGACCCGACCAACGGATTCCAACGAATATAGACAGGGGAAAACGGAAAAAAATGATTCTGCTGAATCAATCCTCTTGCCATCACCTAGCATAAGCCACCGGGATCAGCTTGGCACTTTTATCAATACTATCTATTCCTGAAATTCAAATAGGTGTTAAATTTTAGCGATGGCTACATTTGGGGTACTGACAGCTAAAAAAAATTAACATTCGCCGCCTCTGACCACAGGCATACTAAACCCTATGAAGGTAATAGATTGCAATGTGCATTTTATCATAAGATAGAACAAAAAAAGCTTTTACATTACATTAAAAACCCCCATTTACGTATAAGTTTATCTAGATTTGTGTGCACGATTTTTTTTTATTTTAATTATCGATTAATTTTCGATTAATTCTGTAATCTCTCCTATGGACTAAATAGAAATTGACCACACTTCAGGGGGCCGTTCAAAAACCGACTGAGTCGAGTAGAGTTATGACTCGAACCGTTCATAAACTAACTGAGTTCCAACCCTAATCCGTTCAAAAACGCGTAGAGTTGTTACCCTAGGGTTGGCTCAAGTGAACCGTACTCGACGCGGGTTCGTCGGAGTAGGCGGCCATATTTGATTAAAATGGTCAAAGCAATGTTTCCGTATTAAGAAAATTAGTAAATTATTTTGTTGTGTGTTTTTGTATTTAAGTATTTTTCTATGACTTTTGTATTTGGAGTTTTTTTAAGTAATAAAAGATTTTTAAGTATTTCCACACCACTACGAGGGTTCAGTTTTTTCTTAGAATCTTTAGTGCATAACCCTAAATGCCTTAAAATAGTTTTAAAATATTGATTTTAGCCGTAAATTTGAGCTGTTTAGAAATACTCCTATTTTCATTGTCAACATCAAATCTAACAATAAAATAAACCGCGATTCAAGTGTTTAGAATGCAAACACAACGTAACAACTACAAAAAGGTAAACATTGTTAACATACTGATAAATAAATAGTATTATAATATACTTAATAATAATGGTTAGTTTTATTAAAATATATGTATAATCAAAACAAAAGAATTCACCAAGTTCCCACCTAGTTTATAAAAACTTTATTTTTATATTTATTTCAAATAAAGTTTTAGGCTATTTTTTTGACTTTGAGTGAAAACAAACTAATAGTTTCCTTCTTGCTTTTTTGAATTAAGTTTTCATAAACTAGGTGGGAACTTGGTGAATTCTTTTGTTTTGATTATACATATTAGTGTTCCGTAGGCCTTACAAAGGTATTTCAAATAAAAAAAAATGCCCCTACAAGGGCGAAATTCCTAAAAGTGGAAACATTGATTAAAACTTGACAGATGTAACTCGGTTAGCCGTTCAAAAACTATAGGGTAGAGTTAGGAACCCGATGACGTCATTTTTTACTAAAGTTACTCGATTTTGAACGCAACCCAGAAGAGCCAAAGTTAACCTGTGATATATTTTCTCTTAGACAAGACACGACACGTTCGCTTCGCTTCTGTCATGCTTTTGCGACAGTTTTTTTTTCACAGCTGGCTAGGAAATGCGCTGTCCAGTTCTTTATGTCTATTGGCACCCCTCACACTTATTTATGTTCACTTATACTCTTTGGTTATGTCCGTTCCGAATTAAGGTAACGTAGTTACGGAAAGCTAGTTATTTTCTTCTTCTTATTGTTACTTAGACATACATCTTCTGAAACTCACTAATAAATGCTCTTATGGAGTACACATATTACATGCTAGTATTTGTAAGAAGGGACAATCTGGGGAATCATTAAGGGCAATTTTCTTAAAAATAATTGTTCACTGTTTATGGAATTTGTGAAATATGTATGGAAGTTGAACCGCACCAATGTCGATTCTAAATAATGTTTTCTTATTCATTTTTACGGTACTGGGTACCATTTTATTATTTTTTCTAAATAAATACATAATAAATATTTTTGGACATTACACACAGCGCCGTCTGGCCACAAAGTAAACCTTGTGTTATAGATACCAGGCAATGGATACAAATACGTATGTATATATTACTTTATTTTGTAAATACACACATATCATACATAAATACACCCAGAATCAAGACAAACACAAATGTTTATATTATGACATAAATGTTTGTCCAGTGCGGGAATCGAACCCACACCCTCTGCACAGCAGCCAGCCACACTACCAACTAGGCTGCGAGGGAGTCAAATTGTCACCAAGTCTTCCAATAAAAACACAATGGCACACTAAATTAACACAACCAGGGGTATTATTGACAAGCTTTTAATGAATGGTGATTTTTTGCTTCTAGATAGTTGTGTTTATATGTAGAATTTCAGTGAATATTTTGCAGAATCTGTAATAACCGAAAGAAAAAAAAATGTTGATGTCCTTTGAGAGTTTGCTAATATTTTGGCAGTATTTATTGTACTTGATTCTTTATTTTTACCAATCAGCCAGTTGATTTTAAATAAGTTCATATAGATGTCATTTTTGCGATGTCATAGCCGTTTACTTGTCTTCTTGTTTTTTTCGTGTATCACAGCCTAATAATATGGCATCTTTTCACTGGTTCTAATGATTTTTTTCACCGCCAGGTGCGACATATAGTTTCGAATTAAATTAGGTTTAAAAACAAAAATTAAGTCGTGTAAAAAAAATCAAAGATTTTATTAAACATTATACGAATTTCATTATGAAACTTTTAAAATTACCGACAAAGACAAAAAATTAAACCGACCTCGTTGTTTAGAATTACAAATTTGGTGTTGCTTCAGAAATAAATATTCTGAAAATCCAAAAGGCCTTATTGCCAGCTCTTAACAATCAAAATTAGTCGACAATCGCTTTCCGAGTTAACAATGTTGGTCTCGGTAAAAACTTTTTTAAACTTTTTTACTTCCGCCTGAAACAATGGGCTCGCGAATTTTTCAAAAGGTCCCAGAGCTTTAGTGACGGCGCTAAAACAATGAAGTAAAATATGGACAATTAATCTTTAAGTAAAACTGAATACCGTCACAGAATTATTGAAAGGAAATATTAAATATTTTCAGTTTAAATAAAAGTATTTCAGTTTAAATACTCTGGAAGTATAGACACAAAATATGTACAAGTGGAATTGAGTTAGCTTTACCTGTTACAATGTACTGAACTACTGGGAATAGAGGACGTAAACTAGGTATGTCAATCTCCCTCCCTCGAGTGGAGTACACCTTGCCCTGAATAGCACCGGATAATCCAGTCCAGTGTTAAACGAAGAGACGGCTACGAACGACCGTCAACGACGAAGGTATCCATGAGAGTTTCCCAGCAAAAAAAAAGGTATGTCAACTTCGTGGCCAATTAAATTAGCCAGTTAATTGGACGCCTAGGTAGATCGTCAAGTATGGAAAAGAAAGGAACAAAAATCGCACTGTGTAAGTCAGTTTTTTTTTGTAAATGTAAGTGCGGAGCGTGCGAAGCGAATGGAGCGTTCCAGCCAAGGTTCATATAATAATCAGTTCAGTTTTATGATAATATCTTTTCTAAACTTATCGATCTGCCTAGGCGCCCAATTAATTGGCTAATTTACCATATGGCTGCAACATATAAAGACAAAAGAGCTTAGTTTTCATACATTTATTTTGTGCATGGACTCAAACGAGAACAGTTAAAAAATGTACCTGGTGTTTACTACTACGATGGGTGGAATGCTGCTGCTGCTCTGATCTTTTTCCTCTAAGAATGACTTTGAGTTTTAAATGATGTTAACAAATCTTGGAAATTGTCGCATCGATTTGAAACATTGCAAATGTATATACGCATGACAATGCAGCAATTTAGTTTCATCGAGCCTAAATTGCTAAATTTCATGGATTGTGAAAGTTGGTTCATTTGGTTTGTTTTAACAATTTCAATACATTACACTTGAAGACAATGTTCTGATGATCCATCCTGGAGATGAATAGTGGACTCATCAGTGGTTACTAGTTAACCTACCGACTTTGTCCTCAGTTGGTTTGTCTTAACGATTACAATACGCTGCTCTTGGTAACGAGGGTCTGATGATGCATCCTAGAGAAAGATAGTGGAAATCATCAATGGTGACTAGTAAACCTATGCACTGACTTTGTGATTAATTGGTTTGTTTTAACTTTGACTTCAAAGTGGACAACAAAATAAGACGCTTTGCAGGGAACTGTCCAAAAAACAAGCTATCGACCTTAATCTTTTAATCATATGGGCCAGCAAAGTCAAGAAGAAAGTGTGGGGATACATAAACTAATAATACCTAATTTTATTTTTCGAGTAGCATCTTTTTTAAACTGTGCATCAGATTTCAATTAAAACTCGATAAAAAAGTACTTTTCAAGGCACTATTTTTTTTTGTTTTTGTGCGAATTTACTTTGCGTAAAAGAAAAATAACTGCGACCAAGAGACATTGAAACCGCAAGGTAATTTCATATATATTGCATACGCTGCAAGGGTATTTTCAAGCATTTTTAACAGACTTCAAAAAAGGGGAATTCGGATGCTTTTTTTATGTACATTCGGGCATAACTCCGTCATATATCGATGGATTTGCAAAATTAATTTAGTAAATTTAAAACTTAAATTTTAGGTGAAAAAATAATTGGTATTAATTTGGAACTGGTGAAACGCGTTTCATGTTGGTGGTTGTATAACATTTTGTTATACTAAATAAAAACTTTTAAACAAAAAAAACAATCGGCTTCAAAAAGATGCACTAAAAAAGTACAAATAATTACAAAAATGATTTCCAAAAATCTGATTTGAATTACAGTTCGAAGTTGGTGTCTATGTACCTAAAGTTTATAACACACTTTACTTTCATGACACTAAAATAAGTAATTATTTTAAGCTTTTTAGTGCATCTTTTCGAAGCCCTTTTTTTTTCAACTCGCTCTCACTTGAAAATACACACACGAACATATCGTTACGATTTACTTACCTTAATTGTACGTAGTTAAAAGTAATTAGTAAAATAATTGTCTTGAAAATAGTTAAAATGATTATCTGCATCTATAAAATGTTAAATTATATCTAATTAATAGTGAATAGTTAAATATTGTCTAGATTTATAAATAAGAAATTGTACCTAAGTAACAGTAAATAGTTTAATATTGTCTGCATCTATAAATCATAAATTGTATCTAAGTAATAGGATGCTACTATTCCTTATTCTGTGGCAATAGTAAGTAAATAATTACTGTCTACATCAATAAATACTAAATTGTACCTAAGTAACAGTAAGTAGTAAATTATTGTCTTCATATCTATCTAAATACCGTCAGACAATATTCAGAGCATCAACAATCCATTAAGATAGGACATAAAATACACAAATCAATTTGATCCGAACAAGACGGCCGAGTTCAGGACGCCATCTCATCTTTTGGACATAATCTCATTTCGGCAAGTCCGTCCCCAGCGGCGGGATCGCCTCCGACTTAATTCAAATATTACTTGTCGAGTTGAACCTTCAGTATGGCTGTTAAACTAGCGTTTTTTAGGGTTCCGTTAATAACAACAAATATTAAAAATACAAAAATAACAATTAACAACATACAAAAACCGTGATTTTTTTGCTCGTTTTTGCTCGATAATGGTACTGAACCCTTCGTGCGCGTTAGGATGATATTATTACAATAGAACGCGCGCACGAGTCATGCCCCAGATGATGCAAGCATCCATAGGCCACCTACTACTACAAGTAGACACCCTACTTGACATCAGGGGGGCCATGAGCTTGTTTGCCACCTTGCGGTGTAAAGGAAATATACATTTTAAGAGAGGTAGGGCACAGCAAGTACTCGCTCGAATAAGCCGCCCGAACAAATAAAGCGGGGCATATCGAGTACTTGCTCGAATGAACAGCCCGATCTGAGGAAGTACCGCCACCTTACAGAAAATCGCGGCCATAATAACGCTAAAATTGGCTAGTGCTGTGTTCCTGGCAGTGAGCAAGATTGCCAGAGATCCTAAAGATTCGCTGGGTCCAAAGCGGAGGACCGGCGGTGCCTATTGCTGTCATTGCTAGGCGTAGATGCGGCGTGCTGGTACGGCGGTCAGGGAGACCTTATAAAACGGCTGCCCGCTGGCCGCCCGTAGGTTGAACAGGTTCCCGAATCCAGGGATTACTTAATATCCGCCCTGAAATCCACCATCCTGTGTCTTTGAAAAAAAGTCTTTGAAGTAGGAATTTTTGGAAAATGGACAGAAATAATCTATATAAAGCTAATCCATCCACATTTAATGTGAACTTTTATAACATTAGGTGTATTAACGCAAATCTGAAGGCAGCCCCGCACCATCTTGAGACTGCGGAGCCAACCATTGTTTTTCTAACGGCAACGCAGATATCCTGCCCGGCCGATATAAGTCGCAAGTTCGACCCTATATGAAGTACTGCTGCCGTCTTTAGGCGGGTGCACCCGGATACCAGCTTGGCCCTTCTGACTCGGTTCAACGATGGGCTGTGAGAATTGTCGACGATCTCAAATTCACTTGCTGTATCGAGCCCTTAAGTCTAAGGAGAGACTTTGCCTCTCTGTGTGTGTTCAATGGGATGTTTTCTGAGGAATTGTTCGAAATAATGTCCACAGCTACTTTCTACCATTGCACCGCTCACCGTCGGCAGGAAATTTATTCTCACAATTTAGAACCGAAATGGTCGCGTACAGTGTGGTTTCAGAGAAACTTCCTCCCGCGAACGCTTGGGTTGTAGAATGAGCTCCCAAGGTTTTCTCTAAAGACTACTTCTCTAAAGACTACAGTATGAAGTTCTTCAAGAAAGAAGTTATTGGATTAAGTGGTATAAAAAAACTGGTTGCCTGTAAAGTCGGTATACGGGCGAAAGTTTTACGTGACAATGATTTTATGTCTGTCTCTCTCGCTCTTAGGCGGGCGCGTGCCTCTCACTCGCTCTCATTGTGAGCGCATAACGTGAGCGGAGCGTAACGCAGTTTCTTGAAGTGTCACCCGGCAAACCAATTTATAAGACGTTGTCACGTCAAAAAATAATGCTACAAATCTTGCAATTGAATTGTTAAAATTGTAATATGCTTAAACTAAGTACAAGTACACTGCCTTTGTGGCCCCAACATGTCAGGTTTCACTTAATATTTACATAAAACCAATTACCGCTTTGGGTAAAGCAGACAACATCGAATTTTGCGACATACATATTGTAAATATTCTCTCGCGCTATGACAGCTTACAGACCTTATATCATATAAACCCTGAATTAGGATATTACTTTTCAGTATTTACTTTCTGTTTCTCTGTCCGTGATTTTACTACGTAATATAGTTTATTATATATTATATATATATATATATATATATATATATATATATATATAGCAATCTGAAAAGTACAGACTTATTGTAAGTGAAAGTTTCAAATCAATTAATTCGTACGTTCGGAATTATAAAGCGATAAACAGCCTCTCTTATTTATGGTCGGGCAACACTAAGGTTTATGCCGTTATTTATCGTGTCAAAAGACACTGCATTGCATTTTTAATCAAGATGTTCGTTTTAAAAAATATAAAGTATAGTAAGTTACTTTTTAATCTATTCAACAGAATGAAAGTTACTCCAGCCAGGTGTTTCGGTGCATGTCTCGCGTCTTGGTGGGTGGAGATTTCAGGACTGCGTTTACAATTTGATGCAAACTTTGTGACATAGTCATTTACTTTCGAACATTTGTATTTAATCAGCATAGGAATGACATTTGGTAAATTCGGCAACCTCGGCTCCACGAACATCAGTTAACTGACACTTTTGTAATGCGGATTTAATCGAAAGTACTTTTACTTTAACCGCCATAAAATTTTCATTGACTTATACCAAACAAACTTTCACATTTTCAATATCCTACGAATATTGAAAATGTGAAAGTTTGTTTGGATGGATGTTTGTTACTCTTTCGCGCTTCAACCACTGGACGGATCGGGATGAAACTTGGCATACATATAGGTAAGGTCCTGAAATAGCATATAGGCTACGTTTTATCCCGAAATTCCTGCGGGAATAACTATAACCGAGCTTAAACGAACTACAGCTTGATATAGTAAGCTTTATTAGTGTGAGTTAATCACAGTCGCCGATAACCGAATTTAGGGCGGGCTAATTAAAGAGTAAAAACGTATTAATACTGAGACTAAATAAAGGAGTCCCACGCCGATAACCGAATATAGGGCGGGTGGAGCCGCTGGCAAAGTCTAGTAGAACTATAATATAAGTCTTTTCCTCATGTGCTCAAGAATATTGCTTTGTTTTTGCTCGATATTGTTATCGGCAACAGGTAACAGTTCAAACATTCACAGAATATTAGGTTATATATTCACTTCAAAAATAAAAATTATATTGAAATAAAACAAATATTTTAGGAGGATACAACAAACGTGATTTTTTCCGTTTTTATAGATTATCGGATGGAATACTTTGTGCGCGAGGCAGACTCGCACTTGGCCGTATTTTTCCATTTAATAAGAAAAAAATACGCACTTTGTTAAAGATTTTGATGCGGTTTAATTTTTCAATTGTTTAGTTCATAATTATTTTATACTTAACATTAGAATCTTAATTGTTTTTTGCTGTACAATATATCTTCGATCTCATAGTCTATAACCAAGTTTATCATACATCTTTAATCTTACCGAAGTTAACCAATTTTCCAGTTAACTGAACGGTGAGAGTGAATAATTGACCGATAGAATTGAACCGAAAGTGACCCGACGGTTTTCACGAAGTCGACAAGGGAAACGAGAAAAATTTATTGCGTAACGTTGAATCAATTCACTAGTTGGTATCCGTGACCAGATGAACTTATATCTACTTGGCTATAGCTTTTCTGAAATTCATGTTCAGTCTGAAAAATCTATTAAAATGTCCAAGTACTCTTGAAAGAGTATACGAATCGCAGCCCTTCGCAGAGTGCGTCATAATCCAATCAAATCAAACAATATTTATTCAAAAAGGTTTCTGAGAACACTTTTGAATCGTCAATACAATGTAAACAATGGTAATTTTTGGGAAAAAGTGCGGACAAGAAGTTCTATTTAAAGTAATAATACAATACTGATAATCAGCTAACAAGTATACAATCTGTATTGAAGCCCTGAGTAGGTAACATAAATAAGTTACTTAAAACAAAGTCAAACATGTCAATTTTTGTTTTGTTTTCATGTAACATATATTAAATATCGTCATAGCGTGAAGGAATTCAGATATTTAAGATTAGTCCGATATTTAATAGTATTAGTGGCAGGAATGACCGATTTCCACGTGCATGAACTATAGCCACAGGTAGAGCTTGCTATGGTAACTTTCTTACTATAATTCAGGAGTGGTCCTAGAAATCCTGCGCCAATTCAGCGCAGGCGGTACTAGTACATATATTATAAAAGTACATACACAAAGACACATAAATATCCATAAAACACAAACAGTGTAACAAAAATTGGTACTACTAGAAAAAAATATGCAAATGTGTATAAACTTTCATAGGTACCAGTAAAATAATATACTAAATATAGTATTAATAACCCGCTACAATCCACTATCGGCCGCCCGGCGTCAGAGAGGCTCCAAATGCGAGAGGGCGCATCACACAAACGTGCACACATACCCATATGTATACACATACTCACAGATGTTGTATATCATGAAGTAGCCCAGCTCCTAAACGACAATCCGGCAACAAATGCACACCATTTAACATACTATCACTAACACATAAAAACTAATTCCTTATTTGTTTTAAAATTTTACAACCAAACGTTTTAAAATTTTGTAGACATAATTTGGTCATGATCCAATGTGGTTTTTAAACAACTCCTAGTGACTTATAAAATCCTAGTACATACATCAATCTTACAAATTACATAGAATTAAGAAATATAAATATTGCATAGAAATAATCTTTCTTCGTTTATGACTCTCTAAAGGTCAAAGTCTTAAAAAAACATGAATACGTATATCATACATGCCATATCTATGGCTACATCATCAATGTAAATAAATATTTTCATAGCAAAGATGCAGTGAAAAGATTAACCTCGAGCCAGGACTTGAACCTGCAACATCTTTACATTCCGTGTAAGTGCTCTACTAATTGAACTATCAAGGCACAATTCCGGCCAATAAAATCCCAACTACATCTTTGCCATGGAAATACGCTCGTTATGATGGAAAAAACCGGCCACGGCGAGTCGGACTCACGCGCGAAGGGGTCCGTACCATTATCTATTATAACGGCATAAAAATAACGTTTGTTGCTTGGGAGCCTCCTTAAACATTTATTTTATTCTGTTTTTTAGTATTTCTTGTTACAACGGCAACAGGAAAACATCATATGTGAAAATGTCAACTGTCTATCACAGTTCATGAGATACAGCCTGGTCACAGACGGACGGTCACCGTATTCTTAGTTATAGGGTCCCGTTTTTTACCCTTTGGGTACGGAACCCTATTAATCAAATGTTTTTCCAAGCGAAGTATTTGATCCGGTCTTATCCGGACCCTTTTATAGTGGTTCCAAAGATTCTGCGTGCTTGAAGTCCAAGCCTTGTCTTACCTAAGTTCCTAGCTAAAGAGTGTTACGACGACAATCTAAGTTAAGGAACTATAATAAAAAATCAGGTCTAAAAATTATATTAGGTAAATTAGATGGATATAAATATTGTAAATTAATTCACTATTATTTTGTGCAATATATTGGAAAAGTAAAAATATATTGCAGTGCTAACTTTACTCTCTATAGTAATTGACTATCATGAAATACGTTAGCGATATCAATTATAATCATTGGAATTATTCAAAACTAGCTTTTGACTGCCTGCTTCGCTCGCGTTAAATTCAGGGTATGATGCACGATTTTTTTGTCACAAATAGTCCGCATACTAATTTTTAGCTTTCTACCTTGAAAATTGCGGAATGCTCCATACAAACTTCACCCCCCATGTGTGGTAAGTGGGGGGGGGGTGAGAAAGAGAAAAAAGAAGCCTACGTCACTCTCCATCCCTTCAACTATCTACACTTAAAGAATCACGTCGAGTCGTCGCTCCGTTTTGCCGTGAAAGACGGACAAACAAACAGACACACACATACACTTTCCACTTTCCCATTTATAATGTTAGTATGGATTCTAATTCCATGAGTGATATTGTATTTATCATTAAATCAGTTAGGGTTCCGCCGCCTGGGGCTTGCCTTGACGACAAAAGCTCGTAGATGGTAAAGAAAAGAATGCTTTAGGTCTTGTCAATATATTCCAGAAATACTTTTGTAACAGTTGTTTAAAATAATAATAAATAAGGGTTGATGTCTGTCCGTTTGGATCTCACGGTATCTACCTCAAGTTTTTTTTATGTTTTTCCCGCTATAGCCTATCATATATTTTGAAAGGATTTTCAGATTCTCCGGTATGATATCGCTATCGGACTCTTATCCGTTGGGGTAAGTAAAATAGATTCAATTTGAACCTGCCTTTAATAATTTCTGCAACGATATCGAATACCAAATTGTACTGATATCAGAAGCATGTGAAATAGAATCTAAGCTTGATACTATTGACATCGGGCATTATATGTATTGACATGAAATCTTGAAACGCTTTAAATAAAGGTGGCAAAGTACAACTTAGTTTTCTAAAAACGAAATCTTATTTAACGTATCGAATTTACTTAGAAAACTAGTTGCGATAAAGAGAAAAAAAAACAAAACTGCGATGACTAAGAATTTAAGTAAAAAAAAAAACTATGCTTATATGTTTCACAAAACTGTCCCTTTTCTAGTAATTCCAGTGACTGCAATAGATTTGATTTTAATAATAATAATATCAAATTGAGAACTTTGCAATCAATTTTTATTTCACTTATAGTCATGGTAGACAAACCTTTTTGTAAATCATTTGTTAACGTTTTAGTTTAATTTTAGTTATTTTTTCAGCCTCTTTTTATTCTTTTTCTTTTTGTTAAGTTGATGAGAAATTACTTAAATGGTTCCTAAAATTTGCTGAAATTGTGTTTTCTTTATGTTTTGAGACCTGGAGAATCATTATGTCCGTTGCATTAGTAACCACATCGGAACAATCGATTACTCTACACCTTCAATCGAACATATTGGATTTTCAGAAATATTGAACCAACGGTTTATTTTTTATCAATTAAAATATATTTTTCATGAATTCTTTGATTTCGATAAAACTAAGTTCTGTTCCGTTCAGTTATTGAAAATTCGAAATGGCAGATCCAATATGGGATCCTTTTTTTTATTATTTAGATGAAACTGTTCTGAAACGGTTCTGTTGAATTTTAAAGGGTGCTGCATTAAAATTTATGTCAATGTTTTAAAATTCTAGATGGCGGATTTAATGTTTCGCACATTATTCTGTCAAAATTCATCGTAAACAAAGAGCAGTAGTTCTGTACTTACTGCCGGACCTTTTTTTATTTTATATTCAGTTCCTGTAATAAATTGGAGTTTTAATTGGGCTGTTTAGGAAGATAATCCTAAAACTGGATTCATTAAGCAATATTTAGGTATGTTTTACACGTTTTACAATATGAGGTTCTTAAGGTAATGATCACCTTTTAGCATCAAGCTGATTATATGCTTGTTTGCCACCTTAGTGGGAATAAAAGTACAAATACTTTTTAATCAGTAATTCTGCAACAGAGTTCGATTTCTATCCAAGATTAATTGTTCATATTTTACCGCTTTGTTTTAATCACAATCGCTTTGGAAGTTTTTAGTCTATGTAAAAAAAATGCAAACCATTGTTATGGGCGGGAATAAAAAAGGTAAAAAAAAATATACCGTACTCAACATAGAACTTTGCTGTTAAGGGCAAGCATTCAATTTACTTTGAGTTCTATGTACCGGTAATAGAGTTGATATAGCGATGAGCGTATATATTTCACGAGAAAATCAATTTTGTGATTCCAAATAACGAGGTCGGTGTAATTTTTTGTCTTTGTCGGCCATTTAAAACTTTCATTAGTGAATTCGTGCGCGTTGAAATCTACGCTTCAGTCTCCGTTGTTTAATTGAATCTTGAGCGAACTGTATTCTCAAAGAGCAATACGGATGTTAATTTTATTGTCTAAAAAACACTTTTTTTAACATAAAAAACCAGTTTTTTTTCACGTTTCACGTCGGGGCAAAGGTTGCTACTTTACAAGTCGCAAGTCCGGCCCCATATGGAGTACTGCTGCCATCTCTGGGCGGGTGCACCCGGATACCAGCTTGGCCCTTTTGACTCGGTTCAACGACGGGCTGTGAGAATTGTCGACGATCCCAAACTCACTTGCGGTATCGAGCCCTTAAGTCTGAGGAGAGACTTTGCCTCCCTGTGTGTGTTCTACCGCTTGTACAATGGATTTTCAGTACAGTGCGTTTTCAGAGAAACTTCCTCTCGCGAACCCTTGGGTTGTGGAATGAGCTCCCTGCCAAGGTTTTCTCTAAGGACTACAGTATGGGGTTCTTCAAAAAAGAAGTTATTAGATTTCTGAAGGGTCGGCAACGCGCGAGTGATGCCCCTGGTGTTGCAAGCGTCCATAGGCTACGGTGACCGCTTACCATCAGGCGGACCGTAGGCTTGTTTGCCACCTTAGTGGTATAAAAAAAAAAAAAAAAGTTTTCATTTTTAAAAACCAATCCTTTACGTAGGGCTTGACAGTGTTATATGTTACATTTTGTTATTATTTAAAGAATAAAATTAGGTACCTAGGTGATTTGTAGGAAAGAAAAAGATATTTTCACAGATATACAAGATATAGAACAGTGCTCAAAATATTTAATTAAATTAATTATTAACAAATAAACTTATTTCTTTTTTTGCACACCATAGTTGCTATTTGCACAATTATACTTTTGCAAAGAAAAACGTAGCGATTAGGTATTCGCACAACCCTGGAGACAACACAGAGATGAGGAAACTGCTTGAGGAGGAGCAGCTTGCAAGAAAAAAAAATTACGTTATATTTGCCTTCCAAGAGTATTGAAATAGAAAGTTTTCTATAAGGTGGGAGTTAGTTATTAAAACGTATTTGCAGAATACTAACCTACCACTGAATGGTACGGGACTCCCACGCTCATTTAGCCAGTCATCAACACACCCTCGCTTCTAACCTAACCAACTTGCTTCGCTTAGCCCCGCTTCGTACTTAGTAAGCTGAAAACGTTGCTTTCCTACTCTATCTATATTCTCTTCTCGATAAACTTGATCTATACTCTTGATAAATTTACACAAATCGTCCACGTGAAAAAACAAATTCTTGATGAGATAGGTAATTAATGGCACCCATGTACATAGCCATAGCCTAGTCTTGGTTTAGGGTTGTGCAAAAAAATTAAAATCGAGAGTAGATACTAAAAATTTCACTTATATTTAAATAAGAACTATGTAAAACCGCTTTGTGGACTATTTATTACACTATTACTATATTTATGTTTAATTTTTTTTTATTTTTACTCAAGTATTGACTACCTACAAGAGGCCATGCATGATCCAGCCAAGGTGGGGCAAGTACCCCAACTTGCCAGGCCCCACCGAGTCTACACCCATGCCTGTGTATGTAGCAGTTAAGTTGTGCAAATAACCAACAAACAACGCTTAGTAACAGATTTTAAAACCACTACGTATGGGATTAAGTTACCTATGTAATAATACATTGTTCACCGAGAGGTGAAAGTGAGCAATAACGTAATAAACTCTACAAACACGTACCATCATCCCTATTTTTGACTTTGCATGAAGGTTCTTTCAGAGCATGTGTAGTGTAAAGGTTATTATTTATCACACTTACTTGTAGACAGTGTTATTACGTGCACGTGCAGTCAAAACAGGTTATATTTTACTTTCCTCAAGGCAAAACGGGAGTTCATAGAACTCACGGGCAAAAATAACATGAATACTGCTCTGTCCTATATAATATATTCTATCAATAAGTATGAAATCGTCATCTGAGGGTTCAAGATATGAACTACCAAGCGACCAATTACTAGTTTGAACTACAACCAAAACTCTAGATACCGCTAGATGGATTTTCTTTACTAAAAACACGTTTTGATTGTGTTTTGGTGAGTTAATTTATTTTTCAGCTTACATATTATTAATTATATACTCGCAAATGTGTTGAAAAACATTGTGTGTAACACGGGTGGGACGGAAAGTCATTAAATCTTTCGTCCTTAGGCTTCTAAATAGCCTCTCGTTAGTAATGCTCTCCTTACTTAATTCACTACTATATAGTCAACTATATTTTTTCTTTAAACAAACTTTCGTTTACTTATTTATTTTTAAATAGAGAAAGTGCGTGTTTCACTAAACGTTTTTGTGTAAGCTGCCTAATTTTTTACGCAAAGCCTGCGGATCCTCCGTCAGAACCCTTGTCTGGCAGACAACTTGAGCCTGCGGCATACGAGATAGATGGACGGAATACTTACGAGTTGCTTTATGCCTAACATTATTGGTATACAAAGCACGCAAAGGATACTAACCAAATTAATTTATACCACTTATTATTTATTTCATTGGATTTTTATAAGTATTTGCCTATTTTTAACGGACTTCAAAAAAGAAGGACGTTCTCAATTCGTTAATTATTTTTTTTTATGTTTCTTCCCCTATTACTCGAAGACGCCTGGAACGATTCAAATTTTTTTTTATTTTAAAATGTAATGAATTTAAAACATAAACTTTTGAACAAAAGAAAAATATTACGCCCTTACATAATATGAAATTGATGTTGTATAAAACTGGCTACTTTGATCTCAAACAACCGGCGTTTGGTTACGAATTACAAATTTAAATTTATTTCCATATTAAACTTGTCTATTTGTTTCGAATGTAATAATTCATTTGTTTTCACGTCATTCAATTTTGCTTTGACATCGTTCTATGCTCAATATGGAAAACATAAAATATCGCATTATTTTCGAATACGGATTCCATCGTGACACTAGCGCTGCAGAAACAGCTCGAAGGATTAATAACGTGTACGGAGAAGCCACTGTAAAAGAAAACAACAGTACGTTTTGTTTCCAACGCATTTGTTCTGGTAATTTTGACCTCCAGAACAAACCTCGTTTCGACTGGAGCCTCAAGTTGTCTACGAGGAATTGAAAGTGATTGTGAAATCGGATCCATCTCAAACCTCGTTTGAGTTAGCTGCAGGCTTCGGTGTGAGTGATAAAACCATTTTAAATAATTTAAAACAAATTGGAAAAAGTGGAAAAGCTTGAAATATGGGTACCGCAAGAACTAAGTGAAGCAAACCAACAAACACATGTCGACTGCTGCGTCACAATAACGAGAGGATTTTGAATCGTATCATTACTTGTAATGAAAAATGGATCCTATACGATAATCGAAACGCACATCACCTATAAAATGGCAAAAGTGCATAGATCACAACGGTACCTACTTTGATTGATTAAATAAATTTCCATATAAAACATCAATTTCATGTGTAAGGACCTAATAGGTATATGTTAATTTGAATTTGGATTCGGAACTGGCAAAAAGATGCATTTAAAAAGTAAAAATTGTGATCTGAATTACAGTTTTGAAAAGGATTAAATATATTGATCACAAAAAAATATTTCGAAACCCTAAGCTCTTTTACCAAAAAAATATACTAAACACCAAACAACGAAACATGTACCGAAAAAAGAAAGTCTAAAATTACAAAGGTTCTAGCTGGTTTAGTCATGATTGCACTTTAAGTTGTATTCAAAGACCAAATGTAGTAAATTATCACCAAATCTTAGTGAGCAAATTAATGCGCCATTTCTACCTAAATAAACCACTATGATTTCCATAAAATATAGACATGTTACCAAATAAAGTATAATGACGCCAAATTAAGTTTAATCTCGCGTCTTAGAAGCCCTTGCCGCTTGACTCCCGGGAACACCTCAGCCGCCCGAACCGGGGCCTTATTGGGAACAATCTCGAGCTGTCCGAACTCTTGAATTCGTTACAAAAATGTACGGAAGTCTGACTTACCTCTCGTAACTCGTGAATGTACTGGTATACATTTTTATCTCGAATTCTAGTTCCAATAAAGTCCCAGATCTCCTGAAGTTTATTTATCCTACTCGTTGGTATCTTTTTTACAATTGCGTCTTAAATCTAATCACTTCTTCTTAAAGAACCCCATATCGTAGTCCCTGGAGAAAACCTCAGCAGGAAGGTCATTCCACAACTTAAGCGTTCGCTGGAGAAAGTTCCTGTCAAACCGCACTGTTTGTGACCATTTAGGTTACGAAGAGTGAGAATTAATTCGCTTTCGATGGCGAGCGGAGCGATGGTAGAAACAAGCTGTGGAAATTATTTCAGTCAATTTTCAAAACACAGAACACAAGTGATTAGATTTCAGACGTGATTATAGTCCTAATAGTTTAGGTTCTAAAGGTATTGTTACACTCTTGCATTCAACGCTATGATATTTGGCACATGTACGAGCACAAGTGTATAAACAGTTTGCTTTGCTCGACAACGCGTTCCGAGGATGCGTGGCGCGAGTGTAAATGCGACATAGGTAATATTTAATTTCACCAGCCCGCTAGTTTGAAATAATTTTGTGCAGGTAAAATTATCGATAGTGTTTGTGTTTGACAACACTATTCCACTCACACATTTGCAATTTTTTTTCGGTTTCATTTTTCATTTGGCATTGTTGATCTTGTACATTCTATATCTATGCTTCAGCCACTGGTCGGATCGGGATGAAACTTGGCACACCTATAGATTAGGTCCTGAAATAGCACAGAGGCTACTTTTTATCCCGATAAATTTCCCTCGGCAATAACTATAACCGAGCTTAAACGAACTACAGCTTGGTATAACATATCATCATTCATCATCATCGTCATTAGTATAATAATCTAGTAATTTAATATAAAAAAAATTGCCTTGATTTAACAGTTTTTGAACCAGAAGTGTGGGTTCGATTCCCGCACAGTGCCACTTCATCAACCGGGCAGAGTTATCAGCGGTAAATATTCTCTATGTTTGTCAGGCTTTCAGACTTACCTATGCTGGTAACACATAATACGGTAAAAAGATTTTAGTTTTGACGTATAGACCTAAATCACCCCTTGTCACACGCTCGAGATTGGCACGGGACGCAGTAAGTAAGTGGTTCGTCGTGAAGGGGCTTACATCTTATGAAAGCTTTACCGTGTTGCCCTCATGACTTTTATTTATATGACGCACACCTTTTACTCACAACCTGATTTATGAGGGATTGAGTACGCTGCATGACATAGCTATAATATCTAGGTAGGTAAGTATAAAGGTATTATGTACGACATTTAATACAAGTATTAAATGTATTCTATCTATATCGCAGTTCTTGCAGGAAAACTTAGTGTAGCTGCTTATGCAGTCAGAAAAGTTAGGCAGCTTACAGACGTTGACTTTGCTCGCTTGGTCTACTTAAGCTTATTATATTCCGTCTTGTCTTATGGTATTTTGGTTTTTGGTAAGGCAGCTGATACAGTCTTTATTTTGCAAAAGAGTGCAGTACGGTCAATCTATAAATTAGGACCTCGACCTCGAATTTCTCTTAGGGAACTATTTAAGGAAATTGATATTTTAACTGTTCTTTGCTAATATAAGATATATTAGCTAGAATAATGTATGTACACAAAAATTTAATTATTGCTAAAAATAGTGAAACATTACATATTACGTTATAAGTGTAAGGCTATATTGTATTTTAATATGAAGTTGAAAAAATATAAAAGATTAACTGCCGAGTTTCTTGCCAGTTCTTCTTGGTAGTAAATCATTTCGAACCGGTGGTAATTTTTTGGTATTTTTTAAAAAATTATAATTAAACTGAAGATTCAAAAGTGCTGTTAAAAGTCTATTTGAATAAAAAAGCTTGTTTTTGAATTTATTAGGGATCTGTAGTCTTGAAATGTAGGTCTTTAAGAAAGAAGTTATTAGATTTTTGTAGGGTTGGCAATGCGCGAGTTATGCCCCAGTTGTAGCAAGTGTCCATAGGCTGCGGTAACCACTTACCATTAGCCTGTTTGCTACCTTGATGGCATAAAAAAAAGTGTCATACAGACCTTTACAGTAGTTAATAAATATTCAATAGCCAAGATAGAAAACTAATATTAGATAAACTCGCCAAACCACAATCCCGTAAAGTACGTTGTCACCTATAATAGTATTTAGGTTTTTGTAATGGAAATCTGTAATTGACAGTAGGTACTACCTGTAATGTACTTATAGAATAATAACGTTTTGTCTGTGTTTGGTTTCCCTAAAAATAATAAAAAAAAGAATAGAATAGAAAGAATTAAGGTAGATAAAGTAAAATATAATTGTTCTTTGTTCTTCTTTGTCGTTGGATAAATCTATCTCAATCCCAAAAATCAAGTTAATGTTAAGTTAAGCAAGCATAGTAACGTAACATAATAAAATACTTGTAAAAAGTATTGTGAACTTATGCGACAATGGCGACAGACCCTGGGTCAAAAAACTTTGTTGTTCTGTACTTGATCTATGTATGTCGTAGGATAATCGAACAAAAAGTCCTCAGATGTTTACAAGCAACCGGATGATAGGAAAATAGGAATAAGTTTTGTTGATTTTCCGAGCTTTTTTCAGGATCATTGCAAAAAACCGAGTTTGTTTTAGAACAGATCAAAATTTTATTTGAGTGAGTGGGATATGGGACGATTTATAATATCTAATTGGTCGGCACATCTCTTCGCAAAGATTTATAGAGTATGTACCTACCACCATTAAGGTTATTTATAAACACAAAAAAACAAAAACTCTGCCACTAAGCGGTCACCCATCCAATTACTGACCTAGCCCGACGTTGCTTAACTTTTGAAAATTGTTTCCTTCTATTAAATTTGTTATTGTTTCTCTTAATAATAGCTAGATGGCCCTGTAACGGTAATTATAAACGGTAAGATAGTAAAGGCTTGAGCCCACCTCACACTTGGCCAGTTTTAATCATTTTTTGTTATACTTTCAAGTTCATACTATTTTTCACTGCTACTTTGAAGTTTGTATGTATTATTTTTACGATAGAGCAAAAACAACAAAAATGAGTTTTTTTTAACGTTTTATTATTTTTTAGGTAATCCCTCATTATAACACATATTATGTGATAACTTCAGGCTTCTACCTATTTTGGTCTAAAAGATAGAGCCCTTTAATGGTCGGACAGACAGACTGATAGCTTAGGCTAAGTAATAGCGCTCTGTTGGCAACCCTTGGATACGGAACCCTAAAAATAAATAAACTAGTGGTTTCACCTGGGTTTTATTCACTCGCTTCGGTCCATGACGAAGAAAATATATTTAACCACGGATGTAATATTTTATTATAATTAACTATCAGACTAAAATGTAGGTACATACACATGCATTAATTTAAACATACAAACATTTCAATCTGTGGGAACGTACTTGCATTTTTTTGTGACAACCCTGACACATTTTCAGTGTCTAGCCGCTTGTCGGCATTTCGTGCTGGGACAAAACAGTTCGCTCACTATTAGTAGTATAGTGTAGTATAGTCAAAGGCCGCCCATGAGGGTTAAAAATTCTCACGTCTGTGTCTGCAATTTTGCACTGAGCCTGTGTAGTTTACTATGTCCAAAGCCTCATTTCTTTAAGAAAATGTCCTGTAGTTGCGACAAACAACAGCGGAAGCAAATTTACGATAACAGTCTATATAAATTACGAAATAATTCTACAAGTTTTCAGAGATCGAACTGACCAGTGACGACTTGACAGCTGACCGCGGCGCAACTGGAGACATTCCCGATTCGACTCTCGTGCTGTGCGGTCGTGTTCTTGAGCGTCCATCACCGTTTTGTGTGTGTGTGTGTGTGTGTGTGGAGTTTTGCCTTAATGCCGACTACTGAGTATCGTTGCTTGGTTTATAGCCTGCGATACATAGAAACTCTGCCTGAGTATTAAACACTGCTTTGCTCCTCGGCCCACTGTGGGTGAACTGTTTCGCGCTTTTTACTCGCCCACTGCGCGAAGTTTATCGAAGTGATACTGTGTGTTTGTGTTTTCGTCGTTGCGGAACTACTACGCAAAGCGGTGACCCTCGTTTGGTTCTTAGACTGACGCTGGTTCGACAGGCCTAAACCCGGCCTTAGGTAGATCGCTAGTGTAGTACTACCGCCACTTCACGCATTCTCGCGTTTTAAGTGTCGCTTGCGTCAAATAGTTCGTAAGAAACCCAGTTCCGAGTGCTCCGGACTGGTGGGTGAGATCGTATAGCTAATTGTTTCGTGGTTCGTAACGTCACGTTGCTTGGGGGGTGACAACCGAACCCCAGCCGTAGGCGTAGGTCTCTAGGTATTTACCTAAACAATCCGCAGCACTGCGGAGCGTTCGGGCACACACAGGAACTCTTGCTACTAGGTACACAAATCCTACACCTCGGCCACCTTGTAATAGCCGAGTTACTCAAACATTTGTCTTGAGAGCAGCTGGGAGCCATCATCGAAGCTATCATTCGCGATGGCTCAGAGCTGGTCCAAGCCTACATTTCTAAGACTTTGGGGCAAGCGACGCCGGCATCACATCCACGCACCCGCCCATACCACTGCCTTCGCGCTCGCATTGCCGCGACCCGCGTTCGAGGCTCACGCCGCGCCGGTCAAAGCGACAATCCCAAGAGCGACAATCCAAGCCAAGGCTCGCGGGGGAGCAGTAATTGCTGCATCAGCCAACTGCATAGTCAGTTCAGAAAAAAAAGCACTGAAGAAAAGAAAAGAATAATTTGAGGACCTAACGAAACTTTCAACATAAAATAATACTCCTACATTTAGTTACTTTTTTTAAACAACTATTCAATTAAGACTGTTTTCTTTTCCCAGCATTTTTGAGTAAAGCTCTAAAATCTAAATTATACACTGAAAATTTCCGCAGGATTGTTAATACCCGATTTTCCATAAAGCTATGATCAGGGGGTACCTAGTTATGTGTTCATTATTGTCCACAGAGAATATTCTCAATATATCTTTTTTCCTTAATCCAAAACTAAAAAATGAGAAAAAAATCCTTACAGCTTTAAAAAAAGAAAAATTCAATCTACGTAGTAACTCTTACAAGAAAATTTTCATTAAAGAATTTGTACAAGTCCCGATTGTCTAATGGAACAAATTCCGAGAGCGATCCGGACCAATCCCCTGTCGGATCGGAAACCAGAGTGTCGATAGACTTTCCTTTCCACTCGTAATTAAAACTGTCACGTCCCTTAACAGATTCCGACACCTGGTTTGTAGTCGAGGAGCTGATATACTTTTGCATTGTTAAAGATAATTATAATTTATTCCTATATAGCTGTACCTGAAAAAGTAAAAAAATAAACTTTGATGCCGAAGTATGCGCCCCAATATGGAATAGTATTCCATGTAGAGTACTTCGTGAAATTCAATGTTAGGAACATAATAAATTAGAACAAAAAATAAATAGAAAAAACCAACAAGTGATTTAATAGAAATTTTAAATGATTGGCTTAAATAGAAACCCGTTCTATTTAAAATAAAACCAGTGATTTGAAAGTTTAGCTTATACATTTAGAAATGAAAAATATTTAAAACTTACGTAAATTTTGAATGGAGTAACGCGAAAACGTTTGTCACCCCCTAGCTGACGTCTACCTCGCTGGATTCGTGAGTTCGTACTTGCTGCGGGAATTTGCGGGGAGATGTGTAAGCAATGGTAACGTTCCGAATCATACACACATTAGTGACAATAAAACTTTAGGGTTCCATATTAGGAAAGTATTCTATATTCGGTACAGTTCCTCTAGGAATGCATGCTACAGTAGCGACAGAGATAGGAACATAAGACAGGTTTATATTTTCACTTCGAGATATTTAAAAGATTTAAGGAAAACAGAATTTATAGCTTTGAAAACCTATATAACTGGCACTTATTTTAATTTTAGTTACATCCCAAATTAAGCTACTGATTACTCACTTGGAACTTTAAGTAGCTGTGCAGATGGTGTGGGTTCGATTCCCGCACTAGACAAACATTTATGTAAAAACATTAGTGTTTGTCTTGAGTCTGGGTGTATTTATGTATGATATGTAAGTATTTACAAAAAAAAGTAATTATATGTATTTGAATCCGTTGTCTGGTACCTATACCACAAGCTTTGCTTACTTTGGGGCCAGATGGTGCTGTGTGTAATGTCCAAATAATATTTATTTATTTATGTTTATTTAGTAATTCGATATTCTTAATAAACTGTATTAAAGTAGTAAAATAAAACTGCAGTGAAACTAAAGTTGTACAGCTCTTAGTGTAATTTCCACTTAAAATTATTCCCCTTGGAATTTGGCGCTCCGCGCAATCGCGTCGCCTTTCTCCTAACTTGTAAATAGTTTCCTCAACTTTAACTTGGTTAAACAAACGTATTTACTTAGGTACATTTGTGCAATTTCGGACAGTTGTACGTTTTAAAAACTATTACCAACTGTTTAACTTTTTTGTTTATATGTATTTGAATCCGTTGTCTGGTACCTATACCACAAGCTTTGCTTACTTTGGGGCCAGATGGTGCTGTGTGTAATGTCCAAATAATATTTATTTATTTATGTTTATTTAGTAATTCGATATTCTTAATATACTGCATTAAAGTAGTAAAATAAAACTGCAGTGAAACTAAAGTTGTACAGCTCTTAGTGTAATTTCCATTTAAAATTATTCCCCTTGGAATTTGGCGCTCCGCGCAATCGCGTCGCCTTTCTCCTAACTTGTAAATAGTTTCCTCAACTTTAACTTGGTTAAACAAACGTATTTACTTAGGTACATTTGTGCAATTTCGGACAGTTGTACGTTTTAAAAACTATTACCAACTGTTTAACTTTTTTGTTTCTTAAGAAAAAAGGTAACTTTATCTTTTGCATTAATTTTTAAGCCTGTAAATTTTTGATTCGTAGGTAAGTAACAAACCAAGGACTTTTATAGTAGGTACTTTGGGACTCGTGTCGTCGAGTAGCTAACTGTTGACTCGCTTGACTTGCGGAAGAGGTCGGGTTGAAAGATAATAAAGTAAAAGCTCTTAATATAACTTGCAAGTCCATATGATGATGGAAGCCCTTATTTATTCGAACCCTTATACTATATCAAAATGAAGACAACTATATTAACATTACCTAATTATTATTCTAGATATAAATTACACCATGATTTTACAATACTTGTGCTTCTCGCGGAGCTATCAACTCGTTTAGTTTTGGATCCCCTAATGAACCCCATTAAAACCCACACCCCTTAAGAAATTTTTGTTTCAAACTTCAGTTTTGTGCTGTGCAAATCGGGTGTATTCATTTGGTATCACGCAGGCATACTTTTACTATAGAGCAAGCAAAACGGCATCCTGACGCGGCCAGGACAAGTCAGGACGTGTGGCAGGCGCCATTGAGTCTTAGGGTCAGCTCACACCAAGACGCGACGTGAAGCGCGGCGCATCTTCAAGCCGCTTCATGTCGCGTCGCGTCTTGGTATGAGCTGATCCTCTCGTACAAAATAATCAGCCACTTTTTGCAGGGGACGAGAAAAAAGGTACAAAATTACTAGAGTTAAAAAAAGTTGAACTTATAATGACGCTTTTTTGAATAAGTCACTTTAATACTGAGCATAAGACAGTAGCGCTGTACTGAATTTATTCATAAACAGATAGGGCTTGAACTGTCGATTAAAATTATCGATAAATTAAAAAAAAATTATAGCCGTAAAAAAGAACTAATATTGTGACGCTAGTAAATATAAAAATAATTTTGATCCTAATTATTATTACAAAGTAAGTTTAATTTTAATTATTATTTTTACGAATGATGTTAAAATTTATTATAATGATATTTTTTAAAAGCACGGTTATTATTTTAACAAAGTTTTACGCACAAAATAATATAATCATCTAAATTGTTTTTAAAAAAAGCCAATCGCCAATACCAAAGCAAAAATGGAAATGTTTTTGTACTTGTCGACATCCGCTTCACGCCGCGTACGCGTTAATACGCATGCTCTAAAAAAATGCTATCACACGTACACAGGTGTATTTCTATTAATATTGGCGATGATTCAAATGCTCCTTGGTGCCCGATCTACCCTATGCAAGTAGGTATAGGTATTACCTTTTACGGGCCGTGAATGTGTACCTACTTGCATACAATTCACGCCCGTATTGTGTATATATATATAAAATCTGCAAATGATTTCCCAGGCCTCAAATGCTGTGCAATTTTGAATTTCGGGCCCATTATAGTAACTTCTCATCGCAAAGACAAGTTAAAAAATAAAAAAGTTTTTGAACGTCTGACAAACTAAAAGATTTTTTATAAAATCAACTCTGACGGAAACGGAGGGTCAAAAGCAGTATGCGATTATTCTGTAAACTATAAGATTAAGGCCATAAACGTTTGCGTGTAGTTAATAAAAAAACTCGCCTATCGGTCTAGTGCCAACCCTGGCTGTTGAGTGAAGCCAAACTCGTTAAGTCAAGTGGCACTAGCAGCGACGAAAATCCTCTCACTAGCATATCGAGCTATCTAATCTAACGCTGCTGTACCTGACGCCTCTCCAATTTGCATCAAATCATTCTCGATGAAATTACAAAGGTTTAAAAATGCATGATTTAGAATTCTACTTGGGTACTTACTTAGTTCTATTATTGACTTAAACGAATGAATTTAGGACATAATTAAAGGGTGTAAAATTGAATAACCTAATCTGCCCAAACCTGACTTATTTCTAATATGTATTAATGGATACTACACCTACAGAAGCAGCACAAATCGTCGCCCTATTGCAAGAAGGGCTCAGCCAGCGGGCTGTCAGCTCCACATAAGCCTGTCCTGTGTTTCGAAAGTTTATAAACGCTTTTGGGAGATTTGTGGCTTTATCCCGAGACCAAGATCTGAACGGCGCCGGTGCACATCGGAGAGGGATTACCGTTTTATTATGTCAACCTCTCTCCCAAATCGGCATTTGACTGGTGTCGGCGTCCAACAGAAGCTCCGAAATGTTCGTGGGGTAGCTGCCAGCGAGGGAACAGTTCGTCGTAGACTTGAGCAAGCTAATTTGACCCCAAAAAGGCCTGCCACAGGCCTGAAACTGGCGGCAGGTTACCGACAAGCTCGCCTTCAATTTGCTCCCTCCCATCTTGATTAGGAGGTTAAGCAATGGAGGCGAGTTCTGTTTTCCAAAGAGTGCAGTATGTGTTTGCACGGCAGCGACCATAGGGGTTGGGTCTACAGGCGGCCTGGGGAGCGATTTGCGCAGTACTGTTTTGCTGAGACGGTGGCTTATGGGGCCGGTTCTTGTATGATGTGGGCCGGCATTTCCTTCGACGGTAAAAAGGATCTTTTTTCGTGCCTGGCGGGGGACGACGAGGCGGTCTCATTTCAGACCGCTACATTTTCGATATTCTGCTGGAACATGTCGTTTCCTATGCGGGATATATCGGTGATGACTTCCTCCTTATCCACGATAACGCTCGTTGTCACACTTACCGTGCCACAACTGAATACCTCGAAGAAGTCGGTATCGCCACATTGGACTGGCCAATGCTCAGCCCGGACTTGAATCCCACTGAGCACATGTAGAATGAACTCAAGAGTAGTGTTTGTTCCAGAAATCCTGCTCCTTCAAGTGTGAATGAGCTGAAATCGGCTTTGATGGAGGGGTGGGAAGGTATCCCGCAAGAATCGATTCAGAAGCTGATTATGTCAGTGAAGAGCCCTCTTCGTGCAGTTATTAGGGCGAGAGAAGGCCAAATTTTTTTTTTTTTTAATTTTTGTTGTTTTCTTCATTTATTATTTTTACATATTCCTTATGTTTTCCTAACTCCTTCACTTAATCCGGGATAGCTCCTTAAATACTGGTGTGATTAAAATGAATTTGGTATCAATTTAAAGTTAACAGTTTAACCTTTAAAATGGTACCATTTTTATTATTCTTAACTAGTTATTAAGTACTCAAGATCGCGCGGAGTCAATTCCAAGTAAGTGATTCCAAAGTTTTGCTCTCTAGTGTAGTAGCGCAAGACAAATATGACTTTGACTCAGGTTAAGTTATTAACTTGTCAAAAATGGCGCTAACCCTGAGGAGCGCAAGTGGCCCTTATAAAGAAGTGCTGATACTAAAATGATGAAAACTTTTAAAAATATACAATATTTGTTTAAGACAGTTCTTCTGGTTCTAGTTAGCAAAATACATAATAAATACAAGAAAATGCAGTTACAATAAGTAAATATTTAGTATTATTTTTCATTTATATATATTTAACCACACACAGACACGTGCCAATCGATAGTTTGTGTGGCGGGCGGCCCGTTCACCGATTACACGATGCATCTACTCAAATGTGCAGTTTTCTACTCGTTTTTAGGGTTCCGTACCTCAAAAGGAAAAAAGCAACCCTTATAGCATCACTTTTTTGTCCATCTGTCTGTCGGTCTGTTGATCTGTCTGTCTGTCTGTCTGTCAATACCCCTTTACTCAAGAACGCGTGGATGTATCAAGTTTGAAATTAATATCTTATACTAAAAAAAACTATGGTCACTTAAAGTTGTAAAAAAATCAAGCTGCTAAGTCAATAAAAAAAATATGCCCAAATACGGTCATTTTTGTCGCATATTGTGGAATTAATATATCAAAACCTACGGGATCAACCATTGACCTAGAATCATAAAATTTGGCAAGAAGCAAGATGTGACATCACAAATATAGGAAAAGGAAAAAAAAATATAATTAATGTTAATTTGGAACTGGTGAAACGCCTTTATGTTTATGATTGTATAAAACTTTGTTACGAGTATGGATGTTTTAGTGTACAAGAAAAAAAAGCAATTCGTCACTGAAAAGAAAAAAAATAAAAACTATTTAAAAAAAACCTACTTCAAAAAGATGCACTAAAAAGGTAAAAATAATTACTAATTTCCAAAAATTTGACCTGAATTACTGTTTGAAGTTGGTGTGTGTACATATGTAACAGTTTATAACACACTTTGCTTGCATGACACCAATTTCAAACTGTACAGTTTTTTTGGAATATTTTTACCTTTTTAGTGCTTCTTTTTGAAGCCGGTTTTTTTTGTTTAAAAAGTTTTTTAATTCATAACTCCTTATCAACTAGTAGCGGGAACATAATTTATTTCAGAAAATGTTGAGTAACTATTGAGCACAGGGAATCACTTTGATAGCATTGCTATATCTTATGTATATAGCGATATGGATTGCGAGAATTTTACGCATCGTACCCGTGGAGGCAGCTCTGCTTTAGCTCAGATGATCCTGACGTCTGCGCAGCCGCAGTCACCGAGACAATCCTCGCTGGTATGGAATGTTTCATTCCTAACCTGCGAGTAACTGCCGGCGTCAAAAAAACGACCGTGGTTTAATAGGTCTTGCAGTGAAGCTAAAATTCTTAAGCAAACTGCGTATGAGGCTTGGACCACGGCTCGTAATAATAAGGATCCGAATATTTCTGAGTTAAAACGCAAATTAAATGCTGCCTCGAGGTTCAGTAAGAAAGCAACTGCCAGAGCAAAATTCCAATTCATCGGCAAAATAGGTGGGCGACTTGCGAGCTATCCTTCTGGGAGTCGTGCGTTTTGGTCGCTTGCTAAAGCTGCCCAGGGGAACTTTTGCCAGTCGTCGTTACCACCACTGCGAAAGACCGATGGTGACTTGGCCCACAGTGCAAAAGAGAAAGCCGATCTATTCTCTTTGCCTCTAACTCGAATGTGAACGACGAAGGCGCTGTACCACCTACTTTACCGTGGTGCGGTAAGACGATGCCGGAAATCTCTATAACACAGCGCGAGGTCCGGCGGGCGTTGCTTTCTCTAGACGTTCATAAGTCGAGTGGGCCAGACGGCATACCAGCAGTGGTGCTTAAGCAGTGTGCTCCTGAGTTATGTCCTGTACTCACGCGCCTCTTCACGCTTTCCTACCACACTAGGCAATTTCCGTCTTCATGGAAGACTGCGAATGTGCACCCGGTGCCCAAAAAGGGCAATAGATCAGATCCATCGAATTACAGGCCTATCGCTATAACCTCTCTCCTCTCCAAGGTGATGGAGCGTGTGATCAACACACAGCTTTTGAGATACCTAGAAAAACACGACCTGATCAGTGACCGTCAATATGGCTTTCGCCACGGTCGCTCAACTGGTGACCTTTTAGTGTATCTCACACACCGATGGGCACTAGCCATTGAGAGTCAGTGGGAGGCATTGGTATGTAGCCGAGACATAGCGAAAGCGTTCGATCGGGTCTGGCACCGGGGTCTTCTATCGAAGTTGCCATCTTACGGAGTGCCCGAGGGTTTGTGCAAATGGGTGGCTAGCTTTTTGTCCGGCAGACGCATACGAGCCGTGGTTGACGGTAGTTGCTCTGATAGCATTGACATTAATGCTGGTGGCCCGCAAGGCTCTGTGCTGTCTCCTACGCTGTTTCTACTGCACATCATTGATATGTTGGACATCAACAACATACATTGCTATGCAGATGACAGTACTGGAGACGCTTATTACACGGGCCGTGCAAGCATCCCACGTTCCGTTGTGGAAGAAAAGCGTGAAGAACTTGTGTCTCAAATCGAGATCGGTCTGTCCAAGGTCTCTGACTGGGGGCGGGAAAACTTGGTCCGATTCAACCCTTCAAAGACACAAGTCTGCGCGTTCACCGCTAAGAAAACCCCATTCACTGTAGTCCCACAATTCCAGAACACTCCCCTCTCCATCTCCAAGAGCATTGGGATCCTTGGCGTTGACATCTCCAGCGATGTTCAGTTCCGAGATCATTTACTAGACAAGGTAAAGCTGGCGTCCAAAAAACTTGGTGTACTCAACAGAGCGAAGCAGTACTTCACGTCGGGGCAAAGGTTGCTACTTTACAAGTCGCAAGTCCGGCCCCATATGGAGTACTGCTGCGATCTCTGGGCGGGTGCACCCGGATACCAGCTTGGCCCTTTTGACTCGGTTCAACGACGGGCTGTGAGAATTGTCGACGAGCCCTTAAGTCTGAGGAGAGACTTTGCCTCCCTGTGTGTGTTCTACCGCTTGTACAATGGATTGTGTTCTGAGGAATTGTTCGAAATGATGCCCACGGCTTTTTTCTACCATCGCAACGCTCGCCATCGACAGGGAATTCATTCTCACACTTTGGAACCGAAATGGTCGCGTACAGTACGGTTTCAGAGAAACTTCCTCCCGCGAACGCTTGGGTTGTGGAATGAGCTCCCTGCGAAGGTTTTCTCTAAGTACTACAGTATGGGGTTCTTCAAAAAAGAAGTTATTAGATTTCTGAAGGGTCGGCAACGCGCGAGTGATGCCCCTGGTGCTGCAAGCGTCCATGGGCTACGGTGACCGCTTACCATCAGGCGGACCGTAGGCTTGTTTGCCACCTTAGTGGTATATAAAAAAAAAAAAAGATATAATTGTAATTATTTAATTTTCACTTTTTACGCAAAGCTATTAGCCAATTTGTTAGACATTTTTGTCACAGAAAACTTAACTCTATTTGAGATTAATAAATCGTTGATTTCAGCTTAACGTCCATAAAGCGCATATATATATGCGCATTGGTGGCCCTCTTAATGAAACAAGCAAGTGATGATAATAAAGCCAAACCATAAAACTTCTCAAGAAGCAAATATCGGTAAATTTTACTATTAATCATCACAATTCCACAAGTCTGTTTATTTCCTTTTTCATCCTTAATTATTTTATATTTTATGTTCATTTGCAACCCCAATTTATTTATCTCTTTTATTTGTCATAACTGATTGAATAAATATCGGTCAAATGCGAGTTAGACTCGCGCACCGTGTGTTCTGTATTACTATTTACGTAATTTACGAGCACTAACAACAACAAACAGTGTGCCGCTAAGTGGTCACTCATTCAAAGTCTAACAAAGCCTCGATCCAACAAACAAATGTGTTATTTATTGATTCTCTTAATAATCACTTGATGGCGCTGATACTGGTGGTAATTTAAGATGGTAATGGTTCGTGCCCGTCCACACTTGACCGGTTTCATATCATTTTTTATTATACTTTTGAGCCCACACTATAATCACGGCAAGTTTGAAGCTTAAACAAATTACTGTTTTTACGACAGAGCAATAAAAACGGAAACTTGCACGGAAACCCCCCTAAATTTGTTTTTTTTATTATTTGTGAGATAATCCGCTATTATATAAATATCAAAAAATATATAATGTACATATATAAATTCATTTAAATGCTTCAACTTATTTTGCCTTAAAGGTAGAGCCCTTTAGTTGCCGGACAGACAGAGGATATTTTTGCAGGATAATTGAAGATACTTCAGATGTTGGTAGCTGTTAATTTTGTTCCCTCATAATAAAAAAAAATCCCTAAAACTATGAAATCAAATACAAGAGAACTATCAGTCACTGTCCTTCAGTATCGTAAATTTAGTTCAAATATCTAAGAAATAATGTCTACAGGGACATTCTTGTCTTGTACGCGTCGCAAGCACTCAGACTGAAGAATCGTTCTCGGTTCTTCACGTAAATCATTTGAAATAGTTTCAAGATGTTGACGACAATTTGTCAAGTGGAGAAGACGGCTCGGCGTGTCTAAAACAGCAGACAAAATAAATTTAAATTCTAATTTCATGTCGCTCGTGATTTTGAAAGGTTACTCTCAGCGATGCTACTATAGAAAAACACTTGAATTCGTAATGGTCTCAAAATATAGTATATTTGGAGATAAATACACGTCTTGAATTCGGCCAACCAAGATCTACTTGAGTGCTCAACTATTTCTTGGAAAAAGCCCTTTCTTTTTATTCACCTACTTCGTTGTACTTTTTGAGCGGCCATACACGATTTACTGTTACAATTACAGTTTACTTACTGCGATTTTTTTGAGGTTATGCTAGTCGCTGTCATTAAATACTTAGGTACTTAGGTTATAAAGACATTTCACGCACCTATACGCCGCGGTACATAAGTCTAGCGGTGAGTGAAACGTAGGGGGTATGTTTGTGCATGGGTACTGTCACGCACGCAAATCTGAAACATATTTTCTAGTCTGTCTAAATAAGAATTATATTGTAAAAAACACAGTACAACACTTAATACTAAATAAAATATTAATACTAAATACTCTGGCACAATATTATATACAATAATTTGTGGCCGCCTCAGTACACACAATGATGAAGTCTATAACTAGAGGACATAAAACCGGATGTATGTTAAAAATCGGTTTTACGATTTTAATGCATCAAGATAATGGACCAGGATTCAATTTCTTTGTGAATTTGGTCATGTGCATTAAAACTCACCAATGTTTCGGGGCAATTAGATACATATTGTAGAAACAAACAAAAAATAAATACATTTTTACAAACATATAGAAATGAAATTCTAAAACATAATAAACTAATCAAAATAAAAGAAATAAAAAGAAAAATGTGTGTCACCCACTTTTTCAATTTCGGTGAAACCAGTTTTGTGACCCCTAGTGATGATGATTTGAATGTTAGTGCACCCCTCGCACCCGCGCCCCTATATCAGACACGTTTAAAAATTGAATTCTGCGCATTCATCGCTAGACTTACGAGCACTTCAGATGTATTGATGATTTTGGGCGCTACCCTTGATTTTTTTCATAAAGAAATTGTTGAGAATAATACTAATTTATTGAAAAATGTTAATTTAACTTACTTAATTTTCCATTGCTTATGCCCAAAAATGTAATGTAAATTTTAGTCACTATACATAATTCTCTTTTGAGCGCTGACAGCAGAGAAGCCAATTTCAGAAAATTTTAAACTGCTCATAACTTATAAATTGGAGTTTTGGCGCGAATCTTAAGAAGGAGTGGTGTTTTTTTCTGTTTGATTTTTCTAAATTCATTTAGTGACTTTCGATGTATATATTTTAGCAATGATTTACGTAAGCGTGTTAAGAATTGTGCAGCGAAGGCTCATGAATAGTGAATTATGAAGAAATAAGCAGGACATGACGCGCAATGTCTGAGGATCCACACCAAATCTCTCGGCCAATCTTGGAACTTGAAAACGAGGACGCGCGGTAACGCCCGCGCCACGATACGATATAATATGACTGTATACCACAATACAGATAATTGAAAGATAATTGAAGGTCATATACCTTTTGTTAGTATTGTTATTGTTAATGATCATTTTTAACCGACTAAAAAAAAAGGAAGGAAGTTCTATGTTCGACGTAAATTTTTTTTTATGTATGTCCACCGATTTCTCCGTCAATTGTAAACCGATTTTCGAAATTCCTATTTTTAATCGAAAGACTATGCTTCTGAGGTGGTCCCATATAAATGAAGTGGTTTTAAAACTTAAACATTTGGAGGAAAAAAAAATATGTTGATTTGGAACTGGTGAAACACGCCTTTTATGTTGCTGATTGTATACAATTTTCCTACAATATGGATGTTTTTAGAGTACGAGAAAAAACAACTCGTCACTCAAACGCAAAACATAAAAAACCGGCTTCAAAAATTTGCACTATGATCTGAATTACAGTTTGAAGTTGGTGTCTATGTACTTACCTAACAGTTTTAAACTCTTCGCTTGCATGACACCAACTTCAAACGGTAATTCAAATCCTACCTTTTTAGTGCATATTTTTGAAGCCGGTTGTTTTTTTTTTGACGTGACAACGTCTTATAAATTGGTTTGCCGGGTGACACTTCAAGAAACTGCGTTACGCTCCGCTCACGTTATGCGCTCACAATGAGAGCGAGTGAGAGGCACGCGGCATGGTTAGCCCGCCTAAGAGCGAGAGAGACAGACATAAAAAGTGAAAGGCACAAGTTGTCACGTTACAATGTTAATAATATTACGATTAATAGCAATGGTTTTTTTTGTTAAAAAGGTTTTTATTTGCCAATTTAAAGTTGTGATTATTGCGTCAATAGCTACATTGTATAAAAAGTTGGTAAACTAGAGCAGACCACAATCAAGTTGCTGGCTCCACTGGCTTTTCATTTTTATAAAATTGCGTTCTGTTTTTTTTTTTTTTAAATAATTAAAATAAGGACTTTCTAGTCAAATTATACTGCAACAAACTTTTCTGAACTTTGGTATGATCGCTAGTGTGATGTAAGTTCACACTCTTTTATTGTATTATTGTAGTTTTGATTTTTGACCACCAGATCAGGAAAGTTTGTTGCACTGTATCTGAGTTAGCAGGTACACTGGACTTCTACACTGGACCCGCTTCTGGACTATACCCCAAATCACCCTCGATGAGAGTATGCAGTGCTCCAACAGTGGGAACGTATGAGGCTGATAAGGTAAGGTTAAGGAACATAGACAAACCAACAAAAACCACTAAAATTTACTTCTCCCAAACAGATTTATTTCATCGTAATTTTGTACTTAATTTATAAAATAATGTTAAATAATTTTCTCTGATTTTTTTTATAAAGAATGTGGCCATTTCATTTTTGGTCCCTTCTTTTTCAATATTTTTTTTCTTGTTATAAGTTTCTTCCTTTAAACCCGCACTTTTGTTTTTCCTTTCAAGTTTCATATATGAATTTAAATAAAATTTGCTAAACAGATATATGAATAGAATTGCATTGAAAATTATGGCGTATATGGTCACAGTACTAGGTGGACAGGGAGAAAATTTACAACATAACCCAATATGAATCAACATAAATGCAAATTGTATCTGAAACAAATTCAAAAAACATACTTTATTGCAAATTTAAACACAAGTAAAAAGACAATACAAAATAATATGCGCAAGATTCATTGCAATAAAAATATTGGGCCTAGTATAGTAAATACAAAGTACTTAGAGTGCGCCCCCCGGTAAGTACCTATATTATTTTACGTACTGGCGACTGTTCACGAAATTCAAACTCGAAATACGGTTAGGGGCCCTAACTTAGGGCTGTCAGATGTTTTTGACTTGTCTTTATCGCATAGATGTTTACTTTAATTATGTCTTATTATAAAAACAAATAAATTAACTGTCAAAAACGTGTACCTTTGGTATTTGGTCGGTTTGGCGACTGTAGTTTTAATTTTAGACCGCCGCGCCCCGTGTCAGAAAAGTTTGTTGCGCTATACATAGACTGTACATAACGTCAACCACTAACTATTCGATATGTTAACTATGGTTAGGTTTACCCAGGTTTGTATGCAATATCTAGGGAAGAATCCCCTTCCCCACCGCACTGCCTTACCACCTCACCACTCTTTTGTCACCTTTTTTGCAGCGATGTTCTACTTATGGGTAACACATTTCACATATACATAGGTAGACCATGTAAATAAAAATATGTATTTATCTTAATACATCAGGTAGACACACATATCTACGAACTTTTAGTATGCCTGTGGAAATGATAAAATTTCGCTAGTACTGCACGCAATTTCGTACATACTTACATTTTTAATATAGTGTTTCCACGTTATGTGGCTTTCCACATTAAGCCCCAGGTATTTAAATTTGTCTACCATGTATATCTTTGGGCATTTGTAGTAATTGAATTCATCATACAAAAAGAGTAGGTATGGCCGATTTAACTTATACTTCTTTCCTTAAATGTATTATTATAAGGCGAATATACATTTAAGCACGTTGTTTTACTCGTGTTTATTATTATCCCGTTGTCGTGAGCCCAGTTAGTAATATTGTTAATATCTGCTTGGATTTTAGTTTCGATATCATTTAAGTCATTATCCCCGTAAAACAGACCTGTATCATCCGCATACATGTATATTTTACAATGTTGTACTACATTACTAATGCTATTAACATGCATGATATAGCCAACTACTAAATAAACTACTAATAAGAAATAATAATAACTAATAAGAAATAAAGTGATTTCTATACAATTCGGTTGAGATTTGGGAGGAAAAAAATGGGGTATACAATACACCGATTTGAATTTAAACGATTGTGTCTAGTTACAATCAGGTTTAGTTTCCATCAGGTCATTCAGAATATTTTTTTTTAGCCACGATTGTTAGCGTGCACGAAAAGAATTGTGCAAAGAGTCCAGAACGCCTGTCCTCGGTTGTCCTACAAAATACCTCCAAGGACTGACGTCAAACCATATTTAAATAGCGGTTTGCGTAGACAGTGCTAACTCGCACTCAATTTAAATGTGAATATTAATTTAAATATATTCATGTATACATATTTATATGAGTGCATTTACGTATTTAAAAACTTATTATGAATATTTATATAGTTTTTCTTTGTACCTCATTTTTCGTGTTCAAGAAAAGTATTATTTAAAAAGAGAAAGAAATAATAAGACTGTGTCATACTGACTGACGAACAGACATGACGGATCAATAAGAGTTCAGTGTTTGACATTTGGCTACGGAACCATTACATTACTGGAAACTAAAAAGTGAAAGAGAGGAATCGTTAGATTTGGCTTTAAGATCCACGTGTCATAGACTAGATGTCGTTTTAAGAAATTTAATAATATGGCCGTCATAAGAACGCGATCAAATAAAAATCCTTCTAACGATACACATATTTCTAAAAACATATCTCTAGATACACATATTTCTAAAAAACATATCTATAGGTAGAACTAAATCTTACCAGCTGTAATTTGGTGATATATTTCTTCCACCACAAATATTTTTCTATACCAGGAATGGCAGAGAGGCAATAATATCCATACATTATAATATGAACAAATGTGTTTATATATCCCACGAATATCTCATTTTCATTTACATCGTGCTTGAGGGTTAGAAAAGCACCTGTTGCCATCAACACATGGTGGTACACGTGAAGAAATGTCACTTGGTTCTGCTTCTTCCGGAGAACGAAGAAAACTGTGTCCAGGAGCTCACTGAATTTAGCTAATATGTAGCAATATCCTAAATATAATACCTGAAACCCATTTTCAATAACTTTATAATAATCATAATTAATATATTTTTTATCATATCCAAACATTGTCACATTTCTTAACATTTATAGCAAGATAGATAAATCCAAAATTAAAAAAACTAAACGTTAATTTTTTCCAACACATTTGCTCAAAAATGAATTTACGAGGCTTGTATATGTCACCGTAAAATTGTAAATAACGTTAGGTTATAATCTATATAGTAAGATTGTATACTATGAAACAAAATGAGGCAAAAATCGCACTGTATAAATCTTTTTGGGTGGGTTGGGTTCAGTTTCTCTTGTGATCACATAGATGCGAAGCGATCGAATTAAGTTTCATATAATCTAAAAAGCACACTTTATAATACTTAATACTAAAAGAAAAAAAGACAAAAGATATATAAGATTATATCTTGGTTTTCGCTGTGTTATAAAGTGCGCATCCAGGTATCAGCAGCGGTATTCATTGCTTTTTTCAACGGGCTGAAGGCATCATGGTCTATAGGTTGCAACTTATGCTTGCAGTGTGGAGGAAATTTTAACAATATTATACCGTTATCCTTGCAGAATGTAATGTTATTCACGTCTACGTGAGAGCTGTATTAACAACGCTTCATTATCGGGACACACATGACTGTGAAAATGTTTCAAGAAAATATGAAAATTCTTTCTTGCATCCAGTCCGAGTTTATAACAGACCCTACAAGTGGTCCATATCGTATGAAGTGCTCCTAACCTAAATAACCAACGTCTGTCTTTCAGCTGATGTACTCGCACTAACTTTTTTGTCTCCTTTGTGACTGATGACTGTTGGGCTTGTGCGAGGAAGGTTGAAACAAGGTCTCTCACCAGAAATTGACGGTTATATACATTTCATTGCTATTTTAAAATACATGTTGTTACTTAATTTAAAAATGAGTTGAATATTTTAAACATACGTAATACCACTTTAAAACAAATCTATACACATCACAAAATAAATAATATATCATGGAAAAAAATGGCATAAAAAAAAATATGAAATACTTTTCTTGCAATTTTCGCGACAGACGATCTAGCTCCAAAACCGTTGGCCTGGCGGTAGCGGTGTGTGTTGACAAGTCGAAGCGACGGAGCAGCAGGTTAGAACCACGTTGGTGCCAAACTTTTAATGCCTATCATTGCCGAGGTATTAAAGTTGTGTCAACTTACCACGGTCTCTTTTCTATATTTACCCTCTTAAGCGTTGGGTTCCAAAAATGCTTAAATACGTTAGTCTTTATTAGCAACTAAGTGTATGTATACCAATGTTCTTTTTTCTTATTTACGAAAAAAATATTTTCAAAAACGGTAAATTTCATTGTTAAAAGTTTTCAACCAAAATTCAAATTTTCTTGATTTCACTTAACAAATAACTTTTTTTATAGATTTCTTGAAAACTTTACGTCATAGAGGAGGAATCTTTGTTCAAAATTTTACGTTTCCAGCTTCAGTAGTTTTTGCTCGGGTTTGATAATAATAATGTTATTTTATATACATTTATAAGATACCTACATAAGATATTTACGAAAAAAATATTTGTCAATATTGATGAACTGTAGTATAATATTGTGTAAGTACATTAATTTACTACAAAAGTCAAACTTTACTTACGCGTCTGTAATTTTCTTCTATGTATAGTTGACATTTTGTATGCCAAATCCCGTAGTTCCATATATATTTTGTAGCCTAAAATTTAAATTTTCTTTTAAAACAAGCTTTTATTAAAGAATATAAGCTGTGTGAACTGTTGTGGCCTATGATAAGATCAAGGGTAACTTGCGTCTGTCAATAGTGCCAGTTTTATTATATGTTCTCAGTCTTTAGAAAAGTATCTATATCTGAAATAGTAAAACAACTAAACTAATGAGCCTAAACTCGACTACCTTAGCAGTTGTCATCAGGGAGTTCCGGTGGCATTCTTTCAACTTCAGCATCATCATATGAAAAGTACACATGGCAAAACACCAACTAACCCAAATTTGACTACCTTAGCTATTTCCATCACGTAGTTCCAGTGGCGGTATTCCGGATCCACCTTCAGATCAGCTCCATGACCTAAGTATGCCTATCACAATACAACTTACAGATGTTTGCCAAATCCAGCACAAGTTGCATGCATAGTCTTAGGTCTATAAATATGAAATCTATCTAACAACTAAGAAAACTAAGTAAAGAGATACCTAGTGAAATAATAAGCTCAAAACATAACCAAAGTGTCTCTTGATTTCTAAATACGGCAAAAGTCAGATTTGGATTAGGCCCACTTCTACTTATTAAAAGGTTTTTAGATATTTTTTTATACCACTAAGGTCGCAAACAAGCTTACGGTCCACCTTATGATAAGCGGTCACTGTAGTAGCCTTTGGACACTTGCAACACTAGGGGTCGCGCGTTGCCGATCCTTCAAAAATCTAATAACTTATTTCCTAAAGAACCCCATTAAAAACTGCATCCTTAGAAAAAATCTTGGCATGGAGCTCATTCCACAACCCAAGCGTTCGCGGGAGGCAGTTTCTCTAACACCGCAGTGTACGCGATCATTTCGGTGAGAATGAATATACTGCCGATGGTGAGTGATATGATGGTAGAAAGAAGCCGTGGGCATCATTTCAAACAATTCTTTAGAACACATCCCATTGTACAAGCGGTAGAACACACACAGGGAGGCAAAGTCTCTCCTCAAACTTAAGGGCTCGATACCGCAAGTGAGTTTGGGATCGTCGACAATTCTCACAGCCCGTCGTTGAACCGAGTCAAAAGAGCCAAGCTGGTATCCGGGTGCACCCGCCCAGAGATGGCAGCAGTACTCCATATGGGGCCGGACTTGCGACTTGTAAAGTAGCAACCTTTGCCCCGACGTGAAGTACTGCTTCGCTCTGTTGAGTACACCAAGTTTTTTGGACGCCAGCTTTACCTTGTCTAGCAAATGATCTCGGAACTGAACATCGCTGGAGATGTCAACGCCAAGGATCCCAATGCTCTTGGAGATGGAGAGGGGATTGTTCTGGAATTGTGGGACTACAGTGAATGGGGTTTTCTTAGCGGTGAACGCGCAGACGTGTGTCTTTGAAGGGTTGAATCGGACCAAGTTTTCCCGCCCCCAGCCAGAGACCTTGGACAGACCGATCTCGATTTGAGACACAAGTTCTTCACGCTTTTCCTCCACAACGGAACGTGGAATGCTTGCACGGCCCGTGTAATAAGCGTCTCCAGTACTGTCATCTGCATAGCAATGTATGTTGTTGATGTCCAACATATCATTGATGTGCAGTAGAAAGCACAGGCACAGAGCCTTGCGGGACACCAGCATTAATGTCCATACTATCAGAGCAACTACCGTCAACTACGGCTCGTATGCGTCTGCCGGACAAAAAGCTAGCCACCCATTTGCACAAACCCTCGGGCACTCCGTAAGATGGCAACTTCGATAGAAGACCCAGGTGCCAGACCCGATAGAACGCCTTCGCCCAATGCTCTTGGAGATGGAGAATGGACCACGGTACAAAGGGGTTTCTTAGCGGTGAATGCACAGTTTTGTGTCTTTTTAGGGTTAAATCGGACTAAGTTTTCCCTTCCCCAGTCAGAGACCTTGGACGGAGTAGTCTCGATTTGTGACACAAGTTCTCCACGCTTTTCTTCACAACGGAATAAGGAATGTTTGCACGACCCTTGTAATAAGCGTCTCCAGTACTGAAATCTGCATAGCAATGTTTTTTGTTAATATCCAACATATCATTGATATGCAGCAAAAACTGCGTAGGAGACAGCGCAAAACACCAGCATTATTATCCATGCTATCAGAGCAACAACCGTTAACTGTGGGTCGTATGCGTCTGCCGGATAAAACGCTAGCCACTCATTTGCTCAAACTCTCAGGCACTGCGTAAGATGGCAACTTCGATAAAAGACCCCGGTGCCAGACCCGATCGCACGCCTTTACTATGTCCAGGATACATGCCAATGCCTTCCCCTGACTCTCAGTGGCTTGTGCCCATTGATGTGTCAGATACACTATAAGGTCACCAGTCGAGCGACCGCTGACCAGGTCGTGTTTTTCTAGGTTTGAGAAACTATGTGTTGGTCACACGCATCCTTGGAGATGAGAGAGGTAATAGCGATAGGCCTGTAATTCGATGGATCTGATCTATCGCCCTTTTTGGGCGCTGGGTGCATATTGGTGGCCTTCCATGAAGACGGAAATTGCCTATTGTGGTAGGAAAGCGCGAAAAGGCGCGTGAGTACAGGACATAACTAATGAGCACACTGTTTAAGCACCACTGCTGGTATACCGTCTGGTCCGCTCGCCTTTGAACTTCTAGAGAAAGCAACGCTCGCTGGACCACCCGCTGTGTTATGGAGATTTCCGGCACCACGGCTTAGTAGGTAATACAGCGCCTTCGTCGTCCATATTCGAGTTAGAGGCAAAGATACTGTCCAATAGATCGGCTTTCTCTATAGCACTATGGGCCAAGTCACCACCGGTCTTTCGTAGTGGTAGTAACGACGACTGACAAAGGTTTGTTTGTACGTTTGTGTAACTTAAATATAGCTGACTAATTGTTTTGAAACTTTTCTCAACACGTAGCTTGTACGTCCCAAATTGTTGCAGAATTACATTGATGGTACCGCGAAGCACCACTAGATAGTTAAATATAAAGATGCCTACATATATAACTCAGAATACTTACTTTTGCCACAATGTAACAAGAAATTGCCACTTGTATGATGTTGTACACAATAAGCACATTGTTTAATTTATATGGCTGCCTTTTTTTCATAAATTCTGGTCCAATTTGGAGTACAAATAACAAATAGACAGCAATAATCAGTGGCCCGTAAACCCAAGAGTCCATTAGAAATACATCACAAAAAGCATAAACTAAAAAAATAAAAATGCATTAATTATTAGGAAATAAAATATTAGAGAATGTGTAACAATATATACTATAATAATAATATACCATTACAAAATTTATCCCCGAAGAGGCTGTCAGAGACGTTAGAAACCTATGCCCTTAATGTTCCATTTTACCGAGTGGTATTTCCTCCGACAAAGCAAGCCAGGGTCGAGACAACTTTACAATTGTCAAATTGTAACAATATTGGATGTTAGCGGGAGTCAAACCCAGGACATTTGACATGGTAGCGCTCCTTTATGTCACTAGGTTGTACATATATGAAATGTATGTTTACACTCTATATCTATATATATCTTATATCTATGTATATAAAAAATAATTGACGTTTATTAGTCTCACACTCGAGAACGGCTGGACCGATTGTTAGAGCAATATTTATACGTAAGGAAAAATGGGTCAAGTGCGAGTCGGACTCGCACACTAAGGGTAAACCGATTGTAATAAAATTTTATTAGTTATTGTGCACACGCCGGGTAAGGTTTCTGAGAAAGAAAAAACTGGTCAAGTGCAAGTAAGACTCACTTACTAAGGGTAATAAACCGGTTGAATTCTAATATTGGTAAATTGTTGAGCACACGCCGGGGAAGGTTTTTGAATTAGTACAATCAGCTAGAAATAATAAATATATTAGAAACATCACACAGCGCTAGCCTAGACACAAGAGTAACACAAATTGTCATGGCATAAATGTTTGTCCTGTGCGGGAACCGAACCCACGTGCCTTAGCTCAGAAAGTAGGTCATTACCCACTGAGCCACGCCGACTGTGTAGTCAATAATTATTGAGATACGTATCATTCATGCTCATATGTAATGTTTCCGCAAGGTCCAAGTCTTCCATTTAAATAAAAGCCTTAGTCTGAAGATATATATATAGATTTTAATATTTTTTAATTTGAATGGCGATGTACATAAAATATGCGCGTCTCGACTACGATGACGTGGTTTTTTTTCTTGCATAGATTTTTGCTCTGTGTGAATGTCGTCACCAAGCCGGTCCGCTGCCTCGCTGCCACGATCGTAGCTCCTCCGCCCCACTCCTCGTCCTTGCATATATGGCGTTAACATCATCCCCCCGCTGGAAGGCCTAGCCTTCCTGATCTTCCACAGGCAGGACACACAATTTGGAGACTGCACGCCTCTGCACTCCACGGTTTGTTCGCACATCTACGACTCGGCACACTCCATCTTCTCCGGAATATAATTTAGTGATGACGCCCAATAACCACTTCATTGGTGATAAGTGGTCGTCTCGTATGATGACAATGTCTGTAATTGAGCCGATTTTGTCCGCCACTTAGTTCGGTTCGGACAGGTACTCCAGTGACCTTCTACGCCAAAATTGCTGCCTCAGAGCTTCGATTCTCTTATATCGATCGCACAAGGATGACGTGGGCTCGACGTATGGTGATGGCAGCGAAGTCAGAGGTCGCCCAATCAAAAAGTGTCCAGGTGTCAAAGATAAAGGATCTATGGGATCATTTGATAATAGAGTAATGGGAAGAGAATTGAGAGTAGCCTCTATTTGAGCAAATAACGTAGTTAGTTCCTCAAAAGTTAAATGAGTTAAACCTACGACCTTATTTATATGAGATTTAGAAGCTTTTACTCCACTCTCCCCAAATCCACCAAAATTAGGACTTTACGCGGGACTAAATAAGAATTTAATACCTTAAATACCCGCGAACTTCTCCATCGGTGCCTTATTATTACAAAACCATGCTTGCAATTCGTTGCTTGTCCCAACAAAATTAGAACCATTATCGTAAAAGATGGTTGTAGGTTTCCCGCGCCTAGAGATAAAGTGACGAAGGAAGGCGAAGAAAGCTGCGGTGGAAAGATAGCTGACAGCTTGCTTAAAATGTTTTGAACCTCTTCCCTTACGATTCAAAATGTAATATGGACCAGTAAAATAAGTTCCGCAGACTGCAAAAGGTGGACCTGGATTAGAGTAACTCCAGATCACCCATGAGTGGTTGAGTTGTCTTATCCTTCATCCGTACGCACGTTACAAATTTGCTACGACCTCGAGGTGGACAAAATGACTCGCGTATAATCAATATATATAAAAATGAATCCCTATTTCACTTGGTCACGCCGTCACGCGTGAACGGCTAGAGCGATTTCGCTAATTCTTTTTCTGTTGTGTTTGTTATTATCAGGAGAAGGTTTTTATAAAAAAACTGTCAAGTGCGAGTCGGACTCACGTACTAAGGACAACTCGAAGACGGCTGGACCAATCGGGTAATTTTATTTTTGTTGTGTTTGATAGTGTTAGGGCAAAGTTTGGGAATGTTTCTGAGAAAGAGTCGGATTCGTGCCATAAGGGGAAACGTTTTGCAATGAAATTTTGGTAAGTTGTTATGCACATGGCGGGGAAGGTTTCTGGATTAGTACAACCCTTTCACAATAGGTTGGTGCGAAGAATCAACGTTCGCCGGGTCAGCTAGTGTACAATAAATGTGGAGCCCCACAATGCATTAGTCGTGTGTGTTCCGACCGAAATAATAGTACTGATTGATATCAACGATCAAAGGATGACGTTTCTCAAAGAAGCAATCTTTGGCTTTATCTAATCGACCACCTACTCGAAGTAGTCCAGTTGAATCAATGAAAGGATTTAAAGGTAATAAACCAGATTTTAAAGGTACGGATTCTTGATTTTCGATCAAATTGATTCCTTTAAAATAGGTATTTCTTTGAGAAAGCCACGTCAATTTGTTTAGTGATTGCTTAAATTCTTGAGTAGTAAGTGCTCCCTTTAACTTTATTTTTTCCTATTTTGCATTATGAGTAAATCGTAGTACAAAAGAAATAATATTTTTTAATTTTGTTAAAGATTAATAATTTTCAATATTTAGGATATTTTCAATTTTAGATTCTTTGATACTAATGTTTGTTTTTATTTCAGGTAGAGGTTAAAATGACTTAAATGTTGTTTTCGGCCATTTTTATCAGAAGAAAGAAGAAATGACGAACCGGACCACAAGAGGAAGTTATTGATAAGCTGTTGGGGTGTGATTCCCCTTGAAGAGATGTCTGAAGGATTCAAATCTGTTGGCACATGCCTCCACAAGCAGTTAGAGTTAAGTTCACGACTTTGTTGAACCCTATTTCACACAAACGCCTTAAGTGTTCTTGGATCATGATAAATCGACCGTCGAGTCTGACCAAAATACTGTACGATCAATTTTCAATGTGATTGCTTGCATTACCTTCGCATGAAGTCGAGCGCTTAGTAATGCTGCACACAGTTCGAGTCTCGGTATAGGAGTGTGGTTTATCGGTGCTACTCTCGCCTTCGCACACAATAAATTTACCAAAATGGTGCCTAACTCGTCGACAAATTTCAAATATAAACATGAAGAGTACGCCTTTCCTGATGCGTCTGACAAACAATTAATTTCTATAGATTTGGGATTTGTTACTGTAGCATGTCTTGGTATTGAGATTTCTGCAATGAGATGCAAATTGTTGGCGTAACCAAGCCATAAAGATTTTATTACATTAGGGACCTCTTCGTCCCATAACAGTTTTGTTAACCAAAGCTTTTGCAAAATGATTTCAGGCACTACGGATATGGCAGAAACCAATCCTAAAGGATCAAACAATCGACATGCATTAGATAAAATAGATCTTTTTGTGTAATGATCATTATTGACATTTAAATTGCAAGCTATCAGCACCTAGAGGCCAATTGAGACCAAGAATTGATGACTGTTTTGAAAACTCTTGTTGTCTTTGTTTGTTGTTGTCTTTCAAGTAACGCAGGCTCAATGGGTATCCAAGAACAGTCCTAAATATTTGTATAAAATTTTCTTAAAATTAATTCAGAATCTGCAAGTAATCGAGTGACTCAAACCACGACATTCTTTAATTCGGCAATTGATGTAAAATGACCAATGTAATTATCTACATAAAAGTCACCTTTAATAGATTTAGCGACGATTGGATCAGAGCATTCATTAGACAGCTCAAGTAGACAGCGCGTCATAAGATATGGCGCTGAGGCTGTACCGTACGTAACAGTGTTAAGCCTTAGGTATCTCAACGTTTCACATTCAACACCTCTCCACAAGAGCATCTGCAAGTCTCTCTGAGATTCATCTATCAAGATACATCTAAAAGATTTCTCGATATCAGCCGTGAGTACATAAGGATTCTGACGAAAACGAAGCAGGATAGATAGCAAGTCATTTTGGACGACAGGACCGACGAGCTGTATATTATTTAAAGATTAACCAGATGACGTTTTCCATGATCCGTCAAATACTACGCGCAATTTTGCGTGGTGAGGAAGAAAGCAAGGAAGCTGCAATTCACTAACCTCTTCGGGATGTCCTAAAGATTCGTATTCAGAAAGAAAGTTTAAATAATCCTGTTTTAATTCTTATGATTTGTTAAATTTCCTTTCTTAATTTAGAAACCTCTTTTTGGTAATAGTGTAAGATTCACCCAATGCCTCTTGAGGCAATTCCTTAAAAGGTATATTTAAAATAAACCGACCATCATCATGTCGCCTCTTAATTTTTACAAAGTGTGACTCACACAGTGCGTCATTTTTGTTTACTAATTTATTTGGAGCCGGCAGTTCCCCTAGTGTCCAAAAACGTTCAAGTTGTTTCTCAATATTTACTGAAAAATTACAATTAATCTGTGAATGATGATGCATGAAGACCAATAGGACCATCGACTATCCAACCCAACTCTGACTCTTGTAGGATAGGTTTATTTTTGCCAAGTTTGATTTTTTTGATTTTAAAATATCCCAGAAGACATCAGCGCCAAGCAAAATGTCCACCTTCGATGGTTCAAAGAAGTTAGGGTCAGCCAATTGCATTTCTAAGTCAGCTGGAATGTTCAAATATGAAAATTCGAATTTAGTACTAGGTGATTTATCTGCTGTTTTATGAATAACTAAACATCACAAGTTTGTATTATAATTACTTATTTTGATTTTATGTTGATGTGACAGGCTTGTTCTACAATACACGACGCACTACTTATGCCACTTATAGTTTACACGTTTAGTGTGAGTAATTAATTGGATTGGTTTTTTATTTAGATTGGTTTTCATAACAGAAGATTGACTCCCGCTGTCAAGAAATGCCCTTGCTGTATGTAACGGAAGACATCGAGTCATTCTTGTCGACCACTGTGATATCGACCAGAGCGGTACATAATAACACTTGACTTATGTTATACGAGGAAAACAAAGATGACTTAGAGGGTAAGTTTGCTTTACTATTATTATTATTGTTTTCAGGTAATAAGTTAACAGAGTTTTTCTGAATAGAATTAGTCGATGCATGAGATTTATTTTTAAAGTTTTTATTTATATGCTACAATACATTATGTTCAGTGTTACATGTGAAGCACGGACATATTCTACATTGAGCAATAGAATGACCACTGCTCAGGCAATTTGGACAGAGATGATGCTTAGCTACAATTTTACGCCTTTCATCAGGCATTTTAGACAGAAATACTGAACATTGATGTAGTTTGTGATTACTTTTGCACAGAATGCAAGAAAACTCAGTCATAAAACTAGTTTTGGTTTTGCTTACATTATTTTCAATATTGTTTACAGATGTTGAAAGATATGTGCCGACACGTGGCCGTCCAGCATTGGAATGAATAAATGAAGTGTCAGCTGATCGTGACGGTTTCGATGATGACATGGCTTCTAAGAAATTTGGGCGTTTACTAAGAAATTTGTAAAAATCGTCCAGGACAGAAGTGATTTCAATAGAACTGCGTTGTGTATTTGTGTCAAGCTTCGCCGCCATATGAAAAATTACCACTGTGTCCCTGTGTCAGTGGGTTCCTTAAGAGTGTTAATAGCACGAAGATTTTTTGTAATATGGTCTATTAAAAACCTTAATGATTGATAATACTCTTAAGAAAATTTATCTATATTAAATAAAGATTGAAGATAATTGTTTATTAATGGCCTTGAATTATTATATCTTGCTTAGAGTAAATCCCACGCCGCTTGTTAATCTTCGGCAGAAAAGTCTAGAGCTTGAATCACTGTTGCAGCACTGCCCTCTAACGAGCTTCTAAGATAGTGGTTCTTACCAACAAGAGATATGGAATCGTTTTTATGCATGAGAGCAATGAAAGTCGCGGAATTCCATCCATTTTAAGTAATTACCCTGAAAAGTAGGTAAATTGATCAATGGTAATTTTATTGAATTAAAATGACTATCGAAGGATAAGGATTCTTTGTAACACACACTGTTTGTCGCGTAATGACGACCAAGAGATATTAATTTGGCAAAGAACGATTCGATATTGTCTCATTACGAGAGTAATTCTATTTTCTGTTGAATTTCGTCGAAATTTTCATAAATTTGTCGATTTTTTGACTTTTAAATTGTAGTTCACTAATCTGTGTTTTGGATATATTTTCTAAACGGCCGAAATTATCGACATAATTTTGAAATTTTGTTTACCTAGATTTTATTGTGCCTCGAAGCCTTCTAATATCGGTAAGCTCCATAGAAGACTTAGGAGGTAATGGAGAAGGATCTTCCGCCTTTTCTAAGTTACTACCAAGTTGATCCATCTTACTAGTTAATATTTGCGATAATGGCACTTAAATAGCTGAGGCGAGCAACAATTTTAGTAGGTTTAGTTTTTATTTTTATTTATTTGTATTCAAAGCACAGATTAAACGCAGTACACAGAACTTCTTGCATGTGTAAGTATGAGAAAAAAAAGATATATAGATGATACGTAAAGATAATTAAAGATTTGGATATAAGTGCGTAGGCATAAAGAGGTATGTAGGTACTACGTAAAGATTATTAAAGATTCAGGTATAAATGCGTAAGCCTAAAGATCTAAAGATAGGTAATACCTATTACGTAAAGATAAGTAATTAAAGATTTAGGTATAAATGCGGGACGTATTCTAAGTTCTAAAAGATAACGGAACGTTTTTCTTAAACAACATTATTTGCTCAAACAAGACAACTAGCAACGAAGACAGGTAGAAAGATAGTTATTAGAAAGAAGGTAAGTAAGAAGCTTGGATTACTCACTTGGAACACTAAGATCATCACATTCCAATTGCAGTCTGGTTGGTAAACAGCCAATCGCGAGTTCGTATCTCGCCGGGGCCTCCAACTATGTGTCCGCAAGGTCCAAGTCTTCCATTTAAATAAAAGCCTTGCCTGCTTGAAGATATATATAGATTTTAATATTTTTTAAACTTGAATGGCGATGTACATAAAATATGCGCGTCTCGACTACGATGACGTGGTTTTTTTCTTGCATAGATTTTTGCTCTGTGTGAATGTCGTCACCAAGCCGGTCCGCTGCCGCGCTGCCACGATCGTTCCGCTGCCGCGTCTCACTCCCTTGCATGTATGACGTTAACATCTAAGAAGCAGCCAGACAGCGATTGCTACTAGAACATTATATCAACCTTAAACAAGTCGTCACTATTAAAGAACCGATGAGATCCTGCGAGCAGAGAAGAAAAGTTCGAAATCAAAGTTGGGGTGCGTCAAGGCTCCGCGCTTAGCCCATTGCTTTTTAACACAACTATGGACCACTACTTTTTGCCCGCAGCACTGCCCGCTCTTGATTTATTTATCGGTGTGGGATTCTTACGAAAACTCCAAGATTATACTAAAGAAGTTTGTTATAGCAAGCTATAGCTGCAGCTATGGTTTATTCGTAGAATTCGGTTAAGTTACTACCGTGGAGACTTTTCAAGTAGCCTTTGTCTTCTCCGTATCTTCAACTATCTCTGTTCAAATTTCAGCTCAGTTAGATGCTCCGTTGTGGCAGGATTGAGTAACAAACATTATAGTTTTGAATTTTCTGGGACGAACGGAAAACGATTTAACCTATATCATATTCCAGGACCTGACCTATATGTGTACCAAGTTTCATCCCGATCCATCCAATGGTAAAAGCATGATGGAGTAGTTTTGCTTACACATAAGTCATTGTCACTCGATAATAACAAAAATAAATATAAATAAATTAAATCTTCCTTGCCTTTTAGGAGAAGATCAGTAACAAACTGACTGCAGCGCCACCTACCAGGTCTATTTGTGAATTCAAACCTTGCAGGGATTCACTCGAACTTACACAAAAATATCATTAAAATATGCCCAGACGTTTAGGAGAAGATCAGTGACACACTGACTGCAGCGCCACCTACCGGGCCAATTCGTGAATTCAAACCTTGCAGATATCCACTCGAACGTACCCATAAAATATCATTAAAATCTTCTTGGCCATTGACACCGACTGCAGCGCCATCTACCGGGTCCTATTGTATTTTCAAATCTTGCAGAAACCCACTCGAACGCACACAAAAAATATCATTAAAATCATACCTACCGTTTAGGAGATTAGGACACCCCGACTGCAGCGCCGTCTACCGGGTCCATTTGCAAATTCGAATCTTGCAGGGACCAACTCAAACGTACACAAAAAATATCTTTAAAATCTTCTTCGCCGTTTATGAGGAGATCAGTGAGACACCGACTGCAGCAGCACCGTTTACCGGGTCCAATTGTGTTTTCAAACCTTGCAGGGACCCACTCGAACGTACACAAAAAAATCATAAAAATCATCCCTGCCGTTTAGGAGATCAGCACACACCGCCATCTCACGGGTTCGTTTGTAAATTCGAATCTTGCAGGAACCGACTCAAACGTACACAAAACATATCATTAAAATCTTCTTCGCCATTTAGGAGAAGATCAGTGAGACACCGACTGAATTTAAATTTATCAAACCATCCAGGAACTCATTGAAATATTCAGACAAAATTCCATCCAAATCGTTCCCGCAAACTCTTGAGTTGTGGAATGGGCTCCCTGCCAAGATTTTCTCTCGGGACTGCGGTACGGGGTTCTTCAAGAAAGAGGTTATAAGATTTTTCAAGGGTCGGCAACACGCGAGGGATGACCCCGGTGTTTGCAAGCGTTACCATCAGGCGGACGATAAGCTTGTTTGCCACCTTAGTGAAAAAAAGACACATAGAGACTTGTCCATTTATAAGTATGGATAGGATCTCTCAAGTTACTGTCAATATATTTTTATTCCGTGGAATATCCTCCGTATCGACAATAATGTAGTCTCAGATAAAGAAGAAGAATTCCAGATTAACTTCAATGCCCTGGCTACAGGTACTTCAAAACAATGATAAAGAAATTAGTAGTAAGAAAATAGAATACATGTCGTGTGTTTTCGATAATATCGCTAACTCTATAAACATTAAGATTTTAATATAAAATTCAGTTTTACCTACTGTGACAAAATTTAAATACCTAAGTTTTTTATCTTAATAACGATGGTAAAGTTTATAGAACTACAAATGTATGAGAAAAGTGAAGACAACTCACAGATGTCATTTGAGTCAGGAAAATGCAACTTTCAGTGAATCTTGAAGTCATTCAACAAGCACCACCTAAAGCCGGGTTCGTCAAACACAAAACTGTTGTTCGGCCAATTGGATAAAGACCGGAGCATCAGCGGGGCACACAGTTCAAATATACCCATTGAACTCATCATAGTGCTTAATTCCTTGTGCGAATTTTTGACTATAACTCGTACAAGCTCGTTTGAGTAAATATTTGAAATACATGTCCAAAACAATTTGAGCAATTTGGTACAGTTTTCTGCAAAGTTTCTTATATAAGTAGGTGTTATTGAAAAACGATATAGCAACTTTAAAACGTCAAGTGTAAGTCGTATTGAGTCATTGAGGGTTTTGTATCCACTGAATAAAAATAAAAATCGAAGCTGTTTTACCCGATTTCAAAAGGACGAATGGGTCTAAACGGAGTATTTTATAGTGGAATAACGTCCAAAGACTAAATAAGTAAAAGCGGAGTATAAAAAATAATACGCAGACCGAAAGGTTTGTTTCTTCTATGGTAAAAATAAAGTAACTACAAATCTAAAAAATCTTTCGGGGCTGCCAGTCATTGAAATAACTAAAATTTTCCAGTTTTATGAGGTAACTTAGTAGAATTACGTTGGGTGCGTCAATAAATGTTCTCTAAATTGCTGCACATCTACAATACACGTATTAGCTGTTCTTTATACTTAATACATTTTCGAGATCGATCCTTTACTTCTAAGATCAGCAGGCAGTCGCTACTACCAAAAGAGCCTTAGAGTCATGGCAAACGTAGGTACTCCTATTTTATATTTGCCCATACCCATGAGCAATTTGCCTATTGTAAAATATTGTATTTAATGAAAGATTTAATAATTGCTTACTTTTGCTTTCCCAGTCGTAAAAAATATTTTCACTAGTCGTAGTTTGCTTGATATCCATTTTTATTACTAAAGTAGTATTCTGTTTAACAATTATTGTACAATGTGTCTATTCCACATTATTTGTAATGATACTGATATTTAATTGGCGACTTAAAGTGAACTAAGTTAATAAATATTCATATAGGTACCTAACAACACAGTGTTGGATTCACCTGTAGTACCAAGTAGTAGTAGTAGTAGTAGGGTTTTAATTAATTAGTAGTTTCATAATTAAACGTTTATAAGTATGAAACATGAAATAAAAATTAAAGTCCGTGACATCGTAAAAAACTTTGTATGTTTTGTAAATATATTTAATACTAGCTTTTGCCAGCGGCTCCGTCCGTCCTAAATTGGGTATCAGCCTGAGATTCTTACAGCAACTCCTTCATTACACTAAAAAAGTTTGTTATAGCAAGCTAAAGCTGCAGTTATGGTTCGTTTGCGGAATTCGGTTAAAGTTACTCCCGCGGGTACTTTTTATTTTTTGGGATAGAAACTATCCTATCTATCCCTGGACTCAAAGTATCTCCATACCAAATTTCATTTTAATCGGTTCAGCGGTTTAAGCGTGAAGGGGTAACAGACAGATAGACAGATAGAAAGATAGACAGACATACAGACACACAGGTGGATAAATATATGAGCGCTCTGCGTATATAACTCCCAAGTTATCTATGGCGTCCTGTTCCTAATTCCTAATTATATATATATCTAAAGTGTTAAATATTTATACTTTTGTGTTTGATAAGGTAACATAAGGAAATTTATATTTTAAAGATAAGACAACGAAACACTTCAACATTAGTTTTTTCCTACCAGGTGTTTTTTTTCAGGTTATAGTTTTTTCTCTTAATAACTTCTTGTACCGTGTAGAGATCTCAAAGCTATGTAAAAAGTAATAAAGGTATACCTATAGTGACCCTTTAACAAACAAGGGTTTCAATGTACAGTACATACATATACATATTATATACTTAGTAAATTTACCATGTAAATGTAACCTGTATATTTAAATTTTTTATGCATACCTATAATTTCTTCAGTAGTTTACATTTTATCTTTAGAAAATATGATAAACTCAAATTTAAAAGTTAAAAAAAAAAATTGTTGGCGGCGCGTTAATGTAGTTTCCATAGGGCGCTGGGGCGCAATTAAAAATAAGGTTGATGAACTATTAAAACCAATATGCACATACACAGAGAAAGGAGAATGAGATCTCAAAAACTGCTGTGGAAGGTTAATAAATGAAGCAGTATGAAAGGAAAAAATACCTCGAAAATAATGGCGGTGCTTCTTGCAGATCTGCAGACCCTTGATTTACGTCACAAATCCTGGGTATTTTCTTCAATAGTTTTGGCCACCGTCAACACCAACACGCGCAAAAGGCAGTTCTGAGGTCACACTTATAAAACACCAAAATTCACGGTTTATTAAAAGTGGATGTGCATAGCATCGTTGTCTTTCCTTGACTGTTCAATTCGGATGTGAAAGCATCCGCCCTCTTCTTGTATAGGCGAGGTATGGGTAGGAGAAAAAGGGATAGGAGATCACAGTATATGTGCAATTTTATATCATTAATTACACTACTACACTAGGTGGCGCAACCATTTTCCCCCTCCTTGAAGGATTTCCTTCAAAAAATAAAAAAAAAAAAATATCAATCTAATTTTAGAAACATGCAAAAAAAAGACAAAAATAAAACTAGAATTGCGGTATATTATTATTATTGTTCAGGTAGCGGGCAAAGTCGCACTACCGGACGAAGGTACGACCCTGTACGAGTTTTAACTCTGACGACGCGTGTCACCCCGTCTTTAGCCGGAAAAACTTCCTCAACAATACCTAAAGGCCAGTGTAAAGGAGGGGTGTTCTCCATATTAAGAATTACAACTGTTCCTATCTTAATGGGATTTGTAGGTGTATTCCACTTTTCTCTAATTAATAATGTGTGCAAGTAGTCTGACCTCCAACGCTGCCAAAAAGATTTAACTAACCTATCCAATAATAAATGTCGTGAATGCAGATTAAGCCGGTCAGCATCATCTGATGCGGGTAAATATTTAAGCGGTGTTAACGATAAAAAATGAGCTGGTGTTAACGCAATAGGTTCTGACGGGTCACTGGGAAGTGTTCTACACAGAGGTCGAGTGTTCATAACTGCCTCTACCTGCGTTAAAACAGTTGTTAATTCCTCAAGTGTCAAAATTTGTTCGCCTATTACTCTAAATAAATGAGCCTTTAGACTCTTGATATTGGCCTCCCAGTTCCCACCAAAATGAGGAGCAGCTGGAGGATTTAAACGCCAATGGATGCGATTATCGGCTAATACATGCGAAAATTGGGTATTTAAATGATTGGAAGACAAAAACTCAAATATCTCATTGAGTTTTCTTTTGGCACCAACAAAATTTGTCCCATTGTCCGAATAAATGAATGAAACAGGGCCACGGCGTGATAAAAAACGTTTAAAAGCGGACAAGAAGCTAGTAGTGCTTAACTCAGATGTGAGCTCGATATGCACTGCGCGTGTTGTGAGGCACACAAAGAGACAAATGTATGCCTTTTGGGAACGAATACCACGGCCACGAGATAGTGTTACCTTCAGCGGACCAGCAAAATCAATACCTGTGTGAGTGAATGCCTTTATAGACTCCGTGACACGACAAGGCTTATGACTGGCCATTTCAGGAAAAGTTTGACGTGGACGAACACGAAAACAAGGAATACATTTGTATATCCTCGTGCGGATTAAATTTCGAGCAGAAAAAATCCAATATTTTTGACGCAAAATGGATAATAACAACGTTGGCCCAGCGTGACAATTTACCTTATGGTGATGATCAACAATCAGATCTACAATATGATTTTTACGCGGAAGAATAATAGGATGTTTCTGGTCGTAGCTTAGTGATGAATTGTGTAAACGGCCACCTACACGCACTAAACCATCATCAATGAACGGCTTCAAACGTTGGAATGCGGTACTACAAGACTGATTTGCGTTTAATTTAGAAATTTGATCTTCAAAATAAAAAATCTGAATCTCTCTTAATACTTTATGTTCAACAAACTCAAGGTCAGATGCGATTATAAATTTGCGTTGCGGGAGAAGCTTAAGAAAACGAAAAACGTAAACTAACGTACGAAGAAGTTTTGACCATGACGAAATGCGTGTTGAAAGAGTCATAATTATCGACTCTGGCTTGATGGTTGCTGCCAAAGAATGCGTCTTTTCTTCTGGAACCTCAGCTATTTCTGACGCGTTAAATGCGCTAATAGGCCACTGAGATGGATCTAACTTGATCCAAGAAGGTCCAGTGAACCAAAGAGGATGGTCAATGATCTGAGCAGGAGTAATTCCACGTGAAAGACAATCAGCGGGATTAATGGCACCTGCACAATGGTAGAAATGACAACACGGTAATTCTGATTGTATTTTGGTCACCCTATTAGCAACAAACGTTCCCCATCGGTGCGGAGAAGAATGAACCCAGCACAATGCAACCGTGGAATCTGAAAACGCAAATACTTCAGAAATGTTTATACGGTTATTACAAGCCGCGATAATAGTCTTTATAAGCCTAGCAAGTATTAATATGGCGCAGAGTTCAAGTCTAGCAAGAGAAATGACTTTTACAGGAGACACCTTTGATTTGGCACTGATCAAGTGTACTGTACGGGATCCTTCGTTATTTACTTGAAAGTAAACAACTGCACCATATGCCTTCTCACTGGCATCTGCGAAGCCAACAATGATGACAGAGCTACCACCAGTAATACCAATATGACGCGGGAATTTCAAATTATTAAGAGCGGGCAGTTCATCATAAAATTGCTTCCATAACTTGCAGATGTGATCGGGTGGGAAGTCATCCCAGTCACTCTTGCACAACCAAAGCTGCTTAATTAGTAACTTGGCGTACAGTACTACGGGAGCGACAAACCCCATAACGTCCCATATTTTAGCAATACACGATAACATTACTCGTTTAGTGCATTTGAAATTCACAGGTGCAGTAACGGTAAGACAAAAGTTATCGGTATTAGGGGACCAAGACAAACCTAAAACCTTATGGGTATCTGTTTCACCAAATTCCTTTATAGATTCAAGCCGGTGTGATAACGGAACAGAGTTAAGAAGAGACTGTGAATTGCTCATCCACTTTACGAGATCAAAATTGCCTGCTTTCATAAGAGCAATCATAGACGCTACAGCCTCTACTGCGGAACCTTCCTCTACACTATACGCTACATCATCCATGTATAGACCAGTCTCCATTATTTCTTTAGCCAATGGAAATGTGTGACCGTGATCTATCAAGATCTGTCTTAAGGTTCTCAATGCGTGAAATGGACTAGATCGTAAACCGAAACATACGGTATTGAAATGGTACATTTTTAAGTCCTGCAGTGGCGAAAAACGGTATAAAATCCGTTGAAAAGTTCGGTCACAATCTCTTATGCCAATACATAAAAACATCTGACGTATGTCTGCTGAAAGCGCTACTGGAAATAAGCGGAAATTGATCAAAATAGAGAATAAATTACCCTGTAAATTCTGACCACTGTACAATAAGTCATTTAAGGAGACCGAAGAAGTGGTCTTTGCGCTTGCATCACACACCATGCGCAATCTAGTTGTGGTTTTGTCTTCTCTAAGAACGCCGTGGTGAGGTATTACATAAAAGGGGTAATTTTTATTCTCTTCGGATATAGGCGGCGCGGGTGACAAAATACCTTTGTCAAGATAGTCGCGGATAATCCTATCGTAAGCTTCTTTTAGTTGAGAGCAGGCTGTAAGTTTACGTTCGAGGCATTCAAAGCGTCTTTTAGCATTTGCGAAAGAATCGCCAAGAGTAAATACATCGGCTTTAAACGGCAGAGCCACTGTGTACTGGCCAGTGGTTGGGTCGCGAGTAGTGGTGTGGCAATAAAATTCTTCGCATGCAATATCGTCTGGGCTTTGAACAGAAGAAGATTTTATTTCTTCCAATTCCCAGAATTTTGTAATTAAATCTTCAACCCTTTGAGGTTGAATGCAGCAACATGAAATAGTAGACGCGGGAGTATCAATTAATGCGGGAGCGGAGCCGAGAACAACGTACCCGAAAACCGTTTCAATAGCGTGCGGAGAACCTAAGGAACCTTGAACCCTATTAGGTAATAAAAGATGCGGAAATAGCTCGGCGCCAATCAAAATATCGATATTACCCGGCACAGCGTATGCGTCGTCCGCTAGCGGTAAATTACTAAATTCGGAAAGAGCGGATTCATTTACCTTTGTAGTAGGTAGGCATTCAGTTACCTTATCTACAACTAGAGATTTTATATTATAAAAAATGTGTCGATTGAAGCGTGAGAATATTTTAAAATGAACGGAACCATTTATTTCTTGGGTAGAACCTCCGACACCTTTCACCAATGAACGTGTAGGTATTTGTTGCAAACCTAGACGTACACAAGTTTCATTTTTTATCAGATGACTTTGAGACGCACTGTCTAAAATACACCTTAAAATATGTTCATTACCCTGAGAATCGAAAACAATTACGCGAGCAGTAGCTAGTAAAATAGTACTAGGTGAAGTTAACATGTTTTTATTATGTATCTTATTATTATGACTCGGGTTTAAACTGCAAAGCGTGACGTCAGTACGAGTAAAGTTTGCCGGTGAGTGTCTATGAGACTGCGGTGCGGGCGGTGACGGCACTGACTGCAGCGCGAGCGACTGATAAGGGCTAACAGGTTTTAATTCCGACTGCGTAGCTGCCACAGAGCGCGAAGTATTGGGATCATTGGAGGTGGCATTCATATTGTTGTCAAAATGCAACATCGTGTGATGTTTATTACCACATTTTTTACAAGACATGCTTGAATTACAAAAAAGTGTTTTATGCTTATCACTTAGACAGTTAACGCAAAATTTATTATTTTTAATGAATTTAAATCTTTCAAATGCAGTTAAATTTTGAAATTTCGTACATTTATAAAAATTTTCATGTGATGATGCTCCATTGCACAATGAACACGTTTTAGATTGTGAATTAGAGGATGCAGCTGCCGTATTTATAAAGGTGTGCGTAACCTTTGATTTTGATGCCAACTCCAGCTTACGATCCGGTGCCCGTTTCGTAGTTTCATGTTTTGACGTTAAAGTCCTATGGAGTATTTTAATGCGATCGCGAATGAAACTGACGAGACTGTCAAACTTAGGTATTTCAGAATCTCTCTGATCCATTTCAAATAAACGAATAGTTTCAGGGTCTAGTTTCTTCAGCCCCATGTACAAAAATATAAAATCACAAAGATCACTTAATTTTAAATTTTTAAGCGCACATACCGATGACACAAAATTATCTAAAAAATTCTCTAAATTTTCTGCGGTCGCGAATGAAATAGGTTTAGTATCAAATATTCGGTCTAGATATGAAGTTGATAGCACTCTTTTGTCTTCAAATCTGGCTACCAGCATATTAAGCAAAATATTATAATTATCGCCATCTAGCGTTATGCCTGCACATATAGATTTTGCCTTGCCCGTTAATCTTCCAACTAAATAATATATTTTTTCTGCGTCAGTAAGATCTTCGTTTTTGTGGACTGTATTTAAAAAACTCGCGTAAAACAGTGGCCAATTACGGGGATCGCCAGAAAATTCCGGGAGACTTAACGGCGGAAGACGCGGTCTTTCAGACTTTATTTCAGTTTTAATATCCGAATTTTGACTCTTACGACCTTCTGACAATGTTGATAATTTCCGCTTAATGCGACAAAAAATATCTTCAAATGCGACCCAAGACTTAAAATTAGGTACATAATCGGGTTTTAATTTTAATTTTTGCGTATTTATTTGTTTTAACGTATTTTGATAACTCGTACGTATATCATCAATTGTTTCTGAGTTAGACAAAAACGATTCAAGAGACGAATCGTCATCCAAATTCTGCGACAAAACGTAAGTACTTTGCATACGTTCAAAATACGTAGCAAGTAGCGATTCCAAAATAGGAATTTGTTCAGACATGACCCTTGTTAATAAATAAACTAAAATGCAAAACAAACAGCGTTGAAAGGCAAAATATTGCACACAGGAATGCTAAGTACAAAAATATTATTTAATTACCAATAAATATGTTGTATGTAAACAAAGTGAAATAAATACTATGCGGTAAAAGTTATATGTAATAACAATAAGGTGTTACTTTAAACTAGCCAATTAGTTATGGTAGCTACCTACTGTTACTAGTATTATTACAAGAAGTTTGAATAAGGTTGTTTACAACTACTGCGATGAATATTATCATAAAGTAATCTCGGTTATAGTTCGAATGTGGCAAAGAAAGACACGAGCAATGAATCACGCGGGTAGTATAAGCGAACGAAACGCGTTATCTACAATGTGTTTTATGTTCACAAAACGTAGTTCGTATTACTTAAAATTCAATATTAACTCGTTACGATAAACTAAAAAATATGAAAATGATGCGGGAATTTATTTTTGTGGAAACAATAAAATAACGAATATTTTAACGTAACGGGTAACTAAATTTTTAAGAAATAAGTTGCGAATTACTTACAAGAATGCGGAAAATATTGAAAATAGCTCTTAAAATTAAAAAACGTTTATATTAGAAAAGTATGTTAAGCGATTAAATATATGATATCCGGCTCGAAGGACCATAAAATGGCGGCGCGTTAATGTAGTTTCCATAGGGCGCTGGGGCGCAATTAAAAATAAGGTTGATGAACTATTAAAACCAATATGCACATACACAGAGAAAGGAGAATGAGATCTCAAAAACTGCTGTGGAAGGTTATTAAATGAAGCAGTATGAAAGGAAAAAATACCTCGAAAATAATGGCGGTGCTTCTTGCAGATCTGCAGACCCTTGATTTACGTCACAAATCCTGGGTATTTTCTTCAATAGTTTTGGCCACCGTCAACACCAACACGCGCAAAAGGCAGTTCTGAGGTCACACTTATAAAACACCAAAATTCACGGTTTATTAAAAGTGGATGTGCATAGCATCGTTGTCTTTCCTTGACTGTTCAATTCGGATGTGAAAGCATCCGCCCTCTTCTTGTATAGGCGAGGTATGGGTAGGAGAAAAAGGGATAGGAGATCACAGTATATGTGCAATTTTATATCATTAATTACACTACTACACTAGGTGGCGCAACCAATTGTACTTATCCATTTCCAAAGAATCTATCACATGAGGAAAACCAACATATTCATAGATTAAATAATATGTTGCACAATTTGACATGTAATGATGATAATTTTTATTTGTTTGACATAAATAAGTTCATATCTAGTTTTATACTAACTAAAGGTACATTGTATCTATCTAAGTATTGTAATACAGGTCTCATAGCGGTGACACGGACGTAACTCGACTCTTCACGCACCTGAGTTTGACGACTGACAAAGTTCTAGAGCAATATCCCACAGCAGAATTAGTTATTTTGGGAGACTTCAACGCCCACCATCGTGAGTGGCTCAGTTCTCGAACCAATAACTATGCAGGGATATCTGCTCATGAATTTGCTCTGACCTATGGTTTCTCTCAGCTGTTACTTTCTCCAACGAGAATACCACATATAGAGGACCATACGAGCTCCTTACTGGACCTTCTGCTGACTACACGTCAGGATGGATACTCCATCTCAGTGGATGCGCCTCTTGGCTCCTCGGACCACTGTCTCGTCCGGACTCAAATGTCATGCACACAACACGATCCTTCTGGGCCAACTAATTGGCGTCGTGTGTGGCATTATAAGTCGGCAGACTGGGATGGATTGCGAGAATTTTATGCATCGTACCCGTGGAGGCTGCTATAGCTCAGAAGATCCTGACGTCTGCGCAGCCGCAGTCACTGAGACAATCCTTGCTGGTATGGAATGTTTCATTCCTAACCTGCGAGTAGCTGCCAGCGTCAAAAAACGACCGTGGTTTAATAGGTCTTGCAGAGAAGCTAAAATTCTTAAGCAAACTGCGTATGAGGCTTAGACCACGGCTTGTAATAAGGATCCGAATATTTCTGAGTTAAAACGCAAATTAAATGCTGCCTCGAGGTTCAGTAAGAAAGCAACTGCCAGAGCAAAATTCCATTTCATCGGCAAAATAGGTGGGCGACTTGCGAGCTATCCTTCTGGGAGTCGCGCTTTCTGGTCGCTTGCTAAAGCTGCCGAGGGGCACTTCTGCCAGTCGTCGTTACCACCACTGCGAAAGACCGATGGTGACTTGGCCCATAGTGCAAAAGAGAAAGCCGATCTATTGGGCAGTCTCTTTGCCTCCAATTTGAATATGAACGACGAAGGCGCTGTACCACCTACTTTACCGTGGTGCGGTAAGACCATGCTGGAAATCTCTATAACACAGCGGGAGGTCCGGCGGGCGTTGTTTTCCCTAGACGTTCATAAGTCGAGTGGGCCAGACGGTTTACCAGCAGTGGTGCTTAAGCAGTGTGCTCCTGAGTTATGTCCTGTACTTACGCGCCTCTTCGCGCTTTCCTACCATACTAGGCAATTTTCGTCTTCATGGAAGACTGCGAATGTGCACCCGGTGCCCAAAAAGGGCGATAGATCAGATCCATCGAATTACAGGCCTATCGCTATTACCTCTCTCCTCTTCAAGGTGATGGAGCGTGTGATCAACACACAGCTTTTGAGATACCTAGAAAACACGACCTGATCAGTGACAGTCAATATGGCTTTCGCCACGGTCGCTCAACTGGTGACCTTCTAGTGTATCTCACACACCGATGGGCACTAGCCATTGAGAGATAGCGAAGGCGTTCGATCGGGTCTGGCACCGGGGTCTTCTATCGAAGTTGCTATCTTACGGAGTGCCCGAGGGTTTGTGCAAATGGGTGGCTAGCTTTTTGTCCGGCAGACGCATACGAGCCGTGGTTGACGGTAGTTGCTCTGATAGCATTGACATTAATGCTGGTGGCCCGCAAGGCTCTGTGCTGTCTCCTACGCTGTTTCTACTGCACATCATTGATATGTTGGACATCAACAACATACATTGCTATGCAGATGACAGTACTGGAGACGCTTATTACACGGGCCGTGCAAGCATCCCACGTTCCGTTGTGGAGGAAAAGCGTGAAGAACTTGTGTCTCAAATCGAGATCGGTCTGTCCAAGGTCTCTGACTGTGGGCGGGAAAACTTGGTCCGATTCAACCCTTCAAAGACACAAGTCTGCGCGTTCACCGCTAAGAAAATCCCATTCACTGTAGTCACACTATTCCAGAACACTCCCCTCTCCATCTCCAAGAGCATTGGGATCCTTGGCGTTGACATCTCCAGCGATGTTCAGTTCCGAGATCATTTGCTAGACAAGGTAAAGTTGGCGTCCAAAAAACTTGGTGTACTCAACAGTACGAAGCAATACTTCACGTCGGGGCAAAGGTTTACAAGTCGCAAGTCCGGCCCCATATGGAGTACTGCTGCCGTCTCTGGGCGGGTGCACCCGGATACCAGCTTGGCCCTTTTGACTCGGTTCAACGACGGGCTGTGAGAATTGTCGACGATCCCAAACTCACTTGCGGTATCGAGCCCTTAAGTCTGAGGAGAGACTTTGCCTCCCAGTGTGTGTTCTACCGCTTGTACAATGGGATGTGTTCTGAGGAATTGTTCGAAATTATGCCCACGGCTACTTTCTACCATCGCACCGCTCGCCATCGACAGGGAATTCATTCTCACACTTTGGAACCGAAATGGTCGCGTACAGTGCGGTTTCAGAGAAACTTCCTCCCGCGAACGCTTGGATTGTGGATTGAGCTCCCTGCCAAGGTTTTCTCTAAGGACTACAGTATGGGGTTCTTCAAAAAAGAAGTTATTAGATTTCTGAAGGGTCGGCAACGCGCGAGTGATGCCCCTGGTATTGCAAGCGTACATAGGCTACGGTGACCGCTTACCATCAGGCGGACCGTAGGCTTGTTTGCCACCTTAGTGGTATAAAAAAAAAAAAAAAAAAAAAATTCTTATGTAGATAGCTACGTGGGTAACACCAGTACTGTTAGTAGTGTTACTAATAGTGAGGTGGCACTGGATGATTTAAATTGACGTCAGTGACGAATAGGAAGCATAATTTACATAAATTATTTCACCACAATATTCAAGGCTTCCTCAGCAAAGAATTACAAATTGAATTATTTATGGAAAAATTCAATGTAGATTATTACTAGAATATTATGTATGACAGAACACGGGTTAAAATCACATGAAATGTTATTAAATATTAAAAAAAAATTTATTTTCAAGCTGTTACAATGGACAAAACAAAAAAGAGGATGGTCGTTAATTCTAGTAAATAGTAAATTCAAAATTCAATTTTTGCACTCTCAGTTGAAAAATTCATTGAATTGCCTTGTGTTGAAATCGAAAAATACAAATTTTCTACAAATTACTTTGAGTTTGAAAAATTAATGGAGAATGTTCTGAAGCTTGTCACTAAAAGCAAAAAATAATTTGATTTACTTATCGGATCCTTATTAAAGACACGAATAATTAGTTTATTCAGGTCATTTAACTTAGTAAATTCTGTTTAGAGCCTACAAGAATAACAACTGCAACATGTTTAGATAACATATTCTGTAATTGTGAATATTTAGTAAAAACATTATAAGTTGTCTGAAATCAGATCATTGTGGCCAAAGTGCTAGTTTTGCCATTACTTGGTCTGAATCAAACAAGTAAATTATATGCAGGCCGATCACTATTCCTCAAATTCACTGGCCTGCAAATGAAGGTATAACACTCATAAACTTGAAATAAGAAGCATTATGTAGAAAATTTCGTTTTGTTATATAAAAACTCCTTTAAAATGATGGCTGAATGATGGGGAAAGATAAACAAAAAAGAAAAACGCTCCCTTTTCAAATGCTGTAATTTTTTACTTTTAGCTTTCTGCTTTTGTTTTCGCATTTGTTTTTTGATCATTTACATTTAATTCATAAGCCAAGGTATCTTTAGCAAATAATTAATTATCATGCATCTTTCACCTGAAGAATGTGCAAGAATTATGGCACATCTGGAACTAGGCATCAGTATGAGTCGTACTGCAAGAATGGTGGGTGTGATATTAAGAACGGTCTTCAAGATGAAACAAAGGTATGAAGAAACCGGAAACCATCTCAGCAGACCATCTAATGGCCCAGATGCACTACAGCTAGAAAATACCGATATATTGCCAGCACTATTTTGAGAAATCGTCACCTCAGTGCAGTTCAGGTCCAAGCTTCTCCTGATGAGGGATGATTACATTAGCGAAGACACGGTCAGAAGAAGACTTGCTGAGGTAAACCTGAAGCCCTACAGGCCAGCAAATGGTCTCAAACTTGAGGCAGGGCATCGGGTTTAACAGATTGCGGTATGATCGTGACCACGTACATTGGAGTGAAGAAGAATTGGCCAAAATTTTGTTTATGGATTTGTCACGTTTCTCATTATTAACTCATGACGGAAGGCGAAAAGTCTACAGGCGGCTTGGTGAGCGATACGCTCAAGCCTGCTTTGCAGAAAGAGTCCAATACGGCGGGTCTCTGTACACGTATGGGCTGGCATCTCTTAGGAAGGTCGCACACAGTTAGTTGCCATAGAAAATGGTACTCTGACTGGGGTGAGATATGCTCAAGAGATCCTTAATGAGTATGCAGGACAATATCTGGTAAATATGGGTGATGGATCAATTCTAATGCAAGATAACGCCCGGCCACACACCGCTCAGGTTGTTCAAGAGTACATTCAGGAGGTTGGTATCAACTTGATGAACTGGCCATTAAGAAGTCCTGACCTGAATCCGATCGAACACGCTTGGGATGAGTTCAGAAGGCTGGCCAGACGACGCACACGACCTCCTGTCACCCTCAATGATCTTAAACAGCCCCTGTTGGAAGAATGGGAGAATATCCCCAACATCGTCTCCGAATCCTCGTCTTCAGTATGCCAAACAGGCTCGAAGCCGTGATCAGAGCCAGAGGAGGCAACACCAGTGATTAAAAAGGTGATTTTAAGACTACAAACACGTTTTTCAGGGTTTTTTAAGTTTTTGCCATTCAGTGAAAATGGCTTCTTTTTGTATTTATGTTTAATTTATGTTAACATTGAGTAGAATATTGTGTTCCTGGCGGTGAGTAAGGTTGCCAGATCTCTTGAGGATTCACTGTACGGACAGCGGAGGAACGGCGGTACTCCTTACTGGACCTTCCGCTCACTACACGTCCGGACAGATATTCCATCTCAGTGGATGCGCCTGTTGGCTCCTCGGACCACTGTCTCGTCCGGACTCAAGTGTCATGCACACAACCTGATCCATCTGGGCCAACTAATTGGCGTCGTGTGTGGTATTATAAGTCGGCAGACTTGGATGGATTACGTTAATTATATGCATCTTAGAGGAGGAAGCTCTGCTTTAGCTCAGAAGATCCTGACGTCTATGCAGCCGCAGTCATGAAGACAATCCTCGCTAGTATAGAATATTTTATTCCTAACCCGCGAGTAGCTGCCGGTGTCAAAAAACGGCCGTATTTATTGGTCTTGCAGCTTAGACCACGGCTCGTAATATTAAGGATTTAAATATTTCTGAGTTAAAATGCAAATTAAATGCTGCCGCGTGACCCAGTAAGAAAGCTATCCTTCTGGGAGTTGTGCTTTCTGGTCGCTTGCTAAACCTGCCTAAGGGAATTTTTGCCAGTCGTCGCTACTACCACTGCGAAAGACCTATGGTCCCACAGTGCTAAAGAAAAAAGCCGATCTGCAGGGCCTTTCTTGCCTCTTGCCTCAAACTCGAATATGAATGACGAAGGCGCTGCACCAATTGTTGCAAGCTATGAATGAGTGTGAAATAAGGGGACCAATTAATCTGTGATTCCAGGAATATTTAGAAAATAGAAAAATAAAAGTAATAATATGTAGTAAAGAAAGTAAAGCAGAAAAAAGAAAATATGGAGTACCAACTTCTGTATTCGGCCCAATCGGATACATAATGCATGTCAACAGTATGTGTAACGTGGACCCAAAGGGTATATAAAAAGCAATTCAGACTTATATTATTGTGTGTATGGTATAATCTGGCAAATGCGTGCCGTTTAGACCAGTGTACAAAGACATATAACACTATTAAAGCATACAAACACAGCACGTCGAAAATCTCGATTTTCACTGTTTTTGTCGGTATAAAATTCAAGTATTTATTGAGAACTATGAAGTTAGCAAATTTGCTTAGTGATATTAATATATATTTTATAAAATAAGAATGAATAAAATATCGCTCTTAGTTTTCCATTAAATTTTAATTAAAGCCCAAATCTAGAGTGTCAGATTTTTTTTCTAATACTATATTTTATAATAATATACTATGTAATATAAATAATACTCAAGTGTAATCAAAATCTGTTGTAGGCATCTGTTATGGCTAAATTCGTGAAAAAAATCCAAACATTTTGTGGTAAAATTTTGCAGAAATCTAACTACATGTACATAATAATAATAATAATAATAAAATTCTTTATTGCACTAATTTTGTACATAGGCGAACTTAATGCCTTCAGGCATTTTCTACCAGTTAACCATTGGTAATGTAGATATTAATAAGGGGTTGTGCAGTGTTTGTTGTAATAGATCGTAGTAGCTTCAATAATGATAACAGACTATGTGATAAAAGATAGTATATAAAAAAATAATATCATAAAGTATAATATGTAAATAAGAAGGTGGATAAATTATTTATAATTTTATACATATATGTATATGTAATGCATATATATTTAGGTATAAGTCACTAGAAAGCACTAATACCTGACCTATGTATTTTGGATGTTAAAATGTGCAAAGCCGTATCTGTCGTTCTTCGGAACCCAAGAACTCAAATCGTTCTATTAGATAAGGCGGGGATAAAGGATTATTAAGAATGCCATAAATGTCAGAAGATGAGTCTTTCGGCGAAAACGGATATTGAGCCAATTTAACTGTGTACGATATTGGGAGACATGATCATACTTACGCAAGCCGAAAATGTTACGAATGCATAAGTTGAGAAGGCGGTCGAGTTTGTTAAGTAGTTTTTCAGTTATGTCGGGATAGCATAAATCTGCAACAGGGAGTTAACTAGCGTAACCTTAGCTGATTGAGGTAAAAATTGTTTCATTCTTTTTACGGAATGCATCGTTCATCATTTTTTACTTACCTCGGTGACAGGATGTGACCAAGAAAGATCATTTGCTATTATAAGGCCTAGATTTTTTACCTGCTGGCAATAATTTAGTTGCACCCCGTTGAAACTTAAAGGTGGTACATTTTTTTGGTCAACTTTTTTTAGGAGTGCTTTATTACCTACCATTATGACTAATTGTTCAGTCCAGTTTATTATAGATTCAAGATCTTTATTGATCATATTTATACACTCTATAACTTTGTCTACCCTTAAAGATCTGTAGAGCTGAAGATCATCAGCATAAAGATGGTAATGGCTGAAATTGATAACTGAGACAGAAGTGTTTATAAACACTGAGAATAATAAAGGAGATAGCACGCCGCCTTGAGGTACGCCAGAATCAACATTGCACCAATCAGAGTAAAACTCGTCTATTCGTACACGTTGTTGACGCCCCTGAAGATATGATTGGAACCATTGTGCCGCTGATTGTGATATATTTAGGGAGCGAATGATAGACATGAGAATATCATGGTTGACGCAATTGAATGCATTACTGAAATCTAAAAGAACAAGTAGTGTCAGTTTTCGGTCGTCCATGGCTCGTCGAATGTCATCAGTGATATTAATTAGGGCCGTGGATGTACTATGTGCTGGACGAAATCTAGACTGGAATCTATTTAAAAGATTGTTGCGATTTATGAAAATTGAGAACTAGTGATGTACTACTCTTTCTAAAACTTTGGACAAAAAGGGCAAAATTAATATAGGTCTATAATGTGCGTAGTCAGTAGGGTCATTTTTTTTTAGGGATAGGTATTATGTGTGCCATTTTCCATGAAGTTGGAAAGCAACCAGTGTACAAAGAAAAGTTAATAATATGGGTAATATGAGGCAAAATAATATCAAGGATTGGCAATATCAGGTCTCGACCTAAGCCGTCATTACCCACTGCTTTAGTTTTTAGAGAAAGGATTATCTTTTTTATATTACAATCAGAGACAGGTTCAAATGTAAAGGAGGTATTATTTGGAAGCGGAATTGAAGAAATTTGGTTGATAGTAGAGTCCCTGGTTTTTGGGACGACAACATGTGTAGGTGATGAGAAGTGTTGGTTAAGCATATTTATGTCTATGTTATTGTTTAAGTCATTCCTACACTTCCCAAGACCTAACATCGTAGAAATTTCCACAAATCGGGAGAAGAACAGTCTTCAATATTAGAATGTATAAAACGGCGTTTTGCGTTCCTTACCATCTTGTTGCAATGATTTCTAGCTGCTTTAAATTCTTGCCAATTCTCTTGAGTAGGAATTTTTTTATGCTTACGTTTTACACGATCTCTACGAGCCATAATAGCTCGTATTTCATTTGTAAGCCATGGGGCAGGGGAACGTTTCATGCGTACTGGCTTTATTGGCGCGTGATTGTCATATAGTTCTGTGATATACCGATTGAATAATTCTAATTTGCTGTCAACAGAATCCAAAGACTCGATTTGTTTCCAGTCGATAAAACTAGCATCAGAGACTAATTTGGTTTGATCTATAGAGCTAAGGTTACGCTGAAAAATGAATTTTGGTTTAAGTTTTGGTGTTTTGAGTTTGTATGAAGCAAATATTAGGTCATGGTGAGATAAGCTAATCTGTCCATGGGAAGAAATACGTTCGGGTTAGAGAGTGAGGATAAGATCTAGTAGAGTGTGAGAATCATTGACATGAAAGGTGGGGCTTAGTTTAAGGATACTCGTGTTAGTTGAGTTACACAAGGTTTTCAATTTATTAGATATAGTGGGTTACTATAACTACAATATATCTATAGATAATAAGGACTAGAAGTCTATTTACCTAAAGCAAGCAAGTTGTTAAAAATGTACTATATTAGAAACTAGACTAAATTGGTTATTGGTGTAGGATTTGAACGGGAACTCCTCAATTATAAAAAAAAAATCGGCTCATGTTTGACTTTTTCAATTAGCCTATGGCCTTTCCCGGGACTCAAACTATCTTCATGCCAAATTTGCCCGCGGTCCCACCCACCCCAAATTCGGTTATCGGTACAGGATTTTAACAACTTCTCAATTATAGAAAAAAAACCGACTCACACTTGACGTTTTCAAGTAACCTATGTCATAGTCAAAGTCAATTTTTTTTGTCCTTTCTCGGAAATCAAACTATCTCCATGCCAAATTTCATCATAATCGTTACAGCGGTTTAAGCGTGAAGAGGTAACAGAAAGACAGAGTTACTTTCGCATTTATATTATTAGTATGGATTACCATAAATATATAATGAGGGGCTAAAATTGGCTCTCTTTAATTATTTCAACAGTGAAAAATGTCAACTTATTAGGTAGGTATGTAAGATGAGGATTAGGATATTTTAAGTAAACCTAGGTATAACATAAGTAAGCTCAGTAGGCTCAAAAGAATTCAGGATCAGAAACAAACACAAATAATTAGGTAGGTACTTACTTCATTGATGGTGGGTTTAGGTATGGTTCTATATGTAAAGCACGTGCTAGTCTTAGATAATCAAAATCTATCTAAAAAACAGTCTTCATCCCACTTTGCAAACCGATTAATTCTGGGAAGATACGTTTTTCGCTTACGCCTAAAATTGATCGTTTCCTCTTCGATTTCTCTATCAGAACTAGTTTCGTATAGTATTTCTTGCAGCAACGACATTATCAATTATTAGAAACTCAGTTACTCACGTAGAACACAAAAATATTTTGATTTTGTTGTTGAAATTCAGAAATAACCTCAATCTTTGCGGCTTGTCAATTGTAACTTTAACCATAACCATTAGTAATTGTTAACGTTAAAGTAATGACGTAATTTAAAAAAATGTCAGATGGTGCATTCAATTTTTTGCTTAACAGAGTATTTGACAAGACGTTAGCCTTTTGTTATCGTTATAGTTAGTTGGTGCAACCTAGCCTAACTGTTTTTATAGTCAAATTATTGTAATATCAGCAAATTCACTTAGGCTGGGTTGCACCAACTAACTTTCCAAAAGGACCTGAAGGAGGCGAAAGTAGACGCCGAAACAGCGCAAAACCGTGGTCAATGGAGAAAGAGGACAAGGAGAGCCGACCCCGCCTAAAGCGTTTAGCTACTTCGTGTATGTACCACCACATACATTGAGGAATACCTATGTAGTGCGGCTAAGGTGGCGTGACTTGACGAAGGCAATTAAATGAAAAGGTTCACTTGAAACAATTGGATTTATTTTGCTATAGGCAAAACGTAAAGTTAGGTTACAAATTTAGCTTAGAGCTAGGAACCTAGTACCCAGTACGGATGCGCGGCGGTGACTGGCGTCACGGGCTAGCGGTCTTGGCGAGGTATAAGGGTGTGAGGTGTTAGTGCTATGTCAGCACAATTGCTTTGCAGCGGGACAAGGCTTAGGACAATGTTCAGGTGTTCTGTTCTGAGGAATTTTTCGAAATGATGCCTACGGCTACTTTCTACCACCGCGCCGCTCACCATCGGCAGAGAATTCATCCTCACTTTTTAGAACCAAAATGGTCACGTATAGTACGGTATGAGTGAATTTTGTGGAATGAGCTACGTGCAAATGTTTTCTCTGAGTACTATACTATGGGGTTCTTCAAGAAGCAAGTTATTAGATGTTTGAAGGGTCGGCCACGCGCAAGTGATGCCCCAGGCTGCGGTAACTGTTAACCATCAAGCGGTCCGTAAACTTGTTTGTTAGTTGTATTAAAAAAATGTAAGCTAACTTCAAAATGTATGCTCAGTAAGGTAACATAAAACAACTTTACTTTGTAAATAACTTTACTTTAATAATAAAGTAAAGCAAAATCTCAATATGCAGATACCTATTATTTCTACGAAAATCCTACTGTGTTAGATAGACTATGTTTTTTTTTTCTTTTTACTCGATTCCTAAGGGTGGTAGCATGATGGTATAGCCTATTACCTTCCTCAAGAATAGGGCTAACTAGATGCTAGATGCGAAAGATTTTTTTCAAATTCGACAAGTTTCAGAGATTAGCGCGTTCAAACAAAACAAACACACACAGACTCTTCAGATTTAATATATAAGTATACATGAGATATTTTCATTTAAATATTTTTACTCTTCTTTCCTCCAACTTCATTTGCTAACAAAACTTTTCTAGTGTTAGTTTTTTCTTTGAAACTGCTGTTTAGTTTTCTATCTTTAGAGTTTATATATGTCTTAATATAAAAATCACTAAATAGGTAGATAAATAGAATTCCATTAGAGAACACAATAACAGCAGACCAAATACTAGGAGGACAGGCGGAGAATTTAAAACATAGACCCATGTGAATTATTACCAATCCAAATTGTATCTGGAACAATACAAATTTAAACATTTAAAAAGATTTTTACACATAAATTCTTTGTAGGGTTCCGTAGGTATATGGTAAAATCAGAAGAAGTGCCTCCTATCCACACTTACAGTTTCGTCATGTCTATCCGTATGTCACGGCCTTATAATTATTTAATGACATTTTACAGATGTCTTCTGTGAACCGCCATAAACAGACATAAAAGTGGGAAAAATAGAATTTCGGGGCAGCTCTCCATACATTGAAAAATGACTTCCTCCAAATTTCTAAAATTTATTTTTTCGTATCCTATCGTGTATCTTGTCATTAACATGGTTCGGAACACATCTGTTAAAGACTCCGCGAACATTTCTGATGCACTGCAGCGCCACGGGAGTCCCAGCAGCATCCTGCATGAATTATTATCTGGACGCATAGCACATTGTAAGCTCGACGCGTTTAGTCACCCACAGGACGCTCGAGTAAAATGACTGAAAGAACGCTATAAACAAAGTAACTTTAATGTCTTCTGTACAACGAGCAAACCTGCAGGAAAACATAATGCTCCTCACTGACAACGCCCTACGCTCCCTTTCTATATCTGCGTTGTCCTTCAGATCTTCCGTGATGAGATGCCCTAAATATTTAAACCTCTCAGCCACTTTACGACATAATCCATTAAGACACACGGATGGCACACAGTGGCTTATGCTTCAATGAACGAAACACTGTAAGCTTCCTTTTGTTTGTATTGTATATTAGGCCATGTGCCGCTGCGTATGTCTCGCAGGTCGAAATAAGCTTTCTTATACCACCTATTGAAGGACTGAGCAACACTTCCAAAGTGTCATCAATATGGCAACCAACATGCATGCTGGTCAGCCTCTCAACAAGCTGGTTAATAAACAAATTAAACAGAAGAGGAGAGCTCAAGGCCCCTCGTCTGACACCGCATTCCTCCGACTGAGCATCAGCCCATCTTATCTGATTTTTCTGCTGTAAGTACCAGTATTTTACCAGAACTACATACTTTTGCGGCACACCTACGACTTCCAGCTTGTTCCATAGTAAATCGTAGATAACCATATCCAAAACTTTTGACAAGTCAAGGAAACACTCATAAACCGGTGGCCTTCTATTAGTATAGTACCTACTGGACAGTATGTCAAAATTGCACATTCGGTCGAAACACCTGCTTTTAACTTAAATACACTTACGTATTCCGAGAGACAGCCATTTAAATAAATGTCAAGTACTTTCGCTGCAGTGGTAGCTAGTGAGATAGGCCGATAGTTACTCAGGTCAGAGGTGTAACCACATTGGATGTTTTTGTGAATTCTGGTAACCCCATCACAGCGGACGCACATTTGCTACGAATACCGGAGCAGGGTTTGCCTTCAACGCTAGTAATTTTGTTGCCTCGCAAGGTAAAGATTGTATTTAAAAAAACGGAGGTGACGTCAATCCTCCTTTAATAAGAATAGAACACGAAATATTAAGGCTAGAATTATTAAAAAAGCAGATAGTGAATCAGCCCGTAAGATGTCTACTATGGTAGAAGATCCTTCCTTATCCTAGACCTGTCCCAACGCTATCACAATGTCCAAGCTACATGCAAATGCCTCCTTTAAACACTCGATTTCTAGTGCCCACCAGTGTGTTAGACATACTATTTGGTTATTAATTGATAAAGTTTTTAAGGCCTTCAGAGCTGAATATTTAATGCAATTCAAAATAAATACCCTACAACTAAAAGTGCGGTCAAAGTGATTTTCCTTTACCTTAACCTTAAGATATGACTCGAGTAAAAGTTTAAACTACGAATACAAATTTCCCATAACATACAGATTAGCAAAAATCTTACCAGCTGTAACTTTGTGATATACTTCTTCCACCATAAATATTGTTCTATGCCAGGAATGGCGGAAAGACAATAATATCCATACATTATAACATGAACGAACGAGTTTATTAATCCAAAGAATAATCCATTCTCGTTTAAATCGAATTTCATCCCCAATAACACGACTGTTGCCATCAACACGTGGTGGTAAACATGAAGAAAGGTCACTTGATTCTGCTTCTTCCGAAGAACAAAGAAAACTGTGTCCAGGAGTTCAGTCAGTTTGGCCGTTATATAGCAATATGCTAAATAAGTCATCTGTAAAATAATAAATCTATACGTACATTTTACGCTCTCTGCGCTCTACCCAAATGTGCACTTTCCTGATCGTTTTGCAAGTTTCAGACTGTGAAAAAAATTCTTTAACTAGAAACTTATTGTAATCTTGTTAAAACATCGCTTTAAAAAAAACGACCCTCTCGTTTTTAGGGTTCTGTACCGCAAAAGGAAATAAGGGAACCTTATTTGATCACTTCGTTGTTCGTCCGTCTGTCTGTCTTTTTTCTCAGGAACGCATGAAAGTTCATCATCATCATATCAGCCCATTGACGTCCACTGCTGGACATAGGCCTCACCTAACTTTCTCCACTCCCATGGCTCCCCGCTACCTTTACAAGGTCATCTGTCTATCTAGCGGGGGGCCGTCCCACGCTGCGCTTTCCGGTTCGTGGTCGCCACTCGAGAACCTTCTTACCTCATCGGCCATAGGTTCTTCGAGCTATGTGCCCTGCCCATTGCCACTTCAGCTTTGCGATTCGGTGAGCTATGGCGTCGACTTTATTTCTCCTACGGACTTCCTCATTCCTGATTCGATCACGTAGGGAAACTCCGAGCATAGCTCTTTCCATGGCCGGCTGAGCGACCTTGAGCTTTCGCATAAGGCCCAAAGTTAGCGGCCACGTCTCAGTGCCGTAAGTCATCACTGGCAAGACACACTGGTTGAAGACTTTTGTCTTCAAGCACTGGGGTATTAAGAACGAGAAAATAGTACGCAGTTTTCCAAACGCTGCCCAACTGAGTTGGATTCGGCGATTAACCTCTTTCTCGAAATTGGACCTACCTAATCGAACAGTTTGTCCCAAGTATACGTATTCGTCAACAACTTCGAGTGTAGAGTTCCCACCAGTTATTGATGTGGGTATTACATGGCCATTCGACATGATTTTCGTCTTGTCCATGTTCATCTTGAGGCCCACTCTTTGGGAAGCTATACTGAGGCTTTCGAGTATTGTGCTAAGGTCCTTCATCGATTCTCCATCATTCGGCAAACCGAAGGTGGGTAATTTACTCGCCATTAACATTGATGCCAAAACCGTAAGATAAAGACATATTCCAACGCATTTGTGAACAGTTTCGGAGATATGACATATCCCTGTCTCACACCTCTCTGCAGTTGGATCGATTTCGAGTTCTAATCCTGGAGACGGACTGACATGGTGGCGTTATCGTACAAGCATTTTAGCACCTCGATATACCGATGATGTATTGATCATCAGCACCTCCGTAGAGCCTGTAGAACTGCCCATGTTTCCACCGAATCGAAAGCTTTCTCGTAGTCTAAACGCTAAGCAAAAACATAAACGCTAAGCAAAGGGGCCGTTATACTCTTCCAACTTCTGTATAATCTGCCGCAGCGTTTGTATGTGGTCTACGGTAATATAGTCTCTTCGGAAACCGGCTTGTTCGGGAGGCTGGAAGTTGTCGAACTTGCGAGCGTGACGGTTCGTAATTACTCTTGAAAACAGCTTATAAATATGGCTCATAAGCGTGATGGGTCTGTAATTCTTAAGTAGCGTATTGTCACCTTTTTTGAAGAAAAGCACCACCACGCCTCTGTGCCATGCTTGTGGCGAAGTATCTTCGAGTATGACGGTGTTAAAGAGCTTCTAAAGGACTTTTAGTACCGGTGTTCCACCCGCATTCAGAAGCTCAGTCGTAACTCCATTATCAACCGGTGCCTTATTGTTTTTAAGCTGTTTGAGGGCCATACTAATCTCGTACAAGCTGACGACCGGGATATCCTCGGTATAGTGACGAGTCAGTCTAGCTCTAGGGTCTTTAGCTGGACTGCCAACTGGTTTCGATGTCGACGTGTATAACTGTCCATAGAATTTCTCGAAACAATTGTCCAGACGAAACAATGCTGCCGTCCAACGTCTTCAGCCTTGCCAGACGACTTCGCTCAATAGCCAGATCTCTCGCGGACACTTTGGAACCTTTGTTCCGTTCTATTGCCTCCTCGATACGCAATGTATAATAGTGGCGTTTGTCGCGTGCAAGTGATTTTGAGATCTGTCTATTAAGCCGCCGATATGACAATGCATCATCCGAAGACTGCAGCCTAAGGTTTCGTCTCTCGTCCTTAGAGTCTGGTCCGAAAGTCTTTTTGTTCTATTTGTACGTTAGGTTTTAAAGAACTTGGACCCAACCGTATGGACAGTTTCCACAAACATGTCGTTGGTATCGTCCACTGATGCGTCTTCCTTTAAGCATTCAAAGCGATTTTTGAGTTGGAGCTGATAGTTTTCTAGGTGTTGGATTTGGATGGTTGTGGGTCGGAGCGTGGACTTTATCAGTCGAGACCTATCAAGCCTTATGTTGACATTCAATGTGCCTCTTACCATACGGTGATCACTCCCAGTTTTGACCGTGAACATCATTGAACACTTAATCTTCCGTCGACATGATAAAGTCAATCTCATTCTTTGTGCAACCATCCGGACTCATCCAGGTCCACTTTCTGTGGGAGCGCTTCTTGAAAAAGGAATTCATCATAAACAGGCCTTTCTTTTCCATGACGTCGGCCAGCATCTGCCCTTTACAGTTCCGTTGTCCATATCCAAATTGCCCCACTCTTCACTTCGTTTGTCTAGTTTCGCGTTGAAGTCCCCCATCACGACGTTATAGTGTGTTTTGGAGGACTATGGCTTTAGAAATGTCCTCATACATCTCCTTCACTACTTCGTCTGGATGTGTCGAAGTCGGCGCGTAAACCTGTATGACCTTCAGCGAATATCGTTTTGATATTCTGAGTATCAGGTACGCTACCCTGGTCGACACACTGTCAACTTTGATGATATTGTTGACGAGGGACTTGGGATAGCTGGTCACCCCCTCCGCTAGTACAGCAAGTTACCTGAGTTGAGAACTATCGTGTCCTGTCCCTGTCTTCGGACCTCCGATAGCCCTATAACGTCCCAGCGTAACTTGCTTGTAGCTTCTTCCAGTTCTACTATTTTCTCGTCAGCCCTCAGCGTACGTGCGCTGTAGGTTGCGAGGTCCAGTCGTCGGTGTTGGTAGCCGGATCTCTGCCGGGGATTAGGGGCCGTTTGTTTTTTGTACCGTCCTTGTTGGTGGGTTTGCCATACTCACCACGCCTAGCAAGCGGGTTGTCGAGCGCAGAACTGTTAAAGGGGGGTCGCTGCTGCCCGACATTCCCTATCGGATATTGGAAGGGAACAAGGAGTAGGGTTGGGATGTAACGTTTTTTTAATGGAAATTGTATAATGAGTGGGATACATCGAAAGGGAGTAGTATCCCTTTGGATAGAAATGGGGAGAATTAGTAGTAGCTCGGGAGGCCGGGGTCGCGTACCCGTGTATTCGGAAATAAATACCCCTGACACTAGGTTGCATGAAGATTATCAAGTTGAAATGTTCTACGGTCAATCAAGCTTCTAGGTCAACGCAATAAAAAGATACGACTTCTTTCGTTACATACTTCGGCATTCACAAATAAATCAAAACCTATGGGGTACTTTCGGTCCTAGAATCATGAAATTTGACCCGAAGCAAGTTATTACATCCCAAAGAGAGGAAAAAATCCAAAATTCGCTAATTTGTATTTATAACAGAACGCATTACAAAAAAAAATCAAGCTTGTAATTCAATGCAATAAAAAAACATGCCCAACATATTGTTATTTTCGTCGCACATTGTGAAACGAAAAAATCAAAACCGTTAACCTAAAATCATGAAATTTGGCAAGAAGCAAGATTTTACCTGCATCACAAATGTAATAAAAAAAAAACATAAAAATGATCAGTAAGGCATAAACCTGTGAGAATTGACCTCATGATGCAAGAACTATCAACATACAATAAGTTAGAACGGAACCCTCGGTGCGCGAGCCAGACTCACACTTAGCTGGTTTTTTTATTGTGAATCCATAACGCCTTATCAATTAGTAGGGGAAGCATAATTAATTGCATGAAATGTTGTAACTTGAGTAAGTCGTTTGAATTTAAATAATAGAACACAACCTAACCTTACCTAACCCAACTCAAATCACATTTATGTATATCGAATTAATGGTTGTGTAAACCGGGCTTTGACTGGAACCAAACCTAAGGATTTGACGGATTTTGCCCCCTGACTATGACATACACATTGTACAGCCTAAACATAAGTTATATTAATATGTTCTTTAATATTCTAGAACATTTCTAGAATTATTTACATTTCGGCTCACTGCTCCCTCCCTAACGCAGCGTACGCAACCGACACTGAATATTTTGCCTTTTTTCAAGGAAAAAACTTTAAGAATAAAAAAAAAATTAAAAATAAAAGTCCACATGGCGAAGTCGGGACAGGCCGCTAGTTTTATTTATAAAATGAATGTCCCGGCTAGGATAGAATAGTAATGTCGTTTAAGACTGAAAATAGTGTAGTTCACTAATAAAAGTAGAATATATTGTAATTAATATAGACATGAATATTATGTTCATGCGTGGCCCAGTTACATTCGTCTATCGGAAACGATATGCAAAGTAAGGCAATGTCGAGCGCTGCTAGTGGATGGGTGAAGGCCTGTAGGCACATTTTTGAGCTTCTCTATATTTTCTCTGTTGTCATATGACAGCAGTCGTTAATAAACTTATGGCGATTTCTTACTAGCTCAACAACGTCGGACAACTCGCAGTAGGCCAGCGGGGTGGACTAAGCCTCCTTCTTTATAAAGAGGCCTATGCTCTATAGAGCGTGCGCGATAATGGGATGTATAACAGCTTTGGCGATGTCATCGCCATGGATTCTAAAAATAATGGCATATTTAGTGCTTTGAATTACTTAAATTATTATTTGGAGCGTAAGTCGTCTAGTAATATAAAGATATCTTTTTCACAAACGTTTTATTCTTGTCATTTCACAATTTGTCGACAGTTTCGGAGATCTGAGGAGAATAAAGGGCTCCACTGAAAGCCAGTGTTGTGGCTAAGGCCACAGCTAGAGCTGACGTTGTGCAACACATAAGAATCCTGTAGATACTAACCGTTTTTTTTTTCATATATTACTGGTAATTTGTGTAACTGTGTTGCTTAGTTGCAAAATAAAAGTTTCTCTTCTTTTCTCTTTTTTATATTTATTGTTATACAAGCTATAGACTGCACGAAGTGAAAGTAATGTACTCTAACACTTACGCTTTTTAAATTCTCTTCTTTGTTCAAATTGCACTTTGTAAACACAACACCATATTTCCAGCTGTAGTCTAAGCCCTGAAATTACAAGTCAATGCTTTTTATTCTTTTATTTACTAAGCTCGAACATAAACTTTATTCTTACTTATATAATAAATATGAAAGTTTAAAGTGTGAGTCTAATTCAACTGAATTTTAGGCAATAGGATATAGGCCTTAAAACCTTTTAAAAATAATAATAATAAATACTTATTGCATCAACATAAGAATTTTACAAAAATATCATTATAAATAGAAAAAACTAATGGTAATCTTATCGCTTTAAAATGATCTCTTACAGACAACCTTTGGGTAAAGGAAAAAATAAAGTTAAAGATAGTATAGTAGGTGTGTGTCGATACAGTTATTTAGAAGAATATATATATCATAAATTAATGTATAAATCAATATAAGTGAATATATGTACATTTATAAATATACATAAAAAATAAAATTATAATACATTTAAGAGGTGTAAGTAAATATATAAAAAAATATAGGTAGTAATGTTATGTTATGATCGATAATAAACTTTTCTGGGGTGAAATGTAACCTACATGCTATCGCTATCTCAGTTGCATTGTAATTCCATCCAAATCCCTCCAGCTAGTGTAGTGTGGAGGAATAACAAACAAACAAACTGTCGCATTTATAATGTTACTATCTGACCCGGCGAACTTTGTTTCTCTTTCCTATAACAACTGTACTAATTCAAAAACTTTCCTTGCCGTGTAGACAACAATTTACCAAAATTTCATAACAATCGGTTTATCTTTAACGCGCGAATCCGACTCGGACTTGACCCGTTTTTTTCTTACAAAAAAAGCTTTGATTTAACAGTAATAAACACAAGAAAAAAAAAATTCTCCAATTTGATGCAGTTGTTCGGAAGTGGCCAAGGGAAACGGGGATAGTGGGATATATAAAAGGATATAGAAAATGTACACTGAACAGTCAGCCAATCAGAATATGTTAAACACAATTAGAACCCTTTTATTTTAGAATACTGAGATCACCAGTAGCTCGTGTCAATTTTTGTTCACTAAAAAAAAAGTTTTAGAGTTTAATTATTCTATTTATATCTAAACTTCAAACTTCTAAATTTAGATTTACAAACGCGCATCCCGTGTGTATGTTTTCGTGCCACAATTTTGTGACCCTTTGCCTTTATTTCAAGCTGAATTACTTAAATCTTTTGGCACTGTTCAATTACATCACAATAATGACATTTTGTTTTGCTATACTTATTAGACAATTACAAACTGTTTATGTAAGTATGTACTTATTTAATTTGTTAATCAAAAACTCGCGCACGAACTAAAACATTTGTTGGCGCCGCCGGACGGACCGAAGGCGGAGGTTAAGCTCGCAACAGTATCTTCATTACATATCTACCCCGGGAGCGGCGCTCCTCATTTCGCTAATTTTTCATACAAAATCCTCTTTTTTAACGTGTGAGACTGTGTCGAACTTTCTCTTTCACACTAGTTGATTTTAGCTTTAAGTCTCTGTACTGAAATTCGTTTCATAGGAGCGCAATTGCTAGCGCTCCACTTATTTTGTGTTAAGTGTGTGGGTATATAATGTTTTTTTCTAGTGAATTGCTATCTTTATTATTTAAAATATTTTTAATATTATATTTTATAAAATCTAAAAATATTTATTTATGGGAGTGCGCTGCACCAGGGCTCCTTAGGAAGACAACAACAGACTATGGTTATTTTATAGACAATTGTTTATTTGACCAAAAGCCCCACATTCAGTTCCATTCTATGTTATGTTGTTCCAATAATTTTTATAAGAGAATGTACGACAGTAATGGTAAAAGTCGTTACATTATACATATGACTGAAAAGTCTGGAAATTTCTGAGGTCAGAGTTTGGTAAGTCTACTGCGACTACTTATCCAAGCAACCTGAATTTCGATACTCTAAATCAACATTTCTCATCTCCAATTACTTTTGATAGTAACACAAAGATTAATACTTTGAACTCTCTTTCTATTAGTTTAATCTTGATCTCCTTTTTTTTTCACTTTTAGTCGAATTGACGATTGTGATGTTAATTAGAATAAATTTCTTTAATTAAATTAAAAGAGAAAAATTCTTTCAGTTCCATCGAATGCGGTCGGTAACGACTGCATTAGCCGTAAAATTATCTTACCCATTTTATCGTTCCTGTCATTATCCATATCATAAATTTTTCTATTACAAATGGTAAATTTCATAAATTGTGGAAAGAAACTCAAATAATACCTCTGCCAAAAAAGTCTTATCCTTCTCCTTTTCTAACTAAAGACCCATTTCCATTACTTCTTTTCTATCCAAAGTTTTAGAGCGTGTTGTTCAGAAAAAAATCAGCAGCTTTTTGAACCAAAATGACTTACTAGACCCATATCAATCCGGCTCCCATTCAGGTCATAGTACGGCTACTTCGCTAGTCAAAATAACTGATGACATTCGATTGGGGCTGGATAACAAGCAGCTGACAGTAATTGCATAACTTGATTTTAGCAATGCATTTAATACTGTTGATTTTGACATACTGTTAGCACACTTACGCTCTCTTAACATATCTCCAATGGCAATTGACTTGTTTCAAAGTAACTTATGTGGACGTCGGCAACGCATTCGAGTTGATAATTATTCATCTTCTTGGTGTGATACTTCTGCCGGTGTCCCACAAGGTGGCGTGTTGTCTCCACTTCTCTTAACTATTTACATAAAATCGTGTGAAATAATGTTTATGTTCCTTTCAGCGAATGTGTGTGTGTGTTATCAGCTAAAAGAAAGAAAACTATTCGCTTCTATAAAACCCTTGTGAGAATTGCTTTTGCACAGTCTATACTCCCCCCGCTTCTCGGCTATGCTTGCCCAATCTTACTTAAGAGCAGTTAAACAAACTTGAGAGGCTTAAAAAATTATCTATACGGTTCATATTTGATTCACGCAAATATAATCATGTATCAGAGTTTCGTTTTAAGCTCAAATGGCTCTCCATTCGCCAACGCTGGAATACACACGTTTTCCCCTTTGATCTGTTCATACCTTCATCACCAACTTATCTTTAATCCATATCTTTGAATTCCTTGGCAATATTGGCTCTTCTTTACAAAATCTTAGATCTACAATTTTGCTTCTAAAGATCCTTTAAATTCATTTTAAGTTAACGATTCCTTAACAGTTAAATCTATAAGACTATTGAATGCTTTACCTCTTACTATCAGACAAGCCCAAAGCTTACACTGTTTCAAAACTCAGGTTAAAGATTACAATCGGTCACATTAATATTTATTATCTTAGGAATAAGACATGTTATTTTGTTTAAGTTTATTTATGTAGTAGGTATTTTGTAAGTTTATGTAAATATTTTCGTTATACTGTATTTAATTTGTATGAAAGTGACTTATGTCCTATTAATGTTTATTATTATAATAACACACTTGTTTGTTTATAATTCTATTTATATTACTTTCTTGTTCCAAGTTGCACCTACTCTAAAATCTTATTCTACTAGATTTCCTCTACCCAAAGGATGTCTGGAAGAAATCGCTATTTTTACGGGAAAACGGGTAATAAAACAACGGATAGTAAGAATTATCCTTCCGTACTTATCTTTTTCACATAACTTCTAAATGGCTGAACCGATTGAAATTTGATATGGGTATTTCGGTGGTTTCCTGGATGATTTGAAAATACAATTGGACCCGGTAGGTGGTGCTACTGTCGGTTTGTCAACTACTAAATGGCTTGAGCGATTGGGTTGAAATTTTGTATGTGTTTTTCTATGGTTTCACAGACACGAATGTATTATGCCATTAAAGAAGAAAGATTTGATTGTTTGTTTTTTTTCTATAATTGAGGAGTTGCCGTAAGAACCTACGCGGATAACGAAATTTAGGGCGGGCGAAGCCGCTGGCAGAAGCTAGTCCTAAATAAACTTGAAGGAAATGCAAAAATATGATTATTATGTGTGATCTTAGCAGCGAAGATTTGAATTTTATACCTACCTGTGAGTTGCTTAAACCGGTACAAAAGTTTAAGCGCATATTGAACTATCCAAAACAATTAAGAATGTTGGCTGGTTTTATGCTATGAACAAATAAACTGTAATCAATTATAATTGAATTGTTTTTCTTGTATCTAGTATTGATTTTCCTCGCTGTAGTCAGATGAAAAATTGTGTCTTTTGTACGGCTGCAAAATTAGGTATTTGAGTCTTGTGCCTTTGACTCCCTCGTTTGCTCGGTATTCAGATTAGGCACTTGCGTCAAATAACAACTTTGCAACCTTGCATAACAAATACCTATTTTGGGTTTACATTTATAATTTTATAATCTGGACTGAATTTTGATTTAGGCAATTGGAACGAGAAAAACTCATCAAAGGTTTTGACATAGCATCCACGGTAATGGAATATTTGCTGGATTCAATGTGCATGGAATATTATTCCAGTTGTTTGATTTTATGTACTTTATTTTATACAAATGTTCATCTAAGCTTCTGATCCTTGCCAGCACTGCACTTGAGTCTGTCCAGCAGTAAAGAAAATAATGTCTTATGACTTGCATTAACTATAATTATTTTACTTGTAAGAGTAATATTGTTGCAATGAGCTAATAACCCTAATCTTGGAAGTGTAATTTGTTAAGTTGGAGTGACTCTACTCCTAGCAGTCAATCCAGCAGCAGCTCTTTATAAATATGCATGCTGCATGCGAATTTACTTTCGTCGCTAAACTCATGAATGCTATAGGTTGTTCACGTAGAATTCTGTTATAGTTATCCCTACGGAAACTTTTAATTTGTCCAGGGATAAAGGTAGCCTATGTCTTTCTACGTCTCTTCAACCTTCAGTCAAAGTAAGGACAAACTAACAAACTAATTCACTTTGGCATTCATAATAATAGTATGGATATTCTTCTAGTGAAAATCAATGGTTTTACTAGCGGAGAAACCCAGTCCAGTTGGAACTTTTAATCGGGAGAAATGTATTATATTTGTTTGCTCTATCCCTAAGCCAAATGTGTGCAATGCTTAAAAAATCCCCGTGGGAACTCTCGATCGGGATATAAAAATATATTTCTCTGGACTCGAGTTTGTAATGTCCGTTACGTCCGTAATGCCCTAGTTACCTACACACAATTTTTTTCAGTACATTTGAGAGTAAATAAATAAAAATATAAGGTGAATAAATAAATAACTTACCAAAACACATTTGAAATGGCGGAAACAGAAGTAGAAAGAACAACGTCAGCGCTAGACGGCTAGAGAATTTATTAATTGAAAAGTTTTGGCTAAAGTTAAAACTTAGGTATATAGTTGCTCGCTTCTAGTTCATATTTAAACATACAGCTTTTATACATTACATGACATAGATCTACAAACTTGATAGAATAGGTGCGTAATTAACGCCCGTGAGATCTGTGAACCCGCATTTTGCTTTGAGAAAAAACTTTACAAAGAAAAAGCCCATGGCAGTAACACAGGTCTTAGCACCCGCTTTGCCTGCGCGTAATGACACTGCTTACGAGTTACTATGATAAAAAGCTTATACTTATCAAAACATTTTATAGCTTATGCTACTCAGAGATATTGTAGCTGTCTATGATATACATATATATAAAAGATAAAATTTATTTGTCAGTTTGTAGGAGGTAATCTCTGCAACTCTGAACCGATTGCAAAAAATCCTTCACCACTAGACAGCTTCAATATCACTGAGTAACATAAGCCAGAAAATGTTTTGATAAGTATATATATATATATATATATATATATATATAAAAATTTACTTACTTTTGCCACAATGTAACAAGAAATGACCACTTGTATTATGTTGTACACAATAAGAACTTTTTTTAATTTATATGGCTGCCTATTTTTCATATAGTGTGGTCCAATTTTGAGTACAAATAATAAGTATACTGCAACGACAAATGGCATAAAAACCGAGGACTCCTTTAAATATGTGTCGCCGAAAGAATAAACTGGAAGAATATAAAAAATTAAGTACTTTATTTAATACACATATCACAAGTTTATTTATTTACTTATATAAATATGTGTATTGTTGCAGTTAGTTAAATAAACAATTTAAATTATAATTATATAATATATAAATATATCTATATAGACATCACACACAGTACCATTTGGTCCGAAACTAAGCAAACTAAGAAAGCATGTAATATGGAATACCAGGCAACGGATAAGCACACTTACTTATATAGATACTTTTTTTTAGTAAATATATACATATTATACAAAGAAAACACCCAGTTTCAAGACAAACACAAATGCTCATCACATAAAGAACATAAATGTTTAATCGAATACTCGCACCTCGGAATGGCAGGCAGTACTACTTACTACTAATAGAACCACGATGTTGCCGAGAGAGAGAGAGATGTTTACATTTAGGCTTAATTTAATGTTTCTGCATCCAACATGTGCGTAGGCATAAACACCTAGGGTCTACGGTGGGGCAAAGTGCATAATATATTAACCTCAAAGATTTTGCCTATGAATACATTTTTGCAATGAAAATAACTTTGTCTACATGATCATTATTTCTTTCACATTTGCCTAGTTTGTCCCACCCTAGCCAAGTCTGCTCCACGCTATCCCAAGGGCTGGCTTAGCTCATGCGCCCAAATCACTTCCATATCCTTGGCAGAAACCAACAAGTTTAGGTATTTTTACTTTTAGATGCTACCCTACTCAGAAAAAAAACTGCGTCGATCTGTCTAGGTTACGTTCTCTGCGACGAAAAATAAAAATAATACGACTACAAAAAAAACGCTATATTTTTCAGTTTTTCAAATCCATTTCATGTAACTGTTATGAAATCCGACGTATTTTTAAAAAATTAAACTTCTTTTATTCATACCTTGCCGGCAATTATTCGTTGGTTACGTCACAAATTTTCGTGTTAAATATCAAATTTTGCACAGTTACGTTAAATAGCCTTTTCGAATTTTACAAAATCAACAAAATACGTTATTTTAATATCTTAATAGGTCCAGTTTTGGTTAATTACCCCAATACTAGCAATCGTAACTCATGCCAAAATATATGTAAAAACGTTGTTGATTTATTTTTTACAGTTAAATTTTTAATTGTCGGATACTGTCGGTAAGTGAAATCATTTACTGATCACTTGCTGATTATTTTTTTATTTTGTGTTCTAGTAGACAGTTCAGACTCAGTTTTAAGGTAAATTTAAGGTAATGTCATTAAGGTAGCAAACCAGCATACGGTCACCACTTTTGTTTCAGCCTGTCTCAGGGGTATCATTCGCGCGTTGCCGACCCTTCAACAATCTAATTCCTTTTTTCTTGAAGAATCCCATACTGTAGTAGCCAGCTAATGATCTCGGAACTGAACACCGCTGGAGATGTCAATACCAAGGATCCCAATGCTCTTGGCGATGGAGAGGGGAGTATTCTGGAATTGTAGGACCATAGTGGAGTGGATAGGCCAGTAATTCGATGGATCTGATCTCCATCTCCAACTCCATTCTCTTTTTGGGCACCGGGTGCACATTCAACGTCTTCATGGAGACGGAAATTGTCTAGTGTAGAAGAAAAGCGCGAAGAAGTGCGACAGTACAGGACATAACTCAGGAGCAAACTGCTTAACCTCCACTGCTGGTATACCGTCTGGCATAGTAGATAGTACATAGTGCCTTCGTCGTTCATTTTCGAATTTGAGGCGAAGAGAATGACCAATAGATTGGCTTTTTCTTTACCACTATAGGCCAAGTCACCATCGGTCTTTCGCAGTGGTGGTAAAATGACTGGCAAAAGATCTTTTTGGTAGCTTTAGCAAACGACCTGAAAGCACAACTACCAGAGGGATAGCTCCCAAGTCGCCCACCTATATTGACCATAAATTGGAATTTAACTCTGGCTTTTTTGGCTTTGGCTTGCTTTCTTACTAAACCTCTATATCTCTAACGATTCGGATCCCTATTATTACGATCTGTGGTCCGTCCAAGCCTCATGCGCACTTTGCTTAAGAATTTTAACCACGGCTGTTTTTTGACACCAGCAGCTACTCACGGGTTAGGAATAAAACATTCCATACCAGCGAGGATTGTCTCAGTGACTGCGGCTACGCAAACGTCAGGATCTTCTGAGTTAACGCAGAGCTGCCTCCACGGGTATGATGCATAAAATTTAATGTAGATAAGATGTATAAACCGGATAGGATAACCATCTTCATTAGAAAAATAATGGTCGGCTGCACTGTCTACAGATGGTGCTGAACTGCGTTAAGATCGGCGTGAATACTGCAAAATATTATATGTGAATGGAGTAGCCGCTGTAAAAACTCTTTGTCTCTTATTTTTTGTATCCTTTTTTTTGAAAGTTACTTAGGCTGAAGATGAGAATTTACTGCATAGACAGCTTAGAGGACAGAAGGTGGGGTACTGGTACTGCCGAAGCTCGGTACAGATAATACGGTTGCTGGCACGGCGGGCAGAAGGGCCCCTGATCCCCCTCTGTTGCAGTAGCCGGATCCAGCCTGGTCTACTTCTTCGGCACGACTACTACTTCAGAGACTTTACAGCTCTTACAGCTGTTCAGCCTCCCAGGGCGGAGATTAAGTAATCCCTGGGTGCGGGAACCCATTCAACCTGCGGGCGGCCAGAGGTTTTTCTGACCGCCGTTCCAGCACGCGATGTCTACGCTCCTTCACTGTCCGCGCAGTGAATCCTTCAGAGCTCTGGCAACCTTAATCACCGCCATGAACACAAGACTACTCAATGCTAGCGTTATTGTGGCCACGGTTTTCTGTAAGGTGGAAGGTACTTTCCCAGTTCGGGTTGCCCATTCGGGCGATTGAGCAATTCAATTCAAACATAATGCTAAAAAAAAACATGTTTAAGAATTTGGGTTTTTTTATTCAAGCATATAGAGTATAGCCCAATGAATAAATCTAATGTTGTTAGAAAATGTATTTTAGTCAACATGAATTCCTAAAATTTTAAGCAACATAACTTACATCTCAGAATTTAGCAGCTATGGTTTACACAATAAAAGCCCCCTTGTTCCTATCCAAAAAAAACCCTTCTTACAAAACCTCCATATAAAATGTTGTTGGTTACACACATAACTGGCCAAAATTTGGAAAAAAATGCATTGACGTAACCATCAAATCGATTATTTCTCGAACAGATATAACAATAATGCGGTTAAAATGTAGGTAACATTACTGTACATATGAATGTTTAAAAAGTTTATTTTTAGTTTTCTCAATTTTTCCCAAAGTTGGCTTTTTGCTGATTACGTCAATTAGCTTTTCTGCCATCGATATAATTTTGAACCTTTTCGGCAAACCACTGTAGGCCAACATTCCAGCTCTGAATATCTGTGCAGGTGTTTATTCAAAATTATTTATTCATATTTGACAGGTGTAACTTAGTGCGACGGAACACCACATTTAAGTTCGTAAACTTGTTTTTGAGGGGATTCGCTCTTGCTGGCACAAAATTTGGTGACAATAATAAGGTACATTTGATTATTATAATAAACAAGATAAAAGTTTATGGACTTATACAATTCTGGACTTAAGGTTTTATATGTCTTGAGCCCATCATAAATGGTAAAAAATGGTAAAATAAGGTTAAAAATAAAATCTATACTTCTAGAGTTACTAATATTTTAAATGTGAAAGCTTGGATAGATGTTTGTTACTCAATCACATCAGTAGGGGTGAACGAATTTGAATGAAATTTGGCGCATAGATAGATTATGGAATATATAATGGAATATACATAGGCTACTTTCCCGCGGGAATAACAGAATTCCACTTGAACGCACTATAATTGGCTGCTAAAGCTTCTTTAGTATAATCAAGGAGTTGCCATAAGAATCCCACGCCGATAACCAAATTTAGGGCGAACGGAACTGCCAGCAAAAGGTAGTATAAATATAAATACCGCTTACCGATAGGCAAGACAGCTTGTCTGCCACCTTAGTGGTATAAAAATAAATTAAAATATTAATAACCGTTAAATTCAAGTTGTTTTAAAATAAAAATACTTTAAAGTCATTCATGATGCAAAACTATATTACTAATTATTAAAAAAAGCTTAGAAAACACTTAAAAATTTACTTACGTTTGTTTTCAAATTCCCGAAACAAATTTTTACTTGCCACATTCTGCTTGTAATCCATACTGTTAACTTAACCAGTAAGTGCCTGGCTACCGACTAAGAATTTGACAATGAATAGTTAAACATAGCAGTAAACTAATAAAAATATAAACCTAGAAAACCAAAGTGTATAACTAAATATTCATCAAGTTCTACATGAAGCAATGACATTTCATGAATATTTAGTGACACGCGATGACGGTTGCATTTCTTTGTGCAAATACAAACTACTAAAAATTCGAGTTTAAAAATAATATTTCATCGACCAGACTTGTGCCTCGGTAGCTCAGTGGTAGAGCACTTACACGGAATGCAAGGGTCACAGGTTCAAGTCCTGGCTCAAAGTTAACCCTTAACAGGTATCGAGGGGGCCGCGACGTCATGGGCCCCCACCCATGACGTTTTCTTGGTTTTCTAAAAAACTAAGCATCGTGAGCAGCCGCCATTTTAGGTATTCTCATTACGTCGCTATTCGCGGCGGGTGCCGCATCAGCTTACTGGGATCCAGGTATGCACGTGTTGGGGTCCGCGCGGCACCCGCGATACCAGTTACGTAAGTTTTTTTCCAAGCCAAAACGCCTTGAAAAGGGGACGCTGTCACTTATGTGATAGCAAAAAAGATGGGAAATTTGCTACTTAGTGCAATAATTGTTCACAATTCATTTGCAAAGTCCATAGTAGCAAAAAAATACTATGTCATAATTGTCTAGACTGAACAAAGTTTAATATTAATATTTTTGAGCCTTAAGATTAGAAGTGATTTATTTCATGTTAATTTTTGTGAAATTTTGGTTAGAGATTATAAAACTTTTTTTTTTATTTTTTTTAGTTTACGTATTATAGATTAAGTAAAATAATATTATTAACATTTGTAACGTAGAAAAAAATATTACCAAAATGTTGATACTATTTTGTGATTTCTTCTAGTATTGAAGTAAGAAGATTTATATTAATAAAAACTATTTGATTACATAAAACAAACCTATCGATTATTATTTCTGACCATTTTTCAAGTACATACTTGCAACTTACTTGCATAGCAAACATACTATGGGGGCCGCACGGCCCCCACGATACCAGTTACGTATGTCGAATATACGATACCAGTTAAGGGTTAAATCTTTTGACTGCATCTTTGCTTTTGAAAATATTTATATTGATGATATAGCCATAAATATAGCATGTCCTTCTAAGACTCTAACCTTCAGGGAGTCAGAAACGAAGAAAGATTATTTCTATGTATGTCTATTCATATTGTATTTCTTACTTCTATGAAGATTTTGTGTGTTATAAACACAAACAGATTGATGTACTAAGACTTTATAAGTCACTAGGAGTTGTATAAAATAATATATTGACTTACGAAGTCGTTCGTTCGTTTCAGCCAGAAAACGTCCATTTGTGAACATAGGCCTACGTAATATTATGTTTCCACAACGACCAGTTGTGCACGCGCTTCCAAACAGGTCGTCTGCCCACCTGGAAGAAGGCCGTCTCACGCTGCGTCTTTCAATCCATGGTCAACATTCGAGAAACTATTTTTTCCTCATCGGTTATCAGTTTGACAAGCGATATGGTCACTGCTACTTTAGTTTGCTAACAGTTTAATCTATGCGGCGACGTTGGTTCTTAGGCTCGGTACCTACTTAACTAGCGCCGTCAAAACATATTCTTTATTTCCCCTTCTTACAAAACACATTTTAAAAATGTTACATTTTAATTATTTAGAACTAGTTATAAGCTATTTTTAGAACTATACGTATTGTCTTGAAATTTAAAAATACCACTTTTAGCATAAACGCTATCTATAACTCACAGATATACTCTAGAAACGATGTATTCCCTTCTAAAAATAGCTTGTAACTAGTTGTAAATAATTTATTTGTAACATTTTTGTAAAAACAGGAAATAAAGAATATCTTTTTGCGGCGCTAGTTAGGTAGGTACTGCGCCTTAAGAGGCAAACAGGTAAAGACACAAACTACTAAAAATTCGAGTTTCAAATCAATATTTCTTCTTACAAACTCGTTCGTTCGTTTCATCCAGAAGACGTCCACTGGTGAATGTAGGCCTACCCCATACGACTCTACAACAGCCGGTCCTGGGCCGACCGCGGTTCCAACCTGGTCGTCTGTCCACCTGGTAGAAGGCAGTCCCTCGCTGCGTCTTTTGATCCGTCATCACCACTCGAAAATAAAACCCACATTTCTGTACCGTAAGTCATCACTGGCAACATACATTGGTTTTAGTCTATTGTCTTTACACACTAAGGTATTTAAGACGAGAAGATGTTGCGTAGCTCTTCGAACGCTGCTCAACCGCGCTAGATTGTTCGATTTACCACTTTCTCAAAGTTCGACTTACCTAAGTGGACCGATACAAATTGCGTCACATACCATGGACGAGCAGCACTCGTCAACGAGGTGGCGAAGTTGGTTTTTAATATACGACAACAAGTTAATGTGCGCACCTGTAAACATCCGGTAGTAGAGTCAGTAGAACAGCTGTGGGTCAGTTATAAAGCCAATTCTAGTAATATCATAATTAGCACTGCCTATAGGCCACCTTGGCAGGATGTAGACATGTTTCTTAATGCTATAACAGATTCTCTCACTTCTTTAAAAACCTGTGATCATGTAATATTATTCGGAGATTTCAATATAAATATTTTAAGTGATAATAGCAAAACTGTCTTATTTAAAAAATTCTTGGCCTACGTCAATTTGATTCAGGTTATAACACAGCCTACTCATTTCACAGACAATAGTCAACTGATACCTACCAATCCTACACACAATTGAGTATGCACATACACGCACAATAGCACATTAGCAAATCACAAATTTATACAAAACGTAAAGTAAAACCTATAGGTTCGTCATTTTGTTATTTACGTTAGGTTTTAATAAACACACAAACGTTAAAAACTTAAATTAAAAAAATCACTTTCATTTAGTCCATGTTAACACTTTTGAAAAACAATTACCTATGTAGCACCTACCTACTTGGTTAACTAATAATTGAAAAATAATTAAAGAGAAATTAAGGAAAAAAAATTAAAGATCTAAGATGTTCAACATGAAGTCCGTTCATTTGTATACACAACTGACATCCTCAACAGCTTTTTGTTTTAATTTGTCAAAAGCAGCAACTATCCGTTCTTGTACGAATTGTATCCGATGGTCCACGACGGCATTTCTTAACCAGTGGGGCGCGAAGCATTTGATTATAAAAAAGAACGAGTTGCACTCCGGGAGTGCCGGCAGAAGTGAAAACTTTTACACACGATTCGCGCTCAACACTCAAATATGTCACAAGACATGTCTTTGACATTGTCAAGAAATAATAATGTTTGTTTATTTACTTTTTTGACGTAGTATATTTGACATCGCAATCTGTCATAGAATTAAAATTCCATATCCAACCTCCCTGTACTACTCATAATCGCGAATACTAAAAATAAAAATTATAATAGGCGTGGCATTACGGTTTCCGTATTTTACAAAGACAAAGATGCACTTTATTCAATTTCCATATTTTAAACACTTTATATACACGAATTTTACGAATACACAGCAGTATGGCCAATACACAGACGGTCGAGCCATCAGCTGTCACCATCCATGGATGCGCGTAGCACGCTGTAACATAAACACACACGACCATTCGCGCAAGCGCCCTGCGCCGCCTAAACGAAACAGCAGGCGCAGGCATACATTTTCGCCGCGCCGTAGAAAGAGAGGGGGATACTCCCTCTCCTACGCCGTGCCAGCTGTCTACTCTCCATCCGTCTTACGAATTTTCACGATCAGGACACGTGACCTGACGCGAGTTTATCATTTTTTACCCATACCAAAAAAAGTGCACAACGTCGCTAAAGAAGTTTTCACTTCAAAAAAATACCTATAGCTTCATATAAAAGTTCTAGAAGAATTCTACAAGAATTCTTTTTTCCAAAAAGAAGTAATGGTTTTTAGTAAATTAACTAAATTTTAGTAAGGGAGGCGTGAAGATTTTCGCAAGTCGTGAGGGAGGCGCGACTTCAAAAAGGTTGAGAAACCCTGGTCTACGATCATATGCCTGCTTTTCACCATAACACATGATCATAGGTATCCATGTACTCAGTCGCACTATAATCTTGTCTTGACATTTTAACACAATTTTGCACTATTACGTCAGGATACAATGAAATACACCGGCTTACTAAATACACATCAATCAAAATGAAATGATTTCACGTAAGAAAATAATTAGGTAGTTATCTCTTTCTAGCAATTTATTGTTCTGGCGCCAAAGAAATTCAAACTTTAGCGTAATAATTATTGATTGTATATATGCAAAGATTACATTATGAGAACACTGAATATTCCAGTATTATAAAACTTTTCTGGACTACAAAAATCACCTCTTTTTCATCCCCTATTTCCTTATCAGGTGAAAAGCTGGGAAAATCAGGGCCTTACCTTGCGGCAACGGTAACTATTTTGTAAATTGCAAATCTGGCCCTACATGGAGTACCTAGTGCTGCCACCTGTGGGCAGGTGTCTGGATACCTAATTTAGTTCAGAGGTGGTTATAAATAATTGTTTGAAATTATGCCAACGGCTTCTTTTAACCATTGTACTATTTCCTATTGGCAAACGGTTCATCCTCACCAAGTCAGAACCAAATTGATCACGCACTGCGCGATTTGAGAGGAGCTTCCTCCAGCGAACACTTTGTTAATTGTTAAAACTCCCTTTCGCGGTATTCCATAGGGATTACAGTACAGTATGAGGTTGTTTAAGTGAGGAGTGATTAGATTTAGAGCAGGCAAAACGTAACTCACACAAGTACTCCATTTTTTACGCGATGCCCTCGCCCTCCTAAGGCCAAAAATCTCTACTAGTGTGTAGCAAGTTAACCAAAATACTTAAAATAACATTTATATGTTTATTACAAACTAATAACAAACAAAAATTCTTAAGACCTCTATACTTTAAAAAACTATATTACATTCATCTTTTTAGTAAAGATCGATCAAGGTCTTTCGTTTTTGTAAAAATGTACTTACGTAGAAAACGTAGATTGTGGTGACAGTAATAATAAATGTGTCGGCGAAGACATGTCATTAGTACGGAAGCTACACGAAGCACAAGTGCGACATATGTAAAGCTGTACTAGCGCCACCTACTAATCGGTGGCGCCTTACTCTGTGGCGCGCTTGACAGTCTTGGTACTGGGCTCTCTGACATGATCGTCAATCTTGCCACGACGGTCACACAGAGAGTATCATGAAACTGTCGACAGGCTTTGTTAGCTTGTAAAATTGAAAGTGTTTAAACGTGACTTTAAAGTGCGATATTATTTTAAGTGACTATTTAAGCCTTAATTGTGGTTCATGATAGCCTTAAACCCAATACCTAAACGCCCAAGTAATCGCCTAAAGGGCTTATCCTCCCTGAGGCGCCTACAAATGTATTATTTGACTATGTTGTTACCTAACATGTGTTTTGATATTTTTTCAATTAGTCGTAGTATCCATCTTATAGTCGTTAAGCGATAAATATGTTGATACAATCTTTTATAATTGTAATATTTTTACACTACTTCTAAAAATGCATCAAAATGTGAGTAGAATTTGGAATGCAAGATTAGAAAACAGCTCATAAAATGAAATTACTTACGCAGTTTGGGAGTCGTTGACTATTCCTTTGGCGGCAAAGTTAGCGGCATCTTCCATGCGCGCTGGCGACGGCTGCGCCGAATTTACTGAGATGTGTAGACCTACCTGCCTTAGTAGATACATGCATGTTTGTAGGTGTTTCTAGTAAAAATCGATCAAGGCCTTTCGTGTTTGTTATGTATGGAGCTCCTTACCTAGATAACGTTAGATTGTTGTGATAGGAATAATAAAAGTACCTACTATTTGCTTATGGTTGTGGTTATTTAGCATGTATTTTCACCAGTTCATTATAATCAGTAGGTATACCTAATTATTGTTGGTAGTTGGAAATGTTAAAAAAATACAATAAGAGATTAATTTAAGAACTGTAAATCACACAAAGGAAGGTTCGTTGATGCAGCTTGGTTATTGTGGCCCCTACGTCCTCTCCGGGTTGTGAGAGAGCGTGGTTGTGATTTTGATGCATTTCCGCCTCAACTCTGTCCATTTCGTGGCGCCACTGTCGCGTACACGTGGTTAAGTCAAACGAATGCTCCCGGTCACCGTCTATTTACCAGTGTGCACCATTTCTTTTAGTCATTGCGTCGTTGGATTTTGTCGGCATCGGTACCGCCTCACAAATTAAACCGGTTACGGAATCAAAATATTGATATTAGTTTAGAATAAAGTGTTATTTTATGTAACCGTGATTCTGTGACAATAGTTAAGCCTTTTGGCGTCGCTTTCGCAATAGACTATTCTCTGGAGATCCGCGGAGTCCCGTGTAATGTCGTGTTCAAAGACCGCGATGAAGCAAGTGCGAAGCCCTCAAATGCGGGCTGGCCACGCTAGCGCCGCACCCGTTTCAGCAGTATTGCAGCAGTTTAGCTCGCCAACCTTTTCAAGCTAGCGACAGGCCACAGCGGCGCGACAGCGAACGCTCGGTCGCTCCAATTACTGCGACGACACTCCCGTCGGACAAGCCAAGTGCTTGCAAAAATGGTCGGATTTATCTTATATTAATGGAAATAAAATTTTAAAATCATATGGCCGCTCCAAATTTAGGAAATTAGACTCAAATTATAATGATCATGATAACATTCTTGGCATTTGATGTAATTTTTGAAGATATTTCGCTTTTTTTTTGAGCTTTGCCACACATGTCCCATTGGCATCTAACAAGTTTATATTTCAAAGGAGTCAATATTATAGCGAATCCTAGCAATAAAATCTTATTTACAATAACTGGATTTTGCAATGAAATAACTAACTACACTAACGAAAATTGTTTTAATTCTTATAAAATACGGGTTTTCTGTAATGACTTACAATCATATTAAAGTTGCAATGCCATAATCGATAAATACTTGTGAATTGGTTTCATTTATGCAAGAAAAATAAACTACCCTCAACCGAGTAGGTACTTACTTACGTCCAAAATTGCATAATTATAATGAATTAACCTATAAGGTGCTAGGAACCCGTGTTAATCATTACAATCCCCGAGTGTTCTTTTTTTTTCTTGAAAAGGGCAAACGTATGTAGTTACATTTAACATTCAGAAATTATTCTTTTGAAAAAGATTAGTATTCAGGGCAAAATGTACAATTAACAGGATTAAAATGACAGGATCTACTTTCAAGATATTTATAAATATAGACTATTTATATTTTTTGGTACATTAACCAATTTAGTAGCAGATTAAAATAATATTGTGCGCGGATTCGGGCGTCAGTTCAAACGTTTCCGCGCAGATAGGATGCGGAGAGAGAGGTGCAGCGGTTGCTGTAGCGGATGGCGGTTGGATGTGTCGGTTCTGTTTCGGAGATAGGTCTTGATGATGGAGCTAACACACACAGATTCAATAAAAACAGCGGATTGCGGTATCGGTATTTAATCTTCTATGGTTCTTCTATAATTTTATATGGTCTGTATTATAATAACACACGCGGTGTCGCGGTGCGTCTTCGGCAAGCGGGGCGGGGGGCGCTTCAGTGCGCGCGGTGCGTTCGTGACGGCTAGCTTGGTACAACTGTCTGTCGATGCAGCGGGCGGCTTGCAAGGCGCTGGCGGCCTTGGGTACCTTTCCATCGTAGGTGTCGGTGTCGGTATGGTCACGTAGTCTTGTACATTGGGTCCCGTAGAATTATGTCAGTTATATATATATTATGTACGGTCGGTAGTCGGGTGTAGGGAATATATTTATTTATAATATAGGTAAAATAAAGGAAAATAAGAAAATATATGCGAGCAAATTCGAGGGGCGAATTTTAGCGAACATAACTCGCGGCGGCCGGAAAGGGATCAAAACTATGGTTTGATCGGGAATAAACAGTGGATCCTTCGGAGGGTCAATTAAATACACACAAAAAATTTGTTTACAAATGTTGAAGCGGTAGCCTTGTTTAGACGCCTTAATTTAATATAAACGTTGATAAACCAAACACAAAAAGGTTTTTCAAAACAGGGTAAGACATGTCTGATCTCCAGGAACTGACATCGGCACAACCCGGATATGGAGTTGAAGAGGCGGCTAGCATCTCAACAAAGGTCGCGGTGATAAGAAACTCTTATCGAAGGAGCGGTATGTGCTTTAAATTGCACTATATGTATACGGAACCCTACAGCTAGTACATTGTCAAGTGCAATGTTTACTTAAATAAAACTTATTGTAAGTACGGACTCGACAGCGGCTTAAATTAAATATGAACTATCGGCGGATTACCTACTATACGTAACGAATAATAAATAAAATAGAAAAAGGTTTATTAAAATAACCTAAGCTAATTCTGTAGCTTGAACACGGGATAGCAACTTCGTGTGCTACGGGTAATTTCGACGGCGCGCGGTGCGTACGGAAGCAAATTGTAAGTAGGTAACTTACAGGTAGGAAAAAATAAAAATGTTCGAAAACGGATAATCAAACTTATAATATAAAATTATCGGTCGACGGATAGCATAGATAACACGTTAGTGTTTAGTTAAGTAGGTATTAACGTGTTAATTGTACGTTCTAATGTCAAGACGTTTCGGAAACTACTTAATTTCGAACACAAATAAAACAACCAAGTAAACTGGTCCTTGTGTTTCATACACGGAGCATTAGGACGGACGGTTCTAATAACAAAGTTTTAGTTTTACAAATAAAATAATCGACGGAGTAAGTGCGGTCACGCTAATACCTAGTTAGTGTAAGTAAGTACTTATCTATGTAATATATTGTAGGTACTTATCGGTGTACGCAAAATTACAGTTGCAAATACGGACAGAGTTTAAAAATAAGTTATCCGTTTCGGTGTGATGTGTACCTAAACAAACATATAAGTTACGCGGTGCGAAGTTATAAGTAGGTACACTACAATAGATATGACTAAAATATATGTCTGCTTCAACGCATTCCTACATCTTGGAATGTGTGAGAAACGGTTACGGTATAACTACATATAGTTGTTAGTTAGACGGGTGTTTGGTTTTATGTCGGTAAAGTAATATGTATGTACAATTAGTTCACAATCTTGTTTACGGATTTGAATACGTAATCGGTACGGTTGATTGATGTTATAAATCAAATCAAAAATAAAGTAAAAACTTAATCGGAAGGTTTTAATTTAATTAAATAAGATTTTATATCTAAGCGGCAAAGTCGGGGGTTTCACATGTTAATTAACGGTTTATGCAGGCGGTTGAGATCGCGGAGTATAACTAGATAGTTTGATGTTTATATGCATCAAATATTAAACAAAAAAAATAATAAAAACTTATTAGACAGTAAAAAATAATAAAAGATTTTAAATATTATCTGTAAAGACGGAGAGACATGAGCAATGCATGCGAGCGGTTAAAAAACGCGGCTTACAACTACATAACTTGATAAAAGATAATGAAAATCAAAAACTTAATCAAAACTAAATTGTGACTTATACCTAAAGTAAATAAAACAAAAAATGTAAATGGAGCGGTGATTGAGCGGCGCGGGGTGAAGCGGTTTAGTTTAGGTTGCTGTTCGGGATTAGCCATCGGTGCCAGCAGGCTAGAGTTATTTGCTGAAGGCTTTGATAACGGGACAAGCAGAGGTTTTCGTATCGGCTCAGGCGGATTAAACTTCCACTGGACGTTACGTTTACGGAACTCGTCATAAAGCACGGCTTCATTGTCCAGTAAGAACTTATTAACTTCGGTTAAATATTTATTAGCGTTATTTAGTTCCTCGATCGGAACGCATTAAAGCGGGTAGTCCACGGCGACTTACAAAGCGGGTGAAAGCGGCAATAAAAGCGTCTACGGATAGGCTTGCGACGGCCTCCAAATGCACTGCCTTAATGGCAAGACAAACAAAAAACACATAAATATGCCGTAACGGAGCGAGCGGAGCGGAGTAAGCGGAGCGGAGTAAGCTTGACTTTACAAGGTAGGGACCTGCAAAGTCGGTCGCGGTACCAGCAAAGACACGTGATACTTGCACGCGATCAATAGGCAAATCGCTCATTAGCGGTGGCTGTGAAATAGCACTAAAGCGGTGGCATGTAACACAACGATGCAATACTCTAGACACTTGACGTCGTATAGAAGTGATCCAAAATTCCTGTCTTAGGACAGCAATTAAAGCATTAGGTGCGGCATGACAGTGTTGTCTGTGATAGTGTTCGATGAGTAGGTATGTAAACCGGTGCTCCTTAGGTAAAAGCATCGGGTGTCGGGTATCATAAGACAACAGTGATTGTTTGAGGCGACCACCTACGCGGATAATGTTATCGGTATCGATAAATAAATCGAGCTTTTGTAACGATGTGCGGACGGCTTTACCCTTTTGTATTAATGGTATCTCGGAAACAAAGGCGGTAGATTGTACAAATTTAACAAAAAATTGTTTAGTGGCGCGTGTTTCATTCACGGTTAGGTATTTTAAACGAACACGGTGTTCATGTTTTGGTTCAACGTTGTGAATAAATCTGAGTACGTAAGCGGTTCCGTTTGCGGTGACGGGTCCTCTCCCTCTCACGGTCGATGGGCTGAGGCGCGAATGTGGCACGTCCTTCACGCGGTGACGTGCGCGGTGACGTACGCGGTGACGTATGTGGTGATGAGTGCTAGCTCGCGGATCGGACCTATTTTTGGTGTGGGACCTCCACGCAGACGGGTACTGCGATATAATTAAACTGCGGTGAGTTTGGCGAATGGGGTGTTTTGAAGAACACCATCTATAAATTTCGGCTATCGGAGCCCATGAGGGGCGTTGCGTGGTACTCATAATCATAGCTAATTGCTTGGAGCCGGGGGGCATGTGCAACGCGGAGTCGCAATGGTTGCAACAGCTCGTGTGTTGCGAGCGTACTGCGGACGGAACGGTTCGGTATGCTGTGTAAGTACAGCTCGGTGCGGCTTGTCGGACTAGATCGGGGTGTCGAGCGGGATTTAAATCGGAGTACTGGTTGCACCCACGTAATGTGTGCAACGTTGAGTTGCAAAAGTTGCAACCGTGTCTTGGTTGCATTCGTGCTGCTGACGGGCGGTACAAATCTGACGGGTGACGGATCGGCGTGACGGATGGACGATCGGACTGACGGGCGGATCGCGTGACAGACGGACGATCGGATACGGGTTCAGTAAGACTGACGGGATCGGTTGTCTTCGGTTTATCGTCGGACAACGGTGGTGCTATATGCGCGATATGCTCGTGGTCTCGCGGAGGAGGAGTCTCGGTCGGCGATAGCGGAGATGGGTCGGTAGGACGGACAGGTTCGACGGAAACCGTAATTTGGTCGGTGGGTTTCAGGACAACTTCATTTGAATGCATCGCATTCCTTATCTCCATATCTAACATGAAACTATGCATGTTTGAAAACCGGGTACGGTAGATGCCGAGGTCGGTATCCCCGAGATTACAAATCAGGTCCGTGTAGGCGGCCTCTAATTTGGTAAAATGCCTAAAGAAAATCCTTTCCGCAAAGGCAATCGCGGTTGCGGTTTTGGCCGCTCGGATCTCGTCACGGACTTCACTTAGAAGATCGTGCCTTATGTTAAACGTGGCTACGCACTTCAACATTTTAAAAAGTCAAATTATGGACAAACAAAGAATATGAATTAATAAATATAGATAACTCGGATAAAAGTTAATTGAGCGGAATAAAATAAAACGGGGGGTAGGTAAGTACGTCAATGTTACCGTTACGGTCGTAGCGTCCAGTTAGTCGATTCAGCGTAATCAGCGGTCGGGTTTCTGTCGCTATGCCTCACAGCGTTCAGCGACTCAGCGGCTCAGCGGCTGTCGCGCTTGAAAGCTACGTGCGGTGTCGGCGTGACCTTAGCGGGACGCCTCGTGGTTTTATCGGCGGCAACGTGGTTTGGCGGGACCGTGTGGTTTCGGCGGCAACGGCGGCGTAGTTTTGGGGGCCGCGTGGTTTCGGCGGCAACGGTTTGGGGGGCCGCGTGGTTTCGGCGGCAACGGCGTGGTTTCGGCGGCAATGGCGTGGTTTAGTGGGACCACGTGGGTTCGGCGGCAGCGGCGTGGTTTGGCGGGGCCGCGTGGTCTCGGCGGCGGCGTAGCCTTTAGGGAGCGGGTGCTGCTGATGCGGACGTAGTCGGATAGCGGATGCGGATGCGGATGGTCCAGTGCTGGTGGCCCTCTTGGCTGCGTATCTCGGTGGGATAGCGAACAAATATAGTCTACGAAGATTAGGGTTTGACAGTGAATTTGTTTGGTATTTTTTTGATGGTGAATCCGTTTACGAGATGTTGATAATTTTATGGAATTCTAATATTAAACATGTAAAATAAGTCCTTAATACAAAGAATACAATCAAGGGGAAATTTTTGTTTTAAAATTTTTTGGAACGCAAAGAGTTGCAGATTTTAAACGGAATAGAATTCTATATATAGGACGAGTTTGAAGGCCCAGGGCGTGCATTTTGCCAGGAGGGTAAAGTCCCTCCTGGGGTTATTAACTATAGGAAGTTATGTGATCTCTAGCCGCTCGTCCGTCCAGGTCCCTAAGTCCCTGCTGGGAGACTGAATTTAACAGGTTTTGTATTCTGGCCGTGCATTCTTCTAGGAGGGTAAAGTCCCTCCTAGGAAGGCTCAATTTGACGAGTGATCAAAGCTTGCACTCTTCCAGGAGGGTAAAGTCCCTCCTAGGAAGTCTGAATTTTACAGAATTTGTATTCTGGCCGTGCATTCTTCCAGGAGGGTAAAGTCCCTCCTAGGAAGACTCAATTTGATGAGTGATCAGAGCTTGCACTCTTCCAGGACGGTAAAATCCCTCCTCGGAAGTCTGAATTTTACAGCATTTGTATTCTGGCCGTGCATTCTTTCAGGAGGGTAAAGTCCCTTCTAGAAAGGCTCAATTGGATGATGTAAAATCCCCCGTGTAAAACGAGAGGAAAGACTTAATTGATTTTGGAAAAATATAATTTCTACCAAATTATATAATTTAAGTTTTGGCCAGTGTCTAATTAGTCTAGTGGTTTTATTACGTAAAAATTACGTTAATAGTTTAGGACCGTTTGTGAAAACGTAGAAACATATAAATAAGATTCTTTTATAGAGGTTATAAGTTAATTATTTTCTTAATAATAACTCGTATTTCATGACCTCTATCCTGGTCACGGCACCAAATTCTGTAAAATCCCCCGTGGAAAACGAGAGGAAAGACTTAATTGATTTTGGAAAAATATAATTTGGTAGTAAAGTAGATAAATATCCTAAATACTAGTGTTTATGACTTAGCTATGTCCAAACTCGCTGTTGTGAAACCGGAGTATGCTCGTAGGTTCCCGCTTGTCGTTCATGCTCACACCACGCTGAGTTCGCTTATCCGCTCCTGGAATTCGAAAATAAGAGTGTATATATATTGGATTGATAATAATTAATAATATAGATTTTTGAATCTTAGTTTAAAAGAAGATAAAAAATTAAAAAAAATATGAAATTATAAATCAACAAATAAAATTACAAATATGAAGTTTGAGGTTAAGAAGCATTTTTGATTAATTGGACCCTTTATCCTTACCTCCAAACAGATATAATTAATTCTGCTTTTTTGTAATCACCAAATTAATTATGATAATTTGACCAATCATATCTGTTGCCCTCTCCTCGAGATTTTTAAATAGAAAAACCGCAATCTATTTAAGATCTCTACACATAAAGGCTGTCCAGTGACTCTATTTATTACGTAACAAAAAAAAATTAAAACACTCAAAAAAAACAAGAGAAACAAGAAATACAAATTGAGTGTTTGGGATGTACTAATTTTAACTGTCAGCGAGTTATGATGGGCCAATTATAAGCCATGAAAAAGAAAGGACGCTGAAAGAAAATTAGATTAGTACACGTTGAAATAAATTTACATTAGAGTACATAAGTGATTGAAATAGTAAGCTAAATTAATTGAACTTTTTTCAAAGAAAACAAACTAGCCTAAATTAATTTTTCAGTGACTTCGTGTTTGGTTCTTGTATTTTAGAACTTCACTGAAATCGGGCATTACTTAAATACAATAAAATACTTAATTATTTAATCAATGTAATTAGAATAAATAATCTCTTACGATATATTTATATGATAGAATAGAATTAAAGCAATGCCATGCAAGGTGAAAAACTACAATAGTAATTAATTATACTCAACTTTTATGAATTTCAGCATTATAGTCCTGAAGTATCTCCAGTTCCACAGGTACACGATGTCTGCATAATTTCCGTAAACTCCCGTCGGACAAACAAGGACGAGCACTCACGAAACATGACAAATAAAAATAAAATAATGAATAAGGATAACATATCATTATAACATCTATAGCTGAAAGGAAAATTTAATTAAAAGTAAATAACAAAATTATTTTTCGAAATTACTTCTTACAAAATATAACTCATTCCTGTACACACTCTTCATCATTCAAAATCTCATTAGAAATATCGATACATAAAAGCATCTTTCCTTATACACAACATACATCGCCTTAGTTTTTTGATGTATATATGTAGTATAAAATATATATTATGTATATAAAATTGGAATTAAAAATTTTTATATTATGAGATCTTACTTTTGAGAACTTTAGAACTTCGTTCCGAAGTTCGTAGTTTTGTAACTTTTCGAGTATGTGTCGTAATATTTAAATGTATGTAAGTGTAGGATTCCCAGAATCATTTGTTCTATTTACTTGTGCAAATAGTCCTCCAGACATTACGTATTGACACGTCGCGTAAATAGATTTGTTTACCTAGGTATTATGTACTTGACGAAAAAAGGAAAAAAAAAATTAATTAAAATTCAGAAAATTCAAATATTCCATGCTAAAAGCACAAGTAATTTTGTGTAAAATACATATTTATAATGTATTATGTTCTATGTATTATATTCTAGGGAAGACAAAAAATAGTCACTCGTTCTTTTATCTCATGAAATACCATGAAAATGTGTTCAATAGGTATTTTTACAAATACATAATTCTTTATGTAACGTGAACTTTGTCGTTTGTTGTTTTGTGATTAATAATTTGAACTGTTGATAAAAGGCTTTTACACGAAGATTTTATAAATACAAATAGTAGTTAAACTTACGTCGAATTTGCATAATCATTAGGTCCCAGACCTATTTAACAGTAGAATGCAGTAGATAGAGTAAATTAGCCTTCAGTTCATTGTATCACATTATATTTTCACTGCGTTGAGTTTGAAAAACATGAAGTAAGAGTTCTCTATGTCAAACTTTATATTTATAGAATAAGAGTGACTAAGATTTTGTCTTGCTCTAGTGTCATACTTCTAAAAAATATCTCATACATCAACTCCCTTTGTTATACATATTCCACACCTTTTGTCATCAATAAAACATACATACACCTTTAAAACATACATCTCATTCAACTGTCATAACCATTTAGCAACATAAGAAATTAACGAAAATCTGAATAAAACCTGTCAAGACAAAATTTAATAAAAAAAAAAGGAAATATTATACAAAATTAATAATATAATACTACTTTACCGAACTGTTTTGTAGAACACAAACCACTAATTAAAAAATTAAAAAATTTAAATATTAAAATATTGTAAAGTTTAATTATACACATCTGAACTTCAGTACACTCTCTGATTGACTCAGTCGTTTAAAAATATAACATGAAACTCCACGTCTCTACTCTAGAGAACTCTCTGGCAGACTGTTGCAACTTCGTTCCTGCAAGCTTCCTGGAAATCCTCTATACCGGCTATCAGCTCTGGGGCCCTTTTCTATGCATTCATGCGGTTCATGGATCTAATAAAACTGGCTATTCAACATCACAATTTGTATTCTTTGTTATACAAATTATGTGACAAACTGAAAATACACCGTATTTGTATATCTTTTAGAGATAAAAACAAAATACAGTTCGAGTACGTGACTTTCTATAGTTAAAGTTACCAAATTTCAGTTGATCCTTTTTTAAAGATTAAGTAATTTTCTCACAGTGTTTAAAGTTGTTAAACACTCGACTTTCTGTCTTTCAACATAGACAGAAACTGACTGTGTTAAATGAAAGCACCTATTCACTTAAGGAAACAATTCAAGTTTCTAAGAATTGAGCAAAGTTTCAGTTCTCTATATTTACTTGCATCTTTATTTGTTAAAGTAGCATAAAACAATATGTTACAATGAGTCAGAGACTGAACTTTACAGTATTTGTATTCTGGCCTTGCATTCTTCCAGTAGGGTAAACTTCCTCCTAGAAAGGCTCAATTTGACGAGTGATCAGAACCAGCACTCACCCTGTAGGGAGACCATATTTTGTGAATTGGTCGTGCCAGTCAACATACGGTCAGTGCCGGAGAAGATGGCCGGATAGTGGAATAAAGGACAAAATTATTGGCATTTGAATCAGAATCAACGAAATACAACTTTAAGATCCTTATGCAATCAGAAAATCAGTGTAAGCTGACTCAAAAACACTTTGAACTAAGCAACGTGCTGTCATAAACACTTATTGACTTTTTGCTAGTCTTTGTGGCTTTAAATACTCTCAAGAAACGTCGAATACAGAGGAAATCCTCTACCAAAATGATACCTGTTTTCACACGCTGTGCGAGAAACTTTTCAGGAGATTTACCTATCTGCCTCCGAGCGAGATCACATGATCCTAGGATGTGTGAAGACCACCAATACCGACAGCCTCACCAGCTGGCCTAAGTATTTCCTCTATCATCCTCGATACTTAAGGTACGTAGTTACCTTTGCGTATTTAATTGAGATTTTAAAGCCATATTGGGAGCGAACGTTCTGGCGAGCAAACCTACGCGCAAATGCCTTTGTGACCCACTACAAATCCAGAATTATCAGTATCACTTAGTAAACATAAACAATGTGTGGACATCCCCCGTCGAATGTCGTGCAATCGAAACTGGAAGCATGCTGATTTGGAGACAGAGTTTCTTCTCTTGAATGAATGAATGAAAAACTGGACGGAAGAAAATGTCGCTTTAGTCACTTACTATGGTCCATACTCATACTCCTATCACCGTGCTTGAGGTTGATGGTAAGTTTAATACATCAATAATATTTCCATCTAATGTTATGTAATTTCTTTTTTTTCATGCTTTCGAACATTAAACGGGAACGAGCAAGGCAGAATTATTGAAACGGTGCCCAGCACAATTTATTTTTGCATTGGAGCGATTTTTCCATTACTGTTAACTTCTGGAAATATTTTCGGTCAAGGTTTCTTTATTACATTCACTCCATGTTTTTTTTAATGCTTACACGGAAAGCACCTACCACCGACAAGAATTAGCTAGAGATAATGAAATTATATATTATTATTCCTATCATCACAAATATCCTTAATCACTCTATTGCCTCTGGCGAATTTCCAGGTTCCTGGAAAGATTCATTAATTATTCCCTTGCCGAAAAAAGCAAGTCCTGTCTGTTATTCCGATTATCGTCCCATATCGATCTTACCATTCCTTTCTAAATTTCTTGAACGTCTTGTTCATGAACAGCTGTCTCATTTCCTCACTAAAAATAACTTACTAAATCTTTTAGATTAGTAGTGTTAGTTATCTGTTGACTTTGATATACTACTTTTACTTTTAAGTTCTCGTAACATATCTCCAACAGCAATCGACTGGTTTCAAAGTTACTTGCATGGGCGCCGGCAGCTGATCAAGGTAGATGATTCCTTCTCTACTTGGTGCTACACCAATGCTGGTATCCCGCAAGGTGGCGTGTTGTCTCCACTTCTCTTTGCTATTTTCAATTATAATATAACATCTAATTTATCTTCTTTCTACCATCTATATGCAGACGATCTTCAAATATATACTCAGGCTCCAGTTGGTGAACTAAGAAGTGCAGTTGCGATTATAAATAACGATCTTGCTCGCATTATGGATTGGAGTACCTCTTACGGTCTAAACGTAAATCCAAATAAAACGCAACTTATCATTGTGGGTAGTTCAAGAATGATATCTAAGATTAATTTACAAAATCTTCCTAAAGTGAGTATTAATGGAACAGTCATTCCATATAGCGAGGCTGTAAAAGACTTGGACATCATCATAGACCAGACATTTTCGTGGGAACCACAATTAAAAGAAGTTATCAGAAAAATATTTGCTACAGCTAAATCTTTTAGCAGATTGCGTAACTTCTTGCCCATTGCCACTAAAATTGCACTGGCTAAATCACTACTGCTACCTGTCCTTGATTATGCGGATGCTAGCTATCTTGACCTTACTGAGGAGCAATTAAATAAGCTTGAGCGACTCCAGAACCTATGTATTAGATACATATTTGGTTTACGTAAATATGATCATATATCCAAATTTCGATTAAAACTCAAGTGGCCCCCAATTCGCCTTCGCCGGAATACTCATTTTCTGTTTCTTCTCTACAACGTACTGTTCAATCCGTCGACTCCGTTATACTTGAAAGAGCGTTTCAATTTTATAGGGTCTACAGCTCATCGCGCCACTACAAACATGATGCCGAAAACTCCAACACATTATTCGCAAGCATATAATGACTCATTCACTGTCACAGCCATAAGGCTATGAAATAGTTTACCCTTTGATGTCAAAAAAAAACAAACTTTAACAATATTTAAAAATCTCGTAATCACACATTACTTAAAAATTTAAGCTGTCTCATCAACACTGTTTATTCATCTATATTATTTAAGATGTATGTAGTTTGTGTATTTATTTTTTTATTTTTATTTTTTGTTATGTATTTGATATATATATATTTATTTTGTTTAGATGTTTGTACGTATTAGTATTATTTATTATTCATATGTATATAAATTTAGCTATCGCTATAAATGTATATATTATTTTACTGTTGCCTTTTTTTTTTCTTATATTGTTAAGTTTCAGTTAGCACATTCTACTCAATAATTTTATAAAGTCTCCTCTACCCAAAGGTTGTCTGGAAGAGATCGCTCATTAGCGATAAGACCGCCAATTTGTTATTACTTTTATTGTTTTAATTGTTTCGTATTCTATATGCGCAATAAAGTATATTATTATTAAGTATCGTGTTTTGGTTACGTATAAATTCCCTTGCATCTGATGATATGAAGTCAAATTTGGAATTATTTCTTAACTGAACACGTTGTATCGTTGGTGTGAAAAATGTAATGTAAAATACTACAGTATGCCGACATTAAAAGCCGGCACAACTAGATTTGTTACATAAGTTCCAATTGGATATTTGGAACATCTAAATACTTCCTATTGCTTTTATTAATATTAATTTGACCCTCTGTAGTTTCGCGTAGACTATAAGCAACATACCGTTCAATCGCCTGCCAACTCATAGAAGAGATTTTAAAACGTATTCATGCACTGTAGCCCGTAGTCTACGCTCTGAGCTTACAGTCAAGCACTTTAGAAAACTACTAGGCTACATATATTATCACTATTTATGTTTTATTTTGTTTTTGTGGCAATGAATGTCTTTATTTGAATTCTTTATTTTCCATATTTTTGAATTTCCAATAAAATATGAATAAGGATTAAAATAGGTAATTCAAGATAAATATAATAAAATATAAATATTAAATGTAGTTTAGTTTCGTCTACGATTTTCAACCAGTTTGACTAAGATGTATTATTTAATAAGTTTTTGACTAAGGTATCTAATCAATAAATCCAAATATTTTTTTTTGTGTATATTAATGATGGATTACGTTCTTTTTGTTTGAATACAGTTGTTTTGAAAGGTATTTAATCAACGAATCCTTATTCTTTTTGTTTGCATTAATAAAACACTTATTTATAAGCAGACCCGAACCACTCACCAGGTGATAACAGACACGTCTCACAACCCGGACGTAGGGGCCACAATAGAAAGATTTTACCTACCATTAAAATCCTTATTGTGGTCCTGGAGTCCTCTCCGGGCCTATTGAGGCCTACCTGGTGAGACGCAATGACGAAAAGAAATGGTGCACACTGGTAAGTAGATGGTGACCGGGAGCATTCGTTTAACTTAACCACGTGTACGCGACAGTGTCGCCACGAAATGGACAGAATTGAGGCGGAAAGGCATCAATGCATCTCAACCACGCTCTCTCACAACCCGGAGAGGACTCCAGGACCAGAATAAGGGTTTTAATGGTAGGTAAAATCTTTCTATTCTTACTCATTTACCCCGTCTTTCTTCAATCCATGCAGTATACTTCACAAGTAGGGGCCGTAGTTTCCGTACCTACGTTTACGACTTTACAATGTTTTTCTCCGCCAAGGTTGACAAAATCCATAGGTAGGTCGTACATACCTACTTTATAAAGGTAAGCCGTAGCCATAATGAAGGATTTCTAATTTATGAAATTAAATTGACACCACTATACCTACCTACCTACATCATAAAGTAGAAGACATTTCACAACAGATTTAAGATGGGAATGGGAGTGCAAATCAATTTTGGGTATTATTAGTATTATTAGCCAGTTACCTACGTATTTCTTTTTCCCTATAGGCGTGCACCTATACTTATGCAGGTAATGTCGTAATAGTAATTTAATGTATCTAGCCGTAATATTAACAGCTAATTAGCAACGTTGTCGTTTCGGCATTGGCGGTCTGATCACTGACCTCGCAGCAACAGCTTGACGAGGATTCGAGAAATTGATAGGAAGAGGGAGTTATCGTAGGAAAGAAAAGAATGTAAACAAAGATTACTTATACGTCTAGATACCGTGTTCAGGCACACAAAACGAGCCAATCCGAGTACCTGATTTTTCATGTACTTGCCGTCAACACTACATCATACGAAATCTGTGCGTCGTCGCGAACTGTGCTCCCGCGAATAGTTATAAGAATGGTAGTTTGTGCAATAAAATTGTGTAGAAACTATTGGCAAAAAACACTTGATAAAAAATATCACTTTTCACCGTAGCCTATAGACGCTTGCAACACCAGGGGTATCACTTGCGCGTTGCCGACCCTTCAGAAATCTAATAACTTCTTTCTTGAAGAACTCCATACTGTAGTCCTTGCAGAAAACCTTGGCAGCGACTCCAGAACCTATGTATTAGATACATATTTGGTTTACGTAAATATGATCATATATCCAAATTTCGATTAAAACTCAAGTGGCCCCCAATTCGCCTTCGCCGGAATACTCATTTTCTGTTTCTTCTCTACAACGTACTGTTCAATCCGTCGACTCCGTTATACTTGAAAGAGCGTTTCAATTTTATAGGGTCTACAGCTCATCGCGCCACTACAAACATGATGCCGAAAACTCCAACACATTATTCGCAAGCAGATAATGACTCATTCACTGTCACAGCCATAAGGCTATGAAATAGTTTACCCTTTGATGTCAAAAAAAACAAACTTTAAGAATATTTAAAAATCTCGTAATCACACATTACTTAAAAATTTAAGCTGTCTCATCAACACTGTTTATTCATCTATATTATTTAAGATGTATGTAGTTTGTGTATTTATTTTTTTATTTTTATTTTTTGTTATGTATTTGATATATATATATTTATTTTGTTTAGATGTTTGTACGTATTAGTATTATTTATTATTCATATGTATATAAATTTAGCTATCGCTATAAATGTATATATTATTTTACTGTTGCCTTTTTTTTTTCTTATATTGTTAAGTTTCAGTTAGCACATTCTACTCAATAATTTTATAAAGTCTCCTCTACCCAAAGGTTGTCTGGAAGAGATCGCTCATTAGCGATAAGACCGCCAATTTGTTATTACTTTTATTGTTTTAATTGTTTCGTATTCTATATGCGCAATAAAGTATATTATTATTAAGTATCGTGTTTTGGTTACGTATAAATTCCCTTGCATCTGATGATATGAAGTCAAATTTGGAATTATTTCTTAACTGAACACGTTGTATCGTTGGTGTGAAAAATGTAATGTAAAATACTACAGTATGCCGACATTAAAAGCTGGCACAACTAGATTTGTTACATAAGTTCCAATTGGATATTTGGAACATCTAAATACTTCCTATTGCTTTTATTAATATTAATTTGACCCTCTGTAGTTTCGCGTAGACTATAAGCAACATACCGTTCAATCGCCTGCCAACTCATAGAAGAGATTTTAAAACGTATTCATGCACTGTAGCCCGTAGTCTACGCTCTGAGCTTACAGTCAAGCACTTTAGAAAACTACTAGGCTACATATATTATCACTATTTATGTTTTATTTTGTTTTTGTGGCAATGAATGTCTTTATTTGATTTCTTTATTTTCCATATTTTTGAATTTCCAATAAAATATGAATAAGGATTAAAATAGGTAATTCAAGAGAAATATAATAAAATATAAATGTTAAATGTAGTTTAGTTTCGTCTACGATTTTCAACCAGTTTGACTAAGATGTATTATTTAATAAGTTTTTGACTAAGGTATCTAATCAATAAATCCTAATTTTTTTTTGTGTATATTAATAATGAATTACGTTCTTTTTGTTTGAATACAGTTGTTTTGAAAGGTTAATCAACAAATACTTATTCTTTTTGTTTGCATTAATAAAGCACTTATTTATAAGCAGACCCGAACCACTCACCAGCTGATAACAGACACGTCTCACAACCCGGAGAGGACGTAGGGGCCACAATAGAAAGATTTTACCTACCATTAAAATCCTTATTGTGGTCCTGGAGTCCTCTCCGGGCCTATTGAGGCCTACCTGGTGAGACGCAATGACGAAAAGAAATGGTGCACACTGGTAAGTAGACGGTGACCGGGAGCATTCGTTTAACTTAACCACGTGTACGCGACAGTGGCGCCACGAAATGGACAGAATTGAGGCGGAAATGCACCAATGCATCTCAACCCCGCTCTCTCACAACCCGGAGAGGACTCCAGGACCAGAATAAGGGTTTTAATGGTAGGTAAAATCTTTCTATTCTTACTCATTTACCCCGACTTTCTTCAATCCATGCAGTATACCTCACAAGTAGGGGCCGTAGTTTCCGTACCTACGTTTACGACCTTACAATGTTTTTCTCCGCCAAGGTTGACAAAATCCATAGGTAGGTCGTACATACCTACTTTATAAAGGTAAGCCGTAGCCATAATGAAGGATTTCTAATTTATGAAATTAAATTGACACCACTATACCTACCTACCTACATCATAAAGTAGAAGACATTTCACAACAGATTTAAGATGGGAATGGGAGTGCAAATCAATTTTGGGTATTATTAGTATTATTAGCCAGTTACCTACGTATTTCTTTTTCCCTATAGGCGTGCACCTATACTTATGCAGGTAATGTCGTAATAGTAATTTAATGTATCTAGCCGTAATATTAACAGCTAATTAGCAACGTTGTCGTTTCGGCATTGGCGGTCTGATCACTGACCTCGCAGCAACAGCTTGACGAGGATTCGAGAAATTGATAGGAAGAGGGAGTTATCGTAGGAAAGAAAAGAATGTAAACAAAGATTACTTATACGTCTAGATACCGTGTTCAGGCACACAAAACGAGCCAATCCGAGTACCTGATTTTTTATGTGCTTGCCGTCAACACTACATCATACGTAATCTGTGCGTCGTCGCGAACTGTGCTCCCGCGAATAGTTATAAGAATGGTAGTTTGTGCAATAAAATTGTGTAGAAACTATTGGCAAAAAACACTTAATGAAAAATATCACTTTTCACAAGTTAGTACACTTATCTGCTTGTTATATTTGAGTTACGAACGAATTTTTTAAAATTATTATTCGCCAGAGTAGCAACAAATATTTTTCTGTTTGTGTTGCCAAGTCACAATTCTGTACCTTAAATCAACCTGGCCAATGTTTTATTCTAGATATGCCAAAGTAACCTAGACGTAAATACAAGAACATCTGTATTTTTCCTTTTTTTATATCCGCAAAGATGGCCGAGATAATAGCAATCAAAGTGCGCATTTTCGCGCGTCCCATAATTAAAACGCACTCGGCGTTTGATCTTGCTGTGACGTCACGATTCCTGTCAACGCGACAACGAAGCGCGCCGACCTGAAGAGCGGGCATTCTTATCATAATGTTCTGGTTTTTTTTTATACCACTAAGGTGGCAAACATGCTTACGGCCCGCCTGATGGTAAGCGGTCACCGTAGCCTATGGACGCTTGCAACACCAGGGGTATCACTTGCGCGTTGCCGACCCTTCAGACCCTTGCCGAAAACCTTGGCAGGGAGCTCATTCCACAACTTAAGCGTTCGCGGGAGGAAGTTTCTCTGGAACCGCACTGTACGCGACCATTTAGGTTCTAAAGTGTGAGAATGAATTCCCTGCCGATGGCGAGCGGTGCGATGGTAGAAAGTAGCCGTGGGCATCATTTCGAACAATTCCTCAGAACACAACCCAATGTACAAGCGGTAGAACACACACATTGAGGCAAAGTCTCTCCTCAGACTTAAGGGCTCGATACCGCAAGTGAGTTTGGAATCGTCGACAATTCTCACAGCCCGTCGTTGAACCGAGTCAAAAGGGCCAAGCTGGTATCCGGGTGCACCTGCCCAGAGATGGCAGCAGTACTCCATATGGGGCCGAACTTGCGACTTGTAAAGTAGCAACCTTTGCCCCGACGTGAAGTACTGCTTCGCTCTGTTGAGTACACCAAGTTTTTTGGACGCCAGCTTCACCTTATCTTGTAAATGATCTCGGAACTGAACATCGCTGGAGATGTCGACACCAAGGATCCCAATGCTCTTGGAGATGGAGAGGGGAGTGTTCTGGAATTGTGGGACCACAGTGAATGGAGTTTTCTTAGCGGTGAACGCGCACACTTGTGTCTTTGTAGGGTTAAATCGGACCAAGTTTACCCGTCCCCAGTCAGAGACCTGGGACAGTGTGGTCTCGATTTGAGAAACAAGTTCTCCGCGGTTTTCCTCCACAACGGAACGAGGGATGTTTGCACGACCCGTGTAAAAAGCGTCTCCAGTACTGTCATCTGCATAGCAATGTATGTTGTTGATGTCCAACATGTCATTGATATGCAGTAGAAACAGCGTAGGAGACAGCACAGAGCCTTGACACCAGCATTAATGTCCATGCTATCAGAGCAACTACCGTCAACTACGGTTCGTATGCGTCTGCCGGACAAAAAGCTAGCCACCCATTTGCACAAACCATCGGGCACTCCGTAAGATGGCAACTCCGATAGAAGACCGCGGTGCCAGACCCGATCGAACGCCTTCGCTATGTCCAGGCTACATGCCAATGCCTACCCTGACTCTCAATGGCTAGTGCCCATCGGTGTGTGAGATACACTAGAAGGTCACCAGTCGAGCGACCGTGGCGAAAGCCATATTGACGGCCACTGACCAGATCGTGTACTTCTAGGTATCTTAGAAGCTGTGTGTTGATCACACGCTCCATCACCTTAGAGAGGAGAGAGGTAATAGCGATAGGCCTGTAATTCGATGGATCTGATCTATCGCCCTTTTCTGGCACCGGGTGCACATTCGCAGTCTTCCATGAAGACGGAAATTGCCTAGTGTGGTAGGAAAGCGCGAAGAGGCGCGTGAGTACAGGACATAACTCAGGAGCACACTGCTTAAGCATCACTGCTGGTATACCGTCTGGCCCACTCGACTTATGTACGTCTAGAGAGAGCAACGCCCGCCTGACCTCCCGCTGCGTTATGGAGATTTCCGGCATGGTCTTACCGCACCACGGTATAGTAGGTGGTACAGCACCTTCATCGTTCATATTCGAGTTCGAGGCAAAGAGACTGCCCAGTAGATCGGCTTTCTCTTTAGCACTATGGGCCAAGTCACCATCGGTCTTTCGCAGTGGTGGTAACGACGACTGGCAGAAGTTCCCTTCGGCAGCTTTGGCAAGCGACCAGAAAGCACAACTCCCAGAAGGATAGCTCGCAAGTCGCCCACCTATTTTGCCGATGAATTGGAATTTTGCTCTGGCAGTTGCTTTCTTACTGAACATCGAGGCAGCATTTAATTTGCGTTTTAACTCAGAAATATTCGGATCCTTATTAAAACGAGCCGTGGTCCAAGCCTCATATGCATTTTGCTTAAGAATTTTAGCTTTTCTGCAAGACCTATTAAACCACGGTCGTTTTTTGACGCCGGCAGCTACTCGCGGGCTAGGAATATAGCATTCCATACCAGCAAGGATTGTCTCAGTGACTGCGGGTGCGCAGACGTCAGGATCTTCTGAGTTAAAGCAGATCTGCCTCCACGGGTACGATGCGTAAAATTCTCGCAATCCATCCCAGTCTGCCGACTTATAGTGCCACACACGACGCCAATAAGTTGACCCAGAAGGATCGGGTTGTGTGCATGACACTTGAGTCCGAACGAGACAGTGATCCGAGGAGCCAAGAGGCGAATCCACTGAGACGGAGTATCCGTCTGGACGAGTAGTCAGCAGAAGGTCCAGTAAGAAGCTCGTATGTTCCTCTATATCTGGTATTCTCGTTGGAGAAAGTACCAGCTGAGAGAATCCATAGGTCAGAGCAAATTCATGAGCAGATATCCCAGCATAGTTATTGGTTCGAGAACTGAGCCACTCGCGATGGTAGGCGTTAAAGTCTCCCAAAATAACTAGTTCTGCTGTGGGATATTGCTCTAGAACTTTGTCAGTCGTCAAACTCAGGTGCGTGAAGAGTCGAGTTACGTCCGTGTCACCGCTATGAGACCTGTATAGGCACGCATAGATACGAGTGTGGCCGCCGTAATCTACGCGCACCCACAATATCGACAGGTCCCTGTCTTCAAGGCTATGAAGGCGGCGACAGCAGATATCCTCCCTGACGAACATACATACACCGGCATGACTCATAAAATTGTGTTCGAGTTTGTAGCCGGGATAGTGAAGGTATGATGTGTCGGCCGGGCAGGATATCTGCGTCTCCGTTAGAAAAAGAATGGTCGTCTGCGCAGTTACGAGATGGTGGTGGACTGCGTTAAGATTTGCGTGAATACCCCTGATGTTGCGAAAATCCACATTATATGTGGATGGAGTAGCCGCTGTGCAAACTCTTTTCTTTTTCTTTCTTATGGCCATAATATATAAAAAAAGTTACTAAGACTAAGGGATGAGGATTCACTGCACAGACAGCATAGAGCTTGCCACAGATGATACGGTTGCTGGCACGGCGGGCGGAAGGGCCCCTGATCCCCCTCTGTTGTAGTAGCCGGGTCCACTCCGGTCTCCTTCTCCGGCACGACTACCACTTCAGATACTTTGCACAGGCTGGCGAATCAGCCTCCCAGGGCGGAGATTAAGTGATCCCTGGGTTCGGGATCCCGTTCAACCTGCGGGCGGCCAGCGGTCAGCCGTTTCATCAGGTCTCCCTGACCGCCGAACCAGCACGCCGCGTCTACGCCGAGCATGACAGCAACAAGCACCGCCGGTCCTCCGCTGTCCGCGCAGCGAATCCTCGCTATGCCCTGCTTTAGTTGTTCGGGTGGCTTATTCGAGCGAGTACTTGCAGTGCCCTACCTCTCTTATGATACCTCCCTGATTCTTATTCTTTCAATCACCGATGCTGGTCGCTCGTACCTGCGGTTTTATTACGAAAAAATGAATAGCAAATGCTGTGCAGTGCCTAAATGTTTTAATTCCAATGTTAAAACACCCAACAAACTGTTTTTTTTATTACACCTAACAATCCTAAAATAAGGAAGAATTGAATGACCGCAATACGGAGACAGGATTCAATAGGACCGAAGACTTGCATTTTGTTGTGAAGATCATTTCGATGATAGTAACTATTTTATTTTTCCTTTTCTCGTGATTATTACCTATTAGCTATTACCTACCTACCTAGTACCTACTACTGACCTAGAATAACCACGCGATAAGTAGGTAGGTATTTGAAAAAAAGCAATGATACGTATTGCACGTATAATATTCCATAATAGCTGCTGCCCGCGACTTTGTCTGCGCATAAATTATAGCCTATATCAACCTACAGTTGTTAGCGGGCCGAACCTATTTACATAAGTATACCTACTTAGAGATAGTGTATAAAATTTTACAAACATTTTGGCAGAAATATTAAACTTTCGGCTTTAATTTTAACCACAACATACTATAACATACATAGAAATATCGTTAAAACTTTTGAAGATTCATTCTTAGAGTGTTTTCTTTGCCGTTAGGTCTTATTTTTAAATGGCATTAAATAAACGTCACAGAAATAAATTTATGAATAAACCTGTCAACCTAAGGTCAAAAGCACTATCGGTAAAACAGGCTTCTCATTCCGTGATTATTTTTTTTTATGTTCTGAACCATCGTACCACCACATACATACTTTTTCATTAATATAAATATTAAAATAAATAAAGTGAAGTAGTACGTAAAAAAAACTCAAACTAATAATTATATGCGGGCCGTAAATTGGTTACTTCTGATTTCGTCATAGGTACGTACATCCTACATAACCATCAAAATACTTTATTGTACTGGAAACAAAGTACCTATTTGCGGCCCGTAAGTTTCATATCCCTGATTTTGATAAACAGCTGGTATCGAAAAATCTCATCGTTGATTAAAGCATAGTTTAAAGTTATGCCCTCGACAAACGGGTCGTGCAAATTGAAAAGTATTATGTACTTCTGGCATGATGTGGTAAATTAACTACGTAAGTATCGAAGTACTTATAAGTATAAAATGTCACTTGGTTAGGTCGTTAGGTACTACGTACCTAACCAATAATGTTTTAGGTAGTAGGTTTTATTCCACAGATTTCGGCAGACGTAAAATCTTTATTTTTTATGAAATATTGAAACACCATCAACTTTCGGCAGATTATCCGACTGACCTTTTTGGTAACCCTCTTCCATGTCGCAGATTTTTCTCACAAGGCACTTATTGATAATTACAACAACAGTAAACTAATACCTACACAAAGCAATGACATAAAATAACTGCAGCGCGCGCGCGAGATATAACTTTAACTGTAATGAGTTTCATAAGGCGGCGCGGGGCACGAGCGACACACAATCACAATCACAATCTTGGAAATTTAAAAAGTGCTCAAAACTTCTCACGGTCACAACTTCCGTTTTACACCATAGATTTTCGTGAAATAAAGACTGATAAAACGTACGTAATCTAAACTTTACTGTTAAGTAGGTTTTATTGCAATATTCTAATGTGTTAGTAACCCTAATTCCCAAGTTCAGTAAGGTGAACATTAAAACGAAAATATATTCTTTTTACCTAACGTCACATACCTAAGTACATTAATTCAGTTTGATAAAGTATTTCTGTAATGATGACCCCTGTGACACATTGTGTTCATAGAACGTAATCACTTATGCAATTTTTTAAATTTTACTTTAACACAAACATAACAGTTGGATGTAAATCACAATGAAAAAGTAGTATGTCTGATGTATTTAATGGACTACGAAACTAAATTAATTTATCACCGTATCTTAAAACACATTAGTAGTTAAATAAAAATCTCTTGTCTTCACAACGAAAGGTAACGTCACACCTTGAAATTATAGCGATCCGTACTGGGTACTAGGTTCCTAGCTCTAAGCTAAATTTGTAACCTAACTTTACGTTTTGCCTATAGCAAAATAAACCCAATTGTTTCAAGTGAACCTTTTCATTTAATTGCCTTGGTCAAGTCACACCACCATACAACAAATAGCTAAATTGGTGATCCCTACTATTGAACAAAATAGGGGTAACCTCGAAATTGGAGTCAGAAGAAAATCGTCGGAAAATTTTGAGTGGCCTAACGACAACTCAAATTTTCTACGGACAACGCACACAGCGGTGCACTCAACATCAGGACTAGTACCCAGGTTCCCAAACTTTCACAAATTTTACATTTATTTTGTTTACAATTCTCTTTACAAATTTTCCTCCACGCCTATTGCGTGTGTTACTAAGTAACTCCTTGGACATTTTCGCTCGTTTATCTCACCGACGCGAGTTTTACCACGCGAAGTGAAGCAACACGACAAGCCAAGAAGACTGAAAAATGGGCATGACACGGATATCAGTAACGCCTGCAAGCACTCGTGCGGGTTCATTTTGAGAAAAACGCCGTTATACATGTATTAGTTTAATGTGTTAGGGAGCATTAATACCAAGTTTCGTGTAAATTTTACACAGAAAATATTATTTTCAAATCCCATACACCCTTTTTCTCTAATAGAGGTTTAATTTTAATAACACTTGAAACACAGTGTTTGATAATAAAATTCTGTTTTAAAGCATGATATATTCCAAATATCAAATAAATTGATCATAGAAATATATTTTGTTAGTTTTTGTCAAGTCCTGGCTCGAGGATAATCTTATGACTGCATTATTGCGATTAAAATATTTATTGACATTGATAATTTAGCCATAGAGATGGCATGTTACATTAGAAAATTGCGTCATATAGCTGCCATATTGAATTCTTTTCAAAATATATCTAGCCGATATCATTGGATATGATGTCAGTGTACATACATACCTTAACCCTGAAAACATTACACTCCTTTTTTGGGCAGTCGTATAATTACTACCGAACTTTTTGATAGACCAGTATAACATTATATATTTCAGGTAACAGCATTTGGAAATTGGTTCGTTTCAAGTGAACTGTTGGACCTATGTGACACGGTATTTTTTGCACGTCTATCACCATACGAGTATGTTATTTACGATGTGGTTGGGCCTCAGATATGATTTAAATGAAAATGGGGTACCCGCTGGTGCATTAAACTCATTTGTCCACGTTATAATGTACGGGTACTATTGCTTGTCTGCCATTCCTGGTATGTCAAAATATCTGTGGTGGAAAAAATATATCACAACACTTCAGTTGGTGAGTTTTTTTTTTATTCGTATGCTTTTAAACGAGGATTTCTTAGAATAGCATGAATTAGCCGTGTGCTGGGTCTATCGTGTAGCCGGGCCGGTGACTCATATACATATTCCTCCCAGTTTATTAGGTTCTAATTTTTTCCATGCATTTTATATGGATCCGTAGTCCGTCCGACTGTCCATCTGTCTGTCTGTCCGCGGCTTAGCTCACAGCAAGGGCGGATCCAGAACAAAAGTTTAGTTTATTAAGCTTTAAATTGCAAATTTTTGTTAAAGCCCAGTTAAATGGCTGTTCCTGGGTGTGTGAAATAAAAACATGGAAGTAGCATATACAAGGTGTTAGGTAATTGGTGTCTACTCCCGTTACATACAGTCATTTCCTAAAGTCCATGCATAGTGTAAATGTTAAAATTACGTGAAGCCATTCTGTGAATCTCTCACTCACACATTAACATTATCAGAACTGTCAATAATATTAACCTTAAATCGGCGAAACTAGGTTTAGTTTTCTTTATACTAACCAGTTTATTTAAACCGTTCTTATATCTTTTGGTTTCTTAACCTAACAAATTAATTAGGTGTAAACAGCAGTGTTGTTCTACATAAGTATTGTTTATTTCGCATTAAATGTTGTCTGCCCCGTGGCCCCGTGGTGTGATCCATAGACGTTCCGTATTGAGTATTTTTGTTAGGAATTATTTTTTTATGTTTTGACATCTAGTTATCTCTGAAAAGGACCAATTGGTATGAGAAATTTTTGTTTTGTTTGCAAAAATTAAAACTTATGCAATCTAATAAAAATGGTTTTTATTAAAATTTTATAATATTTTTTTTTGATAAATGTCTTTTTATATATATATATATGGTTATAGCTTAAGTATTCATTTTCGTAATGAAAAGAAAATTGAAACTTAACCATAAGAATAAAAAAAATACAAGTCACCATTCATTCGGTAACGCTGCTATATTTTGAAAAACAACAAAATAAAAAAAATATGTTATGTCTTAGATATATTGAATTGTAAAAAAATATCTGTAAGAGAAATAGTACTTTATTTTTAGGGTTCCGTACCCAAAGGGTAATTAGCGGAACCCTATTACTAAGGCTCCGGCTGTATCTAATGAACCGTGATAGTTGGACAGTTAAAATTTTCACAGAAGATATATTTCTGTTGCCGCTATAACAAAAAATACTAAAAAACAGAATAAAATAAATATTTAAGGTGGCTCCCATACAACAAACGTGATTTTTTCATTTTTTTTTTCACTGAGTACACGTATTAAGATCTGATACGTCTATCCACTAGGCTACGGATACGATAATTATCTTAGTGAAATTATTATAAACAATATTAAATGAAACTAATATTACTCAGGTTCTACAAGACATATTACTTTATTTCTTTAAGTGTGTGAGTGACTACGCCTCGCTGCCATTCTATTTTGTTTTGAAATTCTATATGCAGTTCTGCAACTGACCGTACATGTGCACCATGTATCATATGAATACTATGCCGATGAAGATGGAAATTGTGAACTGTGTAAATTAACTAATTTTCACACAAACTAAATCAATGTTTTCCTTACTTTATTTTTTGCACAATCCTAACTTTAATCAATTTACGCGCATCTATGAGAGTCTAGTACCTACTTTAAGTATTTGCGCGCGGGGCGCGTGGAAATGCAAACTTCAATTTAATATAGGTATTAAAACTAACAAATAACTTACAAACTATTTCCTATCTTGCTAGACACATCTCACACCCCCCACACGACGATATTCATTACGATCACAAAAAGCGCGATATACACTAAACACAAAGCTACACAAAGACTACAAATACGGCTACCGAACTGCAAAAGTCACTGTGGAGCAATTCCTGCGTCTTTTGATAGTAAAACCACAAAACGGGTGCTGTCAATCTTTGTCGACAGTCTCCCAAACTCTCCAGTGGCTGACTTCAAGGACTAAGCCACTGCATCGCCGGTCAAAAATCACATCACTAAAGTTGATATGTACTCAGACATGTGCCACCGCGCACATACACAAAAACACAACTAACCTGATTTAATTCGATTATCGGCATCTACAACGGCGTAAAAGCTATTTTAAACCACTACTGACTCCTCAGGTAAAGAGATCCGCAATTTTTGTTTAAGAAAATTTAGTAATTTACTTTGCTTACTTAAAAATTTAGTTACTTTAAAAGAATCACTATATTTGAAAAAAGTACCGTACCTTTACACACAACACAATGACTTACCTACTTGTAATTTTCCTCATATTATATTTCGGGCTGGTAACATTCGCAAAGAAAGGGGATTCCCTGAAAATTAGGATACTGCTTTAGCTTTTTTGACCTTATTTGAAAATACTAGCTCTTGTTTATGAAGTCCCAGGACGTATATTTTAGTTTTTAATGATTTTGGTGATATTTCGCACTGAGATAAAGTAGGTAGGAGTAGGAAGTATGTATGTTTTTTTTGTATTGTTTGTCTGTTTGTTCGGTAAAAAACATGCGTTCGGATCATTCGAGCTAGGCATTCGTTCTTTGCATACTCTGTGCGCTAGTCAGTCGTCATTAATCTGTGCGCTACGTCGAGGCTGCTGTTTTATCGATCTTATCGGGATAATTTATAATTAAGGTCGGTTTGCGTGAAACAACCTACACATACATAACATATACAGACACCACACCACATATTCAGACAAAACGTTATACAAACGATACCAAAATTGGGTAAGTCCTTATAATTTTTCTTACGGCCTACTTGTGGACTTTTTAGTAAACACTGTTATAGTTAGTGTTTACTTGTTATGAAATGGATGATTTCATAGTCATGTCCGACATAAAAACTAGTTTTCGACTTTATTTGAATAATTTCTATCTGGGACTAAAAAATTGCAAATAGCTAGTAGGTATTGAAATAATATTTTTTAAATGTTCAATAACATGTATTTGATAGTTTCTACGTCCGCCGGCACTAAGGTTTCATGGGGTACTAAAGCCTAAGATTCCATGAGCAAAGAACATAAAAAGATACATAAAAACTGAGGCGAAATCACATACATTACTATAGCAATACCAGTACTCTGGTAGTACACAAAAATACGTAAATAAATTATTATTATTTTTTTACCTGTAAGGTGGCAAACAAGCTCACGGTCCGCCTGATTGTAAGCGGTCACCGTAGCCTATGGATGCTTGCAACAGCAGGGGTATTGTAAGGTCCTGAGACGTTAATGAATTATTATATATTGCGATGGAGAAAATAAAGGAATTTGATGCTATTTTGTTTCAATTACGGATGTGTAAAGCTTACGTGAAGACGCGGAGAGTTGTTTACCGATAACCAATTGTTAAGCCCTACACAATACCTACAGTCTCCTAAACTAAATAATGATTATTCCACTTACTGATTTACAGTCGAGCGATGTTGTGTGCCTAGAAAACTCGTATTACTGGAAATTACCCGCACTTTTCTCTCGTTTTCTTCACCAGGAATTGATACAGATACAAGTGTATATATTTTGAACATAAAAGACGTTGTCTGCTGCAAAAGAAGGATTTGACATTCCCTTTTGGGAAAATAGATAGTCCTTTCCTTGCCTCCAAAGTTGTAGTTTCTGTTCCACGAAGTTTAGGCTTCAGAGATCAGAAATTAAGACTTGCCCAATGGAGGACCGAAGATGATAAAGGTCAACCTCCTTCAGTCCGAAAAGCGCTTTCCTGTTTTACACAAGGACTACCTAGACCAAACTACGTTACAGTCTTAATACTTACTCTATACTCAAATACGACACTTAGAAACAAACAAAAGTTCTCACAAAATTACAATAAGTTAGGATGGGCTCTCCCAGCCTGGAGTAAAATAACAACTGTCGGGATAAAATCGTTAGTACACAAATTAGAACAATTGCAATTATGAGTCAGATGAAGATCTAAGATACTTAACTCAAAAGCTGACCACTACCAACCGCAAAAATTTACTGTCTTCAACCTTCGCATTTTCTATGCTCCCTTTCTCGTTTCGCGCCATATTTCTCACTGTAGAGGACTCTACCAGCATACTTTGCAAATCGTTTAAAGTTTAGTAACTTCGCCTTTATTGCTCTCGCAATAAAGCCGACGCCCCCTCTACCTAGCTATGTCTTTGCTAGCTATCTCGACTCGTCACTCGGACAGGCTCCGCCAGCGCACGGTCGTAAGAGCGATAGGGACAACTACAGCACGCCCCACATTTCGCTTACATCTTATCACACAAACAAAAACGTATAAAAAAAAAACATTGTTATTAAATGTTATGATAATTATTCTAAATTCATTTAAAACCAGATATCATTTTTAAACCAAAAATAAATACAATAAAATAAATTAAGAATTTGCAGGACCGATATCTGGATTCGCCAGAATGATAGTAGTTGTACTAACTATGCGGACAGACCTTACGACAATCTGTGGCACAAGGTCTCCCTTGACAAGGAGTTTCTTCTTAAGCGTTTGATGTAGAGCGAGAAATAAGGAAAACGCGAATTGCACACAACAGGCCGATTTTATTTTACTTATGCTTCTAACTTAAGAGAATACACTTCGCGGCGCCCGCGCGCGTTTTACATTTTTGCTAAAATGTTGCTGTCCCTATCGCACACGACGCGGGCGCGAGACCCCCTTTCGCGCGCTTTTTTCTGGTATGATTTTGTCGGATAGGTGGAACGTCAGTATTCTGATAAGCGATATGACTTTCACCCAAAAATAATATATTTTGTCGGATAGCTGGAACGTCAGTATTCTGATAAGCGATATGACTTTCACCCAAAAATAATATATTTTGTCGGATAGCTGGAACGTCAGTATTCTGATAAGCGATATGACTTTCACCCAAAAATAATATATTTTGAGCATTAACGAATTATTATGATTAACATCATAATTTTTTCAATTTAATAAGTATTTAATGTGCTGCCATTTTGTTTATCCGATTGCGATAAAACTATATTAATTTAATGCTACCACTTGTGCAAAAGTTATAGGCATGAAAGAATGCCATTGGTTGTAATGGAATAGGTTAAATACTCAAAGCATTGACCAGCATCGGACCCAAATGACGGTAATACAAAACAATCCTATACTTTTGTCAACGAGTGTAAAAATGTAAAACGCGCGTTTGCTAAAATGTTACTGTCCCTATCGTACACGACGCGGGCGCGAGACCCCCTTTCCACGCACCGCGCGCCGTATTGTGGTTGTTAAAGCAGCCTAATTTCGGGGATCATTCTCACTAGATCCATTGTCCAGATCCATAATGGATCTAGTGAGATATTATTTTCTCAATAGATCCATTTTTAAAAGTGTGTATCTACTGAGAAGTATTTGTCTCGCTAAATCCGTTAACCAGAACCAGATTTGAAAGTGTTGGTCTACTAAGGAATTTCTTTCTCACTAGATTTAGTTGTGGATCTGATAAAAAAATTTGGTGTCGGCTATGCTTGTTGTCCCCTAGGCTGGGGAAATAACGGAACTTGCTTTCTTATACTATTTCAGGTACTCGTATTTCCCCTGTCATATTCTTATTTATACCAACTTTAAAAAAGGAGGAAGTTCGCGAATGGTCTGTAGGTATCCATATAAGAGATATTATTAATTCAAAACTAAAAATTAACCGACTTAATAAAAGGATCCATACTTATACTAATATTATAAATTCGAAAGTGTCGGTGTCTGTCTGTCTATCAATTCATTAAATTTACCGGTTGGACCAATTGTGATGAATATAATGTGGAGATAGTTTGAACCGCATAAGACAAGAAAAATACTGTTTTTCTTAATATATTTTTTATTTTATTTTATATATTAAAAAAAATTAAACTATTGATCTTACACGTGTAGTTATTTTACAAAAGTTATAGATTTCATCAAAATCTTTATTTCAAATGACAGCTGTCAAACTAGAAAGGTCTATATCTCTGTAACTATTGATCATAGACTAGTAGTTCCCCTAGTAGAAATGATAGATCTCATCAAGATCTTTATTTCAAATGACAGCTGTCAAACTAGAAAGGTCTATATCTCCGTAACTGTTGATCGTAGACTAGTAGTTTCTCCACAAAAATTATACGTCTCATTAAGATCTTTATTTCGGATGAGACCTGTCAAACTAGAAAGGTATATATCTCGGTAACTATTGATCGTAGACTAGTAATTTCTCCACAGCAATGATACCGAGATATATTTCTTTATAGTTTGACAGCTCTCATTCTGAAATAAAGATCGTATGAGACGTATCATTTCTGTCAAGAAACTACTAGTCTACGATCAATAGTTACGGATATATAGTCCTTTCTAGTTTGACAAACAAACCCTAGGGCAGGGATGGCGAACCTTTATTGATGAATATGCCTTTTTTATAAAAAAAAATACTACTGGACCTATGAAGTGCCGTCAAAAAATCTTGGTTACTTAATAATAATGGAGAAAAATTAAAAGAATTGCTATTAACTTAAAGCTATTTAGATTACAGCTCTAAATGTTTACAGCAATCAAAATGTTTAATAATATATATTTATTCAAATTAAAAAATTTCGGTAATAATTAATCATTTTCGTTAATAATTAGGTATCATTTTCTATAATAACATATTTTTTCAAACCTAATTTGTTTTTAAATTATAATTGTAATAACATTTTATTTAGTGAGACAATATATTATCATTAGATCTAATTTATTTTAACATTATTTTTAAAATAGATCAATTGGCAATGAAAATTCTCATCAGATCCAGTTTATTTAAAAACAGATCTGCTGAGAAAAAAATATCTCACTAAATCCAAGATGGATTTAGACAATGGATCTACTGAGAATGATCGAATTTCAGCCGTGATTTTTATAGTCTATTAAAATAGTATAATATTAAGTATAATAATAACTAACATTTTGAGGCGGCCGAACTTTGGTTATTCATTTATCGGGTATTTAAAAGCCCTAACTTAGGATACTAATAAATCCATTAAAATTATATAATTGCTGTCATCTCCCTTGGCTTTTGTAATAAAATAAGAATCCTAACATTAGCCCCGTTATTTCTATTTTACGAATTAAATTAAGAAGAAAAATATCTTTTACATTGCTATTTAACTGTCCGGAATTAGTAAGGAAACTATTGTAAGCTATTGGTGGACAAAAAAAAATAATTCCAGAGTGGTATCCGTTGGCGTTTTTGCCAAATTAGTGACAGAATTGCACTGTGCTGCCCCTCGCCGGCTTAACATAATCTCTATTATAACCTTTCATTTCATCATTCTATCAGTAGGCAGTGAACACATTTTTTAAAAGTTATAACGCAGTGCTTAACTTCATCAACAATTTCGTAACGTACAATTATTTTGAAAAATACTCATTAAGTAGGTAGATATTTACAATATATAAGTATAAATTTAATAATGATAAAAGGTATATTATATATTGTAAATACCTACCTACTTAATGAGTATTTTTCAAAATAATTATACGTTACGTAATAACGTTACGAAATTGTTGATAAAGTTAAGTATTGGCCGCTTGGCCCTTTTGACTCGGTTCAACGACGGGCTGTGAGAATGATCAACCATTCCAATCTCACTTGCGGTATCTTAGGAGAGACTTTGACTCCCTGTGTGTGTTCTACCGCTTGTACAATGGGTTGTGTTCTGAGGAATTGTTCAAAATGATGCCCACGGCTACTTTCTACCATCGCACCGCTCGCCATCGGCAGAGAATTCATTCTCATACTTTGGAACCGAAATGGTCGCGTACAGTGCTGTTTCAGAGAAACTTCCTCCCGCGAACGCTTGAGTTGTGGAATAAGCTCCCTGTCAAGGTTTGCTCTAAGGACTACAGTACTCTAGTAATATAGTAACTTCAAGAAAGAAGTTATTAGATTGCTGAAGGGTCGGTAACGCGCGAGTGATATCCCTGGTGTTGCAAGCGTCCATAGGCTTCGGTGACCACTTACCAACAGGCGGACCGTAAGCTTTTTTGCCACCTTAGTGGGATAAAAAGAAAAAAAAAAGTACTAAGTTATAATTTTAAAAATCGTGTTCACTGCCTACTGATTGGCTGAAGACATTAAAGGTTATAATAAAGATTATGTAATGCGTCATTGAATTATAATTAAAATATAACATTGGCGGTATGTATGCAGTATGGTGTCTTTATGTCGTACGCTCCAGTGGTATAGTGTATAGAAACCGGCGGCAGCAGTGCAATTTTATCACTAATTTGGCGAAAATGTCAACGGATACCACGCAGGAAATATGTTTTTTTGAACATAAATAGCTTGCAATAGTTTCCGGACAGTAAAATAGCAATGTAAAAGAATTTTTATTTTATTTAAGTTGTTTACTTTTTTTTGTTACTTAGAAATAAAGGGGCCCATGATAGGATTCTTATTTTATTACAAAACCCTAATGTTGGCCTGCGGCCGAGACAAGGGGGATGACAGCAATTTTTTAATTTATTAGTATCCTATAAGTTTGGGCTCTTAAAGTTTATAAGGCGTTCCATACCCGTTAATTGAATGACCAAAGTTCGGCCGCCTTTTAATGTTAGTTATACTATTTTATTAGACTATAAAAATCACGGCTGACATAAGGCTACTCTTATAACCTAAGTAGACGTTCAATCTTAGTAACACATTGTTCACAGTAGATGTAGGTACAATTATTTTGAAAAATAGGTATCATACGGCAAATTTTTAAATAGGCATGTATTCATTATAAAAATCCATACTAATATGACAAATGCAAAAGTAAATCTGTCTGTTTGTACCTCTTCACGCTTAAACAGCTGTACTGATTAAGATGAAATTTAGCATGTAGATAGTTTTACTCCCGAGAAAGGACATAAGCAGGTGGGGCATGTCACGTTGAGCTAAGGTAACATATTAAATAATAAAAAAATGAGTTTAGAAAGAAATAATTATATCAATAAAGGTAAGTTGAGGTAAGTAATAATGACTATATCGAATTAGAAGGGTCGGGGTTCTTTACTCTGACTACCAATGGTCTTCGAATTGCATCGCGGATTGTCTACTTAAGTGTAGAATGATAGGCTTCCCTGCGGGCCGAAGTTCACCAAGGCGGCGGCAGCAGGGTAAGATAGAAGTCGCCTGCCGGTAGACTGCAGGCGTCAAGAGGGAGTTCTAGTGGTTGTATTCACCGGCTTCGTTAGAAGAGTTGAAAAAACCCTGGAATCAGTATTTTGGCCATTTAGTCCAATGTCCAGTTTTTCACCATGACTGCAACATGATGATCCTTTCGACTAAAAGCAGGAATGAAGCGTCTACTTGCAGAAGCTAGACTTTGTACTCTAATTAGTGATCGAGATGAGGCAGTCAAGGTTTATGGCAAACAAGCAGAAGGACTACAGGAGAAGTTTCAAGAAGTTATAGATTTATTTTAATTTAGCTAATAGCAATAAGCAAAAATGAATGAAAATGATGATAAAAGATGAAATTAAATACTTTTTACACTAAGTACTTTAATTACATAATAGTTTAAAGATCAAATCAACGTTTAAACTCACGTTTCTAAAGTACGTCGTGTCACTTTGCACGGTTAGAGGTCATGGCAATGCCATGTCAAAACAACACGAGGCTAGTCACATTTACACCTAACAAAATATAGCTAATCACACTTATAATACAATTAAACAACTTACCCTATAGTTTTGGGGTTTTTCACTAGTAATTATTTAGAACTACTTTTAGAAGAAATTTAGTATAAGGTAGAATATCTTATCTTTAATACAAAATGTAAGTCGCATATCTTGCCGATAGCTGGTAAGGTGTGAGTGTGGTCGAAGAAGCTAGACCGAGCGGCGCGAGCACGAAACTCGCCAAACCGGTTCAGAGGTAGCCGGGCGATGACGATTAGGTGATTAGATATCTACTAATAGAATTTATTTATTTGTCCTTTATAAGTTTTAAAAGATTTATTCTATGTTTAATGTGTATTATTTATTTGTTAGTGAGTATTATTAAATTTATTTTTGTATTTTAGCATAAATTTTTATATTGTTTAGATATAGAAAATATAAACTAGATTTAAGTGTTTAGGACTAATTAGCTTCCGTTTTAATATTATTAAGGGTTTATAATTAAATTTAATTAAGTTTTATTTATATTAAATATTTTATTTACTACAAGTTTTAACGTAAGCGTTACATACCCCGCTGCAAGTTCAAATAGTAGAGCAGATTGCCTAAAATATAATAGTTAGTTTAAAATGTGTTCCGTCTGCTTATAATTAAATATTTGGTATGTTTTAGGTGCACCTGTTTATTTATTTTTAGTTCTTAATGTTTTTGCAGTCAGGTTGACTTTTATTTATTCATACCAATGCAATGGTTAACATGCTAAACTAACTATATCCGAATGTCTTAGTCGGAAGAGATGGAAAAAATAAATAAAAACCGAATTTTCTTAATCACTATATATTTCTGAATAATCACTTTCAGAATCCGAGTCAGTTACACTTATAATGAATTTTTCTGTAACATCATCAATAAGGTGATCGAGTTTGTAGTGTACTCTAGTCTACCCTAAAACAAAATTATGTCTAACTACCTATATAGCGTTCCATTATGTGGGATTTAATTGAATACCTAAAGTATTATAGAGAAGTAGCTATAGGTCTAATTATCTGTTGGATATACAAAAATAAGATAGTCAAACATTATAAATAGATAAACATAAATTAAGGTTCGAAATAATTGCGCGGTAAAAGATAAGACAGCGCTGCATTAGATATATGTCTATTGTAGATTTTGTTTCGTTACATGGTAAAGTAGCTTAAAACAGTACAGCGGTGTTAAAATAATAATAAAACTTTGTGCTCGAATCGTACGATCGTCACGTGACCATGTCATGCGATGACGTCACAAAACCTGTTTGAAGACGAAATAAAAAATACAGGAAATAGGGATATTTTCTAATTAGTGCGTGTAAAAGAGATAAAAAAGAAATCGTTCGCTCGCTTGATTTTGGCGCCACGGCGCTGGAGACTGTCGTGACAAAGTCCTCTCTCTCCCATTCGAAATTCAAAATTCGTGAGTGACGCGCGCGGTTTTGCATAATGGTGTGTTTCCCGCCTTTTCTTTGAGTCGAGTAATACGGGAAGCGTCCCACCTCCCGCATTCTTAAAAAGAGTTTTGACAAATATCGTTTAAAGACTGTGCTTCCCGCGTTTTTCTTAGTAAATAGTGTTTGCAATTACAAAGTGCAAATGTGAATAAATAATAAAACTTTAAGTGGTTATTTACATTGAATTAACATCGAACCGTGTACCCGTGTGTAACCGTGAAGGTGTTAGGAGTTGGCAGATTTTTGGAGTCCCGACCATCGATAATTTTCCTGAGTGAGTAGATTAATTTTTATTTTCAGAGGAAATAACTATAATCGCGAAAGGCATTAAAATTCCTTCTGAGTACAGCTGTTTATCTAGAAATTCATTTGAAGAGTTTCTATATGAATTGTTGTTGGGTAGGTAAACTATTAATTATAACCATTGTTTTACTTTTCTTGTGTGATCCCAAAATATGTTTCGTATGTGAAAATTGTAAATTTTGAAAAGGTACATATACCTAGAGATGAGAGACAGGTTATGTGCTGATGGTTTAGGTACACAAATCACATACTGATGTTGTGGGAAACCGTACATAGGATATCTAGAGTTCCACTATCTCATTTTAAGAATTTTATTTAATCATAAGATTTAATAGATAACTACTTGAATTACTTAAAAGGTTGATTAAATGTGCATAAAACGATACGAAACGTTGACGATTTTAAAACCATGGCGCCGGGTTTAATTATTATTCTCGAATTTTACCTAACCGTGATAATTGTAAATTACCATTTTGTACGTTTTACTGGGCACTCAATTTAGTACTTTACAGATTGAGTAAAGATTTTCCTTTATAGAGTTATAACCTACTATACGGTTTTTTATGACAAATATGTATTAGGTTACCGATATTTGAATATTCGGATTTGTGACTGACATATCGTTCGATATGAAGGAAAATCAGGTCCGGAAGGCTATATCCAGAAATCAGTGGTGCATCTGAGGCATGGACAGGTTCTGAACCTGGGCAAACATGTTTCAGATTGAGGGAAAGTAAAAGCATCATGTAGAAAACACTTAATACATTACCATAGGGTTGGGGAAGGGAGTAGAAAAAAATATATTTATGTATTTGATATTTAATTTTAGCGTAGGTCTGTTTGAAAAGGCTTCAGGCGGCTTTGTTTGGTCCAGGGTAAGATGCTTGTGTTAGGGGCAGTATCACGTTATTTAGTTTGTAAGGTCAGGGACCTGGATCAGCAGAGTGAAAAATTTATGGGGAATGATTATTAAATTCAGGGGGGTGAAATGTTTCGGAAAATAAGCCTGAAGAGAATGTAAGAGTGGAAAGAACATATTTTGGGACATTTTCAGCTAGGTTTATTTAGTTAATAAGGGGAGGGAGCTTTAGGCATAGTAGGTATAGGAAAGAGAGTACGGCCATAAGATTCCTTATACATGAAGTGTTTTAGTTTAATATGCTTGTTGATTAAAGGATATTTTTGTTTTCCTTCAGGGGGAAAAAAAATATAAAATAGAATTGAAATAAAACTAAAAATTCAGAGGGAAAAAAAAGAGTTTGGTGGACCGACGGTGCCGGGTTCGTCTAATGAACCTTGCAACGCAGGGCCCTAAGTCCATCCTTAGATGACTTTTGACCTAATTGGAGAGTCCAGAATTGCCAGTTTATTATTTTATTTTCTTGTCAAGGAATCTTGGCCTAATAGAGACCTAATAATCAATTAATGGGTACTCCTTTAGGGCTTGAGAAGGGTTATACACACGGCTCTATCTCATTGTCTCATTCAGTGTGTTAAAAATCGTTTCCACCAGCAAATGAAAGGACGTTAGTGATGGCAGGTTAAAAAGGTGCCGATGTCTGTTTAGGTTGGGGGTAGGCATTGTTAGTACACACACACTAATTATACATTAGCTAAAAGGCCCCTCGACCGCTGTCACTGCTTTTATTTGCAGGTATACATCCCTAGTGAAAAGATAAATCATTTATGTTGAGAAGAACGCTTTGATAGAGGGTTTAGAATAGTTGTAGGTCTGTTCTCATATAAGAACACAGAACTAGGTGCAGTGTAAAAAAAAGACAAATAGATTAATTAAAAGGAGAAGAGTGTATGGGTGAGTTTAAGTGTTTCTTTCGAAAGTAGTTAATGGGACTGTAAGGTCACAACCCTTTGATGATAACGCTTCGTCAACAGACCTAGGGATGTCGCGGTTATAGTAAGATCTCTCCATTTTTAATATCAGTATTAGAACAGGAATGGGTAGTAAATAAGTAGAGCAAGTCTTCGTGTGACGGCGAAGCTCGAGTACTAGGGTGTGAGTAGAGCTGGTTTACTTTTAGGTCTTACTAGCTCAGCTCCACCCTACTCCAAGAAAGTTAAAGAGGTAGTTTAAATTTTATGAGTTCTAATCCGGATCAGAGGATATAAATGATAAAGAAGAAATTTTAATTTTGGTGTGTCTAGTAGGTAGTTGTATGAGATACCTATTCAATACTTACCTATCTAAATTGTTAGCATTAATTGGTCCGGATTAGTTTTCGTCAAAATAATGAGTGATAAGTTGTCGGGATACAGATTACTCCTTTCGTTTGGAAATTTCATTTATTAATAAATAAATCACTCATTGTGGAGACGAATAGAATAAGAATCATATATCGTTTGATTTGACGTTGTACTTACTTCTTTATCTATTTTTAATAGGTAACAATTAAGTTATGCCAAACAATGATAATAAAAAAATATACTTTAGTATTGCTTTGTTCTTTTGATATAAAAAAAAGAAGGAAATGATTTACGGTACCTAACCTTAAGCAAAACAATGACTGACCGGGGTACGACATAAGTTAAACTTTGACCGAACATATTAAACATGGATTTGGTTAAGGTGACATTAGTTGGTCTAGGGTCTGTCCAATTCTTCTTTATAGAAAATCCTATTATCATAGCGTATTATTATCCAGGTAGGGCCCCCCTTAATAACTGATGAGCCGGGGGGGGACCCCGACCTACCGGCGAAACGCGAAGGTTCTAATCACTCAAAATGCCTATTGTTGATCTGACTAAAGTGTTAGATTTTTGAGTGAGCAATGTTTTCATTACTGACTGAATAGTAGGAAAGTACCTACTAAGACGGGTTACCTACCCATGTAAATTGGCGTTCTGTCGTCATAATTATCTTAATTGACTGTGACAAATTATTAAAGGAAATTCTATTTAATCTTTACGTTATTCGCAATTTGTTCCATATTTATTAATATTATCTTAATATCTCAAGTTCGTAAGAGAAAGGTTGCACATGATGTCTCCTTTATAAGTTCTTGTACCTACGCAGAGAACGGAATTATTCACTGTTATCTGTAAGATGTCTAAATACTGATAATTCCACGGTTACTAAGAAATTTTGGTTTGTAAGAAGAACTACCATGAAGACTAAATAGTACCTTGTGTGAAATATCTTATTATAGGGCCGTATGGTTAACAAAGGGAATTATCTTCAGGGTGCAGAAATATTAGGTTAAATTCAATCGATCATTTATCGATCAATTGGTGTAGTGGTTATAACGTTTGATAAGCATACGAAGGGCCGCGGTTCGATCCCAAAAGTAGTCCCATATGCTTTTTGTTTATTGTCGCGAACTGTAGAGGAAATCTTAATTTCTTATTTTCGTTTTACTGGCATATTGTAAGGTTAAATAAATAAATAAAGTAATAGAAACTAAATTATGAAAGGCTAACTCTTTGACAGGATTTAAATAGTTATTAATTGAAAGTGAATAAGGGTAGTTATGGGGAAGGTTATTGTATTAGAAATCTACTTAATCAAGTTCAGTGTGACGATAATTTAAATCATGACTAGGACGTATTATAACAGCTTTCTTAGATTGGTACATCACTCGTGTGCGACAAGTTAGTTAAGATAAATGGTTAGGGCTTAGATAGTTATATTATGTAGAATTTAATCTTAAAATCAAAGTTCACTCGCCATGCTAGTGACTGTCTAAACTCATACCTTCTTAGAATCAGGGTTACTTAGGTTCTCAATGTAGCGGTCCTAATCACGCCATTAGACGATCATTGCCAAATATGAATACTATTATTATATGTCTGGAGTGCTGCATGTAGACTTAGGTTCTCAATATAGCGGTCTTAATCTCGCCATTAGGACTTATTCGTTTATGTAGGGGGGGGTTTCTACAAGTTGCATCATTTTGTTCTCTTCTTTTATAAAATTTTCGATACAACTCGACCACCGTTGCGGCGTTACCAACTGTAGCCCGTCACTAAACAATTGTTTAGTTTTTGCTTTTAAACTTTTGTTATTTCTTGCGACATGCCCCTTTACCTGTGCCCATACTAGTTCTATTGGATTTAATTCACAGTGGTAAGGTGGCAACTTAGGACAGTGAAACTGTACTCGGCAGCAAGCTCATCGACTACATTCTTTTGATAATTAGCCTTTTCTTTTTTAACTATTTTAATTAAATTTAAATTCTTGAGTTGAGCCACTCTTGAAATTGGGGTTTACGCCACGCCGTAGTGGGAGTTTTTTCTACCTTACGAGAGTGGTAAGGAGCATTATGTAACACCTAAACGGAATCCTTCTTTAATTTCGGCAGAATTCCCTTTAACCACTCCTCAAAATGTTCTGCGTTCATCCATCAACAGGCCCCCATCTAAAAAGCCTTCCTTGCTTCCAATGTGGCTAATTATAAGACGTCTTCCTTTTCCTGTAGGAGCTTTAAGACCCGTTGTTAGGCCTTCGAGAAAGGCTTGTCGCGGCGTACAATGGATCGACGCCATCCATGAGGTCGGACATAGGGAATAAAAAAAATCTAAAGTCATTATTTGACAAAACTGATTGAGTCGTTACATTTGTATATGAAATATAAATGATATAAAGTATTTTTTTTATAAGGACGTATATCTTAAGAAAAAACTACCAAAAGTGTTATTTTTGTATGGGAGACATCAAATAACTTCGAATAACCTCTCATTTGGCCCGTTTTTGTTCTGAAACGGTATAGCGTGAGCAAATGCTACATTTCCTTCAAAGACATATAATGCTCCAATTGTGCCCGTTTTGAGATATGTAAAAAAACAACACTCAAACAAAACAACGTAACAAGGAAAGATAGAACAAAAACTTAACAGCAAACAAGTAATAACAAAAATAGCGTTAAGAGCAGAAAGAATATTCGTACAACTAATCGCAAGCGAAGAAGGGAGACGAATGACGTGACGCTTGGCGATTCCTGTGAATCTTGTGGTGCACGAAATGGAAATGGCGGATGCGTAGAGTGTTACCATAAAATGTGGATAAAATAGGAATCATACAAGATTTTTGCCATGTACAAGTATTTCACGGCTAAAAATTTACATTTGTAAAAAACTTTAATTTCTGCTTATTTATGTCAAATTACATTTTATTTTACCTATGTATTTTTTAGCTTTTGCGATTGAATTCGCTATCTTTCTTCTTTTCTTGAAAAATTAATTTACTATGCTGCTCTCAGTGTCACACGATCGCTAAATTTGCGAGCCATTGCGTATTATAAAAACCGATCCTATATACACATAGTATTTATTTAATTTTTAATTTCTTAATTATAACAAGAACAGCTTATATGTTAAGATCGTCACAGACGTAGCTATAATCGATATATTAATACGTAAAACAAAAAATTTGTACCCCTTTTTACAAAAATCACGTAAACGTACGAGTACTTATTAAAGGCACAGTTAAAGTTCATGCGGAGATGAGTGCAAAAAGCTAATATTTTTGTATAATATGCAATAGGAATAAATTAAATTCATAAAAAAACATTACACACACACACACATTATATAATTAAAAATCAAGGTTTAGTTGCGTGCACGTGCCCACACGATCGCCGATCATTCATTCGCCTTAGTCTCAATAGTAATAATTATAGTATATATAAAAAAGTGCAGTTTAATACTTTCAGTATAGTGTATTTATTGCACCAAAGATGACTTACACGTCATCTTTGTATTGCACTTTATTCTATTACGATAAATGCTCAAATACCACCATCTTCTTTAACTCCAATGTTTTATCATTTTCCGTTGAATTAGGTACATTTAGACATTTTTAGTATACTGAAACAAATAAATGATAGTAGCAGCAATAGACGCCACTTCCATCTTGAGTGCTTGCCGCTTATCAAGTGACTAGGTTCGATCAACGTTGAACGTGTGAATACACGATTTAAGATCATCGCCGATTGTGTAGTAAAAACTCTGACAATTAAGAAAAGTTAAATCGTGTTTAGTAATACCGCTAGAAACCAACTAGTTATGGTTTACATTAATTCATAATCGGTAGTGACCTTTAGTTTCGATTGCGCTTTGAAAGAATACGATTCGCGGCGCCTATCAGCGTGCTTCTTACAAACGAATTTCCCACTTGATTTTGACATTTACTGATCAAATACTGTGAAAATTTGTAGACAAGTTTGCAAGCCGAATATATATGTCTGTGATTTGCCATAATCCTAAAAAATGTTTCCATTAAGTCGTTATCTTATTTGAGACAATTCGTATGAAAAACTAGAATCATATATAACTTTTAAACTATACAATTAAATCAAAAACTATCACGCTGCCAACCAAAATAGTTATTCCTAGAACACTTGTTTAAAATTTTATGGTATTTGAATGGTAATTACGCAGCGGGGCGACGTGAATCGTATCCTCTTAAGGCGCAGAGGTTCGATCCCAGCTTGTACCAATGACACTTTATTTTAATTTTTTTAAATACATTGACTATTCATTCCATTCGCTTTTCGGTAAAGGAAAACACCGTGAGGAAACCTGCACATGTCATAATAAAGGCGTATATGAAGTCTACTACCCGCACTGGACAAGATTGATGGACTACAGCCCACATCGCCCTCGGCGGTGGCCGGCCGTAACCCTAGCAGTGAGGACATATGAAGTCACTGTTCTTTGTCTGAGTTTTTCAAATTAATTTTAGAATCCCTATGTATCACGTCTGCCAGTCAAAAAACTCTGTCGTCAAAGTCAGCTCAGAGATGCTTGCTCAACAGGCAACTTCTTGCCTACTGAAAATATTCATATTTTAATTTTACAAAAGTCACATGAAAAAATATTTTTTTTTGTTTCAGGTACAATTTGTAATTGTATTGATTCAGTTGACAATAACCTACTTTTTTTCACCTTGCCCGCCCAAAACTATAAGTATGTGTCTTATATTATGTAACGGTTTTCTGTTTATTTATTTGTTTAGCAACTTTTATGTGAAATCATAGATCGAAAACCAAAAAGGCAAGACTGGAAATTTCAAAGGATATAATGACAAGAAAAAGAAATAGACAGTTGAAAGAAGAAACGCTTAATTTATTAATAAAGTTAACAGTCATAACAAGTTGGAGAAGATTTATTATAGGAGATGTTCGAAGACAAAAAAAATATTTAACAAACAAAACAAATAAAGTACCTAAAATTTAACTTTAAAGAGAAATAAACTTATGTAAATTAAATATGTAGATAAATTTTTAAACGCGCAATTAATATCATATAGTAGTCTACTGCTGAACATGGGCCTTTTCTTATGAACGCCACCGCACCCGTTGTTCAGTACACACGTGGTGTTGGACAGCTGCGGTATAAAGCGCTACGCTCGAACGCGACTAGACGGGGTTACGCCGTGCTGGTAATTCTCACAATATATTGTATTTCTTTCGGGGGCTAATTCTAACTTAAAAATCTAATTAATTATGAGAACTTCTTCCTATGATAGGAAATCACTGTAATAAAACTTCTAATTCTTGAATGTGCGTCTAACGTCTTCATAAATGTGCGTTGATCTCACTTCGAGACTTGGAGATCTGCACTAAAACAACTCTTATGAACTTATTCTGAAACAAGTGCAGCGAATGAAGTGGAGTACCAACTGTGCTTCTATCTGAACCAACTGAGGCCCAATGATAAAAAAAGGTGCGTTCTATTGACGGCATTGAGAGCTATGACATCGCATAGGCATTGAAAACGTTTTGTTCAATAGAGTGGCGATTTGTTCACCGGCATAATGTACATTATGCGCTTAATGTCAATAATACAACTAAAGTGAATGAGCCAAGATTTGTAGTGTGCCACTCAGAATTTATGTCTCCTTAACTTGGCTGGATTATGACATTAAACGTAGTACTGAACAAAACGCACCTTAAACGTAAACAAACAATATAACCGTTCACTATTTGACAGCGCACCCACAGCTCTACCTTCCGAGCATGTGCAGCCAATGCATTGAATGCGGTCTGGAAGTGACGTCATAGCGCATTCATTTTTGGTCAACAGAACGACCGAATGTGCGCAAAGAGAGCATTGAGCGCATGCAATGCGTATAATGCTTGTCAACAAAACGCCCCTAATATAAATGACTAATTAAGTATAAAAATAGGCAGATAGGCTAGTAGTATACGAGTTTTGGATCTGTATATCCAACATTTTCCCACCCCCATACAAGAAACGAGTTTTGTTGTTTTTGCTATACAGAAACGGTAATACATTCAAGATTCAATCTTGCTGTGATTAAGAGCATAAAAGCAACATATACGTGATTTAGGAGTGAGTTAGGCCTGTAATTCTTTTGGAGCGTTAATTCTCTTTTTAGGGTTCCAGACCTCAAAAGGAAAAAAGGATCCCTTATAAGATCACTTTGTTGTTCATTTGTCTGTCAAGACCCTTTTACTCAGGAACGCGTTAAGGTATCAAGTTAAAATTAATATCAAATACTAAATTCAACGGTCCCTTGAAGCTGTCAAGTAGAAAATCAAGCTACAGAGTCAATGCAATAGAAATATACCTAAAATACGGTTATTTTTGTCGCATATTGTGACAGGAGAGATTCTGGATGCATATAGTCCCTGCTAGTCAATCGGCAAAAACGGTACATTCATAGTTTCGCTATTTCCGTCTGAATAATCTTTTGGCGACACGATGACAGATACGGCAACGGCGGCGGCACCGACAGTACCAAAAATAGATAAAAATATATGGCACGCATTATGATTGAAAAGCGTCGACGCCGACGTGGTTATTTTCTTTTTAAATGATGAGTAAGTTTTTTTTTTCTGTTCTGACATTGCAGTTGGTTGTTGCAGCCATTACTGCTTCACCGGACTTTATTTTGGCGAGTCTCTGAAGGAGCCTCAGCCCGTATAGCGCCCAACGCTCTGAGGCTCCCCGCGGGGGGAGCCTCGGCTTGGGTTGCCGCTCTCGGGGGCGTCCCTTCGACCGGCGTGAGTCTCGAACCCGAAGGTGAGTCACCGCCAGGAGGGGAGTTCCCCGTTACGCGGGTGCGGTTGCGATTGAGTGAGGGCGAGAAGCGCCCCGGCACTCCTTGATACCTCGTGTATCCTTGTGGGCGCCGGAGAACCCGGGGAGGTGGGCGTAGTGTTTGAAGGGAGGCCCTATTCGGGGAGGTCGTAAAGACTAATCTCGCTATCCGGACAGCGAGATCGTCATCTGGGGCCGTTAGTACGTGCCGAGGCCGCCTAACTATAGTATTTCGATCGTGCCGACGGCGATCAGGGGGATGATACGTTGTGGATTGCACAATTAATCGATTCGGGTGATTTTGTGTACGCTCGAAAAAGCGTACTGCCAGGTCTTTGAAATATTGGGGAATCGTGGGGAGTTCGAAGTCTCTGTGTAGGTCCGCATTGCGCTCGGATAACGCAAAGACTACGCTAGCATAAGCTAGTATGGGGCGGATGCAAGTTGTGTAAAGATTCAGCTTATTTCTAAGCGAAACTTGCCTATCATGGGATAAAGACGACCGAGGACAAAAGCGGCTCGGTCTCTAACTATTTTGGTGTGATCGTGGAAGTTCAAACGCCTATCCATGGTCACACCGAGATATTTGGTCTTATTTCGCCAGGGAATGGCACGACCGAAGAGAGAGAGGGAAGATGGCCGCGGAAGGCGGCCTACGGTAAAGAGGACGGCAGAGCTTTTGTCAGGATTCGCCTCGATTCTCCATTTCCGAAACCATTCGCCTAGAGCGGTGATAGCGGGTTGGAATCTCTTAGTGATTCGACTCACTTCCCTATCGGTGGTATAGTTTCGGTGGTATAGAATGAGTAAGAGGCCATTTTATTGGTACGGAGACATTCTCCATCTTTGTTTATTTACGTTCCTTTTAATATTTGTGTAAAAGTTTAATTTTGTTTATGTATGTGTCTTTCTATCAATGAATAAACGTCTTTCTTTCTTTCTTTTCACTAGGAATCGGAATCGATTGGTCGAATTATATTGCATCCAATACCTTTAAATGCGGCAATGGAAACGCACTCGTGTAAGACTTGAAACCGATAACGATTACCAGTGGAGTTACATAATCACTCGGCGGTCCAGCGACGACTCCCCCCGGCGTGGCGGCCTGGCTGGCATATAAATAGTTACAAAAGCTCCATTACGTACTAAGCGTGCTAAACTGCGACATCGACACATACCTTCTATACCTATTAATTGGAAGCTTGTATAAGGTGGCCAATGACATTAGAGTAGATTTGACTGCACGCCCCGGCGAACGCAACGGCACCGGCGACGGCACGCAAAACACCGGCGCTAGATGGCTGCCGCGACAGTTTTGCAACGGCTATTTGGCTGTACTACGGCTGTCACTTGTACGTTTTGAATCGTATTAATATGATCTTTAATGTTTTAACGCGCATACAAACTTTGAATAAAATATAAGGTAGAAAGTAAGACTTAAGACTTTATGAATAAAACGAATTCTGTTTCTTTACAAATAATACCTTTAAAGGAGCAATTCTTATATTATATATACACTGGTCTGCAAAACAAGGTATAACAGTTTTTAAATTGAATTTGCTTCTATACTTAAACTTAGAGGCTTGAAATAATAACAACATTTAGAACAGTTAAAAAAGATTTTTTGATATGTTCAAAAGTTTATTTTACTTAACTTAATGTTTTGAACATAAATGAAACATAAAAACAAAAAGAAGCTATTGTCACTGAATGGCAAAAACTTAAATAAAAAATCGACCAAGTGCGAGTCGGACTCGCGCACGAAGGGTTCCGTACCATTATCTACAAAAACGAGCAAAAAAATCACGTATGTTGTAAGGGAGCCCCCTTAAATATTTTTTTTTCTATTTTTTAGTATTTGTTGTTATAGTGGCAACAGAAATACATATTCTGTGAACATTTCAACTGTCTTACTAATACGGTTCGTGGATTACAGCCTGGTGGCAGACGGACGGACAGTGGAGTCTTAGTAATAGGGTAGTCGTACCGCTAGTAACCCTTTTGGTACGGAACCCTAAAAACGGTATTTAAAATAATATCAATGTCATTTATTAATCAAATATCAATTACTGATTATCGATTTATTTGACACAGCTTCAGGTTTACCTCAGCAAGTCTTCTTCTGACCGTGTCTTCGCTAATGTGATCTTCCCTCATTAGGAGAAGCTGCTGTTAGACCTGAACAGCATTGAGGTGACGATTTCTCAAAACAGTTCTGGCAATATATGGGTCTTCTCTAGCTGTAGTGCATCTGGGACGGCCATTACATGGTCTTCTGAGATGGTTTCCGGTTTCTTCGTACATTTGTTTTACCTTAAAGACCGTTCTTAATGTCACACCCACCATTTTTGCAGCATGACGCATACTGATGCCTAGTTCCAGATGTGCCATAATTCTTGCACATTATTCAGGTTAAAGAGGCATGATAATTAATGTTTACGTGCTGAAGATACCTTGGCTTATGAATTAAATGTAAATGATCAAAAAACAAATGCGAAAACAAAAGCAAAAAGCTAAAAGTAAAAAATTACAGCATTTGAAAACGGAGCATTTTTCTTTTTTGTTTATTTTTCAGCCATCATTTAAAAGGAGGTTGTCAAAAAGGAGTTTTTATATAACAAAACTAATTTTCTACATAATGCTTTTTATTTTAAGTTTCTAATTTAAACAGTACAGTATAGTTATCGTCACGTATATAAATACAAGGTGTTTGGTAAATGGTTAATTTCCCGTTACGTACGTGTGCACCATGTATCATTTGAATACTATGCCGATGTCAGAAGGTGAAAATTCTGAACTGTGTAAATTAACTAATTTCTCGTGACCAAAATGCTGGCCTTTATTTTGCTCAAAGAATTTGCATTGCAATTCAACGCGGCAATGCGGCCAGCATTTTGGGAACTATACCAACTGGCAACGGTCTTTTAGATATTTAATTAATTTTTAATTTTTAGTTTTTATTATTTAGGTTAACATTTATTTAGATTAGATTAGTTTAGATTTATATTATTTTAGTTTAATTTAATGTTAATAACAAAATGTATAACTTAAAAATTAAATAAAATATTTTTACTAATTTCTATACAAACTAAATCAATGTTTTCTGTACTTTATTTTTTTGTACAACCCTAATTATAATATTTAAAACTTAAATTTTATATACTGTTATAAACTAACAAATAACTTACAGACTCTTCCTTCTCTTGCTAGACGCATCTCACACCCCTCACACGACGATTTTCATAACGATCACAAAAAGCGCAATATCCACTAAACTATACAAAGACTACAATTACAGTCTACCGAACTGCATTAGGTGTTCACAGTCACTGTGCAGCAATGCCTTCTGCAATCTTTTGATAGTGAAACCACAAAACGGGTGCTGTCAATCTCTGTCGACAGTCTCCAATACTCTTTAGTGGCTGACTTTAAGGGCGTAAGCCACCTCATCGGCGTGTAGAAACCCCCCCCCCTCCCCCTATAAAAATAATAAATAGTAAAATTATAACTCACGTGAAGTATACCGACATACTCGCCAATTTGATTAGGTGATGACGTACGTAATCCTAACATATTATTATTGCCTTTATTATTATAAATGTTAATGATATTTTGTAACCGTTAATGTTATTATTAAAGAAAGCTAATATTTTATTTGGCTGTGATCGTCTAGTGGCGTAATCGTCTATTTGGACCCCTCGTTGTGACCGATAATAACCCCAGATCCTAAGAGGTATGGATTCAATCAGTCCCAGGTGTGAAAGAACAAAATCAAAACCCTAATTTTACATTATACCTACATTAAAAGCAATGGCCTATAACTAATCCTTAACCGCAGAACCACTAAGTCCTGATTAGCATTAGACCAGAATTTAAATTACTAAATGCGAGTTTCAGATTAAAATATATGCGATTTATTATCCTAACGTAGTCGAAGTACCCTAGCCTAAGTCACCCTATTCACCAGCCTAGCTACCTCCTTACAACTCCGAACATGTCTCGTAATAACACGGTTACCCCTCGAACACGATAGGCCTTGAAGTTATAACGACTATGACCGCATACCCCTTAAGTGAAGTCGTAATCCTATAGTAATGTATGAAATCGCCTTAAAGGAGAACTCTTAAACGGTAAGTAGTCCATCGATACACTAGTTATCTTGCCTTAAGTAAACTTGTAACCTCATAGTAATGTAGGAAAATCACCTTAAAAGGAAGAACCCTTAGACATATGAAAGTACTAACCACTAATAAGCTCACTGGCTTCCCCTTAACTAAATTTATACACTTATAATATAACAAAATCATTTAAGAGACAGACAGACCTATTTAATAACTAAATAAATTATCAGCAGGTACGCTATTGATCCCTTAATTAACCTATAACCTACACAACTAACCTGTCACCAGTTCTCTAGCTTGCGCTTAAGTGAAGGTCGGAACTAATAACAACATATATAAGGCATTAGGGAGACAAGCGGACCTATTAAGTACATAGATAAATTATTAGTAGACTAGCTATCGATCTCTTAAGCGAAGTTATAAAACTGTAATGTAATATGAAAGGTCACCATACGGATGAACTAACAGATTGAATATATATATAGATAAAAACGAATATACTCGCGGCCTGGCTCTTACGTAAATTACACAACCCTCTCAATAACACTTAAGAATGCACCACAGACTGACCGATAAGTTTAGTAATTGCATAAAGAGCCTGTTGACAACCCGTTAACAACCCCTAAGTGAAATTATAAAGTCGTAATGGTATTCGAGAAGCCACCCCAAAGGCAATCTAAGTATATAAAAAGACTACCACTATCCTTACTAGCTTCTCTTCTAATCTAATCTTATAATAATATATGTAGAATCGCCGTAAAGACAAACTAACAAATTAGAAGTAAATGTAACCCTGAAATACATCTACAGCCTACCCTTTAAATAAAGTTATAACATAGTCCTAACCGTAGGTATCCAGAAATCCACATACATTCATGATTATTATTTTACCACTGAAACTCACGCCATCTGTGTAATAATCGTGGAATTACTCGGTCGATCGATATCTTAGCTAACTGTCTAATAATGGAGATATTGAGGAGGTCTTATAGAGGGCGCTAAGGGCGGACGATTTAGTATGGAAGTCTATCTAAATCTACCAATCCTAGTTTCCAGGTCGTTTACGGGTAACCCTAACTGGGAATCATCCAGGAAAATTCACATATACAACCATTCCTTAAGGGTTCGTAAGTTGTTCTATTCAGAATTATTGGGCCCGCCACCGAATTATCCCTTCGGCCAATTAAAGACTAACCGGTCAGACTTTCCATACATTTGCCTGTGCGTCGAAGTGCCCAGCTGGCGTCTCGTGGTCACGTGGGTGCGCAGAGTTCACATTTTAGTCTTCTGCGCAGGTACAGAGTCTAATCGTGTTACTCGACCTTCCTTCGACTAATTTACGTTGGTTCGGTTTTGGTTTAGTATCTCGCGACCCGGTCAGTACGAATTTCGTTCTTAGATCTAAAATTGAGTTTATGGTTACAAGCTATGGCGATTATCTACACTAGAATATAAAGTTTATGAAAACAAAACTATAAAATTGAGACAAAACCTAACGCTCGCCTAACTCATACACTAGGTTGTTCCTACTTGATCGCTAAAATGAATATTGAAAATTAATTATGTATAACTTGAATTTGAATAGCCTTAAGGGCCTAGGGTACCGTCTGGCCTTAAGCGGTTGTCAATTGTATCGTACTTATTATCTGACTGACGTCTTGGAACCTTTAACAAGGAAGGTATATAACGACCAACTCCTGACAGACTCGTAGATAGGTTTAATCAAACTAGCTTACCTTGTGGCTTCGCCCTCCTGTCATTTAGTAATTGAGTTAATAGATAACCTTTATCCTTCGTACACCGTGCCTTAAACTGTTCTTTAGGATAGGTAAGTAGTGCTCCCCGCCAACTCCTACATTTATAACGCTGCGGAGGTGGCAAACAACCAGACGACCATGTATTTATCCTTACTACTATGACTAACTACGGAACTAAAGGGACCATCTCGTTATTATTTGAATATAACCTACGATCGGTCGGTTCGAACCCGAGGCTCCTTAAGTTTAAATAGCCGCTAGTCCGGAGAAGCTATACTCGCCCGAAACATATGCCGTGCAAGCTAAGTTCACAAGAAATAATAAAATAGGTGTGCGATTACGCACATGGTTAAGTGGTGAATTGTTCATCAGAGTAATTAAGGCGACAGAACACCTAGTTTGACACACAATAAATATGTTTAAGGTGGATTGTAAGGAAGACATATCCACACTCAGGACCCGGCGCATTAGCCAGATCAAGTAAGGGTTAGCCCTTTCTGAGTGTTTAGAACTTAACGTTTCGGCTTTCCATACAACAATTCAGAGCCTCATCAGTTAGTAGAGAATTGTGTATGATTATACTAATACGTCTTCAACGGGGTGATTCATGGCGAAGAATAGAACAAATCCTGACCCACTAACGTCACCTCATAGCCTGTTAATAAAGTTTGGTCAATGTTGAAGTTCTGTCATCTTTATCTTAAATGGCTTAGTCAAAACATAAATTAAACAGTATAAAGCAATAAAATAAAGCTTAGATAGTCTAATTAAAAATTAGACTCTCTAGATTAATGTCGCGGCTCTGAAAAACATATGAGGTTTACGTTTATTTTTACACAGGAAACAAATATTTAAATATGAACACAATAATACTTAGCTTTCCAAATCTATCCGTCGCAATAATGGGTGGAGTGGAGGTACTATTTATCTATGGATTCCTTAAGGAGATTGGGTTAAAAATCCCACATTAAATTTTAGCCACCCATTACCTAAACGGCATCTAACAGTTCAGCTTCCCCACTCGACGCCGGTGAAGGGTGGAACTGGAGCCAACCCAGATTTAGGTTTTATCAGCCCCCTCACACCCTTAGATTCCTGAAGCCTGCAGTTATCCTAGTATGTCTCTAACATCAAGCCCCAATCTTCCCTAATCTTATAACAAGCCAGACCCCGCTTGAAGAACCCCTACTGTGATTGCCCCGTCCTCACCTACCTCTATCTACCAAGGGTCTGCTTGCTTTGGGGGTCACCCATACCGCAACGCAACAAGACATCGGGACTAAAATGATTGAGATAGTAAGTAGCGGATATAGAGATATCATTAACATAACCATCAATTACATGTAACATAACTGTACCATTCTAATGAGCGTCTACCAAAGCGTGTAGGATTTTCATCAATGAAGATACATATACACAGGACAGGATTCACACAAGGGTTGCCTGCCAAGTCATGTAAGCATGCCCCGTCACCTCGAGTCCGATCAAAGCGCGAAGTCGATGCTCAGGACTTGCGTAGGGCTTTCATCAATAAGATATACATATACACAGGACAGGATTTACACAAGGGTTGCCTGCCAAGTCATGTAAGCATGCCCCGTCACCTCGAGTCCGATCAAAGCGCGAAGTCGATGCTCAGGACTTGCGTAGGGCTTTCATCAATAAGATATACATATACACAGGACAGGATTTACACAAGGGTTGCCTGCCAAGTCATGTAAGCATGCCCCGTCACCTCGAGTCCGATCAAAGCGCGAAGTCGATGCTTAGGACTTGCGTAGGGCTTTCATCAATAAGATATACATATACACAGGACAGGATTTACACAAGGGTTGCCTGACCTTAACCCTAATCTTAAACGATTTCTTAACTAATCAGATCAGAGCCTAATTACGGGGTTTCTTCCCACAAAGTATCACAAAATTTACAACATCATGTTAAGAGACGCCGATCCCGGCAGGAGCCCTTTTCTCCACTAAATTTTCTGCAGAAATCGGCAATCTCTTTTCCTTTAAGAGTACATAGCCAACAATGTCAACAAACTACCCCCTGCATTTTTAATAAGCAAGGGTTTTTCCTTCTCTACTCCAAATTTACAACTAGAATCCCGGACTAAATCCCAACCATAAAGTCAACCACTTTCAATTTTCCCCAACCAACCCTTCACTTTAACCAAGGTGGCATCTTACACGGTCCCTTACACAGTCCTTACGCCATCGTATAAAGGAAGTCCCTCACAAAGCCCCATAGTACAAACCCATCAATAATAAGTTGACATTGCTAGCCTCAGTTCTCACAAAAGACACTTACTGATATTTGATGTAGGCGAAACGTGCACGGCGCCGGTATTAAATTTCTTCAAATCTTTGTGTGTCCTGTCCTTCCCGCTTCCTCAGAAATCTCGAGCACGGCCAGCCTCTCGACACGACGACAGTGAAAAAGGGTGCCGCAACTGACGCCTATCGCTTATAACCGTTCTCCCCTCCCCCCCCGATAGACGCGGCCTGAACGCGTGGCGTGTCTAGGGATTGTGGCGCCAGTTAATTTCTTCTTTATTTTACTTCCACGTGTACCCACGTGCTTCGCATTTTAGTGGCCAGTTACTTTATAGTAATAATCGAACAATCATATCGAAATCGTCACCCGATTCTACTAAACTCTTTACCTGCCGAACTAGTTTCTCCGCTTCTTTGTGACTCGATTATACAGCTTCGATTAATTTACACATTGAAGGCTCGTCGTAAGCGGCGCGGAGCCTACTCTACTATCCCTCTCGCACCCTACGATATTTATAACAATTAACTGAAAATAATCGTTCGATATTCTCCATATATTTTAACCTCCTGGTTATCTGCTACTTTACGAATCGGTCGTTTTTAACGAGTAATTATTTTTCTTTGTGTTGATGATTTTAGGATCCCACTGCGATTTACGCCTTATGACGTAGGTACAACCATATTAATCGAACCCCGGTGAGGACATCCGGGCCCCTCACTTACTTCATACTTCATTGATCTCCTTTCTATCCATTTATTAGGAGTATCCGATCGGTATGAATTACGAAGGTGATTAATCAAATTTATATTTATTATTGATAAATTCTATCTTTAATTCACCTGCTCTCTTAAAACTTAAATTAGCATGTCAACACCGTGTCGTGGGGTCCAGATTATTACAATTCTTTATAAAAGGCTTGGGACCACTACAATCCTCCCCAACAAGTCATAAATGTACACTTATCAGTTGTGACTTGTTTCTTAATTAACCACTGGATCTCTACACCTAAGTTTTAAGACCTCGACTTACAACTCGAACCTAGTTCAGTAATGACATATAAATTACTCGAGACTTAATCTAACCTTAATTCAGCAATAACGCTAACCTTAACCTAAAAACCCCTACATAAACCTAAATCCAACAACCCTCATGTTGACCTGGACTTCCCAAACATAACCGTAACCTAAACCTTATAACCCTCATGTCCACCCAAACCTAATAAACCCTAATGTTAACCTAAACACTATAAACCTCATGTTAACCTAGACCTCCTAAACATATCTGTAACCTAAGCCTAATAATCCTCATGTTTACCTAAACCTAATAAATTTTATGTGTACCTAAACCCTATAAACCTCATGTTTACCTAACCCTAATTGCCCTGAACCTAATAAACCTAATATTATCCTTACCTTAATCCTAGCCCTGCCGTCAGTAAAAAAGAAATCGCATCGAAATTTCCCGTAACCTCCTCCGAGAGCGGTATCGCGACTAATACACAAGGCCCCTTATACAACAATGAAAACTTCTTAATCCACTTCACCCTCACACTTGAGTTATCAGTTCTACGCGCTTTCATCAAATTCCCTGACCGGAATTGTTCCTTTCAACGTGTCTTCTCATAAGGATCACCCTTCCTTTAACTGCACTTTACCCATTCAGTCCTAGCCTTATCTTTCATTTCCTCCAATTCCCTCTCGCTTATATTATCGACGGTTTTCCATCCATTCCCCCGTCGTAAAATCAACTTAGTTCACCCTAAAACATAATCATACGTTCACCCTATTAAAACTAGCAACAGCACCTAAAGCTTAAATCAGTCTCTCGACACTACTGATTTCTAACTAATCAACTTAATGGACATCTCCCATCCTATAATCACCCTCAACTCCAAGGTTATCTCATCGTTCAAGGTCTGCTTCCATTTAGATATTAATGAATCTCATACTATAGTTCCGTACCAAGACGATGACTAATCAAACCTGGTTTAGCGTGGTACTAGTTGTCTCATCATGTTCCTCACTAATCTAAACTGGTTTAAAGGGCTGTACCCAATAAGCTACGATGATCACCTAAGAGCCTCCTAATAATAATGAATGACACGTCATAATAATTACTCGAAATAGAACGTAAGAGATTAAAAAGAAATTATAGTGCTTAAGATCGTGCTTTACTCAAATGCAGCAAATAACTATGACGAACACAGCTTCAGTTAAGGACCACTGGCCTCACTCAACCTCAGCCAGCGACTACTCAGGGACCCACCCTGTCGAAACAAGGTCAGTCCCCTGCAACGCTACGATAGGAAACACCAGATATAATGGATAGTTATGAAGAATATAGTAGATCGAAGAAGGGAAATATGATTGGAAGCAAACAGTTGAGTTTTTCCATTATTAGTCGTAGATAATCAGGACGGGTACGACGGAAATGCTTCGGTTAAGGACCAAGGGCCTCACTTAATCTAGGCTTGTTATGATGAATATGCTTCGATTAAGGACCAAAGGCCTCTCTCAACCTCGGCTTGTCGGGATAGTTATAGTAGTTTAAATATGGCGATGATGTTTGGAAACAAACAGTTGAGTTTGTTCATCATTAGATGTAGGTAATTATGATAGATATAGTAGTTTGAATATGGCGACGACGTTTGAAAACAAACAGTTGAGTTTGTCCATTATTAGATGTAGGTAATCATGATAGATATAGTAGTTGGAATATGGCGACGACGTTTGGAAACAAACAGTTGAGTTTGTCCATTATTAGATGTAGGTAATCATGATAGATATAGTAGTTGGAATATGGCGATGACGTTTGGAAACAAACAGTTGAGTTTGTCCATTATTAGATGTAGGTAATTATGATACATATTGTAGTCTGAATATGGCAACGACGTTTGGAAACAGCCAGTTGAGTTTGTCCATTATTAGATGTAGGTAATCATGACGGATATGCTTCGGTTAAGGACCAAGGGCCTCACTCAATCTAGGCTCGTTATAATGTATATGCTTCGATTAAGGACCAAGGGCCTCACTCAACCTCGGCTCGTCATGATAGATATGGTAGTTTTAATATGGCGATTATATTTGAACGCAAACAGTTGAGTTTGTCCATTTGATGACGTTCGGAAACAAGCAGTTGAGTTTGTCCATTTGATGACATTCGGAAGCAAACAGTTGAGTTTGTCCATTTTTTTTAGCCGTAGGTAATTGTGATGGATATTGTAGTCTGAATATGGCGATGATGTTTGGACGCCAAAAATTGGATTTGTTCATTTGATGACGTTCGGAAGCAAACAGTTGAGTTTGTCCATTTTTTTAGCCGTAGGTAATTGTGATAGATATAGTAGTTTGAATATGGCGATGACGTTTGGACGCAAACAGTCGAGTTTGTCCATTCGATGATATTCAGGAATAAACAGTTAAGTTTGTCCCTTAGACGACGTTCGAAAGCAACCAGATGAGTTTGTCCATTTTATGACATTCGGAAGCAAACAGTTGAGTTTGTCCATTTTTAGCCGTAGGTAATTGTGATAGACATAGTAGTTTGAATATAGCGATGATGCTTGGACGCAAACAGTTGAGTTTGCCCATTTGATGATGTTCGGAAGCAAACAGTTGAGTTTGTCCATTTGATGACGTTCGGAAACAAACAGTTGAGTTTGTCCATTTGATGACGTTCGGAAACAAACAGTTGAGTTTGTCCATTTGATGACATTCGGAAGCAAACAGTTGAGTTTGTCCATTTGATGACATTCGGAAGCAAACAGTTGAGTTTGTACATTTTTTTAGCCGTAGGTAATTGTGATAGATATAGCAGTTTGAATATGGTGATGACGTTAGGACGCAAACAGTTGAGTTTGTCCATTTGATGATATTCAGGAATAAACAGTTAAGTTTGTCCCTTAGACGATGTTCGAAAGCAACCAGATGAGTTTGTCCATTTTATGACATTCGGAAGCAAACAGTCTAGTTTGTCCATTTTTAGCCGTAGGTAATTGTGATAGATATTGTAGTTTGAATATGGTGATGACGTTAGGACGCAAACAGTTGAGTTTGTCCCTTTGATGACGTTCGGAAACAACCAGTTGAGTTTGTCCATTATTGGCTTTAGATAATTATGATGGAAACAGTTGAGTTTTTCCATTTGGCGATATTCCGAACCAGACAGTTGAGTTGGTCCAATATTAGCGATAGATAGCTATGACGGATATGCTTCGGTTAAGGACCAAGGCCTCACTCAATCTAGGCTCATTATAATGTATACGCTTCGATTAAGGACCAAGGGCCTCACTCAACCTCAGCTCGTTATGATAGATATAGTAGTTAGAATATGGCGATGATGTTTGGACGCAAACGGTGGAGTTTGTTCATTCTAGCAATAAATAGCTATGACGGATCTGCTTCAGTTAAGGACCAAAGGCCTCACTCAACCTCAGCTCGTTATGATGTATAAAAGTCTGAATAGGGCAATGACGTCCGAGGGTTGTTTATTTAATGATATTAAGAAGCAAATATTAAATTGTTATCAGCAACTATAAGAACCGGTTGTAAAATTTGAACCTTGTGTAATAATGCTGATACTAGAGCGGCCTAAACCCATACCCCGCATATCCCCCTCCTCCCCTTAACTACTCACCCCTCATTCACGTTAAGCCTAACTTCCACTAACGGCGTATACATATGTACGCATACCTCCACACACTTATACAAACATACACCGGAAGCGATCCATCAAAACAGCAGTTGCCGGAACATTAAAACCTCCCTGAATCCCACAAGGCAAATTTGTTAGGGCTGCCACACCCACGTTTTTTTTTTTTTTTCCCCCGGCGACTTAAACACATCTCCAGCATAACACCTTTTGCTTCTTCAGTTAAGGACCTGACTCTCCCACCATTAAGGCAGGGCCCGACCTCAACTTCGACACATATACACATGTATGCATACTGATATGTATACACACACATAGACACGCACCGCCCGCGGTCACTCAGGGATCGTACCTGCCGAAACATTACGACCCCCTGCAACTCACACGGCAAAAATCTCAGGGGTTACACTAGCCATGTATAAAAATCCAAAATCATTTCAATTCAGGCCCTAACAACTTACAATCTTTACTCGCGACGATTTAAACACATCCCCAGCATAACCCTTTTCGCTCTTTCAGTTAAGGACCTGACTCTCCCACCATTAAGGCAGGGCCCGACCTCAACTTCGACACATATACACATGTACGCATACTGATATGTATACGCACACATAGACATGCACCGCCCGCGGTCACTCAGGGATCGTACCTGCCGAAACATTACGACCCTCTGCAACTCACACGGCAAAAATCTCAGGGGTTACACTAACCATGTATAAAAATCCAAAATCATTTCAATTCACGACTCGTACCAAATTAAATAATAACCTTGTCCTACTCGGCTGGGTTTAATAATTTTGCCTTAGTTTCACATCTACATAGCAGGTAATAGTATCTATCCACGTTCTAGCTCACTTCTAATCCTACATTGAACCTAATTTATATATATATATATATTTATATTTCATGCGAATCCTAATTCTGAATAAACATTAATGCAGTTTAATAAACACTTATTATGTTGACCCCTCCCCTAACAACTTAGCAATTTATCCTGTGGTACCCTCCCCTCATGTAATGTACATTTCATTTCTAACCGCCCTTAACATGACTACCCTAACAAAACCGGTCCCTGACCTACGTCAATGGTTTTACTCAGACATCAACCCCATTTCTCAATTGCTACATATCGCCTACTCGACAGAACCCTTTAAACAGATAATACCTATTAACAATAACCTATTTAGTTCAAAAGGAACACGCTACCAGGCATACCCGACCTGAACACCACCTAATACCTGCCATTGTCCATCTTACCTTTAAGTACACTAAATTTCCTAATCCGATTTGTATATATATATATATATATACATAAGTACACTTCCCGTTTACATTTCAGTATCACACTTCCAATTTATTACCTTCATAAATAATATCACAATAGGTTAAACCCTTTCACATTACTGGTCCGCCTAGTAATAAAATATTTATCGACAATCAATATAATTAGGCAAGCAAAACCATGATCCAAAAGTATCCAAAAATCTGAATCTAATAGCCCGTGAACGGTAGCAACGAATCTATAAAAGATGACCTAAACCTAACGTCTACATTCGATCGCACAGAATCACCCCAGACAGCTCCGTCGGCCAAACACCTCACGCTCGCGCCAAAACCCCGGGAAACTCCGAGTTCAAATCCCCGCTCGAGCGCACACCCTTTTCTCCCCCCGTTTATATTATTTGATATAATTTTCTTTCACCATATCGTATCCCTAAACTAACAACTTACAAAGTACATTTAGTCGTTTTAACATCTACTGTTTACTTTGTTAAGGTTACCTTCTACCAGACATGAATCTTCCCGTTGGAGGAAGTTCACCTGGTCTAAGGGCTTAACAGACGTCACCGTCAAGTGAAACAGTAATTAGATGTTCGTACTTTGGAATACCCTTTTAACTAAACTTATAAACCGATAATTACACATATATACAGATATGTCTAAATGGCCTATGGGGATGATCCCAACTTACTAAGTCAGCGCTACTTAGTATAAAATTAAAGTACTGAGATGGATGAGGCCTACTTTAGCTAATATCTTAGTGACCTTATGACCTTACTTCTGCATTAACATTCCAAATGCTCGCTATCCCGCCTTTCAATGCATTCCCTAATCATAAATTAGCTCACTCTAACTCTTCAATAGTAAAATGATACATTTAGGCTGCACCCTACTTCAATGGGTTTCTGCTTGGTTTTAAAATCGATTTCGCTGTCCTATGGCAAGTTCCAAACCGAAAATAACATGGCCTTCTACATTCTTTGACTAGCAGATTACTGCATTTGGTTGCGCGGTTTCTGTCCAAACCATTTTTTTTTAAGAAAATTACGGCCGAATTTCCCGGTTTTCTATTTTTAATTCATAACTCGTTATCAACAAGTAGCGAGAGCATAATTTATTTCATGACATGTTAAATAACTACATAGCTAGAAAATTACTGTAATTTAATTTTTATATCGCATGTGATGTAACTGTAATCAAATATTTCCCCCCCTTTACGCTAAGTTGTGGGTCTATCTATAATATTTTTACGCCACTGGAAAACGAGCTCTATCTGAAACTAACATTGTCGACTCCCGCTACACACCCGTATAGCAAAGGTATATGTGCGTTGGGGCCCTCTTAAATGCTCGTTATTTTATTATGTCCTCTCCCTCCCCCAGCATATAAGACCTTTATTCCACAGTGCCCCCCCCCCCCTCTAAATAATAATTCTACGTATATAGACAGTTCATTAAGGCCACACCAACTATACTGATCTCTAACCTATGTCCATACGGTAATACGCCTCGCGACAGGCCACTAAAGTCCATAAGGGGGTTCCCTTTTTTATAAATAGTACGGCTAACTCCTCCACTCTATCAGTTGACAATCACAAGTTCAAGAATCCTTCCATAAAACACCTGCGAATTTATATACTTATCCACATCTACTTACGCACACATATACGTACAAACCAACACTCACAAGCTTATTCGAAACGTACTCACAACATTAAGCTAAGGTCCATAATTATTGAATAGTGCTATCCAATAATAAATTTATTCGAATCTAGTTTTTAAACATTTTCTTAAACCTATGTTATGGCAATATGCATATAGGTACTACCACATAGAAGTTCAGATTGAACGAGACTAGTAAGATTTATCTTACGAATACCGTTCCCTAGGTTTCGGATGATTGAGATATACGAGTATGTATTTATAAATAAGGTTATTAGATCATACCCCTGCCTACCATTCTATAAATGTAATTTTAATTTTGCGTATTAGCCGTAATTTTATGTCTACATATTACTAGTAATGCCTTCCTATATCTAAGCCTAAGTCGTAGAATATATCTTACTATACTAGTACCTAGATAGATGTACTGTACTACCTAACTAAAAAATAAAAACCATTCTTTTACACTAATTTAACATGGTTTTATCCTAAACTTGGCCTACAATTCCCATATATGCTATATTAAAGTATGTGTCTATAACTAAGCTTAAGTAACAAACAACTACAAAATGCCTTCTAAACAAGATTTATATCTTGCTTATTGGTTCCATTCTGTCACACCAGTCACCAACTCAAATCCATTTTAATGACCTCCCATCCGTTGTACGACAACAAAATGTAGGCTTTTACAAGCCTATTTTAGTTCTATATCTTATCCTGGTCACGGCACCAAAATGTAGAAACCCCCCCCCCTCCCCCTATAAAAATAATAAATAGTAAAATTATAACTCACGTGGAGTATAACGACATACTCGCCAATTTGATTAGGTGATGACGTACGTAATCCTAACATATTATTATTGCCTTTATTATTATAAATGTTAATGATATTTTGTAACCGTTAATGTTATTATTAAAGAAAGCTAATATTTTATTTGGCTGTGATCGTCTAGTGGCGTAATCGTCTATTTGGACCCCTCGTTGTGACCGATAATAACCCCAGATCCTAAGAGGTATGGATTCAATCAGTCCCAGGTGTGAAAGAACAAAATCAAAACCCTAATTTTACATTATACCTACATTAAAAGCAATGGCCTATAACTAATCCTTAACCGCAGAACCACTAAGTCCTGATTAGCATTAGACCAGAATTTAAATTACTAAATGCGAGTTTCAGATTAAAATATATGCGATTTATTATCCTAACGTAGTCGAAGTACCCTAGCCTAAGTCACCCTATTCACCAGCCTAGCTACCTCCTTACAACTCCGAACATGTCTCGTAATAACACGGTTACCCCTCGAACACGATAGGCCTTGAAGTTATAACGACTATGACCGCATACCCCTTAAGTGAAGTCGTAATCCTATAGTAATGTATGAAATCGCCTTAAAGGAGAACTCTTAAACGGTAAGTAGTCCATCGATACACTAGTTATCTTGCCTTAAGTAAACTTGTAACCTCATAGTAATGTAGGAAAATCACCTTAAAAGGAAGAACCCTTAGACATATGAAAGTACTAACCACTAATAAGCTCACTGGCTTCCCCTTAACTAAATTTATACACTTATAATATAACAAAATCATTTAAGAGACAGACAGACCTATTTAATAACTAAATAAATTATCAGCAGGTACGCTATTGATCCCTTAATTAACCTATAACCTACACAACTAACCTGTCACCAGTTCTCTAGCTTGCGCTTAAGTGAAGGTCGGAACTAATAACAACATATATAAGGCATTAGGGAGACAAGCGGACCTATTAAGTACATAGATAAATTATTAGTAGACTAGCTATCGATCTCTTAAGCGAAGTTATAAAACTGTAATGTAATATGAAAGGTCACCATACGGATGAACTAACAGATTGAATATATATATAGATAAAAACGAATATACTCGCGGCCTGGCTCTTACGTAAATTACACAACCCTCTCAATAACACTTAAGAATGCACCACAGACTGACCGATAAGTTTAGTAATTGCATAAAGAGCCTGTTGACAACCCGTTAACAACCCCTAAGTGAAATTATAAAGTCGTAATGGTATTCGAGAAGCCACCCCAAAGGCAATCTAAGTATATAAAAAGACTACCACTATCCTTACTAGCTTCTCTTCTAATCTAATCTTATAATAATATATGTAGAATCGCCGTAAAGACAAACTAACAAATTAGAAGTAAATGTAACCCTGAAATACATCTACAGCCTACCCTTTAAATAAAGTTATAACATAGTCCTAACCGTAGGTATCCAGAAATCCACATACATTCATGATTATTATTTTACCACTGAAACTCACGCCATCTGTGTAATAATCGTGGAATTACTCGGTCGATCGATATCTTAGCTAACTGTCTAATAATGGAGATATTGAGGAGGTCTTATAGAGGGCGCTAAGGGCGGACGATTTAGTATGGAAGTCTATCTAAATCTACCAATCCTAGTTTCCAGGTCGTTTACGGGTAACCCTAACTGGGAATCATCCAGGAAAATTCACATATACAACCATTCCTTAAGGGTTCGTAAGTTGTTCTATTCAGAATTATTGGGCCCGCCACCGAATTATCCCTTCGGCCAATTAAAGACTAACCGGTCAGACTTTCCATACATTTGCCTGTGCGTCGAAGTGCCCAGCTGGCGTCTCGTGGTCACGTGGGTGCGCAGAGTTCACATTTTAGTCTTCTGCGCAGGTACAGAGTCTAATCGTGTTACTCGACCTTCCTTCGACTAATTTACGTTGGTTCGGTTTTGGTTTAGTATCTCGCGACCCGGTCAGTACGAATTTCGTTCTTAGATCTAAAATTGAGTTTATGGTTACAAGCTATGGCGATTATCTACACTAGAATATAAAGTTTATGAAAACAAAACTATAAAATTGAGACAAAACCTAACGCTCGCCTAACTCATACACTAGGTTGTTCCTACTTGATCGCTAAAATGAATATTGAAAATTAATTATGTATAACTTGAATTTGAATAGCCTTAAGGGCCTAGGGTACCGTCTGGCCTTAAGCGGTTGTCAATTGTATCGTACTTATTATCTGACTGACGTCTTGGAACCTTTAACAAGGAAGGTATATAACGACCAACTCCTGACAGACTCGTAGATAGGTTTAATCAAACTAGCTTACCTTGTGGCTTCGCCCTCCTGTCATTTAGTAATTGAGTTAATAGATAACCTTTATCCTTCGTACACCGTGCCTTAAACTGTTCTTTAGGATAGGTAAGTAGTGCTCCCCGCCAACTCCTACATTTATAACGCTGCGGAGGTGGCAAACAACCAGACGACCATGTATTTATCCTTACTACTATGACTAACTACGGAACTAAAGGGACCATCTCGTTATTATTTGAATATAACCTACGATCGGTCGGTTCGAACCCGAGGCTCCTTAAGTTTAAATAGCCGCTAGTCCGGAGAAGCTATACTCGCCCGAAACATATGCCGTGCAAGCTAAGTTCACAAGAAATAATAAAATAGGTGTGCGATTACGCACATGGTTAAGTGGTGAATTGTTCATCAGAGTAATTAAGGCGACAGAACACCTAGTTTGACACACAATAAATATGTTTAAGGTGGATTGTAAGGAAGACATATCCACACTCAGGACCCGGCGCATTAGCCAGATCAAGTAAGGGTTAGCCCTTTCTGAGTGTTTAGAACTTAACGTTTCGGCTTTCCATACAACAATTCAGAGCCTCATCAGTTAGTAGAGAATTGTGTATGATTATACTAATACGTCTTCAACGGGGTGATTCATGGCGAAGAATAGAACAAATCCTGACCCACTAACGTCACCTCATAGCCTGTTAATAAAGTTTGGTCAATGTTGAAGTTCTGTCATCTTTACCTTAAATGGCTTAGTCAAAACATAAATTAAACAGTATAAAGCAATAAAATAAAGCTTAGATAGTCTAATTAAAAATTAGACTCTCTAGATTAATGTCGCGGCTCTGAAAAACATATGAGGTTTACGTTTATTTTTACACAGGAAACAAATATTTAAATATGAACACAATAATACTTAGCTTTCCAAATCTATCCGTCGCAATAATGGGTGGAGTGGAGGTACTATTTATCTATGGATTCCTTAAGGAGATTGGGTTAAAAATCCCACATTAAATTTTAGCCACCCATTACCTAAACGGCATCTAACAGTTCAGCTTCCCCACTCGACGCCGGTGAAGGGTGGAACTGGAGCCAACCCAGATTTAGGTTTTATCAGCCCCCTCACACCCTTAGATTCCTGAAGCCTGCAGTTATCCTAGTATGTCTCTAACATCAAGCCCCAATCTTCCCTAATCTTATAACAAGCCAGACCCCGCTTGAAGAACCCCTACTGTGATTGCCCCGTCCTCACCTACCTCTATCTACCAAGGGTCTGCTTGCTTTGGGGGTCACCCATACCGCAACGCAACAAGACATCGGGACTAAAATGATTGAGATAGTAAGTAGCGGATATAGAGATATCATTAACATAACCATCAATTACATGTAACATAACTGTACCATTCTAATGAGCGTCTACCAAAGCGTGTAGGATTTTCATCAATGAAGATACATATACACAGGACAGGATTCACACAAGGGTTGCCTGCCAAGTCATGTAAGCATGCCCCGTCACCTCGAGTCCGATCAAAGCGCGAAGTCGATGCTCAGGACTTGCGTAGGGCTTTCATCAATAAGATATACATATACACAGGACAGGATTTACACAAGGGTTGCCTGCCAAGTCATGTAAGCATGCCCCGTCACCTCGAGTCCGATCAAAGCGCGAAGTCGATGCTCAGGACTTGCGTAGGGCTTTCATCAATAAGATATACATATACACAGGACAGGATTTACACAAGGGTTGCCTGCCAAGTCATGTAAGCATGCCCCGTCACCTCGAGTCCGATCAAAGCGCGAAGTCGATGCTTAGGACTTGCGTAGGGCTTTCATCAATAAGATATACATATACACAGGACAGGATTTACACAAGGGTTGCCTGACCTTAACCCTAATCTTAAACGATTTCTTAACTAATCAGATCAGAGCCTAATTACGGGGTTTCTTCCCACAAAGTATCACAAAATTTACAACATCATGTTAAGAGACGCCGATCCCGGCAGGAGCCCTTTTCTCCACTAAATTTTCTGCAGAAATCGGCAATCTCTTTTCCTTTAAGAGTACATAGCCAACAATGTCAACAAACTACCCCCTGCATTTTTAATAAGCAAGGGTTTTTCCTTCTCTACTCCAAATTTACAACTAGAATCCCGGACTAAATCCCAACCATAAAGTCAACCACTTTCAATTTTCCCCAACCAACCCTTCACTTTAACCAAGGTGGCATCTTACACGGTCCCTTACACAGTCCTTACGCCATCGTATAAAGGAAGTCCCTCACAAAGCCCCATAGTACAAACCCATCAATAATAAGTTGACATTGCTAGCCTCAGTTCTCACAAAAGACACTTACTGATATTTGATGTAGGCGAAACGTGCACGGCGCCGGTATTAAATTTCTTCAAATCTTTGTGTGTCCTGTCCTTCCCGCTTCCTCAGAAATCTCGAGCACGGCCAGCCTCTCGACACGACGACAGTGAAAAAGGGTGCCGCAACTGACGCCTATCGCTTATAACCGTTCTCCCCTCCCCCCCCGATAGACGCGGCCTGAACGCGTGGCGTGTCTAGGGATTGTGGCGCCAGTTAATTTCTTCTTTATTTTACTTCCACGTGTACCCACGTGCTTCGCATTTTAGTGGCCAGTTACTTTATAGTAATAATCGAACAATCATATCGAAATCGTCACCCGATTCTACTAAACTCTTTACCTGCCGAACTAGTTTCTCCGCTTCTTTGTGACTCGATTATACAGCTTCGATTAATTTACACATTGAAGGCTCGTCGTAAGCGGCGCGGAGCCTACTCTACTATCCCTCTCGCACCCTACGATATTTATAACAATTAACTGAAAATAATCGTTCGATATTCTCCATATATTTTAACCTCCTGGTTATCTGCTACTTTACGAATCGGTCGTTTTTAACGAGTAATTATTTTTCTTTGTGTTGATGATTTTAGGATCCCACTGCGATTTACGCCTTATGACGTAGGTACAACCATATTAATCGAACCCCGGTGAGGACATCCGGGCCCCTCACTTACTTCATACTTCATTGATCTCCTTTCTATCCATTTATTAGGAGTATCCGATCGGTATGAATTACGAAGGTGATTAATCAAATTTATATTTATTATTGATAAATTCTATCTTTAATTCACCTGCTCTCTTAAAACTTAAATTAGCATGTCAACACCGTGTCGTGGGGTCCAGATTATTACAATTCTTTATAAAAGGCTTGGGACCACTACAGGCGGTCTAAAATCACATCACCAAAGCTTTAACTAAACTTTCCCATAATATTATGTAGGTGTCGCCGGTAGGAACTACTACTGCCTTTATGTTGAGCGCGCCGTGAGCCAGCTTACTGACTGGATACTGCACAAGCTGCGAGTCAGTTAACTGGTCATTGTTGTGAATATTCACTTTAAAAGAGTCGTAAAATACAGCCCATGTCTCCATACTACCATTTTAATTAGGTATATCTAAAACTGGTAATTTTATTTTATTTATATAATTTGACTGCGGCTGTGATGTTGTGTCTTTTGTGGAACTAATGTTATTGCACATGCGTTTAATACGCGAGTATAAATTTTCAAAGGCAAGTAACGGACTGTAGTCGGGTACAGCTGAGGTATCGCAAGTTAACTTTAAATCATTTATTTGGTCAACTATGGAACTTGGAACGTAAATCGTCTACAATTTCAGATTCAACCATAAAATTCTCATTTGATCTCAAATTAATTGCAACGATATTAATATTTAAAGAAAGCTTGTGTATACGATTGATTCTTTCGAAAATAACTTCTTTCTTAGAATTTAACATTAACAATCGCCTTTCGCCAAACTCGATTGTGCCACTAGAAGTCATATTTGATTTAAAACAAATAATTAATCACTATAACAAATAAATGCAAAAGAAAATCGTTACAAATTTCACAAATGAATATTATGATTTTTCATGAAAATTCTTTAAACCTAAATAATTTAACACGGCTGGAACGATACAGGTTCGTAAGGACCATAAATATGTAGGGGCGTGTAAATAGATCCTACAAGGTCGGAAACTTTACCGTTTAGCTAATTCAATTTTCAGTGTAAAAATAATATAGTAAACTGTCTAGTAACTACTGATTCTCGAAGAAAGCAGAAGTGCCCAAGTATTCAACCGACACCACTAACCTGCAGTCAGTCCTAGATCCTCTTCCACAATCAGATACAGGATTTTATCAGCTCCTTGGGTGTGGCTCGATGATTCTGCTGGTGCACCAGTCTTGTCCCGTAGATTGTACACAAAACTATGAGAACACCTTCAGTCCTTCACGTTGGCGTTTTCGCGAGGTCTAACACTCATCCACAGTTAATTTTTCAATATAACAAAGTATATTAATGCACAAGAGCTCTATTAACATCCGAACAGTACAAAAAAAATCTGACGATCAGCTGTTAAAAATGTTTCTTTGTCTAGGCAGAAGGTCGGTGCATTCCAATCAGGATGCAGCTTTGGTAGTAAAAAACTGCAAAGTAGCGCCATCTTCTGATGTATCTTAGGAAACTCAAACCAACACAGTTCCGCGGTATCAATATGAATACCAGGGCGTAAGCTAATTTTGAGAATCATTAATTTTTTAAATAATAGTATTGATATTATATAGGTATACATCGTTATTAAAATGGCCTAACTACTAGCATTTTCTATGATGGACGCAAAAATCTACTTACTTACTTAACAATTTAGGTACTTTAAAAAAAAAAAAAAACTATTACAAAAAATACCGTAGGTACCTTTACACATAACACAATGACTTACCTACCTACTAGTAATTTTCCACATATTTTATTATGAGCTGGTAACATTCGCAAAGAAAGGGAATTCCCTGAAAATTAGGGTACCTCTTTCGCTTTTTTTGACCTTACTTGAAAATACTAGCTCTCTTATGCAGCCCTAGTATGTAAATTTTAGTTTTTGATGATTTTGGTGATATTTCGCACTGACAAGAAGTAGGTAGGCAGAAAGTATGTATATTATTTCTTTATTCTGAGTTTTTGTATTAATTGTTGTAATTAGTGTTTACTTATAATGAAAGGGACGATTTCATAGTCATTTCGGACATAAAAACTAGTTTTTGACTTTATTTGAATAGTTATTTATCTAGGAGTAAAAAATTGCAAATAGCAAGTAGGTATCAAAATATTTTATCAAATGTTTAATAACATGTTTTTGATAGTATCAACGTCCGCCGGCATTTAGTCTACATGGCGAACTAAAGCGATTCCATGAGCAAAGAACATAAAAAGATACATAGAAACTGAGGCGAAATCACATACATTACTTGAGCAGTACCAGTACTCTGGTAGTACACAAAATACGTAAATTAATTTTCGAGAACCCTTCTAATTTATGAAAGAGAAAAAATCTTGCTATCTCAGGTGCTCAGGGTAATTACCCCAAAAATTAGGGTACCGTTGTTAGATTATTTAACCTTATTCAAAAATACTAGTTCTTATTTAGGCAGTCTTAGTTCTCCTAAGTTTAGTTTTAACTGATTTCAATGATATTTCGCACTGAGGTACTTACCTCAGTACTCAGTGCGTAAGTAGGATTGTTCTGTTTGTCTGTTGTAATTAGTGGTTACTTGTAAAGAAATAAATAATAATTTCATAGTATTCATGGATAGTTATGTCTAATAATAAAATAAGTTTGTTTTCCACTTACAATAACAAATAGCTAGTAGGCGTTAGAATAATATTTTTTAAATGTTTGATAATAGGTTAGGTACCTATTATTTTGATAATATTGCCAAATAACATACATTTCTTGAGTACACAAAAATAGATAAAAAATTATTTTAACTATCGGGAACCCTTCATAATTTAAGAAAGTGATAAATAAAACCTTGCCATTTCTTTCAATTTAACTTGCGTGTGAGTATGTTGAGTGTACGTGTGCATGAGAGTTATGGCACTCTCAAAGAGTTTGGCCCCAGAGGCGAACATTTTAAGGTAATAATTTATGTAGTCTCAATTTTTGCCTACAGTTCAAACTTAGTAGGGACAAATTACTTATTCTTGCGGTTCAAATTTAAGAAATAGGAAGTTGTTATCACTGCAGTTATTGTCGAACGTCAATAGTTTGAAAATAGAAACAGATTTTTTGGGTTTGAGGTATTAAAAAATTAAAACGTAAAATAATAATTAGTCATAAATTATGTATTAAATTTTAAAATTGTTATAATATGTTATGATAATTATTCTAAATTCATTTAAAACCAAATATCGTATTTCAACCAAAATTAAATACTATAAAATAGACTAGGAATTTGCATTCCGGACCCATGGCACCCCTGGAGGACACCCCTGAGGGTGCCACGGGAACTTGAATTAGGACCCGTGGCATATCGGGTTCTATTAACTAGTTCCCATAAATCCCCCTACCGAATAGTGATGGGACAGATGAATAGTAACAAATCATTTTAATAGTCTAATTTTAATATTTATTTAACGCAATTTCTGCAATGCGGGACCTAATGTTATTTCTCTGTTCAAAAATTGCAATTGAATGTGCACTATGAAATCGCCATTATTGATGTCTGCTTGTTTTCGTTTTTTAGGCACTGAATTCAATTTGTGAATATTGTGCAATATGTTTAGTCAACGCATCACGTATTTTTATTGATCAATTTATTTAATTTGTAGTATACCTTTTAAAATGTTATTAGTCCTACGACGCTCTCCAAAGATGCTAAAAATCTCAGCTGAATGTACGCTGAGCCAAAATCTTTTAATGTTATTGATAATTTTTTCCATATCGAGAGTACATTCGGTTACAATACATCAAAATTCAAAGGCCTCCCGAATGGTATCAGATGGAAGAAGTGGTAAAACTGCTGTTAGGTCCACAATTCTTCTTTCAGCCTTTATTTAAGTGTACCTACTCTAAAGACTTTGCTTTTCGCCATATATGTATTTCGCGTCCAATGATAGTAGCATCCTGGGTGTGTCCCAGTCCCAGGGCACACACGCACACATTTAAGTACTAAGTGTACCCTTACTTTATCTATGGACCAAGGACATTATGATTTCTTATAGGTTGAAAAACGCTACGCAGACGAACTTTCTTTGTAATCTTTTTTTTATGATTTCTGTGGGTTTTTATGCAGCAGAATTGTTCCTGCGTGTATCTCAAGAGTGTGTAGATCAAATTAAGATCCTCCGTTTCCATTACTGTATTCATTGCTACACTATATTATTTATCAATATTATAATGCTACGACACATTTGATTTCTGATTACATATTTTAAAATACAATAGAAATAGGAGTAGGTACGTCGACTGTTGATTTTGATTAGAATTTTCAGCTTTAACATATACACGGCACTAAATGTCCTGGGGGTGCCACGGGTCCAAATTCAAGTTCCCGTAGCACCCCCAGGGGTGTCCTTTAGGGGTGCCTTGGGTCCGGAATGGGAATTTACAGGATTGATTTCTCGGTTCGCCAGAATGATAGTAGGTAGAAATAAACTTATTTCAACTATCTATCTGTATTTATATTCCTTCGCCTGGTATTTTGGGGTCAACGATCATAGTAATAAACAGCTTTCAAGCTAGGTTTCATTTTAAGAAAACGTCGTTTTATCCGTGTTTTAAGGCAATAAACTAAAAAATATGATTCTTTCTGACATCTATTGGCGAGTAGTTATACTATTATTTTTACCGACACAACAACACAAAGCTACTTAACAATTGACGGCGTTGTTAAGCAACACTAAAGCTACTTGACAATATATGGCGTTGTTAAACAAACGAGCAAAGCGAGACTTGCAGGTGTTTAACTATCAATACGCGCCTTGGTCGCCGTAATAAGAAAAGTATGCAATACCTATCTTGTAATTACCTATGGCCTCGACGGAGGAGGGGCGGCGCATGATGGACTTTGCACTCAAGACAACCCACATCATATTTATATAGTTGTCCTTGCATTCGTTTTAACTATCAGTCATTTTACCTGTTCTTTTTTATTATTTTATTATATTTCACCAGTATACCTGTCGAAGTTTATGTTTCAATAATCCCTTGACCTAAGGAACAGGGCATTGGAGCCAAACATTGGTCCTTCTCGAAGTAACTGTGAACAGGACGTTTTTCGCTGATCTGCAAAAAGACGCTAATCAAGACGACATCAGCAACAACATCAACATTGCCCTACGTCACAGCAAATACCTATCGACAGTCTACAGACTCCAAGAGGAAGACTTCAATTTGTTGTACAAGCATTACTACTGATGAGGCATTGGACAAAAAATAATACCTACTTACTTAAATCATATACTTGCAACTACGGCGAAAGAAAAATCAAATTTTGGGCATTTGGACAAATCATGCATTTTCATAATATATTTGGATGGTTTGGATGAGAAATTTGTGGTATTGTTATATGGTGGTGATGTTGCGTGTAATTTCGGAGACTGGATTGGCTTAAAATCGGTGAGAACGTTCTAATTTTATTACAATAATTACCTATACAATAACAATTACAGCGTAACGTAAATCATCATTTTGCATTCTTTAACAGCTAAAGTAAACATTTTAAACCATTCAAACGTGTTACATATAATTTGATTCATCAATTTGTCTAGTCACCAAACATTTTTTTTTTAAACAGACTTAGCAAATTTTCTACCTTCGGTACAAATACATTCAGTGGCTTGATCTTTTTTTAAGCAAATTTTCATGGAAGCAATCTGTTGTTTTTATAAAGCAATAAATTACTTTTACTATGCCTATTAATTTTAAAATGCAATTACTCATTTTTAAATCAATAACGTGTTAGCTTTAATTTCATACAATAATTATTTTTAGGGTTCATCATGACTGAATCATCATCAGCAAAACTCCTAAAGGAGTTGGTAAAGAAACGTGGTACAATCAAAGCCAAATTAACTCAATTTAGTACGTATTTTAACTTAATTAGTGCTGTTGAAAATTTGAGTGACGCACAACTATTAGAGTTAGAGATCTTAGAATCAATAGATTAGAAAATCGTCGTCGAGTCGTGCTTACTGCCAAGGCAAGCAGCGAAAGCTGTTACGTAATGACAACATGTCCGAGGTAAGCTAATGCCATGCCAGATGCACAAATGTACATTTACCTAGTCTTCAATTGCCTACATTTGAGGGAGGCTATCATAATTGGCTCAAATTTAAAGATGCATTTATAGCAGATGTTCATAAATCTGATATGGACAATATTACCAAATTGCGTTATCTTCGTGGGTGTCTTAAGGGTAGTGCATCCTTAATTGTTGATAATTTGCCCACTATTGGGAATAATTATGAATCTGCATGGAAACTACCGTGTGACAGATACAATTCGACAAGACTTTTAGTTAACAGCCATGTTCAAGCGCTATTTAATATTGAAAGTAAGGGTCTACGTTATATTATAGACTGCAATAACAAGAATCTTCGCGCCTTAACCCAGTTAGGGGAGCCCAAACAGCACTGGGACACCCTGATTATACATATAATGTCTGCTAAATTAGAAAACGTCACTATGAGGGAGTGGGAGAGCTATAAAAATACGCTAATTAATTCTCCTACTCTATCCAGTTTTATTAATATTCTCAGCAATAGAGCTGACTTATTAGAGGCACCTGAGGAGTCTTTGAGGAGAAAATTGTAGTAAGCATCAACTTTGTAGACTTTTGTTATTGACGGCAATTATTACATCCAGGACCTCAGTTAATGCTTTCTACTATCAGACATAAATATTGGCCTTTAGGAGGTAAGAATCTTGCAAAAAGGGTTTTACGTTCTTGCGTTAAATGCTGCAGATTTAGTGGTAAAACCATACAGCTCAAGATGGGTGATCTTCCACAGCAACTAATGCATTTAGAATATCCGTTTCTTGAAACCGGCTTAGATTATGCCGAGCCAGTTATGATAGCAAGCCGGAAAGGACGTGGATGCACATTGATAAAGTGCTTTATATGCGTATTTGTGTGTTTGGCAACAAAGGCCCTACATCTAGAGCTTGTTTCGGACATGACAAAAGAATAAATAAAAAAATAATCCCTTGACCTAAGGAACAGGACATTGGAGCCAAACAGCAGGTTCTATCTATTAGCCCAACAAAAACAGTTTGAAGTTGGTTTCATGCAAGTGAAGTGTGTTAACACCAATTTCAAACTGTAATTCGGATCAGATTTTTGGAAATAAGTTATTTATTTTACCTTTTCAGTGCATCTTTTGAGGCCGGTTGTTTTTTTTTTTATTTTTGAGTGATGAATTAAAAGACGTACACTAAAAACATCCATACTCGTAACAAAATTTTATGCAATCCTTAACATAAAAAAATTAAGACTTATATGGTTTTCTCATGGATGCCATTGAAAACTGGACTAAATTGAAATGGGACAACACAGGAAGCACCCGCTTTTAAATAGAAAAAGAATCATCAAAATCGGTTTACCCAGTCGAAAGTTCTGATGTAACAAACATAAAAAAAAAACAAAATACAGTCTAATTGAGAACCTCCTCTTTTTCTGAAGTCGGTTGAAGAGAATGCATCTCCAGTCCCTGACTATGAATAAATTAATAAATAACGTAGATCTATAAAATATTTGGCATCATTGAAACAATCAAACTAATGTATTCTACATGTTATAAGAAGTATATCGACCAAAGTTCGGTAAGTTCATATTTGTTTATCATCTAACAGTCCCATCCTATCTCATTTGTTTACAGAATATGGAAGATTTTGTGCTTTTGGTAAAATGTTCTATTCTTTTATAAATCTAATCAAAAGACACATTTAAACCAAACTAAGAAGTATGTAACTTAATAAGGTATCGTAATACCTATTACATAAGGTGATATAATGCTGTTTACTCAACTGCTTATCAATTATATACAATTGTTTACTACAATATTTCATTTATTGTAAGATATTTTCGCAAAGGGGGTTCGATTGTTGCACTTTTTTTAAAGTTAGTTAAAAGGCAGATAATACTATCACTGTACGTTTTCAATGTAAGTCCGTACTCACGTGCAAACAACAAGTATTATAGTATTTTTCCTGATTTCAATTTATATATGAGGTATGTACGTCGTAATCACATGAGATAGAATAACCAATAATGGATTTGCAGCCATCGAATCTGTCAACGCTTTTTTACGGTAAGTTGGTTAGCTTATTTCAAAAGCATATTATGTACCGTTTTATTCCTATTAATAGAAAGTGTCAAATGTCTTTCTGACGCGCAGCACAGAGGTTGCAGTGGAACTATAGTACTAATGTCCTTTTTAGGGTTCCGTAGCCAAATGGCAAAAAACGGAACCCTTATAGATTCGTCACGTCTGTCTGTCTGTCCGTCCGTATGTCACAGCCACTTTTTTCCAAAACTATAAGAACTATACTGTTGAAACTTGCTACATTTTTTTGCTATGCAAACTTCCACCCAAAATTGGTTTGAACGAGATCTAGTTAGTAGTTTTTTTTTTAATACGTCATAAATCGTAAACCCCAATTTACCTTTCATTCAATCCACTCAAATATAAAAATATTTTTGTTTGTGTTTGTAGATCACATAAATGGTGGTAGTTACGGAACCCTCGGTGCGCGAGTCCAACTCGCACTTGACCGGTTTCTTAACTTTTGATCAAATTGAATACTACCTGTCTTTGCTAAATCCTTTGAAAAACAAATCTCTAATCAAATGGAAATTCAATTGCGCCCAACGTAAAACCCTGATCAGGAAATTGCAACACTGTGGGTATTAAAGGGGTCTTAGACGATCAAAAATGCTTGGATAGCAAGTTTTTTTAACGCTTGGCAAGTAATTTTGACCGTTTAGCAAATAACGGGTTGCACTCTGGGAGAGCCGGCAGAAGTAAAAACATACTAGCTATTTACTTCCCATCACTTTGTATACACGGAGAAAAAACTTCAGTAGCTACAAGTAAATAATACTTATAACCACTAAAATATTAGTAATTCCGAGAACAACTAAATTACGCTGACGGATACCAATGAGTTTTACTTATTGTATTTACTAACAGGAATAAAACTAGTCTTGTTGGAATAACAGTGTTGTTTACTAAAAACAAGTAAAATTTAATGGAATGCAAATAAAGTATAAAAACACGCTTACAATCAGCGTTTAATTACACCGATACGTTTTGGTCCTGATGAAGCTCTTTGATGCGGAGTGTACAGTTGTTAATAACTGGTCAGTGTACCTGGTAGATGAAAGAAGGGCTTCGGCGGATAGTGCGGTCAAAACTGTTCAGCTTAGGCTGACTATTCTGTGGTAATCCTCCGCCAGGTGAGAAGTTATACCTGGAGAACGCCTTGACTAGCATTTCGATATGTCGGTATATATGCAAACTATCGAAAAAACTTCGATAGCGTGATGTAAGACGCGTGACGTCAACCCTAATTCGTAGCAGTACGATATGATGTTTGTTATTAATAAACTTCACCAATTCTTAGAAAGGTGTTTGTAAACGTTAATTAGCCTTCATTGTAATGACAAGTAGTGTTTTGTCTGCCCACTTTAATAAAACTTTTTTAAAAATCTTTAGTAAGCTTTATATGTTGATATTAATTACCCTACTCATAAATTCGAGGAAAGTTTTATAGGGTTTGTAAAATTTTGTAATCCGAAGTACAAATTGTTAATTACAGAAATAAATAAAACTTTTTTGTTGTTATTACGTCTTATGCTTTCTATTTGGTCGTTCTGTTGACCAAGAATGTCACTTCCAGTCCGCATTCAACGCATTGTCTGCACATGCTCGAACGGTAAATTTGTGAAAGCGCTGTCAAATAGTGAACAACCATATTATTTTTCTACACTTAGAACGATTTCCATGTCTGTGCGGTGTCTGCTCTTAATCCCGTCAACAAAACGCGTTATTTGTTAAATAAAATTGGATATTAGCGCCGAAAGTGGTAATACGCCAGCTAACTATGTTTAACGAGGTTTTCAAAAGTAATAAGAGATGGCGCTAGTTTTTCTAGCATGAAAATAGAATTAAACAGTCATAAAGCCATAGGTACCTTCACTTTTTATAGTAATAGAATAAGGAGTTACTGCACGCACCTAACAATCAGACAGTTGACATAATAGCACGCCAGGTTTCCTGACGATGTTTTCCTTCACTGAAAGCCAGCGGTGAGAATATCAATGTGTAATTAAGAAAAAGACTCATTGGTACACGCTGGGTTTGAACCTCCGCCACTAAGGACATAAGGTTAAACCAAAACCCCTGTGCCACCACCGACCTATTTACTTTTAAATAGTAAAAATCCATACGTTAGAGTATGAATATTGTACACCAATGTCAGTGTGGTACGAACCAGATTTACTTATAGACAACACGGTATTCTTTGACATTACTCTGCAAATAACTGTATTGACAAACAGACTAAGTTGGCTAATCATCAATAAATAATCTTATTGCTCACACGTTTTACAAAGGTATGAAGGCAACAGTTACTATATCCTCATTCCTGGCAGAGCTAAAAAGGTCCTTAGCGCAACGAGCCAAAGCATTTTCCCGCTCCCGTGTTTATAGAATTATTGCTTTTTCTTATGCCATAACTATCATTATTAGTATGTAAAACATTCATCAACAGAATTGGTTGATAATTTTGATTTCAATCAATAATAAAATCGGCCTGAAGCAGTCTATAAAGCCTTTTGCAAACAATTTTTCGCATTTATACATTTGTAAGGATTAGGATATATCTTTACTACTAGTTGACTTGGCTGACGTTGTTCTGCCCTTCTCGTTACTTTTGCGCTGTAGAGTAATTCCTTTGTCGCATCGCTCGCCTTTCCCGCGCTATTTTTTTTATACAATCAAAGCATTCGCGGGAGAACGTTCCTTTGAAACCGTACCATGTCCAACGTATTCCATATCCATGTCCTAAACCCTGTAGAGGTGAATTCCTTGCTGATGGTGACTGGTGGTGGTAAAAATGTAGTTATAGTGACATAACTACAATAGTTTGACATATGGTATCGCGAAGTTTTTATAGATATTATGTTCTTTAATATTGAAGAACATATTTTTGTTCTATCATCAATAGTTTCCGCAGCGCATGCGATGAAAGACATTTTATGGCTTATTTATTTACACCTTAGGTTACATTATTGAAATTTTAGTAGGGATTTCTAATTTTCCTAGTAATAAATATAGCAAATGTTACTTTTGGATAATGTAGCATTCTAATGGTGAAAGAATTTTTGAGATCGGTCCAGAGTTTATTCGGTACAAACATATACAATATCGAATACAAATCTTTCCTCTTTATTACATTAGTGTAGAAGTGTAGATTAGATTTTTCCAACGACTACCCCCACTCTAAATTCGGTTATCGGCGTGGATCTCCTTTATTATACTCATAAAGTTTGCTACACCTGTAGCCATAGTTGGTTTACGCTGGGTTATAGTTATTCAGGACCTAACCTATACGTGTGCCAAGTTCATGTATCTGTCCAGTGGTTGAAGCGTGATTGAGAACCAAACATCCATCCATTAAGACATACCTTCACATTAATAATTATAAGTAGGATTTGTAAACGTAACGGAGGAACATCTATGTTTTTAAAGTTTAAGGTTACAAAGAAATTAAAGATGATTTAACGGCATGTCATTCGTAACTCAGAACTCAACGGGTAAGACATGATAAAACAAAAATTATCTTTGGGATTATTTCAAAGAATTGGACACAAAATAATTAAAAATAATATTTAAACTTGTATATTGAAAACAATATAATAAGTATTATCTAATAAAATTATATAATAAAATTAAAGTTGAAAAACATTTTTAATATATTTAGAAATCAATAAGACAAGTACTTTTTAGGGTTCTGTACCCAGGCAGTGCCAACGGATCCCTATTACTAAGCCTACGCTGTCTCTCTGTCCGACCAATAAAAAGCTTTTAGACTTATCTTTAAGACCGAAATCGGTAAAAGCCTAAACTTTTCACAGAATATGTGTTAGAATATTATCTAATAATAAAGAGTAAAAAAAGGTAAAATTTCCCCAAAGGGTACCCATACAAAAAATACATATTCGTTGTTTTTGCTCTATCGTTAAAACAGTAATTTATATAAACTCCAAGCTTACAGTTAAAAATAAGTGTGAACTCTAAAATATAACAACAAATAACAAAAACCGGCCTATTTAAAATTACCGGTACAGCGCCATCTAGCTTATTATTGAGTAACACATTTGTTTGTTGAAAACGTTATTCAAAGTTAAGCAACGTCAGGCTTATTCAGTACTTGTTTGGGTGACCGCCTAGCGACACACCTATTTCGTAAATTCGAAAATTTTACATGCGTGTTATTAACATCAAGTGCAAGTCGGACTAGTTCACCGTGGGCTCCGTACCATGATTTACGTAATTTACGAACACAAACAAAAACAAAAAGTGTGCCGCCTAGCGGTCTCCCATCCAATCACTACCCAAGCCCGACGTTGCTTAACTTTGAATATCGTTTCCAACAAAAAAATGTGTTACTCTTTATAAACTCCTAATCACATAGTTGATTTATCGTGAAAACAGTAACACATACTGGCTTCAATCTTGCAGCTTTAGTGTGTGTGAGCTCTAAAGTATAACAACAAAAAATAACATTACAGCGCCATTTAGCTTATTATTAGGAGAAACAGTAATTAGTTAGTTAGTTGGCCTTATGTTTTCCTCATGATAGGGCCATTGTACGTAGGTAACCCAGTCGTGTCATTGGTTACTCATACCATCCCCGCTCCGTCCAGAAATCTAGGAGGCCTTTGATTTTATTTAGCGCCTCCCTCATGGGTTGTGGATTCTTAAGGTTCTGTCTCGTAACCATGTTTTGAGTTGGGTGAATGGTATTCGTATAATTCAGCTTTTATTGTAGTACAGTGTGTTTTTTTGAGTATTTCTTTTTTATTTTTTCCTAGTTTAGAATGCAAAAAATAAACTTTATTACTTTTTACAAAGGATTCTTTTTCACATTTGTCAGCTGTCAAAAAGTAGCGCAAAATACTCACTTAACGCAAATAAGAACACGGTCCACCTGATGGTAAGCGGTCACCGTGGCCTATGGATGCTTGTAACACCAAGAGTATCACTCGCGCGTTGCCGACCCTTCAGAAATCCAATAACTTCTTGAACCCCACACGGAGAAAAAACTTTAGTAGCTACAAGTAAATAATACTTATAACCCCTAAAATATTAGTAATTCCGAGAACAAGTAAATTACGCTGACGGTTACCAATGAGTTTTACTTATTGTATTTATTAACAGAAATAAAACTAGTCTTGTTGGAATAACAGTGTTGTGTACTAAAAACAAGTAAAATTTAATGGAATGCAAAAAACCGTACACACTTACAATCAGCGTTTAATTTCAACGATACGAATAGATGGTCCTGATGAAGCTCTGCGGCGGATAGGGCGTCACAAATCTGTTCAGCTCAAGGTTACCATTTGTGGAGCGGCGGTTAAGGGGAATCCCCCGCCAGGAGAGGAGTTATAGCTGGAGAAAGCCTTGTCATACTTTACTTACATATCGGTATGTCGGTATATAAACGAACTATCGAGGAAAACTTCGATAGCGCGATGTAAGACGCGTGACGTCAACCTTATTCGTAGTAGTACGATATAATGTTTGTTATTAGTAAACTTCACTAATTCTTAGAAAGGTGCTTGTAAACGTTAATTAGCCTTCACTGTAATGACAAGTAGTGTTTTGTCTGCCCACTTTAATAAAACTTTTTTAAAAATCTTAAGTAAGCTTTATATGTTGATATTAATTACCCTACTCATAAATTCGAGAAAAGTTTTATAGCATTTGTAAAATTATGTAATCCGAAGTACCAATTATTAATAACGGAAATGAATAAAACTATTTTGTTGTTATTATTTTATGGAATTAATAAAATGTACTGAAATTTATATTGTATTGTAATATCCAGATTTTTTTTGAAATTAATATAATTTAGTATTAACGCATTTTAATAAACAGATTTTGAATTCAAAAATTTTTTTTTTTCTCCGTGCATACTGTAGTCGTTAGAAAATACCTTAGCAGGGAGCTCATTCCACAACCCAAGCGTTCGCGGGAGGAAGTTTCTCTGAAACCGCACTGTATGCGACCATTTCGGTTCTAGAGTGTGAGAATAAATTGCCTGCCGTGCGATGGTAGAAAGTAGCCGTGGGCATCATTTTTTTGTACAAGCGGTAGAACACACACAGGGAGGCAAAGTCTCTCCTAAGACTTAAGGTTTCGATACGGCAAGTGAGTTTGGTATCGTCGACAAATCTCACAGCCCATCGTTGAACCCAGTCAAAAGGGCCAAGCTGGTATTCGGGTGGTATCCGCCCAGAGATGGCAGCAGTACTCCATATGGGGCCAAACTTGCGACTTGTAAACCAGCAACCTCTGCCCCGACGTGAAGCACTGCCTCGCTCTGTTGAGTACACCTAGCTTTTTGGACGCCAGCTTTTTTATTAATTAGGTACATTAAATAAAAAAAACGCAGCAGTTCGCGTTATATAAGGTACTCGTATGTCAAAAAATCACAAATAATTAGTACTATAACCATCTCCAAGGATATTACGATTTTCTTTGCGGTTCCAGAGATATCCTTATTCTTCGTACCAGCTTCATTCAAAGTCCTAGGTTAGGAAATAAAGGATATAAAAGAGCTTGTTATGAGGGTTTCAAATATATTAAAAATTTTAGAATTTTAATATATTTGCAATATCATCAAAATTTTAAATGTTACAATTATAATACACTTATATAAATAAATAAGAATTATGACTGCATTTCCTCGCTAAACAGCGTCTTTAAAGACACAATAGTTTTTTTTATTGAATTATTAAATAAGTTTAAAGACACAATAGTTTTATTTATTGAATTATTAAATAAGTTTAAAACTATTTATTTTAAAATTCTAAAAATTTTAATATATTTGCAATATCATCGAAAGTTTAAATGTTACAATTATAATACACTTATATAAATAAATAAGAATTATGACTGCACTTCCTCGCTAAACAGCGATTTTTTAAGCGAAAAAAGACGCCATCTTGTCGCCAGCAACAATATTCAGCCAATATGCTTGCAATAAAATAACTTAAAGTTATTCAAGAAAATTGATGAAGATTGACCATTCCTGCTTTTTATCTCCAAAACGAATTATTTTGTTTTGGAGATAAAAAGCTTATTCAGTCAGGCTTATTCAGTACTTGTTTGGGTGACCGCCTAGCGACACACCTATTTCGTAAATTCGAAAATTTTACATGCGTGTTATTAACATCAAGTGCAAGTCGGACTAGTTCACCGTGGGCTCCGTACCATGATTTACGTAATTTACGAACACAAACAAAAACAAAAAGTGTGCCGCCTAGCGGTCTCCCATCCAATCACTACCCAAGCCCGACGTTGCTTAACTTTGAATATCGTTTCCAACAAAAAAATGTGTTACTCTTTATAAACTCCTAATCACATAGTTGATTTATCGTGAAAACAGTAACACATACTGGCTTCAATCTTGCAGCTTTAGTGTGTGTGAGCTCTAAAGTATAACAACAAAAAATAACATTACAGCGCCATTTAGCTTATTATTAGGAGAAACAGTAATTAGTTAGTTAGTTGGCCTTATGTTTTCCTCATGATAGGGCCATTGTACGTAGGTAACCCAGTCGTGTCATTGGTTACTCATACCATCCCCGCTCCGTCCAGAAATCTAGGAGGCCTTTGATTTTATTTAGCGCCTCCCTCATGGGTTGTGGATTCTTAAGGTTCTGTCTCGTAACCATGTTTTGAGTTGGGTGAATGGTATTCGTATAATTCAGCTTTTATTGTAGTACAGTGTGTTTTTTTGAGTATTTCTTTTTTATTTTTTCCTAGTTTAGAATGCAAAAAATAAACTTTATTACTTTTTACAAAGGATTCTTTTTCACATTTGTCAGCTGTCAAAAAGTAGCGCAAAATACTCACTTAACGCAAATAAGAACACGGTCCACCTGATGGTAAGCGGTCACCGTGGCCTATGGATGCTTGTAACACCAAGAGTATCACTCGCGCGTTGCCGACCCTTCAGAAATCCAATAACTTCTTGAACCCCACACGGAGAAAAAACTTTAGTAGCTACAAGTAAATAATACTTATAACCCCTAAAATATTAGTAATTCCGAGAACAAGTAAATTACGCTGACGGTTACCAATGAGTTTTACTTATTGTATTTATTAACAGAAATAAAACTAGTCTTGTTGGAATAACAGTGTTGTGTACTAAAAACAAGTAAAATTTAATGGAATGCAAAAAACCGTACACACTTACAATCAGCGTTTAATTTCAACGATACGAATAGATGGGGTCCTGATGAAGCTCTGCGGCGGATAGGGCGTCACAAATCTGTTCAGCTCAAGGTTACCATTTGTGGAGCGGCGGTTAAGGGGAATCCCCCGCCAGGAGAGGAGTTATAGCTGGAGAAAGCCTTGTCATACTTTACTTACATATCGGTATGTCGGTATATAAACGAACTATCGAGGAAAACTTCGATAGCGCGATGTAAGACGCGTGACGTCAACCTTATTCGTAGTAGTACGATATAATGTTTGTTATTAGTAAACTTCACTAATTCTTAGAAAGGTGCTTGTAAACGTTAATTAGCCTTCACTGTAATGACAAGTAGTGTTTTGTCTGCCCACTTTAATAAAACTTTTTTAAAAATCTTAAGTAAGCTTTATATGTTGATATTAATTACCCTACTCATAAATTCGAGAAAAGTTTTATAGCATTTGTAAAATTATGTAATCCGAAGTACCAATTATTAATAACGGAAATGAATAAAACTATTTTGTTGTTATTATTTTATGGAATTAATAAAATGTACTGAAATTTATATTGTATTGTAATATCCAGATTTTTTTTGAAATTAATATAATTTAGTATTAACGCATTTTAATAAACAGATTTTGAATTCAAAAATTTTTTTTTTTCTCCGTGCATACTGTAGTCGTTAGAAAATACCTTAGCAGGGAGCTCATTCCACAACCCAAGCGTTCGCGGGAGGAAGTTTCTCTGAAACCGCACTGTATGCGACCATTTCGGTTCTAGAGTGTGAGAATAAATTGCCTGCCGTGCGATGGTAGAAAGTAGCCGTGGGCATCATTTGTACAAGCGGTAGAACACACACAGGGAGGCAAAGTCTCTCCTAAGACTTAAGGTTTCGATACGGCAAGTGAGTTTGGTATCGTCGACAAATCTCACAGCCCATCGTTGAACCCAGTCAAAAGGGCCAAGCTGGTATTCGGGTGGTATCCGCCCAGAGATGGCAGCAGTACTCCATATGGGGCCAAACTTGCGACTTGTAAACCAGCAACCTCTGCCCCGACGTGAAGCACTGCCTCGCTCTGTTGAGTACACCTAGCTTTTTGGACGCCAGCTTTTTTATTAATTAGGTACATTAAATAAAAAAAACGCAGCAGTTCGCGTTATATAAGGTACTCGTATGTCAAAAAATCACAAATAATTAGTACTATAACCATCTCCAAGGATATTACGATTTTCTTTGCGGTTCCAGAGATATCCTTATTCTTCGTACCAGCTTCATTCAAAGTCCTAGGTTAGGAAATAAAGGATATAAAAGAGCTTGTTATGAGGGTTTCAAATATATTAAAAATTTTAGAATTTTAATATATTTGCAATATCATCAAAATTTTAAATGTTACAATTATAATACACTTATATAAATAAATAAGAATTATGACTGCATTTCCTCGCTAAACAGCGTCTTTAAAGACACAATAGTTTTTTTTATTGAATTATTAAATAAGTTTAAAGACACAATAGTTTTATTTATTGAATTATTAAATAAGTTTAAAACTATTTATTTTAAAATTCTAAAAATTTTAATATATTTGCAATATCATCGAAAGTTTAAATGTTACAATTATAATACACTTATATAAATAAATAAGAATTATGACTGCACTTCCTCGCTAAACAGCGATTTTTTAAGCGAAAAAAGACGCCATCTTGTCGCCAGCAACAATATTCAGCCAATATGCTTGCAATAAAATAACTTAAAGTTATTCAAGAAAATTGATGAAGATTGACCATTCCTGCTTTTTATCTCCAAAACGAATTATTTTGTTTTGGAGATAAAGAATTATTTGCAAAATATGATTTTGAAAAAATACAGAAACAGTTTTTTACTTATAGATTACATAAAAACCTATATGAAACCTCAAAATAACATGGAAATCTCTTAATCAAAATTTTTGGTTACAGTTTTTGGTTAAATAAAAAAAACTAAGAATCCTCTTCAGAGATAGAGTTTCAAAAGTGTACTATTTAAAATGATCTCTACACTAAAATAACACTTTAAAATTTATAATTTCTTCCCTAAGCGATTTGAGCTAGGCCACCTTTCAAGCACTCAATGACTGAATTTTTAAAAAATCCTGAAGTAACCAGATAAATCGCTGCCTATTATATCTTCCACATACCTACTTGCTTAAAGCTTGCAAGCTTGTTTTTCCCGATGGTTAAAATGATTGCTGTTGTTGCTAAATGTTTGAGCATAAAGTTATTATTGGAATGCAGTCCTTTAAATTTATTTTTTTAATATATCCATTTATAATCATAGCGGTTTGGGCATTTCCCTGTTATGCAATACACGTAGACAAAAGTAGATATAAGATTAGTGCCAACTAGGGCATCCAATGCAAAGGTATTTTATTTTTTGAGAGACTGCATTTTTTGAGACTCTAGTACGTAATATTACGTAAATGTTTGCAGTTAACTTATTTTATTATATACAAGTATATATCTAAGTATATGTATATAACAGACACTCGTGCTGCCCATACACGATTGCACGGAACATGGTATATATGTCGCAGACAAATCCGCCGTTTCATAATACGCCTAGGCAGATCGTAAAGGATGGAAACGAAAGGAACAGAAATCGCACTGTATGTTAGGTTCAGTTTATCTTTTGTAAACGGAGATGCGGAGCGAGCGAAGCGAGCGGAGCGTTCCAGCCAAGTTTCATATAATAATCTGTTCAGTTATATGATAATTTCTATTCCATACTTTACGATCTGCCTAGGCATATTATGAAACGGCGTATTATACGATTTGCCTGCGACAGATATATGTTCTTTTTTTATGTTTTTATTCAATTGCCAATATTGCAAAATAGAAAAAAAAAGAATAGCTATAAAAACAACCGCTATATATATATATATATATATATATATATATGTAAAAGATTAAACTGACTATCTGACTGATATATCAACGCAGAGCCCAAATTACTGAGTCTCGAGACTTGATAATTCCTGTTACTACGTAGGCGAGAACTGAGAAAGGATTTTGAAAAAAATATGCCCTAAGAGGGTAAAATAAAAATTATAGAAATCTATAATTTTTAACAAAAATTCATCGAACTTGGTATTTGTCTGTTAAAAATTAAGATTTACGTGTTTCACCGTCTTTGGAAATCATACCCAAGAGCGCACTATAGGGGAAAAAAATTGTATGAGAATTCCGAAAACATTGTGTCTAAAGTATTAAAATTTTAAAGAGTTTTTTGTTATAACGTAAGATAAATTAAAAGGATTTTCCAAAATTAATCTGCTCTGGTAGAATATGGGAGAATACAAATTTCCAAAACTTTACCCTATTGTTTAATATCCCGGCGATAAGGGCGTTGTCTTGTCTACTTTAGTAAGTGTAAGTACAAAATATCTAACTTAATATTACATACAAAATATTATACTAATGTTACATATGCGTAAATATTAATAACATACCTACATATTAATGAATCTTCTTTGAACTTTTACCGTCATCATGGCTATCTACCCGATGTTCATGATTTCTTGTATCAATCTTTTCTTCATATTTACTAGGTGTTTCAACATCATTGTGATTAATCTCTTCTTGTACGGTTTTAGTCTTCTTTGTTTTGTATGATTTTACATAAAAATCGCTGAATAGATAGATAAAAACCAAAGTGTTGAACAAAACTAGATACACATTTATGTTACTAAGCGGGCAAGGTGACACTTTGTAGCTTATCGCCATATGAATAAATATAAACGCAAATTGGAGCTGAAACAATATAATTTTATTAATTGTAATGCAGAAAACTATTTGTTAACAAAACATTTTTGTGGTAATAGGTCTGGGTAGGCATGTAAAAAATGGGTCTGTTAAGTTGGCAGGCCACTTTCTCTTCAGGGCAATAAAACCAATACAAGAATTTCAAGTCTTCGCAGTTTTATTTTGCTTATGTCCTTATATTTAAAAAAAATATAGCAATGGTCCTGCTAACTTCACATGAAGTTAGCAGGACACATACACCTCCGGCGGGAACTGGTCTTGTATGTCATAATTTACGTCGAAGATGTATGTGCTCTAATCAGTGCAGCAAATTTCGGAATAGACCTAGCAAAGAACTTCAAACAAACTGTGATCTCCCATTGATGACATGACACATCACATGACCCGTTTCCGTCAGAGGTGTACCTGTGTAAAAGGACTGAAATAAAACTGTAAATTCCTGTACTATAATAATATAATGCTAAAATAGGTACTTTACTATAACTCTCATACATGACCCGTTTTCGCCGGAGGTTTATGTTGCCTGCTACATTCGTGTGAAGTTAACAGACCACTGCTATATTTTGCAATTTTTGGTATTGGTTTCATTGACCTGAAATGGCCAGACGTTTAAAAAATGCTGAGAAAACTAACTAAAATAAGAACAAGAATGCTGTATACCCGATCTAAGAAAAAAATAATTATCAAAATCGTAGTCCTGTGTAAAAAGTTATGCGTAAAAGTACGTATACCTAAGTGTCAACATAAAAAATATACGCGTCAACTTGAGAACCTCCTTCTTTTGTTTTGTGTAGGTTGAAAAACAATCATTACATCTGGAAATTGAAACGTTCTGTTAACCACCTGCGAGATCCATAACTCTATACTCTAGTCCAAAATTTCTTTTTTTTTTTTACTACAGAAACAACTTAATAACTGGGAGCTTATTGCGAAAAAGTCACTTCTCAAAAACATACTAAACATTGTTTAGTAGGTCAAGGTCCCGAGAGATGAGACGTTTTTTCATACATTTTACCTCCGGGACCGCAAGTCTTCTTTTTCGCAATTAGCTCCCAAGATATATGAGCTGTAAACTGCCTAGGAGTAATGTAGTCGGCAGGGTTCTGGTCATAATATCAGTCTCGTAGTATTAACGATTTGTATCAAAGTTTCAGGGAATTAGATGACGGGTAAAAGTTATATTGTATGCCTGAAAGAGCTTATCTTAGAAACTACTGGATGGATTTCTACTTTACATAGCAAAGAACCATCTCGAATAGACCTTTAAACCAGAGAACCACATTGAAATCGGTTCAGCCCTCTGACCGATACATTTCTACCGGCAGACAGACACACTCGATCGGTATCGACCGACAAAGTAGCAGAGACAAAAGTTCCTTTCATAATGAGTATTAAAGACGAAAACAGTTATTTTAAGGTTTTTTTTTAATAATCAAGATCGTGTGAAAGCAGTCATTATATGAGCTCAAAAACTCTAATTAATGACATGTCAATTAGGTTAATATATTCTTATATTAATATGTATATTGAACAATTTTATACGACAAAATGAGGTGTCGTTAGCTGCGTTTTAGTGGTCCGGGTGTCAAAGGCTGCGACGTGATATTATTCATATTAAGGGCGCCTTCGTTTTGGGATGTAGAATCATTTTTTTCATTACTTTCGTCACCTGTCATCCGTTCGTTTAGCTTTGGTATCAAAAATATCAAAATTTTAATATCATCTGTGACAAACTGTTATGCCTTCGTTTACAATATTTTTGTTATTTTTATCACTTTTGGTGTGTGTGTCTTATCGTAGTGTGTATACGTCAGCCGTTCGTTTTGCATGTTTTGTAACCAAAAATTTTATTAGTTACGATTCAAAGCTACACGAACGGTAGGTGTCGGTGGCAAAACTGGCGTTATCAAAAGTTTGAAAAGTAAAGTATCATTTGCGGGAACTCTTAAGCCCAGAACGAAGGCGCCCTTCATCCAACATAGCGGTTATAACTTGCATAACACTCTTAGCACTTAAAAAAACTAAAAAGGGCGTTTCAGATCTAACGCACGTATCAGACCAGATCAGCTAAATTCAGAGTACTTGCAAAAGATAAATCGAACAAGCCCAAACTTGATAAGGTTGCGTCGTTTTTTTTACAGTTCCTATGGCCACCTTCCTGCTCCTTCAGATCACCTCCCGCCTGCTCTAAAGTACCATAGTAATGTATTTTCACTGAGAGTACCAAATTCATATCGAATTGACACCAGAAAGGACGGTTAATCTTGCTTAAAAATTCCAAAAAAGTATTTTACGCATTTAACTTTCATACTCTGAGCAATTCAACTAAACCAACATATCGAGTTTACCCGCGCGGATTTCTATTAGATACTTACCCAATCCAGAGATGTTTATGTCGATAAACTAACTTACACCGTCATCTGTTAGAAATGTATGGAACCCGGACATGTTTATGACGATTAACTAGCTAACATCGCCATCTGTTAGAAATGTATGGAACCTGGACATGTTTATATCGATTAATTAGCTTACACCGCCATCTGTTAGAAATGTATGGAACCCTGACATGTGTATGCCGATTAACTAACTTACACCGCCATCTATTAGATATGTATGGAACTCAGACATGTGTATGCCGATTAACTAACTTACACCGCCATCTATTAGAAATGTATGGAACTCAGACATGTTTATGACGATAAATTAACTTACACCGAAACCTGTTAGAAATGTATGGAACCCAGACATGTTTATAACGATAACCTAACTTACACCGCCATCTGTCAGATATATTTGGAACCTGGTCATTTTTATGTCTATAAACCAACTAATGCCGCCATCTGTTGGAAATGTATGAAAATCTTAAACAGCACACGCTATGTAAATTTCAAATTTTTCCAACATGTTAAACAATTATCATTATATTTTAACAAATCAAAACAAAACAGTATTTAACTATACGTTTAAATTTTCCTCTTGAATCAATATTCCTATTGATGAAGACCGAATTAAAATCCGTTGCGTTCTTTAAAAGATCTAAGCGTAAATCGCTACGGACGGCGGGAAGCGACTTTGTTTTATACTACTATATTGTATGGAGAAGCGGACATTGGTTGATTAAGTCATTTTATAACGACCAGAGATTTAATTGACACTTTACTTGTGTATGCGTTCATACATATCACACTACACACAAATCAAAGTCAAGCTATATTTATTAAAAACGACTAAAATATTACGATTCGGCTTAAAAGAAAATTTATAATCAGTATAAATTTAAAGCAAACAGTCGTTTCAGTAAATTAGTGGTTTTACTATAGTAAAGTTGCAGTTTAAGATTTTTTGGTGTGCACTAAGTGCGGAGAGTAGGGATAAGGGAAAAGGTAGCGATAGGGAAGAGCTGGTACAGGTGAGATAGGGAGGAGATATATGCGTTAGAGGTTGTTTAATTGATAGCAGTTTTTCACCCGACGAAAGAAAAAGGGGAAGTTCTCAATTTTATTTTTTATGGATGTTTGGGCATTTTATTGTAAAACAGTCTTCTCATTTATATGTTATGACTGTTTGTTGCCAAAATAAATAAATATTTTTTGTGCACAACAGTCCAATTTTGATGATTCTTTTTGTTAGATAAGATATACCTTGAAGTTGGTTTTAATCCCTAAGGGTGAAAAACAACAACAAAAAAATCAAACTGACAAAAGGAACTGAAAAGTGAAAATAAAATAAATCTTTTTAGTCTTAACAAGCTCCTGATAAACGAACGTTATTAACTAATTTTAGCCAGCGCCTAAAATTGGCCTGCAAACGTTATTCAATCACATCACAGGAAAAGAAAATCAATTTTTAGGCAAAATGTACCGACTCAAAATTAGTGACTATTGCTAACAATTCGTTTAGGAGCTTAGAGGACCATGTATAATCTTCACGCACGTCCACGCTCCACTTGTCACATTTCTTACCAATTTTAATATGAATTAATTTTTAATATAAAAAATTGTCATACTTTGCGTGACACCCCGCCCCCCCCCCCTCCCCTAAGCGCGTATTAAATGGATAACACGGTTTATTTTATTTTTCAAATTCAACTTATTTGTTAGAAACATATCACAACCCTTATATTCCATCAAATATCAACCTTTTATAAAACTTTAGCACTAATATAAGTTATTTACTGACCTTCAAGTGTATTGAAAACAGTCGAATGAGACTCGTCAGCTCTGCACAACCTCGTCTGCAATGAGCAGTCTAGCTCGCTTGTATTAAAATGTAACTAGCATAATGATCTTACCAATTGTATTGTTGTAATGTATTTTTTCCACCACAAATATTTGGCAGTACCAGGTATGGCGGACAAACAGTAGTAGCCATACATTATGATGTGAACAAATGAGTTTATCATTCCAATGAATATTCCATTTTCGCTTATATCGTATTTCAGTGCCAGCCAGAAGGTAGTCGCCATCAGCACATGGTGGTAGACGTGTAGAAATGATATTTGATTTTGTTTTTTCCGGAGAACAAAGAATATGGTGTCGAGGAACTCAGACAATTTTGCGACTACGTAACAGTTCGCCATGTAGTTAACCTGAAAAAATAAAGACTCCGTTAATTATTTTTATTTTGTACTTAAGTCATTTTACAGGAATATTTAATAAGTGTTCTCTCTGTTTCTCATACACTTCACCCAAAAAAAAAAAAAACAACACAACATTCTTTTAAAAACTATTAAAAAAAATATTTACTAAGCTTTTAAGAAATTTTACGTTGATAAGCTTAACAAAAAATTACGGTATAATTGGTTAGTATTATATAAATTGGGTGTTGCAAGCCCCAGCGACATATTAGTTTAAAATATATAAACTGGGTGTTACAAGTACTAGTGAAATATCATATTCATCAGATATTATAAAATAAGATAATGCTAATATAGACCTTTTTTTTCATTCATTCGTACAAACAAAAACTAAAACAAAAAACTTTTTATTGTGCCTCATACTTATGCATAAAGACCTAAGGAAATACTTACGTGTTTGAAATTTTCTTCCAAGTTACATTTTGTAAACACTATTCCATACTTCTTCGAATAATTTACTCCCTGAAATATACAAATAGAACAATTAAAATATGTAGGTACAAAAGGCATAATTAAAATATACAGAAAGCACAATTTAAATATACAAAAGGCACAATTAGGTAGGGTTCATTTCCTTTTGCTTAAATTAAACCAACGTTTATATGTGTTCGCTTCAACTGAGCTGAAGTCGATATTATTGTTAGATCACAACATTAGTTCAGGCACAGGCACTAAAATGTTAATTTTTAATTAAGTTCCTATTAATATCACTTTTTGTTTGAGGTCTCCATTTCTACTATAAATAAAGTATGTACACAGTTTATATCCGAAATAAAAACCCGCCAAATGCGTGTCGTGAACACGCACATTAAATTCGGGTTCCTTAAGAAGAATTATTGCTAAAAAGTATAGTTACTTAAAACTTACTAATGAGAATAAATAGATAGATCCAACCACTTGTAAAATGTTGTAGACAACGATTAATTTGTTCAACTTATACGGTTGCCTGCTTTTCATATAATCTGGTCCAATCTTGAGCACAAATAGCATATAAATTGCAATTACTGTTGGCACAAAAATGAATGAATCCGAAAGAAATACTTTGCAGTAATACATAACTGAAACAAATTTTGAGTTTTATTGGAAATTGTTAATGATAACAATTGATAATAAATCTTTCTGGCAACGGTACTGATATATATGATAAAATGTTTTAAGGAATGTTCGAAATGATGCCCACGGCTACTTTATACCATCACACCGCTCACCATCGGCACGGAATTCATCCTCATACGTTAGAAATAAATAATTTCAGAGGAATTTCTTTCACGAACGCTTTTGTTATGACATGACGTAAGAAGTTATTATATTTTTAAAGGGTCGGCAACGCACTAGTGATGCGCTAAGTGTTGTAAGCATCCAAAGGCTGCCGCGACCGCTTACCATATCAGGCGGACCTGCATCTTATTTGCCACCTTAGTGGCATTTTCAGAGTGTAGAGATAATAATTATTGTTAATGTTTTTATAATAATAATTCATTATCACATTTATGCTGCTGTATAGGGCATTATCAAACCTATAATAATTATTACAACACAAATTTATTAATAAGCTGATGTAAAGGGGCAACTTTTAATATTGATAATTTTGGTACTTTAGGTACGCGCGAGAGTAAAACTATTTGTTAGTCTGTTTTGGTTCATTGCCAAAATATTCTCGGTCGTTACCTTACATGATTAATGCATTTGGTTTATAAAATGAGTATAGCATATGCATAGCAGCAACGAAGATTCATAACCAGTCATTACAATAACACTCAATACAATAAATAATATTTTTTTATTTTTATTCGTAGTGTGTCCGCAACTTTACATAATTACTTGCCTATTTAACTGTGTGTATATATCATCATACATTTAGCGATTTTTAACATTTCTTATTCCAATTCAATTCAAGGAGCAATTCCTTATGAGCCTCATACGTCCCCACTATCTCCACTACCCTTCACGAGGCGATTTGGGACAGACTCCACACGCAGGCACACGCGGATTGTGGACTTCACATACGTGTGCAGGTTTTTGACGTACGCAAGGTTCCCTTACAATGCATTCTTCACCAAAGAAACAATTGTGGATAATTAATTCAGTGCCCTGCTTAACTCTGCGCATTGTAATCGATGACTTTTATAATAACTGAAAATTTCCTCTTTCCTGTTGAATTAATTACAATTCCAAATTAAAAAATAAAAGCGGAAGTTTCTTTTTTCGGGCTAACTCTTACCATCGTATAAAGATTTCATTTCTTTACAAAAAAACTAATCATAATATGGTTAAAAAACATTTATTTCTTAATAAAATTTACATAGAAAAACACTTACATCAGACATACACGCAACATGCAAAAGATCAGTGGTACCAGGGTTAGAAAAAACTAACCAGGGTTAACCAGGGCCGTAGCTAAGGGGGGGTATTGTGAGGCCCTACCTTGAAATACTAATGTCCTACCTTAAAAGTACCATAAATTAAGGTATAAATTACATAAAATGTTATACCGTACTATAAATTAATACCATTTTGCTCTTGTTTTCCGGCGATCCCTCCCAATTACCTTCTACCTTAATTACTCACGCTCACAAGCAGGTAAAATAATGAAAGATAGAAAAATTACTTGCGCCGTCTCCAATGAAACCACCGCTGCCCTACCTTAGATTCAACTCTAGCTACAGCCCTGCGGTTAACAAACGGAATTTTAGACACTTTATTAGTAGATACGTAAAATTACCAATTGAGTAGGTAGTGCTTACGGCCACTCCGAGGGTTCCGTAAAATATAAACTGTATTGAGGGACAAACTTATCTTTGCCGTTAGAAAACTGTTTCTCCCATTCATCGACATAGATCGCGGTTAGTTTACCAATTGCAAATAAATTTTGATTTTCTTGCGAGCGTCAAAATGTCCGAATCTTTTGATAGCGTTGATTCAGAAGTTTGATTCTTTTATTTATTCTATTAAGGGATTGCAGACCTGAGTATTTGATATTAATTCCAGCTTGATACCTCCACGTGTTCCTGAGAATAAGGGTATTGACAGACGGACAAACTAATAACAAAAAAAAAGTATTCCAGTTCTTCTTTTGTGGTACGGCACCCAAAATATAAACTATTTATTTTAACAAAAAAATGTATCCGACTTCAAAAGTAAAAAATAAGACCTTAAAGCAGACTCATTGACAGATCATTCAGCATCATGTCAACTACAATGTCCCTAAAGTAGATAATGACATACTGACAATACATTACTCTACAGATTGTTATGCTCCAGAATCTTCGAACTTCCGTGAATAACACTTTGCATTTTGATTTAAAAAAAAAAAAAAAAAAAACAAAAAAAGATTAAGTGCTCGTGGTTTTTGATTTCATTAGATTCTGATTAATAATTTTTTTTTACCATACACAATAAATTCAAGCACCTTAGCAAAAATATTAAATAAAATAATGACTTATCAATTTCTTATATAATTTCTTCCCTATTTGTACTTGTTTTGATTAGCGGCAATCGCCATCAATGCGAATAAAATATGTAGGAATTTCTAGTAGGAATGCTCCATTTAAGACAAATCTGCAGAATTGCTCGATTGGAGATAGAACACTAAGCGTTTTAAATTTTTATTTTTTATTTTTACTCATAACTTCTAAACGCGTGTGCTTTAAGTAAATAATAAGGCCAATAAGGAATTATCAAATTCTATTTTCAATTCAAATTCAAAGCGCGCACTTAATTAGCATGTTAAATGCGTTGTCAACAATAGTGCGCGTCCAATCACCTTCTCAATTGCGTGTCATCTATAGGTACTTCTATATTTAAAAAAAAAAATAGTTTTTTTGTTTGTAATGGGTAATCACTGGAACAACCAGCCCGATTTCAAAAAATATTTTTACGTTAGATAGTGTATTTAAATATAAAAAACATATGCTATGTAACATTAAGCTAAGACCACTAGAAGCGATAAAATATAGATAAAGGATTGAATTAATAAATTAAATAAAAAAATATACCCGACTGCATTAACACATTAAGAATTAAAAGAACTAATATAAAATAAATAAGTGCCGCTAAATCTTTCTTCGTTCTTCAGCGGGTTCTTTTGTTTGTTATAGGATAATGTATTTTCTTAATCAAATCAAATCAAATTTAATTTATTTATCTCTCATAACATAAATTGAAGATATACAATTATGTTGTGGGAAAACTGGCTTCCCAAACTAGGGCCCCCTGTGTCTTGCGAAATTTTATAACAAAATTAATTATCAAAATATTGAAAATAATTAAAAAATAAACATTAAGCTAATTTTTTTATGTGTATGTGTGTGTGTGTGAGTGTATGTGTGTAGTGTAACTAGTAGAGGAGTAAGCCTAGGTTAATAACCGATTTACGACTTGTTTTTTCATTCTTTTTCGTTTTAGGACAAAAATTTAATTTTTGATTTGCTAGGTTATATACTTTATGTCCTAAAAAGAAAAAGTACTGTTTTGGGAAAGAGGTATGAATTACTGGAATTTTACAAACTTTAGAGGTAATTCTTTGTCTCAGATTTGGATTGTCAGTATTTTACACCAGTTGGGAATGTTTTCTCATTATTGTGTTCAGTATTAACAGCTGAAGTTTTGTCAGGGTATTTGAGTCAATGTATAACTGGTTTGCAGCGAATAATCGTGGTTTTGACATCATTATCTTTAGGATGAGTCTTTGTGCCTGTTCTAAAACCATTAAATGTGTTTTGGCAGCGCCTTCCCAAACGACTATACCATATTTTATAATTGATTGGCATAGGGCATTATAAACAAGCATAATAGTTTTAATATCTGCTACGTGTCTGAGTTGTTTGAAAACGAAAGAAAGTTTGCGTATCCTAGTTGTTACATTAAGTATATGTTCTTCGGAAGTAAGGTTATGATCGATAGTAACACCTAGGTATTTTATAAAAGATGATCTCTTAATTTCGGGACAATCACAATTGTAATCTGCTAATAGTTTTCTTTCCTAACCTTTCTGGGCAAACATATATACATCATTCCAGGAATCACCATGAAACGTGAGCGTTGTATCATCCGCATAAGAAATTATTTTACTTTTTTGCAGGTTTAGTAGACACAGATCATTTCAATAACACATAAACAGGGTGGGGCCAAAAATATTACCCTATGGAATACCATAACATACATGCTCTTCATCGCTTATGAAGTCACCTATTTTCACTTGCTGCGATCGTCCACTTAAGTAGCTTTGAAATAAATCAAGTTGAGTTCCCCTGATTCCCAAGCATTCCAACTTTTGAAGTGACAACGTCTTATAAATTGGTTTGCCGGGTGACACTTCAAGAAACTGCGTTACGCTCCGCTCACGTTATGCGCTCACAATGAGAGCGAGTGAGAGGCACGCGCCCGCCTAAGAGCGAGAGAGACAGACATAAAATCATTGTCACGTAAAACTTTCGCCCGTATACCGACTTTACAGGCAACCAGTTTTTTTGATAAGAAGGGGGAGAGAGATTTAATTTCTGAGCTACGTAATCTGTAAATTCTAGTATTGCGTCGTTTTTTGAACTGCCTCTTCTAAAACCAAATTGATTATTTGAAAGTAGGTTTTTTGACTCCAGATAATTCACTAGCCTATATATAAAACAAAGGTTTGTACTAATTTACAGCTTATTATCTTTCATTCCGAGGTTGATCCCTTTTTGTACCTAATATGACTGGGCTATTACTGCAATAGATTATCTATAACGTATGTGATATAACTCGTTTGTACTTTTTACGCTAATTTGCAAGATATTTTTGTCAAAAGAAATAACTTTATTTGAGATTACATCGCCAATTTCGGTATAACTCCATAAACCAAATGTATATGCGCATTGGGGGGCTCTTAATCTCGTTGACAGTTATGCCTCCGTCTTGCAGAAAGTAATGAGGCCAGTAAAAGGTCGTCTAAATAATCAAAGTCTAGAGTGATACAACTTGAGACATTTTTACCTGATTCTGGTTTTCTTGGACTAATCCTTACTTAATTTAAATGGGACCAATCTGTGAGCTAACCCTTACCTTTAATATAACACACAACCAAATTTAAAAACCATATATTTTATTCGTTTAAATTTGGTTGAAAAGCGAAACACATTACTAACATCAATTAATTTATATTTAATACAGAAGCTTATAAACATATTTATATATTATTTTTACTTATATGTTTATGTATATTTAAGTTTACAACTTGAATGAACATAAAAAAACAAACTACGGTAAATAATTAAAAGTAAGTGAACAAAAAAAAAAAACGGGTTGCACTCCGGGAGTGCCGGCAGAAGTGAAAACATACTCGCTATTTACTTCCTATCACTTCTTATCCATATTTATTTATTAAAAATAATAACTTTTGTTTATTTACTTTTTTGACGTTGTATATTTGACAGCTCAATCTGTCATAGAATTAAAATCCCATATCCAACCTCCCTGTACTACTCATAATCGCCATATACTAAAAATAAAAACTAACCTTATGTTAAAAAAGGTCACGTGTACTAACACGAGTGACATCTTACGAATTTTCGATCAGGACACGTGACCTGACGCGAGTTTAACAGTCTTTACCCATCACAAAAAAAGTGCTCGCCACGGCCCCACAGTGTGATCTATTTATAAACAAACAAACGAACGAACGAACGAACGAACGAATGAACGAACGAACGAATGAACGAACGAACGAACGAACGAACGAACGAACGAACGAACGAAAGAACGAACGAACGAACGTACGAACAAACAAACAAACAAACAAACAACCTCCCTGTACTACTCATAATCGCCATATACTAAAAATAAAATAATACTGTTTGTTTATTTACTTTTTTGACGTAGTATATTTGACATCGCAATCTGTCATAGAATTAAAATTCCATAGCAACCTCCCTGTACTACTCATAATCGCGAATACTAAAAATAAAAATTATAATAGGCGTGGCATTACGGTTTCAGTCTTACGCATTCCACGATTAGGACACGTGACCTGACGCGGGTTTATCATTTTTTACCCATACCAAAAAAAGTGCACAACGCCGCTAAAGAAGTTTTCACTTCAAAAAGAAATAGCTAATATTCAAAAAGTGTGCCCGCGTGGTACGGTGGCGAGAATGCTGGTTACATTTCGTCATTGAATAGAGATGCTAATTCTCGAAGCAAAATTTCATAAAAAAAAACATTAATTCAGCACAGCAAAAATGCAAAAAAAAAAGTCAGATTTGTGTCAGCAAAGAACATAAAGAGAAGAATAAAGATATAGTTACTTTGAAAATTGTCGTCAATAAATTCTTAGGTCGCAAAACCTAAACAATGTAGCAATTTTGATTTTTTGTCCCATTTGATTAACTTCTCATTTCAAAGCTAACAATAAAGTAAAATTCATTTTTTCAAGTAATTTCAAAAAATTACCATTAGAACTCCACAACAATAACCTAATTCTGCGCAGTTTAATCCGCGGAAAAATCTAGTAAATCTATAAACATAACAGATTATTGAGCTATCTGTTTTATTCGCTCTGAAATAGAATTCTTAAAATAGATTTTTCCACATGACACTATTCCTTGTGGCAACGGAGCCTGACTCTCCTAATTTTTGGCATATAATAAGTAAATTTTAAGATATATGGTTGTAAATATTGTTTATACCACCAACGTGGCAAACAAGCTTACGGTCCGCCTGATGTCAAACAGTCACCGCAGCCTCTGAACGCTTGGAACACCGAAAATATCACTCGTTAGTGGCCGACCCTAAGAAAATTTTGCAAACTATTTTTAAAAGCGTCTTCCAATTTGGAATAGTTATTGCCTATATTACGTGAACTTTGTCCTAAAAGACACATACTATTTACTTAAAACTATGGTCTAAAAAGAATCCCAGAAATTACCCAATTTTTGTATAATCATCCACGATCATCACACACGAAAATGACATGTTTCTTCAACGGGAAATGTTTCTCTCCTACAGATGCTTGTATTTCTACCTCTTATCGATGGTATACCGTCCCAAAGTTAGGTATAATGTGGTAAAACTATCGCCGCGGTACCGGGCACAAACCAAACTTGAGAAACACTTTTTAATACAAAATTAACATTTTTTTTAAGAGATAAAAATACTAATTTTGTAGCTTTTTTTGAAAATTTAACCCATGACCTTTCCAGTCCACCACCACACAAATCTACCACTTCAAAAATTACAGTAAAATTTACAGAAAATAAACTATGATCTCATATATAATTGTTATCTAATATTCGCATTATTTGCGCATATTAATATGTTATTCAAATAAACTTACATTGTTCTTTAAAGTCCCAAACAAGTTTATTTTGATTTGTATCCATCGTTGACTAGAATGAAATGATGTACTCGTATTAACCAAATGTGTTTAAACGACCCTAATTTATCCAATTTATAGCTCTGAAATGAAAACACAAAGTCACTGATTTTGAATATGTATACATCGTAATTAATTTAAATTAAATAAGGATGGTTCGATCGATGGCTTTCACATTTAACACAGTAAATAAGTGACTTCAAGGTTAAATTTTGTATGTCATGGCTAGACATCTGTCAGTGTGGCCAGATTTAGCAGTATTTTAGTTTCGTCGTTGTCGTTTCAACGGAACGACGCTCGCTGCTGAACGTAGACCTTCCCAATATGCCTCCACAACAACGGCCGGTCCTGAGTCGCCCATCGCCTTTCTGCGGCTTTAACTAGGTTGTCAGTCCACCTAGTAGGCCGCTCCAAATTGCGGTCGCCACTCGAAAACCTTTCTTCCGCACCAGTTATTGGTTTGACGAGCGATGTGGCCTTCCCATTGCAACCTCAGCTTGCTAACCTGTTCTAGCTATGTCGGTAACTCTGGTCGTTGGCCAAATTTCCTCATTCCGGATTTTATCGCGCAAAGAAACTCCAAGCATACCGTTCCCCATAGCTCGCTGATCGACTGTGAGCGTATTGAAGAGGCAAACAGTTAGAGACCACGTTTATGAACCGTGAGTCATCACTGACAACTGGCAACCAACATCAGTTGTAGACTTCCGTCTTTAAGGTATTTTGGCCCATACGATGTAGCGTGACTCCCTGAAAGCTGTCCAGTCAATCTGGATTACACCTACCTAACAATCAACACCCTCGAGAGTGGTCTTCCAAATAACAACCGACATAGACACTGAAAATTAACTTCGTTTGAGCCATGCTAATTTTGAGCGGTGCGATGGTAGAAAGTAGCTATGGGCATAATTTCCAATAATTTCTCAGAACCCATTATACAAGCGGTAGAACACAAACAGTGTGAGTTTAAGATCGTCAACGATTCTCAACCCGTCATTGAACCAAGTCAGATGGGTCAAACTGGTATCCAGATGCATCCGCCCAGTAAAGGCAGCAGACTTACAACTTGTAAAGCAGCAGCCTTTGCCACGAGCTGAAGTACTGCTTCGCTCTGTTGAGTACTCCAAGTTTTTTTGGACGCCAGCTTCACCTTGTCTTCCAAATGATCTCAGAACTGAACATCGCTAGAGACACCAAAGATCCCAATGCTCTTGGAAATGGTAAGTGGTGTGTTCTGAAATTGTAGGACTTCAGTGAATGGGGTTTTTTTAAAAGTGCAAACTAATGTCTTCGTAGGGTTGAATCGAACCAAGTTTTGCCGTCCCCAAACAGAGGCCTTAGACCGCTCCGCTCCGCTACTCCGCGTTTATCCTCCACAACAATAGGCATCTCCAGTACTGTCATCTGCATAGCAATGAATACAAGGGCGTACCCAGTTTTTGGGCTAGGGGTGGTAGACTTGGTACAAAATGTTGTTTTAATACGGCAAAAATGGCATTGTAGGCTTTTTACTCCATTATTATTCATATGGTAAAACTCCATAGGCATGGAGCTACTTCTGCTCTTGATTTTGATACATGACATTTTTAACCCATTTTTCAATATGGGAGATAACACCCAGCTGAAAATTATTGCCATATGGCCATGTTCATAAGCTATTTCAAGGGTCACTATCACGAATAGATTGGAAATCTTCTTGCTTTTCTTAAACGATTTACAACCACCTGAATAGGTGGGTTGCGGCACCATAGCATATCCAAACAGTGAGGCAGACTATACAGAAGACGTCCTCGGACACCAGCCCATGTGTCAAGCCTCTGTGGACTGTGAGAAAGTTTACTGGCAATACGGCGAGGTGTTTGAAATGTCTGTGTGATTCGAATACGGAATCAGTTCTATAAAACAGTCACACATGACCTATCAAGCTACAAAAAGGAGTAAAAACTAATAAACTATACAACACGTCTTTTTTTTTTTTTTTATACCACTAAGCTTGCAACACTTGCAACACCAGGGGTATCACTTGCGCGTTGCCGACCCTTCAGAAATCTAATAACTTCTTTCTTGAAGAACTCCATACTGTAGTCCTTGCAGAAAACCTTGGCAGGGAGCTCATTCCACAACTTAAGCGTTCGCGGGAGGAAGTTTCTCTGAAACCGCACTGTACGCGACCATTTAGGTTCTAAAGTGTGAGAATGAATTCCCTGCCGATGGCGAGCGGTGCGATGGTAGAAAGTAGCCGTGGGCATCATTTCGAACAATTCCTCAGAACACAACCCATTGTAGAAGCGGTAGAACACACACAGTGAGGCAAAGTCTCTCCTCAGACTTAAGGGCTCGATACCGCAAGTGAGTTTGGAATCGTCGACAATTCTCACAGCCCGTCGGTGAACCGAGTCAAAAGGGCCAAGCTGGTATCCGGGTGCACCTGCCCAGAGATGGCCGACTCCATATGGGGCCGAACCTGTGACTTGTAAAGTAACAACCTTTGCCCCGACGTGAAGTACTGTTGAGTACACCAAGTTTTTTGGACGCCAGCTTCACCTTATCTTGTAAATGATCTCGGAACTGAACATCGCTGGATATGTCGACACCAAGGATCCCAATGTTCTTGGAGATGGAGAGGGGAGTGTTCTGGAATTGTGGGACTACAGTGAATGGAGTTTTCTTAGCGGTGAACGCGCACACTTGTGTCTTTGTAGGGTTGAATCCGACCAAGTTTACCCGTCCCCAATCAGAGACCTGGGACAGTGTGGTCTCGATTTGAGACACAAGTTCTCCGCGGTTTTCCTCCACAACGGAACGAGGGATGTTTGCACGACCCGTGTAAAAAGAGTCTCCAGTACTGTCATCTGCATAGCAATGTATGTTGTTGATGTCCAACATGTCATTGATATGCAGTAGAAACAGCGTAGGAGACAGCACAGAGCCTTGCGGGACACCAGCATTAATGTCCATGCTATAAGAGTAACTACCGTCAACTACGGTTCGTATGCGTCTGCCGGACAAAAAGCTAGCCACCCATTTGCAAAAACCCTCGGGCACTCCGTAAGATGGCAACTTCGATAGAAGACCGCGGTGCCAGACCCGATCGAACGCCTTCGCTATGTCCAGGCTACATGCCAATGCCTCCCCCTGACTCTCAATGGCTAGTGCCCATCGGTGTGTGAGATACACTAGAAGGTCACCAGTCGAGCGACCGTGGCGAAAGCCATATTGACGGTCACTGACCAGATCGTGTACTTCTAGGTATCTTAGAAGCTGTGTGTTGATCACACGCTCCATCACCTTAGAGAGGAGAGAGGTAATAGCGATAGGCCTGTAATTCGATGGATCTGATCTATCGCCCTTTTTGGGCACCGGGTGCACATTCGCAGTCTTCCATGTAGACGGAAATTGCCTAGTGTGGTAGGAAAGCGCGAAGAGGCGCGTGAGTACAGGACATAACTCAGGAGCACACTGCTTAAGCACCACTGCTGGTATACCGTCTGGCCCACTCGACTTATGAACGTCTAGAGAAAGCAATGCCCGCCTGACCTCCCGCTGCGTTATGGAGATTTCCGGCATGGTCTTACCGCACCACGGTATAGTAGGTGGTACAGCGCCTTCATCGTTCATATTCGAGTTCGAGGCAAAGAGACTGCCCAGTAGATCGGCTTTCTCTTTTGCACTATGGGCCAAGTCACCATCGGTCTTTCGCAGTGGTGGTAACGACGACTGGCAGAAGTTCCCTTTGGCAGCTTTGGCAAGCGACCAGAAAGCACGACTCCCAGAAAGATAGCTCGCAAGTCACCCACCTACTTTGCCGATGAATTGGAATTTTGCTCTGGCAGTTGCTTTCTTACTGAACCTCGAGGCAGCATTTAATTTGCGTTTAAACTCAGAAATATTCGGATCCTTATTATAAAAGGGCCGTGGTCCAATCCTCATATGCATTTTGCTTAAGAATTTTAGCTTTTCTGCAAGACCTATTAAACCAAGGTCGTTTTTTGGCGCCGGCAGCTACTCGCAGGTTAGGAATGAAACATTCCATACCAGCAAGGATTGTCTCAGTGATTGCGGCTGCGCAGACGTCAGGATCTTCTGAGTTAAAGCAGATCTGCCTCCACGGGTACGATGCGTAAAATTCTCGCAATCCATCCCAGTCTGCCGACTTATAGTGCCACACACGACGCCAATTAGTTGGCCCAGAAGGATCGGGTTGTGTGCATGACACTTGAGTCCGGACGAGACAGTGGTCCGAGGAGCCAAGAGGCGCATCCACTGAGACGGAGTATCCGTCCGGACGAGTAGTCAGCAGAAGGTCCAGTAAGGAGCTTGTATGTTCCTCTATATCTGGTATTCTCGTTGGATCATCCATAGGTCAGAGTAAATTCGTGAGCAGATATCCCAGCATAGTTATTGGTTCGAGAACTGAGCCACTCGCGATGGTGGGCGTTAAAGTCTCACAAAATAACTAGTTCTGCTGTGGGATATTGCTCTAGAACTTTGTCAGTCGTCAAACTCAGGTGCGTGAAGAGTCGAGTTACGTCCTTGTCACCGCTATGAGACCTGTATAGGCACGCATAGATACGAGTGTGGCCGCCGTAATCTACGCGCACCCACAATATCGACAGGTCCCTGTCTTCAAGGCTATGAAGGCGGCGACAGCAGATATCCTCCCGGACGAACATACATACACCGGCACGACTCATGAAATTGTGTTCAAGTTTGTAGCCGGGATAGTGAAGGTATGATGTGTCGGCCGGGCAGGATATCTGCGTCTCCGTTAGAAAAAGAATGGTCGGCTGCGCAGTTTCGAGATGGTGGTGGACTTTCGAGATGGTTTACGTGTAACTGGCCACTTAGGATGTGCAAAAAGTATTTTCTCATAAGAGTAATTTTATATTTTTATTACTGACACAGTGACAGTTGCCAAATCATTTATATCCTGTGGGAATTTGTATGGCAATAAAAAAATGTCTCAATTTGAATCTGAACCATATTTTTCAAAATATCAAAGAGGGAATGAATTATTAACATTGCAAAGTAAGTACACTTACACGTTAAGTTTTACAAATAAAAATGGTAATGAGTATTATGTGATATATATGTGATATATAAATATATATATATATATTGCAGCTACTATGGTGATGGAACTTTTAAATTACTTTAACTTTAACTTTGATTATTTTAAATGTGATTACGAAACTGCACAACTGAATGCAATCCAAGCCATCTTTCCCGAAGCTATGGTTACCGTATACGTGATGGACTATTCGATATTTAAATAAACGCAGTGAGTTTAAGCATTTAAAATATATATTATGATTAAATTATGATAAATGCAATTTTTACTATGAATATGACACAACAATCAATCAATAACATTGATTCTACCTTCATTTTATAAAACCAGCCAGCCGTGACATTTGAAGGTAGGTATAGATACTTTTTCATTTCAACACTCCGCCTCACGACTGGTTTCTCTGAAGCCCCAAAGCAAGTAGAATCTTCATCAACTTTACTGCTGGTAAAGATTTGAATAAAAGGTCTGCTTCAAGATCCTCTGATTTCTCGTAAGCTACTTTAATAGAACCTTGGTTGACCACATCTCTGATAAAGTGTATATAATATGCTTTGACTTTCTGTTGACAACTGGATTTTTGGCTAAACTCTGCGCTGCCTGACTGTCATTAAAAATGGTCATTGAATTTTGATTAAATCCAATATCTTTACATAATTTTAGTAAATGTATAGCTTCCTTAGCAGCTTCTGCAAGAGCCATATACTCAGCCTCAGCTGTCGACAAAACTACTGTCCTTTGTTTTCAGGGTTCCCAGCTTATGATGCCAACTTAAAGTAATATCCAGTGTAAGACTTTCTGTCTATACTGCATGCGGCCCAATTAGCATCTGCGAAACCTTCTGTTGGTTTACCAGTTTTCGAAAATGCTATGCCCAAATATCGAGTTCCTTTTAAATACCTCCAAACTCTTTTAGCCGCCTTTCAGTGTGTCTCACCGTGGAAGTTATTGAACTGACTTAAGTAAGATACAGCAAAGGAAATATCGGGTCATGTCGCAACGGACAAATACATTAGAGCCCCTATGAGGTTTTGATAAGGTAAGTTAACCTTAATTTCCATTTCTTTTTCTAGTTTTAGTCCAGGCTCCATTGGTGTACTTATTGATTTGCAGTCTTCCATTTTATAGGTTGACAAAATTTTCCTTATTCCTCTTTTATTTATTTTTATTTTGTTTTTCTCTTTTTCTATGTTAATTCCCAAAAACTATTTTACTGGCAACTCTTTTAATTCAAAAGATTCCATCAAAAGTTTATTGATGTTATTCCAATCACTATTTTTCATATAATCTACCACCAAGTCATCGACATATATTGCATTCAATAATTTTTCTCCCTCTTTCGAGGGCATTGGAGGGTGGAAAGTTTAATTTTTGCAATACTTCAGCTAGCTTTTCATACCACTCTCGTCCAGATTGTTTGAAGCCGTAAATTGATTTTCTGAGTTTGTATACCCTTTTTGCTCCATACTTCTTTAAGTCTTCAAGCATTTTTCGAGTTTTGTCGTATGTTTCTTCTTCTACGTCTAATAGTATGTTCATACGGTATTTTTCAAGATTTTTTGGTGATTGCATGTAAATATTTTCTTTTAGGGTTCCATTTAGGTATGCTGTTGTAACATCTAATTGGTTAAGTTCCATGTCATTTTCTACAGCTGTTGCTAAGACGGTACGAATGGAACTCATTTTTGAAACAGGCGCATAAGTTTCACGGAAGTCAATTCCATGTACCTGTGAAAATCCACGAGCTACCAACCTTGCCTTTTTCCTTTCGACTTTCCCATCAGCTCCATGTTTTTCTTTAAGAATAATTTTGTTAGTTAAAATATTTTTACATTTATCGTCTCTTTCCACAATTACCCATGTTCCATTCTTTAAATGATTTATTTCCATCTTCCCAAACACTCATAGCAACTTGTTCACCATAGTGTTCTTCATCATCCGACGGTGAACTCAATTCGTAATCTTCTGTCCATGCGGGTAATCTTTTTACTCTTTCAGATCTTCTATTTAAATTTTCATTATCTGGCCTGATGTTCTCGGCGTCATAGTCCTTTTCGGGTTGGGTTTAAAATTTTCTCATAATTACAACATTAACATAATTCTTGAGCTGTTTGAATGGGTGTATTATAACTTTCCTTCCTGGTGTACCCATCTGCCAAGCCTACCCGTCTACCAAGCCATCTTCGTGCTTTATAATATTAAAGTTTATAAAAATAAAATTTAATAATAAAAAAATAAAAAAAAATTGTTATATAAAACTAACATAATTATCAAAATAATAATTAAATAAGATCGTGGAAGATCGAGGACTTAGAAAAAGTTAGCCAGGATCGTGGTGGTGGAGGTCTTTAATATTTTTGTAGACTTTCTAAAGACGGGCTTAACACATTTATGTAGTTAAAAACCTAAATTCGAAAATAAAATAAATTTCATTACTAGAACACCCGGGACAGCATAAGTTTACGTAGACATACATAGGCAGCGGCGAGCGTCGCGTGGCCACAATATATAAAGAAAGCGTATGAGGTGGGCATATGCAAAATGCGATAGATTTATATAAAATGCAATGTATTATTGAGTGAATACATTCTAATATGAGAGGAAATATGTACCTTTCTGATGGCTAATAAAAGGTGGTAGTCTTGTAGCGATTTGAATATTGGAATGCGACTTCTTTGCTTGTATTAGTGATGGACGTTGCTTCTGAGGTTTGATCGTTTATAATGCTTCTATATTACACAGGTAAAAAGGCCTCGCCTGAGTAAAGTAAAGAGGAGACAAGGAGATGATGATGGAGGCATGCCCGGGGATCGGAAGCTTAAAACCTACTGGTCTCTCAGAATGTTTATCGTTAACATTCGTTAGTGGCTTCAAGTTACATCGGCTGAGCTCACAGACGGTTTGAACATCTCTCGCCTAACGTTTCGATCCGTTTGTTTGGGTCAAATACGGAGGTGAGTTCAGTGCCGAGAGACTTGAACGACGACAACAGATCACACAGTGTAGAAGGGTAAAGGTCCTTGCCCCGAGCTGTCTGTCAGAGTCGAAAAACTGCGAAAGAAGGCATTTGTTGTTTTATTTAAATTGACACGTAAACCGTTGCCAAGTTGTGGGGAGTCGGACGCTGATTACGCGAAGGCGACAGTGATACTTCACCTACGCGACTGGTAACAAACTCATGGAATCATATTTGGTTCGCGACTAAATTCCTGAAAAGCTGCGATACTGAATATTACATAAATAATATAACTCACACTTATTCTATCGTTAATCGATCAAATAAACTATAAACTATAATTCTTCGTATTTGAACTGATAATATACCTATACATTTAACCTGTTTATGAATCCTTGATCATGTATGGTGTGGACGCCGGCTTGGAAACTGAAATATATCATTTATAATCTACGACTGAAGTTACATGGATGCAGTGGGGCTTATTGCGTCTTGCTCTTCGGAGTGTGTTAAGCATGGGGCGTGCCCTCTTGGTGAATTCCATGGCTGTTCCATTGGTACATAATTATTACCTACTACACAAATGGTTCAGTGGGGCTTATTGCGTCCTGCTCTTCGGAGTGTGCTTAACACGAGGCGTGCTCTCTTGACAATGTCATGGCTGTGTCTGTGCGAACGGATGTCACACTCTTTGGCCTAAGGCTGAGTGTTTGTGCTATGCACGCACAAGGATTTGTTCCTGAAACTACATATTAAGACTTCGGTCTTCAGCTTCGGCTGCAACGATGGTTTAATGGTTATACCATTTATGATTTCACACCTCTACTCCTACGGGGGATGTGCGCTAAGTTAGCCTCGGTATGGACACGTACCGTGGGAAGCGCTGGGTGGAGCTTTCCGCCTTTTTATTTTTTTAGAGAAATAAAAAGCGCATAGGGGTAGAGGATACTATTTTCATTACTAGAACGGTGTTTCAGTCTTTCTCTTAAAGAACCTGCGGTCTACGTTACACAATTAGGTCCTACCACTTAGACGATCACATAGCCAATCCTTCTATAAATTTATACTTCAATTTTCAAGTTTCGTGTTTATATTGTCTTATAATCTTTCTTTCCATACTGGTTAGTTAGGTAGGTACGTTAAGGGTAGCTAGTATATTTGTTCTTGGGGGGGTTAGTTACAATTTGGTTGCCTTCGACCAGGATTATTAGATTTATATAAAATTTTATAAAGTTTAGAATCGCTATTGAACTGATTTTATTCGTAGTCGTTTATAAATATTTTAATAAATACAAAATTTTAATTTTATTTAAAATCAAAAAAATAAATAATCGAGAGTCAATTGTATGAGGAATATATAGCAGTTTAGTTTTGATACCTGCATCATACACAAAGTAGAAGTTGTTGCAAGTGAATCAATGACAAAATAGTCAAAACAAATATTTGTTGTTTTGTTAGTTGATTTAATGTAGTAGTTTATGTTATATTTCAATTTTGGCAAAAGTATAAGAACCTGTGAGTGTTTTCGGAATAATCGTAAATTCAAGTTTTTTTTAATATTTGGTTATTCAGACTTTTAACTAACTTTTAGTTTTGACTTTACTATAAGATTTTGTTTGAGATTAATCTAGTGAATTCATTTTAGATTGTTTAGGTTTCGAATTGGCATTTTGAAAACTAATGCCTATAATAGGTAATATAGTATCTTTTTATTGAATAAAATAAGTAAATAATTTTTACTTTTCAAATTACACTTAAACCACAACAGTCGATATTATCTAGATACTTTGTATTTATGAGAAACGTATTAATTGCAAGTTTTAGTTTGCAACTAATTTATATCGGTTAAACAAAATAGGTATAGTTTTTATTCTTTTAGCTTTAAACAAAGAGAATAGAAAAATTTTACTCCATGGTTAATTAAATCAAATTTAAACATATTCCATATCCAACAACTAAATATGATTTTTAATATGTTCTTTAAAAAAAAAAAAAAATTGATAATTTAATTTTACTTAATGTGAATTTGAGTAAGTAGTATACTGTGTCGTAAGGCAAGGTGATAACGCTCATCCATTTATGCAAATTATGTTGATGTAATTTATGTAGGTTTACATGTAATTTTTGGGTTTATTAAGTTACTTAAAGGAAAACTTCATTCTTTCAATCAACATTTTTCATTTGGTTATTAAAAGTAGTTTTGTACAAAATCCAATCTAGTAAATAACGAATAAATCGATTGCTGACATTTCTAGTTTATTGTATTGTTGCATTCGTGGTCGATTTTGTTAGATGATTGAATTTTGAGTGAAGAGTGAGGTCTACAAAGAGAAGTAGTAGTCTTACTTTGGTAAAGAATTTTAAAGAAATTCTCGGGATCAAACAGTTGTTGCAGTAAGTTTTACTTCGACGGGCCGATGGAATAAATGTGTTTTAGAAAGTTAAAAATCGTAATCACTATGATCACAAAACTAGTTTTGTGTTCAGTAGCCTTACAATGTTAACGTGATCTACAATATAGATTTTCTTAACTTGGTAAAGACTGCGCGAGCGATGGTTCTAGGATTGTTTCGTCTGCACTTCTAAAGGTTGTATGCGGTAAACCTTTATTGATTAAACTATTTCTTTAAACTTGAAAAGTTGGAGCCTGGGCTTAAATCAATCCTACTAATATTATAAATGTGAAGTTTGTATGTTTGGATATATGTTTGTTACTAAATTACGCTTTAGATACTGGACGCATCGGGATGAAATTTGGAATGCATATGGGTTAGGTCCTGGAATAGCATATAGGCTACTTTTATCCCGTTCCCGCGGAGATAACGCTAAAAGAGTTTAAAGAACAATAGATGTAGCTATGGCTTGCTATGGCGGGCTTCATTAGTATTATTAAGGAGATAATAAAGGAGTTCCACGTCGATAACCATATTCAGGGCGGAGCCTCTGGCAAAGTCTAGTTAACTATAAAATTATGGAACACATAGTGTAAACCGACATCAATCACTAGAACCAAATCACATACTTTTATTAAATACTGTAGTTTAGTCTGCTTGTTTAGACAGTTTGAAATAAAATATCAATTCATAACGGAAATGATGAATGAATGCAGCAGGTATAAATTAAAATAGGAATAAGAATATCGTAGTCTGGGAACATATCAAAATCTGTTTTGTTTGTTAAATTTTATAAAGATAAATATAAAATTTAAACAAATTTTAAAATGTACACACTGATGTATAAAAGGAAAATAAAGATGATTAAGGATATTGAACACTTGACATTTTTTAATAATTTGCTTAAATCACATCAGGATCTGTTTTTATATAGAATGCTACTATGATTTTTGAAATTTTGAGGTCAAACTATCAAATTGTTTTATTATTAATTAGGATTAACTGTATAATACTTTCGATTCATTTTATTTCGTGATACAATCTAGCCTTATGGGTTTTTAAGTCTTACACTTATACTTATAAGATGATGAGAGAGATAAAGATCTAAATAGAATATTTATTATGAAAATTTAACATATTTTGCAAATATCAGTTAAGGTAAATATTTGGTTGTTTAGTAAAATTATATATAGTTTAACATAGACAATAAATACACAAGTATATTATCTTAAGAAAGGGTTTAATAATAACTTATATTTAGGGGGCATTAGGGTTGCTTATATCTGGTGGCATGTCAAAAATTTGTTCGAGGCGCTATGGAACAATCGTGTCTGAATTAAAGTGAAAACCATTGTATTTAGAAAGAAACAGACCTTACTAGATACACCTATTCAGACTGTTGCCGAGTGGATGAATAGGGAACGAGTTTATACTAGACATTTCAGTCTACCTTTGTAGCTTCTCTATTGTATAGGTATATGTAACACAAAAATGAACATGTGCTATTTCTGTTTTACAGGAATTTTGTTATTATTCGCAGAACTGGTTTGTATATAGCAATCCAGTTCGAAAAAATGAGTATATCTTGAGAGGCCTGTGTCTGGCACGCTGGGAAAATTAATCACGATAGGGAGATGTGTGTAGTTAGTTACCGTGAAATGCACTGAAATTATTAATACTTTTCGTTGGGTTTGTAGTCGTCCTCACACTAGATATATTAGTTTTATCAGCGTATAAGTGGACCTTGAGCTTCTGAGTGAGCTGGGGTTAAAGTGCAGAATACCAGGCGACAAAAAGTTTGGTGTGACGCATATACTTCCCAGAGTGTGTGGGTGAAATTAAGTCGACAAGACTTCTTAATTGCAGCCAACACGTAACGGTGTTCCTGTTTAAGATACTACTCCGCGTTAAGATCTTGAAACCTCTGGCCACAACATTGGGATCTTGGTCGACATAAACAATGGATCAGACTATGATTTGGACTTATCTGTCTAGGGGGAGATTCATTCAGTTGGCAATATGTGAGTAACAATAGGAAAATGGTAATTATCGCACCTCTGTTAGGTTGATGTGCTACCACTATAAGCAGTAGTGTAGACTTTAAATTCCTTTAGTAAATATTGCTTGCTATGGTTTCAATAAACATACAAGATACATTACTTAGGGCAGAATAAAGTAAGACAAATTGCTATAGTTTTATGTTGGGGAACAGTGATGTAATAAATAATAGCTATTTAAATGTTTAAACCTATTTAGTGGTTGTTAGTTTCTTATTCGCGATCACAAACTGAAGTTGCTATTTAAGAGTTTATGCCTGCGTGGCTACTTTATGACAATGATTTTTAAGAATATATTAGCTTGAGCGTAGGGTGGGAGTGCGCTAGTTTACAACTACTATCCTAGTCAGAATATTCACGCAAAGAAAAAATAAAATATGTTATACCACGTTATCATTAAACAATTAATATAATATAAAAAGAACTTTGGAACATGGAGTCGCTTGGGACTGGCCTCTGTCTATATGGCTATATCAAGCCGTGGTGACAGTGATGAGGTTCCTAAGTTGCTGCAAAAACAATGCTAGTTGCTAGAGTTTTAGTGTAAAACACTAGCTAATTAAATGGTTATAACTACCGATGTGATTGTGGATGGTTTCTGCGTGATGCGGATGCAAATAATTGTTAGCATTGCGGGGAACTAGCCTATGTCTATTTGGTTATTTATTGGCTATGAGCGCTAAATTCATTAAATAATAGTTTTAAACTCAATTAAATAAACTATAAATTAAATAGGTAGACGCATATACCGTAGGCCTTACGCCTACAATTTGCTGTCCGTGAAATGGAGGAGATTGACTGAATAGAAAGACAATGTAAGATGTAATTAAGTATTGTGAGGCTTCAACGAATTTTGACAATGCAAAGGTTAAAATAATTAAACGATAAAGAGTCTGGGGGGTGTAAATAAAAGTATTTGTGGTTTAGTAAGTTTTATTAGCTTTAAAAAATCTTCCTGCAGCAAGTTCCGTAAGATTTTTGGGGGTGAATGTACCCATCTGCCAAGCCTACCCGTCTACCAAGCCATCTTCGTGCTTTATAATATTAAAGTTTATAAAAATAAAATTTAATAATAAAAAAATAAAAAAAAATTGTTATATAAAACTAACATAATTATCAAAATAATAATTAAATAAGATCGTGGAAGATCGAGGACTTAGAAAAAGTTAGCCAGGATCGTGGTGGTGGAGGTCTTTAATATTTTTGTAGACTTTCTAAAGACGGGCTTAACACATTTATGTAGTTAAAAACCTAAATTCGAAAATAAAATAAATTTCATTACTAGAACACCCGGGACAGCATAAGTTTACGTAGACATACATAGGCAGCGGCGAGCGTCGCGTGGCCACAATATATAAAGAAAGCGTATGAGGTGGGCATATGCAAAATGCGATAGATTTATATAAAATGCAATGTATTATTGAGTGAATACATTCTAATATGAGAGGAAATATGTACCTTTCTGATGGCTAATAAAAGGTGGTAGTGTTGAAGTGACCTGAATATTGGAATGCGACTCTTTTGCTTGATTAAGCGATGGATGTTGCTTCTTATGTTCGATTGCTTGTACTGCTGCTATACAACACAGGTAACAAGACCTCGCCTGAATAAAGTAAAGAGGAGACAAGGAGATGAAATGGAGGCATGCCCGGGGATCGGAAGCCTAAAACCTTCTGATCTCTCAGAGTGTTTATCGTTAACATTCGTTAGTGGCTTCAAGTTACATCGGCTGAGCTCACAGACGGTTTGAACATCTCTCGCCTAACGTTTCGATCCGTTTGTTTGGGTCAAATACGGAGGTGAGTTCAGTGCCGAGAGACTTGAACGACGACAACAGATCACACAGTGTAGAAGGGTAAAGGTCCTTGCCCCGAGCTGTCTGTCAGAGTCGAAAAACTGCGAAAGAAGGCAATTGTTGTTTTATTTAAATTGACACGTAAACCGTTGCCAAGTTGTGGGGAGTCGGACGCTGATTACGCGAAGGCGACAGTGATACTTCACCTACGCGACTGGTAACAAACTCATGGAATCATATTTGGTTCGCGACTAAATTCCTGAAAAGCTGCGATACTGAATATTACATAAATAATATAACTCACACTTATTCTATCGTTAATCGATCAAATAAACTATAAACTATAATTCTTCGTATTTGAACTGATAATATACCTATACATTTAACCTGTTTATGAATCCTTGATCATGTATGGTGTGGACGCCGGCTTGGAAACTGAAATATATCATTTATAATCTACGACTGAAGTTACATGGATGCAGTGGGGCTTATTGCGTCTTGCTCTTCGGAGTGTGTTAAGCATGGGGCGTGCCCTCTTGGTGAATTCCATGGCTGTTCCATTGGTACATAATTATTACCTACTACACAAATGGTTCAGTGGGGCTTATTGCTCTCTTGACAATGTCATGGCTGTGTCTGTGCGAACGGATGTCACACTCTTTGGCCTAAGGCTGAGTGTTTGTGCTATGCACGCACAAGGATTTGTTCCTGAAACTACATATTAAGACTTCGGTCTTCAGCTTCGGCTGCAACGATGGTTTAATGGTTATACCATTTATGATTTCACACCTCTACTCCTACGGGGGATGTGCGCTAAGTTAGCCTCGGTATGGACACGTACCGTGGGAAGCGCTGGGTGGAGCTTTCCGCCTTTTTATTTTTTTAGAGAAATAAAAAGCGCATAGGGGTAGAGGATACTATTTTCATTACTAGAACGGTGTTTCAGTCTTTCTCTTAAAGAACCTGCGGTCTACGTTACACAATTAGGTCCTACCACTTAGACGATCACATAGCCAATCCTTCTATAAATTTATACTTCAATTTTCAAGTTTCGTGTTTATATTGTCTTATAATCTTTCTTTCCATACTGGTTAGTTAGGTAGGTACGTTAAGGGTAGCTAGTATATTTGTTCTTGGGGGGGTTAGTTACACTGGGTTCAATCATTTCGATTTTAAATAATTTTTGTGGTTCAATTTCCCCTAATTCTTGAAAGGGTTTTATGAAATTACTGTCATTTAAATCTTCGTAAAACATATGATTCAATATTTTGATATCTTTGCTAACAACTTTCTTCTTTGATGTTGGTATATAAATTTTATACGCTTTTGACACTTCGGAGTAACCGGCAAACATGCCTTCAAAAGCTTTTGGTTTAAATTTCTTATTTTATTGCGTTTTTTTAACACATAGGCTTTACTTCCAAATACTAAGTTATAACTTGCCGGGTTCCTTCCAACCCATCACTCAATAGGAGTTTCATTATTAATACTTTTACATATGCTTCTTTTAGAAAGGTAGTTTGCTGTGAATACAGCCTAGGCCTAAAGTTTCAATGATGCTTTTGCATCCAGCATCATAGCATTGGCTTTTTCAATCAAAGTCCTGCTTTCTCTAAACGTTCAAAGTCGAGTGGGCCAGACGGTATACCAGCAGTGGTGTTTAAGCAGTGTGCTCCTGAGTTATGTCCTGTACTCACGCGCCTCTTCGCGCTTTCCTACCACACTAGGCAATTTCCGTCTTCATGGAAGACTGAAAATGTGCACCCGGTGCCCAAAAAGGGCGATAGATCAGATCCATCGAATAACAGGCCTATCGCTATTACCTCTCTCCTCTCTAAGGTGATGGAGCGTGTGATCAACACACAGCTTCTAAGATACCTAGAAAAACATGACTTGATCAGCGACCGTCAATATGGCTTTCGTCACGGTCGCTCGACTGGTGACCTTCTAGTGTATCTCACACACCGATGGTCACTAGCCATTGAGAGTCAGGGGGAGGCATTGGCATGTAGCCTGGAGATAGCGAAGGCGTTCGATCGGGTCTGGCACTGGGGTATTCTATCGAAGTTGCCATCTTACGGAGTGCCCGAGGGTTTGTGCAAATGGGTGGCTAGTTTTTTGTCCGGCAGACGCATACGAACCGTAGTTGACGGTAGTTGCTCTGATAGCATGGACATTAATGCTGGTGTCCTGCAAGGCTCTGTGCTGTCTCCTACGCTGTTTCTACTGCATATCAATGACATGTTTGACATCAACAACATACATTGCTGTGCAGATGACAGTACTGGAGACGCTTTTTACACGGGTCGTGCAAACATCCCTCGTTCCGTTGTGGAGGAAAACCGCGGAGAACTTGTATCTCAAATTGAGACCACCCTGTCCCAGGTCTCTGACTGGGGACGGGTAAACTTTGTCCGATTCAACCCTACAAAGACACAAGTGTGCGCGTTCACCGCTAAGAAAACTCCATTCACTGTAGTCCCACAATTCCAGAACACTCCCCTCTCCATCTCCAAGAGCATTGGGATCCTTGGTGTCGACATTTCCAGCGATGTTCAGTTCCGAGATCATTTACAAGATAAGGTGAAGCTTGCGTCCAAAAACTTGGTGTACTCACGTCGGGGCAAAGGTTGTTACTTTACAAGTCGCAAGTTCGGTCCCATATGGAGTACTGCTGCCATCTCTGGGCAGGTGCACCCGGATACCAGCTTGGCCCTTTTGACTCGGTTCAACGACGGGCTGTGAGAATTGTCGACGATTCCAAACTGACTTGCGGTATCGAGCCCTTAAGTCTGAGGAGAGACTTTGCCTCACCGCGTGTGTTTTACCGCTTGTACAATGGGTTGTGTTCTGAGGATTTGTTCGAAATGATGCCCACGGCTACTTTCTACCATCGCACCGCTCGCAATCGGCAGGGAATTCATTCTCACACTTTAGAACCTAAATGGTCGCGTACAGTGCGGTTTCAGAGAAACTTCCTCCCGCGAACGCTTAAGTTGTGGAATGAACTCCCTGTCAAGGTTTTCTGCAAGGACTACAGTATGGAGTTCTTCAAGAAAGAAGTTATTAAATTTATGAAGGGTCGGCAACGCGCAAGTGATACCCCTGGTGTTGCAAGCGTCCATAGGCTACGGTGACCACTTACCATCAGGCGGAGCGTAAGCTTGTTTGCCACCTTAGTAGTATAAAAAAAAAAAAAAAAGTCCTATTTTTTCTGTCGGCAATTCCGTTCTGCTGTGGTGTATTTGGGCATGTAAGTCTCCTTTGTATACCATGTTGTTTAAGGTAACAGTCGAATTCTCTATTCACATATTCGCCGCCGATATCTGATTGCAAAAAATATATTTTGTTTCCTGTAAAATTTTCAACTAGGTGTTTATATTCCTTAAACTTTTCAAAGACTTCGTTTTTTTATTTAATGAAATAAACTCTGCAATACCTTGAATAGTCATCTATAAATGTTACCATATATTTATTGCCATTCAGCGATTCAGTAGGCATCGCAAAATCAAAAAGTGCTTAGTTCCCGGAATACTCCAAGATGTGGTATTTAATAATTCCCAGGGTCCTATGTCCGTCATCGACATGCGTCATGAGACCTAAATTTTCATATTCTTGCATGAAATCGATGTACATCTTTTTATATTTCGGTACACGTTGTGGCCTCTTTTCTAACGACAAGAATCGGTTAAGGGCTTAAGGATACGATTTGCCTAAGTGTTGTGCTGATGATTTCATCAATTTCAATCTTGTATAAACGCATTTGACCCTCAAGTTATAAATCTCAAAGCATATCAGCAAATCTATGTCTCGATCTTCGTAAAAATGCGGATCTGCTAACTGTAAGTTTGTTTAGGTATTGCTGGTAAAGTCGATGTAATGCTTTCTATGACGCACGCCGCGACGTACCGTCTAGGACACAGAGTACATTGTTATATACTGTCTAGGATTCCTGCCGCCAGTGAGTTTTTCTTTATTTTACTTCCACGTGTACAAATCCAAGGTGGCCAGTTACTTGTTAATAATAATCGAATAAATAAATCGGAAGTGTAGGATGATACTACTAAATTTATACCTTCACGCTCAAGGTATCGTTACGACTCCTACCACAACCAGTATCTTTATTGGTAAACTAAGACTTTACAAGTAGGTCTAACCATTAACGCGCTATAATGTCTATGCGAAACTACTAAGAACATTCTATCGACTCGGTTTACGTAGTCAAATAAGGTGTTGCAAGCGTCGATTGACTACGGTGACCGCTTGCCATCAAGCGAACTTACTTTTCTGCCATCTTAGAAGTAAATTGAAAAAAAAAGAATATTTATAGGCCTTGTACATACTACAGAGGCCGGTTTAAATTTTCGCGGCACTTGATTTTGCCTAGAATTCGAATCAATGAATCACTAAATTTTGGAATCAATTTGCGTTGATGTTTAAAATCCTACCGCCGTGACACCTTATTACATAGGCCCAGATATATGAAGGGAAGACCGTGGCACCAGACTTAATCATTAATTTGATACCTCAACGATCTTATTTCTGTACCTATTAAGTGTATTTTGGTAATAATAATAAAGATAATAAACCTAATTTGTATTTTTTTATGATAAAATTGATTTTGATTGATGACTCAAACATTTTAATGTAAAATGTTGCCAAGGCGAAACCATATGGCTCGCACTGTCGAAGTTATCAGATCTCATGTAGAGCCAAGCTTCTAACTCTACACTCCATAACTCTAAAAGTGTTTAAAGCCCTAACTTCACAAAGTCTACACCTAAGACAAAATATGTGACTTGGGCATTTCGCTACCGTCACATGGGCGTAAGGTGAAATAAGGTGAGTTATACAATAGTTCTTGCAGTAATGGCACGGCCAAACCACATATTTTGATTTATTAGCCGTCGGTTCAATACGCAGTTCGTCCAATTGGTTTATAAATCCTCATTTCGTACAGCACCAATTTCGTCCAACACGCGTTTCGTCCAACACGCATTTCGTCGAACACGCGTTTCGTCCAACATATATTTCGTCTAACACGCATTTGATCAAACACGTATTTGATTGAACCATCGATTTAAAATAAAATAACCTATAGATACACTATTGCCTACAAATGAATGAATACGAGTCAGACTCGCACACGAAGGGTTTTATAATACCGTACAATTAATAACAGGCATGTAAATATTTTTTGGAGTTTTTGTCTTCTGTCCTTACCAATATCGCCTATAAAATTTAAGAAGTTCCCTCGATTTCTCCAGAATCCCATTATCAGATCATGACTTCGTGACAATGGGACCAACTGGAAAGTATACTCTAGCGAACTAAAAAATCATTTCCAAATCGGTTCAGCCTGCATAAGAAAAACTATATTTGCAAACGACGTGGCTAACACGTTTGTTAATCAGTAACGTTTAAAAATATTTGATCTAAAATAGTCTCAGACCATTTATACTACAGGACTGGCCTTACTTCCCCCTTACTTGACTGTCCCCTCTGCCTAACTGCTTAATGACGAATCGCGAAATGGACGAAACATATTATGGACGAACTGCGTAGTAGACTATGCGCGAAATGCGATTTGGACGAACTGCGTATTGGAACGACGGCTAATAAATCCATATTTTGACTAAGGTATACAGAGTTTGTGAAGTTAGGGCTTGTAGAGTTAGGGAGTGTAGAATTAGAAGCTTGGCTCTACATGAGTTCTGATAACTTTTTGACAGTGCGAGCGATATTTTCTTTGGTCTTGGCAACATTTTACATGGAAATGTTTTTGGTGGGATTAATTTATTAAGAAAGTAATTTTTACATTGTTTTTATACATGGGCGTAGCGAGGTACAGACAGGGGGGGCAGCTGCCCCCCCCCCCCCCCCTAGGTGCCCATAATCTGAAGGAATTGGCTTAAAATTAACATGTTTACTATATTAAAATGACATTTTCTATCAGGTCTGCCGCCCCCCTAGCCAAGCCTGCCCCCCCCCCCTTATCCAAAAGCTGGCTACGCCCATGTTTTTATATGTGTTTATAGTTATTATTATATTCGAGCTTCTAATATTATTTGGCATATCACATAACACACACGGTAGGTATTAGGTTTTTCTATGTACAGTTACCATTATAATTTCGAGTGTTTGGTAAATAATTAGCTTCATTCGACACTTGTTGAGTAGTAGTAATGTTGTGGCAAATATGATTCTTATGGTTAAAAATTGTTTATTTATTCCAAAAACTAAACAAATTTGTGTTGTTTCGAGTACAGGTAAAATTAAACAATGTTTGAAAATTTTATTGTGTTTTCCTCTACATTCATTACTAACTTTTTCTCTAACTATGCATTTTAAATTTCTCTTTACGCGTGCATGCATCAATAACATGATGTTTCCATGTCATGTTGATGTCTAGAGTAAGAACCTAAGTACTTATATCAACAAAACCAATATGATGGCAATCAACATAGGTATACATGCCGGCACCTAAGTTTAGCGCTGACCTTGACTGCGCAGAATTCATTTTTTAGATGTGTTTGATGTAGAGACGCGGGGTGCGAGGGGTGCACTTTCTTTCAAATCATCAACACTAGGGGTCACAAAACTGGTTTTACCGAAATTGAAAAAGTGGGTAAACCGGGTTTACACACATTTTTCTTTTTATTTCTTTTATTTTGAATCATTTATTATGTTTTAGATTTGTCAGAATCGTATATTATTCTATCGTAAATTACATTCCAAAATTTTTTCTACATGTATATAAAAATGTATTTTTTTTGTTTGTTTTTAAGTACAATATTTATCTTTTAAGTACAATATTTATCTAACAGCCCTGAAACTTTGGTGAGTTTTAGTATAGGTATATGACAAAATTTCCAAAGAAACTAAATCCTGATTCACTGCATTAAAATCGTAAAACCGATTTTTAACTTACCTCCGGTTTTATGAACTCTAGTCATGACGCGTTATAGACCTCATCATTATGTGTACTGTCGCGGAAACAAATTCTTTCACAAAAAATTATACAGATAATTGTAGTCTTAATATTTTATTTAGTATTGTGTGTTGTACATACTGTGTTTTCCAGCTCAGAGAATGCGTTCGTGATCAAATGGTCTATGTAGCCTTGAAATGGGGAAATACTTACGATAAAAATGCTTTTAGTGATTTATATGTACTATTACAATAAATTAAATTAAATACTGTACTATTGTGTCATAAACAAAATTTGTATTCGTTCGTTTGACGCTAAGTCAAATGGTATGTTGAATATATGAGAAATTTAGTATTTATGTTATGTTAATTCATTAGCTGCACTTTGTCAAGGTTACGTCTACCAACAATTTTAGTAGATATGTGGTAAAAATACTAGGTAATTGTTTCAATTACGTTACTGACAAATTTATATTTGCCTGGTATTTTCTGCACCATGCGAAATTGTACATATCCAGTAAAAACATCATATTACTTCCATGTAAATACATAGATTATTATGTTGTATGGTTACTTTCCATTCGTTGTATTATATACGTTCACATCTTATTGAGTATTTCAGTAAAATAAAAAAATATTGACAAGAGGGTAAACCTATTGTATCATATCAGCTTATATTAGTCCAGTGCTGGACATAAGCCTCCTCTATGGCGCGCCATTTCTCCCAGTCCTCTGCCTTCTGCATCCAGCCACCACAAGCCACCTTTTTAAGGTCGTCAGTCCACCGCGCTGGAGGGCGTCCCACGCTTCGCCTTCCCATACGCGGTCTCCACTCTAGGACACGTCTGCTCCATCGGCCATCGGTCCTCCGACAGACGTGACCAGCCCACTGCCACTTGAGCTTGCTAATTCTGCGAGCTATGTCGGTAACTTTGGTTCTCTTCCGGATGTCCTCATTTCGGATTCGATCCCTTAGAGACACTCCGAGCAGAGATGATAACATTAAAAAGCTTTGCTAACACTTTAAGGACTGGACTGCCGCAGATTTTTAGAAGCTCAGTCGTAATGCCGTCATCGCCCGGAGCTTTGTTGTTTCTAAGCTGTTCCAGAGCCGCCCTAATCTCTCTTTGGTCAACGTCCAGGATATCCTCGATGAAGTGACGCGTCAGTTTGGCTCTTGGATCTTCGGTTATGAGGGATGTGGGCCTAGCCGCATGTGACATGTAGAGTTGTCCATAAAACTATTCGGATTCTGCTGAGATCTCTGGTTCGGAGGTGACTATTTGCCATCTGCAGTTTTTAGTCTCGTCAGATGGCTCTTTTCAAGCTGACGCGCAAAAACCTTTATTCTGTTCAATCGCAAGCTCAATGCTGCGTGTGCTGAAGCGTTGAAGGTCACGTCAAGTCATCTTACGTATCAGCCCGTTTAGAGATCTTGCATCTGACGAAGACCTTTGGGTTGATGGTATCTCTCGTCTTTTCCTTATAAGTTCCAGAGTCTCAGGCAAAAGTTTGGACACTCTAGTTTTGTTAAGCGGGGGGTAGAATTTGTGTCCCATTTCTTTTACCGTCTTCACCAAGTTGTGGGTCATTATGTCAACGTCGCCTGTGGTTTCCAGCGAATCGAATCTTTTTTAAAGATCCAGGTGAAACTTGTCGGATTCTACCGTAGCTTGGGACTGTAAGTAGACTTTATTAGATGATTTCTTTTGACCTTGTAATTTATATTTAGAGTGCTTCCTACAAGTCTGTGATCACTGCCGGTATTGAACCCGTTGATCACTGAAACATCTCTAAATATGTTCCGTCTATCTGCCATGATAAAATCTATCTCATTCCTAGTCACAGCATCGGGACTTCGCCAGGTCCACCTTCTATGGGAACTCTTCTTGTAGAACGATTTCATCAAAAACAGCCCTTCCATTTCGAGAAAGTTTACCAGCATTTGTCCCCTGTGATTTAGCTGACCCAAGCCATAAGGACCTATTCTAGATTCGTCGCGTTAAAATCTCCCATCACAACGTTGTAGTTAGCCTTGGTGGTGTTATGAAGGGCCTTGGTGATATCTTCATATCTGGCTTCGGCTTCTTCATCAGAGGGAGATGAGGTTGACGCATACACCTGTACCACCTTCAGAGAGTATCCTTTGGTGAGCTTTAGGACAAGGTATGCTACCCGAGTCGAAACACTACTGATTTCCACAACGTTGTTTATGAGCGATTTGTTGACCAGAAAACCAACACCACCTTAGGATTGGTCATCACCTTCTCGAAAGTAGAATAAGTTTCCTGACTGCAGGGTCAGCGTGTCCTCACCCTATCTACGGACTTCTGATAAACCCAGTACATGCCAGTTTATGAGTCTTAGTTCTTCTTCGAGTTCTACGAGGTGATGATCCAACCTCATCGTGCGTCCATTGTACGTTGCCAAATGTAGTCGTCGTTTATGGTAGCCGTTTGTCGTAACCCGAAGATTCCTAGCACCCTCTACCCCACTGTTATACCGACCGCTAGCGTAGCCGGGAACTGAGGGCCGTTTTTTTTCCTGCCTTTACCATATTGGGTTTTGCCCATAGTCACCACGCTGGACAGACGGGTTGGTGACCGTAGTTAATTCAGACTACTCCCGGACGTTGCTGCTGCCCAACATCAGTCTGTGTTTGGGGTTGAGAAATAAGACCCCTTTTACCTCTAAGTAGTCTTTTACGACATCCCAGGCAGATAGGGAGTGGTCCAATTCTGTTCTGCCGGAACCAACGGCTTCTATTGTATACACCGATGAATCCTACGTAGATTCTTCGCACTCTACTCCAAAAGCCTGGACTGACGGGACCACTAAGGGCATAAAAAATCCGTTTCAAAGGGCCAACAAATTGACATTGTTCACACAGGATCTGAAAATGGTTTTATAACCTCGAATTTCTCTTAGGGAACTATTTAGGGAAATTGATATTTTAACTGTTCCTTGCCAATATATCTTAACTTGTATAATGTACGTACGCAAAACATACATTGCTATGCAGATGACAGTACTGGAGACGCTTTTTACACGGGTCGTGCAAACATCCCTCATTCCGTTATGGAGGAAAACCGTGGAGAACTTATGTCTCAAATCGAGACCACACTGGCCAAGGTCTCTGACTGGGGACGGGTAAACTTGGTCCGATTCAACCCTACAAAGACACAAGTGTGCGCGTTCACCGCTAAGAAAACTCCATTCACTGTAGTCCCACAATTCCAGAACACTCCTCTCTGCATCTCCAAGAGCATTGGGATCCTTGGTGTCGACATCTCCAGCGATGTTCAGTTCCGAGATCATTTACAAGATAAGGTGAAGCTAGCGTCCAAAAAACTTGGTGTACTTAACAGAGCGAAGCAGTACTTCACGTCGGGGCAAAGGTTGTTACTTTACAAGTCGCAAGTTCGGCCCCATATAGAGTACTGCTGCCATCGCTGGGCGGGTGCACCCGGATACCAGCTTGGCCCTTTTGACTCGGTTCAAGGACGGGCTGTGAGAATTATCCTACGATTCCAAACTCACTTTGCCTCCCTGTGTGTGTTCTACCGCTTCTACAATGGGTTGTGTTCTGAGGGATTGTTCAAAATGATGCCCACGGCTTCTTTCTACCGTCGCACCGCTCGCCATCGGCAGAGAATTTATTCTCACTCTTTAGAACCGAAATGTCGCGTGCAGTGCGGTTTCAGAGAAACTTCCTCCCGCGAACGCTTAAGTTGTGGAATGAGCTCCCTGCCAAGGATTTCTGCAAGGACTACAGTATGAAGATCTTCAAGAAAGAAGTTATTAGATATCTGAAAGGTCGGCAACGCGCAAGTGATACCCCTGGTGTCGCAAGCGTCCATAGGCTACGGTGACCGCTTACCATCAGGCGGACCGTAAGCTTGTTTGCCATCTTAGTGTTATGAAAAAAAAAAAAAAAACTTTAGTAGCTACAAGTCAATAATAATAATAACCGTGTTAGAATAACAGTGTTGTTTACTAAAAACAAGAAATACATTAAAAATTTAATGGAATGCAAATAAAGTATAACAAAGCTTACAATCAGCGTTTAATTATACCGATACGAGTTGGTCCTGATGAAGCTCTGTGATGCAAAGCGTACGGTTGATAACAACTGGTCTGTACCTGGTAGATGAAGGAAGGGCTGCGGAGGATAGCGCTGCAAATCTGTTCAGCTCAGGGTTACCAATTGGGGAGCGGCGGTATAGGGGAATCCCCCGCCAGGTGAGGAGTTATGCCTCGTCCTACTTTACTTGCGTTCGTGTCTTCTCACACACACACAATGTGCGCGTGGGGAAATTTGCTCGAGTGAAATGGTGGCTGTCCGCTGCCCGTGACTACGGGCAGGTCTTTGGGTGGGTCTCTGACCGTCGGCTTCCATGGGTCTTCAAAGATTCCTACTACCAGCATCGCTCTCCACAAGGACTAGGTCCCGTGGGTAGGTTTTGCTGTCCGGTGGCCGCACGTGCTGCGGCGCCAAGTCTTTTATATGCGGCAATCGGGACTCGTCAGCGCGCGCGAACATGTTGGTCGCGAGTTGGTTGAGAGAGCTCAATCGTAGCGTGCCTCACGTAGCGGGATGCGCCGACTATGGTGCGAAGAGCCCTGTTCTGTACTGTGCGTAGTCGCTTGCGCTGAGATTCGCTTAGTAGTGCGAACCATGCCGGCGCTGCGTACGTGAGGCGGGGTCTTATATAGGTTTTGTAGACCCCGAGCTTTGTCCGTCTTGGAATTTTTGCCCTGAGCACTGGAGCGAGCAAAGCCTGTGTGGATCTGGTCTGGTTGACGATGCTGGTCAAATGCGCCTTCATTGACAGGAGACGGTCGATGGTATCGCCGAGGTACTTCGCATTGGGGCACCATTTAATTTGCTGCCCTGAGAATTGAAGCGGTGGAGGAATCTTCTGTGTGCGGTGCAGAAGGATGGCTTGTGTTTTGCTCACGCTAACCGACAATCTCCATTTGGAGAGCCAGTCTGGCAAGGCGTCAAGGGTCCGCTGCATCTTGATAGCGGCGTGATCTGGTCTGATGGAGGAGGTCAAGTACGCCGCGTCATCAGAATACAGTGCTAGCATAGCTCCCCCCTCCTTCGGGATGTCGTCGGTGTAACATGAGTAAAACGTCGGAGATAGCACACTCCCCTGAGGTACTCCGGCTTCAATGGAGCGCACAGAAGATACTGTATCTTCGATCGAGACGCTGAGGCTGCGGTCCTGAAGGAAGGACTGGATAACCATAGTTATTCTGCGCGGGATCTGGGACGAGGAGAGCTTGAACAGCAGACCTTGGTGCCAAACTCGATTGAACGCCTTCTCCATGTCGAGGAGTTCTGCCACAGTGCATTCCTTTTTGTTCACGGCCACCGCGACCTGGTGAAGTACTCTCGACAGCTGAAGGGTGGTGGAGTGTTCCGCTCTGAAGCCAAACTGTTCTTGGCATGGGGTGAAGTGCTCATGCAGGTGTTTCAGCAGGAGGTTTTCGAACACCTTAGAGATGTGTGACACGGTAGCCCTCAGGTTTTTGAGTGTTCTTGCCAGCCTTAAGTATCATTATGACGTGGCCCAATTTCCATGTCTGCGGAAAGTGTCCAGTCCTGGCCCGGATGTGTTTAACGTACTCTGGGTCGAGCGCAGCTCCTCTTCGATCTCGGTAGGATTGGTCTCCGCTGGAAGTCCTCAGATAGCGACCTTTAGTAGGCGCTCGGTCTCCAGCTGATACGAAAACCAGGATATCCTTTCGCGTTTCTCAAGTTCCGTGAGGTAACGTTGAACGGTTCGGTATTCCTGGTCGTCGGTAGGCATGAAGCGTACCCCTTTTCCAAAAGGGCGCGCATTTGGGGCTCTTCCGAGGATATTCTTTATTTCCCGGACATGTGTCGACCAGTTCCAACAGCGGGTACCGATCCTTCTTCGTCTGCGTCGTCGAGGCAGTAGCAGCAGCAGGCCCGGAAGGAGCAAGCGTGGTGGGGGTAGCGGCGGTCGCAGCGTACGAGGCAGTTGCGATAGAATGCGTCGCGTCGGTATGGCTCGGGTCATAGAGCGGCAGGTGCATCGGCGGGAAAAACACGCCCCGGGGTTCGGGGGGTTTTTTGGGGACACCTGGGTGGCGCGGGGTGTCTTCACTCATGTTCGAGTTGACGAGTTAGGCGGTATGGGACGATGCCAGTGCGACCATAGGGCTGAGTAGCTCTTCGATGTGAGCCGCCACGTACTATCAGCCCTAGCCCTCTTTATTTGGCGTTCCCCTTTGCGGTTGACGCGCGCGGGCGAAAGTCCTACTCAATAAAAAAGTAATTTTAAAAAATTACAACGACTTCAAAATTTGGTTAATTAATAACTATAAAGGGAGACATAAAAGTTGTATCATTTAAAAATTTTAAAGTAAATATCCCAATTATTTTTTGGAGTCAATGGCAGCCCTGGCAGTCTTTCTACTAACGAAATAGCCTAAAATACCGTAACAGTCAAGTTATAATCTGAATTCATCCAGATATCTCTTGTCAATTTTTAACTTGTTTTAATAAATATCAAGAAACAAAATGGCGGACGTTGATAGAAAGAGCAAAGAGACTATTGACTTATTTTAACTGTTTAGCATAAGTTTGTCAAGAATTGAAGTCTGTTTTAATTTTTTTTTTGTAAAAATTTCATTATTTTTTAATTTTTGAGTTTATTGTACTTTCTCACCGATAGCAATGACTCAAATTGAAAGACAATGTTACTTTATATAATTATTATAACAAACTAAAGTGACTAACTGTTTCTTTGGCGTTTATTGAAGAGGCTAACCATATATGTTTTGACAATAATAGTTGGTCTTCAACCTTTTTCAAGTTAAAAAACCTCTTTCGGCAGTTGCAGTTGATACTGGCAACATGGCCAGTTTCAACAGAAACTTTCTTGTTAGGTAGGAAAATTGGGATGGGGTCGCACTGACAAACGGCTCAATTGCGGGCGTGGGTTTCCTTTCTGGCTCTAGGAATGGCCAGTGGTGGTGCCATACTTAATCCATATTCTGAATTCAATATTTTCTTTTATTTTGCCGAGAAATGTCTTTGCTACTTCTGATAATTCTCTTTTTGTGGCATTGTCAATATCTGTATTTGTTGGCAAAATCATCTGTAATGTTTCAATAGTATTCTAATGAGGCTTAAATATAGCGTTTAATTTATTTACTAAAGTGTTCCAAGAAAGGATAGTACACATTGCGTCGTTGGTAAATTTCAGCAGTCCGTGTATGAAAATACTTCCCTAAAAATGACAAATGATATAATAAATTGACTGTTTTCTAATGAAACTCATTCACGGTTTTTCAGAGTCAGCATTTTGAATAACTTCAAGAATGTCAAGAATGATAAGGACCGTCGAATTCTAAGTGTTGAAAATAAAGTATTTCGGACTCTGAAATTCGAAAAAAAAATGTATGTAAGTAGCTCTTACATACCTACCTCTCGAGTCCCGTCAAAGTTTTTGCATACATTTTACTCTCGAATTCAGAAAGAGTAGAGACTGTTTCCAATATGCATTCTGTTCGCCTTCGACTGCAGCCCACAAAATAGGCCCTAAGCCTTCGTCTAGTTCACCTATAAGGACAGATCGGCCAAAAAAAATGTATGTAAGTAGCTCTTACATACCTACCTCTCGAATCCCGTCAAAGTTTTTGCATACATTTTACTCTCGAATTCAGAAAGAGTAGAGACTGTTTCCAATATGCATTCTGTTCGCCTTCGATTGCCGCCCACAAAATAGGCCCTAAGCCTTCGTCTAGTTCACCTATAAGGACAGATCGGCCAAAAAAAATGTATGTAAGTAGCTCTTACATACCTACCTCTCGAATCCCGTCAAAGTTTTTGCATACATTTTACTCTCGAATTCAGAAAGAGTAGAGACTGTTTCCAATATGCATTCTGTTCGCCTTCGATTGCCGCCCACAAAATAAGCCCTAAGCCTTCGTCTAGTTCACCTATAAGGACAGATCGGCCAAAAAAAATGTATGTAAGTAGCTCTTACATACCTACCTCTCGAATCCCGTCAAAGTTTTTGCATACATTTTACTCTCGAATTCAGAAAGAGTAGAGACTGTTTCCAATATGCATTCTGTTCGCCTTCGATTGCCGCCCACAAAATAGGCCCTAAGCCTTCGTCTAGTTCACCTATAAGGACAGATCGGCCCTGCTGTAGCAATCCTAGCTATAAAATCAAAAGAAAGCGTGCGAAGATGTGAAGGCAGATTTAAAATTAAAGTAAATAGTAATAAACGTGATAAGGTACAAGAGATTTTGGTTTTTGTCAAAAATCCCTATTTCAAAAGCTATGTAGGTATTTGAGTATTTTGCGTCGTTGTTTACTGAGTCCTTTTTTTTGTTGAAAAGGAAATAAACAAAAGAGTCATATAAATTTGAATGAAATTTTGTTATGAGTATGAATGTTTTTAGTGTACGGAAAATTAAACCAATACATCACTTATGTAAAAAAATAAAAACATTTTAACTCAAAAAACAACCGGCTTCAAAAAAATGCACTAAAAATGTACCTACGTAAAAATAAATATTTCCAGAAAATCTGATCCAAATAACAGTTTGAAGTTGACGCCATGCAATAAAGTGGCTAATAAACTGTTAAGTACATAGACACAAAAATCAAGTTGTAATTTAGATCAGATTTTTGAAATAATTATTCTTACCCGTTTAAGCGTTCGTTTTGTGATTAAGAGTTCCCACAATTGTACTTTTCACACTTTTGATAACGCCAGTTTTGATACCGACAACTACCGTTCGTGTAGCTTTGATACCGACAACTACCGTTCGTGTAGCTTTGATACCGACAACTACCGTTCGTGTACCTTTGATACCGACAACTGCCGTTCGTGTAGCTTTGATACCGACAACTACCGTTCGTGTAGCTTTGATACCGACAACTACCGTTCGTGTACCTTTGATACCGACAACTACCGTTCGTGTAGCTTTGATACCGACAACTACCGTTCGTGTAGCTTTGAAACCGACAACTACCGTTCGTGTAGCTTTGAAACGATACAAAGAAAAGCTTTGGTTGCAAAACTTGCAAGACGAACGGTTGACGTACACCCACTATGATAAAAAACACAAACACTAACATAAACAATGCATATGTATAGGCAGTTTGACAGAATAACACAAAAAGCCCACCTTCAGACATGGGTCTACAGTTTTATTTTGCGGTGGCAAAAGTAAAAAACTTAAAAAATTGAAGTTCTCAGTTTGACTCGTACGTTTGTAAGTATGTATATATGTTTGTCCGCGATTATCGCGCGTTTGTCTAAACCGATTTTGATGCGGTTTTCAGAAAATTATTTGTTAAATTTTTGAAAAGGTTTTGGCATACAATAAATGTATACCTATGTTTATCAGGTCAGGACATAATGATGGGATCGTGGAGAAATCCAGGGAACTCCACACTATAAATAAGCGAATAGGTAACTTAAAAGTAAAAAATAAAAACTTTTTTAACAAAAACAACAACCTACTTCAAAAAGATGCACTAAAAAGGTAAAAAAAGTTATTTCAAAAAATCTGATCTGAATTACAGTTTGAAATTGGTGTCGTGCAAGTGAGGTGTGTTATAAACTGTTAAAAGGATAGACATCAACTTTAAACTGTTATTTAGATCAGATTTTTCTAAAGTTTTGTTCTTTAAAATAAAAATTTTAATGCTGTTTAAACCAAAATCTTAAACTTTATTGTATTACTCAACGGTGACGGCGACAGTTTGTGGTGCAGCTCCACAGCAGGAATAATAACAGCCAGCAAAGTATTTTATGTGATTCTCTATCGCTACAGCTACATCTGAGGTAATAATCAACTGATATGCAGCACCGTAGCGACGTGAAGGAAAATAGTGCTATGCGGTATTACCGGTGAGAACATCTGTATTCCCATGAAAACTCTCGATTGTAATAAAAAGTGGCCTATGTCTTTTTCGTACATCCAACTATACCATTGTCAAAAATCAGGTCGATTGCATGCTCCGTTATGATAATCAATAACAAACAAACAAACATGCATTAGTTAGGATAAGGGTGAAATTAATTAATAATATTAACTGGAAGAGATCGCTTTAAAGCGATAAGACCGCCTTTTGTTTTTCTCTATTTGTAAATATGTTTTGTTTGTAAATTTTTTATGTTGATGCAATAAAGTATAATAATAATAATAATAATAATAATAATAATATTAAGGGACAACAAAAGATTGCACAACAAAATAGAAGAGCCAATTTGATCAAAGAACCTATTAGGCCAAGCGGCGGCTACAAAAAAGGCCAAATTTTCAGAAGAGCTACGGTTCATCATAACAATAAAGATTAGCTAGAGTTTCCTAATCAAAACCCTTAAACAAGGGGGAGCATATAGTTTTATGCCTTACTAGCCCTGTTTTCATGGTTCAATTTTTCCGTCAAATCACTGCTGTATATACCTTTATCTCGATTTTTATCCGACTGCTAAGGAGGGTTGTTACGGACGGACAGCAACAGTAACGTTGCACCGTCGACATACGCGCAAAAAATGAACTTTCAAAAAACTACGCAACTAGTTTTATCAAAACTCAAAGTTGCTAGTTCCTGAAAATGTCACGGCTTCTGTGGAGCTACTGTCAGAACGTGACTTTTCGATTTTTTAGCAATACTGTAAAGTGAACCACATGTGTTTTTTGGTTCTCACGCATTCATTTCTAGACATAAATGTATGCCAATTAATTTTTTATACTATGCAAAACACAACTGACGTAGTAGTAAAATAAAAAATGTAAAAAGTCAAAATTTTTACTAAAAACAAATTTTGAAGCCTCATATTTATATGAAAATGAGCAGCCAATCAGAGCACAGACGAAAGTGGGAGAATGGCTCGGAACAAAAACACCATTGAAAAATATTAAATTAGAAAGTTCGAGGTAAAAATCTGGAAAATACCGGTTTGAACTGGTTATTGGGTTTCCAAAATAAAAACAACGTTCTCTGATTGGTCTAAAATAAATGATTTGAACATTTCCTCCTAGACAAAAAAGTATAAAAGGAGACGCAATTTTCATACAGTATGCAGTGAAAGTTCAACAGTTCCAGGAAAATAAGTGAAGAAACCAACTGAAGAAAGAACAAGTTATATATATATGTCAAGAAAGAACCAACATTTTTATAACTCAAGATTACTTCGAGAAAGAAGTAACATTTTTATAAATCAAGAAAATTCGTAGAAGTTAAGTAAAATCAGTGAAGCGTAAATTAAAATCACGATTTTAAAGAAAGTGTTTGTAATTTATAGATAAGTGTTTGTAAATTATAATTTTGAAAAATGTTAAATGAGTTGTCCATATAAGTGTTAATTGCGTTTAAGGCAATTATAAGCTGTTGCAAGCAGAATCCAATTTGTTTCATTTTTTCAATTTTACAGTGGGCTTTTTCAGAGCCCACATTTCTATAAACCTACAGTCCACTAGCTCTGTCCGCAACAGTTTATTTGGTCCTTCGGTAGCCGGATCACAACCTGTGTAGATCCTTAGGTAATCCGTAAAGTTCCGAAGTTATAAGTAATTTAAAGTGAATTTTTATTTTTCTGAAAAAAGTGTTAATTTTAGAAAAGTGTAGAAAGTGTATGAACCGTAAGTAAAGTGAAATTATTGACACTAAGTCTTTATTTTTGAGTGCTTACCTATTGTTTCGTGTATTTTTTATAACTCTGTGTGTCGTATTTGTTGGGGTCATTTTCGGTTTCAAATTACGTAAATTTTTGTAAAACGTTTAAATTCACGGGAGTCGTTGTGAAAACGTTAAAAAGAAATCGTGGTGATCTACGTATACGTATTTCGGGCAATACGTGTACTAGTTATAAATTTTAAATTTTTAAAATTTTCCTGAAGTTCAGTTTTAAGTTTTGAAAAAGTCTTATACACGCGTGTTATACCGTGTATTCATTTTAAATTCACGTTTGTGCACGTATTACTTATGATACGTGTACTAGTTATAATTTTTAAAATATTTTAATTTTCCTGAATTTCGAAATTTTTAAATTTTCATAACTTTTCAGTTTTAAATTTTTAAATTTTCAGTTTTCAATTTTGAAAACTTCTTGTACATGCGTGTTATCTCGTGTACTTATTTTGAATTTACGTTCGTGCACGTATTCCATGCGGTACGTGTACTTTTAATAATAATTTTAATTTTTCGGAAAACTTGTGAAAATCCAAATCGTAATAATTTGAGCTCTTAGGCATATGGGAATTTCGTGTATATGCCTTAAATACATGGGTATACATTATTCCATGCAAAAATCGTTCTCTTTATTATTATTTGATTTTTTTCGAAAAAACCTTATTTTTAAAAATAATAATTTTTTTTTAACTTGTATAACTTATATAAATTGATGTGCGTATACATACGTTGTGCAATTTATGTACTTCTTATCACTTCGATACCTTTTTTGAGTGATAACATTTGAATTTATGTATACGTGTATTTTCGTGTAGCTATTTTAAATTTATGTGTACATAGCTACGCGTGCTTTGTGCGAGTTCACCACAAAGTTGTTCGAGTACAAAGAGTACTTCAATAGTTTTGAAGACTCAAAAATATTTTAAAATTGTATGCCTATACGCGCATTTCCGTGTGGTTATTTAATTGATGTGCGTATATGTGTTTGGTACAACTCGAGTACCTACTTACGATTGTTTTTTCAATATTCTTTGAAAAACAATATTTTTGAATTTATTGTCTACGCGTACCTATTTCCGTGTGTTTATTTTAATTGATACGCGTACACCTATTTTGTACATTCGTGTACTTACTATTATTATTTCAACGATTTGAATAATAATTTTGAATAACTTGTACTCTGTAAAATTTCGAGCACTTGTTTTAATTTTGAATACTGTGTGCATAAGTGTATTTAGTATTTTGGTGTGGCTATTTTTGAATAAGTGTATGTACGTAAATTGTACAAGCCACGCCTTCTTAATTGTTTAAATAATTTTAAATTATTTAATCTGTGTACCTACGTACACCTTATTTTTAAATATATGTGTATACGTGACAAGCTCCGTAACACTTATTTTATATTTTAAATATTTGGGTTCTTTCTCTTGTTCTGAAACATTTTGCTTACGTGTTAGTACTAAGGTGTAACTCCATACAACTATCTGTTCTCATATTTGATATTTGTGCTCGTTTAAATTTTACTGTGTATGTGCATTTGTGTTCGTGTTGGGATTCAATTTTGTTGTGCTTATTTAAAAAATAAAAAGTACAATGCCTAACACACGTAGCCAAAAAGCCGCGTCAAAGGCTGGCCACGATGAACGGGGAATTAACGTACCCGAGTCGGTACGTCCCACGACGGCGTCTAGCGCTGTCGGTGCTGCGTCGACGAGGACAGGATGCTCGTCGGCCAGCGTGCGTATACAGAGTGCGGAACTCGAAGCGTTGCAAAAAATTGCGGAGCTCCGTACGGAACGTTTGCAGTACGAAAGAGCGGTAGAAAAAAGACGTATAGAATCGGAAAATAAACGTATGGAAGCGGCAAAAGAAAGTTTGGAAGCTCAAGAAAACATTATTAAAAAACGGCTTGAGCTTCAAATTTCTCAAATAAATGAAGACGATTCTTCACAGGGAAGTATTGTTAAGTCCACTCTCACTGCATCGAGGGTTGAAAATTGGTTGACGGAAACCAACGATGACGTTGAAGCCAGCGTCGTCACGGCCAGGCAGGTGGCACGCGACGTCTCTCCCACACGGGGGGAGGGGAGCCCGGGGCGCCCAGGTATGGTGCCCAGGGAGCTCTCTACGTCAGGCGTCGCAGAGTATAAGGGTGCCACCAGCCGCTACGACCGTAGCATAATTTAGCGTAGCGAGGACCAGGGTCCCCTACGCTCGCACCACATTGTCAGGCGAGGGCCACCACAAAGCCCTCCACGCCGGCACACTAACAACCCACACAGGGAGGTCCAAGGCCCCCCACACCGGCGTCGCGTGGAAGTCCGCGGGGACATGGAAGGTCCTCTGCTCCCACGCACGCCACAGGCTGAGGATGACATCGGCCGCACTTTTGCACGTCGCGTGGATGCCGGCGAGGACCTGGAACGTCCTCGGCTCCCACGCACGCCACAGGCTGAGGATGACATCAGCCGCACACTCGCACGTCGCGTGGATACCGCCGGGGGCATGGAACGTCCTCGGCTCCCACGTACGTCACAGGCTGAGGATGACCTCGGCATCACTTTTGCACGTCGCGTGGATGCCGGCGGGGACCTGGAATGTCCTCGGCTCCCACGTACGACACAGGCTGAGGATGACATCAGTCAACGGCACCCGAGAGGGGGTGTATCGCCGAACAAGGAAGAGGGACATGCAGCGACACTGCAATCACCATATCCTTTATGGCACGCATCTGCTGGCAGAAACTACGGCAATCTTGAGCCGTACCATAATGAGATGGAGGAGGGGGAGCGACGTTACCGCTCCTCCTTTAGGACACCTGCCTATCAAAGAAGAAGAAGCCACAGTGGAGAAATGGAGGGGGGGGAGCGACATGACCGCTCCCTTCCAAGAAATGGAGAGGTGGAGCGACGTAACCGCTCCGCCTCAAGAAGAAGTGGCATAGGAGAATTAGCAGATGCGCTAAAAGACTTGGCCTCATCAAAACCGATACAACGACAAGTCTTCGAGCTTCCACCTTTCAGTGGCGCTCCTCACGAATGGCTGCCTTTCAAGGCAGCAGTCAGGGACTCTGCACGGCTTTATAAACTTTCGCCAGCAGAGAACCTAGCAAGGCTTCGTTCTTGCCTACGCGGCGAAGCGCGTGAATCAGTGTCGGCGTTGCTATACACCGCTGTCGACACCGACCGCATAATGAAGACGCTTGAACAGTCATATGGAAGGCCTGAGATCTTAATCGACAGATCACTGAGCGACCTTAAGCACTTACAACGCCCAGGGTCGGCAGCAACAGACCTCAACACTTTCGCTGTGAAGCTGCAGAACATAGTCTGCGTCCTTGCCAATATGGACCAACGACGATACTTGTACAACCCTATGCTTACGAGGGAGGTCCTCGACAAATTAAGTCCATTTTTGAAGTCACGATGGTGCGACTACGCATATGAGCACCAAACAGATGACCCAGAGATCGTTGTACTCTCAGAATTTTTGATGCATGAAGCCGATCGAGCTATCCGCTTCACGCTTCCACCAGCTACTTCATCGACGTTGCCGCAGACTAAGAATGGTTGGGCACCAAGCGGCGCGCCGAGAAGAAAACCCATGAAAGAAACAGCACGAGTCTATACTGCAACTACAGAAGAAAGGAGGCCACGTCAAAATGACAAAAGACCTCCACGTGCTGCAGCTCAGCAGTTGTTGATAAGCGCTGGGCTAGTGTCAAGGAAATACACATTTGTTTTTGCTGCCTACTAGAGAAGCATCCACGTCCACAATGCAGAGCCAAGCGATGTGACGTAAACAATTGTGGTCAAGCACACCACCGACTGCTACATGATGTGAACAGAGAGAAACGGACCTTCACACAAACCGTTACAGCCTCTCAGAAAGAAGTTCCTATAGCAGTGACATCGGAAAGCAATGAAGCAGTGATGTCAACCAATACGGGGAACCGCCGCCGATCAGTTATGCTAAAGATTTGTCCAGTTACAATATCTGGTCCAAATGGCGCGGTGAACACCCATGCATTATTTGACGAAGCTTCCACGGTCACGCTGATTGACAAAGATTTAGCGGACCAGCTGTCATCCGAAGGAAAGCCACATCCGTTCACAATACACGGTGTCGGCGCAAGTCAAAAGGAAGATGAAAGCCTGCGGGTCAACCTTAAGATCCGCGGGCGAAAGCAGAGGAGATACCATGAACTGCAAGCCAGAACCGTAAAGGGGCTACGCCTGATGGCACAAGCAGTTCCGTCCGAAGTCGTCTCCTGTGCGCACCTGAGGGGCCTCGATGCTGCATGTTATGATGAAACGCAGCCGAAAATTTTGATCGGGGCTGACCACTGGCACTTGCTCGTATCCCAAGAGCTACGAATGGGTGCGCGCACTGAACCTGCTGCATCACGGACACCGCTTGGATGGGTGATCTATGGCTCACTTCCCCGCACCATAATGCGAGAAGGGGAACAAGTACTGCATGTCACGAATGTTGAAAATGAGTTTCGTGACCTCTCAGTTGATGAAGACCTACGTCTTGAAGAATTGGTCAAAGCCCATTATGATATCGATGCCCTAGGCGTGTCTAACATTAAAAAGATACGCCCAGAAGCGAAACGGGCTGTCGAGATTTTTAACACTACCGCTCGCCATGAAAACCAGCGGTACGAAGTTGGGCTAACGTGGCGTCAAGATAACGTAAGGATGCCACCTAGCTATAATACAGCGCTGCAACGTCTCAGAAACTCAGAAAGAAAAATGGATCGGGATCCCGCTTACAAAATACAGTACACCGAGCAAATAGAAAACTTGCTCAAGAAAGGTTACGCTGAACCAGTGATGGGCGAGATTCAAAGCGTGATCGAGTGGTACCTGCCTCACTTTGGCGTACGGAACCCGAATAAACCCGAAAAGATCCGTCTTGTGTTTGACGCAGCTGCTAAAGCTTGCGGAGTCTGCCTCAATGACGAATTATTAGAAGGGCCAGACCTTCTGCAAGCACTGCCGGGAATACTTTTCCGATTCAGGGAAAAGCCGATCGCCGTAACTGCAGACATAGAAGAAATGTTTCTGCAGATAAAGATAAGGCCAGATGATCGCCCGGCTCAAATGTTCTTATGGAGGGGTGAAGATAGAAAGAACGCCCCTCAGAAATATGTCATGACGTCGTTAATATTTGGAGCGTCATGTTCACCATTTCTGGCGCACAGCGTAAGAAATAAAAACGCTATGGACTGCGCCGCAAAGTATCCCGAAGCAGCAAAAGCGATCCAAAGTAGCTTCTATATGGACGACTACCTGGACAGCTTCGACAATATTGAGAAATCAAAACAGATGGTTGCTGACGTCATAAAAGTACAACAGCAAGCAAGTTTCAATATAAGGAGTTGGAATTCAAACCGTCAAGACGTGCTAGAAAACTTACCTAAAGAGAAAAAAGCACATGTGTCGGACGTACGACTTGGAGCCCGTGAAGACCACATTGACAAGACGTTGGGTCTGCTGTGGAGCACTAACAAAGATGAATTGGGTTTCAGTACCAAGATGGTTCGCGTACCAGAAGCAGTACGCCGAAGGCATCGTACGCCGACTAAAAGAGAAGCTCTCAGCGCCGTAATGTCAATATACGACCCACTGGGACTTGTCAGTCAATTCACCATCACCGCAAAAATAATATTGCAGCAATTATGGCGACAGAAGCTCGGGTGGGACCAAACCCTGCCAGAAAAAGAAGCGAGCGACTTCGCAAGATGGATAGAATTATTGGACAGCGCGGCCGCATTAAGAATCCCGCGCTGTTATGATTTGGATGCAGGCTCTATTATAAAACGAGAGCTGCACGTATTTTGTGACGCCAGCGAAGAGGCCTACTCAGCGGCAGCTTACTGGCGAAACATACACAAAGATGGCAGCATACGAATAAGTCTGATCGCTGCCAAAGCCAAAGTCGCGCCGTTGAAGGTACAGACAATACCCCGCCTAGAATTACAGGCGGCGGTGATTGGAGCGCGACTAGTAGAATCAATTAAAAAAGGGCACCGCATAGAAATAGCAGACGTCACATATTGGTCTGACTCTAGCACGGTGCTGCAATGGATACGAGGTGACGCAAAGAAGTACACCCCATTCGTATCACATCGACTCGGAGAGATAGCTGAACTAACACAGCCCGAGGATTGGAGATGGGTGCCTACACAACTGAATGTAGCTGATGATGCAACGCGTGCGTGCTACCAACCTATTAGCGCGCACGACCGATGGTTCTGCGGGCCAGACTTTCTTCACGAACACGAAGATTGCTGGCCGTACGACTTCTCTGAAAGAAGCGACGCAGACGATGAGCACGTCACCCATACTAGCCACAAACCCACAAATTGGCTACCGGATCTCGAGCGCTTCTCAAATTACGAGCGCCTGATCCGGACAGTAGCAAATGTACTACTATTTATCGAGAAGCTGAAGAAAAAGGAACAGCAGCTCGAACTCCGCCATATTGAAAAAGCGGAACAACTTCTCATACAACAAGCGCAGCAAGATTGTTTTAGTGAAGACATAGAGCGCCTTAAGAAAGGAGAAGCACCTCAGAGGTCCAGCAGACTATTTAAACTGGACCCTGTATATGAAGATGGGTTGCTACGTGTACGCGGCCGCATTAACGCCGCACACGTCCCGACTGACATCAAGCGACCAATCATATTGGACGGTCGCCATCAATTCACCAGACTGCTCGTGATGAAGGAGCATCGAACCGCACTCCACGCCAACAATGAACGCGTGGTGAATGAGCTGCGCCAGAGATATTGGGTGCTACAGCTGCGGCCAACGGTGCGAGCAGTTGCCAGCAAATGTATGTTGTGTCGAATCCGCAAATCACTGCCATCGACACCAACCGTGGGAGATCTGCCACTTGCACGTCTCGATGCCTATCAGCGGCCCTTCACCAATTGTGGGGTTGACTGCTTCGGCCCAATGATAATAAAAATTGGAAGAAGAAGAGAGAAACGTTGGGGTATGTTATTCACATGCCTCAGTACACGAGCTGTACACATTGAGTTGGTTGCGAGTCTATCAACCGACTCGGCCATCATGGCCATTAGAAGAATGGAAGCCAGACGAGGATGGCCTCGGGTAATGTGGTCAGACAATGGGACCAATTTCCGTGGGTCTGACGCCGAGTTAAGAGAAGCGTACAAAGAGTGGGCCCCGCAACTAAAAGAATATGGCTTGACCCACCGATTGGATTGGCGCTTTATCCCACCCGGAGCACCCCACATGGGAGGATCTTGGGAAAGAATGGTGCGATCGATAAAAATCGCACTGACAACAACTTTAAATGAAAAGGTGACGACAGAAGAGACTCTGCTCACCCTGCTGCATGAAGCAGAGCACTCCGTTAACAGTCGGCCACTGACCAGTGTCTCAGTTGATCCAGCTGATCCAGAGGCACTTACACCGAACCACTTCATATTCGGAACATCATCAGGCTTACCAATGACTGGCGAAACAGAAAAGGATGAACGCCGGCAATGGAGAGCAACACAAGCGCTGGCGGATGGATTTTGGAAACGCTGGTTGCAAGAGTACCTCCCGACTTTGGTGCCAAGAGGGCAATCAGATGACCATGCGCAGCCATTGAAACAGGGAGACTTGGTTGTGGTAATCGACCCGACCCTACCACGTAACGTGTGGCCAAGGGGGGTTGTAGAAGAAATACAGCCGGGCCCTGATGGTAAAGTACGTTCTGCGAATATCAGAACGAGGGGAGGTGTATTAAGACGCCGCCCCGCAAGTCGACTAGCCGTCCTGCAGTGTACCAAGGAGGCTTCGACAAGCTGCGCCGAGGGGAGTGTTACGGACGGACAGCAACAGTAACGTTGCACCGTCGACATACGCGCAAAAAATGAACTTTCAAAAAACTACGCAACTAGTTTTATCAAAACTCAAAGTTGCTAGTTCCTGAAAATGTCACGGCTTCTGTGGAGCCGTGGGGGTCTCTTCTCTATCACCCTATTGGGTGTTGAGGTGCGGGTGTCGGGGGAGGGGAATTTACCTCCCACCATGACCCGGGCAGAAGCTCAGGGGTGTTGAACACCCCCGGTGAAATTGAAAGGAGGCCTACTTATCAGGCCCCTTGGTGGTGGATGATTTTTAACAAAGAAGAAATTCTAATAAAATAGAAATAAAATGAAAAGAAATAAAAACTTGGTAAGCGCATAAAATAAAAACAAAAGAATAAAAAACAATAAAAACAAAAACAAAAACGAGCAAAATAAAATGAAAAATAAGAGCAAAATAAAAGTAAAATGGAGAATAAGGAAAAGGAAGGAGGTGGGTGAGTGGGTAAGTGGGTGAAAAAGTAAAATTATTCACCCCTGGGAATGAGCTCTCGGGGGAGAGGGCGTCCTTCAGGAGGGCGGGCGTGTAGTGGGGCAATGCCCCTAAGGTGTTGATGGTGGCTGTTATCAGCGCGATCGAAGAGGTGTTTAGACAAACCAGAAATGAACTCTGCGAGTGATTCGGTTTTGGTGTCTCTGGCGATGGTGGAGTTTCGGACGAAGCGGCCGGCGCCGGTTATTATTCTCAGCGACTTATTTTGGACAACCTGGAGCTTATGTTTGCTGGTTGAAGATAGAAGTCCGTACCAAGCAGGGGCTGCGTAGGTCAGTCTCGACCGAATGTACAGTTTGTACAGGCGAATTTTGGTTTTGAGAGGCAAGTCAGAGGAGAGTACCGGTCTAAGCGCCGCCCGTGCTGCGACTGCGCGTGCTGACACGTGGTCAAGCATTTTGCGCATGCGCAGGGGGCGGTCTATAACGCAACCAAGGTACTTTACACTGGGTTGCCACTCAATGACTTGGCCTCGGAACACAAGTTTCGGTAAGAGGAATCTTTGTAGGCCGGTCAAAATTGCAGTTGTTTTGCTGGCGTTTACGGCTATTCTCCACTTGTCGAGCCAGCCGGGCAAAGTGTCCAATAGACGCTGCATTTTTTTGGCTGCTAATTTTGCTTTGCGAGAGGAGGACATGTAGGCGCTGTCGTCCGCGTAGAGCGCTAGGTGTACGTCTTCAACACCTTCAGCTAAACCGGAATCACTGAGAGTGGGGATGTCGTTAGTGAAGAGCGCGTAGAGCAGAGGCGATAGGCAGCTGCCTTGTGGTACCCCTGCTTTAATGGGTTTGTCTGCTGAGTGTTTGTTCTCGACCGAGACATAGAAGCTACGTTTTTCCAGAAACGAAGCTATTACTCGACCGAGCATAGGCGGGAGATCCGTATCCAGCAGCTTGTACAGTAGTCCTTCGTGCCAAACCCGGTCGAAGGCTTTCTCCATATCGAGAAATACACCGACCGTGCGCCTGCCCTTGTTTAGCTCGAAGGCCATGTGATGGAGCACGCGCACAAGCTGCAGGGTAGTACTATGACTGTCCCTAAAGCCAAACTGTTCAGGCCTAAGCTGGATATGGGGAGATATCCTATGTATTAGTAGGCGTTCGAACAGCTTAGCTAGGTTAGACAGCAAAGTGATCGGCCGGTAATGTTCTGGGCGGTGACGGTCTTTCCCTGGTTTCGGGAGAACAATGACTTTTCCGGTCTTCCAGGTAGAAGGGAAATGTCCAGAGCGCAATATCCCATTGAAGATCCGGGTGAGTGCCACCAGACCCTTCCTTGGCAGCATAATAATCGCCGTGTTTGGAATCTCGTCGGGGCCAGGTGATTTACGTTTATTAAGTTTGATGGCCTCCTTTCTCACCTCTTTGGGCGAGGTGAAGTAATCACCTCTGAGTGGTGGGGCTGGGGCCGCGAGAAATTGCTCTACGCGATCTATTACTCCTAGCGTGTGCAGAGGGTCGGTAATGGGGTTCGGTTTAAACTGGTCCTCGAAGTGATCGGCCAGTAGTTCCGCGCGTTCTGCGGCGTGATAGTGGCGGATGCCGGAGGAGTCAATCAGAGGGCAAATGGGGGGTGATGTTTTCGAAACTTGGCGGGTCAAACGAAATAAGGCGGCATCGTCATCGCTAGCCTTAAAGATTGTGTTGTCCCACGCAAGTTTACGAAATTGGGCAAGTTCTGCTTGCAAGTCTTTGCTTAATTTATTCAGTTCACCCTTCAAAACTGGGCAGCGAGTACGGCACCACAGCTTACGAAGCTCCCTCTTTTTGTTGAGTTTGACGCGCAAGTGCGCAGGAAGCAATTGTTTGCCTGAGGCAGTGGTTGAGGACCTCGTGGACTCCTTAAGGGCCTGCGTTAGCGCGGTTGTGAAGGTTATGACGGCTTCCTCTACCTCAGACGGAGTTGAGATGCCACCTGGTGGCAATTTATACGTGAGCATTGAGTTGTGAAATTTTGCCCAGTCAGTGGTTTTAGTAGGGGGCGGGGGGGATTTCCCACAAGCTGACACTCCGAGGACCAGAAAGATTGGCAGATGCTGAGTGTCGGTGTCGTGGAGGACTTCCGATGCAATTGGCCAATTGATGTTGTGTGCTAATGCGATGTCAAGTACGTCAGGAAATTGCCTATCTGCAGTAGGGTAGTGAGTAGGAGCACCTGGACCGATGACTAAGTAGTTTTTGTCCTCAGCATCTGCTTTTAGTTCGCGACCCGATTTGGTTGAGATTCGTGAACCCCATTGTTGGTGTTTGGCGTTAAGATCGCCTAAGATTAAGGTGGGTGTGTCGTCACAAAAGATGTTTCCTATGTCGATTGGAACAAAGGGGGCTACTGGTGGCTTGTATGCGGCGAAGACTTTAAGCTCAGCATTGCCGGTCTTAAGTTTTACACCTATAGACCGAGTGGATGTAAAAGGGGGAAGGGGTAATAGTTCATGAACAAGGTCACGACGGACTAGTACTGCCGTTCCCCTATAGGCCATATTAGCGGGAGAGATTTCATCTCGCCTATAGGTGAAGAAGTTTGGAATGCGGAGCTCATTCTCACCTCGGAGTTTCGTTTCGCCCAGTAACACAATGTGTACATCGTGTTCCTGGACTAACGTTCTGAGGGCGGCTGTCTTGCCGATTATGCCCCCAGGGTTCCAATACACAATTCTCAATTTAAGGCCCCTGTGAGGCCCCATTAAATTCCCACGTGAGAATTGTGGTGAGTTGCGCTAGCCCATTGAAAAGGGCTGGCAATGGGTTGTGCCCGGCTGCAATGGCCTCTATAGCCGAGTTTAACGCCGCTATGGCGGCCCTGGCTATGTTTAATGCACTAGGTGCAAAAGGCGGAGGTCCCTGCATGAGCGGGTTTGCAGTTGGGCGGTTAGGCGGCCGACTGTTTGTTGCGAGCATAGGTGGGGCCGGTTTTTGCACTGGTTTGGGGGGATGCAGGGGGTCTGCAAATTGCGGTGGTGGCACAATTGCGACAATTGGGGGGAGTGAGCTGGTTTTTGTAGTGGCAGTAGTTGTAGGGGCTGAAGGACCTGATATTGCCGGTACTGGTGCCGACAAAGGTTGTGCGTTAGGCGGTAGGGATTTTGGTTTACGCTTGCGCTTTCTCTTCCCGAGAGCCTGGGATCTTTCGGTTGGAAGGTTGGCGGGAGGGATTAAGTTTGAGCCTGCCGTTAACTCGTAGTCCTGGGGACCGATTTGCTGCAGGGGGGTAGGTTGAGGGGGGGGTTGATTAGTAGCCCTTTGCGGGTCCTTACGAGGCAGTGGAGGGGGTAATGCCACACCCTTTTTCCTGGCCTCACGTCTGAAAAAGGGGCATGCACGGTTGTTAGCCGTATGCGCCTGTTTACAGTTAGCGCATTTGAGCGCTACTGTATTGCGGTCGCATTCGGCTGCCGGGTGTTCGCCGCCGCAGCGAACGCACTTAATTGGCCGATGACAATTTGCTGAGGCGTGGCCGAAAGCCTGGCACCTATGGCACTGAGCTGGGCCCGGTCGGGTGCGCCACGCCTCGATAGAGATGCCCGGCATGCTCAGCATCTCATTGGTCGCGTATAGAGTTTGGAGGTCGGCTATAGGGTGCCTATTCTGTAATTGCGCGTAGTAAATGACATTAGGGCGACCTCGTACCGCAGGAATTTGGCGGATATGCGAGACGGGAAAATTGGCCGAAGCAAGCTCCTCCGCAATCTCGTCCAAAGAGGTGTCCTGCGGTAGCCCTTTGATTGCTATTTTGGGGACGATCGCTGTCTAAACTGTAACAGTACCAGGATACTGTGTTGTCCAGTTTAGACAGCTCGTCAATGTACGCCGCAATTACCCTATATTCGTCGGGCGATTTCGGGAAAAAGCGCACTCCTTTGCCGAAAGGGCGGGCATTAGGTGCGTGGCCTAATAGAGAATGCAGTTTTTTTAGGTGCATAGTCCACTGCGGCAGCGCTTCCACAATAATAGGTGGGTATCTATTTTTGCTTTCAGCGGGAGCTGTTTGCAAGCTCTGTGGAGCTACTGTCAGAACGTGACTTTTCGATTTTTTAGCAATACTGTAAAGTGAACCACATGTGTTTTTTGGTTCTCACGCATTCATTTCTAGACATAAATGTATGCCAATTAATTTTTTATACTATGCAAAACACAACTGACGTAGTAGTAAAATAAAAAATGTAAAAAGTCAAAATTTTTACTAAAAACAAATTTTGAAGCCTCATATTTATATGAAAATGAGCAGCCAATCAGAGCACAGACGAAAGTGGGAGAATGGCTCGGAACAAAAACACCATTGAAAAATATTAAATTAGAAAGTTCGAGGTAAAAATCTGGAAAATACCGGTTTGAACTGGTTATTGGGTTTCCAAAATAAAAACAACGTTCTCTGATTGGTCTAAAATAAATGATTTGAACATTTTCTCCTAGACAAAAAAGTATAAAAGGAGACGCAATTTTCATACAGTATGCAGTGAAAGTTCAACAGTTCCAGGAAAATAAGTGAAGAAACCAACTGAAGAAAGAACAAGTTATATATATATGTCAAGAAAGAACCAACATTTTTATAACTCAAGATTACTTCAAGAAAGAAGTAACATTTTTATAAATCAAGAAAATTCGTAGAAGTTAAGTAAAATCAGTGAAGCGTAAATTAAAATCACGATTTTAAAGAAAGTGTTTGTAATTTATAGATAAGTGTTTGTAAATTATAATTTTGAAAAATGTTAAATGAGTTGTCCATATAAGTGTTAATTGCGTTTAAGGCAATTATAAGCTGTTGCAAGCAGAATCCAATTTGTTTCATTTTTTCAATTTTACAGTGGGCTTTTTCAGAGCCCACATTTCTATAAACCTACAGTCCACTAGCTCTGTCCGCAACAAGGGTTATGATTTTAGCAGTCCAGGTATGTGTGTTATGATTTGATAACACGTAACGCGTAAAGTTGCAAGATATTGCCCTCGGCCGACTGCTCAGTTCCTTGTGTACTCTCTGACTCCAGCCACTTGGAATCTGTTTTGTTTACTTGGCAGAGCCGCGCTCCCCTCAGATCAGATTCGTTAGCAGTGTCTCCTAGTAGAAACAGATGTTCCGATCTGGCAGACGCCGACCAAATACCTTCGAAGGATGCCGACCAGTCCTGCAGGTCTAGGAACTGTTATACCCCTAATCTCCATACTAACTCCGCTAAGTCTCCACTGTACCCTGAAAAAGAAAAATATTTCAAGGACATCGCCTGTACCGAAAGCCGACACGTCGGAACAAAGAACCGACTTAAGCACAAAATTTAAATTTATAAATCGTTTAATGGGACAAGGGATAAATTAAGCTCTTTTATATTTAATGGTAACATCGCAGATGCAGAAGCTAGTCAAAGTGACAAACCTATTCTCTTAAAATTCATTATTGTCCAGGAAAATCTTTTAACACGTGGGGACAACTAACTCTTTTAAAACTCAGTTTGGAAAGAAAAAACATTACACGCAGCTTATGACGTGTGGAAACCTGTATATCAGCAACATAATTTGTATGTCCAATAAAAAGAGGAAAGAACTCGATGGCAAACTTCAGCCATGAATTTAAATATATAGTTATAACGAAAAATAAAGCTTTTTACACCATGTTTGACGAGCTCAACACCTGTAAAGTTGTGATAAAACGAGACTTTATTTGTGAAGCATCCATTTTGTATCCTACCGACGCTAACCCATTTTGTGAGAGCGAGATTATGCCTAAAATGTTATCTTCTCTTCCAAAACAGTGCCAAACTAAGTTTGCATACGGCATAGTTGACATTTGGCAGCCTTTAAGAGGCAATAACTGGATTTATGTGTAGTCAGAACTAACAAAACTTTTAGTTAATGGCCACGTTGCATCTATCTTAAGATACTGGTTTACTGTTTACAGGTTTACTGCTATGGGGTAACTCACCACACAGAAACAGGGCTTTCATAGCTATAGCTGAAAAAATGTATAATAAATATATTAGTATAATAAAAAAAGGTAAGTCACAGCAGGTACTCGCTTGAACAAGCCGCCCAAACAATGAAAGCGGGGCATAGCGAGTACTTGCTCGAATGGGCATTCTGAACTAGGGAAGTACCCTCCACCTGGCGGTGAGTAAGGTTGCCAGAGCTCTTTGGGGATTCGGTGCGCGGACAGCGGAGGACCAGCGATGTTTGTTGCTATCATTGCTCGGCGTAGACGCGGCGTGCTGGTACGGCGGTCAGGAAGACCTGATGAAACGGCTAACCGCTGGCTGCCACTTAATCAATTAATAAAAAGGATCACTTAATCTCCGCCCTGGGAGCCTGATTCGCCAACCTGTGTCTCTGAAGTAGTAGTCGTGCCGGAGAAGGAGACCGGAGTGGACCCGGCTACTAAAACAGAGGGGGATCAGGGGCCCCTCCGCCAGTCGTGCCAGCAACCGTATTATCTGTGTCGAGCTTTGGCAGTTCTAGTACCACACTTTTTGTCCTCTAAACTGTCTGTGCAGTGAATCCTCATATTAAGTCTAAGTAACTTCTTTCAAAAAAAATGGCAAAAGGTGCAAAAAAGAAAAGAGTATTTTCAGCGACCGCTCCATCCACATTTAATGTGGACTTTTGGAACGTTTGGGGTATTAACGCAAATCTTAACGCAGTCCACCTCCTTATGGAGTCTGCGCAGCCGATCATTCTTTTTCTAACGGAGACGCAGATACGCTGAGCGGCCGATACATCATACCTTCATAATCCTGGCTACAAACTCGAGCACAATTTAGTGAGTCGTGCTGGTCCATGTATGTTCGTCTGGAAGGATATCTGCTATCGCCGCCTTCATAGCTTTGAAGACAGGGACCTGTCGATATTGTGGGTGCGCCTAGACCACGGCTCTCATAGCGGTGACACGGACGTAGCTCGACTCTTCACGCACCTGAGTTTGACGACTGACAAAGTTCTAGAGCAATATTTCACAACAAGCCACTGCCAAGGTTTTCTCTAAGGACTACAGTATCAAGAAACTTGAACTGAATTCAAGAAAGAAGGAAGTTATTGGATTTTTGAAGGGTCGGTAACGCGCGAGTGATATCCCTGGTGTTACAAGCGTACATAGGCCACGGTGACCGCTTACTATCAGACGAACCGTGTGCTTGTTTGCCACCTTAGTGGTATATAATGAAAAAAAAAAAGAACAGTGGCACTCGGGGCCTGCCGCGGTAAAGCTATTGCATGTACTCACTCATTTTCTTGTAACTACCTTAAGGCCGGGCATCACATTATGAGAAATTTCCGATAGAAAAATTTTAGTGTGTGCTGAATTGTCATATAAATAAACAGATTTTTATATGAAACTTGGCTGGAACGCTCCGCTCGCTTCGCTCGCTTAGCATCTAAATCTAACGTACAAAAATATTAATTTATTCAATATTAGCATGTAGGTAATATCTCTGGCCCAAAGTTCGGATTTGTCCCGTTCGTCCAACTATTATGTCTAACTGGTTGTACGAACTAGGATCATTTTCCTATCAATGCGTGTGTAAATCAGCTAATACGATCATTTTTACATCTGTGTGCGTAATTTTGGTGTTACCAACCTTAAAGTGATTACCCCGAATTGGGGAGTTCTTACTTTTATTTGGTACTACAATTTATTTTCACTTTCGATGATCCCTGTGGTGACACAACAACAAGGTTTCTACCTTCTTCTAATAATCCGTTCTTCTCTGCCATGGCATCAGTGCGCGCCGTGTTCGTTATTCATAGGTCCCGCCATGTGACAACAGCCGTGTTTTTTCATATATCATCACAGAGCCATTGAAATCGTTTTGTTCGTCAAATGTCAAAAAACAAAATAGCTGTTCACTATTTTTAAAGATAATCCACTGTTTTACCTTCTGAGCATGTGCAGCAAATGCGGACTGTAAGTGCCGCCAAATTTAACATAGAGCGCATTCATTTTTAGTCAACAGTTAGATGGAATGCGTGAGTAGAGAGCATAGAGCACATTCAATGTGTAAATTATAAATTACTAAATTTCTTTTGCGAAAGCGATATTGCTGATATTGATAGAGCAGCCCGCAGGAATTGGATCACAATGCTATTGTATAAATTTGTACAATTTTCTCAATTAACATTTACTATGAATCTTATACTCGTCAGTTTTGTAAGTTACAGTGTCATTTAATTACCACCGGTACTACGGCGCCTATTCTAAAAAGCCCTCTTAAATTTTTAGTTTTTGCTTTTATATTTTTATTATTATTTAGGAAATCCGCATACGTAACACATATTCTGAGAAAATTTCAGGCTTTTGCCTACTTCGAGCTCTTTAAAGGTTAGCACCCTTCGGGTAGGGAAACAATCAGGGAGTTTAATTAATAAACTATAGAGTATTTTAATCTTAATTTACATAGGAAATATAAAGATTATATATAATATGTTATTTAAAAATAATCAATAAAATTAAAAGATTTTAGTATACGTTTTATTACTTATCCAAAAGAAAATCAAACAAAAATCATTACAAGTACATTAAATGAATAACTTTTATTACTGATTGTCTCAGAATATTACAAAAACAATGCATATTACACTCGCCCTATAATTTTACACACCCAATGGCGCGTGTGCGTACACCGTCTTGCTAATAAAGTACGTTTTGGACTCTTTATATAAAATTTCAACTTTATTTACCTAATACTAGGTAAATAAAGTTGAAATTTTATATAAAGAGTCCAAAACGTGACGTTAACGTCACAGTTCGTTGTAAAGAAAAGATATTTTATCAAATTATTTATGTATTTTAAAATACGGTAATTAATTAATTTCATAGTTCATAAATACATGATAAGTAGGTACTTCTTTTTCTATTGATATTTACATCTAACTGTTATGTTTCTTTTTTTATTTAAACATTGCAGAGGTCCGGGGTAAAGGTTTATGTTCTATAGATTCAACGTGCCACAGGAGTCACCAATACATAAATACTATATCAACCTGAAATAGTGTAATGTATGTAAGTGACGTAAGGTGAAACATATGTACTGTCGTTTCAGTATTCGCCTTACTAAACTTGGGATGAAGGCACCTACAGAATTGGCAACACAGACAGAAAAACATTTGTTGTTTGTTTTTCGAATAATTATTTTGAAAACTTAGTTTGTATCTCAAATATAGCAAGCAGATTAGTGTAATAACTTGTGTACTCGAATCGGCTCGTTTTGTGTGCCCGAACACGGTATCTAGACGTAAGTAATCTTTGGAGTAAACAATGTAATTACATAACGATCTACGTCTAACGGAAATCTGGTTAAAAATATCTCACTGCTTTTCTTCGACAGATAACACACCTCGCACTTGCGTCTTGACTTGCGATTCATATTTATTAAAACCAAAGAGAATAAAACCTAATAAAAAACTAATATTTCACGAATAAAAAAAGGTATTTGAAAGTGATTGTAAACAAACAACACTGACAGTTTATAAACAACGACACGACAAATATATATCATAATGCGTCCAAATAACAAATACCTGCTAAGTCAAATACTCTGGGTATTCTGACTCTGGTGTCTATGCACAAATTGAAGATATTAAGTTTTGTTAAGACCCATACGCACTTGTGTTGTTAAAGTGAATAAAAATTTCAAATATAAAGCAAAGGATCCTAGAAAACAAAAATCAGTTGCCTTTACAATCGCATTCACGAAAAAATAATCGGCCAAGTGCAAGTCGGACTCACGCACGAAGGATTCCGTACCATTATCTAAAAAAACTGCAAATAAAATAACGTTAGTTGTGTGGGAGCCCCCCTTAAATATTTGTTTTTTTATAATTTAATTATTTATTTTTAAAGTGAATATATAACTAAATAGTCTGTGAATATTTCAAGCGTCTACTTGTTGCCGTTATCAATATCGGGAAATACGAGCAAAAAAATCACGTTTGTTGTATGGGAGCGCCCTAAAATATTTATTTTATTTTGTTTTTTAGAATTTTTTGTTGTAGCAGAAAAACATTGTCTGTCAAAATTTCTACTTATTTGTGGTAACCCTAGTAACAATAGCCGCTTTGGCGCGAGGTTGTCTTACGGACCAAGACAACAAACTGTTTAATTTAATTAAATTTAATTTATACTAACCAAATGAAATTACTTACTGAAAATTACTTGTGGAAATCACTTTTCTTATTTTTCTTTAAAGTTTCTACAACTTTTAATAGCATTGGTCATTTTGAGAAGTATTTTGAAATAAATAATTTGCGTGACCGTTCGCACCGCTGTTTGTAACGTCACTACGTTACCGTAGCGTGAAGTAATCCATTACTGGCCTACTTTTTTGGCACGTTTCTTTGGGCCGACTTTCCATCTAGACAGGTTCATAATCAAAGCCTTTAATTGACAGGTCAATAATCAAAGTTACAAACTAATGAACATTCATTTGGTCAATCCGAATAAAATAAGTCGACCTTTTGCAATCAATTACTAAGCGTTGCTTTCACGGCTTCTCAATTCGGACAGGTTGTTTGCAATAAGCTGTACTTCCAAAACCACAACACGCGCATACATTTTTACAAACACAAGTCAAACTTTTGCTTTGTACTACATGAGATGCGTTGTATGAAAAAATAAGTACGGTGTAGTACAGCTTATGCACACGGAGAGTCGGAGCGCTGCGGTGCTAATTACGCGCGCTTGTCCCCGCTCCAACAAGCTGGTTTCCAAAAACACTAATAGATGGCATGGCGCGTTTATGGCAAGTGGTATTAGTAGGTAGACGAACTATCATTTTTACCCGACTGCGGCAAAGCCCAAAAGGAGGATTAATAGAAGTTGGGTGTTTTATGAGTTTCTATCTGTATGAGATTTCAGGGTATGGAGAGTTCATTTGCATGTATGAGGTGCAGGCATCGATTGGGTGCACGCCACTGCAGTCTTTGATATAACTTGGGTACTCGGATTTTAGTTTTAAAACTTCCTAGTGTATGTTTTTCATGGCCCAATCGGCAAGATCAAGTCGAAAGAAAGACTTTAAATTGAATAATTTGCATACTAATCACTTCCAGGTCGGATAGGTCGCTGGAAATACAATTGTATTCATCTATATCACTGCCTACGATTAATTAAGCACATGTTTAAGTCACTGCCTTCTCGAACATATTCGTAGGTACCTACCAAAAAATATTATTATTATTATAGACTATTTATTTGCCTTTTTAATGTTGATCATTTATTTTTATTTTCGAAGATAGATTTATATGCGAATAAAATAATAAAATACAATATATTTAAAACACATATTTTTAAAAAATCGCTTCTAACTTCTTAATTTCTCACTACAAAATCTAATATGTTTTAATTAACTGCTAAAGATTTCTTCGAATTAATCTCAGTTTTATAATGGTTAATTTATGGGAAAAGCTTTAAAACTGTGTAATGCATGCTATAAAGCATAAGGAACAGCTAATAATACATAGTATAAGCATGTAGTGTTATTATCTATAGGTACTGTGGTGAAAGAAAAGAAATTAGTAATATGTCGACGATTACCCCTGACTACCAGATAAGTCAAAAGCCACTGCTTTAAAACGCAGGTTATACATTACTATTGACTTATAGTAATTTATTATATGGCAATATTTATCATCATATAGCATGTATGATATATTTCCTTCAAAGAATCTAACGCTGTTATCCGACGTTAAAGAGGAAAATAGGTATTTATTTTTTGCTGCCGATATACCGTTATTTTTCCAAAATTGTTCAAATATACTTTTAGAATTATTCCGTGAAACTACCGACAAGGAGAGAGAGGGAGATGAGAGAGTAAGAAAGAGAGGGAAGAGGCAAATGTATTATATGACATGATGTGTATGGCTGGGTCGGACGTGTTTTGGGTCCGCTTGGTGGGTATAAGAGCCACCAAATAGCCACAACCGGTTATCAACACCGATAATAGTCATGACCAGCCATCAGCTAATCAGCACCTCGTATGTATGCCTTACTTCCCATAAAGACTTAGGCAACATATTTCTATTTACGTGACTCTGTATGTAAATTGTTAGCAAGCACTGTTTATGGTACTACAATACTACCATTGGCAAAGACAAGGTTCTCTGCAGAGTGAATGACACACTCAACTTCAACATTAAAACTCTTAATTCTATCTTAGCCGTTAATGATACGAATGTACGTTGAACATACTTGGCATAGTGCTTTTACATCTTTTCTGTAGAAATGCTAGACAAATTTTGCTTTGACCTTCTTCCCATTATTATGTCTCTCTGACTCCCATCCAAAAAGGCCCTGCGAAAATTCTGTGGTGAACTCGGACAAATTCAAGGAAGGCCTTAAAACTTATCAGCTTACAGCAACTAGATTGCATCCTCGCTCTCATTAGATCATTGATTTTCAAAGTGGGGGGCGCGCCTATTAGATCTAATGATTAGATCTTACGACAAATTGACGTGGCCGTCGAATCTCTTACCAGTCACTAAGCTACTATCAGTGAGTGACTGAGAGTGATCATGATCACCGGTGCCCGAGTACATTGAGTTACTAATAAGAGAGCGTATCGCCGCACGACGACAACGTAACAGTTATCCCTCCGCCGAAGACAAACCTTATTATAACTCCTTGAACAAAAGTGTCAAGGAGGCTACAGGTGAACTTTGTCAAAGCAGTTACGAAAACCTGATGAAAGGGATCTAGCTCGGCCTCCAGGCTAACTGGAGCTATGAAGCTATTGAAGTTGACACTGTAAGCGCTATGCCTCCGTTCAAACGACATAATCAATCCCTGAGTTTGACGACGTCTAAAAGGCAGACTGCTTAGATAAATATCTGACTCGTAATTCTTGCTTAGCACCAAACCAACAGAAGACAATCATGTTCGCACACGGTACAGTTAGGTCAAAAGGAGATCGTAAAAAAAGTAGTACGTACAAACTTCAAACTTGCAGCGAAAAATAGTGTGTACTCTAAAGTATAACAACAAATAATAAAAATCAGCCAAGTGTGAGACGGGCCGAAGCAATTTCCATTTTAAATTACCGGTACAACGCCATCTAACAATATTATTAAGAGAAACAGTTACACATTTGTTTTGGGGAGTCCTCATACAAGAAACAAATTTTCGTTGTTTTTGCTATCGTAAAAACAGTAATACATAGAAACTTGCAGAACTATAACAACAAACAATAAAAACCGACCAAGTGTGAGACGGGCCCACGACATTAGTATTTTAAACTACCGGTACAGCGCCATCTAGCTTATTACTAAGAGAAATAGTAACACATTTGTTTATTGGAAACGATATTAAAGTTAAGCAACGTCGGACTTGGTCAGTACTTGGATGGGTGAACGCTTAGCGGCACACTTTTTGTTTTTGTCTTTTTTCGTAAATTGCGTAAATTTACATGCGTGTTATAAACATCGGTCAAGTGCAAGTTGGACTAGCGCACTGCGTTGCGTACCACGATTTACGTTATTTACTAACACAAACAAAAATAGAAATAACCCATCATATCACTGCCCGACGTAACTTAACTTTGTATATCGTTTCCAACAAAAAATGTATAACTGTTTATAAACTCTTAATATTTATTGTGAAGACAGTAACACATACTAGCTTATCTTGGATTAAAAGTAAAACCTGAGTAAATAGTAACGTGACTGACGGAGTAATTTAGAACGCAACAATACTAAGGAAGGAATGTGTGTAAATGTTTGCAATTTTATTACATGGAAAAGCTCCAGTTATATATTTGATTTTGTAGGTATCTAATTTTCCCTGCCTGTTGCATTAATCCATTGCTTACATATATCGGGTTTGTTAAGGCTGTATCTGTTTGACATTGATTTATTAAAAAAATAAGTAAAAAAGTCAGTTGCCTAGTGACTAACTGTTTACTTCACCTTTTCAAAATTAACGTTAAATACTTAAAGTGTGTGATTTAACTAAAAAGTGCTATGAACAATTTGAACTTGTAAATATAAACTATTGGTTTCTAGGTATTATTTATTACTTGAGTTTTTAACCCACTCTCTGCTATTGTCTTCTTTGGACAGAGGTAAGACAAAAATTTAACAAGTTATTCGGCCCGCTAATCAAGAAGTAAATATAACCACAACGGAGAATTTTACAACCAAACTGAACATTGGCAATTTGCAAGGAAAAGGAAACTGGGATACTTGGAAGTACAAAATTTCTATCATGCTACGCGGCACAGAAGGTGTAATGGAAGTAGTTGAAGGGAAATTCCAGAAACCCGTCCATTCAGACGGAGCAGGAGACGCTGCAGTTCCATCATATAACTCTGTTTTAACAAAATTTAAGAAAGCTGACAGAAACGCTCTGCTTTTTATCAACTAGGTTTGAGACAGCGTATGATGTTGTATAGATCGTTCGATGGACAAATCGAAGAGAAGGCTTACATGTTATGTTTGGGTACAAACATAATAGAGAAAATGATGTTTCTACACTAATGTCTAATTTGAAAAATATTTGGAATTCTCTTAGTATTGAGCGATCCAAGAAAGAAGCCAATCAAGATTTGTTTCTAATCTGCAAGATACTGGAATCGTTAGATGACAGATTTTTCGCGTTGCATTCCAGCTGGTTATTATTAAACCAAAAAGATAGGACTATAGATTATCTGACCAGTCAGCTTTGTGCTTATGAAAGAGCACTAAAAGATAAGGTAGAGGTGAGTCAAGAGGACCTATTAGTAAAGGGGTCAAAGCCTAAAGAAGGAACTGAAGTTTAATTTCTGTCAAGGAAGTGGACACAGGGTTCGTAACTGCAAGAAATGGATAAAGGATGAAAGACCGCCTAAGCCCAAAATTGCAGACCACAGACCTGGCACTTCAAAACAGGTTCAAAACATTACTCTTATGGTCAATGCGTGCACGAAAGTACAAACACAGGATAAGGAGTACTGGTTTGTAGACAACGGCGCCACAACCCACATTTCTGTAAGAGAAGACTTTTTTCATGACTTTCAAGCGTTTGATTCTAACCACACTGTCACAACTGCCGATGGTACAATCCACTATAAATTGTAGAAAAGAAGTTATTACGTTAAAAAATGTGTTTTTAGTACTATGTCTTACAAAGAATCTCTTCTCAATGTTGGCTGCTCAAGACACAATGGAAAATAGCTTGTTTATCTCAACAGCTAAGAAGTGCAAGCTAGAAATAGATGGAATCACTAAAGTGATTGAAAATAGAGCACTTAATGAAAGGTTGTATAAGTTAAATCTAAAAACAATTCTTCCAAAGAAGAAAGTTATAGAAGTTAATGCCCTTACCGGCACTAATATATTGCAACTATACCATGAACGGTTTGCAAATCAGGACAAGAGGCACATACGACCGTGTGTTAAAAGGGAACTAGGTGTTGAGCTGCGTCCTGACAAAACAACATGTGAAGGTTGCATATTTGGTTTGGTTTGGTTAGAGAAAGAGCTTCACACCCAGAAGAGCTTATTCACACAGACGTTTGTGGTCCATTCACTCCACCGAGTTACTCCAAGTACAAATATCGGGTCTTTCAATAGGGACATAACAATTCCGCATCTTCGTGTGAACGCACCTTAAAACATTTTTGACAATCTGTCAAAGTCAAAACGCTAGGGAAAGTCAACATTTTAATCATGGTAAAATTCACGAACGAGACACGATTACAAATTATTAAAAATTACTATAGAAATTCTGAATCGGTGGTTGCAATTTTAAGAGCACTCACTCCAATTTTTGGTCGTCAAATTCGTCCCACCAGGCAGGCTGTGCGTGCTTTAGTGACTAAATTCGAGTCCAAATATTCACTCTTGGATTTTCCAGTACCTATTAGACTCCGGAACGCCCGCAGTAACGAGAATATCGCAGCCGTAAATGAGTCCATTTGGATCATTCCAAATGAACGCCGTTCTCAGAAATTTGGGCCTCTCTCAGACCACATTGTGGCGTATTTTGCGCAAAGATCTCGGCCTACATCCGTACAAGATCAAATTGACTCAAGAACTGAAGCCGCTCGATCATTTGAAACGCCGAAACTTCTCTGATTGGGCTTTGGGAAAGCTTCATGAAAATCCGGAATTTCATCGGAAAATCATCTCATGATGAAGCTCATTTCTGGCTGAATGGCTTCGCCAACAAGCAAAATATGCGTTATTGGACAACAAAAAACCCTCATGTGCTCTGCGAGACACCATTGTATCCACAAAAAATCACTGTGGGTGTGGTTTTCATGCCGGAGGAGTATTGGGCCGTATTTTTTCGTCGATGATCACGATCGCCATGTTACCGTCAATGGTGAGCGCTATCGTGGCATGTTGGAAAATTATTTCTGGCCCCAATTGGACGATTTGGACTTTGATGACATGTGGTTTCAACAGGACGGTGCAAAGTGTCACACAGCTGGCTCAACAATCGACCTATTAAAAGAGAAGTTTGGAACTCGCATTATATCGAGAAATGGACCCATCGAATAGCCGCCTCGTTTGTGCGATTTAACGCCGTTGGACTTCTTCCTTTGGGGCTACGTCAACAGTCTAGTCTACGCCGACAAGCCAGCCACATTGAACGAGCTCAGAAATAATATGCAACGCGAAATTGCCAACATTTCAGTCGAAATGTGTGAGAGAGCGGTGGAAAATTGGGTCCAGCGAATCGACCATTGCAAACGGGTTCGTGGTGGTCATATGAGAGAGATCGAATTCCACACTTAAATGTCATATTTCTACTACACCTGGAATAAATTTGAGCTGAATTTCTCAACTATTAAGTTTTTTATTAAGATATGAAATTGTTATGTCCTTAATGGATGACAAATTACTATGTATTATTTAAGGATGATTACTCTAGCTATCGCATGGCTTATTTCATACGCAACAAGTTTGGAGTGAAAGAAAAAATGATACAGATGCTAAATGAAGCCAAATTATGGGCATGTAGTTAAAGCCATTTTGAGTGACAATGGAGGTGAGTTTGACAACTAAGACGTTAAAGAACTTCTCTGTAAGCAAGGAATTCAATAACGGTTCACAATGTCCTACACTCCAGAACAAAATGGTGTGAGTGAGCGTAAAAACAGGACACTAGTTGAAGCTGCAAGAGCGATGTTGCATGCTAGGGAAGAATTGCCACAACTCATAAATACCGCCGCATATGTGCTAAATCGCACAGGTCCAACTAAGTTCGATGACAAAGTACCTTTTGAGCTATGGCATGGAAGAAAGCCTAAAATTTCTCACTTGCGAATTATAGGCAGTGAATGCTACGCTTACGTCCCAAAGCAGAACCGGAAAAAGCTCAACAAAAAGGCGATTAAAGGTAGGCTGATTGGATATGAACGTAAGGATAGTTTTCGTATATGGGACGGCAATAAAACAATAAGATCCAGAGATATAACTTTTGAAACGGATTTGGAATACAGAGTTCAACTAGAACTTCTCAGCCTAATTCAGCCATACCTATTGAGACAGAGGGAAAAAATCAAATTTCAGAGAGGCTTAATGAAAGAGAATTGGGAGAAATTTATGACAGACCTGATTCAGAACATGATCTAGAGGGAGAGAGTTCAACAAACCCACGGTTTGTGGAACCATGTATTGAAGATCAAGTTCTTGTTGAAGAGCCACAGATATTTCTTGATGCACAGGATACTCCAGAACCCAGATACAATCTAAGATAAAGGAGCATCTTAAGACGTACTCAAAGACTGGAAGACTTTGTTTGTCTGTTAGATAGCACTGATTCTCCAGAAACTTATAAAGAAGTTATTTGCAGAGAAGATCGCAACGAATGGTTGAATGCTATGCACAAGGAGCTGACTTCTCTACATGAAAATGATGTTTGGACCCTATGTGAATTACCACAAGATAGAAAAGCGCTCCCCTGCAAGTGGATCTTTAGAATCAAGAGACTTCCTGATGGATCTATTGATAAATATAAAGCACGCCTTGTAGTAAAAGGCTTTAAACAAAGAAAGGTTAGATTACAGTGAGACTTTTAGTCCTGTGGTCCGGTTAGCTACTGTAAGAGCACTTTTAAGTGTAAGTGCTAAAGAAGGTCTTTACCTTGTTCAGTTTGACGTAGCTACGGCCTTCCTCAATGGGACTCTTAATGAAGGTGATTGCTGCCTTTTTGTATAGAAGATCAAATACAAGAAGACACTCATTTGCATATATGTGGATGATGGTCTAGTGGCTGCAACCAATTTTGAATTAGCAAACTCGTTTTTAAGTGACCTACAAAAAAGATTAAAAATAACTACAAAACCTGCAAGCTACTATCTTGGATTAGAAATCGAAACCAAAGAGGGTTCCATTCGTATCAAACAGGAAGCTGACACAAATAAAATACTTAAACGTTTCATAATGGAAGACTGCAATCCTATTTCGACCCCAATTATTAGTTTGGATACTAGTGCTACTGAATCAGAGAAAGTCGATGAAGAAAATAATTTCCCTTACAGAGAAGCTGTAGGAGCATTGCCTTACCTTATGGTTGGAACACGTCCCGACATAGCATATGCTGTTGGAGTTGTATCTAGGAAATTAGCAAACCGAACAAAACAAGACTGGATTCAAGTCAAAAGATTTTTTAGGTATTTGAAAGGCACTCTAGACTATGGGATTAAATACACATCTGATCAGACTCAGATAATACAGGGATTTAGTGATGCAGATCACGCTGGAGATCCATTAAGTGGACGCTCAACCACTGGTGTAGTTTGTATATATGCAGGAGGTGCCGTTTCATGGGTTAGTCAAAGGCAGCCATCAGTAGCTATTTCTACAACTGAAGCTGAAATTGTGGCAGCAAGTAAAATTGCTCCAGAATATATTTAACTTCAAAGAATTTTCGGAGACATTTCAAAACTAGATGGAAAACCAACTTTTAAAGTTGACAATGAAGCCGCGATTCGCCTTGCATACAATCCTGAGTTTCATAAGAAAACTAAACACATTAGAGTTAGACATTTCTTCGTCAGAGAGTTAGTAAAAGAAGGTCTAATAGACGTTGTGAAAACAAGTTCCAAGAATCAACTGGCAGATATGTTTACAAAGCCAATACCTAAACCAAGGCTTGGTAAAGCCAGGCAAGAGATTGGGATTAAGAAAATAATCAATGAGGGAAAGTGTTAAGGCTGTATATGTTTGACATTGATTTATTAAAAAAATATGTAAAAAAGTCAGTTGTCTAGTAATGAACTGTTGACTGCACCTTTTTAAATTAACGTTAAATATGTCGTGTGTACATGAAAAACTTAATAATGATTAGTGTATCTTACAAGGACTTAAAGTGTGTGATTTAACTAAAAAGTGCTATGAACAATTTGGACTTGTAAATATAAACTATTGGTTTCTAGGTATTATTTATTACTTGAGTTTTTAACCCACTCTCCTATTGGACAGAGGTAAGATAAAAATTTAACAGGGTTCATTTAGAAACATTCAATAAAGACTGACACAACGGTTTTTAAGCTGTTAGGTTTATAAGCAGGTCCACTATACACGGAGATCGCTCTAAACTGGTTTTTAAAAATCTCTAAAATAAAGTCTGGGTAGTAACCGAGTCAAAAGGGCTAAGTTGGTATCCGGGCGCGCCCACCCAGAGCTGGCAGCAGTACTCCATATGGGGCCGAACTTGCGACTTGTAAAGCAGCAACCTCTGCCCCTACGTGAAGTACTGCCTCGCTCTGTTGAGTACACCTAGTTTTTTGGACGCCAGCTTCACCTTGACTTGCAAATGATCTCGGAACCGAACCTCTCTCTACTACTTTCTTGGGTGAGCTGTATAGATGTTCGTAAAAGTTTGTTGCAATGTGTAATACTTCTGCTTTATTGTGTGATATCTTACTGTAGATACAAGCCAAAGCCCCTCAATCAATATGTTGTGTGTCCTTAATTCTTTGTAGGATCTTTTTATGCCTCCTGTGTTTTAAACATGTTCTTCGACTATATTTGTATGGTAAGTTTTGTGATCATCTTTTATACATTATACTAGCTTATTCCCGCAACTTCGTCTGCGTAAACTTTTTTTGAAAAAACAGCTTTTGACTGTTTACAATATCATCGGAATTCTCATACACATTTTCATCCTCTGTTTTGCCGTCTAGAGAATCATTTTTCAAAAACGGTGAATCACGTGAATCTTAATTTTTAACGTTTAAGCTAAGTTTTAGCCATTTCCATGCAAACTGCCAACCCATATTTTACCCCCTTAGGGGATTAATTTCCAAAAATCCCTTAGTGCACACTTACGTCATTTACGGAACTGTTAGTCGGGATTCTCGACTAGGGTTTTTAAAAAAGATTATTTATAATTATTAACACTTATTTATTCGGTAAAATATTATAATATACGATTTTATTAGAATGGGTGTGTACCGGGTAGAGGCTAGTGTTGAACTGAGGAGATTTACTTGAGATGTTGGGAACGGATCATAATAATGCTGACTAGGCTAGGAAAAGGGGTGACTAGACTATATATGGGGGCATATAATATTTATAACAGCCCCCCGCTTTGGACTGAACTTACACCCTTAAGTGAAGTTCACGTCTAAAAGCTTCTTATCCTGGGTTGAGGAATTGGACGGTCTGAAGCAATATCTTCAAGGGAGGTTGCTATGTTAAGATCTTGTTTTACTTTTTTGTTAAGGATTGGAATAGGTATTTTTCGGTAGACACCAGTTTTAGCACATAATTTATAGATAATGTATACAATTAAAATTATTACTAAAAATAGGGTTACAGAGGAATAGTAATTACCATACAAAACAATATGAGGTTTAGTTATAATTTCATCTAGTTTCTGAGTTATTTGTTTTGATACGGAGTTATATTTAGATAAAGAATCAAAGTTAGTAGATTTTAAGTTTAATAACGGAAGTTTAACCTGTGATTCTTTAAATGCAATATAGTTACAACAAGAATCATTTATCAGTATAAAGTTAGATATAACGGGTTGAAGTTCTATTTTTAAATTTTGCTTAGGTATAAGTTTCAAATCATTACAATATCCAATACAACCACTAGGTATGTTTAAAATACCAGATCCTAGGATATTAATTTCGGTGGTGTTACTCATTTTAGGGCAGTCTATAGAGACTTTTGAATTTTTAGACATAATGTATATCCACGAATTATTTTTAAGTAGTTGCCAAGCTTCGATATTTCCGTGGAGGAATTTAGTTTCACATTGGTTAGGCACTGAAGTTAACAATTTTGTAATAATCTCAGTTTCACAAATAGGGGTTACAGTAGTAGAATACACATTGCTTATTACACATATAAACATCTGGTTAGATATAGTTTTACAGTGTCTCATGTCATTTAACTTACAGTAGTGAGACTTATCTCTACTTATGCTTACATATTTAGTAGAAGGTATTATGACGGAGTATGACTCCGGGTTTTTGGTCTGATGTGCTACAGGAAATGGAATGTTTTGATATAAATTGTACTCGGTGGGGTTAGTTAACGGAATTTTAAGTACAAAGACAATTTTGTAATCTGAGTAATAACTCGCCACTTCCGAGACATTCATTAGAATATGGATGTTATCTAATATTAAGGGTACTGGTAGTTCATTAGAGCTGGGGAGAAATCTGTAGTTATTTACAAGTTCTAAAAATAATTGTTTCGGGGTAATAATAGATGGGTGTAGAGTGTTTGATTTACTAAATAAAAGACCACTAATAATGTCTTCTACGCGAAACGAAAGCGTTAACAAACAATTTTCTAGAATGTTCATTAATTCTAACATTTTGGATTTAAACCATAGTTGGTCTGATAATACAGTCAAATTCTTAACAGCTAAAGAAAGGTTTTCAACAGCGTTGTCCAAACTTTGTTGATTAGAGTTGATTTTATTTATAGTTTCTTTGAACGAGGAAAGAGTTAATGTGGTAATGAGAATATTCTGTTTCATTAAGTTAGCAAATTCCTTTTGGTCATTTTCTATAGTTTGGATAGCGTTGTTGTATTTAATAGCATCGTCTTGGTCCATTGTGCCAAATAAATGTTAAGATATGGTGCCAATTACGCCGAACCACGGGGTAACGTTGTTTACCGGTCAGGTAAGAAATTGACTCGTAGTCTCTTAGTATGTCATAATAACGAGAAGATAAAGGCTGAATCAAGTTGTGACACTCAGTTTCGTCGAATGTAAGACTCTGTTTACAAACGTATCGAGAGGTGCCTATCACACCGTTTATGTTTTTGAGGTGTGGTTCAATAAAAGAAATATCTATCGGAACGACTACACTAAGGTGGTCGTTTACAATCTTTAATGATCCTACGGGATCAAAATAGATTCCAGGGTTGTTCGAAACGGGGTGCACATACTTTCCTTGAGTTATGGTACTGTAATAAAATAAAAGAAAACTATGAAATACAAATTACTATCCTAAGATATAAAATGTATATAACATTTAAGTATGTAAAGAAAGATTATTATGGTTATGGGTATATAACTTATTTACTAGGTGTTTATATTTTAAGTGTCACGTCTGCGTGCCAATTTGACTTCATCGTAATGATGAGAAACATGTCGCCTGTTAATTAAGAGTGTTAATGTATTTCTACCATTTATTTTAACTATTTTGTAAGGTCCCTTCCATATGGGGGACAAGGCTTTGCGGAGCCTTAGATGGTTTTTAAGGAACACATAATCGCCTACTTCGTATTTAACGGGACGACTGTGGTTGTCATAATAAGACTTAGAATTTTCTTTTGATTTCGTTATATGCTCAACGGCTTTATCTCGAGAGAATTTTAGTCGATGCTGAAGCATTTCAACGTAATCTGGGTAAGTGACGTCAGGAACAGTTTCGTAAATTGAATTAGGAATAAAAGGTTTATGTCCGAAGAGAAGTTCGAATGGGGTGTAATTGGTTGTCGAATGCACGGCGGAATTATAAGATAACATGGCGGTATATACAAATTTGGGCCAGTCATCTTGGTTTTCATTGACGTAAGTACTCTTTGATTGTTGAGTGACTTCTTTCCAGGGCGCCTTGAGTTTGTGGGTGATATGGTGATGACCAAAGTTGTTTTATTTTGAGAAATTGACAAGTATTTTTAAATAAGTCTGCTGTGAAATTGGTTCCTTGATCGGTAAGGATGGTTTTTGGGATGCCAAAGAAAGAAATAAAGTGGATGAGACAGTCCATGGTTTCGTGGTACTGCGTATGGGATAAGCAGCAGAATATTTCGTTAAGTCGTCTTGCAAGGTGAGTATATATTTAAGTTTAGCGGTGCCCGATTCTGGTAATGGACCTACTATATCTAGAGAAAGTCGTTCAAAGGGAGTTGTAGAAGACGTTGTAATTTGCATTGGTGCTCTATTGATTTTTCTAAGAGCTTTATTTTCTTGGCAAGAGGAACATTTTTTGATATAATTTTCGATATCGATACGCATTCCTTTCCAGTAAAATTGTTCGCGGATTCTATTAAACATACGGGCGGAGCCTAAATGACCGGCGATGGGTATGTCGTAATTACTTTTTAGGATTTTTGGGATCTCACTAAGGGAAGGATATATAATGTTGTTGTGATAAATGTTTATAGTTATATTGGTATCGTGGAAAAGGTAAGTTAACATATTATATATTTTTATAAATGAAAGGTTATCAAAGGGATTTTTGAAATCGCTGATGGCGATTTCCGTTGCACTTGTGTTTGTGGTTATTTCGTTACGAAAGGCTTTGAGGCAATCAAATATGTCTTTATACGAAGACTTATCAAAGTGATGAACTTTGGTGAAGAGAAGGTAGTAGGTTTTCCTATTTAGGTCAACTTTTGTAAACAAATTTAATTCCTTTTCGCATGAAATAACTTTATCAGGACGATTTCTTGTATATAGGGATTGCATTCGTCTAGGTCAATGGATGTGGGAATTAAAATAATATTGCATGAGCTTTTTGTTAGGTTTTCATTGTGTTGTTTTACATTTGTGTTAAAGTTAATATTCTTATTTAGGATTGTTTTCAGAAATGTGGTGTACTCATTACTATTAGAACTAGAAAACGGGACGTTAGGTACTTGGTAACTTGGAGTCAAAGGATTGGTTGGTGTTAAGGTTTGTTCTAGGTTTGTGTCAGGTAAGTTTTCAGGTAATGGAGATAGCTGGTCAGGTAATTTTTCAGGTAGTGAGAACGGTTGATTTGAAAACTTTTGACGGTTGTGGATTTTGAAAAGCATCTGGGATCTCTGGAGTCTGTAAGTTCAAAGGACTAAAACCAGGGTTTTGATCGTCAAATGGACTTATGTCTAAAGGATCAAGATCGGTTAGATCTTCATTTACCTCTTCTATTATAGGATTGACAGGATATCTGGATAGTGCGTCGGCAGCTCCGTTTAGTTTGCCTTTTCGGTATATAATTTCGTATTCATACTCTTCGAGTTTGAGTCTCCATCTTTGTAATTTAGAACTTGGATCTTTATGGTTAAATAACCATTTGAGTGGACGGTGATCGGTAACAATTTGAAATTTATAGCCGTAGATGTAAGGACGAAAGGTTTTGCAACCGAAAATGACGGCTAATAGCTCTTTTTCCGTTGTGTTGTAATTGGACTCACTCTTATTTAAAGTGCGTGAAGCAAATGCGACTGGTCTGTCTTGTCCTTGAGAAAGAACTGCACCGATGGCATGATTAGAGGCGTCACAAGTCAGGACAAAGGGTTTTGTGAAGTCTGGGTATATGAGAACAGGTGCAGTGACGAGTTTTTGTTTCAAAGAGTCAAACGCAATTTGTTGTTGATTACGCCAATCAAAAGCTACATCTTTTTTAAGCAGAGAGGTTAATGTTTTAGCCAGCTTAGAGAAGTCTGGGATGAATCTACGATAGTATGACACAAGTCCGAGAAAGGACTTGATATCTTTGGGGCATTTTGGAACAGGATATTGGGAAACAGCTTTTATCTTATTAGGGTCTGGTTTGACACCTTGGTCAGTTATAACATGTCCAAGATATGCTACTTCTTTCCTTAAAAACTCGCATTTACTTGGCTGTAGTTTAAGGTTGAATTTGCGTAGTCTTTCGAAGACGGAAGTGAGGTTTTTTACGTGTGTTTGTAAGTCATAGGAGTAGATGACGATATCATCAAGATAAACGAAGCATTTTAGACTTTGGAGACCAGTTAGAACACAATTCATGACACGCTAAAATGTTGCAGGCTCGTTTTTCAGGCCAAACGGCATACGGGAGAACTCAAAATGACCCTGCGGAACATTGAAAGCGGTCTTAGGACAATCTGTTTCGTTGACGCAGATTTGGTGAAAACCAGAAGTAAGATCTAATGTCGAGAAGTATTTTGAATTTCCGAGTTGGTCTAAGATTTCTGTTATCTGTGGTATAGGGTACACGTCTCCAATAGTGACGTCATTCAGCTTTCTGTAGTCTATGACTACACGCCATTTCTTTTCACCTGTTGCATCGAGTTTCTTTGGCACGACCCAGATTGGCGAGGACCATGGAGAAGACGAATGTTTAATAATTCCTTCATCTAACATTTTATCTATTTGTTTCGCCACCTCTTTCTTGTGACATTCAGGAAAGCGATAGGATTTTGTGTTAATAGGGACATCGGATGTGGTTCTAATTTCATGTTTTAAGAAATTAGTGAAAGTTAACTTGTCTCCAGGAAGATGGAAGATATCGGAGTAGTCGGAACAGGCTTGATAGAGGGTAGAGACTTCTTCATTATTTAAATGGGCTACGCGCAATGAGTTCAGGACTTCTTGTGTTCTATGTAAAGAGTTTTTGTCATCGCTTGTACTAGGTTTGGATACAGGGTAGGCATCATAGTCGATTGGACATAGAGTAAGATTAAGGTTAGAATCGATTTGGACTGGATTTTGAGAGACGTTAACAACGGTTATGTTAACACGATCGTTATTTTTTACTTTTACTACACAATTAGATACGAGCAAGGAGTCGGATATGTGTTGGTCCATGATCAGACCTTCTTTAATCTTTGGGTTAGATACAGTGCATTCAATTACAACTTCTGATCGAGCGGGAATGGAGTAAATGGGATGACAAAAGTTCAATTTAAATTTAAGGTCCCCTATTGTGACGGCGTTATCTAAATAGCTTATGTTGCATTTCAGGTCTCTGAGAAGTTCACTGCCTATTATTGCATCATATTTTAGGTCTATTTTATCGACAACGTGAAAAGTGGTCGAATTTTGTTTGTTTCTTAATTTAGGAAACAACTCTAGTTTGAAGTGACCTACAGTACGGATAAACTCCCGGTTATTATCGATTCCTTTCAATTTGATTTTCTCTTTATTTAGAATGGGCATTTTCTCAATAGATTTGCTTTTTATCAGATTCACAGATGCTCCAGAATCAATGAGAAATGATAACGGTCTTTCGGAAAGGTTTGTAAATAAAATAATATGAGGTAGGGATCTGTGTTTAATGTTAGATGTGACTTCATGTAATTTCATAGATTCAGAGGGTGTTTGTGGAATTAGGTCATTAAATTCTTTTTCAGGTTCACAAATCGGTCCAGTAGCCGAGTTCGTAGTTTTTGAGTCTTTAGGTTCAGAAGTTAGAATATTGGAGTTCTTGAATTCAGAGGTTCGGATATTTGATTTCTTGGAAACAGAGGTTCGGACATTTGAGTCCTTGGATACAGAGGTTCGGACATTTGAGTCCTTGGAAACAGAGGTTCGGACATACGAGTCCTTGGAAACAGAGGATCGGACATTTGAGTCCTTGGATACGGAGGTTTGGACATTTGAGTCCTTGGATGCAGAGGTTTGGACATTTGAGTCCTTGGATACAGAGGTTCTAGTATGGGTGTCGTTGGACTCGCGTGGCTTAGATTGTGATTCGGGCTTCACGGGACACCTCCGTGAGCCCTCTACTCGTTTAAAGATTCGTTTGTATTTTCAGGGTGTTCAGGTGAATCTTGCTCATTAGGATGCAGGGTGAAAACATCATTGGTTTGTGTTTCAGGAAAATAGTGGTCACCCTCTGTATAGAATACGCGAGGTTGCTGAGGATTCGAAAATCTAGGATATTGAGGTGAGTTCGTGGTTGTAGGACGACGAAGTTGTGGTGAAAAAGGGGGATGAGGTGTCCTGAGGCGGTTGTTATTGTATTCTCGTTTTTTACAGGATTCGATAGTGTGACCTTGGTATTTGCAGTATCTACAGAAGAGTATATTGGAGTTTCGTGGGTTGAGTAATCGCTGGGGCTGGTTTTGGGTAAGTATTATGCACTGTAGGTTTAAATGTGTAGTCAGGTCTTCGAGTGGGTGTTGGATTATAAAAACGATCTTGGGACGTTGAAGGTAGGTTTCGTCTATGCATCATAAGTTGGATTTTGTCTTCGGAAATAGCCATATTAATGGCGTCGTTAAGGTTATTAGGGTCTTTGCAACGGACAATTCTGGATATTCTAGGAGACAATCCGAGTAAAAATGTGTGTAGGGCTAAATCTTCCATAGCTGCGATTCTGCCAGGAAGTTCTTTTTTATTTGAGTTGGATAATGTGATTTCGGTTAGTAGTTTTGAAAGATTCGTTTCCATTCGTAATGCGAATTGATTAACTGGTTCGTTAGTAGTTTGTCGGCATTCTTGTAAGTCTGTGAGGAGGTGTGCGTAATGTTTCCTCTCACCGAATTGGGTTTGCAATAATTCTTTTAACTGTGCCCAACTTGTGAGTTCCTTTATTGAACACACCGCTTCAGCTTTTCAACTTGTAGCAATATTGTAAGCATTGTCGCAATTTGTGATAAATGCATTTAATTTATCTCGGGTACCATCAAAACTCCTAATAAATTTAAATAAGGCGGTGATTGGAAAGTTGTCTTCAGAGGTTTTCGAATCCTTTGTAGACATTTTAGGAAAATTAAATTAGTAAAAGCAAAATGAAATCGGTTCGGTGTAACAGGCGGTCACTGGATCACGGGAATGTTTATGTTACTGAATGACGGCGTCGTGGTCTGGACGAGCTATGTTTTGATTACGCTTTCTACGATAAGGATTGGATCAATACAATGCTAATACATTTGTTACAGACAATAATTATTAATGAATAAGTTTAGTAATAATGAGTATAAAATTTATGACAGAACAATTAAAACGAGAATGTTAATTTTGAATAACATTTAAAATTCACTGAATTTTCACTTAGATCGGAGATTAGATTCACTTTTGTCAGGAATTCACTTTCACTAAAAATAGTTAATAATTTAAGACTAACAGGATCTGGAACTGGAGTAGTAGTATTACTTTGTATTTCTGGAACCTGGATGTCATTGTTGTTAGAGCTGTGATCTCGTTGGCAGAACCCGAAGTATTTCTTTTGGTTTTGCTGGTTTTGCAGGTGTGACCCCGCAGTTGACAGCTGGTACAAGCTCTTCTAAAGAACTTGAAGTATATGTAGATGTGACCCCACGGTGGATAACACACAGTAGGTCGGACAAGGATACGGAGATGAGTTCAACGTTGTACTTTGATTCTGGCACACACACACTTGTAAATATATAAATAGTTTGTATAGTTTGAAATAAAAGTCACTTTTATTCACGGATATAGAAAGATTCAGAGAAGGATACGGAGACGATTCCGGGATACTATTTTTTTGTATCCGTTAGCGCTGCCACCAATGGTAGTCGGGATTCTCGACTAGGGTTTTAAAAAAAGATTATTTATAATTATTAACACTTATTTATTCCGGTGTGTACCGGGTAGAGGCTAGTGTTGAACTGAGGAGCTTTACTTGAGATGTTGGGAACGGATCATAATAATGCTGACTAGGCTAGGAAAAGGGGTGACTAGACTATATAGGGTGCATATAATATTTATAACAGAACGTTTGTACAAAATTTCATGCTTCCAGATACAGCGGTTTCAGCTGTTCATTGATCGATTAGTCAGTCAGCCAGTCAATTTCTTCTTCTATATAAATATAGCTGAATCGGCGAACGTTGTTTCCTTTTTTAAAACAACCTAATAGGGTTGTTCTAATTCAAAAACCTTCCCCGGCGTGAGCATAACAACTTACCAAAATTTCATTACAATCGGTTTACCCCTATTGCGCGAGTCCGACTCTCACTTGATCATTTTTTCTTTTTCAGAAACATTCCCCAGCCTGTGCATAAAAACTTACCAAAATATCATTAAAATCGGTTTACCCTTATTGCGCGAGTCAGACTCGCACTTGACCATTTTTTTCTTTCTCAAAAACATTCCCCGGCGTGTGCATAAAAACTTACCAAAATTTCATTACAATCGGTTTACCCCTATTGCGCGACTCCGACTCGCACTTAACCCTGTCTTGCTCGCACTTGACCCTTTTTTTCTTTCTCAGAAGCATTCCCCGGCGTGTGTATAATAACTTACCAAAATTTCATTACAATTGGTTTACCCTTATTGCGTTAATCCGACTCGCACTTCACCCTTTCAGTAAAACCTTATCTTATCGGATGCCTAGGTCATACAAAGAACACACCCTTCAAGTTTCAAGTCTTTACCATCAGCGGTTTAGGCTGTGCGTTGATCCATCAATCATTCAGGACAAAGCATTTTATATTATAGATTACTTATGAATTTAGTTCTAGTCTTCTATTCTTCTGGGAATCAGTTTTCTGGTGTTATCCAGTGTCTCCATCCACGCCGTAATAACGGTAAACCTACCGTATTCCTTATGGATCTACCACCTACCGTAGTCGTCTTATTACGGTGCTATATTCTACCGTTATTTCATCTGTTTGAATAAGACCTTTAAAAAATGCCTAATTTCTACAGAAGCAACCCCAAATACCTCATTTTAAAAAGTTTCATGATATACTTTTATATTAGCAACACATTCACAGGGAATTTCCCAGAATTAAGTTTTGTGTACATAGACAAGAATGTATAGGTAATGCGACCAAATAACGAAGATCATATATATCTAAGATAATTTTTACTACACTATGGTAATTAAAATAAGTTTTACTCGTTCTAATCTAAGTTTGCTAATTTGATATTTTTTTTTTAAATCGGTGCGATTTCTCGATATAAACATTGTAACAATGAGTGATTTTAGCTACTAAAGTGACTTTAGTGGAGGAGGGTCTTTAAAAAGAAGTAATGTCACTAAAAAAAAACTATGATTTTGATGTCACTTGCACTGTTCCCTAAGTTGCACGATACGTAGTCCAACTAAAAATCAATTTTTGCAATCCGACTTATAGTTTTTGAAATATGCGCGGACAAACATACAAACATACACTTATGAAATTTCGCACATATGTTTAGAAGCTGGTATAGGCTAACATATACAAAACCTGTGCAATTCTGACAATATAACATACATACGGGTCGAATTGATAACCTACTTTTTTTTGAAGTCGGTTAAGAACTGATAAATATAGATAATAGGTTCTATACTTGATTTAAGTAATATTTAACTCTAATACTCAATAAAGTATTTTGTAAGTATTCCGCGGTGTACGTATTACCTTTTTCCAAGATTTCAACAAGCAGCATTCGTGAATTTCCGAAGCGTTTTTATTACGTCCGTCATAAAAACGGAAACGGAATTTGTGTTAAACAAGTCTCCTTTTTTAAACTTATATTATAAATGCGAAAGTAACTGAATGTCTGTCTGGTACCTCTTCCTGCTTTAACCGCTTAACTGATTTAGATGACATTTGGTATGGATATAAGTAGTTTGACACCGGGAAAGGACATAGGATAGTTTTTATCCCGAAAATTCAAAAGTTTCCGTGGGAATAACTTAAACCGAGCCTAAACGAACTATAACAATAGCTTGCTATACCAAATTTCATTAGTATAATAAAGGAGTTTACGTAAGAATCCCACGCCGGTAACCAAAGACTGGCAACTAAAAGGCTGGCAAAAGCTAGTTTGTAATAATTCTCATTTTACGGAACCCTGAATTAATGCGTGCTTTATAGGTACAGGTTCGTTAATATATGTTGGTAGGTAAACATTGGTTACTAAGCAAATTACTCAAACTAATGGATCCCGTTATTGTTCTAACACAAAGGTATAGCTTTTAAATATTAAAATAGAAACGAAAATTATCTGCCACACACGTATGAGGCCGTCTCGCATTTGCCCTTTTTTTCTTATTTTTGCTCGATATTGATGACGGCAACAGTTGAAATATTCACAGAATATTAAGTTATATATTCACTTTAAAAATAAATAATTAAATTAAAATAACACAAATGTTTAAGGGGGGCTCCTATACAACAAACGTGATTTTTTTGCCGTTTTTATAGAATATGATACGGAACCTTTCGTGCGCGAGTCCGACTAGGACTTGGCCGACTTTTTACTTTGGGGAACGGAACCCTACAAACGAATGTAGCCTGTCAACACTAAAGTGTTAGATATAAGTAGCAGTTAGAGTTGTGTGGCTAAATTTATTTTAAATGACGTAGGTACTTTTTTGAACCGAAGGCGGCGGTCAAAAATCAAAACTAGAATCGCCATATTGAAATTATGTGAACTAACAATGACACTAGCGACCAAACAAACAAGGTCAGAATGTTAAAAAAGTTGGTTGCACGTGTTTTTGTTGTAGGAGGATACACCATTCAAAAAATCAATGATTCACCAGAGCTAACGTCACATTTCGCAATACACCACAAACATTTAGCGTCTATATCGCAAGACTCGTTAGCTCAGTAGGCTCAGAGCGCCGATATACTTTAAAGGATTCCATCGTAGGACGGAGGTTCAAATCCTTCACAAGTCAGACTTTTTTTCACTTTTATGGTAAACGTAAGTACGTTCTAAAGAATACGAAACAAGAAAATATTTTTAATGTAACGAATTAAAGAATAAACAATTACATATACAATTTGAATATGAAAAATAGACACAAAATTTCACCTATTTTATTATCCAATACCTAAGTGAACAACTTAACAAAAACTACTAATCAAATTGTATTATGATAAAATTCATTAAAAGTATTATAGGTACCTACTTAACTAATTTTTGTTATTATTTTACTATAATATTGATTTTCTTTTAAATATAATAAAAAAATGATTTTCTCCTCTGCATAACCGGGTGTTGGGACACGTATTTACTATGGCAATGAACATCATAAGCCCGAAGGTATGGTCATTAGACTACGTTATAGGCTAGACCGCGAAAATACGCCGTTTTTGTGTAAATTTTGTGGCAAAACTATAGCATCTAAAGGATTGCAAAAATATATGTTATAAAACTTGCTTTTGTCTCGTGCATTACCTTACTGAATGATTTTCATTCATTGTATTTAATGCAATAAAAAATCGACGTGTCCAATGACCGTTGTTTTAACACTTGTGCAAATTTTTAAAGCGTGTTTTGCATTTGCTTGTAATGAAGATGGTTAAACAATTAGAATAGCTTGTTATCTAGTGCATAGACTCTAAGTTGTAGCGAAAAGTCAAAAAATGTGGCTGCAAAACGGTAATAACGTTAAATTCCATACAAAAAAATTTAAAGTTTCAAGGCGTCATTATGGTATAAATTACTTAAAAAGTATATAACATATATATCTCATAGTAATGTAAATGACATTATCTAGTAATTTATAGTACATTTACATACACAACGTTAGAATTACAGAATCGCCCTCTTAATGCAAAACGTAGTGACCATTGTTTTAACACTTGTGCATATGTATAAACCGTGTATTGTATTTACTTACAATGAAAGTCGATCAAATCATTGAAATAGGTTATTATCTAGTGCAATGACACTAAATTATAGCAAAAAGTTAAAGAAATGTGACTTCACAACGGTAAAAACGTTAAATTCTATTAGAAAAATTAAAAGTTTCAAGGCGTCAATAATATCGTATAAATTATGTAAGAAGTATATAATAATTATATTACATAGGATATAATTCGGTTTATTAACTTTTACAAAATTATAAGTTTACAACAGTAATTAATATGATACTAGCTCTTGCCCGCGGTTTCACCCGCTCTAAATTCGGTTATCGTTGTAGGATTTTAATTCCTCGATAATAGAAAAAAACCGACTCACACTTGACGTTTTCAAGTAACATATATCCTTCCTCGGGACTTAAACTATCAGTACAGCGGCTTAAGCGTGAAGAGGTGACAGACAGACAGAGTTAATTTCTTATTTATAACATTACCAATAGTAGTGATGGTATAATAATTTTTTACATACCCATTGTTAGTAAATTAGCTTTCTGGCCTATAGGTTTTAGCTTAGCCAGTAATATTATTTTCGTTATACCACTCAGGGGGCGTCCATAAATTACGTGAGGTGATTTTGGCGATTTTTCGACCCCCCCTCCCCGTTTTGTGAGACATCGTGAGATTTGGCTCGAATCCCTCTCCGCTACCTTAATCTCACGTGATTTTTATAAATGCTTAACGTTAGTGTAAATACGTTAATCTGTGCTTGATTGCGTTGGATATATTTTAATTCTTTATTTTTTACTTTGTGATAATGAGATCATGGTTATTGTGTAAGATTTGACGATATTTAACACGGTTTTCTCGCATTTCTACACTGTGCGAAAAATAAAATTACGTGATATTTTGCGAAACCCTTTCTCTCCCCACGTGAGATTGGGTGAGATTCTGCTTGACAACCTCCCCTCCCTAAACGCCGTAATTTATGGATGCGCCCTAAGGTAGCAAACAATCTAACGGTCCGCCTGATGGTAAGCCACCGCAGCGTATGAACGCTTGCAAAACCTGGGGCATCACTCGCGCATTGCGAGCAATCACAAAACATATATACATACACACGTGCGCCCACCGAGTAGCGCAACCCCTGACTGGCGGTAATCCTAAAACCCAATTGAGGGACAGTGTCGCAACTATTTTACGTTCAATATTATCGAAATTCTCTCACCAATTTTCATCGCATCGGGATGATTTACGAAAAACAGTTAAAAAAAGGCCAAATACCATTTTTTATGCATTTTGCTTGAAAAATTCAGAACCTTTACCCATTTTACCTCCTTTTTGCAATATTTACATACTTGCTTACGTTAATTAATAAAATTAATTAATTTAAATCCGAATAAGTCATTTCATTTGCTTCTTTAGCTAAGAGGTAGCGGCTACACTTTTGTTTATCCGGCTAAAGATAAAATAAATCAGAATTAGCCTTTCTTCAGAAATAAACTTAAGTTTAACCGGCTAACATTAACGCTTCCATATAAAACTTAACATTACAATTAATACGATCATTAGACATACTGATACTAACAAAAAATTATATCTTAGACACCCTAATACTAATAAAAAAACGGGTTGCACTCTGGGAGTGCCGGCAGAAGTGAACACATACTAGCTATTTACTTCCCATCACTTCGTATACATATAGTTTAACATTTTTTACCCATCACAAAAAAAGTGCACAACGCCGCTAAAGAAGTTTTGATTTCAAAAATAATACAATCATTAGATATATTGATACTAATAAAAAAATATACAATCAAATGTTCAAAACCTTATTCTAAACCTATAACTAAATGTACAGTATAATAGATAAAAAAAATATTAGAAAATATCGCAATGGGCTAAAAGGCCGCCTCATCCGTCACAGCGCGCGCTACTTTTTCACGACAAATTGCCTGAAAGTAATTTCAAGCCCAATGTGAGCTATTTATTTATTTATTTATATTACTTGCTCGCAGACTTATATTCGGTTTTTATTTGAATGTTTATTTTATAACCTATTTCTATGCTTTAGGATTCAGGAGAGTGTGAGGTTCGGTAATAAAATCCTTATTTGTTAGACTTCCTATATGTTCCTATACATTTTTATAGTAATTTATTAGTAAACTTTTTCAGTCTGTCTAAGCATTTAGGTTGTGATTCTGTTGTCTATTGGTTTCACCCGAAGCCTGTAAATACTCTCGCTCAAGATGAAGTCCTCCACCCTTTGCAAATAACCCCGTTGCGAGAAAAAAATCTGAAATCAGACTATACGTTGTATGGAAAATTTTAAACAAACCCCTGGCAGCTGTAGTCCAAAATATAGCCTAGCCAGGTTTTTATGGTTCCCTACTACTAAGCTATCGGTCTGTCTGTCTGGATATATTCCTGTCTGTCTGACTGTCTGACTTTTATATGGCTTTATTTTTAGACCGGAATTTTTTACTGAATATGTGTTACTGGCTAAAAAATAGTCGATTGGATAAGCGATGCCCCGAACAAGAATAACTATCGAAAGAGATTGGCTCTTTGGCTAACATAGTGGCCAAAGTGCTGAATATAGTTTGCTTGACAGTCAACTCGCGATAATTCTGTAAGAAATAGGGAATTTCTTAATATAGTAATAATATTTAATAGTGTTTTTTATTTACGATAAAATTCATCAATACAAATTAAAATCCATTAAAATTTTAAATAAAAAGTGTTAGTAAAAAACTTTGTGTATGTTAATACATACATATGGTATTAGTTTTATTTATTTAATATTAAAAATAACATGTTTGGAACCCAAATGCTCTGAGTTCCAGTGACGCACAAGTGGACATTCACATCTCTCGGTTATTGTGTTGAGGAGGCTGTTGGGACTGTCACGCACCCAACGCCATCAGGGAGGCCACTCTTTTGCATAATATAGCATTAAAGTCGTCTATTCAAGCTTCAGCAAACATACCTGATGCGCTACCTAAACGTTGTAATCCTATCAACATCCTGAACCCGTTGTTAAACACTACCCGTAGAGCATTGACAGACTTAAGCCTATAACTACACCACAGCCTGCTAGTGTACAACATTTGACAATATTGAATTTTATTAAAATTTTAAAATAGTCAGTTTAACTTCGTTAGTACATCTCGCAAATCTGAGTATGACAGACTGTACATACATATTTTGGTTTCTTATTTCCTGCCTTGCAGAAAGATAAATTGCTCTTATCAGCATTGTTTAATAGGCTATAGGTCAGCGCATATCTTTAGCAGGTCCTAATAAGAGCTTCCAATCCTTTAAAAAATGGGCTCAGCAGGAGCATGTCATCCACATAGCTGATATTATCCACAATTTTGCCGTCAATTGAACAGCCGACATTAGCTGAGTCACGCCTCTTAGATATCCGCCTTACATCATAGGGTTTAATCGCTGCCTCCCTCCATTACTTTACTATCTTTTGATATAATCTTTCAATGACAATTACATGCTTTAGTATCGCATACAGAAACAGTGAGTTAATTCCACTGGAAAATCAGTTTCCTGGAGCTTTTTTTCGCATTATTGCGTATACTAATTAATTTGATGAGATCCCTCTCCCCCCATCTTACTTTATTCTAAACAATTTCACTAGATCTTATCTTTCTACACAATTTACCTAGCTTACATTGTATTTCTAATGGAAAACGGTCTGACCAAAAAATATTGTAACATACCTTAGTGTTGGATACACATTGCCAAGCTGTGTCCGTTTCCAAACAGTGATCAAACCATATTTTACTGTTATTGCATCCGCTGATAAAAGTTTGCTCACCCGACAATATACCTAGCTGTTTCATATCAGCACAGAGCCAGCATCACTTTTAAAAAAAACTATTAAATTCCCTAAAAAATAACTCATTTGGATGCGCATTAAACTCGCCGAAAATAAATAATGATTCACATTCACTGTTCTCTATAACTGCATTAATTTCACTTCCGTAAACTCCGTTAGGTTTCCTCTAAAGTCCGTAGTCATACTGAGACCACAATTGAGCAGCTCAGCTGTGCACACTTAAATTGCACTCAACCTTAGACTCCTACACGCAACGACGGAAACGAAAGAAAAAACACCTTTTCGCCATGAAATAGCCATCTCGAAGTATTTATTGCAACTGACTTATCTGCCGCTGACTTAGTGGTGTAATCAAAGTTTGGGTCAAAAATACCAATGAGTCTGTATCATGCATCACATTAACTCCTTTACATAACTGCCTTACCCCTTCTACCGATCTCGTGACTGACTTGCAGTTAAAACTTATAATATTTGCATATTTGCAGAGGTTGCTGCTTTACAAGTCGCAAGTTCGGCCCTATATGGAGTACTGCTGCCATATCTGGGCGGGTGCACCCGGATCTCAGCTTGGCCCGTTTGACTCGGTTCAACGACGGGCTGTGAGAATTGTCGACGATCCCAAACTCACTCACTCGCAAGTCTGGGGAGAGACTTTGCCTCCCTGTGTGTGTTCCACCGCTTGTACAATGGGATGTTTTCTGAGGAATTGTTCCAAATGATGCCCACGGCTACTTTCTGCCATCGCACCGCTCACCATCGGCAGGGAATTCATTCTCACACTCTAGAACCGAAATGGTCCCGTACAGTGCGGTTTCAGAGAAACTTCCTCCCGCGAATGCTTGGGTATATACTTGGCACTTGGTATATACTTGCTTGGTTGAGAATATACTACGTCAAAAAAGTAAATAAACAAACAGTATTATTTATCTAAATATATAAAAGAAGAAACTGACTGATTGACATATCAACGCACAGCCTAGAGCACTAGGTTTAGAGATTCCGAATTTGGCACGTAGGTTCATTATTATGTATAGGGGTGCACTGAGAAAGGATTTTTCAAAATTAACCCCCTAAAGGGGTGAAACGGGGGTCCAAAGTTTGTATGAAAATTTCATTTTTAAAATTAAATGGATGACAATTGGTATATGGCCTTTTGGTTAAAAACTAAGAATGACGTGTTTCACTGTTTTTGTAAATTCATCCCCTAAGGGAAAAAATAGGGGTTATAAATTTGTATTAAAAAATTCAAACAACAGAATCCATCCAAATGATGAAATTCAAAGTGCAGGTAGCTTATATCTTGGCATAACACTTAGGCTTCATTTTATTTCTGAAAACTTACAAGTTTCCAGGGGAATAATTAGAACTTAATTTGACTTTTCTTACTCTTTCACGTCGCGTCAAACCAGTGCATCCAATTTAAATGAAATTTGGCATAATGATAGTTGAAAGAGTAAAGAAGGATAAGGCAATTTTTCCCGATCGAGAGGTCTATCGGGAATGAAAACCTATCGCGATAATAAAACTTTGCGGCGGGAAAACACGATATGATTGAGCTGTAATTTATCACAGAGATAGTAAAAAAGACGGAAAAGAATTTAAACTCCTTTTCATCCCAATTCAAAAGTTCCCGTGGGACCTTTCGCGATAATCAAAATTTTGGCGAATTACATTAAAATACTACGCAATTGAGCTGAATTTGACACAAGGTTAGTTAAAGAGCCATCTCGTCAAAAGGATATAAGCTATATTAAATACCGATCAAGAGTTCCTGTAGGAATAAAAATCCTATCGCAAAGTTTGTACGGAAATTAGTTATTTTTTAATTAAAATGGATGAAATTGGTACATGGCCTTTCGTTTGAAAATCATGAATGATGTGTTCCACCGTTTTTGGAAAACAATCCTCTAAGGTCTAGAGGGGTAAAATAGGGGTTGTGAATTTGTATGAAAAAATTCAAACAATGGTGCCGATTTGGATAAAATTTGGAATACACATAGCTACTATCTTAACATAACACATAGGCTACATTTTATCTCGGAAAACGCACAAGTTCCTACGGGAATAATTATAACTTAATATGACTTTTGTTACTCTTTCACGTCGCACCACTGCATCGGATTCAGATGAAGTTTGGCATAGAGATAGTTGAAAGAACGAAGAAGGATAAGGCTTTTTCCCGATTGAGAGGTCCCATAAGAATGAAATCCTATAGCGATAATCAAACTTAGCGAGGGAATAACCGATTTAATTGGGCGGTAATTTGTCACAGGGATAGTTGAAGATATGGAAAAGGATTGAAACTCCTTTTTATCCCGATTCGGAAGTTGCCGTGGGAATAAAACCATGGTAAAATATTATGAAATTGAGCTGAAAGTTGGCAGAAGGTAAGTTGAAGAGACCGGAATAGGATAAAAACAACATTTTATACTGATCGAGAGTTCCTGTGGGAATAAAAACTGATCGCAACATTTGTATGGAAATCCATTATTTTTCAATTAAAATGGATGAAAATTGGTACATGGCCCTTCGGTTGAAGACATACGCAGCAGCAAAAGTTTGATGGGTGGTTTGACTGTATTGCTGGCAGGAGACTTTCGTCAAACTCTACTAGTAGTTCCAAGGGCAACACGTGCTGCTGAGATAAAGGCGTGTCTTAAAAGATCATCATTGTGGCCCTCAGCCAAAATTTTAAAGTTAACAAAAAATATGAGAGTCCATCTTGGAGGTAATGTTTCCGCAGGCCAATTTTCGGATCTTTTACTAAAACTGGGTAAATGTGATTACCCCGAAAAAGACGGCAATATATCTATCCCTGCTGATCTGTGCACTAAAGTAACAACAGTTGAAAACCTTATTTCAAAAATTTATCCAGACGTTGCGCTCATCCAGGAAAAACCAATAGAGTGGTTATGCGAAAGAGGTATACTGACGCCGAAGAACTACCAAGCTGTGGGAACTCCTTTGACGGATAACAGATTGTTTATAACTCAATAGATACTGGGGTAAACACTGACGATGCCGTTAATTATCCAGTAGAGTTCTTAAACACTTTGAACCCACCGGGACTACCATACCACAGACTTTTACTACGTGTAGGTACACTCGTCATGTTACTAAGAAATTTAAAGCCATCCATTACTACTCGCCAATAGATGTCAGGAAGAGTCATACTTTTCATTTTATCATTGCCTGAAAACAGGGATAAAATGACATTTTCTAAAAATAAAACCTAGCTAGATCGATTTATCGCCCACGAAACCCCCTGCATACTAAATTTCATGAAAATCGTTGAAGCCGTTTTCGAGATTCAGATTATATATCTATAATCTGAATCTGAAATTGCTGGTTTTAAAGTATTATTATTTTATGAATTAAGAATCAAGATAATTCTTAACAAGTCACTCTTAGTTTTCTTAACAAGCGTCTGAACCCACTGTGTCTGTGGCTTCAGTCAAGGCAAAAAACGGGTTAATTGATGGATGGCACGTGCAACACAAATCGCGCCGATAATAAACGCACCTCATTGTTTACAAAGCTATTCAAATGTAGCTAGTTAAGGTAGCTATGTTGGATGGATGTCGAAATGGTTTAAAGTACCTACAGAGAAAAAGGCTAAATAATATATTGGTAAGAATACAGGGCAAATCAAATTATCCATTGGGAAAATATAGGCCAGCCGATAGGAAAGTGCCGCTGTGGATAAATTATATTGATAAAAATACATCGATTCAAGACATTACTGAGTATATAACAGCTAACGTGACTGTGCAACCAATACAACAAACAGATAGTTAAACTGGAGCTATACCATGTAATAAAATTGCAAACATTTACACAAATTCCTTCCTCAGTATTGTTGCGTTCTAAATTACTCCGTCAATCACGTTACAATTTACTCAGGTTTTACTATTTTACAGGTTATTTAAGTATGATAAAGTGCGTCCACTGATGTTTTTTTTTTCATTTACATACGTATAAAAAGTGCAGCCGAAAGAAGTGGACCTACTACCTCAGGTATACATAATTAAAAAAACGGGTTGCACTCCGAATCCGGGAATGCCGACAGAAGTGTTAACCTGAATATTAACTATTTATTTTTTCCTATACTAGCTATTTACTTCTTCCTATTTTCCTATACTTCGTATACATATTTATTTATTACTAGCTTTTGGTGGTAATTTAAATTTTTAGAAATTCGGGACCTTGCCTGCGCAAAACAATATATACAAATCTAGATCCAGCTGAATTTTAAAGAAATCCAGACGTTGCTCAATAATTGGTAGAAATGGTTTCTGAGTAGAACAAAAGAATTTTGCAGAAGTATTATAGAAGTACATAAAACCTATCTAGCTGAATTTTAAAGAAATCCAGACGTTGCTCAATAATTGGTAGAAATGGTTTCTGAGTAGAACAAAAGAATTTTGCAGAAGTATTATATAAGTACATAAAACCTAAAATTACTATCTAAGATTGAAGTACTGTAGCCGGTAATAAGATTACTTAACGATTTGATTGCTTAAGAGAGATTGGTCAGTATTAGTAGTAATAATTATTGTGATTCAATAAAAGATTAACAAAAGTCTAAAGTTAAAGTAAACACTGACGATGCTGTAGGTAAATCATCCAGTAGGGTTTTTGAACTTTGTTGTGAATTTGTAACTTCGAAGAAGAAGGTGATAATTAAACATTTTGGTTATTAGCGTAAGGAAACAGATAAATGTTATTTTTAGGCCCCCACGATACAGGCCCGACTTAGTGTGGGAACCACTGTTTTAATTAACAATATCTCACAATATAAAACGTTGTAAAGAGTTATAAAACTTTTTATAGTGTTATGTTAGAAATGTGTTATTTTATTTTATAATTTTATGATTTAGCTAATTTATTAATGTAAAATTATTTCGCTTTATGTTTGGTTGTGAAATTGTAATTGATTTGTTTGAAAAGCTAATAAATAAATTAATGAAAAAAAAAAGAGACGAAGTTCAGCAACTTTATACTTTTTAAAGTACTTCCTTATAAACCACATTTTTTACCATGTTTGAAGGTGCTAGTAATAGAACCAAACTTTGAGGTGAACTTACACGGGAGCACGCCACATAGAACTGACCGTGGGAAAAACAGTCCTGTTGTAGGTCTACCCCGGCGACTTTGAGAGTTTGCCCCTTTGACTTATTAATAGCCATGGCGAAACAAACCTTCAGTGGAAACTGGAGCCTCTTGATTTCAAAAATTCAAAGATTATTTGATATTAATGGAATACCCGATATAAACACTAATTTTCACAGAGCAGGTCCGGTCAAAGTAGTGGCCTTCTTCTACGATTAGGTGTAAAGCCTTGACTTGCAACCTACCGTTACAAAGTTTGAATGGCTTTAAATTTCTTAGTAACATGACGAGTGAACCTACACGTAGTAAAAGTCTGTGATATGGTAGTCCCGGTGGGTTCAAAGTGTTTAAGAACTCTACTGGATAATTAACGGCATCGTCAGTGTTTCACCCCAGTATCTATTGAGTTATAAACAATCTGTTATCCGTCAAAGGAGTCCCACAGCTTGGTAGTTCTTGGGCGTCAGTATACCTCTTTTGCATAACCACTCTATTGGTTTTTCCTGGATGAGCGCAACGTCTGGATAAATTTTTGAAATAAGTAACACTAAAGCTATTTGACAATAGGTGGCGTTATTAAGCAACGCTTAAGCTACTTGACAATAGACGGCGGTGTTAAAAAAAAAAAGCCAAGCAAAGCTCGGTCCTCCGGGTGCTATATATTAACATGACCAAGTGATTTGCTAATTTCATAGTTCTAAATATAAATATCTGAAATGTATACCGACAAAAAACCAGGATTTTCAACGTGCGGTCACGTGCTAGCACTTATTGCTACAGTGGAACTGTGACTCTTTGTATTCAAAAGTGTAATATATCGTTGTACACTGGTCGAAACAGCACGCTTTTGCTAGGGTATGCCATAGCATTAAATGGAGAGACTCTATACAAGAAACTCAGCAAGGTCTCATTTTCTTTGTAAGGATTTAAAAATTAAAAACTTATTGCAATAAATAAAAAAAATTTCAAGTATACATTTTTTTAAATATTGATGATAGTTTTACTTTTAAAAATTAAAAACTCGTAAAAACAGGAAGAAATTATACTATTATACATAATTCCCTATAGTGGAATAGGTCGCCTGTTATACTATTTTTAATTATTGTTTGGATGTTACTTTTTTGTGTTTTTGTGTACCTACAATGAAGAATATTTGTATTGTACCTACTTACGGTGTTATGTTTATACTCGTAATCCAATATTTTACTAATAGTAATAATAGCGTTTTTTTAATAATCCATACTTACTTATATTATTAATGCGAAAGTAACTCTGACTGTCTGTCTGCCTGTGCGTCTTTCTGTTACCGCTTCACGCTTAAACCGCTGTACTGAGATAGTTTAAGTCCTGAAGAAAGACATAGGCTACTTGAAAACGTCAAGGAATTCCCGAATTCAGGGCAGATGGAACCGCGGGCAAAACCTAATTATATATAAAATGACAGAAAGTAGATAGGAAAAGCAAAAACATCAATTATCATAGCATTATTAACTTTTAATAGTATTTTAGTATAATTGATATTAAAAATATGATAACATGAAAAAAATGCATTTTTACTTTTTGGCGATTAATTTAAACAACTTTTATCTATTGCAATGATTTCTTATTTTTTAGAATAAATTCTGAGATTCGATATTTCATTCAGCTCAAAAAGGGTAATTTTTTCTAAAAAAAATGTAAATGTCTCATTAGGAAAAAAAATTGAACATTTTCTCAAAACTTCAAGTTTTGCGATTATTTTTCAAAAAAAAAATTAAATCGAAAAAATTGGTTTTTAACATTTTATTCATTAAATTTGAGGTTAAGTCAAAAACAACTTTGTCACTTGACTTTTTTCTCTAAAATCAATACTTAGTTTAGACACAAATCGCTAAAACCCTGTTTCCACCCCCGGCGCAGCATTCAATTCATGCTGTTTTTATTATTTTTCCCGAGTTATATATATTTTTTTCTACACAAAAAAACGGGTCTGGTCTTTTTTCGAATTTTTTCTTTGAAAAGTATTATTTAGCCTGGACTAGTAAGATAATGTTGATTATCTTAAGAATAGCTGAGACAAATCGTACTAGAAGATGATTAGTTTCGAGATAAAATGTTGAATATAGAAGAGGAGGTTTGCTTTAATTTTTTTGTAGCGGACCACCTTTTTAAAAAATTTATGTATAATTTTATTTTTTATTTGAATATATTATATATGATATAATTAAGGACTATTATTTTATGTGAAAATAGTTTTAATTTAATTTTTATTTATTTGATTACGAGGTACCTACTTTACCTCGTTATCGTTATGATATTTACTTGCTTGAAAAAGATTTTTACCAATTTTATTTATAATAATATTATTTTTGTATATTAAATTGGTTTTTAATATATTTTAAATAAAAATTAATACAATTTATATTTTTTCTTAAGTTTTCAAAACAAATGCTTGAAAATAACAATGGTCATTTATTTATTAATAATTAAACATGAAATTATGTAAAATTATATTGATTAAAAGATTAATTATATAATAGAAAAGTATAATATTATTAAAATTTGTCATGTAATACTTAATATAAGGTTCTTCTAAATGTCGTGCTCCAATAAATGTTGATAAAATTGCAATTATAAGATACTATTAAGTAAAACAAAAGATTAATGGGGTAACATTTAATTCCTTGAATTTTAAAAAAGTTAAAAAACAAAGTACGACTTTGCATGGCCGATACTGTAACTTCTCAATAATTTGGTACGTAAATGCAAAGCAAACTATTCCTGTGCTGAGCCCTTGGACGTATACCACCTATTATCTGTGCTTTAGTCCCGCCACCGGCACAGGTAAGATTAGTTAAGGTATAAAAGTTTTGTAGAAAATAATGGAAGAAAGCCAGTGTCTGCGTAAGTTGTTGGTTGCCTCCTACTTGTTGTCAAACTCGCTCTTCCGCGTTTGCCAACTTAAAGATTTTAGCCAAGATAAATATAATGACAGTGACACAATGGCTGTTGAGGTACAGACTAGGTTACTATGTAATGTATGTTGGGGTGACCAAGTTATAAGTATTGAACGTTATGTATATTCAGTTCTAGATACCTACAAAAGTATTTTTAGTGCGCTATAGTGGGTTTTTCCGCTGGTCCAACTATTATGTCCGACTGGTTGTACGAACAACGATTTTTTTTCTCGTGGACCAACTAAATAGTTGAACATTAGAAAACCGAAATTTACATGGCCGTTTCGTACAACTGCATAATATTAAAGCTTTTATAAAAAAAGGATATATAAAAGGAATTTTTTATAAAGTTTTTATACTAAACTAAACATCATTTCTTTCTAACCGACGTATAAAGGAAGGAAGTGGTTGTAGTTAAAAAAACGTCAAGTGTGAGTCGGATTTGCGCACTGAGGGTTTAATACGGAATATAAATACCTAAGCTTTTTAACTAAGTTTAATTAAGGTCAGGGTTTTGCACTCAAAATCTTCAAGCTTTATTTCAGGTAATAGCTTTAAAATGGCTACCTATATCTCCAAAACTATGGATTGTAGACGAGGAGTGATAGATTTTATCAAAATTCTTATTTTGGATGACAACTCTTAAAGTAGAAACGGCACTATCTCCGTAAAAATTGATTGTAGAACAGTAGTTTCTTTACAGAAGTGATAGATGTCATCAAGATCTTCGTTACGTATGACACCTGTCAAACTAAAAAGGCTATATTTCCGTAACCATTGATTTTAGGCGAATAGTTTACTGTCAGAAGATCGATGGTCAGAAGTGATAGATCTCATCAAGATCTTCATTACCGATGACAGCTGTTAAATAAGAAAGTGCTATCTATATCCTAAATGCTGCATCTTTGAATTTCATTTTTGTAGTTAATTATGCCGTTTTAAAAAAAATCAATACGAAACCTGATGCGACCTCATTTTTTAATAGATTATTAAGTTGCCTTGATTTCTTACCTAGTTTGGTTTTGGCATACCAGCTGCTAGCTTCGAATAAACTGCTATTTTTGCAAAATTATTTTTAAAATGTATTAAAAAATACATGATTTATCATACATACATACATAACATCATGCCTGTTTCATGTATTATGACTTATCATTACGCATAAAAGTTAATTTCTATAAATGTTATTCATTACGAATACTTAATTTACATGAATCCGAAAAACTGCAACTTTATCTTTTGCTTTTTTTTGATATGCCATTCCTATAAAAACTGGGGCCCTGGGTTTCCAAAAAAAATGCTTTTTTTAATGACATTTCAAATTTTAAGAAAATTAACCATACGGACATGAAATAATTCATAACCTTAAAGGTGAAGTAATTTTTAGTACATTTGGTTAAGATTTGGAAGAAGAAAGTGGGGAATACGATACCCCGAATTTGGTGATTACGACTACGTAAAACAGCCCGAGGCGCAGTTGTCGCTATCGCACATCCGTATCTTGGACCGGATCCTCGAGCGACAGCAAATGTTTATCAAATACTTATTTCTGCATTTGCTTGGTTATGATATTTCCTTTTATTTGTGCCGTTTTAAAAAAATCAAGACGGAACCCTTCTCTTATTTCGACGATAGATTTTTTCATTATATATATTATATTATATATAATCTCTCATAACGGACTATGGCAGTTTTGTTACAACGTATTGTCTGCCGGCGTCGATTAACTAGTTTTTTATTAAATTTTCTTATATATAACAAAAATATAGAAATAGATTTGGAACTGTTTGTATTAAAATTAACCATAAATCGCTATATCTCTTTAATTTTAACTCCTATTGAACGAATTCATCTTAATTTGGTAGGGTAATAATTTTCAGTTAAGTTTTTCAGCTAACTTCACACAGGTGAAACTTTTTTGGCTGCCTCCAGCACCGGTAGTTTCCCTGTAAATAGTTTAATGTATAATAATATTAAATAATGTACTATAAAAACGTATATTAAATAAAACTTACCTACCACAGTTCGACTTAGTACTTTTCGTTACTATGAAAACTTATTGTTCATCGTATTACAAACTGTTCTATTTAAATATACGATGTAATCTTTTTTAAATAGGCAGCTCCTACATTGCATATTTACTGAGCAAACAACATTCATATTTTTCAGTGTTATTTTAAAGTAGAAAAAGAAAATTAGTAAATTTTTATATCAGCGATCTATAATCGAACAATTTGTGCTCCCAACTACGTATCCTTTGAACCAATGTAAGTGAGATCAAAATTCAATCTGAAATGTAGTAGAAGTGATCTCGGTAACGAAGCGGTTGTAGAAATCGAATCCTAGAGCTCATTTGTGCAGATGGAGCTAAAGTCGTGCAGGTGAGAGCTTTAGGATCGCAGACATTTAAATTGGATTCCCTCTTGCTGGATCAAGTGAAGTAGGTACTGGTTTCGTTGACTTGGTTCGCAATGCGATTGTCTGACTGTCTTGTACTCAGCTAGATGCAGTAAAAAAAGTTTGTGAAATTTAATGCTAGAAGGCCTACTACGTATTGAAAATTCAAATAAACTGTGCCAATATTTTTTCTTATCCTTCGATATTTCGTTAAGCTAATGAAGTTTATAACTGTATTTTTCTTTTTTCGTTGAATATAACATTTATTAAATAAAAAAAAATACATAGTAATCTACAAGCTATAAGAATTAGTAACTTTTGTATTCTCCCAGTTGTAACCTTATTACTTCTGCATTTTATCAAAACACTTTAAAAATGTATATACCACCAATAAATAAATGTACAAAAGCAATAAAGAATAATTTTATTTTTGTACTTTTTTAAAATTATGTTTTTAATATTTATAATAAAAAAGCATTTTATTCGAGTTTGATGTTTACGTGCGGGTAATACGGCTAATAGGATAGAGCTCTTAAGATCGTTGACAACTGGACAACCCTTAATTCTGTAAACACCCATTCAAAATCGAATTTATCATATTTTTCCCGGAGAAATTATATAGAGTAGGTATACCTATGTATATATACACGCCTAATACGGCCGGAAAAAATTGCGTGACTATCTTTTTTCTCTTGAGTTATTTTGGTGTATTAAGTTACAAATTACGTGTGCCGTTTCAACCAATGTACAAGACATATTACACTATTGAAGCATACAAAGAGACACAGTCCCACGTACGATAGGCCCTAGCACATGACCGCACGTTGTGAATCTCGATTTTCTCGGTTTTTTGTCGGTATAAAATTCAAATATTTATTTAGAACTATGAAATTAGCAAATTCGCTTGGTCATAATAATATATATTTCATGAAATAAGAATCAAAATAATATAACCCTGGGTTGTCCAAACAATTCAATTTAATTTATTTATTTAATGAATAAAATTAAAATAAAAACGAAATATTTATTAAATGAATAGAAAAGCCTAACAATAGAGTGTGCCAAAAAAATTTTTTATTATTTTAATAGCCTAATTATTATTATATTAATTAGCAAATTTACTTAATTTAGGTTTGAACTACAACATATATTTTATTCACGTCAAAAAGTGTACTCAGTACTGTAACAAAATTAATCAAATTCTTGCAAACTTAACTCGTTTGCGTAAACTATAACCTAAAATTAAAAGCAATAACAAAAAGAATCTTTCGTTTGTCGCGCAACAAACACAATGTAATGTATAAAAGTTTTGTACAAAGGAAAGGAAGAAAGCCAGTGTCTGTGTAAGTTGTTGGTTGCCGCTTACTTGTTGTCGAACTATATATCGAACTTGCTCGTCTGCGTTCGCCAACTTAAAGATTTTAGCCAAGATAAATAGAATTACAGTGACGTAGACGATAGCTGAAGTCTAAGTTATAATATCAAAGAATAAAGAATGGTTATATTAAATGTTACTGAAGTACCTACAGGTAACTACGTTTTCTTAATTATAGACATAGAGAACTGGACAGCGCTTTCCTAGCCAGATGTGTCTCCTTGGTTCCTTTTTGGATGGTTAATTTTGTAAGTCTATTGCACAGGTCATAGAACAGATGACAGAACACGAAGTAAATGGTAATAACAAATAATTGTCGGAATTATAGTTATTAATATCTTTATAGGCATTTAAAAAAATTACTGCCTATATATCTGCGAGCAAGTAATTAAAATAAATATCTCAGATTGGACTTGAAATTACTTTCAGGCAATTTGTCGTGAAAAAGTAGCGTGCGGTGTAATGGAAGGGCCCTTCTGTAGTAAAACCGCAAATCGATGGAGAGTTTAGCCGTTTGGCACACAGGTACTTTAGGGCAAAACAATAATTTTGAGCCGCAGTTCCTCAAAATATTTCCCTTTGGAGGGGGGTTATGGTGTCATCAATTTTTTGTATGGGATTTAAAAAAATATTTTTCAGAAACCCATCGTGTGGGGTATCAAATGAAAGGGCTTGATGAGCCGGTTTAAAGATATACCACACTATTACTTTTGGGCTACTTTGTTTCTTAAAATCCAAAAAGTATTTTCAAAACATACCAAGTTTGGGCCCCTCCAGGTAGAAGACGGCTCAGTATTTTTGTCTAATATATACCTTAAATGATAGTTTATATCCTCAGTTTTAACCCCCTGATAGCAATTTGGAAAATATTAAAATTTCATATTTTTTTTGATTTTTTAAATACACTTAAATAACACCAGTAAACAGAAGCAGCAGGGTACAGTACAGTTCCACATTAGTCTCATAAAGATCTGAAGTTTCAGGAATCGTTTCACATTTCAATATTCAAAAATTTAAAAAAATTAATTAAAACAAGTTAAAAATACAGTGTTCAACACTCGGGTGCAAGTTCGTGTGCCTAAATATTTCGGTTGTAATTAATTGCTTGCATCCCCTGTTTAATCTTTTTGAAATGGAATTCCTGGTTATAACTTAGGTGCCTTCTTATATTGTAAAAAAAACTTTCTTAGTTATAGAAATGGAGTCTTAAAATGGAGCTTAAAATTTATAAGTGAGGTTACTAACGGAGAATGGGATGTCATATGAACGGGCTTTGTTTACAAATTCCAATATTATTAAAAAAACATTTATCACTTTACCCTTCATCGTCATTTGACGACCCAAAAGAGCTATCAAGAAACCTAACTTGTGTTAACAAAGCTTAGCGGAATCAAATTTTTCAAAATGATCGCGTTTAATTACTTAATTTAATAAAATAAACCAAGTTATTAAACGTGAATATCGACATTTAAGCTAGGTTGCACCAGACTTTATAACGGTCAAGGCATCGCCATAGCGAAAGGAGGACCATATGGAGAGGACGCGCTGAGTGTTTTAGCGAGTTAATATCATTCCCTATTAGAGTAGGGAAATACTCTCCCAAGAGAGGGCCAGCTGAATCTTAGCGGGCTGAAGCCGTGATAGTATTATATAATCTGTGCCGTGGGTGTAACGGAAGAAAGCGAAAGTTCCCTATACCCGCCTGCCTAGGGCACCCCAGAGGGATACCTGTGGTTTTCAGAAAACATGAACAAGAATAAAAGCGTGTTACATTTGACAATAGGAGTTAAAAAGAGAGAGAGTGTATATCACGCTTTTAAGTTTAGTTTGACAAATAGACACCCAATGTTTGGTGAAAAGTAAGAAATGTAGAAAATAGTTTACTTCCTAACTTAACCTACTCCGAGTTCTGTAATCTGTTCTATGAACTACGCAATAGCCTCACAAAACTAACCATCTTTTAGAAAGAGACGACGGAGTCACGTCACGCTAGGAAATGCGCAGTCCAGTTCTCTATGTCTATTGTTAAAAAACATAGAAAGTACTAAAAAACATACATTAAAAACATAGAAATACTTGTGCTTCAGTTGACATTTCATATTACCATTCTTTATTCTTTGATATAACTTAGACATCGTAACTGACTCAACAGCTATCGTCTTCGTCACTCCAATTCTATCTATTTTGGCTAAATTCTTTAACTTGGCGAACGAGGACGAGCAAGTTTGATAAGTTCGACAACAAGTAGGCGGCAACCAACAACTTACACAGACATTGGCTTTCTTCCTTTATTTTGTACAAAACTTTTATACATTACATTGTGTTTGTTGCGCGACAAACGAAAGATTCTTTTAGTTATTGCATTTAATTTAAACTTTATTTGTAATTGAATACATCAAAATAACTCGAGAGATAACAGATAAGTTATTAAGCCTTTGAAATTTATTAAGAAGCTCTTCAATGGCATCTACATTGCAAACATCTACATAGTCGAGAAGGAGAAATAGAAGAGTATAGGACAGCATAATTTTAGTTTTAATATGTAGGAAGTTCTGGACACGTTTAAATTAGTAGAAAGCTGTATATACTTTCTTCATTTACATGAGGATTCTAAGTTAAATTACGATCCACTAGTAATCCAATCCTTGTATTCAATGGGAGTGCCATCGTCATCGCCACAAAAAAGCTGGAGAATGGCTGCGTAGGGATAGTAGAGAGAAGAAATTTTAATGTGAGAGTATTAATGAAGATAGAAAATAGGAGAGATAAAAGGACCCCACTGAGGTACAGCAGATAAAGAACATCAATCAGAGATGTTCTCATCAAGACGTTTACACTGCTGACTGTAACGTTTCCCTTTCGTACTATAGTATGATAAAATTCTTATAAAACTTAATAAAAATAGCAAATTTACAAAATTAAAAAAATTAATTACAATAGGATAAGAAAAGCAACTTTTTCTAAGTACTTGGCTTTATTCTCGCTATTTAAGTTGTGAACATGGAGGTTACCTGAGTACTGAGCGAACTCATGGTAAGATTGTTACCCAATTTGACAGTCCTTTTTCAATTCACTTTTATTTTGTTACACTTCCTACTTAATAATCACATTTATGTATATTTGTAATTACATTAAAGGAGTGTTATGGGTTATTATGTGTGATTGTCTTTAATGTTATAAATTATATATTTATAATAAACAATCAAGAATACAACAAGATTAAGTAATAGACATGATTTTCAACGTAGGATAAATACCTTACACGGCCATTTAAAAGTAAGTTAGTGAAAGTGAAAACCTAAATCCCTACGACCCTGTATCTCTGGTCAACCATTCTCGCCTCCCGAAGACCTCAGACACTAAATGATGTTAAGCGTGTCAACAAGCCGTCCTATCCATACTACGCCCCCTGGTTTTCTAAACTCTGAGCTTCAAACCATCGATCAAATTTCCAGATCATCTCATAGGTATCGCACCGGGACAGACATAATGGTGTGACCTTACACTGACACTAGCGACCAAACTAACAAGGTCAGAATGTTAGAAAGGTTTGTTGCACTATAACGTGTTTTTGCTGTAGGAGGATAAACCATTCAAAAAATCAATGATTCACCAGATCTAACGTCACATTTCGCAATACACCACAAACATTTAGCATCTATATCGCAAGACTCGTTAGCTCAGTAGGTTAGAGCGCCGATATAAAATTAATAGATACCATCGGAGGACGGAGGTTCAAATCCTTCACGAGTTAGACTTTTTATACTTTTATGGTGCCATAAGTTCAAAATCTAAAAAACCGACTACTGAAAAATCATGTTCTAAATAGTATGAAACAAGAAAATATTTTTAGTGTGTAATGAATTAAAAATAGATTATTTACAATTGTATTAAATATGAGAAATGGACACTCAACTTCACCTATTGTATTATTCAATACTTATATTAATAACTAAACAAAAACAACTAATTAAATTATTTGTGATCGCATTAATTTACAATGTATTGATATGTAAGTACCTACAAAACAAATGGTTATCATTGTGTAATTTTAACATTGAATTTTAGGGTTCCGTTCCCCAAGGGTAACAAACGGGACCCTATTATTAAGAAACCGCTGTCCGTCCGTACGTTTGTCACCATGCTGCATCTCATGAACCGTGATAGAAGGATAGTTGAAATTTACACTGAAGATGTATTTCTGTTGCCGCTATAGCAACAAATACTTAAAAAAAGAACAAAATAAATATTAAAGGGGTTCCCATTCAACAAACGTGATTTTTTTGCTGTTTTTATAGCTAATGGTTCGGAACCCGTCGTGCTCGAGTCCGACTCGCACTTGTTTTTATGATTGGTAAGTTTATACAGTGCAACAAACTTTTACCTCAAATATCAAAAAGGATAAGTATGTAGGTATTTGAAAATGCATGACGATTTCACTAAGTGGCGAATAAATTATTTAGGAATTCCTTTTGTTTCCTCTGGTTTCGTCGCATAGGTGGTAAAAATACAGTGTTCAACTCGGGTGCAAGTGGTCTATTTATCTCGCTTCACTCGTCTGTGTGCCTAAATAATTCGGGTATTATTGATTGCTTACATCCCATGTTTAATCTGTCATATGAACGGGCTTTGTTTACAAATTCCAATATAATTGAAAAAAAAAACAGTTATCACTTTACCCTTCATCATTATTTGACAACCTAAAAGAGCTCTCAAGAAGCCTATGTAACTTCGTTACAAAACCGTGTTAACAAAGCTTAGAGCAATCAAATTTTTCCAAATTATCGCGTTTATATACTTAATTATATTAAAATAAACCAAGTTATTAAACGTGTATTTCGATATTTAAGGTACTTACGGTCAAGGCATCGCCATAGAGAAAGGAGGCCCATATGGAGAGGACGCGCCGAGTTATTTAGCGAGTTAAACTTATTCCCTGTGAAAGTTAGGCCAGCTGAATCTTAGCGAGCTGAAGCCGTGGGTGTTACGGAAGAATGCGAAAGTGTCCCCGTGCCCGCCTGCATAAGGCATTCCAGAAGTACACCTCCAGTTTTTTAGAAAACATAAATAAGAATGAAAGCGTGCATTTGACAGTGGGAGATTAAAAAGGAGAGTGTAACGCGCTTTTATTCTGGTTTTAGAATCAGTTTGACAATAGAAACTCAATGTTCGCTCAAAGGTTAGAATGTAGAAAATAGTTTACTTCATAACTTACCCTACTTCGAGTTTTGTAATCTGTTCTATAAACTGCGCAATGGCCCAAAAAATTAACCACCTTTTAGAAAGGAACGAAGGAGACACATCTGGCCAGGAAATGCGCTGTCCAAATCAATAAATAAATCAAATCAAACTTTATTCAAATAGGTAAGAACACTTTTGAATCGTCAATACAATGTATACAATATTAATTTCTGCCAGAAAGAGCTAGCAAGAAGTTCTATTTAAAGTAATAATACAATACTTTGATAATTAGCTAAAGAACACTTATTAGGTAATAAAAATAAGTTAGTAAGCTACTAAAAACAAAGTCAAACATGTCAAGTATTATTTTTTTGTTTTTATGTAGCATGGGGGGGGGGGGGGGGCACCATGCGAAGCGTCAAATATCGTCAATCGAGTGAAGGAATTCAGATATTTAAGAGTATTCCGATATTTAATAGTACTAGTGGCATTAGCGCCATCATAATTATATTTTTGCTTAATTATATATACATACTTAAAACAATCCATACTATCCATGAATATAATATAATAATAAATATTATTAATGCGAAAGTAAATCTGTCTGTTACCTCTTCATGCTGAAACAGCTGTACCGATCAAGATGAAATTTGGCATGCAGATAGTTTGAGTCCTGGAAAAGGATATAAGCTACTTGAAAACGTTAAGTCTTTTCCGTTCGTTTTCTTTTCCATAATTGCGGTGTTGCCGTTGAAATCCTACACCGATGACCGAGTACTAAGAATACAAAGAAGTTTGTAAGAGCAGACCAGGCTCCACAGCGGCACCCGTTCACAAGTATGGCACATGAATCAGCCATGGCTTCGCTCAACCATGTTTTAGGGAACGTAACGACCCGACGCACATGCCACCACCGCAGAGACACTTTGAGAGAGCATGACACACTCCAATAAAACTTCAATTGTACTAGTTTTATGACAATTTACAATTTGAATAAAAAAAATGACTTTGACTTTGATGAAATTTGGCATGAAGAAATTTTGAGTCCCGAGAAAGGACACAGGCTACTTGAAAATTGAGAAATTGCCGTCGACGATAACCGAATTTAGGGCGGGTGGAACCCCGGGCAAAATTAGCATGGCGATAGTTTGAGTCCCGAGAAAGGACAAAGGCTACTTTAAAACGTCAAGTTTGAGTCGATGTTTTTTTTCTATATTATAGGAGTTGCCGTTGAAATCCTACACCGACAACCGAATTTAGTTCGACTAGCTTTTGCCTATAAGCTAGTATACTATATCAGTACAAATTAAGTCTGCCTAAAAAATATTAACGAGAGAATCACGATTGACGGATGTAGTGGGAAAGCAGCATTCGTGAATTTCCAAAGCGTTTTTATTACATTCGTCAAAAACATGGTTACGGAATTTGTGTTCCGTGTTGAAAACCGGTAATCTTTTTTTCAACTTATACTTATTATGAATGCGAAAGTAACTGCCATTCTGTCTAGTATCTCTTCCTACTTAAACCGCTTAACTGATTTAGATGAAATTTGGTATGGATATAGTTTCAAACCGGGGAAGGACATAGGATAGTTTGTATCCCGAAAAATTCAAAAGTTCCCGCGGAAATAACTATAACCGAGCCTAAACGAACTAAAACAAAAGCTTGCTATACCAAATTTGATTAGTATGATTAAGGAGTTAACGGCAGAATCCCACGCCGATAACCAAAGACCACGGGTCGGAAGCCCAAATTTAGGGCAGGTAGAGCCGCTGGCAAATGCTATAGTTTCTCATTTTTCTCATTTTACGAAAACTTGAGTTACTGCGTGCTCTATAGGCTCAGGTTCTTAAATATATATTGTTAGGTAAACATTGGTTCCTAAGCAAATCACTTAAACTTATGGATCCCGTTATTGAATTTATTTTCAATGACGTATAGTGCAACAAATTGTATTGTATTCAATTCAATACAAAAACATTTATTTGTGAATATGGGTACATAAAAGATATTACCATTAAGCATATAAGGAATCACCATATCTATTTAAACATATTAGTACATTCAATTTTTCTACAACTTATCATTTAAATACTCTCTGATTGTGTAGTAAGTTTTTTCTACTAGGAAACTTTTCTGAACCGACAACGGCGGTCAAAAATCAAAACTACAATCGCCATATTGAAATGGTGTAAACTTACAATGACACTAGCGACGAAACAAACAAGGTCATAATGTCAGAAAAGTTTGTTGCACTCCCAAGTAACATTTTAGCGTTAAGAAAAGCTGCAGTGGACCTTTTATCGGTTCTGCTTAAATATTAATATATTATAACAGAGAGAGATAGTGTAATAACACCTTTATATCTTCGATTTTGGCGCAAAATTTAGCAGGTAAAGCCTGTATAGACCCTTTATAGTGGTTCTATATAACCTTTAGTAGAACTGTATAAGAGGTGTTATTAGATCGTCAGTTTTCCGCTCGAACCTTTATTGCACGTTTATAATGGATTTTATTGAAACTTTTAGTTATGTAAGATATATATAACGGTGTCAAATAGAAGTTGGATCCGTATTTTGATACCTTATTACTCATTTGTAGCGTTTTCGGGGTCAAAAGTAGATAGTAAAAACTTCTAAAGTCATAAAATTACATTAATTTATAAATATTAAATAGGTGCTACTGTTTATCTACGGACATTGCAACATTTTCATCACGAAATATAAGTATTGTTGATTAACAGTGTTCTTGAAGTGTAATATTAATTAAAAGTGCGCTTGCAAGTTTAATGTGATTGTGTATCGTGTTTCTCGTCTCAATTTTGACGCGCCTTAGAAAAAATATGATTTTATGAAAAAAAAGGAAAACAACTAAAAGTATTCAAAGTCAAAGTCAAAATGTTTTATTCAAATAAGGATTTAACAATCACTTTTGAATCGTCAAAGTTATGAAATATTATTTTTTGAACCCTCCCACCCTCTCTTGGTGGAGGATTAATAATCTAAAATAGTTTTTAGACATTCAATTTCAAATGTTGGTCAGTTTTAGTGACTGTATACATAAACTATGTAAAATAATTCGGAAAATTTAGGTACCACGTTATTTAAAAGTGATTTTGTATAAATAAATATTTAGTTTTTTTTGACAGTGATTGAAGATGGCGATATTTATCTTAAAGATGCAGACTTTTCTTAAATCTATAACGACACTTGAAGAACCACAACGCCGGTAGTCAAGAGTATTATGCGATCTTTGGTTGACATAAGAGAGGAACTACGCACTTACCGAAGACATCTACCTGCAGTGGAGAGTAAAATACCGGTTTTAGCTTTACCTATATACCTTAAGATAAGGGTTCTTAACCAAGTAGTGAAATCCCAAATTTTAGCTCAGTTCAACCTTTAGTGACAACCGAATCCATTATAAATCAATAGTAGTAGTAGTAATCTAAGCTTCAAAATTACTTGTAACCAACGCTAAATTGTTTGTTGGGCTGTAACGTGTTTTTGTTGTAGGAGGATACACCATTCAAAAAATCAATGATTCACCAGAGCTAACGTCACACTTCGCAATACACCACAAACATTTAGCGTCTATATCGCAAGACTCGTTAGCTCAGTAGGTTAGAGCGCCGATATAAAATTAATAGATACCATCGGAGGACGGAGGTTCAAATCCTTCACGAGTCAATCTTTTTATACTTTTATGGTGCCATAAGTTCAAAATCTAATAAACCGACTACTGAAAAATCATGTTCTAAATAGTATGAAACAAGAAAATATTTTTAGTGTGTAATGAATTAAAAATAAATTATTTACAATTGTATTAAATATGAGAAATGGACACTCAACTTCACCTATTGTATTATTCAATACTTATATTAATAACTAAACAAAAACAACTAATTAAATTATTTGTGATCAAATTAATTTACAATGTATTGATATGTAAGTACCTACAAAACAAATGGTTATCATTGTGTAATTTTAACATTGAATTTTAGGGTTCCGTTCCCCAAGGGTAACAAACGGGACCCTATTACTGAGACTCCTCTGTCCGTCCGTCCGTCCATTTGTCACCAGGCTGTATCTCATGAACCGTAATATATAGACAGTTGAAATTTTCACAGAAATTTATTTTCTGTTGCCGCTTCAAATACTAAAAAACAATAAAATAAATATTAAAGGGGCTCCCATACAACAAACGTGATTTTTTTGCTAGTTTTTGCTTGATATTGATAACAGCAACAGGTAGACGCTTAAAATATTCACAAAATATTTAGCTATATATTCACTTCAAAAATAAATAATTTTATTAACAGTAAAACCAATAACTTAAGGGGGGCTCCATTACAACAAACGTGATTTTTTTGCCGTTTTATAGCTAATGGTATGGTACGTGCGCGAGTCCGACTAGCATTTGTTTTTATGATTGGTAATTTATTTATGGTATTTGAAAATGTATGACGATTTTACTAAGTGGCGAATAAATTATTCATGATTCTTTTGTTTCCTCTGGTTTCGTCGGATACGTCGTAAAAAGTACAGTGTTCAACTCTGATGCAAGTGATCTATCCATCTCGCTTCGTTCGTTCGTGTACCTGAATATTTCGGATGTAATTGATTGCTTACATCCCATGTTCAATCTATTTGAAATGGAATTCCTGGTTATAAACTATAAGCAAATGAGTTATATATGAGCACAAATGCTATCGACTTAAAAGTAGGCACAGTTGCACACACTTAGGTGCTTTCTTATTTTGTATAAAAAGACCTTCTTAGTTATGGAAATGGAGTCTTAAAAGGAGCTTTAAATTTATAAGTGAGGTTACAAACGAGAAATGAGATGTCATATGAACGGGCTTTGTTTACAAATTCCAATATAATTAAAAAAAAATACATTAAATATAAAAATAAAATAAAGTTCACACGTATCACTTTACCCTTCATCATTTATCACTTTACCCTTCATCATCATTTGACGACCCAAAAGAGCTATCAAGAAGCCTATGTAACTTGTGTTAACAAAGCTTAGCGCTATCAAATTTTTCAAAATTATCGCGTTTAATTACTTAGTTTAATAAAATAAACCAATTATTAAACGTGTATTTCGACATTTTAGCTACTAAACCAAAACCCATGGTAAAACTGATAATTAAGGCATATACCTACGAGAATTAATCTCATAATGGAAGAACTATCTAGATATAGGTAAGGTAGTACGGAACCCTCGGTGCGCGAGCCGGACTCGCACTTGGTCGGTTTTTTTTATCGTATTAAATCTTTTTTTTTTCCATTTTTTTTTTGGTTTTTCAATGAAAGACGTTTTTGAGGGCGCTGAATTAAAATCTTTTATCAGTTTTTTTCAAATTTCAAGATGGCAGATCCAATATGGCATCTTTTTTAAAAAAAAAATTGTTTCAAAGAAACTAATAGCTGTTTGATTTTCGAGGGTGCATGATTCAAATTGAAAAACACTGTTTGAAAATTCAAGAGGTCGGTGCCCATTTTATTGCCATAATTCTTCAATATCAAGAAATACAAAAAGAAGGCCGACCATTTTTTTATTTTTTTTTGGACAGTGAGCTTTTAATATTAAATTCGACAGGATTTACTTTGTAGATAAACTTTGTAGATTGTAGATAGAGTAAAAATAAATAATAGTAGGTGGCGGAGTTAGAAAGCTCGTCGGACAGCTTCAGGAAGTTTTGCTGGTCTCCTTGCCAACTTTGTTCCGCAACAATGCGATTAAAGTCAGCTCAGGGAATGGCGACGACACTTTTCGAACAAACACTATGCGTGGATAGGTATCTGCTGCCTTATATATTATACGTCTTTCATTAGACTTAGAATCAATTTGTGACTTTTTACAACTGCACAGATTTTGCTGGTTTTTTCACTGTTAAATTACTTCTACCCTACTTATTAAATAAATAATATCATATTCCAATCGTATGACAATCATAAATTATTTCATATATAAAAACATTTTCAGAAAAAAAATAACCGGCTTCAAAATGCCGGATGCACTAAAAAGGTAAAAATAATGACTTATTTCCAAAAGTCTGATCTGAATTACAGTTTGAAGTTGGTTTCATGCAAGTGAAGTGTGTTATATGGGTCAATCAACTTTTTTATGCAGTAAATCAACTTTTTGTGCAAAATAATATTTTTACAATATTCGGCTTAAAACAATGTTTAATTAGTAAGAAAACTCTTTAGGTTTACAAAGCTACGTAGAACAGCGAACCATTCCCTTAATTTACTGTTTTTTTTACTGTAAACCTAAGATGAGTCAGCTATAAACGTCCCCTAGGTCACAAATACTGTTTCAATTATATATGAAGGAAAACACAACGATTAAATTACGATGCATTTATTTTGGTTTATAATATTATTGCGCATAGCTACATATAATCAAACGCTAGCATTACAGCCATAAACAAAATAAAACAACTCACATTGTGTCTCCTGAGTCACGCTTGCTAAAAATTTTCTTTATTTTTAAATTTATATACTTTTAGAGTCAACCTGCATAGAAACTATGAATATCACATAAAAAAATTATACATACGATAAAGTTTTTATTATAAACTAGGGGCTAAGTTTAATAATTTACGAGTAACTAAAAAAGGCGTGGCTTGAAAATAGGGGACACTAAGTGATCCAAGAGACAAATAAATGTGACTCGGGAGACAACTAGAACATAATCTATCTTATAGATGATATACATCTATCTATTATATTATGAATAGTGGATTTTATCACAAACTTCTTTGTTACCTACGTTAACAAAAAGCCATATTTGTACTCTGAACTTAAAATAATAACAGAGATCAACTATAAATCACATTATCACGGATCAAGAACTTGAGATCAAAAGAAAACCGCTGTTGATAAACTCTAAAGCGTTGACAGTAAACTAATCAAAATAATAACAGAGATCAACTATTAATCACATTATCACGAGCCAATTATTGAGTTTAATTATTGAGTATCTCCTGGGTCACGATAAATAATTGCTCTATTGGTGGTTAGTTATGCTCGCGTTTTCAAATTAGCCAATCGGAGACGTTTCTGAAAATCACCTGATGTAGTCAGACATTTTAAAAAGCGTTCCGAACTCGCTTCAGTTGGCTTTGGCTCGCAGTGAGTATGCGTGTGTTAATTTCGTGTCTGCTTGGTGACGTAAAAAAGGTACGTTTGTGACCCAGAAGACATACTTCGTAATTTGATTGTGAAGTCATAGAAACTTTCTCGATGTTGATAAAATCCTATCTTGATTTAAGCTATCTAATGGTGCCTGATGGTCCAGAACTTTTACCTGAGCTCAAACATTTTGTTTGACTATGAATTCATAGCGATGACCTGGTAATTTTTTGAGGCTGGTCATGGGAAAGGCCTAGGAGATGGTGTTGGTGGTTATTTAAAGCGGTCGAAATGATTCGGTTGCTAGAAGAATGCAACAACGAAAAGAAAAAGAGTTTTTACAGCGGCCGCTCCATCCACATTTAATGTGGACTTTTGTAATATTAAATGTGTGTGGCGTATCCACGCAAATCTTAACGCAGTCCACCTCCATTCTTTTTCTAACGGAGACGCAGTATCCTATTCGGCCGATACATCATACCTTCATTATTCCGGCTACAAACTCGAGCACAATTTTGTGAGTCGTGCCGATGTATGTATGTTCGTCCGGGAGGATATCTGCTGCCGCCGTCTTCATAGCCTTACGCGTGATGCGCGTAGATCACGGCGGCCACACTCGTATCTTTGCGTGCCTATACAGGTTTCATAGCGGTGACACGGACGTAGCTCGACTCTTCACGCACCTGAGCTTGACGACTGACAACAGAAACCAGAACCAAAACCTTTAACACCTACCATCGTGAGAGGCTCAGTTCTGTAACCAATAACTACGCAGAGATATCTGCTCATGAATTCGCTCTGACCTATAGATGGTACTTTATCCAACAAGAATACCAGGTATAGGGCACCATACGAGCTCCTTACTGGACCTTCTGCTGACTACATGTACGGACGGATATTTCATCATAGTGGATGCGCCTTTAGGCTCCTCGGACCACTGAACTGTCTCGTTCGGACTCAAGTGTCATGCACACAACCCGATCCATCGGGGTCAACTAATTGGCATCGTGTGTGGCATTATAAGTCGGCAGACTGGGATGGATTGCGAGAATTTTAAGCATCGTACCTTTGGAGGCAGATCTGCTTCAGCTCAGAAGATCACTAAGACAATCCTCGCTGGTATGGAATGTTATATTCCTAACCCGTGAGTAGCTGCCGGCGTCAAAACGACCGTGGTTTAATAGGTCTTGCAGAGAAGCTAAAATTCTTAAGCATACTGCATATGAGGCTTGGAACACGGCTCGTAATAATAAGGACCCGAATATTTCTGAGGTGAAACGCAAACTAAATGCTGCCTCGAGGTTCCATCTGGCAACTGTCAGAGTAAAATTCCAATTCATCGGCAAAATAGGTGGGCGACTAGCGAGCTATGCATCTGGGAGTCGTGCTCTCTGGTCGCTTGCCAAAGCTGCCGAAGGGAACTTTTGCCAGTCGTCGTTACCACCACTACGAAAGACCGATGGTGACTTGGCCCATAGTGCTCAAGAGAAAGCCGATCTACTGGGCAGTCTCTTTGCCTGAAACTCGAATATGAACGATGAAGGCGCTGTACTACCTACTATACCATGGTGCGGTAAGACCATGCCGGAAATCTACATTACACAGCGGGAGGTCCGGCGTGCGTTGCTTTATCTAGACGTTAATAAGTTGAGTGGGCCAGATGGTATACCAGCAGTAGTGCTTAAGCAGTGTGCTCCTGAGTTATGTCCTGTACTCACGCGCCTCTTCGCGCTTTCCTACCACACTAGGCAATTTCCGTCTTTGTGGAAGACTGCGATTGTGCACCCTGTGCCCAAAAAGGGCGATAGATCAGATTCATCATTCATCGAATTACGGGCCTATCGCTATTACCTCTCTCCTCTCCAAGGTGATGGAGCGTGTGATCAACACACAGCTTCTAAGATACCTAGAAGAACACGACTTAGTCAGTGACCGTCAATATGGCTGGCTAGTGTATCTAACACACCGATGGGCACTAGCCATTGAGAGTCAGGGGGAGGCATTGGCATGTAGCTTAGACATAGCGACGGTGTTTGATCGGGTCTGGCACCGGGGTCATCTATTGAAGTTGCCATCTTGCGGAGTGCCCGAGGGTTTGTGCAAATGGGTTGCTCATTTAGTATCATGCTCATAGTTGATCTCTGTTATTATTTTGATTAGTTTACTGTCAACGCTTTAGAGTTTATCAACTGCGTTTTTTTTATCTCAAGTTATTGATCCGTGATAATGTGATTTATAGTTGATTGTTATAGTTAATTGACAGCACAGCACAGAGCCTTGCCAGCATTAATGTCCATGCAATCAGAGCAACTACCGTCAACTACGGTTCGTTTGCGTCTGCCGGACAAAAATCGGGTCTGGCACCGGGGTCATCTATTGAAGTTGCCATCTTGCGGAGTGCCCGAGGGTTTGTGCAAATGAGCAACCCATTTGCACAAAACCTCGGGCACTCCGCAAGATGGCAACTTCAATAGAAGACCCCGGTGCCAGACCCGATTTTTGTCCGGCAAACAACGTCGCTATGTCTAAGCTACATGCCAATGCCTCCCCCTGACTCTCAATGGCTAGTGCCCATCGGTGTGTTAGATACACTAGCCAGCCATATTGACGGTCACTGACTAAGTCGTGTTCTTCTAGGTATCTTAGAAGCTGTGTGTCACACGCTCCATCACCTTGGAGAGGAGAGAGGTAATAGCGATAGGCCTGTAATTCGATGAATGATGAATCTGATCTATCGCCCTTTTTGGGCACAGGGTGCACAATCGCAGTCTTCCACAAAGACGGAAATTGCCTAGTGTGGTAGGAAAGCGCGAAGAGGCGCGTTAGTACAGGACATAACTCAGGAGCACACTGCTTAAGCACTACTGCTGGAATACCATCTGGCCCACTCGACTTATGAACGTCTAGAGAAAGCAACGCCCGCCTGACCTTCCGCTGCGTTATGGAGATTTCCGGCATGGTCTTACCGCACCATGGTATAGTAGGTAGTACAGCGCCTTCATCGTTCATATTCGAGTTTCAGACAAAGAGACTGCCCAGTAGATCGGCTTTCTCTTGAGCACTATGGGCCAAGTCACCATCGGTCTTTCGTAGTGGTGGTAACGACGACTGGCAAAAGTTCCCTTCGGCAGCTTTGGCAAGCGACCAGAGAGCACGACTCCCAGATGCATAGCTCGCTAGTCGCCCACCTATTTTGCCGATGAATTGGAATTTTGCTCTGACAGTTGCCAGATGGAACCTCGAGGCAGCATTTAATTTGCGTTTCACCTCAGAAATATTCGGGTCCTTATTATTACGAGCCGTGGTCCAAGCCTCATATGCAGTATGCTTAAGAATTTTAGTTTCTCTGCAAGACCTATTAAACCACGGCCGTTTTGACGCCGGTAGCTACTCGCGGGTTAGGAATATAACATTCCATACCAGCGAGGATTGTCTTAGTGACTGCGGCTGCGTAGACGTCAGGATCTTCTAAGCTGAAGCAGATCTGCCTCCACGGGTACGATGCTTAAAATTCTCGCAATCCATCCCAGTCTGCCGACTTATAATGCCACACACGATGCCAATTAGTTGACCTCGATGGATCGGGTTGTGTGCATGACACTTGAGTCCGAACGAGACAGTTCAGTGGTCCGAGGAGCCTAAAGGCGCATCCACTATGATGAAATATCCGTCCGTACATGTAGTCAGCAGAAGGTCCAGTAAGGAGCTCGTATGGTGCCCTATACCTGGTATTCTTGTTGGATAAAGTACCATCTATAGGTCAGAGCGAATTTATGAGCAGATATCTCTGCGTAGTTATATGTTACAGAACTGAGCCACTCACGATGGTAGGCGTTGAAGGTTTTGGTTCTGGTTTCTGTTGTCAGTCGTCAAGCTCAGGTGCGTGAAGAGTCGAGCTACGTCCGTGTCACCGCTATGAAACCTGTATAGGCACGCAAAGATACGAGTGTGGCCCCCGTGATCTACGCGCATCACGCGTAAGGCTATGAAGACGGCGGCAGCAGATATCCTCCCGGACGAACATACATACATCGGCACGACTCACAAAATTGTGCTCGAGTTTGTAGCCGGAATAATGAAGGTATGATGTATCGGCCGAATAGGATACTGCGTCTCCGTTAGAAAAAGAATGGAGGTGGACTGCGTTAAGATTTGCGTGGATACGCCACACACATTTAATATTACAAAAGTCCACATTAAATGTGGATGGAGCGGCCGCTGTAAAAACTCTTTTTCTTTTCGTTGTTGCATTCTTCTAGCAACCGAATCATTTCGACCGCTTTAAATAACCGCCAACACCATCTCCTAGGCCTTTCCCATGACCAGCCTCAAAAAATTACCAGGTCATCGCTATGAATTCATAGTCAAACAAAATGTTTGAGCTCAGGTAAAAGTTCTGGACCATCAGGCACCATTAGATAGCTTAAATCAAGATAGGATTTTATCAACATCGAGAAAGTTTCTATGAATTCACAATCAAATTACGAAGTATGTCTCCTGGGTCACAAACGTACCTATTTTACGTCACCAAGCAGACACGAAATTAACACACGCATACTCACTGCGAGCCAAAGCCAACTGAAGCGAGTTCGGAACGCTTTTTAAAATGTCTGACTACATCAGGTGATTTTCAGAAACGTCTCCGATTGGCTAATTTGAATACGCGAGCATAACTAACCACCAATAGAGCAATTATTTATCGTGACCCAGGAGATACTCAATAATTGAACGTAACGGGGTCAAATGTTTATGTTGTAAACATTATATCCTATTTCTGTGCCTGACATAAACATCCATCAGATTATTAAAATACATTAACTTTCTCATTTCCAACTACTATCGACTGCGATAGGATTTACAACATGGAAGAATTTTTTTGTGTCTTGAACAAAAGTAATGAGTTGATATTGCTGGGGGACAACAAAAAAATGTATAGGAAGATGAAATTTTCCCCTAGGTCACGTATTTTTAACTGTTATTGTTAATTTTGTTTTTACGACTATATTGTTAATACTGTACGGACATCTATGTTTGTGATAGTGTTAAAGAAATAATAAACAAAACAATATTTATTTTTTACGTCAACTTCTCTGGTAAGGACAAGATTTTACAAAAAAAAGTTGATCCGCCCATATACTGTTAGGTACTGTAGAGGTTACGACCTCTTGTTAAGTGTAAAGGAAGTAAATATGCTAGTGACCGTATTACGCAGCAAATACTTCGTAGTGGTTTTATGAAAATATAATAGATGGTGTCAGTGCGTTTTTAAACAAAAACAATTAGAATTTAGAGTTTGTCAGTATTTTTACATTGATTGACATTCCAGTGAAAATTATAGATCGGACAAGTCTATATAAATTTGGAGGGTCGATTCCTGTCTCTATCAGGGAGCCCTAGAATTTGTAGAATGGCCTAATATTGCCAGTAGACTTAGGGTAAGATACTCCAGTATCCAAAATGCACTAAGCATCGCCACCATTGCGATTAAATGTAGATATTAACCAATGTACCGACACGACGACCAGAAGCCTATTGAAGGATGGCCTAATGTAAGAAGACGTACTGCAGATAAGTTTAAAATTGTATAATAAATCTCCTAGGTAGCAGATGAGTCTAAAGGATGTATACTCTTGTGGCTATTGAAAAGAACATCTGAATACATAAAAGAACTCCCGATGTCGTCTTGTTATTAGCAGAGATCCCGATACCTAGTAAGAAATAGGCAGAAGCAGCTTCTTTACGCCCCCGCACGCTGCATGTGGTGAGTACGCCGTTGTCTGCTAAAACAGATGACAAAGGGATAGAGAAAGGTAAAATTATTAAGCAATAATGTCTCTAAATGTCCAAGAGTTATTTAGGAGAATGTCAGGTGATGGTTCAGAGGTATTAAAAGCCCTCAACGACATTGAGCACGGGGCTTATGTAGTAGTACTGAACAGGATAGGTATTTGGAAAGCGAATGGGAAAGCCAAGATAATTATTTTTTTTTTTTTTTTTTTTATACCACTAAGGTGGCAAACAAGCTTACGGCCCGCCTGATGGTAAGCGGTCACCGTAGCCTATGGACGCTTGCAACACCAGGGGTATCACTTGCGCGTTGCCGACCCTTCAGAAATCCAATAACTTCTTTCTTGAAGAACTCCATACTGTAGTCCTTGCAGAAAACCTTGGCAGGGAGCTCATTCCACAACTTAAGCGTTCGCGGGAGGAAGTTTCTCTGAAACCGCACTGTACGCGACCATTTAGGTTCTAAAGTGTGGGAATGAATTCCCTGCCGATGGCGAGCGGTGCGATGGTAGAAAGTAGCCGTGGGCATCATTTCGAACAATTCCTCTGAACACAACCCATTTTACAAGCGGTAGAACACACACAGTGAGGCAAAGTCTCTCCTCAGACTTAAGGGCTCGATACCGCAAGTGAGTTTGGAATCGTCGACAATTCTCACAGCCCGTCGTTGAACCGAGTCAAAAGGGCCAAGCTGGTATTCGGGTGCACCTGCCCAGAGATGGCAGCAGTACTCCATATGGGGCCGAACCTGCGACTTGTAAAGTAACAACCTTTGCCCCGACGTGAAGTACTGCTTCGCTCTGTTGAGTACACCAAGTTTTTTGGACGCCAGCTTCACCTTATCTTGTAAATGATCTCGGAACTGAACATCGCTGGAGATGTCGACACCAAGGATCCCAATTGTGGGATTACAGTGAATGGAGTTTTCTTAGCGGTGAACGCGCACACTTGTGTCTTTGTAGGGTTGAATCGGACCAAGTTTACCCGTCCCCAATCAGAGACCTGGGACAGTGTGGTCTCGATTTGAGACACAAGTTCTCCGCGGTTTTCCTCCACAACGGAACGAGGGATGTTTGCACGACCCGTGTAAAAAGCGTCTCCAGTACTGTCATCTGCATAGCAATGTATATTGTTGATGTCCAACATGTCATTGATATGCAGTAGAAACAGCGTAGGAGACAGCACAGAGCCTTGCGGGACACCAGCATTAATGTCCATGCTATCAGAGCAACTACCGTCAACTACGGTTCGTATGCGTCTACCGGACAAAAAGCTAGCCACCCATTTGCACAAACCCTCGGGCACTCCGTAAGATGGCAACTTCGATAGAAGACCGCGGTGCCAGACCCGATCGAACGCCTTCGCTATGTCCAGGCTGCATGCCAATGCCTCCCCCTGACTCTCAATGGCTAGTGCCCATCGGTGTGTGAGATACACTAGAAGGTCACCAGTCGAGCGACCGTGGCGAAAGCCATATTGACGGTCACTGACCAGATCGTGTACTTCTAGGTAGCTTAGAAGCTGTGTGTTGATCAGCACGAGTATGATGAAAATAGGGAAGAATATGCTGTCAATTATAATTTAATTAGGGAAAAACCTAATTTATTAAGGGTTCCTATTGTGTTACGAGAAGAGAGGTTATCCTGTATTGTGGACACAGGACCCGAGGTATCTATTTTACCTATGGGAGTATTTCAAAGGCTATTCTCGGATAGGAGAAGGCGGCAAGAAGAAGGAATATGTATGGTATCCGCCAATGGAGCCACATTCCAAGGATATAGATTGCGTGGCATCTATATCAAAATCGCCGAAGAAGCATTTGAATTTGATTTTGTTGTGGCAGATGTAAAACTCCCCCGTGCAAAAATAAGAAGAGCAAACCTTATAGAGATATAATTTTTATTAAACCTTTGAAGTTATAAAATTTGTTATGAAATAGATGTAACTTATCTAAGATTTTCATCTGTCCAGGCTCACCAATGCGGAACTTGTTCGTAGGTTCGTAGGTTCCCGCTTGTCGTTCCTGCTCACACCACGCTGAGTTCGCTTATCCGCTCCTGGAATTCGAAATTAAAAATGTGTATATATTGGATTCATAATAATTAATAATATAGATTTTTGAATCTTATTATTATGATTATTATTATTATACTTTATTGTATCAACATAAAAAATTTACAAACAAAACATATTTACAAATAGAGGAAAACAAAAGGCGGTTTTATCGCTTTAAAGCGATCTCTTCCAGACAACCTTTCTCTCAGAATCTTAGTTTTTAAAAGAAAATAAAAATTAAAAAAAAAATATGAAATTATAAATCAACAAATAAAATTACAAATATCAAGTTAGAATAGTTGCACTTTTAATTGTTTGGACCCTTTATCCTTATCTCCAAACAGATATAATTAATTCTGCTTTTTTGTAATTACCAAATTAATTATGATAATTTGACCAATCATATCTGTTGCCCTCTCCTCGAGATTTTTAAATAGAAAAACCGCAATCTATTTAAGATCTCTACACATAAAGGCTGTCCAGTGACTCTATTTACTACGTAACATAAAAAATCAAAACACTCAAAAAAAAAAACAAGAGGAACAAGAAATACAAATTGAGTGTTTGGGATGTACTAATCTTCAACTATTAGCGAGTTATGATGGACCAATTGAAGGCCATAAAAAAAAAAAGGACGCTGAAAGAAAATTAGATTAATACACATTGAAATAAATTAACATTAAGGTACATGAATGAGTGAAACGAGAGCTAAATTAATTGAATTTTTCTCATAAGAAAACAAAATAGCTTAAATCAATTTTTCAGTGAATTTGTGTTTAGTTATCGTATTTTAGAACTTCACTGAAATTGGGCATTACTTAAGTACAGTAAAAGACCTAATTATTTAATCAATGTAATTAAAATAAATAATCCCTTACAGTATATTTATGTGATAGAATAGAATTAAAGTAATGCCATACAAGTAAAAAGTTCAAATAGTAATAAATTATACTCAGCTTTTATGAATTTCAACATTATAGTCCGGAAGTATCTCCAGTCCCATAGGCACATGACGTCTACATCCCTTTGTCGAGTCACGTTGAACGTCTACGGACAGCAACTCAAACAACAGATTTTATAAAACAATTTATAAATGAAACAATAATATATTATAATATTTATAGCTGAAAAGAAAATCTAATCATCAGAACATATTCTCTATCATTCAAAATCTCATTAGAAATTCCGATACACAATATATCTCTCCTTATATACATCATACATCGCCATAATTTTGTGATTATGTGTGATTGACAACGTATGTGTATAAATCTTGTATAATGATAAGTGTATGTGTATAATTGTAATAGTAAAATATATTAAATATAATATATTTACTTAAATCTGGAACTTTAAACAAATATAAGATAAGAGAAAACCAGAGACACAATCTTCGTCCTGAAAATTAAGAATATCTAAACAACCTAATATAGCATGATTCCTGAAATCTTTAATATAAGTTTCGAACTATCTATCCAGATTTTCAGACCATCTCGCAGGCATCACACTGAGACTCAGACATAGATTGCTCAATCTCCCCTTAAAATAATACCTATTACACAATCATACTTCTCTCCTAAAGTCTGCAGACATCCTAGGCCTCTAAGTCATACTAGACTCCTAAGACATAGAATATCTTAATATAGACATTGGAAAGCAAATTTCAAACATTTTTTGTATTTACCTAGTCTAACGTCTGCTCGCGACGAACATTTCCAATTCCATAGCCACGTAGGAAACAATTATATGACGCCTAGCATAAACTGGATTCCGACACGCTGACCAGGTCAAAGGTTTCCTCCAAGAGTCTCCCAGAACCGGCATACATCATTTCCCGAAGCTATAAATTCGAAAATGAACGCTGAGCTAGTTAGGTGATGAAGCTATGTTGTGAAGTAATTTCCAATATGCCTCCGATATTAGAAATTGTCCCCCCCCTGTTCCGCCTAGTTCCCTTAGGACGCCGACAGATACGAGGGAGAGTTTGAGTTCCTAAATGCATGTAATCTAAAATAAAAAAAAATATATTTTAAAAGTTAAACTGAGATAATAAAATTTTCTCTCAACTCTAGAAGTAATTAGTTGTGAAAATAAACTTGTATTCAAGAGAATTGTATTCACTCATTGTTAAAATTATTTAATTTGATGTGTTTCTATAGGTGGGTATTATACGGATTGATCTTTATCCGTTACTTCATGAAATTCGGTGATTTGACTAAATTTAATAGTCACGACTTTGAAGAATAGTTAGGTATAAAGATACCTATAGATTTTATGGTCACTCGGCGATAATGTATTTACTAATAAACACATTTTTATATAGTTGTTCAGCTCTTGACAGGATAATTTAGTTTTTAAATTATTTTCATGTAGTATTAAGCTTTTCAAACATTTCATTTGAAAATCACTTGATGAAGCTTCAAATTAAATGCTTAAGCGGTTGTAATCACCCAATTGAAACAATACACATCAAACAAAATAACATAACAATTATACACACATCCAATCAATCACAAACACTTTTGTAAATAAATTCGATTAAAAAAGCTCGCCCCCTACTCCAACCAATTGATAAATCAAAAATATTGCAGTCGTTGTCCGATGTTTGTTGTCACTGTCGAAATTTACTTCTCTAAACTGTATTTAAAAGGAAAGAAAACCCTACCTGAAACTTTAAAATTCGTTTCAGGCCTAAAGCTCCTAATTTATAAAACCAGTTGAGAAATAAGAGAAAAATACAGACAAAATGCAGGAAGTCGAAAGAGTACCACCTCTCGTCTCATGTTACATCAGCATCTAAATTAATATATAAGCTATATATATATATATATATATATATATATATGTATGTGTAGTGTTTATTAATTAGACCCGTCGTTCCCGAACATACGCTAATAAAAATTCCTTTAGACATACATATTTCACACTTTAGTCATCAATAAAACCTGCATCCGTCTTTATTATATACATCCTATTAAACTAAGTTATCCGAAGAAATCAGTGAATTAAATAAGAACCTAAAAGTTAAGAGAAGAAATATATAATAACAATAAAAAAAATGATACTATTTACCAATTGTATGAAGAGCTCCAACCATCAAGATTTTACTTGTTAAAGTGCACAATTGTAAAGTTAAATTTTAAATTAATTAAATTAAATGCTAAATTAAAAGTAAATTGAAATATCACTTGTAACTAAAAATATCACTTGTAACTCTTTGGCCGACTCCTTTGAATTTTTAAACTATCACGTCCAAACGTCAACGCTGTTCCTGGGTGACTCTCTACAACAACCCTCTATTGCTGCCACAGAATGCCTCCCTCAGCTTCGTTTTCGAGGTTCGATTCTTGGAATTCCGTTCACACGGTTTAGAGGTTCTCGCATTTTAATAGTGAAAAATGAAATTATACTCTATTTATCATAGTAATAGAAATACAGTTTGAGTATGTGACCTTTTCATAGTTCAAGTCACCAAGCTTAGTTGACATATTTAAAGATTAATTATTTTTAGTAAGTTTTTTAAACTTGTTAAAAGATTCCTGTCATCGTAGACGAAATTAACTGTGTAAGCGCAATACAGATGTAAGCACCTAATCACTTGAGAAAATAACTCAAGTTTCTAAGTATTGCACATAAATTCAGTTCACCATATTTACTTTCATGTCTATTTTCAAAGTAACATAAAACGATATGTTACACAGAGGATTGTCAATTTCCCATTTTAGGTTTAGATTTCCTGTATAAATATGACTGTTCAGTCAATTTAAAAGGACAAAGTATGTCCATTGGAAATAAGGTATTTGTATCTTTCCCTAGGTTAAAGGCATATGTCATGAAGCCGGTACCGAAAGATGTATATAGTGTATTGTCAACAAAGGTGGTAAAGTGTGATTCGCATGATGTAGGTATTTTAGGGGATAAGGTAGAATTTAATATCTCTAAAGAGTTAAATAGAGTAGAAAGGGATAGATTGTATTCTATTTTATCGAATAACAAAGATAGGTTTGCATTCGATAAGTTTAGGCTAGGTAGATGTAAGGTGGCCCCAATTACGATTGATTTAATCGAAGATACGCCTGTATATCAACAGCCGTATAGGACGTCAAGTGCTCAGCAGAAACATATTACAGATCAAGTGCAAGAATTATTAAAGTTAGGACTAATTAGAGAGTCACGTAGCGAGTATGCGAGTCCTATTGTATTAGTTAAGAATGATGAGAAGAAATGGCGATTTTGCGTTGATTATCACAAAATGAGTAAAAAAGTGAAAGAGGTTCCATGTCCTGTCACGCGGATAGAAAAGGTATTACAAGGAGCGAAATATTTTTGCAAGATAAATTCAAATTTAGGCTATTTCCAATTGGAAATAGAAGAAAAGGATAGGTATAAAACAGGGTTTATGTGTAGTCAGGGTAGTTATGAGTGGAACGTGTTACCATTCGGAATGAAAAATAGCCAAGCGTTTTTCCAAAAGACAATAAATCTTGCGTTAAAAGATTTGTTAGGGAAAGGTGTATTGGTATATGTTAATAATATAATTATTTATCACGAGAATTAAGTAGGGTTAGGTCAATTGTAAGAAGTAACTTAACGTTGAAACCGTCCAAATGTACGTTTGGTTTCACACAATTGAAATTATTAGGACATGTTGTATCAAGTGAGGGAATATTGCCTGATCGAGTAAAGGTAGTTAGGTTAGATAGTATAAAAACGCCGAAAAATATACGGGAAGTTAGGTCGCTAGTAGGTTTTTTTATCATACTATAGGAAATTTATAGCTAATTTCGCTAAAATCGCGTTACCGTTAACTGATTTAACGCGTAAGAATCGTAAATTCTCTTGGGGGGAGCGGCAAGAAGAAGCGCTGCGAGAGTTAATTAAAGAGATACAGAAACCTCCATTATTGCGGTATATTACGGAAGAGGAAGGCATTATAACGAAAATTGCAACCGATGCGAGCGATTTGTGTCTAGGAGCAATCCTTATGCAAGGAAAGTCGGAAAAAGAGATGCTACCCGTGATGTTTGCATCCAGAAAATTATCGGCAGCTGAGCAAAATTACTCAATTACCCAAAAGGAATGTCTAGCATTAGTGTGGGCACTAAATTTTTTCAGAAGCTATATTTGGGGTAAAGCGATACAGGTGGATACAGACCACAAGGCATTGTGTTGGTTGGCAACCAATCGTAATAAAACTGGCAGAATTGCAAGATTGGTATTAGCTTTGCAAGAAGTTAATTTTGTGCAAGGAAAAAGCAACTTAGCGGATTATTTATCCAGGTATCCACTAGAAGGAGATGATTCAGGAGAATCACCAAAAGATTTTGAAGATAATTTAGTAGTGCTAGCCATCCATCAAAATCAATTGCTAGAAGGGCAAAATAGGGATGATTTTTGTGTAGGTTGTAGGTCGTTTGGTGAATCGCGGAATAAATCGCTATAAAGGATTTTTTGTTCACGACGGCATGCTAATGCATTTACGCAAATTTTTAGGTAGAGATGTGAATAGGCATGTAATACCTAAAGATCTAGTGTATGAGATTTTAAAAGAAATACGTGATGATTCGTTGTCAGGCGGTCATTTAGGGTTATTTAAATGTTAAGGGAAATTTCAAGAACGATTTTTCTATCCAAATGCAAGACAAGTTATTGAAAATTATATAAAAACTTGCATGGTATGTCAGAAAAGAAAAAAATGTAGACAAAAGGAATGTTTGGAGCCGATAACGCCTATGTCAGTGGAAGAAAAGTATCACGTAGATATACTAGGACCATTGAAAGTAACAGCGCGAAAGAATCGATATGTGATAGTAGCAATTGATTCATTTTCTAAATTCATGATAGCCAGGGCCATCACAATTTGTAATACTGAAAATGTATTGAGATTCTTAGAAGAAGATGTATTTCTGACCTATGGTACATGTGTAGAAATATGCACCGATAGAGCTTCAGTGTTTCGATCCAGATTAATGAGCATGAACTTAGAGTTTCACGGGGTTTGTCATATTAAAAGTAGTATAACTCACCCTATGTCAAATGGTTTAGCTGAAGTAAGTATAAAAACGATCACGTCTATGTAGTCAAAATACGATAGTGAGAGACAAGATAGCTGGGACTTAATTTTACGCAAAGTCGTACATGCGTATAATATCTCTCCGCATCATACAATTGGTTTCTCACCTTTTGAAGTGTTTCTAGGAAGAAGTCCGAAAATTGAAACGGATAATAATTTAGGAAATCGAGGTAGAATACCTTTAGAATCGAGAGAAACACGGGATGTAGTCCTACGTCAAATAGTAGAAAAAGTTAGGCAAAGGATAATGCGAGCGCAGCAGCAACAAAAAGTTGTATTTTATCGTCGGGCGAAACCGAAAAATTTGGTTGTAGGAGATGTAGTATTGTTATATTTTGATAAACGACGAACAGGGTTCTCATATAAATTAAAGAAAATATATAAGGCTCCGTATGAGATTGTTAGGTTAGTTAGGCATAACAATGCGTTGTTGAGAAATGTACATACGGATAGACAGGTAGGTCCTGTAGATTTTAATAGGTTAAAAGTATTCCGTCCGAAATTAACCTTATAAATAGGTTAATTCAACCAATTGTAAAATTGGTAAAATAAATAAACGTGCAGATCGATTTATTTATATATAGATAATGAAGTCAGGGTATAAAGCTAGTCAGGCTAGTTTTAGTAAACTTTTTTGACTAGACTTGTTTTTCAAAATTCAGAAGGTCTAGTAGCGGACATGATTATTATTTGAATGGTAATTTAGGTATTTTAGATGGTTTAGGTAGATTTTTTTTAAAATGGAGAAAGTCTAGTAGCGGACATTGGTAATAATTGAGTTGTAATTTAGGCATATAGATTATTTAGGTATGTGTAGGTTTGCTAAACTATACTAGGTAAGCAAGAAATACTTGGAAGAAATAAGTAATTTCTTAAAAGTTTAGAAGTTTGAAAGTCAAACTTAGTTAATCTCGAGTGATAATGAAATGTCATTATAAGATATCATGAAAAGTTATTCGATGAAATACAATAGGTATAGAATGTAGGATGCTTATTGAAGTTGTCATAGCAAATAAGGATTGCTAAAGCAAAGATTGGATGAGTGAGCCATGTTAATATAGTTGTCATGGTAACGTAAAATAATAGGGTATTTTTATTTTGGTTGTATTATAATGGTTGGTAAATATGTCAACATAAGGTTGTGCTACAAATTAATGGTTAGAAGATAGTGTAGAGGAAATATGATATAAGAAGGCTGTAGCCTAGCCATAAAGCGGAATATAGAAACGAGTAAAGCAGGAAGATAAGGTCACCAAGTCATGAGTAACTTGTACCTTGTACTAAGTACACGCTGGAAACCTCCAGAAGTAAATGTTGTAGGAGCATAGATTGAGGTAAAAAGTTAAAAGTTAACGAGGGTTTGGTAAGTTTTTAGTAGTAGGAAGTAGTTATACTAGTAGGATTTAGTAGAGAATTGTAGGAATTTTAATAGGTGTAGGTTATTTTGTTGAAAAGTTCAGTAGGGTTTGATATATTAGGTCAAATAGGTCAAGCATAGAGAAGTTTGAAGTAGGATAAGGTTCCGTAGGGAATTTGTTATTGTTAGATGTGTGTAGGATGACAGTAGTCAGAATAGGACGAGCGAATTCAGAGGACAAGGTTATATTTGTCAATAGATAGGGCTAAGACAGATTGATGCTAGTCGGTAGTAGGGTTCCGTAAGGTGATTCATTTTATTGAATTTAATTATTATATAGTAAAAGATAGGATTTCTTAGTTAAGGTTCCTTAAGATTAGTAAGTTAAGTATGGATAGTTTCCACTAGGAAAAGGGTTAGATGAAGTCAAGATGAGTTTTAGTTTATTTAAGTAAGGTTCCGTAGGTAGATTTTTATAATAAAATTAATTAAATAAATAAAAATGTATTGTAAAGAGTGAATTGATTTGAGGAGATATAGGGTTCTGTATATAGGTTTTTGCATCTTATAAATATATAATGGCATAAAATATTGTCAAGGGTGAATAGGTATTTAGTAAAGTTGTTTATTAGTTAATTAGAAATGGAATAAATATAAGGTACGAAGTTTATAAAGGCTAATGCAAGCCGAAAATAGGAGTTTTTGTGTTATTGCAACATGTTAAAGTAAGTTAGGTAGGTATTGCACTTAAGGCATGGTGATGCGCTACCAAATCTAGTTAAGATAAGTATCTTAATATTGTTTTTAATTTTGAATTGTTGATGAAAAAGTATAAGCGAGTTTGAAGGACCATTGTATTTATAGATTGTTTATAAATTTATTGTGTGCCTTCCTATTCAGAAATATTCAGAAAAGAAGAAGCTGAGTTAGGAATTAATTGTAGGTCGATACGGGTAGGTTTTATAACGCGATTTGAATTTAGAATCAAATTACCACTGGTTGACGCGAATGATTTATTGAGCTGCATTACAGTTTTTTACTTGAATTAAAAGTGATAAATGTTAATTGAAGTTTGGAGGACGAGAGATTTTGTTTTTTGAGAAAAACTAAAAGATGTTTAAAGTAAAGTCAGGTATAGGTTCAATTGTGATTAGCCTTTGGTTTGCTATATTGAATTGATGATAAAGTAATTAACGTAGGTTGATAGGGGATCATAGTGTATAATATTTTTGAAGTTTGACTTCAAAAGTCAAAAATTTGAAACTGTATTGTGTTTGCGTTATTAACGAATTAATTTGAAGGTAGTTGTTCGACATTTAAACAGGTTAGTATTCGATAAAGAGGTAGGTAGTGCCATGTCTTTGGATCCTTACCGTGGTTTATCCGGAGGAAAATCAACTAAAAATCCTAAATGGATTCTGATTTAGTTAATTTACCATTTGCATATGGTTTGGCATCGCGTGACGAAGTGTCCCGGTTTTAGGTTAAAATCAGTAGGGTAATGTAGATTTCCCGCTATTTGTGATCTCCATGGGTAGTTTATAGGTAGCGAATAGAAAATTATACGCAACGAGTTGCTATAATTTTCTGGCCGATCGATGGGAAATATGTAGAGGTTACGACCTCTTGTTAAGTGTAAAGGAAGTAAATATGCTAGCGAACGTTTTTCACGCAGCAAATACTTCGTAGTGGTTTTATGAAAATATAATAGATGGTGTCAGTGCGTTTTTAAATAAAAACAATTGGAATTTAGAGTTTGTCAGTATTTTTACATTGATTGACATTCCAGTTAAAATTATAGATCGGACAAGTCTATATAAATTTGGAGGGTCGATTCCTGTCTCTATCAGGGAGCCCTAGAATTTGAAGAATGGCCTAATATTGCCAGTAGTCTTAGGGTAAGATACTCTAGTATCCAAAATGCACTAAGCATACCCAATGTACCGACACGACGACCAGAGGCCTATTGAAGGATGGCCTAATGAAAGAAGACGTACTGCAGATAAGTTTAAAATTGTATAATAAATCTCCTAGGTAGCAGATGAGTCTAAAGGATGTATACTCTTGTGGCGATTGAAAAGAACATCTGAATACATAAAAGAACTCCCGATGTCGTCTTGTTATTTGCAGAGATCCCGATACCTAGTAAGAAATAGGTAGAAGCAGCTTCTTTACGCCACCGCACGCTGCAGTACATAGACACCAAGTTCAAACTGTAATTCAGATCAGATTTTTGGAAATAAGTAATTATTTTTACGTTTTTAGTGCATCTTTTTGAAGCCGTTTGTTTTTTTTAAAAAAAAAGTTTTTATTTTTTACTTTTTAGTGACGAATTAAAGGCGTACATTAAAAAAATCCATACTCGTTACCACAGATTATATAATACTATACTAGTACTCGTTACAAATTTTTATACTATCATCAACATAAAAGGCGGTTCACCAGTTCCAAATTAACACCAATTTTTTTTTAACCAAAAGTTTAAGTTTTAAATTCACTACATTAATATGGAACTACCTCGGAAGTATATTTTCGAATAAAGAAAAGGATTTTGCAAATCTGTCTATACATATATGACGGAGTTATGCCCGAACATATAAAAAAAAATATATAAACATCCGAATTGAGAACCCCCTTTGAAGTCGAATAAAAAGAGCATAATTTAAGATTCTAGTGATTTATTAGCGCGGTAGTGATATGCAATGTGATATGATAATAATTAATTATAATTAAATTAATTAAAATAATAATAATTTCAATCATCATATAGTCGTGATAATTAACCGCAAATACCCTTCAGTTACCAAGTTTTGGCTTATTTTATTTATTATTAATCGAATAATTAAAAGTGCATTTTGAATAAGCATTTTCTGAAATGCATATTACCTACGTCAACAAAAAAAAAATTGCTGCAATCTTTATAAATGACTTTTTGACTTAAAGACGGACATTCTCTATTTCCCATGTCGATAATAAGGTTACAAAAAAAACGTTTTTAAAAATCAAACAGTGACAAAATCATACGTTGGCGTATATAAAGGCATGTAGCTGTGTAATAGGGACACAAACATTGCCTTTTTAAATTGAATTTCGAGCAATTCATCGGCGGAGCTGATAAAAATACGGGCAGTCGGTCTATTGGTAAAATTTATTCGAGTCGTATTTGTTCTAATATTTATTGAAAAACAATAGGCAATAGGTAAGAATTTAATAAATCAGTGCTGTGTGTGACAAGTGATTTACTATATCTATGTATTATCCAAACTAATATTATAAAAAATTATAAATGCGAAAGCAACTGTCTGTCTGTCTGTTGCTTTCCACACTTAAAACACTTTAATAAAACAATAAGTGCCTTCTTTCGCAGTTTTTCGACTCTGACAGACAACTCGGGACAAGGACCTTTACCCTACTACACTTTGTAATCTGTGGTCAGTCATTCAAGTCTCTCGGCACTGAACTCACATTCGTATTTGATCTAATCAAACGGATCGAAACGTTAGGCGAGAGACGTTCAAACCGTCTGTGAACTTAGCCGATGTATCTTCAAGCCACTAACGAATGTTAACGATAAACATTCTGAGAGATCAGTAGGTTTTAGGCTTCCGATCCCCGGGCATGCCTCCATCATCTCCTTGTCTCATCTTTACTTTACACAAGCGAGGTCTTTTTACCTGTATTGTATAGCAGCAAATAAACATAAGAAGCAACATCCATCGCTAATTTAAGCATTTAAGAGTCGCATACCAATATTCAGGTCACTACAACACTGCCACCTTTTATAAGCCATCAGAAAGGTACATAGTTCCTCTCATATTAGTATGTATTCACTCAATAATACATTGCATTTTATATCCATTTATCGCATTTTGCATATGCGCACCTCATACGCTTTCATGCCCTATGAAGGTATACGTAAACTAATGCTTTCCCGGGTGTTCTAGTAATGAATTTCATTTTATTTTCATATTTAGATGTTTAACTACATAAATGTTTTAAGCCCGTCTTTTGAAAGTCTATAAAAATATCAAAGACCGCCACGTTCCTGGCTAACTAGTCCCCGGTCTTCCACGATCCTATTAAATTATAATTTTGATCTCTATATTAGTTTTATATATCAATTTTGTTTTATGATTTTTTTTCCTTATTTTTTTATATTAATTTTTTTTTTTTAATTTAATATTATGAAGGACGGATATAGCTTGTTAAACGGTTGGGCTTGGCAGAAGGGTGCAATGCACAAAACTTATAGTGTTTCGCCTTAATATTAAATATTTAGAATATTTTATTCAATAATTATGAAAAGCATATTTCACCGATCATGGATAATCCCCTAGAGGGTAAATAGGGCATAAAAATTTGTAAGAATTTCGATAGTTTTGTGTCTAAAGACATGAAATTTTGCAACGAAGATCCAGTTATAACGTAGGCAAGCACTAAGAAAGGATTTTACAAAATCATTCCCTAAAGGGGTAAAATGAGGGTTGAAAGTTTTTAAGCTAAATGTATAAAAATTGGCTATTGACCTAAAATTTCAAAATTAAGATTATCGTATTTTTGACGATTGACAATTGGAAGGAGGCGAAATTGGGGATGAAAATAAGAATGAGAAATTCGATATCTTTGTGTCTAAAGACTTGGAATTTTGTACAGAAGTTTCGTTTACAACGTGAGCGAGTGCTGAAAAAGTATTTTGCAAAATTCATCTCTTAGGATGGTTAAATGGTGGTTCGGCGTTAGTACAAAAGTCGTCATTTTGAAAGCTTATTGCATAAAAAATGGAATTTGGTCTTAAAGCTAAATTAAGATTGATGTGTTTCAGCGTTTTTTTTTTAATCATCCTCGAAACGGCCAAATAGGGGATGAAAATTTGTATGAGAATTTCGAAATTTTGGTAGATAAAATTCGTAACAATCAAAAGCTGTCTATTTTTTTGAAATGGCCACGCAGACGAAGTCGCGGGCTTCAGAAGCTAGTATATTATAAATGTAAAAGTTTGTGAAGGTTGAACGCTCTAAGAGATGTTTGCATGTTTCTTACTCAATTTGTCACAAAAAAAGATAATTTTACTTACATTATGTCCTTGATTGACACGTAGGACAGGACAGGAAACTTTCACCCGATCGATAATAATTCTTACAATAATTTTTAGATTTTTCCACTTTATTATTATTATTTTAAGATTCAATCTTATTTTCTCGTTAAGGCAACCAAATTCAATTATTTTATTCATCTTCTAAGTATATTTTATACTTATATAAGAATATAATATGCTTAAGAGATTGTTTTTTTGAACAAGCTAATCTCTGGAACTTTCTGTTTTGAAAAATTCTTATCGCATTTTATAGCACAATTCTAGAGAATAACCTATAAACTATTTATTTAACATCACGCTACCACCCTTAGAAGCCAAGCAGAAGGAAAAAAACCCTAAGCGAAAACAATTTAGGGGTGCGTTCCAAATCGCAACCAGGAAGTTAAAAAAGTGGTTATGGGACGCCCGGGGTAGAGTAATTTCCAATCACAAATCTCAAAACTATCAAGTTGAATTCTTTACACTGCCGTAGAAAAGGTTGAAATGTAAAAATTAACTGTCAAACTCCCGGGTTGTCAAAACGGGTTTATTTTTCAACTTTACCGGGCGATAATGACTTGGCGGGTTTAGGAATATAACCTAGGCAGGTATCTAATTGCGCAGGCGAGCGATGGGACGGGGAATGGCAACAATGGAAGGGGCAGAACAACGTCTGCCAGGACAGCTAGTGTATTATATAATACAAAAAAATACATTGTGTGAACGACATGCCGAGCCAAAACTACTGAAGCTCGAAACTTGAAATTTTGATCATAAAGGTTCGAAACCAAGAAAGGATGTTGCGAAATTCATTCTCTAATGGGGTGAAATAGGAATGTGATCTTTGTATCCGTAATTCCTTAACGGGTCTACCAGTAAAGAAACTTCGTATCTAGATGGGACAGATACACGTCCCGTACACAAAAGAAAATTGACAAACGTGTTTATTAAACTTATATTTTTTTTTCATCAGGGAAAATCCAAAACAAAAAAAATATATTTTGAAATAGAATGTCAGTACACGAAAAACTTAAAAATATAAAATGCGACACAAGGAAAACAGTTGTTAAAACTTTGAGAACATTGTATTGTAAAAGTTGTCTTAGTTGTCAGTGGCGTCGAACTCATCAAAGTTGGTCTCCTAGTTCCGCATTACAAAAAGTTGTTGTTGTTTTGCAACAGCCATTCTACGTCCCTACTTTACCTCAATGCAATCTTTATGTCGGCTGACCGTTTTATTTTAAACCCGACTGGATTAAATCAGCACTGGCAAAGTGACGTTTAACCGATGTGCTAACTTTATTACAGTGCAACAGACTTTTCTGCAGTGACTCCGTGTTCAAAATTCAAAACTACAGACACCATATTAAATTGGTGTGAACTTACACGACACTAGCGACCATACACGATATCAGAAAAATTTGTTGCACTGTAGATAAGACACCGAAATTACCGAATGTTAATTTTCTAGTGTGAATCGAAATATGTAGAATCGGGTTTCAAAGTCAATGGCCAGGCGCCATAAGTTGACATCGCGGTATACAGAGACCACAGACCGTCGTGCTAGACAAGTGTGCAGTAGCGGCGTTAGTGTAGGCAGTAGTTGGGAAACCGCCCAGGTCGGCAGAAAGGAAGGGGCGCCCAAGCTGCTTCATTATTCCAGTTGCATATTGTGAATTGTTGCATTCTCATCAGTGTCCAGTTCACTATTATTAAATTTCTTGTAGACCATTATAATGGTGCTGTTAGTTATAAATTTCGTGGCCACTTTGGCAAGAACGACTATTTATATTAACATAAGTTTGGAGTCTAATCTACACTAATATTATAAAGAGGAAATATTTGTTTGTTTGTATTGAATTGCGCTGCTGTCGGTATGTCAACTACTAAACGACTTGACCAATTGGGTTGAAATTTTGTACGTGTATTGCATGGTTTCACAGACACGAATGAATTATGCCATTAAAGAGGAAAGATTTGATTGTTTGTTTTTTTTTCTATAATTGAGGAGTTGTCGTAAGAACCTATGCCGATAACGAAATTTAGGGCGGGCGAAGCCGCTGGCAGAAGCTGGTGAAGAATAAAATTGTTGACCTAAATCGCTTAGCTATGTATGTATCATTTGAATGCCATTGCTTCATCTCGTACAATGCAATGCCGCTGTATCATCCGTAAAATTTGGAATTTTGGGGTACTTTAGAGTTCATCAGTAGAAAAATCTAACCGATCATTTTGTATTATATAGACACTATAACTCTATACTAAGCGAAACATGTTAGAAAGCAAGGAAAAACTGTGTTGAGAAGACATTGCAAAGCTGCGAGTTTTTATACAGAATGAGAAAATGTTTCTTTCTCCCTAAACACAGTTTCTGAAGGTGTTGTATATATTATAAAACATAAATTTTTCATTATAAAGACAAATTACAAGTTAAATGTTGATTAGCAAATATTTTCAGTTGTATACATTTATATATGGACTTTTAGGTTAAGTAGAAAGAAATACTATCAAATTTTTATGAAAGATCCATCCTAGGTCGTAATTCCATTTCTTGGAGAAGGCATCTACAAATTCGCATGGGGATCTCTCTGATCCTCTGTTACATATTTCTTCACTACCGATGAGTTTTGTGGTGCAAAGAGATCGAATTCTAGGGTTTCCATCTTCACTCATTGGCAAAATCACTCGTTGTAGTTGTGAGCCGGTGTAATTCTTGTCAGGTCTTAAACCGTGATAGTCCATCGGCTAGGTTGTTGTACCGACCCTGCAGGTAATTCGGGACAATGGTTATTTCTTTTTCCTGGGACAAGTTCTGAATATGCGAGGCCATTCTGAGGAGACCTCTGGATTTCGTACAACTATCGATTGTCGATTTATACGATCACAGTTTTTTCTTGCAGGCCCCTTCATTGTTTTTGTAATACTAGTCGCTATTTCCGGAGTGCCATTGCCTTTGTGATTCTTCCCAGTAGCCTGAAAGTTTCCTTCCGTTTACGCCGGCTCCCCATCCTAGGTCTGATGCATGGGTTGTTATAAAGACTGAGGGGGAAGCTATTTGGATTTCTGAAATTGTTGAAGAAATGGGAAAAGGTTTTGGACACTTTCTTACTTCAAGTCTAGGACTTTAAGGTTAAGAATCAAACGAACTTACCTTGTAAACTTTGATATCCAATAATACGAGTGTCATGACCGAAGACGATTACAGTTTACATGCAGCAGTAAGCAAGATTATGATATCTTGATCACACATTTAAAGCTATAAAAATACAAATTAAAATTTAAAACAAATATTTAAGCGGGGCTTCCAAACGTGATTTTTTTGCCGTTTATATAGATAATGGTACGGAACCTTTCGTGCGCGAGTCCGACTCACACTTGGCCGATTTTTAAATATCAGTGCCACATTTTTCTAAAATTAATATAGCTACTGAAGATAAAGTTTAAGAGCCCACTTTTATTCTATAGTTTTTGATAACTAATAAAAGAGATTCTCCTTACTAGTTCTATCTTGTCAGGATTTGAGAGTAAAAGCTTTAATACTTATACTAATGTTTGGTATCTGATCATAGATATGCGCCTGTGTTTGAAGTTTTAATTAAGAGAACGCCTCTCAGCTTGCTTCATACAAACGAATTTCTCACTTATCTTTGGCACTTGCTGATCAAACACCACGAAATGACATGTTCTAGTAATAAATATCTAGGTCTGCAGTGTGCCAGTACAGTTATGTAAAAAACCATGACATTGTCCTATTTCTACACCACTTTACTTTTTAAAGTTAAGAGACGTCAGACATGTTATGATGAATTAAATAATGCCTTTTATAAGATTGTAAATTTGTTTATCGCTAATACTTTGTTACTTAATAAGAAAAAAACCAAATGTGTTAAATGTACATTACGACATGACAGACATGTATTAATAATAATCGCGAGCAATTAGAATTTGTTGATTTAATGTCTTTCTTGGCATAAACTTCAAAGGGGTCCTCATATTCATAACCTAGCCACAAAAAATCAAGAAATTCACCGATGTCGACACTGCAAAAGTAGTATAATTTAGCTATTTCCATAGTTCAAAAAAAAAATTTCATAACTTTGACGATTAAAAATTGTGTTTAAAAACCTAATTTAAATAAAAAATTTGACTTTCGACATTTTTTAAAGGTTTTTTAACCACCAATTTATTTTATTTTAATCCTTTATTCTACGAAAGAAACATTACAGGAAATTATAATTTTAGAAAAATACTACAAAGGGCTAACGTATCTCTGCCAAAGATTTCTTCCGCAAACCCAAAGAAAGAATAAATTTACAAAAAAGTTGGCAAGGGCTTGTACAACAAAGTTTTATGTACAGAATACTGAATTAATAACATATACATTTTTTAACAATATAATATACACATACATTCAAATACAAATAAAATAATTACATAAATAAATACACAATCATATACTATATAAAAATAAAATTATTATTTAAATAAGAAGGTATAAAATATCTAGCGTTCGATGACACTAAAATTATTTTTTATATTTTTAAGTGATCCTCAAATAGTGCTCTTTTAAAATTTTAATCAATGAACTATAAGCTTCACGGAAGAGAATTCCACAGAATAGCCGCCTTATTATATTAAGATATAGGTAAAGAGATGACATGCGGCTTTTTCCATATGGTGGAAAAGGTGCTTGATTCTAACTAGTAATCAAAAATATAAATAAGTATTGGCAAAAGCATTGTGAAAATAGGAGATAGCATACGGAGTCTTAGTTCGTTATGACCAGTGGCTGTAGAAGTTAAAGATAGAAAATGTTTCTTAACAACACCTTTCGATATGGGTTGTAGATGAATCGCACTGTGGTAGTTGTAAATCAGCTAAGTAGTTAACAGTTTGATTTTTAGTGGACTCTAACAAAGATACTGGGGAAGATGAAAACTACCTGCTAAGTGAATTAGTTTAATATTACAATTGGTAGTATTAGGAGCTTTCCCGATTTATTTTTTTCCAAAGCTATAAATAATTTAAATTTTGTATCGAATTAGATATGTGTTGGACATCAACAACATACATAATGTACATTGCAGATGACAGTACCGGAGACGCTTATTACACAGGTCGTTCCATTGCGTAGGAAAAGTGCGGAGAACTTGTGGTTCAAATAGAGACTACTCTGTCTAAGATCTCTGACTGGGGATCAGTAAACTTGGTCCAATTCAACCTTACGAAGACACAAGTCCGCGCGTTCACCGCTAAGAAAACCCTATTCACCGGGGTCCCACAATTCCAGAAAACTCCGTTAGCCATCTTCAAGAGCATTAAGCTCCTTGGTGTTGACATCTCCAGCGATGTTCAGTTCCGAGATCATTTGCATGACAAGGTGAAGCTTGCGTCTAAAAAACTTGGTGTAATCAACAAAGCGAAGCAGTATATTCATATCGAGGCAAAGAATGCTGTTTTATAAGTCGCAAGTTCGGCCCCATATGGAGTAGGTACTGTTGCCATCTCTGACGTGTGCACCCGGGTACCAGCTTGACCCTATTGATTCCGTTCAACGACGGGCGAGAGAATGTCGACGATCCCAAACTCACTAGCCGTATTGAGCCCTATAGTCTTCACTTTGCCTCCCTGTGTGTGTTCTATCGCTTGTACAATGGGATGTGTTCTGAGGATATGTTCGAAATAATGCTCACGGCTACATTCTACCCTCACACCGCTTGCCATCGGCAGAGAATTCATTCTCACACTTTAAAACCAAATGGTCGCGTACGGTTCGGTATGAGAGAAACTTCCTCCCGCGAACGCTTGGGTTGTGGAATAAGCTCCCTACCAAGGTTTTCTTTAAGAACTATAGTATGGGGTTCTTCAAAAAAATTTATTAGATTTTTAAAGGGTCGAAAACGCACGAGTGATGCCTCCAGGTTAGTCCTTAGGCTACGGTGCCCGCTTACCATCAGGTGGAACGTAAGCTTGTTTGCCACCTTAGTGGTATAAAAAAACACATAAACCGCAAAGATCACGCACATTATCTGAAGACAGAACGGTGAGTGACAGGCCAGTAGTAAGTAATAATAGAGGAAGGAAGTATCTAAGGCCGTAAAAAGTATAGAAAAAACTTTTGCTTACGTTGCGTTGACATGTCAAAACCGTGTTCGAAAATTTACCTAATGCACTATAGTTCTTGTTTTCAAAGTCCATCTCACTTACGCCTGTGCTCAGGCTTGCAAATAGATTAGAAAGAGCTACAAAAAAGTTGGTAGTGAATGTTGTGTTGAAATCTAAATACATACCTGGCGAAAATGTCTGGCACCAAAGAAAATAACCTAACCCAGGCTTACATCGAATTAAATAAATTTTGCCAAAGCAGTGACTATGATAGAGCACTTAAAGCTGCAGGAAAAAGTAAGTGTACTTACATTAGTTTTAAAACAAAAATAAGAAAAGCATACAAATTATAATAGAAAACATTGAAATATAAAGTTTTTCCTGTCCTGTACATATGTATTCTTAGGGTGCGTTTCAAATCGCAACGAGGAAGTAAAAGGCGTTTTGGGACGCCCGGGGTAAAGTTATTTTCCAACTGTCAAGTTGAATTCTTTACACTGCCATAGAAAAGGTTTAAAATCACTCCTGTCAGTGTGAGAATTAATTGTCAAACTCTTGTTCCAGAAAGGGTTGATTTTTAACTTTACTGAGCAATAATATTACTCGGCGTGATCTGGAACATAGCATTATAAAGTGTATCTTATGAAGGCATTATAATGTGCTATTCGAGGAGTCTTGACTCCTAGCTAGCAAAGACTTTTCAGTTATTATGTAAATATTTATATGATAAATAGAGTTAGGTTCTCTAAATATAGGCGGTTACATAAAATGAACTACAATAATATTTTGGTGGATATGGCTAGTAGCTCAGTAAAGTTGGCCACACATAGTGCCCCTGCCCTGTGGCACCCAATAAGTCTATCAAAGTGTTGTTACTACTGCATGTTTCTCAGCATTCGCCATTTTGAAGTTTTTTGCAATTGATGCAATTTGTCTGAGACTTGTTTTTTAATAAAACCAGTTCAGCATACAATGCAGAAACATCATAGGGTTATGAACAGTCATTACTGATGGTAGATGTAACTTTTTTTGATGTTTCATCACTTCCTGCAAGTTCACAATCTATAGTGGTCTTTATTCAACTATCTTATAAGCTTCAAGTTTGTGTTTTTTCACAAAAAAAGTATTTTAGTTGAATATTTTGATATAATATAATGTTTCAATTTGACTAAAGGATGTCATAATACACAAGTTTCTCTACATATAAAAATAAAAAATACTTCTATAACTTCTACACATTGAGTTTTATTGAAAAAAAAACTTACGGTAGTCCATATTCAGAGAACATACTCTACCTTCTTTATGGTGTGTTCCAAATAACCTACCTATGCCTACTTACATGAATATGTATGATAACTTTTACTCATGTCAGTGAAAAAGGATTCCAAATCAGTTGGAAAATGAGCTTTACTGGGTGATAATTACCTAACACAGAGTAAAAGTGAATTATAACCAAGTCCAAGGAATTACTGGTCACAGTAACTAAAAGCATGCAAGGAAAAAGGTGATCAGAGCAACTATTTTTTTTTTTTCCTTTAATCAAAAACTAATATAAAATTTTCTCTTTTAGTCTTACAAATAGCTCCAAATGAGCAGAAAGCATTTCAATGTAAGGTTGTGTGCTTCATCCAACTTCATAATTTTAAAGAAGCACTGGCCATTCTCAGCAACCCCAAAAATGCTGCATTGAGTAGTGACTTGCATTTTGAGAAAGCGTATGCTCAATACCGACTTAACTGCCCTAATGATGCACTGCAGACTGTAGATAGTGCTCCTGAAATGACACTGATCTTAAAAGAATTGAGGTAATACTTACTTTGCATTTCATTTCCATCTTACTTTACCTTTACAAAGTTTTAAAACAAGACTATTATTAAACTCATTTTATATTTTTCATATCTTTGTGAGAATCAAAAAGCACCATATTTTGCAAAACTCAGAAAATAAAAGACTGTAGATAACAGATATGAATAGATACATGGAGATGGACATGGTGCTTATCTCTAATTAGTGTTGAATACTTTTGGTTAAAACTATTAAATTACAGTTATGAGTTAACTATATCTGTGTGTTGAAAATTATTATATAAAGTAGATCAAGGGTTGACTCAATGACAGTCCCAATTCCAATTGTAAGGCATTCTTAATTTATCCTATGGAAATTCCAATACTTTTCCATTTAACGAGTAATCTCAATAATTACATTTGATTTTGTAACAGAAAAGGTGTAAAAGTGGTTTATTTAATTCTTAAATTGCAATGAAATTATAATTGAGCATTGAAAGTCACTGGAGAGTCAAAATCACTATTTGCAACCTTGTGCAATAAGTGTAATTGCATCTGCTAAGATAAATGCTACTTATATTAATATAATAAACTTTAACACTATTTTAAGAAAAGCGAAATGCTTTCATATATAAGGAATAAAAATTTTGCATTGCAATGCGATTGTTATACTTATCTGCTGTGCCAGTTTTGCTGTGCTTTACCTAAATAACATATCCTGTAATCAATGTGTATAATAAATGTAACTTTAATGGTGTTGCAAGTGTCTATAGACTGTAGTGACTGCTTAACATGAGGCGGACCATGAGCTTGTTGGCCAATAAAAACAATTCAATTATACTCATGGCAGCAATGTGAGAACTAAAATGTGCATGATATAAGCAGTAATAAAATCAACATCTGTTTTATTACGCAATGGGGTAGCCAGAATTTGGAAGTCTGAAAAAAGATAAGAAACTTTAATACTCTTAAAAGTAATGGAAATTTAATAGAGATCCTAGAGACTGATCCCAATTGAAGCATTAGCATAGCTTGATAGCAGTGTAACCTATTTAATTCTCCTGTTTCCATTAAAATAAAATATTCTGTAATATTCTTTTTGAGCTATCAAAAATCACATTGATCGCAGTTTATTGCCTATATTGATAGACAATTTTAATATTCCAAAATTAATATTTCTATGTTAATCACCCATTATGCGAATCTGATTGCAAATCCTTTTTAAAAACATCTTTTTGTGTAATAATAAAAAAAAATCACTATCAGCACAGTTTGTAATGATGGTTGTTGTGAACAGGGCCCAAATTCTATATCGCCAAGAGCAATACCAGGAATGCTACAACTTGTACAGAGACATTGTAAAGAACACCACAGATGACTATGAAGATGAGAGGAAAGCCAACATGGCTGCCGTGGTCGCAAACCTTGCTGCTCTTAACCCAGTAATTATAACCAATTATTGCCTTGTTCATTGCAAGCAACTTCTTACAAACTCATACCGATGCAAAGAGTAGTAAATCTATGTTTATTAATAAAATCATTAAATAGTGTTGTATTTAATAGAATCTTGCAAGACTAATATTGATATTTTGTTAATACCAGAAAAAAATATTCCTTAGATGAACTTTTAATTCATACTAACATACAATTTCATGCCAGTATTAACTTGAATTTTACATTAACCTTTTATTCAAGGAAAAAGAAATAATGGATATATTTTTCAAAGTTAGCTCCACAGCTTGTAATTCCACAATTTTTGCTACACCTTGCACCTTGGGTAGTTTGTCTAAGATTTTTGTTCTCATGCATGTTTATTCTTATTATGACAAGAATGCTAATTCTTATTTATTATCCTTTATCTTAACATTTGGCAAGGCATCTTTGTATTTTACATTGGTAATCTATTCATTCACAAATGCATTTTCCAAATGTATTAAATTAATAAATGAAATTACCAGTCAGAAAAATCAAAAAGTTTATGAGATATGAATTAATTAAAAATACCTATTAAATAATTTTAAGATTGGCCTGTAAATTTAAAATGGCCAAGATGTTTACAGATGTCATACTAATTGTACAGATAGTATATTTTTTATACACACTTTTTTTCAAACAAATCATCAGTTGTTTATCTTCCAGTCATCAGATCTGCCCCAGTTTGATGAAAATACCTATGAGTTGTCTTACAACGCGGGCAGCACGCTGGCAATGCGTGGGAAGTACAACGAAGCCCTGCCTGTACTTAAGAGAGCTGAGCAGACTTGCTCCGAGAGTGTTATAGAAGATGGGGGTACAGAGGAGGAAGCGAAAGAAGAAGCCGCTATAATTAGGTAGTTAAAGATCCTTTTTTGTTTTAAAAATATTATTGAATCCAATTATCATAGTAATATTTCTGACTGTAAATATGTGTTCAATAAATGAAGTAAAATTGATTTAGTAGTATACACAGTTATTGAATATTGTAAGCCTATTTGTCTTTATACCATTGAATTTTGGGTAAATTCAAGTTAAGATGCAGTAGTGTTGCATTGCAATGGTTTTCCTTCTTGCAGTAGTACAGTGAATAGGTAAATTAATAACATTTAGATAGTTTATGTTGCTAGTTTTATAATGATATATATTTTGAAATTAATGTTTTTATTGCATTTGAATACCATTATCACACCCTAGCTACCACGTGATTCGTGAGTGTGAAAATGTGTGAGTATTCTATGCGAGTGGTCACAAGATTGTCACAGAGACGGGACATAGTTGGCTAAAAACCAGGGAAGAGTAGCTATAAAGCTTGAAATGCTATTTATTTTACTGTGCCTATAAAAAAAAATGGTTTGTAACAGAGTCCAACAGGCGTACTGCTTGCAGCAAATGGGCAGAGAAAAGGAGGCGGCTACAGTGTATCAGAATGTGCTGAAAGACAAGCCCAGTGACCAGGCGTTAGTCGCCATCGCCAGCAACAATCTCGTAGTCATCAACAGGTTTGTTATTCTATACAATAGTTAATTTAAATTCGTATTTAGCAAATTAATATTAATAATTCAAGGGGTGATCCACGTATCGGCACTGTAGACGCTCCGCGTCACATGAATAAAGTTTATAGGATCTAATAATTTTATTATAACTATACACTAATCTACGTTTGTTAGGGACACGAATGTTTTCGACTCGCGAAAGCGTATGAAAGCGGCGAGTGCAGACGGGTTGGAACATAAACTGAACTCCCGACAGCGCGCTGCCATCACCTACAACCAAGCTATTCTAGCTATTTACTCTAATCAGGTAAATATTTTGTTACTAAATCATAAATTAATACTGAAGAATATATGATTGAGTGGGGCAAGTGTGAGAATGTTGGACTGCCCATTTGAAGGTCCTGGGTTCGACATAACAATATTGTTACAATTTGTGACTTGCTAAATTCTCTTCAGTCTGGTTTTTTTTTTTGGCATCGTTACAGGCTTTCCTTTCATCATATTTGTGGTGACAGTTGTCGGTCGTAATATCTGACAACCCCTTTGGGGATTATTATGATGGTATATTATTATATGAAAACGTATGAAGAAAACTTCAATACAGAGTACTAAGTGGCAATATCTTGTCTGTATTATCAGCCGGGCAACAGATCATGGTTAAATTAAGACATAATTAAATATATTGATAATTGAAAATTACAATAAATTGTATTTAAAAAATTATATTTAAATCATGTTAATCTATATTAAATCCGCAGCCAGATTTCTGCAAGCAGTGCTGCGTTAAACTAACTCGTGAACTGAAACAAGAGCGTCGTGCCGTCCTTGTTGAAGCGTCTTCTCTGGTGAAAGAGGGAAAGAAACAGCAAGCTGTCGCTCTGTTGCTGAAACACGGAGGAACTTTGACATTAGCCGCGGCGCAGGTTTTGTTGGCTCAGGTACGTATCCCACCTTTAACGTATTTAAAAAAACTTAACTTTTACTATATGAAGGTACTTAGTCAAAATTAAATGTGAATTTCATGTGAAATCCTGCGTTACTAAACACGCAATATTAAGGTCCTTCGTCGCGACTAATACCTATTCGTAAGACACGGCCTACGAAAGAAAGAGAAAGCAGTAACAGTATCTTGATTTTTTTAAAGAAAGTGTTTAATTAATTTAATATTTCACTAATTGTTGTTGCATCGCTTTTTGTTTTAGGGTGACCGTAAGGCGGCCGTGAAATTGTTAGAAGATAGCGAGTTCAAATTCCGTCCAGCCGTTGTCGGCGTGCTGTACACTCTGCTCTGCGCTGACAATGATTATCAGAAGGCATCGAAACTATTTAAGGAGGTCTACGAACATTACAAAAACGATGAGGTAAGTTTTTTTAAAAAATCATAATGACCCCAAAATATTTTCATGCTTGTGATTTGGGCCATTTTTATTTTTTGAAGATTTGAACATCCATAATTCTTTGTACAAGTACCTTGATCGCAGTAAGACTGCCGTACTTTCTGAAAATTTAGACCTATCATGTAACACTTCAATATTCATTTTGCGACTATAGTAAATAGTTATTTATGAACACGTTTTGAGTAGCGAAATCTATAGTTGAATGATACACGTTGAATACACCTTAATGATAATGTCGTCCGAATTTAAATCATGTATACAGCGTTTCTCGTCTCTTCGGAACGTGTGGCGAGTGGCGGCAGAGATCCACCAGCGCGCCGGAGACGCTGCGCTAGCGGCGGAGGCGCACGAGGCTCTGGCTGCAGCCGCGCCAGGGGACAAGCGCAGTCTCGCGCGGCTCGTCAAAGCTCTCGCGGCCAACGACCCCGCGCGAGCTAGGACATTGGCTTTGAAGTTACCGCCTGTCGAGTCACTCGAGGTATGACACATTTGAAGTGCGTTCTGTGCTACTACTACTTCAATGCGTTTTATGTTCAACTTCAATCCAGCCAAGTTAAAAAAAACATAAAGTCTGTATGACACGCTGTACTAATCTTGGCTCATTTTTTGGTTGGATTATTGTCATTAAGTGCTTAATGTACATTATGTACATTATTTCGGTCAACTAAACGCCAGTTTATTTATTACAGCCGCGGTTTGTTGACAAGATGACTGATATATAGAGATGTGACATTGCATAGTATAAAATTCATTCCATTGACCATAATATTAACAAACAAGATGGCCGATGATTATTTTAACAGCGCCCTTACTACTCCATTACGAGCGTATGCGCGCATAAGAAATGCTGCCATATTCAGCAATCATTTTTGGTTATTAGAACGATCACATGAGCGCATACAGAGAGTAGAGCGCAGTCAATGCTTGAAAATAAACTTCTGCTTAAAAATGTAAAGTTTTTATTTTTACCTATTTTAGAGTAAAATCGACATTGAAGCTTTGGAGTCTTCAAAATGGATGATGGGCGCCAAAGTAGTGAAGAGAACGGCACAAAGCAAACAGGAACAATCCCCGGGGTGTGTATTATAGATTTTTTATTACAAATTAGTACCTGCCAATAATAAATATCAAAATTAAATAGGTAGTTTAATATTAAATTTCGCATTTAAGAAATGTTTTACGTACTAAACATATCAATATATTATGGTCCAAAAAGTCAACTTCTTTGTTTTGATTTTTAGAACTCCAGGTTCAGAATTAGGCCAGAAAAAGACACAGAAACGCAAACGCAAAACGAAACTACCTCCAAATGCCGATTTGTCGAGAGCTCCGGATCCAGAAAGGTAAATTACTGAATCAATATAGTAACTAAATAACTCTTAAATTACATACCAGTGATTATTTAGGCACGATTGTACCAAAACGATTGTTAAAGTAATTGTCAAAAATAACTTTGACAAATACTTGTACTTGAACTGTTACAATTCACCAATTTGGGTTGCACCGTCCTACAAGTTGTAAATGTTATTGTTACGTGTTTTGCTAGGCTAAAGGACCTAAATCCATGCCTTCAACAATTAAAAAAAAAATTTGTGCGAAGCTGCCAAAGCATAGCCAGAACAAATCAGTCCTTAATTTCTGTTATTTATGAGTCAATGTAAATAGACAGTAACCGTAAGCAAAGACAAGGATGGCGCGATATGTCACTAAGCGTGGAACTATGTTGATGTTTGCATTGGAAAACGAGAAATAAATATGAATACTTTCTGTTTTAGTGCTATCAAAAACTGTTTTTTGTAAGGGTTTAACTAACTATTACGACTAGACTTTACCGAATTTATAAGTTATAATAGCAAGTAGAACTTGCAATAACGCTATTATCTAAAATTATATTTTACAAATTTTGTGACATAGTTAAAAAAAAACTATTGAAATAAATGTATTTCATTCGCAATATAATATAATATTCAAAACACCAGGTAAAACCACCACCACATAAATAACCTCATTTTATAATCATTTAGCGGCTTGTCAATTGTAACTTTAACTTTAGCCTATTGTCATTTTTGGCTGGTTATTGTTAAAGTTAAAGTTATGACGTAATTTAACAATTGTCAAATGGTACACTAAATTTTTTTCTTAAAGTACGTTTTTGCGAGTATTTGACGAACCGTTAATTTTCGTTAAAGTTAGTTACTGAAGTTTTTAGTGAAAAATCTGGGTCTGAAGTACTTGGGGACTAATCCCTTCTTTCCCGTGAAGAGACGAAGGTTCTGGGGATAACAGTAGATTATACAAGTGAAAAAAAAGGGAATTTAATTCCAAGGACTAAGTTGGATCCCTAGAGCAGCAAAGGGTTCTAGAGTAGAATCCTGAGCGGAGCGAGGGTTACAAGGGACCGAGATGATTTTTTTTTCTCGTGTTGTATACTCTAATTTTTACTATTGACTGCGAGAAAATAAAAAGTTCTATGTTTTACTTTTTAGTTACTATATTAATATTAATCACATTTTGGCATTTACTCGGTAATTATTACCGGAAGATAAAAGAACAATGAATTAAATCAACCACAATAACAATTAAAACAATTGTTCTAAATAAAAAATGTTTTTATTCACTGTTATCGATTAATAAAATGCCCTTTTCAAGTGGCCTATGTCAAAAAAGTCTTTCTATGACGCTGACCTTTTGGAATTCATTTTTATTTAGTTTTAAAATCATTTTAGCAACTGAACATCCACTGCTGGACATAGGTCTCCTCTTTTAGATTTCCAAAATTAATTGGGCTAGTTGCTGAGCTTATTTTCCTAGATTCCTACAGGCAGCTTATTGAGTCCGCAAAATTGCTAGTAAATAATATGTAAGTAAATTCCAGATGGTTGCCAAAATATGAGCGCACAGCCTACAGAAAGCGGCGCGGCGTTCGGCGTGACGTCATCAAGGGGAGCCAGGGCATGTCTACTACTGCCACGGACCAATAGTTCGTATTACAATATTATATTCAACTACTCAAACCCTGTAGAAAAAACTGTACCCGTGGGAACTTTCGATTGGGATAAAATTATTTGTCTTTCTCTGACCTTAAACCTTTCTCGGTGCCACAAATGAAGCCAATTGTATGCACTTTTACGACGTAAAAAAGTACAGCAACAGAACCTAATAAATATTCCCGTGGGAAATATCAATCGAGACAAAAAGTATATTACATACTTTAAAATCGCTTCATCTCTTTGCTATGTTACAAAAGGAACAGCGGCCTTTTTTGTTACGACTTGATTTACTAACATGAATATTAACTTATTCCAATTAAAATATTTTGTAGCCTAGGTTATTTAGCAAAGAAAGAAATTCTTTAAGATTTAACAAATGGTTTATTAGCTACAGAGACCCCCTACATACAAACAAATCCCTCTTTATCATATTATTCATATTAGTATTAATCCCTTATCTAATATTAGTATGTTTTTTTTACGTCTAGTCAGCTAAAACATGCCAATACAGCCAATTTCCTTGTGTGATAATATTACTACTGTTGCCTTCAATGTTTTCCATCAAAAGCTAACGCACCAACGATGACATTTAAGACTCATTAATATAATATTTATGTGTAAACATGGATATTTCTTAATTAATGTATTATTTAATTATCAAAACAAGGTGTTTTGTTACTGGTCTACTACAGGGGCGTTGTTTTTTCTTTCCTGCCAATAACTATATCAGGCATGAAATGTTATTTTAAATACCTGTGTTATTCTGAAAGTAATAGTACGGATTTACTCGACGTCTCGACTCGTTACAAATGTACATTTAAAACGGAAACGTGAATAAAAGTTATATGTTTAATATATATAAAGGATATACTTATATGTAAACTATACTTTTATAATATTTTACTTTCCAGTGACATGAGTAAGCAGCAACCCAGTACCGTCCCAACTAAAAGTCCCCGGGTGGAAGTCAAACAAAGCGAAAGCGGCTGGCAGCGCAAACAGCAGCAGAGGAAAAAGGGGAAAGGCCGAAAATATTAGCGCTTTTACAGATGTGTAGATAACTTTTAAAGTTTTTATATTTATGTTTGCATTTTTATTTTAATATCTATTATGTAAAATTTTTGTACGGAACGCAAGCAATAAAACTGGATTAAATTATATATCGACGGAATAGCGATACAATCTGGTCGTCTGCAGATGTAAGAACTTTGCGTCCCACGTGACCTTTTAAAAATACATCTATCAAAGACGGCATGTACATTATTAAAGGGTGCAGACTCACCGTCACACCATTTTGTCACACCAGTGTGGAACATAAGCATTTTTTGCTTCATAGTTACTAAAATACGCCATTCATCTTAAAGGAAATGTAAACAAAATCATCTCACTTAATTTTTATTATAAATAGAAGAATGCGTTTTGATATTTTTCGATTTTTCATGTTCAATGAAACACTAACCGCAGTGCCGACTTTGCCACAGGGAAACTAATAGCTATCGTATTACCTCAGCTGCAACATTAATTTAATTCATAGTTAGTCATCGCCTTTGATAAATCACCTTCGGGCTGTTGACACCAACGACTCTCACCACTGGTGGTGTCAAGGGTATCCAACAACGTCGAGAAGTTATGGCGCTGCGACAAAACGTATGACTGGCGGAATATATGACCACGCACGCTAGCTTTCTTTCCGTATACGCATACAAGACGTAGTAGGCAATAATTGCTCTGCAGCAGCTCAGCTTAGCATACACATTAATGCTCGCGTTTCGCAAGACTGTACACTGCTCGCCTACAGTGTTTCGCAAGGCTCTATACACTGCTCTCGTACACTGTTTCGCAAGGCTCTGTACACTGCTCTCCTACACTATTTCTACTGCATTAATACGTTGTCGATCGACAATACCATTGCTTGCGAATGACACTGAGCCATATCTCATGAGGATGCCATGGCATCGACGTCACCAGTGCTTCCATGGCTACTCCTAGCGTCAAAACTAGCCGCCAATTAGTATCGCTTGTTCACTTGCTTGTAGTGTGGCGTCGCCGCCAAAACAAGCTGGCCTTTCGGTCTGCAGCGACGCCAAGTCAGGGGGGTTAGGTACGTTGTAATTCAATTTGGCATGTTTTGATTGACGACGCTGCAGAGAAAACTTGTTCAACCCCGTTCTTACCCGTGGTACTATCAACAAATTAAATTATTTTCTCTTGTAATTATTAAAATCAAATATTCTTAAGACCGTAGTAGACATTTTAATTTTTCTCTAAATTTCAACAGTTTTTTCTTATTAAAACTACCTATTTTAATTTTCAAAGTATAAAGAGCTATATCTTAGTAACTATTGATCGTAGACTAGTAGTTTCTTTACAAAAATGATAGATCTTATCTTATCAAGATCTTTATTTCGGATGACAGCTGTTAAATTGGAAAGTGCTATATCTCCGTAACTATTAATTGTAGACTAGTGGTTCCTTTACAAAAGTTTTAGATCTCATCAAGATCTTCATTTTCTTGATGACAGCTGTCAAACTATAAATGACTATAAAACCTTAAAAAGCAAGGCGACGGTAGACACTTCAAGCCAACTAAGAAATAAAAGAAGAAAACGATACGTAAAAATAGACGACTACATAAGAAGCATTCAAATGCAACTTGTAAATAATTACATAACATTAGAACTTGCTTTGGAAAATTTTGTCATATAATTACTGAAATATATAGCCCTTTATATTTTGAAAACTGAAGTAGGTAGTTTTAATAAGAAAGGGTAAACCCTTACAATCAGTTGGTTCCACTGATAAGTGGAAAATTAAAACAGAACAGTCGAATGAAAAAGTTTATTTAATTACCTATAAATTATACTGTTTTCTCGCAAATGTGTTTAAGATTAAAAACCTTGTATTGAACTCGAGCGGAATTATTAATTAAAAACTCGTGACTATGGTAAGCCCTCGAATTTTCTCGAGCTTACATTTGTCTACTCATTTGTTATAATCAACTTACCGCACTAATATCATAAATGACTATTACTAACTATTAAATGTGTAGTCTTTATTTAAACAACTGTCATGCGTAATGAACATCGTGATAAGATCTAACGCTTTTGTAAAGAATCTACTAGTCTGCGGTTAATAGTTACGAAGATAGTCATTTCTGGTTATACAGCTGACATCTGAAATGAAGATCTTTATAAGATCTAAAACTTTGGTAAGTAAAAAAATCACTAGTCTGGGATCAATAGTTACGGAAATATAGCCATTTCTAGTTTGACAGCTGTCATCTGAAATGAAGATCGTCATGAGATCTATAACTTCTATAAAGAAACTACTAGTCTACGACCGATAGTTAACAAGATATAACCCTATATATTTTGACAACTGAAGTAGGTAGTTTAACTAGAGAAAACTTTTGTAATTCAGAAAAAAAATTAACAAGAGAATAATTTTTTTTTGAATGTGGTTTAGATTTTAATTTCAACAAGACCTGTTTAAGTTGTAAGTTTTATAAAAACAATAAGTAAGAGCAAATTTTTATTTTAGCAAGAGGAAAGGAAACAAGGTTTTTAAAAGTTGATTTTTTTTTAAATGTGTAGTCTTAAATTAGAATATTACTTATTAGAATAAATAAACTTTTATTATTGTTTTGAGAGTACCACGGGTAAGTAGCTGCTGAAGCTGGTGTCCAAAAACTTAGTGTACTCAACAGAGCGAAGCAGTACTTGACCAAGGGGCAAACATTGCTGTCTTTGCGTCGCATGTCCGGCTACACAATCCCAAACTCACAAGTGGTATCATTACCTTTCTGCATAGGAAAGACAGCCCTGCTATGTGTGTTCAACCCCTTGAATACTGGGCTATGTTCTGAGGAATTCTATTAAATTATGTTGACTGCTACTTTTTGCCACTCTCGCAATCGGCAGGGAATTCAGAGCAAATTCCCCCTATAAACGCTTAGGTAATATACAGTATGGGATTCTTTTAGAGAGTGGTTAAAATTGCGGTGCAAGCGTCCATAGGCTTCGATGACCGCTAAACATCAAGTTGGCCGTGTGCATTTTAGCTACCTTAGTGGTATTATAATTTAAAATATTTAGTGCTCACTAAGTAAAATAAAATAACAACAATTTTTCCATAAACTTTATTTCAATACAAAAACCTATTAATAAGAACCTACCTCTTAGCATTTCTTCGCTTAGATTTACCTGGCCTTTGATTCTTAGTTTTGCCCTTAGCATTGAAATTTTTATTTTTAAAGTTAAATGGTTTCTTTTTGGCGGAACTGTTAAATCCGTCCATTTGATTTGTGGACTCTTTAGTGTTCAGTTTTGAACCTTTCTTTTTTCCGCCGAAACCGAATTTTTTGTCTTTCATGGCTCGTTTTTTTGAAACCTTATTATGAGGGGGTTTTCCTTTGTTTTGTTTTCCCTTATTGTCTTCTAAGAAGTCTAAATCAGCTGATTTTCCTTTTCTGACTCGTTTCAGTTGCTCAAGCATTTGTTTTTTCTCTGCTGCTTGTTTTAATTTTGTATCAATCTGTAAATAAATAATTGTTTTTTAAGTGTGCTCAATTCTTAGGCATTTGGGGTTTTATTCTTTATGCAATAGCATTTTTATGCTAGACCTTAAAAATTTTAAATTTTTGTTGGAAATGCTTCTCTCGTGACAAATTATTGTATAGTGCATTTATTTAGTTAAGTCAAACTTTGAAAAACAGATTGATACAACCCTCGAATTCGGCAAGGGAGGGGTTTATGCAGTACTTAAACCTTAAAACTGTAGCACCACAAGCCTCTAAGTAGGTGGTTTGTTAAAGGTATAAAAAAGCACTCGTTCAAAAGGTATGCAGCAACCATAATGAAAACAGTGTCGGGGGTTAAAATTTTAATTCAACGTCGTAGGGATTGGCTATTATGGAACGCACGAGTTGCTATATAGCATTTTTTACAGAGATGACTGATTAATATCTTGTCATTTGTTTTATTTTCATTGGTCATAAAGTAACTAACCTGTACACGTTTGGCTATTTTCTTCTGGTCTCTAAGTTGTCGAACCTTCTCGACTCGCGCTTGCGCCGCTTGTTTCGCTAACAGGTTCTTACGTATTTTTTGCATGTGATCATCGGACTTTGCCATTTCTGCAAAGTAATCGTCTGGCCTGTGTAAAATAAGGGTCAACTTTAAGATTTTTACCTTGTATTGAGATACGGCTGTATTAATCTCGTGAAACTTATAAGGGAGGACATATCAGAATATAGAGGGGACGTCAAAAAACTAAATAAGGAAGACGGCCGGATCCAAAACATCTGTAAAACAACCAACATCGAAAAAACAAAAAAATTAACATTCCCCAACCCGGCTGTCCCCGTGGGGAATTAGACTACCACCCTCCAACCTACAATAAATATAAGTTTACACAAAAACAAGACATTAACCCCCAAGAAAAGTCACACCACTGGTCTCTAAAGCAATGGGTCTCCAAATTGCATCACTAAATGTATTAACCTTGAAGTCTGAAGAAAATCTAACAGAACTAAAAATGCTCTGCTTGACATAAAATGGGATATCCTTGGCCTGAGCGAGATCAGACGGGCTGGGGAAAAGATACTAGTGTACAATAACTTGCTGTTATACTACATAGGCGAAAAAGAAGGTAGTAATGGAGTAGGCTTCATTATCAAAAAACACATCATGCAGTATATAAATGAGTTTATCGGAATCTCGGACCGCTTAGCAGCGGTCAATATAAAACTTAGTTTATTCTCCCACTGAAGAAGCAGAAAAAGGAACAACAGAAAATACCGATTTTATAGGGAGACATAACCACAAAAACTGCATAGTGATGGGAGATTTTAAAACGCATGCATTGGGAAACGCATGCCAGAAAAAGAAAGTATTCTTGGTCCATATACTTATGGAAAACGTCGAAGTAAAAATGGAGAACAACTAATTAACAACACATTCGAAAACAACCTTTTTATCTTAAACACCAAATTTAAGAAAAAGATATCGAGGAAATGGACCTGGACTTCACCAGGAGGAAAATACAAAAACGAGATAGATTTTATCCTTGCCAACAAACCAATATATTTCACGGATATAAATGTTATAAACAAACTAAACTTTAATACAAACCACAGAAAGGTCAGAGCAGAGCTTGCCCTAGGGAACACAAAAACACAAAGCAAACTAAGCAGGCAAAACCTTGAAAAAGCCATAGTTAACCTGGCCAAAAAGAGTTCGTCCTTCATAAAAGAAACAGAAAATCTAGACATACAAAACAAATACGATTGGCTCGAAAGCTCAATCAAAACAGCGAAAAATACTTGCCGCACTAGCAAGGAGAAGAAGAACTATCTATCAAAAAAGACATTAAAACTACTAGAAGAAAGGAAACAATTAATCAGTTCTACAGATATTCAAAATAGAAGGCAACACATATCGAAATTAAGTCAAGAAATAAAACAAAATATGAAAAGAGATAGAAAGCAAAATAGATTAGAAACAATTGAAAATCAAATCATCAGAACAAGAGGAGTAAAAAAGGCGTTCAGGGAATTACTAGATGCAAAAGAATGGATTACAAAATTCAGAAACGAAAAAGGGACAGAGAAAAGAAGGAGACAAGACATAAAAAACTATTGCTACAATGTATTTCAAAAAACTATACGAAAACACAACAACACAGAAAGAGTTAATCCTAAACGATAGTGACGACGAGGGGATACCAGATATACTACAACAAGAGGTAGAAATAGCTATAGAATCACAAGGCAAAGATAAAGCTCCAGGCCCAGACGGTATTGACAACGATAATGGCTAAAACTCTCTTGTCACCAATAATTACTGAACTTTTCAATGACATCCTAAACACAGAAATTATCCCCATACAATGGACGGAATCTACTATTATTTTTTTGTACAAAAAAGGCGATTAACATGTTATCGGCAACTATCGGCCAATTAGTTTGTTGTCCAACTTATACAAAATATTCGCGAAGATACTGCTTTGAAGACTAGAAAGGAAATTAGATGAAAATCAACCAGACGAGCAGGCTGGTTTCCGTGGGGGCTACTTAGTATTAGACCATATACATGTTGTGAGACAGGTGATAGAAAAATTTTGAGAATACAATCAAACATATTATATAGCATACGTCGACTAAAACAAAACCTTCAACTTGATATACCATGACAGCATATGGGAGGCTCTAAAAGTGCAAGGTATTAAAAACAAATATATTAGGATAATAAAAAATGTATACAAAAAAAGTACTGCCTGTGTACAGCTAAAAGAAAAAGGGAAACTGTTTAAGTCAAAGTCAAAGTCAAAATGGTTTATTCAAATAAGGATTCTACAATCACTTTTGAATCGTCAGAGTTATAAAATATTATTCTTTGAATAAGGTGGGAACCTTCCCGCCGGTTCACAATGTTGTTGATTTCTACCGAGAAGAATCCGGCAAGAAACCCGATAGTTACTCTTCTAAAAACACTATCAATAATACAAATAAACTAAAATACAATTAATGTTTTAAATAAAAAATTTTTAGTCATACAATTTTATGTTATTTCCATTTTAATTTGGTTTACCTATGCATCCTGTAATTGAGCATCATCAGTCCCAAGGATTTTTATCATTTACATAGTCTGAAATATTGTAGTATGCCTTTTTACAAAGTACCTGCTTGATAAAAGATTTAAATTTACTTATTGATAGATTTTGAATTTTATTGGGAACTTTGTTGTTAAAGTGTATACATTGCCCCATAAAAGAGTGACTTATTTCGTGTAGACGTGTATCCTGCACCAACAGCTTATTTTTACTTCTAGTATTTACTTTGTGAACATCATTTTTCTTGCTGAAACTATTGATATTTTTATGTACATATAAAAGATTTTCATATACTACTGCGACACTAAAGTTAAAATTTTTACTTCCCTAAACCTATCCCTCAGAGATATCCTAGATCCTAATTTATAAATAGCACGAATTGTCCTTTTTTGTAACAAAAATATTGTATTTACATCAGCAGCGCTACCCCACAATAGGATACCATATGTCATTAAACTATGGAAATAGCTAAAATATACTATTTTTGCAGTGTTGACATCGGTCAACACTTTTTCAACGTTTAACATACAAAAGGGAGTACGGCAAGGAGATCCATTATCCCCAAAGCTATTTTCTGCTGTCCTAGAAATGATATTCCGAAGATTGAACTGGGCGGAGTAGGGAATAAATATAAATGGAACCAGGCTAACGCATTTAAGGTTTGCCGACAACATTGTGCTCTTTGCAACAAACCCACATGAACTCAATGCTGTGACCAAGGATTTGGCAACAGAAAGCCAGAAGATGGGACTCTCCATGAACTTAGATAAGACTAAAGCAATGACTAATGGAACTAAGAAGGAGCCCATAAATATAGGATTTATATAGATTAATTTGTACTTGTTTATTATTGTATCTTTGCTTGAATAAAAAGGCTTATTATATTAATTATAAGGGAAAGGTATCTACATAATTCTGTAGGAAGCTACTAAAACATGTTAGGGGGCGTCCATAAATTACGTGAGCGTGAGCGTAATTTGTGGAGTTTGCATAGCTGAGATAATTATTATTGTGTAGCATTTGGCGATTCTTAACACAGTTTTCTTGCAATCTGTTTTTTGCGAAAAAGCAAATTACGTGATAGCTATACCTCTCTCTACGCCACGTGAAATTAGGTGAGATTCTGCTTGTACCTCCCATAAAGGCACACTTAATTTATGGACACCCCCTTAACATGTTAAAAGACCGAAAAGAACTAATAAAATCTAAGGAATAGGTTTAGCAACATTCATGGTGAAGGTCTCCAAATTCTAAGGGAAATATTCATTTTACGTTAATAACCCTCAAAAGGTAATCTTTATCAAATCGACGGGCGCGTGAGCAAATCAATTTTGGAATTTTGTTTTCTCTTCCCAGGCTAACTAAATAGTCCAGCAGCGCTAACCAGAGATGCACATTTCGCTGTGTTATGTTGCCTACTTTTGTAAATATTTATGTCAGTACTACACTTAAAAAGAAGCTAATGTATGAAAAAAATATTATAATTATCATACAAATGTATAAATTTGTGGACGGTAAATGAATTTTTGTTTAATAAAATTAAAAGTTAGCATCTAACATCTTTGTCAGAACTTATTGAAATGAAAGTTAAAAGTCAAGTACACTTTCATATTAGTTATATAAAAATATAACAGATATAATATGCAAAATAATAGGTTGGAAAGATCATCTACCTGATCAGACTAAGCTTATCATTAAAAGGTAATGAAAAAAGGTTATCTTACCCTAGAGGAAAAATTTATTGATACTTATTTGCCTTAATTTTATTTCATTATGTAATTTTTTTAAGTAACTAACTAACATACATACCGCCAAATTCATATTTGTATGTTCTGTGTAACAAAAACTATACATATATTTGTGAGACTGTTGCTTGGTCCCTATTTGTGTTTTACCTTCGAGTAGGCACATTGAGCTCCTTAAGTTTCTTGATACCTTCAATCACAGCAGCCTGTGCTTGTCTGTGCAGTAAATTCTCTCTTTTAAACTCATTTAACACTGGATCTTCTGTTGGATCATATTGTTTATTTCCTTTACTATTTTCTTTTATATTCCTGTAAAATTTACACAATTTCTGATTTGTTTATATAAATTGTATGTTTTCCCACAGCCATTGTACGCCCCTACTGCAGGAACACATTCCTATCCTGAGAAAAAGGAGGCTTAGGCCATAATCCACTGCATTGGCGCAGTGTAAATTGGCAGGCATTGCTATTGATCATTTGACTGCCATAATTTTAAGCGAGTTGATTTTAAAGTTTTCTGACTTGGCTTAAAGACGGTTGTCATAATATCACAATAATACCAATAATAACACCCACTGACAAAAATTAGCAATTTTGAACTAAAAAAATAACTTTTTGTTTCAGATAGCCAATGGATTTATATGGAATAGTAAACCAACATGCAAACATTGAAAACTGTTAAGTTAATAAAGTACAATGTTACTTTTGCCAATGAAAAATTACTCTCAAGGCCCTGATGTCTCCACATTTTTGGTGTAAATCATAGACACTGTATTCTACATTTGCTTTACTTTTATCATTAGGTTCTTACTTTCTCCTTTGAGCTGTTTCTTGAATTTGTAAGGCAACATCTGGGGCCATGGGTGCCACATTGGTAATCAAATCCAAACTTTCTACCCATGGTAATTTCAACTTGAATTCTTTGAGTTTAGCTTTCAGATCAATAACATTGTTTATGTAAGTTTTTTTCTCTTTTTCTATAACCTCATTGAGTCCTGGCTTTAATAAGCCCTTTGCAAATGCTTCTTGCAACTGTAATTAAATACAATGTGGTAAAAGTCATGCTGCTCTACTCGCAAAATATTCTGCTTTGTTATAAAAAACTATAGTTATAACAAAGCAGAATACTATCAGTTAATATGCAGAAGAGGCAAAGGCTAGCCAACATATATAAAATTATGTATACAAAACTTTTATTGATAGCTTAACAAATGAATTGGCCGATAGTCAGGCACCATATTGGGGGCCAAAGTCCATAACTAGGTAGTAATATTCCGGTGCCCCATAACTAAAGAGGATTGGCCTCAAAGTCAGTGACTTAAATAATAAAGTGAGTAGTGTCATTATAAGTTAAAATCCACAATGAGACCCCAAAATTCTGCACAAAAAATTGGACCCATTGTATCCCGATGAAGAGTTTGTCCTAGCACCTTGCTAGGACAAACTCTTCATTAGGAGGTTTTCTGGACTATTTTTTGCCACAAACTAGAATAAATTGCTTGGACTTGCACAACAAAGTTGGGCCCATTGAACGCCCTAAGAATACTTGTGCAGGCTCTACATCAGTAACTTGGTAGACAGGTTTCTTGATTAATTGTAATAGAAATGTGAAAGTTTCTGATGATTCGGCCATGCACATAAAAGGTTATAAGGAAAAGCTTTTTATATAGATGTTTTGTATAATACCACAGTCTTATTTTAGCTGTACGCAAAAGGCTTATGCAACTTGCAATTAGGAGTCATGTCTATAAACATGCACAGAATTAGAACCCCCCACTACTAAGAGGTAATACTAATCTTGGAATTTCAGGAGCATTTAAAAAGTTAATAATAAATTTGATGCACAACAACTCTTATGAAATTCCCTGTTACACTATCATCATTCATCCTTTACCAATACACTAAATAATATTTACTAATTAAATAAAGGTGAATCAAAATATAAAGTTGATTTGGTCAGACTAACATAAAGAGAATGGAAGAATAGATTTTTCATAAGCATTCACAAGTATATTGTCCTAAGATGTCCATAACTTTACTGTTGCTCTTCCCCTGACTTATACCCATAATTTGAAATCTGAAGAATTTGAAATGATACTAAACAATGTATGGTTTACATTTCAAAGGAAAATTACAGTAGGTAGTCAAAAGCATTTAAATATAGGGTTATTTCATCTAAACCTTGATTTTGAACATATATAATGTACTTGGCCTTTTACAAGGATAAGATAAAAATCATAAAATTTTTAGTCCTTACTAATTTACATTTTAGTGGGCGATTTTTTATCTTTTCAATATTTTTATAACGAAAACCTTGTCTTTTCCGACGATTTTTGGATTTAATTTTTGTATAAGGGACTGTCTTTATATCATTTTTTTTTTTTAAAGCGAAAGTGGCTCGTTCCCAATAAGTACATATGTACCCTATATCTTTGTCATAAACTACTAAAAAGTCAATAAAATACTCAAATAATATTCACATACTGAACTGTAAAAAAATGACTGAAAACGCGTTTCGTTTAAACAATTTTATTTTAGCAAGTTGTCTGCTGCACTTAAACAGAACGGGTAGTTGGTGCTCTACTAAAGTTTTAACTATTAACAACGCCGCTCTTCTGAAAGCGCCTAAAATTTCAAGAATATTCAGAAAAATATTTTTCAGTGAACATTTTTCTAACCTCTTCATCTGAATCTGTTTCTGTGTCACTGTTATTTAACATGAAGTCACTCATTCTCCGAGCCCTAAATAAATTCTTTTGGTACTTTTGTGTTATCGAGGCATTGAATAACTTCAAAAATCAGCAAAATACAAAAATATAACCAAACACGAAAGCAAGCTTTTTTGAGGTTATTTTTGATATTTACGGCCAAAGATAAGAGTGGCGTTTTGTTGACCGACAATGTATATAATGCGGTAATACTACCAAAAAGAATGAACCAAGATTTGTACTGTGTTATACAGAATTTATGACTTTTTAACTTGGCAGGATTATGACATTGAACGCATTGAAGCAGTCAACAAAACGCATCTAAGTTTATGGCCGCAACACTACCATAGAAAGATTTATTTATTTTTCTCAATGACTGTGAGTGCGGTCCAGGTACGATAAATAACTGCTTTATTCGACCAAATATGACCAACTGACGTCACAACCGCGGGGTCCAGCGGGTCGATTCCTTAAAGATTGCTAACATTTTTTGATAGAAATAAGATATACATTGCGGTTTCGCGACAATCGATGAATTTCATACGTCATTTCAAATGCGCAATGTATATCTTATTTCTATGGATTTCAAACGAGTATTGTTAGCTGTTATTTTACGGAAACGAGCCGCAGGACGTTAATCTAAAATAATCCAACTTAATCCAACTGACTACAAGTAACCACTGCTCATAGCATGGTTTTTCTTTTTTTTATCTGTCGCTGTCAAATGTCAGCGCGTAAATAAATACTTGAATTTTGTTGTATTTTATAATCATTAAACTACGTGTAAAATTGATTCATCTTTGCTTAAAAATCACAGTTAAAAGCTAGAAGAAAACCTTAGAACAAGCAGAAATCTACAGTTTACGAAAGTAAATTAACTTCAACTGTCACTGTCAAATGTAGACTACGGGTCCAGATGTTTAACTACAACAAAAACCAACTTAATACGTAGTATTTTGTAGTCGTTTGCTGGACCGTAGCCTAATACAGTACGGCCTTTTGGGGCGAGACACTGAAGGATTGGCGTGGGATTGCTACCACCACTCCCGAATTATAGTACGAAAGTTGGAATAGTAAGCCCTTATTTGGAATTTGGTCATTCCTGCATAAACTCCTATTTTTACGGAATAAAAATCTGGCCCATTTCCTTCACCGCCTCCTTTATTATCCCTGTGCGAAGTTTTTAGCTCTATTGGATGCTCCTTTGTGACGTGATGCAGGGACAAACAAACAGACATATCGCCTTTATAATATACTAGCTTTTGTCCACCCGCCCTAAATTCGGTCATCGGTGTAGAATTTCAACGGCAACTCCTCAATATGAAAAAAAAAAACGATTATTACTCGAAGATTATGCAAGCGTAACTTTTGTGGGAATAGGTAACAGATTACGCAACCATCTAAGATTCCCTAGATTTTTAACCGAGTTCAAGTAAGGAATTATAACTGAATCAAGTTCAACAGGTGGCAGTAAATCCCAATCAAGCCGTGAAATCATTTTTGGACTGCCAATAATAATAGTTTTGTCTCAATGCGGTTTAATAGTCTGATTCACTTTTCCTCAAAATACGATTCTAGCGGCATTTTGGGTAACATTTGGCCAAATGAGTTTTTTTTACTAATTCGGACCTCCTGAACACGAATTTCGATGTTAGCACTCCCGATTTTTGAACGAAAGCTCAGAATTCAAGTTGGCGTCCATGATCGTGAACATTTTCTCTATTTTAGGGCTCGGAGCCGACTTTTTTCTTTTAGATTGTTAATCGTGTCATATTTTGTCGAATAATACGAATATGATTTGTAACAGAGTGTTTAATCAACTATTTAAATGTATGAGAACGAAAAAATCTGTGAAAGAATAAAATTATTTTGAGTTGATTCTCCATCCAGCGATGTTCAGTTCCGAGATCATTTACAAGATAAGGTAAAGCTGGCGTCAAAAAAACTTGGTGTACTCAACATAGCGAAGCAGTACTTCACGTCGGGGCAAACGCAAAAGGGCAAAAGGCAAACTTTACAAGTAGCAAGTTCGGCCCCATATGGAATACAGCTGCCATCTCTGGGCGCGTGCACCCGGATACCAGCTTGGCCCTTTAGACTCGGTTCAACGACGGGCTGTGTGAATTGTCGACGATTCCAAACTCACTTGCGGTATCGAGCCCTTTAGTCTGAGGAGACACTTTGCCTCCCTGTGTGTGTTCTACCGCTTGTACAATGGGTTGTGTTCTGAGGAATTGTTCGAAATGATGCCCACGGCTACTTTCTACCATCGCACCGCTCGCAATCGGCAGGGAATTCATTCTCACACTTTAGAACCTAAATGATCGCGTACAGTGCGGTTTCAAAGAAAGTTCCTCCCGCGAACGCTTAAGTGGTGGAATGATCTCCCTGCCCCTGGTTTTCTCCAAGGACTACGTATATACTAAGTATGGAGTTCTTTAAGAAAGAAGTTATTAGATTTCTGAATGGTCGGCAACGCGCGAGTTATACCTCTGGTGTTGCAAGCGTCTTTAGGCTACGGTGACCGCTTACCATCAGGCGGACCATAAGCTTGTTTGCCACCTCAGTGGTATAAAAAAAATGTATTTGGCAAAATTCATGTTTTGTTGAAGCTATTTATTTCTTTGTGGTTAAATGCAATAATAAATCATGATAATAAGTAAACCACGAAGGTAATGTCCCTCCCGACACTAGAACCGCGACGGACTGGTATAAATTCGGGCAATTTCTCGAAAACCTCAGCTCGCCACATCGACTTAAACGTAGCTATCGACTCACTCACTAGCCACCTGACCGCCACAGTTGGCGAGTGCCCAAGACAAGTGCTGATTGGTGATTACCACCGCCTAATCCTGCCTCAGCACATCAGGTCGCTCATGATTGAGCGTAACGCGGCCAACAGTGCTATCGAAAATTGCACCCTTCCTTCTCAATGGAAAGATGCAATTATTATAGGAATCCATAAGCTAGGCAAAGCTCGTACCGAGGCGTCTTCCTACGGCCCTATAAGTTTACTAAAGGCTCTTGGTAAACTCTACGAAAGCTCTCGCTCGCCTACGGAACGCTATAGTCTCCAGAGGAATTTTCATAGAATAGCAGTTCGGCTTCCGAGCCAAACACTCATGCGTCCACCAAGTCCTCCGTATTACGGAATGCGGAACATATTCTCACTGGCTTCCAACCAGTATTAGGTAAGCCCCGTCACACGGGCGCTGTTTTCTTCGACAAAGTCTGGCACAACGGTTTAATTTATTAACTATACAACTTTCAGTTGCCAGACCGTCTTGTGCTCATCATACGAGAGTATTTGTCGAACCGTAGCTTTCGTTGTAAAGTTGAAGGCACTCTCTCTTCCCCCAATTCCATAGAAGCAGGAGTCCAGCAAGGGTCCGTGCTCGCCCCTATCTTGTACCTTCTGTACACAAACGATATCCTTAAAACGATAGGCACCCAATTAGCCCTCTTTGCGGACGATACCGCTATTTATACCACCGATAGGCAAGTGAGTCGAATCACTAGGAGACTCCAACCCGCTATCACCGCCCTAGGCGAACGGTTTCGGAAATGGAGAATCGAAGTGAACCCCGACAAAAGCTCTGCCGTTCTCTTTACCGTAGGCCGCCCTCCGCGGCCATCTCCCCTCTCACTCTTCGGTCGTGCCATTCCTTTGCAAAACAAGACCAAATATCTCGGTGTGACCCTGGATAGGCTTTTGAACTTCCGCGATCACACCAAAATAGTTAGAGACCAAGCCGCTTGTGTTCTCAGTACTATAAGATGTCGCTTAGAAATAAGCAGAATCTTTACACAACTTGTATCCGCCCCATACTAGTATATGCTAGCGTCGTTTATGTGTTGTCTAAACGCAATCTCCATAAACTCCAGTCCCTCCAAAACCGTTTTCTCAGAGCCTCTAGAGCAATGCGGACCTACACAGGGACTTTGAGCTCCCCACGATTCCACAATATTTCAAAGACCTGGCAGTCCGCTTTTTCGAGCGTACACAAAATCACCCGAATCTATTAATTGTGCAATCCACAACGTATCATCCCCTCGATCAACCTCGGCACGGTCGTAAAACTATCGTGAGGCGGCCTCGGTACGTACTTACCTCCCCTCCTGGCGTTGACTCACCTTCGGGTTCGAGGCTCACGCCGGTCGAAGGGACACCATCGTGAGCGACAACCCAAGCCGAGGCTCTTAAGCGTTGGGCGCTATGTGGGCTGAGGCTCCTTCAGAGTCTCGCCCCAAAAAGCCCGGTGAACCAGTAATAGCTGCAACAGCCAAAGAGTCAGTCAGAAAAAAAAAACACAATCATTTAATCATCATCCTCATCTACATCATCTTTTTTTGAATTTGTCCAAATCGTGGAACAAAAACACATTGAGGTACAAATTAACTTAGCCTTTCGGCATTTACAAAGTTTTGATGTGCAATCTTTGCAAATAATAAAAAAAAAAAAATTATATTTTTTTTCTTGGCCTGCGACTGCAACCACTTTTAAAAATAGGATTCTTTGCTACGAATACATTAAGCAAAGGCCTAGTTACCAAATCAGTGCAGGCTCTTATTGCCGAAATAAGTAGCCCAGTACACAATATTATGTAATTTCAATGATTACCTATTTATTTTATGGAAATTTATTATTAAAAACGGTGAATTAATTGCTTTAATAGTTTATAACAATTATTTTCGCATTCTACGACAAAAACAACGCTAAAGACGGCAAAAAAACGGCTTCGGGAGTCGAAATATATTAGTACGAAAACGTCCGCCATCTTGAATTCTGAGCTTCAGGTCAAAAATCGTGAGTGCCAACATCGAAATTCGTGTACAAGAGATCCGAATTAGTAAAAAACGAGTTGCACTCCGGGAGTGCCGGCAGAAGTGAAAACCTTTACACACGATTCGCGCTTAACACTCAAATATGTCACAAGACATGTCTTTGACATTGTCAAGAAATAATAATGTTTGTTTATTTACTTTTTTGACGTAGTATATTTGACATCGCAATCTGTCATAGAATTAAAATTCCATATCCAACCTTCCTGTACTACTCATAATCGCGAATACTAAAAATAAAAATTATAATAGGCGTGGCATTACGGTTTCCGTCTTACGCATTTCCACGATTAGGACACGTGACCTGACGCGAGTTTATCATTTAATACCCATACCAAAAAAGTGCACAACGCCGCTAAAGAAGTTTTCACTTCAAAAACTCATTTGGCCAAATGTTACCCAAAATGCCGCTAGACTTGTTAAAATGGCCACTTTTGAGATCAGTGAACCAGTCTATATAATTGAAGACCATAAAATGTACTCCATTAGCGTACTTGGTTATGATCAGAGAATGTATCCTCTAACTGAATGCGTTGCCGGCGCCCATACAAGTAACTGTGAAACCAGTTTATCGCTATTGGAGATATGTTAAGAGAGCGAGATGAGCAATAGATCAAAGTCGACAGTGTTAAAGGCTTTACTGAAATCTAACAGTGATATGACTGTGAGTTGTTTGGTATGCTACATGAAACCAAAATAACAATAATTGATATGTGTTAGACTTTGTTTTAAGAAGCTTACTAACTTTTTTATAATACATACTTTGTGTTTTTTAATACATATATCAATACTTGTTAACTGATTATCGTATTGTATTATTACTTTAAATAGAACATCTTGCCAGCTCTTTTTGGCAGAAATTAACATTGTATACATTGTATCGACGATTTAAAAGTGTTTTCAGAAACTTATTTGAATGAATATTGTTTGATTTGATTTGTGAGGAGGGTGGGCCTACTAGGGGAGGTCGACGAGACTAGTCCCGTTATTTGGATAGCGAGATCGTCGTCAGGAGCCGTTAGGACGTGCCGTGGCCACCTAACAGTGGTTTTTCGATCATGCTGTGGTCGGTCAGGGGGTACCATAGATTTATAAAAAGGCTTCTGTAAGAATCATAGATAAATGGACAGCCCATTTCCTAGCCAGATGTAAACAAAAAGGTTGCAAAGGAGTGACAGAGACAAACCCAAGCTGCGGTGTCTCTTTTCTCTTTCTAACTTGTTTTAAAATACATCAACAATCAATATTTGCGGACGTTGATAGAAAGAGAAAACCGTTTTCAGTTTAACAGTTAATAACATTTTTTTGTGGGTCATTGTATGCACGATGCGCGGGGTAGTGGACGGCGGGCGCCTGGGCAGAACAAAAGAAAGCTAGAAGCTTGGGTGGGACATGAATAGAAGGGAAGTCTCTACCTGAGGCACAGAATAATGTGGTGGCAGGCCTTTATTCAAACGCTAATTGCAAACATTGTGATAGGGATAAAGGCATAGGATTTTTGGGTTTACAAAGGTAATACGATGGAGAATAATACAAAGTAATAAAAACCACCTGTAATATAGGCATTATTTGGAGAAATTGATCAAATAATTAAAAAAACACCAATTAAAATACAGATTTTTCTCAAAATGTAATATTTTATTATTACTTGTTGCTGTTTTTTGGGCATTTTGTGTATTTTATATTTTATCAGGATATACCTCTTAGATCAAAAGTTATAACGTTTTCTTTGCAGTAAGTCAACAGAAGGTAATTACAATAAAAAAAAATCTATAAAATATAAAAAAAAAATTAGATTTTTTTTTGTCATTTTTTCCTTCGATAAAAATGGGTCTAGTTTCACCCATTTTCATATGTGCACTTTATAGAAGAGGGCTGTTTCTTTTTTTGCTCATAGAATCAGTATCTCAATTCAAAGAGGAAATGCAGGCAGCGTTCTTGGCACCTTACCACGCAGGCAACAATTAATTGAATAAAATTTATTTTTGTAATAGTTTTAATTTCGTTTTAAATTGTTTTGTCTAGGTTTTAGATTTATTTGTACGGTTTAGAGTAGTTTAGATTTATATATATTTACTTCATAATTTACTGTCATTCATAGTCAACACACACACGTCACTTCACATCAACTCTCATTTATTGTAAATGAAATATTCTACTATATACATATTTATTAATTAAGTATTGACATAGCGACAAATAAACGTCGAAATATCTACAAGTACCTAATTTCGTTTTATTTATTTATATATTAAAACGAAAGTAAAAAGCGCAAAAGAATATATATATATAGAATATAGAATATATATAAGAATACTTGACACAAATTAGTTTCGCTTGTTAAAAAATAACACTTCTAAAAACTAAAGAGTATGTTCAGCCCGTTTTACTTGCCTTCATAAACTGTAAAAAAGCCTACAATCTCGTCAAAATCTGGGCTGTTCTGGAAACCTTGCAACGATGTCAAGTTAATTGACGATATGTCTAGGTGCTGAGATGCCTGTATGGAGCCGCTACAACGACTGCACAAGACCAGCAGACAAAGATCATTCAGTTGCGCAAAGGAGTACGACAGGGCGCATCCTTTAAATACTGAACTGGAAAAATCGTGGCTTCTCTGTAAACAGCGCGTTCATTTTCCACTTCTAGTTTGCTAAAAGTGAAATTTGAAATGAATAGGTTGAATTAATTCTACCTCTTCCACCAGAGGATCATACTTAGATGCTCAACTGCTCTATTGATGAACGCCAAGAATGGTTTGTTGCAGTATAGAGGCGTGATCTGATACTATGTCTCCCACATACTAATAGGTAGATTTTACATTTTAAATGCTAACCGTATTGCCACAACGTACCATTCAGAAGAAGATTAAGGATTATATGGGGCTGAACGACTTAAAGCACTTTCCTTACTATGTAAATACTCTCTGATTTCTGCAAACATAAAGGACGATCTTTGATCTGTATGAATGTCATTTGGCATGCCAAAAACTGAAAATATATCTGTAATTTGTCTGATTGGCTTGTCTAAATTTGTAATATTACGGAATAGGTTCAATATTATCTTCTTGTAAAACTGAAATAGTAAGTGGTGTCATAGATCCATTAAATTGAACCCTTAATTAAAAAAAATGTTTAAGTATATCATGACCAATAATAACTTCCATACACAAATAATTCATTACTCGAAGTAATGTGTTTGGAAATATATGACCCTTTATTTATAATGTTGCAAGACATGCAGATTTCACTTTCATTTTAAAAATAGACGATGTCATTGGCACATTCTGATATAATGGTTTAACGGATATTTTGTATTGCTTGGCGATGTGCTCGTCTATGTAGCTAGCTGTACTACCTGTATCTATTAATGCTTTAACAAGTATTTGCATTGAAAATTTCTGTAAAAACTGCTGCCAGAATGAGGCAAGAGGTTGTTTCTTCAGTGACTTCGGTAGAAGCAGCAAGGGATGATTTTTTGCAAACTTTTGCAAAATGTCCTCGTTTACCACGGATGGCGGGAATTCCCACAAAATAACAAGCATACTGTTTGTTCTTTGATTCGAAGGTTGGTTTTTGTATAGTATTACTGACAGCAACAACAGGATGTGATGAATAACTGTCCTGCTGATGTGATATATTACTTTCAAACTGTATCTGTGCAAATTCCAAAGTACGAGCACAACCATGAGCATCATCTGAACTTAAATTTAATTATTCCAAAAGTCTTTGTCTTATCGTTGACGAACTTAATCCCGCATTGAACGCGTCTCTGATGAAAGCTTCCTCATTTTCAATTACAGTAACTGTTTTTAATATACAATCTTTAGACAGCAGTTTTAAAACTTGTAAATACTGATCAATAGAATCAGGCTGCTGTTTTCTACTTGCAAGTTTATATCTTGCAAATATTTCATTTTAGGGTTTCACGAATAAATTTTGAAGCGTAGATATAGCAGAAGTGTAGGTAGAACCATTTGGTATAGGAGTGTAAACGTTGGGAGAAATATGATTTATTAAAAGCTTTAACTTTACTGTGTCGCATTTGTTAACTGTAGTTGTTTACTTGTCTATTTAAGATTCTTCAAGAAAATTTTCAAACATTTTTCTCCAATGAGCCCACTTTGATTTTCTGATGGGTCAATTTCAAATCTTTCAGGTTTTAAAAACCTGTTCATAGTTATATTTTCTATTTGAGAGAAATTATTAATATATTGAAATAAGAGAACACCTTTGCAAATATTGGGTTTTATTAGGCATTTAAAATAGCCTAATAAATTAAAATAAAAAAGCATATCTACACAACACACAACATTTAGCTTGACAGATACTTTACTTTGGTACATTTATTTGGTGGCATCTAACCATAGATTCACTACACACTACTTACAAATCACACGTCTTATCGCGGTAAATGCATGCCACGCTCTGAATTTAGGTGCCGCCGACTGCCATTCATATATTAAGTTCAGAGTGCATTACGCTTATCCCTGCTGAGGTCTTTCCTAGAAAATACAGTCACACCATAGACAATAATATATCTTTGAATTAAAACATTTTATGCACAAATATAGTGTATATTTATTGTAATGTCTATATGACAGACGTTCATAATATTTTTTAATATGACATTGTATGGAAGTAGTACTACTCTATGACATTTCTCCCCATTTAGTCTAATTGTTCAATGAGACGAATAGGACGTCTAATTTGGCGATGACTATGTCGTCGTAGTGGAGTCGCTCCTAGAACTGGTGTTGGTCTTTCACCCAATTCAGGCCATTCCGAATTATTTTTATTCAAACATCTCATATTTGAGGCTGACTCGGTCGTTGGTGTGTTTCTAGAATTTACAGAGACGTTTGGGGGTTCAATGAATGTTGCTCGATCACTTGTGAGTAAAAGATTAGGTGATATCATATCTGGTGATCTTGATATTTTTTCAATATCTTTGTTTTCAGTAAAAACAGTTTGGTGAAGTTGTTCACTCATTCTTGGACGGATGTGGTCAGCATGTCTTCGTTTTTCTATACCTTCAGGAGTAGTTATAATATATGAATATTTATTAGTTCTTTTAGCGACAACAGCTGGTTTCCACTTATGTTCGCATTGAGTTTTTGTAAATATTTTATCTCCCGGTCTGTAAATAGGAGAAACTTCATCGGTTTTGATATTTTCTTGAATATTTTTGTGCTGTAATGTTTTTCTGAGATTTGGGCGTACATTATCCAGAAGACATGGCAGTTGACGACCAAACATCATTTGAGCTGGCGATTTTCCTGTTGTACTGTGAGGAGTATTTCGGTATGAGAACAAAAAGTTACGAAGTCTGTTTTTGGTACTCAATTTGTCCCCAGTACTAGCAGCCATTCTTGTCTTTAGGGTGCGGACTAGACGTTCTGCTAACCCATTAGTCCTTGGGTGATATGGTGATGATGTAACATGTAAAATACCTTTGTTTTCACAGTATTCCTTAAATTCTTTTGATGTCAGTTGGGGTCCATTATCGGATACTATAACTTGTGGTATTCCAAAATTCGAAAAAATACCTTCAAGTTTATCGCATAATTTTGATGTGGTTATTTTGTCCCGTTAATTTATGTAGATCTGCGCATAACCCATGTAGGTGTGGTATGAAACGTTCATAAAAATTGACAAGTCCAAGGAAGGATCTGAGTTCTTTGGTGTTTTTGGGAGGTGGTGCTTTTAATACAGCTTCGACTTTGGATTTTGTAGGACTTGCTCCTTTCTTGTATATTAGATGTCCTAAATATTCAATTTCAGGTTGCAAAAAGCAACATTTTTTTAAATTTACTTTTAAGCCAGCTTTTTGCAATCTTGTTAACACACTAGAAAGATTTTCTAGGTGTTTTTGTCATCTTTTCCTGTTACGGCTATGTCATCAAAATACACTGCAACATTTGGAATATCTTCAAGTAGTTTTTCTAAAAAACTTTGAAATTCCAAATGGCATTCTATTGTACTGGTAATAACCTTTGTGTGTTGAGATGATAAGATACTTTTTGGAGTCTGGTGCGACTTCAAATTGCAGATACGCATCTTTTAGATCAATTTTAGAGTACTTATCACCATTTGCTAAACGTTGACGTAGTTGATCGAATAATGGAACGGGATGCATGTGCTGAATTAATGCTTGGTTAACAGTAGTTCGATAATCACCACAAATCCGTATTTGTCCATTTGTTTTTAGTACGTTGACAGTTGGTGTTGCCCATTCTATTGGTATTTCATTTGGATTAACTGGAGTTATGATACCTTGTTCTACTAAACGTTGTAGTTCGGTTTCAACATTCTTCTTCATACTAAATTTAACAGGTCTAGGTGGTAGGTGTTTCGGTTCTGCATTAGCCTTGATATGAATGTTAACTTGATAATTTTTAACTTTTCCCAATTTATTGTTAAAAAGCTCAATATGTTTCTTAGTAATGTTATTTAGTAATTCTTTGATGTTGTTGGAGCTTATCTTTACTGAATAAACTGGTTTGGGAAAGTCCATGTTAAATATTTCACTCCACTGTAAACCGAATAATAAGGGGTCTGCTCTTTTCATAATGACCACCGGTAGTATTTTTTTTTACCGTTTAATTCCACAGTTACGTCAGTCAGGCCTTTTGGTTTTAGTTTTAAATTAGAGTAAGCTCGCAGGGAAGGGCCTTTTCTTAATGGTGGTGCACCAATTTCCCTCCAAAGTTCTGTACTTATTATTGAATAAATAGATCCAGGATCCCAATCCATAGTACATTTAATGCTATTTATGTTTACATCAATTTTCTTACATCGTGTGGTTTTGTTATTAATTTTACACACAATATCCTCGATGTCGCTCATATCGGTAGATATCTCAGATGAATGTGAAGAATACTTATCTTCTGGATAGTTGCTATTTCTGTTGCTAATTCTGTGTAATTTAGTTTGACCTCGTATGTTTCGCCAGTTTCGTTTCTGAATATGCGTTGATAAATATGCTCTACCAGATTTAATGCAACAATTCTCAAAATGTCCTTCAGAGTCACATTCCTTACAAACGTGATTTTTAGCTGAACAATCGTTGTAGTTGTGTTTTTCATATTTGCCACAACGTCTGCATTGGCCTGGCTTTAGTTTTCTGGGAGTGTTGAAATTTTGTTCTTTTATGCCTTGTTTACTGTTTTTGATATTTATTTTATTCGTAGAATGTGCTGTGTCATTTTCAGCCATTTCTCGTGAGAGGGCTATATTAAAAACTTCAGTAAAAGTAATTTCTATTTGTTTGTCGTTTGACGTTTGTTTTTGTAAGTCAGGCCATCTTTGCCGTTATTCAATTTCTAGCTGTTCGTGATTTAAACCAGTAGCAAAACGGTCACGTAGTTGTCGTTCAAGTAATACTCCCTCATAGCCACAGTCTCTACTAAGTTCTTTCAGTCTGTTGGCATAATTTTCCATAGATTCTGTACTTTCTCTAGTAGAGTTCCAAAAATCTATAAGTGCTTTGTATCTTGTTTTCTTTGTGCGATGTAAATCTAAAAGTTTCACTTTTAAATGTTCATATACAGTTTTCTCGAAATTAGGGGTGAATGCAATTTTTACTTGATGGTATGTTTCAGGTGTCAAACATGCAATGAGTAGATCTTTTCTCAAAATATCACATTCATTTCCCCACATGTTGCATTTTGCTTCAAAATAATCGATAAAATTTTCGACAGTAGTAGTAGAAGGGTTAAATTTATCATTTTTAAAATTGTTTATTATGTTTGCTTTACCTTGTTTTTGCTGTTGTGATGTAGATACTACATCATCGTTTGAATTCGGTGTGTTTTGTTTTGTTACCAATAGTTGTAATATTTGGGTAATTTGCTGTTGTTGAGTTTGTTGCATTTGAAGTCGTTCTGTGAATTGTTCCGTATTCATTGTTTTTTTCTCCTCGTCGCCAATAATATATCTTTGAATTAAAACATTTTATGCACAAATATGGTTTATATTTATTGTAATGTCTATATGACAGACGTTCATAATATTTTTAATATGACATTGTATGGAAGTAGTACTACTCTATGACACTTTTTATATCAAATGTCAACTTAGTTACCTACTACTACTACAAACGTACTATTAAAATCGCAATATATTCGATCAGCATCCACTTGCTTCTTAGCATTTATATATTCGAAGGCGTGATTAACAAAAATCATTAGGTTCGTAGCTGTAGATCGTTTTAAAAAATATATCAGTCAAACAATCATTTCATTTCATTTCAAAACGTTAAGCAATGGCGACCCAGAACAATTGCTCTCTTATTTCAAGATCGCACTAAGGTCACGCGCCTCCATCGTCACTAGCTCCAATCCTAACGATGCGAACGCATCTGCTACGTGATGTAACCGCGCCAAACAATTAAGTGTAATTTAGTGGACAAATTGGCTCGATTTTAAAAACTTTTATGATAAATACATTTCTGTAAATGTTTACATGATTTCTACGGGAGTTGACGGGAGCGAGACTTCTGAATGTGTCATTTCTGATTTGCAACAGGATCTTCAGTGGATGGAAGCACTTCTGAAATCGCACAGTGCGAACTTTAGGTCCTAGGTGTATGAATGAATTTCCTGGTGAATGAAAGTCTCTCGTCAGGCTCAAAACACCTTGCATTGATCAGGAATTACCCAAAAATGGGTCAGTAAAATATGACTCAAAATATGCAAAAACCACCTAAGGAAAAGACATATTATATAAGACATACAAATTATGCAATTCCAAATTGGCAGAGAGGTTACGACCTGTGGCGATAAAGAAAGAGAGCCTTGGGGAGAACAAACATTTACAAATTTAGTTTTTTTAACCCTAATGCAGGTATTGCCTATAAAAATACATACATAATTACAAAACTAGATTGTTCACAAACCAAATCAAATAGTTCTTTTATCAAGTAGGTTTTTGTAAAAACACATTCGAATCGTCAAATTTCCTAGTTTATTATGACTTTATCTACTAAAAAAATCGTCAAGAAACTTAGCAGTTACTACTTTCAAAATATTTACAGTAATACCCTTAGATTACAACATATAGAGATTTCATTATCTTTCTGATTTCATATTATCTACATATAATAAAATAGTAGGAAAGTCAAAACTGTACATTGAATATTTATTTAAAAGAGTACTTGGGTGTGATCTACAATCAATACCGAACCCAAAAATATAGTTTTTGGAATTTTTGTCTGTATGTATGTCCGGGATAAACTCAAAAAGTACTGCATGTATTTACTTCAAATTTGGCACGAATATTATTAAGAAGTTGGGTCAACATATAGGCTACATATTATCACGCTATCACCTACGGGGAACGAGCAGTGAACCTTTATTCCTTCAACGCATTCTGTAACAACGTGTAATCTAACTACGCATATTTGACTTGCTTCTTAATTATTCTACTCACACATTAATTTTACACACTTTAAGTTAAAAAATCGTGTAAAGTCATAACTTAGATGAGTTATAATTTTTCACCATATAAAAATGTTTCCTATTTGCTAAGTAGATGGCGTTGGCTTCGAATTAGATCGCGCTATGGTTTCGTTCACAAAAAGTGATGTTATAGTCAAACTATACAATAAGATCATGTAACACATTTGTGGAAATAATTAAAATAGACTTAACGTGCAGTTTCAACATCAGTTAGGTTTTGAATCTCTTCTTACAGCTCTTCGTTTCAGTTCCAAAACAAATAAAATCTAGTAACCAATTTGGCTTCACACAGGGTCGCTCAACAACCGTCGCTGGCACTGAACTTATTTAACATATTTTTGAAGTTTGGGAAGACGCACGTGGTGGATTGAGAATATTTGGTGATCTTGATATTTTTTTAGTTGATCATGCAGCACTGATCGTTATACTACATCACTATGGTGTTAAGGCCATTAGCCTCGGCCTTTTGAGTTCGTATTTAAGTGATAGAATTCCAACAGTTGACATCAATGGTGAAAGATCGTTGGGGTCTGTAGTGTGCATGGGCGTGCCAAAAGGTTTAATCTTAGGTCCTTTCCTTTCTAGTCTACATAAATGATCTACCAAGATCTTTTCAAGAGCGCTTTGACGTTGTTTTAGCATAACACGTTTAGATATTCTCTGCCAGCAAGCCGCTCCGGCCCCATATGGTTTACTGCTGCCATCTCTGGGCTGGTACACCTGGATACCAGCTTGCCCCTTTTGACTCGGTTCAACGACGTGCTGTGAGAATCGTCTACGATCCCAAACTCACAAGCCGTATCGAACCCTTCAGTCTGAGGGGAGACTTTACATTCCGGTGCGTGTTCTACCGCTTGCATAATGGGATGGGTTCTGAAGAATTGTTCGAAATGATGCCCACGGCTACTTTCTACCATCGCACTGCTCGCCATCGTCAGGAATTCATTCTCACACCTTTGAACCTAAATGGTCACGTAAAGTGCGGTTTCAGTCAAACTTTTTTCCGCGAATGCTTAAGTTGTGGAATGAGCTCCCTGCCAAGGTTTTCTCTAAGAACTACAGTATGGGGTCCTTCAAGAAAGAAGTTATTAGATTTTTGAAGGGTCGGTAACGCGCGAGTGATGCCCCGGGTAGTGCAAGCGTCCAAAGGCTGTGGTGAACGCTTACAATCAGGCTTGTTTGCCACCTTAGAAGTATACAAAAAACATCCTTATATTCAAAGGCGTAGTTAATAAAAATCGTAAGTTTCGTTGCTGTTGTGTACTAAACTTTTCGAAAAGCTTAGATAAGGCAGAAGTTAATTATAATAGCCCCAAGCTTGTTTGTAACCTTGATGGTAAAGAAGAGGGTGTAGGGTATAGTGAAACAAAGAGAACAATAGTTTGATCCCAATATCGTCACGTTCGTGCTGCAATTGAACTGACGGCAAATAATGCAGTGAAGTGAAATACCTAAGTTTAGTTATCAGATTTACTTACACTCAGATCAAATTATTACATATCTATCTGACTCATGTGTTTTGCTTAGTTGTAAAAGAATTTTTTGAGGTTGTTGTATAGATAAAATGTGAAAAATAATAATATAATAAATAATATGTGTAACACGTAATCATTTGCCTCAGGCTAGAAACCAATTTGCGTTAAAAACATGTTACTTGTGTTACAACTCTGCTTGGTAATAATTTTATGAGATACAAATTACAGAATTATTTCCCACTATCTGTCCCTATACTAGGTATGAGTCATTATAATTGACGCTGGGTTTTTAGCCATACACTTTTCGACATTCTTCTTTGCCTTTAATTTCATAGTTCCTGTTTTAATTTAGTTATTAAGATTTAAGATTTAATTAAGATTCAAATTGTGATTTAAACTGTTAATTCATGCTTAGTGTCGTTAAAGAAGTTATCCCATTCAGGGATGAATTAATACTTTGGTAGAATTGACAATTTTAATTTAAATATCCATTTTTTGCAGATTTGCTACAATTTTAAATTAGAATAAAATAAGTATCCGAATAAATCATACAATCAAAAGGCACGCGTTGATGCGACGACACGTGTTGAAGTAGCTATAAAGCGTAATAGCTTAAAAGTTTTCTTCAGATATCTGTCCATTGGACAATGCCAGTTGACTAAAGCTGAAAGGCTAAAATCTTATCATTCAAATCCTAAATATTGAAAGTTTTTAAATACTGTAATCTCGTGATCCTGACCATGTTACGGCAAAAGATCACGAGACTAATTAATTTGTTACTAAACCGAAGGTATTCCGGTCGTCAGCCTATACAAGTTTTGAAACTACTAAAAAATAATAAGGAGGTGATTGTCGATGGAATTACCCCAGGGTCATTAAAAGTGGGCACAGCACCAATACTTCTCTTTTGCTCTTCAATTATTTTGTCCTCAGAGGCACCATGCCAAAAAAGACAAACAGAACTGTTGATCTGTTTGTCTTCACAAAAGTAAATCTCACGATATTAAAGAACTGTAGACCCACCTAGCTTCTAAGCCGTGTCTATAAGCTGTTTTCCAGGGTTATTACTAATCATCTTAAATGTAGATTTGACGAATTTTAGCTATCCAAACAAGCCAATTTCCAAATGGCTGTGCAGTATTACAGTATCTCCAGCAATGCCATATTGAATACTAGTTCATCTGACTGTTGAAGTGTTTGTGGAATAAAGCCACCATGTTGATCGGACAACAAGACCTAAGCACGTAATTAATCTAACTGAAGAAAAGACAGAATATCCGAAAATCAGACTATAAGACAGGAATATCCTATGGCATCAACACAAATGGCGAGTATATCGATTTGCTAACGATAAAGTGTTCAAGTCAGATTCGTTGCAAGATATTGGCATGATTCTGGATAACTATTTGAGGTTTCCCTTACAACACACATGGATAAAAGTAACTCACGAAGTTGTTGCCGAATACACGATTGAGAAAATAAATGGCGGGCATGGATCGGGTTTTTCCTCACGGAACGTTATTGATGAATGTCAAAAAGTCTATTATGTAATTTCATGCGAACGAGTGTTGGTCAACATTCCTCTCGTAAGAGGTGAGTGAAAGACATACTAGTTTAACATCAAAAAAAGTTTTAGGCAGGATTCTGTAAATGGTAAACTTATTCATGGACGATTGTGTCAGAGATTTAAAACAGGCAAGAATATAAGAATGAGTAATTACTAATCAAGTGCCTTCTTTTTTCCTATCAGCAGGAAAGGAGTTACATTATATGATAACAATCATGTATGAATCACCTCAAAGAATTGAATGATCGCTAATTTAATTAAGACGAAAGTTTTTTTTAAAAGGAATAAAACTGAATGCAACGTTATGGTGAAGTAAAGAAAATTGAACGAGTGCGAGAATTTTTATGATTACCTAAATGCAATTCATTGTGTTTTGGGCTACGTCACGACATGACCTCCAGTATAATATACTTTGTTTCATTGTGTGTTCATCTGGGTTGTTTGTTAGGAAAATACATTGAATTTTTTTTTCCCTATACGCCTTAATATTGTCTGTATATATGTATATCTTTACCGTTATTAAACTAGTAGCTGGAAACAAGCCCATATTACAATGTGGGGGAAAGCCTTGGTTTAGCAACCACTTGTGTCCTGCGTGACAGGGGGTGAGTCTATCGTCACAACACTGCTTCTGATGCAGTATATCTGGACTAACGTAGCTTTGGCCCAGTCGTCATTTACAGCTTTAAAGAATTAAATGGTAAAATAAAAGAACAGCGACGGAATTTTATATCCCATTACCAGTTACTGACAATCATTATTCGAAGGTTTAGCAAAATTGGCACTTCTTCATCATGTTATTAAAATATTAAGATCTAACGAATAGTGCAAGCCATAACAAATTAAAACTACAGTCGCAATCTACAAGAAAACTGGAAATCTATATAAACAAAACAAACATCTGTCATTTAGAATGTCACAACAGTTGAGTCAATGTAACAATGTAAAAAAATAATTACTGTACCCAAGTTTAGGTTAATATATGCACCTTATCAGCCTCATACGTCCTCACTGCTTGGACACGGTCTGGGCCATAGTCCACACGCGGGCCCATTGCGGATTGTGGTCTGCGTATGTAAATTTCAACAAACTTACTTACGGCATTTTTTTATTTATTTATTCAATACAACAGTTAAATTACATTTACAAAATTTATTGCCTTCCATTGAAACCTCGCAGGGCTTATTTGCGAATAGTCGAGATTGCTTTTGTCTGCAACAAAATAGTTTAACATTCTACATTTTTTTAATTTTTGCAAAATCTGTTGAGGCAGTCCGTTTAATATTTCTGGTAAAATATATTATGACGTTCGTTTTCCATATATATTGTTATTTTTTGTTTTAACATAAGTTAAAAGGTAGCTTAGTTTTCGTAAATGATCATGCCTTGGTCTTTCCACTAAGTTCTTTATTTTACTGAATTCGTCAGTTAGCACAATCATTTTTCTTTTATTATAGACATTTATTACTTGGCGGTGTTCAAATAGGTAGGTACTATAGCTTTTAATAATCTATTTTTAAATTATAAATCTTTCTAAGATATCGAATTATAGGTCTATCGCTATTACCTCCCTCCTCTCCAAGGTGATGAAGCGTAAGATCAACACACAGCTTCTAAGATACCTAGAAAACCACGACCAGGTCAGTGACCGTCCGTATGACTTTCTGTCTCTTTAAATGATTTAATGCCTTAGAAAAGTATATAAAGATAGTAAAGGCAAGGCATGGTTTTTCTCATTTTAGTATTTATTTATATCATAACTAAACACGTTTAAAAGTTGAGAGGTACTCCGGTTTTTCTGAAAACCGTACTATTTTTCATTGATAATATTGTTATCTATTAAATATTTGTTTATTTCATTACCGAAATACCTCTCAATTATTTTATCAACACTTGACAGTATCGCAAGTCTTATTATTTCTAATTTTAGTTTGTTCGGGTAAGTTAATTTCGAAATACATGTGTTTATTAAGTGCGTGATGACAGGTTGAGTAGCGTAGTTATTAATTAAGGAAATTATCCGGAGTGTTGGTAACCTATAAATCCATTACATATAAATCCACTCAGAAAGGTCAAAAAGGTAAAAAAAAAATGGTTTCAACTATTTGTTCGTAGTGCACTTTCCAGTGATATCTATAATAAATATAATAAATTTTTTTTTTTTGGACATAACACACAGCGCCGTCTGGTGCCAAAGTAAGCAAAGCTTGTGTTATGGATACCAGACAACGGGATACAGATACATATATATTACTTTTTTTTTTTTTTTGTAAATACATACATGTTATACATAAATACACCCAGACTCAAGACAAACACAAATGTTTTTTATTACATACATGTTTTCCAATGCGGGAATCGAACCCACACCCTCTGCGCAGCAGTCGATAACACTACCAACTAGGCTGCGAGGGAGTCAATATATAGTATTTAAAAAAATATTTTGATCAAATAAGTAGCAATCTTGTAGTGGGATCTTAGACTGTAGCCAATTGACACCCTAGACAAATGCACAAAGTGATTCGGAACAACTTAGACTAAATAAAAGGAAAACTTTACCTTACTAAATAGAAAGTACTATGTCTATTTGGTGGGATGATAGATATACAATAATTGCCACTAAAATGTATACTATCTACGGCTTCTTCTTATAATCAACACTGTATATTTATTTGTTTTTGCTTTTGTAGAGGCTAAAAAATTATTAATTAAATTAAAACGAACGTGTCCATAGTTTAAAAAAACATTTATCTATGATATTAAAACATTCGAGAACATAGACAAAATTACCATTCGTTAATGGTCTTTTAATAATGTTAGATAAATGTTGACATCTATAAGATAGTTAAAATATACACGTCACTTTAAACATTTGAAAAAAAAATATTTGTAGGATATTTTAGATATTGATAAACTCAACAATATAATAAAGATTATATTACATTTTTTGACCGGAAGTTAACTATTCTTTGACTTGTTCCGTGAAACCCCGTTGTTTGGATCACGAAAATGCAATGGCCGCCATCTTCGACTCTTGTGAATGTTATGGTCGTAGTTTTAGAATTTGAGGCCTATTTCTTATGTGCTATGCAAATAATTTACGTAGATTGTTTCGCTGTATAGTAAGAGTTTGGAATTTGTATCTATACAGGTTAGTAAATGTTTTTATTATTAAAATATTGATGTAATTAGTATTTACATCTGGAGTTTTAATGCGGTGTACTTAATTTGTGGCGCTTAACTATATGAATAAGTATTTTACAGTAGTAAAACTTATTATTATTTTAGATTTAGATAACATAATGTAGTTATTGCTTTTATTTATATGGCAACGTTTTGAGCGTGGACCTGTTCGTCTTTGTTCGAGTTCTTTTGGTACATCTTTACGAAGATTAGACGTAATTTCCCTTTGAATTCTTCATTTTTATGATATTTTTGGTTTTGTTTTAGGTTAGTGTTTACTTTCTGCTGTTTACTAGTTAGACATTTCAGTTTCCGTGCCACAATAATGGCGGCAGTGAATTTAACCTATTCACAAAATCTGTATTTTTCCTACAATGGAGTTTCTATTTTGCTGTATTTAATATTGTTAATGAAGTTTCTGGTTACGACCGAATTAAATAACTTTTGATAGTTAATCTGGCACAATGACCTCGACGCTTACATCTTATTACATTGCACTATAAATATTTTACCCAGAACATTACGATGTATAAATGTCGCACGCTAATGTGAAAGTTGTAAAAGATGCAGTATTAACGATCCAATTTTCGATTGCAGTCATTTATAATAATTTTGGAGGCCGTGGTGCACTCCAACGCGTCATCTCGGGCTTGACCCAAGATGATAATATTTACAGCATGTCAGCTTCATCAGAGTATGAACCCGCGGCCCGACAAGTGAGTATTTTTGTTATATATAAACAAATAAACCTTTTTAATATTTTATCTTCTAAGCAACACTTTGATTGTTTCTAGTACATTGTGATAAGTGAGCTAAGTTAATGCATAATAAATCACATTGATTTGAACAACACAAGACATGATAAACTTAAAAAAAATGTTAATTGTAACTTTCATGATTGTTATTTACCTATTACTATTAATATTATCAGTCAGCTAATTTAATTTAGCTTAACTTCGAAGCTTCAAATCCCCTTTAGTATACTAGAGATTAGGATGCCAATCTATTGCATATTTTTGACAGTTAATCTCGAAGTTATTTAATAAGTATACCTTTTATTTGTCTGTGTTTTGCAAATGCAATGCAATCTGATTATAGACGCTAGCAAATACATTCATGACTGTTATATTAGAAGAAAGCCTTTTTGGCTTGATTGTTTTACGCTTGATATGCTGGTCCTTCAGATTACGAGTCTGCTTATATAACAAAAATTCAGCTTAATATTATTGTTTATAATTTAAAAAGGAATCTAGGACTTTGTTGTAAATTTTTTGCCCTTAAAACAGGGTTTTTTAACCTTCTTCTTTTCTTCTTATGTATATTTGTTCATATTTTACCGTATTTCTACTTTGTAAAAATAAAGATTTTTAAACAAACATTGTGTGTTATTGACCATTTTGATTGTAAAAATATATTAAGAAAATTGAAATTGATGACTTTTCGATTTTTTTTGTACTGTATTCCCGTACCATGAACATGCCACAATATAGTGTTATACTTGTCTGATTTTAACTGAAGTTATTACTATTTCCTATCTACGGTTAAATAACTGAAACATGTGTCTCACTATATTTAACAACAGGTATGTGTGTTCGATCAAGTAATATCTATTTTTGTCTTTCTTTACTGACTGATGTCTTATAGATTTGTTGATTATATGTTAATAGATTCATTAGTTATGTAATAGTTTTATTAGGGACTACAAATTATAAAAAAATGTATAATAGCATGTTTTGGAATGTCCTGCAAGAAGTCACTAAAAATCTAAGAATGCAGTTTTCCAGTGACTGTGAAATGTAAAAAAAATTAAAATAAATGTAGTAGTTAAATATACTGCCAAGTGTTATTTGCAATATTTTTTAATGTAAAGTAAATTTTAATGTAACTACTCTTTGTTATAGAATTTCGGGCCGACCACCTCCAGTGACAATGTTTATGAAAGTATTTTGGAACACCAATTAGCAGATAAAATGAATGTTTCAAGTGTGAGAACACCTGTTTTGAGGCCTGTGCCCCGTTCTCCCCATGATGATATAGAACCGGATTCGACAAACCCTGACAGCATTATTCAATCTGTACCAAGTAAGGTGGATGAAGTGGAATATCACTTCAATGAGAAAAGGTGTGATGCTGATATGGCATTTGACTCTCTTTCAGGTATTATGAGGATTGAGGAGACAAATATAGACAATGTGAGTCGCTTAACATACCCAATAATTCAAGAAACGGATGATTTGGGTGATGCTGGCTATGTAGATAACAGTGGTGCTAATTTAATTCAGGCCCCCTTTAACAGTGCTATTGTTCAAAATGTTTCTAAATTACCGCAGAATTTTACTATTAATGTTGATGCAACTGTGAGCAACATTACAGCTTTACAAAATGTGTCTCAAGATGTCACAGGTAACCAAACAGTATGGTTGCCTACAATCATTGCTACCAGTGCTGCAACAGACATTAAACATGAAGAAGTCAGCCCTCCTGCTGGAGTTTCTCAAATAATAATCACCAGTGAAAGTTATGTAAAAGATGCAAATGATGCAAATAGGAGGTCAAATATTGTAACAGAGACAAGTTACCTAAGTCGATCAAAGTCGTCTAAAGTTCAGATCTTGAGCAATATTTCCATCCCAAAGAATCCTGGTTATTCTCAACAATATATAACTCAAGGCAAAGAAATTGGGACACCTGTTTATGGAACTCAAAACCACGTTTATAAATTAACTACAAATTTGGTGTCACAAAAACATTTAAATAATTCTGTCCTTTGTACTAAACCTTCAAAAAGTCAGTCATTGATTGGATGCTCAACTCTTACACAAACTGTTAATAATAGTCCTGTAAAGAATGTATCGTATGGTCACACATTTTCTAAAGGTACAAGCTTAAACAAAATGTTGACTAAAGTAAATAATGGTGCAAATCTTAATACAATGGTTGCTGCTTCTTCAGGTAGCACACAGTGTCATATTCTCTCCCGTGTAGTTTCTGGCCCTAACAAAGTACCTGTCCATTCAGGAAGGAAATCTGCAAATACTCTAAAAGGAGCGAAAAATACAAGTCAAATGTCTGGTCATAAAAATCAATCAAGAGCAATTAAAATTATCCAGCAAGCTGGCTCAGTTCATAAATCTGAAGGAAAACCTTGGCCAGTCGCTGGTGTTACATATAAAACTCAGCAACCTACTTATGGTGTCATTGATTCCAACACATCTAAAATCATACAAAAGATTGGGAGCCCTACCCATAAAAATGCACCAATGTCGCTGCAAAAAATCACTCCGAAAGGGGAGCGTTTGATACTACAGTCTCCATGTGGACCAGTTTTGATATCTTCTGCACCCATCAACACCAGTTTGCCTAAAGGTCCACATTATGTACAGTCTGGATGTACTCCTAATTTGCGTTATGTGCACACTTATGGGTCATCAGATCACCAAATATCCTCCATTTCTCCAGTCTCAGCCAATCAACATCTAACAGCACAGATACTACAGTCGCTGTCACAGCCAAAACTGATGCTACAAACAGATTTAAATACTGTCAGTCATATTGGGTTTGATGAACCATTTGAAGAGTCTGTCGAAGCAAAGCCTGCTAATCAAAAACGGATTGTTTTGTAAGTACATTCTATACTAATATTACTATGAGGTATGGTTGGTTTGTATATAGGGGTTAATTCTTTAACAGAATGGGAGCCTGGGTATCCCTGGGTATAACTTAACCTATATTTGGTTTTGGCTTAAATACATTTAGTTTGAATGACAACATACTTAAATTTATCAAGAAAAACAAAGAATTATTGCTTTGGCTCCAAAACAATTGTGTGACCTGCTGGGCACGAATAGATAAAAGGACTGAAAAGCATATGTAATACTTAATATCCCCATCAAGACCTTCCGATTTTTTTCAGACAGTGCCAGTATTTTTTTGTGATGGTAAATAACAATAGACAGAAGAATAAAAGATAAAGATTCATTTCATTTTACCTTATAAGTCCTCTAAGAATAGTTATTATCTGGGCGAAACCACAGGGCAATTATCACATCTAAATCTAAATGCTGTCTAGTATTAGTTTTTAAGAAATTCAATATAATTAATTTCTATAGTTTTAACAGTATATACATGGTCCATTGATATTAACTATATATTTCTTCTTTTCAGTGGTGATAAATCAACCTTATTGACTGCCAATCATTCACATGGATTGGAATATGGTATGGAAGAGAGGCCAAACCTAACTGAAGAGTTACAACGCTATTCTTTTCAAGCCATGGCCTTTGTCATGCTGGACCATACATATGCATTGCCAGCCCAAAAACAACCTTCGCCAACCCCAACTACACCAGTTTCTACAGTGCCTCCAATTATCATGTCACCAGTTCAGACTTGTTCTCCAATGAGCCCTATAAAGAGTACTTCTCCTGTTATAATGTCTACAACTTCTTATGAATTACCTTTGACTGTGCCAACTAGTGTTACTGGAACTCCAATACCAGTTTCCTCTATTCAGATGGGATGCCTCTCTTATAAGCCCCAACCTTTACAACCCCAGGATGATGATGCAGCTTCAAATATATCATCAGATGACGAGAGAAGGCAGGGTGATAGAGGAAGTGATACTGAAACAGCTCCTGAGGGTGAGGAAGAAGGCAAAACAAGATGCATTTGTGATTTTACACATGATGATGGATACATGATATGCTGTGATCGTTGTGGAGAATGGCAGCATGTAGATTGTATGAGCATTGACAGAAATAATATACCAGAAGCTTATATGTGTGACTTATGTCAGCCAAGACCAGTAGACCGTAGACATGCTCGTGCCATTCAACTAAGAAAAAGAGAAGAACTCAGCGCTTTGGCTGGATCGGATTCAGATTCCTCTAATAGTTGTAGGCCTCCTGGACAGAGGCGAAAACGATTACTAACTGTTACCACATACTCAAACACAAGTGGAACCTGTGTCACCACTTACAACTCAAATCTTCCAGTGCTACCACCATTACCTCAGCCAACACCTGCTTTACCGAAACGTGGCCCAAAACGCCCTAAAAAGCCTGAAGTTATCCGTAAAGGACCTAAAAGGAAATTATCTGAGAAAAGAGTAAAGCGAAAGAAAGAAATTATGATGAATAGAAATAAGTACAATTCTGGTCTGTCAAATCTTTCTCACTGGAATGAGTCATATGAACTTGCTATGACAAATCACTACAGTCCAGAATTAAGGGCAAAAATAATGAAATACAGCAGTAAATTAGGCAATACTGCTAATATGGCATCTGCAATAACTTCTCATTTATGTACTACAGTGCCACATGCTGGAGGAAAAATTCTTATTGCTACAAAAGATTTAAAAGAAAACACACCTGTCATTGAATTAAGGGGTAAATATATGCTGTCTAACCAACATAGACCTCAAATTCAAAATTCTGCTAGAGTTGGAAGTCAGAAACCAGGCCCCTTTGTTTTCTTTTATCGATTGCCAAAAGATAATACTCAAATTTGCATTGATACAAGAACATATGGTAATGAAGCTAGATTTGTGCGTAGATCATGTAAACCAAATGCTGACCTTCAACATTGTATTGTCAAAGGAGCTTTGCATGTATATTTGGTCACAATAAGTACCATACAGTCAAATACTGAAATCACTGTTGGTCATGATACAAATGGTAGCAAACAGCCTTGTGCATGTGGAAATCCTAAATATTGTAAAGTTAATGGACTTAACCCTGTTGCTGCAAGAAAAAGTGTAGATTACCCTCCAAGGGAAAAGAGAGCTAGGAATAGATGCCTAAGTTCATCTTCACCTGTTTCTCCGCCTTATACATCTTTACCATTAACACCTGTTACAGAAGAAGCTTCTTTATTATTTTCACTCAAACCTGAGAAAAAATCCCCAATCAAGCATACATATTCACCTATGTCTCCAGTTAAAAACGCATTTATGGCAATTGATTTTGAGGAAGAAATAAAACTTGCAACAGAGATGAAAACTGAAGTTAAACAAGAAATAGATTTGATTGCAAAAGAGGAATTAAAATTGGATATAGATGAACCTGATTTTTCTAAAATGCAGCCTACATTAAAAGAAAAGGTAGAGCAATCTGCAATAATTAAATTGGAACCAGAACCTATCTTGGGGGAGCCAAAAATAATAGAAAATGAAAAGGATGTTAAATTTGAGAATGAAATGACATCTGAAGAAGAGAATAATATCAAAGAGGAGATTAATTACAAAGAAGAAAATTATGACAAAGAAGAAAATTATGACAAAGAAGAAAATTATGACAAAGAAGAAAATCATGACAAAGAAGACAATATAAAAGAAGAACCTAACATTGAAGATGAAGAAAGGCTAGTGACAAGGGAGTTAACAGCAAAAAAAGCATGTCATGATAGGTCTTCTAGATCAAGCAGGACCATGACATGTGTAAATCCAGATTCTTTGGATGATAAAACTGATGACTCCCAAGACAAAATACAGCCAGCTGTTAAAAATAAAGATAAGGATAAGAAGAAAATGGTAAGCGTAAGTGAATTTTATGTTTTTTTTTAAAAAAATTTTGAAGTAAAACCTTTTTTTGCTTAAAATACTAAATTAATATTGTGAGGTAAATTTATTGATTACGTTATTTCTTAGAATGTTATAACTCAATTGCAGACTCGTGAAGAACGAAAAATGGAAGCTATAATGAAAGCTTTCGAACGCATGGAGAAGGCAGAGCAAAGGAAACAGGAAGTAAAAGAGCGTCAGAAAAGAAGGGAGTCAGATCCCCACCCTAATGCTGCTGACAAAGATGATGATGATGATATGCAATGCCATAACAAAAAACGAAGAAGGTAGTAATTGTTTTAAACTTTGACTGGCCTCTTTTAAAAGTCAACAATTATTTCTAACCTCCAAATCCCTGACGCTAATATGCTTTAATATACAACACTTATTTTAGAATCTATTATACACGAACTATTGTATGTAGATTCTAAAACTTCTATATAAACAGACTATTATTTTTTTTATAAGTATCAGAATGGTAGCATTTTGAATCTAAATGACATTGTTGCATCAACTTATTTTAAAATTGTATCCATAGTGATAATATTTCTAAATGGGTAGTTTCCAACACATTTTATGCTCTAAAATCAATGTAATTTACATTTCAGACGTAAAGGACGGGCTCGCACCACATCTCAATGCAACAGGCGTAGATTAAACTCTGCAGACAGTGATATGGTAACTTCTGGTGATGAAGGACCCCCAACAACAACCCATATTCCTGTCACGCCCCCACGTGCCTTGCCACCTCGCAGAGACAGTACCCTTCATAATGAAAGAACAAATGACACCACTGTTCCTGAGGTTATTATTGCATAGAATATTGTCATTTCTTGTTACAACTTTTTTCCTTTGGATTCCTAAAGGGCTCCTATCTATAGCATAAACGTTTTTACTGTTTCTCTTTCATAGAAAGTATTATACATGAAAAAAAAATTTGTTTTTATTTATGAAAGTTTCATCACTGAACATCAAAGCGAGAAAATTCGATCTATTACATAAAACTTATGTGGATCCTTTGAATGAAAGTATGAATTAATTCTTTACTTGGTGAGTTAATATTTGGAAATTTCTTTTTAGGATTTAGGTCTGAGTTCAGCATGTTTATTAGTGGAAGCAGCCGTTGGTTCCGTAGAATCTGCTTTTAAGCTGCCCAAAACAAAGAAAACCATGGCAAATGAATGGGTTGGCCGTTCCCCTGAAAGAACTCCATCCCCATACCAATCGCCTTACAGACCTTCTTTAGTATCAGCCGCTTCGTTAGAAAGCTTAGTTAGGGTTGCATCAACTATGATAGGGGATCTTGGTGGGGTGCCATTAGATAATGAGGATGAAAGTCTGGTTTCTCCTCCTCGAATGCCTTTAAGGGACCGCAGTAGGCCCCCAAAGAAAGCAAAACGTATCACAAGGAGCACTCCACCAATGGAAATAACTGAAGTTGTGCAAACAGTGGCTCCACCGCAACATAGTGCCAAGAAACGGTGGTTACGGCAGGCTATTAGTGAAGAAAGCGATTCTCCTGTTGCAGGTTTGTAATCCTTTTTTGTCCAAATAGGGTTCTAAATTTTATAATGACTAAAATACTGAATTCAGTGGGAACCTTGTGGTCTGTCCTTTACTTTTTTTTATTTTGTTTAAGGGTTTAAACAACAAAATCATTGTAATGAAAAATTGTAGATTTTAATATCACCCAGTTGTCATTGTGATACAAAAATTTTTGTTGCAAAGGGGTTCAAACCTTTTGGCCTGGCCCTCACTTTTTTTTATTTTGTTGATTTTTCAGACCAAGGTCAGACCAACACCAATCGATAGAAGATAACAAATAATCCCCGAAATTAAAAATCTTAAGTATATGAGATATTTGAAATTAAAACAATTATTTTGGGACCCAATTATTAATTTATTACCTTTACATCTCAGCAACCTGGCATTTTAAAATTTTCAAACTTTAGGGGATTGTCTGTGTTTATATATCCTGTGTCAATAAGTGTTGGCCCGATCCCGGTCCGAGCAATACAAAATAAGGGCCCTGGCATAATTGGTCCTAAGGAAAAGGTCCGAAGCTTGTCTGCTTAGAACAGATAATTATATTGAAGTTTAGATGCGTTTGTTCCAGAGTCACCTCCCAATGAAATGATCACGCCTCTAAAAAAGAGACGATTAGCTAGGGAATCATTGTCAAGTGAGCAGAACAACATTGTACAAGTGAGTATGCATGTATTAAAGAAAATCACACAATATAATAAAAGGTGGAAACTACAATAGAGGGGAATATTTGGGGAACTATTGAGGGTTAATTTAAAATCCAATATGACCTAAATGTTTTCTTGCAAAGAAGAAATCAAAATAAGGCATGCAATTTACTAATTTGAGCTAGGGAAGAAATCTGGTGTCATGTAGTTTGATAAGATATATATTTATAACTAATGTCACATCAAATATATTTATTTAATTAGGTATTTGATGAAGCTTTTGAATCGTTAAAATAAACAATTATAAATTACATTATATGTAGTAGATAGAGATATTGTAATAATATATTTTCTAATAATGAATAGATTTTGCATATTAATTTGGTTGTCAAATTCGCAGTGTAATGACGAAACATCGCCGAATTTAACTTCAGAAGATTCTCCAGTTAAAGAAGACAATTCTATTTCAAGACAATATACAGTACGAAATATAATGGAAAGCATTTATTGTAGGGATCGGACTCGATCTGATAGTGGACAAGGATCTGATGATCAGTGCAATATGGATAATGATGTTCTAAATGTGAATATAAAAGTCCCACATGATACCGAAAATATTAGAAGGATAATTGGAGTTCCAATGCCAGATGATGAAATAACTAAACCTGATGATGTCACAAGTAATAATAATAATGTAGAGACAGAAGAAAGTAATTATAATAAAGTTATTCCTATGGAAATCGACACAACCATCATGGCGCAACCGAAGATCCAGGAATCAAACGATAACAGCAATGGTGATTTGAAGGATGTAGAGAGTCCTAATGAAAAATTAAACAGTTGTCAATCTGCAGATACTAGTGGAAATTCCTCTCCTCAACGAGACGAAATGGATGACATACAAAAGAAAATTCACTCATTTCACACTGAGAATATTCAAATACTTAAAAGTAGGAATAAGAAGCCTCCAAAGGAAAAACGAAAAAAAGTTAATTTAAATTTTGATTTAAATATGGTAGATGACCAAATCAGTATTCAATTGAGGACAGAGGATAATCGCTCAAAATCACCAGAAGTCAATGGAGATATTCATGATGATATAAACAGTTCTTTACATGAGGATAACAAAATTCATGTATCTCCTGAAAATATACCATTACCACCTGTGGAATCAATACCTCTGCCAGCTCCTGAAAATATTCCTCTACCTGAGGATCCCATACCAATACCTGTAACAACTCCACCTGAAGCTATACCTTTACCTGAAGAGCCTATGAAGCCTGTAAAACCTTTAAAGTCTATATCTCCACCATTGAATAAAGTGGAAGAAAAGTTCAGTTTAATTGATAAACCGTCAGTGTTAGATAACTCATCAGTATCATTTTCAACTTGTTTTAGTTCTACAGGACTTTTTTCAGGCATATTTAGTAATATGTCTCAATCTTTTAATCTTGATAGTGTCTCAAGTAATGATAGTGTGCCGAATATGTCTGTTATTAAAAGTGCAATAGATAGGACTACATTGTTAGATAATAGTTTATTTGAAAAAGGCAGTATTTCGCCTGTGGACGAACTTAAAAGTGTTCAAGAGATATTGACTCGTGTGAATAATATGGACTCAAACAATAGTTTGTTGCTGTCTGGTGTTTTGAACAGTTCTACCAAGAGCAGTTTACCTTTGTCTCCTAAACCTGCAACGAAACTGTATTCTAACAGAACCAATGACCCTAGACTGAATCCGCCTGCTGAAAAACCTAAGCCTGTAGAAAAACCCAAACCAGTAAGAAGAAAGGTATGTTTTAACTTAAACTTAATATTCCTTTGAAAGCTATATTTTTAATGCACTTTTATTTTGTTACGTAATATTGAGTCATGGTTTGTCAAAATTTACTGGTTTAAAGTATATAAAACAAATGTTTTGTATGCAAATTAAGACCTTGTGATTAGATAATAAAAATATCTTACTGATCAATAGAAATCTATTCAGGAGCTTAATCTGTTTTACTGGTTTATTTCATCTGAATTATTAAGATAAAAAAAGTGTTATATGTAAACATTAGCTTAACCATATTATTACTTTTAAAATTTATGGTTTGAATGATATTATTTGGCTACAGCTCTCTATAACGGAATATCGAAAGCGGTTGAAAGGCCCACCCACAACTGAAGACGTGAGCACAGCGGAGCAGGGTGAAAGCAGTGAGATGCCAGATCATGGTCCTGAGTGGTCATCAGAATCTTCTAACACGGGGTCGCTATCACCGCAGAGGCTAGATGCAGCAGTGGCAGCTGCTTCAGACGAATTGGAGCAGAGATTACATAAAGAGCTTGTCGCCACTCTATTACCTAAAGGTATGTTTGTGTATTTTGTAAAATGTGATAAAATTAATATTGATTTTTAACTATTTTTTTTGTCTAGTGGCATTGTTTTCTGATAAAAAAAATTAATACCCATGCATGCACATATTTGCATTACCCATGTTCCGCTGACACAAAGGGACTACAATTAAACTTGTATTGTATTTGTTTTAAATATTTTTTTATAACTTGACTGTTCTTAGTTACTTGTTAAATGAAAAAGTAAGTGGCACGAAACTTACTTTTTTGCCTTGCTAGCTAATGTGCTTATATAAAAAATTATATTGTGTTGGAACAATCTTAAATGATTTTTGAGGTAAAATTTTTTCATGTTGAGTTGATAAGATTTTTAACACAGAAATGGTTGAAGAGATAGGAAAGGGTAGAATTATTTTTAACATGATCAAGATTTCCACGGAAATTGATTTTTCTGCCGATGCCGGTAATAACGCATGGCGACAGTGTTAGGCTTAATATCTACACGTTGCAGCAGAGGAAGAATGTGACTTGATTTTTGGGACGAGTGTACCTAAAGGGATGGATAATAAATATTTGAATAATTTTAATCTCGGTCAATCTAGGCTTTTCCGTAAAAATCCTACAGTGATGACTGAATACGCGCTGGTGAAGCCGCGAGCATATGCTAGTAGTTATCATATATTTAGAACTAGGAACAGCCGTGTCAAAAACTTGTATTTATGCATGTAATTTAAATTACATTTGGTTTTAATCTAGTCAAGAGTACTATAATACTATAATGATATTTATTCACACCACGGCGATGAGTGCAATTTGACTGCAGAGCGGACCATCGCGCACGTAACTTAGAATTTATTAAATCGGTACTGTAAATGTGACTTTTATAAATATATTTATGTTTTTCGCTTATTTTTTTTTGCATTTCTTGTAGTTGTATTTCTATAAATATCTCCAAGGTGTACTTATCGCTTTAACGAAAACATATTATTATATTATGATAAATTATATTAAATTATAAATAATAAAAAAACATAATTATTTGAGATATTTCGATATATTATATCGTCTTCAGTCAAAATAGTTAAATATGAATGTGTTTACTTTACGCTTTACTTGCGCTTACACAATTTTAGTGGAAACAGGTAAAAGATTACGCAAACATCACAAAGATCCAATTGAGGCGAAGATTTTTTTGCTGATTTCTTTTATCTGTGGTATCCAAGAAAAAGAACTATCAAGGACTATTTCCAGATTTTTTACAGTATCACTAAAATGAATAGTTACGCTGTCTAATTCAAGCGAGATAACATTTTGCCAGTTAATACGTGGTAATATCTAAGGACTACCAATTATTATGGCTTGTGTCTTTTGAGGATTAATCTGAAGACCATAGTTTTTAATCCAATTAATTATTGTTTATATTGTCAATTGAAGCATGAGTATAAATTTACAAATCTTTTGCATACAAATGGTAGAGAGAATTAATTTAATGATAGTATTGATGAAAAGAGCAAATAGGAGTGGAGACAACACGCCACCTTGCGGAACACCGGTAGTGATATTGCACCAATCAGATAGGAAATCATCTAATCATATGCGCTGACGACGGCCACACAAGTAATTACGAAACCAGTCAATTACTGTTGGAGGTATGTTAGAGAGCTTAAGATTCCTAACAAAATGTCAAAATCTACTCTAAAGCATTATTAAAGTCAAGAACTGATAACACAGTAATCTGTTTACTATCCAAGCTGAAGCGAATATCATCTGTAACCTTAGCAAGACGAAAACCAGATTCAATTGTTGATGAACAAGTCTTTCAAGAACTTTGCTAAGGAAAGGTAATATGGAGGTTGGTCTATAATCAGTAATAGAAGTGAGAATTTTTCCAAGCAGTTGGAGAAGTATCACTAGAAATTGAGAAATTGACGTTGTGGGTAATAACAGGTGTAATGAGGTCAAGGATCATAGTATGGCTGAAGCTACGGGCTTTTTGAAGAGTCCTAATTTCTTTTTTATTTTCACTGGTCTGATAGCTGCTTGTTTATCATATAATTGTATCAAAAGGGAATTGAATATATTAACTTTTTCATCAATTGTGTTTGCAGTAACGACTGATGACCAATTAGTTTTTGAGGCATCCTCACGTAGTGTATCCAAATTCATTCCACTTAAATTGCGTTGAAGAAGTTTTCAGGGTTTTACGTGACGTTGGCGAAAACATTTACAATTTAAAATCTTCCTTTTTATTACTGGCTGCGGTGCAAAGTATCTTTCACACACAATCTGAATATAGTTTTTAGCAGCTCATAATGTTTGGTTATTATTGATATTTACTTAAAAACCTTACTGAAAGGCGTGCATTGTATTATAGATAGTCACATATCTTTTAAATTAAAAAAATAGATCCTTAGAAAATTTTTGATCCTTATCAAATTTTTTTAGCAAATTACAGATTTTAATGACTTGTGTTTTCTTGTTAGGTACCTACAGTTTTTTTTTTGCTTATGTTCAAAGAGAACATAGTTTTTTTCCTTATTTCTTGATAGTGTTTCCAGTGGGGTAAACTTTAAAGATTCTTATCGTATCAATGCTTATCTTAATAACTGCGTTTTCAATAACAATATAATAAATAAAATTACGTAGAATCAGAGAGATCCATATAATAAAAAAAGTTAAAAGGGAATTTAAAAGAAATTTACTTACAGAAGCAAAGGGTAATAATAAAATGCTTTGGAACACGATTAAAAAAATAACGAACATAAATAATAACAAAGACACACAGGAATTATTATCCATTTCAACAAATAAAGTTAAAGTGGTAAATTAAGTCAATAAATTCTTCGCAAACATTGGGGCCGAACTAGCGAATAAAATTTTAAGTTACACGTAAACCACCAGACTGCTCAAATTTTGAATATTGGCCCTCAAAATCGAGATTCTATTATGCTTAGAGAAACAGATTGTGAAGAAGTAGCAAACGTCATTAATGGTATCAAAAGTAATAGTTCAGGCTGGGATAGCATTTCTGCTCAAATTTGAAAAGCTGCTAAAGACTCATTAGTCCCTTCTTTAACTCATATTATAAATCAATGCATGGCAAAGGGAGTTTTCCCTGATGCTTTGAAAAAATCTATAGTTCTACCTATCTTCAATTTTGCCTTTGTCGAAAGTATTCGAAAAAATTATACACAGTATAGACTAGTCAATTAACTTAAGCAAAAGAACCACAGAGGCCACTCAACAAATGATGCTGTCCTCGAATTCACAGAATTCATAGCTCAGAAATAAGATAAAAAGCATAAGTGCCTTACCATATTTTTAGATCTTACTAAGGCATTTGATACTGTGTCTCTTCCTTTTCTTATTAAGAAATTAGATAACTTGGGAATCAGAGGAACTCAACTAGATTTATTTTAGAGCTATCTCAGCGGACGATCACAACGTGTTAAAATAGGCAATTGCATCAGTGATGAGGAGCGGGTAGGTTTTGGTATTCCATAGGGTAGTATTCTGGGACCTTCATTATTTTTATGTTATATAAATGAGCTGTGTCTTCTAAACCGAACAAAGCAACCCAAGAAAACTTAATGCTCATTCTTGTGAACTCTGCTGACCAAACATGTAAATGCACAGAAATTTCAGGAACATCATTTATAAAATGCTTGGGCATTACTATTGATAACAAGCTTACCTTCGAAGAACATATACTCACTGTTACAGCTAGAATTCGTAAACTTTCTTACGTTTTCAAGCAACTAAGACATGGAGCGGATATCAAAACTTTAATGCATGTTTAAAATGCCTTATGCCAATCAGTTCTGAACTATGGCATAGTAGTTTGGAGTGTGCTGCCAAAACGCACCTAATAACTCTAGAGCGGGCGCAAAGACTTATACTCAAGATTATGATGTCAAAACCACGTCTATTCCTCACAAATCAGCTGCACAATGAAACCAATACCTTGTCAGTACGACAACTGTTCGTACTTAACACCATAATGACGAAACACTCTCAACTAGTGTACGATAATAATCACCCAAATTTAAAAAAAAAAAATCACCACTAAAATTTGTAAGAATCCAAAAACTAACACTTCTTTTGTTAAAATAAGCTTCTTCTAAAAAAATAAATTTATTCCCAAAAATAAAAAAAGTTGGTAAAAAACACCATGTAAATTGGTTACGAACACTGAACTACACCGATACTGAAAATCTTTTTCTCTAGGAGACTACTTACACATACTTCTAGTTTAAAATTATATAAAAAAAAAAACAATAAACAAAGTTAAAAATTTTACACTATTACATTACATCATCATTCTCACATACCATACATTCATTCGCACACCTCACACACACAAACACATACAACACACACGTACACCCTCGAAATGCTTTTTTTGTAGCTATAAGATTATTTATTAGCCTGAATTTGTAAGCTCTTGTTTCTGAGAGGTGGAGACCTGGTTACCTAAGACACAGGGAAACCTAGTTTGGGTGACCAGTTTCCCACAACATGTATTGTCAATGTATGTTATGGGAAATAATTAAAAAAATAAAAATAAATTATTATTAATTAACTTCGAAACTAAATAACTACAATTTATTATTATCTAGTTAAGTCAACATTAATGAATAATTTTAAGCCCAAGAAATTATAAAAAATTAAAACTAAAAACTATTTTTGTTCGGAAGTGTACGTTAGGGAGGAAGTGTTTATAATTGAAAGAGCATTGATTGTGTAAGAGCGACGTACTATTCCGACCGAGTTGAGAAATGTAAGCCACACTTATCATTATGTTTTACATTTCCACTGTACACTGATAATAACATTCACTGCACACCACAGAACTAAACAATAAACACAGACTTTTTATTGTTTCGGCATCGAAATCGTATACGAAGACTTGATTTCCCATACGAACTGTGAATGTTTTTGATTTTGTTTTCTATTGTTTTACATTTTCAATAAACATTACTTAGTCGCAATTCAATTGTATGACATCTTTTTGAAGGTAACTAACATGTAGCGTGATGCGTTTGTCAACAATTTTCAATAAGATAAATGCCATAGGATTAAGAGGATACGATTCGCGGCGCGTTTTTGCATTTCTTTTTGATATTTACTAATCAATTACTGTGAAATTTCTTAGTCATAATCCAAAGCCGAATACCTATGTCTGTGGTTTTCCTTAATCATTTTTGCATTTCTTTTTGACATTTACTAATCAATTACTGTGAAATTTCTTAGTCATAATCCAAAGCCGAATACCTACGTCTGTGGTTTTCCTAAATCTTGTAAGATGTTTTTACTAACTAGAAATCTTGTTTTAAATAATTTGTATGAAAAACTAGAATCCTGTATAACTTTTGAACTATAACATTTAACAGAAAACTGACACACTGCAGACCTAGATATTTTTTACTGGAACATGTCTTCAAAATTTCGTGGTGTTTTATCTGGAAATGACAAAAATAAGTGAAAAAATCGTTTGTATGAAGCACGCTGAGAGGCGCTCAGAATCGTATTCTCTTAAGGCAAAATTTTATCGAAATTAATTTGTTCCAAATCCACGAAGCAAACTACCTGACGAGGCGACTTTTCAGTTTTGTAGACCTTGAAAACTCGAGTATAAATAAAATTCTAGTTCGCAATACCGCAAACATGTGGTTATTTCATTATATATTCAGTTGTTTTCGTTTCGCCTCTGCGTACATAACTTTGTATGGACATTCTTGAATTTTGACGTAATACAGACTGAAATATTAATGTATAAGTAGGTACATAAAATTATAAATATACATTTACCGAAATATCGTCTCCGTTACTAAGTGTTATCATGTGTCGGTCGCTGCTGAGTGCTGGCTGATAGCATTTATTAGGGGCTATACATATTAGAGGTCATGCAAAGTGTGACAAAGGCAAATTGTTCATATTAAAATTGGGTAAAAAGCGTGACAAGGGGCCAAGGGGCAAGGGGGTGTCTAAAATTAGGGAAATTTACGTGACGTACTAAATGGATGACACCTTATAGACCAGTGAAAAACGCGTTGCGCACCGAATGAACTAGGTAATCACACAATAACTTTATCGATACAAACTTGCATACAAAAAAATATTGAAACGCATCTAAAGATTTTGGTTTTAATTGTTTTTGTAAATAAAATTCTATAAAAGAGGAATAACGTCATTTTGTTCAATGGGGTACCACTGAATCTTAAGGTATATATCTACTTTAATCTATATCTAAGTGTGCCAAACTTTACTATAAAAAAAATTTAAACTATTTTCATTCAATTGTATATTTTGCTTGAACTTCGCTACCTATTTGTTTTCGCGAATTATTTATTTGAACGCGTCTACATTTAGACACATTTATAGTTAAAAATTTGCATTAGGTGAGAGACCAACGAAGTCATTTCATTTAAAATTTAAATGTAGTTTAATATAATCACTAGACTAAAGAATTCCATATTCTGGGCTGGGCTGCGTTCGAAATATTCGTGTTACAACACCACGGTGTAGAGAATATCTGAATGATAACCGATGTTTTGCACCTATTTTATATCAAAATCCTTAGTGTGTGTTTATTTGGCTTGAGTTTGTATAGCATCAGACATAAATTGTCCATGCTATCAGAGCAACTCCCTTCAACTACGGTTCGTATGCATCTGCCGGACGAAAAGCTAGCCACCCATTTGCACAAACCCTCGGGCACTCCGTAAGATGGCAACTTCGATTTTTTTCTCGATTGCTATAGTATTTTACGATTGAAATTGGATTCAAGTGTCGTGAGGGCACCTCCTCACGTTGAGTGGATTCTCTCAGAAATATCATTCTAAGTATTATTTTTAGAAAATAAATATTTAAACAATCTTGAGGTTTAAGAGAAAAAATTATGAAAATATTTAAATATTATTTTCCAATTTCTAAATATTAATTATTTACACAAACGTGCAAGAGATAGTAGGATATTTGGTGAAATTGCCTAAACTACGTTAATATGCCCGTATTAAATATACGTATTAAAAACGAACTATATTTTATTTAATCCCATGACTTGGGAAAAAAACTTAAAAATTTAAACAATTTGCGAGAAAATTCCGATTTAACTGGTTTAGATCAGTTAGACAATTTATTTAGAGAGAGAGAGATCATGTCAAAACCGGCTATGTGCGAGTCTGACTAGCACACCCCAGGGTTTCGTACATAAAATGAATCCTTTTTAAAGTGAGTGAGTCATGGGTCACAGCTTACAATCTAACTCAGTTTTATATCAGTACCTATATATAAAATCCTTTAAAATTTCAACTGGTATAGATTTTAAGGCCGTCCTTTGCATTATTTTTGAAGACAATAAGGGGTAAAATTATTTAAAAAGAATTACATAAAATACCTATACCACGTTTTAAAGCATAATTAAATGTTGCGTTGCAACAGGAAAGACAAACAAATTCTCATTAGCATTTAGTACCATTGAAGAAATAGGGTTACAAGTATTTATGTAAAAGACATTTTAAGACGTGCTAATTCTGTGACGCCGAGTGTAGCGGGGATTTATCCTAACCCCATACAGATTTCTAGCTCCATATAGAGGACTATATAAATTGTTAAGAAAATTTGTATATGTAAATGTTTATTAGTTATCAAAATATGTTTATGGTTTCGAACCCGCGCTCTGTTCCGCCGGCTGGCTGAACTCGAAAATGAGCCACTAAGCCGGAAATGTATCGTGTTTGTTTGCAGGCGTGTTTGACGCGCAACCGACAGCGTCGGAGCGGCAGCGGGAGAACCTCAGCTCGCGGCTGCGGAGGGAATTCGGCCTATCGCTGCCGGACGACGAAGAGGCTAGGCCGCCCACCGATACTGGTCAGTCTGTAGCTAGTTGACTACTTTTAGTTTATTTACCGTTAAAATTAATAATTTCTGCGGTCTTTGGTAATGAACGGTTTTAGGCAACTCTTATTAATGCAATGTTTTATTTCGCTAGGATTCTGGGTTAGGGTGGGCTACGAAGAGTGAATTTAAACTGGTCAGTCTTTACTACTGTCATTAGATTTCATGATCTGTATTTTTTACCACCGACTCTTATGTCAATGAAAAATAAGGAACTTTTTTTGTTTTATACAAGGTCACGTCATTGTATTATTTTTATTTACATTTACTGTGTTGTGATAAATAATAATAATTGTAGATTTTGTAAAATTACAAATTTTTCCTTTCATGAGATAAAAATAAATACTTTTAGAGTTAATTGTATTGGAGATTACATCTTAAAGCTTATACATAAGAAATCAATCAGAATTATTAGAAAATAATGATTTTTCGACATATCACACAGCGGCATCCGGTCCCAAACAAAGCAAAGCTTGTATTATGAAAACCAGACAACGGATAGAAATACTTATATACTTTTTTTTGTAAATATCATACAGAAATACATAATAAATACATAAATACCATGAAACACATAATGTTAATTTATTATTTATACTAAAGAAATATGTTATAGCAAGTATTATTTGTTTAAGTGGAATTCGGATATATTTACCTCCGTAGGAACCTTTGAATTTTCAGAGATAAAAATAGCCTATGCCTTATTCCGTGTCTGCAGCTATCTATGTCCAGAAGAACAGCGGCGGGATTCAGTAACAAACGTATATTACAACAAAACTTGCCTATGATTTGATTTCAAACTACTATCTCTGTGTCAGATTTCACCCGAATCCGTTCAGCCGTTCTAGCGTGATTGAATAAGAAACATCTATCCATCCATCTTAACTTTGGCATTAATAATAATAGTATAAATAAATGTGAAAGTGCGTTCATTATTAAAATTAGGATAAGAACTATGGGCTACAAAAGAGTGACAACAAATTACAAACTTGTTTTTGATTGTTTTTATGTTGGTGTATTTTTTTCTTGTATGAATATTTTTAACATAATTATCTGTCCAACAGATGGCGGGCGGGTGATTAAACGCTGCGACAGGTAGGGACTCTATGCACATATAGATAAGGCATATTTTTGTATAAATCTCAAAATGGCGCAGGGCCGTCGATGTAATATGTAATTAAAAAATTAAAATAAATTTTATATGAACTCTTGTTAGTCGTAAATCTTTTTTTTAGTTTCACCTCTTTACGTATTCACATTTTTCTGCAAGTACAAATTGTTTTTATTTTCCCTTTTGTAAATATTGTATATAAAATTAAATATAGGGAATTTACTTGGTACGTGAAGTATCTATGTATGATATAAAAATATTTTTTTTATATATGCACGAACTTTATATATACGTCTCATTGATATGATAATTTATTATTGATATAGATATAAACACCTAGCGCTGACCCGAAGGAATTTTTGTACGCATAATTTTTAAGTAAATTATAGTCAAGTTGTTTTTATTGTTTTACCTTTTTTTTGTAGTGTGTATAGGAATCTTTAGGGGTTCGTCCTAGATATCTAGGTGTTAGTGTTAGTCGTTTCAGATTTAAGAATTTAGAAGAGTTTAAAGCATTAGCCATTTTAGAGGTAAACCTGTGTTATTATTTAGAAAAACCATCACAAGGCAGCTCGTTGAATGTTAACTTAGAGTTCCTTTTACTTTTGGTTTTAAAAAAGTAAATTGACTAAATTGCCAAAGTAGAAATTTTATTTTTGTTTTATATCTAATGGTCATTGAAATTAAAATGTTTTTTTTATTTAATATATTGGTGGGATTTACATAAATGTCGTTACGAATTGCAGTATTAATAAAAATATATCGGCATTGATGTTAATTTTACTAAATTAAAAAAATGTGTCTGTCAAATTCGAATATTTTAATTTATTTATAATCATATCATTAATCTTTTTTCTGAATTTTAATTAACATTTCACTTTGTTAAATTTTAAATAATAATATGTAATTGAATAATCTTTTTTTTTATATATGTAGTTACATTTAAATAAATCCTTTTATTAATTCGTAATTTAAAGTTGTATAGCAATGCTGCTATATACTTCTACTTATGTGTGAATATTTTAATATATTCATATACTTTATTTAATTAAATAACATAGTTAATTTCAACCTGATCTTTCTTGTTACCTTTGCATTCTTACCTTTCAATACAGTACATATTGTAGCCTAGCGATTAAACTATCTTTGTGTTCCATAAGTCGAATGATCGAATTCCATTCACTATCACTTTGTCCGCGGATAACTGATTTTTTTTTTACGAAAAGCAAAGTAATTAACTAAGTAGAATGTTCTCTTGTGCTTGTTACAACCACTCGAATAAAAAAAGTAAATACAAGAAATATTTTAATGTTTGCCTTGTAGTTGATCATTTACCGCATGTTAAGAGGTCGAAACCCTTTTTTCAGAGATTACCACGCAACTGATATCTTTTATAACGTTAAAACTACTAAAAAGGCTACTGTTTAATGTAAACAATATTAAACACGTAATTACACCTGCATTGAGGACATATTTTAATATTTCGATTAAATTAAATATGAAAAACTAATTAATTAATTTTCAAAGATTTGGCAGGCACAGATTTAGCCATTTTGTCGGAACTCTAGTGGGCAATTTTAATATTTCGATTAAATTAAATATGAAAAACTAATTAATTAATTTTCAAAGATTTGGCAGGCACAGATTTAGCCATTTTGTCGGAACTCTAGTGGGCATTCTGAAATGGGTTGTCTTAAATTTTGAGACGCAAATATACGGGCTGTAATTGACTCGTATTAGTATTTTTTGTGTCATAACCAACTTATATTTAAAATACTATAAGAATATACATAAAATAATTTTCTGTATGTTGTTTTTGATATTGAATATCATTTTCCAAAAAAATTAAGAGCTCGGTGTTTTCGATTACACAAGATTCTAATATTTTTTGAAGTTTCTTGCGAACAACTTTAAGAGAATATAAAAAACTAGTTTTTCATAAAAAATGCAGTAAAATATAAGTTTGCTGCAAGTAGAATGATGTAGGCTTAAAATATAAGAATGGCACAATTGAATACTCAATCAAATAAAAAAGTGAGATTTAATTATATGTTATAGTGGCCTTTCTTATTTGAGCCTAATTCATAGTTTTCTTGATTTTGAGGTTAGATTCCTTTTAAATAAGAAGAAAAGTTAAGGCTAAAAAGTGTTTAAAATTGGATAAGCCACCTCTTTGTTTAATAAAGCACTAAGAGGTCAATGAATGACCAATTTTGTAATTTTGTATTGTATGTCAGTGAATACAGCCCGTATGTCTGATATCTTAGAGGATTAACAAAAATGCCCTTTTATAGTTCTAAAGTAAAAAATATTCACATAATTCGACTGCTTTAAAAGATTTTCTTTAAACGATGGATACTAGCGATGTACGCAGTGTTAATTTTGATTAGTAATAAAAGTTTTGTAAATTTTTCTAGGTGCAAAGTTTCGAATATCAATTGTATTTTATGCACTTTCTCGAAATTTTATTTGTTTTGAACAAAAAAAAAGTTGTTTAAAATATTATACTAAAATGAATTAGTTTGTTTAAATTTACCTAAAATGGTGTTATTTGGTTTAGTTGTTATTTTGTACCTTCTTGCCTGAATTGTGCCTATTAGGTTGTCATTTTTGTAATATTAGTTTTTTTTTTTCACAAAAGCTAGTATCCATTTCGTACCATCCTTATAGGTAAGTTATCAACAACGAATAATTGTTGTGAACTGTATTTGGCTAATTGCGATATGTGTTAAATCCCAAATCTTCTCAGTATAAATACGAAAACTTGCAAAATATTCTATTAGTTATAATAAGTTAAGATTTTATCTAGAATTTGTAGTGTAAATTTGGAACCGCCTCAATTTGAAAGTGATTTTTAAAATATTTTGGGCGATTATTGTACAGCAATGAGATAGTTAATTTATTGTTATTTTTATCGAAATTGACGTATAATGGTGATATATTTTTTAATAATATATGGCTTTGTAATTGTGGCCTCAAAGTGGAAAAAGTAGCAATATATATGTTAAATTGCATAATTACTTAAAACAGTAGTGAGACTACATGGTATTTATATTTAAAAAAAAACCAGTGACTCCACCTTTGTGGTTGCTCTAACGGAATGTGTGCTTTTTGTGTCACTAGGGTAAAGTAACTTCAATATTATTGTACAATGTATATCTTACACGTGAGTGAGTATTTTATGTTTAATATTATTCGAGTTGTGTGATAAAAAAACCTTATTATCATCTGATTTTTTTTCTTGATTAAAAAAATATGCCTAAATTTTGTATAAATTTAGTTCTACCGTTAAATAGCTGCAATGACTAGGCAAAGTTAGGTTAATATTAAAATCTTTTGCATTTCGTTAAAAGATTGTAACGTATAATTTGTTATAACAACTAAGTTGGCGCACAGCCAGGCTTACTGGCGCCACATTGTACGTGAGTTGTTATTACAATGTGCTCAGTTATAGTTACAGACTTTGGCCACAGAGATGGCGCCTGACTAGGTGCCAACTCGTTTGAAACGCATAGCAGATTAGTTTTTTTATGTCAATTAATGCATAAAATATGCTGCGATTACAAAGTATCAGCTAGAAAAGATGACGAACTAACCCGTTGGGTTAATAATTAAAAGCAAAAAATTACTCTAAAGTTTTAAGAATATTTTGAAATATCTTATAAAAAATACTTATTTTGTTTCACAGTTTGTACGGAACACAAGTTCTTTTGTAACTTCAAAGCGTTCGAGTATGAAAAGTTTACTTGTAACATCTATCCAGTCAATTCCTAAAAATATTCTTTTAGGCACAACTGCGTTATATGAAAATATGTAAAACAAAATCATTTTAAGTTAATTGTGTTTGCCTAGTCAATGTTAAAATTGACTATTTTAATTGTCTACAATTCTGTAGAAAACTAAAGGTTTCCATTAAGAAAATAGCAATAAAATAACGCTTCCAATTAAGAATTTTGTGCATAATAATTGTAATATGTGGTTGTTTATTAGTCGAATTATTGCAATAATATGCCTTAAGGCAGAAACACAATCAAGCATGTGATGTATTTTAAACCGAAATTTTACCATTTTATTAAGATTTACTGATTAGTTAGTTATTCATTACCTGCTTTGACGGAATAAAGAAGAATGAGCAAAATGGTCTAGTTGATCAAAAGTTATGATTTGTTTTGCAACTTTCGCTTCGCTAAAGTGTCCATTCTCCTTAAAGTGCCGCTGTTAAGCTCACTCTGTCTCGCTTCTACTGCGTTTAAACTGTTCAATACTTTTCGTAGTAGCGTGGGTTGTGGTGGTTAAAGTACCTAGTATTTTTAAATGTACATAGAAATTCTTAATAAAATTAAACCGTGTGTAAAGCCTGTATAATATTGTAGTTCATAATCTCTTGTCAAGGATTTGTAAATAGATTAAATCTTATGGCTATAACGCATTTTGCTGTGATTGAGTGGAAATGTTAAAATTGTATATATTGTTGAGGCATATTGGAATCAGTATGAAAAATACAAGTCATTAATTTATATTTTTACTATTCACATCTATCACCATACCATCATCTATAGATTCCTTTTTTATTATTACTAATATAATTTTAGCAAAATCGAGTAATTTCGCTAGTATGAATTCATCAAACGTTGACGCTTTGATAATAAAAAATAAATTTATACTTTTTATATTAAGAGAGTAAGAAAGGACAAAAGATATCACTGGAAAAAATCTAGGTGTTAATATAGTTAATTTTTAAAGATAAAGGTTGCATAACTCCAATATAACCAAATATTTTACTTAGAGTAAAGGACAATATACGATTCTGTCCATACAAGCATTGCAAACTTGAATAACTTACCAGTGGCTTGCTGACCGTCTTTTTGACACATTTGTCAAAAACTAACCATAAAAATATATAATACATGAAGTACCTTGGTTGTGGTGAACAAAAAGCGCACTTTCTAAATAATTTTTTGCCATATGAACTCATTCTCTTTATCTATTTCTCGTGATCGCACCCACCTTTTTTTTTTTTCATTTATAACTTTAAGGTATTCTGTGTAACAATGGAATATTTTGCAATACACATTTAATATTTTTTTTAATTTGTAAGTGGGTCTATAAATAGAGCTGTATATTATCCAGATGTTAAATATTATTATTTCTTTCTTAATGTTTGAAATAAGCATGTAAAATTAAAAATAATAATAATATAGAATAAAAGATGTTATGATAATTAATTACATAAAATCTTCATTTAAATTACGCCTTTTCTATTGACGTACCCAAAACCTATTATTACGGTTCTTATTCTACGAGTGACAAATATGAGATTTTACTATTTATCATATCAGCCTACAGACCACAGCATTCGGCTCATTCAAAGAGAATGTGACCACTGCGTTTACTAGTGGCAGGTGTACAACGGCAATTTTGCTCGAAAACCGCAAATCGATGTAGAGTTTAGCCGTTTGGCACACAGGTACTTTAGGGCAAAACAATAATTTTGAGCAGCAGTTCCTCAAAATATTTCCCTTATGGGGGGTTATGGTATCATCAATTTTTTTGTATGGGATTTAAATTATTTTTTTCAGATACCCAAATCGGGTAATCGGGATATCAAATGAAAGGGCTTGATAAGCCGGTTCTAAAGATATATCACACTATTACCTTTGGTCTACTTTGTTTCTTAAAATCCAAAAAGTATTTTCAAAACATACCAAGCAGGTAGAAGGCGGCTCAGTATTTTTCTGTAATATATACCTTAAGCGATAGTTTATATCTTCATTTTGAACCCCCTGAAAGCAATTTGGAAAATATTAAAATTAAGTATTTTTTTTGAATTTTTAAATATTGCAATGTGAAACGGTTCCTTAAACTTCAGATCGTAATGAGACTTATGTGGAACTGTACTGTACCCTGCTGCTTCTGTTTACTGCTGTTATTTAAGTATATTTACCTATCAATAGCAAATCGAACCTAGCACAAGAGTTAATTTGCAAATTATAATATGCATTTGCTACAGATACCTTGTGTACGTAAACCAATTTATTTTATAGAATTACAGAAACGCCGTATTTTGAGCTACTTGTTATCCCTCATGTTACTCTATCACGCTGATAGTAAAGTAAAAAACTTGCACTATACCACTTGTAACAGTTTGCCTCGCCTCATATATAAGTTCAAAGTTGGCTTAGCGGCATAGCTATAGCCCGAAATAGCTGTAGCTGCCACATCTAGGCCATTCCATATCTAACTATCTGGACCAGTTGGACATATTAGTTGTACCAACGGGAAAAACCCGATTTACTAATACTACAAAGATGTGTGGGATATTTCGCTACAGTTTCGCCGTGATGTTGACAGACAGTAGCGGTCTTAGGTCAACCGTCTATGGCCTCGAGCAACAACCACCAGAGTAGAATAAAAAAAATCAAATAATTAATAAATACGAAAAGCAACATTTTTTTTATACCACTAAGGTGACAAACAAGCCTACGGCCCGCCTGATGGTAAGCGGTCACCGTAGCCTATGGACGCTTGCAACACTTGCCGATCAAAACTTGCCCGTTAAGTTTAGAATTTTACAAATCAGTTTTCGATTATGATTCCAAATCATTTCAGCAATGTTGGTAAATGCTATTTTTGTTAAATTTTGAATTTTCAGGTGCAGCGTAGTCTCAGAACAATTAGAACATTGTTGAAGTCCGGCTAGGTCAACGGCAAACAGGTCCATCGTATTTCAGTAGCGTAAATAATTAAATGCAACAATGAACATAACTGAGGTCCGTTATAATATTCGTTGCTCAGACAAAGAATTACTTATTGCTAAAACAGAGTCTTAGTTTGAGTATCTAATGTTAGACAAACACTGCTTAGATACACACGTTGCATACTCGTATTCTTAGATAAGCCTGAGTAACGCATTTCCTTTACTCAGGGCAGTCTAGTCTAAGCACGTAATGTGTTAATAATAAAACATGAATTCAAATGCTCAAATATCCATGAATTATTTTTTCCTAGCTGCTTACGTCGACTTATGAAAGGGTACCATCGGCAAATCGGAGAGGTGCGAGGGGGTGTGGAAATAATTCAATTACGTAAGTACTGTAGAGGTTACGACCTCTTGTTGAGTGTAAAGGAAGTAAATAGGCTAGCGAACGTTTTTCACGCAGCAAATACTTCGTAGTAGTTTTATAAAAATATAATAGATGGTGTCAGAGCGTTTTTTAAATAAAAACAATCGGAATTTCGAGTTTGTCAATTAATAAAGAAAAGTGGTAAATGGAATGGAATATGTAAATGATGTTATTTTCTTCATTTTCTTATGAAGGTATTAAATGTAAAGTAAAGATTTTACAATTTGAAAATATGCGCAATAGGATATACATTGAATTTCTTAAAGGAAAAGAAACTTTGTTTATTTATAATTCAGGTAATGAAAGTTTATGAGATTCTTAGGATGTAATAATAAACTCAGGTATTTGGTGTAAAATAAATATTCTCATAGTTGATGAATTTATTAATTGTTAAGGAGTTATAGGTAATTAGTAAAGTTGTTTATTAGAAATGGAATAAATATGAGGTACGAGGTTTATAAAGGCTAATGCAAGCCGAAAGTAGGAGTTTTTGTGTTATTGCAACATGTTAAAGTAAGGTAGGTAGGTATTGCACTTAATGCATGGTGATGCGCCACCAAATCTAGTTAAGATAAGTATCTTAATATTGTTTTTAATTTTGAATTATTGATGAAAAAGTATAAGCGAGTATGAAGGACCATTGTATTTATAGATTGATTATTAATTTTTTTTGTGTGCCTTCCAATTCAGAGATATTCAGAAAAGAAGATGCTGATTTAGGGATCAATTGTAGGTCAATACGGGTAGGTTTTATAACGCGAATTGAATTTAGAATCAAATGAACACTGTTTGACGCGAATGATTTATTGAGCTGCATTACAGTTTTTAACTTGTATTAAAAGTGATAAATGTAAATGGAAGTTAGGAGGACGAGAGATTTTGTTTTATGAGAAAAACTAAAAGATGTTTAAAGTAAAGTCAGGTATAGGAACAATTGTAATTAGCTTTTATTTCGTTATATTGAATCGATGATAATGTAATTAACGTAGGTTGATAGGGTATTATAGTGTATAATATTTTTAAATTTTGACTTCAAAAGTCAAAAATGTAAAACTGTTTTGTGTTGGCGTTATTAACGAATTAATTTGAAGGGAGTTGCCCAACATTTAAACAAGTTAGTGTTCGATAAGGAGGTCGATAGTGCCATGTCTTTGGATCCTTACCTTGGTTTATCCGGAGGAAAATCAACTAAAAATCCTAAATGGATTCTGATTTAGTTAATTTACCATTTGCATATGGTTTGGCATCGCGTGACGAAGTGTCCCGGTTTTAGGTTAAAATCAGTAGGGTAATGTAGATTTCCCGCCATTTATGATTTCGATGGGTAGTTTATAGGTAGCGAATAGAAAATTATACGCAACGAGTTGCTATAATTTTCTGGCCGATCGGTGGGAAATATGTAGAGGTTACGACCTCTTGTTGAGTGTAAAGGAAGTAAATAGGCTAGCGAACGTTTTTCACGCAGCAAATACTTCGTAGTAGTTTTATAAAAATATAATAGATGGTGTCAGTGCGTTTTTTAAATAAAAACAATCGGAATTTCGAGTTTGTCATTATTTTGTTATTAATTGACATTCCAGTGAAAAATATAGATCGGACAAGTCTATATAAATTTGGAGGGTCGATTCCTGTCTTTACCAGGGAGCCCTAGAATTGGTAGAATGGCTTTATAATGCCAGTGGACTTAAAGTAAGATACTCCAGTATCCAAAATATTCCAAGCATCGCCACCATCGCGATTTAATGTCCTAATATATATTTGATCCAATGTATCGACACGACGATCCGAGGCCTATTGAAGGATGGCCTAATAGAAGAAGGTGTACTGCAGATAAGTTTAATGTTGTATAATAATTCTCCTAGGTAGTAGATGAACCTAAATGTTGTATACTCATGTGGCGATAGAAAAGAACATCTGAATATAGAAAAGAACTCCCGATGTTGTCTTTTTATTAGCAGAGATCCCGATACCTAAATAGAAATAGGTAGAAACAGCATATTTACGCCCCCGCACGCTGCAGTACCTACCGTACCGTTATCGGTGCGCAAGTTTAAACTCTCACTCGACCGGTTTTTTCCTTTTTATGGCATTTGAAAATCTGAAAATATGACTAATAGTAGTAGTAAGTATTGTATAGAATTCTTCAAGTAAGACTTTCAGAAGTATTACTTAGGACAATACTTAGCAACGACTATTTATCCGGGCCTTAGTCTTTACCTAAGATCCGCATGGTTATCACCAATCTTGCGTGAGCAGTGCAAGAGCCTCATATTTCGCAATAATGGCTGTCAAACACCAATTTCGAATTATGAAGCAGCGTCCGCGATGCAAGTAAATAAGTCGACGCTAGCGCCTCTATCAGGCGATTTAGGAGTTAAAAATGCATTTTCAATCGCTACGCGTCATAGAAAACTTCAAAATCGGAATTATGAATGACAACAATCACGATTAGCGAGCGGTTAGCAAGCCATATGAACTGTCAAGTTTGCGTTTACCTTTTTAATGGTTGCAAACTGATCGCTTTCTGATTGCAAAGCTTATATTTATTAAATAAAATACTTTAGACATTTTCAAAACATTGATTGTTAAAGCAGATATCCGCAAGAAATGAATTAAAGTTAAGTAACAAAACAGAAACCAGTGTGCGAGGTCAGAATACGCTTCGTTGTACCTAATACAATTTTCTGTTTAAACTAGTGTTTTGGTTAATTTTGTGTGTGTTTGTGAATTTTAACTCGCTAAAAATAGTGAAAAGAATACCAGAGAAACTGTCTGTGCTGATTTAAAACCCAAAATTGCCTATAAAATACTGTTACCTACTAATGAAGGAATCTAGAAAGTTGACAACATAAGATTACTAAAATCGAAGAAAATTGTATGTATTTAACGGCAAGATACTGGGACTTACCTATTCAATACACCATAAATGAAGTAGAAAAACTTACAGTTAAAACCTATAACCTAAAATATACCAAACAATTGATGTGGTATATGTTTGAATTTACATACCTAACTACCCTTTCTTTTATGTTTGGTCCGTTTTCTACAAGTGTACCTACCCAACGCTCACAACAATAGTATTTAATCATTAGGGCAACACAATTAAAAAAACAGACTAAGAATTATACTGTAAACATAGGTAATCAAAGTGAATAAGAAGAAATCTACCAATTTATATATTTCTATAAGGCAGAGGGCAAATACTGTCCTACAGCATAGCCTACAGGTGTTCTTAAACACCATATTGCCATTAAAAAGTAGTTTTGGAACAAACTTATCAGCTGATTATTACTCAACAGAATAATCATTATAAAATATTTGTTGGTCAATTCTAGTAATAATCTGTGTGTGCCAAATTTATTTCATCATTGTCACAAACTTAAACATACTGTACAAAGCATTAGTAGGATTGCTCAGCTTTAGGACCTACTCTTTATAACTTACCGTTTACCTTAATACCATATCGTCTATAGCTAATTTTCTAAATTATTTTGCAGATAATATGATGAAGATATGTTACAAGGTTGATAAACCTATGCTGTCATGATAACAAAATGGAATCAACACCTGAATTTGTGAATACTGCAACTTTTCTGCGAATAAGAAAGGACAAAGTGTAGTCAGCAGTAGTACCTATATATTAAAAAATAAATGTTACTAAGGAATAAATGAAATATATTTTACTGACTACACTGAACAAGCACACATGGAATGAAATATAATTATTACCATAATACATTAAACTATAAAAACAAACCAGCATTTTTTTTTATACCACTAAGTCGGCAAACAAGCTTGGGGTCCGCCTGATGGTAAACGGTCACCGCAGCCTATGGACACTTGCAACAACTAGGGCATCACTTGTAATAAAACTATTGACCTATCACTTACCAACAACTTATTTACAAACAAAAGTTCATAATTGTTGGTTGATGATGACTTAAAGAGTGTATGAACAAACCATACACATAATATAGTGAATACACAAGTTTTTGTTGGGTAACCACATCTAGAACTTATAAGGGCTCAGGTTAAAATTTTATGTGTAGGAAATCAATTTTCAAAGCTGGCAGTCAACACTTACTTCTACAATAGATTATGGCCTTTAGTTAAAAGCAAGCCTTACTCTAGCTGCTAGATCATCTTCAACCATGATAAACTTTTGTCAACCAGCTGCAGCTTTTGCCAAGTGTATAGGTCAAAAGTGCGAAATTTTATAAAACTGTGACTAGTGCTCAGGACTATTCACCTCATAAGCTCAAAACTGCTCTGCAGGCAATAGAAAGTGCAACACTTGGAGACCCTTTATAGAGTAATAAGAGTGCTTGTAGAACTTATTAACAACGGAGAAAGAAGGTTCTTGATTAAAGACCGTAGGCATAAGAATAATGAAAACTTCTTCATCCTCATGCCACCATCAATTCCAACTCAATGTGGCAGGACCAAGTGGACTAACAACCTAGAGGCTTGTCCTAGATGAATTTAAGTGGTACAGACGGATTTGTTTAAGAAATACATGGGATACGCCTATGTCTAGCAGTGTTTGTAAGGTTGATATGTTGAGGAAATCATCAAATGGTTCAGCAGTTCACTGAAATAATATGCATAAGACATTTTGTTAATGATAAACAGTTATGAAGTGATAGGTTTTAGTTAAATAATAGCACAAAATAAATTGAGAAGAATTTTAATTAAAATTTTTATTACATTATTTTAATTCTTGTACTTAATCTAATTCTACTGTGGTATCCCGCTACAATGTTTGATCCATTTAAAGCAGGAATTATCTTTTTGTTGATGTTTTCAGTACTTGACTTTTGTAATACTTTTACTAATAGCGCCTCTTCAGTTCACATTCTTAAACTTGCATTTCCAAGATTACTGAAACAATATAAAAAACATTACTTAACTGGTTGTGATAGTGACAGGCAACCTGAAATAAAACATCAACATTATCTCTTTAATATTGAAATAACAAAAAATAATAAGATATTGGTGGATTGATTTTTAAGAATTCTTTGGTACTGACTTTATTTGGACACAGACCTAAAATATGCATTACACATTATACTCAGCAACAGAAACTATTCTTTACTGGATAAATTACATAATGAAGTACCTTTTAAGTGTGGGCAAGATATTAAAAGATACAATTTTAATACCTATTATTTAGCGCTGTTTTCTCTAGACTTGTCAATCAAATAAGTGCAACTATACATATATTAGGTTTAATCAAACTTAAACTATGATAGTTATTTTGGCATCATGTTAAATAGGTCATCCCTGTTCGAAGAATCATGTTATGTGAGTAGGTACTACAGATGAGTAGCTCTCAATGCTTAGAATACAATTTCAGTATAAAACTGGCATTAGATAAACAGCAGTATAGAGGCAGGCTTATTTTAATGCCACAAAATCATGAGATTACCTATTTATTTATCACTTGTATTTGCAGCGTATGTAGGGATCTAGGGTAGGAATTGGCTTTAAAGCGTGACAATAACTAAGATTTGTTTACATACCTTCGATTGGAATCTAAACTGTTTTCCAGAGTACCTATGCCCCCAGGTACGACGTGGTTTTTTGGAAGATACCACAAAGATTACATTTTTAGATTGATAGAATAACACCTTCTACATCTACTATAACACCAACCTTCCTCCTGGATTTCGTAATTGTTTACTTTGAAGGTACTAGGTAAAGAAAAGTAATACAAGACGACGAATCAATGTACCTTTTTTATTTTACGGCACAGTCTCAGGAAATTACTTTATGAATTTCTAAATAACCTTACTTTAAAGATTTCAATTTCAACGTAAACAAAGCAGTGTTACCAATTACCAATCAAAAATTTCATAATATCCCAAAATGTAAAATATATAAAATTTATTGTTTCTAAAAACTATCTACAATATTAATATGTAATATTGTTTATTTATGACAGTCATTTAAAAATGGACATTACATAGCAAGTTTCTCAAAATATGAAGTTCTTTTAGTTTTATTAATAAAAAACTATGTGTAAAACGATCATAACAGTTTACAAATTCCAACATTAAAGGGCAAAATCAGAAAGAAGGAACACTGACAACATTTTTAGTTAATACCGCTACTGCATAATAGATGGTGTTAGTTCTGTACTTTGAAAATGCACTTTCAACCTGTGTTCAAACATTTAATATGCTGTAGAGATATGTAACGTAACAGTAGAGATGGGAAATACGATTTTGTGTACGACAGAAAGAGATAGTGCGATACTTCAACAAAATATTGTCAATTTTGGAACAAAGCTGATCGCTGAGCGTTTTCGTAGCCATCAGTACGCGATTTCCGTACATAATTCGATGTCTTGAGCAATAACGCGAACTGCTGGCGCAGGCAACGCGCGTTAACAATTTTTTGCTAACTCATTGTTAATAAGGCAGCCGAAGTTAGGTACTTAATCATTTACTCTATCAAAATCTATGAAAAAGTTTATTCGTAGATATACTATATTTATAACATGGTTTTCTGATTAGAAAACGGAAATATCTGCATAAATTACCTGTACATAATGCCAAATTTATTATATTTTATTTATTACTAGCTGACCCCTGCCTTATTAACAATGAGTTAGCAAAAAATTGCTGACGCGCGGTGCCCGCGCAAGCAGTTCGCGGTATTGCTCTAGACATCGAATTATGTACGGAAATCACGTACTGGCGGCTACGAAAACGCTCAGCGATCAGCGTTGTTCAAAAATTGACAATATTTTGTTGAAGTATAGCACTATCCCTTTCTGTCGTACACAAAATCGTATTTCCCATCTCTACTGTTACGTTACATATTAAATGTTTGAACACAGGTTGAAAGTGCATTTTCAAAGTACAGAACTAACACCATCTATTATGCAGTAGCGGTATTAACTAAAAATGTTGTCAGTGTTCCTTCTTTCTGATTTTGCCCTTTAATGTTGGAATTTGTAAACTGTTATGATCGTTTTACACATAGATTTTTATTAATAAAACTAAAAGAACTTCATATTTTGAGAAACTTGCTATGTAATGTCCATTTTTAAATGACTGTCATAAATAAACAATATTACATATTAATATTGTAGATAGTTTTTAGAAACAATAAATTTTATATATTTTACATTTTGGGATATTATGAAATTTTTGATTGGTAATTGGTAACACTGCTTTGTTTACGTTGAAATTGAAATCTTTAAAGTAAGGTTATTTAGAAATTCATAAAGTAATTTCCTGAGACTGTGCCGTAAAATAAAAAAGGTACATTGATTCGTCGTCTTGTATTACTTTTCTTTACCTAGTACCTTCAAAGTAAACAATTACGAAATCCAGGAGGAAGGTTGGTGTTATAGTAGATGTAGAAGGTGTTATTCTATCAATCTAAAAATGTAATCTTTGTGGTATCTTCCAAAAAACCACGTCGTACCTGGGGGCATAGGTACTCTGGAAAACAGTTTAGATTCCAATCGAAGGTATGTAAACAAATCTAAACTGGGATTAAGAGTTCCCACGAATGATACTTTTCACACTTTTGATAACGACAGTTTTGCCACCGACAACTACCGTTCGTTTAGCTTTGAAACGTTACTAACAAAATTTTTGGTTACAAAACCTGCAAAACGAACACTTGACGTACACACACTACGATAAAACACACACACACTACCATAAACAATGAATATGTATAGGCAGTTTGACAGATTAACACAAAAGCCCCACCTCCAGACATGGGTCTAAAGTTTCATTTTTCGGTGGCAAAAGTGACAAAAATAACAAAAATATCGTAAAAGAACGCATGACAGTTTGTCACAGATGATACTAAAATTTTGATACTTTTGATACCAATGCTAAACGAACGGATGACAGGTGGCAAAAGTAATGAAAATAATGATTCTGCATCCCAGAACGAACGCGCTCTTATTGTAGTGTGTGTACGTCAAGCGTTCGTTTTGCAGGTTTTGTAACCAAAAATTTTGTTAGTAACGTTTCAAAGCTAAACGAACGGTAGGTGTCGGTGGCAAAACTGTCGTTATCAAAAGTGTGAAAAGTATCATTCGTGGGAACTCTTAATCCCAGAACGAACGCGCCCCCAGTAAAGAATAGTTTCTGTTGCTGAGTATGATGCGTAATGCATATTTTAGGTCTGTGCACAAAAAGTCAGTACTAAGGAATTCTTTAAAAATCAATTCACCGAAATCTTATAAATTTTTCTTGTTTCAGTATTAGAGAGATGATGTTGATGTTTTATTTCAGGTTGCCTGTCACTGTCACAACCAGTGAAGTAATGTTTTTTATATTGTTTCAGTTATCTTGGAAATGCAAGTTTAAGAAAGTGAACTGTAGATGCACTATTAGCAAAAGTCTTACTAAAGTCAAGTACTGAAAACATCAACAAAGGATCATTGCTGCTTTATATGGATCGAATATTGTAGCGGGATACCACAGGAGAATTAGATTAAGTACAAGAATTAAAATAATGTAATAAAAATTTTAATTAAAATTCTTCTCAATTTATTTTGTGCTATTATTTAACTAAAACCTATCATATCATAACTGTTCCATCATTAACAAAATGTCTTATGCATATCATTTAAGTGAACTGCTGAACGATTTGATTTCCTTAACATATCAGCCTTACAAACACTGCTAGATATAGGCATATCCCATGTATTTCGTAAGCAAATTGGTCTGTACCACTTAAATTCATCTAGGACAACCCTCTAGGTTGTCAGTCCACCTGGTCCTACCACATTGAGTTGGAATTGATGGTGGCATGAGAATGAAGAAGATTTCATTATTCTTATGTCTATGATCTCTAATCAAGAACCTTCGTTTTCCTTGGTTAATAAGTTCTACGAGCACTCTTGTTACTCTGTTAAGGATCTCCAAGCGTTGCACTTTCTATTGCCTGAAGAGCAGTTCTGAGCTCATGAGGTGAACAGTCCTGAGCACTAGTCACAGTTTTATAAAATTTCCCACTTTTGACCTATACACTTGGTGAAAGCTGCAGCTGATTGACAAAAGTTTATCATGGATGAAGATGATCTAGCGGCTAAAGTAAGACTTGCTTTTTACTAAAGGCCATAATCTATTGTAGAAGTAAGTGTTGACTGCCATCTTTGAATATTGATTTCCTACACTTAAAATTTAACCAGATCCCTTATAAGTTCTAGATGTGGTTACACAACAAAAACTTGTGTATTTTTATTCTATTAAGTGTATGGTTTGTTCATACACTCTTTAAGTCATCATTAACCAACAATTATGAACTTTTGTTTGTAAATAAGTTGTTGGTAAGTGATAGGTCAATAGATTTATTACAAGTGATGCCCTAGTTGTTGCACGTGTCCATATTCTGCGGTGACCGTTTACCATCAGGCGGACTGCAAGCTTGTTTGGCACCTTCGTGTTATAACAAAAAATGCCGGTTTGTTTTTATAGTTTATTGTATTATGGTAACTATTATATTTCATTCCATGTGTGCTTGTTGTGTATATATTTAATTTATTCCTTAGTAACATTAGACTACACTTTGTCCTTTTTTATTTGCAGAAAAGTTGCAGTATTCACAAATTCAGGTGTTGATTCCATTTTGCTATCATGACAGCACAGGTATATCAACCTTGTAACATATCTTCATCATATTATCTGCAAAATAATTTAGAAAATTAGCTATAAACAATATGGTATTAAGGTAAGGTAAGGTAGGTCCTGGAGTTAGCAGCATATGCTAGAGTTTGAAAAGAGTAATGGAAGAAATCCTACTAATGCTTTACACACTATGTTTAAGTGAGTGACAACGATGAAATGAAATTTTGCACACACAGATCACTATTAGTGGGTAACAGTATTTTATAGGCAATTTTGGGTTTTAAATCAGCACAGTCAATGTCTCTGGTATTCTTTTCACTAATATTAGCGGTTTAAAATTCACAAACACACAAAATCAACCAAAACACTAGTTTAAGCAGAAAATTGTATTAGGTACGACAAAGCGTATTCTGACCTCGCACACTGGTTTCTGTTGTGTTACTTAACTTTGATTCATTTCTTGCGGATAACTGCTTTAACAATCAATGTTTTGAAAATGTCTAAAGTCTTTAATTAATTTGATATTAGCTTTGCAATCAGAAAGCGATCAGTTTGCAGCCATTAAAAAGGTAAACGCAAATTTGACAGTTCATATGGCTTGCTAACCGCTCGCTAATCGTGATTGTTGTCATTCATAATTCCGATTTTGGAGCTTTCTATGACGCGTAGCGATTGAAAATGCATTTTTAACTCCTAAATCGCCTGATAGAGGCGCTAGCGTCGAATTATTGCTACTTGCATCGCGACCGCTGCTTCATAATTCGAAATTGGTGTTGACAGCGATTATTGCGAAATATTAGGCTCTTGCTCTGCTCCCGCAAGATTGGTGATAACCCTGCCGGCCTGGCGGACGTTGTTTCTTATTTTAAAACAACTGCCGCACCAACTTATTGTGAAAGGTTTGCACTTGGCCCTTTTGGGAAATCCTCTACCTAAAATCGGATACCTACGTCATACAAAGAACACACCCTCCAAGTTTCAGGTCTCTATACGGTCAGCGGTTTAGGTTGTGCGTTGATCCGTCAGTCAGTCATTCAGGACAAAGCATTTTATATGTATAAAGAAAACTTTTTATAAACTTGTTAAATTAAGTATTATTATACACAAAAATTAAACACCTAAAAAATGCATAACCTCTGTATATTAGAAATCTTTAAATGAGGTACCAATATAGTACGGTGACTTTCGAGACATTCCAATTTTAAAGAGTTATGTTTTTAAGTGAGTTCAACCTTTTTTTGAATAAAATTGGACTGAATTTTCAAACATGTGTCAAAATAGAATGTAATTTAAATCAAAAGCACTAAGGAGTATTGATATCAAACTCGAAGCAAAACACTGCCAAAATAATTTTCTACCCCTTTTTAACCCCGTTAGGAGATGAATTTCAATAAATACGAAACACGTCTTCCATCAATTCTGTTAAAAAGGTTTATGCGAAATTTGAAGTAGATTAGTCCAAGGAATCACGTTGTCCCATACAAAGTTAGCCACCCTTTTTCACCCCCTTAGGGGTAGAATTTCGAAAACTTAATTCTTATCGGATGCCTACGTCATACAAAGAACACACCCTCCAAGTTTCAGGTCTCTACAATCAGCGGTTTTGAGAGAGGTAGGGCACTGCAAGTACTCGCTCGAATAAGCTGTCCGAACAAATAAAGCGGGGCATAGCGAGTACTTGCTCGAATGAGCGGCCCGAACTGGGGAAGTACCTCCACCTTACAGAAAACCGCGGCCACAATAACACTAACATTGAGTAGTGTTGTGTTCCTGGCGGTGCGTAAGGTTGCCAGAGCTCTCTTTGAGGATTCGCTGCGCGGACAGCGGAGGACCGTCGGTGCTTGTTGCTGTCATTGCTCGGCGTAGACGCGGCGTGCTGGTTCGGCGGTCAGGGAGACCTAATGAAACGGCTGACTGCTGGCCGCCCGCAGGTTGAACGGGTTCCCGAACCCAGGGATCACTTAATCTCCGCCCTGGGAGGCTGATCCGCCAACCTGTGTAAAGTCTCTGAAGTAGTAGTCGTGCCGGAGAAGGAGACCGGAGTGGACCCGGCTACTACAACAGAGGGGGATCAGGGGCCCTTCCGCCCGCCGTGCCAGCAACCGTATCATCTGTGTTGAGCTTCGGCAGTCTTAGTACCGCAACTTTTTGTCTTCTAAGCTGTCTGTGGAGTGAATCCTCATCCTTAGTCTAAGTAACTTCAAACAAAATGGCCAGGAACAGAAAAAAGAAAAGAGTTTTGACAGCGGCTACTCCATCCACATATAATGTGGATTTTTGCAACATAAGGGGTATTCACGCAAATCTTAACGCAGTTCATCACCATCTCGAGATTGCGCAGCCAACCATTCTTTTTCTAACGGAGACGCAGATATCCTGCCCGGCCGACACATCATACCTTCGTTATCCTGGCTACAAACTCGAGCACAATTTTTTGAGTCGTGCCGGTGTATGTATGTTCGTCCGGGAGGATATCTGCCGTCGCCGACTTCATAGCCTTGAAGACAGGGACCTGTCGATATTGTGGGTGCGCGTAGATCATGGCGGCCACACTCGTATCTATTCGTGCCTATACAGGTCTCATAGCGGTGACACGGACGTAACTCGACTCTTCACGCACTTGAGTTTGACGACTGACAAAGTTCTAGAGCAATATCCTACAGCAGAATTAGTTATTTTGGGAGACTTTAACGCCCACCATCGTGAGTGGCTCAGTTCTCGAACCAATAACTATGCAGGGATATCTGCTCATGTATTTGCTCTGACCTATGGATTCTCTCAGCTGGTACTTTCTCCAACGAGAATACTTACTGGACCTTCTGCTGACTACACGTCCGGATGGATACTCCGTCTCAGTGGATGCGCCTCTTGGCTCCTCGGACCACTGTCTCGTCCGGACTCAAATGTCATGCACACAACCTGATCCTTCTGGGCCAACTAATTGGCGTCGTGTGTGGCATTATAAGTCGGCAGACTGGGATGGATTGCGAGAATTTTATGCATCGTACCCGTGGAGGCAGATCTGCTATAGCTCAGAAGATCCTGACGACTGCGCAGCTGCAGTCACTGAGACAATCCTCGCTGGTATGGAATGTTTCATTCCTAATCTGCGAGTAGCTGCCGGCGTCAAAAAACGACCGTGGTTTAATAGGTCTTGCAGAGAAGCTAAAATTCTTAAGCAAACTGCGTATGAGGCTTGGACCACGGCTCGTAATAATTAGGATCCGAATATTTCTGAGTTAAAACGCAAATTAAATGCTGCCTCGAGGTTCAGTAAGAAAGCAACTGCCAGAGCAAAATTCCAATTCATCGGCAAAATAGGTGGGCGACTTGCGAGCTATCCTTCTGGGAGTCGTGCTTTCTGGTCGCTTGCTAAAGCTGCCGAGGGGAACTTCTGCCAGTCGTCATTACCACCACTGCGTAAGACCGATGGTGACTTGGCCCACAGTGCAAAACAGAAAGCCGATCTATTGGGCAGTCTCTTTGCCTCTAACTCGAATGTGAACGACGAAGGCGCTGTACCACCTACTTTACCGTGGTGCGGTAAGACCATGCCGGAAATCTCTATAACACAACGCGAGGTCCGGCGGGCGTTGCTTTCCCTAGACGTTCATAAGTCGAGTGGGCCAGACGGCATACCAGCAGTGGTGCTTAAGCAGTGTGCTCCTGAGTTATGTCCTGTACTCACGCGCCTCTTCACGCTTTCCTACCACACTAGGCAATTTCCGTCTTCATGGAAGACTGCGAATGTGCACCCGGTGCCCAAAAAGGGCGAAAGATCAGATCCATCGAATTACAGGCCTATCGCTATAACCTCTCTCCTCTCCAAGGTGATGGAGTGTGTGATCAACACACAGCTTTTGAGATACCTAGAAAAACACGACCTGATCAGTGACCGTCAATATGGCTTTCGCCACGGTCGCTCAACTGGTGACCTTCTAGTGTATCTCACACACCGATGGGCACTAGCCATTGAGAGTCAGGGGGAGGCATTGGCATGTACGCTAGACATAGCGAAGGCGTTCGATCGGGTCTGGCACCGGGGTCGTCTATCGAAGTTGCCATCTTACGGAGTGCCCGAGGGTTTGTGCAAATGGGTGGCTAGCTTTTTGTCCGGCAGAAGCATGCGAGCCGTAGTTGACGGTAGTTGCTCTGATAGCATGGACATTAATGCTGGTGTCCCGCAAGGCTCTGTGCTGTCTCCTACGCTGTTTCTACTGCACATCAATGATATGTTGGACATCAACAACATACATTGCTATGCAGATGACAGTACTGGAGACGCTTATTACACGGGCCGTGCAAGCATCCCACATCCATTGTGGAGGAAACGCGTGAAGAACTTGTGTCTCAAATCGAGATCGGTCTGTCCAAGGTCTCTGACTGGGGGCGGGAAAACTTGGTCCGATTCAACCCTTCAAAGACATAAGTCTGCGCGTTCACCGCTAAGAAAACCCCATTCACTGTAGTCCCACAATTCCAGAACACTCCCCTCTCCATCTCCAAGAGCAATGGGATCCTTGGCGTTGACATCTCCAGCGATGTTCAGTTCCGAGATCATTTGCTAGACAAGGTAAAGCTGGCGTCCAAAAAACTTGGTGTACTCAACAGAGCGAAGCAGTACTTCACGTCGGGGCAAAGGTTGCTACTTTACAAGTCGCAAGTCCGGCCCCATATGGAGTACTGCTGCCATCTCTGGGCGGGTGCACCCGGATACCAGCTTGGCCCTTTTGACTCGGTTCAACGACGGGCTGTGAGAATTGTCGACGATCCCAAACTCACTTGCGGTATCGTGCCCTTAAGTCTGAGGAGAGACTTTGCCTCCCTGTGTGTGTTCTACCGCTTGTACAATGGATTGTGTTCTGAGGAATTGTTCGAAATGATGCCCACGGCTACTTTCTACCATCGCACCGCTCGCCATCGACAGGGAATTCATTCTCACACTTTGGAACCAAAATGATCGCGTACAGTGCGGTTTCAGAGAAACTTCCTCCCGCGAACCCTTGGGTTGTGAAATGAGCTGCCTGCCAAGGTTTTCTCTAAGGACTACAGTATGGGGTTCTTCAAAAAAGAAGTTATTAGATTTCTGAAGGGTCGGCAACACGCGAGTGATGCCCCTGGTGTTGCAAGCGTCCATAGGCTACGGTGACCGCTTACCATCAGGCGGACCGTAGGCTTGTTTGCCACCTTAGTGGTATATAAAAAAAAAAAAAAGCGGTTTAGGCTGTGCGTTGATCCGTCAGGACAAAGTATTTCATATGTACAGATTTTTGAAGTTAAAAAATATGCCCTGGTAGTCTTTAGACTACCAGTAGATATGGAATTGTAGGCATTCTCATAGTCTGTTTTCTTGCTTGCTCCTTAACTCTTGAGTCGCTTTGGTGGTATGCCAGATGACCCGTATCGGAGATGCGGAGCGCTTGGGCACTAACAATTTCGTCAACTTTCAAAAGGTCGCCATTTTCTAACTTCTCGGCCTAATTCTTTGATTTTAGTCTCACGAGTTGTCGCCCTGCGTATTCTACGCACAATGTAACCTCTGCAAAATGATCATAATCTCTTGATTTTTTGTTATATTTGTTTCGAGCCATAAAGCTGCGCTGGCTGAAACTAAACTAGAAATATAGTCCATGCTAAATAATATTTTTAAGGAAGATATTCGTTGCAAAACTAAACCCAGTTTTTCGATAGTACTTTTGTTAAACGTGGCCGCTTGACTACCAGGGGCATGTTTAATAAACGTTTTAATTGTAAATTACCATAACAATTCGGAGTACATTGCCGAATCGATGAGCATCAGTATATATTTGTTTTGTAAATTCTGTATTGGTTCTGCAATGTACACCAAATTGTCATTGTTATAAAATTTTCGATTGTAACGTTTATTAAATAGGCCCCAGAAATTAATAAAAAAAGTAAATAAAACCAGTAAATTCTTAAAATAGTAACATTTAACTCTTAACAAGTTTTCTATTTACAAATAAAAAATATCAATATGACACATTTTAGAATTAACATTTAAAAAAGTAGTTTATACAAGTTGACAATAAAACGGAAAGCTTTTAACGAGACCTTGCGATCTCAAATTGCACAAGATTGGTCTAAATTTAAAGACACTTGAAAATAATTTTGTACTCACTTAACTACTACAAAATGGTACTTTATAAAATAACTAAATAGGTCTCAGTCTTTATAACAAGTACAAAATGTAGTATAGATGCCAAACTATTGATCTATTCATATCTATTTATAACTTAAACTAAAATAAAAATAAACTTAAAAATGAGGGGTACAATGACTACGCGTTAACTATTTACAGCGAGTGTAACCACAGCAGGAAGACCTACCAGGTCTTGTGAGGGAAAACATACTTCCATATATTTTTCCCCCGAGGATTCGATCGAGACCAGAGTACTCCAGACTTTTTGGCAATAAGCTACCAGGTAGCCAACGAGGCAAGCGCACTGCGGCTCAAATAAAATGCAAGGTAGGTATTAAAAAACTAAAAAAAAGTTATTGGGCTTACTAAAGTCAACAAATAGAAAATCCTCATAAGTTATTTAGTTTAGTTCAAAATGGTGCGTACTCATAGTTATGCACATTAAGAGCAACATCCGTTTTCATTGAACCTGCAGTGTTGTTAGTCACAAGCGCTTTAAGAATGTTTTGCACCAGTTTTAGAACTGCGTAAATCGGTCTATTTCAACACCGGCAATTAAGCCGGCGGTCTCTTAAAAACCGTCGCGCTCGCTCTAGCGTCTCACATCTTGCTGTGGTCAGGCTCGCTGTATGCTTTAACAATGACTTATAAAATCAAGTACCTATCATGTAACGCTCTCTTGACTCACATCTTTTCTATCACAGCCGTAACAAAGAACACCGACAATCCACAAGTCAATTCCAACAGTCTACAACATGCAGTCTTTATGTCTCGTCAAAATATTCACGAGCAATCTACAGCGATTGAGTTGTCTTGAGTCTGGGTGTATTTATGTATGATTTGTATGTATTTACAAGTAAAAAGTAATATATATATGTACTGTATCCGTTGTCTGGTATCCATAACATTGCGTTGCTTGCTTTGGGGCCAGACGGCGCTGTATGTAATGTCTAAAAATATAATGAAAAATATGTTATGTCTAAAATATGCCTAAAATATTTGGTTTTTTGGCCAAAATGTTTAGGAATTCGTTCACATAGAAATACTGGTAATTAAAAATAATTACAGTGCCGTAGCAAGGGAAGGCGGTGGGGGCGGTACCCTTAGGGTTTTACTATTTAAAAAGCTGAACAGAGCAGCTGCTTCATCAAAGTTATCAATTAGATGACGCCATATCATCTACTCATCGCCATAACATTATTTCACTGCGCAAAAGAGTGGTGACGAATTAACATGAAAACAAAATTATTATCATTATCACTTTTTTTTTCAATTATTTATACGGTGTTTTCATTAAATAGTGACTAGCCTAATTGCCTATTGTACCTCAAGATTTTCTAAACACTAATACAGTAGGGTAGTTGATAAAGACGTCAGATTCAAATGAAAAGTATTAAGATATCTAGTATATAAACCATAAGAATATAATTTACAATTTTTAATTAATTTAATTTATAATTTACAAAAATAAAATAATAAACCAGTATTTTGTTTTGTTTTCTATAACGTTAGTTGAATTTCAAAAAACTTTTGTTATGGCAACACAAACGCAATATTTAAGGAGATATTTGCATTATTTCATTTTAAAGCACCGTATATTCTACAAGTAGTGTTAGTGACGCCACTCACGGAACGTTTTTTGCTGTCTAAAAAAGGAATTAAGCGCAATACTTTAAATCTCAAAAGCGGTTATCAGGGTAAAAAACTGAGCTTTCAATGACGTTTCTAATTTACTTTACTTACTTTTCATGATAACGTACAATCGATGCAACTAGCCTATAAGTATAATATTGTTTCATTCATTAATATCATTTTTCGATTTGGATTTTAAGCGTCGATTATTTACAAATTTGGTATTGCGTTTCTAGATTTCTTTATCAAGGCGAAAACGTTGAATTTTTCATATTCAAAATTTAAATTCACGAAATACAATTTATTATATAATAATTTATCAGCGTATTGAAAACAAAACCTATGTCTTGCTGTTACTAGTAAAATTAAAAATAAATCAAAGCAAAACATCAATCGCCGTGACTGACTCTTTTATTATATATTGTTTTATAAGAAAAATCAAAGGTTGTGTAACTAACAAGTTCGAGGAATTATGAAAGTACACGATTCCTTTGAATTAACTTCACAACATAAACGGTACACGATGTAAATTTATGAATGCTTGTCCATCGTCACATTTTCTATTTCAGAATATATAAGTGCATGTATGCATAACATCACGCCTTTTCTTGAAAGGCTAGGCAAAGACCAAAGACTTCCACTTGCTACGATCCCGGCACACTTCTTTTGTCTTATCCACACGCATCAATACTTTCATACACGTTTAACGGTTTACAGTACTATTGAACTCGCCTTTTTAAGAACGGACCCAATTTTATCGAGATACGTTCGTTTATCATACAGTTTAACATAATGTATAACTTCAAAAAGATCTAAACAAATATTTACAGGTTGTTATACAACTAACATCATTTCATCGAAAAAAGTATCAAGTATCTTCAAACATTTCAGAATTGTTATGTACTTATTATATAAATGCGTTACGTTAGTACTTAATGCAGTGGCGTTGCCAGGGGAGCAGAGGATGACAAAAACATAAAGCTAAGCAGTTGAACATAAATGAAAATTTACATTTGAACATTTTAAAAAAATACAATGTTGACCACATAAAGCTCAAATTATATTCCATTCATAAATTTCATAAATTTTCTTAAAATAAGACTGGTGACTGACGATAAAACCGCACTGAGCGTGATGTCTTCCACAGATATTCACTCCAGACATCACCCTAAGAATGCCACTGCTATTTCTAATCTAGCACTACACTTTAGTTTTTGGTGAGTTAAGATGTGGGTCTCCGCCAATCAGCGTCGGGATCTCGTTTGAGGTGGTAGTCGAGGCAGGGCTGGAAGTTTACATGGATTGTGACGGGGTGCAGGGGCGCGGGCATGTGCGCCGCGCGGCCGTCCAGCGCAGAGAACGCACCCGCCTGACGTGACAGGCACGAGTACTCCACGCTCAGAGGCACGTAGTACTTGCCTGTAAATACCACAGTTTATGTAAACCGACAACTACAGTAACTAGTTGTTTGAAACATTTGAAAAACTTTTAGGCACCAGCGTACCTATCAGAGTTCAGAATAGCAAATTAACAACAAAATTACTAGTAAAAGTGTAAAAAGTTAAAAATGTCACCCCTACAGTGCCAACCCTTATCAGGGTGGAGAAAAACCGTCTTCGTGAATCTATTACAATCCTATAGCAAAACCTTATTTGTATTGTGACAAAAAGGCGCCAATAAAATCTTAGTTGTGCGATTAACGTTCGGTTTTTGGCGCTCCTTCCTACCTGGCGATTCAAGTAGCCGCTCCTGTCGCTCGACCCCTTTTACATTACAGTACATACGGAATGAGAAGAGATGACGTTAAGTATGGCCTTTCAAAAATACTACTTTGCTTATATATCTCTTATGTTGACATTGTATGTAAGTAAGTACGTATTTTTGTACGTGCATTCAATATATAAATAAATGGTTGGGGGCCAAGCAAAAATTTGCGTGTTGCATATACGGAACCTTTTACCTTCCAATTAGTCACGCTATTTAACTAATTATTTTAAATACTAAAATTGTATAAAATATGGTATATCATACCTTGCGCGAGCAAACACCGCTTAATTTTATTTTATTTTTCTTCTTTTTATGAAGGTAATCAACAACATAACATATAACCAATTATAAAAAGGTACAGGTCAATATCAATGCAAATTACAGATTACCACAATGTTAATTACAATTTGTAAGTACGTATTAGTCGTTTCATGTGGTCGGTGCATATTGAAATTTACATATAATATAATAAATAAACTTATTAATAGCTGACACTGTAACGGTGATTTAAGATGGTAACTTGCTCGGGCCCGTCTCACACTTGGCCGGTTTTTATTACTAGTAGTTATACTTTAGACCTCACACACACCAAAGTACATATAGCCATATATACCGTTTGGCGTGAGTTGATTTACTATAAACACCTCTTGATGTTGACTACGGAACTCTAAAAAATTTAGAGCTGTACACTTTGTGGAAAAGGATTCTGAATATCTCACCTAGTGAATTTAGCGCGAAGACAGGCACGTACTGTGGGGGTAACGCAGGTTTATCGTAATGCTGATGTTGTGGAGACTCGCTTGACGTGTCCTAAGGGAAAAGAAGTATTATTAGATAATAAACGTACAAAAAACCTTAGAAGGAATTTGCAAACTGCTAGTACGCTTGCAAGTACAAAATGTTATTTACATACACAGACCACGCAGATTTTATAGATAGTTAAAGATTCTGAGTAAAAACGAGTTAAACGCTACTGGGCTCCTTGTACATGTTTGTCTGTCTACGTGTTTACAATACCTGTGGGGAGGTGTCCCTTGCGTCCTCGGTAGACCCACTGGCTGACGTGGAGGAGGAGACGGGTTTTGCTGCTCGTCTTCGCTTATGGAGCACCTTGCCGTGAGAGTGCATGTGGTTACTTCGCATACTCATGTCTGTTGCCTGTAACATATTATTCTACGTCACTCAACTTTCAGCATCATGGTGCCTGTAAAAGTAAAACAATCAATAAGCAATTTATCTTTCTAATAACTCACAATTTTGATCTTTGAAATGTGGATTTAGAGTGACATAAAGGCTGTTCTTGAGTTGGCGAACCACTACTTATAGGTAACATTAAATCTTTTACTTTTAACAATTTATTTTTCAAATAAACTATGGCGACAATAGACTGAGGATGTGATTAGTGAATATTTTCTGTCACCATTTAGTTGGCTGTTGTTAAGATAGTTCGATAGTGTTCTAGGTTTGACATTAAAATACATTTATCTTACGCCCCTTAATCGCCCCCTACTAGTTACGCCACTGGTTATCCTTACTAACCTCACAGTCTTGAGATCTGGAAAACCTCCTCTCGATGGAATTCTTAAACTTATAAGAATGCAGGAAGTCGTCGGTGTGTTCCGGCTTACGCACGGCCCGTAGAGTGGGCTCGCGGCGCCGATTTTCTAGCGGGAGGGGCACGGCTGGGGCCTCGCCATCGCCTGACGCCGACAACTCACCTGGATGACAGAATAATACACACTGGTCAGATAGTGTAAAAGTTAGTTAATGGTTTTAGGAAATGTATTATTACAAGTCAAAGATGTGAAAGCCTCAAAAAAATTGTTTTATCCTTTAGATCAATGTAAACTGTTCTCTGCTTTACACTCGAGCAAAGCCACTAGCGTATCTATATCGCTGTCTTAAAGACGGTAACTCATCATCAGCTTACGACTTGATTACGATCTACTTTGATAATTTAGACTTATACTTATACTTCCACGGTTAAAATCGTTAAGCAAACGTTCAGTGTAGACCATAGCATAATTTCTATTCTTTGTCATGGCTTCGCAAACCGCTCACTACTAGTTGATCGTTGAGAACTCAAGATTAAGGGCGCGTCTCCATTTTCCACCAGAGCTGTACGAGGAAACAGAGCGATTCGTAAGGAAAATATCTACTAACAGGAATGCTTCTGCTGTGATGGAAAAGGTATTTTTTAAAGGAGCTTTTCTACATACGACGCAAGCGAGAGATAGATGTGATAGAGGCGTGCGAGGGATTTGAGAGAGAAATGGGAGCAAGTTGGGCGTACGAGTGTTTTATTCGAGTAATAGAAGCGGAGGAAGGTTAGCGGGATAGGCGTACGTGACATTTGCGTGAGAAATAGGAACGAGAAGCGCTGTAGCTAAGCAAGATATATCTAACTACAGTCGCTCAACAGTCTGGTATGCAAACAAGGGGTAGTGAGTACGTTTTACAGCTCTGCTACGCATTTTCACGCCATTCAGCCAGCTGCTTAGCTCGCACGGTGAGTTTGTTTCGCAGCTCCACTACTGATCCTCTTACCTTCCTAAAAGCCGTGCGCCTTAAGTAGAAAGGGTAACACCGTTTCACATCCCATACATACCGCTCTGCTTTCTTACAAATCTATAGTGACAACGCACCCTGAGGCTGCTTTTGCCGCCTAGAGATGTACTAAGCTACATAGATGTGGAAGACATCCATAAATAGGATTGTTTTATTTTCGTAGATATATTATTCCTTATTCTGTGGGTTAGCTCTGGTGGACAAGGGACAAAGCTATATTTTTATATTATTCACTGCGTTTTCAGAGAAACTTCCTCCAGCGAACGCTAAGGTTGTGGAATGAGCTCCCTGCCAAGAATTTCCCTATCTAGTCCTACAATATGGGGTTATTCAAAAAAGAAATAATTAGATATTTGAAAGGTTGGCAACCGCGACCGTAAGCTTGTTTGCCAACTAAGTGGTATAAAAAAAAACTGTGATTAAGGCCGGAAATATTGCCATATAAGCCGGACATATCTTTTATAATAGAAACTGTAATGTCACACTTTGGACTCTATACATAAAATTTAAACTTTAATTACCTAATTCTAGGTACTTTATCAGCAAGACGGTATAGTCGCGGAACCGTATGTCTTTGTATGCTTCAATAGTGTAGGTAATATATCTTTATACACTGGTCGAATTTATATTACGGAAAATGGCGCGCATTTTTTTTTTGCCGAGAAGGAAGCAAGGAGGAAAAGGGAATTGACATCCAGCCAGTATTTAAAAAAAAGACTGTGAAATGAAAAAGCTCTTTTTTTGGGATTTTAAAAATATTACTCGTTTAAATTATGAATGCTTCGTCTACATACATATAACTTGCAGTGAGCAGGGATTCACTTAGTTTAATTTGTCTAAATCATAAATCACGAGTGCGGTAATGTTACGGTTGCTACAGACTTTAATTATGAGACGGGTGGTGCGATTTGACACGTCCCTCGCGGCCTAGTTGGTAGTGTGGCCGACTGCTATGCAGAGGGTGTGAGTTCGATTCCCGCACAGGAGAAACATTTATGTAATAATCATTTGTGTTTGTCTTGAGTCTGGGTGTAATTTTGTATGATATATATGTATCTACAATAAAAAAGTAATATATGTATTTGTATCCTTTGTATGGTATCCACAACACAAGCTTTGCTTAGTATGGGGCCAGACGGCGCTGTGTGTAATGTCCAAATATATTTATTTATATTTATATTTTAGATGAAAAAAAATATTGAAATTATTTAAAAACTTAATCTTTCTGAAAGTATCGTCTACATCCCCATTAATTATTTCCTATTGACTGGAAGACACTAAAAACCAGTCAGTTGAGTGTTGGACTCGTGCGCCGAGATGGTTAGAATTGAAAAGTTTCATCTGGTAACGTACCAAATAAGTCATCTTTGCTTACCAAGTATTATTTTTATTATTAAATTGTCTATATTCTATATTAGGTATATAATTTTAAATGTTTTGACTAGCAAACTTCAGTATATGGATAAAATGGATATTTTTGATATTTTTGGTATTTTTTAGCAATAAGTCAAAAACTATGTTCCTTACATAAAATTACGAAAGAAAATAGTCTTTAGATTTCAATCCAAAATTCAGACGCTAATTCAAATTCAAATGCTTTATTTCTTAAAAACAGGATATCATACATATCACTTTTCTCAAGTCAATGAAATTGTTACTACACTTTAGAAATTAAAATGGCGTTCTTGTGGGAAGAAACGGCGAAAGAAGCTGTCCAGCAGTCGCTCTTTTTACCCGACTGCGCAATGCAAAGGAAGGGTAATGTGTTTATCAGCCTATGTATGTATGTTTGTTCCTTTGTGGCACTCTACAGACCAATCGACCAAACGCATGGACAGATTTTGATGAGTCATACGTCAACCGATTTGTCTTAAACTTGCGAGTGTCACTAAAGATATATGACAGAAATCAAAATTCAATTTAGCACTAACCAAATGCCATATTGTGAAAAAGAAAAAAATGAAAGTAGCTATGTTCCGCATTAGAAATTATCATTACTGGACTTATTTTTACTCTTTCAGTTTTCATTTATAGTTATTGTTTTTGCGCAGTTGGGATTTTTGATTATATTTATAATTTTGAAAATCAATACAAATTAACGAGTAAATTATGTTAACAGAAATATATTCAAAAATAATTTAATCGCATGCAATTAATTATTTCATTATCTAACTTTAATTTTGTAATAAGTTTGACAAGTTTCTGTTTTACAAAATTGTTAAATTTTCTAAGTTTAATTTACATACTTCTGCAGGGATTTTATTGTCAAAACGGATATAACATGTTCTTTTAAATGATTTATTTATTTTCTTAAGCCTTGTGTGGATCAGAGCATGTTTGTGTCTAGTGTTACGATTATAAATATCAATATTCTTTTTAAAACAATCAATATTTTAATGAACATAAATTAAATTATCTAATAATATACTGAGACGGTAAGGTTCAGTTAAGACCTTGATTTCTTTAAATTTATCTCTTAAAGAGTGTCTTTATAATTCCAACAACAACAATACGTACCTTGTCGATACTAGAGTTGGTGTTGTTCGCGAACGTTCTCCTACACAATATATGCAGTAGGCAAGTAAACAAAACACATATATGGAATTCATTTATGATATTAGCATAGACTATCACGTGCAAACGTGACTATAAACGTGATGTTGGTATAAGTATTACCATACATTGAATTTCAAATATAAGTACACATGATATTCTTTTCCAGAAACGTGTATCCGAAGATTACTTATACGTCTAGATACCGTGTCCGAAACAACATCAAACGGGGTATTGTGAGCCATTTTCCTATCAGTGTGTGTGTAAATCAGCAAATACGACTATCATTTTTACATCTGCGTGCGTGGTTTCGGTGTTACCATTCTTAACGTGATTACCCCAAATTGGGGAGTTCTTACATTTATTCGGTACTACAATTTATTTTCACTTGATGACCCCTGTGGTGACACATTACATATATTTAAATAGAACGTAAACCTTTGCTACAAAGGTAGCAATCCGTTGATGGCCATGCTATGGATGTTTAAACCTTTAAGTAGGTTCCAAATATTGTGCTAAAATATAAATGGATGCACAAAATAAAATCTGTCCTTCTCTTCTATCTTCGCCGTGTAAATTATTCATAGGTCCCGCTATGTGACAATAGCCGTATTTTGAAGACAATATTTTTTTTTACCTAGTAATAATTTTGTTCGCCAAATGTCACAAACAATATAGCTGTTCACTTTTTTTAAAGAACATCCACTGTTCTACCTCCTGATCATGTGCAGCCAATGCGTTAAATGCGGACCGTACGTGCCGCCATATTTAACATAGAGCGCATTCATTTTTGGTCAACAGATATGACAGACAACAGAAGTGTAAAGACTATATATATTATGATATTTAAAAAATAATCAATAAAATGAAAATATTTTAGTATAACATTTTATCAGTTTTCTAAAGAAAAAAATCAAAACAAAAATCATTATCAGTACATTATATTTGTTTTCTGAACGTCTCAGAGTATGACACAAACAATGCCAATTACACTCTGTTTAAATCGTAGTTCTCGTACAAAGTAATTTAATTCATAAATTCAAGATTAAATGCCCGCGTAGCTGTGCCTTTGATTTGCCGCTGCTGGCCGACCAGGTAGAGGGCGCTGGCACATGACAATAGGACAGCCCTATAATTTTACACACCTAATTGCGCGTGTGCGTACCCGCCTTGCTTATAAAGTACAATAAATTTATTAGGTTATTAAAGTTGAAATTTTATATAAAGAGTCCAAAGTGTAAGATATTTTTTCAAACTTTCTACGTATTTTGAGACGGGCACGGTAATTAATTAATTTCGTAGTTTATAAAATACGTGATACTTACTATTTTTTCTATTGGTATTTGCATCTAACTGTTATGTTTTTTTTTCATTTTAAATTTGCAGAAGTAAAGGGGAAAGGTTTACGTTCTATAGATACAATGTGTCACAGGGGTCATCAATACATAAATACTTTATCAACTTGTAATAATGTAATGTATGTAAGTGACGTTAGGTGAAAAATATGTATTGTCGTTTCAGTGTTTGCCTTACTAAACTTGGCAAATCAAGGTACCTAAAGACTTGGCAACACAGACAGAAAAACATTTGTTGTTTGTTTTGCAAATAATTATTTTGAAAATTTAGTTTGGAACTCAAATAAAGCAAGCAAATTAGTTTGTGAAAAGTGTTATTTTTTCATCAACCCTTTTTTTTTTATATATTTCATTTTTATTACTTTTCGCGGGAGTTTGCGTCGACGCACAGATACGTATGATGTTAGTTGACGGCAAGTACCTGAAAAATCAGGTACTCGGATCGGCTCGTTTCGTGTGCCTGAATGGTATCTAGACGTATAGTTAAGTCATCTTTGCGTGTATCATTATGAGAAGTCGCTCGTATGATCGGTGACACACAAAGAAAAGGTATGACTTTAGTGGCAAACGCATTTTTAATATATATTTTCTGGCAATAATATTTAAGTTACTTAATTCTCATTTAGATGCTGGATACAAAACAAACCCAAAAATTTAAAAGAAGATAAAGTGAGCACTAACAATGATCGGAGAACAAACGCTTATTAGTCTTCTCCAACGAGTTCCTAAATAATTATATATATTATCTTAAATAGCAATATTTAAAAAAAATGTGTTATAATTGAGGCTTGCAAAGTGCGGGGGGGGGGGGGACCCTAAGCCTTTCCCCTGCTTATGGGCATAGCTTTGTGTCTATGACGATAAGAGACGTATTTATCAACAAAGTGCGATACAGACCTCTATCGCAGTCCATGGGGTAAGTTTGGTCCAATGGGCGATCAGACTCGTAGGGCTCAGGCGCGGGCTGGACGAAGGCTGGGGTCTCCGTAGGCGGTTCGGGTCGGCGTGCCTGAGCGATCACACCGCTGTGGTACCCATGCGAGCTGCTCGAAGAACTCGCAGTTTCTGACGACGAACCGGGCTGCGACCTTGGCTTGTTACGCGACAACCGCTCACCTACAAAAATAATTACTAGTTACAAAATTATTATTATTAGTCTATGTTGGAAATCTCAAAAATCCAGTGGAAGCTGCTTTCTCTAGACAAGTGAAGTGGATATGAACCTGACGCCATATCAACAGTGATACTCAAATGGTGTGCTTCCGAGCTGGCATTTTTGCGACTGGCACAGCGACCCGTAAAGCTGGCCGGCACTCTTGCAGCTAGACATTTTCAGTCTTTGCAGATGTGCACCGATAAAAGCAATAGATCAGACCCATCGAATTACACGCCAATCGCTATTACTTTTTTTCTCTCTAAAGTGATGGGGCGCACACAGCTTCTAAGATACCTACGATGTCCAGTTACGAGATCAGATAATAATGTCATGGTAGAGCCCACGAAACTAGGAGTAACCAGCAAAGTGAAGTAGTATTGCACGTCGGAATGTCGGTGTAAAGTTTTAAATTCGGCCAGTGTGCACTTAGATACTAATTTGACCCTTTTGACTCGGTTCGAAGACGAGCTGTGGAAATAGTTAAAAACCCTGAACCCAGAAACCTTCTAAAGATTTTGCCTATCCGTGTAAATTCTACCGCTAGTTTAAAGGGTTTTATTCTGAGAAATTGTTTGAGATGATGCCAACTAAGCTGCTACACACCTTATTACAACCCATAGGTTTTAGCAAGAATTTCCGTTAACGTTCTGGGTTGTGGAATGATCTCCCTGTTCACTAGGGACTACGGTACGCAGTTCTTTAAGAAGGCATTGACTAGTGAACTTTAGATCCGAAAATAAATGAACTAACCTTTAGTTATATGTTCACAGTGCCTCTGTAAGTGTGCAGCGAGCTGCAAACACAGGCCATCTCCGCGACCATATCCCTGGACTTCCACTAGGAATCGAACTGCCTCCGCTACCGCCTCCTGGAAGCCTGCTCTGAAGTGCTCCTCGCTCGCCTGTCTCTCCGCAGCTAGAATAGAGCCAAACTTTGACATAAATAGATTTATTAGCTTTAAACGGAATATGTTATCGTGCGGTATATGGCACTACAACATGGCAATGTACAAGCACTATTACCTACAGATATTTATAAATTAAAAAAAAAACGTTAAGAGGGAGCATAAAGCAAGATACATTTTGCATACTAGACAGAATATTAACGTATTTTATCCAGATTTTGCTAATAACAGCCCTTGGTTTTGTATTAAGTGATATTCTATTAAAATTTTAGCTAAATTATGTATACCGTTATAACAATAAATCACAAATTGGCAAAAACTAGAGGTGACTTTGTGATTTTTTTCTATCAAGAAAATTTTGTTGCATTATGTTTTTGCTAATATCAAACCTTGGAATTATATTGTATATACATGTTTTATTTGGAATTGGTTTACTGACTTGAAATTCAATTCCACTCAGGGCTATTTTGCTGTACACCCGTACGCCGTATATTAATATTTACGACAAATGTTAATTTCGACTTGGCTTATGCATTTTGATATTTCCAGCGCTAGGTTACCTATCAATTTACCGGCTTCTGTTCTGCAATGAACGTTTTTGTATTCAAAAATATCTAAAAAATATCTGTTATTATTCATTTATTTTTTTTGACGTATTTTTTGCTTGCTACTGGCTACTGCTGCCTTTTTAGGGTTCTATAGCCAAATGGCAAAAAACGGAACCCTTATAGATTCGTCATGTCAGTCTGTCTGTCCGTCCGTATGTCACAGCCACTTTTTTTTGACGTGAGTTTGATGAAACGTCTTTAAACTGGAGCCCTGGTATTTTACAAAAAGTAGCGGCACATAAATTATGTACCTACTTCTGGCAATCTCAGAAGCAGAAAGATTCCTTATGGTCGTCATTTAAGACCTTCGAAAGGGAGATACCTTTCAAGTAAAATCGATCAATCGAGATTTCTTATTTAGCTAAAACTGTTAATGACTCTCGAGGGGCTTAAATTATGGATTAGATTGACTTCAAACGCTTGACCCTACCCGTGTGCATAACATAATACTAAATTACTTAAACATATCAATAAGACAAAAAATGCACTAAAGAAAAAGGCTGTGAAATCTGCAATCGAGCACTGCGCTCACATTGTAAAATAAAAATCGGCCAAGTGCGAGTCGAACTCGTGCACGAAGGGTGCCGTGCCATTATCTATAAAAATGGCAAAAAAATCACGTTTGTTGTAGAGGAGCCCCCTTAATTTTTTTTTTTATTTTAATTTAATTATTATTTTTCAAGTGACTATATGAATAAATATTTTAAGCGTTGTTGCCTGGGGCCTTATTCTCGTGCTGATAGAGATAATCTCAAATTCGAGATATGTTTAATTGATTTTCTCATGGCTTGTTTATCGCGATAACTGTTTTAGTCAATAGTTTGAACAAGATATGTCGAAAAAACATGGCTGATGTCGCTTGCAAATAGTTTTTAGTATTCAATAGTCGACATGCATCGAGTTGTCGGTAGCAGTAGAGATGGGATGTCGCACGAAAAGTGGTATAAAAATTAGTTTTATTTTATTAGTGATATTAGTTGACGGCTAAATAGTTTTAATTGATTGATAGGGGGTGTATTCTATCGATCATTAAAATGGGAAGTTTTTCTTTTTTATACCTAGGAGGCAAACAATCTTCCGGTCCGCCTAATGGCAAGCGGTCACCGCAGCCTAAGGAGGCCTCGTGCGTTTTTCTGCTAGTGCGGAATACATGCGGGCGATTTCGACTCGTACATTTAGCTTCGAAATAGTAGCGCTGAATAATTTACGATATAACCTTTTCGCATCGTACTTTAACCTACATTACCGCCTAGAAAGACATAGTGTTCTACTGGTTCTCAAACAAAGCTATTGGCTCCCTTTGCATGCATCAAAATGAATAAAATTAATCTACTTAGACCAAGGTCTATCATTTACAAATCAATTACAAATTTAGAAAAAAAAACTGTATTTCTTTTTATGAAATATTTTATTTTAAATATTTTCATAAATTTTAAAAAATATTATGATTTCTTACCCGTTTTTCCAAAAAGCCATAGAAAAAACGTTGTTCACTTTGATGATGGGTTCTTATTCATACTTACTTAAATAAAAGTCGCAATAAGGATTACTTATATGTAACAAAAATAGGGCTCAGACAAACGGACAACTTCTTGTGGCTCAATTCGCGCGCCACTGTCCTGGGTAAAGTCATGCAAGTACGGCATTATAGGTAATTAAGCTCATAATTAGACAATGCTAAGCGCGAAGGAGATGAAAGATAGATAGATGAGTAAATAGGTATGGGCTATGTATAAGGAATAATATGAAAATCCTTATTTATTCGTATAGTATGGGTGTAAGTGAACTTGCTTAAAGGAATTGAGGAACAATATTTTAAAATTAAAATAAAAATGCGCACTGAATGACGTGCACAATAAAAACCAGTAACGTATCAACTAGTAATGAAAATTTTGTCAAAATTTAATTTAAAAAATTAAATAGTATGAGAAATGATACTATTGTAACAAAGAAGAAAGGTACGGATAGCATGTTTGCTTGTTGGTCTCTTTATACCTTAAGAGTGACGAAAGTGATAAATTCGAAACTTATTTATACTTTCCGAATTGCCTCACACAATATATTATCACAATCTAAACATTAATTTCATGAAATAAGTAATAATTTTGGCTTTTTACTACTTTAAAAAAAGAAAAAAATAATAAATATTTATGTATCTTTATAAATTCAAAAGCAACAATTGATTTAGAAAGCACTAATAATGTGAAGTCTGTAAACTAATGAAAACAATGATATCATGCCAATTCATCTATATAAATTTTTGCAAATTTGTTTCCAGCAATTTCCACATTTTAAGTAGTATGTACCATTAACAAGATTATTTACTACAATATATCGCACAGGCATCTATAATTTGGTAGAGCATTACCTGGTAGTTGAGCTAAAAGGGCACAACGGAGTAGTTGAGCTAAAGTAGTATTCGTGTGTCAGAGCCCTTAGAGGACATAAAAAATGTTACCGTTTTCGGCGGTTGTCTGTTCCATGGTATGGTACAAACCGTTGGCACGTTCTTGGAGATACTTTAAATGCCGTATCGCCATCTCTATTATCTCAGTCTTTTCAACTCGTCCTCTTCCCTTCTTCAGGTATTCCGGCGGGATAAGCCGGGACAGGTCGGCGAGGCAGTTGTTCATGCGATCTCGACGACGCTTTTCAATTATCCGATGTGACATCGGATCTTGCTGTTGGACAAATTAACATAATGAGTGATAGCGCAATGTGGTAAAGTGCAACCGAAAATCAAATTTAGTTTGGCCAAAAATCAAAAATACAGTCGCCATATTAAAATGGTGTGATCTTACAACTACACTAGCGACCAAACACCCAATGGAATGAAGTCACGATTGTCAGAAAAGTTTGTTTTGCAATTGTATCAACAGTAAAACATCGTCACTCCTACTTTACATAAAGATTCTAATAAAAAACGAATGGACAGACTGACGTATACCTCCATATTAAAAAACCATAAAGATTCGGTCGTATTTTTGGCATCTGGCATTAAATAAATAATTTGGTTCGTTAAAAGTTATTTGTATAACAAAACATCTAAGTCTTATTATAAGTATACGTAAGTACAGAAATACCCCGAGTTACATCAGAGTAGGTACGTATTACGTTAATTCAAGAATTTACGTTAGCTTCTTTTTATTATTTTATAGAATTTAATCGTTAATATAATCGGATATCCATCCCCTATTAAAACGGTGATACACGTAAATCTTTATATTCAACCCTAAGGCCGAATACCAATTTTTATGTATTTAGCGTCCAATGCCAATTTAAATTTCATGAATCCTTTTTAAGAAATTTAAATTTTTTTAGTCCCAGTAGTTTGGGCTGTGCTAGTCAATCAGTTAACTTTTTTATATAGGTATGTATACAGATACCCAATTGAAACACCAGATAATTTTTCTGCCGATCACACCTATAACGTAAATTCAGGCTATTGCTGTACATATTTAAAAGTTAAATGGGCAATTTCAGTATGACTTGCCCTTGAGACCTTCCCCTTCTTGAGATAGGAGCCAGGTGGGTATTCCGCCTCGTCTTCCGAAGCTGCTGCAAAGTTCAGCTGCTCCCCTGAAGTGCGCCCAAAGTCTTCCGCTGAATTATAGCTGAAAGCAATCAAAAACACCATTAGTTAGTGTCAATTCAGCCAAAAACGATGAGATTTACTAATTAAGGGACAGTGATACTTAGCAGTCATTTTGTTTAAAGACAAGACCGACGCGATAAATACGAAGCACGTGTGGTGAGTGAGTGCGTAAGCCAGCTACGTCTCAACTCAGTGATGTTTTTCAAGAAATAAATCGATACTATTAATCGAGATTACAGCGGACAGATACGTAGGTTATTTTTTATTAAGATTTATTTGCTGATACTTTAAAGTACGGAACCCCCAAAAACCTAACAACCTAAATTCTGAGGGTTAAGCACAATTTCGTCTCGTATTTAAATAGTTACTTTAAATGGCGTAAATCAACTATTTTGTATTAAATCCCATGTCTTTTAATTATTAAATCTAGCCTGATCCCTAAAGTGTTTTTTTTTGTAAGTATTTATAAGAAGTTCAATAAAAGCGACAAAAGTCGATTACATAAGTTATCATATCGCATGATCAGTATTAAATGAGCATTTTATGAGTTTACCTCGACAGTAATATTGTATTAGTTTAATTCGACGGTATTATTTATGAGTTTACCTCGACGGTAATATTTTATGAGTTTACCTCGACAGTATTGTTTTATGAGTTTACCTCGACGGTAATTTTTTTTAGAGTTTACCACGACAGTATTATTTTATGAGTTTACCTCGACAGTAATATTTTATGAGTTTACCTCGAAGATATTATTTTATGAGTTTACCTCGACGGTATTATTTTATGAGTTTGCCTTGACGGTATTATTTTATGGGTTTACCTCTCCGGTAATATTTTATAAGTTTAAATGATACCCATCATTTGATAAGTTTACCTCGACGGTATTATTTTATGAGTTTGCCTTGACGGTATTATTTTATGGGTTTACCTCTCCGGTAATATTTTATAAGTTTAAATGATATCCATCATTTGATAAGTTTACCTCGACGGTATTATTTTATGAGTTTGCCTTGACGGTATTATTTTATGGGTTTACCTCTCCGGTAATATTTTATAAGTTTAAATGATACCCATCATTTGATAAGTTTACCTCGACGGTAGACGATTCTGCATAGAGGTTTCTGTTATAACGTGAGGAAGAACTTTACTAAAGAAATATTTTATAAAATTCAACCCCTAAGGGATGGATAGAATGGAAGTTGAAAACTTTTCAGAAAATAAAACATAAATGCATATAAATTGGTATTTGGCTTAATGGTTGAAAATTAGGATTGACGTTTCACCGTTTTAAAAAAAAAAATCATTGTTAAACCTAGACGGTAAAACAGGGCATGAAAGTTTGTATGAGAACTCCTATATTTCTGTGTGGAGATTTGAAATTTTCGGAAAAAAAAGGAGCCTAGATGTTCTATTCCAGGACCTCACCTAACCTATTTATGTGTGCTAAGTTTTATTCTGATCCGTCCAGTGGTTGAAGCGTAATTGAATTACAAACATCCATCCGACATACTTTCATATTTATAATATTAGTAGGATTAGAACAAAATATTTATTTATGGTATATTTTGCTCGGTACAAGCGTCATCAGTTTATAGTCAAATTTTTGATCAAATAATTCATGATATATGTGTGCTAAGTTTCATCCCGATCCGTCCAGTGGTTGAAGCGTGATAAGTTACAAAAACATACAGTCATACAGATATACTTTCACATTTTTAATATTAGTAGAATTAAAACAAAATATTTATGGTATATTTCTCGGTACAAGCGTCATCAGTTTATAGTCAAATGTGTGATCAAATAATTCATGATTTAATTCAATAAGAAAAAAATCTGTAATGATACAGAAATATGGATTGGTTTTGTTATGAAATTATAGATTCTGAACGCTATTTAGGTCCAAATAACGGACAAATGAGTACTTATCGTTTTTTGAAAACTTAGAATAGTTACTTAGTTAATTTTATTTTCTTTTTTACTTTTAAAATACATATAGTCGTAGTCAGAAAATGTTTACCACCTTAAGGATCACAACTGCATGCACATATTTAAGTCACAAGTTCTAAATGTCTATTTCATAATAATTTGATTGACCATAGATTATCTTTTTTCTAATATGACAATCAATCGCTCTAGGACAGGGATGGCGAACCTTTTAAAAAAAAATTAGTGTGATTTCTGCTGTTGCAAATTAGGTGCTTAAAATCTCACATTAGGGCAGGGTTTTCACCGATCTAGCTAAATGCGGGCCCAATACCTAACACTACTTTAATATTCACAAGACTGGTTTTTACCTGACTGACATTTGGTGTTTAAAAATTTATACATTTGGTTTTCTTCCTATTAAAGTAAATTATTTATGTTGAACCAGTGGACAACTTTAGCCAGACAGCTGTTTACATTATTGAATATAGTGAGTACACACGTGAGTGTTTTAAATTTGAATAAAAGTGATGCTTCATCTGCAAACAATACTAGCACATGACTATCTTTTACAACAATAGGCAGATAATTAATGTATATAAGAATTGTTGGTGTTTTAGCACAAGTAATTACGGTTTCCTAAAGTTCCATAATTAATGATTAAACTTTAATATGAAAAGAAAACCAACTATTTCTTATATTATGGTTGGATTTGCTATCAAAATATAGATTTCGAATGCTATTTATTTCTAAATAACGGTCGGATGAGTACTTATCGTTTTTGGAATTTAGAATACTTGATTAATTTTATTCTTTCGGATTCTAAACCAATGGAAGTGTTGTAAATTACTATGGAAAAATATAATATTGACATATGTATGAGGAACTACCAAAGTGTTCACAAATTTAAATAAATTCTAGTACTCACCTAAATATTCAATATCGAACATTCAGTGTCGAAGTCACGTTGCTTCCGTCAAAATAGTGACAGCTTTTCCAATAAACGTCACTCAAAATGATGGAAGGCCCAAGAAAAATATTTCAATCTAGATACTTCTATTCTATTCACCCAAGGACGCTTTAGAAGAAATAGCGTCAGGATTGTAACCGCTTTTATGTAAGTAAACACATAGATAGTTACTTAAATATGTCGTGAAATTAATTTAATTGTATTAAGAATAAATAAAATTAGATTTAAAGAGAATTAGAGAAATTAGAATGTATAAAAAAAATCGTTTAGTGTATGGGCTACCCCAGGTATTTATAAAAGTAGGCGTAAACTTTTTGAATTATATATATATAATTATAAAATACATAAAACACCCCACCCAGTATTTAGGGAATATGTAAAAAATACTCAAAAATCTTTAAAAAAGTCTTGTCTTGTTGCAAAATCAATTCACCTCAGAAATAAAGGAAAAATTCAACAAATAAAATGAAAATTTCATGGAACATAATAAAAAATGAAACTAGGAATTCTTGTCAGGACTTTGAGTTGATCGTAGACGATACTAATTTTAAAACAAATCTTGAAATGGCTGTTGCTTTTGAATTCTTTTTTAGTAGTATTCCATTCAAAACCACCAAACATCTTAACTCTAGTCCAAATAAAGCAAAAAAATAAATAAAAACCAATATTCCTAAATGTAAAGTTCCATTTGTATTTAAAAATTTTAGTCCTACGGATATCATAATTACATTTAAAACATTAACACCACAGAACTTTGGGGACTTTCTGCAAAAACTAATTTTAATTATTCATGTTACTGTAGCCATAATTTTTAATAGTTGTTCCTGTTGATAGTAGTGTGTTTTCTGATGAGATGAAACTCAGCAAAGTCATACCTCTTTTTAAATCAGGTAGTTCAACAGATCCTAACAATTATATATTTCAATACAATTTCATACTACCTGTACTCAGTAAAGTTTTGAAAAGTCATACTTTGCAAAATGTTAAGCCATTTCTGTATTAATGACTTACTTAGTAGTAAACAGTTTGGCTTTATGAAAGGCCACTCCACAACCGATGCAGGAGTGGCACTATTAAAAAAAAAAAATTTAAAGCCTGGGAGGATTCGCATGATGCTCTTGGAGTGTTTTGTGATTTATCTGATCACTCTATATATCTATCTGTCACTCAGGAAGCTACATCGCTATGTTATTAGAGACAAATCTTTCGACCTTTTGAACTTCTACATGAGGTAAGCGTCCAGTTTTAAACCATTCGGTGCCTGTCGTTTCTGTTTGAGGAGAGCAGAGGTGTATGAGACAGGCGTGTAGCGATGAGTTTTATTTTTTAAGTACATTGTTTGCTTACACCACTGGCTTTTCGGTTAAAGTAAAAATCGCTAGAAAACCTGCATAGATTAACAAATATGTATGTTCACAATACGCCCACGGCCCGCGTGTGGACTATGGCCCAAAAAAGCGCAAATCGGCCTACTATGCTGTGACCCTATAGACAGGGACCTATGAGGTTGGTCAGGAAATGAAGGTAGGTTGTTCCGGTAAAATCTGAATCAGTAAGGTTGTTCTGGCCACAGAATAAATAGTCTGGCGCATCATACACGCGTGTGTGCTAGGGATTTTTCCGTTCAGTCACAGAATAAAGAATAGTACTAGTTCAGTACAAAAATACCTATACGAATGGCGCGCTGCAGGTATCCTTGGGACACTGTATTGACTTATTTTGTGTAAACTGAGCAAAATGATAATGGATATCGTCGATAATGGGCGCGTTCGTTTTGGGATACAGAATCATTATTTTCGTTTACTTTGTCATCTGTCATCCGTTCGTTTTGCATTCAAAGCGTTCGTGTGTCAAAAATATCAAAACTTTAGTATCATAAGTAACAAACTGTCATGTGTTCGTTTACGATATTTTCGTTATTTTTGTTACTTTTGCCACCGAAAAATTAAACTTTAGACCCATATCTGGAGGTGGGGTTTTTGTGTTAATCTGTCAAACGACCTATACTTATTCATTGTTTATGGTAGTTTGTGTGTGTTTTGTCGTAGTGTGTGTACGTCAACCGTTCGTTTTGCAAGTTTTGCAATCAAAAGTTTTGTTAGTAACGTTTCAAAGCTACACGAACGATAGGTTAGTTGCAAAACTGGCGTTTTGATAACGCGTATCAATCGTAGTGTGAAAAGTATCAATCGCTAGAACTCTAAATCCCAAAACGAACGCGCCCTACATTGCTGACTTCAAGGTACAGTGGAAAAGTATCAAATATTTGTGCAGGCAAAGCATTAAATGATTCAAAACGTTTTTATGATGCTCACGTGTTTAGGACACGTGTTCTTTGTGTATTTCTAGTTTACTATCGCATGTAGCATCGAGCATCACGTGATGCAATGTCAAGTTATCTGCATACAACACGCCAGACATCAGTGATAAAAAAATTAATTATGCGCGATTACTTTGTATGTGGTGTAAGGTTTAAAGCTCTATACGTAGTTCTCAAAATTTACCACTATTTTTTTTAATGCGACCAAAAATACCTTAAAATATGTTTAGATAGGTTGTATATGTTATGATATTAAGTTTTACTTTACATTTTTTATAATACTAGCTTCTACTCGCGGCTTTGCCCGCGTATATTTAGGGCTCTTCCTGCGGATTCCTAAATTGATTAATTGCGATATAAGTAGATATACCTACTATGTTGTTCTCTCTGTCCAGCTAGCTTTGTATGTGTCGAAAATCAGAACATCCCGTTGATTTGTAACCACGTCGTAAACTTCGTGTCTCACAGTGTAAGAATTTAATGACTCGAATGTTTTTCATCACATTTGCGAGTAAATAAATAAATAAACCAAATACAATTCAAATGACGGGAATAGAAGTAAAGAAAATAACACAACCGCTGATATGTAGGGAAAAGTTTTGGCTGACGTTCAAACTTATAATTGCTCGCTTGGCGCGTACTTTATATCTTGAACGACAAAAAGCGCTTTTAAACATACCTACTTTATAATAGACAAGTACGTAGAGAGCATGCGGTGCGAACAGGGCAGGTTTCATATATCATTACAGCTCGTGGGTGTTATGAACGCCCGCTTTTCCTTAAGGAAAGTTAAATTTACAAAAAAAAAAGCCCGTGGGAGTAATTAAGATCTTAGCACCCGCTTTGCCTGTACGTAATGACACTGTTACGAGTAAGTGTGATGAAAAATCTAAGCCTGTAGAAACTCTTGATCGGGATATACGTTTTATATATCGTTTTCCATCCCTCTATCCCTGAGCCATAACTTATGTCACCCAATTGCTCCATTGCGACGGACGTGGAGTAATAGTATCCCGCGATAATACTCGCAGAAAACTCCATTCTCGTAGGAACTATCGATCGGGATAAATAGTATTCTATAGGTGCCCTTTTAAGTCCTCCAAAATTAGTATTCTATAGGTGCCCTTTTGAGTCCTCCAAAAATAGTATTCTATAGGTGCCATTTTTAGTCCTCCAACAATAGTATTGTATAGGTGCCCTTTTGAGTCCTCCAAATAAGTTTTTGTACTAAAACAAACGAAATTGGTTAAATACCCCGCTACAAAAATCATACAAACTTTTGTTATATTACTTATGTAGGATATATTTTCCAGATAAAAACCCGCAAAATCCTGGATTCACGGTTACCAACTTGTGCTATGAATATATAAGACTATGCTCAGGAAAACACAGAATAGGATGGCCTCCTACAATATGGATTGATGTCCTGGAAGACGACGATATACATCTTTATCCGTCCATCCATATTTTGTCTTCGTTAAAGTTCTCACACTTTAGAACCTAAATGGTCGCGTACAGTGCGGTTTCAGAGAAACTTCCTCCCGCGAACGCTTAAGTTGTGGAATGAGCTCCCTGCCAAGGTTTTCTGCAAGGACTACAGTATGGAGTTCTTCAAGAAAGAAGTTATTAGATTTCTGAAGGGTCGGCAACGCGCAAGTGATACCCCTGGTGTTGCAAGCGTCCATAGGCTACGGTGACCGCTTACCATCAGGCGGGCCGTAAGCTTGTTTGCCACCTTAGTGGTATAAAAAAAAAAAAAAAAAAAAAAATTATCCATTTACGAGATATGTTTTTGTTTCTTTTAGTAGATGAATGTGTGTTTAAGTCAGAACTGTAAGAACCATTGAAGGATTGTCAGCTAGACCAAAATGTCCTTCGACGAGCCAGCTATTCAGCTTAAGAGAATTGCCAGACGGCTTGCGAGAAGGCTTCAGATTTTATACTAAAATTTGCTTGAACATTTACTACATAACTTTGAAACTCTCCTTATTTTTTTGTTGGGAATTTGGAGTTTCTTTTGTAGGTCCAATTGGAAGGAGGCATCATTCCGGGGTGTGTGAAAATGCATAAAACAACACTACATGACGCAGCAAGGAAAATGCCGTGCAGGTGTAGAAGGGTCACAATTCCAGCTAACGGTAGTCTAGCTAGTCACACCCAACATTTAGGCGACAGGAGAAGCATGTCTAAGCTTTACATGTAGATATCAGCACCACTTGAAACCTGGTATTGAGTTTGTGGACCTGAAGATATAACAATATTAGCATCCATGCCGGTAACAATTACCTACCTACTCAAATTAAACCTGTGTGTGGGCACACTTTACTTTTGATTTAAACAAAGTAATATAGTAAATGCTATATCTATTATCTATCTAGTGTCTTATTGACATCTAAGCTAAGCGCTTGGTTTAACAAACATGACAAGCGTAGGCACAGAATTAAGACTAGCGGCCTTGGGTCATAATAGGTTAAATCTATGCTTTCTTTTATTTTCCCAGTGCCCTTTGCCTTTTTCTCACTAAATACTCGTTCTCGAGAATTTAAGAAAAAGTAACACCGTTAAAATCCGGAAAACTTGTACTAAGTGCAAGTAGAGTGTAGTTGATAATTCAGGCTAAAAATAAACACTTTGACTTTCAACATCCTTTCTCGATTAGCAAGTGTTCGCGGCTGGCGTCACGTAATCAAAGCGTCTCGTTGACGAAGTTGTCGTCGGTGAGTGGAGAGGAGGCCTGCCGCCGCGTGGGCTGCCGCGTGACCGGTACTCGCGTTCGTTACCGCACATGCCCGTCCACGCGGCCTGCCCAGCGAAGCCTGCCTGCTTCTGGCGGCTATGGTGCGACGCGGTGTGTCGCCTATATTAAATTCCAGTAACGATTAATCGATTAACAATTATAGTCAAACACTTAAATAGAACTGGACAGCGCATTTCCTAACCAGCTGTAAAAAAAATTCGCAAAAGTGTGACAGAGACAAAGCGAACGCGAGGTGACTTGTCTTTGAGAAAGGATATAGCACTATAATAAGACAAATTTTTAGAACTCAAAGTCTATGGACACTCAGACATAAGATTAATATCAAATATATCTTAAGAGCAAGTACCTACGGAAAAGAACTACATTTTGTCTTACGCTAATGTGACATGTACACGTTGGTATAGTAACTAAAAAACTTATACTGCTTTTGAAACACCACTAAAAAGTAAAATTAAATCTTACGCACGCACATATACTGTTACCATTTCAATATTTCAAAAGTCCAGACAAAATGCCTGACATTCGAAAAAAAGTCCAGACATAGGTTGTTACATTATTACATAAATTATTGAATCCTAATCTAATTGACAGTTTAAAATACCTATAAGTTAATTGTTTTAGGTTGAGATGAATCATATAAAGTTACATACATACGTACTTACATAAACTCATAAAAGGCACATCTGTTTAGAAGCCCACATAAAGTAAATTGGGCACTTGTAACAATATAACATACCTAAACAAATCATCAAGGACAAATTGATAACCATTTTTTTTTTAATTCAGTTAATTATTAGTTCATAATATTATATTATGGTAAGTAGTTTGTGCCAAAATTAAGTTTTATAACTATCCATTTTTTATAGAATTTGAAGTTACTTTTGTAGGTAATTTGAAGTTACTTTTGTAGGTAAAAGAAAACGTCATTCCGGGGTGTCTGAAAATGCATAAAACAATTTAGCATTGCAGCCCGGAAAATGCTGTGAAGGTGTAGAAGTCTAACAATTCCAGCGAACGCTTTTAAACTTGACTAATCGAACTAGTCACACCCACTAAAATAACAACTTTAGCAAAATGTATAGTTTATCAAAAAAGTCCCATGTTACAGTTATATCTTGGCCGGACAACCGGACAGCCGACATGGAGAGATTGCATTGCACGATTTGCACGATCTTTGAGATTATCTTGAACGTTGCGTAGTATGCATGACTCATTTCTTGATTGTTATTTTGGTCATAATAAGAACCACAGCCTAAACATTTTTATTGAATTCATACAGTTTGTCATCGCCTTTGATTAATCTGTCTTAAAGCTTTAAACGAGCAATTCTTGTATATATATGTATATAATCTGAATCTCAGAAACAGCTCCAACGATTTTCATGAAATTTAGTATTCAGATGTTTCGGGAGCGATAAATCGATCTAGCTAGGTTTCATTTGTAGAAAACGTAGTTTTATCTGTGTTTTCGGGAAATGATAAACTGAAAAAATATGACTTTTCCTGACATCTATTGGCGAGTAGTAATACTATTATTTCTACCGACACAGCAACTCTAAAGCTACTTTACAATAAATGGCATTGTTAAGCAACACTAAAGCTACTTGACAATACATGGCGTTGTTTCAAAAAACGAATGAAGCTCGGTCCTCCAGGTACTAGGTATTTATAAGGATTTTTTATAATTTTGGAACACGCGCTTTCAATCCTAGAGCTTTCAAGGTTCTGAATGGGTTCTAATCACTCACTTCTAATCTTGGAGAAACTGACGGAAGGAAAAACACTAATTCATACAGAGGAGTATCACTTTTAAGTACCTGGGTGTATTTTAATTTAGTATTATTTTAATATTGATGAGGAGGTAACAGCTAGTGGTAACACGTGTTCGGCACACATTTTACTGTGTATGACATTGAGATAATCATACTTGAGATAATACTCATCATTGGTGTATGATGATGTTATGTGTACCTACGATGTGCCAAGTGTGCCAACTCACTTACACAGTCAGGATGTCATGACCATAGATAATGCAACAATTGCCCATCGCTATCGCACTCGACTTTAGGGGACGGGGATTTCCCCAAATTTGTAGTATCAACTTACGCTCATATAAATAGAGCGCAATCGCATTTTCTTTTAATTTCGTTTGACCCATCTACTAGGACAACATGTCAAGTTTTCAACAGAGTAATTTAGCAAAGTGGGAACAAAATCCGGAATTTTCTTCTTGGCGTTACAAAAATGAGGAGTTCGCCGCCTTTTGCAAAACCTGAAGTGCAAAACTCCAAAGTAGATTAGCATCTATAAAATAACATGCAAATACTGAAAAGCACAAATCGAACTTGAAAACATATAAAGGATAGGCAAAGGTACATATTCTAGATCTGTTTACGGTACCTTACCTAAAATCAAAAGATTCAGAGATATTTTAATTTAAAGTAGAAAATTAATTAATTAAAATTAATTATTTCATTTTGTTTCCAGGTGGTTTTCAAAAAGACATCACTGAAAGACGATGTCAAGAATGCTGAGCTGATTGTTTGCAGTTTTCTCGCAGAACACAACGTTCCATTTAGAGCTATGGCTAATGTTTCCCCGACTCCGATATTGCGAAAGAATTTTCCTGCAAAAGAACCAAAGCAGCCGCTATAACTTATAATGTTTTAGGACCAGAATTTGAAAAAAGTATGATTCAAGACATACTTTGTACTGCATCTCCTTCAGGTAAATCAGTTTATTCAATTATTATCGACGCAAGCACAGATGTTGCCACAGTTAAAATTTTGGCGATTGTAATAAAATACTTCTCTGAAACGAAATGTACTGTACAAACCAAATTTCTCGATTTAGTTGATTTAAGTGGTGAGCCCGCTGATCATTTATTTAATGCCTTGTCTTCAAAGTTATCTGAATTAGGTTTAAATATAAAACACTTAATAGGATTTGCTGCTGATACTACGAATGTGATGTTTGGTCAACATTCTGGCATTGTTGCGAAAATTGAAGAAGTGAACCTGAAAGGCTTATTCATAAAATGTGTTTGTCACTCAGCAGCGTTAAGTGTTAGCCATGCTTGCAAAATACCGCCTAGAAATTTAGAAGAAATAGTAAAATAAGTATATGGTTACTTTTCTCAAAGTAGCAAGCGTCAAAGAGAATTCGCTGAGTTCCAACATTTCACTGACACTGAAAATCGTAGAATATTGCGTCATTATGATATAAGGTGGCTATCACTTCATGCCTGTGTTAGTAGAATAATTGAGCAGTGGAGGGCCTTGCAATTGTATTTTCAAGACCAACACTTGAGTGATCGCATTGTGTCATCAGAATTTTTATATCATTCCTTTTAGTACTGACATAAACAAACTTTACTTTTACTTTTTGGACTACATTTTGCCAATTATTAACAAATTTAACACTATTTTTCAAGGTGACTATCCGTGCATTGAAAGATTGTACGATGACGCATCCTATATGTACATGTCGATTTTAGGTTGCTTCATGAAAACTAATAATATCAAAAGCACGGACGATGTATTTACTTTAGTCCCTAAGTCTCATGTAAATTATTTGCCATTGAAAGATACCTATATACTTAGGTATCCAAGTGGGCCTAGAATTAATTAAACATAGACAAAATATTAATGTAAGAACAAAGAGCTGAGTTTTTTAACGGATGTGAATCATTTTTAATTGAGTTGAGCACGCAACTAAAGTCTTGTTTGCCATTTAAAAATGAGATTTTTCGAGAATTAAAATTTCTTAACCCACTCACTGCCGTGCATACAGAATTTCGAAGTTTAAGAAATGTAATAGAAACTCTCCCATACGAATTACAGCCAGAACAAATGCAGTTAATTGACGAAGAGTATAGAACCCTAAAACTTGATCGCGAAGTAAATAATTTGTTACAATCTATATACGAGCACTGGTTCACCCCTTTCTTGTGAACAGTTTTGGGTCCAAGTTGGGAAAATTTCTAACAATGATGGTACGTTGAAATACAAAAATAAAACTAGTTTCAGTAAATCTCCGTAATGTACCGATATCGAATGCTGCATGCGAACATATATATTCACAAATAAATTAAATAAAAACGGACCAAAGAAACAGATTTGTAAACAAAAATGTAGCTGCAATTTTAAAAACAAAACAAGGTGTTAAAGATGAAGGAAGTTGTGTGAACTTTAAAGCTTCGAATAGAATGTTAAAATACCAATCTAACATTTATTTTAATGATGATTAATGAATAAAACATATTATTAAAATCTGTATTTTTATTGGTATATTTTTCCAGAAAGGTAGGTATATTTCAGTATTCTTTTTAGGGTCCAAGGTATTTTTGGAAAATTAAGTCTGGTCACACTGTGATGACTATCATACGATAGTTTATCGGTGGCAGATTGCATTCTCGATTCTAGAGACGCGTTGCGCATGCGAGTGAACGTCACGTGTTGGCAGCCATTGCTCGCGTGACCGCGCTATGAAAAAACTTTATGACAAAATAAAATCGGCCAAGTGCGAGTCGGACTCGCGCTCGAAGGGTTCCGTACTATTATCTATAAAAACGGAAAAAAATCTCGTTTGTTGTATGGGCCCCCTTAAATATGTATTTATTCTGTTTTTAGTATTTGTTGTTATAGCGGCAACAGAAATACATCTTCTGTGAAAATTTCAACTGTGTTACTATCACGGTTCATGAGATACAGCCTGGTGACAGACGGACGGACAGCGAAGTCTTAGTATCACGGTCCTATTTTGTACCCTTTGGGTACGGAACCCTAAAAATTGTATAGCTATTTTTAAACCTAACCGGCCCGTCAAAGTGCAGCAATCCACTAGTTGGGTAACTTTAAAAATAGCTAACAGCACACAGCCTAAGTTGTCTATGTTGCAAGTGCTGCAAAAAACAAGTCTTTTGACAATTTAAACTCCTGGCTTTTCTCCTTCTACTGTCCATCCATATCCAATCCAATCCATAATTTAATAACTAAGATTTTTATATCGATTAATTAAACAGTAAATACTTAATGAATAAAAATGTTATGTTTCGACTTGCCAATCATTAACGTTTTCACTTTTATTTGCTTATGATCTAACTAAGTTCAATATCTCAATCTTTTTTAAATATAAATTTTGGCTTTGACTTTTATTTTTTAAGAGATTCTCAAGCAAATATAAGACAGTAGTAATCAGTATCAATGTCATTATTAATAAATTTTTAAAAATTTCTGGCAATTACACTTACCGTCTGACCCCAGTCGTGTACATTAATATACAATATCATTAAACCTTGTACCTACCAATAAACTTCTATTTCTTGGCAGACTTTTCCGTTTGTTTGGCTTCTATTTATTTTCGTTGGGACGAGCTGTTAAGAGTCTGAACGATAGTCATCCTAGTCAAGGACAATCCAGACGAGTTCCGTCTATCTGGTAACCCAAGATTATTTAAGGCCTGGCATCACCACGGGTGTGGGATATAACAAAATGTTAGTTTTCTCTAGTTAAAACGATTACGTAGGCAGGAATGTTTTTTTATGTAAGTATCAATGAAGTAAAGAACCTACAATAGACTGATGTTCTGGAAAGCTAATGTTATTGTTTAAGAATTGAAACTTAGGGTCAGCTCAGACCGAGAAGTGACGTAACGCGGCATTTTCGAGATAGCAACACATTATGGATCTATTTTACTAGACAAAAAGGTACGCATACCAATGTCGCGCGACGCATCTTGGTGCACTTCGACACATAATCTCTCACTTTTGTGTCCTCCCTATAATTTTTATCTTTTTGTCTAGAAAGCAAGGTCCATAATGTGTAGGTATCTCAAAAACACCGCGTATCTCAATAACTTCTTTTTTGAAGAACCCCATACTGAACTCCATATATATATATATATATACTTATATAGAGTTGACAGCAGTTGAAAAAGAAAGCGTGTAACACGCATTTATTCTAGTAATAGCATAAGTTTGACAAAAAAGAAGGAAACTTTATGTCGTTCAAAGGTTAAAATGTAGAAAATTATTTTGTTTCTGATTGAAATAAAGTTAGTTTTGTTAAGTTATGATACAGAAGCTAGATATTTAATAATTTTTAGGTAAATTTTTTATCTGTAAGATATTGCAAAAATTATATCATTGTTTACCGTTATCCGCAGTGCTCACACTTGGCTTTTTTATCGCATCGAATAAAAATAGAATGGACATCATAATACCACATCTCTCACTTCACCAATAAATAATGTCTGCCTAACATTAGATAAGGGCAGAATAAGGACTTTATTATTTTTTATAATACCTATACAAGCGGACCGGACAGGCGTTGTCCTGCCCTAACTTTGTCTTGTCTGCTATTAGCGAGTTCAGCAAACATTTTTTCAATTTACATATATTGACTTCGATGTATAATCTTCAAAAATATAATTCAAAAAAACAATAACATAAAAATATCATCAAAATTAGCCGCTTAGTAGTTCAGTGACGGTAAATTATATACAATACAGATATAAATAAAAGATAGGTAACAGCAAAATTCACTCCTTGTTATTGATCAAATAACAAAATCTCAAAAACTACTTTGACCTAAGATGCTGACAATTGCAAAGTATTTTACAACAGCATCGAAATTGCCTGTTCTATTGCCGCGCTTATACACAATATGCAGATTTGTTTTATTTTGTAGTTTTTTATAGGATTAGCTGACCCCGCAAACATTGTTTGGCTTTTTTAAAACAACTGGCGCGCCACTATTTCTGAAAAGGTTGTACTAATTCAGAAACCTTCCCCGGCGTGTGCACAACATATCACTAAAATTCCATAACAATCGGTTTACCCTTAGCGCGCGAGTCAGACTTGCACTTGACCCTTTTTTCTTTTATAAAACCTTGCCCTAACAATAACAAAAAAAAAAGAATTTTCCAATTTAATGTTGTCGTTCAGAAGTTCTGGAGTGACAAAGGGAAACAGGGATTCATTTTTAGATTGTATACTACCTAGGTATAGATTGATTCTAAATTCTGTTGTACTTTCGAGTGATGTCTGGGAGCAACTGGTCTCTCATCTGCGAATGAACGTACGAAGTTCGATAACGCGCTACTTGTGGTACGAGTGCGAAGTGCCACTAACTTATTTTAAAACCAACTTTTATACAACTGCAAAAGCTATTCTTTTGACTCGTAGCACAAGTACCTACCTATGAGAATAAAATACGTAACCACTTACGGCCTATTTACGTGGCAATGTCCTTACTTGATGCATTCTACGTACTTACATCGTAATTATATGTATATGTATGTAATGTTTAACCTCGCACGTGCATCGAGTCGTCACGGTCGCAGCGAGCAATGGCCAAGGCTCAGAACGTCATGTGCTCATAGATAGACGCGATAGAATTAACTATGTGTGCGTACACGTGAGCTAAAGTAAACGTACCTACGATAGAAAACGTAATGTAGTTAGTAGTAGTAAAATATATTCTGTTGCAGATATTTATAGTAGATATATCTGTACATATAAAAGGCAACCGTTACTGACTGACTGAATGATTTTCTGATCTGTCAACGCACAAGCAGCTCCAACCACTCACTGGACGGATCGAGCTTAAATTTGGCACACATGTAGCTACTGATTTAGGCCGCTAATGAAGGTTTTTTAAAAACTAAATGGGTGAAACGAGGATTTAAAGTTTGTACGGAGCACCAAGATCGCGAGGTTAATCCATTAATTAATCTATAAGAAAATTTGTTTTAGTAGTTAATTATTTTTGAGAGAGAGAGAGAAAACGTTGAGTGTGAGTGGGTTTTATTCTATAATTGAGGAGTTGCCGTAAGAATGCTACTCCGATAACCAAATTTAGGGCGTGTGAAGCCGCTGGCAGAAGCTAGTCTTCTATTTGTATACAGACATATATATACATATAAATAATATATAAAATACAACTTCACGTAAATTAACTTAGGTCCTATCTGTTGCAATCCTCGTGTAGCCGCCTGATAGCGGCAGGGTCCGAACGTAAGCGGGTGCATCATCACACAAACACGCAGATATGCATATATGCACACGAATTAAAACAGATATCGCACACCCGAACGTGGTCCAGCTCCCACACAACAGCCTGGCAACAAATGCACATCATTTAAACTACCGTCACTTCGGAAACTAGCCTAAGGGGAAAAAATGTGATAAAAAACTCCCGGATCTACACTTGTTACCAATCAGCCATGCAAAAACCAAGCCATCAAGTACACAACATCTATCCAAATGTGTATATACACACATTCACGTACGTACTCGTGCCCCACAACCCCATACATCCAATCAACAATATATGATAATAACGCATTTAAAGTAGGTAGCAAAACGTTTAAAGTTATGCATATTCAATGCACAGAATTCGGTGACCGCTTACCATCAGGCGGACCGTAAGCTTGTTTGCCACCTTAGTGGTATTTAAAAACGCTGAATGGGAAAAATCTGATTCGAATTCACCTTAACATCAAATTTATGCCATGTTAACAAGATGATCAGATAAAGATGAATTAAGGACAAGTGATGTTGTTCGTGTGTATGTATGTATGTACCTTTGATTATTAAAGTACATACATACATATTTTGTTTATTTTCCATTCAGTCCAGTTTTTGGTCATAAACGGTCCCTCATTATTACTTTCGTAGACAAAAATGATATTAAACTCTTAACATACGAAAAAACAAATAAACAATTAGATCATCACCACGTTTTTATAAACGGGCTAAAAGTTGATGAAGTAATCTTTGAGTTGATGATTCTTTGTCTAGACATAAACCTAGGAGAGCGCATGTAGTACCTTAGTTGACTTGAAAGGATATTAGAGATATTTTTAATTCCAGTTTCGTTTTGTTAAAATTTCTTTAAAAACTGTATCAGGATAGGTATTTAAAACAAACTGTTGAATATTGCACTGTCATTGAGTTCTGAGCTATATCTAAAGTTTTAAATCCTTAGCTAATCGGAAAGTTGGTTAAAGATCGATTGAAGTATTTGTATCAGACAGATATACTAGCGAGCGAAAATGTTGTAAACATAGTCACGTGTTTAGCAACAATCAATGACAATATGGAGAATATCTTTGAATTTGCTGAAAGCCACTATGGCCCTGAAGATACAGGCCGTGAATTTTGTATTTTTTTTTGTCACTCTCTACGTATGTACTTATATGTCGCAATGTGGAATGACCACAAGGCCCCCAGCCCCAATACAACCAAGTCAAACTTAATCGCCTTAGCGGTTATACACGCTTAATTGCAGGGGCACAGACCTCTACTTGAAGAAGAAGGCTTAGGCCATAGTCTAACTCGCTGGCCCAGTGCGCCTTGCCACTAGGCGGTCACCCATCTAGGTACTGATCATACCAGACGTTACTTCGCATATCATTCTGATAGACGTCTGCATTCAACGGAGCCACGAGCTCATCATCAAATTTTCGTCATTTTTAGGGTTCCGTACCCGAAGGGTAATTAGCGGAACCCTATTACTAAAGCTCCGCTGTCCGTCCGTACGTCCGTCTGTCACCAGGCTGTATTTCACGAACATTTGAAATTTTCACAGAAGATGTATTTTTATTGCCGCTATAACAACAAATAACAGAATAAAATAAATATTTAAGGGGGCTCGCATACAACAAACGTAATTTTTATGCTCGATTTTGCTCCATATTGATAACGGCAACAGGTAGACGCTTAAAATATACACAGAATATTTAGTTATATAGTCACTTTAAAAATAAATAAATTAAAATAAAACAAATATTTAAGAGGGGCTCTTATACAACAAACGTGATTTTTTTGCCGTTTTTATAGATAATGGTACGGAACCTTTCGTGCGCAAGTCCGACTCGCACTTAGCCGATTTTTTTTGGGTACAAATGCAAAGTGTAAAAAGAGAGGATGCAATCCATTTCCATTCATCCATAAAGAATTGTATTAAGAAACGTATTACTTCTACGTATTCACCATCATTTTGAGCGTCTGATGATGCATTCAGGATTTAATGATACAGTTAACATCTTTAAAAAAATATCTTCTAGTAGTGATAGTGGCAGACCAATATTTTATTGCTTAGTGATTCTGATTACCTATCTTTTTATTTGTAAGTTTTTTTGTAGTATGTCCTAAACATGAAACCAACCTTTTCCAAAAATTCCTCTTTGGATAGCTTCATTCTAATTTACAATCTTCAAGGTTTATACCTAGCTCAATACTTACATAAAACATTTTATTCTCTCACTTAAGAAGGTAACTCTTCGTAGTTGCTATTTTCGTATACGATAGTAGGTACATGCAATAGAAACCTGCTCATACTTTATGTATTCATTGCAATCTGCTCAAAAAACGAGTGACACGAAAAGTGTCTTGTTGTCGATGCGCGATTACACGAGACCGCTCGTGGTGCGGGGGCGGGGCGGCCTTGCACGCGCTCGTCGCACGCCGCAAGAAACGTGACCGCACGCACACTGACACATTTATTGCTTCATTACGACACGCACACACACATACGTGGCTCACGTTTGCATCGCCTGACTAAAAGAGTACAGTCGGCTTAACATATTCCTTACAGAAACAGGTTTTTTTAGTTAAGTTGATTTCTTGCTTGATTGTGTGATACGTTAAGTAAGTATATAGGTAAGTTGGACTGCAGAGTTGAAAGTTCTGACTTCGGTTCTCGGTAAAGGCAATGGAAAGATAATGGAAATAAATAAATAATCCTGGATAATACAGACAACGACATCTGATGCTTAACTTAGCAAGGCCTGTACTATAGGTACCAATACTCATATAAGTACTTTATATACCTATTATATAAAATATATAGAAAATACTTCGAGTCAAGACAGTTTTTTACATAAATGTTATTTATTATGGGTGTAAGGGACATCGTAACGCAAATTGAATGATACCATAGACTTAGTACATGTTTCTGAAGTTCTGAAACCCTTAGTATTGGAATTTTGCGTCGGTTTTTTTGTTTTTTTTTTTTTAATTTTAGTTTTTGACTGTTTTAACTGTAAACGATACGAAATAATTATAAAAATCTATCGAAACAAACCAAGAAAAAAAAAAGATATAATAGAGTTTATTTCCACCCTATTTAACCGAAATAAGTAATTATAGCTACTTAAAAATATGGCAGACGACTACCACGGTTGTAAGTGTTGTAACGTGGTGGCAGAAGCTTTGAAAATTAAAAAAAAATTAAGAAAAGTATTTTATAAAACTTGAATCAAGAATCCAAACTAATATTATAAATGCGAAAGTAACTCTGTTTGTCTGCTTGCCTGATTATTTGTCTGCCTGTCGGTCTGTCTGTCTGTTACCTCTTCACGCTTTAATCGCTGTACCGATCAAGATGAAATTTGGCATAGGATTGTTTGAGTCCCAAGGAAAACGTCAAGTGTGAGTCAGATTTTTCAATAATTGAGGAGTTGCCGTTGAAATCCTACATAGATAGCCGAATTTAAGGTGGATGGAACCGCGGGAAAAAGCTAGTATATAACAAAATAGCTGACGCGTGGCTAGGCTGATCCCGGCTTGTCTCGTTTGCCCCTAACGACCTCAAGCGTTGAGAGTTCGTCATACGTGTCTAGTGGCCAACCATCAATATGAAATTGTTTTTTCATATCGATGGGGCCAATGTGTGAAGTTGGAGTTAATGTCGTATCAACTTTACTGTCGTTTTATATCTGACCACGCCTTTAGGTATAACTGTTGGGATGACATCTGTCTTAAAGAGCCTCCTATTCAAAAATTACTTATGTCTATAGATACCTATCTATGGACATAAAGGTCACAACACTGACTATAAAATTTGTTAAAACACGTGTAAATTCTTGATCACCTTGGTACTTGGATAATATACAATTTAGTAAGGGCACATCTTACATTATTCGACAAATCCGTTATTCTTCTAAAAATTTTATCTGAATATAGCCCTGCATCTATTTGGAAGACACATAATTTCGAAAATGACACATCTCTCGTGATAATACAATGTAATTATTAAAATTCTGTCGATTTTTTGTATAATTTTGCCTAAGTATACAAGATAATTTTTTTTAGTGCGCTTGCATGGCCAAATCCGGAACTATGAGGAATAGCGCAAACTTACTAAATCTTTATCATTGGATTTTTGAAAAATTAATTTTCCTAGCCAAGAATCGAACCAGTTGATTTTGAAGAAAAAACACAAACTGTATTATTACACCATTCGGTAATGTTGCTTATAAGCAACAAATTCTGGAAAGTAATAACATACGGGAAACAGAAGGAAGTGTCGGATTTTTAACAAAGTAGATATGGCTAAAAGTAATCATGATACCAGCATAATTAACTGACTATTAAGACGTAATATTCCTATGGCACATAACTTACAGCAGAACATTTTTAGAAATATCTAGAATTGGTCATTATCAAACTTGTGTAAAATATTTAATTTTAGTATTTTTTGTTGGTAATTAATTTAAATTCAAAATTTTTATATTGTAGATGCTTTTTAATACATTACATATATTTTTTGGCAAAAAGTATTACAATAATTATCGATTACTTTTTGACCATGTCTAATGTGTATATATATATCCATACTAATATTATAAATGCGAAAGTAACTATGTCTGTCTGTTACCTCTTCAAGCTTAAACCGCGTAACCGATTTAGATAAAATTTGGTTTAGAGATAGTTTGAGTCTCGGAGAAGGACATAAAACGCCGATAAACAAAAGGGGTGGAGCCGCTGGCACAGCTTATCTAACATTATACATTACTTTAGAAATTAGTCAGTTTTTTTTTCAATTCCTGAATATATTCGATTTCCCAACATGTCCCCTTTTCGAAATTGCCTGTTTACTTATAAAGTATAACAGATCATTCAGTTGAAAAAAAAGTTTTTTTTGTCGGGTGTCGCGTAGCGCTCGAGCAGAAGAATACATGCATAGGTAGGGCCTGTTTTTTTAGCTTGCAATTTCTCGCAAATTTAGCAATTTTGGCAAACGTGTTACACTTACGGCAGTTAATTATTTTGTGCCTTGAACACCTGACCGATGATGCGCCACTACCTTACTAAGATGCCGCTGCCAAAGATCAGTCAGGAGTCAGGTGTGACTTAACATGTAAGGATTTTTAGATACTTGTCAGGATTCCGGCCGGACTCTAAAAGTGACTGGAATTTTTAAGGCCTTAGAGGAAGGCGCCTCGGAAACTGAAGATTTGCGACTCCATGAAAGAAATACGAAATACCCACTTTACAAGTAATATTGATGTTTGATATTAATGTACACAGCACAGATAAATTAATTGTATAGGAGCTCTAATTTTATTACTCAATTATAACTAAGTTAAATCCGCACGTTGCTAATTGGAACTATGTGCTTAGATGTATGCAAGGATGTCGTAAAATATACAAAAATTTATTGCTTGTGTAACATTTGAGTAATGGCAGGTGTGTGTACCTATATTGATTTTTTTGCTGATTACGGCTGATAGCTGTTCCTAAAACAGCAACTATAAAAGAACCAAATTACCGAAAATGTAGGAATTAGAAGAAGAAATGCAAGAAGTATTGTGTAGGGTGCCCAACATGCATATGTGTTCAAATTGTCGTAAATAAACAAATGTATAATAGGTATATCATTATTTTGTTATCACTAAAGCCCAAATTGATACAATTTTACTATAAGTTTTAAATATTATTTTTTTCATATTAATTGCTGTTTAATTTCAATGTCGTAGCTTATACGAATGTTAAGACACCCGTACGAATGTATAGTTTAATTATCTAGGGTTAATATAAAAAAATCCTTATGATAATTATTCATACGCAATAACACTGTTTCATAAAAATAAAATCGCCAGGTAGAGGTATGTTCAGTACTAATCGAATATAACACTCGTAAGTGTTTACCTTAGTGGAATTTAAAAAGTTTTTAATAGAATTCAATTTAGAAAATTTTGTTAACCCTTAATTAGGTAGGCGCATTAAGAAAATTACACAATGAGTCGCATGGGGTCTCTAGTGACCCCACACAAGATTAAAATATTATATAATAAGAAATAAATAAAACAAACTATTTATTATGAAATATATCAAGATAGTGTATTATAATAACTAAAAAAAAAATAGAAAAATTAACTAATAAATAAAAAAAAAATATTTAAAAAGAAAAAAATTCAAATCTGGTCGCGATTATTTTGTTAACCCTGCGGAAAGTTAGGAAGCTAGAAGGACAATATAGTATTTACTTTGTTTGAATACAACTATTTTTTCTACAGGTTCTCTCGCACACAGGCGCTGCTAGGGTCGATACTCCCCTACGTAGTTACAGGAATCTTTGTGAAAACTTTAAAGTCTCAAGACCCAGTACCCAGTTTGCACTGTGCGTTGATAGGTATATGAGACAGTCAGTCAGTTTAACCTTTTATCCATATACCTACTAATATTATAAATGCAAAAGTTAGTCTGTCTCTCTGTTACCTCTTCACGCTTAAACGATTAAGACTAAATTTGGCATGAAGATACTTTGAGTAAAGGAAAAGTTGAGAATGGAATAGAGTACTTGAAAACGTCAAGTGTGAGTCGGTTTTTATCTATAATTGAGGAGATGCCATTGAAATCCCCCGGGTGGAACAGCGGGAAAAGGCTAGTATGAATATATACATATATGTACGTCTGCTGTATAGTGATATATGAATATATTTTTATTGGGAGTTACTTTAAATCCCGTCACAGAATAATTAAGGGTTTTTAACGTATCACATGGTGCCCACTCCCCCTTTGCAATCTGAAAAACAATAGGCAATTAAAATATTACTTGAGTTATGATTTTTTTAAATCAAACTATTTACATTGTAAATCTTGCTTATTAAGTGTTTTATATGTATTTATTAGTTGATTCACTATAATATTTTGCTTCGATTGTGATTTTACAAAGAGTACTTATTGGACGCATGTGATTAAACAGTATTGTAATCTAATACCTCTAACCGAGCAATTCTTGTATATATGTATATATATTTATAATCTGAATCTCGGAAACACAAAAAAAACGAGCGAAGCTCGGTCCTCCAGGTACTTATTTTGTAAAGCTAGATCCTAAACTCACAGCTGTATCGTACCCTTAAGTCTGAGGAGAGACTTCGCCTCCCTGTGTATGTTCTACCGCTTGTATAATGGGATGTGTTCTGAGAAATTGTTCTTAATGATGCCCGTGGCTACTTTCTACCATCGCACCGCTCGCCATCGGCAGGGAATTCATCCTTACATCTCAGAACGTTACGAACGTTAAGATTGTGGAATGAGCTCCCTTCTAAGCTTTTCTCTAAGGATTAAGCGGCCAAAGGCAGCGGTGACCGCTCAGCTTGTTTGCTACCTTAGTGGTATAAAAAAAACCATTTTTTTTTATAACGGTACATAGATATAATTTACCTGAAATTTCATTAAAATACGGGTTAATACAAAATCTAGGGCTGTTATTAGCAAATTCTTAATACAAATAATAATAATCATGTTTGCTTCTCGCCCATACTACGTTCATCTTGATTATTGACAGGTTAATAATCAAAGACGTTAATATTTCGCTTTAAATATTCAGCATTTGTTTCTTTATGCCACCTCTCACGTCTAAGATTAAGGGCCCTCTTACAGCCATTAGATATCCTCAATTTTCTCTTCGTACCTAGCGAATTTCTAAAATCCAAATGTTGCAAATATAAAACTAGTCATAAGCTATTTTTAGGAGGTTTTATATTGTTTCTAAATAATATCTGTGAGTTGTTGTGATTTTAGAAATTTGTTATCTAGGTACGAAGAGAAAATTGAGGATATCTTTATTAGTATGGCTACGTTACTCGTCATGCCCACCGCTCCCTGTTTTGTCGGTTTTTGAGCGATTGCGATCGCGATAAATTGCGCAAATAGAGCAGTGTGTTGGCAGAGAGTGCAATATCGCGACAGCGTGAGGAGCAGAGCGATGAGTAGTGCAAGATGCATAGTGTGGCAGGGGGGTATGATACGACTCCAGCAATTTTTCCTATTGCTGTCATTCTAAAATTTTAAATTTCGTCCAACTATGGTTTTTATAACAAAATAGTAATCTATGGATAAAGATTTCGCTTAACTTATTGGTTGTATTCACAGATTATATAATACTATGTTGTATTAAAGCAATGTAAAAGCTAAGCGTTTAAACTGTTTTATGTTATTTTGCTGCATTACAATTTAACTAATTCTACAATCAAAATAAAATTATTTTAAAACATTTAACACTGATTTGCATCTTTGTAATAAAAACAATATATAATATTATTTTTAAAACATATCTAAAAACTTAACTGCATAAAAATTTGTAAATAAATTATGAACCATCAAAAATGTATGCGTTATTTGCTAAGTTTCTTGTTTGCTTACAAATAACTATTTGTCAATAGTTAAGTTAAAAGTTTAAACTATTTTATTATGCATAAACTAACGATTCTTGTTATTTTCCGCTGATTGGGGTTATGTTCTAAGGTCACATTCATTTCTTAATCGAATCATGCATTATCTAGGTCGGTTCCTAATTAAATTATTTGTAATCTGTAAATCAAACTTAGAAACTTACTTTTCAAACTTCACGGCATGTCCGTTTTCTTCCCAATAATGACGTGTTTCCATGTTCAAATCACTTTATTTCACAACACTCGGAAAAACAACGTAACTTTTACAACACTTACTTAGTTACCTAAATTGATAACAACTTTCAACAAACATATAATATGATCCACAAAATCACATACATCTTCATCAAAAAAGTTGAAATAACAACACTAACAATAAAATGTTTAAGTCAAGTTTCCGCAATCCATATTTAAACAACAAATAATTAATGGTATTGTCCTTTTTGATTACTTAAGTAAAAAACGGAAAGTTATAGGTAGTTTATTTAACGAACGAACGTTCCATACGACGTGTTAGGTCGGAATACCGGCCGGCTGGTTGTCGGAGTCATGTGACGTGCGTCAAAATATGGCACGGGCGACGGAATGTGCAGAGCGGCGTACTGGCCACGCTTGCCCGCACGTGACTGTAGCCGTAGCCCCGTCCCGCCCTCTCTTCGAATTGTAGGCCGGCCGGCATCATGTACAGTCAACCGCGATATTATCCTATGTATATTAGTACAAGTTTCCGTACATTTGAATTTCTATACTATTCTGTAAGATACTCATTCTTTGCACGTAAAGTGAAAGCAAGACCTAAAGCCTTGAAACCTTATGGGCTACTACTACGTCTAATAAGGCGACACAAAATACAGGCCAACGGTCCAATGTGTGGAGCCAGGATAAAGAGAAGTTGTTACGGAATTAACGGTTAAAAATAACATTACATCATTTAAAGTGTCGTGAGTTGAATAATGAAAATTATATTGTTTTTCTTCAGGGCACACTTGTTCACGTCGTAACATGATTTCATGACTTGATTTTCGGTACGGAGATTGCTGTAGGGACAGAGAAGAAAAAAGAATACTTAATGAATAGAGTAATGTTTTCTGCGGGTGAAACTGCGGGGATCATTAGACAATTTTAAATATTATGAAATACGTATTTAGCTAAATAACAAATCCGCTATTATAAAAATTCATAAAAGCACAAAAAATATTTTAATGGGCCGAAAACTAAAATATAATTAACATTGGTTTGTTGGGTTCAAAATTTTACATTTAAAAATGTTTTCAAAAGTGATAATGTCATGATAATGTTTCCAAAAAAGTGAAAATTATGTTTTTAAGCTATTGCATAGCTTCTATCGCGGGCTTTGAGCGCGGGGACCGAATCCAGAAATTCCGTAACGAAAAAACCTCACGCTCCCCACTCCGACGGGCAAGGAGGTGTGGCTTGAAGGCCGTGCATCGTCTAACGTCGTTTCAGTTCGGCAGTCTTCGACACGGCGTTGTGTGCGATTAGACGTATTGTACGACTCTACGAAACTCGCACGAATCGAGTAATAGAAAAATTTGTTTTCTTATCGGTCACCACGCTCAAAAAGTGTAACTTGAATTAATATCAAAGAAAAAGAAATACTGCATGAATAAAATAATTAAATAAAATTATAATTGCATAAGTTGATACAAAATGCTATGCAATAGCTTTACCGCGGCAGTCCCCGAGTGCCACACGTCTTTTTTTTTAAGTAGGAAATAGAAAACAGGGTCGTTAAAGGCACTATTTTGCGCAAACTTCAGTTCGTCATGATTAGTGATTTTTTATGAAAAAATAGCCAAACTAAAGCCTGGTTATGTAAAAAAGTATATAAAAAAAATTGGATGATTTTAATTCCTAACAGAAATTATGGGAGAACTGTATTTGTATGGGAAACTAAGGGTTGAAGCCGCTCTTAATAATTTACTTATCATAATTATTTTAATTACAATGGTGGTTTAAGGTGCGTTCTATTGAGGGCATTGAAAGCTACGACATCGCATAAGCATTGAATTCTGTTCACCTAATGTAAACAAATAATATGGCCGTTCACTATTTGACAGCACATCCACTACTCTACGTCTAGAATGTACAGCCAATGCGTTTAATACGGTCCGGAAGTGAAGTCATAGCGCATTCATTTTTGGTCAACAGAACGATCGAATGTGCGCAGACAGCATTGAGCGCATTCAATGCGTATTATCAGGAATCAGTCGATTCTGAATTTTACCCGGAAGCACCGGAAAATATGAGAGTTTATTACGAAAATGTTCTTGCGATCAAGGCAAATGTACCATATACCCACTAACGCAACCGGGTCATACTATATAACCTTGTCAATAGTAAAAAGTTATATTTTACGTAAATAGTGTATTTCAGCATACTTACTCTATTATATTATAAGTACCTACCTACACCAAAATGAAATAGAGTTCAATTCGGTAAGCAACCCTAAAAACACCACGTGAGTTGCCGCCTACGTAAGTAAAAGACTTGTCTGCAGTCTGCGTGAGTATTGTATCTGTCTATACTTTAGGCGTTTGTAGGTCTACATTTTTCTGTATCACAGAACGCTATGGACAAAGCTATACTAAGTATTTCTTTGCGCAATAAAATTTGGAATGAGGAGATTCGCTGAAGAATTAAGTATACTAGTAACTCAAATAGTTATTCTGGTCTAGAATTAGTCCACCACGGATCAGAAAACGAAGCTGATACAGCATTCTATCAGGTGGACAGACGAGTTGGTTAGAGCCGCATTGAGCCGATTAGAACGAGCGGCTGAGGATTGGCTGTTGTGGAAACATAGGGAGAGGCCACCATTGAAGTCTTTCAGCGGAGACGTGGACGAACTTCGGCTGGTAGTTTTTATATCTCTTCAATTCTTATACATGTAGTACGGCTCCTTGTCCTAAGAAAAAAAATTGTATGGTCCCATTCGGAAGAAAGCATCAAACTTGGCATGCATGTAGCTTTTGAATACGTACTTCAATGTCTATATGGAAACACGTAGAAAAACGATTGCTTTCCCCGCCTCCCTATCCCCTTTTATGTCCCCAATCGTGTTTCTTTTCATTTATTATGAAAACTGTTAAAGCTACGAAAAAACGGTTTAAGATCAATGCTTTCTTTATTAAATTCTCTACAGGATTGTATTTGGATATATATTGATAGGACTTTTACTTTCCAAAATATACACATCTTACTGCAATGATTTTTTCATCATTGCAAAATTCTTACTATACCTAATATAATGGCCACGCCAGACTCAACTAACCAAGCTAGAAAGACATTATTTATCAGAAGACGGGCCCGATGTTGTAAAAAAACATTTTAATTGTAGCGCTACCTGAATATTTATATAACGCGCGCTATTCGTTGCAAGTAAATAGCTTGCTATATTTATCAGCTATACGTAGTATTAACCACCACAAGTAGGTAAAAGTAAAACAGCGAAAATAAAATATCAAAGGAAAAGATGGTTACTAGTGTTTACTAGTCGGAATTTGAAGGTTTTTTCCGAAGTCTTCGCGATTTGAGGTGTCTTAGATTTGAGGTGTCATCTTAGAACTTAACTTAACTTAACAAAACAAACTAGATTGTTTGAATTACTGGGACAAGACAAAAGAAAGGGGGTTTTTCCCGTTGGTCCATCAAATATATCCCACTGGCTTTTTTTTCCCGTGGACCAACTAAACAGTTGAACATTAGAAAATCGAAAGTTACATAGCACTTCGTACAACTACATATATCAAAGCTTTTTAACCTATTATATATATATAGCTATTATTAAGCGAAACCGTAATATATTTGTTTATTGAAAACGATATTCAAAGATAAGCAACGTCGGGCCTGGTTAGTACTTAGATGGGTGACTTAGCGGCACACTTTTTATTTTTGTGTTTATAAGTATTACGTAAATGGTGGTAGATACGCAACTATTAAACAACCCTCGGAGAGTAACTCCGACTCGCACTTGGCTGATTTTTTATGTTGGACGACTATTGCTAATTAAGCTAAACTACTTAGGTAAGGTATGGCAGTTTTCCTTTTAATTTCGTGTTATATGCTGTTCCCGTGATTTTTCTCACGAACAGCCATTTAGCACTGGGCTCTAATAAAAATTTGCACTTTGAAGCATAATATTTTTCAAAAGCATCGCTGAATCGTAAAATGGCGCAAAGGCACACCCACGATTTTTTTAAACGAACAATCCAACGACAACCCATACTATGGGGTAGATGTAAAAAAAAAATATTAAGCTCCACTTTACGTGACCCTAAAATTTTATTTTACCATTTTGTCGGCCTATTTAATATGTAGGAATGTAGTATACCCCGTCGCGAGCAGACAGATAGACGGACATACGGACAAACGGACATACGGACAAACAGACAGGCGGACATAGTGAAACTATAAGGTTTCTTGTTGACTATGGAACCCTAAAAAACCAATGTTAATCAATATTTATTTTTATAATATAATAATTTTTGGACATGTCAGACAGCGCCATCTGGTCCCAAACTAAGCGAAGCTTGTACCTAATATGAAAACCAGAGAACGGATACAAATACTTTTTTTTTTTTTCTAAATGCATGCATAAATACATCCAGACTTAAGACAAACACAAATGTTTATTACATAAATGTTTGTATAGTGCGGAAATTGAACCCACACCCTCTGCACAGCTACCACCAACTAGGCTGGTATGGAGTTTTCGACTCATAAAAAGTGAACTTCTAATATTTATGTAATTTTATAAATTTTACAATAGCTGCTTAATTATTTATCTTATAATCAACCCAATATTTCCTTTTCAGCTCTCTTTAACTATTCCGTGACCACAATCTTACCTATCTCATAATCTTTAAAATTACTTGAGCAATGTCAATAATCAACTGCAAAATAATAGCATAGGTATAGAGCTAGAAAGAACCCTATCGCGAGGAATTAGGAGGTGAAAAACTGTTTCCTACATCTTTGCAAAGCTATAAACATCACTATGTTTTTCGTCAGATGATTAAAGAAAAAAAAATATTTTGTTTTATTTCTTATTATTAAAAATATTTATTTTAAATTTGAAGAAAAAACAATGTCTATAAAAATATAAACAGGACGCGTCTTTTGGAAAGTAAAAATTAGTCTACTTTCGGTAGTGGACCAAGAAGGTCACCGCCCAGAACACCTAAAGAGATAATAGTTCTGGTGGATATCGAACGGAGTGCCATAGGCCTACTCCTAAGCCTGACCGACTCATTAGGTTCCTTATGTGAAACTGCATAATCTGATCCAGAGGAATAAATCCGCTGCTTTTTTAAGGCTTAAGTTGTAGCCAAATTAACGTAGTCTGTGGATGAGTGATGAATCATTTCTTATAGTTTTATTATAATTATTGTGAGTGAGAGTGTGACAAAAGTAGAAGATGCCCAACCAAAGTCAAGAGTCGTCTTAGTTAGAATAAGAAAGCTAATAGAAGAAGCAACGTGAAATGTGAGGTGAAAACGAGTGAGAATAAAAGGTGAAAAGGTGGTTTGGAGGGTAATTTTCCGACTGTCAAGTTGAATAATTTACACTCATCATAAGATACCAGGCCACGAAGAAAGTTTTGCGAAAAAAAGGTTTTATGTATAAGGCACTGGCCACTTGTCATTATTTTGAAAAATTTAACTTTGAGACCAAAGCAGCATCAACGCCGAATGGTATTCCACAAAATTCCTGCCAGAAGTTTTGTCTGCAATGAGCAACAAGCGACCGAACATCGGGCTCCGCGGAGTACTGCTTCCCCAGGACAACTCGCCCGCACAATCAGCGCTCAAAACGAGGGACTTCCTGGACACCACACCGATCAGAGTCTTGGGTCACCCTACTTACAGTCCTGATCTGGCACCGTGTGACTTCTTTTTATTCCCTAAAATAGATAAATCAAAATCACTCGGTCAGTGTAAAAATATTGACAGAAGAAGAAATAAAAAGGTAATTAAAAAAAAAATAACTGACTTCAGAACTGTAATTTATTTATTAATAACTAGAAAGGGAGAAAAAAAAGTTTTATCTTTTAAACAAGTTTTTTTGAGGTTTGTGCCAGCCAGCTCATAGACATAGAGAAATGGACAGCGTATTTCCTAAACGCAAATAAAAATGGTTGCAAAGGTGTGTCAGATATGAGAGAAAGCGAATCTGTGGATATCTGGTCTCTTTTTTACTTGTTTAAATAAGTAAACATAAACAAACAAAATGGCAGACGTTGATAGAAAGAGAAAATAGACCACAGTATCACTTTGTCTCTTTCTAGAGTGTGGCGAATGGCACAGTCCATAGGACAGATTACAGAGCTCGAAGTCTATATGCCTTAGTTTAAAAGAAATAATAAGTAACTACTGTATTTGCACTGTAGGTATGAAACTAAAATAAAATCTGGAATACCATCAAATAGAATTCTTAGCGGAGCAAGTGATTCAAACGTGCGAGATGAAAATGTCTTCAACGAGTTATGCATTCTAATTTTTACCAGGACTATAGGAAAATAATGGTTTGACTATACTTACGCTTTACTTGAAAATCATAGCTAACCCGTCACCGGTCCGAAACGGGTGAGTCATTGATTCTTTTCCAAACAGGTAGGTATTTATAATTTGCAAGAAAATTACATTAAAAATAATAAATTTGTTGTACACAAATTAAACAGAAATATTCTTGCATTTTATGTTACGATGCCCTTGTTTAGAAACTTAAACGTTCATGATGCAATGGAAGTTTAAAATTACAACTTAACCGACTTTTTCAAAGAGGACAAGGCTGAGGACACAAGATAAAAGAAAGAAAGAAAGTTAGCACTCTAATTATTAGATCAGAATCAGATTCTGAAGAATATAATTTTGTGGAATTGTCTTACAGTGAAGCCAGACCAGACATATTATACGCTACAAGCGCTGTTAGTCGTGAGGAGAGGATTACTATATATATAGAGTGCTTCAGAGTCTCGCCCCAAAAGCCTGGTGGAGCAGTAATGGCTGCAACAGCCAACTGCATAGTCAGTCCAGAAAAAAACCATTGAGAGTCAAGGGAGGCATTGGCTTGTAGTCTGGACATAGCGAAGGCGAAGCAAGAGTTAATGCTGAACCCTAACTTTTAAATGCTGAGTTAGCTGTTCCGTGACGACGCTACCCAGAGACTAGTCCCGGTGAGTCAATCCAGTTTCATCTCTCGGTCGCTACGTATCGTTTCCGAATTCAATATTCGACAATTGCCAATTTTCTAATTCATATTTAATCTTTTTAATAAAAGCCTATTTTTCGTATACAAAGTTTCTTTTTTAAAAAGACATTTACGTGGACTCCTATAACATTGGTGGCAGCTAAAGGGATTTTTAAAATAAATCCGGGAAACGCCCTTTGAACTATTGAAAGTGAAGTGACTTTGTTCTTCTAGTGAACTTTTAAAGTGAAATATTCTACAAAAGTGTGAACCATTAACTTTTACTAAGAAACTACAGTTTCAATCGCAACCCCTGAAACCTACAAAAGAGAAAGAAAAGAAAACCCATTCATCATCATCACCGACATCCATACAAACTTCGCTATATCTACTAGCCAACGAAAACCTCCGACCTGCTGTACGAGAAACTGTCAAAATCTGCCAACTTCCTCGAAACCGTTCCAGTCCAACGCCTGCGGGGCCCTATTACAGCACAGTAAACCAGTATGAATAACCACAAGAACTATCTACGAGTACTGTGAGTGATTATTTTTCAAACATTTCAAAAAAGAATATTTTTGACAATTTTATAAACTTTAAATCTACGATCTGACAACTACTAAGCTATTTGTCAATACTCATCTAACTTGTTTCTTTCTACAATTAAGTCAAATAACTTTTATTTAAGCTCTTTCGACTTGTTACAAATAAATTTCATAGAGATCCAAGGCCGATTCATCTTACTATAACAATAATAATCCGAACTGTTTATATTTCACGACTGCACAATTGTTTAGTCTCCGCGTGCATTGCTTATCTCGCTACTGCAATTCGAAGAAGTAAACAAACCTTTTCAGTATATAATCTTAATAACAAAGAATAATCATGCCTAAAGAAAAAGAAACTACGGCTGCTGTTCATGTAGATAGTGTCGACATAGGAATTCTTATCAAATCTATAAATAAATTCGAATTAGAGGAGTTGACCCCATTCTTGAATAATTGCCGCAATGCAATCAATTTTGCATCACAAAATCAACAAGATTTACTGTTGAAATATATAATAAGTCAACTAACAGGACGAGCAAAAAAGCCTGCTCTATTAAAGAGTTCACTTCTTGGACTCAACTTGAGGAGTTTTTAAAATCGCAATATGGCGAACAAAAACATTATCCGGCTTTGATCTCTGAACTGCAAAACCTGAAACAAAATTATAACGAAACAGTCAATGAGTTCGGTCTGAGAATAGAATGCTGTCTGACAGAAATTAATATAAACACAATTTCTAATAAAAGAGACGAACTAGTTGGCCGTATCGCCTCTATGGAAGACTTAGCTCTTCAAACGTTTATAACAGGACTTCATACAAACCTGTCTGTTGTGGTAAGATGTCGAGATCCAAAAACCTTAAAAGAAGCAAAAAATTTTGCTTTATCTGAATAAAAATACCACCAAGCCGCTAGTAAAAGAAATATCCCCTCTTCTTCACCGTCTTTTTCCAGTAACCCAAGATATGTTGGAAATCGTTTCCACCGCCAATCACCACCTAGAGACTATCAGTTTCGACCTAATTTCCGTGCCGCTCCAGAAACAAACCCTAACCCAATAAATTACCCTAGAGTAATACCGATGTTTTGCCGATACTGCAAGACCTCTGGACACATTATTGATAATTGCCATAAAAGAGAATACAACAATAGACGGTACGGAGACCCTAACAATCAACAACCTTCCACTAGCTTCCAAAATTCGAATAATCGCTTTGAAAGACGAGCCAACCGAATTAACAATATAGAACATGCTGACCTAGAACCACAAGGAATCGACGAAATAGTTAACCTTAATTTAAACGAGTAAACATTCCCGCTAGGTATCGCACGGGAAGAGTATACATAGAAGCCGATACCCATGTTCTTAAATCGACAAAACACAGTTCATAATACAAATAAAACACTCCGACAGGGTAACCAGCCCCAAACTCATAGCAAAAATATAGATTTAAATCAGAAACTTCCATGTCTAGCTAACAAACATATCTTCTTATAGCACTCCAACAAAATCAGCACCTGAAACAAAAAAATAGACAATAAAATATACAACATTGCAAATAATCATTCAAAAAAGTTCTTACCATTCATTAAAGTCATGACATTAGTATCTACTAAGCCACTGTTATTCCTTGTAGACTCTGGTGCATCTCTTAGCCTAATAAAAACATCTTCTATTGAAAATTCACCAACAATAACTGACCATAAAATAAAATTTAAAGGAATTGATCCCTCAAACACTCCCATGTTTACTTTAGGACATACCTTCGGTTCCGTAACTTGTCAATTCCACATACTGAATGGAATCTACTTACCTTATGATGGAATAATAGGCATCTTTTTAGTGTTATGAACGGAAAAATAAATAACGCAAATGATATCTTGGAACTGAATAAATGCAATCTAAAAATGGAATATAACGAACCTAGTTACACGATTTCTGCTCGAACTGAAACCGTAATAGAATATTCAGTTCTCAACCCCGAACTAAGAGAAGGACTTATATTAGATCAGAACGTAGTCGAAAATCTACTTATAGCAAACTGTGTAGTCAAAGTAAAGGACAATTCCCGAATAAATATATCCGTAGTTAACATCTCTGAATCTCCTTTATCCATAAATTCAGATTTGAAACTCAACTTGTTACCCTTCCAATATCATAAAAACGAATTAATCTACAATCTTTCTACTGCTGGAAAAGTTAGTTGAACTACCTATGACAGAACGCAAGAAGTCTTAGACCTATTACGAACACCACACCTAAATAAAGAAGAAACCACATCCTTACTCGATATTTGTTTAAACTATTCGGAAATTTTTCACTTACCACACGAGAGACTGTCATGTACAGACGCAACAGAACACGAGATTAAAATAAACCCCTCTGAACCAATACACGTCAAATCATATAGATTCCCAGAATGCCATAAGAAAGAAGTCCAAAATCAAATTAACAAAATGCTAATTGACGAAATAATCAAACCTTCTAACTCACCTTGGTCTTCACCCATTTGGGTTGTCCCAAAGAAATTAGATGCGTCAGGACAACGCAAATGGAGAGTTGTTATAGATTACAGAAAATTAAATGACATAACTATCGGAAACTCTTATCCAATCCCCAATATATACGAAATATTAGACCAGTTAGGAAAGAGTAAATACTTTTCAACCCTAGATCTTTCATCTGGATTCCACCAGATTAGGATGAGAACCGAAGATTCTGCGAAGACAGCTTTCTCAGTCCCTCAAGGAAATTTCGAATTTAATCTTATGCCCTTCGGATTAAAAAATTCCTTTTCCACCTTTCAGAGATTGGTGAATTCCGCTTTATCAGGGCTTCAAGGCTTAAGCGCATTTGTCTACCTCGATGACATCGTTAAATACTCATACGATGTACCATCTCATATCAAAAACCTATCCAAAGTTTTCCAAAGACTCCGTGACTTCAACCTGAAACTTCAACCCGACAAATGCGAATTTCTCCGAAAGGAAGTGTCATATGTAGGCCATCTGATTACTGACGAAGGAGTCAAACCGAACCCTGACAAAGTAAAAGCAGTCAGCAAAATTTCCAATTACAAAAACCAAAAGACATAAAGCATTTTCTAGGATTAGTCTCATACTACCGAAGATTTATCCCAGAATTCTCTAAACTAGCAAAACCATTAACTTCTCTCTTGAAGAAAGACATTCAATTCTTGTGGCAGAATGAGCAACAGTTATCCTTTGATACCCTCAAAACTAAATTGACATCAGCACCATTACTTATATACCCAGACTTTTCCAAACCGTTTGTGTTAACCTGTGATGCATCCAATTACGCCAAATCAGCTATTCTTTCCCAAGGACCAATAGGTAGTGACCTCCCGATTGCTTATGCCTCACGTACCTTAAATAAAGCCGAAAGTAGCTACAGTGTAACAGAGAAAGAATGTCTAGCTATTATTTTCGGAACCAAAACCTTCACCGTTTTAAAATAGTGACCGACCACAAACCTTTAAAATGGTTATTTAATTGTAAAGACCCTCGATCAAAACTAATAAGATGGAAACTAAAACTTGAGGAATACGACTATGAGATAGAATATAAAAAAGGGAAAATAAATTGCAACGCCGACACCTTATCTCGTTTCCCTGTAAATCCTGTCCAGCACGAAAACACAGACAACAAAATTACAACAGATCCAACTAACCATGAAAACCCTGCACAAGAACCTGTACCTCAAAACCAAGACAACGAATTCCTAGACTTAGATGCACTTGAAATTAGCCCATTCAACAGCCAAGAAATAGATTTTAGTCCACCAAACGTTTTTGAACGCCTTAAACCTTTGCCAAATATACAAAACACCGACAATACACCAAACGTAGAATCCCTTGAACCTTTACCAAACGAACAAAACAGTGCTCACGAAAACTTACCTTCATCACCAAACATCACGAATACTGAAACCCATCGTGACCCCGTAGCTGAAATTGATTTGCTCCCTGACGACTATTCACAATATTTGAAATCCACCTTGAATAAAAATACCAACTTTAACACCGACATTAAAGAACACAACGAAAGCCTTATGAAAAGCACCTGTAAAACACTACTGATCCCAACATCTATCGACCTTGACGAATCTAACCCATATGTTGAAGAAATCCTAGGACTTATGACAAACCCTGACGAAACCCTACAATAAGAAAGACAGTTATACACATCTAAAAAATCGAAACAAACAACAAAATATACTACCTATTATTCAACAAAGTACACCACTTTAACGAGTGTCCTTACGTCGACATGTTTAACACACTAAAAACTAAAAGAAACGAACTAATACTATTACCTGATACTTTAAATGAAGTAGCTATATCAGACTTTAAGAACCCTTTCGAGAAACACTCATTTATCAAAATCTATAATATGCTTCTATACTTATTTCATAACACCAACATCAAAGTAAATATCTACCACAATAGCTTGATATTCCCAGTCCCAAGCGAGATACAGAAAATATTAAAAGAAAATCATGACATTCCAATATCTGGACACCTAGGCTGTAGTAGGATGTACAATAAAATAAAAGAACGCTACTACTGGAAAAACATGGGCACAGATATTGAAACCTACGTAAAAAAGTGCAAATTATGTCAAGCCAACAAAGCCTTAAGGCTCACAAACCGAGCACCGATGCAAATAACCACAACCGCAACTCGGCCTCTTGATCGCATAAGTATAGATATCGTTGGGCCCTTACTAGAAGCCGGACTAATTAAACTAAGATTAATACTGACAATTCAAGATGACCTTACCAAGTACTCATGTGCATATCCTATCGCTAGCACCACTGCAGAAGAGTGTTTCGAATATCTCATACACTTCATCTCTATATTTGGTATACCAAAATTAATTGTGACTGACCAAGGACCAAACTTTACAGCTGACCTATTTAAGAAAACTTGTGAATTTTTAAAGATAAAACAGATCTGGTCCTCCCCCTACCATCCTCAGACACAAGGCGCACTCGAGCGCAGCCATTCTACTCTTAAAGAATATTTGAAATCTTACACTAACGACAATCAGACTGACTGGCACAAATATGTATGTCCACACCACAACTCAATTTACACCATACGAACTCCTATTTGGACACAAACCATTTATCCCAGACTCTGTGTATTAAACTCACTCAGAAACAACTTATCCCGAGTACACAAAGATGCTTAATCACCGCCTCAAATTATCCTGCGAAAAAGCCCTCGAAAATATTAGACAATCTAAAGAAAGATCGAAGAACTATTACGATAGAAGAACAAGAACCGTAAAATACAAAGTAGGCGATTACGTGTACATCAAAAATCACCTAAGACTAAGAAAAGCCCTGTCTCCGATATGGAAAGGACCCTACAAGGTGGTCAAAATTCACGGAAACAACACGTTGTCCCCATTAATAAATCGACGACACATCAAACACCACTTTGATGAAGTGAAGCTGACGCTATCTAAAAATAATAATTAACATTTATTAGATACATCATAGACGTAGGTATACATACATATATATATATAAAATAAATAACCTAACTTAAGATACTTTAAGCCTTAGAACTAAAACTATATACAAAAAATAATAATAAAACTTACCTCGTAGTCGTCCTATTACCATTCTCATTTCAGAGTGGCTGTAATATGTTGTAAACTTACCTTCGCTACAGACTTCATCCAACAAATAAACCGAAGCCCAGGAATTCACTTCGAACCGATAGGTACGATTAGAATTGTTAATGACCATATACATATAGTTATACCTTTAGACATTAGTTTTATACCTGCCCACATAGAAAACATTAAAAACGTTTTTAGCACAGTAAGATTTCTTTGCCAGCAAAACCAAGCTATTGGTAACGTAGAATGCCATAACATGATCCAACCACTCGACTCTCTCTTCAATGATATATCTCGTGATTACGAATCCATGTCACACCTAATATCAAACAAATCAAAAAGATCACCATGGTTTTCTGGGATTGGCACGGTTTTCAAACATATATTTGGTACCCTGGACGAAGATGACGCTATTAAATATGATAGTGCTCTGCAAGCTCTTTTTGATAATGAAAAGAAACTAACGTCTGCTAAAACTCAAAATATAGTTATTTCCAAATCAGCCATCTCTAATTTTAACAAAAGCATCATCGAAATGAACCAGAACGAAGTTAGACTTGGTGAAGCAATTGATAAATTGTCCTTAGCCATTCAAAATGTGTCCCAAATCACCTATGGAATCACCTTCTGGAACAGTATTAATGACGTCCTAAATGTATTGGAATCTAATCTGTTAACCCTATCTTTTAAGGTAGAAGATACAGTGAATGCTATACTATTTGCTTAAAGCAATACCTTACACCTATCTATTGTTACTCAAAAACAACTGTTTAATGACATTGTAAGTAATTTTAGAAATTTACCTAAGTTTAAGGAATTTGCTGTTACGTTAGATTTAGACAATATCCATGTACTAATTAACCTTTCTGAATTAGTGTCATATTTTATAGATAATAATATTATATTTGTAGTTAAGATACCACTTGTAGATGTAATGGAATACGATTTATACAAAAGTATACCGATACCGGTGCCACATGATCTTAATGCGCCAAACTCATACGCATTGATAGCACCTACAAAACAGTACATAGGATTAAGTAAAGATAAAATGACTTACTGTAACCTAGAAAATCTAGATCTATGTAAACCAATCTTAAATGAAATCTTGTTATGCAACACCATAGATACTTTGAGCACGACCAATAATCCTATTTGTGAAATTGAAATCATGGTTAAAGCTGTCTCTAAGTTGCCAGAAAATTGTAACAGTAAATTTATTTATGGCCACATAGACGTATGGCAAAAACTTCAAAATAACAAATGGCTATATTTACGAACCTACGAAATTGTCGATTGAATGTAACTCCGAAATAACTGAAATCACTATATCAGGTACAGGTGTACTTAACATGAACTCTAGTTGTATTGCATTTTGTAAAGATACTAAGTTAATAGCTAAATCAAATACAAAAGATAGTATTAAAACAATTAAATCCGATTTGAATCTAATTGAAGATATTTGTTGTAATTATAAGGAATTCCAACAACTAAAGCTCAATATTTCCGGTAACAAAATATCCAATGTAAACTGGAATGATCTTAAGGATCGATAAGTCGCTGATGACGTAATTAAGGATCTTGACCAGATTGTAACTAAACAACCGATTTCAAGAACCACATTAGCTTTCCTATACTTACCATTGTATTTGTAATCCTTTTTATAAGCTTTGTAATGTACTATTGTTGCAAAAGTGGCATTTGTCGAAACCAATTACATATATTAACAAAAAGAAGGGGGGACGGAAACTTATAATGTAGAACTTGAAACAATTCAAGATCCTACCCCACAACCTAGACTTCGAATAGATTAATATAAATCAATACACGTAAACTTCACCCTTTTGGGATAAGTTTTCTCTTAAAGGGGGGGTTGTTATATATCCGTTTAGCAAGAGTTAATGCTCAACCCTAACTTTTAAATGCTGAGTTAGCTTTTCCGTGACGACGCTACCCAGAGACTAGTCCCGGTGAGTCAGTCCAGTTTCATCTCTCGGTCGCTATCCTATCGTTTCCGAATTCAATATTCGATAATTGCCAATTTTCAAATCATATTTAATCTTATTAATAAAAGCCTATTTTTCGTGTACAAATTTTCTTTTTTTAAAAAGACATTTACGTGGACTCCTATAACAGTTCGTTCGGGTCTGGCACCGGGGTCTTCTATCGAAGTTGCCATCTTACGGAGTGCCGGAGTGTATGTATGGTCGTCAAAGTGGTGACCACAGAGTACATTGAATAAATAGGGAAGTGGTGGTATTCTACTCGTTTCGACCCACTCGAGGGACTGTTCTTGTCTCTTTCTGTCTTACGATATTTTATTCGGTGTTACTAAAGACATGTATATAGTATCTTGGACAAGCCATACACAAAGATTTTTTGCCATTTTAAGTGATTTATATATAATAAGTAAATACTAAGTACAAAAGGGAGAAGGTTAGTTAAAAAAGGATTTTTATTTATTCCATGATTCCATTTGCAGTTGGCAGAACAGATAGATGATATCTGTCATCATATATATCTTTTAATGATTTTACAAAAAAAAATTTTGCAAAATCGCTCAGACGAAACGCTAAAAGTCAACATTAGATTTTGCTACTAAAAGCATGAAACACAAACCGCTAACAATTTCAGGTAAAAAGTTGTCAGATGGAACGCCCTATTAATGTATTGAACAATAATTGTCATGGTTTTTTGGCGCGCATCTTTAGAAGGAGTGGTGTTTTTTTCTGTTTAATTTTTCTAAATTCATTTAGTGTACTTCGATGTATATGTTTTAGCAGTGTTTAACGGAAACGTGTTAAGAATTGTGCAGCAAAGGCTCATGAATAGCGAATTATGAAGAAATAAGCTGGACATAACGCGCAAATTCTGAAGGATGCACACCAAATCTCCCGCCCTATAAGATAAAACTTGTATATGGCGCTTCGCCAAACTTAGATATAAGCAAGTGACTATATTTACACATGACTCTGGAGAAATAATATGCTATAATGCGAACTCTGGTCCCCACATCGAAGAACGAAGGAAGAAGGACGGAATAATTGTCATTTTGGAGTTTTGGCGCGAATCTTAAGAAGGAGTGGTGTTTTTTGTGCATGGGCGTAGCCAGCTTTTGGATTTGGGAGGGGCAGGCTTGGCTAGGGGGGGGGGGGGGCAAGCCTGATAGAAAATGTCATTTTAATATAGTGAACATGTTCATTTTGAGCAAATTTTGAGCAGCTTATGGGCACCTATCAGCTGCCCCCCCCTGCCTGTACCTCGCTACGCCCATGTTTTTGTGTTTAATTTATAATTAACATTGACTCTGGCAGCAGTGTTGCTAACAAACTTTTTGCAAGCCCACTAGATGTAGGACCTAAAACCACCAGAAACCCACCAGATTTTTTTGCGTATAATATGTATCCACTAAATTATGAATTTGTATAAAATATTGAGTCAATATCCAATGATAGTAAATTTTGTAAAAACAAGAAAAACTACTTGAACCCAGCTTTTGAAGCCAGAAGCATCTTGGACCTACGATTCCGATTCGGAATATCTTCATAAAATAAAAATATTTGCCAAATAACAAGCAAAAATAGTTTTTACAACCAGATAACGAAACCTGATTTAGTAACCCAACAAAGTTTCGTTAGTCGATCTACCTACAATATTTCCGTTCATTAATTTTAAGCGATCTCTTCATTACCTAGAAGTCTGTCTTATATAGTATAATCTAATCATTTGTGGTCTTAGACTTTATCTAGCGAGCTACGGGAGTGAGTTCACGACATTTCTATATCTATGGTTTACGGGGACAATAATCAATGTTACCAAAATAACATTTTTATTTTCCTTTCCCTAATTGTATGAGTAGGTAACTATACGTACTGAGTGCTATATTGTCTTTACTAAGCAAAATTTTTCTTTGTTTTTGATAACTATCAACCTAAAAATTTCCCACTAAAAAATCCACTAGCCACCAGATACAAATTTTGCACACCAGCAGGGGGTCCCAATCCACCAGATCTAGTGGAGAAACCACTTAGTTGGCAACGCTGCTCTGGCAAATGCATAAATGGTCTGCTAAGAAAGTGCGAGCCCATTATAATATTAGGAAACAAAAAAATGACATTTGCCTAGGCTTAAAGACCTGTGTCCATACATTCTCAGCTGAATAAATATATAAAGCGGAAATAAAAAAAAACTGTAAAAAGATTTTTTCGAGAGGCGTTTCAATATATTTATAATTAAAAATATTTAAAATGTTAGCTTTGATCAATCGTATCCTTGATTGGATTAAAAGTTTATTTTGGAAAGAGGAAATGGAATTGACACTAGTTGGGTTGCAGTATTCTGGAAAAACAACTTTTGTTAACGTCATTGCAGTGAGTGTTGTTATCTCAAAACAATTATTTTACTGTTGTTACGTGCCAATTTGTATACCTATACTGTTGATACTTACGTCTAAAATCTAGCAATAATGTGTTCAAATTATGTTGAATGCTTGGCCACTTTTGCAAATATCATATTGTATTGTGTATGCTGTAATCCTGCTGTATATAAAATTTTGATAGGTTGTTATTATGAAGTGTTTTATGTGACAACATACTATGTACTCGATTTAAATAATCCAATTATAGAGTTGATATTTATAAGATTTATTGTTCATACAGATTTATGTCTAAATATTTCAATTGATTATAACATTTGAAACATCAAGCTATGCACAAAACATGCCTCTATGTTTCCGCTGTTCAATGCTAGTGCATTAAACACACCTTAATAATACTGTCAGCAACATGATTCAAAATCAAACTTCAGGTTGCATATAGGTATATAAAGATAAATGCTCTAATGCTAGCTGCCTGTACCAGCTCAAAGTGACACTTCAATGCACTTGCTATACAAAAGTAAGTGGTAGAGTGGAAATAGTGCAGTAAAAACTGGGACTGGATATCCTGTATGTTAAATTTGGACAAAAGAATGTTAATAATACAATGTGATGTTGTGTTGCATACTATGGCCAGTGTATCATCAATCAGTTGATTCAGATTCAATCCAACATATGTTGTGGATCTGATGACCTTAAGTTGATATGCTGAATTGATTCTAATATAATGTTATTGATAATGGTGTTAAAGAGTGCAGAAGGTTGATGCGGAAATGAAAGTTTTATGTCTATTTTCCATCCTCTTGCATCCCATTTTATTTACTCAGACCAATATTTGTTGGTCTAGTTTATTTAATATTTAGTAAGATTGTAAAATGCAAGATCTAATGTTTATTATGTGTATATTTAGAACTTAGTGGAGTTGACACTGTCAGAAGAAGTTAATATTCTATATACTCTTGTACATATAAAATATGTCAAATGCATTTCAATTTCGTTTTTCAGTCTGGCCAGTTTAGTGAAGACATGATTCCAACTGTTGGCTTCAATATGCGCAAAATTACCAAGGGGAATGTGACTATTAAGGTAAGAAATTGTTTTCCTAAAATATTTTATGTAGGTGTTTTCAGGAACATTGAAGTGTAAGTATCTCATTCATGAACTGCATTTTGAATATAATAATTTTCTAAATATTACACCTTAATACTGGTGTCTTATCACTTTATAAGTTGAATAGCATTTATTGCTGGTTGCTGGATATACACACATAAGTATGTATCATCAATAAAAAAAGATTTGGCTGATAGAAATAAAAAAAACCTTTATAAAAATATTTGAAGTCTGAAGTTATTAATTACTGGCCACTTTTTTATTAAGGTTGTTAACCACAAAACTAAAAAGTTAAGCAAGCTGATGTTGGTAGAAAGCCAGTTAGATTTTAAATAAAACTACAGTATTCTCAGAGGTTGTTGTATATTTTTGTTTTTTTTCTTTTAAATATGGTGTTTCTTAAAAAAATTTTTTGCATTTGTATTTATTTCACACTTAAAAAACTTTATTAGTGTTGCTATTGCCTGCCTAGACACTAGACAGCACTAGATAAGATTTTTGTTTGCATGCATTTCCATGATCAGATACCTGTGTTGCCGGCCCAAATTCCTTGTGTTAATTATAAGTTCTTTATAAATTGATTCTGTGGACTAATGAAACATATCATCCATGGGACCAATTTTGTACCTGCTGTATATTTTTTACCTGCTTGTTTAATTAGCTGCAAAACTAACTAAACAAGGCTAAGAAATGATTGAAAGTCTAGTGCATAGTGGTAAGGTCAACAAACAAATCAGCACAGTATCATAAAGTCAAATTGTCCTGTCACCTATAGTGTCTCATGTAGCTCTATAAATCATTCTGCTCTCTGTGTTTAGTTGTTATTGTTGGCTGATTAAGCCAATACATGCTTTTTGACTTTATGTCAAATTATGCGCCTTTGACAGGTCAGGTCAGATGTCTGCATATATGCATTCTGAAATCTTTAATCATGGTATGTTCTCATTCTACAGTGATACTAAAGGACAATTTCACTTCACGAGACTACTGATTCATGATTCATATGGACCTATGGTTTGCATTTATGAGATGCAGTCAGCCATGGTAACTTATCCAGTATGTCTATAGTTTTCAAAATAAGGAGAACCATATCCAATGTACATTAGCAATAAATACATCCTTCAATACTTCAACATATCAACTCTCTATCAAGCGGTAGGAGGGTTTTCTCCAGTTTTGATTAAAGAACTATTCAAAGGTTTTTTTTTAACTGAAGGGGTAAAGCCACAGATTTGTTTTTATACAAAATTCCATAAATTTTACCTCATTTTAATTAAAATTTACAATTTTATTTAATACCATGTGTCTCAATTATCTGTTAGCTCCAAACGATTCTAACAGATGGCAATATCTATTAGCTGGACTGAGTAAGTATTTAATAGATGACGCTATGTTAAAAACTATAACCGACTGCACCAAATTGGATAATTTAAGTTGTGTTTATTATTGTTAGGGCAAGGTATATATGAAATAAAAAAGGGTCAAGTGGGAGTCGGACCCGCGCACTACTGGTAAACCTATTGTAATAAAATTTTGGTAAATGGTTGCCCCGCCAGGGAAGGATTTTGAGAAATAAAAATTGGTCAAGCATACGCTGGGGTTTCTGAATTAGTACAACCATTTCAAAATAGGTGGCGCGCCAGTTGTTTTAAAAAAGAGAAACAACATTCTCCGGGTCAGCTATCTGTTTCCAATTTATTTTTGGTAGAGTGTTTGTTATAGAGTACTTGTTAAAAACAAAACATTTGATTTTTTTAAATCTTAATTATTTTAGCCCTCAAAGTTTTCTGTGGATAATAGATTATATCTGCTTGGAGGCTGTCTATTATTCCCTTCCTGTATGTAGCCAATGCAAGCTTAAATGCTGTAACCACTTACAAACAGAACCACTTTTCATAAAGATGATTAGTTTTATAATAATTTATTAACAAAACAATGTGTCGATTTTGCAGGTGTGGGACATTGGTGGACAACCAAGATTCCGCTCTATGTGGGAGAGATATTGTAGAGGAGTCAATGCTATTGTGTAAGTAACAAAACTGGATAACTTGACTTTTCTAATTTTATTCCACTTGAGATAAGATAAGTTTTATTCCATTGAGAAAAAGCTATTTTCGTAGTTTTTATAGGGTTCTGTAACCGGACAGTAAATAGGGTTAGTTTTGCGCTCTTCCCTGATACCTTTAAACTATGTATTTATAAAAATGAATGATGCAGCACAATATTTCGAACATAATCTGTTTTTGAGTATATATCCGGTCACAATTTCAAACTTTTAATATTAACTATCTACTAAATAAATTAGTGCTATAAAAATTTATTAATACAAAAACAATTCGATTCTTTTTTATAGTCTTGATAACTACAAAAATCTGATAGATAGAAAATATGAAAAACAGAAAAAACTATTCACGCATTTTCTTACTATATGTTTTTAGGAAATATTAGTAAATAATCACTTGTACCTCAGAAAGTATTCGTTTCGGAAATTTTAGATGTGTAGATTTCTTATTTAGAATGATACATTTCTAATGAGATGATTTACTTCAAAGAAATCTTATTTGAAGCACACAGGAAAATTGGTGACATTTTCTGGGTTTTTCTGGTTCCCACTTCTGCTCTCGCCATATAAAAGTGCTCGCGTCGCGTTTAGTAGTAAAGGAACAGCTGCGGCAGGAATAAAAGCAGAAAGCAAATATATTTCTCCAACATCCTTAGATTCATTATCTTTTTTTCAGGTATATGGTTGATGCAGCAGACCCTGACAAGATTGAAGCATCTCGAAATGAATTGCACAGTTTGTTAGAGAAACAACAACTTACTGGCATACCCGTACTGGTACTAGGGAACAAGAGGGATCTACCTCATGCTTTAGATGAACCTGGCCTTATTGAAAGAATGTAAGTAATGTTACTTTTACATGTTGTAAGTGTGTCGAGTCAACTGTACACCTATATTCCCAACTATTGCAGCCACATGGCATTTCATTCATACAGTCAGTCATCGAAGGTGTCTAGACTGAGCAATCGTGAGGTGAAGTGCGCGGCGCGACAGGGGGCAAGCCCCTCCATCTAGCCTATGGCCATTCGGGAGCTGTCCAGCTAGCCAATACGTTTAGTCGCGGCGCCATGAATATCTAAACGTTGTCGGAATTGCGTTCAAATCTTATAGAGATTTGTCTTTTATGAACTGCCATATACATATTGTGTAAAAATTGAGGGAGTAGTTTCAGGGAGACTCAATACATTAACCCAGGGTAGAAATTTTTTGATTCACCCCATCATGTGACGTTAGGGCTCCAAAAATGTATTTGAGTTTAGTAAGAAACTTTTTCTTTAGGGTGACTGATTTTGCGAGTTATTTTATGTTATTTGTGCCCCCCTGGCTTATTAAAACTGCCTACAAAAATTGTTTTGGACGAAATAGGTTCATAAGTTTTTTAGATATCTACAATAATTCTCATTCTAAGGAACCCTAACTTAATGCGTGTACGACATATTATATATATAAAATATCCTACCATGTATTCTTATATTTATGTATAATTATATTTATTTATATATATATAAAGAAATTGCATAAAGAAAGACAGAAAAAATGCTGGTGCAATTTATGTACCTACTTTCGGCTTTTATTTTGTAACTGACACTTGTCACATTAATGTTCACAGGAACCTATCAGCGATTCAAGACCGAGAAATATGTTGTTATTCAATTTCATGCAAAGAAAAGGACAATATCGATATCACTTTACAATGGCTGATCGCACATAGTAAGTCTGGTAGCGCTCGTTAAACACACGGCAATTTATACTCTAGGCACAAGTTGTCTTTAACGCTTAAGGTGCAAAATTGCCGCACCCATCAATCTGATCTAATGTATTATTACAAGACAGGTAGGCGTCTCGGATTAACTTGTTTTCTAATTGAATAATTATGGATATACGTTTTTTTCACATTGAATTAAGAGTCGGAAGGTGAGGCCGTACAGTTAGAGCGCTTGTAAAGGTTTTTTTTTTCATCGGATACCACCGGGCTATGTTTTTTGGCGGACATGCAGTGTTGGTTACAATGAGAGCGTGTATATACGCGGATAGTAGTCTGTTTATTATCCTATAACATGTACTTTTTCTGCAGTCCATACTCTAATATAAAAAAGCGTTTTTTAAAAGGCTTAATTCTTTTTTTTTTTACCTTCTGCTAAGTAAGTTGTCCAATATTTTCGGATTGGTCATTTGATAGTCATCGTCATAGTAATCATCGTGAGACAGGTCATAAATAATCGTGGTGTCTATCATAAATCTTTCATTAGCAGTTGCACAATCTAGAAGCTTTATGTCATTATTCATGTCACACTTCAGTCCATAATTATTTTTAATTTATTTTACACGATACGTGTGTTCTAGAAAATATGACAAAAAATTTAAATTTATTGTATTAGGTTTGAATAGATGTCTTTTTTTCTTAAAAATCATCTAGAAAAATAGTAAACATTTTGAGTTAAGCCATTTTAATATTTTATATTATTTATTATTATATTGTATATACTTGCTTTTTAATATTGTATTTCTTAATTTATGTACAGAAAAGTATACTTTACATTAAAGAAAGGAATACAAAATTAAAACATTTGTTGATTTTTTGTATATGTCGGCGGCCGATCGTAAAATCCGGCAGATCACGAAATTCCTAGGCAGATCGTAAAGTATGGAATAGAAATTATCATATAACTGAACAGAATATGATATGAATCTTGGCTGGAAAGCTCCGCATCTACGTTTACTAAAGTGAAACTGAACCTAACCTATCATACATGACTTATACAGTGCGATTTCTGTTCCTTTCGTTTCCATACTTTACGATCTGCCTAGGAATTTCGTGATCTGCCGGATTTTACGATCGGCCGCCGACATATATACGACGAAAAAGATGTAGGTAAGTATTTTAAAACAATGGCAACCGCGTCGCCATTGTAATATTGTTTGTAGATAATTTGTCAATGTGAAAAAAATGTAGGTAAATTGTTTAGTTTGATATTTATTGATAAATTGCTTCAAGTTTGCAATCTTAAATTAAATGTGGCATAGTTTTCTGACTTTATAGTTAACAGTCAGTGTAATATTTTTTTCTCAAACATGCTACGATATGCGACCATATCTTGCACAAGCTTCTTAGGGATATATCGTACTTGCAGTACAGATCAGAGAACGACCCGCAATAGCGGTCAAATATGAAATTTGAGAACTGAAAGAACTTTTTTGCACTCGAACATTGATAACTAAAAAAGATAACTCATCAAGTTTTATTAAATTTGGGACAGGCACAACAAAAATAATGCGCCGTTAAATTAATTTTAAAAGTGAAAAAAAATCGACATTTTAACGCGGTGAATTGGCGGCAAAATTGTCTAAACTATTTTTATTACTGTCAATACAGCTGTCAATATAAATAATTTTTTTACACGCATGTCTGAGAAAAGCACTAAACAAGCCTTGGCCACAACACAACTGAGTATAACCGGACCTCGGCTATTCCTCGTTCCGCATACTCACGATCGCCCGGTTATGCTTGCGTTTGCGGGCCGCAGTAGTAATGTACTATATTTAAGTTGTATCCGAACATTATTTTTCCATATAAATTTTCTTAAACTATAGACATTTTGTTTCTCAAAACGTGTAATTAAGATAAAGAGCTATTTACCACAGTCGCAAAACACATATTCATCCATAAAACGCCCGTGAATTATTAATAAACATTTTACCGAATTAATGAAATGTATAAAATTAACAACAAACACTTTAGTTACTTAATAATGCACTGACATTTCATGATAACATAACATGTGCTTCTTGTGACAATGATAAATCCTTATATATAGAAAAATTTCGTGTCACTTTGTTTGTCCGCGATGAGCTCCAAAACTAATGAACCGATTTTGATCAAACTTCGTAACTATCTGCTACTTGATCCAACTTAAAAGATAGGATAGTTTTTATCTCGATCTGTTAAGTGCGAGCCGGACTCGGGCACTTTAGGTAAAAACCAACTTTCGCCAGGTTACAGAGGGGCGGCAGCGTAACAACGTTCGCCGGGACCGCTAGTAGCAGTATATGATAATAACGCATTTTATGTTACAAAATGTTTATGGATATGTTTAGTTTACTGAAGGTTGTATGGTAACAATCATTCGGATTCACTTTAAGGATTAAAACCTTTAGTTTGATGTTAATCTTCCTTTCTGTAAAAGGAAATATGCCACATTTAATATTGTACACAAATATTCGAAATATAGTTACTAAGAAATAAAAAGAATTTCCTTTATTTTGCAAAGTCTATTACGAAAACGTGGATACATACTTTCAAAGTAACTATATTTTGAAACATACAAAATTACCTACGTAAGTATGTTCGGAGTCTTAGATTCTCTAAATAATATATTGCGTTATACATATATATCTATAAATTGTAATAGATAAATCTATATCTTATAATAATAGCTTAAAAGCAAATTTATAAATAAAAAAAGTAAAGTTTTTTTTATATAATCAAGTTTGTTTTTTCCACAAATATGTTATTAAAAATAGGATAAATTAGGTTTCTTATTAGTCACTAGATTCTTAGTTAGTGAATTATAAATGCTTAAATGTTTTGCTTTATTATTGAACTATTTGATAGCCTAAAACTGAAAAAGCAATTTGGTACACAGTGAATTGCTCCAAATAAAAGAGTTTATACCTTGTAAATTTAAGATAACATGTAACCTACAATACCTATTTACATTGTAATTCAAGAAATATAGTTAGTTCAGAGATACAATATTGCTGCATTCACTAATAAAAATTACAAAAAATAAGCGATCAAAATCATCTCAAGACCATTTATATTTTTACTTCGTTTCGTGTACATTAACATTGTGGCTTACAAATATATTTGAAGATAGACTGAATAACAATATACGAATTGTTTAGCGCCGACAAATGTGAACGTTTGAAATGTGGATCGCGTACATAACTGGAACCAAGTGATAGTATATATTTATACAGCTGTACATCACTGGTACCGTTTGTCAGTTTTAATTACACCGCTGTACATTACTGGTACCTAGTGATTCAGTGTTTATTTCACAGGTGTACATTACTGGTACCTTGTTAATAAATTTTTATAACACTAGTACTAGTAATAAACAGTATTACTAGTACTGAGTAATTTAGTGTTTATTAAACACCTGTGCATTACTGGTGTTATGTGGTTCATTATTTGTCACACACCTGTACATTACTGGAACCAAGTGATTAATTTTTTACTACACAGCTGTATAATTTTCTTGTGAATGAATGAGGTGTGTTGTTTGATCTTAAATAATATTTTTTATATTCTAGTACCCATTTGTACAAAGAAATGATAAAAAATAAAAAAAAACATCGAAGACTTTATTGGTTTTTTTTAGTACTTACACATAAAACTATAGGTATGCGAAGTTTTTGGTTCAGATATGTTGTGTGTGAGTTTAGTTTCAATATATTATAAACCAGCTTCAGTAAAAGCGGAGGTTAATGATTTTAAATTTAACCACTTGTACACAATTTTTGGAAAGATAATACTTTTTTTGGAAAGATAATACTAATTTTATAGTGAGTCAAATTACGTAATGTTATTAGTATTTGTTTGATATAAATAAATACCGTTTTGCTAGTACTTACTGTAGTACTGACAAGTATATCAAAGAATTGAAATATAAACAATTACAAAATTCTGCAGTAAAGTAGGGGAAAATTGTTTTAATTGAAAATAGGGTGATATTTATCACAAATATGGAGAACTGAATCACTATGATTAATATAACATGCCTACACGATTTATAACATGGTTAGGCTTTAATAACAATGTATGTACGATATAAACGGCAACTGTGCCGTAATACTCTGTGGAAAAGAATAGGTATTTGGCAAAGGATTTTGGTTTATATTCCAATTATTAATGGCATATACAAATATTAGCATTTTGTGTAAACAAAGTAAGTAACAACCCTGAAATCAGCTATTGGGTGTTCATGTTGTTATCCTGCATACCTACCCACTTTCACGCTGCGCAGTTTATATGAATGATTGTTAGAAAAAAGGATATTTCGGCTAATTTTAAATGATTAAGGTACCAAATATTGTGCAGCAAACTTGTGGTCAAAAAACCAAAACTACAGTAGCCATATGAAAAAGGTGTAATCTTAGAACGACACTAGCGACCAAACACCCAAGGTCAGAAATGCATTTTATGAAGTTTGTTGCACTGCACATCTTTATTTGTTTAAGCCATCAATAAGCGTAAAGAGAATAATAGCTGACCCGTCTTGTGATCCATTTACCATATAAACCATTTTACACTAATATCATTTATTATAGACAAACAAAACGTTATAACCATAAAGCGCTATTAACCACTGTCGGAAAATCAAAATTTATCCATAAAATGTCTGAATGTAAATAAATGTTTGAAATTAAAAAAAAACTTGAGTTATTTCATGAATCTTTGGCATTTTAATAAATATGCATTTTGTGACAGTGATAAATAGCAATGTATGATAGCAATGGATATTAAGCAGCAATAGTTACGGATATTTAGTGTACCGAAGGTTGTATGGGAAAATTCTGATTTGGATTCACCTTGATGCAGAAATAAAAAAAAATAGTGTTAGGGAAAAGACGAACAGTTGCAAATCGCTAGTGTGCGGTGGCCCTTATAAGTATTAATTTGCATGACAGTTAAAGCCTACTCATTAATATAGCTTTAACTTTGTATCTTAACTATGGAAATAATTTTATTCCTAACATATTTAATACCAAAATTAATTAACTGTTTGGTAAGTACTTATTAAACTTGTATGGTAATTTTGTGTCTAAATTAGACAAATACTTGCAAAATCATTGCATTCCTTTTGTACCGAACAATTCTTGGTAAGTATCTTCTTTCTATTTTTAATCCTTAGTTGCTTAAGTTATATTTGATCTAGTGTTTTAACTTTCCGAAATTCCATAGTAGAATATGTATTTTTTGAATTAAGGGTCAGCTCATACCGAGACGCGACGCGGCATTTTTGACATAGTAACACATTATGGACCTTGTTTACTAGATAAAAAGATACAAATTATAGTAAGGGCAAAAAAGTCGCCGCGCGGCGCAGCTCGTGGTATCGTGTGTAGCTCATTGCATCTTCAACCCGCATCGCGTCTCGGTCTGAGCTGACCCTAAATGGTAAAATTTGGATCTGAAGTATAACAGCAATTGTATCATATATTATTATTTTATTCTATAATTGATTACAAGAAGGTAAGGCAATGTAAATATAAAAATATAATAAGGCTGTATCAGAACCAGTTCTTGTATAATATTAAAGACTTCGGTTGACAACACGTTCTTACTTAAAACGGCCATTTTGTATATTCTTTTAACATATACCTAATTCAAAATTGATAATGCTGTTGAACCTACATTTAATATTTTTAGGACTTGTTGGCCCATTGTTTTTTCGCAATATTTTTTTTTTTTTTTAAATAAGCTTCAATGGCAGCCGTCTTTATATAATTTGTTATAAATTGTTTGATTTGCGTTGTTTAAGAAAGAAGACTTTATTTTAAAAACCACTAATGTCAAATTTGTTAACTTTACGGGAGACTAAAACTTCTGAATTCATATTTAAGTTACCTACTTAAATTTACTTGATATATATATATTAATAAGCACTATATAAGCTACAAATTAGCATGTTTAATCAAAGTTTAAACTTAAAGAGGGGAGACATAGGTTATTTTTGACGGAAAATGTAAAGTTAAAGTGTGAGAAAGGTGATTCTTGAAGGAAATTTTCATATCAAAACACAAAAAAAAAACTATTTTAATATCTATTGTAGCTTATAAACACAAAATATTCTTTTCTTATAACTGAACTATTCTTTACCACTACTTTCGTCAGAGTTATCAATGTCACCATTTCCATCATCATCAGCGACACCTGAGTGTGGAGTAGAACTGCAACAAGTTTTTTTTTTCTCAGCACTAACTGCACTCTCGAACTTGATACGGAATTGATCGCAGGTAGTGCAAGTATCAGATCTAGCACCCTAAATTTAATGTTGAATTCATTTGAGAAAATGGTCCAATATGCTTTATAACGTACTTTGATCTAATATTCCTTAAGAAATAAATCATGCATTCTGTTGATAGAGTTTTTGGCAAATACAATCTGTTTTGTTTTTCTTATAGAGTAATGTGATTGTCTGGGTTTAAAAGACCGAATATGTTCAACAACCAGGTGCTTTATAGGCAAAGGTAAAATTCGTATGCTTGCCTGTTTGATCTATAGGTGCCACAGCAGACTCAGTTCTACCTATTCCATGGAAACTGTAAAAACCTTCTTTGATTTGCACTTTGAAGTAGAAGGCAGCCTCATGATTGGTGATATTGAGTTCATCATCGATTTGCATAATTGCTGCTTTTCTCGACCGTCTTTTTTTAACAGTCTCGACTTTGATAAGACTAAGTGAGCATCTTAAAGATTGATGAAAAAAAAATTAAAAAGTCTATCAATATCTACTTTCTGTTTTCCTCAGTTATGGTTTCCAAAAATTTATACCTTTTATATCTGCAAACATATGACCAATATTTTAATTAAATAATATTGTTTTATGACCAATATTTTACTTAAATAATATTGTTTTAAATCAGCTACAGTTCCAGAAAACACTTACTAACTTCTGCCTTTTTTTCTTTTCTTGGACTTTTTGGAGGCCAAAGTGTTATTATTTTCCAATTTAACACTTTACTATTAAAAACAATCCAATTTAAATATATATATACAAGCGTAGCCGCAGAACGGAATAAATAACATGACAGTTTTTTTAAAACCGCCGATGTCATGGACAACGGTGCTATCTGGCGAAACCATCACTGGCAAGGTTGTTTTTGAAAAATTAGTAGAATGATTTGAAGCAAATATTTCATTACTAAACCAGTTTCATCTACAAGATGGCGTGATTATATTACTTCACGAAAATTAAAGGTTGTTTTTGAAATTCAAGTCTTCGATTATGTTATTGATCAAAATAGGTTGGTAACACCATTTTGCTGTGCATAGCTATATCGTTATACGTACAAGTACCTTTTTTAATATCTATTTAAACAAAAATCTATTTCAAATTAAATACTTAAGGCTGCGGTATAGGCTAGACTGCGCCGTTTTTGTGCAAATTTTGTGGCTAAACTATAGCATCTAAAGTACTGAATGAAATATATGTTATAAAACTTGCTTTTGTCTCGTGCATTACCTTACTGAATGATTTTCATTTATTGTATTTAATGCAATAAAAAATCTGTTTCAACACTTGTGCAAATTTTTAAAGCCTGTTTTTCATTTACTTGTAATGAAAGTTGGTTAAACAAATAGAATAACTTGTTATATAGTGCATTGACTCTAACTTGTAGCAATAAGTAAAAAATGTGACTCCAAAACGGTAATAACGTAAAATTCCATACAAAAAAATTAAAAGTTTCAAGGCGTCATTACGGTATAAATTAGTTAAGAAGTACATAACATATATATCTCATAGTAATGTATATGATATTATCTAATGAGATATAGCGCATTTACATTCACAACGTTAGAATTACAGAAATTAGCTTTCTGGCCTATATCGCCCTCTTAATTAAAATCATAAGCTATAATGCCTAGTGAATGATTGCTGCTTGTTACACATTTTCTTAGATAATATAGTGTATAGTAAGGGCAGTGCTCTTCCCTATAATGATTTTAAACATTAAAGACGGTGGCGCCTCTCTTGAATTAATGTGTAAGTTGGTTTAAATTCTTATAGTGTTGTCAAACCATTAGAAGTATTGTATAGTGAAATCTTGTAATATGTATCCTGTGTTGTATATTCCAAAAATAATATAATTTACTTTGTATTCTTGTTTTGTAACAAAGAAATAAATATCATAAGAGCTGCATAGTTGTTTGTTTTATATCCGAAATTAAAATAAAACTTTTATTTGTAAACATTATACTTATTTATAAATAATGCCTTAGGCGTATGAAGAATGGACCTGCTTCGTAACGTAAGCAAAGAGACGGCGCTATATAATCACACTATATAGCGTGAATCAACTTAGAGTAGTGGTTTGTTTTATTTCTTTTATATTAATAAATCTTCTATTAATTTGTTGTTAACACCATATTATGTATCTACCTATTGTAATTTTCGCTTTCTTAATCCTCTTAATTGTAAAACTTTTTTTTTCGTGTTGCCAAAAAAAACAATTAAAAATCGGCCAAGTGCGAGTCGGACTCGCGCACGAAGGGTTCCGTACCATTATCTATAAAAATCGCAAAAAAAAAAAATCACGTTTGTTCTATGGGAGCCCCCCTTAAATATTTATTTATTTTTAAAGTGACTATATAACTAATTATTCTGTGACTATTTTAAGCGTCTACGTGCTGCCGTAATCAATATCGAGCTAAAAAATAACGATTGTTGCATGGGATCCCCATTAAATATTTGTTTTATTCTGTTTTTTATTATTAGTTGTTATAGCGGCAACAGAAATACATCTTCTGTGAAAATTTCAACTGTCTAACTAACACGGTTCATGAGATACAGCCTGGTAACAGACGGACGGACGGACGGACAGCAGAGTCTTAGTAATAGAGTGCCGCTAATTACCCTTCGGGTACGGAACCCGAAAAACCACTGCGAGGGAGCGGTCGAGCTCTGCTATTTTATTTTTTGATTGCTGAAAATTATAAAATAGAAAGTTGATAAAAATTATAAAGACACTATGTTTTTTTAACATTTTTATAATTATAAGATTTTTCACCAATAGCCCGTTATATATCTAAAGTACTTCTTATAATACCATCAGCCAAAGGAGCGGGGATCAAAGGATTGTAGTTTGAACCGAATCTTCTGACCACTTCGATGTTGCCAGTCTGAAAAACTTGCTCCAAGCCAAGTCTCACTTGCACAGTTTGTTCCAAACTTGGATTATTATTTGTTCCTTCCTTATTTTTAATATAGAAGCTAATGTCTTGTTGTGGATTTTCAGAAATACGTGGATAAATTAAGTTCTTTTCGTAGAATGTTGAACGCTTCTCAATTTTCTTTTGTCTTTTATTAAAGTTTTGGTATTTCTCATTTATATTGTTCCTAGTGCGGATCTTGTCTAGAAAACTTTGAATTTCTTCAGCTTGAGTTTTATCTTTAACGTAGTTGATGCCGGATTTGTGTTTAACATAGCTACTTATGTCTTGCATAGGATTTTCAGGGTCTTTAAACTTGGGAATATCTATGGATCGTTTCGATTTTGGTTTTATCATATAGTTATCTATGTGAAATGGATAAATTTTTGATTCTTCCATATTATTTTGATCGTCTGCTACAGGGTTGGAATTGATCCAAACTTTGTGCTTTACATAGTATTTCATCAGATTCAACATAGGATCGTCTTTTATGGATCGTTTTTGGACTGATTTGACAACTTGTGAGTGTTGCAAGGAATTTGATGGTTGAATTCTACTATTAACGTTCATGATTTCAACCAATGTAGAAGGTTGTGGAAGTGGCTCTGACGCTGGCAGAACTGTTTCCGATGGATCTAAATTCGACGTGTCGGGTGGTGGATCTAAAAAAGTTAATGTGTATATAACACATAGTATTAAATTTAAAATTAGAGGTACTCTAAGTTAAAGTTAATATTTCCTTGGGCAAAGTACTTAGAGCGCGGCCCTTGGCCTAGTTACTGTCTATATATATATATGCTTGTCAAGCGCTACTTTACAGAAATACCAAGTATTACACTTGGTATTTTTGTCTTTTCTTCTCATATATATAGAAAACAAAACAATTCCAGACTTAATTTCAAGGTTTACAGAACTTAAATTCAAGAAGTCGGTAAAATGTATAAGGCTCCGATATAAAATTTTTATTTATAATTATTATTTTAAAGCCTCGACTTGGGGTTTAAGTGACGATACAGTATAAAAAGGGTATTTTGCTCGTCTGTCTGCGTCAAATAATCGTCAGCTAGGAAGTGGAAACCTCCTATGATCCTAGGAAAATGCAATCAAAGGCCTCGTTCGCACGAAAGCTTTTCCAATACTTTAAGGGTCAGCTTATACCGAGACGCGACGCTACACGTGAAGCGGCTTGAAGATGCGTCGCGTCTTGGTATGAGCTTACCATAACGCGTGTTATTTATAAACGACTTTCTGAAAAAAAGAATGTAATGTTTTCAGCGTTCATTAATTTTGTGCATAGACCTTATGACTGCCCCAGCGTGTGTTTGCATGTGGGAGTTTTAAATCAGTTTGTAAGCATAACCGTAAGATAAAGGCCCCGAGGGGCTTGGCAAATAAAATACGCTAATGGGCCCTTTCCAGTTCCGTAATTATAGCTAGTATAAAGACCCAACCAATAGATGTTGGTTGTGCGGGCCCTTTTTATTATTAAATACTCACCGGTTATGTTAAATAGTTCTTTGAACATATCTGGCAGGGGGACTGGGTACGCGCATCTTACTGTCGCAGGTTCACTCGAGTTGCGCTTAAGACACTCCATCATGTTTGTCTTCACTTCATCAGGTACAGAAAGTAAGGAGAGAGGCACTGGAGGAATGGTCGTAGGCCCTGAACATATTGCAAATCTTTGAAATCCGTTCCGTTATGAACAACTTGTTTCATTATCAACGACTTGTGAATCCCCCCCTCAATAATCTTGCTCTGACGATGTGCCTGCGGACGGAGATGATGAAACTATAAAGGTCCTGTTTTTGCCATTTGACTAAGGAACCCTGAGAACTGGCATCCGTCGGTTGGCAATGGCCGGTTTTTCTTTTTTCGGAACTTACCTATAGTTTCGTCACGCCCGGGCCTTCCGCCCGCACCTATGGCACAGCCTTACTTATTTCTCCGCATGCCTTATCTTTGCATCTATCGATGGTTTAATTTTACAAAAGGTGTACTTTGTGAACCGCCTTACAGTTTAGTAACGGAAATGAGAGAGAATTATGGGTGGGACCTACATTACAGTTTTTTTATTTTAATATTAAGGTAGGTTTACAGAAAATAGTAGGTAATGAAAGTTTTTTTTCGCGCACCCCATTGTGCGGGCAGTCGTTGGACAGCTAGAATGTATATTTTAGAAATTACTGGGTCTAAAGTTAAAAAATATGCCCCCGTCCCCCTTAAACTTTTAACTTTGTTCTAAATATCTACAAAAAAACTCAGTGATAGACCGTAGTATATTAACCCTAACCCTAACTTAATGCGTATATGTAACACACTTGACTTTTTAGGGTTCCGTAGTAAACAATGAACCCTTAAAGTTTCGCCAGGTCCTTCTGTCCGTCCGTCTGTCTGTCCACGGCTTAGCTCAGAGACCGTTTGGGTTTTGTAATTTACGTAAATGGTGGTAGGTACGTAAACCTCGGTGCGCAAGCTCGCACTTAGGCGGTTTTTTAGGGTTACGAACCGCTTCAACTTTTAGTTTGAAGGTTGTTGCGGGAAGTTGTTATCAATTTGGTGGTGTAGCGTTGTGGTGAAGTTTGCATCGTCCACATAAAGAGGGAGGGAGGGAGGTGCACTCCTACACATGAGGATGGTGTACTTCTGCACGTGAGTGCTACTGAATTGTTTTTAGCGGATTTGCAAGGTAATTAATAATTTTTTATCATAAGTTCCTCCTCCTCGACCTGATTGGGTCTGCATATTGAGTACCGCTACTAAGATGTAGTAGGGGCGACCTGGTACAAAAGTAACGGCGGGTCGAAAGTAACAAACGCTCTGTAGATTTGTCTAATGGTCTAATGACTGCCCGCGGCCATTGAGGGTTAGTTTGCAACACTTCCCATGGCTGAGATCGATTTCCACGCGTATCACGAGTTTCTGTGTTGAATTATAATACAAAATGTGTTTTTACGCCCTGAAAGTACGATTTTTACTTTTATTAACTAAGTGTTGAGATGTGTATAACTTTGTTGCTATTTTTTTTTGATTCTCCATTAGTTTGTTAGTACATGATTAAAATTGTTTTATGTAAAAAACATTAAGTTTTTACAAATAATTGATTTGGTATGAAAGTAACGTTACACCACGGGGATAGAAGTAACATGCTTATGTAATTGAAAGATAAACAAAGAATTGCCATGCTGTTCGTGAAGTCTATAAAAAGGTCGCCAATAGCAATTTTAATAAAAAAACGTTATAGCACTAGTAAAAAAATTGAATGTTAACCATATCACATTAATCATTTTTATTAAACTATTTTTTGTTAGTACTTGTACTGGTCCTTCTAATAGAAACTTTTGATGGTTATCAGAACAGCGATGCTTAAGCTTCTCTCCACTTTCAACAAAATTGTCACAGCTAATTAGATCATATAAGCCCAAATCATAATGGCCCTATTAACTAGTTAGAGCGACAGGGATATCCAAGAAACTCAAAACACGTTGTAGAAGGATATAGATATAAAACAAATCAATTGTTATTTTTGTCACAAAATTAGTTTTATTGCTTCTGTACCAAATGCGCAGTATATGTTACAATGTTACTTTTGACCCGTGGCGTGTTACGAGGAGGAGGAAAGTAACAAATGACTAAGCATTTTTAAAGTTCTGTAGCTCTTTAAAAACAATTAATATCATAATTAAGAATATCTGTTTTTGTAAAAAATAGACGAAATTTATATGTGGCTATGTAAATTTAACCATATAAATATTGGACTAACCAAAATCAAACGAAATGTGTAAAGTCTCACTATTGTACCCGGTCTCTCCTAGTAGATAAATAGTAATAGTTTGACTCACTTGCGGTAGTAGATGGCACGAAGGCTTCCGCGTTCGGTACGTAGCCAGTAAGGTGCGCCAAACGGTCCAGAAACCAGGCCAACTTCAGGATTAGTGCCTTCTCACTTTCTCCACTATCCTGTGACAGCAAACGTTCAATAATCATAGTTCGTATAATTCATTAAGTTTATTCAGTATCGAACTTTGCTTATTTTTTTAACAACACCACCTATTGTCAAGTAGCTTTAGTGTTACTGTGTCGGTAAAAATAATAGTATTACTACTCGCCAATAGATGTCAGCGGCAGTCATATTTTTCTGTTTAACATTCCCTGAAAACACGGATAAAAAAACGTTTTTAAAACGCGCACATTTTCCTTAGTTAATTTGTGCCTTTGCGTAATGCGTACCTATAATATATTGGCAAAATTTGGACAACTCTAATGGCGGGAATACCCACTAGCTAGCCGCAGATTTTTCGAATCGGCCCTGAATTGATTAATGAAAATTGATGTAACACTTACAAAGATTAAAAATTATTCTTGAATGCATATTAAACGGTTTCAAAATCAATAAAGAGGGATTTGATACCTACTTATGCGAAAGAAACGGCAGAACTATACATAAAGGTATATAAAAGACAATCCATGACTCCAACTTTACATGAAATGTTTATGAATTGACGGCTCGGAAATAGGTATGTAGTTAAATATGCTTTGCTGCCAATAGGTCAGCTATTAGAGGAAGCTGCAGAGGCCAGAAATAAACATTATCAATATCGTCAAAATTTTGTAAGGAAGTTTAGAAGAATCGATTGCAATACTAATGCTATTCAGAGGGTGCTGTTGACATCTGACCCATTAATTTTAGCAGAAAAAAAGTAAAAAGGAATAAAAGACCATTCATACCCGAAACCCTGGAACTATTAATTTGCGAGGATAAACACTATTAATTTTTATAATTATATGTATAAAATATGATATTATTTGTGTATCCTACCCATTTCCGTAAAAACAAAATAAAATGTATATATTAAGCACAATTTCCATTATTTTTTGTTGTTTTTAATATTTTATTTTTTATATTATATGTTGTTCCTATATTTCAACTAAAATTAATTTTTTTATTAGGGTTCCGTAGCCAAGGGATAAAAAACGGGACCCTAGTACTAAGACTCCGATGTCCGTCCGTCCGTCCGTCCATCTGTTCATCCGTCTCATGAACCGTGATAGACAGTTGAAATTTTCCTAGAAGATGTATTTCTGTTGCCGCTTTAAAACAGCTTAAAATTAATATTTAAGGGGGCTCCCATACAACGAACGTGAGTTTTTGACGTTTTTATAGATAATGGTACGTAACCCTTCGGGCGCGAGTCCGACTCGCACTTGGCCGATTTTTTATATAAATTGAACCATATATCAATGTTATTGTTTTCGATCGAAATTATACCATAAATAGTTTTGGCCATATAGTTTGATCAAATACGGTAATTTTATAAAGTAAGAAAAAATGTGCACGTAGGGTTCCGTCCGATTATCTATAAAAACGGCAAAAAAACACATTTGTTGTATGGGAGCCCCCCTTAAATATTTGTTTTATTTTTAGAATGTTATTTTCTATAATTATTCATCGTTCATTAACTTATATTTTATACCTGTTTTACATGTACCTACTTCGTATAAGTAACTTTAAATGGAATTTGTACGAAAATTTCACCTTTCACGTACATTTTATAACTTAATCGAATATTACTCGTTAGCCTGTTAAGTGTACTTACCAGTGGTAGTTTTTACTGCCACCGTAATTTTTTTTTCATTTCTAGATACTATACTTTCGCTGGTAGAGGGGGGGACACTTGACTCTAACAAAAATTAGTACTTTAAAGCTAAATGTTTCGGAGCCCTAAATCAAAATATGATCTTTGCATACCGCCAATGTTTTTGGAATTCCTATCCAACGATACCCTTTCGCTTTCTCGTATAAGTAGTTTTATAACTAAGCCGCGGACAGACGGACGGATGGACATGGCGAAACTATAAGGGATCCTTGTTGACTACGGAACTCTAAAAAGGGCGCACTTCTAGCTATTGTTAAAAGGTGGCCCTGGACGGAATGCATTTAACCAATGTTGACTTCAGTAGTAGCAAAGGCTAATTAGTGGGCCACAATTGCTGAATATAATTAATAAAAAATAAAAAACGGCCAAACAGGGGTCTGACAAGCGCACCGAGCATGTTGAGCCAAAATATAGGATCCCAAACGTCGCTGTTTATACATTTTTTTTCTGAGCTGACTATGCAGTTGGCTGTTGCAGCCATTACTGCTTCACCGGGCTTTTTGGGGCGAGACTCTGAAGGAGCCTCAGGTCATATAGCGCCCAACGCTCAAGGCTCCCCGCGGGGGAAGCCTCGGCTTGGGTTGTCGCTCTCGGGGGCGTCCTTCCGACCGGCGTGAATCTCGAACCCGAAGGTGAGTCACCGCCAGGAGGGTAGTTCCCCGTTACGCGGGTACGGTTGCGATTGAGTGGGGGCGAGAAGCGCCCCGGCACTCTTTGATACCTCGTGTACCCTTGCGGGCGCCGACGAACCCGGGGCCGTCGGCGTCGTGTTTGGAGGGAAGCCCTATTCGGGGAGGTCGTAGAGACTAATCTCGCTATCCGGACAGCGAGATCGTCATCTGGGGCCGTTAGTACGTGCCGAGGTCAATCGGGGGATGATTATACATTTGCGTATTGGTCATTCCGCATTGGCGCTTTGATAAAGATGGATGTGGAATGTCTTGCAGCCTACCTAATTAATACCTAAACGAGCACCAAATTAGAGTGACAGCAAAAGAAGAAGAAAAGGAAAGAGGGTAGGCCATCGTAACTCGGGAATGTCAAATTCACTCACGCGCAATACTACTGCTTTTGCTGACGAATAAAAACGAACTGAATAAGACGCCAACGTGTGAACATTATTTGCGGAGCGCGTCAAGATTCTTTGATGTGTGCACGAAAAACCGATACTATTCGGTGGGCGGGCCAGTGTTTTCGCTAGCTACCAACATATCGCCAAGTAGATTTTCACACGTTGGCCCAACATGCTGCCCCAGCACCATGACCCATATGTACAGCGGACTTTATAGAAGCAGTCTTCATGTATGGTTTTGGTTTATTTACGAATGTCAATATGCAAATGTCAAAACATTAAAATGAAATGCCAAGACTCGCGTTGCAATGTCTACTTTATAAAAAGTTGTGAGATCATTATATATATTTTTTTTCTAATGCAGTTTAGTTTATATAAAATGTGACTTGGCAACTGCACATCACAAAGACATGACATTTTGACGTGACAACGTCTTATAAATTGGTTTGCCGGGTGACACTTCAAGAAACTGCGTTACGCTCCGCTCACGTTATGCGCTCACAATGAGAGCGAGTGAGAGGCACGCGCCCGCCTAAGAGCGAGAGAGACAGACATAAAATCATTGTCACGTAAAACTTTCGCCCGTATACCGACTTTACAGGCAACCAGTTTTTTATCGTACGTAAGGTACATACAACTGGCCGAAACCTTACCTTGTGTTTCCTAGTGTAAGTCTTTTCCTGCAGCTCCCTGGTAGCCCAGCCCGCGAGCTGAGCGATTCGGCGCACGTGTTCGCTGACGCGAGTCGCTCGCTCGCACACAGTCGAGTTGCCAATGAAGTTACCAGTGAAGTTGCTCGTGAGGTTCTGTGGCATGGGAGGCTCCATTTGCGGTCTCCAAGACGACATGTTTGAAAACGGCGAAGAACCGTTCTGGAATCGATTCCGTTACTTTTAGGGTACCGTATCTCAAAAGAAAAAAGGCACCCTCATAGGATCACTTTTTGTCCGTCTGTCTGTCAAGACTCTTTTTCTCAGAAACGAGTGAAGGTATCAAGTTGAAATTTATATCAAATACTAAGGTACGGTCCCTTGAAGCAGTAAAGCTTTTAAGTCAACACAATAAAAAAAAATGGCATTTACAAATAAATCAAAACCTATGAGGTACGTCCCGTTGTGCTCGAATTATGAAATATGACACGAAGCAAGATCTTACATCACAAATATTGAAAAAAAAACGAAATTCTCTAATTTGTTGTCATAACACACTAAAAAAAGTTTATATGTCTGTATGTCAAGACCCTTTTACTAAAGAACGCGTGGATGTATCAAGTTCAAATTAATATCAAATATGTTTATGGTCACTTAAAGTTGTAATAAAGTCAGGCTTCTAAGTCTATGCAATGAACAGAATCGTCTAAAATACGGTCATTTTTGGGGTGCTTCCCGTTGATCTAGTATCATGAAATTTGGCAAGAATCAAGATGTAACATTACAAATAAAGGAAAAAATCCAAAAACTGATATTTTGTTGTTATAGGTATCATATAAAAAATGTTTGTCTATCTGTCAAAACCTTTCCTTTAAGTGAAAACAGAAAACATACTTGGCAAAAGAGGCATAATAAACTTGGTCTACCTACTATCTAAAAATAATAAGTTTGTACGGAACCCTCGTTGCGAAAGCCAGACTCGCACTTGGCCAGTTTTTTTAATTTAGGTAAGTTTAAATCTGGTGTCTCATCACGTTCGCGATTGAAGCTAACAAGGTATGTGTGGGCTTGAAGTGCTTAGACCTATGCCTTACCTACTGTGTTATTGGTGCATTGACATTAGAATAACATCTTGTTTAAGGGTCCGGGATTTATTAAAAGCCTAGAATTTTTTAAATTCAAGTTCGATATAATAACATGGTTTTTTTTGATTCAAGTTCAACTAGTTAATTTAGCCACAAATTTTGTAGCGACTTTATTTTACCAGTGGTTCAGAAAGATTTTCTAATTGAGTAGAGCCAGCAAGACACTCAGTAGGTTATAGGGCGATAGATCAGATCCATCGAATTGCAGGCCTATCGCTATTACCTCTCTCCTCTCCAAGGTGATGGAGCGTGTGATCAACACACAGCTTGTAAGATACCTATAGAAGAACACGACCTGGTCAGTTACCGTCAATATGGCTTTCGCCACAGTCGCTATGGGCAGAAGCGGGCTGTGAGAATTGATCCCAAACTCACTTGCCGTATCTAACCCTTAAGTCAGAGGAGAGACTTTGCCTCCCTGTGTGTGTTCTACCGCTTGTACAATGGAATGTGTTCTGAGGCATTGTTCGAAATGATGCCCACGGCTACTTTCTACCATCCCACCGCTCGCCATCGGCAGGGTATTCATTCTCACACTCTAGAACCGAAATGGTCGCGTACAGTGCGGTTTCAGAGAAACTTCCTCCCGCGAACGCTTGTGTTGTGGATTGAGCTCCCTGCCAAGGTTTTTTCTAAGAACTACAGTATGGGGTTCAAGAAAGAAGTTATTGGATTTTTGAAGGGTCGGCAACGCGCGAGTGATACCCCTGGTTACAATATTAAACGACTTGCGGGTTTTTAACTTTTAGTCTTTTCTTCCCCTATTTGACCTCCTAGGAGATAGTTCTCAAAAAAAGGTTGAAACACGTTATTTCTTATTTGCAACATACAGCCATACTAATTTATCATGTATCCCCATACAAAGTTTCACCACTCGCTTTTGCGCCACTCATTATTCTTTGGTTCAAAAGGCCAAGTTCCAATTTCCATCGATTTAATTCAAAAAATGACGGATTTTCATACAAACTTGCAACCCTACTATGAATGAAAATGAATTTCAAAAAAACTGTAGAAAAATCACAGTATACGTTCAATCGTATGGCTGGGCGAAATCGGAAAGCGTTAAATCAGTCATAGAATTAAATTAGCGATGAAATAAACTCGTACCATGTATTTGCAAATTATAAAAAGTCCTGGAAAAAACTACCAAACACGTGCGTGCGTCTTCTACTATTAGGGTATTAGCCCTACTAACTTTCTTGCTTACAGGGCGGGAACTTGATACAAAAACACTCACCATGCTAAAATTAATCGTATTACAAGTTTCCAGCGAGTTGATATACTGTTCTATTGCTCTGCGTAGTCCCTCCAAGTACCTGCTCCCGTTGACAACCACACCGTGAACCTGGTAACACTAGGCTTTCAAAAACAGGTGGTATGCAACCATGGACCAGCAACTTTAAGACCATTAAACAAAATATCACGATCACACGTTAGGTTCGTATGCTACTTGAGGATCATCTCAGCCGAAAGATGTCCACTGCTGAACTTAGGGCTCTCTTATATGTTTACCCAATGGCCCACACCCACCAGCTCTAAGTTGATTGTCTGTGCACCTGGTAAGGATGCCTTCCCACGCTGCATATTCCGATCCGTGGTCGCCACTTGAGAACCCTTGCACATTTGACTATCATCAAAAATTTAGGATCAAAAAGTGGAAATAAGGAATTTAATAACTTCGTCCTATTATAGTACATCCTATATAATACATTTTGCATAGGTGGTCGGCATAGCCTTTTTTTTTATACTAACTCTACGGCAATTTTTTTAACATTACGGTAACGATAAATTCTCAACCACTTTGCAGGTCCTTATTACCCTTGTATGTTACAGTTTTCATAGGTGGTCGGACCGTGGCCTTTTTTCGAAAATTAGCTCCACGGCAATTTTTTAATATAACGGATAAAACGGCAAATTTGGCTATACTTTGTTTTGCATTTGACTAAAAATGGTATGCTAACTTCAAAGAACTTAAGAATGGCAATGGGCAGTTCGTGCGTCGGAAATAAATATTGTCCCATGTCGTCGTTAAGATTTATAGAGCTGAGCGCAGAAAGAGCTGATTATTTTACTTTCTTTACCTGCCTGTTTATTTGACATGTTGAATCAAAGGAGATCAAACTTCGCTTCCATATTTACATAGCATACATAAATAGATATGTTGTAAAAAGTTCAATTTTCCTTGCTACTAAATTTATGTATGTAATGTAGGTAGTAGAAAAAATGAAAAAGGTCTTACCTTCTTTTCCATAAATGATTGGTACTCATACTGACTAGCATATTTCTCAACATTTTTTGCGTTATGCAAGCTGTTTCCTTCGATATTACTATAAAAATACGTCTCTCTGTCTGGATAAACTTTCTTTTCATCATTATCATATATTCCATTTTTCTCAAAAAAATACTTTCTCGCTTCTGGCAAATCTATTGTCCATGATGACACACTTCTGAATGCCAACATAACAAAGAAGTATATTCCGAAAGCAACCGAAGAAGACATTTTACGGCGATTTTTTTTGTTTTTTTTTTATTGATGATGGCCACCATCCAATACAAAATTAACGTGATTGTTCACAAGTCTGTTAAACACTACTGATTGTTCGATGCACGAAGGATATTCGATTATTTTTTGTGTAATAATTACATAATTGCCTATTTCCCGCGCAAGGTTCATTGTCGGAGGATGAATGTAGCAAGGTTTCCGTGTACCTGCGTTTCCTTTGAATTATTAATGCGTGTAACAATGTTTTAGTATCTAGGTAACCAACTTATAGTATAGAAATTTTGCAACTAAAAGTAACTTTAGTGCAACAAACTTTTCTGAGCCTGTGGTCAAAAGTAAAAACTAAAGTCGCCATATTGAAATGGTGTGAGCTTATAACGACACAGGCGACCAAACACCCTAGGTCAGAAAAGTATGTCGCACTTACCTGCTGTACAAATATTTTCATGAATAAAAATAAACCATAAATCCCTATTAAATTGTGAAAAACAAAATTAAGGTTTTCGAAGATGGCACGGTGAGGCGTTAGTATCCTATACCTGATTATGTTAGGAACAAAGGATGGAAGGATGAGGTTAGGATAAATTTGTGGTAAGGTATGCACAATATAGGTAGGTAATTAAGAAATTGACATTCAGAACGCAAGGTAGACACCGAAACTACTAGGCCAACACCTATTTCTATTTCGGTATAACTATATAGGTGCAATTTAGCATCTTACCTATATAATATTCAACCATACGGAAAAAATTAGTCTCTCAAGTTGCAACTACATCAAATAGATAAAAAAGACTACCTGTCTCATAGGAAAAATGGCGATCACGGACTGGAAGAGGCAGCGTGGGAAGCAGGTGAAATGGCGACCTAGATAAAGTTGCACGAAGCAACTGAACACCGGCGTTGCTTTAACAGACTAAAATAGGAAGTTAAGGTTAGGGAGCACCCCTTAATTACGTGAGGCGATTCTGAAGATTTTTTCCCCCTAGGTGAGATTTGGCTCGAATCCCTCCCCCTACCCTAATCTATCGTGAGATTTTTCAAAATGCGTATTTTTTATGTAAATACGTTAATCTTTGCTTAATTGCGTTGAATAAATTAAAAAAAAACATAATTTACTGCTTTTTGAAGTTCACATAACCACGATAAATATTATTGTGTGTGTTGTGTGTGTGTATTTAGTCATATTTTAGAGAAGAAACTGTTTAAAAGAAAATGTTTCACCTATTTTAACATTTTTGTCGCAATTTTACGCTGTTTAAGGAAAAAAAATTACGTGATATTTACAGAGTGCTCTCCCCACGTGAGATTAAATAGGATTCGGCTCGACCCCCTTCACCTCATTAATAACTTACGTAATGAATGGACGCCCCCTTATCAATTCAACCTGTATATGTACCTACCTACTGATATTGTTGAAATTATATTCGTATATGTTAGTCAATGTTGGTTTTTAAATAGGTGTTCCCAATTTCGTAAGTGTATGTATGTTGGTGCACGTATTTCTCAGGAACTAGAAATCGGATTACAATAATTCTTTCGTTTCTTATTATAATTATTTCGTCCAACTTAACAGCACAACTGTTTAGTATGGCAATCCCTAGAGAAAACACATCAGTTTAACGACGCAAGCCAATTGCGGAACTTGTATTTCACGCGATATTTTCGCCGATTGTAATCCGATTTATTTATTCACCCACTTAGGTGACAAGCAAATGCACGACACGCGCCTGATGTTAAGAGTCATATTTTTCAGTTTATCATTGCCTGAAAACACGGATAAAACAACGTTTTCTAAAAATAAAACCTAGCTATATCGATTTATCGCCTCTGAAACCCCTGCATACTAAATTTCATGAAAATCATTGGACTCGTTTTCGAGGTATTCAGATTATATATCAATATATACATTATTATGTAAACCAAGTAAACATTTAGGGTTACTACCTATTTCGGTCTAACATATAGAGCACTTTAATGGTCGGACCGATTGGTTAAGGAACCCTAAAAGTATAATTAACTGTCACAATTTTTTTGAAAAATTAGCCAACTTCACCAAGAGCAGGTTACAAAATCATCGTGAAATCAAATGAAAACCAGCGCAATGCCAAGGAAATCGTGAAAAACACGATTGTAACAATAAAATGATATAGATTTTGTGACAATAATCAGATAGTAAATAAGCCGATGAATCCCCCTCCTGTTGTGTGGCTATCGCTATAGAAAACACTTATATTTAACGACGTAATCCAAACGCGGAACATTGTATTTTAGGCAATATCTTCGCAGATTATGATACGATTTCTTTATATCCACTAAGGTGGCAAACAAACGGAACCACCTGTTGCTAAGTGGATGGATTCTTGAATAGTTTGGGGTAGTACTCGCGCGTTGCCGACCCTTTAAAGTTATAGCCATTCCCTTCTTGAAGAACCGATGAAACTTTCCATTTGATTCAGATGATCCTCTAATGACATATTATGTAATCAGTTAGGCTTCGTATCGATTTAACCTTTATCCATGTGATACTATTCCTTATCCTGTGCCCATGTTATCTCTAATCCCGTCTGATATGACCCTTATGCTTGTTTGGCACCTTGGTGGATAAAATAAGATAAGAGGATTTTTTAAAAATAAAACGCCTATTAAAAAACCTTTATTTATATTGTTTAAAATCTATTAACATATAGTATACGATATAAATATATTCATAAAAATAACACTTTTGGTAAAAATACTTAACATTTATTTATTAACATTTCTAAATTTAAAATATTTCAGGATTCGTTAATAACATCAACAAAAATGCGGCATCAAAATCTACAAAGTGCCACTAGCTAGGCAGGACGGATAAGAAGGAAAGAGAATATACTGGGTCGCAATGCATTCACTGATTTTCGGCAAAATACGACAATACTACAAAACTTTTACATGATATTCTCTGTAGTGAAATTCACTTTTGACTTGCCACATCGCTGGTACTAAAATCCGCAACGCAATAATAGATACCTACGTCGTAAAAGGAGCACCGAGTTGTTAGGATATTTAATATAAAATACATAGAAGTAATTTGTCTACATTTATACGATCGACTCGCTACGGCCTGGCATATGTAATGTGCGCTTACTTTTACATGACTTGAGAAACCAAAACAATTTTTACTATTTTTCATTACCTAATTTTTCTGGGTATAGTAATGCAAAAATCATACATACACAACCTTATAGGTATATAATATGTTTGGGTTAGCCAAGGTAGTCCTTAAAGTTAATGGTGCATTTGTAGTGACGCCTAATCATCAATACATGGCGTTAAAGTGCTCGAAATACCGCTTTCTACTTCTAAATTTGGTCGTCAAACCTAAAATGTAAACATGGGTAACTCAAGAGCTCACAGCTCAGCTCAAATTTAACGAAAGATGCATTGTGATTCAGGTTACGAGAACGTGCCCAATGTTCTTGCAGCTCGTCGACTCACGTGTCGGTGGCATGCTTCCGTCTACGAGCCCCGACGCACATAGGTCGATTTTTGAAATACAATTCTTTTTTGTTTCTATCACATTTACTATACCTACTTATATTTTTTACTGATGTATGACAAATTTCCTATAATAGTTGCACAATTATCTGCAATTCATTAAAACTAAAATAACACGACAATTATATTAATATAATGAAACTTCACTGTATTCTACATTCACATATTTGTGAATTACCTATAAAAATCCAAAAAACGGACTGTGTTCACCGGTGCGACAGTCGCCACATCGCCGGCTGTGATGAAGTTCAATAAACGCGAGGTCGAATTGTGTATTTTTTGAGCCGTGAGCTGCGCATTTTGGATCTGAGCTGCAGTTCAAAAGCGCAATTTGTTGGAGCTGCGTTTTTGAGCCGGTTCGACACTGAGTTACCCATGTCTACTAAAATGGCGAGCCCTTGTCATTATTTAGTACCTTATTTTAAATAAAACTTTAGTTAAATAACAGCCATTTTTAAAATTATGGCAAAAATCTCATGCAATCCTCACCAACACAACGGATATTGGAAAAAAAAATCAAGTAAAAATAGAATGTGGGTCATTGTTTAACAGTTCAACATGGCTTAGGCACGGCTGTTCAAACTTGAAGCATGTATCATCCAAATTTAACAAGAGATTCTGATATTTTACCAGAATCAAAGTGCATACAATAACCTCTTTCATAGAAGGCCATAAGTAGGTAGGTATATGTTTTTTTTTTATTTAGATTCGGATAGCAACGTGTGTTTTGCGCGTTCTAGTATTATTGACATTGTAGCACCATTTGATTGACGTCGAGGTACCTAGAGAACCTACCTATGCTGCGTCAAGTAGGTAGATACCAATTTGTAGTATAACAAAAGCACTGCACTGTTCACATATTGTACATACATACCGTACTAGAGACAAAACAACCTGTAAAACAAGCGGACTTTAGAAAGGGTTTCTCAACAATTGACCACATTCACACATTAGAGATAATCAGAAAATTACCAAGAACAGTTTAGAACTCTATATACCTATAACTTTTATTGATTACCAAAAAGCCTTTGACTCGGTATCACATTTCAGTAGGTATATGGAAAAGCTTGGAAGAGCAAGGAGTAGAAGAAGTACATATATATAAAACTATCTAGAGTATATACAACAACAATATAGGAACGATCAAACTCGAATCCCTTGGCCCATCTTTTTCTATAAAGAGGTGTAAGACAGGAAGACACTCTCTCCAATACTGTTTTTGTCAACCCTTGAAACATTATTAGTAAGTTGGACTGGTGCAGATCAGGACTCTACATAAAAGAAGCATACTTAAGCCATCTTAGATTTGCAGAAGACCTAGTGCTTCTGTCAGAGACGCCCGGACAGATGCAGCGCATGATGGAGTCTCTACACAAAGCCAGTGTTAAGGTTAGACTGGAGATAAACCTAACCAAAACCAAGATAATGACCAATGACAGCCAGAATAAACTCATAATAATCAATGGAAAGCCACTAAAACAAGTCGAAAAGTATATATTCCTGGGAATTAATAAGTATTAATTAAATTATTAAGAATTAATAAGTTTAGATAGAAACAACAAGCTATTAGAAATTGAAAATAGGGTACAAATAACATGGAATAATAATAAATATTGGATATTAAAATAAATTTTCAAATGTAATATGCCGACAGACATCAAAACAAAAGTTATGAACTTGAGTCTCCTACCTTGTCTGACGTATGGGAGCCAGACGTGGAAGTTCACCACTAAAGCCGAAAATAAAATCAGAACCTAGCAAAGGGGTCTAGAGAGAAGTATGCTCAGTATAAAAAGGAAAGACATAGTAAGACACTAAATTAAGGAAAACCACCAAAGCGACTGACGCTCTAATTCACGCAAGAAAATTAAAGTGGAAATAGGCTGGCCATGTCGTACAATCTACAGACCAGAGATAGACCGCGCGAGTCCACTGACTAGCTGGAAAGACGACCTCAGGAAAACAGCCGCCCCGACTGGAGAGTCGTAGCGCAGGATATAGACACATGGGCATCTTTAGAGGAGGCTTTTATCCAAACTGAGGTTCTTGCCGTCTAAACAACATCTACATAAGAAAATTCCATTTTTATCTTATTTTACTAACTAAACTTAATCATAAATACTAACAAAATTAATAACAAACATAATTTTAAATAAAAATAAACTACTAACCAATCACGCTAAACATTTATTTGATACTTATGTACTAAAACTTTGTAGAAGTAAGAAATAAAAGGCTTATTATTACTGTTATTATAAAAAGGTAGCGTTTAATTAGCTGACGGTTTAAATGATAGCTTAACTTCTGAATCTTATCTCTGTAGTTCTAACCTTTAGGATGCATTAATTTTATTATCACTGGGTCAGCAAGATAATTTAAGCTTTATACAGTTAATAATAGCCACAGTATATATAAAAGCACGTCATGAATAGTAGATGCTTGACAAAGTAAATTACTTGACGCACCTAATATTATTCGGATTTTGTTATCTCGTGATGTTTGCGCTTAACTCTTGTATCGGGCATGTCACCATCAAATTTTCCTTGTGTACTTTGCGTTCCTGATTTCACATAACTCGCCGAGGTTCGTTCTTTTTTACCGTCATCGATTTTCAAAGCACTAGCCAAGGCCCTTCCTACAGCATCAAATTCAGCTTTATAACTTTTTTCCATCTCAAGTTGCTTTACTTTATTAGTTAGTTCTGCAACGGTGTTGGTTAACGTCTCGATTTTTTCTACCATAGGTTTCATAAGATCTTCAATAGATGGCGCATTACTAACTTCATTTTTTGAGTCTACAGAGTAATTTCCAAGCGATTCATTGGACGGCGTGCGACTAAGCGACCCACAAGTTATATAATTAGGATTTCTATAAAATTCCGTAGACCTAAAAAGCATAAATTCGGCGAAATTTAAAACACGAGAAATTACACCGTCTATATTATTAGAATCCATGTGGCTTATAACTGCTTTTAGTTTAGTTGCGTAAGTTTCCAAAACACTGTGATTTACGCCGGCGATTAAATTGTTGTGGCTGTTCCAGAAGTATGGTATATTCTTTTCTTCTATGGCCATGTGCAGTTCGCCGACCATTTCACGAAATAATTTGCTCGTTCTGTCGTTCCAGTATTTTCTATCTTTTACTTTGTCAATTTTCCATAGGAATAGTGTCTTTATGTAGTAGCTGGCGATATGATTCATGCTCAACGAGTCTCTCAGTTTCTTCACCTAGAATAAAAACAATACTTAAATATATCCTTTTAAGAAAAGCTCGTCAAGGTGCTGCGATATACATACAAGCACTAAACTCTCACTTATGGCATAAGTAGGTATTTATTGATAGTTAAAGAATAGTTTTCCATGCTTACAAATGCCCTAATGAATGTCATTAACTTTATAAATAAAATTGTGGTTAAAAATAACGACTTAGATAACACACACACTTCACAAAACTGTGACGGTGGTGTGGCAACAGAGGTAGGGAATGTTACCCAAGAGCCTTTATTCGATCCCAGGATTTCGAGATTAAAAAAGACTAGTCCCAGAATTAGCCAACAAAGATGACTGGATAGGTAAGTGAATAGGTGACTAAAAATAAAAATATGAAAGTATGCAGTTTTAAGGACAATAAATGTATTCCTAAAAATATTATTATTATCATTGGCGAAATGTGTACCTTTTACCGCTCTAATTTTTATCTTATTGTTTTATGTGGTGCAAATTTTATTACCTTTAGTACAGTAAATGACGGTTTTTGGCTAGCAATTCTTTCAAGATGGATTTTACTGAAATTTTGACAGTAAGTAGCAAATACCCCAAGAAGCAAAATCTACCCTATGCCAAGGTGCGCTTTTTGAATACGACCCCAATTGGGGTGGTACTTAAAAAAGAAACTCCAGGAATCGATAGAAAGATGGATTTTAAGCTAAAAATGTTCTATAGAAGTTTTTCGAAAAATCAATACTTTTTGAGATATTCGTGATCGAAAATGTTTATTTCTTTCGAAAATAACCACATTTTTTGACGATTTTTCACATATAACACATAAACTATTGATTTGATTAAAAAATCTGTAATTATCAAAATGGTAGGTTATGAGAAATTAAAGAATTTATTTTTTTATTTTTAATGTAGACCCAATACAAACGAAGTTATAGCTCATTGAAGGTAAGCCTTATTTTTTTTCGACAAATTTACGTATTTCAACAATGAATTACGAAAAAACGGTACGTTTTACGATGAAAGTGCTCATAATCTTTTTTAAAGTACATTAAAAAACCTTTAAAATGCGTTTTTTAAAAGTTCTCTAGCATAAAAACTAACGGAGTTATGACGAAATTAAAGTTGGTTTATATTTTTTACGAGAAAAATCAACAATGAAACGCATCTCATTATTACTCTAATTGGAATTAAATTTATATAATATAATAATATATATTTAAATTAAATGTTACTACAAATGACTTTATCTTGACATTATAAATATGATCCAAAAGTTCGAGCGATTTGAAATGCTTATTTTTGAAAAAAAAATATAACATCAAAGTGAATTAGCTATTTTTGAAATATTCAAGAAGATTGACTTTTTCAAATTAACTCAGAAAATAAACCATATACGTGAAAATTGCTAGAGTAAAAAAGTGAGCATTTTCGTTCAAAAAAAAATTTTTTTTTTACTGTAGCTTAACTACAATTAAGAGTTTGAGAAATATAAAACTAACATGAGCTTAGAGGCGATGGAATTCCCTACAAAAACCTTTTTTTTTTATCTCTCTAGGCCAAAATGCATCTGAGAAAATTTAAAAATCTAAACGCATTTTTTTTTTTTAATTTCGTAGCAGCAAGATTTTGGTGTGGTGTGTGTGTGTGTGTGTGTGTGTGTGTGTGTGTGTGTGTGTGTGTGTGTGTGTGTGTGTGTGTGTGTGTGTCTGCGTGTGTGTGTATGTATGATTCAAGTTTGCCTGGGGAATAAAACTATACAACCAACTGATTGGGGGTGGACAAAAGTTGAAGGGTCCTTAAAACCTGCGGCAATGAAGAATAATCCAGCACCAAAAGAACTTTTAAAAATGATATTCTGCAATTGCAAAAAAGGGTGTTGAGCATCTTGTAGCTGTAAAAAAGTTGGACGACTATTTTGCAACTCAACTTCTGGTGGATGGAGAACTGCCAGAATAGCGCTCCAATTACAGATCAAGACGATGAAGAAGACATGTAAATCTACATGTGCTAAATTGGGCACAAATAAAGATAGTGATTAGAAATAACATAACACTTACAAGGATATAACATTGTATTTTTTTACTCCCTTCTTCCTGGTGAGATGTAATTTTTAAGGAATGACAATTTGGAAAAACACGTTTTTGAGTTTATTATCTCAATAAACTCAAAAAAATTAATAATTTGTTTTAATGAAGCATCATATCTTAAAAAAAAACGTGTTTTTTTTAGATATTTTTTTTATACGGGGTGGTTTGTAGGGTATGAAAACTATTTATAACAATTCCCTTAAGAGGTCTACGATTTAAATATAATAATTAACAAAATATATAGAAAAATGGTTTTTTTTCAATTTTATATCAAAAAGGGTGCTTTAAAAGGGCGTAAGGAATAAAATATGGGTTGAAAAATCACAAATAATTTTTTAAAACTATCATTAATCAAGAGTTTGATACGTTTTTTCATTTCGTAAATGCCTAAATTTGTGAATTTATCAATTTGTGTCAATTAGGGGGTAGTATTCACCCCTAAGAGTCAAAAGCACACATCAGCATAGGGTAGATTTTGAAGTGTATGGTAAGTACAGCTTTATCCCAAATTTTGAAGAAAATCCATCTTTCTTGTAAGAATTGCTAGGTTGTACCATCTTTTTACCGTCATTTACTGTACTGCTTTGTTGTAATACTACAAAAACTTTTTAACAAAAAAAAAAACAACCGGCTTTAAAAAGATGCACTAAAAAAGTAAAAATAATAACTTATTGCCAAAAATATGATCTGTATTATCCTTTAAATGTGGTGTCTATGTACCTAACAGCTTATAATACACTTCATTTGCATGACACCGACCTCAAACGATAATACAGAACAGATCTTTGGCAATAAGTTATTTAAATTTTTACCTTTTTAGTGCATCTGTACAAAGCCGGTTGTTTTTTTTTTGTTATAAAGTTTTAATTTTTTGCTTTTGAGTGACTAATTGCTTGTATCTTACACTAAAAATATCAATACTTGTAACAAAATTTTAAACAATCATCAACATAAAAGGCGTGTTTCACCAGTTCCAAATTAACATCAATTATTTTTTTTCTCCAAAAGTTTAAGTTTTAAATCAACCTAATTAATATGGGACCACCTCAGGAGCATAGTCTTTCGAATAAAAAAGAATTTTTGATATCGGTTCACAATTGACGGAGAAATCGGTGGACTTACATAAAAAATATACCCTTTGAACATAGAACCTCCTCCTTTATTGAAGTCGGTTAAAAATTTAATTCCTGCACTTATATATTATGATATCTACCTACAAATATAAATGTTGCAAAAATCAGCATTTTATGCATTTTACGCGATATCTTTGCCGATTATGATCAGATTTCTTTATAACCACTAAGGTGGCAAACAAACACCTGACCCGCCTGATGTTAAGTGGATGGACTCTTGAAACGCTAGGGGCAATACTCGCGCGTTGCCGACCCTTAACTTAAAGAACCCCTGAAACTATCCATTTGAATAAGACGATCCTGTACTGACATATTATGTAATAATGTTAGGCTTTGTACCGATTCGACCTTTTTCCATGTCATACTATTCCTTATTTCTATGCCCATGTTATCTGTAATCCAGTCTGATATGACCCTAATGCTTGTTTGGCACCTTGGTGGTATAAAATATAGTTTTAAGATATATATAATAAAACGCCTATTAAACCCTTATTTATAATGTCCAAAATTTAGCGAAATAAATATATTCATAAAAAACAAAACTTCTTAAAATAAAACACTTCTGTAAAAATACCTTACATTTATTTATTAAATTTTTTCTTAATTTAAACTTATTCACTATTCGTAAATTACGGCAGTAAAAATGCAATTTCGCCACGCAATATTAGATACCTTCGACGTTAAAGCAGCACCGAGGTGTTAAGAAAGTGCATGAAATACACACAAGCAATATGTCTACATTTGTGTTGCAAATTGCAATCATACTCTACGGCCTAGCTAAGGTACAACTTTGCGCTCACCCTTACATGACTCAAGAGAAACCAAAACAATTTTTATTTATTTTTTCATTACCTACATTTTTAGGGTATAGAATATGTAATAATCATACATACATAAACTAAAAGAGTTTTCCTTAGGTTATACACGCATAGCACAGGACAATTAGAAGTGTAGTAGTAGTGTAGCCAAACAGTCCTAAACTCAGCTTTCTGCGGACTATTATACACACAGCTACGCTTAAAATAAAAACAAATAAAATTAAAATTATTGCATTTATATCTACAGTATTTTTAGAGGGATGTTAAACATAAAAAGGACTCCCGAAGGAATAATGACTAGCACCAAATCGTTTCTAATGATTTTTGAGTCCTCTAGGTACCACTACTTAATTAATAAATAATAAACATTTTATAGCAAAACAATCTTGTATCTACTTAATATTAGTTTACTTAGACTTTTACTTACTTACTTACTTAAGTCATCTTTGTTGTTACAGTAGTGTAGGTATTACAATGTGATATGTACTTTTTTTAATTCGAAATTTTCTCGCTTGTCTATGTGACTATCAAAAATATAAACGTACGAAAGCTAGACTATATATATCAAGCAAGCAAGTTAATAAACTAATACCAAAAAAGTTCATTCACTTAATAAAGTATAAAGGTACATCAGAATATAGTATAACAGTAAATACACAACATGCCGGTTTACGTAAAAATATCTACGAGCATCTACTCAGCAATCATAACCTTATATTCTAGAAACCGATTTTCGCTAGGAGCCGTGTACTTTATTTCTTTATCTGAACATCACGCTAGACATTTCACAGGCCCAACAGGCTGATATATATATATAATATTTTTAAGTTAATTTTTTATTTATTTATTTATTGATTTACCAACAGTTGTAACAATAATAATGGTTGGGTACACAGACATAAAAAAAAAACTAACTGCACAACTACATATAGGTAAATTCAGCATGTACTAAAATTAAGTTTACATTTGAAAAGAAGAAACGAATTTAAATATACTAAATTATTGAGAGTTAAAATATTACGTAAGAACGTAATATGAAATTTATGTTTCATAGAATTGGCCACTTTGATCTCTAATTTGGTTAAGAATCCTAAATTCAAATTTATTTCTATTTTAAGCTTGTCTATTTGTGTTTCGAATGCAATATTTCATTTGTTTTCGCGTCATTCAATTTCGCTTTGACATATCGTTTGCTCAATATCGAAAACATAAAATATCGAATTATTTTCGAATACGAATTCCATAGTGGCACGCTGCAGAAACAGCTAAAAGGATTTATGAAGTGTACATAGCATATATATGAATTTTCAAACGAAGCTGACTTTAAATTTTTTTAATAATTAGTGATAAAAACTAGTCGGGAGCCTAGGTTTTTAACTAGTTTTGGTGACCGTGGCCACCTTTAACAGAAACGCAACTTTTTATTATGTTTTTTGTACGCAACGTTGATAAAAATAAAAATATATTGTGACGGCGCTGGGGAGCAGTACACGGGGCCTTAATGATCGTTGAAATCGTTTTTTACACCACTGCAAAAATTTACATAAGTAGCTAATTGCATAAACAAATTATAGGCGCACAATTTAGAGTCATCTTTCAATACACGAAACACTTAAAACTAGCCTGAATTGTTCAAAAAAGAAAATTTATCGACTTTGCATTAAAAATTAGTAAATAACAAACAACCAATAAATTTCAATTTCATATTTTAGGGTTGAGTTTAACTCTTTTGACTCTTTCATCACCATCGAAGTCAGCACTTAGTTCGCTAAAGTCTCCTTGACTACTTTGCGTTTCAGCTGCATTACTCGTCGATGCTTCTGGCTGATTAAAGTAAATCCATGATAGTCCTGGTAATCTTGATAAAGATGGCGTCTCGATAAGCGGAATTGCTTTTTTAGAGCTCTTTTTCATTAAATTTTCAGCAGCAGACCAGTTACAACGTTCATCAAAGTCCTGATTAAATCCACTTAAGTTTCTTTGGGGTCTTCGCGTTTCTGCTTTATCGTCTCTTACTCCTAGGCCACTAGTGGACGGTGTCTCTGCTGTATAAAATATATTTTTACTCTCGCAGACTATTTCTAACTTATTGACCTGACAAGCTAGATCTTGGACCGTGCCAGATAACTTCTCAATTTTTTCTACCATGGGCTTCATGAAATCTTCGAGAGGTGGCGACGGCGGACGACTTAACGAGCCACCGGTTACATAATGAGAATTTCGATAAAATTCCGTAGATTCAAATTGTTTAAATTCATCTGAATTTAATAAACTAGAAATTATACCATCTATATTGTTAGAAACCATGTGTTCTACAACTGCTTTTAGTAGCATAGAGTATTTTATCAAAATGGTAGTATCTACGCCAGCTATTAGATTGTGTTTGTCATTCCAAAAATATGGTATATTCTTTCTTTCTACGGCTTTGTGCAGTTCGCCCACCATTTCACAGAATAATTTGCTCGTTCTTTCGTTCCAGTATTTCCTGTCATTTACTTTGTCAATTTTCCATAGGAATAGTGTCTTTATGTAGTAGCTAGCGATATCATTCATGCTCAACGAGTCTCTTAGTTTTTTCACCTAAAATTAAAAATAATAGAACGATATATATTTTTATAAATATAGAATATTATTATTTTAAAATTGAATTAAAGTATCGGTGTTTATTTTTGAAATCTAAAATGTTTACAGATATTTAAGGTTATTTTATAATTATGTGGAAGCAGTAGTAGGTACATAAAGGAAGGCAAAAATCTTTCCTTGCGTTTTAAATGAAGTTTCACGTTGATTATTTGAGACTCCAGTGCTCACCATGTAGGTAGGTAGGCACTAAGGCTGGATTTATTGCTTACCAATGCTGAGCGAGTTACATCAGCGCCGATGTTACTCGCTCACGCTGAAATGTGAATGCGCATTTAAGTGCTCCACTGACAGCTGTACGCCAAGCTTGTACATTAGTGAAGAAAAGTGCATCATCTTACAAACTATTGCGTATATTTTTTTGTAACGATTACAGAATAAAATACATGTTATGTGACAGATTAATTTAGGGACCATTTTGTGCACTGTATTCAAAACTGAGTATAAAGAAATTGCAAACAGTACCAAACAATTTCGTACACAATGTGACGGACGCGCGTAGAATTCGTTGCTCTGCGAGCGTTACGCGGCACACTGTCTATGCATATACATATACTCCATAGCATTTCGCCATAACACGCTCGATCACTTGATCGCTACGTAGCCGCTCGCGCGTTGTGTTCATGTAGTTAATGACGGGAATACAGCAAAGATTTTTTTCAAAATTATGAATGCACTGCGGAGATGACAGGTGTTTGTGAAGAATTAATAAAACGATAACCTACATTTAATTCTTCAAACTATGACTTTATAAATTGCAATAGATGTTTAAAAAATGCTCATATACGCTTGATACAGCCCCGTTATTAGCAATTATAACTGGTACTATATGCTGTCTTCCGTTTATAAGATTCCGATACATGTTGCAAAAAAATAAAATAATGTACTACGCAATTTTCCTTATTAGACAACTTTATAAAGAAAGTCTAGTTACTACTTATATACTTATATTTGTAATTTATTATAATTAAAAGACGATATATACTAATACTAATATATACGAATACTGAATAGTTTGTACATTACAATTTCAGATGAGATTTTTTTCTTGTTTCGTACTTTTAGACCGTGATTTTTTTTATTTGAATGGTTACTTAGAAAAATATTTGCAGAGCCGCTTTACATTCTTTTGTTTAGATTTATTGTTTTCCATATACCTAATATATGTATATATATAATATACCAAAATTACTCATAGGTTTCTGTTTCGAAATTTAAAGACTTCTCAACCTTTCCAATTCCTCAAAGTCATGAGGATTTTTTAGAAGTTTATTATGATGCAATGAACAAACAAATAATCAATCGAAAGACCTGGCTGTGCTGCATGGAAGACACATAGGCCTGTCCCTTAGCGAATAGTGCCTTTCCTAAATCAATAACTGCTTCATCCAGAATACACCCTTGCAACTTGTGCGCAGAAACGGAGGAGTAAACGACACAACCAGTATTTTCAAAAGCAATGGTTAAACAACATAAGCCCGAATGCATGATCTTTAAATGGGAGTTTTTAGGCAGTAATATTCAATCTATCCCACTAGTCCCATGGACTACTGACACTACAATTCTGGTGCCTCAAGTCTCACTACCGTTTACTGTTACCGCCTTCACCGCGTAAAGGTATTGCACAAAGGTATTCATTAAAATTACACTTTATGTTTTTTTTTATATAATTTTGAATTGTGTACTATAGTTACCAGAGTCTATAATTAAATTTAATACGTATTTACCTATACAGTGTGTCACTGGATAAAGTGCAACCACAAAAGGGGGCGAAACTAGATCAAAAATCATCGACAAAAGAAATAGTATAAAATAAATAAAATTATATCTTTTATTGATGAATTAAAAAAAATTTATACTCACTAATGACTCTATTTACAAAAAATGATTTCTCCCAGAGTAGTGGGTCTACTTTATTAAAATAAAAAACATAATCATGTCAGATATGAGTTAGTGACGATAAAATAACAAATAACTTACAAATGAGTGGCTATCGTGATCGAAAGTTAAATTTTTGTATTAAAATAACATATTATTTTGCCTTTTTTTCCAATGATTTCCAAAAATCTTAAAATTAAGCCCATAATTCATCTAATAAGGATTTATTTTTTTACTATTTTTGTCGATAATTTTTAAGCTAGTTTCACCCCCTTTTGTTGTTGCACTTTAAACAAGGAAACACTGTACATACATAGAATATGAAACTGACCGACTGATAAATTAATGCACAGCCCAAACTACTTGGTTCTAGACCAATCAAGACTTGAAATTGTGCAAAAGGTTTTTGTTGTCCGCGGGCGAACACTAAGAAAAGATTTTGCAAAAATCATCCTATAAGGAGGTAAAAATAGGGGTTGAAAATGTATATGGAAATACGTCATTTTTGAAGCTACTTACATATTTCGCCTTAAGTTCAAAATTAAGATTGATGTGATTCATCGTTTTTGGAATAACATTCTCTGGAGGGCAAAATAGGGTATAAAAATGTGTATTACAATTTCGATAGATTTGAAAGTAGCAAAGAAACGCGAAAAAACTCGGACGAAGTTGCGGGCATAATAACTAGCATCTTCTTACGTATTTTGGGTAGGTTTGGAGTGAGACGTAATTTTAGAAATTATTCCCAAATATCGGGTGCATGGTGCATGCAAGAAAAGCCGCAAGCAACAGCTAGCAAAATATATATTTTGAAAAGTGCTAACGAAGCGCTTGTATTTGGGACCCAACACGGCATAATTAAAAAAAAATATTTTTGTTTATTAATTTATGTCCTCTAGGGGGTGACGTCACATAGCCTATAACAAGTGACAATCAAGACGCTTCCAGCGATACCTCATTTGTCAAATTATGACAAGCATTGTAGAAGTTAGCTGTTAGATTGTGTTTGTCATTCCAAAAATATGGTATATTCTTTCTTTCTACGGCTTTGTGCAGTTCGCCGACCATTTCACAGAATAGTTTGCTCGTTCTTTCGTTCCAGTATTTCCTGTCATTTACTTTGTCAATTTTCCATAGGAATAGTGTTTTTATGTAGAAGCTAGCGATATCATGCATGCTCAATGAGTCTATGAGTTTTTCCACATATTATTAAAAATAATAGAACGATATATATTTTTATCAATACAGAATATCATTGTTCCAAAATTGAAGATAAGTATAGTGTTTTTTTTTAAGGTTATTTTATGAATATATAGAAGCAGTAGTAGGTACAGAGGGCCACTCCCTAAAGTATACCATGTCAGTTTGGGGATTTAGCCAAAAAATTAGAACGAAAAACTACTATAGACTTCCATTGGCACATTTTATTTTTAATATTATCTGACCAATGACCTTTACGTAAAAACGATTTTTTTACCAATGGATGTGTAATCGTGTGGTAATTGGTTTGCACCGCAGCTCAATTGTTCTTTGCTGAATGCAGCAGCTTTAAAAGGCTTTTAACCGACAAGAGAAAAAGGAGGAGGTTCTCAATGCAATTGTATAAGTTTAAGTTTTTTATTGAGTAACTTGACTGATACTCCAGTCCGTATACAGGTTTGGTTGTATTTTTTGTGGCCACCATGAGATTTGGTCTAGTATAGGTTTTTTGGGTCTCTGATCACGAGAATCGTGGTTTCGCTTTCAGGAAATTGAGGCTACAACCTTAAATTAGCAAAAACGACCCCAAAATAGGGGTTTTTCTATGTTATTTATATTTTTTTATTATTTATTTTATTATTATTATATTTTTTTATTATTATTTATTTAATTGGGGGGTTAAAACGACCCCTAAAGAGGTGTATTTGCTATATATGACAGTTTTAGCCTCAACTTTCTCGAAAATTAAGCTCATAGTGAGAATATAGCAAAAACACCCCTTTAGGGGTAGTTTTAACACCTCAATTAACCTTTGGGTAAAAATGTTCATAAAGTAGGTATATCAAGTATTTGAACTACAAGTCAAAACATAATACTTTTCGCCAAATTAAAAAGCTAAAACTGAATATATAGCAAGAAGTCTCCCTGTATGTGTAGTTTTCACCCCCTATTATTAAAACCCGAATAAAAAAAAACAGGAAAAAATGTTGATTTAGGGCATGTATTAACAATTAAAGTGCAAATACATAGAAAAAAAACCCTATTTTGGGTTCGTTTTTTGGTAATTTAAGGGTGTAGCCCCAATTTCTTGAAAGCGAAACCCCGACTTCTGACATTCTGTCACCTGCTTAGAGCAAAGGACGCCTGTCACTGTGAATGAGAAAAACAAAATACTATGATAAAATCTCCGGGATCAGCAGTCACTATGAGAGTTCCTGAGGGCTCAATTTAAGGTACTTTTCTATTTCTTACTTACATTAATGATCTCCCATATCATGTAAAAAAACGGTTACATTGTCTTTTTTGCTAACAACACCACTTTATTTGACAGACAAGTTATGATGAATTAAATAATGCCATTTCTAAGATTGTAAATTGGTTTAACGCTAATAATTTGTTACTTAATTAGAAAAAAAAACCAATGTGTTAAATTAACACTACCAAAGGTTATTCAGATCCAAAAATGTATTTAAACTAATGGCGAGCAATTAGAACTTGTTAATTCAACAGTCTTTCTTGGCATAACGCTGGACTCCAAACTTCAATGGGGTCCTCATATTCATAACCTACCCAAAAAGCTCAGCTCTACTGTGTATGCGATCAAGAAAATAAGACAATTGACTGATGTCGACACTCATTTATGTGACAAACATTTATATGCTTGAGCCTGGGAGTATTTATTTATATGTATTAAAAATTTAATATATATGTATTTGTATCCGTTGTCTTGCTTGGTATCCATAACACAAGCTTTGCTTACTTTGGAGCCAGACGGCGCTGTGTGTAATGTCCAAAAAAATTTATGTTATTTATTATTTACTTTCATACTCTCGGTCAAGATGCAAAAATATTCCAAGTGCCATATTGTTCACCAGAAAATTTATCAATAAGTTGCATATGATTTAGTTTTAAGCCGTGAGATGCGAAACCGACTCGCACTTAGCCAGCTATCGGTAGAGAAAATTGTTTTAAAAGCGACGATAATCATGAACGTGTCAGTCATTAAAATTGTGCTTCAAAGCGACACAGAGTGTAAAGATACTTTTATAATTTATAAAGCAATACAAACAGTACCTACCAAACAATTTCGTACGCAATGTTACGGACGCGCGTAGAATCCGATGCTCGTCCAGCGTTGCACTGACGGCATACTGTCTATGTATATACTCTATAGCATTTTGGTTAACCGACGCACGTCGCCATAACATGCTCGACCACTGGATCGCGCGCAGTGTTCATCAGTGCATCATTGTAGTCGTTCATACATTTATCATTGACCTGGCTACACTAAACCGTCCTCAACGCTCACCGTCGGCTTAGCACTAAATCCAGGCTAAGCAACGTCTGGCGCACTTAGTACGAACGCACAATAATTTAAAAAAAAAAAACCGCGTTTTACGCTGGTTTTCGAGCAAATCGGGCAAATGACGCCCAGTTAGCTCGAAAAAATCCACAACACGAGAACTTAGTTAACTCTCTGATGTACGGCAAATGGCGCAAAACGCGATTGTAATCTACGTTTTATTTTATTTTTATATAGAAATATTTTTCTTTTTCTTTTTTCTTTCTTTTAGCTAAAACGCCGTTTCAGCAGCTCTGGTGAAATCGAATCTAATAAAAAATACAAACATTTTTTTTATATACAAACGACGAAAATAAACTAATTTAGAGCAAATTGCGTTTAATATATTACAATAATAAATTCGTTCTTAATAGTTCTCATAACAACAATTAAATTACCACGTTAATTATGTTTAACAAAATCTAAAACTTAAATCGCATCCATAACTAGGTATGTATACTATCACTGCCATCTCAGAGTAAGACAACAAAATGAAATTGCTTTGTGATTATATAAATAAATGTACATACAGGCAAAAAAGCATAATCAAAAAATCACCACAATCTCACACATAGCTAATGTATATGAAATGGTGTCTTCTCTCTCATCTCAGGCGGTACAGAAAGCTGGTATAGTACATAATCTAACTTCAAAATCGATGGTATTCCTGGTACTCTTAAAAGCTTTGCCTGCCAATAAGTTAGTTTTTTACTGCCACAGGGGCATTGAAGGTCCTCTGATTTTTTGACCACGTTATCTAAAACTTCAGGTTTCTTTTCTGCGTCAGAAAATTTAATTTTTTTGTCGTCATCAAAGCCCTCGTTAAATTCTCTTAAGTTTTCTTGGAGTGTTTGCGTTTCTGCTTTACTTTGTCTTACTTCTAGACCACTCGTTGACGGTGTCTCTGCTGTAGCCAATACTTTTTTATACTCGCAATGCTTTTCTAATTTCAATTTACCAACGTGGTGAGCTAGATCTTGGACCGCTGCAGATAACGTCTTAATTTGTTCTACTATAGGTTGAATTAAATCTTCGGGAGGTGGTGACGGCGGACGACTCAACGAGCCACAGGTTACATATTGAGGATTTTGATAAAATTCCGTAGATTCAAATTGTTTAAATTCGTCTGAATTTAATAAACTAGAAATTATACCATCTATATTGTTAGAAACCATGTGTTCTACAACTGCTTTTAGTAGCATAGCGTATTTAGTCAAAACGGTTTGATCTACGCCAGCAATCAAATTGAGTTTGTCGTTCCAAAAGTAAGGTATATTCTTTCTTTCTACGGCTTTGTGCAGTTCGCCCACCATTTCACAGAATAATTTGCTCGTTCTGTCGTTCCAGTATTTCCTGTCATTTACTTTGTCAATTTTCCATAGGAATAGTGTTTTTATGTAGTAGCTAGCGATATGATTCATTCTCAATGAGTCTCTTAATTTTTTTACCTAAAATAAAAAAAATAAAAAATATACATTTATATTGATATAGAATACCAGTGCTTTAGAAATCAGTACAGTTGAAAGTTGAACGAAAAAAACATGCTCAAATAATTTAATTAAAAAATCAATTATTAAGTTAATTATATTAAGTCAATACTTTACGGGAAGCTCACATAAAATACTATGTAAACCATTAATTTTATTAATTACCCAGATGATACCAGCGCAGTATTTCAGATACGCCGAGATATGTTTTATTTCCACTTTTTAAATGTTGTGTGAATGTTTGTTAATCAATCTTATCTTAATCAATATTTTTTTACGCGCTTACGAAATATCTCACCAAGTTGTATTAGGTACGATGAAGTATAGTCGGTTTCTTTTAAATAATTTAGTTAGGTATGATAGGTCTGATTTTTTTTGCTGCAACTTCGAGATAACTTTAATTTTGTCACCAAAAATTTTAGAATTTTATCTAATTTAATCTAAGAATGCTGTAGAATAAAGTTATTTTGAATAATCAATGACCTTCTTAATTTGTGGTGGAAATAATGAAAGTCTATCAATACAGAACATGTCCAGACTAAGTCACCAGTAGTAGTTTTGTCTGAGAAATTGAAGAGTCCTTGCTCATGGAACGCTAGCTCAATCAAAAAAAAAATTAATAATGGAGATAGAGCTCCACATAACCGAGCACTGTGTCGCTTCGTTACTCGAAAACAGGAAGAATATTAAGATATGTAGCAAAGTTTTTTTTAACTGTTATATATTCATTAAAAAATAATTAGAAATCTGGTGTTATTAGTTGAGACACTCTGAGGAATTTATATCTTGATTAATAAAAATTTCTCTTATTTTGTGTGAAGTGGACCTAATGCCAAAAAAAAAATTTTTTAGGGCTTTCGTAAATTCTGAGGCATGAGGATGAAGCCAGTAAGCGTCATTTGGCCCACACACACACACGCACACACCCACAAGGACTAAAGTATGGGTTTCTTCAAGAAAGAAATTATTGGATTCCTGAAGGGTCGGCAACGGGCGAATGGTACCCCTGGTGTTGCAAGCGTCCATAGGCTACGGTGACCGCTTACCATCAGGCGGGCCGTAAGCTTGTTTGCCACTTTAGTGGTATATAAAAAAAAAATTGCGTTGCAGAAGTGTTCTCGACTTAGCTTTAGGAGGGCGGATTTTATATGATAGGTAAACCAAGTAGGAAAGAAGCGAAAAAATCGTCAGCAGCGCACTGTCTATGTTTGATAACATGTAAAAGAGAAGATACTACCAATAAGTCCAAAAGTAGGACCAATAGTAGGAAGTATATGCAAGTTACATCCCTCTACAATTGACTTAAGTTGGTGCCTACGTCTGTTATTCTTCAAAAGGCAAGTGTTGAAGTCCTCATGATTATTGTATGATCTTATTGAGGTGTAAGGTTATCAAGGTTTTTTTTCAAAAGATGAGAAGTAATTCGTATGAAGATTTAGACTGTTAAATACGCAAAGCATGATTTTTGTATGAGAGATTATATGATAATTTTTAAGAAAAGATGCTTAGCTGTATTTAAAGCTGTATCCGAGACATTAACTATGGAATAAGGTATATTGGAACGAATATACATAGCCACTTCGCCACCAACTTTGTTTTTTTGACCATTACGAATTAACTGGAGACCAGGTAATGAGTACGACGTTGATTGTAAGCAAGGTTTCAGCCAAGATTCTGATATCAGAATAGTGTAAATATTTCATGTCAAAATGTGCTTGCATGTCAGGATAATGAGCTGGAACACCACGAAACTGAATCGCTCCTTTTAATTTTATATTACGTGATTGTGGTTTATGCTTTATCATGTCACTCACTGTAAGGCATTGCGCTTTCAGAAAAACGTTAACAATCTTGTCACTGTATTCAGAGGACACACGAAAGAACTCTTTACAACAATACAATATGTTTTGAAACACTTAGTAGGTAATATAAATAAGTTAGTAAGATACTAAAAACAAAGTCACACACATGTCTTATTATTTTTGAAGTGAAAACTTTTTTAGCGGCGTTGTGCACTTTTACGTGATGGGTAAAAATGTTAAACTCACGTCAGGATACGTTACGTGACCTGGTCGAAAATTCGTAAGACGGAGGGAGAGTAGGAGAGGAAGTATCCCCTCTTTTTCTACCGTCCGGCGAGAGTTCTGAAGTGTTAAATTTTTAATTTAATATAAATTGTCATGTGTGTGTACTATAGCGCAATAAATGAATATTGTATTTTACCACATAAATGATAGTACTTTTATACTGATAAACAAAGCAATTTGTGCAAAATTATTCCCTAACCATTCCAAAACATCAAAAAAGCACAACGTTAATATTCAAGTTTTCCCTTTTGCCGGCACACCCGGAGTGAAACTCGTTTTTTTTTTTATTATGGCGCACCATGTGAAGCGTCGAATATCGTCAATCGTGTGAAGGCATTCAAATATTTAAGAGAATTCCGATATTTAATACTACTAGTGGCATTAGCGCCATCATAATAATTATGTATAATTATTATATTCTTGCACAATCATATGTATACATATAATTACGTATATGTACTTAAAACTGTTCATACTATCCATGAATATAATATAATAGATATTATAAATGCGAAAGTAACTCTGTCTGTCTGTCTGTCTTTTACACTTAAGCGGCTGTACCGATTTAGATGAATTTTAGCATGAAAATAATTTGAGTCCGGAAAAGGGTCATAGGCTACTTGAAAACGTCAATTGTGAGTCAGTTTTTTTTCTATAATTGAGGAGTTGCCATTGAAATTCTACACTGATAACAGAATTTAAGGCGAGTGGAACTGCGAGAAATTTTGGCTTGAAGATAGTTTGAGTTCTGGGGTAGGACAAAGGCTACTTGAAAACGTAAAGTGCAAGTCGGTTTTTTTCTATAATTGAGGAGTTGTCATTGAAATCGTTGATGTATTATTATCACAATAGGTATATTAATGAAACACAAAAATCAAACAATTTGCATATATTTCGGCAAATAAAGCCATTTTCAATGCAATTATAATATTATATCCTAGTGTAAGAACAATAGTAATAAAGTTGACAGTAGTAAAGTACGTGTTTTGGCACATACAAATGTATGTAATAACGAAGATAACTGGGGGTTTTACAGGGTGGTAAAACGCTCCAAGACACCAGATATATGGAAATTCCTAGGTTTTAAGTTCAATTGAAGTAATAGGGGGATTGAAATGTTTTACTATACGTACACTTCATTGAATTTTTTGTTATGTGTGGTAGCGTGTGGTAGGGATCGGAAGTGTGGTCAGTATTTATTATTGGGCAATTTTTGCATCGGGTTTGATTGCATGGTACAGTGCCTTGGATGTTGGTTGACTGTGCTGTTTGGAGATGTTTAGTGTTAGATAAAATTTGTTGTTTTTGTTCTTGTCTTCTTTGTTATGTACTATTTGGTGAAATGACGGAGGTTAGTGTATTTGTTTATTAAGAAGTGTGGATGGGTAATTTCTATCTCGTAAGGCATCAAATATTTTGCCATAGTAAGTGTTTAAGGAATTAGTGTGTGTTGTGTTTTTTCACGGATAATGTTTTTTGGCTTTGCTGTAACTCGGCATTAGATGGTGCTCCAGATAAACTAAAAGAACAAAACAACGTCTGCCGGGCTAGCTAGTGTTCTCTTGGTTGGCAACACGAAAAAAATCATGGCAATTCACGCCTACCTTAATGTAGTCCAGCATCAAATCAAAATCAATTATTCAATTTTGCTTTAATAATTGAGCACTTATGAATGTCACTCCGCCATCGGTTCGTAAGTCTATAGGGCGGGAGACCTTGTGCTGAACCGGCAAGAAACACAGCAAGGACATTTCTTTTCTCCCTTTCTCTTACAGCGTCCAATTAGAATATTGGAAAATACCCTTCCTATCATAAAAGGATACTGTCCATTACAAACATAAAAAATATGAAATATAAAACACAAGCACAACATAAAAGAGTATGTAATTGCAAAATATATCACCTGGAGACTGCGCAGCCGACCATTCTCTTTTTAACGGAGACGCACATATCCTGCCTGGCCGATTATCTTACCTACATTATTACCCAGGGTACAAACTAGAGCACAATTTTGTGAGTCGTGCCTGTTTTTGTTTGTGCTTTCAGGAGGATACCCGCTGTGGCTGCCTTCACGGCCTTGAAGACATAAATATGGTTGCGCGTAGATCACGGCGGCCACACTCGTATCTGTGCGTGCCTATACAGGTCTCACAGCAGTAACACGGACGTAACTAGACTTTTAAGTAACCTGAGTTGGATGTCTGACAAAGTTCTAGAGCAATATCCCACAGCAGAACTAGTTGTTTTGGGAGACTTTAACGCCCACCATCGTGAGTGGCTCAGTTCTCGAACCAATAACTATGCAGGGATATCTGCTCACGAATTTGCTCTGACCTATGGATTCGGATTATTTCAACTGGTACTTCAACAAGAATACCAGATATAGAGGACCCTACGAGCTCCTTACTGGACTTTCTGCTGACCACGCGTCCGAACGGATATACGGATATGTATGTTATAGTGTAACTTAGATTGATATGTTGGAAACGGTAAAAAATTTAAAGTTGAAGTCCTATTCAACGACACCTCGGCGTACCTATACGATATACATGAGGCACTATAATATATAACAAAAATATCCATCCGTTGTATGTATGCAAAAGATTTATCCATTTTTTTATTTTTAATTACAAAACTGTTAACATGGGAAAACCTGTATAACTCACTTGCCTGTTAACATTTAGCCTCTTACAAATGAATTAGGCAAAGTTAGGCACGAGAGTCCACTAGTACAAAGATAACTAACTAACCAGTCTTATAGTCATCTTCAAGTTCTGGCACCCCGTTATCATTTCCTTCTCGAAAACCTGGAACGAGAGCCTCCAGCAGCGGTTCTTAAGAGTTATATCTTCTACAGCCTTGTTAGGCTTTGGTACCACCAGCCACTCTTCAGCCCTACTCCCACTCATGGCAGACCTATAGTAAATCATCACAAGTATCAGTCGAAGTATAGTCAGCCTAGGTTTACTTTACTAAAACTCTGACCTTTAGTAAGTAAAAGTAATAGTCTCGTAGGATTACTTTATAAGCGGTAAAATTTAGCTCCGCAGGTTAAGTTTTGAGATAACTGAACCATTTGCTTACAAAACTAATGAAAAAAACATCAAATCACCATGCCTGGGTAACTATGTGATTTATAATATTACCTTCCAATATTAAGACCTCTCATTTGTCGCTATTTCTTTCAATTAAAAAAACAGCCCTACACTTTATATGCTGAAATTCTTTAAATTCTTTAAAATCTTACTTATTTTAGTGTCTAGAATTGGCAATTATAATCCTGGTCTTTTATTTTATTTATGACTTATGGGACAAAATAAAGCCACCTTAGTCAATATCAGAAATAGTGTTGCAGCGATGGGTTCACCACCTGTTAGGCAGGACTAAAGTGGTTAGTGAAAATAGGCTGCCCCTACATCATTTTTTTTTAGCCCCTGGTAAAACCCTCCGGGGAATAAAAGAAGTGTCTATATACAACATTAATTAAATAAAGTTCAAAAGCATTATTATATTTAATTAAAGTAACTATTTTCAGCCGGCGACAATCCGCGTACGTGTGAGGACAGCGCCGACGATATTCACGTGACGTGGGCGCGTGTTTGCAAAATTAAACCGTGCAACGCAGCTGGTTTTGACAGCGCCCTACAACGAACGGTGTGGCCGTTCGATAAAAGAAGAAACTGAATGACTGATTCAATGACATCAACATACAGCCAAAACTGACGGGCTAAGAGAATGGTCACATACAGTGCAATTTCAGACGAACTTCCTCCCAGGGACGCTTAGGTTCTGGAATGAGCTTCTTGCCAAGATTTTATCTAAAGACTACATACAATATGGGGTTTTTCAAGAAAGAAGTTATTAGATTTTTAAAGGGTCGGCAACGCGCGATTGATCCCTTGTGTTGCAAGTGTCCATAGGCTGCGGTGACCGCTTACCAAGAGGCGGACCGTTAACTTATTTTCCGCCTTAGTAGAATAAAAAAAAAAAAGAAGCACTAGTGCTAAAAACTTAAAATGTGAGTTTTTTATGTAGGACTCCACTAAGAAAGGATTTTGCAAAATTCATTCCTTAAAGGGGGTTGAATTTTGTTTGAAAAGAAACTCATAAAAACTTAAAACGTAACTCTTATGTAGGAATCCACTAAGAACGGATTTTGCTTAAAGGGGTAAAATAAAAGGGGGTTGAAGTTTGTTTGAAAATCCGTCGATTTTACAGCTAAATGCCAAAAATTGGTATTTGGCCAGGTTAAATATTAAGATTGACCTGATTCACTGTTTTCGAAAACAAAACGGGGAATGAAAATTTGTATGAGGATTCTGATATTTTTGTAAGAAAAATTATAGTCAGTTAAAAGCTATCTTTTCTTCAAAAGTCCACGCGGACGAAGTCGCAGGAAATACTAATGTTAATATATAAATGTAGTCTTACCTGTAACCTTTTGGCCAACGCGGCCACTGAAACTTTATTACTGGAACCAGATCCACATCAAGCACAAAATCTTCATCTCCCTTTGCATTTCTTATGAGCAAAGTATATGCTGGCCCAGATTCCTTATACTTCAGCAAGTAAGTTACACCATTCACAACAATTCTCCCGTTTAATTGATTAATAGCGCGCTGGACAATAGCATGGAGCCATTGACGGAATTTGTTCTGCAGAAAATAGTTGTCAGAATCCCTCCAAGAATTGGTCACCCTGTGACATTTCTCCCAGTTTGTCTGGTTGACGAGATTATCGAATGCATTCCCAATTTTCATTTTAACAAACCCAGGTTGGTCATTTTCTAACACAATTCCATCTGGTCCATCTTCATAACTTATAGGCAGACGTATAACTATGTCCATATCGAATTCATCCATCCTTGTGATTTTAATTCCGTCGTAGACACTACCGGCAGCCATGTTCTGGAAATGATGTTTTTATTGATAAGGTACTCATCATGTTTAATTTTCACAGGTTAACAGATATAAGAGCATATATAAATACAATTTGATAAATAAATATTATTTACTTTTAGTAAGATAACCCACATTAAAATAGAAGGAGAATTAGGTAATATATTATATATATTATACTAGCGGTCCCGGCGAACGTTATTCCGCTGCCGTCCCTCTGTAACGCGGCGAAAGTTGTTTTTTACCTAAAGTGCCCGAGTCCGGCTCGCACTTAACAGATCGAGATAAAAACTATCCTATCTTTTAAGTTGGATCAAATAACAGATAGTTACGAAGTTTGATCAAAATCGGTTCAGTAGTTTAGGAGTCCATCGCGGACAAACAACGTGACACGTAATTTTTAAAGATATAGATAGCGGTCCCGGCAAACGTTGTTCCGCTGGCGTTCCTCTGTAACCCGTCGAACGTTGGTTTTTACCTAAATAGTTCCATAATTATGTATTTGTTCAAAGAATGGTGCAAAAAACCGAATTAAAATCTGACTAAGTACCTATATTGTACACGACATAAGTCAGACACCATTTATTTGGTCATAATAAAATATTCTTATTAATATGTATCTCTGATCTTCCAACAGAATCTTTGAAGTATTGAATCTGTTTATTTATATAACCACATGTTTTATTAACTGAAATATCTAGATACTTGAAGCAGGTAATCTGTATTAATAATAATAATAATAAATTCACATCTTATCTTGCTTACCAGACTATTGACCGATATGACGTACCTATATAACGTTATCTAGTTAGGATCTGATATTTATGCACAAAAATAACTATAGCCCTGGCCTGCACGATTGCTATTGATTTTCTAAGCATGTTTATACATTTCCTTGATTGGGGGTGAAAAAGTAACAAATATCGAGATTGTTTAATGGTGACGTGACCTATGGACAAACAAATAAACAAAAAATAACCGGCTCCAAAAAGATGCACTAAAAAGGTAAAAATAATTACTTATTTCCAAAAATCTGATCTGAACTACAGTTTGAAGTTGTTTTAATGCAAGTGAAGTCTGTTAGGTACATAGACACCAACTACAAACTGTAATTCAGATCAGATTTTTGGAAATAAGTAATTACTTAAATTTTTTAGTGCATCTTTTTAAAGCAGGTTGTTTTTTTTGTTAAAAATTTTTTACTTTTTGAGTGACGAAATGCTTTTTCGTACACTTAACATATTTACTCGTATCAAAATTCGTGTTTCACCAGTTCCAAATGAATACCAATTATTTGTTTTTGCCCAAAGGTTAATTTTACTACATTTATATGGGACCACACTTTAGAATTATACCTGTATTTTGCGAATCTGTCTATATATCTATAATCTCATACCACACTTAATATAATTTGAGTTATATTTCGAATCAATTAAATGTCAAAATTATCGTTTAATTATATCGATACCATTTATCTGTATATTATCCGTATTTTACAAAAAAAAAACCAACTAATGAAATACAGAAATCTCTAGCGTCTATAGGCTATGGTGACCACCTAACATCAGGTGGGCCATGAATTTGTTTGTAACTTTGGTGGTGATTAAAGAACTGTTACTAACGACAATAGAAGAGAATGCCATGCTGCCTAAATTTTTAGGCAATAAATGTAAACAAATTCCATCATGCTGAAATAGAAAAATTCAATTATTGATTGAAAAGGTTACCAAATTCAAAATTTGGAAATTAATAGACCCTTATTCGTAGCAAATTCAATTTACAGTCCGGCCGCTCAAAGAATGCGTTCCTGAGAGATCGTGATCGACTGGGCGATGTAACTTCAAACGCAAACAAAGCAAAAACGAACGGATAATACCTACTTGACGTTTTCAAGTAGCTTATGTCCTTTTCCGGGACTCAAACTATCTGCATGCCAAATTTCATCTTGATCGGTACAGTGTTTTCATCATGAAGAGGTAACAGACGGATTTACTTTCGCATTTATAATATTTATTATTATATTATATTCATGGATAGTATGGATTGTTTTAAGTAAATGTAAGTATGTATGTACATATGATTGTGCAAAAATATAATTATGATGGCGCTAATGCCACTAGTACTCTTAAATATCTGTATTCCTTCACTCGATTGACGATATTTAACGCTTCACATGGTGCGCCCCCTATGCTACATAAAAACAAAAAAATAATAATTGACATGTTTGACTTTGTTTTTAGTAGCTTACTTACTTATTTTTATTACCTAATAAGTTTTTCGGTACATATTTTATACTCTTTAGCTAATTATCAAAGTATTGTATTATTACTTTAAATAGAACTTTTTGCCAGCTCTTTTTGGCAGAAAATAACATTGTATACATTGTATTGACGATTCAAAAGTGTTCTTAGAAACCTATTTGAATAAAGTTTTATTTATTTGATTGATTGAATCCAAGTCAAATTATTGTCTACTAAGACTCCAAGATTTTTAACTATGTCGCTGTATGAAATTGGGATTCCATTAATTCGCAAGTAATTCCAGTTAACCCTGGACGTAATTTTTGGACTACCAATAATTATGGCTTGAAATTTTAAGGGATTAATTGACTGAAGGGATTAATTGATGATTCTAAGACCATAATACTCGCACAATAACACAATATTTTCAAGGTCAGAATTTAATGACTTGATAACATCGTTAAGATGGTCAACAGGTCCACTTGCATAAATTAGAAGATTGTCTGCATAAAGGTGGTAGGGAGAAGAAATCTTTAGAGTGATTGTTATAATGAAAAGTGCAAATAGGAGCGGGGACAACATACCACCTTGTGGTATGCCGGAAGTAATGTTGCACCAGTCAGAAAAGAAATTATCAAATTGGATGCGCTGCCGGCGGCCGCACAAGATACTACGAAACCAGTCAATTACTGTTGGAGATATGTTAAGAGAGTGTAGAATGCCCAACAAGATATCAAAGTCTACTGAATTGAAAGCATTGCTAAAATCTAAGAGTGAAAGAACTGTAACTTGTTTGGTATCCATACTTAAGCGAATATCATCAGTAACCTTAGCAAGTGTTGTAACCGTACTATGACCAGGACGAAATCCTGATTGTAATGAATTCAACAAATTATTTTTGGTCAGGAAAGCTGGCAGGTTAAGCTGCTGATTTAATAACCGTTCGAGAACTTTGGAGAGAAATGGTAATATCGAAATTGGACGGAAATCAGAAACAGCAGATGTAATAAGTTTCTTGGGCAATGGTATGACGTGTGCATTTTTCCAAGCATTGGGAAAAATACCTGAGGTAATGGAAGAATTGAGGATATGAGTGATAATAGGAGTAATCAGGTCAAGGATAGGGACAATCATAGTACGGCTAATGCAATCTCTACCAACAGCACTGGATGATATAGCCAAAACACACTTCTTAACATCACAATCAGTAAATTGATGTAAAGTAAAAGGAGAGAAGTAAGAAGTTGGATTTGTAGAAAGATTTTTAAGCATGCTAGCTTTTTAACTGCTATCAAAAGCAGCTACGGAAGTAAAATGTTGATTGAGTTCATTTAAGTTTAAATTATTAGCTGAGGATGATCTCTGTTTTTTGCCAACTCCTAGTGACTTAAGAAACTTCCAGATTACAATAAATGTATTAATTTTGGGCTAAAATTATTACAATTACTAAATTCACAAATATAAAAACAATAGCTTTTAAACATGGACGTACAAAAAACCACGTCAAACGGCGCTGTTTCAAGGTTGTGTCAATTGATTGTTTTTACAGCGATGTGACAAAATAACGAGGCAATTGTAATCGAATGTTTTTGTAATCTTTTAATAATCTGTCGGTATAAAATAAAAAAAATCGTTATAATTTTATAATATAAAATGTACTTAGTATTTAATACAGTTAATAATATAATAAAGGTACACCCAAACAAAACTTAAGAAAATTAGTCTCATAATATCAGTCAGATGAATTAAAAAAAACATTGAAAATAAAATTACTTAGGTACTACTTTATATTTCTGGTAAAAAATGGCAACCCAAAATAGCGTTCTGGGGACCGCCATTTTGTGACATTTACAAACAGTCGTCTCTTGTCATCTCGCACGCATAGTCTACATTCTCCTGTGTTTCTCGTTGGGTATTTTCTCGTGACAGTTATTGTTGTTATTTTGACTGTTCTTCTTGATATACTGACCTCTATGCTAATCTGGACTTTTGGTGCATAATAACAATGCCAAAACGCGGTCAAACAATGCAAAGTGAAACTCGTGAACTAATTATCAAGCTACAAGATTACTTTGAGCGTGAAAGACAAAATGGCGGACATTTAATTCCTGTCGACCAGGTCCAAGAACGCATCTCTCAGGCACTTGGAGTGAGCAAATGGACGATAACAAATATTAATAAAGAAAAGTTCGGCTCATCTGGCATCGAAGAAAATATTTTATAAACACCAAAAAAGAAATGCAGATAAATCTATAACAGACATTGATAGCTTTAACGACGATGCAATAGGGAATCATATATATCGTTATTATTCCAGGAATGAGTACCTTAATAGGTCGATGCTCCTAGCATCTTTGAAAGCAGCTGATTTACTTAGTGGAGGCAAAACTGCTTTATCTAAAATTTTGACAGATATTGGATTTCAATATAAAAAAACAGACAAAAGAAAAATTCTTTTAGAAAGAAATGACATAATTTTAAAATTTTAAAATGCAAGATTAAATTGTTTGACATAGTCTTCATTGTTAAAGGCTTAAAACTATGTATTTCATAATATACATTTTCCAATAAATAAATCATTTTTAATTTTTTTCCTTCCTTACATTCAGAAAAATTAAAATAATTTATTCATTAAAAATTTATTTAAATTGTGAATACTTATTGAATATATTGAAATATAATTCCTATAAAAAATAACAACATGGAAGAGTTGAGATATTATTTTCTGTAATTTCTCTATAGCTCTAACTAATATCTAGAATAAAAGACCTCAGTCTTGAGCTCCCTGTCATATTTCTCATTTACAAAGGCTATGCGAGACCTACTCATCAGTACTTACAAAGGAAGATGCGTCAGTGTCGCTAGCCAACCAAGTCACCGTAGCCTAAGCGTGTTGAATATTTTACAGTATCAATTGCAATCTCTGACTGTCTCCGCCCATTTGTGTCCAGCCTTCTGCTGGACTAGATTTTTGTTGGTAGATATTGAGGGCAAGCCTAGACCGTTGCTCGACGTCCAAAAAGAATAGACAGAAACAGTCCCTAGAACCCCAAACATCTGCAGGTACAACCGCGTAAAGCAACAAGAAATATAAACAGTCTTTCCCTTCTTGCTCACTTAGCCCGTAGCCCAAGATTTCAATATAACTTAGCATTTTTTTGGAAAACAATTCTTTAAATAAACATTAAGCAAATTCTTTTTACAAAGATATGAACTAATTCAAAATTTGGATATTAATAGACCCTTATACGTAGCAAATTCAATGTAGTTTATTTTCATTGAAGTGTTTGTGAGATATAAAGGTTTCCGAGATATTAACTAATATATTAAAAAAAAGTGGCATACGTCGTGCTTTCTAACAGATGATGCCCTCAGTTTTCATCAAAATTTACAAAACATATATCAGGCTCCTGTTAGAATATGCTTTTCAAGTTTGGAACACATATTTTGCAAAGATATTGACCTGTTGGAAAGTGTCCAAAGCCAAATGTTAAGACTCTACACCAGAGCAGTGATGTGTTGCTCGTCCATAACAAAATAATAAATATTTATAATAGTTTACCTGGCTACTATATTTTTTGAAGTAGTTACACTGTTCTCCCATTTTTGATTTCATTTGTTCAAAAACATGTTTGAATACTAATTGAGATTTCTTATAGGCTTCAAATTTAATAGATATATACCGCTTGTAGACTTCAGTTAAGTACATATCTAAATTTTTCTGCTTTGTTGTCATATTTATATTGTAAGTTCTAATAATTATCCAGAAAATAAAATGTGTTAGCTGTAAGAAAACAAAGGTTTATTTTGAGCATGCCAATCTATCTCTTGAACAATAATAATTCTTTCGGAACTGACACTTTTATCACTACTGCATTGTGCATTAAGTCACTAGCAACCTATTGGCCATTTTAGGAACTGTGTGGCAGAATTGTAAACTATTTTGTTACAAAAAAAAAGTTGATGTCAAAACATATCTACTGATATAGAGTTTTAGTGTAAATTTGACAACCAGAAGTAGTTGTGGCACCTAAATACTTTTAGTTAATATTATGCCATGTTAAATGCCAAGCACTACCAGCTCAATCGGAATCAATAAGTGTTGTACAAATGTGGTAACAAAATCAGGTAGCAAACCTTTTTATAAATGGAAGGCACCAGTAGTTTTAAAAGCATATAATCCAACTTATACCAAATCATTACATGTAACCACAGGTCATTTGTTTTTCTAGTTGTATGTCAGTCAAATTTCAACTATCGGTCTTTAATTTAATATGGTAAAAAGCACCTTAAACAAACTTCGTCTCTAGTTCCTTATGGTCATTTATACAACCACTATGACAGACAGTCACTAATTTAAAAAATTTTTTGTTAAATTCACAATTCCAATTTGAAATAAATATAATGTTCCACTAACAATAAAACACATATTAATGTGTCCAGCAAACAAAAACAAAATTTCACTAGACATGGCATAATATAAAGTTACACTAGGACGATGTTCCAAAACCTACTGAGTAATTATTGCCCAGTAAAGTTGAAAAATCCATCCGTATTGGAACAGGAGTTTGTTGACAGTTATTTTTTACACTGGCTTTACCTTTTCTATGGCAGTGTAAAGAATTCAACTTGACAGTTGGAAAATAACTCTACTCCGGGCGTCCCAAAATCACTTGCCTTCCTCGTTGCGATTAGAAACGCACCGTAAAAAACCGCCTTATCCGTGGTTTTTTGTGGTCGTCTATACGTACCGCTACCTTCTTGGTTGGTGTGTACAATAGGGAGCACTAAACTAGCTAGTCTTTTTTGGACTTTTTTTGGTTGCAGTAAGCAAAGGGGCGCTTAGGTTCCCCCCCCCTAGCGCTTATTTCTTTATCTGAACCCAAAATAGTCCAACCGGATAAAATTCTACGACACATAGAAAAAGTTCTTGCAATCTTATTAGATTACCATTCCTCCCAAAACGTACTTACATTTTTGTCTATGATTTTTGTGAATAAATTATTAAATTAATGAACACAGGTATAGTACTTTGAAAAGAAATAAAAATCTTAAGACATACCTACCTATTTGCTTTGAACCATATTTTAGTGTTACCAACTCCATAAAATTGATGAAGTAAATGAAAAAAATTATGATAATAACTATCGTAAAATTTTAACCATGATTATCGATATATTTTTCATATGATAGCTTATATGTTAACACAGGTTCGAAAAATTCTTTATTTTATGCGCTATACAATTCCACAATGAATCTAAACAAATTTTAATGTAACCTATATTATTTTGATATAAATTGTTTTTGCCTAGTTTAAAAGCATGCCTGTTACTTTTAAATAGTAAAATAATATGCATTTTTATTTTCTCAGATGATGATGATTTGGTTGATTTTACATACTTTTTAGAGTAAAGGTTTTTAAATAGTAACACACAATGGTTGTGGGAGGCTGCGGGACTTGCGAAAGAATGCTCGTGACCTACCTAACCTATCCGCCTATACCGTGGTGCGGAGGGCAGTCAATTAAAAAACTTTTAGTTTAATATTACTATATTTTAGTTAAACTGTCTCTATTTAACTTATATTTTACTCTGAAAATAAATTTGGTATATACAATAATAGAAAAATAGAATTAATTTAATAAAGAATTGGTATTTGATAAAACAAAGCAATAGAGATTTAAACATGAATACTATATAATAACTCACATTTGCCTAAAAATATAATGTCGTCGTGTGGGAACTAGCGAAATTAGAAACTTGCACCCCTAGAACAAGTTGGCAACATTAACTTATAGTACACAAAAAGTCCCCGAAAAATAGTAATGTACTCTAAATGATCGGATTTTACAATTAATCGATTGATGCAACGAGAACGAGAATTCGAATACAATTACGATAACAAGGAATATGCACCTTATAAAAAAAAAACTTCACAGGTTACAAACGTGGTTTTAATTCATTGGTGGATGCACAGACCTAGGATTTTTTTGATATCTATGGGTGGATGTCAGTGCAACCAAAAAGAGTAGAAAATAATGATTTTGGAGCTATAGAAAATTTGCTAAGCCTTAACCGCATCCACTAATTTAAAGCGCGTTCGTTTTGGGATGCAGAATCATTATTTTCATTACTTTTGTCACCTGTCATCCGTTCGTTTAGAAAGCTAATAGTCCAAGAGCTGGCACGCATTTTTGGGTATTTGAGGCAAGCTGAAAACTTGTCCTATAACTTTTCAGACACACCCCAACACGGAACTGCAGACCTGGCTGGCGGGTAGCGGGTCTAAACCAACCCCTAAATTTTTGAATTTTTTTTTTTTTTTAACTAAAAAATATATTTGAGGCAAGCTGAAATTTTGATATGTTGTAGTTTAATGTTTATACAATACAAAAAAAAAAAGACAGGCGATTCTGTCGGGTCTTTAGCACTGCCAGGCGTGTGCAAAAATATTTTGCAAAAAATTCGAAAACATGTATTTTGAGGCAACTTGAAATTTTGACCGAATATTATTTACAATTAAAAAATAATATTCCCAAAAAGACAGGCGATTTCGTCGGGTCCTTCTACCTGCCAGGTGATCAAATACATTTTGTATAGGTGCGAGTGCGTAGCTGTAGCTGTAGCTACAAGCTGTAGTGTGAGAGAGAGCGTTTATCGGCAGCTGTCTGCGTCTTTGCTCGCTGCGTTACTATTGGCTCCGGCGAGGTCACGTGACTTACAGCAGCCACGATATGAAAAGACGAACGTTCTTCTAAAAACTTCAGATACAGACGTTTTGATCATAATGCTTGGAAATATGGATCATCTTCAAAGCGATGACCTCAACATTTTTATGGAATATGGTACTGGGAACTCGAAAAGGTACATCCATGTAACAAAATTATACATGGAATTAGGGCCGAATTTATGTACTAGTTTACCGGGTTTTCATGCCTTAACAGGATGTGACTATAATCCATCATTCTTCAAAAAAGGCAAAATAAGACCGTATCAAATATTAATAAAAAATCAACGTTATCAACAAGCATTGACAGATCTTGGAGCTGCACATATCACCGGTTTGCGTGATGAAATTTTCCACATTTTAGAAGAGAGAGATTCAAAAATTTTGTGAAATTTACAAAGCCGTCAATAAAGATGAACCTTTCATTAAAACGTTGCGAAATGGTGATCCTTCTATGTTACCTCCGTCAAAAGCTGAAGTATTACAACATCTTTTAAGGACCCAATACATCACAAGTATTTGGAGAAATGCGTACTTACGGTTTCCCACCTCTTTGTCACCGGAGAGAAACGGATGGACTCTTCATGAGGAAAAACTAGATTTTCACTGGTTCGACGGCGATTGTATACCGCTATCAGTATTTGAAACTGTCATTTGTGAAAAAAAATAAAGAAAATAATATTGCAAATGTTACTGCAGGTGCGTACACATAATTTTTCTTCAATAACTGCTGCATATGAATTTCTATGATAAATTAAATAAACCCAAATATATTTCTTTTTGCAGATTATGAAGAGGTAGCCGAACCTGATATAGATGAATTAGAAACAGATTCTGATTGTTCCGATGATGAAGCATCGACAGACGATGATTAATAATAAGTCCTTAAAGCAAATTAAATAAATTTTGTATTTTTATATTTATTATAAATCTGTTGTTGTAATATTATTTTATGTTAATACATCTACTTTTTTAAAATTATATTTTTGTTATTTATGAACTTTCTTAACACGTTAGGCATTATCAATTTTAATAATAAAAAATTAATCAATTTCTGAATGATTTGTAAATTAGAATACTGTAAAAAAAAAAAAAAAATTTCTTTAATTTCCAGTTAAGTGGCAAAAATATTAATTCCATGCAAAAAAAATTAATAAAAAAGTTTTACGAAAATTATTTTTTTTCCAAAATTTTGAAAATTTATTACATTCTGAGTTTCATTAAAATTAAATATATGACCAATTTTTTATAATACAAATCAATTACACAGTAAATATTTCCATTTAACAAATAAAAAACAACACAATAATAATAATGTAAGCAGGTTTCCATATAAGTTTACGAAATTTTATATTTTTTACTCCAAAATTCCAACTGCCAGCCTCGTGGCTGCTGTAAGTCACGTGACCTCGCCGGAGCCAATAGTAACGCAGCGAGCAAAGACGCAGACAGCTGCCGATAAACGCTCTCTCTCACACTACAGCTTGTAGCTACAGCTACAGCTACGCACTCGCACCTATACAAAATGTATTTGATCACCTGGCAGGTAGAAGGACCCGACGAAATCGCCTGTCTTTTTGGGAATATTATTTTTTAATTGTAAATAATATTCGGTCAAAATTTCAAGTTGCCTCAAAATACATTTTTTCGAATTTTTTGCAAAATATTTTTGCACACGCCTGGCAGTGCTAAAGACCCGACAGAATCGCCTGTCTTTTTTTTTTGTATTGTATAAACATTAAACTACAACATATCAAAATTTCAGCTTGCCTCAAATATATTTTTTAGTTAAAAAAAAAAAAAAAAAAATTCAAAAATTTAGGGGTTGGTTTAGACCCGCTACCCGCCAGCCAGGTCTGCAGTTCCGTGTTGGGGTGTGTCTGAAAAGTTATAGGACAAGTTTTCAGCTTGCCTCAAATACCTACCCAAAAATGCGTGCCAGCTCTCCTACTATAATCAATGGTATCAAAAATATCAAAATTTTTGTATCATTTGTAACAAACTGTCATGCGTTCGTTTACGATATTTTTGTAATTTTTGTCACTTTTGCCACCGAAAAATTAAACTTTAGATGTCTGTCTGGAGGAGGGGTTTTTGTGTTAATCTGTCCAACTGTCTGTACATATTCATTGTTTATGGAAGTGTGTATGTCAACCGTTCGTTTTGCAAGTTTTGTAACCAAAAATTTTGTTAGTATCGTTTCAAAGCTACACGAAAGGCAGGTGTCGGTGGCAAAACTGGCGTTATTAAAAGTGTGAAAAGTATTATTCGTGGGAACTTTTAAACCCAGAACGAACGAGCGTTAAACAGAATTGTTTTGAGGAAGTGTCGTTTGAAACAGTGTTTTTATTAATTTAACATAATTTATGTCTAACATATACTATTATTAACTATAAATGAGAACGTTATGAATTTATTTTGACGTAGATTAAAGACCAATTTTTTTTAAACCAGGTGATTTTGAGTGATTTTAAAAATATAACTATTACCTGCGTAAATAAATAAATAAAAATAAAATGCCTTTTTATTTCCCAATAAGAGTTGAAAATCGTCATATGAAATTATAAAATTAATTAAAAAGTTTAAAATCACTCATTTTCATTTCAGTATTAAATTCTAATTAATACTATTATTATTGGTTTTGGGACGTCCATTTTTGGACGTAGGCCTCCTCCATCTCACTCCATGCCAGTCAGTCTTGTGATGTGCGCGTCCCCGGGCCCCGGCGCCGGCGGTGAAGTCGTCCACCCAGTGGCGGCGTGGAAGCCCGGGCGGGTGGCGCTGGCGCTGGCTTCGTGGGTACCAGTGTAGAATCCTCTCACTCCATAATTTGCCAAGTCTATCATACCTATAAATCTTGGCATTCCTCAGGGATCTTCTCTGGCAAACCTATGCTTCCTTATACAAGTTAACGATCTCCCTCAAGCAGTAAGCGGAGATCTATATTTGTTCGCAGATGACTCCTGTGACATTGTTACGTCCTCATCAGCTGAAGATCTTGAACAACAACTAACCAACGAAGTGAAACAACTTCAAAAGTGGTTCACTTCAAATTGACTTGTTTGAAACGTGTGTAAAACACAAGTCATGCACTTCCACTTGGGCGGTAAACCACCGAGACCCTTGTTAGTACAGGCAGAAGACGAACAACTGTGCCACACAAAACATGCAAATTTCTTAGGTGTAACTTTAGACGCTGCACTAAAATGGGAAACCCACATAGATAAACTATGCCGAAAACTATCCGGTGCCTGTTTCGCCTTGAGAAGGCTGGCACAAGTACTGCCTCCTAAGCAACTGCGAACCTGCTACTTCTCCTTATTTAATTCCAAGTTATGCTATGGTCTTGAATTTTGGGGTACAGCAGCACAGTCACAACGCGCTTTCATTCTACAAAAACGCGCTTTTATTGTTGCCCAAAGTATATTAATTTACAGTTTTTGCAAATTGCGAAATAAGCGAAATCGAGCCAATGCCCCGCTTTTGCTGAGTTTTTATGGTATCTTTTTTTTCTTTGAAGTAATAAGTTTCCTGGTATTAGTACCAATAGTCCGCTTTGTCTCGCCGATTCTCGCTAGAACAGTGTGATCTGTGATGGCAACTTATCTTTCGGTGATATCACAACAAAAGATACTTTGTTACATGAGCCTAAACACACATAATGTTGATAATGTACATAATTTAAAATTTCGATGACATTATAAGACTTCTGACTCTAAATATAAGAATTAATTATTATTGTGAGGTAGTTATGCTATTATCAGTTATCAAAGCAAATCAAACAACATTTATTCAAGTAGGTTTCTCAGAACACACAATACAAACGTCACCAATAATTGGAAAATAAAATAATAATTGTCAATTCAATCTTTTAAAAATATATTTTTTTTTTCCAATAGAAGCCGGCAAGAAACTCAACTAAACTAATCAAATAATTAAATGCTTTCTAAATAAACAATAAGTTATAATCATTTTTAAACAAAGGCATTTGGGCTAATATAAGTAAAAGTGCAATAATCAATGCAGTGAGTTAGTGACTTTTGCTGTTAACAATAATGAAACGCATTGAATGCTCTCTAAGCGATAATTCTTTCTCATTTCATTCTACTGACCTAAAATAAATGAATTCTAGTCCATGTAGCACTTTCGGTATGCGTTTGGGTGTTTGGTCGCTAGTGCCGTTGTAAGGCCATTTCAATATGGCTACTGTAGTTTGATTTTTGGCCGGCAGGTTAGGAAAGTTTGTTGCACTATACACATACATACTAAACCCTCGTTAATTTAGACTACACAGTCTTAAGAAGTACATTGGTGTAGTGGCAAGATTTTATAGACAGGCGATACTACTGCAACTACTGTGAGAAAAACATATAGGCAAAGCAGTAGTTGCAAAAAAAACTGTCAATTTTTGAAAGGTTATAATTTTCAGGAAAGCTAGGGTTCCTCATATGCATATATTCGTTACTGAAAATCCAAAGATTTGAACTAATATCAATGAATATAAGCTTTGCTTGGTTTGGAACAGATGGCGCTGTGTGTCATATCCAAAAATTATTTACTTATTTGTAAAAGAGATTATGTTTAGAAATTAGCTTAAAAATTGATACTTACTAGAGTATCAATAACATTTTGTATTTTGCAAAATCTGTCGGCCTGGTGCAACATTGACTCCGGTGTACCGCAAGGTGGCGTGTTGTCTTCACTTCTATTTGCTATTTTCATTGATTACTCATACTCTATCACCTCTATGCAGATGACCTCCAGATTTATGCTCAAGCTTCTGTTGATAATATTAATGTAGCCATTGATAAAATGAATTGTGATCGTGGTAATATTGTTAATTGGTGTAAATATTATGGTTTACAACTAAATCCTAGTAAGACTCAGGTCATCATATTGGGGAGTCCTAAATTTATCAATAAACTTGATTTCTCATTACTTCCACCAATTTTGCTTGACGGTAGCCACATACCTTATAGTAAAACAGTTAAAAGCTTTGGTATTATTCTTGACTGTACTCTTTCCTGGAGATCACAAATCCAGGAAGTTAGTAAAAAGTTATTTGCAGCTGTAAGTTCTATAAGAAGCTTACGCAATTTCCTTCCGATTGCCACTAAAAATTCACTTGCTCACTCTATTCTTCTTCCTATTCTCGATTATGCGGACGCTAGCTATACAAATCTTTCTGAAGACCAACTAAGTAAACTTGAGCGTCTTCAAAACTTATGTATAAGATTCATTTTTGGGTTATGCAAATATGATCATATCTCTGAATTTCGCACAAAGCTCAAGTGGCCTCAAATTTGCCTTCGCCGGAATATTCACTATCTTTCTTTTCTTTATAATATATTGTTCAATCCATCGACTCCACTTTATCTAAAAGAAAGATTCCAATTTGTTGAAAGTTTCAATCAAAATCTTCGTTCATCAACATAAACACTCCTTAAAACTCCATCACATTCTACAAATTTCTATAACTCTTCTTTTACTGTAAGATCTATACAACTCTGAAATGTGCTGCCTACTTCCGTTAAAAGTGCTCCAACCATATGGACGTTCAAAAATTATTTAAAAAGAATACTTTGCTGTGCATGCAATTCACCACCTAACAAGCACGAAATTTAATTATTTTCTATAAGAATAGGGTTTTCTGGAAGAAATCGCTAAACAGCGATAAGACCGCCTAAATTGTTACCTAGTTTAAATATTTACTTTTTTAATTACTTTTTAAATACTGGTGATCAATAAAGAGTTATCTATCTATCTATCAATCCCTGGAATTACCTAATTGAACGTGGGGATTCCCTACTCACATAATGGACACAAGGTGATTTCTATATCAGTGTGACCAGGTCTAGAATTTTTATACTTTTTGGGTGGGAATGTGTATTTAATAAACTAATAATATTTTCTTTTTGTAATACCACTCTGGTGGCAAACAAGCACACGGTCCATCTGATGGATATATAATATATAAGCATATGAATGACACTAAAGATTTGATATATATTTTTAAGGTTTTTAGGTAACGGGAATTTCTAAAAGCAGAAAAAAAATATTTTTGTAGCTAATGACCGATTTTTTGTAGATGCTTTAAATTGAATTCAAATTCCCGACTACTTTTTTATGATCAGTGAGACATGAATAGGCACTATTTCTAAAAAGGCTTGGGTGCGACTTCAAAGTTAGTAAACTTAGAGTGTTCGATGGAAAGGCACACAACAATAAAGCAGATTAGCCCTATTTATTTACATTTTATTGTTGTACTTCTAAGTATGGGCTCCAAGAAAGTAACCCATTTAAAAATTTGATATTTAGGGTTGTAAGCGCAAAAAAAGGGGACTTCGCTTGGTATTACACCGAGAAATTCAAATTTAATATAATAATTGGGAAAAAGCATTGTACTGCAGCCCGCAATTGTCTACTGCTGCCATTCTATATCCAACGAATGATCCTACGTTTCATGTTGCAACATTCAAGTACTCCCCAAAAGTTATCGTTTCTACGAGCAACATGCATTTAGCCTTTTTGATGCTAAAAGCACTATTAATACTTTCTTTATAATACTAATGTTTTTGAATTGGTATAGCCTTACGTCAAATACATTACGTCTTTATAGTATTATTGTAAGGTAGCATTTTCGTTAAAATATGGTCACACTTTTTTGCTTTTAGTTATGTGTTTTAAAAGAGGAAGTTTTGTTTGTGTTAGTTGAATAAATAGCAGAATCACAACGAGGATATTATATTGTCGTTATAGTTACTTCAACGATCGCAATATTATGACTACATGTATCTTATAAAAAAGTCAGTGCTCTTGAATATACTTTATTCACGTTTGTCTGTTTTGTGATCAATATGATAATGATTATTTTTGTACCTGTATATTTACATTTTTAAAATACGTAGATGTCAAAGATAGTCATGGCGAAAAATGAAAAGAATTTGGATATGTGTTTAATAGAGGTTTACAAACAATATATATCGATGAAAGACGAAGACTTCAAAAAATCACAAAAGGTTTTTAATGAAGTGTTTCATATAGTGAAAGAAGTAATGGGTGAGCAGTGCAGCTACTTCAAAAAATACAGCAGCCAGGTTAGTTATGCAAATAAAATAACTTTATTTAGGAGGTAATATGTATGTTGTTAGGGATTGCAATCCTGCGCGGGTTCACGCGGGATCCCGCATCTTTGAAATAATGTTATAAAATCAAATTGAAACTACAGTTTTTTGTGTAAAAATCAACTATTATTAAACATTTCTTACATTATTTAAAAATAATAAAACAGCTAATTAAATTAGTAATGGAACGCGTAAATTTAAAAACTTATATTTCTTACATTAGGCAACAGAAATTATTTCTTTTCTATTAATTAAGTATAAGTAGCTAGTAATCGGTTTTCTTAGATTCATCTTTAAATGTTTGGCATGATTAATTAGTTTTGTTTAATTTTACCCTTACTCTGGTAAATATTTACTTCTCTGCAACACGACATTTTAACCTGAAAAAAATCTTATTCGATAGAGTAGCACTCCCTGATATAGAACTGATATATGAAAGTCGGTGCCAAATAATACTTTTCGATAAAAAAAATATTTACTACCAGATTTTTTTTTTCCCGCCAAATGGTCGAAATAACATATAAAATTCACTTGCTCGGCATTATAGCAGTTCAGATTTCTTGTAGCTGTCCTAATCATCCTTTACACACTGATAAAATTAAAAAATAGGCTGAAAAAAACACAATTTACACTTAAAAACCATGTAATTACACTTTTTAAAATATTGTAAACGGATTAAGAAAAAGGAAACGCGAATACCTTTTTTTAATTGCAATGTTACCAGCCTCAAAAAAAAACTCCCAAATAACCGATAAGACAATTAGATTACATTGCGTACTACATAAAATAGAAAATAACATAAATACAACTTACGTTTTATTATACAGAGTCTTCTTATGTTTACTGCCATAGACTGAAATAGAGCTTATGGTAAAACATGGAAGTAAGTGTGCAAAGCCGAGTGAAGCGTGCCATTGCTACGGTCGTACTTGTACTTATTTAATGTAGTCAGGGCGTCCCACTTGCAAACTTGAAAACTCGCGCATAGAACCAAGCGGAGCACATGAAAGTTAGCGCGCGAAGCCGAGCGGAGCGTGCCGCAGCAGGGGCCGGCGAGCGCCAGAAAGAACTTGTACTTATTTTATGTAGTCAGGGCGTCCCACTTGTAAACTTGAAAACTGGTGCGTAAAACGAAGCGGAGCACATGAAAGTTAGCGCGCGAAGAAGAATATTCGGAACTCAATCTAGCGTCAGTATTTGGGAGTACTTTTTTTAGGCTGGCAATATTTTCATAAAAAAAAAATTAGTGTCGGACAACCGTCCGGAATCGTGACAACTTGTGCCTTTCACTTTTTATGTCTGTCTCTCTCGCTCTTAGGCGGGCTAACCATGCCGCGTGCCTCTCACTCGCTCTCATTGTGAGCGCATAACGTGAGCGGAGCGTAACGCAGTTTCTTGAAGTGTCACCCGGCAAACCAATTTATAAGACGTTGTCACGTCAAAAAATTGTTGTTTCCTGTTAAATAATTTGTCTGAATTGGTCTAAATCTTTTGTTTACGTTCTGTAATGGTGTATTTGTATGGTGTAAAATATTACGTTAAATATTTTTTTAAGGTGAAATTAACGTTTTGCACCAATTTCTGAATATCATCCGTGTATAAAGGGATTTTTCCCTGTCCATTACAATTTTTTTCATGTAAGATTGTTGTGTTGCAGAGAAGTAAAAAATAACCCATACTCCTAACAACAGTTTAATTTCTATTTTTAATTTAGTCTTTTTTATATAATGACTAATAATCAAATCAAAACTTTCTTTTAGATGCTATTACTATTATTTCAACCAATGGTGATAACTTTTGAAAAAATGCACTTGCAAATGGCATTTATTGTATAGCTATATTAAACGCCGGACGGTGAATACAAAAAGAACACTCGTCACCTACAGAAAGACGTGTGCAGGCGCAGCGCAGTGCCATTAATGAACAACTGAAACGTTGCACTCGTGTTACTCGCGATTTACGCAAATGTTTTAGCGCCAAATTTTTAATTTGCAGGATCCACGGATCCGCGCTTTGAAGGTGCGGGATCCAGCAGATTAATAAAATCAGCGGGATTCCGCGGGAATGCGTGATCCCGTTTTGCGGCATTGCAATCCCTATATGTTGTAGATATAAAAAATGTTAGGTAAATTATTTAAATTCAAGTAAAATCAGGTGGCAAACATGATTAATAATTTCCGGTAAAGCCAGCCTAGGTAATAGCTACTTATGCAGCAGCGTTAGCAGTAATTTTTATTGACTTGAAGTTTAATAGACAACGCATTAGATAGATATGGAGGGAGGAAAGAGCTTGTAACTAGACTAAATATTATAGTATTAATACTGGAATAATTTTCACGTAGAATAGGTTTTGAGTTGTTAATATAATGTGAAAAATAAATTCTTAAAAATTCGCATAGATATTGATAGTACCGAAAAAAAAAGAAACTTGTCTTTTTTAGCTCTAAGGCACTGTAGATTATTTGATATTAAATTCATTTTGAATCCTCTGATTTTACTTGAACAAAGGACAGACAGACAATTTTTGTCTATGTGTGATTTAACTAAAAATATTTTTTTTTTTAAATTTACTTGTGCTGTGAGACTTTGCTTCTTGCAAAATTTCCATAGTTTCCAAATTTCCCTCTTATTCTACTCGCTATTTTTATCTTAATAACATACGTAAACTATATGAATTTTGCAAATGGTATTCAAGAAGATAAGAATTCTAGATCATTTTATAAATGGTTAAAGGATCTGACAGTAAAATAATATCGATTTCATAACAATAATTAGATAGACAATATCCGACCGTCCGTCGGTCACCAGGCTGTATCTCATGAACCGTGATAGTTAGACAGTTACAATTTTCACAGATGATGTGTTTCTGTTGCCACTATAACAACAAATACTAAAATATAGAATAAATTAAAAATTTAAGCTGGCTCTCATACAACAACGTGAATTTTTGCTCGATATTGATGACGGCAACAGGTAGACGCTTAAAATATTCACAGAATATTTAGTTATATAGTCACTTTAAAAATAAATATTTAAATTAAAATAAAACAAATGTTTAAGGGGGGGGGCATACAACAAACGTTATTCTTTTGCCGTTTTTTAGATAATGGTACGGAACCCTTCGTGCGCGAGTCCGACTTGCACTTGGCCGATTTTTTTTTACATCTTCAAGGGATAGATAACTTCACGCATTCCTTATGTGAAATCGTGGCTGGGTACCGGGTAAAGGGTATAATGTAAATACTTTTTACCCAGAATCATAGAGAAAAACTTTGTGTTTTTAACTAAAAATTATTTCGAGATTTAAATATTTTTTTAACGAATGTCGGCACAATTATTTTTTTTTACGTTTTTAGAGTTCCGTATTGAAAAGGTAAAAAACGGGATCCTATTTCTCAGACTCCGCTTTCCGTCCGCCCGTCTGTAACCAGGCTGTAACTCATGAACCGTGATAGTTAGACAGTTATCACAGATGATGTATTTCTGTTGCCGGTATAACAACAAATACAAAAAAATAGAATAAAATGAATATTTAATTTTTCCTATAGAAAAAATGTGATGTTTTTGCTAGTTTGTGCTCCATATTAATAACGGCAACAGGTAGATACGCTTGAAATATTCACAAAATATTTAGTTATATATTCACTTTAAAAACAATTAATTAAGGGGGTCTCAACAAACAAATACAACAAACGTGATTTTTTTGCCGTTTTTAGGGTTCCGTAGTCAACTAGGAACCCTTATAGTTTCGCTATGTCCGTCCGTCGGTCCGTCTGTCGGCGGCTTAGTTCAAAAACTACTAGTACCAGAAAGCTGCAATTTGGCAGGGATATACACATTGATCAAGCCGACAAAGTGGTAGAATAAAATCTTTGAAAATATATTTTTTTAGGGTACCTCCGCTACACGTGAAGTGGGGATGTAATTTTTTTTCTCGTCTACCCCATCGTGTGGGGTATCGTTGGATACGAATTCCAAAAACATTGGCGGCATGCAAAGATTATTTTTTTGTATTAAGGGTCCGTTTGCGAAACATTAAGTTTTAAAGTACTAATTACTGCTAGAGTCAAGTGTCCCCCCATCTACCAGCGAAAGTACAGTATTTGGAAATGTTAAAAAAATTACGGTGGTAGTGCATATAATGAATTTAAAAGGAAAACTATCACCGGTAAGTACACTTTACAGGCTAACGAGTAATAGTCGACCAAGTTATAATATGTACTTGGAAAAGTGAAATTTTCGTACAAATTCCATTAAAAGTTACTTATATGAAGTAGGTACATCTGTAAAATTATAGATAATGGTTAAAGTAACGAAAGACAGTACAAATCGTAGATTGTGAAAATCATTAGAGAAGGCCTTTACCTTCAGAGGATATATGAGGTTATTAGGAATATGAGAACCATCGCATTATCTGATCTTGCAAACTCAAGTCAACCTTCTTTGAAATCTTAAAATAAAAACTATGTGGTAATTTAAACAGGTCCTTTACGGTGGCAGCGTATATGATGGCATTAAAGTATCAAGGCTAGACGAGTTTGATATGGACATCGTTATTCGGCTACCGATAAGTTACGAGGACGGAGAAAATGGAATCATCATAGAAAGTGACAAACCGGGATTTGTCAAAATGAAAATACCAATGGCGTTTGACAGTCTCGAGAAGCAACAACACTGGGAGCATTGCCACAAAGTAACCCACGACTGGTGCGATAGTAACAAATACTTACTTCAAAGTAAATTTCGACAGTGGATGCATGGTTTAGTTCAAAAGACAATTAATAAACTTCAAGGAAGAGTACATATTAATGGGACGACTTATTTGCTGAAATATAGAGAGTCAGGACCAGCGTATACCCTGAATGTTGTTAACGATAAAGGTGATGTACCATTTAAATTGGATGTAGACTTGGTGCCGGTTATCAGATTCCAACTTCCACGCTGGCCAAATACTTACAGGTATTATTCTACTTCCTTTACTGACCTAACATTTAAAGACCTAACAGTACTTTATTTATTAAGAGGAGAGAGGTACAGATTACCAAAACGCTCAGTCTTTTAGCTTATGAGCGCTCAATCGAAAAGTTTGCTTAAGAATGACACAACATCACGATTATTCACACACACACCATTATAAAACAAATCAACAGTGTTTGCGTGATAAAGAAACAAACACACATACAGACAGCTAAAATTTAAATAATGATTGTTTAGTAGTGTAATTAGTTAGACCTGTCACGTAAAGGCCATGGAGCTCACTAATACTATTATTAGTGGTACAGCATACCATGGCCATGCATGGCAAATGTCAATGAACGCGAACCTTAAGTTTTTGTTGCATTTTCTATATTTAAACAGACACCGGTAGTAAACAGTTTCACTATAGCTATCAATAAAATATATTCCAGAGCCATTAATGGGAGAGAAATAAAGGACTGGTTGGTTGTCCCTAAACCTAACAAGCTTGAGCAAGATGAGACATTGAGGAGCCGTTGTTGGCGACTTTCATTCCAAGATCATGAAAGAAAACTTATCAAGGGATGCCAACAATTGAAAATAACCATTAGATTGGTAAGTTACACAGTCACCACTTTTACCCGAGGATTATTAACTTTTTTAGGTTTCTGTACCAAATGTTTAAAAAAGGAAACCTTATGGTTAGACTTTGATGTCTGTCTGTATGTAACAGCTGTTTCATCAACAATTAGAAATGAAAAAGAGAAAAATAAACCTTACACAGGCACATTAAACATTGAGTTAAGTGTTTTCTTCTTCTTGAAGTCGAATACCAAAAATTTGTATATTATACACGCAATATGTTCCGCGTGCCATTCAAAATCCGAGCAAAAATATGTTTTCTTTGTGAGTAGTATACACTTAACAGTCTACATCTTGAAAGCAACTCAACCGATTTTAGTGAAACCTGCACTGTTCCGTAAGTTAAACGGAACCGGTAATTATTAAAATCCAAGCGCTGTACAATATCTGTGACATATTTAGAGAAACATACATACACTTAAGAAATTTGGTACATCTGTTTAGAAACCCACATAGACGAACATATATGAATATACCGCTTACCGTTGAGCGAAGCGGTCGCGTCGCTATACGTCTAATAATGTTTTTCTGTACTTAACGTATCAATAACTTTAAATTTTTTACACTTACAACTAAACTATGCTTTTATTGTTCAGTGTGTCTTTGTATAAATTTTCGTTAATAAAATACAATAAATACGAATGATATCTTGAGGTCACCTACCCGTTGTGATTCTCAGTCGGACTTTTAAAAAATTTACAGTTACAGGGATGACACGAAGAAAAACTTTACTCCTTATCGTAGTTCGAAGCAAAACCAGCCCTATATCCAGTCCATCTTTCACTGTCAAAAACGAGTAATTTCCAATTCTACAGTTTTTGAACCGCTAACAAATCGAATCAGTGTTCCCTCTTCAAGGAATTTTGCCTTCTTTCAGGGCCAAATGTTAATGTTGTTATGTTTGGAGTATGTAAGGCGTGAGGCTATATTATTTTTTTAAGAATTAAGTGGAAAAATTTCACTTCATTAAGTATTGTAACTTACAGGTTAACAATATAGGTATTCGGTAAAGATAAGTGTATTACGTCTCTCTCTTGCTGTGATATTAACCCTGGTGATACCTGGTGAAATTACGTAGATATTACTGAGCGACATTCGTACTTCGACGCATAGTTTAGTCACCACGGTTTGTTTACGGGTACATACATTGGACATCGGTGCCTGCCGGGTTTTCAACTAAACAACAGATGTTAGGACGTCCGGTTGGATCCGGATTTTGGTACTACACGTCGGGCCCACCAAAGGCGGCTTGCGGCGACGTTACGGTGACTACTCCTGATGACAGTTATATTATTAATTTCTCTTATGTTCTGTTTCTTTTCTTCCTTCTGTTTGATACCCTTAAAGTAAATTCCCTCTGTGCAAGCTAGGCCCCTACTGATGATATGATATACGGACAGTCACGCTTCACCGTCGAGAAAGGCGGCCACAAGGTTAGTCAAACTTATCAAACATAAGGTAGCAGTTTTTAGATTCACGGACCTCGGAATAAACAATAGGTGTTGTATATACACAGTTTATTCTGTGCGAACAAGGTAGGTACTTGGTGAATAAAACCCGACAAACACGAAGTTATAATATAGGTATATATAGCTGAGTTTGTGACCCTTCAAAGATTACTTTAGAAAATATATCGTAATCCGTGTGCGTTATTGTGCTTTATTTGTTTTTTTTTATTTGATTTGATTGTCGTGAGTCCCAAACAAACTATTTTGGTCGTTAACTACATTGTGTACCTCTTTATAGTTGTAATATTCATTTTAAAACACTTGAAATACACTAAATTTTATTACTTTCAATAGGGGTTTTGTATTTTTTCTACACACAGCTAACAGCTAAACATTACGCCCTGAACAATGGATATTAAAAGATTAATTTGAGGCATTTAGTTTAGACTATAATATTTAAGTCAAAACTAGAATCTACTAGTGAAGTAAAAACAATCCTTTTTATATTCTAAGGTTTATTATTGAATAAACAATTAAACAGATTTAAAACACCTACGACACAAAATTCATAAAAAATATAAATAGGTTTAATTAAGAAAATAATTTATTTATTGCTAAATTCGGAAACATTTTGATATTTCTAATCAAATATGGCTGCCAACTCTGCCTGCGTCGAATACAGAAAAAATCAGTGGCCGGCCAGCATTGTCATTTTTGGTTAGCCTAAAATCACCCTATTTTTTCTTCGAGATAGCCTAAATGGCGACTGGCAATTTTTAGTCGCCCCAATACCCTTCGAGATAGCCTAAATGGCGGAAAGTCGCCTAATCTGGCACAACTGCCGGGGCGTACGCTACTGACCGTACCCAGCACGCGCACATGCGTTAGTTTATAAATGTATGCAAACAAGTTAATAAATAAATATTGTGCGTCTCTAACAAAATTACATTCATACGGGTCTAATATTGATAACCTCTTTTTTGTAATATTTTTTTGATTTTAATTCCTATTAAATACGCAATTTAACCCTTATGTTGGCCTTAGTTTAATTAAAAGAATTGTGTAGGTGTGAACTTAATTTTATATTTTATTTCAGGTTAAAAAGCTAAGAGATGCACAAGGAATGAAACATATCGCAAGCTATTATATAAAAACTTTATTTTTGTGGAAAGTTCACAAATTAAAGGATCAAAAGTTCTGGCAGCAAAAAATTAGCGTATTATTACGTATTATGCTAATAGAATTTTACAACGCCGTAAAAAATAAAAACATACCGTACTTTTGGCAAGAAGAAAATAATTTATTAAAAACATTAAAACCAACGCATCAAAGTATATACATAAAGCAACTTAGTGAAGTAATTGAATCTATTGATTCAAATTTACCCGAGAGACTTGTATGGTTCCTACTTTCCAAAAAAGAATTTGAGGAATTCAAGATGGGGTTTTTTTACAAAAAACACCTGTCTATACCAATAGTAATTAATATCTCTAGGTTAAAAATTAATTTAGAAGCACAAGATTATTTATTTGATAAGACATTGAAACGATATCGACCCTCTACTAAAAAATGTATTGAAGACCTGAGAAGAGTCTCACGAAATTTCTAATAAAAATATTTATAAACCAATATATCTTACATACAACCTATAGCCAGTAAATACCATCGTCGTGATCTTAGGTTATTGAAACATCCACCCAATTCTGACTAAGTACGGACTTGAGATAAACCCTAGTTTCTATGACAGATAGGTTTTACGTAAATTTTATAAAAGCAACTCAAATAACAACCATAACATTGTGTTTCAAATCATTTATATAGCTTTTAAGGCATTTTAGTTAATTATATTTCATTAATTAATTTAGATAAGTTTACTATTTATAGATCAATTTTAGGTGGTCAAGAATTTCATTTTAATATATAAAAATTATGAATTATAAAATGTTTAAAACTTATTAAATGTTGTTATTAAAGTCAGTATAAAAAATCTTTTATTTTATCAATTGTTTTTCCCAGCTAAAATAATATGTTTATATTGTGATATTACTCTGTAACTTCATAATGTTCTCCCTGTATTATACGTGGGATTTAGGGGTTTAGGAACATTACATCTCAATGAAGTCCTAAGATTTGAATAAAAAGTTTTATTCACATATAATTTAGTTTATTGTTTTATTCTTAAAATAAATACTGCAGGCAAGGATTTATAAATACTTATGGAAAAATATATAGAGAATTGGTTTGCTTATGTTAAAACTAAAGTGAAATATAAAGCAATTTTGAGTCTGAGGAATGATATTTACACTGTCTTATATAGACATAAGTCAATGGTTCCGAACCTGGGGGTGATTACCTCCAGGGGGGTAAAACAGCAATTTTGCAGGGGTAATAAGGCTGGTAGGTTATCTATATTAACTTTTATAACTATTAACATAAAAATATTAGAGTCTCTTGTGATGTATACAAAATCTCAAAAAAGCGTGGCCATTGCTGTATTCTCTCTGACATATGGTTACATGGAAATATGACTAATATCTTGACAAGATAAGGTTCCGTGGTTCAATAATTTTTCTGCTGTTTCTGAACCAATATTTTTCCGACTTAAAAAATCTTCAATCCTTAGTGGTCAACTCTTTGGTGGTTAATAAAAAACTCCTTTTTACGGATCATGCAAAGCAGAAGAAAGATAGAACTTTTATAGTAAGAATTATAGGCTGGGTTCATTTTGCTGAATATTAGAAAGAAGTGACAGAACTTTTAGAATGTTTTAACCACTTGCTAGTAATTAATAATATTGCACTTATGTATGTGAGAGTGGTTTCTTAACTTTAGTAATAGTAAAACAAAGTCAAGAAATGGTCTCATTGTGGAAAATGAATTGAGGCTTTGCTAGAGGTGCGCTTTATGTCAAACTAACCTAACAAAAACCTTCCGAAATAAAACAATAACAACCAAAGTACCTAGAGCGTTGCGTGGTGGTGTAATAACATTTTTTTTCTTATTCATATCATGACTAAATGTTCATAAGGATTTCTGTAACTCAAGCCCGTATTAATGGCTGAACGGATTTGAATGAAATATAGAAGGCAGATAGACCATGGTTTGGATATATGATATTTGTATCCCGATTGAGAGTTCTCACGGGAATGAGATATTTTGCGAGCAAAACCACGAGGCAAAGTTAATAATTACATGTAAGTAGTGTTTTCTTTGATAACATTATATAGGGGTAAAATTTGTTTTCAAACTAAGTCATACGGGTGGTATGATTAAAAAGGTTAGGAGCCACTGACATAGGTACTATTTAATCAATCAAAATCCCTATCATAACCTAACATACCTTACCTATAATTATTCTTGACTATTTAAGTACAAGACATCATGCAAAACAAGTTAACAACAATGTACAATTGAAAACTCAAAAATCGAACCTAATTATAGGAAAGGCTTATTTTAGTTACCAACCGCTGCTTAAATTATTATTATTATAATATATAAAGCTGCAGACCCACTGACTGACTGACTCACTGACATAATTGTTCTCCCAGAAGGAGACTCCGGGGGTGAAAATGATGTATGGGGAAAGTGATTTAACTGGGCCGGTGAGTTTGGGAAAACTTCCAGATCTTCGAAATCTGATCCTCATCCGGGAGTTAGGGTACAGCCCGCCTAAACTATTGCCTTTAGGGGGAAAATTTTTTCACTTTAGGAACTTACACCTTGTTCAAATTCGATCGCCGGTGAAAAAAATTCAAAATGGCGGAAAACAACATGTCCGCCATACAAATATTCAACGTAGGATATCTCGGAAATGTTTGCTATAGGGGGGAGGTGCTCAAACAAATTATGTAAAGGACACCAAAGAGCAACTGCCTGGTGGAAAAAAATTCAAGATGGCGGGTTCAAAATGGCGGATTCAAAATGGCGGTTCAAAAACATTTGTTCACCGATCCGTCTGAAATTTTGCATCTAGGGGTTTTCGGGGTCGCTGACGTTAAATATTTAGTCGATTTTTCGATTTTACAAAATTTCAAGATGGCCGCCATAGTGATGATTTATTGAAGCCTTTTAATCTCCCATCAGGAGACTCCGAGGTGAATATAATGTATGGGAGGGTTTTATCAAAATGGTGCTGTGAGTATTAGAAAACTGCAAGATATTCAAAATGGCGGAAAACAACATGTCCGCCATACAAATATTCAACGTAGGATATCTCGGAAATGTTTGCTATAGGGGGGGTTTGATCAAAATAGTCCCGTGAATATGGGAAAACTTTCAAAACTTCATAAAGGCGAAAAACAACATGGCCGCCCTACAATATATTCAATTCAACGAAGAATATCTCGAAAACGAATTGCTGTAGGAGAGAGGTGCTTGAACAAATATTGTAAAGGACATCAAATAGTAACTACCTAAAGGAAAAAAATCAAGATGGTGGATCCAAAATGGCGGTCGAAAACATCTGTTCACCGATCTGGCTGAAATTTTGCATTCGGGAGTTTTTGGAGTCGCTGATACTAAATATTGAGTTGATTTTTCGATTTTCAGAAAAATTCAAGATGGCCGCCGTAGTGATGGTTTATTAAAGCCTTTTATTCTCCTAGAAGGTGTCTTCAGGGGTATAATGATGTAAGAGGGTTTGATCAAAATGGTCCCGTGAGTATGGAGAAATTTTCAGATCTTCAAAATGGCGGAAAACAACATGGCCGCCCATACTAAACATTATATCAACGAGGGATATCTCGTAAACTGTTTGCTATTGACGGAGGGTGCTCATAAAGTCAAAGTCAAAGTCAAAATAGTTTATTTAAATAAGGATTTTACAATCACTTTTGAATCGTCAAAGTTATAAAATATTATTTTTTGAACCCTCCCACCTTCCCGCCGGTTCACAATGTTGTTGATTTCTACCGAGAAGAATCCGGCAAGAAACTCGATAGTTACTCATTTAAAAACACTATCAATAATACAAATAAACTAAAAATACAATTAATGTTTTAAATAAAAAAAAATTAGACGTACAACTTTATGTTATTTCCATTTTAATTTGGTTTACCTATGCATCCTGTAATTGAGCATCATCAGTCCCAAGGATTTTTATCATTTACATTTTGAATTTTATTGTTAACTTTGTTTTAAATGTATACAACATTGCCGCATAAAAGAGTTACTTATTTTGTGTAGACGTGTATCATGCACCAACAGCTTATTTTTACTTCTAGTATTTATTTTGTGAACGTCACTTTTCTTGCTGAAACTATTAATATTTTTATGTACATATAAAAGATTTTCATATATGTACTGCGACACTAAAGTTAAAATTTTTACTTCCCTAAACCTATCCCTCAGAGATATCCTAGATCCTAATTTATAAATAGCACGAATTGCCCTTTTTTGTAACAAAAATATTGTATTTACATAAGCAGCGCTATCCCACAATAGGATAGAACACATATGTCATTAAACTATGGAAATAGCTAAAAAATACTATTTTTGCAGTGTCGACATCGGTCAATTGTCTTATTTTCATGATCGCATACACAGCAGAGCTAAGTTTTTTGGCTAGGTTATGAATATGAGGACCCCATTGAAGTTTGGAGTCCAGCGTTATGCCAAGAAAGACTGTTGAATTAACAAGTTCTAATTGCTCGCCATTAATATTAATACATGTCTGTCTCTGACTAACATTTGGTAATGTAAATTTAACACATTTGGTTTTTTTTCATTAAGTAACAAATTATTAGCGTTAAACCAATTTTCAATTTTAGGAAGGGCATTATTTAATTCATTATAATATGTCTGTCGTCTCTTAACTTTAAAAAGCAAAGATGTGTCATCAGCAAATAAGCATGGTTTTTTACATGATATGGGAGATCATTAATGTAAATAAGAAATAGAAAAGGACCTAAAATTGAGCCCTGAGGGACTCCCATAGTGACTGCTGATCCCGGAGATCTTTCACCGTTGACATCTATTTTCTGTACTCTCCTACTCATATAGAATGTCAAAAGGTCGAGAGCTTTGCCTCTAATACCATAGTAGCTATGATGTAGCTTCCTGATGAGATTTTCATGTTGAACACAGTCAAGCCTTAGATAAATCACAAAACACTCCAAGGGCGTCATGCGAATCCTCCCAGGCGTTATATATATTTTTTAATAGTGCCACTTCTGCATCGGTTGTGGAGCGGCCTTTCATAAAGCCAAACTGTTTACTACTAAGTAGCTCATTAATACAGAAATGGCTTAACATTTGACAAAGTATGATTTTTTCAAAAACTTTACTGAGTATAGGTAGTATTGAAATAGGCTATATAAAAATTATTAGGATCTGTTGAACTACCTGATTTAAAAAGAGGTATAACTTTGCTAAGTTTCATTTCATTAGGAAACACACCACTATCAACACAACTATTAAAAATTATGGCTAAGGGTTGTGCTGTAACATGATTTATTGAATTTATAGTTTTTACAGAAAGTCCCCAAAGGTCTGTGGTGTTTTTAATTTATAATGTTTTAAATGTATTAATGATATCCGTAGGACTAATGTTTTTAAATACAAAGGGAACGTTACATTCAGGAACACTAGTTTTTAATAATTTTTCTGCTAAGATTGGACTTGAGTTTAGATGATCAGTTGTTTTGAATGGAATATTCCTAAAAAACTGTTCAAAGGCAACTGCTACCTTAGAATTTGTTTTAAAACTAGCATCATCTACAATCAACTCAAAGTCCTGACAAGAATTCCTAGCTTTACCAGTTTCATTATTTATTATGTTCCATGTAGTTTTTATTTTATTTGTTGAATTTTTTACTTTATGTCTGAGGCGAATTGCTTTTGCAACAAGACAGACCTTTTTAAAGGTTTTTGAGTATTTTTTTAAATATTCCCTAAATATTTGGTTATTATTATATGTTTTTTCTTTATATAATTCATACAGTTTACGCCTACTTTTATGAATACCTGGGGTAGCCCATTCACTAAAACTAAAGCTACTGGAAATAAATTCCTTTTTTGCAGTAAATATTTTATTATACTTTGTAGTAATAGTGTCAAGAACAGTATTGTACATATGATTTGGGTCGCCATTATAAAGCAAATCTGGAAGTTTATGCATTAAGTTAGATTTAAATGATTCAACCCGTTTAGCTCAAACAAATATTGTAAAGGGCAATGAGGAGCAACCGCCTGGCGAAAAAAAATTTAAGATGGCGGATTCAAAATGGCGGTCGACAAAATTTGTTCACCGATCCGTCTAAAACTTTGCATCCGGGGGTTTTCGGAGTAGCTGATACTAAATATTCAGTCAATTTTTTGCTTTTCAAAAATATCAAGATGGCTGCCATAGGGATGGCCTATTAATGTCACAGAACAAGTCTTCGGGGGTGAATATTATATATAGAGTATTTGATCGAAATAGTGCTGTGAGTATTAAAAAACTGCAAGATATTAAAAATGGCGGAAAACAACATGGCCGCCCATACAAACCATTATTTTAACTCAAAAACTATTAGCTTTAGGCGTTGGGTGCTGGAACAAATATTGTAAAGGGCAACGAGGAGCAACTGCCTGGTGGAAAAAAATTGAAGATGGCGGATTCAAAATTTCGGTCAAAAAAATTTGTGTGCCTATCTGTCTGAAACTTTGTATCCGAGGGTTTTCGGAGTAGGTGATAGTTAATGTTTAGTCTAATTTTCAATTTTTCAAAATTTCAAGATGGCCATAGTGATGTTTTATTGCAGCCCATTATTCTCCCAGAAGGAGTTTTCGGGAGTGAAATTAATGTACTGCGGGTTTGATAGATACGTGCCGTGAAAGCTTGGAAAAATAATTCAAGATGGCGGATTTAAAATATGTTCACTGATCCGTCTGAAAATTTGCATCCGGGGGTTTTCGGGGCCGCTAATTCTAAATATTTAGTCATTTTTTCGATTTTCCAAAATTTCAAGATGGCCGCCATGTAATGTTTTATTGAAGCCTATTATTCTTTCAAAAGCAGTCTCCGGGGGTAAAAATGAAGTGCGAGAAGACTGCCAGACCTTCAATACGGTGGAAAACAACATGGCCGCCATACTAAACTTATAATTCAACGAACGATATCTTGAAAACGAATTCCTATAGGTAGTGGCTGCTCAAACAAATGTTGTAAAGGACCCCAAAAAGCAACTGGTAGTAAAAAATCAAGATGGCGAATTCAAAATGGCGGTCAAAAAAATTTTTTTCTCTGGTCTGTCTGAAACTTTACATTTGGGGGTTTTCGAGTTTGCTGATATTAAATATTGCGGCAATTTTCTGTTTTTCCAAAATTTCAAGATGGCCGCCAAAGTGATGTTTTACGTATATGTAAAAATGATGTATAAGAGATGAGATAGGTTTGATCAAAAAGGTCTGTCATTGTGGGAAAACATTCAGATCTTGGAAATGGCGGAAAACAACATGACCGCCATACTAAACATATAATTCAACGAAGGATATCTTGAAAACGAATAGCTATTGGTGGGGGGTGCTCGAACAAATGTTGTGAAGGACACTAAAGAACAACTGCGTGGTGGAAAAAAAATCAAGATGGCGGATTCAAAATGGCGGTCGAAAAAATTTGTTCACCGATCCGGTTGAAACTTTACACCCGGTGGTTTTTGGTGCCGCTGATACTTAATATTGTGTCGATTTTTCGATTAACCAAAATTTCAAGATGGCTGCTGTAGTGATGTTTTATTGAAGTTTTTTTTTTCCAATGGTAGTCTCCGTAGGTTAAAAATGATGGATGGGTTTGATCAAAATGTTTCGGTGAATATGGGAAATCTTCCAAATCTTCGAAATCTCCTCCTCATCAGGAATAGTTCACCACAAAGACCACGCGAGCTGCTTATACAGCCAGCGAAATACTTAAACTCTAGTTGAAAGTATAAATACAGAAATGTTTCCATATTCAAAAGGTATTGGAAATTAAAATTAAGTTAATAAAGTTAATTAACATTCTTTATGAATGTATATTATAGCAATAAATAGAGCTACACAAAGAGCTCATAAGTAAGACAGAACTATGCAGCTCTTAATAATAGATAAAAAAATAGGGTCCTCCTATTACTAAGACTCGGCTGTCCGTCCGTCTGTCACCAGGCTGTATCTCATGAACCGCGGTAGTTAGACAATTGGAATTTTCACAGACAATGTATTTCTGTTGCCGCTATAACAATAAATACTAAAAAACAGAATAAAATAAATATTTGAGGGGGCTCCCATACAATAAACCTGATTTTTTTTGGTCGTTTTCGCTTGATATTGATAACGGCAACAGGTAGACGCTTGAAATATACACAAATATTCAAAGGGGGCTCCCATACAACAAACGTGATTTTTTTGCTGTTTTATCCAGATATGGTACGGAACCCTTCGTGCGCGTGTGCAACTCGTACTTGGCTGATTTTTTTATTACTTTACCAGCTAAATTATATGATTATATTGTAAGACACGTATTTTGTGTTGTGGAATCATTGTATTGGTCCTTACATAAGAAATTGATGTTTTATATGGAAAAAACCAAAATTTTTATTTAATCAATCAAAGTAGGTACCGTTGTGATATATGCACTTTTGCCATTTTATAGGGAGTTCATTGAGTTCCTTGCTGAAAAAAATGCGGGAGCGAAAATCAACAAAATCTTTGAAGGTGTTTTGGACAGCATCATAAATTGATTTTTTTTCCAATTGAGAAATTAAGTAATTAAGTAAATTCAGAAAAAAGACGTTCCAATCCCAGCTCCTCTAGTTTCGCAACCGTCTGTTGTGCAGTGTGTGGTCTAGTGTTGTCCTAAAGCAGCAGTGGGCTAGAGCGGTTGACCAATCTCGGCTGTTTAACGGCTAGCTTTTCCATCATGGTTTCCAATTGTCGGCAATACAGATCTGCCGTAATCGTCTGACCAGATCTTAGGAAGCTGTTGTGGATGACACCAACGCTGGTCCACCAGACACTAACCAGTACCCTTTTTTGAATCAATTTTCGCTTGGGGCCATTTAACCACTGTGATGAGCGTTTCCGATTATCGTATAGCATCCATTTTTCATCACAAGTAATGATACGATTCAAAATCCCCTCGTTATTGTGACGGTTGAGTAACGTGACGCAGCAGTCGACGCATGTTTGTTGGTTTGCTTCACTTAGTTCATGCGGTACCCATCTTTCAAGCACATTTCCAATTTGTTTCAAATGATTCAAAATGGTTTTATCACTCACACCGAAGCCTGTGATAACCTTGACGTTGTTTGAGATGGATCCGATTCTCACGACGATCACTTTAGATTCCTCATTGACCACTAGGGTCTCCGGCTGTCCACGCGGTTTGTTCTGGAGGTCAAAATTTCCGGAACAAAAGCGTTGGAACCAAAAAAGTACTGAGTTTTCTATTACAGTGGCTTCTCCGTACACATCATTAATCCTTCGAGCTGTTTCTGCAGCGCTAGTACCACGATGGAATTCGTATTCGAAAATAATGCGATTTTATATGTTTTCCATATTGAGCACAGAAAGATGTCGAAGCAAAATTGAATGACGCGAAAACAAATGAATTATTACATTCGAAACTTTAAGTTGAAATAAATTTGAATTTGGAATTCTTAACTACATGCCGGCTTTTTGAGATCAAAGTGGCCAGTACTATAAAACATCAATTTCATATGTAAGGACCTAATATTTCCTTTTCTAAGATATTGGTGTATTTACAACAAAGATAAGTATTTGTAGTATATTTTGAGACACGGCTGGCAACCCTGCTTTGTAGTAATCTATCTGTAATGTTATGTCGATCGTATTATTTCGTAGTATTTTGTATCTCACTACCTTATTTTAATAAAGTAATAGCTCTTAATAAACTAGTGTTTATTTATACGTGCTCTACATACGTATACAAGAAGCTCTATCCGCTGACTCGTCAAGAATCTATGAGATACGAAAGTATTCGTCTTCGTTTGTTTTTTGTACTGTTTTTAGTACACCTTATTAATATGTAAGGAGGTATAATAGCGTACCTAGGAAACTAGGTTTCTTTTTACTATAATCCCCTTTAACCCCATATCCTTACCACACCCTCCTCTCATCAGGTAATAATCTTCCTTCATCTCCTTCTTAATTCAGACGAAAACACACAAACTGCCAATAAATTTAAAAAATATAGGTACTCATTTTATACTACTTACTATCCGCCAAAATGTGAAAATTTCAGGCTTGTGTCGTAGATTTAATTTTTCGACGGGTTAATTTTGCTAATTATTCAAGGAATAAGATCAAACAAGCACGTATTCATGGAAAAGTTTATGTGACGAAAGGAAACAAAAATATACAAGCTAAGACCATAGGACCGCCATGCAAGTGTGCCAAAAAATGTTTGTCAACCATATCCGAAAATGATGAATTGGAAAACCTCAGCAAAATATTTAATTAAACGACAAGGAACAAAGAGGACATCTACCTACAAGGTTTGATATCCTGTAAAGACATAAAACGCCGCCGTGTGCTTAACAAGATTCCACTGAGACAGAAATCATTTGCATACACCGTTCAAATTGGAAATAAGAAAAAAGGCTTATGCCACTCTGCTTTTCTAAGCTTGTTTGGTATTACTAAGGACCGCGTTAAAAGGCTCCGTGATTTGCTGGTCTTGGCTAAAATACCGGAAGAGAAGAGAGGAAAAATGAAAACGGTTAATGCCATGTCTGATGATGAAATTTCTGCAGTGATCTCTCATATATCCTGTTTTCCAGCGAAAGAGAGCCACTACTCTATTAGAATAATAAAATATCTACCTGCTGATTTATCGGTACAGAAAATGTTTCCACTCTTTAAGAAAAAGTACTCTGGAACAAGGATTAAATATGAATATTATAATATAATATTCAGGGAAAATTTCGCTCTGCGGTTTGGACGACCAGCAGTAGATACATGTTGCCTCTGCAAGAACCTAGACTTAAGAATTATTTCTAAAACACTAAACGATGTAGCTAAAAAGGTAGCTTTAGCCGAAAAGCTAGTTCAAAAAAAAAGAGCAAAGAAGTTCTATAATAAACTTTAAGAGGCAAGACTCAGATGCCAAGAAGATGAAACGTTCATGGGCATTTGTTACGATTATATGCAGAATGATCAGATCATGAGCAGAGCAAAAATAAGCTTCAGTAGCTAGCAGAAAGCTCAAAGTTCCACTATTTTATATTCAAAAAGATTAGAAGAGATGTGCAGGTAAAAACACAGGAATTTATTGATGGGATGGTAAAGCACTCATTTTTAATGAAGATAAGGCCACTCATTCCCACACCACTGCCACATGAACCTGCGTATGGACCAAAGCAACTTTACATCAATGTTAAAAAGATGAAAGACCTAAAAAAATGTGTTCAGTTTGTGCCATAAGAGGAAAAAGTTAATGTTCTGGGACAACATATTGCAATGGCCTACAAATAAAAATGTTGAAGATGAAGAAGTAGACTGTTTTTCCCGTTATTAATGTCAAACATAAAAAAAAAAAATTTGCTTAAATTTTACAGAAATTAATTTTACTAAACATTCAAACAAATTGGGTTTTGATTGTAAAAACACACCTTGTTCAAGATGACTGTAAAAATCCACCTTATCCCAAAACTTTGAAAATCAATAAAAAATAATCTAGGAATCGACATACAAAAATTTAAGTATTTTTAATCATAAATAGTAAAAAAAATAATAATGATGCAGTTAAATTTTTTACACCAGACAGTTTTCGTCGATTTTCTGAAGTTTTTGCATTTGGTTTGAGGTGGGTTTTTACAATCACGCATTCATTGTATTTCTTAATTCTATGAAGATTTTGTGTTTGTAAGATTGATGTACTAGGACTTTATAAGTTACTAGGAGTTGTATATGATGTTCGTAACGAGCGTATTTCTAGAGCAAAGATGTAGTTGGGATTTCCATCAGCCGAACTTGTGCCTCGATAGCTTAATGGTAGAGCACTTGCAAAAATAATAACCTTTTTAAATAATTTGTACACAAAAGCGAGCATCGCATGTCGTTTTATTTAATGAAACCAGAGTTTATATGCACTAATTTTGAATATTTTCTAAAAAAAATGGTTCTAAATTAAGAAAGGCAGCTTAAGAAAAGTTACTTTTAAATTGACATTCTTAGATTAATTAGATTAAGCATTTAAAAAAATTTCAATATTTTGAATTTAAAACATATTCGTGGGATCGTGGGAACATATTATGGGCATGATTTTTTTAGGTTTTGCAATTGAATTTGCTTTCGTGCTGTCAGTGTCACACGTTTGATAAATTAGCGAGCCATAGCACGTTAAAAAACAGACCCCATACAAATGCAACCTAAAATGTAACCAATTTATATAAATTAAAAAAAAAAACCCCGGTTTCAGAAAAAAAAACAAAGGAACAATGCAACTGGCAACATTGTTTTTACATTACTAAAAAAAGTCCCGAAAAAAACTAGTGATGTAGCCATGCTATGGACACAAAAATATTACTCACAATCGATTGATACAATAAAAAGTAATTCATTTGCAATGTTTAAACAAATTTTTAATTAATTTACCTCATGATACCATCCATTAATTGTCTCTTTAAATTAAGTTAAATTTATAATACGTAGATTTCTGTTGTTGTTCGAGTAAAGCCCAAAAATAATTAAAGTAGGTCATCGATTTCGTTGTTTGAGATTGGAGCAAAGCACTTGGTTACATCCCTAACTGCCTCTTGTTTTTACTCTGTGGAACTAAGACCAAGTATGGTCTTAGCTGTGGAACAATTATAATCACAATTTATAAGTTATATGTATAAATAATTTCAATTCAAAGAAGTTTTATTGAAAAAATGTCTTCAAAAACGAAAGCTTTGGATATATGTTTGTTAGAGATTTACAGACAATTCATAGCTATTAAAGATGATGATTTTAAAAAGTCTAAAGAAGTTTTTAACGGAGTGTTCGTAAAAGTAAAGGAGATGATGGGTGAACAGTGCAGTTTCTTTCAAAAATATGGTAGTCAAGTGAGTAAGCAACTCGGCAAATATCATGCATACCGTCGAATCAGTGCCCACTATTATGGTTTTGGCTCTTGGTCAGAGTAAGTAAAAGGGGGCGCTAGGGAAAAATATTTTTTTTTTCTCAGCGCCCCCTTTTGTACACCCTAACCCAGCAGATATATCATATAACAGCAGTGTGCTGGCATATAAATACAATACCCTAAAAATCTTGTAATTTTTTTATAATTTTTTGAATTTATATCCAGAAATATTGTGCATTTATTGTGGGACATAGACGCAATATAATCACAGTATACATAATATCACTCTATGCAGTATCGCTACTCTTCCATGCTCTCTAGAGTAGATTGTACTGCCCCTCCATGATGCTTATGTGGCACCTTGTATAGAGCAAACACTCATTTGTGTATATACACACTTCATGTTTTTTTTGGCAAATATTTACTTTTCTGTACCCTTCATTTTTGCATATAAAATCCTTTTTTTTTTTGTGGCTTTAATTCAGTAAGTAGACTCAAATATTTGCTAATTTCAGATGACATGAGAAATAAATCAGAAAGATGCTGGTGAATGGTTTCTATTTTTAATATGACTATTGAGCTTAGTATTTGTACACTACAAAAACAACTACTCTTAAAATTTGCCACATTTTAGAAAGAGACAAAGTAAACTGAGGTCTCTTTTTTCCTTTGTGTCACTGTCTGCCAATTTGTTTGTTGATTTTTAGATTTATATTATGTATTTTACAATTAGAATTCAAATTATCTTTATTTGCTAGATATAACAAGTAAGAAGGATACTAGAGACACCGCTGTCGCTTTGTCTTCCCTTTGCAAACTTTTTTTCTCTAATTATATACATAAATTTCAAAGTCTGAAATTTAAATAGTAGCACCCCTTATAGTCTAGTCGACAAGTTGAAAATGGTACAAAATAGAGATACTGCTCTTAAAATTATGTGCGATAGCTCATTGGATCCGGAATGACGCCTAGAAAAATGTGCCAAAAGCGTGTATTAGCACATAAAAAATTGCAAAAGTTATAAACAATTAAAGATAAAAAATATTTAAGAAATTTCAAAAAAGATTCTGAAAGAGGAGGAAAAAAAAACTCCTGATTCCCAGGGTTGCGTTCAAAAACGAGTAACTTAAGTAAAAAATGACGTCATCGGGTTCCTAACTCTACCCTATAGTTTTTGAACGGCTAACCGAGTTGCATCTGTCAAGTTTTAATCAATGTTTCCACTTTTAGGAATTTCGCCCTTGTAGGGGCATTTTTTTTATTTGAAATACCTTTGTAAGGCCTACGGAACATTAATATGTATAATCAAAACAAAAGAATTCACCAGTTTCAAATAAAGTTTAAGGCTATTTTTTTGACTTTGAGTGAGAACAAACTAATAATTTCCTTCTTGCTTTTTTGAATTAAGTTTTCATAAACTAGGTGGGAACTTGGTGAATTCTTTTGTTTTGATTATACATATATTTTAATAAAACTTACCATTAGTTTTAAGTATATTATAATACTATTTATTTATCAGTATGTTAACAATGTTTACCTTTTTGTAGTTGTAACGTTGTGTTTGCATTCTAAACACTTAAATCGCGGTTTAATTTATTGTTAGATTTTATGTTGACAAAAATTAAAATGAAAATAGGAGTATTTCTAAACAGCTAAAATTTACGGCTAAAATCAATATTTTAAAACTATGTTAAGGCATTTAGGGTTATGCACTAAAAATTCTGAGAAAAAACTGAACCCTAGTAGTGGTGTGGAAATACTTAAAAATCTTTTATTACTAAAAAAACTCCAAATACAAAAATCATAGAAAAATACTTAAATACAAAAACAAACAACAAAATAATTTACTAATTTTCTTAATACGGAAACATTGCTTTGACCATTTTAATCAAATATGGCCGCCTACTCCGACGAACCCGCGTCGAGTACGGTTCACTTGAGCCAACCCTAGGGTAACAACTCTACGCCTTTTTGAACGGATTAGGGTTGGAACTCAGTTAGTTTATGAACGGTTCGAGTCATAACTCTACTCGACTCAGTCGGTTTTTGAACGGCCCCCAGAGCTCTATCTCCATTATTTATAATTTTAATTTAATGCTGAAAATAGGTCTGCGCCCGACATTTTTAGGTTGCATGTATGGCGTTAAAAGCGAGTACAGCACATTAATTAATTTATTTAAGGTATTGATTTTTTTCTTTAAAATTTGAAAAAATTATGTTGTGTTTTGAAAACTATAAATAATTTATTCCCGTTGGAAATTTTACTTAAAGTTAATTTTTCAACAAGTTAAACAATTGTTAACTTACAAAATTTTCTCGAACTACAGTCTTAATAGTAAGTGAAAAAAATGTTTAAATAATGGTTGTAAAAAAATTCACTTCGTAGTGCCTTTCTTACATACATACTTAATAAGATTGTGCCATAAAAGTTAAAAAAATATTAATACTTTGTTTACAACAATTTTTTTACTTGAACAAAAACTTAAAAATCCAAGTAATGTTAAAAAAAATTTTTTTTCTTAATCATCATATTTTCGTTTTTTTATAAATACAAGATATTTATTGATTTGCAAAAAAAAAATTTCCCGCCAGCTGTTGATAAATTTGTTATAGACAAATTGATTAAATCAATATTGTTAAAAAAAAAATTTTCACAACCTTAGGACATAGTTAGTTAGTTATTTAGTTGGACTTATGTTTTCCGCACTTAGCCTCACAATAGGGCCATTGTATGTAGGTAACCAATACCTGTCATTGGTTACTCATACCATCCCAGCTCCATCCAAAAGTTAAGGAGGCATCTGATGTTATTCAGTGCCTCTCTCATGGTTTGTGGATTCTTAAGGAGTTTTGTCCGTTGGTCGCTCATGCTTTTGCAATGAAGAACCACGTGAGACGGTGTCTCCTCGGCTTCCATACAGCCCCTGCATAGAGGACTGTCAGTAACGCCGATATTGAAAAAGTGCCTGTTTAGCGGGCAGTGACCTGTTATTATGCCAACTATGTAGCTATTCCTGCTGAGTTTTAACAGTTTGTGCGACAGATTTGCGTCCAAGGATGTAAGAACATTCTTGGTTTGTTTGCAGTCTGTCTGTTCTGCCCACTGTTTGTTGTGTTGTTGTAACGTAACAACACAACAAACAGTGGGCAGAACGTGTTCTGTCATGTAACCATGTTTTGAGTTGGATGAATGGTATTGGTACAATTGGTTTAGGTCCCATTATTTTAGTGCCCGATCCTCTCTTTGCCAACTCATCTGCCGCATCATTGCCTAGAGACCCACTATGACCACGTATCCATTGAAGAGTGACCTGGTTCTTCAATGCAATTTTTTGCAGTTCACAGTGACACTCCAGGATTAGTCCACTGTTGATGCGGTTGTTGTTGAGAGCTTGTAGCACAGTGGCACTGTCGGAGATGATGCGTATCGATGCATTGCTTATGCCTTTAGACAGGACCGCTGTTGCAGCTCGGATAATCCCAACACATTCTGCTTGGAAGATGGTGTTGAGTGCACCCAAGCTCGTTGATATGTTGATGTTCAGGTCATGGGAGAATACTCCTGCGCCCGTTCCTGATTCCGTTTTGGAGCCATCGGTGTAGATCCTGACTTCATGGATGCCGGAGCTATCTTTTTCTTCCTCATGAAGCTGGATACGGTATTTTTTGTCAAAGACAAAGGTTTTTGGGATGATGTCACATGTCGCCTCTATCATCGGAAGCTCGTTTCCCACCGCCTCCTTGAGCCGTGCATGAGTGATTCTGCCGTCCCGTTTCCAGAGCCCTACTTTCTCAAGTCGTATGGCTGCAGCGGCAGCTTCTTGTTGTATAACAAGATGAAGGGGTCTGAGGTTGAGGATGACTTCTAATGCTGTCGTGGGAGTCGTTTTCATACTGCCTGTGGTTGCTAGGCAGGCAAGATGCTGCAGGCTTTGTAGTTTGTTTTTTACTGTGCTTAACTGAGTTCGGGGCCACCAAACTACTGCACCATATGTTATCATGGGTCGTATTATGGCTGTATAAAGCCATAGGGTTATGGATGGCTTAAGGCCCCATTTCTTGCCTATTAGTCTTCTGCATTGCCAGAAGGTTGTACATGCCCTGGTTATTTTTGTGCTTAGATGCTTACTCCAATTTAGTTTGTTGTCTAAAATTACCCCAAGGTATTTGACTTCACTTGAAAGGGTAAGCTCAATGTCAAATAGTTTTGGCATGGTAGCTATTTGAATTCAAACTTTAGGACATTACAAATATTATGATTTTTATAAAAAAAAAAAAAAACCCTTATAACAATTTTAATTGTTTATAATCGTTTTTTTTATATTTCTATTGTTTAAATAATTAGTTAAGAAATTTTTTTTTTTATAAAAATTATAATAGACAGTCCTCTATAAAGTAACAAAAAAAAAATTTTTTTATCAATAATTCTATTGTTTATTAACTTACCAATTTGTTATAAAATCTAACATAACTTTTAAACTATAAGAGATACGAAAATGAACATTCCTGTTGTCGGGCTTGTCCCGGCGCAGCAGTAGTATCTGCTGGTGCGAGAGGGTGTTCGTTGGTCGTGAGGTACACGAGGCGCTTCGTTGGTCGGCGTAATATCCCTACTTATGTCTTCACGTCCACCACGCGTGTCGGAACCAGGGTATGTTAACTGTAATGCCGCGGGGCCAGGTGTTTCTTGGCAGATTGGCGTCCACTACTAGCACGACGTCGCCGTCCTGCAGTTCGATTCCACTGCCCCTTGGCTCCCGCCAGTTTTGGAGTTCCGGCAGGTACTCCTTGACCCATTGTGCCCCAAAAAGGTCTGCGAGGCGCTGTGACGCCTTCAGTAGGTCTGGCCTTTTCTTCTTAACTTCTTTCTTTTTCGAACACTCTGGCTCGTCCTTGTTTCTTCTACGGTTATAGTTGACTTTAGTAGTAACGCGCTTGTATAACTCTACGAACTGAAGTACTCTTGCTGTGACTCGCAAAGTCGTTCCCATCTTGAGAATCTAACTATGTCGGGAACTGATTGGGCGATATTAGTGCTATTGCCCAGCGTGACGTACTGCACTCTTTCTTCACCGGTTTTTTACTATATTTTGTGGTTTTTCGACAGGCCAAGTCGAAGGTTCTTCTTTTAGGAACTGTGGGCTCGTGTACCACCTATGGTTGCTGTCGAAATTGTGCGGTACGTTTCTTGTCGCGTCGTCAGCTACGTTTAGTTTTGTCGGTAACCACCGCCACTCGTTACACGTCGTAATTTTCTCGATGGCAGCGACACGATATGCGACATACGGCTTGTATGTACGGGAGTCGTTTCTCAGCCACGTGACGACCGTCTTGCTGTCGGTCCAGAACGTTTTAGTTTCTGGTTTCTTGTGGTGTTTGCGGATAACTGTTTCTGCCATCCTGGCAGCCTGTAGCTCCAGGCGTGGCACCGAGGTGACCTTGAGCGATGCCATCCGTGCCTTAGCAGTGACGAGCGATAAATGAGTTTTGCCATCCGGTGTCGTCACTCTCCAGTATAACGCAGCGGCGTATGCAGTCGTGCTGGCGTCGACGAACACGTGCAGTTGGATCGTCGTAACTTACTGTAACGGAGATAGCTCCTCGGTATGGCTATTCGACGTAGCTCGTTTAGATGTTTTAGCCACGCTGCCCATTCTTCGGCGAGGTTACTGTTAATTTTCTAATCCCATCCTGTCACACTTCGCCATATTTCTTGTATGATTTTCTTCGCTCTTATCGTAACAGGCGAGGCGAAGCCAAGACGGTCGTATATTGACATCACGATGTTGATGACGATTGATGTTAGTGCTGTAGGGTTGAGCAGGGCTGGTGGTATTGAAGGCCAGCTCATCGGTCTGTGGTTTCCACACCAGTCCCAGCACCTTTTCTGTTTTCGTGCCATCCTTCATTTGGATAGACGGCGGTTGCTGTCTTCTATTCTTTCCTTCTTTTAGGGCTTCTATTATGTGTTGAGAGTTTGATGTCCACCCGTGGATTCTTCGGACTTGGCTCGAAACTTCTATAGCTTCTTCTTCTGTTTTAGAACTATGAAGATAGTTGTCCGTATAGTGAGCTTGGACTATTGCGTTGTTGGCTGCGGGATATGTTTTTTCGAACTTTGATGCGTTCTTTACAAAGATGGCTGTGGCTGGTGAGCATGTAGCGCCGAAGATGATTGATGTCATTTTTTACTCTTCGGGCGCTCCATCGTTACGGTTGCCGCGCCATAAGTAGCGCAGCAGATCTCTATCTTCTTTCCTTACTGCGCATAAACATCTCTATTATGTCGGCCGTGACTGCGACCCGGCAGATCCGGCCCCGTGAGTAGATGGTCGTTCAGTGAGACAACTTTTGTCTTAGCGGCCGCGTCGTGTACTATTCTTATCTTCCCTGGCTTCATCTGGTTCCGAACTGGGAAGTGTAGCAGGTACCAAGTACGGTCGATGGTCTTTTCTAATGTCTGTGAAGTTAGCACCCCAATTCGCAGCACCCCCGAACTTAGGGTGAGTTCTGGGTCCTTTTACAATAGTTCTAGAGTTCCCGACGGGGTGCAATGATAGTTCTGTCCTTGGGGGGACAGAATTAAAAAAAAAAATGGGGTGCTAACTTCATGCCGCACCCCTTTTTCTTTAAAAAATAGTTCTGTATTTTTTTAGGTCGTCCTGCAATAGTTCTATAGTTCCTGAAGCATTTCACGAATAGTTCTGCAAAAATACAAAAGATATGATTTTTTTTCGGAAAATAACATTTTTAAACGACCCAATCCACACACGGGCTAATATAACCGGTCTAATTGGTTAAAATCGACATCAATACGAAAAGACACTCGGTACAAATGTTGAAAGGTATGTTACGTGAGCGAATAGTAAGAGAAATAAATAATATTATTAAAAATCACCATTTGCCTATTTCACGGTTACATAAATTTCTTCAATTATAGGTATCTTGAAATAATCATAACAAAACGAAAGTTCTGATCAGCACCCCGAGAGTTTTGCATTCCAATGCGATTCTTTACTTCTAAAAAACCAAAATACAGTATATATTTGCACGAAAACGTTGCGCTATTCGCGAAAACTGCTCTGTGATAAGAATTGAAGTATCGCATTAGAGACAGTTTTGACATAGTTTTGATTAGCACCCCGAGAGATTTACATTTTATTACGTACCTTTGACTCAGAAACACAAAGATACAAAAAATATTTGCAAAAACGTTACATTTTTTGCGAAAACTACATCTACTTAAATGAGTAAAATTAGCCAGGGTTTTAAATATTACCCCGAAATTTCTGCATCCCATTGTGATTCTTAGCTTCAGAGAAACCAAAATACCAGGTATATTTACAAAAAAACGTTGCACTATTCGCAAAAAATGCATCTAGTGATAAAAGTGGGAGTATCGCATCTAGAGGCAGTTCTGTCAGAGTTCTGATCAGCGCCCCGAGAGTTCTGCAAGCGAATGGCACTCGTGAATTCGAAAACAACAAAAGTCAGTAAAATTGTTCGGTTAAATTTGCAGAATGCAAAAAAACCTGCTTCCAAGGTGATAAATCTTAGTTTTGACTGAGAGGAAGAAAGTTTTTTTCAGAGTTCTGATCAGCACCCCGAGAGTTCTGCATCTTATTGCGGTTCTTTACACCAGAGAAACTAAAATACCAGATATATTTGCAAAAACAACGTTGCACTATTCGCGAAAACTGCATGTAGTTATAAAAGTGGGAGTATCGCATCTAGAGGCAGTTCTGCCAGAGTTCTGATCAGCACCCCGAGAGTTCTGTACGTGAATAACACTCTTGCATTCGAAAACAACAAAAGTCAGTAAAATTGTTCGGTTAAATTAGCAGAATGCAAAAAAAACTGCTTCCAAGGTGATAAATCTTAGTTTTGACTAAGAGGAAGAAAGTTTTTTTCAGAGTTCTGATCAGCACCCCGAGAGTTCTGCATCTTATTGCGGTTCTTTACACCAGAGAAACTAAAATACCAGATATATTTGCAAAAACAATGTTGCACTATTCGCGAAAACTGCATGTAGTTATAAAAGTGGGAGTATCGCATCTAGAGGCAGTTCTGCCAGAGTTCTGATCAGCACCCCGAGAGTTCTGTACGAGAATAGCACTCTTGCATTCGAAAACAACAAAAGTCAGTAAAATTGTTCGGTTGAATTTGTAGAATGCAATAAAAACTGCTTCCAAGGTGATAAATCTTAGTTTTGACTAAGAGGAAGAAAGTTTTTTTCAGAGTTCTGATCAGCACCCCGAGAGTTCTGCATCTTATTGCGGTTCTTTACACCAGAGAAACCAAAAGACCATAAATATTTGCAAAAACAACGTTGCACTACTCGCGAAAACTGCAACTAGTGATAAAAGTTGGAGAATCGCATCTAGAGGCAGTTCCGCCAGAGTTCTGATAAGCACCCCGAGTGTTCTGTACGCGAATAGCACTCTTGCATATGAAAACAACATAAGTCAGTAAAATTGTTCGGTTAAATTTGCAGAATGCAAAAAAAACTGCTTCCAAGTTGATAAATCTTAGTTTTGACTGAGAGGAAGAAAGTTTTTTTCAGAGTTCTGATCAGCACCCCAAGAATTCTGCATCTTATTGCGGTTCTTTACAGCAGAGAAACGAAAATACCAGATATATTTGTAAAAACAACGTTGCACTATTCGCGAAAACTCTGGCAGAACTGCCTCTAGATGCGATACTCCCACTTTTATCACTACATGCAGTTTTCGCGAATAGTGCAACGTTGTTTTTGCAAATATATCTGGTATTTTGGTTTCTCTGGTGTAAAGAAACGCAATAAGATGCAGAACTCTCGGGGTGCTGATCAGAACTCTGAAAAAAACTTTCTTCCTCTAAGTCAAAACTAAGATTTATCACCTTGGAAGCAGTTTTTTTGCATTCTGCAAATTTAACCGAACAATTTTACTGACTTTTGTTGTTTTCGAATGCAAGAGTGCTATTCGCGTACAGAACTCTCGGGGTACTGATCAGAACTCTGGCAGAACTGCCTCTAGATGCGATTCTCCAACTTTTATCACTAGGTGCAGTTTTCGTGATTAGTGCAACGTTGTTTTTGCAAATATATTTGGTATTTTAGTTTCTCTGGTATAAAGAACCGCAATAACATGCAGAACTCTCGGGGTGCTGATCAGAACTCTGACAGAACTGCCTCTAGATGCGATTCTCCAACTTTTATCACTAGGTGCAGTTTTCGTGATTAGTGCAACGTTGTTTTTGCAAATATATTTGGTATTTTAGTTGCCAGACGTGAAGTACTGCTTCACTCTGTTGAGTACACCAAGTTTTGTGGACTGAACATCGCTGGAGATGGCCAAGGATCCCAATGCTCTTGGAGACGCAGAGGGGAGTGTTCTGGAATTGTGGGACTACAGTGAATGGAGTTTTCTTAGCGGTGAACGCGCACACTTGTGTCTTTGTAGGGTTGAATCGGACCAAGTTTACCCGTCCTCAGTTAGAGACCTTGGACAGTGTGGTCTCCATTTGAGACACAAGTTCTCTGCGGTTTTCCTCCACAACGGAACGAGGTATGTTTGCACGACCCGTGTAAAAAGCGTCTCCAGTACTGTCATCTGCATAGCAATGTATGTTGTTGATGTCCAACATGTCATTGATATGCAGTAGAAACAGCGTAGGAGACAGCACAGAGCCTTGCGGGACACCAGCATTAATGTCCATGCTATCAGAGCAACTACCGTCAACTACGGTTCGTATGCGTCTGCCGGACAAAAAGCTAGCCACCCATTTGCACGAACACTTGGGCACTCCGTAAGATGGCAACTTCGATAGAAGACCCCGGTGCCAGACCCGATCGAACGCCTTCGCTATGACCAGGCTACATGCCAATGCCTCCCCCTAACTCTCAATGGCTAGTGCTCATCGATGTGTGAGATACACTAGAAGGTCAGGATACAGTCGAGCGACCGTGGCGAAAGCCATATTGACGGTCACTGACCAGATCGTGTACTTCTAGGTATCTTAGAAGCTGTGTGTTGATCACACGCTCCATCACCTTAGAGAGGAGAGAGGTAATAGCGATAGGCCTGTAATTCGATGGATCTGATCTATCGCCCTTTTTGGGCACCGGGTGCACATTCGCAGTCTTCCATGAAGACGGAAATTGCCTAGTGTGGTAGGAAAGCGCGAAGAGGCGCGTGAGTACAGGACATAACTCAGGAGCACACTGCTTAAGCACCACTGCTGGTATATCCACTTGACTTATGAACGTCTAGAGAGAGCAACGCCCGCCTGACCTCCCGCTGCGTTATGGAGATTTCCGGCATGGTCTTACCGCACCACGGTATAGTAGGTGGTACAGCGCCTTCATCGTTCATATTCAGTTCGAGGCAAAGAGACTGCCCAGTAGATCGGCTTTCTCTTTAGCACTATGGGCCAAGTCACCATCGGTCTATCGCAGTGGTGGTAACGACGACTGGCAGAAGTTCCCTTCGGCAGCTTTGGCAAACGACCAGAAAGCACGACTCCCAGAAGGATAGCTCGCAAGTCGCCCACCTATTTTGCCGATGAATTGGAATTTTGCTCTGGCAGTTTCTTTCTTACTGAACCTCGAGGCAGCATTTAATTTGCGTTTTAACTCAGAAATATTCGGATCCTTATTAAAACGAGCCGTGGTACAAAGCCTCATATGCATTTTGCTTAAGAATTTTAGCTCTTCTGCAAGACCTATTAAACCACGGTCGTTTTTTGACGCCGGCAGCTACTCGCGGGTTAGGAATATAGCATTCCATACCTGCAAGGATTGTCTCAGTGACTGCGGCTGCGCAGACGTCAGGATCTTCTGAGTTAAAGCAGATCTGCCTCCACGGGTACGATGCGTAAAATTCTCGCAATCCATCCCAGTCTGCCGACTTCTAGTGCCACACACGACGCCAATTAGTTGGCCCAGAAGTATCGGGTTGTGTGCATGACACTTGAGTCCGAACGAGACAGTGGTCCGAGGAGCCAAGAGGCGCATCCACTGAGACGAAGTATCCGTCCGGACGAGTAGTCAGCAGAAGGTCCAGTAAGGAGCTCGTATGTTCCTCTATATCTGGTATTCTCGTTGGAGAAAGTACCAGCTGAGAGAATCCATAGGTCAGAGCAAATTCATGAGCAGATATCCCAGCATAGTTATTGGTTCGAGAACTGAGCCACTCGCGATGGTGGCGTCAAGTCTCCCAAAATAACTAGTTCTGCTGTGGGATATTGCTCTAGAACTTTGTCAGTCGTCAAACTCAGGTGCGTGAAGAGTCGAGTTACGTCCGTGTCACCGCTATGAGACCTGTATAGGCACGCATAGATACGAGTGTGGCCGCCGTAATCTACGCGCACCCACAATATCGACAGGTCCCTGTCTTCAAGGCTATGAAGGCGGCGACAGCAGATATCCTCCCTGACGAACATACATACACCGGCACGACTCATAAAATTGTGTTCGAGTTTGTAGCCGGGATAGTGAAGGTATGATGTGTCGGCCGGGCAGGATATCTGCGTCTCCGTTAGAAAAAGAATGGTCGGCTGCGCAGTTTCGAGTTGGTGGTGGACTGCGTTAAGATTTGCGTGAATACCCCTGATGTTGCAAAAATCCACATTATATGTGGATGGAGTAGCCGCTGTGCAAACTCTTTTCTGTTTCTTTCTTATAGCCATAATATATAAAAAAGTTACAAAGACTAAGGGATGAGGATTCACTGCACAGACAGCATGGAGGACAAAAGGTGCGGTTCTAAGACTGCCGAAGCTCGCCACAGATGATACGGTTGCTGGCACGGCGGGCGGAAGGGCCCCTGATCCCCCTCTGTTGTAGTAGCCGGGTCCACTCCGGTCTCCTTCTCCGGCACGACTACCACTTCAGATACCTTACACAGGCTGGCGAATCAGCCTCCTAGGGCGGAGATTAAGTGATCCCTGGGTTCGGGATCCCGTTCAACCTGCGGGCGGCCAGCGGTCAGCAACAAGCACCGCCGGTCCTCCGCTGTCCGCGCAGCGAATCCTCAAATACATACTTTTCTATAATATGGTTGAATTTGACTATGACTATTACTACTATTTATATGACGAAGAACATTAACTACTACACTTTACCAGACTATATCTAAATGTCTTGGCACACACTATAGGTACTAAGGAATTTACGAACTATTTATTAAACCTATTTGCTATTCGCATAAAGCATCTATTTACTTATTAAACTAGCTATGTACATAGGCTTTGTCTCGCACAATACAGACAATAAATGTGCCAGTATTTATACTACTACAGTCCCTGGTTAAAATATTTTACATATCTCCTTTTTGTTCTCATCAAAGGTTCTTTACGGGGGCAGTGTTTATGATGGCATCAAAGTATCAAGACTCGATGAGTTCGACATGGACATTGTAATTCGACTCCCAATAAGTTATGAGGATGGAGAAAATGGAATTTTTATCGAAAATGATAAACCAGGCTTCATTAAAATGAGAATAACAAGACCATTTGATTTTCTTGATAAGCAACAAAACTGGGAACAATGCCACAAAGTGACACGTGACTGGCGAGATACTGACAAATACTTTCTCCAGAAAAAGTTCCGTCAGTGGATGCATGGCGTAGTTCAGAAGGCAATTAATGAACTTAAAGGCAAAGTGGTTGTTAATGGGACGGCTTACTTATTAACGTATCGAGAATCTGGACCAGCTTTTACTTTGAATATAGTAAACAATGAAGGTGATGATCCTTTTAAATTGGATGTGGATTTGGTCCCTGTTATCAGATTCCAACTCCCACGCTGGCCTGAGGGTTACAGGTAGACATTTGACTTGTCAATAGCAAAATGGGCGTAACCATTAAAATGGTAAAACTAATTACATGGCTAATGTACAAAACAAATTAGAAAATTATATGTCACTATAAATTCTTAATAGGAATAAAAGGAATTGGTTATATTTTTTTTACTTATTCTGTGATAAACCACATTTTGGCTACGCTCATTGATGATTAGTTAAGTATTTATTCATTAATATTGCTATCATATTGTGAAGAGATACATATTCTGTTCGCTATAATCCTAGTAACAAGTATGAAAAAATATAACAGTTTGTAAATTTGTATATTTGATAATCCTACACTCATGCTACATCAACAACCAATTTGCCTTAAAATTTTAAAAAGGGAAACCTGATGCCCTGATTTAAGGCTTTCACCCTGAAAAATAGGATAGTTTAAATATTTAATATACATTAACTAGCTCACCTGGCCGACGTTCCGCCCTTTCCGTTGCTGACATCCCCCTCACATTGCCATTACTATTTATCATAGATGTTGCTACGCTAAACCAAAATACAACATTTGGATCCAAGTGTCATATTTATTCCCCCCCCCCCCCTTAATTTTAAACCTAATTTAAGTCGGTGAAAATCATTGGGTTCTAAGATGATTATGTACATTGCTCTTCTACTTAAGTAGTTTTGAACCATGAAATACTATGACAGTTACTCCAAGCAAGTATTTTAAGTAAAAATAGGAAATGCATATATTTATACTTCAAATTCTATGCAAGAAGATCTGTTAACTATGCAATTTAGTTTAATTCAGTTATGAGTTCAAATACACCTTTCACAATTTGCAGAAAAACAATATAAAAATCTGCTAATCCTATTAACTTTGCAGGAAATCAAATCCCGATTTAAACAATCTTGAATCCTGATTCTCCAAATCCAACAAGGCTCACTTACATATTGATTTAATTGTTGTTATCAAGCAAAATTGCAGGCAAAGGCAGGAACTTAGTTAAAATAAAAAAAATTACACTGCTAGAGAGAAGTCTTAAATATTTAAGATTTATTTATTTATACAATCATTACATAATGTTTGCTATTAAATACACGAAACATTACGCGAGTTTGCCGCTATGGCAATCCGCGCATGGCAATCTTCCAGAAGTTCGCTTCCCATTCTGAAAGCTTACGGATTATACTGCAAGCTGGACTCAACTGAACATCAAAGGTTGTACCTATACACTGCACCAAAAGGCACCAAAAGTAACGGTGTGACTACAACAAGGTGCATTATCAACTTTTATAAGGTAACACTGTGACTGGTAATTCTGTAATCATTAAGAGAATTTCTTCAACCATAGTGATACAGATTCCCAAGATACAACTGTAGCGACACAGCGCCTGTTAACTGATATCAGTAGTGTATAGTATACTGGTGTGAAAGAAATTATTGACAAATTCAAGTTGTCCCCTTTGGTCATAACTTCTTAAAAAGAGTTTAAGAGTCAAGAACCAGGATCTAAGGAATGCCAGCTTTGGAAAAAGTATAATTATTGAAGATGTTTTTTGTAAATACATTTTTTTGATCTTTTATCAACCTAACTTTTCCCATTCTATTAAACGCTAAAAATATAAATTCACAATTTTATAGATTTTTTTCCCTGAAACTGATTTTTTCATATTGCACAATATTAAATGTGTTCTCAAAGTTACTAATAAATAGTAATTGTGATGCTAATACCCAGGGCTATCAACGGGAGTCAAGTAAAGGACTGGCTGGTGGTCCCTAAACCCAATAAACTTCAACAAGATGAAGCGGTAAAGAACCGTTGTTGGCGACTTTCATTCCAAGAATATGAAAGAGAAATGATCAAAGGCTGTCAACAACTGAAAACGACTATTAGACTGGTGAGTTTGATATTATTTAAAGCAACAGAAGTCACTTATCGAAATGATACCCACGGTTACTTTCTACCATCGCACCGCTCGCCATTAGCAGGCAATTCATCCTCACATCTTAGGACCTACATGGTTGCGTACAGTACGGTTTCAGAAAAAACTTCCTCTTGCGAACGTTTAGGTTGTGGAATGAGCTCCCAGCCAAGAGCCAAGGTTTTCTTTAAGGACTACAGTATGGGGTTCTTCAAGAAAAAAATTATTAGGTTGTTGAAGGGTTAAGCTAAAAGTGTTGCAAGCGTCCATAGGCTGCGGTAACCGCTTACCACCAGGGCGGGCCGCAAGCTTGTTTGCCACCTTAGTATTATAAAAAAACTAATGACGCAGAATTAATAGTTGCTATTTCTACGAATGAACGTCTAGAGTAAGCAATGCCTGCTGGACCTTCCGCTGTGTTATGGAGATTTTCGTCATGGTCTTACCGCACCACGGTACGGTTGGTGGTACAGCGTCTTTGTCGTTCATATTCGAATTAAGGCAAAGAGACTGCCCAGTAGATCGGCTTTCTCTTTAGGACTATGGGCCAAGTTGCCATCGTTATTTCGCAGTGGTGGTATCGACCTTCGGCACTTTTAGCAAGCGACCACAAAGCACGACTCTTAGAGGGATAGCTCGCAAGCAGCCCACCTATTTTACCGATGATTTGGTTTTAGTACTTATCCACTTACGGTTGAAGTCTCCCATAATAACTAGTTCTGCTGTGTGCTATTGCTCTAGAACTTTGTCAGTCTAATTCAAGTGCCTGAAGAGTTGAGTCACGTCCGTGTCACCACTGCGAAACCGGTAAAGGCAGGCATAGTTACGGGTGTGGCCGCTGTAATCTACGCGCACCCACAATATGGACAGGTCCCTGTTTTCGACGCTATGTAGGTGGCGACAGCAGATATCCTCCCGGACACAGACAACAGCAGATATGCATACAATACAATAATTTTTTGGTAATAATAATAACATGTTAGGATACAATTTTAAATACAATCATGTCATAAAACAACATTGTATATATATTATATAACACCGCGGGTTCTCTGCGCCATTCCGGTTCAGACACAAATTCAGATTTGACGCAGGTTATAATAATTAAATATTCTCATCTGAAATTAATATGTGCAAACTATTCAATATCTATTAAATAAACAACTTACACGTAATACATTTTAATGTATTTAATATATATTCATAATGAAGTTTTGTTTTGTTTCTACGTAAGTTTCTACTAAGTAGGTCAGAGTAACTAAAAGAGTTAGAAAAAAAAACCGGACTTCAAATATTTTTACTTTTTTTCACTTGATTTGGTTAAGGTTAGGATGTACAAATGGGGGCGCTGAAAAAAAAATTGTTTGTTTTTATTAATTTGTCTGCACGTATGGGACTTCAAAACGTTTTTCGAAATTTTGTATGATTTGTGGTGTCCAAATAACATTTTTTTTTTTATAAAAAGTGCTCCATACTAACGTTGTTGCCGACGATGTACTCTATCGTTTTCCATCATCCAAATATATAGTAATGGGAACACCATCAATTTTTTTAAAAAATTGTCAAAAAATGTGGTGTCATATAACACAGCCTTTTTTTTACTGTGATTAATGGAAGGCGTCTCTACGATCAATGTTTGTAGCAGACACTTTTTTTAGGGTCCCTAGTTGCACCGCTATGGAACCCTGAAATTTGAATTATTCATTTAGATTTCTATTCATAGCAACTGAGAGAATGATCACAGAAAAAATGGTTTATACAAACTTTGCTCCTGGCGATGTGTTATATATCTTATATAGATAGCCGTCAAAAAAATCGTCTGTCCTGAGGACGCACCCACTTTTGAAAAAAAAATTGAGCGGCCCGGGTTGGGGTCGCAGAGAAAAGTGCTACATCCAAACGTTGTGGTGACGATGTACTCTACTGACTTGCGTAATCGGAATGGTAGGTTGTGAGGACACACAAAAAAAATATTTGAATACCCCTAGGGGTCCGGGAAGGGGTCACAGTAAAAAGTGCTCGATACAAACGTTTTTGGTGACGATGTATTCTACTGATTTGCATCAACAAAATGGTAAGTTGTAGGAAGACCCCCTTTTAAAAATTTTGAAACCCTTTAGGGGTCCGGGGAGGGGTTGCAGAAAAAGTGCTCCATACTAACGTTGCTGCCGACTATGTAGCCTACCGATTCCCATCATCAAAATATATGGTTACGGGGTCACCACAAATTTTTCATACAAGTCCTAAAATCATTCCAAGTATAACTTATTAAAATTTATGATATTCTTTTTAGCGCCCCGTTTTGTACACCCCAACCAATAAGCTAAGTACACCAAAACCCTACTAGCTACCCTCTACATATGAACATATATATGATGAAATTTCGATGAAACGTGTCACTACGAGCAACGAGACGCCATGGGACGTGAAGCGGCCCTGGGATGCGCGCAGCTCGAGGTATCGCTGTTTGCTTGTTGTATCTTCAAGTCGCTTCACGTCTCGTCGCATCGCGTCTCGGTCTGTGCTGACCCTTATTAAATTGTGCTCGAGTTTGTAGCCAAGATAATGTAGGTATGATGTATCGGTCGGGCAGGATATCTGCGTCTCCATTTGAAGAAGAATGGTTGGCTGGAAGTTTCCAGAAAGTAGTAGACTGCGTTAAGGTTGGCGTTAAAATCCCTAATGTTACAAAAATCCACATTAAATGTCAATGGAGTAGCCGCTGAATATCCACTTTTCTTATTTTTACTTTTACCTATGTTTTGAAAGAAGGAAGAAGTTTCTTAGACTAAGTTGAGGGTTTCCTGCGCATACAGCTGAAGGGACAAAAAGTGCGGTACCAGGACTGCCAAAGCTTGGCACAAATGGCATGGTTGCTGGCAAGGTGGGCGGAAGAACGCAAGGTCCCTCTCTTTTGTAATAGCCGGGCCACTCCGGTCTCGATCTTAGGCACTACTACTACTCCAAAAACTTTGCACATGGTGGCGGTTCAGCCTCACGAGGTGGAAATTTGCTAATTCACTGGGCCGTTTCACTGGGTGTTCCTGACAGGGACAGCCGTGTCTACGCGGAGCAATCTCCCGCTGTCCGTGCAGCGAATCCTCATGAGCTCTGGCAACCTTACTCACCACTAGGAACACAACACTACTCAATGTTAGAGTTATTTGGCTGTGGTCTTTTGTAAGGTGGAGATACTTCCCGAGTTTGGGCTGTACATTCGAGCGAGTACTCGGTGTGCCCTAGCTTTACCGATCAGGTGACTCAGTAGTCTCTGTGCCTTACCTCTCTTAATGTTGTTATTAAGGCAAACTTTACACCATATTTATTTTGATTTTGATTAATGTAAGGCATATTGTTTTATTTGCACTTAAGTCATTTATTTCTGTTATAGATCAAAAAGCTGAGAGATTCTCTAGGATTAAAGTACATCGCAAGCTATTATATAAAAACTTTATTCTTATGGAAAGTTCACAAAGTAAATGATACAAAATTCTGGCAACAAAAAATAAGCGTATTGTTCCGCATTATGCTGGTAGAATTACATGAAGGTATTAAAAATAAAAATATACCATATTTTTGGCAAGAAGAAAACAACTTAATAGAGTCGCTCAAACCAACGCATCAGTCCCTATACGAAAAAAAACTGAGTGATGTTCTAAACAGTATTGATTCAAACTTTGCAGAACGACTTGTCTCTTTTATGCTTTCTAAAAAGGAATTTGAAGAGTTTAAGATGTGCGATTTTTATGATAAACAAATGTCTTTACTAAACGAATCGCAGACGTTTAATTTATCGGAATCACAGAGTGATCCGAAACCAAATGAGACTCCATTAAAATGTTTGAAGGGCACTTTAGATGCTTCTGTTGTAGAAAATCAATTGGAACCTGTTATGCAAAAACTTATGAAATCGTTTTTGGAAACTATAATAAAACCTGTATTAGAAGATTTAACGAATAAACTAGAAGATATAATTCAACCACTAGTTATTAAAGTTGGAGATCTAGAGAAGAAGGTAGAAAAATTAGAATCAAGTAAAATTCATGACATCAGTAATAAAATTGAAATATTTGATAGAGCCAATAAAGATATTAGTTCAAGGGTAGATCATTTTGAAGATTTTATGACGTCTACGGCAGAATCACAAAAAGAATTCACAAGCTTAATAATGAAAAATAATGAAACTAATAAAAAAATAATGGAAGATGTAAACAAAAGATTTGATAATTTTAAATGTTTTAAACAGAATATTTTAACTCATAGCGTTAACACCAATGATTTATGTTTACAATTTAAAGAAATCAACATGAAACTTAAGAATGATGTGGAAGAAACGCGTCAGAAAATTGCCTTATTAACAAGTTCAGTTGCAGACCTTCAGGATGAAATTAAGGGTTCAAATTCGAATGCAAATATAAAGATAACAAATGAAAGTATATCGAAAAACAACGAATACTCTTGTGAAACATTTGGTGCAAAATATAGTTTATGTAAAGCTCAACCAACCAGCACATTAGTTGGAAAGAAAAATAATAATAAAAAAGATGTTTTGTCGGCAAAGCAAACAACCAAAAAAGAAACAAACAAAGTAGGAGTATCTAAAATAATGCAAACAGAAATTAATAAATGTGCAGAAATTCTTACGGAAGAATTATATCTGACATCAAAGACATTAGAGAAAAATAGAATCAAGGCAGAAAATTATATAGAAAAAGTTGAGAACATGAAATCTCTAAACAGTACAGAGCACAATAATAATACAGACTCAGGAAAAGAATTTGATACCTTAACAGACAATGATAACGCAACATAACAATAACAAAGTCAAGGAAACAAATAAATCAAAAATCGATTAAATGGAGAACTTAGGTGAAAAATAAAGATGTTAAATGCTAGTAATGTGTATTCTTAGATTAATATAAGTAAGATTAAGAGTTCCAGTACCAGTGATTACACGTACTGTACCAGGCAATAAATATTACACATCTTCTTGAGAAAAAGATAATCTACTAGCGTCGCCTTTCTAAAGCTTCGTCTTTGTCGCACGAAACACTGACAGTCCGCTAACTATTAAGAGTTGCTAAGACACTAGCGTTTTGTATTCATCAAAGAAAAAAAATGAAACTGGTGTGATTTCTCCTTAAAATGTAAATAAAGAAAACATTTTTTTATATATTATCGATACAAATAACGATAATGACGTCCATAAATATTTAATTATTCTTATTACATATTTAAAAAAAGGATTCATAAGGACCAGTGTAATTAAAATTTTTAGCAATTGTTATTTATGGCAATAAACCGCATTTATTTTAACAGCTCTTAATAGATACCAAATTGTCTTAAGGTGCCTATTACTGGTTTAATAGCGCTGCCATTAGATATGTGTAATTTCCTCTTTGTACAAAGCTTATTTCATAAATATTTACATATGAAAAGAAAAAACAGGTGCGTCGCAAGACGTACCGCAAAAGTGAGAACTGAGAGCGAGAGCGGCAGCGGCTATAGGCGCGCGCCTATCCGCCTCTCTTCCCCTTCCCCGCAGCGCTTTCCCCTTGATCGCCCGTACGGACGTACGTTCAACGAAATAGGACCCCAACCAAGCGCGCGCAATAATGTTCTCACTTTAAAAACTTATCATAAACCATTCTTAGAATTCTTTGTGTTGGTTTTAGAATGTGCGTGAGTTTTGATTTACATATCTGCAAAAAATAGCCGTTTATAACAGAAATCTACAAACAAAACAAAACCACAGCCGAAACATTAATTTCATCCATACAGTCAGTTATTGCCTTTGATAAATCCTATAAAGTGGAGACAGTAATTTTTTTATTAAAATTAGTAATCGTCAAAATTATTAAATGCTATTTTCTTAGACTAGTAGCTGCATAGGATGCGCTTGCCCCCCATCTTGTGCCTTACTTCACGATTGCTCGTTCTTGACTATCGAACGAGTCCGCCGACTGAATAAATAAAATGATTGTTTAGGATGTGACAAGAAGCATTTCATTAGTATTTTCTTTTTATTTGAACATTTTTAAAATACGCTCCGTACGAAAAGGAAATTAAAAACAATCTAATGGCAGCGCTAGTTGACAGTTGTCTGCGCCTTAAGTAGGCAGGATAAAATGATCAATTACAAATGCGGATGTACTATGCTTGATATAGATTATATAGATGTTACGAGCATTGTTTACGAGAACTTTGCTTAATATTTCTGACCATGTTTCTAGGGATAAGTGCCGTAATGGATTATTATTTAATTAAAAGTTAATGCGAAACGCGTTAAAAGCAATTGCTTATTCAATTTGAAGTTTATTCTTAATTCTCTAATTTAAAATGCTGAAAATCGTTGTTTAATTGTTACACAATAAAAAGGCTCATCTATATTGGGCCCAAAAATGAAAATGCCAGCCAGGAGCAATCAGCACCAATATTTTCACTATGATACCAAATCCTAAATTCAGAGATGTACAAAATACTTTTCGAAAAGTATTTAAATACAAAATGCAAATACTTTTTTTAATATAGTACCTATTTCAAATGCAAAATACAAAATACTTTTGCCTTTTGTATTTAAATACTAAATACAAAATATGTATTTTCAAAATACTTTATTGAAATAAAATACTTTATGGTAAAATTACTGGTTTTCTTTATTTATTAAAGATTTTAAAATCACAAGTTCTTCAAAAAGAGCATCTGACATGTTGCGTCTGTGTTGACGCATAATCATACCACCATACGAAAATAGCCTTTCCACTGGTGCTGAACTCGGGAGACAAGTGTTGTACCGTAAAAACACTTTTTTTATAGTTGGATATGTGTTGAGGATATTCAGACTTGTGTCTTCATCTCTTAAATTTTGGAGGGTCTCCAAATCAGTGCAGGTGCTGCTGTTGCCATCTGTACCTAGAGGTTGCCGAGGAGTCTGAATCATTGAACATATAGTAAGACTCACTTTTTTGCTTCTTTTTCAATGTTGATGTTTGTGGGTGTACACTTTTAAAATCGTCGTGTTTGAATCTTCGCACTTCCGCAATAAACAATTCCTTCACATACTCCTTTTCAGCTCTTAGTACCCACTATAACTTGAAGAAGGGATATGACACAGCTGCTAAAATGCTGTGTTTGGCACGAGTGTCATGCAACTTATATTTTTCAAACCGATGTTCTATACTTTCTTTAATTGTATCAACTAAACCATGCATTCGATACAAATCTGGCTGCAGGCATCCATAAAAAGTCTCCTTGTCGCCTTCTAAGCTCCGAATGGCTTCAGCTATGGGCTTAGATGTGCGAATATACTCAATCAAAAACTGTACTTCCATCTCTTTTAAGACGGCCAATCCTAGTTTTTTCAGAACTTCATTAATGGTTTCTTGGACTTTCAGGATATCAATTATGCAATCATAATAGGAATTCCACCTGGTTGGACAGGGGCTTGTTGGAGATTTACCAGTGATTTCCAAGTAAGTTTCACAAGCTTTCGGAGACCTAGCACATAAATTCCAGACAGCCTGACATTAAGCCATGGCCGCATCATTTACTTTTCGGTATAAGTTATTGTTACTTCTGGCTTTGTCTATGTCCCGAGAAGGCATTAAATGCAAAGTCTGTGTGGCACATCGCTCATGGTTGGGCAGTTGATAATGTTGATATATATCACTATCATTGGATTCCGGAAACTCTTTCAACAATAACATTTCATCTTCATCCATATCATCATTACTTTGCTCATTATTTTTATCAAGAAAGTCATCTACATTCAAAATTCCAGCACATTCTGAGTCTGGTAAGTCTGGCTTTCCAAATATTTTAAAAGCTTTCACCATGTTGGAACCATTTTCGGTTACAGTTTTTGTTATTTTAGGTAGCCTTAAATCATATTCAGAATGAATATCAATAATGAGTTCTGCTATCCTGTCAAAGGTATGTAATCCCTTAAATCTTCTGCAGGCGAGTGGTGAGCTATTTGTTGCAAATGTGGTAGCATTAATCCAATGTACTGTCATACCTCAATAACTTCTTTTGGATGAGGACCAAATATCAACGGTGGTACAAACATAATCAACTGTTTTCAATGTCTGTTTCAAATTTTCTTTATATTCTATGTATGTGTTACTAATTTTGTTATTGCATGTCCGGCGGCACATTACTTTTGGCGGAGTTGACAGTTGTTGAGCACCTTCGATAAGTGCTCGGAATGACTTATTTTCAACAATTGAGATAGGTGACATCGTATCAATAATGAAGTTCACAATTAATTTATCCAAATTAATTGACTTTGTTGAAATGTTTGAAAGAGTAGTTTGTTTTAATTTTATTTTCTTCATACTAGTACTTGCACCATTGCCTGACTCAGATTCAGTAATGTCACATCTTCTTACTATGTTAGGGTTTCAATTCCTCATCCTCATTTAGAAGATCTTCGTGGCCTTTTCTCTGAAAAAAAAAAAGAAAATTAAAATAACCATAATAACTGAAAAAGGAAAGAAATATAAATCGCGTTTTATTATATTACTACAACGGTGGTGTGTGACGTCAACAGATATTTTAAAGCAGGTCAAAGCTAATTATAACCCAACATTATTCTTGAAACCTGCAAAAAGTGCTGCATTAAAGCAAGCCTATTATTATGTTTATATTTCGTGACTCGTGTGCTCTGTTGTTATGGATTACAGATTACAGACGTGAGGATATGTATGCACACTATGCACCTATAAGTTATTATATTTAAGTAAATAAGTACTTACTTTTATATGCTTTAAGAAGTTTGTAGTCGCATTCACACTGCCTTTTAATTTTTTGGAGCATTTTTTACAAACAGCAGATATATTTACTTCGTGTCCATCATCCTTATAAATAGATAATTGAGGTTATCATCGTCCCTGAAATAGAGATTAAAATAAAATAAGTATTAACAAATAAACACCTTTGACAGATCTTACATTTACAGAAACAAAAGAAATAAGCCGTTTCACATAACAAAAAATGTCTGCAAATTAACCGGCATCAAAACAAAACGAGTCAAAGTCACAACCAACATTAATTTAGGTTAGGTTATAGGTATGTATTTTTCACAATTGTTATTATTGTTACTGATTGAGAAATATTTGGAAACTGTAAAAACTTTAATGTTAAAGTTAATATCAAATTTTGTATAGAACTTTTTGAGTCAATGTTTAGGTACTGCAGCGTGCGGGGGCGTAAAGAAGCTGCTTCTACCTATTTCTTATTAGGTATCGGGATCTCTGCTAATAAAAAGACGACATCGGGAGTTCTTTTATGTATTCAGATGTTCTTTTCAATCGCCACAAGAGTATACATCCTTTAGACTCATCTACTACCTAGGAGATTTATTATACAATTTTAAACTTATCTGCAGTACGCTTCTTTGATTAGGCCATCCTTCAATAGGCCTCAGGTCGTCGTGTCGGTACATTTGGTAATATCTACATTTAATCGCAATGGTGGCGATGCTTAGTGCATTTTGGATACTGGAGTATCTTACCCTAAGACTACTGGCAATATTAGGCCATTCTACAAATTCTATGGCTCCCTGATAGAGACAGGAATCGACCCTCCAAGTTTATATAGACTTGTCCGATCTATAATTTTCACTGGAATGTCAATCAATATAAAAATAATGACAAACTCGAAATTCAAATTTTTATTTAAAAACACACTGACACCATCTATTATATGTTCATAAAGACACTACGAAGTATCTGCTGCGTAAAAACGTTCGCTAGCATATTTACTTCCTTTACACAAGAGGTCGTAACCTCTACATATTTCCCACCGATCGGCCAGAAAATTATAGCAACTCGTTGCTATAAATGGCGGGAAATCTACATTACCCTACTGATTTTAACCTAAAACCGGGACACTTCGTCACGCGATGCCAAACCATATGCAAATGGTAAATTAACTAAATCAGAATCCATTTAGGATTTTTAGTTGATTTTCCTCCGGATAAACCACGGTAAGGATCCAAAGACATGGCACTACCTTCCTCCTTATTGAACACTAACCTGTTTAAATGTTGGGCAACTTCCCTTCAAATTAATTTGTAATAACGCCAACACAAAACAATTTTAAGTTTTTGAAGTCTAACTTCAAAAATATTTTAGGTACACTACAATACCCTATGTGAAGAATCGTCTTCATTTTTTTGCGAAATTTGAAGTTCAAGCCGTTTTTTAATAATATTTTCTTGAGCTTCCAAACGTTTATTTTCTGATTCTATACGTCTTTTTTCTACCGCTCTTTCTCACGTATCACTCAGTAAATACACGAATGTACAAAATAGGCGTACGAGTATCAATTAAAATAAACACACGGAAATAGGTACGCGTAGACATTAAATTCAAAAATATTGTTTTTCAAAGAATATTAAAAAAACAATCGTAACTCGAGTTGTACTTAACACATTTACGCACATCAATTAAATAACCACACGGAAATGCGCGTATAGACATAAATTATTTAAATATTGAGTCTTCAAAACTATTGAAGTACTCTTTGTACTCGAACAACTTTGTGGTGAACTCCTACAAAGCACGCGTAGCTATGTACACATAAATTTTAATAGCTACACGAAAATACACGTATACATAAATTCAAATGTTATCACTCAAAAAGTATCGAAGTGATAAGAAGTACATAAATTGCACAACGTATGTATACGCACATCAATTTATATAAGTGCCTACAAGAAACGTATACATAGATTCAAAAATGTTTATTTTCTGATTCTATAAGTCTTTTTTCTACCGCTCTTACTCCGCAATTTTTTGCAACGTTTCAAGTTCCGCACTCTGTATACGCACGCTGGCCGACGAGCATCCTGTCCTCGTCGACGTAGCACCGACAGCGCTAGACGCCGTCGTGGGGCGTACCGACTCGGGTACGTTAATCCCCCGTTCATCGTGGCCAGCATTTGACGCGGCTTTTTGGCTACGTGTGCTAGGCATTGTACTTTTTTATATAAGCACAACAAATTTGAATCCCAACACGAACACACATGCACATACACAGTAAAATTTAAATGAGCACAAATATCGAATATGAGAACAGATAGTTGTATGGAGTTACACCTTACTACTAACACATAAGCAAAAAAAATTTCAGAACAAGAGAAAGAACCCAAATATTTAAAATTAAAAAAAAAAGTGTTACGGAGCTTGTCACGTATACACATATATTTAAAAATAAGGTGTACGTAGGTACACAGATTAAATAATTTAAAATTATTTACACAATTAAGAAGGCGTGGCTTAAACAATATACGTACATACACTTATTCAAAAATAGCCACACCAAAATACTAAATACACTTATGCACACAGTATTCAAAATCAAAACAAGTACTCGGAATTTTACAGAGTACAAGTTATTCAAAAATTATTATTCAAATCGTTGAAATAATAATAGTAAATACACGAATGTACAAAATAGGCGTACGAGTATCAATTAAAATAAACACACGGAAATAGGTACGCGTAGACATTAAATTCAAAAATATTGTTTTTCAAAGAATATTAAAAAAACAATCGTAACTCGAGTTGTACTTAACACATTTACGCACATCAATTAAATAACCACACGGAAATGCGCGTATAGACATAAATTATTTAAATATTGAGTCTTCAAAACTATTGAAGTACTCTTTGTACTCGAACAACTTTGTGGTGAACTCCTACAAAGCACGCGTAGCTATGTACACATAAATTTTAATAGCTACACGAAAATACACGTATACATAAATTCAAATGTTATCACTCAAAAAGTATCGAAGTGATAAGAAGTACATAAATTGCACAACGTATGTATACGCACATCAATTTATATAAGTGCCTACAAGAAACGTATACATAGATTCAAAAATGTTATCACCTCAAAGAAAGTTAAAGTGATAAGATAAAAGTACATAAGTTGTACAACATATGTATACGTACAAAATTTAAAATAGGCACATGGAAGTACTTGTATACATAGATGTGAGAATATTGTTACTTAAAAGAATGTTCAAATAATAATAACAAGTACGCAAAGGCGTACCATATATGTATACGTACAATAATTTTAAAATAGACGCTCGCAAGTATACACATACACACGGAAATGCGCGTGTGTAGGTACATAAGTTTTAAAAATTATTATTTTTAAAATTACAAAATGTTAAAATAAATTTAAAGTACTAATTTTAGTACACGTCAATTATGCGAGCACATATACATATAAAACATGTACAAGAATTTCCCAATTGCACAGGAGTGAATTTTTTTTATTATTTTAAAAAATTAGGTTTTTTCGAAAAAAATGAAATAATAATAAAGAGAATGATTTTTGCATAGAATAATGTATACCCATGTATTTAAGGCATATACACGAAATTCCCATATGCCTAAGAGCTCAAATTATTACGATTTGGATTTTCACAAGTTTTCCGAAAAATTAAAATTATTATTAAAAGTATACGTACCGCAAGGAATACGTGCACAAACGTAAATTCAAAATAAGTACACGAGATAACACGCATGTACAAGACGTTTTCAAAATTGAAAACTGAAAATTTAAAAATTTAAAACTGAAAAATTATGAAAATTTAAAAATTTTGAAATTCAGGAAAATTAAAATTATAACTTGTACACGTATCACAAGTAATACGTGCACAAACGTGAATTTAAAACTGAAGAGTTATGAAAATTTATAAAAACTGAATTTCAGGAAAATTAAAAAAAAATTAAATTTATAACCAGTAGTAGTATTGACCGAAATACGTATACGTAGATCACCACGATTTATTTTTAACGTTTTCACAACGACTCCCGTGAATTTAAACGGTTTTACAAAAATTTACGTAATTTGAACCGAAAATGACCACAATAAACACGACACACAGAGTTATAAAAAATTCACGAAACAATAGTTAGCACTCAAAAATAAAGACTTAGTGTCAATAATTTCACTTTACACGGTAAAAAAGAATTAGTTGAGCCAAGAGAATATCGTTTCATATATGCACTAACGATTATTTGCTTCATCCAAGATATTATTTCCCTTAAATATTTAAAATAATATGAAGTTAACACAAGGTCAAATTTCTTTGAACCAGTAAATAAAGCTCTATCAGTTTGAAACAATATTTTAATTCATTGAAGAAAAATATGCTTCTTTATTTGAAACACTTAGTTTTCTTGGGCGTAGAACTTCGTGTTTCGCACGGAAGAAATATCTAGTTCACACAAGAGAATAGTGCTCTTAACTTGACTACGGCAGCTCTTAAATTAAAAACTTTATATTTAAGTTTAAAACAAAAAATGTTTCGGTCCAAAATTACATAGTTATCCGTCAAGATGAAATAAAGTTTTCTAAAGAGCCCTACGCCTCCTTTCTGGAGGCTTGGGCCATATAGAGTCAGTCTACCGCGCTGACTAAGAGTGTCTTGTCGGACGTTTGTCAAGCTAGTGCCCTACTGCATAGGCACAGGCCTCTTTTCTGGAAGCTTGGGCCATATAGAGTCAGTCTACCGCATTGCCTTTCTATGACTTGGCGGAACGTTTGTCGAGCTAAGTAGCTATTCCCACCTTTAGTTTATTATACAGTGTTATGTTTAATTATAATTGTTATGACTATTTAACGATCCTTAAACATGCAAGAAAAGTATGCTGCTAAGCGGTCACCCATCCAAGTACTGACCACGATCGACATTGCTTAACTTCGCTTATCGTTTCATATAGACGAATGCGACTGGGCCACGAGCTTTTCAATTCTCAGATAATAATTAACTGTAGGTTTCTTGCATACACTAATACAAATTTGAAGCACAAAACCCTACAAAAGTAATTATTTAAAATAAAATCCAACACGAAATCCTATGAAGGACAGTGATGAGGTTTATTCAATTTTAAAAATGCAGGTTAAACGTTAAACTTAAACGAAAAGAAAATTCGTTCAAAGCAATACTAGCTGATTAATTTCAACGAAAATGTTTAAAATTTTAAAGCAGGTATTTTATTTGTTTCGACTGAAACAAGAGTTTTAGCTTAAAATATTAGACTTTGAGTTAAGAATGTAACAAATTCTGTTAAAATTATTATTTTCCATAATTCAAAAAATATTATCTTAACTGAACATTTCACTGGCTTTTAGGATACAATTATTTTAATCGGAAAATATTGTTTTTAATAAGTGATGTCGCAGATTTCAGAAAACCATGATTTTGGCGCAAAATAAATTATATTAAAGCAAAATTATTTTTTGTTTCAAACGAAGAAAACTAAAATGTTGCATATAAAAATGTATTTATTTCATACAAGAACATTAACTGTCTTAGGGTAATTAATTTAAGTTTGGTTGATCTAAAACGTACATTTATTTGGTTAAAAAAAAATTTGTTCATACGAAAAGAAGTTTATCAATTTCGATTGATAAAATGATTTTTTTTTTTGGGAAATAATATTGCCTTCTGTGAACAAAATATGTCCAAAATAGTTGACTGAATGCAAATTATTTTGGTGGAATAGAACTTGGAAACTCTTTTTTTTCCGTGTACTTACGGTTCATACACTTTTTACACTTTTCTAAAATAAGCACTTTTTTCACAAAAATAAAAATTCATTTTAAATTACTTATAACTCGGAACATTATGGATTACCTAAAGATCTCAGAGGTTGTGATCCGACTACCGAAGGACCAAATAAACTGTTGCGGACAGGGTTAGTGGACTGTAGGTTTATCAAAATGTGGGCTCTGAAAAAGCCCACTGTAAAATTGAAAAAATGAAACAAATTGGATTCTGCTTGCAACAGGTTATAATTGCCTTAAACGCAATTTACACTTACATCGACAACACATTTAACATTTCTCAAAATTATAATTTACAAACACTTATCTATAAATTACAAACACTTTCTTTAAAATCGAGATTTTAATTTACGCTTCACTGTTTTTACTTAACTTCTACGAATTTTCTTGATTTATAAAAATGTTACTTCTTTCTTGAAGTAATCTTGAGTTATAAAAATGTTGGCTCTTTCTTGACACATATATATATATATATAACTTGTTCTTTCTTCAGTTGGTTTCTTCACTGCATATTTCCCTGGAACTGTTGAACTTTCACTGCATACTGTATGAAAATTGCGTCTCCTTTTATACTTTTTGGTCTATGAGGAAATGTCCAAATCATTTATTTTAGACCAATCAGAGAACTTTGTTTTTATTTTGGAAACCCAATAACCAGTTCTAACCGGTGGTTTCCGGATTTTTACCATGAACTTTCTATTTATATGCTGGGCCGAGCCAGTATTTTAATGTTTTTAATGGTGTTTTTGTTGCGAGCCATCCTCCCACTTTCGTCTTTGCTCTGATTGGTTGCTCATTTTCATCTTTAAAATCTGTTTTCCAACTTTTAGTATGTACAAATTTTTACTTTTTACATTTTTTATTTTACTAGTACGTCAGTTGTGTTTTGCATAGTATAAAAAATCAATTGGCATACATTTATATCTAGAAATGAATGTGTGAGAACCAAAAAACACATGTGGTTTACTTAACAGATTTGCTAAAAAATCGAAGTCACGTTCTGACAGTAGCTCCACAGTGCTCAGCCGGCTAGCGTTAATGCCAGTGCCAATGACAAATAAGACAAAAATAGTCACCCCCCCATAGTCGTAGAGTCCCTCCCCCAGTGGTCGACGCATCTAAAAAAGTTGCATTCTATATTAGGCCACGCACCCAACGCCCGGCCGTTTGGCAAAGGGGTACGATTTTTCTCCAAGTCGTCCTTGGAGTATCGTACGGTAGTGGCCTATATAGACGAGCTGTCTAAGTTTGACCACGCAGTATCCTGGTACTGCTACAGCTTAGACAGCGATCGACCACATAAAATCGCCATCCAGGGGCTCCCTCAGGACACCTCACTTGACGAGCTTGCTGAGGACCTCGCATTCGCCAACTTCCCCGTGTCGCATGTGCGGCAAATTCCAGCAGTTAGGGGCCGGCCTAACTGCATCTATTACGCCCAACTGCAGCACAGGCACACTCATGCCAAGCTGCAGGAACTGTATGCAGTGAAAGAACTGCTTAGTATGCCTGGCATAACTATCGAAGCTTGGCGTACACGCCCCGGCCCGGCGCAATGCCATAGGTGTCATGCTTTCGGCCACGCCTCTTCCAACTGCCACCGACCAATCAAATGTGTGCGCTGCGGCGGCGAGCACCCGGCGTCTGACTGCGATCGGCAAACGGTCGCAGTCAAATGCGTTAACTGCAGGCAAGCGCACACGGCCAACAGCCGCTCGTGTCCTATAATTCCGGCGCGAGGCGAGACGTAGGGGGGTGACTATCAACCCTCTGTTACCCCGTAACAAAGCCCAACGGGCTACAAATTTGCCCCCGCCATCGCCTACTTCCCTGCAACAATTGCAGCCGCAGAAGTATGACCTTACTTCGGGCGCAAATTTAATGCCCCCTGCCAACCCCCCCACCGATAGATCCCAAGCTCTCGGGAGAAAAAGGAGGCCACGCCGGAAAAAATCCGCCCCTAAGTCTACAACAACCGTTCCGGCTTCTATCCCGGTAGTACCGGACACTTATTCATTTGTGCCCAACATTTATTTGCCACCTCCCCAGTTCGCCAACCCCCCCCCAACCCCCTAATACGTCTCAACCACCCACCACCAACCAACCAACCAACAAAATCAAAATCGCGCACTGTCGCTGCTCAGTAGCATCAACCCCCCGCATTAATTCGGCCTAATGGCACTCTATACTCACAGGGCCCACCCCGCATGCAAGCTGGTGCCCTAAATGTAGCCAGAGCTGCAATAGCGTCCAAACACCAACACTGGGGTTCACGAATTTCATCCAAATCGGGTCGTGAACTAAAAGCAGATGCTGAGTTGAAAAACTATTTAGTCATCGGTCCAGGATCCCCAACGCACTACCCCTCTACGGACAATCACGCACCGGACGTACTGGATATCGCCTTAGCCCATAAGATCAGCTGGTCAATGTCGTTAGAGGTCCTCCACGACACTGACAATCTTATTGGTCCTTGGAGTGTCCGCAACTGGTAAACCGCTCCCCAATCCCCGCAGAACCACAGACTGGGCCATTTTTCACCGAGCCATGTCGAGTACCAACTTCCGGCTGGTGGCATTTCTACTCCCTTAGAAGTCGAAGAGGCAGTTGACACCTTCACAACTGCCATTGCACAGGCTCTAAGGGAGTCCACCAGTGTCTCAGCCACAGCTTCTGGTAAGCAGTTGCTACCGGCGCATCTCCGCACTAAACTTAAATCTAAGAGGGACCTCCGAAAACTCTGGTGCGACACCCGTTGCCCAGTGGTGAAGAGGGACCTCAATAAGATTGGCGCGGAACTATCTTCTGAAATTGCTAACTTAGCCAGCGAGAACGACACGGCTTTCTATCGTCAAATCACAAAAACACCTGCCCCTATCTGCCCACTTATCGACCCCGCTGGTATTCGCCATTACCACGCAGCGGAACGCGCGGAACTTTTTGCGGAGCACTTTGCGGACCAATTTAAGCCGAACCCCATTATCGACCATGACCACACGTTAGGAGTTACAGAACGCGTAGAGCAGTTTCTCGCGGCCCCAGCCCCACCACTCAGAGGTGATTATTTTATCTCGCCTAAAGAGGTTAGGAAGGAGGCCTCTAAGCTTAACAAGCGCAAATCACCCGGTCCCGACGAGATTCCAAACACAGCGATTACTATGCTGCCTAGGAAGGGTCTGGTGGCACTCACCCGTATCTTTAATGGGATACTGCGCACTGGACATTTTCCATCTTCGTGGAAGATTGGCAAAATTATTGTTCTCCCGAAACCAGGGAAAGATCGTCATCGTCCAGAATATTACCGACCGATTACACTGCTGTCCAATTTAGCCAAGTTGTTCGAACGCCTACTTTTACTTAGGATATCCCCGCTTATCCAGCTTAGGCCTGAACAGTTTGGTTTCAGAGACAGCCACAGTACAACTCTTCAGCTTGTACGAGTGCTCCATCACATGGCCTTCGAGCTAAACAAGGGCAGGCGCACAGTCGGAGTTTTTCTCGATATGGAGAAGGCTTTCGATCGAGTTTGGCACGAGGGCTTATTACACAAGCTGTTAGAGACGGACATCCCTCCGATGCTCGGGCGAGTAAAAGCCTCGTTTCTGGACAAACGAAGCTTCTATGTCTCGGTCGAGAACAACCAGTCAGCATGTAAACCCATTAGAGCAGGGGTACCTCAAGGCAGCTGCCTATCGCCACTGGTCTACGCATTATTCACCAACGACATCCCCACTCTCAGTGACTCCGGTCTAGATGAAGGTGTTGAAGACGTCATCCTAGCCCTTTACGCGGACGACAGCGCCTATATGTCCTCCTCCCGCAAAGCCAGTTTAGCAGCCAAAAAAATGCAGCGACTATTGGACACTTTGCCTGGCTGGCTGGACAAGTGGAGAAAAGCCGTTAATGCCAGCAAGACATCAGCAATACTGACCGGCCTGCAAAAGTTTCTCCCACCGAAACTTGTGTTTCGAGGTCAAGTTATTGAGTGGCAACCCAGCGTAAAGTACCTTGGTTGTATTATAGGCCGCCCATAGCTAGACCATGTGTCAGCAGGCGCGGTCGCGTCGCGGGCGTGCCTTAGACCGGTACTTTCCTCTGACTTGCCACTCAGAACCAAAATTCGCTTATACAAGTTGTACATACGGTCGAGACTGACCTATGCAGCCCCTGCTTGGTACGGTCTTCTATCTTCTGCCAGCAAACGTAAGCTCCAGGTTGTCCAAAATAAGTCGCTGAGATTAATTACCGGCGCGGGACGTTACGTCCGCAACTCCACCATCACTAGAGACACCAAAACCGAGCCACTCGCAGAGTTCATATCTGGTTTGTCGAAACGACTATTCACCCGCGCTGATAACAGTCACCATACACACCTTAGGGGCATAGTACCCTTACACGCCCGCCCGCCGGAAGGCAGGGCTCTCCCCCGACAGTTTCGTTTTTATTTCGCTTTTATTTTGTTTTTATTTTCGTTTTTATTTCGCTTTTATTTTGTTTTTATTTTCGTTTTTATTTTGCTTTTATCTCGTTTTTATTTCGCTTTTATTTTTGGATACGTTTTGTTTTTGTTTTTGCTTCGTTTTTGTTTTATTTTATTTTATTTTTCATTTCTGTTCTTTTACCTTGTTTTGTTTTCATTTTTTGGCGCCTAATCTCGTTTTCTAATCAATTTATTTCCATTATTAATATCGCTTCAGGCGGTATTATATAGACACCTTCAATGAGCCCGAAAATTAGGCTTCCTTTTTAAATTTCACCGGGGGTGTTCAGCACCCCTGAGCTTCTGCCCGGGTCATGGTGGGAGGTAAATTCCCCTCCCCCGATACCCGCACCTCAACACCCAAAAGGGTGAAAGAGAAGACACCCACGAGAGCTCCACAGAAGCCGTGACATTTTCAGAAACTAGCAACTTTGAGTTTTGATAAAACTAGTTGCGTAGTTTTTTGAAAGTTTATTTTTTGCGTGCATGTCGACGGTGCAAACGAACTGTCGCTGTCCGTCCGTAACAAAAATATTGTATAACTATTGATTAGAATAGGAATAGCTAACGTTGACCAGTTATGCGGAAAACAATAAAAAATAGCTGCCAATGCGGGATAGTACAAATATTTTTGAGAAACTATTCTTTAACCAGTACAAAGTACGCAATCTTATGAATAGCTATTTGGTCTCGGTATGTAGGTAAATACTTGTATCGCCAATTAAATTAATCGAGTAATTTACTTGAATGTTTTTCAAATGGATTGTATTTGTAAAACTTATAAATATTAATTAACATGCACTTCCTATTTTTCACAGTCGTTCTGTTATTTCCTCTATCCAAAGGTTGTCTAGAAGAAATAGCTTTTTACCAATAAGACCGCCTACAAAGTTGCACACTTCATTTGTTATTCACTGTTGTATTATATTTTATTGTGCAATAAAGAATATATAATAAAAGACAGCTAATCTAAAACACAGTCCTTTTTACAAATCACTGCATTGCCTTTTTATTTTCTTACATATACCAACTTTTTTATTACACTAAACTACACCCGCTGCCTTATTAACAATGAGTTAGCAAGAAATTGTTAACGCGCGTTGCCTGCGCCAGCAGTTCGCGGTATTGCTCAAGACATCGAATTATGTACGGAAATCGCGTACTGATGGCTACGAAAACGCTCAGCGATCAGCTTTGTTCCAAAATTGACAATATTTTGTTGAAGTATCGCACTATCTCTTTCTGTCGTACACAAAATCGTATTTCCCATCTCTACTGTTACGTTACATATCTCTACAGCATATTAAATGTTTGAACACAGGTTGAAAGTGCATTTTCAAAGTATAGAACTAACACCATCTATTATGCAGTAGCGGTATTAACTAAAAATGTTGTCAGTGTTCCTTCTTTCTGATTTTGCCCTTTAATGTTGGAATTTGTAAACTGTTATGATCGTTTTACACATAGTTTTTTTATTAATAAAACTAAAAGAACTTCATATTTTGAGAAACTTGCTATGTAATGTCCATTTTTAAATGACTGTCATAAACAAACAATATTACATATTAATATTGTAGATAGTTTTTAGAAACAATAAATTTTATATATTTTACATTTTGGGATATTATGAAATTTTTGATTGGTAATTGGTAACACTGCTTTGTTTACGTTGAAATTGAAATCTTTAAAGTAAGGTTATTTAGAAATTCAAAAAGTAATTTCCTGAGACTGTGCCGTAAAATAAAAAAGATACATTGATTCGTCGTCTTGTATTACTTTTCTTTACCTAGTACCTTCAAAGTAAACAATTACGAAATCCAGGAGAAAGGTTGGTGTTATAGTAGATGTAGAAGGTGTTATTCCATCAATCTAAAAATGTAATCTTTGTGATATCTACCAAAACCACGTCGTACCTGAGGGCATAGGTACTCTGGAAAACAGTTCAAATTCCAATCGAAGGTATGTAAACAAATCTTAGTTATTGTCACGCTTTAAAGCCAATACCTACCCTAGATCCCTACATACGCTGCAAATACAAGTGATAAATAGGTAATCTCATGATTTTGTGGCATTAAAATAAGCCTGCCTCTATATTGCTGTTTATCTAATGCCAGTTTTATACTGAAATTGTATACTAAGCATTGAGAGCTACTCATCTGTAGTACTCACATAACATGATTCTTCGTACAGGGATGACCTATTCAACATGATGCCAAAATATCTATCATAGTTTAAGTTTGATTAAACCTAATATATGTATAGTTGCACTTATTTGATTGACAAGTCTAGAGAAAACAGCGCTAAATAATAGGTATTAAAATTGTATTTTTTAATATCTTGCCCACACTCAAAAGATACTTCATTATGTAATATATCCAGTAAAGAATAGTTTCTGTTGCTGAGTATAATGTGTAATGCATATTTTAGGTTTGTGCACAAATAAAGTCAGTACTAAGGAATTCTTTAAAAATCAATCCACCGATATCTTATTATTTTTTGTTGTTTCAATATTAAAGAGATAATGTTGATGTTTTATTTCAGGTTGCCTGTCACTATCACAACTAGTTAAGTAATGTTTTTTATATTGTTTCAGTAAACTTGGAAATGCAAGTTTAAGAATGTGAACTGAAGACGCACTATTAGTAAAAGTATTACAAAAGTCAAGTACTGAAAACATCAACAAAAAGATCATTCCTGCTTTAAATGGATCAAATATTGTAGCGGGATACCACAGTAGAATTAGATTAAGTATAAGAATTGAAATAATGTAATAAAATTTTTAATTAAAATTCTTCTCAATTTATTTTGTGCTATTATTTAACTAAAACCTATCACTTCATAACTGTTTATCATTAACAAAATGTCTTATGCATATTATTTCAGTGAACTGCTGAATGATTTGATGATTTCCTTAACATATCAGCCTTACAAACACTGCTAGACATAGGCGTATCCCATGTATTTCTTAAACAAATCCGTCTGTACCACTTAAATTCATCTAGGACAAGCCTCTAGGTTGTTAGTCAACTTGGTCCTACCACATTGAGTTGGAATTGATGGTGGCATGAGAATGAAGAAGTTTTCATTATTCTTATGCCTACGGTCTCTAATCAAGAACCTTCTTTCTCCTTTGTTAATAAGTTCTACAAGCACTCTTATTACTCTGTAAAGGATCTCCAAGTGTTGCACTTTCTATTGCCTGCAGAGCAGTTTTGAGCTTATGAGGTGAATAGTCCTGAGCATTAGTCACGGTTTTATAAAATTTCCCACTTTTGACCTATAGACTTGGTGAAAGCTGCAGCTGGTTGACAAAAGTTTATCATGGTTGAAGATGCTCTATCGGCTAAAGTAAGGCTTGCTTTTTACTAAAGGCCATAATCTATTGTAGAAGTAAGTGTTATCTGCCATCTTTGAATATTGATTTCCTACACTTAAAATTTAACCTGAGCACTTATAAGTTCTAGATGTGGTTACACAACAAAAACTTGTGTATTCATTACATTAAGTATATGGTTTGTTCATACAATTTTTAAGTCATCATCAACCAACAATGATGACCTTTTGTTTGTAAATAAGTTGTTGGGAAGTGATAGGTCAATAGTTTTATTACAAGTGATGCCCTAGTTGTTGCAAGTGTCCATAGGCTGCGGTAACCGTTTACCATCAGGCGGACCCCAAGCTTGTTTGCCGACTTAGTGGTATAAAAAAAATTAGTGTCGGACAACCGTCCGGAATCGTGACAACTTGTGCCTTTCACTTTTTATGTCTGTCTCTCTCGCTCTTAGGCGGGCTAATCATGCCGCGTGCCTCTCACTCGCTCTCATTGTGAGCGCATAACGTGAGCGGAGCGTAACGCAGTTTCTTGAAGTGTCACCCGGCAAACCAATTTATAAGACGTTGTCACGTCAAAACAAAATGCTGGTTTGTTTTTATAGTTTAATGTACTATGGTAACAATTATATTTCATTCCATGTGTGCTTGTTCAGTGTAGTCAGTAAAATATATTTCATATATTCCTTAGTAACATTTATTTATTAATATATAGGTACTACTGCTGACTACACTTTGTGTTTTCTTATTCGCAGAAAAGTTGCAGTATTCACAAATTCAGGTGTTGATTCCATTTTGTTATCATGACAGCATAGGTTTATCAACCTTGTAACATATCTTCATCATATTATCTGCAAAATAATTTAGAAAATTAGCTATAGACGATATGGTATTAAGGTAAACGGTAAGTTATAAAAAGTAGGTCCTAAAGCTGAGCAGCATATTCTAGGGTTTGAATAGAGTAATGGAAGAAATCCTACTAATGCTTTATACAGTATGTTAAAGTTTGTGACAATGATGAAATGAAATTTGGCACACACAGATTATTATTAGAATTGACCCACAAATATTTTATAATGATTATTCTGTTGAGTAATAATCAGCTGATAAGTTTGTTCCAAAACTACTTTTTAATTGCAATATGGTGTATAAGAACACCTGTAGGTTATGCTGTAGGACAGTATTTGCCCTCTGCCTTATAGAAATATATAAATTGGTAGATTTCTTCTAATTCACTTGGATTACCTATGTTTACAGTATAATTCTTAGTCTGTTTTTTTTAAATTGTGTTGCCCTAATGATTAAATACTATTGTTGTGAGCGTTGGGTAGGTTCACTTGTAGAAAACTGACCAAACATAAAAGAAAGGGTAGTTAGGTATGTGAATTCAAACATATACCACATCAATTGTTTGGTATATTTTAGGTTATAGGTTTTAACTGCAAGTTTTTCTACTTCATTTATGGTGTAATGAATAGGTAAGTCCCAGTATCTTGCCGTTAAATACATACAATTTTCTTCGATTTTAGTAATCTTATGTTGTCAACTTTCTAGATTCCTTCATTAGTAGGTAACAGTATTTTATAGGCAATTTTGGGTTTTGAATCAGCACAGACAGTTTCTCTGGTATTCTTTTCACTATTTTTAGCGAGTTAAAATTCACAAACACACACAAAATTAACCAAAACACTAGTTTAAACAGAAAATTGTATTAGGTACAACGAAGCGTATTCTGACCTCGCACACTGGTTTCTGTTTTGTTACTTAACTTTAATTCATTTCTTGCGGATATCTGCTTTAACAATCAATGTTTTGAAAATGTCTAAAGTATTTTATTTAATAAATATAAGCTTTGCAATCAGAAAGCGATCAGTTTGCAACCATTAATAAGGTAAACGCAAACTTGACAGTTCATATGGCTTGCTAACCGCTCGCTAATCGTGATTGTTGTCATTCATAATTCCGATTTTGAAGTTTTCTATGATGCGTAGCGATTGAAAATGCATTTTTAACTCCTAAATCGCCCGATAGAGGCGCTAGCGTCGACTTATCGCTACTTGCATCGCGGACGCTGCTTCATAATTCGAAATTGGTGTTTGACAGCCATTATTGCGAAATATGAGGCTCTTGCACTGCTCACGCAAGATTGGTGATAACCCTGCCGGTGACCTTAAGTTCCTAAAGGACTCGATAGATGGCGTTACTTGTCAAGTGTAAAATAAGGCTGAGTTGCAAGGTATTGTTTGTTGTGGCAGATATCTGCCATTTGTGGCAAGACTTGGAGAATTATTTGCAATCATTTTTAGAGTGATGTGTGTGTGTGTGTGTGTGTGTGTGTGTGTGTGTGTGTGTGTGTTTGTGTAATTTGTTCAGAAGTGCGTATTTTATTTATACCAACCTTAACTCTATTTAATACTATATTTACATACGAAATGTAAATTATTTTATTGGCGACGATTTATTATTGTTCACGCCCGCATGACTTTCGGATCGTCAGTCGTCAGTATCTCGTCCATTTAATTTGCTAATACTTTAACACCATCTATCCGTGATATGGCGAAACGTTTTTACTATATATATACCTACATACATACATATATAATCTCCAAATTATAACTAAATCATGAACTTTTGCGAGATATGTGAAGGTTTACTAGCAAAAGTAAATTATATAGGAATGCCACTTTCACGACAATACCTGGTGTAGTTTTCCTATACATTTTATATTGCCGGTACACCTTCACATTCCTCGTAAAAGTTCATGGCTAAGCTTTCATAAAGCGTATTTTTCAAATATCACATGACACGAATAAAACTTTATTTTTAACGCCGACTATATCTGGTTTACCAATTTACAGTTGTTCAGAACACAAATCATTATGTAAATAATACATACAAATAAAGTACCGTCTACTGTATCTTATCAAGTTTTATTCGTATTGTCATGAATGAAACTACTAATTGGTCCAATTCGACATATATTCTAAAATAAAACAAAGTGGGTAAATTAAATAATGATAAACTCCAAGGTAAAATACTTTTAAGTAAATTTTAAAAACAGCAATTTCTTCATAGGGATTTGATCATAACAGAATCATACATTGCTTGAGCAGTGGTTTGGGGTAAATGAGTTTTAGCTGCAGACAGGTGTTGGCTCTATTCCAAACATTAAACATTTGTTTACTTTTTACACACTTAGGGTTGTCAACCATGCTCTAAAATAGAGTACTGTACTCTATTTCATATAGGTGTACTTTATAATCTATAACACTTGTGATACAGTAAGCTAAATTATTATAATTATGTCAACTATGACTTTTTACTATTGACTAGGATGTATGGAAAGGTATGTATGTAAAATGTATTGTATGTTCTACCTTAGCTGTTCAAGATACGACAAATCAAAAAACAATCATAATAGACTCAACGATGTGGCACATCAAAATTTTAAAGTTGTAGTAAGTGGTCACCCCAGCCTATGGACGCTTGCAACACCTGGGGTATCACTTGTGGGTTGCCGACCCTTCAAGAATCTTAATACTTTATTAAACGCTCATACTGTAAAATAAAAAAAAGAGCTCATTTCACAGTCTAAGCATTTACAAAATTGTGGCCGTAGGCATCATTTTGAAACAATTCTTAAGAACACATCCTGTTATACTAGAGGGAGAGTACACCTAGGGAGGCAAAGGCTCTCCTAAAACTTAAGGCTTGTAAGTTTCAGATCGTCAACACTCACAATTATAATTCTCACAGCCTGTCTTTGAACCGAGTCAAAGGGGCCAAGCTTGTAACCAGAGATGGCAGCCATACTCCATCTTTACTGGACTGTATTATTTTTAAATACTTACCCCCTAAAAACCAGATATACCTACTCTATTTCATTTAAAAAAAGTACTTAAAGTACTATGAACTAAAAATGTGACTTATATCAGAAATGGTAAAATATGATAAGTATGTATATTACTTCATTGATAAGTATGCAAATAACCAATTAACTATAAAATGGCTTAACATAATAAAATTTACATTCATCAATGCAGTTACCTGGCAAATATAGTGTTGGTACAGCCAATTTGCAAAGTCAGTCTTTTGGGTAGGAATATTTCATTTCGAAATGTCTTCGACACACTCTTCTATTACAATAGATGAAATTGCTATCCAATTCTGCAATATCTCCTTGAATATTCATGACCCAGTTATGAAAATGTTGCACATCTGTTATGGGGTTCGGAAAGCAATGTTGAGGCACACCTGTAAAACATACATAAATATTAAACATAGAGATATTTTTTAGAAAATACTTAAGGACTCCAGTGTATTCCTTTTAAACATCCTTAATGACTCAAACCTAAAAGTCATGTCAATTTTTTTTATTGACCGACAAAGTTAATTTCCAAAGCGGGTGCTTTGGAACGGAAGTTTGACAGTTAATTTTTACATAGAAGTGTCATTTTTTTGACCGGCGAAAAAATAGATAAGCCTTCCTTTCATTTTACCTCTTCCTAATGTCAAGCTGATATTTGTTGTGTGAATGCCTAGTAGTCCAGGAGTTTTTCAACCGGACAAATTTTTTTCATATTCTTTATTGAAATACCAATAAAAAAGGTCCTATGACTTTTAACGATAAAGTTAATATTTTTCAAGATATGAATTTTTAAAGGTTCGAAAAATCTCAAATTTGGGTACTTTCGACCCATGAAAAATATATTAACAAAAAACATAATGTCTAAGTAATATTTTTTTTTAAATCCTTTATACAATTGTTAATAATATTGTTAAAAGAGATTTTAAAAAATTTCATTGTTTATATCTTTTTTTTAATTGTTAATTCCGCGCGCTCGCAAGTATGCGTCGCTTACCTCTAAGTATCGGGTCGCGAGGGCGGGGGTCGCAGCAGAGAGAGCGCGTGCGGGGAGAGTGAGAGCGCGAACGAGTGCGCGAGCGAGACGGGGAACTCGGCGGCGAACACAGGGAAGGCACGGATTTGTCGTACGCTGTGAGGGCAGCCACAGCCTGGAAGGAGCAGGTTTGGACCAGATCTGAGTGATCACGACGACAAGCTTTGATGATCTCCCCTATCTGGTCCCGGGACATACCTTTGAGTACTTCGGCCATCGCGGGAAAGGAAAGCCTGTGAGTACCTAGTGACTCCCCACCATTGCTGGCGAGGAGCAAGAATACCTAAGTGTGGCCAAGCGCCCCGCAGTGCTACGGATTGCTTGGTATGTACCTAACTCCTACTCCTACGGCCGGGGTTACGTTGTCACCGTTAGGTTTCCCCCCGAGCAACGAGACGTTTATGAAGAAGAAACGTTAGGTAGACCGCAACTCTGAAAAGAGCTATACGATCTCACCCACCAGCCCTTGAGCACTCGGAACTGGATTTCTACAAACTAGACGCAATCGACACTTAAAACGCGAGAATGCGCGGAGCGGCGAACCACTGAAGCGGAAATACTAGCGATTTAACCCAAAAGCCGGACTCAGGCCGGGCGAACCAGCGTCAGTCAAAGAGGCAAGCAAGGGTCACTACTATGCGTAGTAGTTCCGCGACTACGAGAACACACACACACATAAAAACACACAACATCGCTTCGATAAACTTCGCGTTATGGGCGCGTTGAAAAGCGCGAAAGCATACTCAGAGCGGGCCGAGAAGCAATTTCCCAGCCAATACACACAACCGAGCAGCGCTCAACACTCAAGCCGATTTTCCAAGAATTGCGGGCAATAATCCAAACAACAATTCGAGGTCGTCAGCGCTGAGGCAAAACACCACACAGGAATGCGCACCAGCTGAATCACCACTGCGCGGAAAACTATGAGAGCACTTGACGCTCTAGAGCACGACCGCACAACACGAAAGTCGAATCAGGAATGCTACGACGACTTTTTTTTTTTTTTCTGAACTGTCTATGCAGTTGGCTGTTGCAGCCATTACTGCTTCACCTGGCTTTTGGGGCGAGACTCTGAAGCCCATATAGCGCCCAACGCTCAAGGGCTCCCCGCGGGGGAAGCCTCGGCTTGGGTTGTCGCTCTCGGGGGCGTCCCTTCGACCGGCGTGAGTCTCGAACCCGAAGGTGAGTCACCGCCAGGAGGGGAGTTCCCCGGTACGGTTGCGATTGAGTGGGGGCGAGACCTCGTGTATCCTTGTGGGCGCCGACGAACCCGGGGACGTCGGCGTCGTGTTTGGAGGGAGGCCCTATTCGGGGAGGTCGTAGAGACTAATCTCGCTATCCGGACAGCGAGATCGTCATCTGGGGCCGTTAGTACGTGCCGAGGCCGCCTAACTATAGTTTTACGACCGTGCCCAGGTCGATCGGGGGGATGATACGTTGTGGATTGCACAATTAATCGATTCGGGTGATTTTGCGTACTCTCGAAAAGGCGGACTGCCAAGTCTTTGAAATATTGGGGAATCGTGGGTAGTTCGAAGTCTCTGTGTAGGTCCGCATTGCGAACGTTTTTTCCGCGGTTTTGGAGGGTCTGAAGTTTGTGGAGATTGCGCTTGGATAACGCAAAGACTACGCTAGCATAAGCTAGTATAGGGCGGATGCAAGTTGTGTGAAGATTCAGCTTATTTCTTAGCGACATCTTACTGTACTTGCCTATCATGGGATAAAGACGACCGAGGACAAAAGCGGCTCGGTCTCTGTCTATTTTGGTGTGAGCGTGGAAGTTCAAACGACTATCCATGGTCACACCGAGACATTTGGTCTTATTTTGCCAGGGAATGGCACGACCGAAGAGAGAAAGGGGAGGTGGCCACGGAGGGCAGCCTACTCGTTTTTAAAATGCCTCTGGAGACTATAGCGATCCGTAGGTGAGCGAGGAGGAGGCGTTCATAGAGTTTACCAAGGGCCTTTAGTAAACTTAAAGGGGCGAAAGGAGGACGGCTCGGTACGAGCTTTGACGACGACTGCCGGATCGGTCGAGTTTTAAACCATTTCGAACAAAGCGGCAGGCCATAAAATCACCGTTACAGTTGTAAACTATAGCTAGAATACTCTTACAATGCTTGCTGTCTTTGTGTACAACTAGTTTGTATGGAAATATGTTTTGTTGGATTAAAATATAAAAATGAATTTTCTCTACATTAAAATTACTTCCTACAGATAGATATTAATTTTACAAACATTATGCAAAAGGTTTTATACACAAAAAATTAAAAAAATGTGGCTTTAAGAGCCAAAAATGTAAAGGGCGTCTCGCAAGCGTATTGCTAATATTTTCAAAATTCACGCCCGGCCTAGTAGCTCCACGGCAAAATCATTCTCCACAGTGTATATCAATTCCAAAGTGTAAAATTGTGTATGTGCTCCAAGAGAATATTTCCTGTAGATGGCGGACGTGCACGGACGAAATTGGATAGGGGCTCGTTCTGTTCAGCGTGTCAGCGCCTACGAGTAAAGCCCTTGAAAGTTAGACGGGTGCCGCTTTTTCAGCGGCTTTTCGGACAATTTGGTAAGCGCTTTTATTGCATTTTTGCTCGGCAATTTCACTTACCGCGGATCGCTAGGTCGTCAGTTTCTCAAGGGCGGCCCCTCCGCCCCCCCCCCACTGCTGCCTGTTCGGTTCTGAGGTATGTTGTGTGTATTATAATAACTTAATGTGTGTATTTAGCAGCTCCCCCACCGGTACGCAGAGGTGGCGTACGCAAACGCGGCGTATGGCTACGCTCTCAGCCCTCTGCCGCCGTTGTGGCAAGAAATTTATTCACCGGCGAAATATCAGCCGCGGACCGGCCCTTTTCGGTCGCGTTCCCACCCTCTCGGCCCCCTTCTAGGATTTCTATGGCCTCGGCCATATCACAGTCATCGGTGTACTCGGCCTCTGAGTCCGGCGACGAAATCTTTAGGGATGAGGACCTCCCTACCCTTCCGTCAATGCTCTCTCCTATTGAGGACACCCCCCCCCCGGCGAGACCCAAACTCAACCACCTCAAATAAGGGCAGTACAGCAAAAATAACGCCCCCCATGTCAGCATCGCGGAACTTGAACCCGCCCTCAATTCCTCTACCGCAAAGAGACCCACGGGTATGCGGCAGAGACACACGGCCGAGACCTTTTGCTCTCAGCCCATCCAAAGACCCCACCGAGCGTGCCCGACTTGAGGCAAGAGAGATCAAAAGGCTCTCGCCAATCAACCGTGCACTTTCAAAGCCGCTGTAGAGGTGACTCATGACCCCAACCCTGTTGAAGGGATGGAACTCTCCGTAGTTACCCCCCCCCAGCTTGCCGCACCCTCAACGCTAGCGCCGCCTAACGGTCGCTCTTATACCCAGGCAATAAGTAGCCAAACCGCAAAAGCTCCGTCATCACAAATTGATACTCAGCCGGCTAGCGTTAATGCCAGTGCCAATGACCCAAAAAAAGACAAAAATAGTCACCCCCCCATAATCGTAGAGTCCCTCCCCCAGTGGTCGACGCATCTAAAAAAGATGCACTCCATATTAGGCCACGCACCCAACGCCCGGCCGTTTGGCAAAGGGGTACGATTTTTCCCAAAGTCGCCCTTGAAGTATCGTACGGTAGTGATCTATATAGACGAGCTGTCTAAGTTGGACCACGCAGTATCCTGGTACTGCTACAGCTTAGACAGCGACCGACCACACAAAATTGCCATCAAGGGGCTCCCTCAGGATACCTCGCTTGACGAGCTTGCTGAGGACCTCGCATTCGCCAACTTTCCCGTGTCCCGTTAGGGGTCGACCTAACTGCATTTATTATGCCCAGCTACAGCACAGGCATACTTCTGCCGAGCTGCAACAGCTGTACGCAGTAAACGAGCTGCTCAGCATGCCCGGCATAACGATTGAGGCTTGGCGTAGTCGCCCCGGTCCGGCGCAATGCCATAGGTGCCAGGCATTTGGCTAAATGCCACCGACCAATCAAATGCGTGCGCTGCGGCGGCGAGCACCCGGCGTCCGACTGCGATCCGCAATCGGTCGCAGTCAAATGCGTCAACTGTAGACAAGCGCACACGGCCAACAGCCGCTCGTGTCCTGTATTCTGGCGCGAGGCGAGACGTAGGGGGGTGACTATCAACCCTCCATTACCCCGTAATAAAGCCCAACGGGCTAAAAATTTGACTCCGCCATCGCCCATTCCCCTGCAACAATTGCAGCCGCAGGAGTATGACCTGTCCTCGGGCTGTAAGCCACAATCAACCCCCTTCGATCCAAGTGACATCGACAATATTTTTTGCGATGCCACCCCCACACTTATTTTTAGGTGACCTTGATACCAAACACCAACACTGGGGTTCACGAATTTCATCCAAATCGGGTCGTGAACTAAAAGCAGATGCTGAGAGCAAAAACTATTTAGTCATCGGTCCAGGATCACCAACGCACTACCCCTCTACTGACAATCACGCACCGGACGTATTGGACATCGCCTTAGCGTATAAGATCGGCTGGTCAATGTCGTTAGAGGTCGTCCACGACACTGACACTCAGCATCTGCCAATATTATTGGTCCTCGGAGTGTCCGCAGCTGGTAAACCGCTCCCCAACCCCCGTAGAACAACAGATTGGGCCACTTTCCACCGCGCCATGTTAAATTATCAACTCCCGGCTGGTGGCATTTCTACTCCCTTAGAAGTCGAAGAGGCAGTTAGTACTTTTACAACTGCCATTGCACAGGCTCTAAGGGAGTCCACCAGTGTCTCAGCCACAGCTTCTAGTAAGCAACTTTTACCGGCGCACCTCCGCGCAAAAATCAGGGAAAAAAGGGCCCTTTGTAAACACTGGTGCCAAACACGTTGCCCAGCCGCTAAGAGGGACCTTAATAAGATCAGCGCCGAACTGCGGTCAGAAATCGCTAATTACAGGCAGCATTCGTGGGACCAAGTGATATTTAAAGCTAGTGAGGATGACACGGCTCTGTATCGCTTGGCCCGGCAAATCACCAAAACCCCCGCTCCAATTTGCCCTCTTATAGATTCCGCTGGCATTCGCCACTATCACGCAGCGGAACGCGCGAAACTTTTTGCGGACCACTTCGAGGACCAATTTAAGCCGAACCCCATTATCGACCCTGACCACACGTTAGGAGTTACAGAACGCGTAGAACAGTTTCTCGCGGCCCCAGCCCCACCACTCAGAGGTGATTATTTTATCTCGCCTAAAGAGGTTAGGAAGGAGGCCTCTAAGCTTAATAAGCGCAAATCACCCGGTCCCGACGAGATTCCAAACACAGCGATTATCATGCTGCCTAGGAAGGGTCTGGTGGCACTCACCCGTATCTTTAATGGGATACTGCGCACTGGACATTTCCCATCTTCGTGGAAGATTTGCAAAATCATTGTTCTCCCGAAACCAGGAAAAGATCGTCATCGTCCAGAACATTACCGACCGATTACACTGCTGTCCAATTTAGCCAAGTTGTTCGAACGCCTACTATTACTTAGGATATCCCCGCATATCCAGCTTAGGCCTGAACAGTTTGGTTTTAGAGACAGCCACAGTACCACTCTTCAGCTTGTACGAGTGCTCCATCACATGGCCTTCGAGCTAAACAAGGGCAGGCGCACAGTCGGAGTCTTTCTCGATATGGAGAAGGCTTTCGATCGAGTTTGGCACGAAGGCTTAATACACAAGCTGTTAGAGACGGACATCCCTCCGATGCTCGGGCGAGTAATAGCCTCGTTTCTGGACAAACGAAGCTTCTATGTCTCGGTCGAGAACAACCAGTCAGCATGTAAACCCATTAGAGCAGGGGTACCTCAAGGCAGCTGCCTATCGCCACTGCTCTACGCGTTATTCACCAACGACATCCCCACTCTCAGTGACTCCGGTCTAGCTGAAGGTGTTGAAGACGTCATCCTAGCCCTTTACGCGGACGACAGCGCCTATATGTCCTCCTCCCGCAAAGCTAGTTCAGCAGCCAAAAAAATGCAGCGACTATTGGACACTTTGCCTGGCTGGCTGGACAAGTGGAGAATAGCCGTTAATGCCAGCAAGACATCAGCAATACTGACCGGCCTGCAAAAGTTTCTCCCACCGAAACTTGTGTTTCGAGGTCAAGTAATTGAGTGGCAACCCAGCGTAAAGTACATAGGTTGTATTATAGACCGCCCCTTGCGCATGCGCAAAATGCTAGACCATGTGTCAGCAGGCGCGGTCGCGTCACGGGCGTGCCTTAGACCGGTGCTTTCCTCTGACTTGCCACTCAGAACCAAATTTCGCCTGTACAAGTTGTACATACGGTCGAGACTGACCTATGCAGCCCCTGCTTGGTACGGTCTTCTATCTTCTACCAACAAACGTAAGCTCCAGGCTGTCCAAAATAAGTCGCTGAGATTAATCACCGGCGCGGGACGGACGGACTTTTCATTTTTTGGCGCCTAATCTCGTTTTATTACTTTCTGTTTTCGCTTCTGGCGATAAAATTATTACCCACAAGGGGGCTTGTAAAGTAGGCTTCCTTTTTAATATTTCACCGGGGGTGTTCAGCACCCCTGAGCTTCCGCCCGGGTCATGGTTGGAGGTAAATTCCCCTCCCCCGACACCCGCACCTCAACACCCAGAAGGGTGAAAGAGAAGATACCCACGAGATTGCTACACGGCAAAGTGCGCCGGAGTTTGTTGAACTAAGCAAAGGGTTAAGAGCGTAATCTTCAACGTATTGCTTGTTTTTTAAAAATTCACGCTCTTACTTTTCATACAAATTTTACACTGATAGATTTTAACTAAATTTTAACTAAACATTATTGATATTTTTCTACTTTATACAATTATTAAGAATTTACTTGCAATTACAATTTACCCTACTTATTTTTAACTCAACTCTGCTTGAGTACATAACACATCTTAAATATAAAAACATTACATGTTATTTATCTTATAAATTTTGCCTAACTACTATTTTACATCATATCTATTATTTTTTGACAATCCTACATATTAAATCCTTACTGATATTACCTATAGTTACTTAGTTTACACGAGATATTATTTACGATCCTAAAATATATGCGCTTCCTAACATTAAGCTACTTCTATGTAATTCCTTATGTATTTTACTTAACCTTTTTACTTGAAATGTACATAGTTGAGTGAGCCTTATCTTTATATACTTTATTTTACATTGAAATGTCATACTTTTAACCTGGGCTGCTGTGACTTTATTTTTCGTCACTTACAACTTACTATTTTATGTCTATTTATTTATCATATAACTTACAAACCTTACAAATTACTAACAAATTATTTTACGTATCGTTTTAGCGTTACCCTTTTGTGTCAATACGACTTTATTTAATAAAAAATCCTTATTTTAACTTTTACATTTTTGTCCTTCTACGCTAAATCTATTTAGGTATTTCGTGTGGTCAGTCGCTAACACTTACAATAGGCATAGTTTACGCCTTTACTACTTTCTTGCAGCCAGCCTGAAAATTCTTCCTCCCATTCTTTTCTATAAAATTGTAGATATTTTTTTCTTTTTGCGCTTGTACTCGGTTCCTCGTCACACGACATTTTAACTTAATAATTTTCACAATTTTAAACACTTCGCAAACTGTCTTTTCGAAGTTAAGAATATTAATGAATAAATTAACCCTGAAATTCTGTATATATAACCGAGCGAAAGTGAATTCCCGAACGGGAATCCCCTATAACAGGGATTTCTAAGCTGTGCGCTTACTATTGCTATTGAGGGATTCCCCTTAACGTAAAACATAAATGAAGAGGGCTGCCAGGTAAAAAAATCGGGAGAATATCCACATATTCTCTGAAATCGTGGAAAAATGGTTGCATTTCGGTATTTCGGTAGGACAGAGCCCATATCGGTAGAAATACCGAAGAATCGGTAGGTTCGAGACCACTGTTCAGATGTGGTAAAAACGAAAAACATGCTTCAGTCAGTGTTGCAACAAATGTACGAGCTATCTTTTACAATATTTAAATGTAAATAATAAAATCAATAAATCCGAATAAATTATTGTGAATAATATAGATACATCATATTGTACAGAGGTTATACAATATGGACCACAAAGAGGAGAAGTATAAAGATATAGAAGTTCTAACATCCCTTTTAACAATGTTTTCTTTTACATAATGTTTAAATAGTTTTATTTTCCGTTTCAGATTTTTTTTGTATTATTAGTATGCCGTGTGACAGAGACTAAGCGAACGTGTGGTATCTTGTCTATAAGAAAATATACCACAGGAAAACTTTGTCTCATCCTAAAGTGAGGCCAATTTCGTGAGTCTATTGCACAGTCAAGAGGACAGATTACAGCAGTCGAAGCCTATGTTCCATCTAACTAATGTCTGAAAAACACACTCCAATCTCGGGAATTCCCTGAAAATGCAACAAACACAACAAAAACAAGGCAATTTAGCCCTAAAATTATTGGGTAAATCTAGCCCTTTTTAAAATCTATTTAGCCCGAAAACCTAATACTGAGTTGGCAACACTGTTCATTATCCAATATTGGATTGTTCGGGGATTTTTTAGAAGTGAAATTTGTTTTATTTGTGCAATTTGTGTCAAAGAGAATAGTATTGTGTATACATAATCTTTACAATTTGTGATTGTAGTTGTGCAGTATAAGTGTTCTTTGCCTTTGCAAACTGTTATCTTTGGGTAGATATTTTTTGTGCTATAAGTAATAAAATCATTTTGATACTTATTTTTCAACTTAAATCAACTCAACAATTGCGTACCAACCAATTTACCTATATAAGCAAGCAGTCAATTTATTCAGACTTCTGTGATTTCCACTCTACACTGCACTAGGAAACAGGTAAGCAATTTGCTATCAAATGTTTGCATGTGATCAATTTGTCTTGAACTTTTTACCATATTTTGCTTTTTCCAACAGTAACTTATTTCAAATTAATCCCAGGTGCAACACCTACAATTTATTTTGAGTCTTGGTTATTAGAGTCAAAATTTATTTGAATGGCATATGCATATAAGTAGTAAAAACTAGAAAGGTTAGCTGTCTCTTGTGCACAAGTATTGATTTGATTTCGTTCCATAGCATTTTGTATGGCATGCTGTATTCTCGTGGTAATTAATCGAAGTTTCACTGCCTTAGATATTGTTGAGTTGGACTCCTGTCAGTATAGAAATTTACTGTCAAACACTCTACAAACCAGTTAGAATGTCAACATTACTAGGCTACTACTACTAGGTACTTGACAGATAAAAATTGAATTAGAATATATCAATGTGAGCCCAAATCAATGTGATCATCATCAGGCATAGCTATGAATATAAAAGTACTTCTCTTTTCAGCTTACCTGTACTAGTGATATGGCTGACAATAATAATCGTCAACGTGAAGAAAGGAATAATAATGGTATATGGGCAGCAGCTGCGACAGTAGCAGGGGCAGCTGGTGTCGCTGCCTTAGCAGGGGGTTTATATTGGCTCATAAAAAAAACTGAACCTAATAAGTCTTCCACATCTGTACCCATGAAAACACCAATAAACCCCCTACAACAAACTACATATCAAGGTGCCACTAATAGTTCAAGTAGTGAAAACTCAAGCAATATGTCATCTTATCTTACAAATTTGCTTCAAAACATGGATATTCAACAAAAGTAAGTTATTTAATTATTATATTTGTGTCTTGCAGTTATTACTTGTTTGAGTTTTCCCCATTACAATGTATAATGTAAAGAGTGTGCAAGCTGAATGTGTCTATTACTTATTCTCACTCTGTTTTAGTTTCTGTACAGGTTAAATAGCAATTATTTATTGTAGGAATACTGGTGTTCATAGACTGCTATTGGCAAATATTTTCTTTTAATATAAATAACTAGAAAATCCTCATGGTATTACTGGCGTATAAACCTATTCCTGTAGGTACCGTCAATCGGGATAAAAGTATTATTTGTTTTTCCTCATCCCTACTGTTTAATTGTAAGCACTGTCATGACATTAGGAATAGTGTCCTGCAGAAAAATATTTTCCTTGGTAACTCTTAATCAGAATAAAAAGTATTTTTTATCCTTTTCTATCCTACCTATCTCTACCTTGCTATCCCTGTGATAAAAATCGGACCATAATGTTGCTTTGTTGCAACATTAGAAAAAGTGCATTATTTCTTTGGATTTGATTTACAAATATGGATAGTTTGAACCTAAAACTTTGTAATTGAAAAAAAAATATAGCCTATGTTTATGCTGAGATTCAAATCTGACTATTGAATATAAACTTTGAAATCTGGAGATAACCTCTTGCATCTAACTAAACTGCAATCTTTACAATATAAGTATTGAAGTATATGTATTGAGGCTTTCTCGGCAAAGAATAGAAGTCAAATTATTTATGGAAAAATTCAATATATAGATATCTCATCTATGACAGAACACGCGTTAAATCACATGAGATGCTGTTAAATTAAAAATTTTCAAGTTGTTACAACAGAAAAAACCATATTAGAGGTGGGTAATAATACTAGTAAAAAGTAAATTCGAGATAAAAGAATGAAGAGATATTTTTGCACTCTCAGTTGAAAAATTATTTAAAATGTCTTGTGTTCAACTTCAAAAATATATAATTGTATGTGTGTATAGGCAGGCCACCTTCTACAAATAAATGTGAGTTTGCAAAAATTCATTGAGAATGTTCTGAAGCAAGTCACTGGTAAAAAGGGTTACAATATGTGGTGGCTTATTGATTTCTCATTAAATACGCTGCCAATTGATTACAGCTTACAACTGGTTACATATTATGGAAGATACACATTTTTGATATTCGCTTTGCACAAAGAGGTAAACAAAAATATTTGGTGGGAGTCAGGGACCCTCTTACGTTATTAAATTTAGAAAACCTTTTTGTAGAGTCTACAAGAATTACTGAAACAACTGCAACATGTTTGGATTACATATTCTGTAAATGAAAATATATAGAAAAAAACATATAAGTTATCTGAAATCAGATCACTGTGGCCAAAATGCTTTGCCATTACTTAGTCTGAATCAGACAAGGAGATTATATGTAGGCCAATCACTGTACTGTGTATACAATTTATCTAACAGACACTCTTTAAGGGATAAATTTAAAGAGATCAATATACTAACTTTACCTAGTCAATATATATTTGATAATTGAATGTATGTTCATAAGAATTAATCTTTTTTAAAAAAATAGTGATGTTCATAATTGAAACACAAGAGATAGACACAAACTGGCTCTGATCCACACAAGGCTTGAAAAAATTGATAAATCTTTTAAAGGACAATGTGTCCGTTTTTACAACAAAATCCCTGCAGAAGTATGTAAACTGAATTTAAAAAAGTTTAAAATTTTTGTTAAACAAAAACTTGACAAAAAAGTTTACTATTCAACTAAAGACTTTCTTATAGATAAAAACACATGGAAATAACTAAAATGGTTTTAATATGGAAATGTACCAATCATTATATAAATAAAATTAAAAAGAGAGACAGCTGGAGAGTTTCTTTCGCCGTTTCTTCTCCCCAGAACGCCATCTTGATTCCGAAACAGTAGTAGTTTATAAACTCCTTGCATATTATACTGACGTCAAAAAAGTAATATTGTATCGTATTTTTGAGAAATAAACTATTTGAATTTTGTAAAAAAAATTAAAAGTCCTTACCCGCTCCTAAACCCAAAAAGATTAAACACTTTATATAACAACTTTTTCCAGTCAGTGGATAAAACTTTTAACCACATCTGCTATGTAAGAAAGCATATTATAATGTACATAAAAAATGGTGACTGCTCACTTCATTAAAGCTAACACAGTATCTATGCTAACTGATGAAAATTAATTGTCTAAGGGGGCACTATGTAGACTATCAGAGCACATACACCTGTGAAGGAATTGGGGAAATGGTTGAAAAGTCATTTCATATCCTATTTTTTTTAAATATATTCTTAAAATTTCAGCACAAAAAACAAAAGGACATCATCAGTCCCAGACAACCCGGTGATCAGTAACCTGAATGGCCTACTGTCAGACATATATAGCAGATTCATAGCTCTTACAGACGATGAGCGGACGCACCACTACAACGTTTTCACTAAAATATTTGGTTGCCTCCAAGAAGCTATGAAAGAGGTTGATCCTTACTATAGAAAGTATTCAAGCACGGTAAGCAAATTCAAAATACTACTTTGCAAATCTGGCATCATAAATTTCTTAGTTGAAACTGTTCAGCAAAGAATTTCGAGTTAAATTATTTATGAAAAATTCAATATAGGTAGATATCTTATGTATGAAAGACCATTGAAATCATGTGACAACATGTTGTTTAATATAAAAAAAAGTGTTATGTTGTCCCAGTACAATTGAGAGAACTATATAAGAGGGGAGGGGGTCGTTAATTTTAGTGTTAATGAAATGTACAAATCATAAAATCAGTCACGTAAGTAGCAAGCTTTGAAAATTTTTTTGATTCACATTTAAAAAAAACCGGCCAAGTACGAGTCTGTCTTGCGCACCTTGGTTCCGTAAAACGTATTATTTGTAGAGATGTAGTTTTTCTATTATGAGATCAAGTCTTACAGGTTTATCAGTTCAGTTTTTGTTTTTATTTCTATATTTGCGATGTAGCATCTTGCTGCCTGGTTTAATTTTGATTTATTTGTTAATGCTAAAATATGCTGACTTAGAAACTTGATTTTTTTATTGCTTCAAGGGTCCGTAGACCTTGTATTTGATATTTTGAACTTGATAACTGAACAAGTTCCTGAGAAAAAGGGTCTCGGCAGACAAACAACAAATTGATCCTATAAGGGTTCCTTTTTCCTTTTGAGGTACGGTACCCTAAAAATAAACCAAGTCCCTGAAAAAATCGTTTAAAATTTTTCTTTTAGGTCCAATTTGCTGGAAGCCATTACGACAAGCTGCGAATCAAAAAAGAAGATGATTTCCCTGACAAAGATGTTGACATCGTCATAGGTCTTCCATTAAACTTTAAACAAAATCCCTTGAATCCAGAAGAAAGCGACATAGTATTTGAAGCAAAATCTGCTGGATATATTCAGCTAAAAATGGGGGTCCAATTCAAAAGATTGTTAATGAGAGATGGACATGAGTGGTTGACAAATAAGACAGCATATGAGTGGAAAGATGAACGAAACTACCTGCTCCGTTCCAAATTCATTGATTGGTTTAAAAGCGTGGTTAATAAAGCACTTAACAGATTTGGGCTTAATGTGGAAGGAAGGCGATTCCTATACGTAGAAGGTGTTCAGTACACAATTCGGACATCAGAAAGCGGACCACACGTTAGGAGTTACAGAACGCGTAGAACAGTTTCTCGCGGCCCCAGCCCCACCACTCAGAGGTGATTATTTTATCTCGCCTAAAGAGGTTAGGAAGGAGGCCTCTAAGCTTAATAAGCGCAAATCACCCGGTCCCGACGAGATTCCAAACACAGCGATTATCATGCTGCCTAGGAAGGGTCTGGTGGCACTCACCCGTATCTTTAATGGGATACTGCGCACTGGACATTTCCCATCTTCGTGGAAGATTTGCAAAATCATTGTTCTCCCGAAACCAGGAAAAGATCGTCATCGTCCAGAACATTACCGACCGATTACACTGCTGTCCAATTTAGCCAAGTTGTTCGAACGCCTACTATTACTTAGGATATCCCCGCATATCCAGCTTAGGCCTGAACAGTTTGGTTTTAGAGACAGCCACAGTACCACTCTTCAGCTTGTACGAGTGCTCCATCACATGGCCTTCGAGCTAAACAAGGGCAGGCGCACAGTCGGAGTCTTTCTCGATATGGAGAAGGCTTTCGATCGAGTTTTGCACGAAGGCTTAATACACAAGCTGTTAGAGACGGACATCCCTCCGATGCTCGGGCGAGTAATAGCCTCGTTTCTGGACAAACGAAGCTTCTATGTCTCGGTCGAGAACAACCAGTCAGCATGTAAACCCATTAGAGCAGGGGTACCTCAAGGCAGCTGCCTATCGCCACTGCTCTACGCGTTATTCACCAACGACATCCCCACTCTCAGTGACTCCGGTCTAGCTGAAGGTGTTGAAGACGTCATCCTAGCCCTTTACGCGGACGACAGCGCCTATATGTCCTCCTCCCGCAAAGCTAGTTCAGCAGCCAAAAAAATGCAGCGACTATTGGACACTTTGCCTGGCTGGCTGGACAAGTGGAGAATAGCCGTTAATGCCAGCAAGACATCAGCAATACTGACCGGCCTGCAAAAGTTTCTCCCACCGAAACTTGTGTTTCGAGGTCAAGTAATTGAGTGGCAACCCAGCGTAAAGTACATAGGTTGTATTATAGACCGCCCCTTGCGCATGCGCAAAATGCTAGACCATGTGTCAGCAGGCGCGGTCGCGTCACGGGCGTGCCTTAGACCGGTGCTTTCCTCTGACTTGCCACTCAGAACCAAATTTCGCCTGTACAAGTTGTACATACGGTCGAGACTGACCTATGCAGCCCCTGCTTGGTACGGTCTTCTATCTTCTACCAACAAACGTAAGCTCCAGGCTGTCCAAAATAAGTCGCTGAGATTAATCACCGGCGCGGGACGGACGGACTTTTCATTTTTTGGCGCCTAATCTCGTTTTATTACTTTCTGTTTTCGCTTCTGGCGATAAAATTATTACCCACAAGGGGGCTTGTAAAGTAGGCTTCCTTTTTAATATTTCACCGGGGGTGTTCAGCACCCCTGAGCTTCCGCCCGGGTCATGGTTGGAGGTAAATTCCCCTCCCCCGACACCCGCACCTCAACACCCAGAAGGGTGAAAGAGAAGATACCCACGAGATTGCTACACGGCAAAGTGCGCCGGAGTTTGTTGAACTAAGCAAAGGGTTAAGAGCGTAATCTTCAACGTATTGCTTGTTTTTTAAAAATTCACGCTCTTACTTTTCATACAAATTTTACACTGATAGATTTTAACTAAATTTTAACTAAACATTATTGATATTTTTCTACTTTATACAATTATTAAGAATTTACTTGCAATTACAATTTACCCTACTTATTTTTAACTCAACTCTGCTTGAGTACATAACACATCTTAAATATAAAAACATTACATGTTATTTATCTTATAAATTTTGCCTAACTACTATTTTACATCATATCTATTATTTTTTGACAATCCTACATATTAAATCCTTACTGATATTACCTATAGTTACTTAGTTTACACGAGATATTATTTACGATCCTAAAATATATGCGCTTCCTAACATTAAGCTACTTCTATGTAATTCCTTATGTATTTTACTTAACCTTTTTACTTGAAATGTACATAGTTGAGTGAGCCTTATCTTTATATACTTTATTTTACATTGAAATGTCATACTTTTAACCTGGGCTGCTGTGACTTTATTTTTCGTCACTTACAACTTACTATTTTATGTCTATTTATTTATCATATAACTTACAAACCTTACAAATTACTAACAAATTATTTTACGTATCGTTTTAGCGTTACCCTTTTGTGTCAATACGACTTTATTTAATAAAAAATCCTTATTTTAACTTTTACATTTTTGTCCTTCTACGCTAAATCTATTTAGGTATTTCGTGTGGTCAGTCGCTAACACTTACAATAGGCATAGTTTACGCCTTTACTACTTTCTTGCAGCCAGCCTGAAAATTCTTCCTCCCATTCTTTTCTATAAAATTGTAGATATTTTTTTCTTTTTGCGCTTGTACTCGGTTCCTCGTCACACGACATTTTAACTTAATAATTTTCACAATTTTAAACACTTCGCAAACTGTCTTTTCGAAGTTAAGAATATTAATGAATAAATTAACCCTGAAATTCTGTATATATAACCGAGCGAAAGTGAATTCCCGAACGGGAATCCCCTATAACAGGGATTTCTAAGCTGTGCGCTTACTATTGCTATTGAGGGATTCCCCTTAACGTAAAACATAAATGAAGAGGGCTGCCAGGTAAAAAAATCGGGAGAATATCCACATATTCTCTGAAATCGTGGAAAAATGGTTGCATTTCGGTATTTCGGTAGGACAGAGCCCATATCGGTAGAAATACCGAAGAATCGGTAGGTTCGAGACCACTGTTCAGATGTGGTAAAAACGAAAAACATGCTTCAGTCAGTGTTGCAACAAATGTACGAGCTATCTTTTACAATATTTAAATGTAAATAATAAAATCAATAAATCCGAATAAATTATTGTGAATAATATAGATACATCATATTGTACAGAGGTTATACAATATGGACCACAAAGAGGAGAAGTATAAAGATATAGAAGTTCTAACATCCCTTTTAACAATGTTTTCTTTTACATAATGTTTAAATAGTTTTATTTTCCGTTTCAGATTTTTTTTGTATTATTAGTATGCCGTGTGACAGAGACTAAGCGAACGTGTGGTATCTTGTCTATAAGAAAATATACCACAGGAAAACTTTGTCTCATCCTAAAGTGAGGCCAATTTCGTGAGTCTATTGCACAGTCAAGAGGACAGATTACAGCAGTCGAAGCCTATGTTCCATCTAACTAATGTCTGAAAAACACACTCCAATCTCGGGAATTCCCTGAAAATGCAACAAACACAACAAAAACAAGGCAATTTAGCCCTAAAATTATTGGGTAAATCTAGCCCTTTTTAAAATCTATTTAGCCCGAAAACCTAATACTGAGTTGGCAACACTGTTCATTATCCAATATTGGATTGTTCGGGGATTTTTTAGAAGTGAAATTTGTTTTATTTGTGCAATTTGTGTCAAAGAGAATAGTATTGTGTATACATAATCTTTACAATTTGTGATTGTAGTTGTGCAGTATAAGTGTTCTTTGCCTTTGCAAACTGTTATCTTTGGGTAGATATTTTTTGTGCTATAAGTAATAAAATCATTTTGATACTTATTTTTCAACTTAAATCAACTCAACAATTGCGTACCAACCAATTTACCTATATAAGCAAGCAGTCAATTTATTCAGACTTCTGTGATTTCCACTCTACACTGCACTAGGAAACAGGTAAGCAATTTGCTATCAAATGTTTGCATGTGATCAATTTGTCTTGAACTTTTTACCATATTTTGCTTTTTCCAACAGTAACTTATTTCAAATTAATCCCAGGTGCAACACCTACAATTTATTTTGAGTCTTGGTTATTAGAGTCAAAATTTATTTGAATGGCATATGCATATAAGTAGTAAAAACTAGAAAGGTTAGCTGTCTCTTGTGCACAAGTATTGATTTGATTTCGTTCCATAGCATTTTGTATGGCATGCTGTATTCTCGTGGTAATTAATCGAAGTTTCACTGCCTTAGATATTGTTGAGTTGGACTCCTGTCAGTATAGAAATTTACTGTCAAACACTCTACAAACCAGTTAGAATGTCAACATTACTAGGCTACTACTACTAGGTACTTGACAGATAAAAATTGAATTAGAATATATCAATGTGAGCCCAAATCAATGTGATCATCATCAGGCATAGCTATGAATATAAAAGTACTTCTCTTTTCAGCTTACCTGTACTAGTGATATGGCTGACAATAATAATCGTCAACGTGAAGAAAGGAATAATAATGGTATATGGGCAGCAGCTGCGACAGTAGCAGGGGCAGCTGGTGTCGCTGCCTTAGCAGGGGGTTTATATTGGCTCATAAAAAAAACTGAACCTAATAAGTCTTCCACATCTGTACCCATGAAAACACCAATAAACCCCCTACAACAAACTACATATCAAGGTGCCACTAATAGTTCAAGTAGTGAAAACTCAAGCAATATGTCATCTTATCTTACAAATTTGCTTCAAAACATGGATATTCAACAAAAGTAAGTTATTTAATTATTATATTTGTGTCTTGCAGTTATTACTTGTTTGAGTTTTCCCCATTACAATGTATAATGTAAAGAGTGTGCAAGCTGAATGTGTCTATTACTTATTCTCACTCTGTTTTAGTTTCTGTACAGGTTAAATAGCAATTATTTATTGTAGGAATACTGGTGTTCATAGACTGCTATTGGCAAATATTTTCTTTTAATATAAATAACTAGAAAATCCTCATGGTATTACTGGCGTATAAACCTATTCCTGTAGGTACCGTCAATCGGGATAAAAGTATTATTTGTTTTTCCTCATCCCTACTGTTTAATTGTAAGCACTGTCATGACATTAGGAATAGTGTCCTGCAGAAAAATATTTTCCTTGGTAACTCTTAATCAGAATAAAAAGTATTTTTTATCCTTTTCTATCCTACCTATCTCTACCTTGCTATCCCTGTGATAAAAATCGGACCATAATGTTGCTTTGTTGCAACATTAGAAAAAGTGCATTATTTCTTTGGATTTGATTTACAAATATGGATAGTTTGAACCTAAAACTTTGTAATTGAAAAAAAAATATAGCCTATGTTTATGCTGAGATTCAAATCTGACTATTGAATATAAACTTTGAAATCTGGAGATAACCTCTTGCATCTAACTAAACTGCAATCTTTACAATATAAGTATTGAAGTATATGTATTGAGGCTTTCTCGGCAAAGAATAGAAGTCAAATTATTTATGGAAAAATTCAATATATAGATATCTCATCTATGACAGAACACGCGTTAAATCACATGAGATGCTGTTAAATTAAAAATTTTCAAGTTGTTACAACAGAAAAAACCATATTAGAGGTGGGTAATAATACTAGTAAAAAGTAAATTCGAGATAAAAGAATGAAGAGATATTTTTGCACTCTCAGTTGAAAAATTATTTAAAATGTCTTGTGTTCAACTTCAAAAATATATAATTGTATGTGTGTATAGGCAGGCCACCTTCTACAAATAAATGTGAGTTTGCAAAAATTCATTGAGAATGTTCTGAAGCAAGTCACTGGTAAAAAGGGTTACAATATGTGGTGGCTTATTGATTTCTCATTAAATACGCTGCCAATTGATTACAGCTTACAACTGGTTACATATTATGGAAGATACACATTTTTGATATTCGCTTTGCACAAAGAGGTAAACAAAAATATTTGGTGGGAGTCAGGGACCCTCTTACGTTATTAAATTTAGAAAACCTTTTTGTAGAGTCTACAAGAATTACTGAAACAACTGCAACATGTTTGGATTACATATTCTGTAAATGAAAATATATAGAAAAAAACATATAAGTTATCTGAAATCAGATCACTGTGGCCAAAATGCTTTGCCATTACTTAGTCTGAATCAGACAAGGAGATTATATGTAGGCCAATCACTGTACTGTGTATACAATTTATCTAACAGACACTCTTTAAGGGATAAATTTAAAGAGATCAATATACTAACTTTACCTAGTCAATATATATTTGATAATTGAATGTATGTTCATAAGAATTAATCTTTTTTAAAAAAATAGTGATGTTCATAATTGAAACACAAGAGATAGACACAAACTGGCTCTGATCCACACAAGGCTTGAAAAAATTGATAAATCTTTTAAAGGACAATGTGTCCGTTTTTACAACAAAATCCCTGCAGAAGTATGTAAACTGAATTTAAAAAAGTTTAAAATTTTTGTTAAACAAAAACTTGACAAAAAAGTTTACTATTCAACTAAAGACTTTCTTATAGATAAAAACACATGGAAATAACTAAAATGGTTTTAATATGGAAATGTACCAATCATTATATAAATAAAATTAAAAAGAGAGACAGCTGGAGAGTTTCTTTCGCCGTTTCTTCTCCCCAGAACGCCATCTTGATTCCGAAACAGTAGTAGTTTATAAACTCCTTGCATATTATACTGACGTCAAAAAAGTAATATTGTATCGTATTTTTGAGAAATAAACTATTTGAATTTTGTAAAAAAAATTAAAAGTCCTTACCCGCTCCTAAACCCAAAAAGATTAAACACTTTATATAACAACTTTTTCCAGTCAGTGGATAAAACTTTTAACCACATCTGCTATGTAAGAAAGCATATTATAATGTACATAAAAAATGGTGACTGCTCACTTCATTAAAGCTAACACAGTATCTATGCTAACTGATGAAAATTAATTGTCTAAGGGGGCACTATGTAGACTATCAGAGCACATACACCTGTGAAGGAATTGGGGAAATGGTTGAAAAGTCATTTCATATCCTATTTTTTTTAAATATATTCTTAAAATTTCAGCACAAAAAACAAAAGGACATCATCAGTCCCAGACAACCCGGTGATCAGTAACCTGAATGGCCTACTGTCAGACATATATAGCAGATTCATAGCTCTTACAGACGATGAGCGGACGCACCACTACAACGTTTTCACTAAAATATTTGGTTGCCTCCAAGAAGCTATGAAAGAGGTTGATCCTTACTATAGAAAGTATTCAAGCACGGTAAGCAAATTCAAAATACTACTTTGCAAATCTGGCATCATAAATTTCTTAGTTGAAACTGTTCAGCAAAGAATTTCGAGTTAAATTATTTATGAAAAATTCAATATAGGTAGATATCTTATGTATGAAAGACCATTGAAATCATGTGACAACATGTTGTTTAATATAAAAAAAAGTGTTATGTTGTCCCAGTACAATTGAGAGAACTATATAAGAGGGGAGGGGGTCGTTAATTTTAGTGTTAATGAAATGTACAAATCATAAAATCAGTCACGTAAGTAGCAAGCTTTGAAAATTTTTTTGATTCACATTTAAAAAAAACCGGCCAAGTACGAGTCTGTCTTGCGCACCTTGGTTCCGTAAAACGTATTATTTGTAGAGATGTAGTTTTTCTATTATGAGATCAAGTCTTACAGGTTTATCAGTTCAGTTTTTGTTTTTATTTCTATATTTGCGATGTAGCATCTTGCTGCCTGGTTTAATTTTGATTTATTTGTTAATGCTAAAATATGCTGACTTAGAAACTTGATTTTTTTATTGCTTCAAGGGTCCGTAGACCTTGTATTTGATATTTTGAACTTGATAACTGAACAAGTTCCTGAGAAAAAGGGTCTCGGCAGACAAACAACAAATTGATCCTATAAGGGTTCCTTTTTCCTTTTGAGGTACGGTACCCTAAAAATAAACCAAGTCCCTGAAAAAATCGTTTAAAATTTTTCTTTTAGGTCCAATTTGCTGGAAGCCATTACGACAAGCTGCGAATCAAAAAAGAAGATGATTTCCCTGACAAAGATGTTGACATCGTCATAGGTCTTCCATTAAACTTTAAACAAAATCCCTTGAATCCAGAAGAAAGCGACATAGTATTTGAAGCAAAATCTGCTGGATATATTCAGCTAAAAATGGGGGTCCAATTCAAAAGATTGTTAATGAGAGATGGACATGAGTGGTTGACAAATAAGACAGCATATGAGTGGAAAGATGAACGAAACTACCTGCTCCGTTCCAAATTCATTGATTGGTTTAAAAGCGTGGTTAATAAAGCACTTAACAGATTTGGGCTTAATGTGGAAGGAAGGCGATTCCTATACGTAGAAGGTGTTCAGTACACAATTCGGACATCAGAAAGCGGACCTGCAGTTACTTTAATAATAGAGAATAGGTCTAAGGGATTTAAATTGGATGTTGATTTGGTTCCGGCGTTAAGGTTTCCAGAAGACCGTTGGCCTATCTGCAGAGGATATAGGTCAATTCCTGTAGGTTGTAATAAGGAGTTCTGGATGGTGGTACCAAAACCCAATAAGTCAGCTAGTAATGGATACGACACGTCGCGATCTTGGAGAATCGCTCTGCACGATCAAGAGAGGAAGCTGATGCACGATACAAACAATATGAGACAGGCTATAAGCTTCTTGCTTCTTTATTATGCAGCTCTTTTTTTTTCCAGACTCGAAGATATAAAATGGTTTCAAAACCTCTAGTTTAGAAACTAGTTTATTGTTATCGTGTGTCACAGTCGATAATATACTCGTAGTTATCGTATCAGTAAAAAAACGCTTATAGGACTGTTATAGGTGCACTAAATTATCTTTGAAGATAATGTAGAAATCTAGATTGCGAAGTATGATAAATACGAATGCTCATACGATTACCTCTATGCAAAGATTTTAGAGTTCCACCACGCAGTTTTCTGGATATTTCCATACAATATCTAACTCGCCACTATCCCTTTAGAACAAAAAGCGCATTTATACCTATTCCCCATTGACCTATTTTAAGATCAACTTTTTATACAAAAAATACATTCTTTTTAAATATTTTGGTCCAAACCCGTTAACGGGTAAAGCTAATTTAAGACCGACAGACTTTTAATGGAATTCTACTAGAAATAAACTCGAAAAAAGGTCAATGGGTTTTTGTCAGCAGATCCTGATTTTGATGTGACCCGGTGGAAAATTATTGTATGAGCGTGCTGAATCAAATCATATTCATAAGAACTAAATTGTGTAAGTCGGTTATTTTTCTATAATATTTGATTAATATTTTTTCTATTAAAATCCTGCGCACTACCGACGACATTCCTGGGTGCAGCTAAACTGTCATGCTCTTGAGTTTTGTTTTTTTTTTTAAGTAAAAGTAAACATGAACTGTGGGAAGATATAATTTAGTTTGGTATAAAATTAATCTGCCGTAATATTATTTGTACCATTATTTGTAATTTCATAATGTAAATCCCTCATCCTCATAACTTTTGTTATGTAATTATGTATGTTGTTTCAGATGAAAAAACTTCGCGACTCACAAGGTATGGACAAAATAGCGAGCTATTACATCAAAACTTTGTTCTTTTTAGAAATAGTCGAACGCAATGATTTGTCGTTTTGGAGCAAGAATAATCCCGCAACGCTTTTTAAGCTCATGGTGAAAAAGTTGTACGACGCTTTAGTTGCTGAAGAAATTCCATATTTTTGGAATAGATCCAATAATTTGATAGGTGCCATTGATCGTGGGATCTTAAACTCCTACGCAAACAAAGTTAAAAAAGTTTTAGAAGCTTTGGAGGATACCAAAAATTATAAATTGGTCGCTAAGTATCTGTTGACGCCTGCCGAATACAATGATTATAAAAAAATTTTAGGTGTTAATTGAATTTTAGTTAATAATTACGTATAATTGTTGTTTTTATTCAAATCTATTTTAGGAAAATGCTAATAATTATCTAGTGTGTAAGTAAATCAAAAAAAGACTGCGTTCAAGACCCGAATTTGTTGAAATCGAACTGTAACGAAGCGTTAAAACTACACCTGTGCTCGTATTGGTCTGTTAGAAGTTTACAAAGTAGCAGGTACAGAGCATACTATGTACCCATTATTTAACTTTTATTAATTTTCAAAAATTCGGCGCAATGTGCCTTACTATAAACTAAAATCATATTAAATTAGTAAGTATATACTAGGTAGCAGTTGCTTTAGAATTTATAAATACATCTATGTGTTCCATTTGCTTAAAAATAGGCCATGACTGCTGTATTAAAAATATGGTATTTATTTTTTAGAACTCCTTAATCATTTATTTAAATAATGTAAGTTTTATTACTTAGTTTATATTTTTGATTGTAAGCTATATGCATGTTTAGTCAAAATCCACAACTATGTCAAATCTCAGGTGAGCGGCACCCTTTAAAATTTAAAATTGTATTTGAGTATTAAGCCTATGTTTATACTGGTCTAGCACTCTGATCACGTTTTGTATGACTTCTACTACTAGTTAATAAATTAACTAAGCTAATTTTTTTTGTCTATTTTTCAATCAATTTTGTAAAAATGTAACGATACCTTTTCAAAGTATTTTTTTTTTACAAAAGATGGAGAATTAGTTCCGACAAGTTAAATCATTTAAAAAAATCCAACCTGTTATTTTTTTTCAGTTCTGTAATAACAGTGGCCGATACTTTGGGGGTATACTATTGCATTTCTATCAACGCGAATTTGTCATAATTAATGGAAAACAAACTGAAGGTGTACCCGAACATCTTTTTTTTGATAAACTGTATGACACCTAATATACCCTTCATATTTCGATACTCAAACCATATTATTATCATGAAGCGCTATTTATTATAGACGCAAAACGTATATTAATCTATAAAATGCCAGTACCTATATACGGTTGTACGGGAAAAGTCTGATTCGGGTTCACCTTAAGTGTAAATGTGATATTTACACTATTATATTTGGTTTACCTTAAGTGAAAATGTGATATTAACATTACTATTATGTTAAGGATGATTTAACAGTCATCTATTTTTGTTTTATTTAGGTTTAGATACCTTTAAGTCCAGTCTACAACAGTTATAACTACTACTACTGCTGATACTAGCAGCTACGTTTGCGAAAACCACTTACCGAGCAATAACTAATAATTTTATATTTATTTAAGAAAAGTGTCGAGAGATTACATTGAGATGACGCAAATAAGAAATCATTATCTTATAACTGCAAATTTAATATAATTTTTTTTATCTATAAGGAATAGTTTTTTGAGCCGTTTTCCAAAAGCAAAGTTGTTAAGGGACCCTAGTATTATATTTTTACAAACCTGACAGACTGCTAAAATGGCGAAGAAGATATTGAATTTTATGCAGCATGTATATGAGTAGGTAGATTGTAGTTCTCAATGTTTTTATATAGTTTAGGTACTCCTGTTACCGCTAGATATATTTTATAATTTTTATGTTAATAAGATAATTGGGTATCGTAGACATACCTATTTAAGTTTGGCTAAAAAAGTCTATTTGTGATTGTATTCAAAATTGACAATTAGTATTTTATAAATAATTATATAGTATTTTAAAAAAAGACAATCTTTGTACTTATTATTTAGTTACCAATCTATCCCTTTACCCTAAACCCTTTTGAGTGTAGTGATATGCTTGCCCTTATCTGACCAAATAAACTGCCTAAAAATTATTTCTTATTAATTATTAATTATTCTTATGATCACCAAGCGCAACGTAGGCCAATTCAGGGTTATAAGGAAGCGATAACTGCAATATTAGCTGTAAAACAAATAGGAGAAACATAGCTAGATAAATGCTTTATTGAACACTACATGTTTTCATTAACAGGTAAAGAATAAAGGTAGTCAAAAGTATATAATAAGGCGGTCTTTAGGCTTAAAAGTGATTCCTACTAGACAACCTTGGGGTAGAGAATAATTTTCAATGTCAACAATTTTCTCAGCCCGTCTTTGACCCGAGTCAAAAGGGCCAAACTGGTATTCGGACTTACCCGCCCAGATATGACAGCAGTACGGAGCCGGACTCGCTACTTGTAAAGTAGCAACCTTTGTCCCTAGGTGGAGTACTCCTTGACTACTACTCCTTCGCTCTGTTGAGTACTCCAAGTTACAGTTTGTCTTCCAAATGAATGTTCTTGGATATGGTATGGGGTGTGTTTAGAGTTTTCTTACCGGTGAACGCCCAGACGTGTCTTCGTAGGATTGAATTGGACCAAGTTTTTCCATACTATCAGAGACCTTGGACAGAGTGGTGTCAATTTTAGACACAAGTTCTCCGCGCTTTTCGTCCACAGTGGAACGAGGGATGTTTGCACGGCCCGTGTAGTAAGCGCTTCCAGTACTGTCATCTGCATGGATATGTATGTTGTCGATGGATAATATGTCATATGCAGGAGGAACAGCGTAGGTGACAGCTCAGCGTAGGTCCCTTGCGGGACACAAGCATTAATCTCCATTCTATCAGAGCAAGGGCAACTACCGTCAACTACGGCTCGTATGCGTCTGCCAGACAAGAAGCCACCCATTTGCACAAACCTTCAGGCAGTTCTACATGCCAATACCCCCCGACTCTCAATGGCTATTGGTATTTGAAACACATGAAAAGGTCACTGCTGGTCGAGCGACCGTGACAAAAGCCATATTGACGTTTACTGATCAGATCGTGTTATTCTAAGTATCTTAGAAGCTGTGTTTTGATCACATGCTTCATTACCTTTGAGAGGAGAAAGGTAAAAGCGATTGGCCTGTAATTCGTTGGATTTCTATCGTCCTTTTTGGACACCGGATGCACATTCGCAGTCTTCGATGAAGACGAAATATTTTTTAGCGTGGTAGCCAGAGACGCGTAAGTACAGGACACCACTTTTGGTATACCGTCTGACCCACTCGACTTATGAATGTCTAGAGAAAGCAACGTCCGTTGGACATCCCACTATGTTATTATATGTGACAAAAGGAACGAGGAAATATTTGAACTAATGACCGATGTTATAAATGACAAAAATACTTGATATTCTTTTTTATTCCACTACAAATTATCATTTTTTTTCTGTAGGTACTTGTGTTGTAAGACCATGATGCTTACCAAATTTCGTGATTTCCGGTCAACGGTAAGTGTTTTGATTTATTTGTGATTGTCAAACTTGAAGTGTTGACTTGATTTGTTTTATGAATTTGGTAGGAACGCAGAACGGTTGATAATAATATGTTGTCTACATGTTGTTCAAAGTATTATAAAAAATTGGCCTCTATTTAAAATAAGCTTTAGCCCGGTTCAACCCAAATCCTTTTAACACTCTGTGCGCTAATCCGACTTACATGTAACGGGTTCAAGCGGGAGTCGAACCCGGACTTAAATAAGTACCTAGGCACTATGCCACGGCGTCGGTTAGTCAGCTAGAGAATGACAGACCCCTTGGGCGTCAGTTTGGGAAGTCTATAGCTCTGAACTCATTGATCTCGAGGTGGGCGTTGGTTCGGTTCCTGCGCGTGACTTCCCAGTGCTTTGCTAACGGTTTGAACTGAAAAATAGGTTTACTCAAAGTACCTATTAGTACTAATAAGTAAATTTTCGTATTATCCTAATCTTACACACGCAATTACAACTATTCATACTTTAGTTATATTATACACTAACACCCTTTATTAGGGTTCCGTACCTGAAAGGTAATTAGGAACCCTATTACTAAGGCTTCGCTCTCCGTCCGTCCGTCCGTCTGTCACCAGGCTGTATCTCATGAACCGTTATAGTAAGACAGTTGAAATTTTCACAGAAGATGTATATCTGTTGCCGCTATAACAACAAAACTAAAAACAGAAAAAAAAATTTAAGGGGGGATGCAGCCATTAATGCTCCGCCGGGTTTTTGGGGCAAGCCAAATGGCATGGCCGAAGAGTGAGAGGGAAGATGGTCGCGGATGGCAGCCAGTGGTGAAAAGGACGGCAGAGCTTTTGTCGGGATTCACTTCGATTCTCTATTTCCGAAGCCATTCGCCTAGGGCGGTGATTGAGGGTTGGAGTCTCTTAGTGAAATTACTCACTTGCCTGTCGGTGGTGTAAATAGCGGTGTCGTCCGCGAAGAGGTGTATAGGATGTACAAGATGGGAGAGAGCACGGACCCTTGCGGGACTCCTGCTTGTATAGGATGAGGGGAACAGAGGGTGCCTTCGACTCTAGCGTAGTTGAGATTTGACAAACAGTCTTGTTTGACGAGTAAGAGGCGGTCTGGCAACTGATAGTTGTACAGTTAATAAATTAAAAATATTGTCGAAGGCTTTCGCTACATCAAAAAAGAAAGCACCCGTGTGACGGGGCTTACCTAGTACTGGTTGGAAGCCAGTTAGAATGTGGTCCGTGATACGGAGGACTTGGTGGACACACGAGTGTTTGGCGCGGAAGCTAAACTGCTCGTAGATTAAGATGCCTTTGGAAACTAGGCTTCCGTAGGCGAGCGAGAAGGATTCGTTCGTAAAGTTTACCAAGGGACTTCAGTAGACTTAAGGGCGGTAGGAGGAAGGCTCAGTACGAGCTTACCCTGGCTTGTGGATGCCTATGACAATTGCATCTTTCCATTGAGAAGGAAAAATGCAATTGTCCATAGCAGCGTTAAAGACGGCTGCTGGACGGCAGAGGAGCGGAAGAGTAAGACGCTTTAGGATATCGTTAGAGATACCGTCCACGCCAGGGGCTTTGCGGGGGCATAGGTCTTTGATGACTTGCTTGACCTCGTCGACCGTAACGAGGGGCAGAGGATCCTGTGAAAGAGATGCTCTGCGCTCCACGTCACCGTCTACCTCTTGCACGTCGCGCGCTGACTCAAAGAGAATATATGCGCTGACTGACATAATACTAGGGAACGCGTTCAGATTTGCATGCAGCTTCTCTGTCCCCTTGCACCCTTCCCCGTGTTTTTTTTTTACACCACTAAGGTGGCAGACAAGCCTACGGTCCGCCTGATGGTAAGCGGTCACCGTAGCCTATGGACGCTTGCAACACCAGGGGCATCACTCGCGCGTTGCCGACCCTTCAGAAATCTAATAACTTCTTTTTTGAAGAACCCCATACTGTAGTCCTTAGAGAAAACCTTGGCAGGGAGCTCATTCCACAACCCAAGCGTTCGCGGGAGGAAGTTTCTCTGAAACCGCACTGTACCCGACCATTTCGGTTCCAAAGTGTGAGAATGAATTCCCTGTCGATGGCGAGCGGTGCGATGGTAGAAAGTAGCCGTGGGCATCATTTCGAACAATTCCTCAGAACACAATCCATTGTACAAGCGGTAGAACACACACAGGGAGGCACAGTCTCTCCTCAGACTTAAGGGCTCGATACCGCAAGTGAGTTTGGGATCGTCGACAATTCTCACAGCCCGTCGTTGAACGTGTTCCGTATAGTTTCGTTGTTATGACGACTGTCACTACCGTACCCTGGTACAAACGTACCCGAATACCCTACTCTGTAAAAAGTTGTGCTTGGTCATACACAAGAAGCTTATACTCTTACGTAGTATATTATATTCTCTTTGGCTTATATATGAATGTAAATGACAACCTCCTTTTGTTTTTCTTTATTAAGAAATATTCTTTATCCTGTGAAATGTTATATTTCTACTTCAATGTCTTCAAATCAATAAAGAAAGTAAAAATTCTGGACCTGACACGTTTATTATATACTCTTTGGACCTGACTAATCAGTCAGTTCATTGGTCACATATATTTTTTTTATAAATATTTACGTAGAAATTGTAGTTTTGGTAGAATAATATAAAACAGATATAATAATGTAATGTTAATAAAGTCTGAATAACGGATACATATATAAAAGGATATAGACACGTAAGTTTTGTCATGTTACTAAAAAAGTGAAGCGGGCCGCAACCAGATGCATAGAGTGCCGCATGTGGGTCGCGGGGGCCGCGAGTTTGAGATGACTGCCGTGGACGTTTTCAACACCAAGCCAACTCGCGCGTTGCGGACCTTATGAAAATTGAATCACTCCCTTATATATATATATATATAGTATAGTGTTTTATTATGCGACGACTTCCCTAGATTTTTTTCTTGCCAGAGTACATTATGTCTTTTTGTTCCAATATTTTTGCAGTCTTCTGACACTGAATGGCGGAGCGAGGCCCTCGGAGAACACCTGGTGGGGGCGCAGGCGGAGGAGGTGGGGGTGGTGGAGGTGGTGGTGGTGGGGGGATAGGGTGGGTGCCTATAGTCGCCGCAACTGCCATCGGAGTGGGGATATTAGCGCTGCTTTACAATATGTACTACTGCTCTCCGCCTGACAAGAAAAAAACTTCTAGGTGCAATCAGCAGATCAGAGCACCTTATAAGTGTACTTGCAAAGATCGTCCGAAGAAGGGATCGGTAAGGCATACATAATACCTTTAATAATAATCGGTATTAACTATTCTCCTCTCTTTCTTTATTTACGTGGCAATGGAAAAACGAGGTGACATAGTTTTTGGCAATAATTGGCATAGCTGGAGAGATGGAGATTTTTATCATAATCGTAAGTTCCGTTGGGAATAGAAATTTATGCGTGTAAATATGAGGGGAAAGGCTAGTTAATGGTATATTTTAATATATGATTTTAAAAGATTTTAGGCCCCGCGCTTTCGACTTGTACTTATTTAAAAAGTAAGAAAACTATTTCAAAGTTGGGCAACGTCGGGCTTGGTCAGTGATTGGATGGGTGACCGCTGTGCGGCACACTTTTTGTTTCTGTTCGTAAATTGCGTAAGTGGTGGTACGGCCAACACAGTGCGTGAGTCGCACTTGACTTATTTTTATAACTCGCATGTAAAATTACGTAAGTTACGAACAGAAACAAAAATAAATGTTTTTTCGGCGTAAGTTTGATGGTAAACTCTTACACGCACTTGTTAGGTACTGCTCGGTTTCTTTTTTGTATTTTTATTCACGATATGTATTAGGTATGTTTATAACATTTGAATGGTGCCCTGGTAGTGTCATCATTTGTAAACAGCTCTACCAATAGTGCGGCTGGTAGTGCTGTTAACAATAAACGGTAAAGATAGTATATAAAAGGAGAAGGAAAATTATGATTTTTTTTTTCTTTTCAGTGTCAAATCCACAGATCAACACAATCACCTTGAACAATCGTGTGAATACTCACTATGTACAGTGGCAAGTGACACTTGCGCCTTCATAATGTATACGGTGAATCTGTAAGAATGTCAAATATTATAAACCATTACAAAATTTTGTTCTACAATTTATTTCATTGCTAAACAGAAATACAAAACCTTTACATAGTGTACGGGATAGCTGTCTACTATTATCTAAGGTGGGCCAGGCCCACCTGAACCTGTGCTAAGCCCATGCTTTAAGGACGGCGCATAAGAATGTATTATAAATAAATTGTTGATGCAGTTATTTTGCGACAGCCAGCTACTTCCTTAATATAGAACGATAGAAGGCTGCAGATTTGCAGAGTTTTTTTTTGTGTAATAGGCCTAGATTTCAAAACGTATACCTACTAGAGGAAACACAAACTGGGCAATTTCGATTTTCGGGCCCGTCTAAATATTTAATTTATACAGGAATATGTTCATGGTTCCCTGAAGGGGGTAACCAATGGCTGGACAGACACCCACACGATAGTGAGGGGGACAGCCTCCACTTTAATCATGTGTGACAGGGAGTGAGCCTTTCTTTCTCCGCAACATTGCTTCTGATGCAGCCTATCTGCGGTCTTAGGTCGCTTTATATGCCCGCGGTTCCATCCGTCCTTAATTCGGTTAACGGTGTCGGATTTCAACAGCAACTTCTCAATTATTGAAAAAAAACCGACTCCCGCTTGACGTTTTCAAGTAGTCTATGTCCTTCCCACGGACTTTATGCCAAATTTAACCGCGGTTCCACCCGCCCTAAATTCAGTTATAGGTGTAGAATTTCAACGGCAACTCCTGAATTATAGAAAAGAAAACGACTCACACTTGACGTGTTGCAGGAGTAGCCTATGTCCTTTCATGGGACCCAATCTATCTCCATGCTTAATTTCATCTTAATCGGTACAGCGGTTTAAGCGTGAAAAGGTAACAGACAGACAGACAGAGCTACTTTCGCATTTATATTATTAGTATGGATAAGTATTTGTTTTACCATATTATATTATCATAAGTAGAACGTACCTGGAATAATATTTAAGTTCCCTTAAGCAAAAGAAGCAGTGTAGGTTGTAACCTTACCGATCCGTCCGTGGCTGGTCCCGAAGACGCCGAGAGGCAAATGATAGTGTGGTGGGTTCTACCACAATCACCGCACACGATGTCCGAGGAAGGGCGCGAACGAGAATTTTTCTATCGGATTATTCTGTGGTGTAAGTACAGTACAATACATGATAATACCTCTTTTTATTTAGCAATCAACCATAAAATCTGCAATGACTCATATTGATGCATCTTATCTATTTTACAAGAAAGTTAAAAAACCGCCAGTGTCGTTTAAATTTCATTTCTTTTCTAAGGAGGCAAGCAACTAATTCATGCGACCCCGCACCCAGCCCGTCTGACAAGCGACTAAGTCTTGGAACCGGTTTTTCACGGACCCGAAAAAAACTGGAAAAAAACTTAAACAGTACCGGTTCTACACGACATAAAAACCGGGTTTTTGGTTCTTAGCTAATTTTAGTAAATTTTATTGTAATTTTGCAATCTCATCAGCTCATCATTAACAATGCTAATTACAAAAATGTTTTACTACTTCATACAAGATGTCGCTGCTAGTTATCTAGAACGTGATATTTGACCCATGTGATTTTTTGAACTTTTTCTTTTAAGTGTTATTCCTCTGCCTCCCCTGGTTAAGTACATACGAATCAAGAACGGGAGAAAGTTATGCGTTATCTAGAAGCAGTAAATGAACATCTTATGAAAGATCTTTATTATCAGCGGGGATTCCTTGTAAATCTTATAATAGAATGCTCGCATATTTAAGTGATTTTTCGAACGTATTATCAACGCAGTATAAATATTAGGAATTCCTGAGGAAGGTGTTTATATTCATTAGCTTAAATAAAGAAAATCATTTTAGCTAATTTATTTAATCTTATTCTTTAATTACGATTATGAGAAAGTATAGTGATAAAGTTTGATTGACTTTTTTTACGTTGCTATTTTTATTCTTGTTATTTATTACGATTTCTCGATAAAGTATGAGTAATTATTATAACTTTTATTTTTAAGTAACATCTATCTCTGTGCCCCAATAAAGGTTTTATCTCTACAAAGCAACTAGCTAACTAGCAACTAGAAACAAAGCATTTAAGGTTGTAACTGAAAACGTATGACTATTTTTTATTATGTTACATTTTTCATAGAAATAACTGTGATTTAACCGGCTTTGTATTAGTTTTTAATCTTTACTTTTTCAAATCACTAGAAGAACTGAAAAACCGGTTCTTTGAAAAGAGGTCCAGTTCTGCAACCCCTATGAGCGACTAGCCGCTAGTCGCTTAACGTTAGTCTAGTCTCTAGCGGGTACTCTAGCCTATGTGTGGTGAGTGGTGGAATCCCTAAGGGTGTCCAAAGAAACTCGAACATGACCGATTTCTCATCAACGGCATCGCATGCAGCACATTGCAAAAACTGTCTGCATACATTGATATAATATACTACATATGGTTTGATTTTCGTCAGACCTTTCAGCAGGCCAGATTTCTTAGTCAAGGCGATGAGACTACATTATTTATTTTGAGATGAGGTGCTGGACATTTTCGTGTTCAATATTTATGCTGTGATATAGGTATGATTCTTCTGTGAAAAGTGATATACATCTCCTTCAATGTCTTCAAGTCAGTAAAGAAAGTAAAATATCTAAACTTGACAAATCTGTCAGTTCCTGGTCACAAGACTTTTTTTATAAATATTTACATTGAAAATTTTGATTTTATTATAAAATAAAATACATATTACTACTGTAATGTTAATCAAATCTGAATAAAAGAAACATATCTTAAGGATATACCCGTAAGTTTTTAAACAGGCACTTACCGTAGTAGGTCATGCCTGTCATTGCTGTATTTTGGGTTCGAGGTTTAGGTAATCACTAAAATAGGAACACAGAGACATGTTATTAGATTATAGGATGTCGGTGTGTTTAATGTTACGGTTTTGAATTGGAACTACTGCTGTGTTCTTAATAGTACTAATTGCAGGCGCTTTACTAATAGCTTCTCTCAATTCCGCGATTGCTAGTAAGATGGTAAGTGGTTAATAATCACCAAAAGTAGGTACCTCGCAAACAGATGCTTGTAGCAGCTGGACAGGCGTTGAGATAAAGCATTTAATACCTACGCACGTGTCGACTAGCACAACTTCGGAATAGGTACTCTAAAGACGATCATACATGCTGTTCACCACCTTTTCCCACGCGTGTGTTTCTTTCTATTGCTCGCGAGTCGAGGTACCTCTATAAGTATCTGTCATTAGTATTATAGTACCTATCTAGGTAATTCCAGAGTCCGAATAGCTCACGACTGTTCCCGATAAGGTCCGTGGCACCAATCAGTTTTCTTTCCTCTACACTCTAGAACAACGGGGCGCTGTAACTGCACGTGCACCTACAAAATCCAAAATACTTTTAAGTGCCTAAAAAAATTATAAACACTTTAACAAAATTGTAGATGTCTCGAAATATTTTCCTAGTAGTTCTAAACTAGGCCTTAATGTTTATTATGAATTTCCCCATCCTTCTAGGTTTTTTATCACAAAAAACTCTGATTTGGTAGTTAAATTTCCACTGCGTTACCAGTCCCCATGACCCCTCAAAAATAATGTCCACTGCGTTACCAAACAATAGATTTTTTTTTTATTTTCAGCCAAAATATTTTATAATAAAAGTCTTCATTCGGGTATGCATTTGGCATTCTGAATTAGACAATAATATGTTTTTTGAAGATTGAGATAAAAAGTAAAAAAATAAGCGTTAAAATGAACAAGGGATGTTTTTATAGGCCTCAAAAAGTACTTTAACCCAGGTGCCAGCTTGACAGTAGGTAGTATTATATTCAAGATGGAGTACATAGTTCTTTACTTTTTCGCATGTAAAGATAAATTGGCCAAATAATCTATCTTGTCTTTTTCGTTCAAATATTTTTGTAGTCTTGTAACATTGGATGGGGAACCGTGGCGCTCGGCGGGCACCCGGCGAAGAGGGCGAAGAAGGAGCTGGGGATGGTAGTATCGACTGGGTGCCCATCGTCGCCGCCACAGCCCTAGGAGTGGGGATCTTAGCGCTGCTTTACAACATATACAGCAGCACTCCGCCTGAGGTCTACTCAGTGTACACAGTCTACAAAACAACTACTAGATGTAGTCAGCCAAACAGATCACCTAATAGATGTACTTGCAGAGATCGTTCACCCATGGGACAGGTGAGTCATTAACCCATAATATATCTCAAGTGTTCTGAGTGTGCTTTCGCGCTTTTCAACGCGCCCATAACACGAAGTTTATCAAAGCGATACTGTGTGTTTTTGTGTGTGAGTGTGTGTTCTCGTAGTCGCGGAACTACTACGCATAGTAGTGACCCTCGCTTGCCTCTTTGACTGACGCTGGTTCGCCCGGCCTGAGTCCGGCTTTGGGTTAAATCGCTAGTGTAGTATTTCCGCTTCAGCGGTTCGCCACTCCGCGCATTCTCGCGTTTTAAGTGTCGATTGCGTCTTGTTTGTAGAAATCTAGTTCCGAGTGCTCAAGGGCTGGTGGGTGAGATCGTATGGCTCTTTTCAGAGTTGCGGTCTACCTAACGTTTCTTATTCATAAACGTCTCGTTGCTCGGGGGGAAACCTAACTGTGACAACGTAACCCCGGCCGTAGGAGTAGGAGTTAGGTACACACCAAGCAAACCGTAGCACTGCGGGGCGCTTGGCCACACTTAGGTATTCTTGCTCCTCGCTAGCAATGGTGGGGAGTCACTAGGTACTCACAAACTACACCTCGGCCACTCCCGCGATGGCCGAAGTACTCAAAGGCATGTCCCGGGACCAGATAGGGGAGATCATCAAAGCTTGTCTTCGTGATCACTCAGATCTGGTCCAAGCCTGCTCTTCCCAGGCTTTGGCTGCCCTCACAGCGTACGACAAGTCCGTGCTCTCTCTGTGTTCGCCGCTGTGTTCCCCGTCTCGATCGCGCACTCGTTCGCGCTCTCGCTCTCCCCGCACGCGCTCTCTCTGCCGCGCCCCCGCCCTCGCGACCCGCGTGTCGCTCGCCGCGCTCCTCGGGCCCCTGTGCCACATCATCCCCCCCACTCCAGTAGCTGATGTGACCCTTTCCGGTCACTCGCTACCCCGTCCCCACAACCTCCGGAACCGCACCTCTGTCCCCGGTAGCCGTAATGTCCGCTGAGTCGGCGTTGTCCTGAAACGAGGACGACGAAGGCTTCAAAGTGGTTGGCCTGGGGACAAAAAAGGGGAAAAAGCGGAAGAAAACCGCCAAGTTAAAAAAGGCTTCGGCAGCATCCGCTCTGGAGTCTTCTCCTCCTCCCTCCGATTCTGAGGCTAAACGCCTCAAAGCGCCTAGCGCGTCCCCGTCCACCTCGGCGGCCAGCCCTGAGCCAGCCGCCATGGACACAACCCCCGCCGCCACCTCTTCGCAGGCTGACTGTCCCACTTCGGGACGGAAGGAAAAAACTCCGCCCTCTGTTGTCATCAAAGACAAAGGGGCCTGGCCAAACATAGCTAACGCTATGAAGGCCAAGCGTATAAACTATACGTACGCCCGCAATGATGCCGAGCGCGGCATCAAAGTGCAGGTCCCGACACCGACAGATTTCCGAAATCCATATTTCTTATGGCTCAGAAATACGAGTACCATACGAACTCGCTGGCCGAAGAACGCGTGCTCAGGGCAGTTATAAGGGGAGTCCCTAAGGAATTCTCCGCAAAGACTGTCCAGAACGACTTAATCGTCCAAGGCTTCCCTGTAAGGGAAGTACATCGTATGTACAACGGCCGAAACCGATCTGAGTGCTACGACATGGTGCTCATAGTGCTAGACCTCACCAAAGAGGGCAAAGCCATCTTAAATATTAAAGATGTGTGCAGCCTCAAGGGCGTCCGGGTCGAGACTCTGCACAAGCGGTCGAACCCAGGACAATGCCACCGATGCCAGTTGTATGGCCACGCACAGTGCAACTGCAGACGCAGACCGCGCTGCGTGAAATGTCTGCGCGATCACGCCACTCCGGACTATGATCGCGTTCGCGTTAACGCATCCGACCCGGTCGCTTGCGTACTCTGTGGGAGCGAAGGCCACCCTGCGAATTACCGCGGGTGCCCCAAAGCTCCCAAACAGAACTCGCGTAAACCCAAACAGGGTAAATCGCGCCCCCCCACCCCCGCCAACAGGCTCCGCTCGTGCCTGCTCCCCTCCCTGCTGTCAACGCCTGGAGCCGTCCTCCAGCGCTAATTGACGCAACCAAATCTAAAGAGACAGACAAACTTCTGTCTGCTCTCCCTGGGCCCGTCTCAGTCACGGGTATTCCCTACCCCGCCCCTCTCATGTCCCGGGACATCCCGCGTCCAGCGCCTATGCGAAGTGCTCCCGCACCTCTCGCGCAAATGCGCCTTGCCCCCCCCGCGCCTCTCTCTCGCGCTGCCCCGCAACGCCGCTCAGACGTCTGAGCAGCAGCATTTCGGCATTCTCTCCGAGATTTCTTGGGCCTGCGACGCAGCCTATTTTGAGGTCGTGTACGCCGAATACGTACAGATCACCGATCTCAATCAAATGCTTAGCTTCATGGCTAAGCACCGCGACTTCTTCGCCGCCCTCTGCAGGGTGGCCCCAAAACCTTAAAAACCAAAATGGATTGCACAACCGCGCGCGAAAAACCCCGGTTCGTCTCCTTAGGCTATTTTAATGCCAACGGTCTTCGAAACCAAAGAGAGGAATTATCGCAATTCCTCTCATCCCAAAAACCGGACTTCTTCCTCATCCAGGAATCGTTCCTAAAGCCCGCTGTCCGCACCTCTTCGATCGCGAACAATCGCACCGTCCGTAATGATAGAACTGCCTCCAATCTCGGAGGCACTCTCATCTATTTCAGGCCTCCCTGCATTGCTCCCCTATCGATCCTCCACCACTTACGAACTTAGAAGCATCCGTCTGCCGCTTAGCGATGACCGGCCATCAGCCGATCATCATTGCATCGGTTTATCTCTCTCCCTAAAAAAGACTTGCTCGAGAGCGACCTTCAGTCGCTCTTAAATTTAGGCGACGCCGTCATTTTTGCCGGCGACCTAAATTGCAAGCATCGCCGCTGGAACTCTTCATTAACTTCACGGAAAGGCAGACTCCTCGACGATTTAGTTGACAGACTTTGACATCATCGCTCCCATGACGCCCACCTACTTTCCCCACAATACTCGGAATAACCCTGACGTACTCGACATAGCACTTCTAAAGAATGTACGGATAAGCTTTCGCTCTATAGAGGTGCTTGACGAACTTGACTCGGACCACCGCCCTGTCCTCCTCCGATTAGGTTCCCCTTCGGATTCTCCTCCCGACACTAGAACCGTGACGGACTGGGATAAACTTGGGCAATTGCTCGAAAATCCCAGCTCGCCACATCTAGACCGCGTTCCCAACGTAATCTTATCCGCGACCGACCTAAACGTAGCTATCGACTCACTCACTAGCCACCTCACCGCCACCGTTGACGAGTGCTCAAAACAGGTGCCGGTTGGTGATTATCACCACCTAATCCTGCCTCAGCACATCAGGTCGCTAATGACTGAGCGTAACGATCGTGCTCCACTATCGAAAATAAAGCTCGCTTCAACGAATTACACCGCCGTGTAAGAACCGCTGTAGCTGAGCTTCGCGCCCAACGTTTCGGTGATCTTATGGAGAACATTTCTCCTTCTCACCAAGCTTATTGGCACCTAGCCAGAGCTCTAAAAACCGACACCGCCAACTCTCTCCCTCCGTTAACTCGTCCCAACAACGTTCCCGCGTTCAATGACGACGAAAAAGCGGATTGCCTAGCGTCTAGCCTTCAAGCCCAATGTGCCTTAAGCACACAGCCTTTTGATCCCGACCACGTGCGCGAGGTAGACGGCGAAGTGGAGCGCAGAACTTCTCTGCCTCCACAAGACCCCCTGCCCCCTGTCACTGTCGACGAAGTCGTACAGGTCATCAAAGACCTACGCCCCCGTAAAGCCCCCGGTGCTGACGGTATCTCTAACGATATCCTAAAGCGCCTCACTCTTCTCCTTATCTGCCTCCTAGTAGCGATCTTTAACGCTGCTATGGAACATTGCATCTTTCCTTCTCAATGGAAAGATGCAATTGTTATAGGCATCCATAAGCCAGGAAAAGCTCGTACCGAGCCGTCCTCCTATCGCCCCATAAGTTTACTAAAGGCTCTTGGTAAACTCTATGAACGCCTCCTCCTCGCTCGCCTACGGAACGCTATAGTCTCCAGAGGCATATTAATTGACGAGCAGTTCGGCTTCCGTGCCAAACAGTCATGCGTCTATCAAGTCCTCCGCATAACGGAACATATTCTCACTAGCTTCCAACCAGCATTAGGTAAGACCCGCCACACGGGCGCTGTCTTCTTCGATGTAGCGAAAGCTTTCGACAAAGTCTGGCACAACGGTTTTCTCGTGCTCATCATACGAGACTATTTGTCGAATCGTAGCTTTCGCTACAAAGTTGAAGGCACTCTCCCTTCCCCCCGTCCCATAGAAGCAGGAGTCCCGCAAGAGTCCGTGCTCGCCCCCATCTTGTACCTTCTGTACACCAACGACATCCCTAAAACGATAGGTACCCAACTAGCCCTCTTTGCGGACGATATTGCTCTCTATACCACCGATAGGCAAGTGAGTCGAATCACTAAGAGACTCCGACCCGCTATCACCGCCCTAGGCGAATGGTTTCGGAAATGGAGAATCGAGGTGAATCCCGACAAAAGCTCTGCCGTCCTCTTTACCGTAGGCTGCCCTCCGCGGCCACCTCCCATCTCTCTCTTCGGTCGTGCCATTCCCTGGCAAAATAAGACCAAATATCTCGGTGTGACCATGGATAGTCGTTTGAACTTCCACGCTCACACCAAAATAGTCAGAGACCGAGCCGCTTTTGTCCTCAGTCATCTTTATCCCATGATAGGCAAGTACAGTAAGATGTCGCTTAGAAATAAGCTGAATCTTTACACAACTTGTATCCGCCCCATACTAGCTTATGCTAGTAGTCTTTGCGTTATCCAAGCGCAATCTCTACAAACTTCAGACCCTCCAAAACCGCTTTCTCAGAGCGGCCTCTGGGGCCTCTTGGTACGTTCGCAATGCGGACCTACACAGAGACTTCGAACTCCCCACGATTCCCCAATATTTCAAAGACTTGGCAGTCCGCTTTTTCGAGCGTACGCAAAATCAGCCGAATCGATTAATTGTGCAATCCACAACGTATCATCCCCCCGATCGACCTGGGCACGGTCGTAAAACTATAGTTAGGCGGCCTCGGCACGTACTAACGGCCCCAGATGACGATCTGTCCGGATAGCGAGATTAGTCTCTACGACCTCCCCGAATAGGGCCTCCCTCCAAACACGACGCCGACGTCCCCGGGTTCGTCGGCGCCCACAAGGATACACGAGGTATCAAAGAGTACCGGGACGCTTCTCGCCCCCACTCAATCGCAAACGTACCCGCGTAACGGGGAACTCCCTACCTGGCGGTGACTCACCTTCGGGTTCGAGACTCACGCCGGTCGAAGGGACGCCCCCGAGAGCGACAACCCAAGCCGAGACTTCCCCCGCGGGGAGCCCTTGAGCGTTGGGCGTTATATGGGCTGAGTCTCGCCCCAAAAAGCCCGGTAAAGCAGTAATGGCTACAACAGCCAACTGCATAGTCAGTTCAGAAAAAAAAAAAATCTGATTTGGGGGACAGCTGGCAACACTTTCCTTTGATTATTTATTTTGTACTTAGATGACACAGCATGGTCGGACGCACACAGATTATAGTCCAGCAGCCACCGCTTATTTTTTTTAAGTGATGAATAACAACAAATAATAAAATAGCAGTCATAATTATCTTAAAAAATTGGTTCGGTGCCAACTTCCGCACGAGCAATTTTTCTCGAGAATATTTTTTGCGTCTTTAAAAAAAACAGTTTTTAGCAATTAAAAACAAACTGCTGGACCGATTTTGCTTAAACTCTGTTCAGTAATACGGTCATTAGACAAATTGGTCCATTGGTTCTTGAGGTATCGAGGAGCAGAAAAAATCTAATCTACACACACACACACACACACACACACACAGACGTCACTCTAAAAATAATGGCAAACGATTCTCAAAACGTAAAGAAAACGCAAATTTAGCAATTTCTATTTTCGGCCCTACTACAAATTATTGCAAATTATTGCTATTTTCTGAAGGAGGTGTATAGTGATCGGCCGGGGCCGGACCAGGCGTCGGTGGTGGTGGGATCGAGAGGGTGCCTATAGTCGCCGTCACACCCATCAGACTAGGGATCACAGCGCTGTTCCACAATACGACCTATCTAGTCTATTACTCAACTACTAGCTCAAATCGGAGCACCATGTAGATAAATATGCCGGCAAACATCGTCTGAAGAAGGGATCGGTAAGTCATTAATCCATACTTATATATCTATTGCAAATGTAAAAAGTGTGTCTGTTTATTTGTCCTAGTTTTTGTAAAATGTAGGTGGCGTGGTTGTTAGAGTTTGTAAATATAAAGCAATATATTTAACTACTTTAACATGTAGGTAATATAAATCGTACGTCATTTGTTAGTTGTCCCGAATAAAAATTATTAAAATATGTTTGTAGGTATCAAAAGTACCGATCATGCACCGGGGTAAACCGAGTTTCGAAATTTTTCGAGAATACCTACCCGGTACTTGTTACTAATTTTTTTTAAAAGTTCACTTTCTCATGCATTGTTTTTAAGAACCTTAGCAGAAATGGTAAATGTTAATAACTAAAAGATGATCTCGTTCCTTTAAGTTAGAACAAAACTAACCCACTTTAAACTCATTTCTAAATTATCATAGGTATCGATGGTTATATAGGATACAACAACCGCTACCTGTAGTGAAGTGATTTAGGCTTGTTTTACTTGTCATTGTAAAATATTTGGTTGCATATTGCGACTAGTAGTATCATATGACGGACGAAAATAGACGTGAATATACCTAGGTACCTAATTATTTTTAGTATTCTAAAACACTTTTTTTTCTTTTTAGTTTTAAATCCATGAATCAGCACAATTACATTGATTACCTAATCTTCGAAGTACTCACTACGAGCAGTGGCAAATCAACAAAGTCGGGACCATCAATATATTAGCGCTTACGTGTCTTATCAGAATTCCCTGTGGGTAAATATTTCATATAAAGAAAAAAATTAGAAACGCTAATAACCATGAATTAAGAAATTGTTATCAATTTGTGCATTTAGCAATGGATATCAACATAGTTTTGTATAATTCGATTAACTTTTTGAAAATGTAATTAGCGTCGATCTTGGTAATAGAGTTGTTTTTTATACAAAGTGTGAATTCGAAGCAGAAATATATATAATTGATTTTTAAATCATTATTTATTTATCTTGAAAATATAAAAATCAAATAATAACATAAGTGCTTTGAGTTCAGGATACATATTCTTATAAAAAACAACTCTGTTACCTTATTTACCAGCAGGCAATTTAGAAATGACCCACATAATGTATAAGGTGGAACTGTTTGAATGTAAAATATTATTAAACATTACCTACAAACGTTTGTACTACATATTATTAAGTATAATTTTCAAAAAGAAAATTGACTACCAGACCCAATGGTTTTTGAGATATCTACAGATATAATAGCAGAAGTATATAAGTGGCGCGACATTTATAACGTCATCGCGGTACGTAGAGGGAGGGTCAACTATATATTTTTGTGTTGTGGTGAGATCGAACTTTACAATGTAATTATAATTTTTAACCAATGTTAAGTTAGCATTACCATTTACAAAAATCGTTATTGCAATCATTGCGAAATTTGTCGTGGAAAAAAAATATGTCGCGCTTTTAATTTTTTTATACGCCCTGGTAATGCCAACTTAACAGTTAAGTTAGAATTACCACCCCTGTTACTCCGTGAATATTGTTCGAAATTGAAATATAATTAATAGGGAAATTGTCGTGAATTAGTCGTAAATTAGTTTAAAGGCATAAGAATTGATTTTTCATTTTTTAAAGTCAATTAATGCAAAGGCGACCGTAAAGTCAGCATTGCCACTCCTGTATCTTCGTGAATATTCTTTGGAATTGGAATCTGAGTAATGGAGAAATTGTCGTGAATTAGTCGTGGAAACATCAAAATTGTCGCGCTTTTAATTTTTTTTATACGCCGTGGTAATGCCAACTTAACAGTTAAGTTAGAATTACCACCCCTGTTACTCCGTGAATATTGTTCGAAATTGAAATCTAATTAATCGGGAAATTGTCGTAAATTAATCGTGTAGAATATAAATTGATTTTAAATTTTTTTAATTTTTTAAAGTCAATTAATGTGAAGGCGACCGTAAATTTAGCATTACCACACTTGTATCTCCGTGAATATTTTTCGGAATTGGAATCTAAGAAATGGAGAAATTGTCATGAATTAGTCGTTTATCCTTCGCGTTAATCAATTTATATTCTACACGACTAATTAACGACAATTTCTCCATTAATTAGATTTTAATATCGAAAAATATTCACGGAGTTACAGGGGTGGTAATGCTAACTTAACTGTTAAGTTGGCATTACCAGGGCGTATAAAAAAATTAAAAGCGCGACAATTTTTTTCTTTCTAAGACTAATTCACGACAATTTCTCCATGACTCAGATTCTAATTCCGAAGAATATTAACGGAGATACATGGGTGGCAATGCTAAATTTACGGTCACCTTCGCATTAATTGACTTTAAAAAATGAAAAAAATTTAAAATCAATTTATATTCTACACGATTAATTTACGATAATTTCTCCATTAATTAGATTTCAATTTCGAACAATATTCACGGAGTTACAGGGGTGGTAATTCTAACTTAACTGTTAAGTTGGCATTACCAGGGCGTATAAAAACAATTAAAAGCGCGTCAATTTTTTTGTTTCCACGACAAATTTGCGACAAATTTCACAATAATTGCAATAACGATTTTTTAAATGGTAATGCTAGTTAGCATTAATAAACGACATTTTTTTTTACTTTTGGAGTACAAAGCTATTAAAAGTACATGTTTTTTATGTCGCTATTTTGCTGGAATGCCCGCCGTTACGACCAAATATAATATAAATACTACGTAAGAGTTACGACGGGTAAGACTTTCATCAAATTTACGTCAAAAAGACAAGTAGGAGCAGATTTTCCTTTGTCAGCCAGTTATAGATGAGCCTTGTATTTTCCATATTTCCTATCGTCATCTCTGTAATGAAAAGTTTATCTTCCTAACCGACGTCTCAAAGCAGAAGGATATTAATTAGATTCGTATGCCCAAATCTAATGTATATTTTGCGACTAATTAGTTTATAGAATGAGACCCACAAAAAGAGTCCGTGGAAATAAATCTTTAAATAACCAATGTGTACATAATATCAAGAAGCTTAATATAGCACTAGACTTTGCCAGCGGCTCCGCCCGCCCTAAATTCGGTTATCGGCGTGGGACTCCTTTTTTTAATCACAGTATTAATACTGTGATTTACTCCTTAATTTTACACTAATGAAGTTTGCTATATCAAGCTGTACCTATAGCTATAGTTCGTTGAAGCTCGGTTATAGTAATTCCCGCGGGAACTTTCAAATATTTCGGGATAGTCTATCGAGCCTATGTGCTATTCCAGGACCTATTCTAAAGGTGTGCCAAGTTTCATCCCGATCCGTCCAGTGGCTGAAGCGTTGTTGAGTAACAAACATCCTTACTTACAAACTTTCGCCTTTATAATATTAGTGTGATACTACCAAAGACTACAATGTATACCTGCTAGGAAACATGCTACATCTACATCTTTGAACTATCTTGTCAGAAGATCTGTCAGTGCGCTGTCAATTTAGGTAGATACTAAAATACCTAAGCCTAGAAATGTGAACTTTAGTTAAAATAAAATGAATAATAGACAAAATTAGTTATTATTGTAAAGGAGCATGGATAAATGTAATAAATGCGAGTGGTAAGTATCTTCTACTTCTTTAAAGAAAATTAATAATTTACAAAAGATTAAGTTGAAAAACTCTGTTGCTCTCAGAGTTGCAAATTTCTTAAAGCAACATTAGGAAGGGAGGAAGTGGGTGACCCTGCTGAGCCGAAAGGTAAGGGGTTTTATTTTACTAGTGGATACATATTTTGAATCACTGGCTCGGAAAATCCTAGTGGTGCCTAAGATAGGACAGGAGTCAGGAAGTGGGCAGTTAAACACTTAAAAGTCGGGTACCCAAAGTTCTCCATCAAACCTATTCATTTATTTCTAAAAAAAATACCCAGAGGTAGAGGGCGTACGTTTTCATAGAATTTTTAATATTTTAATTTTTTGTAGATACCAGCATTTTTACTTTTGAGTCATGTTCCTGTTTTATTGTATGTAAACACGTTTTCCGCCACGTTTTAAATATAACCACTGAAACAGGGTGACGTATCAACCTGCGTGGGCCCCACAGGCTTATCGCTTGCTATATTGTTGCATATGCCATTATTGCAAAATAACTATACACAAAAGGAATTTTTTTTTTTCAAATTAATGATAAAAAGATGTACGTACGTACGTTATACTTATAATACTAAAGAATCAGTGGCTGGACACACACCCACATCAAAATGTAAGGGACAGTCTTTTTTCATCAACCACTTCAGTCCTACGTACCAGGTTGGTGAGTCCATCGGCGCAACAATGTTTCTGGTAGTGTACATATCCTTTGGTTGGCTTTATACATGTCCCACACAACAACATACAAGTCGTAACTTACTAATTTTATACCAACGTGGTAAATGAAAGACCGGAGATACTTTTTCTGCAAAGGTATTTTCTAAGGAATACAGTATAGGGTTCTTCCAGAAAAAAGCGCAACGCGCGAGTGATGCCCCAGGTGTTGCAAGCGTCCATAGGGCTACGGTAACCGTCTACTATCAGGCGGACCGTAAGCTTGTTTGCCACCTTTGTAGTATTAAAAAAGAGTTCTTAACGAACAATAGGAAGACTCAAACTGAAATTATTATTATTCAAGTACACTTTTAAACAATTATGAATCGTCACTTTAATTATTAATTTTATAGACTTTACCACCACCCGTTCGAAATGATTTTACTACTGAGAAGAGCCGGCAAGTAACTCAGTAGTAAATCTTTTATATTATTAGTAGTAGTAGTAGAGTAAGCCAGGATTGGGCGTGGTAAGGGCCTACCCCAATAGTGGGGTCGTATGAGGCTGATATGGAAAAGGGCGTAGGTATATTTGTAATTAAAGTAGATAAGTACCTAAAGTTACTTCTGGACAATCGAATTGCAGTCACTCACTGCTTTCTTTCAATTGCCTCAGTCAAGGTATAACGTTTAGGGTTAATCAGGCTTTGCAACTTATTATAAAGTTGATATTAGGCTAGATTCCAACATGCTCTTTTCCAGTCCACCAGAAGCCGGAGTCAGCGCCAAAGATGGCAGAAGATTCACTATCACAAACATCGAAACGTTCCTGAAACGTCGACTACCGATACTAGTACTTTTCGCAGGTTTGCTCACCTTCTGGCTGCAGCCGCCGTTTCTTTCCCAGATGCTTGGAATGGAGGATAAAAACGGCAAAAGCGGGAAGGGTGGTCGCAGCTGCGGGAAGTGACGATGATGGTAATTTAGTTTTGACGTAAATTAACCATATAAATCAGGATTTTCGTTGTAAATGGATTGTTAGTTAGTTTACTCTCTCAGTGAGTTGAGATGACATTCATTGAAGTACATGAAATAAATTAATAGTTTATTATAAATCATTGTTATAAAAAAAACTTTTTCTCAGGGCTTCAAGACCTATCACGGCTATGCTTTAGCAAAATTGTTAACTGATAGCACTTAGATAGATAGTGATTTAACTTCTAATTATTTTTATTTTTAGATTTTTCCTGTACTTGTGCTGTGAGACCTTGCTTCTTGCCAAATTTAATGATTCTAGGTCAAAGGGTTTGTTTGTACTTTATAGGTTATGGTTTATTTGCAAACGTTAAAATATGCGGGGTAAATACCCGTAGTTTTTGGTTGCGTTGATTTAATGGCTTAATTTTTATACAGCTTCAAAGAGGGTCTTTCCCCTGTGTCCAACTATTATGTCCAACTGGTTGTACAAATAAGGTTTTTTTTTCCCCGTGGTCCAACTAAATAGTTGAACATTAGAAAACCGAAATTTACAGGGCCCGTTGTACAACTGCATGGGCAGTTGGCCCGCTGCCCCGAAATGATAATATTAAAGCTTTTAACCGACTTTAAAAATGGAGGTTCTCAAATGAGGTTTTCATGAAGGTTTTATAATGAACTAAACATTATTCCTTTTTAACCGACTTTGAAAAGGAGGGAAGATGTTCTAGTTAAAAAACGTCAAGTGTGATTCGGATAACCGCACTGAGGGTTTAATACGGAATATAAATACCAAAGTTTTTTAACCAAGTTCAATTGCAGACAGGGTTTTTCTCTCAAAAGTGATAGTTTTAAAATGACTACCTATTTATCCAAAACTATTGATTGTAGACTAGTAGTTTCTTTACAGAAGTGATAGATCTCATCAAGATCTTCGTTTATGATGACAGCTGTCAAACTAGAAAGTGCTATATCTCCAAAACGTTTGATCGTAGACTAGTAGTTTCTTTACAGAAGTGATAGATCTCAAGATCTTCGTTTCGAATGACAGCTGTCAAACTAGAAACGGCTTTATCTCCGAAACTATTAATTGAAGACTAGTAATTTCTTTACAGAAGTGATAGATTTCATCAAGATCTTTATTTCGGATGACAGCTGTCAAACTAGAAACGGCTTTATCTCCGTAGCTTTTGATCGTAGACTAGTAGTTTCTGTACAGAAGTGATAGATCTCATGAAAATCTTCGTTTCGGATGACAGCTGTCAAATACTTTCAATAGAACAATATCGGTTTACAAGTTTTTTTAGACTCCACTTATTTTATTCTAACTAAACGCATGTAAAACACGCACTTGTCTGTTTTTAGGGTTCCATATCTCTAGGGTGCCTACGGAGCCCTATTACTTAAGCCTACGCTGTCTGTCCTTCTTTCAGACCGGAATAGATGTAAACCATAATTTATTATAGAATATGAATTTAAATGGCGGATTAGGTATCTAACATATACTAGAAAGTTAAAATTTTAAGTGTGTCCCCATACAAGGAACGCGTCGTTTTCGTTGTTTTTGCTCTATCGTGAATACAGTAACACATACAAGTATCTAACTTGCAGTGATGATAGAGTAAGCTCTACAGTATAACAAAAAATAATAAAAATTGGCAAAGTCCGAGACGGGCCGAGCCATTGCCATCCTTAATAACCGCGCCCTCTGGCGATTATGCAGAGATGAACAATAACACGTTGGCTTGTTTACTTGTTTTATTTTTATTATTTTAATACCCTTTCTTGTAATGACTATTATTTTTTTTTTGTGTTTTAGATTTATTAATAATATACAAATAGCGGTGTCTGTAGTACCATGTGGAATTAGAGTGAATACGTTTAACTACCAAGCTACGATTATAGTTTCGGAGATATAGCCCTCTTTATTCTTTCAGGGTCACATATTGCGATCTCAATGGTAAAATAAAGTTACAGTGTTAATGCGACAGTTGATAAATTTTTTGACATCGTGTTTTTTACGAATGTAAATACTACTACTACTAGGTATATAACATTTGAATATCCGGTAGAGTTGTTTTTGTTAACTGCACAACCAGTTGTGCGGCTGGTACGAGTAGTTCTGTTTACAATAAGGGGTTTAACAAAGGCATATTGGAGATATAGCACTTTCTAGTTTGACAGCTGTCATCCGAAATGAAGATCTTGATTAGATCTATCACTTCTGTAAAGGAACTACTAGTCTACGATCAAAAGTTACGGAGATAAAGCCATTTCTAGTTTGACAGCTGTCATCCAAAACGAAGATCTTGATGAGCTCTATCACTTCTGTAAAGAAACTACTAGTCTATGATCGATAGTTACGTAGATATACCACTTTCTAGTTTGACAACTGTCATTCAAAACGAAGATCTTGATGAGATCTATCACTTCTGTAAAGAAACTACTAGTCTACGATCAATAGCTTTGGAGATATAGGTAGCCATTTTAAAACTATCACCTGGAATAAAGCTGTTTATACATTTATGAAATTCGTATTTTCGTTTTTAAGTACCCAAGTGTTTTTAAAACACATATGGAAATGACAGGCAGAAGTGGTAGATATGCTGACAGGTTGTATATCCCGTCACAGAAATTAACAGTTTATAAAAGAAACGCTTATTGTATGGCTATTATGTTATACAACCATTTGCCAGATATGTTGAAAAAAAATCCCATCAGATGTTTTAAAAAGGAATTACACAATTTTTTGTTACGTAAAATGTATTACACAATTCAAGAGTATTTAGAAGATAAATGTTGATATGTTAAAATATGTATAATATTTTTTATTATATTGTTGGATATTAATAAACTTTCGAATTTTGACATAATTTAAAAAAAAAACTTATGATTTTTTACATAATGATTACGATTTATTTTTTTATATTACTTTATTTTGTTTGACATTTGTAATATCAATTAATCTTATGTTGTTTGCCTCTGCTAATATTTCAATTAAATTTATTAGCAAAATTAGGTATTAATAACATATGTATATTGACATAGTTTTCATAATACATAATATTGAAGTTGCGAGTAGCATAATTTTTTTTTTTTTTTTTGGAAGCAAAGTAATTTAATGATATGTTTCAAATGATTATTTCATTTATCTATGTAAATTTTTTGAATTGTTGCCAAATAATTGTATTTTCTTCACGTTGCGTAATGGTAATTTGTAATTTTTAGGAATTGTTTCTAAGATATTTTTGCACACCATCTAAAATGGTTGAATATGTATGGACCAAAAATTATGAAATATCATTTATGTAACCCATATTCTATGCAAATAAAGACTTATTCTATTCTATTAAGATTTTGAGTGCAAAACCTTGTTTTCAATTGAACTTGGTTAAAAAGGCTTTGGTATTTATATTCCTTATTAAACCCTCAGTGCGCAAATCAGACACACTTGACTTTAACTAGAACAACTTCCATTCTTTGAAAAGTCGGTTCAAAAGGAATAATGTTTAATTCATTATAAAACCTTCATGAATCTCATTTGAGAACTTCCATTTTGAAAGTCTGTTAAAAGCTTTAATTTTATCATTTTGGGGCAGTGGTCCAACTGGCCATGCAGTTGTACAACGGGCACTGTAAATTTCGGTTTTCCAATGTTCAACTACTTAACTAAAATCCTTGTTTGTACAACCAGTTCCAAGAGCTGCAGACCTTAGTATTTGATATTACATAATTATAACTTGATAACTCCACGCGTTCTTCAGAAAAGTGGTCTTGACAGACCGACAGACTGATAGGCGGTTGGTTTCTTTTTTTAAGAAACCTTAAAATGGATATTCGTTTGTTTGATTATAACTTAAGTTGCTTAACTACCGGGCTGGCTAGTATATAACGTAAGGTATAATATGTAAGTAGGTAAATATCATATAATATATATCTCCTTCTTCTGGTTCTTTTTTTAACACTAGGAGATGCCTCAGCCATCGTACGTACTACAGAGCCACCGGCCTCTCCTAGCAAGAAAGGAGACTAAAGACATATTCCAACATGCTGACCACTCACTTGTCAATAATGACGCCGCCCATAAGGGCTCTTACTAGGCTTAACCACTACTGTAATATGAAACTGCAAAAGCACTCAGAACCTCAGAAAATGTTCTACTAGTCACCCATCCAGTGACTGTCCACCTCCAGGGTAAAGGAATTATAATCAAACACATATTATGAAACAAAATATATTTAATACGACCTTTTACAAATCATAACTGCCTCATCGGCTCGACTGTCTATAAATCATTTCCTATTACAAGGCCGGTGGTCGCACCGCCCATAACAAGTACTAAATAACGTTAGTGCCTTACAAAAAAACGTTAGGGTCTATGTACACGAAAACTCATTGTAACAAACGACTCCCACTGTAACGTTTATACACATACTCACTGGCGTATTATAAAATAAAACGGACTACACACTAACACGGATCGGATCAAACTTTCACATTAGAATAACAGCATTACAATATAAAACTAAATTATTTACGAAAATATGATCCAAAGTGTATTTAGTCCATTATAGAAACTAATTTATATAATGTTAAGTTTTGTAAAATAACACGCATGACGCATTATAGTTATAACAGTTGTTGTTTAGTATAATTACTACTGAAATATTATAAAAAATTATTAATAACACAATTAAAGGCGTATCCACACTAACATATTGGAATTAACTAATTTTGTAAATAATTATAGTCACAATGGTTGGTGTTACAAATACAATTACGTTGTAATCAGAGAATTTACTAAGCCGCTATTGGGTCGTTCTTCTTTTCTTGCGACAATAGACTATCCCTCATCTTATTACAGTATTGATAATTACGTTTTTAGTGTTTGAATTTACGTCCTTATTTTTATTTACCCATTTACTACTAAATAAATTGTGCTCTTTCACTACGGCAATATTTTTTTTGTTTTTTTTTTTTATAGAAAGCCGTGACAGAATGGTCATACAAAATGATGTCTAAAACGTCAACTCTCACAATATTTATGGGAAACCAAATTGAAAAAATTTATCTTCAGGTAAAGAAGTTATAAGTACTTCTTATAAAAAATAAATTCAACTTTTTAAAAATCGAAAAGTGAACCATATTGATTGATAGTTCAAAAACGCAAAAAATAGAAAATCGTCGTTCTATTGTCGCAAGAAAAGAAGAACGACCCTATTACAATTTTGGCGTGTCGGCTATACTCAAAGGAAATGACAATGAAAATAGTTACATTTGATATTGAAATACTTACCTTTAGTTATCTTTACATTCGGTTTAATTCCTATACAAAATGACGTTGTGAATAAATTAGTGTAGACGCACCTTTATATAAATTTATAAATCAGTCGAGTGCGAATTAACGTTTTAATCTAATTAAATCTAAATAAAAATTACAGCTATTAACTTCTAGGTATTCTTTAAATTGATATGCTTATTGCGGTGTAACTTTATCTTTAACGATGTAGGCAAGACTGAAAAGTAATTGTTAAATATTACTCAATATAAGTACAAGATTAAAGTATCGATTTAAAGTTCATTATTTTTGACGTTATATCACTGTGTATAAAAAAAAAGGATATTAGTTTAAATTTTTGATATTCACTTTTAGATAAAACTAAGCATATTTGCCAGTTTTAGTACAGAATAAATAATATAAGCGTAGGTACAGAATGATTTTAGATTCAAAAGCTGTTTTTGCTCAATTGAAAACAGAAAAAGTTGATGCAAAATATTTCCTTATTAAAAAAAATAATAAATGAAGTAGTATGTTATTTTGAATATTAATTCAGTCTTCAGTGTTATCGAAAAAAAAAATTATTACAACTTGAAGCTATCATCAGTTACGTCTGGACGGACATACAAACAATCCTATATATAGGATTTGTCAAATTGTTTTAAGGCCATTTCTGCAACCACTTGATTTATGATAGATGTTTCTTGGTTTCGAGACGATTTTCACATACACTACCCGGTTTGGTTATATTTTTACCCATGGATATGAAAATTGACATTTAAAAGCAACAATGTAAGTTAAAATCATCGTGATACCTAATGATATCTATGATCTTCTAGGTCACACAGGAGCTGGCAACACTGAAGATGTACAACGCATTGTAAATGTGTCAGTGTAAAGCAACAAATGTATACAATGACGGATTTGGATATACATATATAGGAAATGCAACTATATGATTGTGTTCACAAAAAAATCAGTTAAATGCTAATTTGTCACTTATATTTTTGGCATAGTATTCATATGTTTTCATACTTATATGTAGACGCATGGAAAATTGTACTGATGAAATAAATTATTTTGCACTTAATATTTTTTTTTAACATTCGTTTGAATATTTGATCATGCAGTTTACAGTTTGTTATATACTGCCAGTTTAAGAGGCAGTAACTACGTGACATAAAACTTGAGTAAAAAAAAGGATGACGCGATATATAACTGAGCGTTCGTAAGTAGTGAAGCTACATCTCAACTCATTTGATTTTTATTATCGAACAAAAGTTTATTAAATGTGTTATAAACGTTTGCTCAAAATAATGAAATTTAGGTAGTATAGCCTCTTAAAACAAAACATTTGATAAGCATTTATTTATTAATAATGATAATACGAAACCATCATCATTTGAGTGAAATTTTGTAGATAAGATCGCAGATCTTGTGTAGGTCATCGATTCGATAACATGCGGTTATTTAACTTGAAAATCCTATTTAATTAGGAGCCAGTAGTACCGAGTAGTATCAAATGAAGACAAGGAGAAGGCAATATGTAAGTGCAGCTATACACTGTCTACAAAATCTTGGCGCCCCTCCACTTAAGACTGTGTAGTCTAAAAAAAAAACTTTTTTTGTATGTATGTGTAATATTCGCAGTTTGTTGTTAGCTAACACACACTTAATATTAGTTTTGCACTGTAATAACTTACACACACACACACACTTGTATCTATTCTGATGTTTTAAGGATGTGTCAAAATTTTAAAGACCAATTATACGTCTCAACTCAATGACATATTGTAATTATAATTAAAGAATATTATGTATGGTGATAGTGCTTTACCAAAATTATAGGGTTATAGTTTTTGATAGTAGCCGCGAATGAACTATGTACTTGAGAATTGAAAGACCACATTAGTACATGCCGGATACGAACGTCCTACAGGCAGCCATCGAAACCACTAGGTCACCACCCGCTATATTTAGGTACTACTCGCTTTTGATTATTGTAAATTTGACCTAAATTCGTGATTGTCACACAAGATTTATCAATAAAGTTGTGATATAAACAATGATAAAATAGTATTGTAATTCATCTAATATATCTCGATATATTAGTATCGCGTATAACGCTTATATTTAAAACGTGCTTATGATATATTGGAGAAACTATTTTGGCACTCTTTTTATGTATTTTTCTCAAACGAGCGCAATAATAGACACTCGGTAACAACTTTACTGCGAATTTATATATCTCTCTATAACTGATAAATAATAACTCATTTTGTATTTACAAATCTATGTCAAAGATTTCAGTGATCTCTTTGTTGATAATTATTCTTGCGAAATGAAATCATTCAATGCAGTCAATCTGCAAAAATTAACTTTTAGTTTAATGTCTGTCTTAAAATAAATTTTACCGTCACACTATGTAATATACTTCAGGAGTGGTCAGAGATATAACGAACGTTTGGTCGTAATATACATGGGTTTATGGATGATATTTCGTCCCACAAACCTAACATATGAATATCGCAAAGATTGCTTTAAGTTAAAAGTTGTTTTATGCTAAGCTTATACGGTCTGATATATGGCATTTTTTAAAATAAAGCTAAAATACTTACAAAAAAAATGATTTCACGTAAGTAATTATTTACTTTATTTTGATCTTATCTCGCAATAATAATTAAAGCATAATCTCCCACATATGGAACAAATTTGACACACGTTTTGTACATTTCATTGATATACTTGGAAAAAGTATTTATCCTCTGTATTAATATTTTTTATTTAATTATCGTTTCAATCAATAGCCAGCTTACATTTATTTTTTATTTTTAGCGACACTTCAAAAAGACTAGAACTTGTGCCACTAAAGACAAATACACAAAATATATTGCAACATTTTTTCGCGTCGATGTTATACATGATAGAAAAAAATATTTCAAATAAATCTCGATTTTAGCAGTAAAACAAAAGCACGCTCTTATTGCCACGTATATCATAATCATATCATAAATATAAATACGTGATTTAAGGTATATCACTTTAAATATTTTATTTATTGCAATTTTGTTTAATAATTTCAGAAATATGGTAAATATATAAATGTTAAAATAATACAATGTATTACTAACGTATGTATGTATAATAATAAACGAAAAAATATTTGTACATATTGCTATAGTTAAATTAATAGAAAATTTAACAAATTACAATAGCAAGTAAAAAAAATACTTAACTATTTTCCCGACTTACGAAAAGAAACAAAATTATTATGAAGTTAAGTAATAAAACTTATTTTTAGTGTAAAAATAAGTATGTACAGAACCTATATTAGTTTAAACTGGCAAGTAACTATTTTAATACTGTATATAAATTATAATTTTTAATTTCAAAAGTACCCTAAATTGTATATATTTACAGTACATTTAAGTTATTTTAGTTTCCAAAAAAGGTAGCCGCGTAACGGTGTCCTTTTTCACGCTAACAGCCCTTAAAACCATCACAATATCAATAATATTTTACTAAAATGCCTTTTAAATGTAGAAAATAGGCCGAATTTTGTTGTATTAGGGACTTTAACCAGTATGATCCCTAATTTGATCTAATAAACTTTACTTTTTCTTTGCCCTAAAAAAAAAAAACAAATTTTAAATTTTTAATTTTATTGTGGTATTAATAATTGGTTTTGGTTACTATTTTCAACTTATTTTTGTACGAAAACTCCCATAGTGTTCATTAAAATGCTTATAATTTCAATTAAAACACAGAACCATAAAAAAAAAACCAGAAAGTATTTCTAGTAATCTTACAAAGATACTCCACAATAATTTGACTTGGCATATGACCTTACAAAAACTACACTACTATACTATACAACCTGCTTGATTTTTCACTGATAATTTTTATCAATAAAAAAATTATGTTATAAATATAATTTTAATAACATGCACTAATATGGAAGTATGAATTTGACACATACTTTTTAATTTAAAGTTAACTATTCAGGATAGTTTTACTTAATACACATTTTATTTCTTTAATTGTTCAAATCTTTTTAGACTCTTATGGTATTAAGAACCCTTCCACCAACTTGTTAGGCTATTAAGGCCAACTTCCCCCAACTTGGGGTTGTGTTTAAGACAGTTATCATTAATCGGCAGTGAAACTAAACCTTAAAAAGGAATAATTGTGTCACAATTTTAATCAGAAATTTAAACAGATGAGGTGGAAAGTGGCTTTAGATACTAATCTATCGCTACGATTTCTTATCAAATAAAGGTAATTTAGATTTAACAGCCCCTTCACAAATCATCAGTCTTTGTTGAGCGAGACATTTCCTCCCGCAACCATCTTCCCCCACTAAATCTACCAGCCTACTTGCCCCAACTCCCCCTCTATGCTTAACGTCAACAAAATATTCCTTTTCACTTCTCTCCCCTTCTTTCCCCTTTGCAACTTGCAACATTTCCATCTTACCCCCAAAATTGCTGACCTTAAACCTAGAGTGCCCTTTAAATGTCCTTTCACATTTGAAATCTGCTCCTTTTCGTTCGAAATATTCAACGATTTTTGATATTTGTGCGGAACGGACGTGCCTCGGTATCCTGTCGTCGTAGTAGAGGCTGTCAGAACCAGCTAATGAAGCTACATCTTCAGAACTATCAGTGTAGACACTGGAGGTTCTCTTACAAGAGGAGTTAAGAAGGTGGTTTATTAACGGACTCCTATGGAGCATATACCCTAATTCATCGTCATCTAAAGGTTTGTGGGAGACGCAGCCTCCGTGACACTTCGCTTTACTCACGCAACAACATCGGTTTAGGATATGATACTCTTTAATTTTAATTTCCGATGGTTCAGTCTCAGAGGCGTCAGAGTCAGGTCTATTGGCGTCAAGAATCCCGCAAAGAAAAGGCGAAAAAGGTTCATTTTCAATCTTCCTTTGAGGTATTTCTTCGGTTCGCGGTGGGGATTCTTCTAAGTCTTCCAAACTCCTCAAAGAACTGACGGTCGTTGTCGATAAAGCCGAATCGTCCAACACAAACTGACTCGAATTAGTCGAACCTGGAATCGGTCGGGAGAGGAGATCTCGGCGAAAAGACCTGGCATTGAACAGTCTATCGTATATAAGAAGGCAATCGGAGCACATTCGGATAGTCCTCGGGTAAGTATCCGAATCGATCCGCGCGGATTCTTCATCGAATTCGTCATCAACAGACCGATCGGAACCGTCCCTTTGCCACCACCAACATCTATGGCAGCCCATCAGCGAACATGGACACATGGCATTATAGAAACATTCCGAGCCGGTGTGCTGGCAAAAATCTTCGTTCGCAACGGAGAAAATTCCGCTTTCGCATGAACCGCGTCTTCTAGTTCTCAACGAGTCGGTGAGCTCAATGCTAGAGTTGCTCTTCTGGATTGGATAGGATTTGGGTTTGGGGGAAGTGGTTATCGGTGGGGCCGGGTCGAGAGAGCCGCGGCGGCTGAGGCCGGGGGATGAGGGAAGGGAGGAACATCGCGGTTCGTCGTCGGAGGTATCGGTGTCACGAGGGAGGGGGGAAGGTAGTTCACATGACGAGGAAGCGCCGGCGCGGGAGTGTGATGGTTCCAGAATCTTCTTGACGCCTCGGAAGGTGTGCAGAGCTCGGGGCGGGCGCTGCGCTGGAGGGACGGCGTGCGAGTCGCGCAACAACATAATATGCGCGAGCCGGGTGAGGCGGGCGAGTCGCGGGGGCGGCAGGGTGGCGCGCGGGGGAGGCAGCGCGCCCGCCGACCGGTGCGGGGCGGGGGGCGCCGCTGACTCGCACCACTCCAGCTCCGACAAGGATCGACGATGTTGGACTGAAAATTAAGTAAATTTATTAGAACTCAACTAGTTTATTGAGAAAACTTTATAGTTTTTGCAGGTGTGACTGTCTTTCCCAATACTAATAATATTCAAAAAAATATTCTATAATCTAGCCTTCGACATAAGTTTTAGTATGTATGTTGAGTGTCTTAGGTAGAGAGGGAGGCCCTATTCTTCCTATACCACTCCTATACCTCCTACTCCTTTATGTAGAAATAATTTGGTTTTGATTCCACGCGCAACTGGTACAGGTTCTTAGCGGCATCTCCCTTCAAATTTAACGGTAGCAGTGCAGAAGGCAATTTTCTGTAAAACACAACTCGGCGACTCTTATACTGTGCGTTACACACTTGCTGTCGTGATAGTGTTTACAGTAAATCGATTCATACATAAGAAATTAATTGAAATAACTAACTGTGGTCGCGATGCGAAGGGACTCCTCCTACAGATTTGTACCGCAGCGGACGTCGCCACGCGTCCAGCCCGGGACACGAACGTGGTCCAGACGAATCCGCTTCCTCACTGCAACAATATAGGAATGAAATTTATATGACATATTAAATTTTTGCCCTACAACGTAATTTGATGATAAAAATGTCCACTTTAACTACAAGTCAGGTTTTTGATAACTTTTTTTGGGAGGTTAGTATTTTTCACTCACCATATAAAGAAGCTGTTAACACATGACAATTTAAAATGTCAACTCGTTTTAAACCTTGTTCAATGGTTGAGAACTCACGGAAGTATTGGAAAAAATAAAAAGCAGAAAATTGAAAATAAAATATAAAAATGAAGTCTAGGATCTTTGGTACAAGGAATCTTAAATTGTTTAGGCTTGCCTACCTAATATATATTAGGCAAGTATTAAAGTAAGCAAGTTTCCTCATTCATACATGCTAGATGACGGTATCCCTCTCAGAACGCAAGGCAGACACCAGGCTTTCCCACCCTTTATTGGAGTTTTTTTTTTCATTTTTGGAACTGCACACTGATGAGTTTACTCACGTGTCAAAAGTGTTGGTGGCGACGTGACAGGTCCACGTCGTGTCGTCGACGCTGTCTTTGATCTCGGCGAGCTTGCTCACTATCTCTGGGAATAGTGGACGAGCTTGCGCTTCGTACTAAAAAAAATTAAAGATTTCTGTCAGAAACTGGCAATGGGGTACATTATTCTTGTTAAACCGTAAAGAATTATTTTATATATAAATTATATTATAAAAATATATTTATTTTTCTTATTTATATTTATATATATGAGTGTGTGTGTGTGTGTGAGTATGTGTATATATATCCAAAATCGGTTTAGTAGTTTAGGAGTCCATCGCGGACAAACAACGTGACACGTAATTTTTATATATATATATATGTATGTCTAGATTTATATTACATTGTATTGTTTTATCATAGTAGAATAGAATAATCTTTATTTGCACGGAATATGGTGAATACAAAAATAGGTGTTAACAATTAATTATCCAGTACATACACATTCCGCCTAAACTTGGCATGCAAATATATAATATCTTTAAGACATTAACTTAATTAGAAATTATCTAGCTTAGTAAGAATAACATCGTAGGTATAAGGTAGAAATTGAAACATTCTTCTTGTATTATTTTCTTTAGACATATCTTAAATTTATTTAGTGGCAGCTCTCTGATTTGTTTTGGAAAGGTGTTAAACACTTGTGTGCACATCATTTTAGAATTTTTTAAATATAGAGATGTGTTACATCTAACTGGAAACCTAAGTGTTGTTGGATCTCGACAAAAAAGAGCCGTGTCTTTGTCCTTGTGATTATTATTAAACAAATTGGGGTACTTTTTAACAAACATTCCAATTTCAAAAACATAGAGACCTGTTAATATCATAATTTTCAATTTTTTAAATAAAGGTCTACATGAGTCAAATGGATTTGCTCCGCATATAGCCCTAATGCAGTTTTTTGTACTACAAAGACTCGATTTATATTGGTAGAATTTCCCCATAATAAAAGACCATATCTTAAGACTGAAGCAACATACCCGTGGTATATACATTACATAATAAGTATTGATTTGTAAAACTTATGAATATTAATTTGCATGAACTTCCTATTCCCACTTTTTTTACACACAACTCTTCACAGTTGTTTTGTTTTGTAAAGATTTGATCAACATGAAATCTTACAGGATTAACACACTTATAAGTAACAGATAATGCAACATTTGAACACAGGCCAGAAAAACTATAGCAGAGTATGATAATGGGACAGTTCTATATAAAAGTTACAGCCCGTTTGTTTCATAAAACCAATATAAATTAAAACTACAGTTCGAATGATTAACGTGTGCAACTAACAATGCAACAGTCGAATGCGAGCCTGAGGAACTCTGGCAGCGTGTGTTCGTCGCACAGTTCCACGAACGCCATGTAGTTGAGGCCGAAGTTGTCCGTGCGCGGCAACACGTCCGGGTCGGCGTCCACCTGCAACCCAGCCATAATCACAATATATCAGTAGGGCTAGTACTCTTCACGCTTTATTTAAACCTCACAATAAATTTGGCACAAATAAATTACTGATAACATATTTTTATGCAACAAAATCAAATTGTACTATTATGATCCGCCTCAGTTGTTATAAGCCCCATAACAGGGGCACAGGCCTCCTTGAAGAAGAAGGCTTAAAACTCTGTCCACCATGATGGAAGTAATGCGAGTTGGCGAACGTTGTCAAGTTTTAAAGTTCATGTTTTCATTTATGCTTAAAAAATGATATAGTGTTACCTATTCAACAATAGACTAAAATACCTAACTTTAAGCAGCATAATGTAACGAAATAAACCCAAATGGTATAAAGAAAAGTCACGATATTGATTCGCAAATATTTATGTTTGTTAATATCTAGTATTTAGTAAGCGACCTGTGCAGAAAACACAATACTCATGAAGTCAGGTAAAAACTGTACGTCATATCTGTTCGTTAAATATTATGAATCAAAAAAAACCCTGGACATATTACTTGCCACCTGGTTCCCAACTACACAAGGTTACCAAACAACTGATACAAATAGCAGCATCAGAGAAAAAACAGTTCTTTACAAAAATGTTTGTCGGAGTTTGAACTTGCGCACTTGGTTCAGGACGCAGGGTAACTCCCAATTAAACTTAAATAAATACCTAAGAAAACGTTATTAATTAAGCAGGAACTTACCCTGGCAATCAGTTGACAAAGAATTATCCCGTAGGAAAATATATCGGACCGGTGATCGTACCGCCGTCCACGGAGACACTCGGGGGACATCCACCACGGCGAACCTACGCTCGGCAAACGGTATCCGTTACTGGAGACAATAAGTTCTAGTCATAAACATGTCGAAACAAACCTGATGTCTATGTTAACACTAGAGGAGACGCTATAAACAAACCAGATGTCTATGTTAACACTAGAGGAGACGCTATAAACAAACCTGATGTCTATGTTAACACTAGAGGAGACGCTATAAACAAGCTTTACGTCACATATGAGATATTAATTACTACCCCACGTGCCATATGCTGGTAGGCATGGTCTAGCTACCCAGCCAGTGACTTAGTCAACTACCAGCCCATACACTGCAATCGTTTGAGACGGCGGTGGTGTGTGTGGCGTCACTTCTAGTACGTAGTATGATTAAAACAATAATAATGAAGGTTCATATATATATATATAAATTTAAAATAAATGCTGGGTACGGATTAAATGGTACGCATTTCTCTGTCAGCAAGATTCGAATCTACGATTTAGTATTTTGTCTTGTGTGCATTTTCAACGAAACCGCTTAGTATGGTAAACATACCAAAACCACCGAGTTTGGTAAACATACCAAAACACTGAATATGGTAAACATACTACAAAATCTGAGTATGGTAAACATACCAAAAACGCCATGATAATCAAACTAAATATACAAAAATCTCTGAACACAAAAATCAAGTCGTGAAAATGGTTCTGCTTTGGTGTTTGTCATCACTTTTATTTCAGATTTCAGAAAAAGTATATCGAATCTTCATATTTTTTTTTATTTTTGATATATCTGAATTTAATATTCATTCAGGTGTTAAATTCTAAATTTTATAGTAATTTATATAAATTAGGACACATTCAGGTTGTAGAGCGAGGTATGAAATAGCAAAATGGAAAATGGACGGCAAAGCAATAGGGTAGCATGGAGCTGTTACAAGTAGCTCAATAGTGTGACGTTAAACCTGTGTTACACCTAGTCTTGACAAATATTACTCGCGCGATCATTAAAAAACGGATCACTATTTCTTGATGAACCTTATACCGTTATGCCAAAATACAACCTCGGCGTAAAACCTTTTCAATAGCTATTGTAAATACCGCCTAGTGATCTCCGGTTCTACCGGCAAATCAAATTTTTATTATAATTCAAATTAATGCGAGCACATCATTTGACAAATGACCTAGCGTGCACGCATTCCCACTACGCACGCCATCTAGCATGTCGTGTGCACCAGCGTGCTTTCGAAGCGTGCACAGTTATTGCGTTATCGCGAGATAGCAGGATGGTACAGCTACGTTGACGTCTTAATTACGCACCCTAGATCTAACCGATGAATATGATACGAGATCTTTATGGCAGAAGGTGATAATTGTGTGTGTTTGATTGTCATAACTTACAGTCATTTATAAGATATATAAGCAATTAAACAGTATCTAGATCATCAAGAGAAGTTAATGACAATTCCGGTGCATCTACTGAAGAATAACTTATTTTAATCAAAAAAACTTTTTTTTTAAAGACCGAGTTGCTTGCCGGCTCTTGATAAAAACTCAAACCGGTAGTAAAATGAAGTAGAATATTAGTATATATAAAAATGAATCCCTTTTTCCCTTGATAACGCCCTAACTTCGGAAGTTGGTACGTTAGGTAGTAGAGAAGGGGTAATAAATATAAGCTAATGAACTATATAATATTATCTAAAAAAAATTAATAACATTCTAAATAAGTATACTTACTAAATTTATAACATTATTAAGGTGGTTATGAAAGAAAGAAGTGTCAAGTGCGAGTCGGGCTCGCGAACTAAGAGTAAATCGATTGAAATAAAACTTTGGAAAGTTGTTATGCACACGCCGGGTTCAGGTTTTTGAATTAGTACAACCCTTTCTGAATAGGTGGCGCGCCAGTTGTTTTAAAAAAGAGAAACAACGTTCGCGGGGTCAGCTAGTACAAAATAAATAGTTAGATTGACAATTTCAAACTGCTTAATAAAAGTCTAATGGATTTACAACAGTATGAGTTCAAGTACCACTAACAGTATAATGATTAAACTAGCGTCATAATTTTATTTTCAACAACTTTCTACTTAGCACTACGTGAGTTAGGATTAGCTTATCCTAACTTGTGTTAAAAAGGGTGGATTTGGCTACTTTATATAATATGTACGAGTTACTGGTCCTTTTTTAAGATTTTTTTTTACCCCAACACTTGTTTGCTATGAAGAACTAGGTATTGCAATAGAAATTGCTAGTAATTGAAAATTTTGAGAAAGCCTTCTACTTAGTAAATTTTTCAAAAACGGCGACATACTTACACTGGATGTGGTATTTTAGCAGCCAAGCCAAAATCAGCAACGATTGCAGTGTAGTCTCCTTCACCGTTCTTTCTCAACAATACGTTCTGAAAAAGGAAAGGAAGACACGTTACGAAAAAAAAAGAGTAGGGTAGTCCTATTATGGTAGTGATAGGAGGTTTATATTTTTTTGTTGGTTTATATACTGACCTCACATTTTTTCATTTCTCTTCATTTTGTATCAAAGCCTTGTAAATAGAAACCTTTGTCGAAATGACACATAATTCTAGCTTTAAGAGTTCGTATTCGTATTTAAAATGCGTGAAGAAATGTGCCAAGCTCGGCATAGTAAGGGGATAGACACTTAAACCACTTACTAAAGACAAGCATTATATATCTATTATACAAAAAATAATATAAGAAATAGGAATAATGTAGGTAAACATTGGTTTCAATTCAAGATACGACAGTCACCTTAGATTTAATTGATCAAGATATTAAGTAAGGCAAGTATTTGCATTCGTATTAAATTAACGTTACGTAATGTTACCACAAAATCTCACTACTTACTGTTTCCAGAATCAAACTTTCAATATCAGATAACTTGAGAAATTAATAGTCAGTTTTCTAATTAACACGCGATTTCACATTTTACAGACAGTAAGTAGTTTACAATCTTTCCTCAGTTTAATTATTGGATCATGATAGCCATAAACACGAAACAACGAATGATAAGAATATTGTGGCTATTGTCATATGACAGTAGTCGTTAAACCAAGTCAGATAAACTTTTATTTGAAAACTCTGATAGTCGAGTGGGCACTAATTCGACATCGCTGGACAAACTACATAAGACCAGTGTAGTAGTCTATGGCCTGAGGCTCATTTGCCTGAGAAATGTCCTGTGCCCCTGCAGTGACAGTACAATAGCTATGGCAACGACAGTGCATGATGAACACCACGTACAAGACTTTTCTAAGACTAAGAATCACTCTTATATGAGTATATTGCGATTCATTTGATTTTTGTATAGCACTGCACTGTTACTACTATTTTTCAATTGAGAAGATAAGCTCTCTAAGCTTCTTAACAATCTTGAAGAAGCTATTAACTTTTTGTGACCAACCTTCGCAGTGAGGTCCCTGTGGAAGACGCCGAGCGAGTGAAGGTACCTCATCCCACGGGCGACGTCGGCCGCGAGCGACACGCGCAGCAGTTGTGGTAGCGGCTCCGGGGGACACCCGAGGATCACCTGCTCTAGGGATCCACCTTCCATATACTCAGTCAGGGCGTGTAACTGACCCTCGTGCACGCAAACACCCATGAACCTGGTCAAAAATTAAATGACTTGATAAAAACCATCTGGACCGTGTAAAACATGCATTCATAGACTATAGCAATGTTTCATGGTATATTATTTTAAAAGCTCATTCCTTGGCACCTGATAGAGTCTGTCAAAAAATAATAAAATACATCATTGTATCGTCTACGGCCAGCGGCTTTATTCACACGCATATGATATAATAACGCGTTTCGAGATAAATTTTAGTTCTGCATTTGCATGTCATCGAAGTATTCCATAATTTCATTTAACAAGTTTAATCTTATGTATGTCTAGTTTTTCTGTTTTGGATAGATAAATTTAGGTATGAGGTAATCGGCTTACGAATATAAAAAAAAAGTTAGGTAGCGAGGAGTTATTCGGTATTGAATTCGAGGTATAGTTAACCGGTGTAGCACATAGCTGTAATACTGTGTGTATATGTCCGGACTAAAATAACTGTTATAATATTTTGTTATTATCGTCTCGGACTGCTTTGGCGACGATCGTAGAGATTTGTATTCTTATCTCGTCCCCATAGCATTATTTTTTATCATGCAATGGCGGTATTTAACCGTCATAAGTACCTACATACAATTTCACTATGGTTGTACTTAAAACAAAATTATTTTTACTAAATAATTATTAGCATTCTGCAAATTAATAAATGATAATGATAAAGATGATGAAAGAAACATCTTAATGATGAGAATTATATGAAGAATGATAAGCTAATTGAACTGTAACTAAGCAAGAAGATAATGGGAATCAAGAAGGTGTATTGCAAAGACGGTATGGCTAAAGTATATGACAGATTAGCTTGAAGCAAAGCATGGCACAGGTACATAAACGACATATCTTATGGACAAGAATCTAAACGCTAAGGCAGAAAGCTAAGCCATCTCTTGCATATAATGTTTAGGTGGTAGATTTTTATAAAAATGAACCGAGGTGTGGATTTTTAAAATGAAAAGGAAACATATTAATGACGAGAATTATATGAAGGAAGATAATTGAACTGCAACAAAGCAAGAAGGTAATGAGAATCAAGAAGGTATATTGCAAAGAAGGTAAGGCTAACTACAATACCTAAGTAGTATATGACAGATTAGCTAATGACAAAACACGACACAGGTACATAAACGATATATCTAATCGCTAAGATAAAGAAGGCCAAGCCATCTCTTGCAGATTACGTTAAGGTAGTAGATTTTAATAAAATTGAATGGAGGTGTGCATTTTTAAAATGAAAATAAAAAAAACTTATTAATGATGAGAATTATATGAAGGAAGATAAGCTAATTGAACTGTAACAAAGCAAGAAGATAAAGGGAATCAAGAAGGCATATTGCAAAGAAGGTAAGGCTACCAATTGGCTACAATAACAAAGTAGTATATGACAGTTTAGCTTAAAACGCAACACGATACAGGTACGTAGATATATCTGATAGACAAGGATCTATCCGCTTAGATAGTGGAAGCAATCTTTTGCAAATAACGTTTAGGTTAGGTATAGTTCAATTAAATTTAAAGATAAATTAAAATGACAGTTACAATAAAATGGAGTTCGAGATAAGTATGGATATCTCACAATTAAATTTTATAACTCAATTTTATGCAACGACATTTGACGTTGGTATACGTAATAAATAAATACATATTATAATCATATTAGTCTCGGTAATCATTCTTGAAGTGACGTCAACTCAGAATTGTTTTATTATTTTCGTGACGTTAATTGATTTATCGTATATAATTTACATTTATGACAGGGGCGATTAGATTGTAAATGCGGAGATTCGATTCAAAATGTACCGTCTCGAACGTACGATAACTGCTGTCATTACTTGTCTGTTTAATCTCTTTAATAAAAGCAGCACAACGTCTCGGCCAAGCCAGTGTCTGAGTTTAGTGTTGCTCAAATAACTAGCTATTTTAATATTGTTTTAACGATTTTCAACAATTACGACATAGGTACGTCTCTGAATCAAAAAATGTTTTTTTGTTTGTTAGTCCTAACAATTCTGAATTGACTTCCATATGGTTTCCATTTGATTTTACTGTAAAACTGTGGTACATCGAATTCAATATCTATCACTGGCGGATGTAACGAGGATAGAAGCTTATTTGTAAGCGTTATGTGTAAGCAAGAATATATAATTTGCGAAAAACCAGTAATTTGTGATTACATTTTTATTTCTCACAGCGGGCTTTGCAATTCCTAATGATCCTAACGCTAATGAACTTGAAAGAGGAAAGTCAAATAATAATCTCGTACCTAGTGGTAATAACGAATAGTGTCGTAAGTACGAATTACGTGCACTCGCTCGTGGTAATTGCGGAAAGATGTATTACATAGTTGTAAAGGCGTCAGTTTGAATAGAAATACAAATAAAGCTGTAGATTTGAGACAAGGTAATTACGTTTGTTTTCTAATTCCCATAAAGTTAGATAGTTAAGGTTCAAATGAGACTTGGTTTGAACCGAAATCAAATTGCACACTTAGTAGTAAAGCTGATGCAATGAATATCTAATGCGACTGAAGTCTTAATAATAAGTGTTTTTTTTTTAATTTTCCGGTTCCATTACTAATTTAAAAGTAAAACGTTTCGAAACATCGGGAAAAAGGTATTTTGCCAAATAACGACGCTATTAATCCTGTTTTACTTTAAAAATGAAGTCCTAATTATCCACAAGAAAGCGCTAGATTTATATGGGGCGTTTTTATAGTCCCGTACTTTAAGGGTAAAAAACGGGACTCTATTACTAAGACTCCGCTGTCGATCCGTCTGTCACTAGGCTGTATCTCATGAACCGTGATACGGTTGAAATTTTCACAGATGATGTATTTCTGTTATCGCAATAACAACAAATACTAAAAAATAGAATAAAATACAAACGTGATTTCTTTGCTCGCTTGTGCTCGATATTGATAACGTCTACCACGCTTGAAATATTCACAGATTTTTATATGTAGTCACTTTAAAACTAAATAATTAAATTAAACTAAAAAAATAATTTAAGGGGGCTCCCATACAACAAACGAGAATTTTTTTGCGGTTTTAAATGCGTACGAAACCCTTCGTGCGCGAGTCCGACTCGCACTTGGCCTTTTTTTTTTATAATCCAGAATCTGTGGCGAAATCTTTACCGCCCCGTGTAAGAAAAGTTTTTGGTCAGTGTTTTCATATAGATTTATATACTTCAGTGCCTCGCTGACTCAATTTCTATAGATTACGAACTTAATATTTTTTTAGTAATGAAATGAATGAGAATGTAGCGGATCATATCATACCACTACAAGCTAGGCTGACGTCACGCGTCCTACATTGCGCTATCACAGTTTCTTCTGTCGAGGAGTATATATAGAAACCGAACAGAATGATAAGTGGACCGCGGCGGTCCCCAGGCATAACACCTCGTCTGGCAGGAGATCTCCTCTTTACCGCCGCTCTACATTGGTGACCACGAGCTATAAATATTGACGCACCTTCCGCAGCAGCAGCCTACTTCTTCCTACCAGGTACACGGACCAGTTTTCAACCGTACGCTTCGCATCTCAGAGCCTTCATCAGGACCTATCGCAGCACTTCAGCGCTTCCTAGTTCCTGCAGCTTCTCTCCGGCGACGCAACTGTACAGCATCTTCACTACAACCTGTTGAGGATTCACACTCCAGCGTGGCACTTCCTCTCTGTACAGCTTCACACCACCCTGTCGAGTACTCTCACTCCAGCGTGGCATTCTCTGCTCGTCGCTTCTGCCGCTAACTTAGGCCAGTGTCTCGACTCTAAGAGACACACAGCCCCCAACCATTCTATGGCCCGCCTCTCTGTGGCCATACGCAACCTCCATGCCAGCACTCGCCAGTGTCTCGACTCACTGCAGACACACAGCCAGCAACGTACCAGTCTCGACCCACCGCAGACTGCTGATATTCGGCATGCACTAGCCCTCCCAACTCACTGTGGACGGCGCATACTCGGCATTCTCAAGATTGTACGCAAGCATCACTGCAAGAATTATCGACCTTCGGTCTCGGAAGGGAGTGATGTAGCGGATCATATCATACCACTACAAGCAAGGCTGACGCCACGCGTCCTACATCGCGCTATCACAGTTTCTTCTGTCAATGAGTATATATAGAAACCGAACAGAATCATAAGTGGACCACGGCAGTCCCCAGGCATAACACCTCGCCTGGCAGGAGATCTCCTCTTTGCAGCCGCTCCACAAGAAATTAATTTTAATGTTATATACCTTGAGATTCAATATATGCAATAATTTAAACAAAAATGCTGCAGGAGCATACAAATCTCATCTACACGAAGGATTTAATTTTATCACTATAGGTAGGAAGCTTAATTCATAAATGATAACACAAAGCAATAAGTACAATATTCTGCATACTTTACACAAATATTAATACGACTCAAAACGCAAGACCTCATAAAGACAACAATCTGACGATGCTAAAAACATTAAATATATAATTTCAAAACGAAGATTGCACTATGAAGAAGTAAAAAGACAATCACAGCATTATAAAGTGATTATCTCGATGATATCACGCAATGAGGCTGATGTCAAGGCTCGAGGGAATCATCGCGATGAATGCAAATTGCCAATTAAAGAGTTGGCGTGCGTTTAAACTGGTACTGGGTCTTAATTATAATGAGTTTTCCATGAACGCAAATAAATGAATGAAGCTCAAGCAACAACACGGTGACAGTGAAGTACACATTATTTCAATGGTGAAAGTGAAGGAATTCTTAGAGGAATGAATAGAAGTTTTAAAAAGAACAAAAAAGTAAATGTGCTATTCACCTCATAGATATATTCACCTATACCCCTGGATACAGTGTAGGCAGGCAATGGATTATATAACTCTCTGGTTATGATAAAATTTTTATTGACAGCTACGGATTCTAGAATTGCGTACTATAATAATTCAGTGACTGCTAAATTTGATTTCTTTAAACACGTGTATCTGAACTAGGGAAGAAAATATTGAAGTCATTGATCTGAACATAATCCGTAAATACATAATCCAAACACCCAAAATGTGTGGAGCCTCTTCGGTCCACCAAACGGTCAGATTATCGTATGGAGAAAGTTTAATTTGGCCTTTTTATTATTGAAATAGACGAAACATGTTCTTATCACACTTTTTTTTAAGATAAGAAAAATGATAGATAGAAAATCGACTGAGGTATTAGAGCGTAAATCGACCGAAAAACCTTTTAAATCTTTGGAAAAGCCCTTAGACCATTCAACGAACCAAGGTTAAATACTCAAAGAGAAAACCGTACTTCTATCAATGTCGCTAGCTGCTGGTGAGTAGAATGTGCGATACGGGAAGGGCATTGCCGGATTAACACGGCTTTGCTTTAGAAAAGAAAATCAATAATAATTTAAAACTTAGTCCCCTAAACTTAAAACCCTAGTAACTTCATCAGAACCAACGTGATAACCCTGAATAGCCAACTTGAACTACATTGTAAACACTATTAGAAAACAATATTAGTTTAGCTCAGAAACGCAACAACAATCTTTTCATTCGAAAGCAAATGAGTAATGAATAGTAAAACAACAGATGAACTATAAATGAAATGATCGAATAAACGAGTGACCGACACGACAGAGGAGTGATTGTTTCATTTCCGATGATAAGCAAGAGAGAAGGAACTGAATCGTGTCGAAGTGAGACTTCATTGTTCGTATACTTCGTGTCATCGCAGCGATTTCGTAACGCCCCAGGTTACGTGAATTGGCAATTCAGGATGGGAAGTGTGACAAAGCATTGTCCTCGAGGTGAGAATCTTGAAACAAAAGGTGAAAAACATGCCGTCTCAGGATGTCCGAGATAAAGTTGACTGAGCTGTTTTTCATAAGATTTTATGTAACATTGCAATGTTTCGATTTTGATATTGTATGCGTGTTTCCGTTTGAAAATTTGCATTCTAATTGCTATTTTACTTTCTATTATTTATCTGATCGAGCTAAAACTTGATGACGATGCAATATGGTGACTTGCTAGTACTAAGCCTCGTTTTAGATTTTTCAGTTAGTATTTTATTCTCAACAGGGTCTAGCTATTATGTTTTGAACATCACATCACATACATGGCGTACGTCTGGGAAACTGATGATTACAGGAAAGATATCTGTTTTATTAAAGTTAGGTAATTGGGAGTAAATTTTTTTTCATCCCATCTGTTGATTGGTTCGCCATTAGGCGGGAGCGAAGTGCATGTTTGCTCACGGTCACAAAATATTTTTAGCTCGGGCGACGTATATTGAATTCCTCGAGTAGAATGGTTTGCTACCTTCTGAATTTAAAATAGCACTCTCGCCATAAAAATATTATTTTGCTCCCTATTATTAAAACCACTAAGTTGGTAAACAGACTAAAGTGAGAACTCTCGAGCGTTGCCGACCCTTTAAAAATCTAATGAATTCTTTCTTGAAGAACCCCATATTGTAGTCCTTAGAGAAAGCACTTGTAGTGATTTTTATTTTTATCTTGGACTACTTGGTTTTCTCAAAAATTAGTGTTATGATTTTAATAAAAAAACCTAAATATTTATAAGTACTTTTTCAAAACATGTTTAATCGATCAAATTTGTTATAATGGCAACAGTTATTACCTTTTACGACTTATGTACATTTTAACCTTAAAAATAAACGAATAAAATCTTTTAAAAAAGGTCAAAGATTTGCTAAACAAAATAACATAGGTATAACTTACTTAAAAGTTAATAGAGATACACATGTACAATTTGAAATTTGACCATATAAAGCTTAAATTACAAAATTTTAACGATATTATCATTTAAACATAATACCATTATTACTGTAATTTAAAAAGGTCACTGAATTGCCAAATATGGATAAAAATATCTTACAATAATTTACATAACACGCTATTGTGAAATATTTAAACGTAAAAGTAAAATTCTTAGGTAGGCAGCACCTCGTCGCGACCTCGCCTTGCATCTCGCGGACCCTTAACTTTTAAAAACAAACAAAAAGCCTAGCCCCATCTGGAATAATGTATATAGTGAAGGAGAATTTTTAACAACATATTCGTTTTTTTTAAGACATTCACTCGCTATTTTATACCCTTGGAGGTATTGTAAAATTTTAAAAGATACTAGCTGACCGGGCAGACGTTGTCCTGCGTGATACTGACTGCAGCGCCATCTGCCGGGCTGATTTGTGAATTATATATATATAAAGATATATCTATACTTAATATATCTGAAGAGTTTGTTTGTTTGAACGCGCTAATCTTAGGAACTACTGGTCGGATTAAAAAAATCTTTTAGTGTTGGATAGCCCATTTATCGAGGATGGTTATAGGCTATACGTCATCACGCTTTCACAAATAGGAGCGGAGCACTAATGAAAATCTATACTAATATATAAAGCTGAAGAGTTAGTTTGTTTGAACGTGCTCATCTCAGGAACTACTAGTCGGATTTAAAAAAATCTTTTACTGTTGGATAGCCCATTTATCGAGGAAGGTTATAGGCTATATATCATCACGCTAACACAAATAGGAGCGGAGCACTAATGAAAAATGTTTCAAAATCGGGGTTTTTTTCTATACTAATATATAAAGCTGAAGATTTTGTTTGTTTGAACGCGCTAATCTCAGAAACTACTGGTTGGATTTTAAAAAATCTTTCACTGTTGGATAGCCCATTTATTGAGGAAGGTTAAAGGCTATATATCATCACGCTAACACAAATAGGAGCGGAACCCTAATGAAAAAGGTTTCAAAATCGGGTTTTTTTTTAATTTTTTTGAGAGCTCCCGCTGCGTGCGCTGCGTTTACGCGGTTAGAGTTTTGCAAAAATAATGTATGACAGAATTGTTCCCCTATAAAAGTTAAAAAGTCCGCGACAGCATATGTCTATATTTTAAGGTTGGCGCACTATAACCTTTTTTATGCTAACCATAGTTGTTCTAAAATAATGCATTATTAATCTTTTTATAAACATGGATGGATTTTTCTTTCGAATGTGGAAGTAGCATCAATTGGGGTTCCTTTGTGTAGGGATGACGGAAAATCATATAGCTCATTAGTACTTGTGTCCCTTTAGTTCTAATATTCGCGTATTTGCTTTGTTTAGGTGGTTTTGTACTGACTTTAGAAATGGTGAAAAATTCAAAGTGGACATTATTTATGATCGTGGATTTGGCTATATTTATTTCTTGATTATTTTCTTTTACGCTTATTTGTATACTATTGTTTGCTATATTGCTCTGACGTTCCTCTAAAACAACTGGGTTACTACTTATTAAACACAGCTGGTTCGGGTCCTATCACTTTTGACGATCACGCTTGGCCAAATTAGATAGTTATCTGCATCACTATTAAATATTTATTTGGATTTGATTCCTCTCACTCGTTAAGTGAGTGGGGTTGAGGCTGCGAAGTTTCCTAGAACATTTTGGTAATATATTTACAACTGCAAAAATAACACTTTTTATGAAAAAAATTTCAGTGATGACTAACATGATTTCGATAAAAATAGTGCACCTCTATTAAAGTAATTTATTATAAATTGAAGTACCTAAATCGGTAATTTATGAAAAAATATTACTAACGTGTGAAATGTTACGTCGCTGGAACTCTTATTTACTTATTTTTTATAGTTTTTACAACTTTTTACAGCACAATACGACATTATTTAAATAAAAAATACAAAAAATCTTTAGATGTTCACTCGCCGAGGGTGACCTTGTCTTTGTTGCGTCAAATCGATGCGCTACTCAACATAGTCTAAAAATTAGACTATGGGAGGCTAGCCTGCCGGTGCTTTTTGGACATATCTATTGTTTTTTCATATCGATGGTCCAAAAACAGCAGTCGGTATGAGACCATTGTTCTCGTATTGTTTCACCATGAATCTTCTTTGAGTCGCATCAATGTGCCGCGGGCGTCCACTTCGAGTTCGAGTTGATAAACTCCCCTCCTCTTGATTTCGCGAGACCCAACGCTTTACGGTAATCCACTAAAAACCAAATAGCCAGATTAAAATAAACATTTTCAAACTACTGAAATATTTTAAATTTTTTTTAGAAATTTACTTACAAAAAAGTGTGGAATTAAAATAAAAAATAAATAAACATCAAATAAAATACTTACGGTAAAACCAGTCTCATTGCAAATATGAGATATATTGTAACCCATATTATGTAGTTCTATAATACGCATCCTCTCTTGAATATTAATATTGGCCTGCATGTTATTTTTAGCAAAGAAATTTAATAAAAACACAAAATAACCTTATCAACACAAGCACCTATAGTAACTCATCCACAAAGACAAAAAAAATGGCTACCTATGTAATTACCGCATCTAACTTAATAGGTAAATGAAAACAACAAACGACCTTGTCAGCACATACCTCCAGAAACAAATCGGCAACGAACGAGAAACATTAAATGTCTACCTACGTAGTATCCGCATCTAACTTAATAGCTATTAGAAAATTGATCTAAGCTGTTTAACGAAAAAAAATATTCATAATTCGTAAAATGTAACAAAAACAAAAAGAAAGGCATAAGATGAGATTCAAATCCACAACCACTGAGTACATGTATTAAGATCCGATACGTCTATCCACTAGGCTACGAATACGATAATTTTCATAGAGAAATTATTATATACAATATTAAATGAAACTAATATTACTCAGGTTCTACAAGACATATTACTTTATTTCTTTAAGTGAGTGACTACGCCTCGCTGCCATTCTATTTTGTTTTGATATTCTATATGCAGTTCTGCAACTGACCGTACATCCTTATCAGCTTCATACGTCCCCACTACTGGGGCACGGCCTACCCTCATCGAGAGTGATTTGGGTCAAAAGTCCATACGCGGGCCCAGTGCGGATTGTGGCATTCACTTACTTCTTTTTTGTTTTTTTTTTGACGTATGCAGGGTTCCTCACGATGTTTTCCTTCACCGAAGAGCCAGTGGTGTGAATAATCAATGTACTTGCGTAATTAAGAAGAAGACTCATTGGTACACGCCAGGTCTCGAACCTCCGCCATTTAGGATACTTCTCGGCCACCACTGACTTTACATAATCAAAATTAATTCAAATTTAAATACATAGGCTACTTACATATTGTTTGATTTAGCTTTGAAATCGATTATCCGGATTTTTGATTATACAGAATACCCCTGGTTTTATTTGATCCGGATAATCGGGATTCTACTGTATATGTTTTTAATAAGTAAATATTTATTTGTTCCTGCTTATCTTCTTAACTACCTGTCATAATTTAGCAAATGAGGTATCGTTAAAATAATATTGACGGTCCGCTGATTATAGGCCATGAGACATTACGCTAATTTTAATATTGCGCCCTCTAGAGAACATAAATACCTGCTTAAAGTATTTTTTAATGTGCCATGTTAGATATAAAACATAAAATTAAAGGTTTTAATTAACACATTTCAAAAATATAATTTTTTTACATTAATTCGATATATAAGTTAATTTTGCACCTCGAAATAAATAAAGTATTTGGTAGGTATGTAGATTATGTAGTCGGGTGTTATATTGTTAAAGTTTTACTTGTTTCAACTATATACTTAGACAGATATAATATATTTGCACCGAATGTACAACATCTCTGAAACTAACTCAATTTCCAAATTTCTACTTGGATCGGTTTCTGAGAAAAAGGGTCTTGTCAGACAGATAGGCGGGTAACAAATTGATCTTAAAAGGGTTTCATTTTACAGAATGTCTTCAAATATTGTACATTTTCCTTTTATGCCTCCTCAAAGCTGACTTGGAAAAGATCAGACGAACTCATATAATGCCAGCGATCATTTGGTAAACACAAACAACCTCTCAAAGGTAACTGATCAAATTGGCCGCCCATCGAGCAACACGGTGCTTGGCGTCAATATTGACGGAGGCATATTTGAGTAGCGGAGAGCGGTAACGTGTGTTTTGAAGGTTTTATTGCATCGATACTGATCTACCTCGTGATTCATTGTTGGCGTTTTTGATGATTATTTGATGAGCAGCAACTGTTTGTGAGGATTTTGATTTCAACACAATACAGACCAGCTCCTATGTTTACAGAACAGAAATTTGTCGTGACCACCTGCTCTTCTGTTTTCTTAAAAAGGGACGACAAAATTCTAATAGCAATCCCAAGAAACTTGTTGGTTGGGCTTCAGCAGCATCAATACGAATGTCATAATTCAACTGAGTAAAGTTTTTATAGGATTAAAAGTGATTTGAATACGAATTAATAAAAGGGCGCCGAAATATAGGTCTAGGGCGAATTTCATATCTATAACAATTGCAGTAAAGTGTAATGGATTGCCAATGGGCATGAATGACCGAGAAATTTAATAATATCGCTCACCCTAAGATGTTGGGATGCTTTAGTTTATTCATGAGCTGGACCTCTCGGAGCATGTTGGGTCGGTTAGCCCGCTGCTGGTTCATCTTGAGCACCATCACCTTGCCCGACGTCTTGTGGGTCACCTGAAAACAACAAAAAGTTCAAAATTTGTCGACTACATTATATTAGGTATACAGCCTTGTTTAGATTACCCGGCTGAGACGGCTGTGTATTATATGGCTATGTAGATTTTACTTAATCGTTATGACTTAACGACGCCTGTTATATGACAACAGCCATGACCACGCCCAAGGCAAGTAGAAGCTCAAGAAAAATCCAATCCAATAATTTACCGCGCCCGATGTTGCTTATCTTTGCATATGTGCATCTCTAACGAGTATGACGTTACCACGGGTAAGAAACGGACACATGTTATATTAAATCTGTTTCTGGTACAGTACCTATGTACATTATGTAGTTCTATAGTTCAGCAGCCACCGCCTGTTTGTTTTAGTGATTAAGAGGCTTACCATGCCAATTGACACTTTTTTCAATGGAAAAAAATCAATAATTGTGGTCAGTATTTTGGTTAAAAATTTAACCCTATATAGAATAACATATCAAATGGCGTGTACTACCAAAAACGCGAATTTATCAATTTGCCTCGGTAGAAAAAAAAAACTATAAAAGTTCCCTAAATTTTCTATTTTTTTGGTTTAGAGCCACTATTTGTTAACGCATAACATTAAAATTCATATTAATGGCTAGCTACAAGTAACTTAGATGGTCTATTTTTGTTACTACTGAAATCTAAAAAATCGAGGTAATTTTTAAAGTAAATACCTAAAAACCGATTTGACGCTTACGTTGACTCATACTTAAAAGCGACAGGTCCAACCACAGGTCTTTTGTCTCGCTAGCTTATGTGGTGAGCGGGTAAATCATGAAATTTCAAGTCGGGGTAGCGGGTCATAAGGCGCATATAGCAGCTAACTAGCGACGCCATTAGATATCCTCAATTTTCTCTTCGTAGAAAACGAATTTCTAAAATCCAAATGTCGCAAATATAAAGCTAGTCATAAGCTATTTTTAGAAGGTTTTATATAGTTTCTAAATAACATCTGTGAGTTGTAGTTGGCATTTCTGTTTTTAGCAGAAATGCTAACTACAACTCACTATTTAATGGCGGCGCTAGTGGGCTGTAAGAGGGGCCTTAATAACAGACTGAATCTTCGCGAGTAGGTTCGGTTCGACGAAACGCCCTGTTTTTCTTCTGTGAATATGTCAAAATAACGAGATCGTAAAAATTATTAATACCCAGCTGATTTTTTTGTTTGCACCTTAGTAAATATTAGTACAATGGAATGGCTATGCAGTCCTACAAATTTATTTGTATAGTAGAATTAAAATACATAGGTATTGTTTGATATGGCTTTGAAATCGATTATCCGGATTTTCGATTATACGGAATACCCCTGGTTTTATTTGATCCAGATAATCGGGATTCTACTGTACGTTTTTTCAGTCCTACGCTTGGAAGTTGTCGATTCCTCAGCAACACTTTTTGATTAATAACAGTGTCCTACCAAAAAATGGTACCACTGGTGGTGGTAGTACCACCAGTCCAACCAGAATAATGATCGATTAATTTACAGTTGCTCTGTAACGTTCGTGACCTTCTAACCTGCTATCCTCTCCTGTATATATGGGTGTATACTATATAGCAATTAAGCTCAAGATAGCGTGGTTACACATGTGGACTGAGTTAATAATATTCTACATCTTTAATAGACTCGCAACGGAAAGAATATTCGGCCAAACGCCGAATACCGAATATTCTGCAAGTTTTCTGGCCGAATATCTCAATAAAAACTTACTATTAGTCGTCGAACCTACATACGAAGATTTAGCCTGTTATATATCATTAAAAAAAGGCGGTGGCTGCTGGACTACTACTGTCATGTTACAGAAATATAATAAAAAATACTCGTAAGCTCGTTACTTACTTGTTTTTACTTTTATAGACTTACGTGACTATTTGTTTAAGGCTGCTATTTGCTATGGTTATTTAGCTTGCTACTAATATGTGAATCTGTGTGGTTATTTACGCATCTACTGTTCATAACATGAGTTTAAACAATAACTTATAATATTATTGTTCAACTGATTCATTGTTGAGTATTTTTTCAATTTTTTTTCCGTAGATATGTAGAGAAGAGAAGTCACATTTGTTACAGTTACTTTATAGTCGAAATTATTTGCACCGTCTAGCCCTACTTATACTATAAATTCGAATGATAAATGTAAGTTACAATGTTTGTAAATCCATTACGCCGCTACAACTGAATCTATTTGACTAAAATTTTAGTTAGAGCTACTCTCAATTTAAACTTGGAAAAACTTTTAAACAAAAATAAAAACAACCGGCTTCAAAAATATACACTTAAACCTGATCTGAATTGCAGTTTGAAGTTGGTTTCATGCAAGTGAAGTGTGTTATAAACTGTTAGGTACATAAATAGATGACTTGTACGTCTAGATACCGTGTCTGAAACAACACCAAACGAAGTATTGCGAGCCATTTGCCTATCAATGTGTGTAAATCAGCTAATACGACTATCATTTTTATATCTGTGTGCGTTATTTCGGTGTTACCAACCTTAAAGTAATTACCCTAAATAAGGGAGTTCTTACTTTTATTCGGTAGTACATACAATTTATTTTTGCTAACGATGAGCCCTGTGGTGACACATTAAATATATTGAGATGAATCGAAAACCTTTGCTACGAAGACAGCATGCCACGTCTGTGAAGTAGGCAGGCCATTTTCAACAAAACCGATACCAGAATTGCAGTTTCTTTGCAGTTCAATTCCAAAATTGTAATTGTTATATTTTCAAAAATATAGCAGTGGCCTGATAATTTCACATGAAGTTAGCACGCCACATACACCTCCGAAGGATTGGGTCATGTGTGGACAATTTAAATAATACCGGAATTTGCAGTTTTTTTGCAGTTTTTAGATAGAGCTATTCCGAATTTGCGGTCTTAATATTTTATTATAAAAGACATAACTCAAGTTCCAAATTAACACTAATATTTTTTTTCGACCAAAAGTTTAAGTTTTAAATTCACTACAATAATATGGGACCACCTCGGAAGTAGATATATCCTTTTAAATAAAAAAAATAGGATAATGCAAATCCGTCTATGTATGACGAAGTTATGCGTTCGGTAACAGAAAAAAAAACTTTAAATCATCCGAATTGAGAACCTACTCCTCTTTTGAAGTCGGTTAAAAATTCAAAAGGAATAACTATAACCGATTATCTATAGTAAACTTTCTTGGAAGGAGCTGAGGTAGGAATCTAGAAAAATAAAAAACGAAAGCAAGCTAAATAAAAAACAACAAAGAGCTAAATTACTACTATTATTGCACCTACAAAGGTTACGTACATTTTGGGACTCGTAATGCCTCTGAATGTCTCTTTGCGAATGATACAAGTCTGTTTGATAAAATGTTATGTATTTTTGTAAAATTGAATGAGTCATGTACGTGTCACCAAAGCACATGCTCAATTTTAATGACTCATACTGTCGAGGTACACTGAACTCCACTCATAGTAACAAACTGCAAATAGGTACAAATAGGTACAAAAACTTGACACCAACGTAGGAGGAGCTCTTCTCAAAGCAATTACAAAGAAAGGTAACCTTGGAAATGTCTACAATTCATTCACGATTTCAGTAGGTATTTATCTTGTTTGGAATAAATTATTATATATTTGAATTGCTAATTTTAAGATTTAAAAAAGTCATCGTATTTCGACAAACCAGCAAAAACAACAAATTTTACATAATTACAAAGAATCAAGCAGAATGTCTTCTTAAATACCGAATTAAATTTAATATTGTTGTAGACCTTGGCGAAAATTGTGGCTAATATTGCTGCTCATAAGCGTGACAGACATTGCAAGAGATAATTACATCTACACCTACGAGTACATAACACAAGTAATATGCCCTAGTCAAACACAAGTAATATGCCCCAGTCAAACACAAGTATAATATGACCCAGTCAAACACAAGTATAATATGCCCCAGTCAATTTTGCCTTGGCTTCAGCAATGAATTGTGAAAACTTTGCCAGCCTTTTGCTTTTTGCCATTACAGCAGGGATTCTCTTCGTACACAAATTTAAGAAATAAAAAACTGGCCAAGTCCTAGTCAGACTTGCGCATCCAAGGGTTCCTTACCACAACAAAATGCACGAACCCAACTCGCACTTAACCGGATTTTTTTTTGAGTAAATTGAAGAAATGTTAAAAATTATTTTAAATATAGTTAATATTCTCAGGGGTTTTCGTCTTGTTTAAGGTAAGTAACCACGAATTTTCTTAGATCATCTGATGCAGATCTTATTGAGGTACACGATAGTATAAATTTATGTAATATGTATACATGTATATAAAAAAAGGAACTGTCTGACTGATTCAATGACATATCAACACACAGCTCACACCGCTGCTGGGTCTAGGATCTTAGATTTAGCGTGGTTTCCTTACTTGACGTAGGGCTCTAGTAAAAGATTTTGCAAAATTCATGTTAATATATTAATAAAAATGCGGATTGGAAGTTTGTATAAATTTTCGCCAATTTTGAAGCAAAATGTATAACAATGTGTAAGATTGACATGTTTTACCCTTTTTAAAAAATATCCCCTAAGGGGTAAAATAGGGGATAAACATTTGTATGAGATGAGAATTCCCATTTGTTATTCGCGGTACTCCCAGTAGTAGCAACAGTGGTACCACGGTTACCTTTTCTTAACCGTGATACCCCAGTGGAACCACTGATCTTGTGCATGTTACACGTATGCGATAAATACAATTGTTTTCTTTCTACTTTTTAGCCGACTTCAAAAAAAAAGGAGGTTCTGAGTTTGACCTGTATGTTTGTATGTATTTATTTTTGTATTTTTGTATGTATATATATATATATTTATCTATAATCTGAATCTCGAAAACTATTGTGTGTGTGTGTGTGTGTGTGTGTGTGTGTGTGTGTGTGTGTGTGTGTGTGTGTGTGTATTTACGGTAATTGCTTTTGGGTTTTCGAGGGTCCTGAATTCAAATGTTTTTTGATGAAATGGCGGATCTAATATGTCGACCATTTTTTCAAAAAAATTTTAATTTTAAAGAAACAAAATTCTGTTCGGTTTTCGAGGGTGCTAGATTTAAATCTTTTATCAGTTTCTTATTTACGTTTTGAGACCTGGATGTATGTATGTTAGCTTTTTTTACCCCTTGATATCTCAAGAACCAATGGGCCAAATTATCTCGTGACTATATCAATCGATGCGCCACGTCATGACTTATATCTGCAAGAGTGAGCAAAATCGGTCCAGCGGTTTGTTTTTTGTCGCTAAACAACTGTTTTTTTATTCAGACGAAATAATAATCTTCATCTAAATTCTCGAAGTTGCTCGTGCGGTACATGCTACCGAACTAATTTTTCTTCTTAGAAAATCGGGAATAATAACATATATTCTGTGAAGATTTTAGGCTTCTACCTACTTCGGTCTAAAAGGTAGAGCCCATCAGATGTTGGACGAGCCTTTGGGGCACGGAACCCTAAACAGTAAATATTCCAACATTTCGTGGATCATTTTGCAGGTACGCTCTGTAATTGGCTTTCCGCAAACTGCGTCTTGTCGCAAGGGATACCCAACAAAAAGTAAGATTAATGATGAAGATGTGATCAATCACGGAATTAATATAAAAGGGTGGTTTGAAAAAAGAAACGGTGTCAGAGAGCAAGTGTTTCTAGGTTTTGCGGTTATGACTCCCTCGCAGCCTAGTTGGTAGTGTTGCCAGCTACTGTGCAGAGGGTGTGGCTTCGATTTCTGCACTGGACAAACATTTATGTCATAATATAAACATTTGTTTGTCTTAAGTCTGGGTGTATTTATGTGATATAAATGTATTTACAATAAAAAAAGCAATATTTATGTATTTGTATCCGATGTCTGGTATCCATAACACAAGATTTGCTTACTTTGGGGCCAGACAGCGCCGAGTGTAATATCCAAAAATATTCAAAAATTTTTGGTGATACATTCACCAAGAGCACACGAACAACTTGCGTCTCCTGAAGATGCCTCGTGTTGAGGCGAAACACGTGTCGAGTTTTGTTAGCAATTTAGTGGTGTAATGTTATAGTCAAGTTGGCATCGTCCACATAAGGAGGGAGGGAGATTTTTAAAAACACTTTTGAATCGTCAAAGTTATGAAATAATAAGCTTTGATTGTGTAGATTGTGTTGTTTTGATTTTACCTTGTGTCCTGAGTGGCGAAGGTTCGAGCCCGGCGTGTACCAATGACTTCTTTTCTTAATTTCTTAAGTACATTGATTATTCACACCACTATCTTTTCGGTAAAGGAAAACGTCGTGGGAAAACCTGCATACGTTGACGAAGATCATGAAAACCTGCATGAAACTGCATAAAAAAAAGACGTGTAAAGTCCAATGGCCCAAATCACCTATGGTTGCCTATGCTCGGTTGGACATAGGCATCTTCAAAAAACCCCACCACACCTGGTCCTCGGCCTTTTTCATCCAGCCAATTCCAGCTTTTCTTTCGCTGCGCTTACCAATCCGTGACATCGGTTATGCGACAAATATAACCTGCCTATTACCACTTAAGCTTGGTAATTCTAAATTGGCTTATGGAATCAATTTTATAGGAACCTAATTTCGTTAAAAAATACTAAACCTTTGTCAACAAAAACGATCTACCGTACGTAGTTTATCAATCAGCTGAAGAGCATAACAAAACCTGTCACGAAAATCTAAAGACCCAGCATTCAAGAATTTTTTTTTGTCAATTTTATAAAAAACAAATAACTACATTTAGCCAATAATGCTAATATCATAAATAATCTGGCATTATCTTTAAAGTAATATGCGAGGAATGCGTAGAGCAAAGAAAGCGATAGAGCCGGCGTATTTAATGCAAACATTAGAGTGCGCCCTTGAGGTGCGTTTGGGTGCACCGACATAGCACCGCAAACAATATTGTGTGTTTAGTATAGTACAGTGTTTACTGTATTTACGGATAGGTATCTAGGGCGAGACGTGTTCTAGGCTAGAGCGGCTAGATCTCTCCGCTACGCCATCGAGCCAAATCACCGTTCTCTTAACATTTCTACTATATATCTTAGACGCAGATAAAAGTAATTTCTCTAATTTGTATCAACACAATTTCACAAGAAAATTGCAAGTGAAACCGTTGGGGCAAACACACGAGTTGCCCGGCTTGATAAGATACGGTTTGTTTATCATCGCCAACTGCTTACGTTGGTTAAGAAAGTTAGATACTTACGAACAATGATTTTTTTTCTCTTTTAGAAAAAAAAATTTTAGATATAACGATTGCCTAGCAGAAAAATGCAATTTATTTGTTTTACTGTAGGGCAATTCTAGGTTCAATTACACAAAGACCCATAACTTTGGAAAAAATTATCTTTGTAATGTTTGGTATAACGGTAAACTCTAGAAAAAAAAAAGATATTCATTTCAGAATTGTATTCGCCTTTTTTAGGGTTCCGTACCCAAAGGGTAATTAGAGGAACCCTATTACAAAGACTCCTCTGTCCGTCCGTCTGTCACCAGGGTGTATCTCATGAACCGTGATAGTTAGACAGTTGAAATTTTTACAGAAGTTGTGTTTCTGTTGCCGCTATAACAAAAAATACTAAAAAACAGAATAATATAAATATTGAAAGGGGCTCCCATACAAAAACGTGATTTTTTTGCTCGATATTGATAACGGCAACAGGTAGACGCTTGAAATATTCACAGAATATTTAGTTATATAGTCACTTTAAAAATAAATAATTAAATTAAAATAAAACAAATATTTAAGGGGCCCCCATACAACAAACGTGATTTTTTGCTGTTGCTAGATAATGGTACGGAACCCTTCGTGCGCGCGTCCGACTCGCACTTGGCGGATTTTTAAGATAATATAAAATAAAAGTAATCGTATATTATATAAATTGAAATGCTAATGTCGCTGCCAGGTGCTGCGTTATGTAAGGCACGGTAAGAGTTACAAGCAGGTGATACGACTAGACTTTTTACCTAAATTATCAACCATTAACCGATATGATTATTTAAATTTACACCTCCATTTATCGTACTAATTAATTACCGTTATGTTTCGTTACCATTCAAATAGTCATTTCAGTTTCGACGTTCTATTATTTATTATTATAAGACAAATCCTTTTCTTCTAATTTTTTAGCGACATGAACGTAAACACAATCGTAACCCTGACATTTGCGGAAGGTCAATCGCACCATTAGCTCGATAAGCATGCCAGTAGCATTTATAAGGAAAAGTATGACAAAAACCTCTTGGTTCGATTGGATATTTTTTTTTTACATTTAGTCAATTAATTTACCAACCAACGCTTTTATGGAATAAGCTATTGTAAGTTAAACGCCAAAATTTTGTTTCCAGAAGAACAGAAAACCCCTGACCTGTCCAAAAGCATTGACATGTGCAGCTGTGGACAGGAGATAGGTGTTGGCTAAGACCATGTGTATAAAACTTTTGATGTCTCTCAACTATTTTTTTTTATTGATCCAATTTTTCTGCACAAATATATTGTGTACAGTGGCGTAATGCTATTAGGCGCTCTCTACCAGCCAATCATACTCAAACATATAGATAAGCCGATACAACTTTGAATATATGTTCTCGCTAGCATTAGTTCTGTATTTACGAGATAATGCAGGAATGTGATAAATCCTTATCAAACTTCAATATCGCCATGTCCAAGACGATACATTTTTATTAACGTCTTTGTAATCATATAAATAACAGACATTATATGCAGTTGTAGTCTCGTCAACATGTACCTTTTTGGGTGAAATTTTTGTATAGTCTCCGAAAATTACGATCAAGGTGTCATTCGATTCGGAATATTATGTAGAAAGTTTTTTTTTCTTGTTTTTCTATTCCAAAACGTGGTTAAATGTTCATAAATTTATAATTATGAGCCTTTGATGACTTGCATGTTACTAATTTGCTGTTATTAAAAATTGATTACAATCGTATATGCATTGACTTTTCCCGAAAAATTTTAAAACTTTTCCATTACGTTAATTACATTTTAACGAGTGTTCTTTTATCAATCTTTCCAAACTAAGATTCTTAAAATTACTTTAGAATTTTTTCGGTTTATTTTTTATAAACAATTGTCAATAATTAACATAAATAATAGAGCTAGAGCTGAAGTTAAAAGCTTAAATTGTTCATTAATTTATAGTGAATAAAAACGACTTGAAGTATAATTGTCGTATATATAATAGTTTAAAAGTTATACCAATTATAAAAGAAAAAGAGCGAGATAAAAAGGCAAATTTTAGGACATAAAAATATTAGAAGTTATATAAAAAATAGATAAAAAAAATTTTTCATAAAAAATAATACATAGCTGTTTTTATAATGAAATTACGAATTAAAAAAAAAATAAAGTAAGAAAATCCATTTGTTTATAACAAATTGTTTATTTAATAAACAAATAAAAAATGAAAAAAAAAAAATTTTTTTTCCAGAATATTTAAGAACAATAGAATTTATGATTTTTAGAGAAAAAATGGTTCCTTAATATTTATATTTAGTGGTAAAAAACGATTGTTAATTAAGAAATGCATTTTATAGCAATAAATAATTTTTTTTAAGGAATAATTTTTTTCTTAAAAATCATAATTTATATCAACAAGTAGATTAGGAAAAAAATTTGTTGATTATCTTATAAACAATGCATTTGTTTATAACAATTATTTAAACAATCGCGGTAAAAAATTAAAAAAAAAAATTTTCATGTAACTTTTAACCGTTAGAAATCATAAAATTTGAAATATTTGAAAAACAAAATTTTTTTAATAACTTTTATGCAGTTTTTAATTTTTTAATGATTTCGATTGTTAATAAAAAAGTGGAAAATTAACATTTTTAAATTTTTCCAACGGGGATCTATTTTAATGCCTTTTAAGAATAACTCCACGAAGTGAAAAAAATCCTAGGGTTGTAGTTTAATAATAATCAGGTTTTTTCTGTTAACATTCTATTCAGAAAAAGTAGTTAATTAACTAATGCATAACTAATGGAAAAATGGGGATAAAAATTTTTCGCCTACGGATTATTGTTCATTTATATATCCCAATAGTACTTAATTTTTTTTATTCCTTAATATTCATATTTAATATATTAAAATGATTTTTATTGTTACCGTGTCCGAATGACAAATCGCGAGCGGAAGCCAGACTACCCGCTTTTAGCGCTATTTTCAGGGCTCCGTAAAAATTATAAATATTAAAGATACAGTTCCAGGAGGCAGGACTTTTTTTTAGGAAATTTCCTCCTCTTTTTAGATCTTTTTTCAAATTTTGAATATCTTTGATGGTTTTTGAGATATTCAAAAAAAAACAAATCCCTACTTTTTTTTTTTTTAAATTGTTTATAACTTTTGCAATTTTCATCGGCCCCTTTTGGAACTTTTTCTTAAACTTTCTACATAATATTCCGAATCGAATGACACCTTGATCGTAATTTTCGGAGACTATACAAAAATTTCACCCAAAAAGGTACATGTTGACCAGACTATTGGTTGTAAAAATACTTCTATTTACAAAAAAAAACAATAGTCAAACCTAAGAAACGGAAAGAAGTTTTAAATCCTCGAAAGAAGAACCTAACAGAGATCGCAAATCTCTAAACACAGTGATAGAAGAGTCGATGTAGCAAGTCGTCGCTATAATTATTATAGTAAAAAAATATATTTCTGAGATTTGCTTTTTTTTTTAAATGGTGAATTACACATACAGAGAATTCCCAGGGTAAAAGGTTAGCATGGTTTCCCATCAATTTCCACGACTTTGATTTTATTAGCGTATGGCATAATTAAACATTATAGCGAAGAAGTGTAGTTAGGTTTACGTGGATATGAAATAAAATTAGCATTGTGGTTTGATTTGCGTTTATAATGGTCTCATAATAATAATAACATTTATCGCAAATATATAATATAACAGAAACAGCATTTATAAAAAGAATATTAACGGCGATCATATCGCTATGGAGCGATTGCTTCCAAATCCCAGATAACCTTTGGATGACATGATTTTAAATACATAACATGTTAAAGTTAATTTGCGCAATAAAATAAAGCAGATAATAATAATAATCATTAAATAAAAAAAAATAATTAAAAGATAATTGAAATATTAAATAAAATTACATAATAATTTACCTTTATAAATAATTGTTTAAGAATAGGTATATATACATATATAGAGAGATAAATATATGTATGTATGTTAGAAATATTAGCGATTATGTAATATATCAGCTTTTATTTATTGTAGTGTATAATTACAAGTCTTGAATTTTCTCAAGGACTATAGGACAGAATCAGAAATTACTGGTTTAAACGGTTCACATTGATACTAGCACGCGTGTACGATTACAATTTATACCAGCACGAAATAAAGCAAGGTCTAGACAATTTTTAAGCCACTAAACGGTTAAATTCTATATCAGACTTCTAAGAATTCATTAACTATAAATTTATTCTATAATTTTAAATTAAACCTTACTGTATCTACAACTTCCGCTCTTTTTAATGTTTTATATAATTTTATTTTCAAAACGAACACATTATAATGCAAAAAATTACCTAACAAAAATATAAACATTTTATACACAAACATGCATTAAAATACAAAACAACAGAAAAAGTACCAAAAACAAAAATTACTATAATATTTTTGTCTACATGGTACCTACACAAATACATAGTTGAACAAATAACCGATTCCGACAAGTTCGTTTTCTGTGCTATAACTCTTTTTAGGGTACCGTACCTGAAAGGTAATTAGGAACCCTTTTACTAAGGCTTCGCTGGCCGTCCGTCCGTAAGAAATGTATTTCTGTTGCCGCTACAACCACAAATACTAAAACACAAAATAAAATAAATATTTAAGGGGGCTCCCATACAAAAAACGTGATTTTTTTGCTCGATTTTGCTCGAGACTAATTACCGCAACAGGCAGACGCTTACAATATTCACAGAACATTTAGCTATATAGCCACTTTAAAAATAAATAATTAAATTAAAATAAAACAAATAATTAAGGGGGCTCCCATACATCAAACGTGTTTATTTTTGCCTTTTTTTTATAGATAATGGTACGGAACCCTTCGTGCGCGAGTCCGACTCGCACTTGGCAGCTTTTTTAAAGTAGGTAAATAATTAGAAATAACTAGAAGGATTGCACAGGCATAGCACTTTAACTAGCGGTTCCAGTCAAGTGGTCATAGGTCAGAGGTGTCGACTTTGGTTAAGAAACATTACATCTACAGCGGGCTCAACACGGTTAGTCGTGGGCGGGACGTAATGTTGGTGGGTCCACAGCTTTATTTGAACTTGAAATTAATGGGACACGTGGGAATTATACCGTGGGAACGTAGGGTTATGTACATACGAGAAGATAGGGGAACTACTGGCAGACATTTTGAACAACATTAAAGTGATAACGGAATAAAGAAAATAATAGATTATTAGTGATGTGATTCTATCAAATGTATAATATAATCAAGCTGTAGAGCGGTCGTATGTGAGTGCGAACGGAAGACTCGGGTAAAAACTTAATTGACAGCAAATTAATGACAAAACCAACACAGGCTTGTAGTGTCCTTTATCCTCTAAAGGGTAACTCAGCCCACAGCCCAATTATAGTCACTGATCTGAATTTACTGGTTACCATATCGCAATGGTGTAGTATAATTTTTAACAAAGGGAAATAAAGGTAAAACTAAAGAAAATCGGCTGACTAAACGACCAAAATATTGGTTCGTTCATAAGAGTGAAAAGCTTTGTGTTATAGTAGATATAAAGGCTTTTTTATAGTAGCATTACTTCATCGTTATTATTTAAAACAGTGCTTTATTTATGTAGGTGATAAGTTAATTATTTTTTCCAAAGACTGTCAGACCCATAAAATTAACATTATTAATGCCATTTCAGTTCTGGCCTGGCACATAATATTTAATAACACGTTACGTAAATGATCAACAAATCACTCATATTAAAAATAAAGTGCAATTAAAAACAATTCACACTCAATTGGCACAGTGATTTAACACTGCTATTTTTAATTGTAAAACTCTGACTTACCCGACACCGACAGCTGCACTATAGATAGCAAATATGCTAGAGATGTGATGTGATGTGACCCACCCAGTAGAAAAGAACGCAAAGTAAAATAACGGGTCATTGACATATTGCTTAACTTATTGTTATTGCTAAATCATTAAAATAAATTAATCAGCACAACACTAGTAACATGTGTATTATTGGAGCTGTATAGCTGTACAAAGCAAATATATATATACTCATTCTCATTTACTCTTGACACTCGATTACAATAGTGGTGTTAAATTTTCATTATGGAAACCTATAATTGTAACACTATTTTATGCCAGAAATAAAGTTGACATTGTTGCCAAGAGTACATAAGCACTCAGAGAGCTTACTGCTCTGTCTCGTGTACATCAAACTGGTGCAAAATATATACAAGTACTTTCACGGGTCTCGAGAAATAAGACCTACTTGCATTTTCCGCGACTGGAATGCTGGTGACTAGACCCGACTTCATCGCAAACGCTGCGCTGTCATCGCAAATAGGCGTAACGAGTTAAATACGACCTTCTTAGTAGGTATACGGTAAGTGCTTAAAATTATTATAGTACGACAAGTCGTAACTTTTTGGTAACTACCTAAAGCCTTTACCTTTACTCTATTGTGGGGCGTTCAGTACATCGATGGATGCGTAAGAGATGGGTTCAGGGTAAACAAGTAGTGGAACGGTGTCTTTTTTCATGTCCGCGCCCGCAGCGGCGGTCGACTTTGCGGTCGATTTAGTATTCAGCGATGCACGCGCCGATTTGCATAATCTTAATACTTCTAGTTACTTTGTAATATTCCTGTCGTATTTGTATGTAATTGGAAAATTCCCTGAGATACGCATGATTAATTAATGTTGAGAATTAAGTTTAAAAGTAGCCTGTTTACGTGTAGGTAGATTATTAATTTAAAGTATTAAGTACTGGGGTACATGTACCCTTTTGACGTGTAGACATACCAATACAGTTAAACTAGAATTGATAATAAAATTGTTTATCAAAGAATGGGATACCACAAAGGCTAGATTTGCCAATGCGAATGGAGTTCACATAACAGCACACGAAATAGCTAAAATCATTGGGTCATTTGGCCAGACCTAGATCTCCCAGGGAGCTGTAAGATCTAAACCGTTACCTATTTGCACCGATCACGAAATCGCTCGGTTGCAATGCACCATTCCATTACAATGCAACTGTATGCAACACGACTTATAGAAACTTGTTTTTATTTGCTTTTTACAAATGTTTTACGACGACAAAGAAAACCTATTTTAAACATTACGAATAGGTTTTAGCTTTTTATCAAGTGACTAACTCATTTTGCATTTAATCTTTAAACTTTAATGCTTTGAACTAATTAAGTGACCGAAACTAAATGAAAACTGTACGGAGCCAATGTTTTCAATAAATATTGTGGTTTAAATTTTTTTTTAAAGCTTACACTGTGTTTTTTTACAATGCTTTGTTTAAAAACATTTGCTTCATTGGCAACCCTAGCGTGCCATAAGATTTTTAAATCTGATTATACTCCTATTCGAATAAATCGAACCGTTAGCTATGTACTAGACTTACTGGTATTTCCACAGTATATATTCCAGGCGTCCTTAAGTAGACAGTTACTCATATTGTAGGACGGATAATGTAATCAAAATCAGCCCAATACATTTCTTTCAATGTACAGTTAGTTTTTAATCCGATAGTTTGTAACACCGTTAGCACGAGTTGGACAGGGTCCAAATCGGCTCATCCGTTGCAGGCACTGCGGCAGATTTGCATTTAACTCACGCGGGATACGCGGATCGCAAACGGGGGCAATTTGACGAGAGATTGAATGAATTGGCTACGTGATTCAGTTCAATTTCCTCATTTCATTGATTTAGTAAGTAGACATCTAAATTAAGTAATTTAATTAGATGCTTACAAACTTAAAAAGTAACAATAAATTCCAATAAATTAATCAAATGCATTGAATTGAAATAAACCAGCCATAAAAAAATATATTTAAAATTGGATATATTATTGTTAGTGTTAATCGGATGTATACTAATAAAATTAATAAAAGTAAAATCAAACGTTTTTATTTTAGGACGTGGGTTTGTCCCAATTTTATTCGGGAAAAATGCGAAAAAATATCTGTTAGCTTTCTGAGTAGGTACGAAAGTAAAATATTTAAAGTTAATAACAATTTATTGATGATAAAATACAAAAGCATATTTTTTTTTATCAATTATTAAGCAGATGTAATCGAAATGAAAAAGACGTCCACCCCAAAACAAATACCCCACTTAAAATCCTATCACCTGAAATCCCTGGAACCTCGGGTTAGCAAAATAGTGTGGCTTCGTGTGAAAATTTCCATAATTGCGTACCTCAAAAGCGCTTCGAGTCTAACGGTTCCCAGTAATAGGGGTTCATTTGACCTCAACTGTGACGGGATGTTATGTGCTAGCCAAATACAGCGCGGGCTGATCCTATCTATGCTTTCACACGGCCCATGGCAGAGGATTTTGATTAAAGTTTAAGAGAAACTAAGCAGGGTTGCCATGTAATAAACGCGATTGAAGTACATAGTTTTATTCATAGAAACAGTGGTTGTTCAAAGAAAAACAATATAGAGCTATAAGTGTTGCCATACAAATAATATTAATATAAACCTGATAGGATTTCTTGCATGAATAGTAACTATTAAATTATTTAACCAGATTTTGTTTTTTTTATATGAACGCTTTTTGTTTAAAGGAAAACAAAACAGGGTTACTAGTTTACGTGTCATTTATAAATCAATCACTGATTGGCCAGGGTTTTGTTAATAGTTACCTTTTAGCTAATTAATATGTTATGTCCAAAAAATTAAAAACTTGCAGACGACGGTAATCTATGGGCCAAAGAGGTAATAGGCACACATAGGAATGCCATGAGATGGACGGGACACTACTAAGATCAGTCACTAATGCGGACTGGAAACACCGTATACCTTCCAGTGGTTGAGGACCCTCCGTTTCTTCAATTACCACCTTTTTGAACGTTTGCGCTGTTCCAGCCCGCAGTTTTGAGCACTCTACAGAACCCCTTCATTGACAGTTCTTTTCCTATGTGACTGTTCCTTGAGTCCTTGCAGTGGAACTCTGGCTGGAATGGAAAGGAACGGACGGCGATAAACTATGGGACGAATCCGAGAAAAGATGCTAATCTTTTTGTTAATTTAATCCTGAACCGCTGAGCCACATAGCTGGCTGGCAACATCTGTTGACTTATGCGAACAAAGTTGGCAATCCTTAATCCATATTCCACGCTCAACTCAAATATCCGAGATGTATAGCATCTCATTGTTTGTTGACAATAGACACGTTTAAGGGTTTGGAACAGTTCGGTCGTGACGTTTAAAGAACAAAGGATAATGAAAAATAATGCATCTTCATTTGTTACCGTCCATTGTTTTTAGTTTGTTGGCGTTTTGAGTTATCATTGTCTGGTTTTATTTTTAGCTCTTTAGCAGTGTTAGTGCTATCGGCTCCTGTGCGATAAAAATAATAATTGTTATTGTGTGCTAATAACAAGTGGTTTATTATTGAGTAAAGCAGTGAATTATGTCGCTCGCGTAGAATTGTGTAAAATCTGCGTCTGGGTGAAGTATGTATGTAGGTCCAACGTCATGGTTTTTATTCTCCGATGGAGTTAATCAGTGGCTGTAAACACATCCAATTCATAATGTGGGGACAGGCTCTCATCACCAACCACTTTAGTCTTGACAGGTGGTGAGCCCATCGCGACAACACTGCTTTTCATAGTAATGTATCTGGACTAAGGTGTCTTTATATGTGTCCCATAAGATAAGTCATAGATACCAGCTTTTTGTAATAAGCGGCAAAATTAAGATCAAGGACAGAATAATATAAACCTGTGCTAATCCTTGAAAATCTATAAAAAGTAAGTCAGAATTGGACACTGCTGAAGTATCGGTACAAAACGTAAGTTGACAAAGCATTGCTTAACAGCTTTTTATCCTTATCGACTTTAATAATGCGACCAAAAAAAAATTAAACGACTAGGGATGGAGAGATTTCACGATATTTTTCAACTATTAATGTTTTTCAGATATTTTTTATATAGTCTGGGCAATTTGAAGTTTCAGGTGAAAAATATTACGGTACCTTGATCAATCATGACATTGTGTTATTTAGTGCATTAGTGCAACATATTTTTCATCTCAAATTTAAATTTTCAATCGCTCAAATATTATTAAACAACTTCCAAAGTAAGAGGTGCTCAAATCGATTGTATTTTTTCCATAACCCCAGAAAAGGTTTATATAAGTTTCAAGGGAATATGAACATGGAATCCAGGAAATTGATGTATTCGTGTATTCGAGTGGTATTTTGCTACAGCCCGTCTAACATTTACACTGCTACAATTAATAGTTAAAAAAGAATATGACAAACAAATTTAACCACCAGCGTATAAAGCAACAAATTTAAAAAAAAGGAGAAATAAGCGTCTAAGGCGGACACGGTTAACTGTTACATAAAAACAGTCATTATGTACCTTCATATTTGTCCTGTCAAGACGAGACAATTTCTACGTATCTACGTCATCCACTCGCAAAATCCGTCAAACCATAATAAACAATTTCGGCTCATGGTGGTTACAAAAAATACACCCATATTCCTATGTGTGTTCGAAATACATAAACCCTATAAATAGCAAAACTACAGCCAAGCATTATTATACAAGCATTGCAACCACAGATAAACACAAATTTTAGCACAGCTTAATGTATTTCAAAGAGTAATCCTCCACAATTTACGATTTGTTTTACGCAGATAAAATACTGTAAGTGCTTGCTCTGGATACTTGACTTTAGAAAAAAAGGACAGGCTAATGATTTAAACTAACCGTTGGCAACATGCTTTATTATATTATTGGAACATTCAATTTGGTTTTTTATGCGATATTGTAGCAACATTCTTTGGTAACTTTGTTATTTTCTCCATGCAAATGTATCTCCGTAAATATTTATTTGAATATAATTGTTACTACCCCAACTCAAATCTCTTCTTCGCTTCTAACCCACAACAAAACAACTCTACACAGAATCGTGGTTGTCCAGCTCTCGTTTTGTGTTTTAGAAGATTTGATGAGGAGGACCAAGGATGAAATAAGAGACATTACGTCGTATTTATAAAGAGCTCTGTTACGGTGTCAGTAGCGACATTTATCAGTAAAACACCGGTGATTTAAAATTATGAACCGAATGATCTTATTCAAAATTCATTAATTTACGTTACACGGCCGTGTCTGGGTTACTAAAATTCATATGTGTTAGAATTTTTAACTCAATCAGTCCTGCGAATATATCTATTCACGATTTTTAAAAAAAACAAAATTCATTTTTAGTTCCGAGAAAAAGAACGCCCTGAAAAATACAGGCTGTCTGGCTACCCTACATACAGTTTACTACATCATACAATCGTCTTTACTAACATCATAGTTAAATCATTGTATTTTGTTAACTTTGAAAAAATAGGTCAAGTGCGAGCCGTGGCTTTGCAAGCTAGTTAGATGAATCCTACGCATCTTCCAGATTTATTTAGTTCGAAACATTATTTCTCATCTCTCAATGTCACAAAATAGAAAAATATATTCTTTTTTTTATTTTAACTACCTTATGTTTTTTTTTTTTCTTGTTTTAGGACATGAGCTGTATCGTGCGGGCGCCCGCTGCGTGTGCCCTCTGTAGCTTTGTGCGTGTACCGTAGACTGTAGCGGCAGAGAGACATCAGAAGAAAGAACGTCCGCGTGATGTAGCGGAGCGTTGTTCTATCACAGCAGGTATTGATATTAGCACTTCATGCAGTAAGGCCACCATACGCTATACCTCAACTCACCTCTATTACGATCATGTTATCACTCGTATAGTACACACACAATTAAGCGTATACACACGTTATTTCTTTTTGCGGTGTTATTAGTCGCGAATTACTCTATTTTTGTATAGTGTCCATGGTGTGGTTCTATATAAATCCGCGTTATAAAACAAACGCAGCGGGCGCACGCGTTAAAAAAACGAAACCCTTATAAAATCACCTGTGTTGTCTATCTGTTAGTCACACTCAATCCATTATTACGCCAGACGTTAGCATTTCTCAAATATTGTAAGATTTAGCTAAAAAGTTTAAAGAGAAAATTAGAGCTGTACGAAATCTCGTCTCATAAAGGGGTTTGTTACAAGATATTTTTTTTGGTTAGTTTGAAGATTTGTTATCATGATGATATATTAAGAAGTGTTTAAGAATATACTGTCTAACAAAGCGATGATTCACTGTAGACTCTATAATAAAATTGTGACGGGACGTGACGGGCAAAATTAGAAGTCACCCATCATCGAATGTCACCAAACAGAGCTATAGTTGGTGACATCCGAAGATCATAAAATAAACCGGCCAAGTGCGAGTTAGACTCGCGCACAGAGGGTTCCGTACACCATTTACGTAATTTACAAACACAAACAATACAAATAATACGTGTCAACCTAAAAGTGTGCTTTGTCATTTATAATAATATCTATATTAATTAAATTAACCATTCAAATTAAGTGTTCACTCTTTAATTTCATGACGGTAACCCATCCAAGTACTGACCAAGCCTGACGTTGCTTAACTTTGAATATCGTTTCTAACAAACAAAAATGTGTTACTGTTTCTCTTAAAAATAAGGTAGATGGCTCTGTACCGGTTTATTTAAAAATAGTAATGGCTTCGGCCCGTCTCGCACTTCGCCGATTTTTATTATTTGTTGTAATACCTCAGAGTTCACACTATTTTTCACTGCAAGTTTGAAGTTTGTATGTATTACTGTTTTTAAAATAGAGCAAAAACAACGAAAATGGACAGAATGACAGCGTAGGCTAAGTAACAGGGCTCCGTTGGCACCCTCTGGGTACGGTACCCTAAAAATGCAAAATTAGTTTTTATAGATATAGAGTTCTATATACAGGTAGGAACATACACTGACATGGTATTAAATACCTCATCGAGTTGGTATATATGTATATATTTATAAATACTGTGGCGGCGCGGTTGGCTCTACGTTATAAATTTAAAACGGGCGCCGCAGCGATGCAGTTTTTATGCATGCGGGATGCAATATTTACGAGATTCCCAACGCTTAATAAACGCGTCTTATTTATAGGCAGCTGTTCGATATTCTTTAGTATTTAGTTATGGACCAACTGAATTGCAAATTCTAATGAATGTAAGGACATTTGGGACCAGGCTTTGTTTTCATAATGATGTCAAATCACGATTTAGTAACGGCAACGGTAAAAAGTACCTAATACATACTCATAGTTTAGTTTAGACCAAAGTATTACACCTACTATAGGTAGATGTGTTGCCTTGCCATGGTTCCACAGCACTGGTTATAGCTTTTATCTGGATGGAACAGTTTGAACACAATGTAACTTCTGAGAAAAGGTTCTTGTTTTTCTTTCCTTCTTCCTTTTTCAAAAGGGGTTGGAAGAGGCATGTTGAAGACATCCTCGTCTCTAAAAAATGTAAATTGGAAGACATCTTTACTGAATGACTCATATTAGAAAAAGGACTAAGCTAATGGTGGAAGTTTGAAACAGTATGTAGAAATTCTTAACTACCAAATATACAGATGAGTTAGATAAAGGAGAATATCAGTACCATTTTTCGAGGTAATTTAATGGTGAGACGACGGTATTTTTTCAAACTAAGTGTAAAAAACACGCAGCACACGCCACCTCTCCGTATTTGCATCCCCAGCACTTAACCCTCCGTGTAACAGGTGGGGTGTAACCGCAATAATTTTAAAACTGTGAAAGCGCCGAAGTCCGAATTTTTAGTAGCCGGAATAGGCAAGTTACTGCTCTGATTAGTGTTGCTAAGTCGGTCCGGCTGAAACCACCAAGTTAAAGTCCGTGTGGGTATCAACACCCCCCCCCCTCCCCCTCCCTCGTACGGTGTTGTATGTTTAGCATTTTTAACAAAATTATAATTATTATTATATTATATTATGTGACACATAACACATCTCAAAAAATCTGAAATATTAGAAGCACTTTAAGCCAAAGGAGACGACTATTAGTTAGAATCTGGAAGTGCACGACCGGGATCTGGAAATGAGTTTGAACATTTGATCTTTCAGAGTGATACAAACAGCGAAGTTGATGCTGAAATGACGATGTACCACTTTCAGAGCTATGCCAGTCTAGTAAAATATTATATGTACTGGCAAAGATAGGACAACGAAATGGCAAAAATAATCATACAGGAGCAACGTTCGCTGCAGATTAGAAAATATTTTTATTGCCATTAGCCTGGTGTAAAAAACAATTGCCAGAGATAAGAGGTCACTTCTTCAATGTTTGCAACATTTTATTTCTAAATCAGACTCTACTATACGTCTGATGTCTGAGAAGTAAATTTATTCGTCATTTTTTTTGATAAAAGATACTTGAACTTCGATAATTCGCCTGAAATTTTAACAGAACCTCCAGCAAAATAGTTTAATATAATGAAAAGGTGATTAACTTGCCCTAGAAACAAAGATAGTAAAACTAAATACATACCTATCTAAAAATACTAAGCTCTGTGGTAAATTGAACGCCAATCAATTAAAATTATATATACTAATATTTTATATGTTTAATTTATGTTTTATTATAAGAAAATATATTACAGTTTGTTAAATTAAAATGATCGAGATAATTAAGACGAATTTAAAATCAGTACATAAGAAAATCATTAAGTTACAAAACAGTAGTGTTCTTTTAATCTTTTATAATATAAATGTTTTTATACCTACATACTTTCTATTCAGGGTTTCACTTAAACCTAATTATTAATATGTATTTATAAATAACAAATATTTAATTCCGCCAAAAAACAAATATATGTTTATTTTATCACTTTTTTATATTGGGGTATGTCAGACTCCACATAGTACGGGACGACACTTATAGTCACCTGGTACAAGGATGGTTATAATCTTTGTTATGACAACTTTAAAATACCAAACAAAGGACAAAGCAGTATGTGGCAATAGACAAACTATACAAGTAATCTCGTACAGTGGCCTCAGGTACACGAAGAAGGTAAACGAAACCACTGTAATCCTATAACTGTGCGAGAGATTACGTATTACGCACTACACTTAAAATTTGAATTATCATGAAATATCTAAAAAAGTAAACCGGCAAAAATAGTGTCTTGTTCTTATTGAATAATAAAATCTAAAGGAAAAATAAACTAAGGTACATTTTTACAGTGTCGTTAACTCCTTGCGCATTGAATTAGTAGCACGTGCCGTGTGAAAAGGACACCTTACACATTTACCTAAATACTTTCGACGGCGCGGCGCCACAAGGCTCGAGACCTTCGCGATCGACGCGTACTTACAATGTCTGACTACATTCCGAAAATACAGCATTTTTAGTATCGAAAATTGCGCCGCTTCTGTCCGGGACTTCACTTGCGCGGATTTCGGTCATCGCCATGGGATGCCTATGGGAACCTATTTGATTACCCGCGATAGCTACCCCAGCTGCCAAAACTAAGGTCACCGCGTTGTTTCTTTTCGACCTGAACAAGAGGCCTGCAACTTCATCGTCGCGCCGAATCTATTCTTATCCATTAAATTTCAACAGGTTACTATTATTTACTCTAATTTTAATTGTCTACTTATTACAATGAAACAATTTAGCACTGAGTGACAGACAGGCGGCGCCGGCGGGACACGATAATACCTTTTGGGTACAGAACTATAAAACACAAAGTTTATGTAAAACGAATAAAACATTTCATTACACTAATACGGAGTGAAAACGACAGGTCGATTATATGTATACAACTTTCAGTTTCAATTACAAGTCGCGCGTGTAGGCGACATTAACATATATTAATAAACCAATAAAATGTATTAAATAACATGTGTTCGAGAGCCTCGCCGGCTCAAGGAAAAGTTATTAAACTGTAATTATAACGTGGCATTCACCACACACCTATACTTTTATATTTGTTTGTTTGATTACGTACTTATATCGAATATAACACGATATCCGTCCGTAATAATATTTAAGTGTATTCAATTAGCTATATTTTATAAAGAAAATATATTATAATTTTTTCAAAGTCTGGGACATAGTTGTTAATGGTCAGGAAAATTTAGGGCTGCAAATTATTACTTGTCACGGATTTGACATAACACATGGTATTGCCTGATGCACTCATTAACGAGTAATCTAGCGCAAGCGCACTAACCTTTACCTACAAAAGAAGGCTTAGGCCATAGTCCACCGCGCTTAACCACAAAATTCGCTTCGTTAACGATTTCAAGGTTTTTATTTTTTTTCTCTAAATTCTAGTAATTTTAATTTTACAAAGTTTTAATAAATTTTGTACCCTTTGTCAGAGAACCATGAGAGAAACTAAGGTCTCACAATGATTTATCGCCCGCAGACAGTTTACGCTCCGAGGCTTATTACCTTTTATTACCCCGTAAACTCCGCAAACGGCGTCTGATAATGTTCTCGGTATTTTCTAATAACATTAGCGTATTTTCATCACGAAAACGAGAAATTTGAAAACTTTCGACCGCCGGTATAAATAGATAGCAGCACTCTGATATGTCGCGTCGCGTGGCTTCTCGCCTTGATTTCGAGAAAACGGACGGTACGGTAACAAGACAGTTTGATAGAGGGTAAGTGGTGATCGTAAATGTTACGGGAATTCGTATCAAGGCCGACCGTTTTGTAGAACGTTCGATAAATATACCTACGCACACATCACACAGGTGATTTCTTTACTAACATTTTATATAGATGACTGGAATTTAGCGGTCCATGCTCAGAAAAATATTTAAGACATGTTCATAGTGCGCGGTCAGTGGACACAATATCATTTTCATGTACTTAAAATACCTATGTTGCGATAATATATTAATTTGTATCTTTCTGGAGCAGTACATAAGTTCAAAATTAAGTCAAGAAATATGAAGTTGGGTGCGTTTTATCCACGACAGTTGACATTCAGAAAATCTCTAGCGTTATCCTCAGGATAAGTGTCCTGTTTGTTATAAAGATAAGAAACGCAACACTTAGAAATGAAATATAACTTTAGCTAAACAGGATGAATTAATTACACATAGGCCCAAAATATTTCGACAGGGTTAAGCCGAAAGGATCAACAGGAGGAAACACATTCCTTAACGGGCACATGGTGTGGATTATGGGATGAGTTAGATAAGAGATCGTTGTGCTCTGAAGCGTCACGAGTGGGAAGTGAGCTTTAATAGTTTTGACAGAGATAACTCATAGGCATAGGCGGCTGACCCAATTGTCAGTATCTCCCTTAGCGCCAAGTAATCAAAATCTCGAAGGATTTTGTGTTAAAAATTTAATATGTTTCAGAGTATTATCTACTGATGCGAATGATATTATATAAGTGACGATACCTTCGCCTCTTTGCCTCAATTCATCAGTGACGGTGACGATGATCAACATATATTTTAATTTAAATTAATTTGTTGTCGTTTATCGCAATTTTTTTATTTTTCTCTTTCAAATCTAATCTAGCGTTTGGTGAAATGAGTAGATAATACCGGTAATACATATAAATATAAGTTGTATGTGTGTATATGTAAGTATGAATGAAAAATTTGTGGCTACCAAAAAGAATCAGGTGCACAACTAATATCTTTCAATATTTGGCATCCGAATGCAAGGGGAACTGTAAACCTAAAAAAGATTTTTCTTCCTGAACTATAGAAACTGCTTAACTTGATAAATTAATAATAAATAAGTATTGGATAAATAAAATACCCCTAAAATATAAATAGAAATGAATTGTCTGTGCCAATGTTTAGTCCCCAATACTGGGGCACAGGCCGCTCCTCAGAGAAACGGTGCTTAGGCCATAGTCCACCTCACTGGCCCAATACAAATTGGCAGACGTTCACAAGCTAGTGGCTCCACTCGACTGTCAGAATTTCCAAGCCACATTTATTATGCTTCTGACTCGTCTAAACGACTGCTGTTATACGACTACACCTATATAAAAACTATAAACTATGGTAGGACTATGAGGATATTTATACCCTTAGCAAATAGAAAGTGAAATTTTTCTGTCCGTTAATGATGTTTACTGAGCGCTGGCAGCGATACAGACGGACGGACGGGCATGCGGACTGTCGCCTTGGAAACTTTAAATCATTAGGCACGTCTTTCGATACCAAAAGCGTTCCTCCGAAACTGGGACACGAATGACAAATGGATGACATCGAATTGTTTTGTGTACAACCTCGGTTAATTTATTCTTAACACTATTAAGAAATTAGTTCTAATATAATATCACAAGAGTATCACGCAATATATTCGCATTTAGCGATAAATATAAAAATAACTACATAATACTACTAGGTACATACTTTTAAAATAGTTTAAGATACGTGTGTGAATAAGTAAGCTGACGTGAACCATGTGACTTTACTTGAACACTTAATAAAATTATAAATTTATTTGATGACGTTGGGTAAGACAAACGAGAAAAAACGAGATATGTGGTTTTTTACATACCCGTTTTTTATTTATTTTATTATAATTCGTTTAATCATCAAAAAACGGACATTGATTACTTATCGATAGGTACACATACATGATAAGGTAAAGGGTAATTCACAATTTTCTAGGGTCACTACACGGTAAAAAAGAATTAGTTGAGCCAAGAGAATATCGTTTCATATATGCACCAACGAATATTTACTTCATCTAAGATATTATTTCTCTTAAATATTTAAAATAATATGAAGTTATCACAAGATCAAATTTCATTGAACCAGTAAATAAAACTCTATCAATTTGAAACAATATTTAATTCATTGAAGAAAAATATGCTTCTTTATTTGAAACACTTAGTTTTCTTGGGCGTAGAACTTCGTGCAATATTTTAGTTTAAAACAAAAAATGTTTCGGTCCAAAATGACATAGTTAACCGTCAAGATTAAATAAAGTTTTTTTAAAAAGCCCTACGCCTCTTTTCTGGAGGCTTGGGCCATATAGAGTCAGTCTACCGCACTGACTTAGTGTGTCTTAGCGGACGTTGTCGAGCTAGTAGTGCCCTACTGCAGAGGCACAGGCCTCTTATTCTGGAGGCTTGGGCCATATAGGCAGTCTACCCGCACTGCTACCCGGACTAAGGTAGCTATTCTCGCCTTTAGCTGATTATACAGCGTTATGTTTAATTATAATTGTTATGACTGTTAACGATCCTTCTTAAACATGGAAGAAAAGCGGTCACCCATCCAAATACTGACCACGGTCAACGTTGCTTAACTTCGCTTATCGTTTCTGATAGACGAATGCGACTGTTTGCTGGATGCTTGTGGTGCGGCGGCAAAGAGGAGATCTCCTGCCAGGCGAGGTGTTATGCCTGGGGACCGCCGTGGTCCACTTATCATTTTTTTTTTTTTTTTTTTTTCTAACTACTGGCTACTGTTGTTGGCCGCAGATGGCCTTTACAACTACACGCGGACTAACTTTTGCTGCGGTGCTGCTTGCACTCTTCAGCGAAAAGTTGGGGCGGTTTGCGCAAGGGTGTCCTAGACACGAACCTCGGCTTGGGCAACCGCTCTTAGAAACTAAAATTTGTATCTAACTAAATTTTACCGCCGTTTCGGAAAATAGCAAAGGCGTTCTGAAGAGAAGAAACGGCAAGAAACTCTTCAGCACTCGCCTATTATTATTTAAATCTAACTAGTCGAAGCGCCCGGGTATATTAGTGAACCTAGTATACCCGCGCGCTCGAGTGTGTGTGTGTGTGTTAAAACTAAACTGTCTAATGTTCCGTCGCCGCCGGCGGCGACGTATTCTGTATATATTTCTATGATCTGTGTTCGCGGACGCGGGCGCTGAAGGCGCTTGAGCTTTGAGCCTGCTGGTTATATCATCGTCAGAGTCAATTATGACGAGCCTCGGATATCTAAACGGTCCTAAGGCCCCTCTAATGGGGGCATAGTTGGCAGATTGCCTAATTAGGGGATTGGGGTGGAGGGCTGCCGACTCAAAGTAGCGTTTAGACGCATCTTTGATGAAGGCTTTTATGGTCGGAAGCTCGAAATCACTATGGAGATCGATGTTACGCATATAGTACGGGGCGCCGACTGCGCCTCGCATAAAGCGATTTTGTAAGACTTGCAAGGAAGTAGTGTTGGTGTGACCAAACGCTACGCTCGCATATGTGAGTATGGGCCGAATACAAGTTTTGTAAAGCGTCACCTTATTTCTAAGAGACATTTTACTGTACTTGTTTAACATTGGCTTAAGACGACCGAGAACGAATGCTGCTCGATCTCTTACTCTTTTAATGTGGGCTCTGAAATTAAGACGAGAGTCTAAAGTGACCCCTAAATATTTGACCTTTTTAACCCACGGAATGGGTTGGCCATATAGGTGGACTGGGGTGAGTTGCCTTGTGACCTTTACCGATTTTCGGCCCCGGGCGAAGTGCACTGCTGCACTTTTCTCGGGGTTAACCTCGATTCTCCACTTCCGAAACCAATCGCCTAAGGCGTTGGCGGCAGACTGGAGGGCCAGGCTTATACGACGGACGTGTCGGTGAGAGCAGTAGAGCGCCGTATCGTCCGCGAAGAGCGCCACATTAACGTTCGAGGGACGAGGTATATCGTTTGTGAATAGGGAATAGAGTAGAGGGGAAAGCACGGAGCCCTGGGGGACACCTGCACCTATGGGGTGGGGAGACGAATGACTTCGTTCTACGCGATAGCGAAAACTACGATCCCTAAGGAAGTCTCGTAAGATGAGCACGAGACGGTCTGGGACACCGAGATTGTACAGCTTGTAAATCAAGCCGTTATGCCAGACTTTATCGAAAGCCTTCGCTACATCGAAGAAGAGGGCTCCTGTGCTGAACGGCTTAGGGGACCTATTGAGACCTTGGAGGATGTGCTCCGTTATGCGGTGCACTTGATTGACGCACGAGTGATTAGCTCGAAAACCGAACTGTTCGTCGATCAGAATGCCTTTAGACTGAACGTAGTCTTTCAGGCGAGAAAGGAGGAGTCGTTCATATAATTTTCCCAAAGTCTTTAAGAGACTAATGGGTCTATATGACGTGGCTACGTTACTAGGTTTACCCAGTTTAGGGATACCTATAACGTCAGCTTCTTTCCAAGAGTCGGGAAAGATGCAATTTGCCATGGCCGCATTGAAGATGCTGACCAATAGAAGGAGGAGCTGAGCGGGGAGGATTTTTAGAAGCCTATTTGAGATCCCATCGGCACCCGGGGCCTTTTTGGGTTGTAAGTCTTTGATGATCTTTTCGACCTCAGAGACTGTTACGGGGGGAAGTGAGTCAAGTGGGGGAAGGGCCGCTCTCCGCTCCACTTCCCTGTCCACTTCCTCGACGTGAGCTTGGTCAGTGGGTTGTTCGCTGAGCGAACACTGACTTTCTAGCGATTTGGCTAGGCATTCGGCCTTTTCGTCGTCGTCAAATGCGATTGTCGCGTTTGCGTCGACTAAAGGCGGCATAGTACTCACTACGTCGGATTTTAACGCTCGAGCCATCTGATAGTACGCTAAGTGGGAAGGCGATATCTCTTTCATGAGATTGTCCCACTTTTCGTTCCTAACTTCGGCTATTTTTGTCTTTACGGCACGTTGTAAAGATCTGAGCGATGCCCTGTTTACCTCAGACGGATAATTGTCGTACCGTCGAGTAGCCGCGTTCTTAGCTCTCAATAGCAACCTCACGTCCTCCGGCAGATTCCAGCGGAGATTATTCTCTACTGTAATCCGCTTAGAGCACTCCGCTACAGCGGACTGGAGGTGGCTAGTAAGCGCTTCGACCGCTAAACTAACATCGTCGGCTGAGACAATATTGTCCGGGATCCTATTTAGGTGGGGCGAGTCTATTTTTCCTAGGTTTTCACCTAGTCTCCGCCAGTCGACCACGTCCTTAACGGACGGATGACCGTCGGTTGGGGACCCTAGTCGTAAGAGAACCGGCCTATGGTCAGATGTAAGCTCGTGTAACACCTCTATGGAATGCAGCCTTAAGGCTACGTTCTTAAGAAGTGCTATGTAGGTCTATGTGTCACTACTTCGGGAAAGTGGGTCGGAGAGATCCACTTATCATTCTGTTCGGTTTTCTATATATACTCATCGACAGAAGAAACTTTGATAGCGCGATGTAGGACGCGTGACGTCAGCCTTGCTTGTAGCGGTATGATATGATCCGCTACAAGCTTTACAATTCTCAGAAAATAATTAACTGTAGGTTTCTCGCATAAACTGATACTAATTTGACGCACAAAACCCTACAATAAACAATTATTTAAAATTAAAAGCCAACACGAAATCCTATGAAGGACAGTGATGAGATTCATTCAATTTTGAAAATGCAAGTATTTACTTAAACGAAAAGAAAATTCGTTCAAAGGGATACTAGTTGATTAATTTCAACGAAAATGTTTAATATTTTAAAGCAGGTATTTTATTTGTTTCGACTAAAACAATAGTTTTAGCATAAAATATCAGATTTTGAGTCAAGAATCTAACAAATTCTGTTAAAATTATTATTTTCTCTAATTCAAAACAAGATTATAGACAATCTTAACTGAACATTTCACTGGCTTTGATTTAAGATACAATTATTTTCATCGAAAAATATAGTTTTTAATAAGTGACGTCGCAGATTTAAGAAAACCATGATTTTGGCGCAAAATAAATTATATTAAAGCAAAATAATTTTTTTTTTCAAACGAAGAAAAATAAAATGTTGCATATAAAAATGTATTTATTTTATACAAGAACATTAACTGTCTGAGGGTAATTAATTTAAGTTTGGTTGATCTAAAACGAACATTTATTTGGTTAAAAAAAAATTTGTTCATACGAAAAGAAGTTTATCAATTTCGATTGATAAAATGATTTTTTTTCTGGGAAATAATATTGCCTTCTGTGAACAAAATATGTCCAAAATAGTTGGATTTCTTGACTGAATGCAAATTACTTTGGTGGAATAGAACTTGGAAACTCTTTTTTTTCCGTGTAGCAACTAAACTTGGCCTAGCCTATTAGATAAATAGCGCGACAATTTTAAATTTGATTACAAACGAAATATTGCATTTTTTTTACTACCCGGTTATGGCGAACTACTGGCAGGGAAGTATCTAGCAATGCTGTTCTGCAAGCTATTGGCACGTGTTTATTGACCTTCGTGCATTTAAGGAACCTCGATACTAAAGAACAAGAAGACAATTACTAGAATGTCTTGCACACACGCAGATGTTAAAAATTTTCCGCCATAATTACATATATTCAGTGAAAAATGTTACTCTGTGTAATATTACGGTTCGAAAGATTCATTACTTTAATGCAGAATGGACTGAAAGACTGAGATGTTAAAGCTTAATTGGATCTCATTGGAACCCTTTGAGTAGGTACTAAACCTAAAATACTAAACACAAATATTGTGCAACATTAAAATATGATTTAAGTTTAAAGACATACATTTTATTCTACATGTGTCATTTCCATACATCTAAAACTTTGAAAACTAATAGAGTGTGGTGACGGACACACTACTAAACAATTTGAAAGCTCTCCGTTTATGCCCTTTGGAGTCGAAACTCCAAAAGGAGTGCAATTTTACATCAAATTTTTTTGTATACAATATGCTTACCTATAGGAAGTGGTAGCCAATAAAAAAAATATATCTACTCTAAGTACATAAACTATTCAAAACGAAAAAATGGCGTTTTCTACGTTGACGTAAATGACATTGCATTAAAATCCCTTTGCCGTCACAAGTTTATGATTGCAACGATAATACAAATGTAATGGCCCGGTGTCACAGCGCGGCTAACAACCAGTTCTATAAATAGACGTTTTAGTTTATTGAGTCTGTCGGTTTGATTGTAAACACGCCGATAGACAATACTTAGCTGGACAGACGATTAGATCATGTCATATAATAAGTATAGGAAACTGATTACAATAATTATAATTGTTTTATAGGAATGCGAAGAAGAAATGCAGCCATTGTGTACGGTTTACAATCGCTATGCTTGTATTTAGATCTTACGAATGTTATTCAATCTTGCTTTTTTCATAAATGCCAATGTTTATATGTTTTTATTACTTAATCACGACTGAAATAATAAATTGGAATGAAATTAGACGGTAAAAGTCCAGAACTAGGAAAGGGTTATTTATATAAGTATATATAACAAGGAAAAATGCCAAGTCCCCTAGTAAGGCGACAAAAGCTGGTCAATATAGATTTCGCTGGAACACGCGAACAAATACAATTTTTGTTTAAAACCTGAAATCCAAAATTATCAATTTCAAGTAGGATTTTGTTCTGCAATTTGAAACGTCAATTTCATTGTAATTGACTGTACATTTATTTTGGCACCGGTAAGTCCATTCCAGTTCTTATAAGAATAACCGACAAAAAAATCAGTAGGTATCTTATAACTATTATGTTTTTCTGCGAGACCTGATATATTCAGGTATTATAACCTGTACTCATACTTACTTTATTTGTCATAGGGAAACTGCTCGCTAAGTTAAATTTAATGGCTTCAAATATAAATTTTAGCTACAACACAACTAGCGATATTAGGCGCAAACTACCTATCTATGAAGACACAAAAGTAAACACGAACTGAAAATAAAACCACTTTACATAAATTAACATTCTGTAAAATAAATTTAATATTATTGTGAAGGCCGCTTGTCAAGCTTCTAAATAAAATTTTAATTCTGTTAATTAACTTTTTAAGCTACCACTGTGATGTGGTGCCTACTTGGGTTAATTTAATTAAGCTCGTGTTACACAATAATTAATACTGCACTGTTGCTCGGCTTTGTGTTGGAATATTCACAATGTATAAAAAGTTAATGAGTTTGTGCGCACGACGTGGAACATGATTACTAATGTTTGAAGTCAAGACGCATGCGGCTATCTATACATTTGGCTGCGGCCCACTCCAATTTTTAGTATCCATACGAACTAATATTACTCTTCCGCTTAAACCGCTGTACCGATTAAGATGAAATTTGGCATGGAGATAGTTTGAGTCCCGGGTAAGGACATAGGCTAATTGAGAACGTCAAGTATGACTCGACAGGAATAATAAAAATTCCTTAGAACCACTGAGCCGATTTTGATGAAGAAGCTGAATAAATCATTTTAGGTTAAATTAGAGATGGAGATAGCTTATACACCGAATGAACAAACAGATCAAATTTTATTTGGGAAAATTCAAATTTTTGCAAAAATTACTGAATTGTTATAGTAATAGTAGCTGATAACCGAATTCAGCGCGAGCGAAGTCGCGGGCAAAAGCTAGTAGATTATAAATAATAGTTCTTTAATAAAAAAAACCAAAAATGCGAATTCGTATGGTATACGTAGCGAAATTGTAAATCGTTTAGCAATATTGCGGGCTCGTGTAATTCCTAATTTATATCAAACATATCATTCTTTATTAGCCGATATAGCGATATAGCTCCTTTATGGCTAACGTCAAATAATATTTAAACGATAGGTATGTATTTTTGCTCTACTGCGCTACTCAATTAAAAAGGTATGTTTTTAATTAGTATTATTAGGGATTATATTAAAAAAATGTAGGTATAAATTCAATATTCCCATGATAAATCAACACTCCCATTCCCAAGTGAAAGGAAATGAATAATCTTCAGTGCTTAACGTAAGCTTTGCTATTACAACAAAAACATACATACTTAAAGTCATGAATAACTAGTTACAAATAAAAAAAAGAATAACTAGTTAAAAATCAGAGCTTTCGTACAAAGCTTTTATGAAAGTATAAGCCAATCAATTTGAATTAGCAAAGTTCGTTAGACACCGGTAACGAAGGGTAATTGCTGGAACGTGCGATGTGGCGCGGACAGCCGTCGGGAAAGTTACGGAAAAGCGTCCGGGACAGACGACACTGGACAGCTGATTCAGTAAAAATTATAAATTAGCATTAGCTTTTGCCCCAGCTGCACTGGCGTTAAATCCGATTATCGGTGTGGGATTCCTACGGCAACTACCTTAATTATTCAGATTCAGTCTTAATTTTTAATTCAAATTAGGTTTTTACAAACACTTTTGAATTGTTAAAGTTATAAAACACTATTGTTTGAACATGTAGGTTCACAATGTTGATTTCTACCGAAAAGAATCCGGCAAGAAACTAGATAGTTACACTTTTGAAAAAAAAAAAAAAATTACAACATAATTAGTATATATATATATATAATAGTATATATATAAAAAAAAACAAATACAATCATCAATGTTTTAGGAATTATCAAAAAAAATAAGGAAATACCAAAATATGATAGGTATAAAAATTAAGCTATATTCAAATTCAATTACATTTATTCAATTTAGGCTACAATTATTGAGCACTTACGAATGTCACTACGCCATCGGTTCGTTAGTCTATAGGGCGGGAGATCTTGTACTGAGAAAAACCGGCAAGAACCTCAGCAAGGGCATTCCTTTTCTCCCTTTCTCTTACAGCGTCCACTTAAAATGTTGAAAAATGCCCTCCCTATCATAGAAGGACACTTTCCATTACAAACATAAAAACATGAAATGCACAAGCACAACATAAAAGTATCTAATTATAAAATATAAAAAAAAGACAGTTTATGTATTCATCACTAATAATCAATGTCATATTATTTCTACGGCAAAACATATTATTTCTACATTATAGTTTATTTACGGGAAATTTTGTATAAGCTTTCTCTATTTCAAATTTAGCCAAATCAGTTTAATTGTAGTGGCGTAAAGGTGTAACAAACATACACAAATTCTCAATCATTCGCGTTTGTTATTATAGTAGGATATTTTTTTATATAAAAGATGCGGCCACAACTAAATGTTAAAAGCACTTTAAATTTTGAACAGTTTTAAAACGGCTACCTTTAGGACATTTATGCGTAGGTTTTTTGTAGGTTGGCCGGTTTTTGTTTGTGAATGAAACAAAAAAAATCGTTTCAAAACCATTGCGAAATAAATTTTCTGGGCTTGGCAATTTTGCAATACGAGTCACTTTACAGAACAGAGCTTTTAATTAGGTTAACGTCTACCTTTTGAATTGTTTAAACATAAACTATTTTTTTTTTAATAAAAATAAGAACCAATCACAAAAGAAGGCATTACACTTTTTATAGTCAGTAAGCATCACATTTTGTGTAAAAAGTTATCGTGCACACTTTTGTCGTCAAGATACATCATTATTTAATAATCTGTTTCATGTAATTTCGCTAGCAGTTATTATAAAATAAATAATATGCATATTCAAGAATTAAATTTATATAACATATGTGTAATACTGTTGAGAAATACTAAGTATGGATATTTCGTAGCTTAATTTAAAAATTAATAGTGACAAACATATTAAAAACTCGGTTAATATACAAATAGCCTAAAAACATTAATTATTATATATGATGTAAGCAAACTATTACACAATGCGCTAATAAAATGACATATGTATATGTAATAATTTTTGCATTAAGTGAGAGCGTTTGGAAAATTAACCGATTTTAATTTGACGGTTTCTGATTTACGTCTTGACCGATTACCTACTAAAGACTTCTTTTAAGGTGACGCTCATGTAACACGCGATCGACAACAGCAGAACGTGATTTAATTTTTTAGAATTATTGTATATAGGGTGTACTCACATATTATTGCTGCAGTTGAGTGAATACATTGTTAAAGTACCTAATACCAAAGAAAAATAATAAGAGTAAGAGCTTACAGGGTATGAGCGCGAGAAAAGTTAAATCACGCGGGGCTGAAGTTTAAATCCATTCTAAATTATTAGGTCAATAAAGGTAAAAATTGGTCCGGTGATTGGGTTTGATTTTGACTAAACGGCTTTGAATAAAATAAGGCACAAATACAGATCATTTCATGGATGAACATATTGATATTTATCCCTATTAAAGATTTTAACGAGTAAATATATAATCTGTGTTATAGTATAAACCAGAAACTGAGCAATCGGCAAAATTACAAGATAGAAATGTATTTCATTTACCTTTTATTACTAAATAACATTGTGAACCTCATTCTTTGAGCCTGAGTCACATTAACATTTAAGTATTCACCTTCCAAATATTTGATTTACTTAAAATAATAAATTAATGTAAAGTCAAACCTCTCGTGGGAACGCCAAAATTAACATATAGTAACTTTTCTTTCATTGGTTTGGTCTGGAGGTGTGCGTTAGCGACTATTTTGGAAACCGCATTTTATCGTATATCTCCTAAATGGTTTGTCGGACGCGAAAAATATAGCAATTCAGAGTAATTTGTAAGAGGTGGCCTACAGACACAGACAATTAAATAATTTTTAAGTTCAACACTAGACTAGGTTGTAATGAAATTCGGTAAGTTACTAGAATTTGCTGTTCAAACATATGAAGTTTCAAAACTTAGTTTCTGCACAAACAACTTGCAAAATACTGACAGAACAAAAGTAATTTAACTTATAGCCATAATCGCACTCATACTGAGTAATGAGCTTACTGAACTTGAATGTAGTTTCAATTTAATGAATGGCGAGTGGTATATTGTTGTTAATTGGAGTGAGACAAAAAGTAGTCTAATTATAGCGGCGGCTATCTCTAAGCCGAAGGACAAGTGTGTGAATGCAGGATGCGCCGCCAGCCCCGGCGCCAACGACGCTGCTGACACGTGTGCGTGGCGCGTTACGATATTTGCAAGTTGCATGCAAAGTAGGAACATTTTAATTTCATTAATTTTAATTTTTTTTTTTTTGTGATTTGAATTTTTACTTCCAGTTTTATAACGGTTTCGTAATTAAGGGTGCACCAGGCAAAGAGACTGCGCTGTATAATTGCTGTCTAGTGTGACGCGACAGCCAACACGTAAATCTTGCGAAAAATCAGCAAAAAAACTTGTAGTATTTCTATAAACTATTATAAAAAACTACGATACCGAAACAAAAAACTGGTTTAAGAAAATTTAGATTATTCCAATACCAGTCATTCTTTAAAATTTATAATAATAAGTTATCCGTAGAAATTCTCACCTTAGGTGATTTAGGTAACAGTTTCAATTTTATATTAAACATCTTCTACGTAAGAAAGCATATTATAATGTAGATGAATATTGATGACAAAATTGTATGGCCTAGTATCACACAAAATTAATCTTAGATTTCCTAATCAAACTAAAATAATTTACGTTTAATAAGCTAAAGACCAAGCTTTCAAATCTTGGTTATTTTTTTTGAAAACCAAGCAGACACAGTTAAATATTGCAACGAAATACAATATGTTAATATATACTCATAGAAAATATATATTTGAATTGTTGGAATGCTGCAGATTTGCAATAAAATTTGCACAAAATTTACATATTTACGCAATTTGCGTATATCATTTACACCAATTTATATGAAAAAAATACTTACGAAGATCACAGGTTAAGTTGGTATTACATATCATCCTCTATTTACCTGGAAACAGAAAGAAAACGTTAGTACTCAATCGAGTCATGTTAAAATAACTAATTACTTGCATTTTTCAAAGAGAAATACAATCGCCCCTATAATTCCAATAAAGTTCTCCTGAATTTTATATTTCGAAATGAAAACACTTTTATTTTTGGAAACGTTTGGAACTAAACGATTTTAAAGCCGCCATTTCTAGAAGTGACTGCGCCAAACGTGACACATTTCACCATATTTTTGTCACTTCACATAACCTAAATATAGTTTTATGGGACGACGAAATACTAACTAAGCCGTCTGGTGCTGATCGATGCTGCTGCGGTTTTTTTTATGTTTTATTGATCCATTAGAATTTTATAAGTGGCTTAGCTTTTTAATAGGATTTACGAAAAATATAAATAAACTAGACGTAAGACATGATGTGATTCTATCTTGACGGATTTACATATTAAATTGAACATTATAACTGTATATTTTATTTGTAATAAACAAATTGTACAGAGCCAGGCTTATCTGCAGATTTTTTTTCACTGTCGACCCCTGTCTGTTTCTCCGCGAACTCCTTCTAGAAGGCTAGACTGATTTTAATATTTTTGAAGTGAAAACTTCTTTAGCGGCGTTGTGCACTTTTTTTGTGATGGGTAAAAATCTTAAACTCGCGTCAGGATCACGTAACCTTTATTTACATTAGGTTAGTTTTTATTTTTGGTATATGGCAATTATAAGTAGAACAGTGAGGTTGGATATGGGATATTAATTCTGTGACAGATTGAGATGTCAAATATACTACGTCATAAAAGTAAATAAACAAACATTATTATTTCTAATAAATAAATATGTATACGAAGTAAATAGCTAGTATGGGAAAAAATGAATAGTTAATATTCAAGTTTACACTTCTGCCGGCACTCCCGGAGTGCAACCCGTTTTTTTTTTGGTGTATTTGAGTGAGTCCCTAGATGGTTTAGGTTAACAGTTGTACTTGGTAGATCACACTGCAATCGGGCGCTGCAGCACATCGACTTTATGGACAGAACATCATCTGCCGAGTCAGCTAGTTACCACGGTAACGGTGTTACCATTTTAGTCAATACATTTTAAAATTTAACGTGATGGAAATCTTTCTAACTGTACACCAAACAAGTTATTGTCTTCTCATTTATGGTATAAATTGATAAGGCAGGAAAATAACAAGGTATAATTCACAAAAAAAGTCAGAATTGAAATTAAAGTTAAGGCTATAGCATACCCTAAGCAAAAGCGTGCCGTTTCGACCAGAGTACAAAGACTTATTACACTATTGAAGCATACAGAGACACAGTTCCGTATACATATAATAGGCGCTAGCACGTGACCGCATATTTTATTTTCCAACCTGTTTTAAATAGGCATATTATTATAATTCAAAATTCCTTTAATGAAGTTTTGAACTATAATCTTTTTTTTTTACGACAAAAGGTGTATTTAGGACGGATGTAACAAAATTAATCAAATTCTTGCAAAATTAACTCGTTTGGGTATGTCCTTATTTTAAAATAATTATATTTAATGTATTGATTGAGTTAGTTTTATCTACGAGTATGCTATACTCGTATTTACATATAAGATCAAACATCACAACGTGTGTTGTTCACCGGCGTAATGTACTTACTACATTGTGCACAAGTACAAGATTTGTATAGCTGTGTCATACAAATTTATAGACTTTTAACTTGGCTGGACTACAACATTAAATGCATTAACAAAACACGCCTTGTATTTTCTACTATCTATTTCTATAATTTAGTATTATTCAAATTAAAAACAGACAGTCTGCCATTTCCGCCAACCGCCGATACATATCTATATATGAAAAATATGATAATATTTTGTATTACCATATTTCTCATATATACATATATCGGCCATAAACTTAATATTATAGTACCTTTTCCGTTACACTTGTCTCATCGGAGGATGCATTTAAACCAATATTAACTTCGACAACCTCATTGTTTCTGCCAGCAGCGTGTGAAACTATTTGTTCCAAAGAGATATCCTAAGGCGATTAAAGTGAATTTATAAAGCAATTTTCCGAGGCACACAAATATGGCCCTATCATAAATCTAGCAAAACGATTTGTCCCCACAAAAGGCCAAAGAACAAAGGGCCGCCCGTTGGCCCTTCTGTCTGAGTAGGCCACGCGTGGGCCCAAGCTGCAACTGATGCAACATCCTCCGCACCCACAACTTTGTCGAAATAGCCGAACATGAATTGTAAATGAGGGTATTTATTAAAATATAAACAATTAAAATAATACAATGTCTCATTAAAACTCACCGGATTTTTGCGTCATCGATAGATTACTGATTCAAGCAAGGGATATCCGCAGTATGTATATTACGTGGGTACGTTACTTTTACATAATATTAACCGTACAAAATATATAGTGGAATTAGGTATTTTGTAATGTATTGGAGTCATATCTCTCAACTTCTTTAGTTTTGGAGGTATAGGTATTTTGATAATCTTATTGATATTTTTCAAAATATCTAAAGTCAAAGTCAAAGTCAAAGTCAAAATGGTTTATTCAAATAAGGATTTTACAATCACTTTTGAATCGTCAAAGTTATAAAATATTATTTTTTGAACCCTCCCACCTTCCCGCCGGTTCACAATGTTGTTGATTTCTACCGAGAAGAATCCGGCAAGAAACTCGATAGTTACTCTTTTAAAAACACTTAAATAAACTAAAATACAATTAATGTTTTAAATAAAAGATTTTTAGTCGTACAATTTTATGTTATTTCCATTTTAATTTGGTTTACCTATGCATCCTGTAATTGAGCATCATCAGTCCCAAGGATTTTTATCATTTACATAGTCTGAAATATTGTAATATGCCTTTTTACAAAGTACCTGCTTGATAAAAGATTTAAATTTACTTATTGATAGATTTTGAATTTTATTGGGAACTTTGTTGTAAAAGTGTATACATTGCCCCATAAAAGAGTTACTTATTTTGTGTAGACGTGTATCATGCACCAACAGCTTATTTTTACTTCTAGTATTTACTTTGTGAACGTCACTTTTCTTGCTGAAACTATTGATATTTTTATGTACATATAAAAGATTTTCATATATGTACTGCGACACTAAAGTTAAAATTTTTACTTCCCTAAACCTATCCCTCAGAGATATCCTAGATCCTAATTTATAAATAGCACGAATTGCCCTTTTTTGTAACAAAAATATTGTATTTACATCAGCAGCGCTACCCCACAATAGGATACCATATGTCATTAAACTATGGAAATAGCTAAAATATACTATTTTTGCAGTGTCGACATCGGTCAATTGTCTTATTTTCTTGATCGCATACACAGCAGAGCTAAGTTTTTTGGCTAGGTTATGAATATGAGGACCCCATTGAAGTTTGGAGTCCAGCGTTATGCCAAGAAAGACTGTTGAATTAACAAGTCCTAATTGCTCGCCATTAATATTAATACATGTCTGTCTCTGACTAACATTTGGTAATGTAAATTTAACACATTTGGTTTTTTTTTCATTAAGTAACAAATTATTAGCGTTAAACCAATTTACAATTTTAGAAAGGGCATCATTTAATTCATTATAACATGTCTGTCGTCTCTTAACTTTAAAAAGCAAAGAGGTGTCATCAGCAAATAAGACAATGTCATGGTTTTTTACATTATATGGGAGATCGTTAATGTAAATAAGAAATAGAAAAGGACCTAAAATTGAGCCCTGAGGGACTCCTATAGTGACTGCTGATCCCGGAGATTTTTCACCGTTGACATCTATTTTCTGTACTCTCCTACTCATATAGGATGTCAAAAGGTCGAGAGCTTTGCCTCTAATACCATAGTGATGTAGCTTCCTGATGAGATTTTCATGTTGAACACAGTCAAATGCCTTAGATAAATCACAAAACACTCCAAGGGCGTCATGCGAATCCTCCCAGGCGTTATATATATTTTTTAATAGTGCCACTCCTGCATCAGTTGTGGAACGGCCTTTCATAAAGCCAAACTGTTTACTACTAAGTAGCTCATTAATACAGAAATGGCTTAACATTTGACAAAGTATGATTTTTTCAAAAACTTTACTGAGTATAGGTAGTATTGAAATAGGCCGAAAATTATTAGGATCTGTTGAACTACCTGATTTAAAAAGAGGTATAACTTTGCTAAGTTTCATCTCATCAGGAAACACACCACTATCAACACAACTATTAAATATAATGGCTAAGGGTTGTGCTATAACATGAATAATTGAATTTATAGTTTTTACAGAAAGTCCCCAAAGGTCTGTGGTGTTTTTCATTTCTAATGTTTTAAATGTATTAATGATATCTGTAGGACTAATGTTTTTAAATACAAAGGGAACGTTACATTCAGGAACACTAGCTTTTAATAATTTTTCTGCTAAGATTGGACTTGAGTTTAGATGTTCAGTTGTTTTGAATGGGATATTCCTAAAAAACTGTTCAAAGGCAACTGCTACCTCAGAATTTGTTTTAAAACTAGCATCATCTACAATCAACTCAAAGTCCTGACAAGAATGCCTAGCTTTACCAGTTTCATTATTTATTATGTTCTGCCTTAATCTGCCTTAACGGTTAGATTTTACCTTCATGTATTATGTACTGCGACGTAAAATTACAATATTTACTTCCCTACACCTATCCATCCCTCAGAGATATCCTTAGATCCCAATTACTTAGCACGCATTGCCCGTTTTTGTAACACAAACATTGTATTTACATCAGCTTTCACAGTTACTGCACACCTAGTCAAATTAAAAACGAAAATACATAAATTTGGCCAGTAATCTCCTATAATAGTTTTGTTAGTTCCCTACAAAGTTTTATACAACATGTGGTGCGGCGACAAAGTTTTATAGAACATGTAGTGCGGCGGCAAAGAGGAGATCTCCTGCCAGGCGAGGTGTTATGCCTGGGAACCGCCGTGGTCCACTTATCATTCTGTTCGGTTTCTATATATACTCATCGACAGAAGAAACTGTGATAGCGCGATGTAGGACGCGTGACGTCAGCCTTGCTTGTAGCGGTATGATATGATCCGCTACAAACATTTTGATAACTTTTTTTCAGACACAATTTTTAGTTTATTAAGGATGCATGCATTATCTACTCTAAAAGCGGCAGCAATTTCAAAGCAAATCATAAATGAGCTATGTTGGTGTCTAGACACTTTGTGTCTGATATTAATGTGTGTCTAGTATAAAGCAGAGTATTACTATTATAATATATCTATGACAAATGTGATGCAATTTCCCCTAAACGAAATTTCAAAAGTTGCACACGACGAGCTTCTAATTTATGTCGCCAAGTTTCTTTGACTAAAGGTTTTCGTAAACCAAATAACGTAAGGTGTCGATTTATTCATGTTGGCACCTAAATAAATTGTAAAAAGAATATCACCGACCGCCGCACTGTAACAGCAGCAGAAGGGCATCTCTGTGGAAAGTACTAGGTTCGATGCTGGATGAGGTCATTGAAAATTATCTAAATCGTATTTAGATTATTAGTTTTCACGACTGGAGTTAACAATATCTCTCATAAGTTCCTTCTTGACGTGATGTATCCCCACACCAAAAACGTGAAAAAGAGGTCAGGGCGTTTGAATAAATCACGTGCGGCATTGTCGGATTTAGAAGAATTGAGGTCTCTATTCAGATCTCAATTCTTTTATCGCCTAGTTCTATAAATAACACTTTTGAATCTGATATATAGGCTTGTAAAACGTGTTTCCATTTCTTGAAAAGAAGTTGTTAATTACTAAAAATATTTTATAACACTTACTCAGCTAGCGCGTAAAACTTTGCCAAGCAGTCATATGTTTAGTAGCAAGGAAAATCGATGGTAATGGATTACAGTAAGTTATTATCTTTCACCGAACATTCGCACATAATTAGTTTTTTTTATTAAAAAGGGTCATAGTAGTAGAGTCTGGTCAAATTTTAGTTGATTATATTATTTTTCTATGTACTTATTATTATTTATTAGTGTAAATGCACTTGTTGCACATCTTGGCGAGTGTCTGCGGTCTGACGTAAGTACAAACGTACATGTGGCGACGGCTGACCGACTGATGTTTACCGTACCGCATTTCATCTCGCTCCGATGGCCGGACGGAATGTTTCATCTTGGTATTTTTATCTACTGCATTTTAAATTTGTTTTGATTGCAAACTATTTTACAGTATAAGTTGTCAGCATACACACACCATAAATAAACAGAAATACATAGACATATTTCTAGGGTTTTCTCGAAGATTAGTGTAATCACTCAAAGATTAGTGTAATCACTCAAATATTTAAAAAACAGTAAGTAAACAGACAAGTAAAATGTGTAAGAGTGATAAAAACCTTGTATCTTTTAAACAATACCGATTTTCATTGACTGATACATATATATCATAGTACCTGGAGGACCGAGCTTCGCTCGTTTTTTTTTTAACAATGCCATCTTCATCCATGTTGCTGTGTAGGTAAAAATAATAGTATTACTATTTGCCAATAAATATCAGGAAGAGTCATATTTTTCATATTGCCTGAAAACACGGATAAATCGACTTATTGCCCCTAAAACCCCCAGTATACCAAATTTCATGAAAATCATTGGAGCCGTTTAATAATAAAGATTGGCCGAATAATTCCTAGCTGGAAGCTCGAGAGAGAAAAAAATGTATGGAACAAACATGTAAATTATATGTGTATAGTTATACCTACATTACACTAGCAGTATGTCATACATAAGTGCAAGTAAGTATTTAAAGTAAAATTAAGTCATGGCAGTCGTGTAATTGAGTGATAACCAGGTATTGAATGTAATTAATGAAAAAACTTGTTTTTATTATAATTAATACACACCGGTGTGAAGTTAGCGGCCTAAGTTAGCGGCCTTTTATAATCCGACCAAATTAAAAAGTAAAGGATTTTAATGAAATAATTTATAGAATAACAATAAATAGACCAAAATAATGAGTAACCGGTCAAAAGTCAAACAAATATATATATAATTTAATTGATAAAAAAATTAAAGTAAAAGAAAATTTCACAATGTGATATTTATCGGCCTAAAAAGTCATCATGAAAATGCGGTAACACTTAGTGACGCATATCAAATTGAGCCTCTTTAAACCAGAAACCATATCAAGTTTTCAAATAACATCTATCTCGGGGTTAAGTGTGATAAAAAAGGTTAGCGGCCTAAAAATTATTTTCTTTCAAAATTTCAAACACACCGTAAATCTGTTGGTTAAGGAAAAAGTTACAATCAAATGCTGTTGAAACAAGCATTTTGTATTGTTCTTATTAATAAATATTGCTACATGTGTAATACCTCTTCTATTTAAATAATAAAAAAAAAAATTGAAGAAAATTTCACAATGTGATACTTATTGGCAAAAAAAGTCATCAAGAAAATGCGGTAACACTTAGAGAAGCATATCAAATTGAGCCTATTTAAACCATAAACCATATCAAGTTTTCAAATCACACCTATCTCGGGGTTAACTGTGAGAAAAATGGTTAGCGGCGTAAAAAATATTTTCTTTCAAAATTTCAAACACACCGTAAATCTGTTAGTTGAGGAAAAAGTTACAATCAAATGCTGTTGAAACAAGCATTTTGTATTGTTCTTATTAATAAATATTGCTACATGTGTAATACCTCTTCTATTTAAATAATAAAAAAAAAAAAAAGTTAAGAAAATTTCACAATGTGATACTTATTTGCATAAAAAGTCATCATGAAAATGCGGTAACACTTAGTGAAGCATATCAAATTGAGCCTCTTTAAACCAGAAAGCATAAAAAGTTTTCAAATCACACCTATCTCGGGGTTAACTGTGAGAAAAATGGTTAGCGGCCTAAAAATTATTTTCTTTCAAAATTTCAAACACACCATAAATCTGTTGGTTAAGGAAAAAGTTACAATCAAATGCTGTTGAAACAAGCATTTTGTATTGTTCTTATTAATAAATATTGCTACATGTGTAATACCTCTTCTATTTAAATAATAAAAAAATAAAAGTTTAAGGAAATTTCAAAATGTGATACTTATTTGCATAAAAAGTCATCATGAAAATGCGGTAACACTTAGTGAAGCATATCAAATTGAGCCTCTTTAAACCAGAAAGCATAAAAAGTTTTCAAATCACACCTATCTCGGGGTTAACTGTGAGAAAAATGGTTAGCGGCCTAAAAATTATTTTCTTTCAAAATTTCAAACACACCATAAATCTGTTGGTTAAGGAAAAAGTTACAATCAAATGCTGTTGAAACAAGCATTTTGTATTGTTCTTATTAATAAATATTACTACATGAGTAACACCTCTCCTATTTAAATAATAAAAAAATAAAAGTTTAAGGAAATTTCAAAATGTGATACTTATTTGCATAAAAAGTAATCATGAAAATGCGGTTACACTTAGTTACGCTTATCAAATTGAGCCTCTTTAAACCAGAAAGCATATAAAGTTTTCAAATCACACCTATCTCGGGGTTAAGTGTGAGAAAAATGGTTAGCGGCGTAAAAATTATTTTCTTTCAAAATTTCAAACACACCGTAAATCTGTTAGTTGAGGAAAAAGTTACAATCAAATGCTGTTGAAACAAGCATTTTGTATTGTTGTTATTAATAAATATTGCTAGATGTGTAATACCTCTTCTATTTAAATAATAAAAAAATAAAAGTTGGAGAAAATTTCACAATATGATACTTATTTGCATAAAAAGTCATCATGAAAATGCGGTAACACTTAGTGACGCATATCAAATTGAGCCTCTTTAAACCATAAACCATATCAAGTTTTCAAATCACACCTATCTCGGGGTTAACTGTGAGAAAAATGGTTAGCGGCGTAAAAAATATTTTCTTTCAAAATTTCAAACACACCGTAAATCTGTTAGTTGAGAAAAAGTTACAATCAAATGCTGCTGAAACAAGAATTTTTTATTGTTCTTATTAATAAATATTGCTACATGTGTAATACCTCTTCTATTTAAATAATAAAAAAAAATAAAAGTTAAGAAAATTTCACAATGTGATACTTATTTGCATAAAAAGTCATCATGAAAATGCGGTAACACTTAGTTACGCATATCAAATTGAGCCTCTTTAAACCAGAAACCATATCAAGTTTTCAAATCACACCTATCTCGGGGTTAACTGTGAGAAAAATGGTTAGCGGCCTAAAAATTATTTTCTTTCAAAATTTCAAACACACCATAAATCTGTTGGTTAAGGAAAAAGTTACAATCAAATGCTGTTGAAACAAGCATTTTGTATTGTTCTTATTAACAAATATTACTACATGAGTAACACCTCTCCTATTCAAATAATAAAAAAATAAAAGTTTAAGGAAATTTCAAAATAAGATACTTATCGGCCTAAAGGGTTATCATAAAAATGCGGTAACACTTAGTGACGCTTATCAAATTGAGCCTCTTTAAACCAGAAAGCATATAAAGTTTTCAAATCACACCTATCTCGGGGTTAACTGTGAGAAAAATGGTTAGCGGCCTAAAAAATATTTTCTTTCAAAAGTTCAAACACACCATAAATCTGTTGGTTAAGGAAAAAGTTACAATCAAATGCTGTTGAAACGAGCATTTTGTATTGTTCTTATTAATAAATATTACTACATGAGTAACACCTCTCCTATTTAAATAATAAAAAAATAAAAGTTTAAGGAAATTTCAAAATGTGATACTTATTTGCATAAAAAGTCATCATGAAAATGCGGTAACACTTAGTGAAGCATATCAAATTGAGCCTCTTTAAACCAGAAAGCATATAAAGTTTTCAAATCACACCTATCTCGGGGTTAACTGTGAGACAAATGGTTAGCGGCGTAAAAATATTTTCTTTCAAAATTTCAAACACACCGTAAATCTGTTAGTTAAGGAAAAAGTGACAATCAAATGCTGTTGAAAAAAGCATTTTGTATAGTTCTTATTAATAAATATTGCTAAATGTGTAATACCTCTTCTTTTTAAATAATAAAAAAATAAAAGTTGAAGAAAATTTCACAATGTGATACTTATTTGCATAAAAAGTCATCATGAAAATGCGGTAACACTTAGTGAATAATATCAAATTGAGCCTCTTTAAACCAGAAAGCATAAAAAGTTTTCAAATCACACCTATCTCGGGGTTAACTGTGAGAAAAATGGTTAGCGGCCTAAAAATTATTTTCTTTCAAAATTTCAAACACACCATAAATCTGTTGGTTAAGGAAAAAGTTACAATCAAATGCTGTTGAAACAAGCATTTTGTATTGTTCTTATTAATAAATATTATTACATGAGTAACACCTCTCCTATTTAAATAATAAAAAAATTAAAGTTTAAGGAAATTTCAAAATGTGATACTTATTTGCATAAAAAGTCATCATGAAAATGCGGTAACACTTAGTGAAGCATATCAAATTGAGCCTCTTTAAACCAGAAAGCATATAAAGTTTTCAAATCACACCTATCTCGGGGTTAACTGTGAGACAAATGGTTAGCGGCGTAAAAATATTTTCTTTCAAAATTTCAAACACACCGTAAATCTGTTAGTTAAGGAAAAAGTGACAATCAAATGCTGTTGAAAAAAGCATTTTGTATAGTTCTTATTAATAAATATTGCTAAATGTGTAATACCTCTTCTTTTTAAATAATAAAAAAATAAAAGTTGAAGAAAATTTCACAATGTGATACTTATTTGCATAAAAAGTCATCATGAAAATGCGGTAACACTTAGTGAATAATATCAAATTGAGCCTCTTTAAACCAGAAAGCATAAAAAGTTTTCAAATCACACCTATCTCGGGGTTAACTGTGAGAAAAATGGTTAGCGGCCTAAAAATTATTTTCTTTCAAAATTTCAAACACACCATAAATCTGTTGGTTAAGGAAAAAGTTACAATCAAATGCTGTTGAAACAAGCATTTTGTATTGTTCTTATTAATAAATATTATTACATGAGTAACACCTCTCCTATTTAAATAATAAAAAAATTAAAGTTTAAGGAAATTTCAAAATGTGATACTTATTTGCATAAAAAGTCATCATGAAAATGCGGTAACACTTAGTGAAGCATATCAAATTGAGCCTCTTTAAACCAGAAAGCATATAAAGTTTTCAAATCACACCTATCTCGGGGTTAACTGTGAGACAAATGGTTAGCGGCGTAAAAATATTTTCTTTCAAAATTTCAAACACACCGTAAATCTGTTAGTTAAGGAAAAAGTTACAATCAAATGCTGTTGAAAAAAGCATTTTGTATAGTTCTTATTAATAAATATTGCTAAATGTGTAATACCTCTTCTTTTTAAATAATAAAAAAATAAAAGTTGAAGAAAATTTCACAATGTGATACTTATTTGCATAAAAAGTCATCGTGAAAATGCGGTAACACATAGTGAAGCATATCAAATTGAGCCTCTTTAAACCAGAAACCATATCAAGTTTTCAAATCACACCTATCTCGGGGTTAACTGTGAGAAAAATGGTTAGCGGCCTAAAAATTATTTTCTTTCAAAATTTCAAACACACCATAAATCTGTTGGTTAAGGAAAAAGTTACAATCAAATGCTGTTGAAACAAGCATTTTGTATTGTTCTTATTAATAAATATTACTTCATGAGTAACACCTCTCCTATTCAAATAATAAAAAAATAAAAGTTTAAGGAAATTTCAAAATAAGATACTTATCGGCCTAAAGGGTTATCATAAAAATGCGGTAACACTTAGTGAAGCATATCAAATTGAGCCTCTTTAAACCAGAAACCATATCAAGTTTTCAAATCACACTTATCTCGGGGTTAACTGTGAGAAAAATGGTTAGCGGCCTAAAAATTATTTTCTTTCAAAATTTCAAACACACCATAAATCTGTTGGTTAAGGAAAAAGTTACAATCAAATGCTGTTGAAACAAGCATTTTGTATTGTTCTTATTAATAAATATTGCTACATGTGTAATACCTCTTCTATTTAAATAATAAAAAAATAAAAATTGAAGAAAATTTCACAATGTGATACTTATCGGCCTAAAAGGTCATCATAAAAATGCGGTAACACTTAGTGACGCATATCAAATTGAGCCTCGTTAAACCAGAAAGCATATAAAGTTTTCAAATCACACCTATCTCGGGGTTACCTGTGAGAAAAATGGTTAGGGGCCTAAAATCTATTTTCTTTCAAAATTTCGAACACACCGTAAATCTGTTGGTTAAGGAAAAAGTTACAATCAAATGCTGTTGAAACAAGCATTTTGTATTGTTCTTATTAATAAATATTGCTACATGTGTAATACCTCTTCTATTTAAATAATAAAAAAATAAAAATTGAAGAAAATTTCACAATGTGATACTTATTGGCATACAAAGTCATTAAGAAAATGCGGTAACACTTAGAGAAGCATATCAAATTGAGCCTCTTTAAACCATAAACCATATCAAGTTTTCAAATCACACCTATCTCGGGGTTAACTGTGAGAAAAATGGTTAGCGGCGTAAAAAATATTTTCTTTCAAAATTTCAAACACACCGTAAATCTGTTAGTTGAGGAAAAAGTTACAATCAAATGCTGTTGAAACAAGCATTTTGTATTGTTCTTATTAATAAATATTGCTACATGTGTAATACCTCTTCTATTTAAATAATAAAAAATGCTTGTTTCAACAGCATTTGATTGTAACTTTTTCCTTAACCAATAGATTTACGGTGTGTTTGAAATTTTGAAAGAAAATATTTTTTAGGCCGCTAACCATTTTTCTCACACTTAACCCCGAGATAGATGTAATTTGAAAACTTTATATGCTTTCTGGTTTAAAGAGGCTCAATTTGATATGCGTCACTAAGTGTTACCGCATTTTTATGATAACCCTTTGGGCCGATAAGTATCACATTTTGAAATTTCCTTAAACTTTTATATTTTTATTATTTAAATAGAAGAGGTATTACACATGTAGCAATATGTATTAATAAGAACAATACAAAATGCTTTTTTCAACAGCATTTGATTGTAACTTTTTCCTTAACCAACAGATTTACGGTGTGTTTGAAATTTTTAAAGAAAATAATTTTTACGCCGCTAACCATTTTTCTCACACTTAACCTCGAGATAGATGTAATTTGAAAACTTGATTTGATTTCTGGTTTAAAGAGGCTCAATTTGATATGCGTCACTAAGTGTTACCGCATTTTCATGATGACTTTTTATGCAAATAAGTATCACATTTTGAAATTTCCTTAAACTTTTATTTTTTTATTATTTAAATAGAAGAGGTATTACACATGTAGCAATATTTATTAATAAGAACAATACAAAATGCTTGTTTCAACAGCATTTGATTGTAACTTTTTCCTTAACCAACAGATTTATGGTGTGTTTGAAATTTTGAAAGAAAATATTTTTTAGGCCGCTAACCATTTTTCTCACAGTTTACCCCGAGATAGGTGTGATTTGAAAACTTGATATGGTTTCTGGTTTAAAGAGGCTCAATTTGATATGCGTCACTAAGTGTTACCGCATTTTCATGATGACTTTTTATGCAAATAAGTATCATATTGTGAAATTTTCTCCAACTTTTATTTTTTTATTATTTAAATAGAAGAGGTATTACACATCTAGCAATATTTATTAATAACAACAATACAAAATGCTTGTTTCAACAGCATTTGATTGTAACTTTTTCCTCAACTAACAGATTTACGGTGTGTTTGAAATTTTGAAAGAAAATAATTTTTACGCCGCTAACCATTTTTCTCACACTTAACCCCGAGATAGGTGTGATTTGAAAACTTTATATGCTTTCTGGTTTAAAGAGGCTCAATTTGATAAGCGTAACTAAGTGTAACCGCATTTTCATGATTACTTTTTATGCAAATAAGTATCACATTTTGAAATTTCCTTAAACTTTTATTTTTTTATTATTTAAATAGGAGAGGTGTTACTCATGTAGTAATATTTATTAATAAGAACAATACAAAATGCTTGTTTCAACAGCATTTGATTGTAACTATTTCCTTAACCAACAGATTTATGGTGTGTTTGAAATTTTGAAAGAAAATAATTTTTAGGCCGCTAACCATTTTTCTCACAGTTAACCCCGAGATAGGTGTGATTTGAAAACTTGATATGGTTTCTGGTTTAAAGAGGCTCAATTTGATATGCGTCACTAAGTGTTACCGCATTTTCATGATGACTTTTTATGCAAATAAGTATCACATTGTGAAATTTTCTCCAACTTTTATTTTTTTATTATTTAAATAGAAGAGGTATTACACATGTAGCAATATTTATTAATAAGAACAATACAAAATGCTTGTTTCAACAGCTGTAACTTTTTCCTCAACTAACAGATTTACGGTGTGTTTGAAATTTTGAAAGAAAATAATTTTTACGCAGCTAACCATTTTTCTCACACTTAACCCCGAGATAGGTGTGATTTGAAAACTTTATATGCTTTTTGTTTTAAAGAGGCTCAATTTGATATGCGTCACTAAGTGTTACCGCATTTTTATGATAACCCTTTGGGCCGATAAGTATCACATTTTGAAATTTCCTTAAACTTTTATATTTTTATTATTTAAATAGAAGAGGTATTACACATGTAGCAATATGTATTAATAAGAACAATACAAAATGCTTGTTTCAACAGCATTTGATTGTAACTTTTTCCTTAACCAACAGATTTACGGTGTGTTTGAAATTTTTAAAGAAAATAATTTTTACGCCGCTAACCATTTTTCTCACACTTAACCCCGAGATAGATGTAATTTGAAAACTTGATTTGATTTCTGGTTTAAAGAGGCTCAATTTGATATGCGTCACTAAGTGTTACCGCATTTTCATGATGACTTTTTATGCAAATAAGTATCATATTGTGAAATTTTCTCCAACTTTTATTTTTTTATTATTTAAATAGAAGAGGTATTACACATCTAGCAATATTTATTAATAACAACAATACAAAATGCTTGTTTCAACAGCATTTGATTGTAACTTTTTCCTCAACTAACAGATTTACGGTGTGTTTGAAATTTTGAAAGAAAATAATTTTTACGCCGCTAACCATTTTTCTCACACTTAACCGCGAGATAGGTGTGATTTGAAAACTTTATATGCTTTCTGGTTTAAAGAGGCTCAATTTGATATGCGTAACTAAGTGTAACCGCATTTTCATGATTACTTTTTATGCAAATAAGTATCACATTTTGAAATTTCCTTAAACTTTTATTTTTTTATTATTTAAATAGGAGAGGTGTTACTCATGTAGTAATATTTATTAATAAGAACAATACAAAATGCTTGTTTCAACAGCATTTGATTGTAACTATTTCCTTAACCAACAGATTTATGGTGTGTTTGAAATTTTGAAAGAAAATAATTTTTAGGCCGCTAACCATTTTTCTCACAGTTAACCCCGAGATAGGTGTGATTTGAAAACTTGATATGGTTTCTGGTTTAAAGAGGCTCAATTTGATATGCGTCACTAAGTGTTACCGCATTTTCATGATGACTTTTTATGCAAATAAGTATCACATTGTGAAATTTTCTCCAACTTTTATTTTTTTATTATTTAAATAGAAGAGGTATTACACATGTAGCAATATTTATTAATAAGAACAATACAAAATGCTTGTTTCAACAGCTGTAACTTTTTCCTCAACTAACAGATTTACGGTGTGTTTGAAATTTTGAAAGAAAATAATTTTTACGCCGCTAACCATTTTTCTCACACTTAACCCCGAGATAGGTGTGATTTGAAAACTTTATATGCTTTTTGTTTTAAAGAGGCTCAATTTGATATGCGTCACTAAGTGTTACCGCATTTTTATGATAACCCTTTGGGCCGATAAGTATCACATTTTGAAATTTCCTTAAACTTTTATATTTTTATTATTTAAATAGAAGAGGTATTACACATGTAGCAATATGTATTAATAAGAACAATACAAAATGCTTGTTTCAACAGCATTTGATTGTAACTTTTTCCTTAACCAACAGATTTACGGTGTGTTTGAAATTTTTAAAGAAAATAATTTTTACGCCGCTAACCATTTTTCTCACACTTAACCCCGAGATAGATGTAATTTGAAAACTTGATTTGATTTCTGGTTTAAAGAGGCTCAATTTGATATGCGTCACTAAGTGTTACCGCATTTTTATGATAACCCTTTAGGCCGATAAGTATCTTATTTTGAAATTTCCTTAAACTTTTATTTTTTTATTATTTGAATAGGAGAGGTGTTACTCATGTAGTAATATTTGTTAATAAGAACAATACAAAATGCTTGTTTCAACAGCATTTGATTGTAACTTTTTCCTTAACCAACAGATTTATGGTGTGTTTGAAATTTTGAAAGAAAATATTTTTTAGGCCGCTAACCATTTTTCTCACAGTTTACCCCGAGATAGGTGTGATTTGAAAACTTCATATGCTTTTTGGTTTAAAGAGGCTCAATTTGATATGCGTCACTAAGTGTTACCGCATTTTTATGATAACCCTTTGGGCCGATAAGTATCACATTTTGAAATTTCCTTTAACTTTTATATTTTTATTATTTAAATAGGAGAGGTATTACACATGTAGCAATATTTATTAATAAGAACAATACAAAATGCTTGTTTCAACAGCATTTGATTGTAACTTTTTCCTTAACCAACAGATTTACGGTGTGTTTGAAATTTTGAAAGAAAATAATTTTTACGCCGCTAACCATTTTTCTCACACTTAACCCCGAGATAGATGTAATTTGAAAACTTGATATGATTTCTGGTTTAAAGAGGCTCAATTTGATATGCGTCACTAATTGTTACCGCATTTTTATAATGACCTTTTAGGCCGATAAGTATCACATTGTGAAATTTTCTTTTACTTTAATTTTTTATCATTTAAATTATATATATATTTCTTTAATTTTTGACCGGTTTTTCATTATTTTGGTCTATTTATTGTTATATCCGTTTAATTCAGTAAATTATTTCATTAAAATCCTTTACTTTTTAATTTGGTCGGATTATAAAAGGCCGCTAACTTAGGCCGCTAACTTCACACCGGTTTAATACACACGGTTCTTTTCAATTAAAAAAATAAATATTCATATTTATTCAAATCACACACCTCAAACATAAAAAAAATATCACTTCGTTTCGTATTTAATAAAAACAAAGTGTCTTTAGTTTTTTGCGAAAAATTCATAAAGCATATTTTAACCTTGAGTACCTACATTGTGCGTTAATTAACGATGTCGTGTCTTCTATACCTATCATGTATTTCCATGTTATAATTTTATTTTATAAGTATATTGTTCGTTATTCAAATTTTTTTTAATCTTAAACGCACTAGTGTAGTTGTTTAATCTTCTTGATCGGTAAAGACGATTAATACCTACGCAACACTTGAAGTATTTATAAATTGTAAGCTTTCTTATTCATTCGAACACCGATTTTAAACTTCATCGCAAATACTTTACAATTTTGGTACATACCATTTATTCTTAGTACCTTTAACAAAAAACTATAAGCAATATTTCGCCTTTCCCTAAATGCAGTAGGTACGTAACATTAATGCCTTCCTTACTTCCTCAGCCATTGTACGTAATACGGCACTGCAGGAGCACAGGCCTCTTCTTAAAGAAGAAGGCTTAGGCCTTAGTACACCGCGCTGGCTCAGTGCGATGTGTGTTGTTGAGCTAGTGATGGCCATTGGATTGTCAAGTATCTAAGCCGCTCATATGGTACGTAATATACCTATGTAACGCCCATAAATTTAAAATATCTAGGTAGGTAGTACGTATTAACCGTAATAGGATTTCCAAGTTAATCCTCCCTCATAGTTAGGGGCTGTAAGTAAGGTAACCCAATAATCCTCGATTAGCTTATCGTCAGGCCTTAACGACTTTATACTCTGGTAGAACTATCTAAACTTACCTATCTAATTTAAGTAAGTAGTTACTTCGCTTCTTTGAAACAAATATATTTAGCTTAATCTTCAATTTAATTTCATTGGCATTTCAAAACAAAATAAACGCATTTTTATTCAAATGGGTTACTAAACCCACTTTCGAATCGTCAAGTAAATTAACTACAACTAGCTTTACAAACTAATTACAATACTGTTTTATTGCGTGCGTCCAATAGGTAATCTTTGTAAAATCACAAACGAAACATAAAATTATAGTGTATCAAGTTATAAATACATGTTTTGATATTAAAATTTAGACTGGGTAAGATATGTTATGACGCATTGTGACGCTATGCGATCAATGCGCTTCGCAGCCCATTCGTTCAGTCGCCACTTTGCAATCCTCTTGGCACTTTCTCAGCTCTGTAACTATAGTACCTACAAAATTTTGATGTACTGCTACTAGCGACATACATCGCCTTCTGGAAAAATACTTCCATACTTATAAGAATAGTTCCTTAGCGAAATGGCAAACCCCCACCCCCTCCATAGTTATAGGCATAAAAACAATTTTCATACTTAGTAATAATATATATTAATAAGGTAATAGATAACGTAAATGGGTCAAAATACTTTTTATGGCCTATATATACGCCCTTTGTACATTGTAACGCATATTTTTTACTTATTCGGATAATCTTTGAAAAACATTTTATTCTCTAATTCAGAATGACATATACATACCCGAATAATGACTTTTATTGAAATATTTGGGCGCAAAAATAAAAAAAAAACTATTATTTGGTAGCGCAGTAGACATTATATTTGAGGGGTTATATGGACTGGTAACGCAGGGGTAATTTGAGTACCAACCTTTTTTGTGATAAACAAACCTAGGAGGCTGAGGAAATTCATAATAAACATCCGAGGCCCGGTTCAGAACTAAGGTAAAACTACTAGGAAAATATTTCGAGACATCTACAATGTTGTCAAAGTATTTATAAATTTTTATCTCCATTTTAGACACTAAAAAGTATTTTGGCCCACAGCTATGTTTAAATTTAATTTCAGACATAGTTCGGTGTGTACACCTATCTAACATACGAATTAGAGCACGAACCAATTTAAGAGCTGTGAACACAACAGTAAATACATACATATGTCTGGATCTATTAATAAATGTAATCATAAATAAATCATTATAAATTACTAAAACAGTAGACAGAATTAGATCACATGGAAAACATTGCCAATTTTCATAAAATACGAGTATATCACCTTTAATAAGCTCTACATTCAACGGCAAAAATAACCCATGCACACTATACAATACCGGCTGTAAGCAAACAACACGCAAAAACCAAAGGCGCAACATCAATGCAATGAAAAGTGCAGTCACCAGTTTTGTTTATTTATGCGAGCAATAAAAAGCCGTAGAAAGTGGCAGTGTCGTCGCCATTCGTTGGTACGGGGCCAAACCGTGGCAAGGTCGGCAGCTTGATAATACGAGACGTGAGGTAATACTTGTGTTTGTTTGTGTTTTTTTCAATAAGGTCAGTGGCCTTAATAAGGTCGGTGACTAAGAAATATTGGCACAGAACGAACCTATAAACGCGGAATAAAAATACTAGTGCCAAAAAAGTGACGTGTCTTATGTACCTACTTAATCTATTGATATAAATAATTGTATATAGAAAAAAAACAAATTACTCATCAAGAAATCTCTTGCTATATAAAGAGAACAAAAAAATTGGAAGGAGGATTGAGTACCTCCTTGAGTACTATTTAGTTATTTAGTTTCAATTCAATACTGAAGGGGGTAAAAGACTTTAATTGCGCTTTTTCATTCACCACAAACTAAAAGCGAGAAATACTAAAATTTAAATTCCTCTTGCATCAATAGATGAAGTCAGAAAGGTGCTAGATTCTAAGCTAAACTCAAATAATCTTTATCCAAATGTGCTTTTTTTTAAACACGTTTGAAAGCTGGTTGCTGGCTGGTTAATATCTGTTACCAATAATTACTTTTTTTAGCAACCCATAAACAATTCCTTAAGACGCCGGCGGAGGAAGCCGCAAAGTGCGAATCCACGCGAGCGTCAAAGTTCGTTCGACATATCGCTATATCTGTTGTCGCGTGCGGGGTGCGGGCGAAGAGCATACCTTGCGCCGAGAGTTATGTGAACCGCAGTACCGCGTAAGGATAATTTGAATAAAATAAAATTAAAACGAAAACAAAATTATTACTACTAAATACAAGGACGACTTCAAATAACAGACCGTAATTACTGTATTTTTATCGTATGGACCCCGAAAGGACTGTCTCATGAAAGAATAAAAAAAAACAATGGATGCTGTCAAAGTCAATTTTTTTTATTCAAATTAGGATTTCACAAACACTTTTGAATCGTCGAAGTTATGAAATATTATTTTAATTTACATATAAAAGATTTTCATATATGTACTGAGACGCTAAAGTTAAAATATTTACTTCCCTAAGCCTATCCCTCAGAGATATCCTAGATCCTAATTTATAAATAGCACGAATTGCCCGTTTTTGTAACACAAATACTCTATTTACGTCAGCAGCGCTACCCCACAATAGGATACCATATGTCATTAAACTATGGAAATAGCTAAAATATACTATTTTTGCAGTGTCGACATCGGTCAATTGTCTTATTTTCTTGATCGCATACACAGCAGAGCTAAGTTTTTTTGGCTACGTTATGAATATGAGAACCCACCCCATTATAATTTATAGTCCAGCGTTATCTGGAATTATATTGTACAGAAATTAGAATTTTTTAAGTGCATATTACCTGAATTTATAGATCGGTAATAAAAGTAAAAATATATACCATACCGGTATATGTGTGACCCCTACTAACGACAGAATTACGATATATTTTTTTGCGCCTTTTCTTTCTTCACTAAGAAGTGTAACGATACGACTATTTCTAAGGAGGAGACAAATCAAATAAATTCTGTAATTTTTTGCATGACTTCCATCAAGCAATGTTGTTACTGTTATGTATAATTTCCATGACGAATATATGTAAATAACTGGAACTAGATATGTCCGTCATACGCCTAGTTGAAATGGTCACCCTACTGACTTTTTTTTTAGCGAAATTGCAGACATCTGAAGACAGTTGCACTGGTACATTGCCTCGGCGTTACAACGTCTCGGGTTCGATTCCCAGACAGTTCAAAATAGAACGATCTAACGATCTCTACTAATTTATCTACCCTAGATCATCAACCCTAGGTATGGTATGAAAGATTATATGACGTAGTACGTATACATTTAGCGTCACTAAGTAAGTACCTTACTTAATTACTAGGCAATATAGATAAAAAAACCGCATTACTAGTTAGTTTGCGTTTTTTTCTATATTAGAGCAGTTCTCAATTACGAGAAAAACCGACTCACACTTGAAATCCTACTCCGATAACCTAATTTAATGCGGGTGAAACCGCGGGCAAAAGCTTGTAGTATATAACCTAATAACCTACGAGCGCTTACCCCCCTACCGCTCCCGCGCCGCTGCCGTCGTCGTCGTCCGCCCCGTGCAAGCAGAGACTGTATTGCTGTTCAAAATTTAAGCGAAATTCGAAGGTGTGCGTGAATAGCAAAAAATAAGGAATATAACTTGATTATTTTTTCTTTTTGACATTTTGTAACTTGACAATATAAGCTGTGGTTCTATTATAATTGCATTATGAATGATTCAGTTTTTAATACAAAACAAATAGGCGGAAAATACATCGTTAACAGCGTAAAAACGTACGAAATGTAATTTCATATATTTTTGATTAGGTAAATATTTTGAAAAAAAATATTTGAACAGGACCCTAGGTTAATACTGTCTTTATCCGAATAACAGCATATATGCGTTGAAATATTCTTAAATTGAAAATTGTTTTGGTATTAGGTTTGTATGAGAAATTCATTGTTGGTCACCTTCTTAATAATATAAACCACGCCATATCTTATTAAAATTTAGACTGGATAAGATACGTTATGACGCATTTTAACGCTATGCTATCAATGCGCTTCGAAAGCCCATTTTGAGTTCTACCGAGAAAACAGCACAGTTGTACGGAATTTTCTAATTCAAATTGGGTTTTGCTGACTATGAGCTATAGAGCTATGACATCAAATAGGCATTGAAATCGTTCTTTTCACCAAATAAAAACAATTTGTATGGACTTGAATTTTATTCACTATTTGGCAGCGAATCCACTGCTCTGCCTCCCGAAGATGGGCAATGCGTTGATTGCGGACCAGACGTAGCGTAGCATAGAACGCATTTATTTTTTGTCAACAGAAAAATCGAATATGCTTATAGAGAGCATAGAGCGCATTCGATTTGTATAATGCTTGGAAACAAAACGCCCCTTAAGAATTTCGTGCTAGAGTTCTTAGTAGAGGCATAGAATAAACAATACTATGTGCTTCATACAAGTATCACGTTTATTGTAAATCGCGCTTTACTACAGAAATTACACATATACAAGTAGGTGTTATACGCGAAAATGTGTATTCTATGCGAACGGTCACAGGATCGTAACAGAGGGGAGGGAAGGTCGACTTTATAGGCCGAAACACACATCCGCGCCAAAATCGGCAGCGCTGCCGGCCGCAACGCAGAATTTAGCGGTGTGCAGCGCGCCGCACATTTCAGCGTTATGACGTCAAACTTGGTGACAACCAATGCAGTTTGTTTCTAACACGCTTGTAAACAACTCGTGTAATCCTGGAAGCAGTTTAAAAATTTATTGTTGCCCTACAGTACGGCAACGCAACGCTCAAGGAAGCCGAAACGCGGTTATGTGTTTCAGTCCTATAAAGCGGGGGAATGTTGCTAAATATGTATAATGTGTATTATGTTAGAGGCCAACGAAAGTTTTCCAGCTCATAAACAAAATCTAATTCGGTGCAACGAGTGTACCTACGTAAACAGACTGAGTGTAAAAGACAGGTGTGATGTATAATTAATTAACTGATATGATGAATTTTCCTCCACTCTTGAATTTTCTTGTATATCCATACTTCCATACTAATATTATAAATGCGAAAATGAGTTTGTGTCCTTTTATTAAGTCGCAACGGAGCATCAAATTATGCTAAAATCTGGCATACAGATAGTTAGATTCGCGAGAAGTCATTCTTATTCTTATGTAAAAAACCATGACATTGTCTTATTTGCTGATGAAACCTCTTTGCTTTTTAAAGTTAAGAGACGACAGAAATATTATAATGAATTAAATAATGCCCTTTCTAAAATTGTAAATTGGTTTAACGCTAATAATTTGTTACTTAATGAATAAAAAACCAAATGTGTTAAATTTACATTACCAAATGTTAGTCAGAGACAGACATGTATTAATATTAATGGCGAGCAATTAGAACTTGTTAATTCAACAGTATTTCTTGGCATAACGCTGGACTCCAAACTTCAATGGGGTCCTCATATTCATAACCTAGCCAAAAAACTTAGCTCTGCTGTGTATGCGATTAAGAAAATAAGACAATTGACCGATGTCGACACTACAAAAATAGTATATTTTAGCTATTTCCATAGTTTAATGACATATGGTATCCTATTGTGGGGTAACGCTGCTGATGTAAATACAATATTTTTGTTACAAAAAAGGGCAATTCGTGCTATTTATAAATTAGGATCTAGGATATCTCTGAGGGATAGGTTTAGGGAAGTAAAAATTTTAACTTTAGAGTCGCAGAACATATATGAAAATCTTTTATATGTACATAAAAATATCAATAGTTTCAGCAAGAAAAGTGACGTTCACAAAGTAAATACTAGAAGTAAAAATAAGCTGTTGGTGCATGATACACGTCTACACAAAATAAGTAACTCTTTTATGGGGCAATGTATACACTTTTACAACAAAGTTCCCACTAAAATTCAAAATCTATCAATAAGTAAATTTAAATCTTTTATCAAGCAGGTACTTTGTAAAAAGGCATACTACAATATTTCAGACTATGTAAATGATAAAAATCCTTGGGACTGATGATGCTCAATTACAGGAGCATAGGTAAACCAAATTAAAATGGAAATAACATAAAATTGTACGACTAAAAATTTTTTATTTAAAACATTAATTGTATTTTAGTTTATTTGTATTATTAATAGTGTTTTTAAAAGAGTAACTATCGAGTTTCTTGCCGGATTCTTCTCGGTAGAAATCAACAATATTGTGAACCGGCGGGAAGGTTTGTATTATTAATAGTGTTTTTAAAAGAGTAACTATCGAGTTTCTTGCCGGATTCTTCTCGGTAGAAATCAGCAATATTGTGAACCGGCGGGAAGGTGGGAGGGTTCAAAAAATAATATTTTATAACTTTGACGATTCAAAAGTGATTGTAAAATCCCTATTTTAATAAACCATTTTGACTTTATTCCGAAGAAATCAAAAGTTTTAGCAGGAATAACTATTGCCGCATTTCACGTGGACGAACTTTAGCTACAGCTTTAGCTTGCTTTAGCAAACGTTCTCACTATAATCGAAGGAGTTGAAATCCCTCACCGATAAGCGAAAAAAAGTAGTCTTATTAATATTATAATGTGAAACTTTGTATATTTGTTTGGTACTGAATCATGCTTCAACCACTAGACAGATCGGGATGAAACTAGGCACACATATAGGTCAGATCCTGGAATAGGACATACTTTTTATCCCAGACAATTCACAAGATCCCACGGGAGTAACTATAATTAAATTTCACTATTTCACTAGCTGTAGATATAGCTTGCTATAACAAACTTCTTTAGTATAATCAAGGAGGTGCAGTAAGAATCGCACGCCGATAAACAAATTTAGGGCGGGCGGAGCCGCGGGCAAATACTAGTTCTCAAATATATTTGAGAGCACGTCTACGTAACTCCAACATTGTTGCAGAATATTAAGATGCTTTAAACGAATATCTCTGTTAGAGACGAGTTTATCTCAAACTGAGATGAAAGTATGTTAAACACTTTACACAACAAATTACAATCGCTGAATCAATGTAATTCGTAATATACCACGTAAATTGGATAATTAAGTAACACTAACTTACAATTGATCGGTCGATTTATTTTAACTTGCCAATAATTTAGCTGATAAGTAACCGGATAATGGTGCAAATCTGCTCGGTTGAATTATTTCATCATTTACTGTTAAATATTAACTGATAGAAATATGCAAATAGCATTACCACATACTGCTCTAAACGTAGTTATAGTTTTAATTGTATGTTGTAAAAAACATTTAATATATAGGTCAATGTACTTCTGCCTCATAATTTTCAAATTCAAATTCGCAAATGTTGTATAACCTCATGAAGGAACTAATTGAGTTTGTTGATCAGAAATAATCTATAAATAGCTAGGGTTATCAGGGCATCTTTTAAAACATTCGATCTCCTTTCCAATAATTACCCGTCGAGCACCTCGTTTTATAAATTACCTACCACATATAAGCAATATTGTGCATTATTTTCTATATAAAATAGGAATGTCAAATTATCAGAACTTTAAAAAACATTGACTATTTTTATGCAATTTAGGCACAAAATGTCAATGTAGAAAGAAATTTTCTTTTATGTCTGCACAGCGAGCAAAGTAGAAATAGACTATGTGTAAAGTAATTCAAAGGAATTTTGTTTACTCTTCATAATTTAAAGGATCTATTAATTCTCATTTTTGAAATTTTGGCTTTATAGTTTCATTTTTATTTCGGTGATAAATGCTTAGTATTTTTGATTCAGTGTCTGATTTGATTTTTGAAATTTGACAAATTCGTCCTCCTTTTTCCTCAATAGCCCTCTTTTTTGTCCTCCAAGTAGATTTTTATATGTGGTAAGCCTACCATTTTTATGAGTTCCTTCGTACCTTGGCTTTTGAACGCACTTTAAACAGTTTCAATTAGTTTTAATTTACATGGCAACAAATTCCAATTATAATAGTTTACTAATTTCATAAAACAATATCTCAAAGTAAGAAAATGTCGTCGTTTGGAGACAATAATTTCTTTGAGAAAATAATAAGCTCTTTTTGCAGTTAGTTAGCAGTTGGCATAATGTTTGGTATTCTGAAGACTGCACGCTTCTGCCGACTGTACTTTTTGCAGTTGACTGGCAATAGTCAAAATGCAATCTGTCTGAAAGCCTTGCCAGAAAAATAACTGAAAGGCTGCTTGCTGCATAATGCAATGAGGTTCCGACATTATTCTCAAACAGCTAATAAGAACAAATCATCAAAAGTTCTGTGAGTATCAAGATTACTTTCCAGAGCTGACCCGGCAAAGTTGTTTCCTAAAGCCACCACTCTAAATATGTCCATGAATTATATATCAAAATCTTTATTCTAAAAGTAAACTTTTCACTACTGAAAAACCCGAATAAAATGGAAAACATACTGTCAGGATTTTATTTTCTGCTATGAAGTGTTATGGGCTGTAATTGATGCCCGGCAACGTTTATGCATCGTCGGAGTAGGTAGTAGAGGTAGGTATGTATTTTCATTCCTTGCCGAAAACTTGCAGCAAATATTACTTTCCGGTGAATAAATAAAACCAACCGATACTTGGCTCAGTTCGTCTGCCATAGGGAAATTCTAAAAAATTTTACTTTTGAAAAATAATTACTATTTTTTATTTGTACTAATTTTAAACATGAATTTTTTTTCGAATTTCGTTTGTAATATGTTAAAATCTAGATTTTTCTTATTTTATTTTAATAATTGCTATTTAAGTATACCCGCCCTTTTTAGTTATACTGATTTTTTAAATATAATTTATTTTATTTATTTATTTAAATTTTAAGTTGCTGTTTAGTTGTTAACAAAGCATTTAGTTTACACAACTTTTGAAAAAAACCTCAAACAGAGGTCATAGGATAGATAAGACAATTTCAATTGCGATTGACTGTTCGCGAGGGAATAGAATTTTCACGAGTAAAACGGAGGGGCACTATTCCTTTATGTCGCAACTGAGCAATGGGTGATCTGATTTTTGATACAGGAATAGCTGAAGGACGTAGGACACTTTCATAATATAGTTAAGTGTTTCCATACGGAAATTCCATCACAACTATTGACTTGCGCTTAGACAGAGCCGGGGGCAAAAGACTAGCTTCATATCTATATATTTAATATGTCATTGCATAGTTATCTACATGTAAACAGTACGTAATGCAACTCTCTAAAATATATTTATAGAAAAGCAATCGATTATATTTCGGAGATTTAATTTTCTTATTTTAATTGAAATACTTATTTATATTTTAAACCAATAAAACCATTAACCGTAATGAATATTTAATGACACTCTTCTAATGGACAGTCTCCTTGATTTATGGACAAATGTAGAAAAGTTATTTACCAAGGTATTATCTATTATTATATAATCTATTAAACATATCAATTAAGTCATATAAATGCAAGTGCTTTCTATTTTTCTAACGTGCCCTTTATGGTATTTAGCCCTATAGAACATTTGAGAATATTGAAAAAGAAACAGAAGTGCGAGTCACATAGATAGGCTATGTCGACCATAGTAATTCAATCGATTGACAACTTATTCATCGAAATCGGCCCATTAGTTAAGCCGCTACGGTGAAATATACCTCCGTAAATACAAACATACATACGTAGACTGCTAATATCATAACGCTTTGTTTTGGCTTTTCCGTAGCCAAGGTAAAGCATATTTTTTTTGTACTTACATAGGTAAGTACTATGTCTATTTTTTCTTTAAGATTTTCATTATTATTTGCCAAGAAATTAACTTATATAATTAGAATAAATTATGGGGAGAAAATTAAAAGTTATAAAAGTTCTATATATTATTTAAGTCGTGTCAATCTGTCTCCAAAACCAATCAGAAAATAATAGTATTTTACTTTCTGGTTTATTATATAATATTCTATAATGTTGGCTGTAATGTGTAAATCTCTAAACAGTTTCAAATTACACGACTTAGCAGCATCGAAATGCAGAATACCATCTCGTGCGCAGCGTCATGCATGTACCAAGCATATTCTTAACATTACGCAGCAAAATTCGATCAGTCTAAGCATAAGTAGTGTAAATAGAGAACAGTCGATATCCCCAATTGGTCAAGATTATACTTTCACGTCTTACGTAATCACGTAACTCTTGACTTGCCCATCCATCATCCCGTTTCACGTTATAATGATGCGAAACAAACCTATCATTACGGATTACATAGGAGCCACCGTCTGTTTAGTGAACTTTTAGACGACAGAAATCTCGTAGTTTCCACATCACTAACAGCTGTAAATATAAGCTTGTCGGATAATGTAAACAGAAAGGAAATGTAACACCTTATCTAAGGTCTTAGAAAGGCAGATAAGCGCATCTCCGCCGGTGCAATAGTTTGTTTGGCGTCTTTCCTTTTTGTTTACATTTTTGTTAAGTAGGTGCTTTACATGTGTCGCAATTTGTATGTAGTCGCGTTTATTAAAGTTAAACATTGCTGCATGAAATTAAGTACAAATAAAAAACACGATAACATCACACAAAATTTACACATCGTCTGTCATAATTGGTATTTGATTTAAGTGTTAGATAAAAAAAATTAAATATATATATAATAATCTTTAGTTACTTATATTAAGGTGTCATATAATCTATATATTTCTGCGACTGTTTCTTTAAGTGGCAACAGAGCAAAGGGAACAGGGTGACCTGATTTGGTGATAGCTCTAGGGATGAAGAAGGACGTAGGATACCTTTTATTCCGAATTCGAAACGGGTGGACTGTGGAACTGTGGACAAAGCAGTTGAAGTAATGTTACAGACCTACGGGTCTACGGGTGTCTTGATTGTTGGCAAATTAATCAATGGGCACGAATCCCACGAGCGCCGATAACGGACACGTACTTCCTACAAACGAATTCCTTACTTATTTTTGACACAAGACATGTTCTAGGTTATATATAATATATAATATAACTATTAAATTGTATAGGTTATAAGATATACAGTTCTAGTTTTTCATACAAATGGTCTTAATTCAGATTCCAAGGGAATAATAACATTTTACAGGATTTTTGACAACCACAAACATAGATTTTCGACTTGAGAACATGACTACAAAATTTCACAATGTTTGCTCAGTGTATGTCAAAAACTGCAAGACGTCGCAAATCTTATAGTCTTAAGAGTAAACGCCGCAGATGGTTTTTATACAAAGTTAATTTTGCCATAATCTCCGAAACAAAAAGAAAAAAAAGAACAAAAATTTAAGAGCTCGCCGTTTTTGGTTTCATGAGAATCATAAGCCATTATTTTTTTTAATATTATTGCAAAGGTGCCAGAATTTCTAATATGCAGCAACTTAAAAAAAAATGAAAAAAAATATAAAGGCTTATCAGATCTCATGAAACCAAAAACCGCGAGCACTTAAATCTTTGTTCTTTTTTTAAAATCAAAATACAAAGTGTAATTCCCGGAATTTGTATGAAAAACAATCTAAGGCGTTAACCTTTAAATTTGGCACGCAGCTGCGCAGAGAGATTAGAGTAGGAGTAGGTAGGCTTCTGCGTGCGAAACCAAAAGGCACAACTAATAAGACAGAAAGGCCATGCAAATGCAAATCACAAATTTGCTAAAAACCAAATCTAAACGGCTGCGCCAAAAAAGGCAGTGCGGAAAGAACGTGATCAAGAAATTGAGGAACTACAACCAAAATGTATAAAACACAATGAGCACGAAGGTTGCTGCTGTTTGTTATAGATCTGCTTCCGTAAACAAATGCTTTTTATGCCATAATCATAACTCTTTCAAAATAAAGTTGGCTATCAACTATCTTCGTGTTTTAAAAGCTTTTTTTTTACCAATGGATGTCAGGAAGAGTCATATTTTTCAGTTTATCATTGCCTGAAACCACGGATAAATGACGTTTTCGAATAATGAAACCTAGCTAGATCAATTTATCGCCCCCGAAACTCACTGCGTACTAAATTTCATGAAAATCGTTGAAGCCGTTTCCGAGATACACATTATACATCTATACATATATACAATAATTGCTTGTTGTTTAAAGCTATTAGATATTGAAATATGGCCAAAATGTCAAAATGTCTGTTCCAAACGCTAGAAAACTATAATGGGTACGTTTTACAGACAATAAATAAATTTATAGCTGCGTGTGTGGTTGTAATTTTAAATTTTCCTATCGAATGACAAAAATAAAATATGCCTTGCTATAGTTTATATTAATTTCATATATATTATAGCTCCGTGTGTGATGGGCTTAAATTGTGAAAAAACTTCTTGTTTGTACCTTTTTAAAAAAAAAAAACTAAAATACTAACTAGGTGGCAAACAAGTTGACGGTCCGCCTGATGGTAAACGGTCACCGTAGCATATGGATGCTTGCCGACCCTTCAGAAATCTAATAACTTCTTTCTTGAAGTACCCTATACTGTAGTCCGTAGAGAAAACCTTGGCAGGGAGATCATTCCACAACCCAAGCGTTCGCGGGAGGAAGATTTTCTGAAACCGCAGAGTACGAGACCATTTCGGTTCTAAAGTGTGAGAATGAAATCCTTGCCGATGGCGAGCGCTGCGATGGTAGAAAGTAGCCGTGGACATTATTTCAAACAATTCGTTTAGAACACATCCCATTGTACAAGCGGTGGAACACACACAGTGATGCAAATACTCTCCTCAGACTTAAGGGCTCGATACGGAAAGTGAGTTTGGGATCGTCGACAATTCTCACAGCCCGTCGTTAAACCGAGTCGAAAGGGCCAAGCTCGTATCCGAGTGCACCCGCCCAGAGATGGCAGCAGTAGGTACTCCATATGAGGCTGAACTTGCGACTTGTACAGCAGCACCACCACCACCACCACCAAAATTTTACTTTAGATGCATTATTTTTGTACTATTTTAAGAAATCGTGACACGATCTATCGACCTATCTATAAATGACGAGCTAATAGGTATTTACGACTCTTTTTAAACAAAAAAAGGGTCGTAAATACATGACATAATACAATAAATACAAGGTACAAGTAGTATAAGTCTGTAACTATATCAACAATATCATGTCGTTCGAAACGTTCAAAAGTCATGTAAGTACTAAAATATTATGTTCACCCTTAAATTTGCTATACATTTAAAGAACGACAAAAGAATCACACGGAAGAGTAATTTGAAGGAAAGAAAAGTGTTTTCTTCAGTTTTTCTATTGCTTCAAACGAACAGTACAATTGACTGAATTTCAATTTTATTCCCGTTTCCAATACCTTTGACCCACTCGGAGGCGCACGGGTACGGCTTCCCGTAATGACTGCCACTTGTAATCGGATTTATGAGATTTGAGTACCTTTACACATTCAAGCTCACATATACTACACACTTACTACACATTACATGCACAAGCTTACACATATACTACACATTACATGTTGCGAAACATTAGAGAAAAAAAAATACGACGTCTATTTCCATTGCAGGCTATACATACTGTAACAGAAGAGTCCAATGATAATGCAGGAGATAATTCTGCTCCTTATTGGCCATACTTGCCCCAAGGTACAGGTATAAGTGGGTCGAAATCTCGAAAAATAATGTTGAACTCTCATTCAAAATGCCGATCAGCTGATCGAACTTAGTTTGAAAGGTTAAAATTTTTCCTTAGGGAAAGTTGTTCAGTATAAGGAGCGGAATTATCTCTTGCATTATTATTTGATCCTTTGGTTACACGTAGTATATTTCGTATGCCTCGCTGCACGGAAGACGATCAAGAAATAAAAGGAAGAGCTCACTTTTTTTACGAACGAGGTCCAGTCCACTGCTGACAGTAAGTCCCAAACTTCTTAATTATGGAATCATTTCATTGTATTTAAAAAAATCTTTACGCGTCATTTTGTGCGCAGTCCCTAATTTTTTTACTTTTATAATAAATTATAGACACTTGTAGACTAGTCAATACAATAAGGAGTGGTCTCACTAATTTAGTATCAACAAACAAATTAATGACTTCCTCTTTTTTAGAAACAATCTAAGCATTAAATTCTTTACAAAATGGCCACGTATTTTAGCTATTTGATTAGATCTATTGCTACAAACTAAAGTCAATGACGCGAGACTCGGGTTTAATGAACTGTTAAATAACGAGGTAATAAAATAATATTGGAATTCCGATTAAGGATCGTCTTACACAATTATCCTATTAAGAATAAGAATTGTCTTAGACAAATTACAAACTGGTCGCCATCTTAATCTAAGTCCAATTCTCAAATTTTAACTGTTATTCTACTTTATTAGAACTTTCGCACAGTCGAATTCGAATTATATTACACTAGTAAATGCTTCCGACTTCGGTCGTCACGTAATAATTTATATGAGAACATGGATAACATTAAATTAAAGGCTAATAAAAAAAACCTACTATTATTTTTACAAATTATAGTATTTATACAAGCATCGACAAAATACAGGCCGAAATCCATACAGAACACAAAACTAGTGCTTTTATTTGAATTCAGTTCGAATTCGAAATATTGCGCAGCTACAATTCGCAATGAAAATTTTATGTGCACTCAAACCGTCGCGCATTCCATGCGATTTTAACTTCTTTGGAATTTTCCTATTACTTACAACCTTATAAAAATCAGCGGAAACTAATCACACATTTATAGCGGAAATCAATTGATATAAACCGTTTTTTTTTTGTATATTAATGCGGAAATCTGAAAAACCTGTGAATATATTTTATTCAAAATGATTAGCGCTGAAATATTACACAGGCCTTTTTAGTATTTTTTTTACATCTGTACATGTATAGCAAGTCTTGCTCAAAATCTAAGTAAAATACAATTTTAAGATTTTTAACAAAACATGTTTAAAAATTTCGAATGGGGACTATTGGGGACGCACACACAATCCCAAAATACATCCAAGATAAGAAAAAGTAAGATAGGTTGATAACAATTTGATAAAGTCCACACATATAAACCCCTCCCACGTGTATACAACGCATAATTTTGTTGTAATCTGGCATTGATGAACCTTTGTTTTCGTACGCTTATTGCTAAATCTCCTTGACTACAGAGCCGCAGCAGTTTGTGGTGGAGACAAGGAGAACCATTGTGAAACGAAAATATATTTGTGTATCAACGAAGACAGTGGCGCTGTTTAGTTTGACATTAAGTTTGTTACCGTGCATGTTAAGACCATGATTATGTATGTGCAGAGAGTAGTAACTTCTCCGCAGTGCAAACGACATGTCCGGAAGCACCCGAACGCCTTGAAGACTTTATTGACGCATAAAAGGAAACGTTTCCCCTTCTGGCTCCAGCTTCAATAGTAGTTTAATTAAAAAGTACTCTCATATCAAATACTGAAACGAACTCGCGGGCCCAGTGCGGATTGTGAACTTCAGGTTTATTTACGATGTTTTCCTTCACTGAAAACCTAGTGAAGTGAATATTAAATGTACTTGAGAAACTAAGAAAAAGACTCATTGATACACGTTGGGTTCGAACATTTGCTACTCAGGTCGTAAGGCGACATCGAAACTCCTAAGCCACCACAGTTGACGCTTATCCCAAGTAAATACTGTAGTACTATTTTCTTATCCGTGCCGTAGGTAATTTAGTATGCATTTTCTGTAAGAGTTGCGCTTTAACTTAGAACATAAAAGACTTATAGTCCATTGAAAAGTTACATTCGGGGTTGCGTTTGTCAGAGAACGCAATTTTATTTTTTAGATATGAAGGGGGGGTTAGTGTAAAGTTAAATGCAAGTTTTTGGGGTTGCAACCCTTTTCCCACGGCCACCATCATGGAAAATGAGGTTCAAATGGTTTTTATGATTTATCTGCCAAACTCAAGGTCTCACAAAAAAAATTATGTAACATTTTTTGTTGCAAATAAAATTGTCTACAACTTTTGTTCAGTAACTTTTAGTCGTAGAATCATAAATAAAAAAGTTATAAGCGAAAATCCATTCGATAACCATATACCTCCCAGAAGGAGTCCTCGGTTTACGGGGCCGCTGATTCTAAATTTTCGGTTTTTCGATTTTCCAAAATTTGGACACACAAACTTGGATTTAACTTTACACTTCGTATCTAAAAAATAAAATTGCGTCCTCTGACACACGCACGCTAATCCCTAAAAATGTTACATTTCAATGGACACATATATAAATACATCTAACGGAAAAACAAAAAACTACTGTATTTTGTTTAAGGTATTTACTGTATTATTCATCTATGTACTTAACAGACCGAACAAAATTAATAGACTAAAAAAAGTTAATAGACCCTCCTAAAACAAACGAAAAATGTTATTTTAACGTCCTAGTAAATGTCCTTTGTTTAAGAGCAAGGACCAACAAGACATTGGGCTGAACGAATTGGTACAACGTTTTACATTTTAGTGTCAAATGACCACATTGTTCTCGGTTTATCCGATGAGTCTCAAGTGTCAATGGAGCGCTGTGGCGACACCTAGATTCCACATAAGTCAAGAATGCGCTTAAAGCGGCCTACACGCGTGCAACAGACATGGTATACTGATTGTACTGATTGGATAAAAAGTAACTGGTATCTTGGAGTGAACACTTAACTATCAGCGACGAAGTAGATTTTAATCCTCAGAAGTTATAGCTTAGCTCGATATTTTAATATTATTGAGTGATTCGGAAAATTCGATCACAACATTGTGACAACACGGATAATTCACGCGTGAAGGTTTAATATTAAAATTAACACTTGTTGCACCAGACCCTGCTGATTACATTATGTTACCAAAACCCTACTAAGACAACTAGACTTGCTAAATGGATTCTTGAGACGCATTCTTTGTAATTTTTGGTAGACGTGGTCCGTATCCATTGTGCTGGTATGTTGAGTGATGGTGATGGAGGAGGAAGGTGGTTGTTAGGATCATTTAATGGCAGTACAGTTTAGATTTATGTAAGTTAAATTAAAATTATTTAAATAGAATTAATATAAAACATTGATAAACTGAAAGTCGCTGACAGTGGAACCTGAACCGGTAGGTATTGATAGTAGCAGAGCGGCGGCAGTGTGTGGCGCCATGTGGGCGAGCTTACCATCTGTCGCGAACCGCGGTCGTGACACGTCGGGCAACTGGTCCGGTCATCTGTTGCAACCAGGGGATACATTCAGTATTATTGAAAACGCGCGATTTGAAGTCGACGGAAAAATACTGTTTGAATAATTATCAAACAGTAAACGTTACCGAATCGTCTTTATCTAAAGGACTCACACACAGCTCATACGCAGTTACTTGTAGCTTCCTCCTGGATTAATAAAAACTGGAAATGATGTTTTTTAAATTTTATACTGAAAACCATAACATGATTTGATTTTTTATATAGATTTCGAATAGTACGTTGCTGTTAGAATTGGTCCCCAGGTTGCTCCAAGTGAGACACTGCGTCCAAATGTGTACCTCGTTGGGTTCACTTGCGAAACATAGACAGACAACTTTCGAGATGTGAGGACCGTTAATAATTATTGCCACCTTATATTGTTTACCAAGATGCGACACTAATAAATCATTTTTATGTTACGTGAGAAAATATATACTTATATTTGTTTGATATAAAATAGCCTGATTACTTTTAAAAGTTCACAAACTAATTGTATATCGAGGCTACGATTGAAATGTGTGTGATATGAAAAAGTTTGAAATTCTCAGCAGATGTTTAAAATTGAAACAGTTCGGTACAAAGTCCGATCATTGTGAGTTTATAGTTTTACATTGAACTAAGGAAAATAGATTTTCATTTCACTATACCTAAAATACGTGTATGTATATATAAATGTGTTTAAATGTGGATAATTAATTATAAGAAAATGTTGTCAATTAGAGCCTGATAAACAAATACAACGGTTTTAGAACTTACATCAAGTCTTTAAGGAACTAGAATTTAGCTTTAAACATTTTATTTTTATTACTACAGAAGTCCAGTTTAAACTGAACTAGAATAATATTAATTGCAAAAGACGTTGTTTATCATACTGATGAAATGACACAACAAATAGTCGCAGCCTAATCGGAAGGCCACGATAGACACGACGACTAACGAACATCAGCTGACTCACACGATAAAGGCGACATTGAAGAAAAAGCGGTCACAACCGATATATTTAACGTTAACAACACCGTAAATACTCAGCCTTGAAGCATCAGCATTGAACACACCCTTGTCGCTAAAGTAGTAATCCTATACAAGCTTCCCCTGAGCTAGTTAATTAAAAAAACGTGACTCGTCAAATTAAGCATACAAATTCAAAAGGCTTCTAACGATCTTTGTAATATGATTACGTGTAAACGTATGGTTTAAAGCCACGCGACGCGACGGGCGGGCTGAGCGCCCCTCCTTGAAAGGCACCTGCTCTAACAGAATATTTATTAGCTTCGATACACAAGGGTAGACTTTATAAGCATCTGTTGCATGACATTGAAAGTGCCCTTGAATTTTTTTGTAAAAACTATCACCTGTTTGGAACACCACTGTTTACAATCTTATTCTGATAAAGAACTTCTAACATCACAACTAGACGTCTCTGATAACGTTAGACATTTAGCAATAAAAGTAAATATTGTAAAGGCAAACGATTTATTTAATTTTGTAAAGGTCGCATACGATTAACTTCCTCTCGCGAACGCTTGGGCTGTGGAATGAGCTACTTGTCCGAGGTTTTCTCTAAGTACAACAGTAGGGGTTATTCAAGAAAGAAGTTATAAGATTTTTGAAAGGTCGGCAACGCACGATTGATACCCCAGGTGTTGCAAGCGTTCATAGGCTGCGGTCATTATAGCTAAGAAGATAAAGACATATTACATATATTGTGTCGGTACGAATCTGTGTGTAAGATCATTATCCCAAAATCCAAACTACTCTCTCAATTTTAAACTTTAGTAACATAAAATTCGGTATTACATTACATTACTAAAGAATAAAAGGAGTAACTTATGCTTTTCATTACACAAGCCAAAGAAAGAAAGAAATGAAGATGCTTGCTTACAACATCCATGCAATCAAAATTGCTTTGGTTAATTTGCGTCGATGATAAAACCGTAAGAAAGACAGATGCCGCACAACACGAAAACTTTTACATAAGATGATACACTTATATATGACACATCTTATTTGGCTTGATATACCGTCAAGTACGGTGAAAGTGAATTACATCAATTTCAACTTTCCACATAACCACCTCGATAATATGTATGAATACATCTAATCTACATGCACGTTTAAATTATGATTAAAATGATACATATACGAAACTAGTTCAAACTTAGCACTAAGCACAACAGTGCAATCCTAGACAAGCACTTAAACAAATTGCACAATTGAGTATGTAGGAGAGTAGGACAAATGTATTAATAACTATATCAAATGACATAATACATTGCTAATACGCGTAATGTGTTACTATTTATTAATATGTTACTTATTGCGCGTGGACTTTTGAAAAAAAGAAAGAAATAACGAAATTCTCGTAAAAATTGTGCCCTTTAGGGAACGATTATCAAAAAAGGTATCTCGGTACATCTTAAAATAGAATGTACAGCGCTCGATCGAGTCTTTTTAATTAGACGGTCAATATCCGTTACAATTAAGACATCAGCAAATTTTAATAATGAAAAAATTGTAGTACTTGATCGCCGTAGAATTTTGCAAATGACTAAAATTGATTCCAAGAGTAAGTATGTTGGCCTACAACTGGTTCTTTGGTCTCTTACATAATCTCTAAAGCGCTAAGCGGCTACGCTCGGAGTATATCTACGTGACAAGGTTCGAGATGAGGAAATACGAATGGCAAAGGGCAGGCCACCTAACTCAGGAAACCCATGAACGATGGGAAAATAGGCGAAGACAGCAAGCTGGCAAACTATATATAGTTAGGGCCGCAGCAATTAAAAGAGTGAGGCTTATGTCTAGCATTGGACATCTAGCCTAGCGGCAGTAATAATGATGACACGATGACGTATAAACGTACAATATAGTACATACAAGCACATTTAGCGGAAGTGAGTTCATCATACTGCGGACGCTGTTACACGAAACTATCAAGTGTCATTGCAGCTAAGTAGAATTATTTAGTACGTTTATACTCGTACATGACCAATCGCATTAAATCTTGAGTCATTGGATGTAATTTCATACTTCAGTCAACTGTCTGAAAATTTGGAAAACATGATGAAAATATTGTATATATGTACGTTTCGATAAAGTCAGTATCAATTTTTTTTAGGATGAAAGCATTAGCCTATATAAATCAATACTCTATCATATAATAACACTGAAAAAGAAAACGACGATAGTCTTTTCATACATTAAAGATCTTTTTATCACGGAAGAAACTTTTTTCACTGGCCCACGAGCACCATAGGCTAGTTGGTAATAAAACTTTCACTAGGTTAATACCAGCTGTATAATATATTATAAAGACAATATTTAACGAATGCATTTTGTAAAAGTCAATGTTAATTTGTCAGAGAAGAGTGAATTCAATTTATAAATTGTTAATAAAAGACAGTTTCACTGGGTGATTACAAGCCGTATCCACGACAGACTTTCCAACTTCAAAGTGAACTGTGGACGACCGACGACTATCTATTTTCGTCGGGTGTTAACCCACATTGCACACACCCACCGCTACAAATTAACTGCCTTCACCCCACCGATGATAACTCGACAAGAATTTCAACAATAAACCACTGGACTTTAGCAGGCAAAGCGCCAAATTTTGCCGCAAAAACATCGTTTAAAAATTTGCGCTAATGATTCGAATGAACTAAAAACGAATACAAAATTACAACTCTTCGTAGATACTTTAATTGCCACAGTAAAAAATGCGCTGTTATACAACAAACATGTACATATCAGGTACAATTATTACAAAACTCATACATTAGTAACATTGCTAAATCTTAAAAATGTAACGCATTTAATTCGCATGAAACCAAAAATTTTAAATACCACATTATTTATGTGAACAGACGTGATTTTAACATACGACATTTAAGAGAAAACAGAGGTTGAGTAATAAATAATATGTCTAAATGAATTCGGTGATTAAATTTTCATAAATGTAATAACCTATGTTCTATAAACATATTTGAAAGTGACGCAATCATTGTGATATTTAAACGCAATAACCAAACAATAATGTTCAACTTACATTTGTTATATGTATGTACTGTTTAAACTTTCATGGCTATGTATTTATAATTACAAAGCGTAAAATCATCATGAAATGACATTGTCCACAAAAGTTCTAGTAAATATCGTTATTTAGTTTGATTTTAATGAAATTTAAAATTTATGTATGATAAATTAGCCAGTTAATTCGACGCCGAGGCAGATCGTCAAGTACTGAAAAGAAAGGAACAGAAAACGGACTCTTTAAGTCATGTATGTTGGGTTAGGGTCAGTTTCAGCAGCAGGTCAGCAAGTGAAGCGAGCAGAGCGTTCCAGCCAAGTTTCATATAATAATCTGTTCAGTTATATGATAATTTTTTTCCATTCTTAACGATCTGCCTAGGTGCCCAATGAACTGGCTAATTTAACCACATGGCTTCGACAGATATATTTTTCACTTCTCTAAGCAAAATAAGTTGCGGAAAAAAGCTAGTATACAATAAAAATATAGGTTTGTAATTATTTATCTTTCATCCAGTTCCTGTGTTGTGTTGTGTAGTTGAGTTTCCGAGCGCGATGTTGCGTAAACGAATGTCGCATTCGTGCGCACGCGTCGCCGTTACGGGACGCCCACCGGAAACGAGCTTTTTACAAACGTCTATTTGTGACCGTTAAATTAGAAGACGTCACGATATTCCTTACAAATTTGGATGTTACTATGCATTCTATTGAATTTATCTTCGTTATTACATAGACACTTTCTAACGCACATGTTTTTTATACTTTATACCTCGCAGCCCAGTTGGTAGTGTGATCGACTGCCGTACAAAGGGTGTGAGTTCGATTCCCGCACTCGAAAAACATTTGTATTTGCTCTGAGTCTGGGTGTATTTATGTATGATTAGTGTGTATTTACAAAAAAAGTAATCGTAATAAATATATATATATATATCTGTTGTTTGGTATCCATAACACAAGCTTTGCTTACTTTGGGGCCAGACGGCGCTGTGTGTAATGTCCAAAAATATTTATTTATTTATTTTAAACCGCTCCTTTACAGGACAAGCAAAACCCAAAATACGAGTATCTATGTCATTGAAAACATACTTTACGAGTTATTAGGTTCTTAAATATATTGTTTTTCTTTAGTTTCGATATTAAAGTCTTTTTTATAATTAAATTTATTTATGTATGTTTATTTTTCAAGCAATGTCCAAGCAAGTGGGACGTTGTAGCCAGCCGAGTCGAACGCATTACGTTCTTACACTTGCAACCTAGTTATGATACGCACCTTGCTCTTACGCCACTGAGTACTGTACCCACTGCAATCGAACCGTATTTTAATAATTCTTATCTATTGTACTGCATAATTTCACTTCCTCAAAAAAGTTAGAAGTTTCCCAATTGAATCGATGAACTTTCGTAACATCGATTAAGGACTGAAAGCAATATTAAAAAGTACTCGATCGGTATAATATTGTGGAATACATTTATCGAGGAAACCGATATTTAAACGAAATCAATGTTACTGGTACATTAAATAATAATGGTAGAATTATGTGTATTAACTATTAATTCTCCTTTACCGACCATCCCTTTATTTAATATCCTTATCAGCCTCATGTGACCTCACTGTTGGGTCACGGCCTACCCTCAACAAGGACGATTTGGGCCACACGCGACCCCAGTGCGGATTGACTTCACATACATACGTTTTTTTTAACGTATGCAGGTTTGCCCACTATATTTCAATCAAATACCGGTATTATTAGTGCTGAAATATAATTAACTCTTTTTTTACCGGAATCACAAAATATAATAAAACTGTATGACCCTTAATTGATAGGTATTAAAATGTAGCGTAAGTTTATTTTGTTAACTTTGATATCGAATTAAAATAATGCGATTTGCAGCGTCTTTGTACAAACGAATTACTTACTTTGAAATTTTAAATACGTGTTTAAGAATGCATATCTAGCAGTGGTACGCCAGTTTTTTTATTCAATTGTGTAGTTTAAGAGTTATACAGGATTCTAGTTTTTTATACAAATGGTATGAAGCACGCTGCGAGGCGCCGCGAATCGTTTTCTCTTAAGGGCCCTCTTACAGCCCACTAGCGCCGCCATTAGATATCCTCAATTTTCTCTTCGTAGAAAACGAATTTCCTTTGTTCGATTGAATTTTGCATACTCACGTAACGGCCACTTTTAGCAAAAATGCCAACTACAACTCACAGATATTATTTAGAATCTATATGTAACCTTCTAAAAATAGCTTATGACTAGCTTTATATTTGCGACATTTGGAAATTCGTTTTCCACGAAGAGAAAATTGAGGATATTTAATGGCGGCGCTAGTTCGCTGCTATATGCGCCTTAAAACGTAAAAGTGTCATAGAAGATATAACTGAAATAACAAACAAAAATATACGTCATTTTTTTTTTTCATACAAGACCCTGGTTATCGTTTACGACCAGAATACTTGTCAAGGCAAATCAAACAAACCCCAACTCGATGGATGAGGCAGCGGCATTTCTCTCCTATGGTCCTTCAAGCTACTTCATCAGACCAGCTCTATGATTATATTGCATTGTCATCCGATTTACGTGAGTATGCAAAATTCAATCGAACACCGGGAAGTGGGTCAAATGAAACATAGAAGATTTGATTACAGACAACGGGACAAATTGTAAACGGGAAAAAAATTAAGTAAAGCTTTTAAAAATAAATATAGCACAAAATGTATTCCACTTGTGTCACTCATTTACAAAAAGCTACAATAACAAAGTACTATTTAAAACTACAGTGGACGAGTTGGCAAGATTTTTAAAAACGATAACGATATAATTATACATCGCTCAAATATTTTACTAATGCCAATATTTCCTGTTATTTATAGCTTTGAGATGACTCCCGTCAAGCCATTAACATTAAATGTTTATACATCGCTAATGGTAAACGGCTGCGCCAAATTTGTTTTCTCAGTCAATACCATATATCTTCAAAACATTACCAACTACCCACAAAACAAACCATTTCAATCAAACCCCATCTCTCAAGTTAGTCGAATAATCAACATTTCCAATTTTATGGCATGCCACTGGGGTTGTTAAAGCTTATATGTAGGGACAATAAATACAATTCACAAAGTCGTGCCATGTTGCTATTTTCAATTAGTGTTTATTCTATGGGAATGCCATTAAAAGTAATGTCCACAGAGCTTTCTAGATGTTCCGGACATGCGATTTTCTTTACGGTCACGGTTTAAATTGTAATTGTCCGTGTGACCTTGCGGTGGACTGAACATGAATGTGTTTCGATGTTATTGTACTGATGGAAGGTTTTATGTGCGGAGTGAATAGTAATCGCTAATAGTATGATTCATAGCAATATGCAGCTACTTCAAATGAATCCGATATGCTAATTTAGCTTACATAACATGTTTTATTTCCTTGGGAAGTTAACACGGCGTTAGAAGAATGAAAGGGAAAATGTATTTATAAACTTGTTAGTTAAAATATATAGTTTCAAATTCAAATAAAATCGATAAAATATTGCCTGAACAAGTGATAATATTCATATATACACAAAATATACATCTTCTTTTCAACTACTTCTGCTTCACTCTATCTACCTGGTACATAGAAAGAGTACCATCTTCTTAATAAAATAGATAATTTGCATAGCTAAGTAATGTTTTGACAAGAGGAGACACAGAAAGAAATAAAAGCTGGTGTACCACAATGAAGTGTTCTAGGTCCAGTATTATATCTACTTTATTGCCTTTGACACAAACCTTTGCCAATGTTAAAAATAGTGAAGAAACAGAAGAAAAAAAATTGCGATAGCTAAATACTCTACCCTTGCCGTAGATAATACATTGTTATAATACATAGTTTCTGTTTAAATTTTGTAGCCAAACTATTACATTTTCGGAAATAAAAAAATATGCCAGTGTACTTAGTAGATTTCTTAGAAATCTTTGTCAAACTGGTGCACATTGATAGCTAAAATAATAAAAATTAAATTTAAAATGGTATAAACGGTGATTTTTTTATAAGACACTTCAAGACGTTATTTTGATATAAATATATAAATAATATGGTTTGAAATAAAGAACATTTTATTTTAATGCGTGTAACAATTTTTCTATTTCTGTAAGTTTAAACATTATTTTGGTTCAATTTAGTTTGTTGTACATTATTATACACTCAACTCAAGTCGTATACGAAGTTGTGTACAGCCAATAGGTATCACGTATCGTAAATAAACCGATTAAGGCTAAGAGTACATACATATAATATAAAGTAGATAGTTTATAAAATGTGAAATGTGGGTAGCCGCAAAATAAGATTATTTCGTGTCGTCACGTAGCGCCTCAAAGGTTGGCAACACCGAATGAATATGATACTTTCAACAGCAAATAATTACAGAAACTAATAATACCGCTTAAGAAGCGTAACATAATGGTTGAGATGACGTCAAATGTAAAATAAAAGTATTTGTAATATTTTTTAAAACGCATAATTTACCGTTACTTATGTTATGCCTATTAAGACTTTTATTCTAAGATTTACACAAAAGTTCCAAGTTTTCGATCAAAAACTGATCCCTTTCTTTCTCGAAGTAATATTAAACTTTAAAATGGTTGGCAATGCAAGTGTCATTGATATTTTGGATAACTCCTGTCGTGGTTAATCGTTAACATGCAATGCATGACATTAAAAGTGCGGTCGTATATATTCGATTAATTTATTGTACATAAATGTCCCCCACATCGCTTATAATTTATTCATCACAGAGCTTTTTATTACGTTAATTTTAATTTTTTTTATACTAAAACTATTTTTATTACGGTTAGTATTGCAAATAGTAATCGAGTTCTTGATCCAATCATACTGTAATCGTCAATAATTTAATCGATTTCATATTTTCTTTTAAAATTTATAGCCGTTTGCTTTCACTCATATTAATTACCTAATTATTACCATACATTTTAAAATTGGTGAATTACTGATTTTTACGAATTAAAAAAAAACAGCTTAAAATACTAAACTGGATATATATGTAAATAATTGCTTCCACGAGTGACCATTACTCGTAAAAAACTCACATTGCTCAGCATCGTTTATTTAATAATAAAAATAACAAACACTGCAGAACTTTGACATCTTCTGACCTTAACTAAGTTATGTTTTTAGGGGAATGCGTTCAAGTCTTTGTCGGTTAGTGGCTATTGAGCGGGAGATTCATCTTCATTTTGCAAAGGAAAACGATTTCTCGCACTTGAAGGTGCTTCCGAACATTGATAATATGTTGGGCACGCTCCTGGCCTCCTGTGCACCAAGAAGCTGTTGTTAAAATTGAAGGGGGTCGACGCCATAGACATAGACAAAAAGAAAAGTGTGACAGAGATGAAGCGAACCTGTTGCGGCTCTTGTCTCTTTCTGTCTTGTTTAAATAAACATAAACAAACAAAATGGCGGACGTTGATAGAAAGAGATAAGAGCCAACAGGTTTTCTTTGTCTTTTTCTAACGAATGGTCCATTTCGTGAGGCTATTGCACAGTCCATAGGACAGATTACAGCACTCGAAGTCTATAATCACAGGCAAATGCCTTGGAGGCCGTGTGTTTGATATGACATCTTATTTGATGCTGAATTAACCAGGATACGTTAGTCGATGCCAAAGAAAAGTTTAGAGTAGTCAGATATTTAGCACAGTGGGCATTTGTTTGATAGAGATAATACAATTATATTGTTAACCAATGTTTGCACAGTAACAATAAAATTAGGTATATCTTACAAGATACAAGTTTATCTGCAAAATAAACAGAACAAAGTTATTAACCACGATAAAAGAATAAAGTGTTTACAATTCAGATAAGATACGCGCTAAATAGGTTATAAAGGCAATTTTCAAAATCTTTTATTTTAGTGCTTATGGAACGTAGGTATATTTATTTATACACTAATAAAATATTTAAGGCAATACATAATTAAACAAAAGAGTTCCTAAACCATGTTACGAAGAAAATACAGATATACAGCGTGTGTAACAGAAACCAGCATCACCAGGAAGTCTTAAGTTTTTATTTCAATCGTAAGCTTTTTGTAAAAACAAAGGAAGTAACAACCCTGAAATCAGCTGTTAAACTAACTAATGCTATGACACTGGCTTAGTAACAATTTTGTTAAACGGTGCACGATAGGTAAGTAAAAAGTTAATGCAAGCAAATTAACTGAATACATAAATACATGCATATTAAAAAGCCACACGTGAAAAGTAAATAAAAACGAAAGTAAATTAACTAGATCTGAGGTTTCTCACACATATTACGCAAACGTTAACGTTATTAAACAAAACACGTAAACGTACATCAGAAAGTGTTAGTATCGCAAACGCAACAACCATTCAGCTTAGATGTTATCTGTGTGCGTCTGCAACATCGCCGCTGACGACCGGAACCCATTCCCTCACCGCAACCCAAGAAAGTTACCATCTTCACTAACTCATTACCGAACTTTAACTACACAGTTATTACAACACGTTACGAATAAACGTGTAACTACACAGATGTATACCTGCGAACGAAACAAGTTTTATGAATAGTTTTGCTATCAGCGGAAGAACGAAGGAGATAACTTATGGACACAATATAATTAAAAAGATTACTACATACCTAAATAAAAATAAATAAAGTCAGCTGTCACGGTGAAAAAATTTATTAATAGTCATTTTTCAAGTATAGGTAGAGATACACTTGAAAAATAGGCTGAAGTGACCGCTAACCATCAGGCGAACCGTAAGCTTGTGTGCCACCTTAGTGACATGAAACAAAGGATGGTCAATTTTCAAGTGTAGGCAGTTGCTTATAATAATAAAAGTATAAAACAAATAAACGTAAGGGGACGGGTACTATGGAAAACAAGGCACTAAACATCGTCAAAATATTCGGTGTAGGAACATAATTATAGCTTCATTTAACAAATCGCAAAACGTTATTATTGCTCAAAATACTAACGTAACTACTTGTTTTTTATAACGTTTTCTTCATAGTCTCAGGGAATCTCATTTAAAGTGCATTCTAGACTCTATATGCATAACTTCCTCAATATACTTAAGCAAGGAAGGAGTCGTGTAGAAATTCACACGTTTTTTAAAATGTTTTTACGTTTTGACTGTTATATTGTGTGCGGTTTCCAAGTTAAACACTTTATTCGCACAATGAATGTTATGAACATTTATATAACTTTTGATATTCAAGTTATAGCCCATTGTGTATGAATTGTTTTAAATCAGACTGTTGTGCAGAATTATACAACTGTCAATTAATGTTATGTCCCTCGGTGTGACAATCACAATTATGTGGCCAGTGTAAAAAAATACGAAGAATATAAATGTATAGAAGCCATTATGAGCATTTAGCTTCTTTAATAAAACAGGGAATAAAGCTTCCAGTGATACCAGTCTTTCACAATAAGCAATAAAAAACAAAACTTTAATTAACCCTCAATCCGCTACCTGTAGACAGAATGAATATAATTCTTGCAATTGAACACCAGCTTTTGCAGTGCACGGTCCAAAACTGGCAACTTTCTTTATTACCATCACGTGCATAACGGCAGCAAGATTTCACATTATATCACCTTATATTTATGACTTTTATAATTTTTAACATTACATGTGATTTTCTTAATTTTTAATGAAGCTTGGTGATTCTGATTCGGTAGTCTACAGCCAGAAGTTGCGCCGGCGCAGATTGCGTATGCTTCAACTCTCGCTCTCGATGGCTGAGGAATGTCGCCGGCCCACTCGACCCGGCCTGGCACTGGCCGACCCGAGTTACATACATACACGATACATTACACATATTGTGTTGCAAATAACCAGCAGAATAGCCGGATAATGAGAGCATATAATATGTCGACCTTCTTAAGGCGTTCGACACTGTTGATAAATAAAAACGGTTTTGAAGACATTACATAAGAAATCAGTTGAATAGAATGTCAAATTGTATTTGATAGGTCGTATAGACATCGTGAATATGGTAGCCAATTTATTATTACGCAAAAACCTTTAAGTAAAAACAAATTGCGAAATAACTGTTTCGCTTTTTTGTTACTTTAAATCCTGCGCTTGCGATATTACTTAATTGGTGTAGTTTAATTTAGATGATAATTCGGCTAAGTCAATTAACATTTACTCAATCTGACATACTTATTTACCTACCTTGTAATCAGTTTCAAAAGCGGCGCTAGTGTCATATAAATTGTAACAAAATTTTACTATCACATTACATTACCTCGATTTTCTTGGCTACTTTATTGTCGAATAACTTCAAACCAGTTTCTTTATTAAGTTATCCATTTTTATAATCACAAAACCGGCTCTAGTATTCAAGTACCATTATAATTTACTGACTAAGTTTAACTATTCTTCATTCTGTGGTATTGCTGCAATTAAGCAAGAATCATTTAAGTTTATAATTGACAGCTATTTATTCAGCAACTGATAGATGTGATTTTGGCACAGAGATAGTTTATGGGCATAATAGAGTTCCTAGAGAATATTTTTCCCTGAGACACTATTCTTTAACGTCGTAATCAGTGCTATAACGGAGGATCCTATTGACGTACACGGACGATGATTTTTGATGATGACTAAGAGTTCCCACGGGAATACAACTTTCTGCAGTTACCACGGGGCACACTTACTCAATGCTGCAACAGAGCGCTGGGATGACATCTACTTCGAATTTTCTTTAAATTGGATAACCTTCATCACCAGTAAACTTTTAACATTAAAAAACTTGCAAACTGTTCAATTTTTCTCCGTATATTAAAGGTCAATGTCCTATAAGCTTAACTGACCAAGTACATAAAGTAAAACTTCACTCGATAAGCAAATTTTAAAATAAGAAATACTGGCAGCAATGTGCATGCCGTAATTAATTATCATACTAATTATAAAATATACCTTACATTCTGATCCTTGTTTTTGATTATTCAAATAGCGCATCTTTTGAGTGTCTATCGAATGGAATGTCATGCCTGACTCATTATTGCTCATAAATTACATGTTAAAGCGACGATATGCATGTATGCGTTTGTTTTATCCGCGAAGGATAACGAACTAGCTATCTAATGTGATAAAGTTAGTGCTAAGTGCTAACAATGGTTTACGCGCAATATATTATCGCCATGGTGTTACAAGTCTTCGGAGCTAAAGCATGCAGCTTTGTCCAAGGGTCAGCGAACTTCCACATCTGGATTTGGAGGGACAATGAGAGGGGGATTCTTAATGAAATATTAATGAACTGGATGTGTGGGATAGCACGTATGTAAGAACGAAACACAGTTTTATTTTAAATTGATATCTGCAACTCCGTTTGACTGCAAAAAATGGCTAATGTTTAATATTTTTTTCATCACACTAACTCGTAAACAATGTCATTATGTGCAGGTAAAGCGGGTGCTAAAACCTTAATTACTGCCTCGGGCTTTTTCTTTGTACCTTCTATTTTCTCTAAGCACAGCGTGCGTTCATAGAACCCACGGGCGGTAATGACGCGCCTGTTCTATCAATATGTATGTGTAAATGTTGTATCGTTCAAACAAAACTTTTTAACTCATAAATTGTCTGGATATGGCAGATGCGGAACAGTTCATGAATAAAAATTCCTGTTCCAGGTTTTTATAAAACAAATAATAATATTTTTATCACTCAGGTGGCAAACATGCTTACGGGACGCCTAATGGTAAGCGGTCACCGTAGCCTATGGACGCTTGCAAAACCAGGAGCAAAACTCCCGCGTTGTCGACCTTTCAAAAATCTAATAACTTTAAACTTTTAAAAATTCTACTCTTTACCGACTTGAATAAATTATGAATCGAAAGATTTTTAACACTAATCATCAAAACTAAATCTAAATAATGATCAATAATCAAATCAAACAGATGAAGACCTCGCTACGAAAATGTATGCAATTTCAACATGCAATTTGTTTATCCATACAATTTATGTATGTGCATCAAATTTATCAAATAAAAATTACACATAATGACTTGAAAGAATTTCAACACCTCACTACAATCGTAAAGATCTTTCTTCAGTCATCATTCTTAATGGTCTGTCAATTAAAGATCAAAATTTCAAAACCATAACAAAACGATAAGAAAATGTCAGTCTAGCAAGTTCATTAAGTGCTATATTCTCATATCTCCTAAAATAGATTGCTGCCAAACTGGCTTACCGCAATACAGCGATATAGAATACCTAATAAGCAGATCGGTTTAAGAAATCTCGTGGCTTAACCCGCCGCTTGGGTCACCGACCGTGGCTTGGCCAGCTCCCTTTTGTTGTGTTGTCTAAGTACTTGCTAGCTTGGCTATGCGCCCGTGGACATAAGTATGTACTTGTTAACTTGAACTATGCCGTGGTCATAAGTACTTAATACTTCATGGACTTCGACATGGATATAATGAAGTTTTTGGGTGAGATGTTACCTATTTATTTTTTCAAAAATATAGGCCTATTGTTTTCTAGATTGGAGTATTTTAAGTTAAAAGAAAGTGCCTAGCTTACTTATGTATGTATATGTTTAAATATTTGTTTGATATGATAAGGTTAAAGGTTTTTTGAAAGATACATGAGAAGGCTCAGTTCGCCACGAAAACCTAGAATATCGATTAATTATGTAAGGTAATAAGATCTTCCAATATTCAAAAATACTGACAAGTCAATAATTATTATACTTAATATTTAAGTTATTAAAATCCATTTACCAATTATGATAAATTACGGTAGGTAATTAAAAATGTTCCTTAATCCTAAGTCGTTTCCACTAGAACTATCTTTTTAGCTTCTATTAAATATAACTAACCTTTTTTTAATAATTTCACACAGGAGAAAATAACAAATTCTAAAAAAAATAAAAAATAAAATTATTATTAAAAATAAATAAATAATTTTCTTTTAAAAACCCAAAAACAAATGACTTACAAAACGAAAAAACCTGTAATTCCATACAAAAATGTAAAAGTTTCATATAATAATCTTCAATTTAAATAATATTTTTATTGCAAAGATGCAGGCAAAAGATTAAACTCGAGCCAGGACTTAAATCCGCAACCCTAAGAATCCGTGTTGGTGCTCTGCCATTGAGATATCGAGGCACTATTCCAGCTGGTCAAAATTTATACTTGTATATCTTATAGTGTGTACCTAATGTTTATGATATTGTGCGATGATTTTTAGTACATACATTTATATGCACATTCTTAGTAGGAATTACACAAATTATATGGCCCTTTTAATAAAAAAAAATCTAGCTAATGGTAGGTACCTAAGTTCGTGCAGTAAAAAAAGTGTTCCAAAAAATAAGGACTTCAGGAAACAATATTCAGAGCACACTTTCGTAACCGAAAGCGTATATTTACATTAGGTATATAGCTATTGAGAAAATTTAAGTTGTGGGCAATTGAAAGAGCGTTCCGAATTCATCAGTGCATGGGCTCGGTCACGTACCTATGCGGAGATCTTGATAAACAAATCACTATAGTTCATGCATTTAACATAATACCATTAACAACGCCGCCTTTGGCGCCACTGTCAAGACAAGATACGATATTTATTGTTATTGCGTTAGTATCTTCGTTCGACCACCGCCTTGTTTTGGTTTCCTTACTCATACGATATTAAATTAGTTAAGTGTCCATTGTTCCATTTTTGTATGGATTAGTTTGATAGCTGTATGGAAGGTTGAATGATTGATTGTAAATAAATTTAATATGACGTTAACTTACGAAAGCCTAACTTAAGTAAGTCTTGTTTAATAACATTAGAGTTATTTAGAGTTGATTCCTAAGCTTACATTTAAAAGTAATGCCTTAAGTGGGCCCCCAACGCTTTCTTGCTTTATGGGTGTTAAGCTGAAATCGATATTCGATCGATCGAATGTTCATCTCAAATAGAGCTCATGTTTCCGTGGCAAAAATATATTATAGATAGGTGAACACCTTAGCGTAAATAATTAATGTAATACCTTTGAACGAGCAATTCTTGTATATATGTATATATCTTTATATATTTATAATCTAAATCTATAATCTAAACGGCTCCAACGATTTTCATGAAATTGAGTATGCAGGGGGTCTCGAGAGCGATAAATCAATCTAGCTAGGTTTCATTTTTAGAAAATGTCGTTTTATTCGTGTTTTCAAGCAATGATAAAATGAAAAATATGCTCTTTCTGAAATCTATTGGCGAGTAGTAATACTATTATTTTTACCGACACAGCAACACTAAAGCTACTTGACAATAGATGGCATTGTTAAAAAAAACGAGTAGAGCTCGGTCTTCCAGGTACTTAGAATTATATCACATAAGAAATCACTAGAGTTTCCGGTTTTATTCTTTTAAAGCGATGTTTGTGTTAAACAAATCTTAAAACAAATACAGTACTAGTTAAATAATGTACAAAGCCATGTTTTTCTTTCTAGTCTGAAACCTGCAATAGGACAATGAAATCGATTTTGAAAACGAGCAGAAAACTGCACATTCGAGTAGGGCGCAGCCCTAATCAAAATCATGTGTTTTAACGCAAACGTATTTATTTACCTACCAGCTGTTACATACCAGTTAATTCGATCATGTCGAATTTTCAGCATGGTCACATACCTGGAACAAAATGCAAGTATTGAGAAAAAGCAAAGTATTTTTGGAACAAAGTTCTTTATATATGACATGTTACAGTTAGGGCTAAACTAAAAAAAAGTGTCTCATTGATTTAACGTCAAAGCAATGCAAGTTAGAAAGTGAGGGTTTTTCTCTTTCTTCTTTTTGACATTTTCTGCACATACTAGTATTATAATTGCAAAAGTGTTTCTTTCTGTCTACATTACCTTTTCACAGCTAACAGATCCGCTAAACTGATCTCGATGAAATATGTAACGAGAATAGCTTACGCCTTAGTGAAGGACATAGGCTACTTAAACACGTCAAGTGTGATTCGAATGGGCACAAAGAAGGTTAAAAGGAATAGGCTGAACTGCTGAGCTGATTATAATGGAAATTTATGAGAGGACATAGGTACTGTGCATTTGACCGCAAAATCAAGTTGGTTGTAACAGGAATAAAAATCGGCCAAGTGCGAGTCGGACTCGCGCACGAAGGGTTCCGTACCAATATCTATAAGACCGGCAAAAAAAAAATCACGTTTGTTGTATGTGAATACCCCCCCTTAAATATTTGTTTCATTTTAATTTAATTATTTATTATTAAAGTCCTACTATAAAGCTAAATATTCTGTAAATATATTATGCGTCTACCTGTTGCCGTTATCAATTATGAGCAAAATCGAGTGAAAAAATCACGTTTGTGAATTATTTATTCTGTTTTTTAGTATTTGTTGTTATAGCGGCAACAGAAATACATCTTCTGTGTAAACATCAACTGTCTAACTATCACGGTTAATGAGATACAGCCTGGTGACAGACAGACGGACGGACAGCGAAGTCTTAGTAAAAGGGTTCCGCTAATTACCCTTTGGGTTACGGGACCCTAAAAATTAGGGTAATTTCAAAGACAAAAAATATGATTTATCAATATATTGGAACTTTTAGTAAAATATCCGTAATAATAAACATTGTCTACAAATTTTATGTTCATATGATGTCCAATGGGAAGTTAAAAAATATTTCGTGACAAAATTTTGCAAAAAGTCTGACTTTGGTGGCTTCTCATTCCTTTGTTTCCCAATATTTTAAACAAAAAATACAGTACTTATTTATCTGCTGAACATGCTCTAAAAAACGATACCCCAATCGATGGAGTAGGTTAAAAAGAAAAGGGTTTCGTACCGAATGAAATTTTCAAACATTTTTTAATTATTTTAAAAAAAGGAATTTGTCAAAACTGCTGAGTAGATTTTGATAAAATTAGAAATGCATATAGGAACCTTTGTGGGGAAGGATATATCAACTTTAAGTGTAAGTCGGATTAGCGCACTTAGTGTTTCATATGTACTGCATAAACAATGTGAAATGGAAGTCTAATTAGTGACCCAAGGGTTTAATACTGAGCTAGTAAGTACATAGTATTTAGCAAAAATAACTTCGTTTAACCGGGTGTCCTCAGTGGCGTAGCAAGGTAACCCAAGGCCCTGGGGCCCTATCTAAATAGGTTTTATCAAAAAAAGATTATATTTTATAATTATTACATATATTTTAAAAAATAAACTTATCTAAAAACTTTTTATCGTGCTTAATAAGTATTAAATGAATTTATTTATCTATTTGATTATTTTTATTATAAAGGATTGGCTCAGTTCCGCGTTTTCATACGTTTTTGTTATAAGGAATCTACCAAACAGGATACATCAATCACCGAATTAAACTGACAGAAACAACATATGTTTGAAATTTGGCTCAATACAAAAATGAGAAGAAAACTACCGACTTAAACAATTGACATAAATGTATGAAAACGTGGAGTCGAACCAACCACACAGCGCATTTTTTTTTAATAAATCGGTAAAGTCTACAAAGGTTGTGCGTAAACATCTAATAAGTAGGTATTTCTTCCGTTTCTTTTTTATCCTTATCCTCTTAATAAGATGGAAACACTGCACAAACGACGGAAAAAAAATTTGAAAAATTCACTACAAGTTCGTGATTACTTTTAACTGAGTTGCAAAAATTAAAGTCGTGTTGCAACCTTTTACATTTATATTCTAAGGTGGAAGGAATTTACGAAAGTTCAGTTTGAGGTTAAGGTTTGCTGTTTCGAGTCTGAGGGCCCCCTGAGCTTGAGGGCCCCAGTGCATGGCACCGCCTAGCCCTTCGATAGCTTGTCTTTTCTCAATTTTTCCTTTAAAACTGTTTAATATCGTACCTAAGTACACAGACACAAAAAGACAAAACTATATCAACTCCAACGCTCAAAAACTGACTTTCAGATATTAGACACCATAATGAAAATATTTCTTTTTGCATTAATCTTATTCTAATAGTACTACGAACTATTGATGAAGCATGAAAAATTTCGTGCGAAATAAATAATACCAGTGAAATCATATGATATTTGGCGACGAGAGAGCAGAAAGCGTGGATGCTGGCTCATTTCGTCTCGTGAAAGTAGCAATGGACATGAAACCATAAGCTGGTCTTTTATAGCTTTTGTAATTACGGTAATTAGTCAATTAATTAAAACACAGTTTACAGGTGGCCGAAAAAGTTAATTTCATTTAAGTAGTTTGAACTAAATATTTTTTCATAAGCAAACATTGTCATTTAATTTTCGTTTCGTTGCGGTTTAAAAGTGTAAAATATGCTTTTCTCAAACATGCTACGATATGCGACCATATCTTACACAAGCTTCTTTAGGATAAATCGTACCTGCAGTACAGTATCAGAGAGCGGCCTGCAATGTTTAAGCCAGCAGCTCGAGCAGTCAAATGTGTAATCGTACTTTAAAAATGGATCTTACTTTTTAACCTAAACATCAAGTTTTATTTAAATTTGAGACCTGTGATGCGTGTCTCGGCTACGCCACGGCCAGCATACTCACGAACGCCCGGTGCTGCATTTGCGGGCCGCGGCAAGAATGTACTATATATAACAGTATAGCTGATTCGACTGAATACCAAAACAGGACACAACACGTGCATTACACAAAACATGTTGTGTAGATGTTTTTGTGTAATGTTTCGGCAAAACACGAGCAGGTGACCCGGCTTTAGACCACTATACATATTATATCAAAACTTGTAAATAATGCACTTCTTGTGACAACCGCGAGCTACATTACTAATCTCACTCCTACTGTAACGCTTTTGGTACAAAACTCTCGGAAAATATAGTTTTTTTTACTGATAACTACACTGTAGCACGTAGGTTTTTCAACAACTGATATTCATAGAAAATAACTTATAACAAAAAGGTATTGAACAACCTTCGTTTAGCTACTTTTGCGACCGTGCTAATAAAAACTACAAAGACAAATTAAATAACAACCATCCTTTTACAAAAAGTGTTGTTCGAGGTATCTGCCAATATACGGAGTTACCTACACCGTTCGTTTATTTTATTTGGTTTTAGGATTTAGCCACCATCAATCCGCAGAAACAGTATTTACCAAATGATTACCTAATCAGTTTTTTAAATGTATCATTATTATTTATGTATTTAGTAAATAAATAAGATACTGCAGCAAATTACATAAAGACATTCTACATCAGATAACAGTGCGCTACGTGACTGAGATCGGATATTGACAAATGACTGTGTGTGTTGAGTGGCAAATGACTTGTGGGAAATCATGAAAATTATATTAAGACTAGCGGCCCGTCCCGCCTTTGCACAGGTGAACTTTTATTTTTTAATTATTTCGAGATAAACATACAGTAAATGTATCCATTATGCATAACAAAAGTTGTTTTTTTTCAAATTACAATTTATATTTTTATCTATTTAATCTATTTTGGTTCTCAGTTTTTTCCTCGAAAAAAGCCAAAATATTCAATGTCGGTTGCGTCCGTTCGCTGCGTAGGAAGGTAGCAGGGAGCCGACCGCGCGTATGAGCCGCTCAATGTGCGCTGTTCATTTTTTTATAAGTATTTTGTTCAGATTGATTATTGATTGACATAACTACAATAGTTGGACATATGGTATCGCTACGTATCGTATTGTACAACATTTTTTGTTCTAGCCCATGCCATGAAAGGCATTTTATGGAAAAAAAAATCACCTTGGGTAACGTTATTGAAGGGAATCCAATTTTTTTCTAGTAATAAATATAGCCTATGTTATTCAGGGAAAATGTAGCATTCTAGTGGTGAAAGAATATTTGAAATCGGGCCAGTAGTTTTTGAGTTTATTTGTTACTAGCTTCTGCCAGCGGCTTCGCCCGCGCTAAATTTCGTTATCGGCGTAGGTTCTTAAGGCAGCTCCTCAATTATACAAAAAAAACAAACTATCATTTCCTCCTCAATGGCATAATACATTAGTGTCTGTGAAACCATCGAAATACCCAACCCAATCTGTCAAGCCGTTTAAAGTTATGTGAAAGAGATAAGTACGGAAGGACAGTTCTTACTACCCGTTTTCCCGTAGGAATGAAGCATTTTCCCGCGGTAAAAAGTAGCCTATGTTTACCAGGGATAATGTCGGCTTCTAATGGTAAAAGAATTTTTCAAATCAGTCCAGTAGTTTCGGAGCCTATTCAATACAAACCTTTCCTCTTTATAATATTAGTATAGACAACTACCTTGTTATCCCTGACAGACGTATTTTTTTATAGCTGCAATCTGTCGTGTGCGAAAATACGCTCAAGGTTATAATTTGCGCATCTTGCTAGATCAAAACAAAAAGTCTATCTAAGTGTGCCAGCAAGTTTTTATAAATTTTAATTACGCCCACAATAAGGTAGATAACATTTTAAAATTTTGCTTTTTAAAAAAAGTGAGATCTTCAACGAATAAACCAAATCAACGAAGCGTTTCTTTCTGGTAAATTTCTTTATGTTAGTTTTAATTCTTAAGTAGGTTCTCAGCCATTATACGCCTTACTGCAGGGACACAGGCCTCTCCTAGGAGAAGGGAGTTTAGGCCATAGTCCCCCGCGCTGGCCAAGTGTAAGCTAGTGGCCACTCGACTTTTTCAACCCGCCATAAGGCCTATGACTTGGCCTGTAGGTAGCTATCATAATATGACTACAGCCAGGATCGACGTAACCTCGGAAGCACGGAGTATAGAATAACGTGCAAATATAAGAGTTATATAAGTCCAACTTTGAGAAAGAGGTTAATTGAAGATTCCGATTCGGCTGGGCAGCATTTGGGTAATCATGCGACATCTTTCTTTTTATCCAAAATAGTCTACAACCAGTGTGTTGCCAGTGATGATGTTTTATTATACAAAAACATGGTCTCTTTCTGCTAGATTTTGAATTATCTAGGCTTAGATTAGCTCAGCGAGAAAGCAAAGCTGGGTTTTTCTTATAAAATTGGTACCGAAGTTATTAACATAGCTCAAACAGTCAGCAAGCTGAAGTTGCAATTGACGTAATAATATGCAGTTTACCTACATAACTTGTCTAACCGATCCGATGAGGAAGAAAGAAAGATTCTGAGTGGTGATCATGGATCGGGTGAAAGATACAACTTACGACGGCCTCCTACCAGGTAGGCAGAGCCACTGGACGTTGTAGACATTATTGGAAAAGGCCTAGGTTCAACAGCGGCGGTTCCGCTGAGACGACCACGAAACTGTTGTAAGGATGGGATTACTTTCATTATAACGTCATTGAAGGAATATATGTATATAGGTACTCATGTGGTGTGTAGGATGTAAGTTTTTACAGTGGCACCTTGAAAACTACCCGATTTGTTTAGCTGAGTAGTAAAAACAGAGTACTGCCTATTGTTAAATAAAACATAATGCTTATCAGAGTCATACACACATCATGGCAGCTTTGTGGCTTGATTGACACTTAAAGTGATACTCGGGTTCATCAACCCACCAGAAAATATTATTATACATCACTACGGTTTTTTGTAGTTTTTTTTTTTTTAATTTTTCGAAAGAATGACGATTCATTTAATAAGAGTAGGTAATCCTTTTGTTTATACTTTATGGAAAAAAAAAAAATTTATTACCTAACACATCCTAAATTCTACAGATTAGCAACAGTAGAACAACGGATGTTTGTATCGGTCATGTGGGTATCTACTATAATTATAGTAATTTATTTGTTAGATTCCACACGCAAAACCAACCATACATGAACGACCAATACGCAGAAGAGCCTGTTGGAATCAGTGTATAACAAAATACTTTTTTTTTTTAAATATCATGACACCTTTCACATTTTATTACGTGACTTGGTGTTTCATACGTAAATTACATTATACTTACTGTGTAACCTGCCCTTTAATTAGGAACAACAAAATAATTATGTTGCAAAGTAGCTAATTTACATATCGAGTAAGAAGTGAGTTGGTATTCATGGTAGGTCTGATAGAAAGCGTGGGCGATCCGATAGCAATTAATAGCAACATCGGGCCCGTTCGAGATCAGCTTCTTGCATTGCTATTGTTCTATTGCCAACTTAATTACCGGCGAAAGTCTAACGAGAGTGTTGCGTGAAAGTTTCCCATTCTACACATGTTCAGTTTGTCCCACACGTGTCTCTCATGTTCGTGCATGTGGGGTTGTGTTGTTTTTGTTTATATTTAAGACACGCAATCCCTTTTGCCTTGTTTTTGTTTACTTAGATCGTAAGTAAAGCTAGAGAATGAATTTTATGGCCTTAGACAGGTCAACTAAAAATAAAATGGCATACATTTTTTCTTATACCATTAAGGTGGCAAACAAGGTAACGGTTCGCCTGATGGTAAGCGGCGCAGTATATGGACTCTTGCTACACCGGTAGTATCACTAGAGCGTTGCCGACCCTATAAAATTCTTTCTTGAAACCGCACTGCACGTGACCCTATCTTAGGTCCTAAGAAGTGAGGATGGATTCCCAGCCTGGTGCTTTATACAAACGCATTTCTTACTTATTTTTGTCACTTACTAATCAAAAACGAAATTAATAAGGCATATTCTAGAATTAAATATCTAGGACAGGCAGTGTGCCAGTTTTTAATAAATCTTATAGTTAAAAAGGTATAGAAGATTCTAGTTATTCCTACAAACGGTGTCAACTAAGATTTCAAGTTATTAAGAACATTTTTCAGGATTTTCAAAGACCAGAAACATAGATATTCGACTTGAGACCATGTATACCAAATTTCAGTACTTAATATCAAAAAGAGGCCATCCATTTAATACGTCACACAAATTTCTATAATTTTAGACCCATCTCCCCAAATAAATAAGAGTTTTTGGTCCGTCCGTGCTTCCGACTCTTCGTAAAAAGACGAACATAGTAATCACATTTATGATAATAATTTATTTCTTACTCAAGAGCTGTAAGCGTACAATGACACGATACCAGTAAAATATCAACACTCAAACTAACAAAGTTGTAAATAAACAGCTTCGTAAACGAGACGCACACATGCACGTTGCCTACGTCAATGCGATGGCCGTCAACGGATAAGAGCTATCAACGATTTATATCAGGCTTCTTCTTAAGACAATGACTCAGCCGAATCAGATATCTAACTCAAGTGTTAATAAATATAAAAATAAGAAACATCACAAATTTGATTGTAATTTCAGACGTGTGAATCAAAATGTTTTGGCATGTACCTATTCGCCGAAGAACCTAATTCACCAACATAGTTAGATTAATTAGCTAGCTGAATTGTGTTGTGCAGGCTACATGAACCAATACCCGATGGAGAAACAAGGTCCTCGTGTGGCAGCTACGGACCGCCAGTAAAACGGCCACCGACCAGGTGAATAGAATATGACCTGGTTAAAGCCACCATAGTAGACCTCGCAAATTTTTTTTTTCTTTCTACTGGCTACTGTTGTTGATCGCAGATGGCACACTACACGCTTTTACTTTTGCGGCGGTGTTGCTTGCATTCGGCTGCGAAAAGTTGGGGTTTGCACAAGGGTCTCTTGGACATGAACCTCGTTTGGGCAATGGCTCCTAAATGGCACTAAATTTGTCAAAAATATGAAATTGGAAGAAAATATTATATATATATGTGAGATGATAATGAATAAGGTACATAAGAGACATGTGACTTGAATGCTTTCTAAAGCATTCGGAAATAATAGTATCAAGACTATCATGATATAAATTGAAGTTATTTATTCCTTAAAGTAATCTTAACATATATGGAAAGAATGTTTGCTGTATGGCAATTTAAATATATAATAAACTTCCTTAGAAATAAAAGAACTGCCATAACAGTTATTAAAAAAAAATAACGGGATAGTTGCTAGATAAATGCCTGGGATTTGTTCCCGATAAATAGCATTCTAAAATGTTATATGACTTACTTATATCGTAATTATAATTTTTTTCTTTCTATGCTATATCTTGATTAAGAATGATTTTTCTGAAAATTGACAAAAAAAAAACTTATTATATTATATATAGGAATATACATGTTCTTTTTAATTTTTTGGTTTACTAACCTACGATAGACTAACCAAATTACTAAAATTTGCAGACTCCGTTTGTTGGGTAGATTAAGTGAATACTAAAACTAATAGATTAAGACTAATGATATACCTTATTTATGCAAATAAATATTATTCTATTCTGTTTTAAAAAACACTCCATGTAATGAAGCACTTGAGTAACGGGGTGTTGGTAGTATAAGTAAATGTTTCTCAGAAAAAAAAGAAAAAAGAATCACTATTTAATACATATAGCGTGTTACACAAACTTTCAACAGACATTCTTATTAAATAACTTAACTGATCTATTTATTCAGAGTCCATACAAAACCTGCCTACTCGTATTTGTATAATAAATAGTAATAACATTTTGTACAAACAGACGTATTAAATAACACTTTACGTAACATTTTGTTAGTTGCGATTCGCGAACTAAGCCGCGATGCGTGAGGCGTTAGGACATAGACGAATTGCACTTCACACTCGTGCAACTTAGTGTCAAAACAACAAACTAAACAACCGAACGCCCCCGGCAACGGTTTGCAACGTTGGTAGTTAAGCTAAAAATTTACGGCACAATAAAATTTAAACAAAACACAATTTTATAAATATCAAATTTTAAAATTAAAATAAATTTTAAATAAAAATGATAATAATTACATATTATTTACCTATTGTATTTAATGAAATATAAATTTCATAGCTAAAATCGCAAAGAGTAACCTATTTATTTATACATTTTTACAAAGACAGGCCTCGTGAGAACGAGCTCTAACTAAGGGGACGTCCATCAATTACGAGAGGTGATTTTGGCGATTTTTTGAACCTTGGTGAGATGTCGTGAGATTTGGTTTGACTTAATTGGACCTCCTTATCTCACGTGAGAATTTTCAAAATGCGTATTTATATATATATATATACGCATTTTGAAAATTCTCACGTGAGATTATGTGTGCTTTATTAAAATAAAAATACTAAATTTGCTACTTTGTAGCGTTCGCATAACCGCGATAACTACCATATTTTAATGAAGAAACATGTTTTACTTAATTTAACTTGAACTACCCCACGTACCTCTAAACGCCTCACGTAATTAGTAGACGCCTCCTATACAAGGTGTGAAGATGTACTCTGACGATATTCTCTAAAAAAATATTATTTATCTATGCCTATTTATCTTACAATATACTCTTTGATAACATGACTAAATAAAATATCAACATCGGACTGCATGTAAAACACGATAATATAATACCTACTAACTATTTGACAAAATAAGATATGAGATATCTAAATACAGAAACAGATATGAGTGGAAAGCAGTGATAGATATAATTTACAAGACAAGGTTACTTGCTGACGTCAGAGTCTTTAGTCAACTAAACGACTAAACAAGTATTATTAATGAAAACGAAAGCTTGTGACGACGTTCTATTATTATATAGGCAAAAATTTTGTATTATCTTCTACCACGTCACAACGGAGCCACACGAGCTGAATTAATTTTTCGCACATAAAGAAAGGTATTCAGTTCTTGTGTTCTAAAAAAAAAATTATAACTTTAGTTAGTGTAGTTTCATGCTGTCTTTCTATTGCTGTATTAGCTGAAAATATTTTATTTAATAATTAAGTCTCATTTAACATAATAGGTGGTAGAAATCTGAAGGAATTGTCCTACTAAGCTGTAGGGCAAGTCCATACCAGCTTTATACGTCCCCAGTGTATATGTAGTTAACCTAACTTGGATGAGAGAGCTTAACGCCATAGTCCATCATGCGGACCCAGTGCGGATTGTGGACTTTATACATCTTTTGACGTATGAAGGTTTCCTCATGATGTTGTCTTTACCGAATATAGACATTCGGGCACTTGAAACGCGTGACAGACGCCGAAATAATAGGCCATCACGGCAGCCACCGAATATATATAGTACCTAGTTTCGTATATAAATGTGCTTTATTTACACATTCAGAAAAAATATTTTTAGGTAACATAGTTTTTTATTTGGACTTATTGTTAAGCATTTAAAAAACAAAACTATTAAATATCCAACAACTTTGAGAATAATAGATACTACTTTAATTTACTATACCTACTTTTTTCTAAAAAATGCAATAACAAAACCACAATACAGATAGGTAATGCCAAACACACTGCGATCTTCGAATTTTGTTATGTGCCTAGTGATTCTTCAATAAGTCATGAGCTACACTCAGTCAAAGCAACTGCAGGCAATTAACATAGACCTCAAAATAGCATTCAGTAACGTGGATGATGTTATTAATGCTTTGCAACTTTTGAGAGATGAAGTTGACGAAGAGTACCTCCAACTCTATTAAAAAGCAAAGGTGTTGCTTGAAAAAAATGGTGGTATACTACTTATGCCACGTGTCGTCGGAAGGCAGTTAAATCGTTCTAACATTCCTGCGTCGGATATATCCACGTATTACAAATAAATTTATTCATCCCATTTCTCAACCATACAATTCAACAATTGATTGAGAGGCTCACAAAACACCCTAAAGTAGTATCGGCACTATCTGATATGTAACCGTCAAACGTCAGATTTTCAAATCGAAGAGGCATTTTGTATGTATTCGGCAGTGCTGCCCGAAAAAAGTACATCTGTCGTCAAAGCAGAACTTGAAGTGTGGAAAGCAGCTATGACTCCCACCTGCTCCAAAATCAGCTTTGGAAAGCTCAGATAAGTGTGACCAAAAGCCATACCAGCACCAACCAACCAACACCACCACCAATTTTCGAAACATTTTTTCCAGTCCGCCGCAGACACCTCTTCCACGGCCTTCTCGAACGCTGCTAGAGTGTCTTCCGGCGATGAAAGCTTTCCTTTCAGCTGATTTTTTATTTTAGGGAATAAAAAGAAGTCAAACGGTGCCAGACCAGGACTGTAAGGAGGGTGACCCAAGACTCTGACCGGTGTGGTGTCCGTCGTTTTGAGCACTGAGTGCGCGGGCGCGTTGTCATGGTGAAGCAGTACCCCACAGACACCGATGTTCGGTCGCTTGTTGCTCATTGCAGACAAACATTCTGGCAGGCATTTTGTGGTTTATCATTCAGCGTTGATGCTGCTTTGGTCTTGTAATGGAATTGAAACCAGATACCCCGTCAAAGTAAGGAAACTAGCGATCAAAATTTTCCCTGCGCTTCTCGATCGCTTCACTTTCGTAGGCGTTGGTTCGTTTTGAAACAGTCAAACTGTCGACTGACACTTTGTTTCTGGATGGTATTATTAAATCCAGTATTCGTCACCTGTCACAATGTCGTAAACGCGCCGAGACCAGCCTGCTTCAAAGTTTTGAATCATATCACGGCACCACTCCACACGGGCCTGCTTCTGAGCTTCGGTAAGGTTGTCCGGCATCCAGCGCGAAACTATCCTCCTCACGCGAAGGTGCCTGTGTAGAATCTTGTGAACGCTTCCCGAACCAATCTCTTCGTATGTAATTCGCCTCTTTTCTTGAGTAAATTTTTTTATTGACAACACACTTTCTTCCGTGACAGCCGTCGTAGGGCGACCACTCCTCTGTTCATCGCCCAAAGTAAGGCGACCCCGCCTTAACTCGCTATGCCAACGGGAAATGGTTGCTTTTGAAGGACCTTCATCCATAAAAGAAAATTTGAAGTCAATCAAATGACTCATCAGGTTTTAGGCCACATTTAAAATCATAGTAAATCATCGCACGAAAATGATTTTGATGCAGATCCATTTTTAAATGAGACACGATAATTTAATTTGGCTCTCAAAAAAAAAAAACTTTCTGCGTGGCCTGGTATAACAGAGCGTTATTTTTTTATTTAGCTTATAGTTTATACTCTCCTACTGTTTGAAAAAGGACTCCCCCAATTCCTTTGAGGATATTTTTCCTGTATGTATTTTTCACATTAATATTTTCCTTATATAAGAGTTATTTTATGTTCTTTTAGTCGTTTTATTTTCTTTTAAACAGTTTAGTATGATCTATTTAGTAATGTACAATTACCTAATTACCTTAACCGAATGTAGTTATATTAAAAACTAATTTGCAATACACGCAAAATACTTACAGTTATAAGGATACCTGCTACTGGTTTTCAAATACATGATTAGCTGTTCATTTATGAAATTAGACCACAAATAATAACAATTCTATGAGGAAATATAATGTACATTGTACTTACACCTACTTAGGTTATGTATGTAACCTTGTACAAGGTTAACTTTATAAAGTCCATAAATAACACTATCCGTCTATCTGTATGTACGCAGCCTAATATCGCCATTTTGCTATCAATCTGATAATTTTGCAGGCAGGTGACTTATGTGAACATTTATATACATTTTTGTTTACTTAGCAAAGGAGTAATGTAAATCAAATATCGAGCCTGTGATCAAATAAAGCTACTTGTGGTTCCGCGCCTCCGTATCCATAGTTGTAACCTACAATCAATTACGTAATTGAGTATACAACTGCCATTCGACATGCGGATGCATAGAAGGCATCCCAAATATTTTACTGTACTACTGTAGTAGATAAATATTATGGCGGCAATACACGATTGTCCATCGAGCCAACTATTTCCATGAATGTTTGATTACTGACGTGTCGGGCCATTGGCGGTAAATATGCCAAAATCAAAGTAGTCGGGAAACTTAGACTTAGAGCGGTGGACTGTTGGACGATTGTTTGTCGTTCAAAGTCCATTTATGATTGATCAAACCGAGAATTTCCCAAGTTGGAGTAAGTTGGAGTGTTTGACGTTGGACGATTATATGTAGTGTTGTCTGTAAAATGGATTAACATTTTTTGTCACAGTAAAAAACTAACAAACTGTAGGTACTTTACATCTTGGTAAGCAAACTCTGCGCCACCGACAGTTTCAAGTCGCAATAAGGCAGATGTAGCGATGTACAAAAACTACGTAACAAATATGTAACAATCACGTAATCCCACAGTTAAATAATTCCACTACAACAAGTGCATAATAATTAAAATACAGATAAGAACACATCTACATACCAAAGATGTAAATCATACGCAATACATTGTTTTCTGCTTCCGTGTTACATAGAAGAAATAAGGAAAATATTTTTTGTTCACACTTTCACTGGTTATTTTCTGGTAACTTTCCAATATCCATGCGCGCAATGATGAGCATTATTTATTAGTTGCATCGAAAATGCGACGTCATGCACAATCATGCTCTTGATCGGGAAAGTTCATAAAGTATCGTCTTATTTTTAATGTAAAGGCACCACTGTCAATTCTAATTCATCGTCAAAACGCTAATTTAGGTATTAAGATATTCCTTATATAATAAATAGTATAACTGGCATGTAAGTCATGAAAACTACATTACGCAACCGAAATATAAACGTTCCATTTAACACTTAGTAAGTATATTTTTGTATACTCTGTACTTTGTAATCAGCATAATTATAAAACTCTCCTACGATTGACAATGCAATAGAAATCATGACAAGAAGTCAAGACCAACACGAAGCTAATAGTTGATGACGAACACTATTTTCTTAAATATTACCTACTTAACGTAATTTTAACGTATCAAGCTAATATAAGATTCGTTTTAATGTAAATTTGTTGACATGGCATTTGTGTTTTATAATAATAGTTACGTCTAATAGTTAATCTAGAAACGCTATATCCACATGGTTATGATTAATCCTAGAAATTATAACAATATCCACTACACATTTTAAGTTAGTAGGTATGTACCTATACCTACTATAGTATTTTATTTGTTATAGTCGGATACATATTCAGCTCTGCGGAAAGTTACAAATTTTGCTTAAAAAATGTAGGTACAACAAGTTACAAGATCACTGAATGACTCTGATTTTGACGTGACAACGTCTTATAAATTGGTTTGCCGGGTGACACTTCAAGAAACTGCGTTACGCTCCGCTCACGTTATGCGCTCACAATGAGAGCGAGTGAGAGGCACGCGCCCGCCTAAGAGCGAGAGAGACAGACATAAAATCATTGTCACGTAAAACTTTCGCCCGTATACCGACTTTACAGGCAACCAGTTTTTATAATTATTTATATTGTCACTTACAACAATGTAGTCGACATTAGGTCGTGCCTTTAAAATAATTATTTTGTAAGACAACTCTTACATACATGAGAAAAAGGTCGAATAAAAAAAAAGGAAAAATGCACATCAAAACATATTTCAAATGCCAAATGGAACGCAGCCAGAGTTAACTCGAAACATGAACAAACTAGGCGAAACTACTGCATATTAATGTCCCTACAATCAATTACGCTCTCGTAAATTGTAATTGGGCAAAAACTCGTTGATCTGGGTAAGTGTTTCATGGTAGTTATCTTATTAAAGGTAACTACTGAACAGCGCAATTCAAAACAAACTGTCAATACGCAATGTATGGAATTTGTGCCCAAATATTTACACACATTTTAATCCTACTAATATTATAAATATGAAAGATTGTCTGCACATATGGATGTTTGATACTCAATCACGCTTAAACCACTATGACCGGAACGGGATGAAACACACACACGGGCACACACATAGGTTAGGAATAGGACATAGTAGTAACTTTTTATTCCGAAAAACAAAAAAAAGTTCCTGCGGGAATAACTTAAACGAACTATAGCTACAGCCATAGCTTGCTATAGCAAACTTCATTAGTATACTTAAGGAGTTCCACGCCAATAAATGAATTTAGGGCGTAGTAGGTACAGTAAAATTAGATACATTTTTAGACTAAAAAAACATTGATTAGTAGTTTTGAATTTTGGTGTACATGTTCATTATACACAAATTATTATGCAAAAAACTAAAAAGGTACCTTATTTCCAAGATGGCAGCGCGAGCGCAACCGGTATCAATGGGGACTTTTAGTATGTTTAATGGGAAGTTGTAATAAACATGTACACCGAAAATTTAAAACTCTAATAATTGTTTTTTTCATTTTCTTGTTTGATTGGACTAGCGGGCGAAGCCGTTGGAAAAATCTAACCTAGAACATAAAGTCAAAATTTTCGTCTTGTAGAGTATGGCGCATCTGCGGTGAAATTTTATCGGGCCCAGTCATAAAGATTTTTTTAAAAACTTGCTTTTCTTAAAACGTTCGAATCATATAAAAAATCAATCTAACCAAAAATTGTACTAAAAAGTGAAAAATATTTTTTCAAAATAAATATAATTTTTTTTATATCCACGTACGACTGCAAGAAAAGCAAGGCGCGCGCACTTACATACAATCACTTGATAAACTCTCAATTAATATCCACTAAAACTCTAGCACGTCAAATATTCGTGGGTTAGTTGGGTGATGAGAACTTGGAGAACGATATTATCTTCAATATAAATTAGTTATTAAATTTTCACTTAATTTTTCACGTTCCACCCTTATGTCCACCTTCAGGTGCACTTCCTGCATATGCTAAGAGGTGATAACATCAAAATGAACATCAAATTCATGATCTGCGACCCTCAAAACCCCCTGATATCCATTTTGAAGATTTTAAAATTTTTCACCTCCACCTCTAGGTTGTACCCCTGGTACAACTCTGGGAGGGGGTTGTTGGTCAATGTAACTGTGGAATATTGTATTGTCATCCGAGCTTAGTAAGTATGTAACATTTCATCGAAGGGTGATAACACGAAGTATGTTTAATTAAGCTTGCAAGATTCCACCACAAGATGGAAGGAAAAATAAAAATGAAAAAGGAAGCAGTGTGAGTTAAATAAAAACAAGTAAAAATCAGGAATAAATCTCGGGAGGAAAGAAACATAAAACGTAACGCATACGTAATGAACGAGATAATTGCGAAAAGCCCGTTTTTGTTGAGCTTTGATTCTGATATCTTAATGCGTAGTCGTGATAATACATAAACATCTCAAGTAGAATATCAAAATCAAATTAAATTTGTATTTCACTTCACCCGACGTTATAACTATAGATTACTAATCCTCTTTTACTCAATGTTTTTAGTTTACTTGTATGTACATATATATACTTAGTTATCTATAAAAAAAATTATAAAATGCGAAAGTGAGTTTGTTCGTTCGGTTTTCCTTCCTTTTCGTTGCAACGAAACCTGTAATTGAGCTGAAATTTAGTACGGAATAGTTAGTAGAACAGACCGAGATGGAATACGCTGATTTTTCCTGCAGGGAAACCTAACAATAACGGTAACGTAATCCCATGCCGCTAGCCTATTTGGCGCGGGAGAAGTCGCTGGGAAAAGCTAGTTTGATAATACATGCATCTTGTTTTAAAAGCCTTTAGATGTTTTAGCAGAAGTTTTCTTTCATTTTGAAGTTCTACTATTTTTAAATATCAATACAAGAGTTAATGATAGTATTAATAATAAAGACACCAATAATGAAAGTAGATCAAATATTTGGCTCGCTCAAGCGACTGCATTACAGGATGATACATTCGCCGCGTGCAATTTTGATGCAATTTTGGCGAACTTCCACCATTTTAATGCAGTAACGCCTCAAGCAGGTTGCGACATTAATATGCACTGAGTAAGAGGAGCGGAATTTTCTGAAACCAACACATACCTATAACCGTCTATTTGCAGAAGATTTTATTTTATTTTGTAATTAATAGGCATGCTAGGTTAATTGGACTAAGTAAACAAGATTTCCTCGGGATCTTCCTCAATACCGAACTATATGTAAAAAAGCCAACACTTGTATTTGTATTGCCAGGGCCAATTCTGCTAGCTGATCACAGTTGGCCATTTGGGACTAGGCTGGTTCTTTTCGTACACGAATTCCGGGCTGCTATTTCATGCATGGATCTAGAAATTAATTTGCATACAATGTTCCTGCACTGTTTTCATAAAATGATAAAAGTACGCAAAGGTGCTTGTCGACTAATGTACCACCTAAAATATTGTATAATACTGGTTGGCACATTTCTTAAATAAGCCATTAAAGAAACGATAGGCGCCAGTTGAACAGGTCAAGTAAAAACCGGCCAATAGGAGTCTGACTCGCGCATGAAAAGTTCCATATCATTATCTATAAAAACAGCAAAAAAAAACACCTTTGTTGTATAGGAGCCCGCCTTAAATATTTGTTTTATTCTGTTTTTTTAGTATTTTTTGTTTTAGCCGGAACAGAAATACATTATCTCAGAAAATTTCAACTGTCTATCATGATTCATGAGATACAGCCTGGTAACAGACGGACAGCGAAATCTTAGAAATAGGGTCCCGTTTGTAACCTTTGGACGGAACCCTAAAGAAAGCTAAAACCATCTTTAGCGTGCTCTCGTAAGGTTGCACTTCGCACATCACGTTTTATTTCGCTTACGCATAGAGCGCTTACGTTTATGGCTGGTTTTTTCATGATCTTTATATAGAAATTATAGCCGATTTTATTCAGACCGATTATTTAACCAAATATGAATCAATACCTAATAAATGAATATAAAATGTAATTGGGTTCCCTGACATAATATCGCTATCTAGGACAAGTAAACTTAATTTTCAGCACTTTTTTGTGAGTAATTTAGAATTATTTTCTTAATTTATGATTTTTTTTTAATTCTGTTTGATTTTCCTTTTCAATTTATTCTTTCCCTAACCTCCGTGTTTTACTGTCATTTGTAGTATATACCACTTGTTTAATATAGAACAAGTAAGATAGACTGTTTTGGGATATTAGGGTATATCAGTCTTAAATTAACTTCTGGTTTGTCACGCGTCAGTAGTGTTCGCTACTCCGCCGAGTAAAATAGTAAGATGACCACGTGGCCGGTATAATTATGTGATTTATACACCGGTCGCGGAGTCGTGAGCCTTGCGGTGCGAGCCTGAAGGTAACATCCTGCCTGCCTCCATGGGCTGACTCACTCACTTCCTTAAAAATGTTAAAGCATAAGTTTCCACAATTACGTCTCACATAGGTAAAAAAATAATAATCTAATAGTAGATTCCATATTTTGGCGGTTATATCCTCAGATTATCATATGCATGTGTTTTTATTGACTTAGTTCTAGTGTTCTACTTAAGGTCTGTTTTTTTAAATATTAAACTCATTATTTACACAAATATCACTCTAAAAATTGCGCTTTATTTGTCATAGGACTAACAATATTTCATAGCAGATTCAACATTATTTTTTCTCAGTTTTTCTTGATGAGGCAAAAAAAAATTCTTTAAAAGAAAAAACGTTAAAATGTCATCATTAGACATTTTACCTATTTGAAGAGCGGTATCTTAATGCTGAGTCACTGCAGGGGTCTTCAAGAACATTTTCTTCAACACAATAGCCTGTATGTAAGCCGGCGCTAAACACATTTCCTGCCATTTCCTTGCAACGTGATACAGCTGAAATATTGTTTGCTTGTCTAACATTTTTTACATAGATAAATCATTCAAAGCACGATGCTCAAACATTTTAACCTACTCCTAAAATAAACACAAACTAGTTTTAATATTTGACTGTTTTTAAATAGCTTGACCCACATTTTCATGTTCGGTCAGCTAAAATAAAAAAAAAATCAACCTAGCTTTTGTATTTACTTAATATTTCAAAAGTATACAAATTATGCACTAGTTAAATTCTTATGCAAATAACTCTTGCAAAGAATTTAAAGTGCATTATTAAGGAATTGTATTTTTGGCACATAATTACCACACAACTGTTAACTGAAAACACACGACGAATGCAAATACTGACACATAACATCTGCATGATAATTGCTGGAGCTCTGGAGAAATATTTGGTAGCGTAAGTTTATTTAGAAGATGACAAAATGCTTTTGTTATTTATTAAAACTATAATAAAACTGCCTCAGTTGGTTGTGCTCTATAAGAGTAACATTTTATGTGATAAAGATTTATGTTTGTCACGAGTTTACGTGTTTTCTATGTATTTAATATGTATACAATAATCATATTATGTATTCATAAGAAAAGTATATACTTAAGCAAGTATTTTTATCAGATATCTGGTCTGGTACCATAACTAAACCTGATTCAAAATCTCTGTGCAAATCTTGTAAACATAACCTAACTTTACTAAATGTTCACTTTTTCTGGTAATTTAATCATAAATCATTAAAATACTTACATGATTCCCTTTATTGTCACATTCTTTAACTGGTTTCCAAATCACTACACTGATTAAACCTAAAATCTACAAAATTCAAAATTTACAATGAGAAATATTATACGTATTTATGTATGTGTTGCATAGACTAACAAAGCGAAAGACGCGTGTCAAGGTCAATTTTGTTTACACGAATTGCAAACAGATTCCGAGTCCGGTTTAGTCGTGGATCAAATGCTACAAGATTTGTCTAAAACCAGTATTATAAATAATAAAATTGTAAAGGTGTATGCGCATAAGACTTGCATACAGGAACTAATTAGGTACATTGATAATGATAATAATGGCTAATGAAATTATTTTTTAAGTTTCAATAGAATACTAAAGTTAAGACAGTTTAGATAGTAAAGGAAGTGGTTTAGACAGTATTTACTGAGGGTATGTTAGGTCAAAAAAATTAATAAGATACCTAGTTTTATAGTTTTATCTTTTCCATAAATTTATATAATAATAATATCAGACTTGTAAAAGAAACCGCAACATGAATAAATGACATTACTACCAATTACAATTTGCAACGTTATTGAATAGGTAGGTACATAGATGTGTTACAATTACATAGTGTACCTTGGTGATGTCAATATGTCATTCTCTGACTTCACTTGTGTTAACAAAACAACTGTTGTTATGCTGATTTGGACAAATAGCTTGGCTGATTTAACTAGGTATGAAACATAGTTAACAGATGATGTCATAAATTATGGGCTACAATTCTATAGATAAAGAAAAAAAAACGGCCAAGTGCGAGTCGGACTCGTAAAAACGTCAAAATATCACGTTTGTTGTATAGGAGCCCCCTTAAATATTTGTTGTATTTTAATTTAATTATCTTTTTTTAAAGTGAATATATAACGAAATATTCTGTGAATATTTCAAGCGTCTACCTGTTGCCGTTATTAATATCGATCAAAAAAATCAGATTTGTTGTATCGGAGCCCCCTTATATTTATTTTATTCTGATTTTTAGTATTTGTAGTTATAGGGGCAACAGAAATGCATCGTCTGTGAAAATTTGAATCGTCATCTGGGGTCGTAAGTACGTGCCGCGGCCTAACGATAGTTTTGCGACCGTGCCGAGGTCGGTAGGGGGGATGATACGTTGTGGATTGCACAACTAATCGATTCGGGTGATTTTGTGTACGTTAGAAAAAGCGGACTGCCAGGTCTTTGAAATATTGGGGAATCGTAGGGAGCTCAAAGCCCCTGTGTAGGTCCGCATTGCGGACTTACCAGGAGGCTCCGCAGGCCGCTCTGAGAAAGCGGTTTTGGAGGGTTTGGAGTTTATGGAGATTGCGTTTGGATAACGCATAGACTATGGGGGGGATGCAAGTTGTGAAAAGATTCAGCTTATTTCTAAGCGACATCTTACTGTACTTAACTATCATAAGATAAAGACGACCGAGGACAAAGGCGGCTCGGTCTCTAACTATTTTGGTGTGATCGCGGAAGTTCAAACGCCTATCCAGGGTCACACCGAGATATTTGGTCTTGTTTTGCTAAGGAATGGCTCGACCGAAGAGTGAGAGGGGAGATGGTCGCGGAGGGCGGCCTACGGTAACATTCGCCTAAGGCGGTGATAGCGGGTTGAAGTCTCTTAGTGATTCGACTCACTTACATATCGGTGGTATAAATCGCGGTATCGTCCGCAAAGAGGGCTAGTTGGGTACCTATCGTTTTAGGGATGTCGTTAGTGTAAGGTACAAGATAAGGGCGAGACGGACTCTTGCGGGACTCCTGCTTCTATGGGACGGGGGGAAGAGAGAGTGCCTTCAACTGTATAGCGAAAGCTACGGTTCGACAAATAGTCTCGTATGATAAGCACGAGACGATCTGGCAACTGAAAGTTGTACAGTTTATAAATTAAACCGTTGTGCCAGACTGTCGAAGGCTTTCGCTACATCGAAGAAGACAGCGCCTGTGTGGCGGGGCTTACCTAATACTGGTATTAAGCCAGTAGGAATATGTTCCGCGATGCGGAGGAATTGGTGGACGCATGAGTGTTTGGCGCGGAAGCCGAACTGCTTGTCTAATAAAATGCCTCTGGAGACTTATGGCGTTCCGTGGGCGAGCGAGGAGGAGGCGTTCGTAAAGTTTACCAAGGGCCTTTAGTAAACTTATAGGGGGCGGTAGGAGGACGGCTCGGTACGAGTTTTGCCTGGCTTATGGATACCTATAACAATTGCATCTTTCCATTGAGAAGGAAAGGTGCAATTTTCGATAGCAGCGTTGAAAATCGCTACTAGAAGGCGGAGAAGCGTGAGGCGCTTTAGGATATCGTTAGAGATACCGTCCGCGCCGGGGGCTTTATGGGGGCTTAGGTCTTTGATGACCTGTTTGACTTCGTCGACAGTGACGGGGGACAGGGGATCCTGTGAGGGCAGAGAAGTTCTTTGCTCCACTTCACCGTCTACCTCACGCACGTGATCGGAATCCAAAGGCTGTGTGCGTAAGGCACATTGGGCTTGGAGGCTAGACGCTAGGCAATCCGCTTTTTCGTCGTCCACGAACGCGGAAACGTTGTTGGGACATGATAACGGAGGGAGGGATTTAAGTATAGATATTTTTTTATCAAAAAAACTGATTATAAATAAATAAAAATAATGTTAATGATTTAGGACAAAAATTTTATTTATTTGAATACTCTGGAATAAGTAAGTTTGAATAGTATGAATTTTCTATCAGTCGGTAAGTGAGTCCAGACTTTCCTTTGTATAAATGTATATAAGAAAGCTTTGTAGAAATGTAGATAAAAATTAGTGTAGGCAGGTAATAATTAATCTTAAAATAAGGATTCTAATTCTAAATATCTTATATTATATTAGTTATAAGTAACAATCAAATTTTATTATTTCTTTATTCTTAATTTATATAAGAGTTTGGAAATATCCGATTCTTAAATATTTTTGATATAATTATATATATATATATATATATATATATATATATAAAAAAATATAAAAATTACATTTTACATTATAAAAATTACAAATTTTTATATATTTTTATATATATATATATAATTACTTGTTTCCTCCCTGGGTTTTATTATTTTTTAATACATTTTTTTTTGTTAGATGCAATTGATTGAGCGACATGCTAGATATATACACAGCCACTATGTCTGTTTTCTTGTTTTTTAAATGGTTTTAGTATTAAAAACTATTTTGAGGTGGAAAGTGGGAAATACAAAACACCGATTTTGATGATAGTGCCTAGATATAATTAGTCTGCGGTGCAGTTGTCTCTATTGCTCATCGGTGTCTTGGCTCGGGTCTTAATTAACGCGACAGCAATGGTTTTTCAAACCCTTTGGGTCTGATATTTTTTTACTTCTAAGTACTAAAAACTAACACTACTAACAATTAACCATATTATAATACTCATAATAGATAAAAAAGGTAAATAGATGTGGTATAATAAAGCTTTTTATTATTAACTGTTTGTGTTAGCGTGATGACATAAAGCCTATAGCCTTCCTCGATAAATGGGCTATCCAACAATGAAAGATTTTTTTAAATCCAACCAGTAGTTCCTGAGATTAGCGCGTTCAAACAAACAAACTCTTCAGCTTTATATATTAGTATAGATAATATTCTATATATAACTTCACGGTTTTATTTTTACAAGAGGGTTACTAGTAGCTGGATAGTTACAGCTATGTGGATCAATAATACATTAGAAAGTCATCTATGAAAATATTAAACTGAAAAACATAAATTACTTAATTTAATGGTTTGTTATCAAATGATCAATCTCCACACTGGTCAATTTTTCGCTGTTTCTTTTAGCAGCATATAAAACTGTATCTGCTATCCTGCTGTCTCTCATACCGGGGTAAACCAGTGATAAGTTTCAGATGTGCTACAGGTTAATTGAGAACAATATAGGTATTCAGCAACAATTGGATATTATCTACCATTGAGGCACACTTAATACTGAAAAACGCGTTATTCGTAACAATAGAAACACTATAAAAATAAAATTGCAAATTTTTTCCTTTCACTCTAAACTTTTATGCCAGAAAAAGTTCCATACAAATACTACGCTGTTACCGAATTCGTGAGGCTTAGTCGCGAGCAAAACTAGTACTAGATACTAGCTAGTAATAAGGTAAATAAATTAGCTAGGTTTTTCCGATTTTATTGATACAAAAAATAATATTTTGTAAAATGGTAAAGAATTATACCTACTAACAGTGTATTATATCAGTTGGCCCTTTACAGTAGGTAATGTGGTAAACATTGAAAATTTAATACCTAATAGTAATCATTATTGAAAGTCAATTTCAAGGACAGGAAAACAGCAATTCCTGAACAAATTTATACAGAGGCAAGGCACTATTTCTGGTTCATTGCAATCAAAACACCTTTGTATTGTCATGGCAACTAAATCCATTAGAATTGGGCAAGGTTGAATACTACATAGTTACCCATTCCCATTTTTGCCATAACTGTAGTGTAGTTTTTAGGGTTCCATACCCGAAGGGTAATTAGCAGAACCCTATTACTAAAGCTCCGCTGTCCGTCCGTCGGACTGTGATTAGGTTATATCTCATGAACCGTGATAGTTAGACAGTTGAAATTTTCACAGAAGATGTATTTCTGTTGCCGCTATAACAACAAATAATAAAAAACAGAATAAAATAAATATTTAAGGGGGCTCCCATACAACAAACGTGATTTTTTTGCTCGATATTGATAATGGCAACAGGTAGACACTTAAAATATTCACAGAATGTTTAGTTATATAGTCAAATAAATAATTAAATTAAAATAAAACAAATATGTAAGGGGGTTTTAATTATTGATTTTTTGCCATTTTTATAGATAATGGTTCGGAACCCTTCGTGCGCGAGTCCGACTCGCGCTTGGCCGATTTTTTTCAATTATGTCAGAAAACATGAAGTATAGAATACTAACTTACTACTTACTACTTACTTAGAATACATACTTATGCACTCCAAAGAATTAAGAACAAAACAATCTCCAAGATTCAGAGTAGAACACGGTGGCCTTATCGCTAAACAAAAATCTCACAGATATTTGAAGGAAAGGCAACTAGAGATTGAAGGCACTAGAGGCGCTCTTTTTTTTGCATACATGTATTTCGTTGACGCGATAGTAGCATTAAAAACTCACACTAAGCACTGTTTTTACTGTGTGTTTCACAGCTACACAATTATATCTTCATCATAATTATAATTATATCCATACTTGTATTAGAAAGAAGTAAAATTATAGTTGTTTTACAGATAGGGAGGTAAACTCTGCAACAATAGAACCAATTCTAAAAGTTCTTTCATAAGTAGAAAGTATACTTTTTCTTTTTCATTCCTGCTGTGTAACATAGGCTACAGTTTTGATTTATGATTAAGATAATTTTTAAGGTTTAAAAGAATATGATTTGCAAAAAGTGTTCTAAGAATAAATATCTAGGTTGGCAGTGTGTCAGTTTTCTATTAAATTGTATATTATGTTAATAGTTATAGAGGATTCTAGTTTTTCATACAAATGGTCTCAGTTAAGAGTTAGTAAAAACATTTTTCAGGATTTTGGTAAACCATAGACATATTTATTCGGCTTGATCATGTCTAAAATATTTTAACAGTGTTTGATCAGTATATATGTCAAAAACAAATGGAAAATTCATTTGTATGAAGCACGCTACGAGGCACCGCAAATCGTAATCTCTTAATAACATACCAATTATTATAAATAAAGTTAGAAAAAAAATGGTTATTTAATTGATCAGGAACCCGAGAAGCCTAAAACACCAAGATGGATATTGAAATTGGGGTTTTTTTCTTTATATAAAAATTAAAAAAAAAAACTTTTATTTAACTATTGATAATACTTAGTCAATACACCTTTTTTTGTTAAGGCAAAAAGCAAACATAACCTACACTAGTCATTCTGTTTAATTAAGATTTTTTTTCAGGGTTCAAAAATATAGCATATAATGATCAATCTTACTAATTCTTGTAAATTATTTATTTAATAAGTATGGAGAGTTAAATAAAAAATATATTGAAGTACCTATCTACACTAATACTATAAAAAGGAAAGATTGTTTAAGTATGTAACGAAATACCTGAAATACCTGCTCCTTCTCTAGGCAGCCAACCAACATTAAATATTTTGACTTTTTTCAAGGAAAAAAACTTTGAGAATAAAAATAGTTTATGGATAAAAATACAAATTGTAATTTGAAAAAAAAACACTTATATCATGGATAGAGAGAGATAGATAGGATGGAGAGATTCATGTGCGAAACCAGGACAGGCCGCTAATTATTAATAATGATCATTTTTATTAATTTTAAAAATAAAGTCTTATTGCTTAACATGTGCATGATCACATCTTTAATTTTTTTACAAGTAATAGATATGAAATCTTAATAAATAAGATATTGTCAACAGAGATAAGGCAACATTTTCTTTATGGGAGTCATAATCAACACTTACAATAACACTGCTACAGACAGCTGGCTCAAAATTGACTTCAGTTCAACTGTTCATCAGTGTTCATTGGAATCATCAGTCTCTCCGCAAATTCCAATTTATTTTTGTGTCATAGAAGTTTTTTTTTTAGTCTCTAAAAATAAACAATTTATTGCCATTTTTCCGTTCCAAGCTAGTTTCTCAGTTTACTATGGACAAAGCCAAATGAAAAGATGTGTATATATATATATATATGTATATATATTATGTATATATGTATATATCTTGGTAAATATACAAGGATAAATATTGTGATAATAATCATAATAATTTCGTTTATTTGCTCTCAAAAAGTTTTAAATAACAACCTACTATGTTTGTGGGATGGAATACCATTGGTGGAACGTGGATGTTACAGGTATAAGTTCATAACATTTCTGTGACAACTTTTTGGGAATAAGTTGATGGTTTTTTTTTTATTTGCACTTAAATATTACTTTGTAAGGAGGTAGGTATTGTTGTAAGTTTAATTCCATAGCAATAATGATTGCAAAAAATTGTCTATATTTGAATTACACATACCATATTGGATATTTTATTATATTTTTAACTGGTATATAGCTTACCTTAAAAACTTCTGAAAAGAATCCAGACCCAATTTTTTCCAAATTGAAATCATCAAAGGGATAAAGTGCAGCAACTGCAGTTCTTAGTGCTGTACATGATGACCCTGTTACTCTTCTATCTCCAAGCCGTTCACACTCTTCACTGACACTGGACTCCTTTTCACAACCATTATCATCACAACACACAGCACCCCTTTTAGTTCTGCTACCATTTTCCTGCGTTTCACGATACCTCCTGCTGACCTTGGAGTGAGGACCCCTTACAAAACGTCCCGCCTTTGCTGTCTCATCTAAATTTGTAAAACTTTCAGCTATTTTCAGCACTTTAGTCGGTTTGCGCCGTTCAAACACGGTCTTGCTCTTAGCTACGTCCGGCAAACACTCGTGTTGCATTATAGCTGGTGATAAATAGCTATTGGACGTTGGGTCTATCCCGCTTCAAACATAGTTGGATAGTCAAGTGTCTTCAATAAGACACAAACGTATTAGGAATGGTTTAATTTTTAACATAGACACAACGAAATTAACTAACTATATTGCAAACGAACCGAAATAACATAATAATAGCGAAAAGAATATATTTTATAAGACTGTCACTTTCACATATTTCTACGCATCCACGTAATATTGGCATAAAACAGCAGGTCGATTACACCAATAAACCACACGAAAGTATTTGTTATGTTATTCGGTAAGTATTCTTTACGATAAACAATCCAATATACACGTTTGTAATGAGCGTATCATTGAAATCGGATAACAAGCCAACAAACGATACACATGACTGACAACAAAATTTTGTACTTTACGGATTGGCAGCATTGGAATTCTAGTGTTGCTAGACTAGACGTTCAAAAGGAAAAAAAAAAACCATTATCATGGGCGTGTTCGTTTTGGGATGATACTTATTTTCGTTTATTTTGTTACCTGTCATCCGTTCGTTTAGCATTGGAGACAAAAATATCAATTTTTTTATATCATCTGTAACAATTTGTCAAGCGTTTGTTGACGACTGTCGAACTGCCGATACATATTTACGGTTTATGATAGTGTGCGTGTTATTATCGTAGTGGTTGTACGTCAATCGTTCGTTTTGCAACCAATAATTTAGTTAGTAATGTTTTAAAGCTTTACGAACAATAGGTGTTGGTGGCGAAATTGGCGTTTTCGAAAATGTGAAAATATAAAACGTGGTATCTTTTTATCCCAAAACGAACACACTAAAAGTTTGGGGTGAACATATTTTTGGCAACTATTGCCATTGCACTACTACTAGCACCTATGCTCTCCTACTGTTCTTTGGAAAAAAATATTGGCAATATCATGCGTGGTACGCGATTGCAAAAAAGCGAGAAATTGCGTGTTAACAAAACAGATCTTAAGTAAAATAATAAGAAAGGAGATTTAGGCCATAAACTCGGTTGGTGGACTTTTTCAAGATAGTCACCTTTTGACTGTTAGATTGATCAGATCAAACAATGTCAAATAGTATTTATGCCACTCGAAAAAGCCTCCTCACGGCTAAATATAAATATATGTATGTTCTAACAAATGTCATTCATAGCCGATAGCCTCACACTCTCTGAAAGATTTTGCTTTTTATAAATTCAATTAGTAAATTGGAAAGTAAATATTAACTGGGATTTTTATTTACTTTTAAGTTGTTTTTTTTTTAATTAACATTATTTGTCCTTACTTTTAATCATTATGTAAAAGTCCTGAGTAAAAATATAAAATCATTTTATATTATAATATGGTCCTACTCTCATTCAAAGACTTGCCTCGCAATAGGGGGGCATAAATTGGTAAACATTTTTTTTAAGGATTGAATTTACTACAAAATTTAAGGCAATCACTATCTATTATTAAAAATTTGGATAGTCGAAAAAAAGTAAACGGGGCTGGCCAGTCGTCTGTCCTGGACACAAATATGTAATAATATAATTAATTACAAATATAATTAAAATAATAATATAATAAAAAAATATATAATAATACGTATCTGTTTTGGAGTTTTTGTAGTGCCGTGTTCAGTTTTTATGTCTTTCGATCTTGCACTTGGAAATAGTTAGTTAGTTAATAAGTTCCATCTGCTATAGTTAAGAATTTGGCATGTTTTAGGTGCACTTATTAGTAGCGTGACATTTTCAAAATATAAATTTATGTTATATATGTTAAACAATATGTTATATTTAAACCTGCGATTAGCTGCCGGCGTCAAAAAACGACCGTAGTTTAATAGGTCTTGCAGAGAATCTAAAATACTGAAGCTAACTGCGTATGAGGCTTAGACCACGGCTCGTAATAATAAGGATCCGAATATTTCTGATTAAAAACTCAAATTTAATTCTGTCTCGAGGTTCAGTAAGAAAGCAACTGCCAGAGCTAATTTCCAACTTTCAAAGAATTAGGGTAAAGCTGCCAAAGGGAACTTTTGCCAGTCGCCGTTTCCACCACTGCGAAAGACCGATGGTGACTTGGCCCACAGCCGATCTATTGGGCAGTCTTTTTGTCTCTAACTCGAATAAGAACGACGAAGGCGCTGTACCACCTACTATACCGTGATGCGGTAAGACCATGCCTGAAATCTCCGTTCCATCTCGCACAGCGGGAGGTCCGGCGGGCGTAGCTTTCTCTAGTCTAGACGTTCATAAGTGGGTCAGACAGTATACAAGCAGTGGTAGTGCTTAAACAGTGTGCTCCTGAGTTGTGTCCTGTACTCACGCACATCTTCGCGCTTTTTACCACACTAGGCAATTTCCGTCTTCATACAAGTCTGCGAATGTGCACCCGGTGCCCAAAAAGGACGATAGATCAGATCCATTGAATTACAATCCTATCGCTATTACCTCCCTCCTCTCCAAGGTGATGGAGCCTGTGATCAACACACAGCTTCTAAGATATATAAAAAAAATACGACTTGGTCAGTGACCGTAAATATGTCTTTCGCCACGGTCGTTGATGACCTTCTAGTGTATCTCACACGCCGATGGGTACTAGCCATTGAGACTCAGGGGATGGCATTGCCATGTGTCTTGGACATAGCGAAGGCACTCAATCGGGTTTGGCACCGGGGTCTTCTATTGAAGTTTCCATCTTACAGGTTTGTGTAATCGGGGACATTAATGCTGGTGTCCCGCAAGGCTCTGTGCTGGCACCGTAGTGGTTGTAGCAACTGAATTGTTTAAATATGTAATTTTTTATCTGTAAATAGCTTTAGTTTTCCTTTTGCGTGATTACTTCAAATTAATGTAATTTCTATATCCATACGAGAATTTTTTATTATATATAATTCATAATTTTTGAATCCATATTTTTTTTATTTAAAACAAAATTTAAAATTAAATTGGCACTGCTTTCGAATATCACCTATGCAATCTTGCATCTATGGATCTGAAGTGTTTTACATCTATAACAGTTTTAGTCAAAAGAGAGAGAATTAAAACCGAACATGGAGATGTAGTTTAGGTCCTGAAATAGGACAAAGGCTACTTTTCATCCCAAATTATTCATAAGTTGCCGCAGAAATAACTATAACTGAGCTTAAATTCAAACAAACCATGCAATTAGTAACATGCTAAACCACCTATTTCCGAAGTCTAAGTCAAAAGAGATAAAATAATTAAATGAAAACTGAACTTTCTTAATCACTATTTATTTCTGAATTTATTCGGCTCCTTGACTCAGTGGGTAATGATCCGACTGCTGAATCCGAGGGACGTGGGTTTGATCTAGTATAATATAAAACATTACATTATATTAAGATGTTAAAATATTTTGATCACTATCGCCATTGCGGCCACTTGTTTGAGGGTAGGCACCCGAATCGATTAATAACCCGAATCTAATAATCACCCGAATCGATTAATTGTGCAATCCACAACTTATAATTCCCCCCGACCGACCTCGGCACGGTTGAAAAACTATAGTTAGGCGGCCGCGGCACGTACTAACGGCCCAAGATGACGATCTCGCTATCCGGATAGGGAGATTAGTCTCAACGACTTCCCCTAATAGGGCCTCCCCCCTAACACGACGCTGACGTCCCTAGGTTCGTCGGTGAACGCACGGATACACGAGGTATCAAAGAGTGCCTGGGCCCTTCTTGCCCCCACTCTCTCGCAATTGCAACCGCGTAACGGGAAACTCCCCTCCTGGCGCTGACTCACCTTCGGGTTCGAGGCTCACGCTAGTCGAAGGACGACCCCGAGAGCGACAACCCAAGCTGAGGCTACGCCTGCGGGGAGCCCTTGAGCGTTGGGCGCTATATGGGCTGAGACTCCTTCAGAGGCTCACCCCAAAAGCCCGGTGAAGCAGTAATGGCTGCAGCAGCCAACTGCATAGTCAGTTCAGAAAAAAAAGAGGGTAGTCGCAACGAGTGAACCACTACAAAACTGCCACGGTTTCAACATTTAAAAAAAATCGTCGTACGAGCTGTTGGAGTTGTTTATTTGCGTAAACAAAAAGAGAGCGTTCTTAACCATAAAGTATTAGATATCGATTTTGCAAATAAAATCAATTGAAATAGTGAAAAGAGAAATAGTATCTTTATAAATTTTTTTGCGCTTTATTATCTATGTCTATATAGGTATATTATCATCAAAAAAGTTTGTTTGTACTCGACCCATTGCGTAGAGTCTTTGGTGAGTTTTTGTGCCCACGGCCACCGAAAAGGTTTCTGAATAAGTACATTGAAAGCGGAGAGGAGAAACAGAGAAAAGAGGGATAGAGGAAGAACAGGTTATTATATTTTAATTTAAATATATATTCATAAATGATAATAGCAATAATAATCGGTAATAATGATCGTTAATCAAGATCGTCCTAGCACTAGATCTGTTACTGTGACAACTGTCGCAGAACTCAAGCTATATTTTACAAGGTACAGCTTGTGGGCAACTGTAAATAAATATAGTCTTAAATCACGAAACTCACTAATAATTTAATTTCATAAGATAATATATTCGTTTTATTATCAACATAAAATATTTAATCAATTGTTTTTAACATGTATGTCAAATCCTCCACTCAAATGAAATCATAGATAATCAATATCTACTTCCTGTAACCCCTTCTACTAATTTTTTAACTGTTTTTACTTTAATAAACTTTAAATAATCATATTATTTTTTATTTTATTTCAAAAAATTAAATTACTACAATGTTTCTGAAACTTTACATACTTCTCGTATGTTAAATGGTAGCGCACGTCGATGTGCTTCGATCTTTTGTTTAAAGAACCTGTATTGATTAGCTGTATAGAACTCTGGTTGTCCACACGCAGAATAAGCTTCAAATTTTCTTCTACCAATTCTTTCAACAAGGTACATGGCATCTTTGCAGCTGTCAGCAGCAGCTATGAACTCTGCCTCTGTTGACGAGAGTGACACAATATGTTGCATTTCTGATGTCCTATATATAGGACCATTCTCAAGCATCAATACTTTTCCAGTTGTGCTGCGTCTAGTCACCAGATCACCCGCGTAATCAGAATCACTGAAAACTCGAATGTTGTTTATTGGTATATAATCTTTAAACATTATGCCCTTATATTTAGTTCCGACTAGATACTTTAGTATTTTTTTAGGTTTGACAAGTCCCAGGTCGATACCTATCAACAAAGGAGTGCCGCGTGTTCGTTGATGGGTAAATAAGGCAGGATGGCGATGCTCTAAAGAAGCGGGAAAAGTGGTACAACAGAAGACCAAACTAATAGTGAAATCACAAACAGCTGATGATAGGATTTTGACAGCAGAGTGGCAAAAGCATAGATGCCTTACACGTTCCAGGTTGATACCTATATACAAGGCAACATGGCGTGTTCGTCAACAGGTGAGAAAGGCAGCCATGCGATACTCCATAGGCGAGATAACTACTGGCAGCCAATCAGGTATCCGATTTAAAATCGCTTCGACAGTGGCACTCGCGAGTGAAACTATTTATTATAAAAGTGTAAACAGACATGGACAATAGAGACACTAAAGCGTCGTCGGCACGGAAAAATTGCAAAAGTAGAGTCTGCAGAATTATCGAGTTCCTCTCAAACAAGGGGGTGGAATGTTAACGACTCTACTAGCCGACGATGATGTGATCTTTAGGTATAAGCTAGCGTAACTTTATAAGTGTAATAATAGGTATGAGTTAGGTATTATTTGGTCGTACAGTTTAAACAGAGAACTCGTGCGGACTGACCTACCTATTATATACTGATATTTCTAGTACCTAAGTTTCTTATTTGTTTGTTTATTGTCTATGTAGTATAGTTAATGTTTCCTTTGTTTCACTTGTCTGTGTCTTGGCGCGTAAGCGCACATGTTGTTGCAAGGCAGTGGCATCGTATTTATTGCCCCTACAAGGCATGTCGATAGCTGGACATGTGCAAGCGGAGAAAACATGACGTAAGGGGCTATGTTGCTTGCATGGCTACAAGACTTGACCGACTCAACAGTTCGACATTATTTGTGAAGCGAGCAACACATACCCTCTGTATTGGTTGTGCTATTGTATCGACTTATTAAATGTGATATAAGGAATTCAGCTGTTGCCTTTTTAACTTCATCTTTAGACCAATCAACCCTGCACCAAAAATTAATATTGTACAAATTTAATGCCTCTTCGCTGGCACCAAGTTTTGAATTCAGTTTCAGTGTATTCGCCACCGTTGTCACACCTCACTTTTTTTTTTTCAAGTCTAGTTCTCGTTCAGCTTCATTAATGTAATGTCTTATTATCTCAGGGACTTCAAATTTGTTCTTCATCAGATATATTTTTGTGAGATGAGTGAAGTCATCCAAAACTGTCACCATATATCTCATCTCATCCCATGTTGTTTGTTCAACGTAGCAGACATCTGCATGTAGTATTTCCAGAAGTTTTTCTGCTTTGGTTCTTTCAGAATTAAATGGTTTTCTGGTTTGTTTTGCTATAATGCATACTTCACATAGTTCATTTTCAAATTTCTTTTCTTTTTCTGATGACATGCCATTCGCTAGCTTTGGTAGACTTTGGATTGCTTCTTATTCTGGATGTCCCATTTTAATGTGTCAATTTTCTTCTGCACAAATTGCCATATTTTCTTCTTGGTTGCAATTTTTTTTTATAAACCAGATTCGTTTTTCTTTACCAACAGTGTAATATCTTCTCCGCATATCTTGACGGTGTTCTTAGATAATATTACAGAATCGCTGTTGTTCGTTATATCGTTAACTGACACTAGGTTTTGTGATAACTCTGGTACGTAATGTATATTTTTCAGTACATAGAGATCTCTTTCGACATTACCGAAACCTTTCGATTATTTTTGGCCTCACTTTTGCAATGCAGATAGCTGATACTTTACTTTTGAAATCTTTTATGGTTTCAATTTTGTCCGTTATGTGTGCTAAGCATCCCGAATTCACAATAAAGTTGAATAGACGAGTTTGTATCCTCTTCAAAACTTGATAGGAATGCCACTTTTTCAGGATTTTTATGTTTCTTGTTAGCGTATTTAAAAAAAATTTTTCCTCTGAATGGTTATATTTTTACATATACCACACTGTTTGGATTTAAAATATTTTGCTTTATGCCCTTTTGTCGATGGTGGAGATTATAAGAGCCTGCCCCTGAGCATCTAATTTCTCATCGAAAACTTTCGTTTCATCTTTGTCACTTTGTTTAGTTACATTCAAAAGACCTATTGCTCGTAGAAAAATTGTGAGCCCGAACTTCCAGCTACGAAAAGATTCGGTCCTGGTTAGTTTTGCTACATGCTTATTTTCTTGTAGTGACATTTTCCCAACCTTTTTGATTTTCCCTATTTTTTTACGAATTTTTAATGTTTTGGTCTTTCATTATTCTGGGTGTAAATAAATATAGTCTTAAATCACGAAACACACTAATTATTTCACAAGATAATATATTCGTTTTATTATCAACAAAACATATTTAATCAATTGTTTTTAACAATAAAATGTTGGTAGTTTTTAAAAATCGCTGTGTGAATTCAATAAATAAATAAATGTATGTCGAATCCTACACTCACATAAAATCATAGATAATCAATAACATAGCCAATAAAAATCAAGGTTTAGGAAGAACTTGCACCTATTTACGCCTTCTCACTGAAAAAAAATCTTTTTTATCTGTGTTGTGGTTCAAAGACTTGTATCCAGGACAAGCCTATTCATGAAAAAGTTGTAATATTAAAAAATTGGCACTACTGGCTTGCGTTCAAAACCATAGAACTGTGTAGAGTTACGTACTTGTAAAGTGCATCGAACTCTTCTGACCCTCTGACCTTGGGTGTTTGGCTGCTAGTGTCATTGTAAGTTCACACCATTTCAATATGGCAACTGTAGATTTGATTTTTTATTTTTTGCACTATACAGACTTTCTGGACCATGTTCTAAAACTTAATCAACAGTATTGAACTGTCTTTTTTGCACTGCAGAGAAAGATTTTTGTTATCCTGCAACCCAGGTTAGCCAGACTTGGGTTTATGAACGCGCCTTAATAGATTAAAAAATTGTACTCAGTTTTACCTTACCCTGTTGTTCTACGCGGGTTACGTTCTAAAGTGCGGTTTAAACGCGCCCCATTGATTTTCGTCTAAAAATAGACGAACTGGAATTGTGAATCTATACGTGATGGAGATAAAGTAAAACATAGATCGATTACAATAAGTTCAAAAATGTACCTGTAAAAAGTATTCGTCATCCTAAATCTATATTTACGTGGATTAAAAAGAAATAGCAAAGACCGCTTGCACACTGCCTCAAGTATTACGCCACGAACTGCCAACAGCAATGTTTGCTATCCAGCTGGTTATCAAGGTGTCTTTTAAAGCCGGCTGCATATTACGAGGAAATTCTGAAATCAGACTATTCCACCAAATTTTTATTATATGAAAAGATTTTTTCAAAACATAAATTTTGTTGCAAATTGCATTAGGTACCATACGATAAAAACGGACAAAGTGTGAGCAGTTTAAAGTTCGGTTTTTTAGTGCGTGAGCAGTAATCTACAGAACGAGAGTTGATTAATATGTCTCTGTATAATTATATTCACATAATATATAAATATTGTATTGTTCCAAAATGCGAGTCAACCACATTATATACACTGGAAAAAACATTTATAATGGTGCGTAAAGACGTTAATGTAAAAAAAAAAAAGAGTTGCGCTCCGGGAGTGCCGGCGGAAGTGAAAATATACAACCTGGATAACATTTTAACATGTGTAATCCGCACTTTCATCTTTTCATCAACCCAATTTCCTCTTACTTTTTATTCGTCCTATAGAGTTTTGTTTACCAATCACAAAAAAAGTGCACAACGCCGCTAAAGACGTTTTCACTTCAAAATTATAATAGGCGTGGTTAATACCTTCCGTCTTACGAATTTTTATGGGTGGCATTATGGTTTCCGTCTTATGAATTTTCGATCAGTCTGCGCGAGTTTATCATTCTTTACCCATACCAAAAAAAGTGCATAACGCGGCTAAAGAAGTTTTTACTTCAAAGTGGGTGAGAGTCATGAGAAGGGATGAGCTCTGTACAAAAACAAGAGCATATTGCTGTAAAGACTATTTTGACATAAGTGTTTATTTAGATACTACCAAATAGGTGATACTTAGAATTTCTACGCTATACCTTCTTTTTGTTTTGTAAAAAATTTCTAAGTTCGGCTTCTTTTCCCTTAGCGCCCCATTTAAGTTACTCTGACCATATTGGTATGGTTCCCTTCTAAACCAGATATATTTATATTTTACAGTTCCTCTTCATCATTTAACAAATCAGAATACTAAAATAAGAGATTTTAGCAATGGAAGAATGTTTTGTCTGAAGCTACTTGTGAAAGAAGTGATCATTACATTTACAATTAATAATGTTAGAATATGTGATAGACAGTTTGACTTTAAATATTAGACATGGGTAACTCAACGTCGAACCGCCTCTTAAACGCAGCTCCAACAGATTGAGCTGTTAAGCTGCAGCTCACATCCAAGATGCGCAGCTCACGGCTTAAAAATACACAACTCAACCATTCGTTTATTGAACTTCATTCTGGACGGCGGCGGTGCCAGCGCCGCCGGCTTTGTGGCGACTCGATGGTCTGCCAAGCGGTGCACACAGTCCGCTTTTTTGAATTTTTATAGGCAATTGACATATATGTATGTAGTGAAGTTACATTATTTTCGTATTTATATTTGTTGCTATGCAGCTAATTGTGCCATCTACCTATCATAGGACATTAGCCATACATATTTAAAAAATATAAGTATAGTAAATGTGATAGAAACAGAAAAAAATAGTATTTTCAGTAAAAAACGACCTGTGTTCGGCGGCAGCGGGGCTCGAATGCGAATGCATGCCGCCGACACGTGAGCCAACGAGCTGCGAGAATAACATTGGTCACGCTCTCGCCTGAATCACAATGCACCTTTCGTCAAATTTGAGCTGAGCTGCGGGCCGGCTCGCAGCTCCGGCTCAGGTGCTTAAGCTGCGATTTGAGCTGCAGCTCACGAATATATCTTGAGTTACCAATGTCTAATATCGTCTACCAAGTAGAGGACTTACACTCAATGCTGTCACACAATCAAGGTAAGGTCTAGCAAATACTTCTACAACAAAAACATGAATAATTAGAGTTGTTGACAAGATCATCAAATTTCGAAAAAAATAATATTGTTTTTAGTACCTATAAAGGGGTAGACTGGGTGCGGTTGTGACGATTTTGGTTTAGTCGCCAATAATTTTGTTAATTTACCAGTTAGCTGGGATAAAAGTAACTTGAATCCTAATTTGTGCACTTGTCTACGTAAAAATACTTAAATATTGATTCTTATTATGCTGTATTAGTCATAGGATCAAATAAAAAAAAAAGGATAAGTGTCACAATCAGCCACACTCTAAGGCCGTTGTGACAGTGGTTGGGGTCGGTAGTGACAGGCAGAAATATACACCAAAATGTTTTATAATGATTTTTATTGTTAGAAATATGTAACATTATACAACATAATCTTCATCTAAACAAAGTAAATTATATAGCAAATGAACTAAAATCTGCGGCCACTTCCATACTCATAATTAATAGGGCACTATAAAATAAAATGTAATTATAACCATCTTCTGAAAATCAGTCAAAATGTTAACTAAACTGACATAGTTAAATGACAACGTGCTTAACAAATATTCTTAAACTGTAACATATAACATTATTTTAAAAGTCTTCTTAGAATCAGTCTAAACGTTAACTCAACTTAAATTTACTGTAGATTACTGGGAAACATAAATATTTATAAATGTATGAACATACTAAAATCTAGTCAGATTCATCGTCACAGTTGTGACAAATGGAATGGTGACTATCACCTGCGCATTCTACGTGGGACCAGAGTCCACATGTCGCTTGGCACTGGATCCATTTTTCGCGCGCCCTTCTTTCCGTAAAGAAGTCCCGCGTTTCACTTCTTTGTAAGCTATTTATATTAACTAATATCAGACCGCTCTCTTTCGGTCTTCCGCAAGCGTTTTCTGGGCATCTGAAAGCAAAACTGCAAAAGAATATGTCACAACCGTTACAAAAAACAAACAACAAGGAAAACAAAAAAAAATACGAGATAATCTATCTGTATACAAATATCAGTAAATATTAAAAGAAATCGAACAAAAACCTTACTTTTGACTGTTGAAAAGCAATGTGGGCTCCTGCTCACGTTAACTTTTTTTTTTTTTTTTTTTTTTTTTTTTTTTTTTCTGAGCTGACTATGCAGTTGGCTGTTGCAGCCATTACTGCTTCACCTGACTTTTGGGGCGAGACTCTGAAGGAGCCTCAGCCCGCCCATATAGCGCCCAACGCTCAAGGGCTCCCCGCGGGGGAAGCCTCGGCTTGGGTTGTCGCTCTCGGGGGCGTCCCTTCGACCGGCGTGAGTCTCGAACCCGAAGGTGAGTCACCGCCAGGAGGGGAGTTCCCCGTTACGCGGGTACGATTGCGATTGAGTGGGGGCGAGAAGCGCCCCGGCACTCTTTGATACCTAGTGTATCCTTGTGGGCGCCGACGAACCCGGGGACGTCGGCGTCGTGTTTGGAGGGAGGCCCTATTCGGGGAGGTCGTAGAGACTAATCTCGCTATCCGGACAGCGAGATCGTCATCTGGGGACGTTAGTACGTGCCGAGGCCGCCTAACAATAGTTTTACGACCGTGACCGGGTCGATCGGGGGGGGACGTTAACGTCGCGCGCTGACTGACGCAATACTAGGTAATGCGTTCAGATTTGCATGCCGCTTCTCTATCCCCTTGCATTCTTCCCCGCGTTCCGTATAGTTTCCCTGTTATGACGACTGTCACTACCATACCCTGAACCAAACGTACCCAGTCAAAATTTATATATGTAATTCTGTTTTGTTCTTAATATTATTGGTTAAATTTAAATAGACTGTTAATATAGCAAGCACATACTCAAACGCAATGTGCAATACAAATTTTCTACATGGAATATGTTAGTGATATCACTTACCCTGAACAGTTTAACATGAAGCATTTTGCACTTGAGTGGTGGGTACATACCTTTAAATGTTAGTATCCTTAAAAGTAGCTAGCGGAGGAAAATTTTATTATCACAGATGTTTGAGATGTTTGTAATTAACAAACGCTTTTTATAATTACTATGCATGACAGAATGGGGGAGGAGCAAGTAGGGCAAAATGTTTGAAATCAGCTATGTGCAACCTGATTAAAAATTAATCTTATCCACCAACGAAAAACATGATTTGTTTTACTACCCGACTGTTGAAGGAGGGTTCTGTTTTTTAACAACTTATGTCTAATCTTTTGGCACATTTGCAGCATAAACGGCTTGATGAATTTTTGATATATGTATGAGCAGTCGAGTAAATTAATTCTTAATAAATTATACTTGTTTTCAGAATCACTACAACTAGTGCTTGCGGAAACTTCATGAATTATACTGTTGGTGCAGAGGCCTCAATCAAATTTTAAAAGGAAAAATAGTAAGATTGAATAGGGATTATTAAGTTAAAATAAAAGCGGAAAAATGTTATAAAATACAGGAAGACTTTGAATTGAGGCTTCAAATTTCTTGAAGTAATTCTTTGTGTAGCCAAGATTATTTAGAGCACATGATATAGTAAAATCAATAAACTTTGTGATATTACTAAAAAAATATAAAATAATCAAAAGTGTCAAATTAATAATTCTAAGTATAATCGTTTCTTGTATGAATGAATAGACAAATCGAAAGTAGCAAGTAGCATGCGCGGGCCACTGACCTCACCCGCGCCAAACAAGCGCTAAACGTAGTAGGTAGGTACTTTAGTAACTACCTAAATACCTAAAAAAAAAATGCATAACCAACTTTTCCTTCATACTTTACCGGCTTAGGACGGTCAAAAATACGATAAGTACAGTAAAATTCACTAATAAAGATTTAGGTAATCAAAGTTTACTTAACATAAATAGGTACCTATCTATCGTATTTCAGGCGTATTTAAAAAATTGGAATCATAATATTTACAATAATTGAAAACGTATTTAAAATAAGAAAAAAAAACAGTAAACTCACATTTGAATGTCCTTAATAATTATGTGTATTTTAACAATTGTTCAAAATGACCACCTCCGTTTTCTAAACACAACAAAGCACATTGTTTTTAATTTTACGTAGCAAAACTGTTCGTGATTTAACCACTGCAAAAGCACTTACGATTTTGTCTTTTAATTGTTCAATTGTTTCGGATTCACGTTCGTAAACAATTCGTTTTATCTCTCCCCACAAAAAAAAGTCTAGCGGGGTGAGATCTGGCGACCGTGCCGGCCATAGTATGGGTCCACCGCGACCGATCCACCGTTCGCCGAACTCGCTATTTAGGTACGCACGCACTTCACTGTAATAGTGAGCTGGGGCTCCGGCGTGTTGAAAGTGCATGTCGGCTAGATAGGACACTGGTACATCTTCCAACAATTCTGTCACTATCGAGGATAGAAGGTCCAGATACCGTGTCCCAGTTAACGTACCCTCAATAAAATAGGGCCCAGTCATTTATTATACCCGCCCACACATTAACACTAAATCGCACTTGAAAAGCGTCTCTGCGCGTAACGTGTGGATTTTGACCACGAACACTCCACCAATGTTCATTGTGGATATTAAACAGCCCAATCCGCGTGAACGTTGCTTCGTCAGTCCAGAGAATATTGGCATTTAAATTTTGTAACAACCAAATAACAAAACCTCATTCTTGGTCCATAGTCAGCGAGAACGATGTCTTGTACTCGCTGAAAATGGTATGGATACATTCCCGAAACGTTAAGCAGACGTAATACTGGCTTACGTTAAAACGTCTAGCCGCTTGTCTAGTACTTGCCTGAAGATTTTGGATAAAATACCGCCTTATCATCCGATACATTCGTCTTGGATGTACTGGTGCCCTCCCTCTGGCTTGGGCATGCGCTGGAACATGAAAGCTCGCAAAGTCCAGTAGGTTTTGTGTTGCGCTCAAAATTCTTCGTAATGATGGCGGATTTCTGTTAGGATATGTACGCCGCCATCTTCGCTGCGTTCTACGTAAACTCCTTGTTTTCTACTTTTGAGAAGGTTTTCGCACGACTGTTTAATTGTTTGTTTTGGTTTTTGTAATTGCGCGGGCGCGCGGATGTGCGGGTGTGCGAGGGGAGGGTACAGGGTGGCCGGCCGGGATTTTAGAGATAATGCGGTTGACAACGTCGCTAAGTTTTTAGGTACCTAATTTATTTAGATAAGCGAATGACCTAAAATACGCGTTGCCAATCTTCTTGCAAAAGTTCTGTCTATGAGCATAAAATTGCTTGATACTTTAAATGTTTGATTTATTAATAAGTCCTACACAACACAATGCTTCCCCTGTTGACAACACAATAAGCTTGTATTAACGTGACGTGTCTACCGCGAGTGACTTTAAAACTGTGGTCTTTAAGGTCGTAAGTCTATCACCCGCTTTAATTTTTTTTGGGAAAATGGGTATTTTAGTAGTGCTGATCAGAGGCGGTTCGTCCTGAAGAGCGCTGGTGCAGCGCACTCCCATAAATAATTATCTACTTAAGAAACAATATGTTTAATATTTTATTTAAAATGATTAATTATTATGCTTCTTTTACTCTTTATGTCAAAATAGCATTTCACTAAAACATTCTGTACACACACAGTTGACTAAAGATTTAGTATGGAATTGCACTGAGGAGACTGTGTCACTAAGTGGAGCGCTAGCAATTGCGCTTCTATGAAACGAATTTCAGTACAGAGACTTAAAGCTAAAATCCACGAGTGTGAAAGAGAAAGTTCGAAACAGTCTCACACGTGAAACAGAAGATTTTGTATGAAAACTTAGCAAAATGTTTAGCGCCTCTCCTAGCCCGTTGCCAGCTTGACCCTCGCAGCGTGGGGCCCCGCCTTCAGTCCGACCGGGGTGCGGGTGCGCTGTTGTCGCTCTTATCTATCACAAAAATTTTATAGTTCGTGCGCGAGTTATTGATTAATAAATTAAATAAATACAAACCTACATTACCAGGTTGTTTATTGTCTAATAAGTAACTATAGCAAAATAAAATTTGATTATTGTGATGTGATCAAAAAGTGTGAAAAGATTTAAGTAACTCAGTTTGAAATAAAGACAAAGGGTCAAAAATATGACACGAAAGTATACATGCTCGACGCGCGTTTGTAAATATTATAAATATTTAAGTTATAAATCTATACTAATATATAAAGCTGAAGAGTTGGTTTGTTTGCACGCGCTAATCTCAGAAACTGCTGGTTGGATTTAAAAAATTCTTTCAGTGTTGGATAGCCTATTTATCGAGGAAGGTATAGGCTATATATCATCACGGTAACACAAATAGGAGCGGAGCACTAATAAGAAATGTTTCAAAATCGGGGTGTTTTTATCCTTTTGAGAGCTTCCGCTGCGTGCGCTGCGTAAACGGTTAGAGTTTCGCAAAAATCATGTATGACAGAATTGTTCCCCTATAAAAGTTCTAAAAAAAAGTCCGCGACAGCATGTGTCTATATTTTAAGGTTGGCTCACTATAATCTTTTTTATGCTAACCATATTTGTTTCAAAATAATGCATTATTTGTGAAGGTGTTTTTATAAACATGATATTAATCTTTATCCAAATAAATTATTACTAGTTATTCATCACAAGCATTTAATTTAAAACAAAATTGTCCTGTTCATCATTCGATTTCAATGAATATTTTCGGAGATATCGCAGTTTTAAAATAACGTGGCAGCAAAATAATTATCAAGTACTGCGGGCGTATTTATGATGTGCGAGGCCGGCGGGCAGTCAAGAGGGGGAAGGGCGGTACGTATTATTTAAAAATATTTTACCTTCTGTGTTTTTTTTTATAATTGAGGAGTTGCCGTAAGAATCCTATGCCGATAACCAAATTTAGGGCGGGCGAAGCCGCTGGCAAAAGCTAGTAGAATAATAAAAGTTTAGCATTTAAGCAATTCCTCTTTTGTTTTTGTTTTTTAGTGAACACCCATTAAAAATTGTCACGAGCCGCCTCTGGTTCTGATTGTAATTAACCTAATTATTGTAAAGGAAAGAGAAACTTAATGGGCATTTAATTATAGTTCCAAATAGAGACCCGAAGAGATAAGTGTTTTGGAACACAACTTTTACATATAAAAATATCGTGTGTAGTATATTTATTACTAGATTTTGCCAGTGACTCCGCCCGCCCTAAATTTGGTTGTTAGGCGTGGAACTCCTTAATTTACTCATTTATTATTGTACTAATGACGTTTGCGATAGCTATAGTTCCTTTAAGCTCGATTAGTTATTCCCGCGGTAACTTTTGAATCTTTCGGTATAAAAAGTAGCCTATGTGCTATTCCAGGACCTAACCCATACGTAGTTTTATCCCGATCCGTCCAGTTGTTGAAGCATGAAAGAGTAACAAACATCCATACAGACAAACTTTCACATTTATAATATTAGTAGGATTGTTCTGAGCGTACTACAAAGTTTGGTCTTTTGGTTTTATGATCATGACGTAATAGTTTGCTAGCTTCTTTATTGAACACTAAGGTGGTAAATTAAATAAAAAAATATTTTCTCATTTTATTATTTTATAATCAATGGTGGCTACTGGGTACTTAATTTAATTTTACCTATATCACACATTGGAAACAATGTTTTATAGAAAATTGCTTAAAAACACTCGTTTTTTTTTGTTTACATATTTTCTTCGATGATTATTGGCTATAGTTCAGCCATATTTGCCATTCTCTGATCTCATTCCTTACTTTCTCAGTTTTGTTTATCACTCCCTTAAATTGCTTAGCAAAGATTCTCTGTTATAATAAAATTACCTACTGAGCAGTAGGTATAGTTAGTTTGAAATAAATATGGTATAGTTAAGGATTGATGCTAAATACCTACTATGTTTAGCAAAAACCTGATTGTAAGTTTAACATTTTCTCAATAGAAAAAACTTTTTTGTGCCCTCTTCGTTTTAATTTGATTACTTCAAAAGTGAAATTCAGTAAGCCTAATAAAATAGTAATCAATTATGGCCTCTAAAAGAACTCGCTTATAGTACGGAAGTTGATAATGCATGATTATTTTATTAATTACAAGAAAATACATTATCATAAAATAATCAATCTTTTTAATTTGCCACTCGTCCTACTACAATGAAGAATCTTCAGTATTCGGTATTCGGCATAAAAGGATAAAAGTAACCGAATAGGCCGAAATACCGAAAAGTAGCCAAATAGTCGTTGCAAGCCTAATAATAACTAGCTTCTAAAGCAAACGCGTTATTTTTCAATTTTTACTAGAAATTAGGTAAAAAAAAAAACAATGGAAACCACAATACATCAACACCATCGAGTTGAGACGTAGCTGCACTACTCGCACGCTTAATTACTTACATATCGTGTCGTCCTTGTCTACTTCGGCAGGTATCATTATTTAGTGAGAAAGACAGAATATTATAAGAATTGTGATGCTTCAGAGTGGCAAATAGGGTTGAATATAACTGGAGTAGTAGTTTTTTTAGATCTTTTGCTGATTCTCCAGACGTATCATTTATCTTTCTCTTTCATTACAAAATAACAACTCTAACCTCGATTATTCACAACTGCCTATTACTATTTTAAAATTCAACGCTCAATAGCTATAGATACAAATACATTATTGCTGATGCGTTTACTCTAATATTAACCTTATCTGCATATACATAAATCTCAAAATGAGTATTCGTTCTTTCACTTATCTAATATAAATCTTACCTATATTTAATATTGCTTGATTAAGGAAAACAATGCTTTCCTTTAATGAGATTGTTACAAACAAAGTTAAGGCGACCATTAGATGGTGCCTTCCCAACGAATATATTTTGTGGATAATAGGGACATAACATGCACATTTTTTTTGGTAAATTATAAAATTATGAATAAGCATCATTTTTTGAAACTTACTCTATTTTAAAACAAGAAAAACACTCCAAATTATTAGTAATAGGGCCAATGATACCGCTTTTGCTAGTCGTGCGTAGCAGAAATATAGTACTTACGAAGATTTACGTTTCTATATGTTGCTACCAAAAAGTAATTAGAATTAGAATGAAAAATGTGATGAAGAAATAACATAGTTATAAATCGTTTGAAAGAATGTTAAGTATCAGAAGAGTACCCAAAAGTTTTAGATTTAACCCCTCGAGCAAATTATTTTGCCACTCATGTTTATCGATTAAATTAACCTGTCTAAATCTAATTAACGTATAGTCATCAGCTTGTACCCAACTTCGAAATAAAAATAAAATAAATTTACAATTATTCTTACCTAGAGAAAACAAAACTGAACTTAAAGTAATAATTAATCATAATATACAAACCAAAATTAAAATTAAATACGCATAATAATTTTACACTAAAGTTTATAATATACATTTGAGCTTACATTTAAAACGTGAGATATATTTAATAAAAGGTTGCTTTTAATTTCTTTGAATTGTTCTATCTATGAAATGGGCTACAATGACTTTGTACTTACATATAATATAGTATTTAAGTCTCAATATTACAAGATACCACATATTACTATTGCTAGTGGGGCTCTTGCATGCTTAGATTATTATCCATTATATGTGCAATGTATATTTTGTATGTATTTTTTTCTAACTATGATATAAAAAAATAAAAACAATTATGAGTCAAAATTGTACCTGAGAAGGGTGACAGGTTTTCTGAAACTATATCCGCAAATACAATGAAAAACTATGTAGAACATTCTGGGAGTATTAGCTCTATTTTACCAATGATTACAAGTAGGTATATAATATGCTGCAAGATCTTAAACCACAACTTAGTTTTTTTTTGTAAAATTATGTGGCTTTTCAAGTTCTAAATTCTATTTGATTTTAACTGTTACTGCAGTGTGGCTGAGCTGTCTAACTGAAACTTTACCTAAAATAGAGGGCGGTTATATATTTTATAAGAAGTTTATTTTCAGAATTGTTAAGTGAAAGTTAAAACAATAGCACATGCCATCTACCACGCTGAATACTCATTTTTTAAGGCCACCGCATACTAGTGACTTACAGTGCCAAATTTGGCAAGTGTAGCATGACTGCATCAAAAGGAATTCGCAATCACATGGCTTAAAGCAGTAAAAAGAACGTGATTTTGAAACGATTTTGTTTGTCAGTCACCAGGCACTTCAAGCAAGATCTGCGACTAATCTCCGTCTTAAATACAATTTATTTATTTCTTTAATCAGTAAGTCTAAAAAACAATTTATTTATTAGTTTAATCATTAAATACGCCATAAGAATGCGTAAAAATAGTAAGAAATTCCGCTAAATTATCTGTCAAATAAACCGATTCATTGATTATCTTTAAGCTAACGGATTCTGCGATTGGCAGTGTTTCGTAATCTCACTAATGGCTTACACTAGCCAAATCTAGCTATATGTATATCACTAGTGTGCGGAGACTATTGAAGATACCGTCTATATCAGTGATAAATCTGAAATAAGATAAACTACCTATTTTATGATAATTTATAAAACAGTTCACAACCATTCCCTATACTTTTCTATCAGACACTAAAAAATAAAAATGCACCTACAATTTTAAATACACAGACCTACCAGATGGTACCACATGCCTGTGGTTAAATGTTATGAAAGTTACTTGCTTATGCTGCAATAAAAAAAATCGAAGAAGATTTAAAATTAACTGTTATTCAAACTTTATATTACTTTTTTTTTTGTTGCGGTAGTAGACAAAAAGATAAATCAAAACGAGCTCAGTTATAAGGTTATGGTATGGTATAGGTATACTGAAAAATCACACATTTATAATTTGTACGAACTAGTAATAAAATAATAATAAACGTATGGAGATTTTCTAATGGTTCCTATTGTTTTACCAAGCGCAGATGCTAAACTAGAAATGTTAACATGTCAGCAGTGCGATTCAAATCATAATCTTCTACTAAAAAATGAATTTTAAGGACCATTTTTGGTAAGCTCTGAACTACGTTTGAATATGAATCATGATAGTTTTTTTAGGTTGTCATAATATTGGGTGACCTTTGCAAAACAACCGATAGCTGGGTATGTCATTACAATAATTATCAATATAAATAAATACTTTCATAGCAAAGTTGCAGTCAAGAGATTAACCTCGAGCCAGGACTTGAACCTGCGACCCTTACATTCTGTGTAAGTGGTCTGCCACTGAGCTACCGAGGTACTAGTCAGACTGATGAAAATCCTAACTACATCTTTGCTCTGGAAATACGCTCGTAAAGAGCGTCACATACAACTTCTAGTGACTTATAAAGTCCTAGGACATTAATCTTATAAACACATAAAATCTTCATAGAAGTAAGATATACAATATAAATATACATACATAGAAATAATCTCTCTTCGTTTATGACTCCTTGAAGGTTAGTGTCTTAGAAGAAAATATATTATACATCATATCCATGGCTATATCATCAATATAAATAAATATGAATATAAAACTGAAATAATAATATATCAATATAAATATTTGCTATGAAAGTATTTATTTATATTGATGAAATAGCCATGGATATGGCATGTATAATATATTTTCTTCTGAGACTCTTACCTTCAGGGAGTCATAAACGAAGAAAGATTATTTCTATGTACGTATATTTATGTTGTATATCTTCCTTCTATGAAGATTTTATGTGTTTATAAGATTAATGTACAAGGACTTTATAAGTCACTAGGAGTTGTATATTATAATAATTAGATACTTAAAATATTTAAGATTATTAAAAGTAAACTAAACTAGGAAAAAAATTGAAGTTTAGTAATTAAAATTCAATTTTAATTATTAAACAACATTTAAATAATTTGATTCTAAACATAAATGTGTCAATACATATAATGCATATTATAAATATAATAATAAATATAATTTAACATTCCTTTCACAATCAACGTTTTGAAGCTAATATTAAAATGCGTTCTACCCTTTTTAACTTTACTACATTTAATTAAAAGTTATTATTCAGGATAATAAGTTTGAAATGAAAAGATTAAAATACAATTCTGTCAGGTAGAATAAGTGCATTAAAAATAGACAATTTGAACTATATAGTCTTGGGGTAGATAAGTAAGTAGCTATAATTATAAATAATTGTAAATATAGACTATTTACAGAGGAGATAATAATAATAATAAAAAATTCATTTAAAGTGTATATGTCAATAAAATTAAAAGCATTAGATAGGATCGTGAGATACGTTTATAATTTCAATTGCTAATTTTATTAACTATTCAGTTTTTAGCTCGACTATGTTTTATTTTATAATTACAATTGTTATTGTTAGTAAATAATTATATGTATAAAGTTATTTTTATCTTAAGGATCAGGAAATTGTGAATCACCTAGGCACAAGGTAGTGAATAACTAAAAGGCAAATCACGAGGTCTACTGATATCCTCTCCACAGTCTGACTACTGGTGTGATCTTGACATTCTCCTGGAATAAATACAATAAAAATTAATTACAAACATATGTTAACAGGGTGTCAAAATCTAAATTCGGAAAAAAATCCCTGACTTTTTTCTGACTTACCCTGACCATTTCCTCAAAATTCTCCAACCAAAAATGGTAATATTTATGAAAGCTATATTCATATTAAATATAGTATGTTAAATTTAAACTATCACACTTTTAAACCGATCCTCAAATAGAAGTTCTTTGTTTCTATTTATTTCTTTAGTGATTTCAACTATTACCTAACTCATATTAATAGCGTACACAAAAATAAACAATAAAACTGAGAACTTGTCTTATCATGTGACAGCAAAGCAAATTACACTTCTTAGAGTCGCTTTAAATATTTTTTTCGACAAGGTCACAAACAACTTAGCGGTCCGCCTGATGGTAAGTAGTCATCGCAACGTATGGACTCTTCAACACCAGGGGCATCATTCGCACGTTGCCGACGCTTTAAAATTCTAATTACTTCTTTCTTGAAGAACCCCATATTGTAGTAGTGTAGTATTTAGGGATAACTTTGACAGGGAGCTCATTCAACAACCCAAGCGTTTGTAGGAGAAAGTTCCTTTGAACCAGCATTCTAGTGTTTAGGTTTAGACTCTAGAGAAAGCAACACCCGCCGGACTTCTAGCTGTAGATTGGATTTGGAGTCAGTTGAAAAAAAAAATGTTTCTCTTCTTGAGTAATTACGTGTACATTTGTAATAACTTTACACTAGTTAACTGTAATGAACGGAAACGGAAATATTTCACAAAGAAACATAATTATATTTATTCAATACCCTGAAAGCAAAATGATTCTAGACTGCATAAGGATCAGCTAGAGTAGAAAAATATCCCTCATATTCAATCACTGGGATAGAAGCATTAATTAATTTTACCTATGATCTATTATTTCTAGACACCATTTCCCCCTGACCTTACCATAAGCTTCCCTGACTTTCCCTGACCACTTTACGCTTCCCTGACTGTTCCATGACTTTCCCTGACTTTCCAGAAAGTGGACACCCTGATTGATTTCATGCAGAACTCTACATTAATGTATATACTCAATGGAATAATCTACTAATAGAGCGTCAAACAAGATAGAGTAGAGCCTAGTTATCAACATCGTCCCCGTGCGAGTCTTTCGCAGCATTCTACATTAATCCATGTATGCATGTATACATATCTAATTATTTGATGCACCTACCGAAGGAAAGAGCGTCGAACATCGCCTAGCCTAGCTCAGTGCCGAGAGTTGGTGCAGTATTGCTCGTGAAGAGTCTTTCATTAAATTCAATCCCCTCAATGCACTTTCCTAAAGAGAGTTTTAAACATGACTGACTTTAGCACAGCACTGGGAGTTCTCTTACAGTTGCTCAATGAACGAGTTACCGCCAGAGCGTCCTGATTGAGGCTTAGTAACTATCTGAATCACTTACCTAAAAAGAGACTGCTAAACTTGACCGAGTTTAGGTCAGGCTGAGAGTTCGCGCACAGTCGCTTGCAGACGTAGTCAACACCAACGTCCTGGTGCATGTCTTTCGCAATATTCTACATTAACGCACGTACCCAATGAGAGGGCGTGAAAAATGACAGAGTGTAGCTCAGTGCGAGGGAGTTCGCACACAGTTGCTCGCTGAGTAAGTCAACACCAATGTTCCGGTGTATGTCTTATGCAATATTCTACATTAATGCACGTACCTAATGAGAAAGCGTCAAACCTGACAGAGTCTGGCTCAGTGCTGAGAGTTCGCCCACAGTTGCTTGCAGACTGAGGCAACACCAACGTCTCGGTGTATGTCCTTCGCAATAGTCTACATTAATGCACGTACCTAATGAGAGAGCGTCGAACATGACAGAGTCTAGCTCAGTGCTGGGAGTTCGCGCACAGTTGCTCGCTGAGCGCGTCACCGCCAGCGACCCGGTGCGAGTCTCTTGCGACACGAAGCAGTATCGCCTCGCCGCAGTGCTGTCCCGCGTCACCGGAGTCGTCACCACGAATGAAGCTCCGTTCTCGTACCATCCACCGTGACATGTGAAAGCTGAAATTACGTTTGTGTCATATTTATATTTTACTAGCTTTTGCCCGTTGCTAAGCCTGTGCTAAATTCGATGATAGACTTGATATATTGATAATATTGATCTAGTCAAGTAATAACTTTATGTAGTTTATCTACGTGGAATTCGGTCGTAGTTATTACAACGGAATAAAATTTTGCGGGCCTATGCCCTACTCCGTCTCTTCAACTATCCTTGCGCCACATTGCAGCTCAATTGAATGCTCCATTGCGACGTGAAAGGAACAAACAAACTCACTTACGCATTTACAATAGAAATAACTATTAAAACACCAATTCTAGCTTTTATCCGCAAAATCAATCGGGAAAGTATATACAACATATACATGAAAGTTTCAAATCGGTACATTAAGCCGTTCTTGTAAAATAAGGCGACAAACAAATACAAAAATTTGTTTTTGCTGGGACTGTAAACTCTGGTGCATTGATATGTAATCATTTTAAAATAAAACACAATTGTAGTTTTATGTTGCTCTTTAACAAAAATGAATTATTAGAAAACAAAAAAAACGTCGCCTCACCTGTAACTATGTCTCTATTTTTGCAATCAGAATAGAACTCCATATTATTAGCTGAATTACACCCAACTTCTAGTCTCCCAATACAGCTCAGGTCGCTGCCATCCAACTGCCTCCTACTCCTCAGTATCGGAGTATCAGAGATGTTCCTAACACTAAAATTGTAAAGCCTAGTGCTATTAACTCTACGATTATGTTGACTCGTTGTTTGATCTCTCTTACTCCTATGTCTTCTCGTTCTCTCTCTTTGCAGTGACCTTGTGCTTCTTATATTTAAATTTTCTTGTATACTATATTTCCCTGCGTAAGGGCATTCCTTTGTATCAGGGTTGCTTGCTGTGAAAAAACAGTAACAAGATTTTTGTAATAATTTAAAACAGTGTATTGATAGAGTTGATTACAATAGAGGCGTTTTGTTGACCGTCATAATGTACATTATGCGCTTAATGTCAATAATCCAACTTATGAGTATGAGCCAAAATTTGTAGAGTATGTCATACCGAATTAACCCTAAAGCATTAAACAGAACGCACCGATTACAATTCAAAGCTCGCGTTTTAAAATTTCAAAAAAACATATTTCTTATTGGAGGCCCACTCTCTCCGAGGGTGATTTGCGCCGGCCCAGTGCGGATTGTGGACCTAAATATAATACTTTGTAATTAGTTTTCTAAAATACATATCGCTCTTAGTACTTATTCCATGTCACATGCGATTGTATCATGTCCAACGTCACGGATTTGTTTCCCGAAGGAGTTAATTTCACCAGTGGCCAGAACCACACCCACATCATAATGTGGGTAACAGCCTCGACCAACCCTTTAGTCCTGCGTGACAGGTATAGAGCCTATCGCCCCAACACTGCTGTTGACACAAAAGTGTATCTGGACTTAGGTAGTTTTATTTTTTCCTAGGATTTCTTTCACTTCGTAAATTTGAAACTATATGGCATTTGTAAATGAGTGTTCTACCATAAATGGTTGGTCATAGCTTATGATCATGTATTGTGTGGTGGTTTGCAACCCTAGGTGCGCAAGCCCGACTTGCGCTTTGCCTATTCTATTTATCTCTCTGTTTAAAACCCAAAGTATCACCGATTGAATGGATTAGAAAATTGGCGGAGATGAGGAAATAATTTGGGATGAGAAAGTTAAGTTAAAATTGTAGGTGACAATGTCAGGTTACACTGAAAATAATGGATAGATACGTGAACAGGGCCGCAGAGAGAAATCAGGGTCTGGGGGTATCCATGTGCACGACTTTATTTCGGCCCACGCAGCTCCACAAACCGAAAGCGCGTTCTCATTGGTCGTTGCTCTTCGGGCGCGAAAATTTGAAAGGATTGATTCTATGCAAACAGTCAAAATCGTCATTAAAGTGAATGTTTTTCGGAGTGGCCCTGTACGTGGAAGTTTAGGTGAGGGTGAGAAGGTTTACGGTTTTTGGCAAAAGTCGTAAGATGTAACTAACCGACAAGCGTGATGTAAGGTGCAGTGACAGCGTTGAAGTGGTGAGGCGAGCAAGCGTCGTCAGCACGCAGCGTGGGCACCCCTCGTTGCAGCTCCGCGATGTGCCCGTCACGGCGGTACAACACCACGCACACGAATCGGGACACGCTGGAACCACGGAATATAAAAAAATATCACACACCTCAGGCCTTTTACCTTCACTCTAGACTGGCACGATACTAGGTCTCTTAGACAAGCATTTAGGCGGAAGTAATTTGTAGGAATGTCATTACCCTACCAAATAAACAGGGTGTAGATTATCTGGTAACATTACATACTAAATTTAGTTATACATTGTTGAACTAAGCGCATCAGGCAGTTGGCTTCTTCATCAAGATTGGACATCATGGTGTAGTTATTTATGCCGTTAAATATTCTTGACGCTGCATATTTTAAAAACTTCAAGAAATTATAAGTTAAAGCTGACATATGCGTGTAACCATTTTCATATAAAAAAACTCTTACTCAAAGGAACTCTCTTAAGGACTGACTCTGTAGACGGTCAGTCTTCTTCAACGAAGCCGTTGTGACTCCGAACAGAAAAACTAACCAGTGATGCTGCCAGTGGGCCACCAACGCCACGGAGTTTCCGCTGGGTGAGCTGGCCTTCACGTTCACGCAGAACACCTTGATGTCGGCGCCAGTTTGGTTTGTTATTCGTAGCGTGGCGTTACGCTGCGAGAACGTGTAGTTGGTGCCGAAGTCCAGGGTGTGCCACGTAGGAGAGAACGTCATCCACGACGGGAACTGGCAGTTGAATCTGACTGATACTGGAGATCAAAGTTGTAAAATTAAATCAGCATACAGAGAGTAACAAATTTTAGACGAAATTTTGAACAAGATTTCTTATGGATGGCAAACAAGCTTGAAGCCCGCCCACCTACTGCTAAGCGGTCACCGTAGGCTATCGATCAGGGGTATAAGCCGTGCGTTGCCAGTCCTTTAAAAATACAATCTATCCCTTTTTGAGGACCCCTTAGTAGTTTAGTAGTACCTGTAGTACTATAAATTTCTTAGAGGAAACCTTGGCAGTAAGCTTATTACTACAATCTAATTGTTTGCGGTAGGACGCACCTCTGAAACGGCTTTTGTAATAATATTTTTACAAGAGAAGGTACTAATCATACACCTGGGCACCATACAAGTAATTTTCAAAAAAAAAATTAAAAAACATTTAAGCGCCTACCTCTTAAGGCATATTAGTAAATAACTTGAGTTGCGTCACAATTTGTACCCGTGGGTAAATCGCTTGAGATACTTTTGTAACCAAAAATATGAGAGACGACCTTCTTTCGCTGGTAGTACACACTGAGTAGGTACGCATGTATGTACACACCTCGCTTGAGTGCCATTGTCCGGGAGCCCTCGGTAGCACTGAACAGCCCGTTACAGGTCGCGTCTCCTGACTGCGCCACGCGGTACTCCACGCCAGCTGGTGCGCTTGGCTCTTCTTTCATCACCATGCCCGACGCTGAAACGCAGATGTGACAAAATGATACATTTGTGTTGTAGGTTATAAGCTTGCGGTCCCAATTAAATAAAATCAACAAAATAAGAGTTTATAAGTCAAGATTCTTACAAAAAATCTGACTAGTAGAGAACTTCTCTATAGAAGAGTTTGGTCTAGCGCAATTTTTATGGGTTTGGAAGGTCATTTATTTATTTGTTTATTAACATTATTACAGACTGACAGGAAACCCTAAAGCGTCTATAATCAAGTAACATTAATTATCTTAACTATATATACAAGCTTACTATGCCAAATTACATGGAGACATAAGAAAAAAAGAGATAAAGAAAAAAAGTAAAACATAAAGTAAGAAACATATATAACAACGAAAAAATAGGCACTAGTAACTAACTACATGGTAAGCAATAATAAAGTTTTAGTTGGTACATTTGGTAGTTGCAAATAAAAATCCTCATTTCCAATTCAATTCATAAGATAACCATATTTTTTTTGCATGTTTTGTATTTCGGAAGCTTTTGTAGGAGCTGAGATATTCCACTTTTGTAGGAGCTGAGATATTCCACTTTTGTAGTAGCTGAGATATTCCACTTTTGTAGGAGCTGAGATATTCCACTTTTTGCTGACTTTAAAGTCAGATTAAAGTAAAGGTACTTTTTGCCTTTTGGGTCCGAAATCTAAAAATAAAAACCGTAAACTCTCAACTATTAAAGGATTGAAGATGATCTCTTACCAATGCCGTTAGTCTTCTCGTAGACGAAGCAGCGGTACCTGTCCTCGTTGCTGGTGGCGTGGTTGTGATGCAGCTTGCCCACAAGGAACCGCAGGCTGCCCTCCTTCCACGTGGCCAGGCACTCCAGCTCCTCAACTAAAACGTTTTACATCCAACTCTCAATTAAAAATAATAAATAAACAATAATAGCGTATTGTAATTTTGACGACTCAAAAGTGTTAAAAAATTGTAGTTTTAATAAAAAAGTTTGTACATTCAATAGTTAATAATAGTGTAGGTACTAACCCCTTTAATCGCATCATGCAAAAACTACTTTTGATTCAGTAAACACAGTGATAAAAACAATAAAAATAGAAGACAGTTTAATGGGGTTTTTTAAGAAAGCAGATATTAGTTTTTTGAAGGGTCGGCAACGCGCGAGTGATACCCCAGGTGTTGCAAGCGTCCATAGGCTGCGGTGACCGCTTACCATCAAGCGGACCGCAAGCTTGTTTGCCACCTTAGTAGTATAAAAAAAAATTTCTAGTTCAAGTGATAATTATGTGTCCATTGCATGTATCTGTGTATCAGTTCTTTGACGAAATGACTAATATAGACTTTACCTACTGATTATAAATCGGAATCAAAAACCGACTTTAAAATTAAGGTAAAAGATTGATTTGTAATTATTGTTGTATCACAGAAAAACAAACTGCATGATACTGTGAGTTAAATCGAAGCTGTGACTATTGAGTATAAGAGATAAAATTTGCTTGAAAAAAGTCAAAACGTTTAAATGGCCAGAAAAGACAGACTTGGGAGAAGTATTTCGTTACTAATTAATAAGAAAAATACTTTTAATCATTTTAATTTGCAAGCGAAATAATAATTTTCCAAAAGCGTTTCCTAAATTCGAAGTTGAATATTTTTCATGATACACTAATTTCAGTAACAATTCTGACACATCTTTATGACTAGTAATTAAGTTAAAATTTTAATGCCTTATAATTATCTGCTAAGATTTGGCTACCGGTGAAAATGTTAGTTCCTATTTTAGTTTAGTCCTAGTTAAGAGTTAATTTTGTATCAACAATTATTTATGAATAAATAATAAACAGATTGCAATAATAAATGTCCTAATAAATCCTTATGTAAGATAAGGACGTGGATCCTAAAATCAAGTAACATGCAGCACGGGCGGGATCAAGTCTCCTTGTACCTATAATATCTCGGAAACTACAAAATTAACTTTGATGAAATTTAAATTGTACCAACTTAAAGTTGAATGGTAGCTAATTCAATAAACAAGGATTTCAGATCATGTAGTTTCCACTGATATTTAGCCAAAACATGGTTACTAATTAATTATTAAAAAGTATGTAATTCAATGAAAAATAAATTTACCAAAACAGTTTTGAATCATCAGAACAATTTCCTAATTACTTTACAATCTGTCTACAGTTCTTTGCTGATAGAACTGGCCAGTTCAATTCCAGACAGTTGACATTCGAAATAACTGTGACCAAAACCTTGTGGCCTAAGTTATTAGTCATTATTAATATTAGTATTGTCATATAAATATATAATAGTAATATTGTAAGTCCAATTAATAATTTGTTTGTATAATTATAATTTTGTTTATTGTTAAATCAAATGTTGATTATAAATTTAGATAAGTAAAATTATTATATATGGATAGAAATGTTTGAAATAAAGTTATATTATTATAATAATAAGTGTCATGATGGTATATTTTATGTGAAATACAATTTTAAGTTCAATCATTTTTAAATATTACATTATTATTATATATATTTATTAACATTACAGAAGGTGTTAACACCTCATTCATCAAAAACAGTTTTACAATAACAAATAATTCACGACCTAATTGTAAATAATTGTTTCTTTGATCCTTCGGAGTAGAGTAAACCAAATGTTTGAACATGTAAGTCATTTTATACACTGCAATACCTAACCTGAATATTTAAAGCTGAAGATTTTCTAAAATAAAAGTGATAGCGTACAATTTCGAGGCATAGTTATAAATATTTCGCCCATGATTGTTTATTTTGCCCTGTCACATACATTCCTTCATTTCCGTTCCAAGTTTATGAAGAAACCTAGCAAAAATATAGATACTTGGCGAGCTAAGTCACAGCGTGTCGCGACGTAGGCAGGCAGTTATTTTCGAGATTTATGTTCAGAAATAGACATAGTAGGTGGTTCCGCACTCCGAGATCCGGAGACAATTGCGACAGGCACACAGACAGATAAAATTTTAATATAGAGGAACGCCGCCGGCGGTGTTAAGGGGGGAGTTCTTTCAGAAAATGGAAAGGACAAAAAGTTCGAGTTGAGAATGAAATAGTTATGAGATTGAATCTTTTATTATTTGTATGTCCTATTTTTGTGTGTATGATACCTTATATTATTACATATCAAAATTTATTGTCAATTATATTAAAATTTAAACATAAATTTTAAACTAGGTATTAATAATTATTGTAGCAAGTAGGTAAGTACCTACTTATTGTCAGCAACATTTAAAAAAAAAAAATTTTTGTTTATAGAACTTCTCCAGGCCTACCCTAAAAAATTAAACAGGTTGAAATTGCATTTGTTGCCGTGGAGTAAAAGACGTCTTTTACCGATGTTTGTGGTGATTGATATGTGGTGAGAGACAGGTGAGAGAGATGTTATCTTTCAGCATTCATCTGTCGTTCCAGTGATCAACACAAAAACATTACAATAAAGATATAAACACTTTGTTTACGGTATTTTAAATACACTTACATACATATATCTGCTTCTCTTTAATAAAATGTACCTACTGCGTTATACTTGAGAAAGAAATGTGTCACAATATGATGTATCAGGTACATTAAAATTTCTTTTGAGGTTAATCTTTTTCTTACACAAATGTATGTAATCAGAACTAACTATGAGATGTAAAAGTTATGACCTAATAGGTATAATAATATGATAATATTTTTGATAGATAGTACATAGCAAGAAAGAGGGTTTCTTATTTGTGTGTTTGTTTGCAAGTGTAACATAAACTTTTAGAAACTGAAACCATTACTTTAGGAGTGACCGACCAACTTTTTAATACCGGAGGTGTTTATAGATTTTAAAGTTACGTGACTTGAACTTATTTTAAAGAAGAAAAAAGAATACATATAACGAGGTCTCCTCCCGTGAACACGACCTGCGTAAGCCGGTCGAAACGTCGGGACACAAAAAAGGTAAATACCTAACATAATATTTACGCGATTTCGACAGGAGGAATCACATGCCAAAAAGCTAAAAAAAAACATTTATCTCTTATAAGCGGGTAAGAGCTTATTTTGAAACTTTTTAGTAAATATTAGAAGTGAATCGTATAAAGAACAAAGTCGTGGCAAATTGCTAGTTTCCAATAAAGCAATGGAGATTCAGGTAGATGTAGAAAGGTAATTTTAAAGCGGTTGAATCATTTAGAGTTTTAACGGTCTTTCTTAAAGTCAAGGTTGGTAAACTTTGACGAATGAATCGTTCTATTGAATACAATCAAATTTATCGTCTCACGCTTTACCTTCAACGAAGATTTGAATTCGAGAAACATTAATTTAAGAAAATTGATCCATAAATTACCGACAAACTCATTTAATTTCTCGATTTCAAGATTTAACGTGTAAATCGAGAGGGAATTTATTTCCAATATAAACCGAGGTATTCGTAAAAAATAACGGATTAAAGTCGAAAAGTAACTCAGGTTTTTATGACAGCAAACTTTAAATGTTAAGGTTTCATACCTAAAGGGAGCCAACGGGACCCTATTTCAAACAAACTGTTAGGCTTATTCAAACCTACAGGTCTATCACAGGACTGTATTAAACCTTTAACCAATTCTTCTTCAACCAGTTAATTTTTACGAATAACTCAGTTTATACTGGAATTAAATTCCAAAATGTGAAATAAAAACTAAAGTGATCCACAGAGTATAGTTATTAGGGGGGAATATTTTAGTCTGTTGTTGCTTAAACCATAATTTTTATATTGTGTAATGGTACCGTAACCCCTAGTGTCTGAGTTTTTATTTTAAAATGCAGATGTTTCGCCTTAAGTGTAGCTATTTTGAAACATGCACTTGCTAAATCTAGACAATGGCGAGACACCTAGGCATCTCTGGAAGGCTGCCCGATTCATTTGTAGACAGACATTTCTGTTATAGACTGAAAATATTATGGTTTGTATTTTCACAGCGTTATTTGTAACGAACAATACTTCAGCTGTTTAATAAGTCTGATAAATGAGTTAATTAACGACTAAATGATATTTTGATTATTTTACATATAAATTGATTAATTTACTCAGTTTCTGATAACAGAGTCAATTAACAACTAAATTAATTGATATTTTAATTATTTTACATATATATATATATTGATTAATTTACTGAGTTTCTGATAACGGAGTCATTAACAACTAAATTATTTGATATTTTAATTATTATACATATATATATATATATATATTGATTAATTTACTGAGTTTCTGATAACGGAGTCATTATCAACTAAATTAATTGATATTTTAATTATTTTACATATATATATATATATTGATTAATTTACTGAGTTTCTGATAACGGAGTCATTAACAACTAAATTATTTGATATTTTAATCATTATACATATATATTGATTAATTTACTCAGTGTCTGATAACAGAGTCAATAAACAACGAAATTAATTGATATTTTACTTATTTTACATATATATTGATTAATTTTCTGAGTTTCTGATAACAGAGTCCATTAGAAACTAAATTATTTGATATTTTAAATATTTTACATATATATTGATTAATTTACTCAGTTTCTGATAACAGAGACAATTAACAACTAAATTAATTGATATTTTTATAACTTAACATATATATAATATGTAAATACTTAATTTGAAATAAAGTTTCCATATATTTAAAACACTATGTTTATCAGTCCCTTTGTTTGCTTGTAGGTATATTTTATTAACTTAAGCTCTACTTAAAAGATGAATGAGCACCGTCATTAGATGTTTTTAAAAATGGTAATTTTTTGCAGAAATTCCTACTTCCTCACAGATATATTCTACAAACAATACAAAACGTTCTTATAATTGTAATGACTTGGTTGGTTGGTTTTCTATTTTCAACATTAAGAACTTTGAAATTTTCTTTCTACGAAGAGAAAATTGAAGATATCTAATGGCGGCGCTAGATAGTGACTATATACCTTTTAAGGAAGGTTTAAGTACCCAAAAAACTTTTAATGTAGAAAACTAATAAAATTAAGCAAATTTTTATTTTGTGGCTCCTAGAAAAGTTTTATTTATTAAAAATTAAGGGTCCGAGGGATAAAAAGGCGCATTCGCTGAGGATTCTGGTTAAAGAAAAAGGTACAGACCGGTGCTCTCGGAGGCGTGTATGTCGGGGCAGGCCTGGTAGTTGAGCAGCAGCCGAGAGTCTTCCGTGCAGCTCTCGATAGAAGACACGGGGAACTTACACTCGCCGTGACCTCTGCAATAAACAAAAAAAAAAATATTATAAATCTTTTCTTGTGCAAAGAAACCCCTTTCCCGTAAAAAACCTCACCTACGCATCCTTATGTTACGGAAACCGTTTCACATAAAGAGGGTCGAATGCCTTTTTTCCACCTTAGCAGTTGGAGGGAATATATAGGTATGACACCTATATCCCACTATAGCCCACTCCCAAAATCTTTAAAATTTCAAAAATTCAGAAGTATTTTCTGTGAAATTTTGCAAATGGCGGTCAAAAGTCCTTGAGATCTGGTTTCCGTAATGTACAAATTATTAACATAAAAGTTTCTATGGAAGCCACGGTGCGCGAGTCGACTCTTACTCGTCCGGTTTCTTTCATAAAGTTCTTAGTTTGAGAGATAAATTGTTAGGTGTTCAAGAACAAATATTTTGAAAACCTCAGTCTGAAACTGAAAAAGGTGAAAAAAGGAGAAGGTTCTATTTATTTTTGGGTCTTTCTTTGTTTCATTTTTCATCCTTTGTTTAAACAACATCGACAGAAATAATCATAAAACAAAAATTTCACTAACTTATGCTTAACAAATATGATAAAAAATCTCTTCGGCTTTACGTCAAAATTAGATGTAATAATTGCAAATACCTATTTCATTATTAAAGTTTTAAGCTAAGTTTTTCCTTTGATACCGTTTTCTTTTTATAACAGGTGGTCGATTAAAGTAATACAAAAACGCCACAGATCAGTTAGTTAGTTTGTATTCAGTAGAAGTAAGAACCGTGAAGTAAATAGCTGATGTTGACACGAATCTGTAATTAGCACTGGTGTCGCCACTGGCATTAGATAAACAATACAATTAATTTAAGGGGTGGAACTGTTAATAAAATTACTATTTACGCGAATACTGTTTTAACTGTGATTGAACAAGCAACGTGGTTGATATTAGGAAAAAATTTTTTTAGTAATTAGATCGTGTTTTGATATTTTATTAAAAACTATTTTTGGTTAAAACAACAACTTGCAAATCTTTTATTTGTATTTTACAGCTATGATTAATAATAAAATAATGCTATTCATTAGACGTCTAATGACCTACATGGCATTAATGTAACAATATATCAACCTATAACAATAATGTGACGATATATCGATCTATTATGTGGTACAATACCGTGAAGTGTGGTATTACATCACTACCAAAAATATAATTATATTGCGAGAAAATAGATAGCCTTTATATATTATTAAATTGAGATAGAAGAAGAAATAAAAAATTCTTTGAAAAGAAAAAAGTAAAAAAAGAAATAACTTAAGAAATTAATATAAGTGTCAAGTTCGGGTAGTGCGGCACCTTAAGCCAACTACACTGTAATTAGAAAAGAAACTAAATAAAATCTGTAATTTGTTTTCGAACAGGTGTTAAGATTTTTCTTGGAAGCGGAGACTGAACTTTAGCTCAAGGAAAAAGAAAAGAAAAACTTCATAAGTTAGTTCATTTTATTTTATGTTTGTGTTTAAAATGTTCTGGCAAGGAAGGTTTTAATGCGTGAACAGCTAGTCTCTGTGTTTTTTTACATATGTATTTAGTGTTTTTTCTAGCTACTGACTACTTTTGTTGGCCGTAGATGGCCTTGCTTTGGGGAGTAGAGAGCACCCAAACCGCTCTTTTTCCATAAAATCTGGAAAAACTAGTACCGTTTCGGAAAGCAAAGGCAAACGTTTTGAAGAGTTACATACGGCAAAAATAATTCTTCTGCAGTCGCCTTTCATTTTTAATAAAATCTTGCTATGTGTATGAATAATAATATACGTATATCACGCTTAAGTGTTTTAGCCATGCTGCGTGTCGCTGACTTTGTTGTTGCACCCTCATTTATATTATAGGTACAGTACAACTAATTTTTTGGACCCGGTGGTCAAAAATCAAAACTATGATTAAAGTTGCCATATTACCGATAATGTTGTAAAGCTGTGAACTTATACGAAACTAGCGACCACATTCTGGTTCAGAAAACTTTGTTGCACTGTACCTACCTACAGCATTCAAAGCTTTTTTAATTTCCTTTTATCCAGAATTTATTTTCTTTCCACTTTGTGCATATCTACTATACAAACATGGCGGGTTTTAAATAAGACGCAAATACACTAAAATAGTATATATTATAAGCAAAATACTAACGATAAGCAATCAAAACAAAGACCAATTACTCGATGATTAACTTTTATTTGTTATAGAAGGCAGGAATAAAGAACCCACCTTTGTATGGGGAAGGTGCCAGTAATGCGTGCGCAAACATCTGATAAAGGCGGTAATGGTGCGATCGCCGGCTACTCTGATTGAATTACATTAGCCCATTACCTATCACTGCTGGAAGAAAACAAAGATAGTGGACAGAAAACTTGGGAAGTATTTTACTGAAGAATGTTAGCTTGGATTTGTTGTAAATATTTGTCGCATCTTTTGTACTAGATTTACGTTTAGGATTATTTATTACGTCATATTTATTCAAGTTAGATGTTTGCTGACGATAACATCCTACAAATAATTAAAATTTATTTTATTAATATTATAACCTTCTCCGGCCCGTGGTCTTTAGCATAGTGGGTGCTAGATTACCTCTGCATGTACTTATGTTATAATATTAGCAGAAGTCCTGATTTAGATGATTAATAATATGAATACGATGAAAAAAAAATGTAAAGTTAAAATTCAAATAAACCTTTATTCCCCTACGAAAGCTGAACGAATGTTTATAACTAATCTCATCGCAAATATTCCCCTATAAATTGAATTATTTTCTCTAGGTAATTGTGTGATTGAGGCTATTTTTGGCCCCGCGTCGACTCAAAATTAGTTACAGTAAACATCTGTTTAGGAATTAAGTTAGGCAAAAACGGTTTATTTTATTTTTAACTTTACAATTTTTGGTTTGGGTTTGGTTTTTTGTTTTTTTTTTATTATTTCATGGGTAAGCCTGCAAAAATGCTACTTGAATAAGAAAACAATATTTAGAATGATCTAGGTAATTACTAGGTCAAAAGTTCTCTTCAAGATAAATTAAAAAGTCCAAACACACGGTAGCTGCTGTAAGGTAGGGCACTGCAAGTACTCGCTCGAATAAGCCACCCGAACAACTAAGCAGGGCATAGCGAGTACTTGCTCGAATGAGCGGCCCGAACTGGGGAAGTACCTCCACCTTACAGAAAACCGCGGCCATAATAACACTAACATTGAGTAGTGTTGTGTTCCTGGCGGTGAGTAAGGTTGCCAGAGCTCTTTGAGGATTCGCTGCACGGACAGCGGAGGACCGGCGGTGCTTGTTGCTGTCATACTCGGCATAGACGCGGCGTGCTGGTTCGGCGGTCAGGGAGACCTGATGAAACGGCTGACCGCTGGCCGCCCGCAGGTTGAACGGGATCCCGAACCCAGGGATCACTTAATCTCCGCCCTGGGAGGCTGATTCGCCAGCCTGTGTAAAGTATCTGAAGTGGTAGTCGTGCCGGAGAAGGAGACCGGAGTGGACCCGGCTACTACAACAGAGGGGGATCAGGGGCCCTTCCGCCCGCCGTGCCAGCAACCGTATCATCTGTGGCGAGCTTCGGCAGTCTTAGAACCGCACCCTTTGTCCTCTATGCTGTCTGTGCAGTGAATCCTCATCCTTAGTCTTAGTAACTTTTTTTTATATATATTATGGCCAGAAGACAGAAAAAGAAAAGAGTTTGCACAGCGGCTACTCCATCCACATATAATGTGGATTTTTGCAACATCAGGGGTATTCACGCAAATCTTAACGCAGTCCACCACCATCTCGAAACTGCGCAGCCGACCATTCTTTTTCTAACGGAGACGCAGATATCCTGCCCGGCCGACACATCATACCTTCATTATCCCGGCTACAAACTCGAACACAATTTTATGAGTCGTGCCGGTGTATGTATGTTCGTCCGGGAGGATATCTGCTGTCGCCGCCTTCATAGCCTTGAAGACAGGGACCTGTCGATATTGTGGGTGCGCGTAGATTACGGCGGCCACACTCGTATCTATGCGTGCCTATACAGGTCTCATAGCGGTGACACGGACGTAACTCGACTCTTCACGCACCTGAGTTTGACGACTGACAAAGTTCTAGAGCAATATCCCACAGCAGAACTAGTTATTTTGGGAGACTTTAACGCCCACCATCGCGAGTGGCTCAGTTCTCGAACCAATAACTATGCTGGGATATCTGCTCATGAATTTGCTCTGACCTATGGATTCTCTCAGCTGGTACTTTCTCCAACGAGAATACCAGATATAGAGGAACATACGAGCTCCTTACTGGACCTTCTGCTGACTACTCGTCCGGACGGGTACTCCGTCTCAGTGGATGCGCCTCTTGGCTCCTCGGACCACTGTCTCGTTCGGACTCAAGTGTCATGCACACAACCTGATCCTTCCGGGCCAACTAACTGGCGTCGTGTGTGGCACTATAAGTCGGCAGACTGGGATGGATTGCGTGAATTTTACGCATCGTACCCGTGGAGGCAGATCTGCTTTAACTCAGAAGATCCTGACGTCTGCGCAGCCGCAGTCACTGAGACAATCCTTGCTGGTATGGAATGCTATATTCCTAACCCGCGAGTAGCTGCCGGCGTCAAAAAACGACCGTGGTTTAATAGGTCTTGCAGAAAAGCTAAAATTCTTAAGCAAAATGCATATGAGGCTTGGACCACGGCTCGTTATAATAAGGATCCGAATATTTCTGAGTTAAAACGCAAATTAAATGCTGCCTCGAGGTTCAGTAAGAAAGCAACTGCCAGAGCAAAATTCCAATTCATCGGCAAAATAGGTGGGCGACTTGCGAGCTATCCTTCTGGGAGTCGTGCTTTCTGGTCGCTTGCCAAAGCTGCCGAAGGGAACTTCTGCCAGTCGTCGTTACCACCACTGCGAAAGACCGATGGTGACTTGGCCCATAGTGCTAAAGAGAAAGCCGATCTACTGGGCAGTCTCTTTGCCTCGAACTCGAATATGAACGATGAAGGCGCTGTACCACCTACTATACCGTGGTGCGGTAAGTCCATGCCGGAAATCTCCATAACGCAGCGGGAGGTCAGGCGGGCGTTGCTTTCTCTAGACGTTCATAAGTCGAGTGGGCCAGACGGTATACCAGCAGTGGTGCTTAAGCAGTGTGCTCCTGAGTTATGTCCTGTACTCACGCGCCTCTTCGCGCTTTCCTACCACACTAGGCAATTTCCGTCTACATGGAAGACTGCGAATGTGCACCCGGTGCCCAAAAAGGGCGATAGATCAGATCCATCGAATTACAGGCCTATCGCTATTACCTCTCTCCTCTCTAAGGTGATGGAGCGTGTGATCAACACACAGCTTCTAAGATACCTAGAAGTACACGATCTGGTCAGTGACCGTCAATATGGCTTTCGCCACGGTCGCTCGACTGGTGACCTTCTAGTGTATCTCACACACCGATGGGCACTAGCCATTGAGAGTCAGGGGGAGGCATTGGCATGTAGCCTGGACATAGCGAAGGCGTTCGATCGGGTCTGGCACCGGGGTCTTCTATCGAAGTTGCCATCTTACGGAGTGCCCGAGGGTTTGTGCAAATGGATGGCTAGCTTTTTGTCCGGCAGACGCATACGAACCGTCGTTGACGGTAGTTACTCTGATAGTATGGACATTAATGCTGGTGTCCCGCAAGGTTCTGTGCTATCTCCTACGCTGTTTCTACTGCATATCAATGACATGTTGGACATCAACAACATACATTGCTATGCAGATGACAGTACTGGAGACGCTTTTTACACGGGTCGTGCAAACATCCCTCGTTCCGTTGTGGAGGAAAACCGCGGAGAACTTGTGTCTCAAATCGAGACCACACTGTCCCAGGTCTCTGACTGGGGACGGGTAAACTTGGTCCGATTCAACCCTACAAAGACACAAGTGTGCGCGTTCACCGCTAAGAAAACTCCATTCACTGTGGTCCCACAATTCCAAAACACTCCCCTCTCCATCTCCAAGAGCATTGGGATCCTTGGTGTCGACATCTCCAGCGATGTTCAGTTCCGAGATCATTTACAAGATAAGGTAAAGCTGGCGTCCAAAAAACTTGGTGTACTCAATCGAGCGAAGCAGTACTTCACGTCGGGGCAAAGGTTGTTACTTTACAAGTCGCAAGTTCGGCCCCATATGGAGTACTGCTGCCATCTCTGGGCAGGTGCACCCGGATACCAGCTTGACCCTTTTGACTCGGTTCAACGACGGGCTGTGAGAATTGTCGACGATCCCAAACTCACTTGCGGTATCGAGCCCTTAAGTCTGAGGAGAGACTTTGCCTCACTGTGTGTGTTCTACCGCTTGTACAATGGGTTGTGTTCTGAGGAATTGTTCGAAATGATGCCCACGGCTACTTTCTACCATCGCACCGCTCGCCATCGGCAGGGAATTCATTCTCACACTTTAGAACCTAAATGGTCGCGTACAGTGCGGTTTCAGAGAAACTTCCTCCCGCGAACGCTTAAGTTGTGGAATGAGCTCCCTGCCAAGGTTTTCTGCAAGGACTACAGTATGGAGTTCTTCAAGAAAGAAGTTATTAGATTTCTGAAGGGTCGGCAACGCGCAAGTGATACCCCTGGTGTTGCAAGCGTCCATAGGCTACGGTGACCGCTTACCATCAGGCGGGCCGTAAGCTTGTTTGCCACCTTAGTGGTATTAAAAAAAAAAAAAAAAAAAAAAAAAACCGTTGATAAGTTCCCTCGACTGTTTGCCGTCTTCATCATCAGATCCTCCAGATCTCCATTATGTTATAATGTGATATCAGAACTATATATGTATGCGTGCCAAGTTTCAACAGAATCGTTTTATAGGTGAAAATTCAGTAAAGAATCATTATTTTTCTAACCTTAGGGATGGAATTTTGTTTTAAATTAGAATGGGACCAGCTTCAGGATATACGTATACCCTATCCAACAAAAAAATATAGTTAAATTGGAGAGACACTATGCTTGTTATACTTTAATTGTTTACTAACTTTATTGGTATCCTTTTAGTTGCTCTGATGTTACCTGTTGTAAGTGAATGAGAAGGGCGCCTTGAGCGGACATTCGACAGGGTCGGCGCTCTCGCGGAACATAGAGTACAGGAGCGCATCGCCCGTGATCAGCGAACACAGGTGAGGCAGCGCGTCACGACGATGGCAAAACGCTATAACAGGATATCATCATTAAAGTATAGACAAACTATAATGGCCTTCGCGTAGAACACATTAGAACAGGTTCGGCTGGAGTATCAGTACTAAACGTAAACGTTCTTCGTAAACAAGATTTAACAATGTTGCGTGTTTATTAACTAAATATTTTCTCCTACCATTACCAGTGTTTGTATATCTTTACGGTTTTATTTTCCGGAAGAGGGTAACTAGTGGCTCAATTCAAACCTACATCGGAGCAGACGGTTCTCACTAACTGCTACTACTTACTACATATATCGTAATTGAGTCAATGTTTACGAATAAATGGCTCCAAGAAAAGCAATGAAAAAAAATAAGTCCTCGCTAATTTTCTGCTGCTAATACTGTGCATTTTATGTAGTCATGATTATAATTTAAAGTATAGGGGCATATGCATATAATTTCTAATCTGATAAACACTTATTGCATTATATAATAACAAATTATTTTAATTAAATTACACGCGTGTATCTTATGTGTTACAAAATAATCCAAAAGTTATTCTAAAGCTACAAATTTCACATAAGTTTATACTATTTCACCTTCAATTTTCTTTTTAAAATATTCGCTGAAATAGGACAACAATAATTAAGCCGACGCTACATTCACTATTCGTCATTCGCGTCGCCCGGCGACGAGTTGTGATGAATAGCTGAAACGAGCGTATGTAGCGGGCCCTTAAATATTTAAATATGTACTTACTTTCCTTGTACTGTAGAACATTTTTGTGCTTTTCGTGCATCACGACACACCGGTAACAGCCTTTCCTACAAAAAGATATTATATGTAAGTACTCATTTATTATTAAAGTATTAATGCGAAGAAAAAAAAAGACAAAAACATCACTATATAGAAGTGCATTACCAGCTGGGTCTGTTTAACGTACTAGCTAGAGTAAATGTTGGGTATTGCCACGGAACGGCTAAAGTGAAGGTATTGCGTATACGTAAGGTAAAAAATATACATATACCTAGCTTTTGCCCGCGGTTCTTCCCGCCCACTCCTCAATTATAGAAAAAAAAACTATCTCCATGCTTAATTTCACCTTAATCGGTACAGCGGTTTAAGCGTGAAGAGGTAATACACAGACAGGAATACTTTAGCATTTAAAATATTAATATGGATAAAAGGCCAAGAATCGAATCCGTCAAATTCTATATAAAATCGTAAGTTTAGCCCTTATTTCCCAAAAATTAATAAGTTTTAGTCTATATCATTGAAACGTCTAACCGATGGACAGTAGTGCCCAGATAGGGTTTCCGTTCAGACATTTTGGGTACGGAACCTGAAAATAAGTTTTTATTCATACAAAAGGCGTTGCGTAGTGAAAGTCCGTGCCGCTATCAGTTCTCAGATCGGCCGTACGTCAGTCCCTGACAGCCAGTTTCAGAACTTGGCCTATCTTGAGGAAGGAACTAAAAGTGTCGTTATTTTTGCGTGACGTCGCTGCTGTCAGACGTGTTTGTTGTCGCTTCGAACCCCCTATCTGACGTAAACGATCACTACATTCATGACACCTACTCAAACATCGTCCACCAGAAAAGTTTGATGAATGAAATTGAAATTTCGTTCAGTTTAGCGTTTACGAAGGTATAAATATACGAATTCCGATAGCCGTTTACTTAAAACGAAAATAAATAAAAATTATTTTGTTCTTTATTGCAATTTTTTTTGAATAATTGTTAAATTGGAATTCGAAATTCGAATACAGAAGAATAAAATTTGTTAAATATGACTTCTCCTACAATAACCAACCGTTTATAATTATTTAATTGTACAAGTTTGGTTTTCAACCGAATTCCTAAAATAGTAAGTTCGGCTATAGTTTATATTGTTGTTTTCTTTACAAAATCAAGCCCGTTATAGTGACGATATTCTCGGTTAGGGTCATTCGTGATTAATCAGTGTGGTAAGCGACGATAAACGATTTAGGATAACACACAACTTCCCAGGAACGCCAAATATGGGTGTATTTATTTTATTCACATCATTATGTAAGCGCAAGGTCCTAAAGCGGTTTTAAAACTTTTCATACATAAAAATAATTCATCACCTAACAAAGCAAAACTACAATTTTTTAGAGCATGCACAGAAATTAACAAATAATAAATAAATAAATATATTTGGACATTACACACAGCGCTGTCTGGCCCTAAAGTAAGCAAATAAGCTTTGCTTATAGATACAAATACATAAATATTACTTTTTATTTGTAAATACATACATATCATATATAAATACACCCAGACTCAATATAAACACAAATGTTTATCCAGTGCAGGAATCGAACCCACACCCTCTGCAGAGCAGTCGGCCTCACTACCAACTAGGCTGCGAGGGAGTCAATTGAGCAGGCATTGAGCCATGCACTTAAAACTCCTGACTTACATTTATGCAACTCTTTTCCCTTTCCTTCGGAAAAGCTTCTACTTTTGACTTTGAAAGGCATTATTTTTGGCGCTCCTAAAGACGGAGACAACAGTGCTTGACTTATACAAATGAATTGTTATTTCGACTTCTTTTCCATCTGTTCCACGCAGACACATATCAATTGTAAAAGGTCAAATATTTGCGTTGCTACCCTATTTTTTTGTACGATTATACTTTCACACTAGATAACTTGAAGTTGATTATGACTCCAGTCCCATCATCATTTTTACTTAATAAAAATCCCACGTTTTCCTTCCACTTATAGATTTATAAATAGTGTTAGAAAAAATATATCAAAGCAAATCAACGAAGCATGCATTCTTCCATCTCAATTACGATTCCCGCACGAAATACCCAACGTTTGGGAACTCCCGAACGACTTTTACTCCGTAAAGTTTTCGCAGAGATCGCGTTTCCACCGCATTTATCTTTCTCTCGAATTTGGAGTTATTCCGGTTTCAATATCAATGCATAGTTATTTCTAACGGCTTTGGTCGAAGACGAGATAAAGTTAGGAAGTTAGAAGAGATATAGGTAAGGTAAAAAGTAAGTTGTAGGTAATATTCAAGTTACAAGTTAGAGAAAGTGTGATTTCAATTCTTATGTCGATTCAAGATCAGTCAACCTATAAGTACCTTCTAACGATGATCGATTAATACAGAATCGTACACACAGTTTATTGAGAATGTAGCACAAATTAAATTGTAAAATAAATTGAATACAGCTTTTCTATCGCTTCGTAATAGTAATCGAATCGTAAATAGTAATCGAGTCGTAAAGTTATTCAATATTTTTGTAGGATCACCTTTTCTTAGCAGTACCTATGTACTAATTGCAGTTAATCCCACCCTTACGTGTCTGAGGTGGTTCAAGTTGTGCGTAGATAATAGAGGGAGTTCATCCAGTGGGTTTTAAAGGCATCAATGAGAGTGACGCCGTTAGTGAAGGTACTGGTGAAAATATCACGTATTTAAGACGCTGTGGGGTGTTTTCATGCATGAAGTATCGATGAAGTATTTAGGTAGTGTAAGATATCAGGATTAGATAAGCGGATCTGAGTCTAGTACTGCATACTCAAGACAAGTCTAATACCTTTATTGCAGATATAAAAGAAAAACTATGTTTAGCAGTGGAAGTTGACGATAAATATGAAATTTGCTTTTATAAATATATACTTATATATTTTTTTATTTTTAAATTATTAATTTCACTTTCATTTTTACCATTCTTTTATTACTGTCAATTTCAGCACTTAACTTTTCTTTCGCTTAGCTATAGACAAACCTAAAGTGGTTATAGGTAATTTTATTATTGGCTAGCGACTTTTTCTTTGGTATGTTTATGACTAGAGATTTGTGGTAGAGTCCATGTACAGGTAACAAGGTTACCTAAAATAAGAGTCAATTGCAAATGTGACTTACTCGTCGACTAGGAGAAACTTGTCCCCTTCAGAGGAGATGCACCGCCCCTTGTTGGAGAGCCGGTCCCCTTCTACCAGGATGGGCTGAATCACGCCGGACTGGAACCAGCGACCGTGCCAGCGCGACGGAAACGAGCAACCTAACACAAAAAAACGGAATTTAATTATGTACACAAAGTGATACATTCATTCACATACATTGTCATATATTATACACAATTTAGGATTTTTCAACATAGTTTTTCTAGTATTACAACGTTTTTAAGTTTAAAAATGCAGTTTATAAAACTCGCGTGCATTATACTTTACCATAACTGCACTATTGCGTAATGGCTGATATTTTATTTAATCTTAAGAAACATTGACAAATGGCAATTGTACGGCCAGTGTGATTTCTTCACGCCATTATTCATAATTTTTATTTGTCTAAAAGTAGGTAGTTGTGTTTTGTATTTATTTTATTTTGATTGATTTTGATGTCATCTCAGAGTGATGAATTTTAAAATATAGCTTATACGAGTAATATTGATATGACGCCACTGGCTACGGCACAAATTGCTAGCCTGTTGCTATCTTAGACAAAAGAAAAACACCAGCAAGAATATCCAGTCATTTTCTGAGAACGTATTTCTGAATAACTGTAATGAACTATCTCTTCTCTGCTCGCTGTAGTGTATCTATTCCATGTTAAAAAGAAAAATGAATTAACATAGTTTTGATTGCAAGTTTTAACCTGACAACTTTTTAAAGAGACACTCTGACTGTTGTATCTATTTTCTCGGCCGGAATCCCAAAATATTAACATGTTATATCATTAGATATAATGTTTTTGGAAGAAGCGCTGGATAGCTAGTACATATGGTAACCAAGGCAGGTAAACTATTTATCTATACTAAAAAATGTTTGTTAAAAAATGTCGTATATCACGTGTGAGCTATTGTCGTTACTCACTCGGCTTTATTAGGCCCTCGCCTTTCAACTTAGGCTGGACTTTTATCATAATGTAAGTACTTACCTACTATTACCTATTACACTTTTTTTCGTCAAACCTATAAATCTAAATAGTTTAACAAAATTTACAATGAGGCAATTGGTTTCATTATTTTCGAACAATCGAACGAATCATAAGTTACTATTGTTTCTAAGCGGTTTTTTATACCACCCACCCACTACAGCAGTTCACCGCGCTGGCAGATGTTGTTACGTAGTATTTGTTTCTAAGCGGTTGTTTATCCCACCTACCCACTACAGGGGTATAGTAGTTCACCGCGCTGGCAGATGTTGTTACGTAGTATTTGTTTCTAAGCGGTTGTTTATCCCACCTACTCACTACAGGGGTGTAGTAGTTTACCGCGCTGGCAGATGTTGTTAAGTAGTATTTGTTCCTAAGCGATTGTTTATCCCACCTACCCACTACTTAGTATTACTTAGTTAGTACTTAGTATTTGTTTCGTCTATGGATGTTGTCGAGCGATTGTCAGAATGTTCAAGCCGCACTTATGGCTTCGATGTGCTCTCCGGAGCATAGAGAAGCTCAGAAAAGTGCCAGTACGCGGCTACCCATCGAATGACTGACTACGCCCGTCATTGCTTAACTGCGCATATTGTTTATCGGAAGACGAATGTAGTCCAGGAGCTCTACGTATGTAGTTACTAAGAGAATGTTCAAACTCAATTTTGCGAGAAACGATTACGGAACCTATAAGAGGTTTAAATATATACACGTTTAATAGACAAAATAATGTAAAACCTAATTAATAAAGCTCTCCTCGGTAGATAATTAGATAAAACAAAACAAGGCCACGACATTACTCATTTTAATTACTATTTTGATAATTTCGCCAAATTAATACCTAATCTTTTGGTTTAAAAAAGACGTTTTAAGACTGTGATATCTTCTAATTTATATATTGTTATAAATTCATGGAATATGCGAATAAAGATCTATGTGTAATTCAGTGTTTATTATATAAAGATAACATTAATGTCCATTATACAAAGATAACTTCATCCTTTGTTACACAAAGATAACTTCATAGTTCATTATACAAAGTTAACTTCAGTGTTTATTATATAAAGATAACTTTAATGTCCATTATACAAAGATAACTTCATCCTTTGATACACAAAGATATCTTCATAGTTCATTATACAAAGTTAACTTCAGTGTTTATTATATAAAGATAACTTTAATGTTCATTATACAAAGATAACTTCAGCGTTAATTATACAAAGTTAACTTCAGTGTTTATTATATAAAGATAACTTTAATGTCCATTATACAAAGATAACTTCATCCTCTGTTACACAAAGATAACTTCAGCGTTCATTATACAAAGTTAACTTCAGTATTTAATATATAAAGATAACTTTAATGTCCATTACACAAAGATATCATTATACAAAGTTAACTTCAGTGTTTATTATATAAAGATAACTTTAATGTCCATTATACAAAGATAACTTCATCCTTTGTTACACAAAGATAACTTCATAGTTCATTATACAAAGTTAACTTCAGTGTTTATTATATAAAGATAGCTTTAATGTCCATTACACAAAGATAACTTCATCCTTTGTTACACAAAGATAACTTCATAGATCATACAAAGATAACTTCAGTGTTTATTATATAAAGATAACTTTAATGTCCATTATACAAAGATAACTTCATCCTTTGTTACACAAAGATAACTTCATAGTTCATTATACAAAGTTAACTTCAGTGTTTATTATATAAAGATAGCTTTAATGTCCATTATACAAAGATAACTTCATCCTTTGTTACACAAAGATAACTTCATAGATCATACAAAGATAACTTCAGTGTTCATTATACAAAGGTAATCAAATGACACATACAGTCAGATACGTGTACGTATATGTGAGAATAGTGACACATAGGTAGGTATAGGTAATAGAAGGGTATCTTGTTCATCCTTCTGTAATCGTACGCGAAAAACTATATAACTTAATATTCTGTGAATATTTAAGCGTCTACCTGTTGCCGTTATCAATAACCAGCAAAATCGAGCAAAAAAATCATGTTTGTTGTATGGGAGCCCCTTTAAATATTTATTTTTTTCTGTTTTTTATAGCTATGCACATACATTCAGTACATAATATTATAAATATAATAAATTTTACACCAAGGATTTTAGCCCATGAGCATTTATGTATGCATAAAAAACAGATATGTAATTGTGAATGTTTAGAATTTGTAAACCAACATATGTAGGCCTAATTATTGATCATCGGTTTAACTGGGGCCCACATATTGACTATGTCTGTGGTAAGATAAGAGCACTAATCTGTAAATTTGCTATTATTAAATACAAAGTACCTAATAATATACTTAGACTCTTATATCGCTAGCGGAATCGATCATCACATATAAATAGTAGTTACGGAAGAACATTTATAATATACATTAAAAAATATACAATCTACAAATTTCGTTATTAACAATTATAGTGCCAAAAAAACTAGACTTAAGTTAGGATTAGAGAAAAATTTACTACTAAAACATTGCAATGTTCTAAATGTATATGACTTAATTAAGTTAGCAGTATTGGAAGATGGAAATGATCAAAAATACGAACTTACAATAAAAAGTAGGTTACCAAACTTACGTAAGTTACCTTATCTGCCTACATATGAAAAAACAAAATACAATAATGTACATGGCTCTAGAGTATGGCAATATATGTTGCCAGTTATTTTAAATCACTTACCTAAAAACATACAAGAACTTTATTGCAATAAGAAAAATTATAAGCTGTACTTTGTTAACGAACAATAATTCTTATAGGTAAATTGTAAATAATATTGTATGAATATGTATGTGCGTATGTATGTATATGTATGTGTGTGTGTATTTATGTATGTGTATATATGGATGAATACTTACTGTTATATATGATAATATATATTATTAGGTAATAATAGTAAATAATATCATGATTGTAATAACCGTGTTAACTAAACTGTATACTTCAAATATATTAAGTTACTTCATGTAAAGAGCGACATCCTGACCGATTTATGTAACCTAGAAAGGTTTGAAGTCGGAAAAACAATATTAATTTTGTTGTGTAAAATTGTTTTGGAAATAAATGAAAAAAAATAATCGAAATTAAAATTGCAAAATAAAAGTTTAAAGAATAATTAAGTGAAATTTATTAATAAGGGCCAAGTAATAGTAGTATTGAAATTAAAGTTCTTTAAATGATATCATTAAAAACTAAACTTTATAACTTACTTCATATAAGTAACTTTTAATGGAATTTGTACGAAAATTTCACTTTTCCAAGTCATTTTATAACTTGGTTGACCATTACTCCTGAGCCTGTAAAGGGTACTAAACCGTGATAGTTTTTCTTTTAAATTAATGTTATTTTTGTTACATTTCCAAAAACTATACTTTCGCTGGTAGAGGAGGGGACATTTGACTCTAACAAAAATTAGTACTTTAAAGCTAAATGTTTCGCAAACGGAGCCCTAAATCAAAAAATGATCTGTGCATACCGTCAATGTTTTTGGAATTTCTATCAAACGATATCCCACACGATGGGGTACACGAGAAAAAAAAACTACGTCCCCACTTCACGTGTAGGGGAGGTACCCTAAAAAATTTTTTTTAAAAGATTTTATTCTACCACATTGTCGGCTTGATCAATATGTATATATCCCTGCCAAATTGCAGCTTTCTCGTATTATTAGTTTTTGACCGAACCCGCGGACAGACAGACGGACGGATGTACATGGCGAAACTATAAGGGCTCCTCGTTGACTACGGAACCCTAAAAATTCACCATGCTTTAGTTTGCTTGTACTTTATGATACTCAGTTAATCAGAAACACGTACAAGAAGTAAAATAAGTAGAATTTACTGTTTTATTTATTTTTAATTTTAAAATAATAAGTGTATATCTTAGAGATAAAATATTGTCCAATCAGAACTTGGTTCGGTTTCATTTTTATGGTACAGCGTTCGAAACGTATCCGGTTCTATATCGGACATCCAATCTTCTTCAGAAACGAGTGCCTTCCTAATACGATCGAGACGTATAAGGAAATAATTATGACGATAAAAGTTCGATTTTGGACGAATCTTTAAATTAAGAAACTCTTTAAAATTAAATACATTTAATTTTTACGATAGACATGTATGAAAGCATGTCAAAAGCACTTCACACTCAAAACCTCAAACAACAAAGGTTTTGAAAATAATAAAAATAGTTGAAAACATGCACTTAAAATATAAAAGTTTAATTTAAAAAAATACAAGACATGTCCTCAATTAAAATAGGGTGCAGGTATAAATGAGATTTGTTTTTCTCAGTGATTTCTCTACAACAATTGAAAAAATACATTAATTTAAATGTTTTCAAATATTTTTTTTACTTAATACAGCAAGATAATCCTTTTCTTTCTTCTTTTAGTTTAAAAAGTAAAAATTCTGTGTCCGAACACACGTTCATTTTCCCACGATGAATAAGGCCAATGACATCGAATTTTATCCTAACAGCAAAAGTGGGACATTGTCCTTATTTTACTTAGCAACACTTACAGCTTAGGTAATTTAAGAATTTTATAAAAAAATATCAAAATTTCAAGAACACAATAAACGAATGGCGTAATTATAGCCGACAATATATCATCAAAAATGAGCTAGTCTTGTATTTTAGAAGTATATTTAATGATTTTAAACTTATCCACGTGACATTTTTAGCTTCCGACTTTGCCTTTTAAATGAATACTAGGTTTTTAACACTAATTTGTGGCCACTTAATACGAACATAATAATATTTTTTTCAATTAGCATGGATTAAGAAATATCCCAAGTATGAAACTATGACACTCATAAAAGTTTGTATGTACATAATCTATTATTATTTAAGAAAAAAAAATTTAGTTTTTGTTGTTGGTTAGTGAGCATCGTTGGCTACTTAGATTTACGTTGACACGGATGTAACAAAATTTTTCGCCACTTTTTTCACAAATACTGGATGTAATGAAAATTGTACATTAACCAACGAAAATCTGTCGCAAAAAATACAAAAAAACTTCGAAACCTTCAAGTTTTAACTTAACCGGTAAACACTATTCTAATAGCATCGGGGGCATCAAATAAAAACGTATTATTAATTTATTATCTAGGTAAATCACTGGATACTTAGAAATCTCACATTAAAGTTTTCGATCCACTATCTTATATTATTCCGCTAGATTATTTTAAACAATGAAATCTACTACACTACTTACGTAGATTCAAAAGAACATATAACGCTTTTGCTATTTTTTTTGTCTTTGACAAAATTTATTAACAATTACCCATTGAATGTTTATAAAATATATTAACTTGTAGAAAATCAAAACAAAATCTAAAAACCGGACAAGTGCGAGTCTGAGTTCCGAACACACTCATTACCTTTACATAGATAGTTCTTCCAACATGAGATCAAGTCTCGCAGGTGATCAGTTTTTATATTTTTTCCTATATTTGTGATGTAACATCTTGCGTCTTGCCAAATTTCATGATTCTAGGTCAACAGGAAGTACCCCATAGGTTTTGATTTATCTGTGTCACAATATGCGACAAAAATAACCATTATTTGGGCATATTTTTTATTGCATTGACTTAGAAACTCTTACTATCCGTAGACTTTAGTACTTGATATTAATTTCAACTTGATATCGTCACGCGTTCTGGAGTAAAAGTGTCTTGACAGACAGACAAACTTTTGTGATGTAAGAACTTGCTTTGTGTCAAATTTCATGATTCTAGGACAACGGGAAGTACCCCATAGGTTTTGATTTATTTGTGAATGCCAAAATATGCGACAAAAATATTTAGGTATTTTTTTAATACTTTGACCTTGACTTTAGTATTTGTTGCTATTAATTTATTCATTTGCTTCACGCATTTCTGAGAAAAAGGGTCTTGACAAACAGACAGACAGACGGACAACAAAGTGATCCTATACGGGTTCCTTTCTAGGCAGGGAACCCTAAAAATAAAACAAAAGGATTGTTATATTATTAATCTCAATTATTTACTTATTGATTTACATTTGGACCTTAGACCTGCGGCTCGATTCCGTGAAAAAATTACTAATAATTCTCGTTTGAAATCCATAGAAATAAGATATACATTGCGCATTTAAAGATAAGTATGAAATTCACCATTTCTAGACCGTGTACGATCTGATAGCAGGGCCTCGATTACGTAAGTTGTTGCTAACAATTCTCGATAGAAATAAGATATATATTACGGTTTCGCGACAGTCGATGAATTTCAAATTCAAGTCTGGAAATGGTAGATTGTATCACAAGGGATCAAAATAATACGTCGCACGACGTAAAATAATTTTGCGACCGAGTGATACACTATAATTTTTATCACCGTCTATGAGGAAAGAAGGAAGTTATACTTATAAATAAGAATATTATATTTATTCATTTCATTATCGCTTCTTGAGGAAAACGCGCTACTTTTTTATGAAAGTATTGTCATAAAAACGAATTTGAGTAAACAATTACAAAGGCGGATACGTAAATTTCACGCGGTTTTTACTTTGTTCTGTGCGCGGCCAGCCAGTTTTATTATACAGCTAGTTACTTGTTGCTACAATGGTTTTGATCGATCTCTAAAATCCACCTTCAAAATTTAAATCATTTTGCGTCCCTAGGGATTCAAAGTTCAACTTTAATCCCTGTTTACGAGGAACCAACCAGAGCTTTTTGAATAGATGGGATAAAAAACAAATTTCTATTTTTAACAGCTCTTATCTTTAAAGTTGAGTTAAAATGAAGGTTTTTTTTCGTAATTACAAAATGTGAACTCATTTAGCTTGGACAGGCAATCTATTTCACTTTGTAATAATATTTAATTTATTATTGTTTTAATGGCGCCTCGGTGATGTACAATTTTTACGTGTTTTCTGAGGGTATTTTCCTTCTGTTTAATGGTTCTTTTCTTTTCCGGCCACTGTGCTTAATTTTAATAACAATAAATGTAGCATCCAATCTCCAGCAATGCCAAAAAATTGATGTACGTACCTATATAATTTAAACTTCAAAAAAGAAGTCTCGATGTAAACTTAGTTTGGCTTTCATGTACTTATGTAGGTATGTGTATTTATGTTTGTTTACAGTTTCCCAAACTTGTACTAATATAATAAAAACTAACTACTACTAAAAAGTTTGTTTGTTTTTGTTTTAACGTGAGACTAGCTATGGAACTACCTGATTTGAACAATTTTTTTGGCATTTAATAACCCAATTCCTGTGGAAGGTTATAGGCTATTTGAAATCACTCTACTACTTGTAGGAACCGAGCAAAAAGTTAAAAGACAGAAAGAGCCCTAAGCGAAAACGAAGTGACAGCTTGGTTGAGCGATGCGACGGGGGACGGGGGACGGCAGCAACGAACAAGCCAGAACAAGCAGCGTCTGCCAGTGCCAGTTCAGCAAGTATTAAATATCTCATAACTTGAAAGAGGTAAAGTTTGTAAGTTTGCATGTAGAAGGTAACCTCCGGGACTACTTATTTGATTTTAAAAATTATTTTACCAATATTTAGAATGGACCTTCAGGTTGGACATAGGCTTTATCCCTATTTTATATGTATTATCCCGGTGAAATAAAAAGGCTTTCATGGCGGCCAATTCTGCAATTGAAGTAGACAAAGAAACAGTCAAGTAAATGCATTTTTTACAAAATTTAAATGCTTCCTATATAAAGCTGTAGTTGTCCGCGCTGACATATAGATATTTATATGTAAAGTTTAATTCACAAATCGATAAAATATAACATAAAGATAAATTTATTATTAATTTTAATATGGCGGGGGGTAATTTAAGTAGGTAATGTTAAAAATTTTTTAGTGTCAAAGAAATTTCACGTAAATAAATATTTCCTTTTACAATAATATACCTAAGTAAATAAATATTGGCATATATGAGATCAATATAATCTTGATTCAGTTTGATCAATCACCATAAAAGTTGGCACATCTGAGTGTTTTTTTATAGAGAAGGTTTTTATGCAGTACTGTCCCTCGTGTACCTCACCACTAGATGGTGTTGCAGCGCATCAACCTCTATGAAACTATGAAAAGGGCAGAACAGTGTCTGCTGGGTCAGCTTCTATATTATATAAACAAACAAACTGAAGTATGTATTCAGTTGCTAATTTATTGAAATAGTCGAGTCGGGCTACGATTGCAATATAATTGCTATTGACATATAGGTAATAACAATAGCTCGGGTAGTCTTTGGAGTAAGATTTCCAACTCACGCTTACAGTCAATCCTTCCTTATTCATTCCATGGCAACCAAGTGGTTCTCAATTGCAGAGTGCAGGGACTGTTCTCATTGTATTGTGGCACGTAATGGCGGGGTCGACGTTGCTTAGGCCAATCGGTGCACAATACACTCGTTACACATTATTGTATGATTGGACTACAATTTAGTTCGTTTGGATCGGAATCCGAACCAATAACTGGTTGTGGGTAACGATTTAGTACGTTTTATTGTAGAACATATTCGTCTTTCGCACCACAGAAAGGATGTGAAGTTGTATCAAATATTTAAGGAAATAGGCTCTTTAACAGAGCGTACTTGTAAGAAACAATTCGAAACCAAACGGTAGAGATGCGATGTAGAGTTGCTTATATGCATATCCTTGTAAAAATCTGGATCTGAATTAACATTAATTTTCATATGTCGTTTTACCAGTATGTAGTTTATTAAAAATATGAATACACTAGATTTTGCCAGCGGCTCCGCCCGCCCTAAATTCGAATATTGGCGTAGAATTTCTACGTCACCTCCTTAATTATACTAATAAATTTAGCTTTAGCAAGCTATAGTTCGTTAAAGCTCGGATATAGTTATTATGACGAGTGCGTGTTTTTAGGGATGAAAAGCCTATGTCCTATTCCAGGACCTAACCTATGTGTGTGCCAAGTTTCATCCCGCTCTGTCTAGTGGTTAAAGCGTGATTGAGTAACAAACGTTCGCATTTATAATATTAGTAGGATATTGATACATATAAGAAAACAAGCTAAGCAATAAAATTGCAACTTCCCACCAAAAACTGAAAGCGGCCTTTTCGTTAACAAATTCCAATATTATCTAGATCCACAAAAGGCAATGTGACGCCAGCATAATTACCGAATTATGCTAAGTTAATAAATCTTCTACCAAATACCTCTTAACCGAAATTAAGTAATTAACTTTAGCCGGCAGAATTTAATATAGCGGGGTATTGTTTGGGTTTGGTGTGGAGAGAGTATAACATGATAGAGTTGGGTTCAGCGTAGGGCGAAGGGGCGTAGGGGCCCTCGGTCGCGTTGGTAAACACCATTATGTACGATATTGCTATCCTAAACGAAAGATCTCTAATATTTTGCTTGCGGTTTATCGCATAACTTTGTTTATGACTTATTTTTCATAAAATATGAATTTAACAAATTTTGTTTTCGTTATATTTTCTCGTTATCAGTTTTTAACGGCGCAATACTAATGATATTAGATGATTTTTTCTTGTGTCGTATCGTAACCTCTTTTTATAGGAGAAAATAATGAATGGATAATTTCTTGTTTATTTCAATGTCTTGTTTTCGTTTAGTACCTACATTTAAAATTATTAATAAAAAGTCGAGTCGGACTCGCGCACGAAGGGTTCCGTACCATTATCTATAAATATTTGTTTTATTTTAATTATTAAGCTATTGCATAGCTTTTATCGCGGGCTCTGAGCGCGGCGACCGAATCCAGAAATTCCGTAACGAAAAAAACCTAACCACGGCACTGTGTTTGTGTGCGTGCGATTAGGCGTAGGCGTAACCACGTTTTGACTGTACGGAAAATCAATTTTAAGGCCACAAAAAATTGAATTTTATATATTTTTTTGATGACAATCATAAGTTTCGGAGTTATATTAGTAGGTTATGAGAGTCGAAACACGATTGAATAAACTTGACTCGATTCAATAAAATCGCAAAGGTTCCTTTTAATCTTTTTAAAAATTTTTAGGGAGATACGGGGAAAACAGTTTTATTTGCTAGTTATTCAACTTTTTGCAATGAAATTTCGTCTATGTGTTCCATAATAAATACTTTAGACGATTATGGTTTTATTTTATTGCGAAAGAGTCAAAATAACACTCTTTCGCATAAAAATAAAACCATAATCGTCTAAAGTATTTATTATTATAGCAAAAAAAATACATTTCATAAATAACGTCGCGTGGGCCGGCCATTACGCGGCTCTCGCCTTCCACCAGTCGGCCGCAGCGCCTCGTCGAGAGCACCTGCGTACAACTTTCTTGCGCCCACCCCGCTACCGCCAACGAAAATTTTTTAAACGATATTAACTTCTTATTTATTCAATAAAAGAAAAAAAAATTTTTTCTTATCGATATATCTATGAAAATATTATGTTTGTCCGTAAAAATACATCCCAATTTCCGAGGAACAGTGATAAGCACAACTTAAATACGAAAAATAAAAATAAACGTGCTATGCCAAAGTTTAGGCTTACTAAAGCCAACAAATCATTTATGGGAAGCAGTGTAAAATTTTATAATAAGTTAACAGTAGAAATTCTTTACTTAGGTGACAAACAGTTTAAATTTTATATTAAACATCTTCTATGTAAGAAAGCATATTATAATGTAGATGAATATTTGAATGACAAAATTGTATGGCCTAGTATCACACAAAATTAATGTTAGGTTTTCTACTCAAACATAAATAAGTAACGATTGATAAGTTAAAGAAGCACTCTAAAGACCAAGCTAAGTAGCGATGTTCTGTCTCTGTTGTTAACTTTATAGTGGTTGGTGGCAAGCTACCAGGGGATGCACCATGTGCAATCCGCCTTTGGTTGCCTGGTTTTGGTGGGGTTTCGGATGTGTGGGGGTGTGGCGCACGAGTACGTACGTGTATATGTGTATATACATATTTGGATAGATATTGTGTACTTGATGGCTTGGTTCCTGCATGACTGATTGGTAACAGGTGTACATCCGGGACTTTCTTGTCACTTCTTCTCCCCTTAGGCTAGTTTCCGAAGTGATGGTAGTTTAAATGATGTGCATTTGTTGCCGGGCTGTTGTGTAAGGGCTGGGCCACTTTCGGGTGTGCGACGTCTGTTTGAATGTGTGTGTGCATATATGATATGTGCGTGTTTGTGTGTAGCACCCGCTATGTAAATATATGTAAATATGTATGTATATATATATATATATATATATGTATATGTACGTCTGCTGTTTAATATTATATGTTATATGAATATAGTACAATCGAAGTTTTATTGGAGTTGCTTGAGGGTGTCATGCTCTCTCAAAGTGTCTCTGCGGTGGTGGCATGTGCGTCGGGTCGTTACGTTCCCTAAAACATGGTTGAGCGAAGCGATGGCTGATTAATGTGTCATACCATTGAACGGCTGCCGCCTGTGGAGGCTGGTCTGCTCTTGCAAACTTCTTTGTATTCTTAGTATATATTTATATGTATATGTACGTCTGCTCTGTAATATTATATGTTATATGATTTTTTTTTCTCGGGAGTTACTTTAAATCCCGTCACAGAGTAATTGAAGACTTTTAACGTATCACATGGTGCCTCCCCTATGCAATCTGAAAAACAATAGCCAATTAAAATAGTACCTTAATTTTGATTGTTTTTTAAATCAAACTATTTACATTGTAAATCTTGTTTATTAAGTGTTTTAATACAAAACATGTATTTATTTATTAGTTGATATACTATAATATTGTGTTTCATTTGTGATTTTACAAAGATTACCTATTGGACGCACGCAATAAAACAGTATTGTGATTAGTTTGTAAAGCTAGTTGTAGTTAATGTACTTGACGATTCGAAAGTGTTCTTAGTAACCCATTTGAATAAAAATATTTTGATTTTGATCACCACGCTCAAAAAGTGTAACTTGAATAAATATCAAAGAAAACTTGAATTAAAATCAAAGACAAAAAAATACTGCATAAATAAAATATAAATAAATAATTATAATTGCATAAGTTGATAAAAAATGCTATGCAATAGCTTTACCGCGGCAGGCCCCGAGCGCCACTGTTGTTTTTTTTAATTTAAAAATTAGACTGTCTAAGAATGTATTATTTAAGTTCTATCATATAGGTATGATACCCGAAGATAAAATAATGTTGTCAATTTTATTATAATACATAATAATATTTTGTCATCAAGATTATGAAAAACAAAATAGTGATAGAAACTAGTACTTCAACTACCTAAGCGATTTCTTCCAGACAACCTTTGGGTAAAAAATAATTTAAAAAAAGTAGAAAATGTGTATGGTGTTCATTTTGTATGATGAAGACACAACCTTCTCGAAAAACAAATTTATAAATTGAAAATATATGGAATTAAAAAAAATATTAAATAATATTGATAACTAATTTCGAGTATGTATACGTCAATAATTTTATGATATTACAATAGAATCAGTACTTACATAATAATTGTCAATGTAATAAAAGAGTTACGGTTTTTCTTCTGAGGCACGAAATTCTAAGAAACGAAGATACTCAAAAGGACAATGGTAATTTGCATGACAAACTCAGGATGTTGGTAAATATGTATTTAAAACATTTCGCAGACTTTACGACATTTGCTGGTTGGCACATAGAATACAAAATAATAAAATTAGGACAATGGACAACTTATAATTATTAAATATAATAAATGCATCTTTCCGTAATGAAATGATACAGGGTTTTAAGGTAAACTATATAAAATGATAGTATATTTGAGGCATAGTTTTTGCAAAAGGTAAAATAGCCTATGATTCTTTTGCGGTGCGGTAAAGACAAAATTAAATGACATTCGTTCATCAAAATTGGGGTAACAATACAAAGAAACTTTGTTATTGATATGTAATAAAAAACTGGCTGAGTGAACCATAAAATATATCAAATTAATGTACTAGTTGCTGTAGGAATCCCAGGCCGACTCAACCCAAACCAAATTAGTAGGGCAAAAACAATTATATAATAAAAGCTATATATACATTGATTTTGAAAAAAAAACCCTGCTGTTTAGTGTATGCTACGGAACCCTACGTCGATGCATGATGCGGTGCGGACTTGTTCAATTTCTTATAAAATACTAGACTTTACCAGCGGCTAGCTTTTTCGGTTATCGGCGTGAAACTCCTCAGTTAACTTATTAATTATACTAATGAAGTTTGCTATAGCAAATTATAGCTGTAGCTGTTTAACCTCGGTTTAAGTTAATCCCGCGGGAACTTTTAAAAGATTCGGTATAAAAAGTAGTCTATGTTCTATTCCAGGACCTAACCTATATGTGTGCCAAGTTGTATTTCGACCCGTTCAGTGGTTAAAGCGTGATTGAGTAACAAACATCCATCCATCAAGACAAACTTTCACATTTACTGGAAGGTAGCAGGATGATATGTACGTATTAACAATACATAATCTTATGGGTGTCCGGCCTGAAATAGATGATTATTATTATATTTATTAAAACACATCGGAATACGACTTCGCCGATGACTGCAAAGAGAAGAAACGAAATGTAACAACCATGAACAATTTTTTAACTTTCGTAAAACATACATTCGAAATGAGGAAGAAATTCAAATAACAAAATCAAATATTAATCTGGAAATATCAATTTGAGATTATAATTCGACTATCAGTCGCATAATTCGACACTTTGAATTTAAAACGATATTTTCGAAAATAATTGGTGTCCCTATTAATTTCACTTCGAGCTACAGAATTTAATTTACCAATTTTTAAAATGTATTTCACGTGATTATCTCAACGAGAACCAATCAACATTCACCTTGTTGGAATAATTATTTAACTTATAACGTTGGATTTTTCAGTAAAAAAATACTCAAATACCGAGAATTCCGTATATGAACACGAATTAAAATATTCACTATACTTCACTTTGTATAGTAAGTATATAGAATTATCACATAAATCGAAAAAGTATAAAACGGTGCGGAAGTAAAATTGTGAACACTACATTTTACAAATTTTAGTTATAAGTAAAAAAAAAATGAAATCAAAATATTTTTTTAACCAGAGGGTTAGTATACTAAATAAATAAGAAAATTAGGAAATGTTTTTAAAATTTCATTCCATAATTTGCTTCCTGATAAAACGAGCCGATGGTGATTTAAAGTCAGAACTCGATTTTTCAGTTATTGTAATAAGTCAATTGTTCTATTCCACTCACTTTCAGAAAAAATAGTATTAAAACCACGAATAGGGTATTTTTTATAAATATTATTTATTAGTTTTTTTTAAGAATAATTAGTTAAAATATTTTATAAAAGTTTATTTTATATTGCATCGTCACGTGAACCTAAAATGCATCCTTAAATGCAAAACGATACGGAAAAGTTGGTCGGAGTGACTTCAAAGATTCACTCGAAGATCTGCCTAAAATGGAAAAACGGTCAGTCTGACACAGTTTTTTTTATTGCATTGTTTAGTTTTAGTAAAAACAAAAAATTCGGAAAATTTCAGCATGAGTTGGTCAAAATTGATTTTAAACATTTGACGCTGAAGGACAAACATGACACGCTAAGTAACAGCATTCAAATAAAATTACATACTGCTTTCGGAAAGGGTATACTACGCCATATCGAATGCTAATATATCGAATGTTACTCGTAATTGATCGGTGACAAATAATCGAAAGTGGAAATTGCACTAAAAAGTAAAAATAAGCCCCTAAAACAAACAATACATTCAGGTATGTTTTATATTCTTTTTTTTTCTTGAGGACGTTTGAAGTTGGTTTCATTTTTAAACGAAGAAAGAAAAAGGAGGAAGTTCTCAGTTCGATTGTACTCGCATATATTTTTAACATTCTATTGTAGGTAATTTATATTTTGTGGAACTTGAACTACTAAAAACTACTCAACATATACAGGACGCTATCGTAATTGAAACCACATTTTCTACCCTTACTCTGGGTTATATGAGAGCTGCTGGTGTGAAATTAGCACAGTACAACAGTAATTTAAATGAATAATTATAAATATTGTTTTAATATTATTTTAAGGTTCAAAATTAATATTTGTCAGTTTGTAAATGCATATTGTACTGTTCATGTTCAAAATCAAAAGCATTGGAGCTGAAGGTGTTGTGAGCGAACAATAGGGCTGCCACCTTCGGCAGACTCGGTAACAAGGTAACAACTCAGCACCGATATAACAACGGGTAACAAATATAACAAGTAACCCCCGGCTCCAACGAAGTTACCCCGACACCCGGCAACTTGGCTAATTTTGCTCACGAGAGTTTTATACTCAACGACACGGCCTGTCATATGATATAAGCTTAAGATTTAAAGAGAGTCTCTCTCTCTCTGCTTCTACACAACATATCACGATAAATCAATAACATTTTTATGTAAACCTAAAGCAAATAAAGATACGACTGCGACGAACCGTGCGATGCTAGCTCTGTTACCATAGGTTAGGAGTGCTACGCTGTTGATTACCGAAAACTCCCTGTAGATGTTTTCTCTAGGGACCACAGTATCTATGGTATTCTTCGGGAAAAGAGTGATTCCCTTTATAAGGAGGCGACCACGTGCGAATATTACTTCTAGAGTTACAAGCCTTTGTAGTAGGGCTTCCAATCTCGGAATATCGAAATCCAGCCCCGTTCAGCGCGGGACGCACAAGATTTGCGAGATTAAAAATTATACTTTGATGATCGTTTTTTTTTTTTTGCTAAGTAATACAGGAACAGGATGAAAGTGTCACGTGTCACATATCCTTCTCTATGTCTGTGCCAAAAACAAATTAATTGTATGTACCGTTTTGACACAATTCCAAGATCATTTGCAACTGCCATCTCTGGGCGGGTGCACCCGGATACCAGCTTGGCTCTTTTGTTTCGGTCCAACGACGGGCTGTGAGGATTGTCGACGATTCCAAACTCACTTGCCAATCGAGCTCTTAAGTCTCAGGAGAGACTTTGCCTCCCTGTGTGTGTTTTACGGCTTGTACAATGGGATGTGTTCTGAGGAATTGTCGGAAATGATGAACACGGCTACTTTCTACCATCGCACCGCTCGCCATCGGCAGCGAATTCATTCTCACACTTTAGAACCGAAATGGTCGCGTACAGTGCGGTTTTAGAGAAACTTGCTCCAGCAAACCATTGAAAAGTTTGATCCCGCCTATACTGAAATCCCGCACCGGCTTACGGATTAAAACCCCCAAAAACGCCCGTCTAATTTATTCCTATCGATATAATAATATATCTTGGTTAGTTGACTGACTTACTCACCATAATCCTAGTGGGGTACCTAGGTACTGCACCTAGAATAAAATGAATGATTCGAACCGTCTTATGTTATTAGTATTTTGTTGTTAGTAGTCTTATGTTGTACGCATACACTTAGGAAGGAGTTTCCGAAATTCATTTCCTGTGGGCTATATTACCCCATGGGCTAGTATTTTTAAAGAAAATCTGTTAATTTTTATGTTTTAGCATTTTGGAAACTCATTCCCTTAGAAGTTTGACCCTAAGACAAAAAAGTTTGTATGTGAGTTACGTTAAGTTTCTGTGGGACAGAAAAAGTTAAATCGCACGAGCAACACCAAGGGGTGGTTCCCCTAGTTGCTAGTGTTAAAATATTTTATGTAATATACAAGTTATATAATATAGGTATTTTACTACAAAATAGGTGTACGACCTATTTCGTAGCAACCTTAAACGTTACGTTGTAGTTTTACTGTTCTCTGAAACGTGTCGCATTATTGTACTGCACTGTAGCGTTTTACGACAATCTCAGACGTGCTATTGTAAAATAGTACTGCTTCTTGTAAAATTTGTAAATATATTATACTACTAAGTAAATTGTGCCCATTAAAATTTACAGTAACATTTATGTTCCTATTGTGTCAGTTAATAAGCAGTTACTAAATAAGGTAAAGTTTCAATTTTTTCAGTATAACAATAAAATTAAAAGGAGGGACCGAGTGGCGTACCTACTTAAGTGGTAATACCTACGTCTGACTGTCATGTCAAAGGTCCCAGGTTTGATTTAATGTAGGGCCAACTAAGTAAGACACGAGTTACTATGAACTGTGAGTAATTTGATTTTTATCCTAAACGTGATTGCAAAATCAGACTTATATCACTCCTGATCTTTTTAGAAATTAAATGCTAAAAAGTTCTTACTCAAAATAAATTACATTAACGTGGATAAATGAACAAAACTGTTATTATATGCAATATTGCAATATTGTAAAAAAATTTATATACCACATAAAAAAAGTTGGCAAACCAGTTTGCGGTCCGCCTGATAGTAAGCTGTCACCGCAGCCTATGGACGCTTGAAACACATGGGGCATCACTGGCGCGTTGCCCACCCTTCAAATATCTAATAACTTTTTTCTTGAAGAACCCCATACTATATAGTCCTAAGAGAAAACCTTGGCAAGGAAGCTCATTTCACAACCTAAGCGTTCACGGAAGGAAGTTTCTCCGAAACCGCAGTGTGCCGTTTAGGTTCTAAGGTGTGAGGATGAATTTCCTGCAGATGGCGAGCGGTGCGATTATAGCAAGTAGCCGTGGGCATCATTTTAAAGAAATCCTCAGAACAAATCTCATTATACAAGCGGTAAAAACCAGTAAATTAAAAAGTTTACGCATATCTAACATCTAGGTATAATCGGTGGTGGTGGCCTATATCACTATAAAGTGAATCTTAACAACAGCTTCTCATTCTAAAGAGCAGACGAGCAAAAGGTTTACCAATAAGGTTTTTTTGAATTCTCAAATACATTGTTTGTTTACATCACTGGCTTTTCGACAAAGTATAACATCGTGAGACAACCTGCTCATATCAAAAAGCCGTATGTAAAGAGGATACAATTCACACGCCTTGCAGCAGGCTTCATACAAACGAATTTCTCATTTGTTTTGACATTTACTGTTCAATCACTGTGAAATTTCTTAGTAATAATCCCAAGCCGAATACCTATGTCTGTAGTTTTCCAAAATCTTGTAAAATGTTTTTATTAACTAGAAATCTTTTTTTAAAGCATTTGTATGAAAAACTAGAATCCTGTATAACTTTTGAACCATAATTTAACAGAAAACTGACACACTGCAGATCTAGATATTTATTACTAGAACATGTCTTCAAAATGGTGTTTTATCTGCAAGTGTCAAAAACAAGTGAAAAATTCGATTGTATGAAGCACGCTGAGAGGTGCTCCGAATCGTATTTTCTTAAGTCCACAATCCGCTACGTACATAACGTATAAAGGCTAATTACATGTCTTAAGGTAAAGCAGACGTGGCTTTCCGACATCAGTTGGGATATTTTGTCGTATCGGCAACAGTAAAGTTCTCATCGCCTTGGGCTTAATTTGTTTAGATCAAGTCTTAAGATGCAATATTTTGTCACTCACTTTACTCCAGAGGCTGATGTAAAAGCATTTGTATTGTTTAAGTGGAAGCGTGTAGAGGTACTAGAGGTATTCAGAAATAAGGACGGGGATGGAGATTTAACGCCGAATTGTTAATTCAACGTAATTACGCACTTTTTGGCTAAATACATTTTGTAAGCGGGCGAGCGTGCGCTTATGATGCGGTGATACGATATAACAACTGGCTAAATGGGATCATTACAGTAACATTCAAATTAATTATAATTACTAAGTAGAAATAGCATTAATGGAAGAACTATAAATGATACAGGGATATTCAGTCAGACGACCCTTAGCAGCGACACCTGTGTTATTTAACACCGCCATATTTTAGTATAAATAAGATTCACTTTACACATGTTACGATTTGAAGACGGGACGAAAAATTTGCAGATTTTAGACGTTTTTGATCACTTAAATAAAATCGAAGCCTTAAAACGAAAAATTATTGTTCGTCCATTAATTTGGAATACTAGATTGTCTACCTACATAGTACAGGTAAAATGTTTGTAATACCTATTAACGTTTTAAATGTTGAGCGCATTTTTTTTCGATTTTATTACTTCTTTTTGGTTTTTTTTTTCCTTTTTTATACAGAAAATTCTATTCAACTGTTATTTATTTAAGTAATTGATCTATTTGGGTAACATTTTTAGAGTTCCGTTCCTCAAACCGAAAAATCGGCCAAGTGCGAGCCGGACTCGCGCACGAAGGGTTCCGTACCCTATCTATGCACGGCAAAAAATCACGTTTGTTGTATGGGAGCCCCCCTTAAAGTTTTGTTTTATTTTCATTTAATTATTTATTTTTAAAATAACTATATAACTTAATATTCTGTGAATATTAAACCTTCCGTTATCAATATCGAGCAAAATCGAACAAAAAATCACGTTTGTTGAATGGGAGCCCCCTTAAATATTTAATTTATTCTGTTTTTTAGTAATTGTTGTTATAGCAGCAACAGAAATACAATTTCAACGGTCTAACTATCACGGTTCATGAGATACAGCCTGGTGAGAGACGGACGGACGGACAACGGAGTCTTAGTAATAGGGTTCCGCTAATTACCCTTTGGGTACGGAACCCTAAAAAAGGAACTCTTATAATATCACTTTTTTGTCCGTCTGTCTGTTTGTCGGTCAGTATGTTTGTCTGTCTGTCAAGACACTTTTTCAGGGATACGAGGTGGTGTTAATTTGAAATTAATATCGAATCCTACGGTCCCTTGAAGCTGTAAAAAAAAAACCGCAATAAAAAAAATTCGCCCGAAACACGGCATTTGTTGAATGTATATTGTTACGCCGTACCTTTTACTCGTATTTTACTCGTCGTCGGTTGAATAATGTGAAATTTTTGGAGATACTGAAAACCTTTTTGTTTATTTATTAATAAATTTATTATTTATCAATTTCTTAAGGTAAACATTGTTATATATACTATTAAATATATGAGATATGTGTTTACTTTTTGATGTGGCAATGAGTGCGATTTCCAACTAGGGCTCCAATACTACCAGTAAAGTAATAATGAAATATGGAAACAGGCTTTTATTATATTCACAATTTCACAAAGGTATTCCCAACAGTAAGTACCAGGGTAACAGAGGCCTCGAAGCGTTTTAATAAAAAAGAATAGCAGTCAGGTATGACGGGCATAAAGCATAAACATTTTATTTCTCGCCCTCGGGCCTATTCCAGCGCTGATATATTCGGGCCATTCGACATTGAATGGAAATTAATGATGGCTCCCAAACCCGAACACCTGACTTGGCTGTAAGTGGGCCGCCATTTTCTTTTTCTTTTGAGGTAATTTGAGTGTTTTACAGATTTAAGCTCTATTTCGTTAGCTGGATTGAATATTAAAAGATTTTTATATCGCTTATTGTTCTGTAAACTACTACAACCTAATACTCGGATGTTACCACAGAACAACAAATAATTGCTCCTTTTGAAAAAAAAATATAAAAGATAAACTACTGAGTTTCTTACCGGCTCTTTTCGGTAGTTAAATCACTCCGAACCGGTGGTAAAGTCTATAAAATTATTTATGCAAAAGTACTGTTTACTGCTACTTAAATAAAAAATCTTTGAGTTTTGGCTTTTACCCATATGAGTACCTACATACCAAGAACTCGAAGATTGCAAGTACTCATAGTATGAGTTCATTTCATAGATTGTCGTAACATTTGTTATTAGCCCAACTACTTACAAAATTATAAAAAGGATTCGTCTTTAACAGGAGTTAAAGTATTACTTTTTATAACACTTTTATACGTTTTCCTGTTTAGTAATATTTGAAAACCTTTGGAAGACTAAGCAAAATGAAGTTTGTGGGATCGCTGACACATAAAATCTGAATAAAATAAACACTTAAAACTACGTTAAAGCAAACCAAGCTATAATAAACCAAATTGAAAACAATTCTAATAAATAAAATAACAAGATTATTATAATTGACCTATATAATATTGCGAATTGTATTCATTCATTTCAATCCAAGGAAGATTTATCAAAATGTATCTTTCGATATAATTCCAAATAAAAACAAAGTTTTCCACGAGTTGCGAAGAAACTTTGAGAGGCTTTGTGCCATGAATATATTTAATACATTTAAATAACATTAAGCTTAACATAAGTCGTGACTAAAATGCCATCCCAGTGTTAACTCACGAAAAATGATCCGCTTTTGGTTTTGGGTTTAGAAATGAAATAAGATGGTCAGAAATATGCAACATTTTAGTCACAAATGTTTACTTTTGAAATTTGTTTTTTTTTGAATTCCGTAGCCAAAAGGCAAAACGGAACCCTGGTAGATTCCTTCATATATATCTGTCAGTCTGTCCGGTGTACACTCTTAAACCGAGTGTTCTAAAAATAGATTTTTATTAATATTTTTAGCGAAAATAGTTTTGAATAAATTTGATTTACATTTCTGAAGATATTCGTAATAAATCTCATTTACGTAACCCTCACTTATTAACGTGTAGTAAATGTAGTTATTTTAAAAGTAGAGAGCTGAATATAGGCCCTATTTATGAAATACGCGCCATCACATGGTCCTTCCCTTTCCTGGTCCAGCATGGATGGTCATTTATTGGGCTGTCTGTACCTTTATTATTAATACCTTTACTAAAAAGGAAATTTTATTAGAGAAGTTATGAATAAAAAAGTTACCGTCTTGATTTTTAGGTCTAGACTGCGGCAGGCTACTCTATGATTTTATAAAATTAATCTTTAGGCTGTGATTTAACGTTAAATTTTAAATTTTTTTGAGTGACACATTTTAATTTTGGTAACAGTTTTAGGTGCCCCGTTGCTTTTCCCTACCCACTTCCCCAGCCTGATGTATCCTCGTTTCCCTATAAAAAATAGTGTATATTACATTGTAAGTGATACCCACTTACAAGAGCGTTCACACTCGAGGCGTGTTCAACACAATTTATGTCCAACTATTTGTATGGTAATTTTTTTGTTGAAAACCGTTGATGAGCGTGTGGGTGATTTTAATTTTTGAGAAGATTTGTATGTTAAACTTACGGGATCTTTATGTCTGTTTGTTTTTTATTTTACGGATATTTTGTTTTATGATAGATATTAATTGTTGATTAGTCAATATTTCTTTTGTGAGTTCAAAGTGTTAAGTATTTTCTGGACACTTGATTACGAACTTAGAATATCTACAATATGCAAATGAGACACAGATTTAATTTGAAAATATGTACTAAAGATAAAACATGGATATTGAGTTTTTTAAGTAGTAATGTTTTTTTAATTTTTGTAAACTATGCGATATTTATGTTGCATATTCATCGAAATGTTTCTGTTTTTATAATTTATAATAATGTAGGTACTAACGGATCCGACGGACGTCCTATCTAAACGATGGCTTGCTGGCTTAAAGGGCTGGTATCCATAAGACATCTCATCTATCAAGTGAGATTATATCTCAGATGTTTATTTGTACTAAGTAAATCCTATTTTATGTAATCTCAACTTATGTCAACAGGTCTAATTTGACTTTAACAACTTTAAGTTTGAGAGAATTGAAAAAAAAAAAAATGTATATTGGATTAAAACTTTCACGTACGTAAAGCACCTACATGGATAAAGGTATGAATTTCGCGTAACCTATACTTAACGCTGTAACTGGTGCGCAAATATATAACATTCAGGTTTATCGGAAACAGGGTTGTCAAAATTTCTCATAGCAGTATTCAAGTTTAAATACTTAGTTTACCATTGCACTTTTTTACAGTATTAAAGATACGGAAGAAACATTTCTATATCCTTAGAACATATAAATTGTTTGGTCAGGATTTAAACTCGCGGTTTTATTTTTACCAATTCCGAAACCGTCTTGTCAACTAGTCTATTTATTCAGCGCCTATGATATTCTTCTAGCGTTTATGCAATTCAACTATCTGATGTAGGCCCATCTACTTGTGATTACACTAGTGCATTTCCTGCTGTCCTAGATTGCAGCAGCAAAAAAGCGAGCCTCGTGATAAAACTATAATTTTTTAATAACTATTAATTATTAATGCTTGATTAGACTTTGACAGCGGCTCCGCCCGCCCTAAATTTGGTTATCGGCTTGGGACTCCTCTATTAAATCTCAGTATTAATACTGTGATTTACCCCTTAATTACAATAATGAAGTTTGCTATATCAAGCTGTAGCTATAGCTATAGATCGTTTAAGTTTGGTTATAGTTATTCCCGCGGGAATTTCGGGATGAAAAGTAGCCTATATACTGTTCCAGGACCAAACCTATATGTATGCCAAGTTTCATCCCGATCCGTCTAGTGGTTGAAGCGTGAAAGAATAAAAAACATCCATCCAAACAAACTTTCACATTTATAATATTAGTAGGATTAAACAAAAGTATATCATGAAAGTGGGTACTTAACTTAAATTTAAGTATTTGCAAACATTTATAACTCAACGTTGAAATTATTATTCAGTAAATAAAATCATTTTTGCATTTGGATAAGTTGTGAAGTTAAGATCAACACATACTATTCAGTGCCGCACCGCAGCTAAAGTCGTTAAAAATCTACCTCTATATATTTTATTTATGCGAAACAAGTAGAACTTTTGCTGCATATTGTGATGCGGCATACGGGTCTTCGAAGTTCTTGGCCATAAAATTTCTTATAATATTTACTCTTGCTAGTGAAATACTGAGTAACTCCTTGTTTATGGCCCGGTTGTTAAATTGTGATTCAAGTTCAGAAATAAATACCAAATTACGTATATATCTAACTTCGTGTTTAAAAAGAATTAATCTATCACGTTGGAGTTATTTTTGAACATAAGTGACAACCCTATACTCGCAGTGGAATATTAATATTTTTGGGTTGGATGCATCGCTCCCGGGCGTTTGGAGCGGAATACAAAGCGCGCCTTGACCGATACCTGCTTTTAACAAATTCGCGTATATAATACTTCAATTTCAAACATACGCGCCATTTACTTTCACAGATGGTTTGTATTGATTAAATAATAAAATAACATAAAACAAAATTACTGTGTGTGCACTAAATTTCGTTGAATTGTTCTAGGTACATTATGATACAAGCGAGGTGGGTTGCAGCCCGAGCCGAAGCCGAGTGTGAATAGAGCAGTGGTCACAGGTGTCATGCGACTGTTTTTAACACACTTGAAAGATAATAAATACTTATATAAGTACATATTAAAATGTTGTAAAAATGTGATATTTTAATGGAATCTAATAGTTTTTATATATATCTAACAAGTTAGATTTATTTTACTAACAATAAAAACTCAGCTCATAAGCATAATTAATACTTGGTAAAAAATAAAAAAATATAAAAAAAATTAAAAAACTGTTAAGACACAAACGCGGTATGGACACCATTTAGAAGCTGAATATGGTGCAATAAAGTCTGGTTGTGAACAAGTGTGTTAAAAAAATTATTTGATGAATCGTTTACCTACTTACTCTTAGTTAGCTAATTTAATATAGGTATGCAGTTAAAACATCGATATGAAAACACAATGTCGCCTCGCCTTAAAAATAGTTCAGGTTCTAGAATTAGTACTTGCTGAATGAAAGGAAGCTAAAGTTTTTTAAAAAACCTTCCCTTTCTGATATCCTCATGAACAAAGACGCAGGAAGAACCTTGTATCTAATATAACCATGTATTTATATTCAACGTTCTTTTTCTATGCTTCAGAACTTTAGTTGTTCTACCGTTCTACAGTTAATGTATGAATTTTCTGTGGAAAACTACGTTCTTCAATTTATTCATCTCTTGATCAGCAATCGGTTTAATGCATTTAAATAAGGCATTCAATCTCAGAGTTAATTTAGTTTCGGTACAAGAGAAAGAGAATAAGTCTTTTTCATATTATTAAAGTTTTCTTAGTAAATTTCATAAAATAGTTGAATCATTAGATTTTTTCTTAAATCGACTATTAGATCGACTATTTAATATTCCCTTATTTCAAAATATATTATTGTTAGGATGTTTGTCTGTTATGGCATCAAGCCAAAGCTACTTAACGGATTTTGATTCAGTTTTCGCCGGTTTAAAGAAGTTAAGTACTTGAAATGTCGGCAACAAATTTGAATTCACAATTACAAAAAAGAAGTGTGCCGTTAAGCGGTCACCCATCCTAGTACTGACCAAGCCTGACGTTGCTTAAACAAATGTGTTACTGTTTCTCTTAATGATAAGCTAAATGGCGCTGTACCAGTAATTATTTAAAATAGTAATTGCTTGGGCCCATCTCACAATTGGCCGGTTTTTATTATTTGTTATACATTATATGATGTTATACTAGAGTTCACTCTATTTTACAAGTTTGTACATATGTCCTTCTGTTTTAACAATAGAACAAACCCCACGAAAATGTGTTTTTTGTATAGGGACCCCCTTAAATTTTAACTTTTTTATATTTGTTAGATAATCCCCCATATTCTGTGAAACATTCAGGCTTCTACTTATTTCGATCTAAAAGATCGGACCTTGTAATAGTCGGACAGATGGACAGACAGACAGACAGCGTAGTATTAGAAATAGGGCTCCGTTGGCACCCTCTGGGTACGCAACCCTAAAACAACGGAATCCGAATCGGATCAATTTTTTATCTTTTATTAAAAAAATATCAGAACTGAAAATTATTAATTATTAAGGCAGCTGGTATTGATACAGTCTTTATTTTGCAAAAGAGGGCAGTACGGGCTATCTATAAATTAGGACCTCGAATTTCTCTTAGGGAACTATTTAGGGAAATTAATATTTTAACTGTTCCTTACCAATATATCTTCGCTTGTATAATGTAGGTACGCAAAAATTGTCACTTATTTGCTTAAAATTGTGACTTACACAGTGTTAATACAAGGAATAAGGATAAATTGGTAGTTCCAAAATATCGTCTTCAGAAGGCACTTTCGCAATACAAAGTTTATTTTTCTTCAATAAAATTCCAGAACATGTGGTTAATTTACCTTCAAATAAATTTAAAATATATGTCAAAAATAGTTTAATGAAAAAAGCTACTACAAAGTTGATGAACATGTTTGGAAAAATTAGAACTAAATTGATTTGTATTTGTATTGGGGCATTTGTAATATTTTTAAAATTAAAACATTATGTTATGTTATTATCTAGTATAAGGCTATATTGTATTTTAATATAAAGTTGAAAAAATATAAATGCTTCTTGTCGGTTCTTCTCGGTAGTAAATCATTTCGAACCGGTGGTAATTTTTTAAATTAATAATTAACCTGACCATTCAAAAGTGCTGTTTAGCAGTCTATTTGAATAAAAATTTTGTAGGTACTAAGGAAGCTATATACTAATAAAGTGTAAACGAAGCTTTAGATTGGTAGATATTAGATAGGTTTACAATAATAAAGTGTAAACGAGCCTCTATGTTGGTAGGTACGGTAGTTAGTGGGTAGATATATATTAATAAAGTGTAAATTGCGGAATACACAACAGCGACCTTGATGGACGGTGACTCGCCAGCAACTGAAAAATACCTATGTAGTATGTAGTAGAAAGTATCTGCGTTTAAGTCGCTGGAAGTTGCAGCGATTCGAGCGCAGCAAATCAGAAAAGTCGCTAATCTCCAGCGACATCTCTGTGCGGACGTGTCGCATTGTGGCGATTTTAAAAATGACGGACCTACGAAAATATTTCAGACCTTTTGTCACCGAGCTTATAGAATTGTTGAGAGATTTACCAGCATTATGGATGATTAACTGTAAAGATTACTGTAATAGAAATATCAAGTCACAAAGTTATGACATTTTAGTGGAAATTTAGCTCTAATTTAGATAACAATGCTTGGTATGTGCAAGTGTCCATACGTAAGTAGTTTCTAAAATTATCTGGTTCTTGTAGAGGTATCATTTTTGTATGAGAGCCAATTTAACACCAACATTTTTTACTCTTCCTTTTTTTAGTTTATCGTATACGCAAACCGCTGCTAGTATACACAAAATTTAAGAGCAAAAAAGTATTCTGCACGCGTACTGAACGAATACCTTCTGTTCAATCAATATTGTGTAGATATAAAGGCTAAAATCGCCAGCGTGTATACAATAAAATAAATAGGTAGGTATACAATAATAAAATGTAAACGAGCTGGACACAAGGAATGTTTTCTTTTCTTTTTGATACTTACCCACTAGTGGATGTTAGATTATGTATTAAAATAACTACTTAGTATCTATATTGTGTAAGAATGTAAAGTTTTTACTTCTAATTACTTACATTGTATCTTAGGCTAAGAAAGTGACTCAATAAACGTTATTATTATTTTTATTATAGCTTCTAGGTTGGTAGATTAGGTAGATAGATATAAACTCTGCAAGTAAAAGCTACTGTGAACTATTACAGACCATAAACCTATGCCGCAAGCCAGCACAAAGGAGGTTATTTCCTTCGCAAGCCACCCGGGGATAGGTCTGGTTCACCAATTTATGAATGCTGTGTCGGTCATAATTTGGGACATAATTTTAGCTGGTCGGTAACTATTGTAACATATTTTTATTAAGATGATGCGACAAACGAGTTAAGTTTGCAAGAATTTGATTAATTTTGTTACAGTCCTGAATACACTTTTTGAAATGAATAAAATATATGTCATAGTTCAAACGTTAATTCAGTGGATTTTCAAATATTATAATAATTTTGATATTAAAATAGAAAATAAATAAATTCTGACATTCTATTTTTGGGCTTTAATTCAAATTGTTATAGGGAACCAAGAACGATATTCTCTTGATTCATATTTCATAAAATATATATTAATATGACCAAGTGAATTTGCTAATTTCATGGTTCTAAATAAATATTTGAATTCTATACCGATAAAAAACCGAGAAAATCGAGATTTTCAACGTGCGGTCACGTGCTAGCGCCTATCGTACGCGGAACTGTGTCTCTTGTATGCTTCAATATATCTTTGTATACTGGTCGAAACCGTCCGCTTTTGCAAGGGTATGCCAAAGCCTTAGGAGGGCAGTGCGTGGACGGCTCTACTTCGCGTTTTCATATATTTTTTTTCAATTTATTTCAAACATGTTAATTAAAATGTCGAAGTTTGCTTAAAAAGTCATTTATGTTTGTCTTTTGTTACCATTTCTGCTTTAAACGTTTTTAATAGAAAACCAAGTAAATTAAGAAAATTACGCAAAGAGCGTAAAATGAACTATTTTATTTTGTATTGAAACGTGTACAACAGAAAAACTACCAACTACATTCCCGGTGTTTGTGGTTTTCCAGAATTCTAAAAAAAGTTTTTATTAACTTGAAATCTTAGTTAACACCAACTGTATAAAAACTAGAATCCTTTATAATTTCAACGTAAATAAGTAAATACAAAACTGGCACACTGCAGACCTAGAAATTAATTCCTAGAACATATCTTCTTATTTTGTGGTGTTTGATGGATAAGCTTTAAAAATAAATGAGTATGTAAGGAGCTGCGAAACGTATTCTCTTAAAATATAGTTTTCACTTTAGTTTAACAGTATCTTCGAGTAACTAACATATAACGTAGGCTGCATGCCTCAGATGGTCAGTAGATGAACAAGTTTAACATATCAGCATCTTAGTATTATATATGTTTAATAGCAGTTGCTTCGCCCACTTCAAAGATTATATATCTCCACTCAAATTGTCTAAGATCTCATCATAATAATATCAATTAATGTTTTAAATGTCTGTGGAATCCTAGACCTTTGATAATCCGATACCATCCGATATTCATATAATAATAACTAGCTTTTGCCCGCAGTTTTACCTATGCATAATTCGATTATCTATCGACGTAGGATTCCTTAAGCAATTCTAAATAAAATTCTACTGCCGCAGCGAATAGTTACAAAACGGTACATTGCTCGTAATGCACGTTTCACTGAGGGTATTCCGTCCTGTAAACGTGATCGAGACTATTGAAATACCGTGCACTAACCAGATTCGATTCATCTGTACAATTTGTAACTATATTTTCTTTCTCTGCCGAACGAACCTGGGACCTTTTACAACGTAATTTAACGTTCTACCACATGTACTCAGTCATTTTACTTTACCCGTTTCGCTCGAATTCGTTTTATAAGTACATCTAATATACGTCTTGTAAATTAGTATAGAAGCTAAACTACAAATACCTAGGATGACATAAAATAGTAACAGGCAGGTGAATGTAAAAAGCTCGGAAACGTTCGGGCAGGTGACGAGCGCCGCGTGATCCGACATGGAAAACATTTTAACCCTCTCTGTGCGTTGCGGTCAGAACGGCTTCCGGACGATCGTCACACTATCGCTTGTCATTGTATTGCCGCACGCTGGTTTAGTAGACAAACGTTTCGAATTGGATTGTGAAATTGATTGTTTTACTGAGTTCTGTACTTTAATTGGTTTTTAAACATTTATATTAAACCTCTGTTCGTATTTATTGGTTAGTTTTCTTATCACGATTTCAAATATATGGTATGATTTACCCGTATTTTATTTTTTGCTATTAACTATGTATATATTAAATTCTCTCTTTTTGTTGAACTATAATGATTACTAGAGTAACTAACCAAAGGGCAACCATAGGGCTAAACGGAAAATATATTAATTTAAGATAGAAACTTCAAATTTTAAACATAGTTCTTCTTATGACGTAGATATGGCATATAACGTAGAAGAAAGCATTTTTCTAAATTTAAATCCTAAAGGGGTAAAATAGGGGTTGGAAGTGTGTATGAAAATTCAACATTTTTTAAGGTAAATCAATGAAAATTGGCATTGATTCTTTTGACTTAAAATAAAAAATGAAGAGATTTACTTTTTTGGATAATCGCCAGCTAGGTGTAAAGTTAAATTAGGAACAAAAAAATTGTACAGGAATTTGGTAATCTTTATAAATGTAGCCAGAAAATGGGTATATTAAGTTTCAGTTGCAAATAAAAAAAACTTACAAGCAGTATCTTTTTTTTAAATATGCCACGAGCTAGATTATCCTTAACGTTTTTCTTCGGATTTTAATTTCATGGATAAATAATTTGGACGGTTGATAACCCACCGAATATTGACTTTAGTGATCGAAATAATAATTGCGAGCAATATTTTCTCTAAAATTTACTTAACTTTTTATGACATTTTTAAAACCAATTGTCAAATTTTTGATTTATCAACAAAGATTAAAGAAATAATTTAGAAATCCACAAATTCGGTACAAATGTTTTTGAAAAACCGTGTGTAAAATCTATTAGTTGACATATAAACAAACTGATTCTTTAGTGTCAATAAAAAACTAAAATATCCACTATTTGTTTTAAACTCACACCTATTAACATCAACAGACCGCATACCAAATCCCCTTACAAATAACATGCGTTGAGAGTGTTCTCTAAATTAACCACAGACACAACCGAGTGTTTATTTAAATCCTACTTCCACTTCATTTTACCTTTTTTTATACTAACTAACAGACTTCCGTAAATCTAAACATATGTAAACGACTTCGAGCGCTATTTCTACTTCCATAGCCATTAACAATAATCCTTTAAATGCGGCCACACATTTAAGGCTAAGGCCGTAACGACCGTATGGCGGTAAGTGAGGGTTGACTATCGTGTGGCGGTTAAAAAGAATGTTTTTAAAAATGTGTTGCCGTTTATAAAGATTTGATGGTACACTTGCGGGCTCGGTATTAAGTGTTATTAATCAAGTTATAATCCAAACGCAACGATCTATAATTACGACACTAGGCAGCCAACTCAATTATTTTGTGGTTTTTACGTTCGTTTATTAAGTTACTTTGTTAACAGTAGTGTTAAAAAATATAAAGCAACCCAAATCAAAGGTCCTGGTCCATGGGTTCGGTTTTCGATGCGAGGGTAGCTGGTTTTGTTTTTTGTGTATTTATTATAACCTCTTACTACGATTTTCGATAGCCTCTACAGTAGGAGTTTGACTATGATTTTTTTTTGTACACCATAACTGCGTAATCGACGCAGTCCCGGGCAAAAGCTAGTTTACAATAGGTGTTGAGTTTTGTTAGTTTTTTTACTATTTAGACACATACTCATAGCATAATAAATAACTCAAACAATATATCTATCTATACATACACTTGTTGTTAATTTAATAATTAATAAAAATAATTTAAAATATAATAACTCAAATGTATTCTGTGTATAATTTGTGAGATTGGTGATAACGCTTGTCACAACGAACCGATCGTTTTAAAACAAGCTGTTGCCTGCGGTTTTGCCCACGTAAAATATCCTATAGCACTGCTGAACCTACATATTACCAAACTCAAACTTTTTTATTCAAATAGACTTTTAAACAGCACTTTTGAATCGTCAGTTTAATTATTAATATAAAAAAAAATCACCGGTTCGGAATGATTTACTACCGAGAAGAACCGGCAAGAAACTCATGAGTTAATCTTTTATATTTTATCTACATAGGTAACAGTTACAAATCCATCAGTTTAGCCATTCTTATCAATATAGCCAATCGAACAAATGTATAATCCTATCTGTTTATAGTATTAGTAGAGAAAATATGACACATGTAAGTTTGGAATACTGTAATGAAATTAAAAGAAGTGTAAAATATTTAACTGCCGGCTAACCTAAAACTTAGATCAATCTCGGGGTGTGGATTCTAAGGGGTAATGGAATGTATTTGTAAAATCGAAAAACGCACGAAAAGCACCCTCTTCGATTTATACTCTGAATTTTTTTTATGTTCGAAATTAAAACAGGTTAATAAAGAAATTCTGAATGTGGCTAGTCTCTGAAATATAAAAAATGTAGACACAATACTAGTAATGTGAATATAAATAATAATAAAAAAATTTATTTACGAAAAAACTCAATATGGAAAAGAAAGATTCAATTATAAAGAAAAATTTCGCATGACATCTTTTGTATTGCAAAGTACAGAAAAATAAATGTACGTAGTTCAGTGCATTTTCCAAATAAATTGAGTTTGCTGTAATATTTTATTGTAAAATCGGTTAACAAGAAATAATTTTACACCATAAAGCTTTTAAAGAATTTCTGCTGAGACGTGGAGTCAATGGGGACTTGAAGATTTATTGACAGCAATCAACAATAATGGAAAAACAGTGGAACCTACTCAGTGTAAAATTAATGAGAGGATAATTTGCTTATTTTATACCACTAAGGTGGCAAACAAGCATACGGCCCGCGGTTACCGCAGCCTATAGACGCTTGCAATACCAGGGGCATCACTCGCGAGTTGCCGACCCTTTAAAAACTAATAACTTCTTTCTTGAAGAACCCAATATTGGGTTACGGCGCTTGATTTCTACTGCCAGGACAAGGCCTCTTTTCTCGAAAAAGGGTGTGGGCCGTAATCTTCAATTGCTTATCTCGGATTGGGTCCGCGGTCATGTGAGTCTATCTGTTTACCTATATGTTTGCCTGAACTGATGAACTCACCAAATTTGCATAAAATAAATTTAATCGCGGATATCAATATTATAAAAGTTGTAAGTAATTCAATAATGTTTGTTACTCAAATTACGCATAAAGGAAACGGCTGATCTGGTATAGATAAAAATATACAACTAGAATAGGTTGACGAGGTACAGCTTGGTTTTTGGTTTTTTGTTTTGTGCCAAATGCATTTAATAGGCTCACACCGTTACACATAATTATGTTGAGGACAAAATGATCACGACAAGCCGATATTATTACAAACTGTACATCGCGAAATATTTTGACGTTCATAAGATCTCGTACTACATTTTGGGGGTACACTGATTACCATAATAAGCAATCGAATTAAATTTTATGCGAAAAAAACTAGAAAACTTGACATGTCCCACTTATCTCAGGTTTACTTATCTCAACATTTCGCCCTCATCACATAGCCTGAAGAGTTGCCAAGATTCGGAACAGAAAGTAGGGTTGATGTAATTAAAGTTGTGACTGGCAGCACGCCAGTGTCGCTGATTCGACGACTGATTTGTCTAGAAGCCACTGGCACTTTTTATATCTAGTACTCAGCAAAAAATTACTTGCGAAGATATTGTGTTAGACTAGTGGAAGAACGTGTATTTACTCGCGTCATCTTCAGAAAATTTGCTCAAATTTCATTCATTTCATTCTTAAATCCTTTTTTAAAAGAGCTTAACGTAATATAAAAAATATTTATAAGCAGGACGAAATTCAAACTTAAAACTCTCTCGATGATCTAATCACTTCCTTCGTCGGCTGGTATTTTGATATCGCAGTAGGAATCGATTATAGTATTCCACAATTTTTTGAAGCATTTTAGCTAGGAAGGCATCTGGTAACTTTGTCGCGTCGTCGGTCTAATTTACTAAATGACTCCATTGCACGTTCGTCTAAAAAAGTTCGTCACAGATGTGCAAACAAGGATTGACCTAAACTGAGATAACCTTATTTATTATGAAAACCTAATCTATTTATTAACGCCAGTAATACGATTGTAACTTAAAAATCGGAGTTACAATGTTGTTCCTTGCGTGCGTCCATATGACAAAATTAAAAAGAAAAATATCATAGCAACTGAGCTGGCTACGCTCTACAAGTAAAGGAGATATAGTAGACCAACTTATAAAAATTTACTTTTGTCGGGCAACTATGGTAACCGTAACTATGGTAAACGCGTGGTCCGAGACGCATTCGGCCCGTTTTTTTTGTATATACTTGTAGATATATCCTATATACATCCCTATCTAGAGGAATGACGTACAAATACTTACAATGTATTCAGAATCTATTGTATAAAACGTAGTAAGCTAAGTAGTCAGCCGTTCGGCTTCGTCGGACCAATTTAGTAAATGATGTTCAGCTCGGTACGGTGCGGCGCGGGTATGCAAATAGCGCAGTGTTCTATTTACTTTCAAGTTCTAGACCCAAACTGACAGGTAGATAATAGACTCTATTTGTTTTGAGCAATGTAGTAAAAATAGTCAGTATTTTTATCTATGACTAAATGAATTGACTGCAACAAAAAATATTGTTAACCGCTATATACACCTACATAAATTTATAAATTTAGGAAATAATAATTAGGGAAAGCAAAACCGGTAATGTTTTACGGAACCGGGTATTTCGGTACTGGCTTCCATTGGAATTGGATTTCCGATACAAGGTTTCGGTTTCGGTATTTCCCGGGTGCAAACCCTACAAATAATGCTGACCTGACTGAATGACTCAATGCACAGTCTAAGCCGCTGGTGTTAGAGACTTTAATTTTAAGTTAAGGTCCCTTAGAATTTTTAGAAATTCCATCCCCAAAAGGGTGAAATAGGGAAGTTTGTTTAAAAGTCTGTCATGTTTTAAATTAAATCGATAAAAACGACGTGTTTACCGTTTAAGGAAAATCATAATCAAGGGGGGTAACACAGAGGATGAAACTTTGTACGGGCAGCCACTAGGTTTATGATAATGGGTATATAAGACTTTATAAGTTACAAATTATAAGAAATAAAATATGACAGCATCTTTGGTTAATCACCCCCTAAGGGTGTTAAATAAAAAAAGGAAAGTTTGAATGGGATTACCAGATTTCCAAGGAAAGAGGGTGGAAGAAAAGTAATTAGAAAAAATAATAAGAATATAATTGTCTGAATTGCGTGTAATATATTTTAGGCCAAAGTATCTAAAATGATCTAATACATTTAATTTTTACATTCATAAATCAATTACAACACCCCACTTTTACCAATATATTAAAATACTATTGTAAATCAAATTATTATAATGTTAAAAAAATATAAATAGGCAAAACTAGAAACCATACGCCAAAATTAAATACAAATGTGAAAAACACAAAACAAAAAAAAAAAACATAGCAGCTTTTTCCATAAACAAGTATCAGAAATAATACGCAGTCTTTTTGTCTGTACTTTGTTTTTTTACATTTGGTGCTTGTTGCAAGTTCGCGTGCGGCGAGCGCGAAGTCGCAACGTGAGCGACATCGCGTGAACATTTCAATCACACCGACATTACCCGACATGGTCTGGGAATGGTTTTAATCGAGTTTGCAGTACTTGCAAGTGTTACTGCAGTCTTTTCTATATGAATTAAGTATTAAAAACGTATGGTTTTATAGTTTACTTCTGAATCTACCTAGATATGTATTTAGGATTTAACATGATTTACTATCGTTTACGCATTGTTAACGTTTCATTACGTGATCGACGCAAAGCCAACAATTTTCTCTGAAAATATTGAACAGTGACAGTTTAAGAAGAGTTTTAAATAGCACTTTTGAATTTTTAATTGAACTAAGTCACACACAGAAGAAAGAAGCTTGGTAACTTAATTTCATTTCAAATTTTTTATTAGGTTAAGAACCAAAAACACAAAACGATGTTTTAATTTGAAAATAGACACTATTAAAAAAGTGCTAATTTGTCCAAGTAATTTTATCATTGATGTATTCAATGACTTTTTCTTAGCTTTTTTCTTTGTATTATCTTAAATGTTTTTTTTGGAGGTAATTAACCACTTGCTCAGTGTCATTATTGTCAAAATATAAACTTGTGTTGCAAAAGAGCTATGTAATTTATCGTTTAACAAGTGTAAACACGAGTATATTAACAAACTAATTTCCCTATATAAAGTTAAACATTTCGTAAACAATGGATAATTTCTGAAGGTAACCCACAAAAAAAACTAAATGGATGTGTACCGTAGTGGCTAGTAAATATGTTAAGTGACTTTTCCCTCAAGCACAATATAGGTACTTAAATATGTATATTTTGCAAGAGCTTCTAAAGTAACTAGATGATTTTATGTCCCCAAATAGTTCTCAAAAATAATTTCTATTTCCCAATTTTCTCAACACGTATATTTCACGTATGTCACGAATTCATTAATCTTATCTACAGTCTACATGTGGGCAGGTCTGATCTTGTCACAAGGCTGTTATTTATAGACAACATATATATTTTTATACTAACATGTATATTGTGATAACTTAAGTAGATGCTAAGAAATTGCAATATGAATTGATACTGAGAGAACATAATGCATTAAACTAATAGATATCGAGTTCATTGTTGGAATGAACTTAAGGGAATCACTCATTGTTACTAATTTTATTTATGGACAATCCCCGCCAGCCCCCGCTGAACCCCGCCAGCCCGGCACATTTATTACCGCAAAACAGCCGAACCAATAAAAGCACTGAATCAAAGAGAAAAAGTGCTCTCCGTCCGTATAAATATTTTATTTCGAGAATAGTGAGAAGTAGGGTCACCATGATTTTGGTCAAGGGTAATTAATTAAAGAAAATTAGATATTGTGATTCAGGCAAACGGAAAAAGAAATTTACAATGTAGACTTTATTCCTAATAACTTCTTAAACTTTCGTGGTTGTAATCATCATTTTATTCCTAATTTTCGTTTTGTGCTAAGAAATGAAAAATCTAATAATTTTTAGATTACTTTAGCATTGGTATCGATAAGCTTTAAATGTTTTTGGGGCTAAAGGGTTGACCTCTTGGTTGTGTTATTATCTACTAATGCGCCTTAACTCATTATAACACAATTATGTACTATGGTACGGAAATAAAAAAAAAGAAGTGATAGCTACCTAAGATGATGAAATATTTTCTATTCTATTGAAATAAAGTTTGATGTAATATCTTAAGTCTATTAAAGCCTATTCAAAAGCTTATGTTAATCCGTTTAATTCTGAGGGTTGCCAAGTCTAATCCTTGGTACATTATTAGTTAGCGTTGGGTATGTTGAACTACATTATGTTATGAGGACAGATACTAATAAATATAATTACTTAGTATATTGATTTAAAGTTTTTACAGGTCAGATTTAATAGTTATGCTGTATTTTATAATGTTTCAAGGAGTTTCTTTTAATAATTATAATAATAGTAATAATAATTTTGGAAATATCACACAGCGCCATCTGGTCCTAGACAATGGATACTAATAATTATATCCTTTTTGTAAATGTAAATATATACGTATAATACATATATTTAATACCACTAAGGTGGCAAACAAGCACACGGTCCGCCTGATGGTAAGCGGTCACCGTTTCCTATGGACGCTTGTAACACCAGAGGTATCACTCGCGCCTTGCTGACCCTCCAAAAATCCAATAATTTCTTTCTTGAAAAAGCCCATACTGTAGCCCTTAGAGAAAACCTTGGCAGGGAGCTTATTCCACAACCTAAGCGTTCGCGGGAGGATGTTTCAATGAAACAGCACTGAACGCGACCATTTCGGTTCTAAAGTGTGAGAATGAATTCCCTGCCGATGGCGAACGGTGCGATGGTAGAATGTAGCCATGGGCATTATTTCGAACAATTCCTCAGAACACATCCCATTGTACACCCAGACTTAAGACAAACACAAATGTTTATTGTATTGTAAATGTACATGTATATATGTGAGGGAATGGAACCCACACTCTCTGCACAGCAGCCGGCCGTACTATCAACTAGGCTGTGCGGGACTCATTATGACACGCTTTTAAAATTCAATAAAACAAGCGAAAATGAACGATAAGCAGAAAATCACTATACGAACATTTTAGTAGTCCTTCAATTTTCTGAACCATACTCACCCTACAAAAGAAAAGTTACCAACTTTTACTAATACGTACTAGTCAAATGGACTCTGGAGGATATTTCTATATAATAATCTGCTTTATTTAAAAGGAATAGAGTGCACAATGTAGTCGCAGAGCCGAACGCTTCATCCAACAGAGCATCTCATGCATATGGAAATCGGGACTTAGGTCATGGATAGAATAAATACCTACTTTTGATAGTTTTATTTCGTCCGCCATTTTCACTCGATGGGATACACTCGGGGGGTTTCCCTGAAAATATATTAAGCGCTTTTTTATGTTGGATCGAGTTTTAATGTACTGCCGACGTTCGTTGGTTCGCTGAGTTTTGTTCGAGGAGGCACGTAATTTGAATTAATCTACTTTGTTTTTCAGGAGGCGAATTATCGATGAGTATTTTTGCTGAAATAAACGATTGTCTTTTGTTCATCGTGACTTCTGGGTAGAACTAGCTTTTTATCGTGTCTTTACCCGTGTAAAACGGTTATCGCCGTAAGATAAATACCTAAAAGTTTCGATTAAATGGAGTAAAAAGCATTCCACGTTGTTCTTTTTCCCTCCAACTACTTAAAATAAGGGCACTTAGTTGCACCGTTGCGTAACAAAAACATTTAAAAGTTCTTCCACTATTAAAAAATGTTTTAGTTTTAAAGGAATTCACGAAAAAAAAAATTGTTTATTATTAAATCAGTCGAATATTCGCAGCCATTTATCATGTCATAACCCATTCAAAATAAATTCGACACAATTAAAGTCGACACGCCTAATAAAGAGCATCCTATTTTTACCGGTTTGCTGTCGTAAAACATTGTCCAGTTTCGGTCATCTTCGACCAGTAGTGTCATTTGAAAGCGCTATAATCATGCAAGCTTCATGAAAAAAGATTAAGATACTCGTCGGAGATTTAGATTGTTTTATATAATTGTGTATGCCTTTTGGTTTGAGGCACTAACCTTTTACTGTGAAAACCATGCATATAAGAACCGGGTATTTTTCGGTTCTAAAGGTAGAGAACTGGGTGCCCTGTTCAAGAATTTAATATTTTATTGTCTTTGCCTTTGTGATGTTACATAACAAATTGGTGTGTAAATAAAATCTGTATTTTAATTGAATTGTTGAGTTACATAATATCTGAAAGACAGATAGTCAGACGGATTAAAATGACAAGTTTATTTTTTAGCTTTTAACAAATGGAAACAGTCTTGATGTATAAAAGTATTTATACATCAAGATTGTCCTAGAAATAAATAATTTGTCTTAGAAAATGCCAAATCCAATCATTATATCATCGGCTGATCCATATTTGTAGAACTAATATTCAAAATTGTTCTATCTCACTATGCACCAACGAGTACCTACCACCTACAGTATATACGACCCTTAAAATAAGGCACCCATTTAGATATCCAGGGTGTATACAACCCTGAGCTTATACCAACACCATGGAGGTAAAGCAAAATTGTAGCGTGACATGAATACCTCAGTCGCAAACCAGGTAAGAATAGGGGAATCTTTCACAATACACTCACCAACAAATTTACGTGGGCATAAAATTTTAAGCAAATTTTAGAACAAAAGTTGTTTTTGAGGTAATTAGAGTTTTAAGGTATAATGAGAACCAAATAACCGGATTGTCACTTTCTGAGAACCGGGTCAAAAATCACTTTCAGACCCGGATAACAATTCTGCATTTTCTATGTGAAACTATTTTTTTAACTGCCTTTGCTATATATTTAATTGTCATCTTGCAGCTCTGTGTAATATGGGTTCGGTAAACCGTATAACCATATAAAAACACAATAAATACATCCAGATTCAAGACAAACGCAAATGTTTGTCCAGTGCGGGAATCGAACCCGCACCCTCTGCACAGCAGCCGGCTACACTACCAACTAGGCTGAGAGGGAGTATTATGTAACTATATTAAAGTTATATATTAAATGCATAGGGCAGGCAGTGCTTTTCTACCTATATGAAGTAAACGCCACTGTAGTTCAAAGAAACTTACTCTCTGTAAGCTGTAGTGGCAACTGGCAAGCCACATAGCTCGTAAAGCCGATAAATGATGGTTAAGTAAGATCCTAAAGTGGATACCGCTATTCGTAACTGCATTGTGGGAGGGCTATCAACTAGGTAGATTGACTTGATGTCCTGGTAAGGCTGCGGGTGGTCGCTGAATGGACTCGTTTGTTATGGAAGTGTAAAAAAGCCCAGCGGTGGCTGATATCATGACAAATTAAATGGGACTTCCAGCGGGCAGATAGAAAGTGCTATAGTAGCGGGTGCTCTACGACGACTATACTCCATAACAACAGCATGATAATGCGACACATATATATATCACTGTTCCCAGATCATCGCGCTGTTACTCATTCGTTTAATGGCTCTCCACATGGAAAGGATTATGAGTTAATCTCTAGAGCATTCGTACTGTGCAATACAAGGACGGTGTTCTGAAAACATAAATAAACATTAAAGTGGCGTTCGCCAACATACTTGTGGTGTGTTTTTCAACTACCAATAGATACCTATAGCAATGATTCATCTATGTCACTGTTAAGTTTACGTTATAAGGCTGGTTTTTGATGACAGAAAATTCACAAATTTATTTTAATTTTATTATAAATTATTTATCTATTACACTTAAGACGCTATTGCGCTTAGCATTACAGGCTTTCTGTTTTTGCAGTATTTGCATTTCAGTCGGTCGTTACCGTTACACTATTTGTGTAGAGGACAGTATTTTTTGATGCTTTATAAAAAAATAACTAATAATTACAATTTATCAAGATTTTTTTTCTCTTATTTTTACGCAATATCTAGACATGCTGATAAGTGGCACATACGTCCTAAAGTAATCTAGATAAATTCATCGCCTAACAAACAGGCTTGGTGTCCTAGTTCGGGAGCCGCCGTAGGCATATTGTGGGTGAAGACGAACGTTCTCTAGGAGTTTGAGACAGGACCATTACTCAAAGCAAGAGGAAACTAGAATACTGACTAAAACGATAACAAAACCGACATTAATCTGTATTCAACGCAAAACAACAGCGAACCGATACACAAGTCATGCCAAGCTTTTATTAGAGAGATAAAATGAGTTTGCGGAGCTCGCAGCTCGCTCTTTGTTCAGTGAAACACTCATCCGTTCTCTGATAAATAGATCCCGAACGTTGCGTCTGAACGGAGCCCGTTCCGATAATTAGTGACGCGTGTGCAAATTTAATAACTCTCGTGTGGTGAGCGCTTAGAGCGTTTAGTGGGTACGATACGTCATGTCGTAGTATCAGAGGTCGTTAGCACTTTAAAACACTTTAAGGGGTAAACGACGCAGATTGTTTTCATAAAAAAATAATTTTGCCATAATCTCCGAAGTTCCCGAAACTTTACTTTACATTTTGATTTCAAAAAAAAAAGAAGAAAAATTTAAGACCTCGCCATTTTTGGTTTCATGAGATTCTAAGAAGCTATTATTCTTTAATATTTTTGCAAAGGTGCCGGAATTTCTTGTATGGAGCAAAGTCATAAAAATATGAAAAAATAAATGGCTTATCAGAATTTCATGAAACCAAAAACTGCAAGCACTTAATGTTTAGTTTTTTTTTAATCAAAATACAAAGTGTAGTTAATGGGATTACGAAGATTATGGCAAATTAATTTTGTATGAAAAATAATCTACGGCGTTTACCCTTAACCGATTTGTAACGCACTTTCAGGCACATTAGATATGTGTTGAACCTATTGTTACAAAAATATGTTTGCAGAAACTAGTACGAAACGGTTTAATACTGTTTCTTGTATAGTTTGACAGAGACACTTGAATTTTACACAGCGATCTACATAAATCTCATATATCTTAGTTTATGTCGAGTAAAATCGCACCAATATGTTTATTATTTCTCAGATTAAAATTAAAACTTGATTGATTATTTTATTTTTAGTATTTTTGCCGTTACCATTGTTGCGAGAGAGACTGCGTCGATCACTAACAAGATGGTCTAATCAAGTGAAAGATACGTATGATGGTTAGTGCAATTATAGAGCGGAATAGTGTGAAATCTGACTACATGATAAGCAGTCAAATTGATTATAGTATGGATATTAGCTTTAGGAAGAAGGGGTTATAGAATGAGTTTCCAAAAAACAATGGCAACTATATTAAGACCAAGTACCAATTTTTTTTAACTACAGGATCCTCATAAAACTACTACCACATACTTTATTAACCTATACATATATATAATTAAAAAAAAACGCTAAACAAATTTGTTATTTATCGTTAACAAAAGACTCATATAGCTTTATTTTCATTTATTTAACCTCACAAACTTTCATCCTTTGAATTTTCAAAAAACCACTTATGTAATGACCGCATTCAAAAAAACCTATTTAAATTATTACATTAACCGTGTTACTTGAAGAGCATTTGTAATGTACCAAAATCAATCTCAACAAGTAACGAAACGTTTCACGCCTGTCATTCCACTCGTCAAACTAAATCGTTGAAAATAAAATACGTGACAAGCAAAACCATTTCCACGCAAAGCATCATTGTAAATCATAATGCTCACTCAAATCGCTTACATTTATCAGAACAAATCGCGTAAACGTGTCTGGCTAGTGTTGTGTCGTGTCGTGAGTTGTAAACGTAATGTATTCTCGTATCGTATTTGCTTACCGCGGCCGCTCGTCAATCACGCTCCCAATGCTGACTGTGCGTTTCAATTTTAGTCTCGTCCTACACTGAACGCTAAACTATGGTTATTTTATGAGCCTAATTAAAGCACTAACGTTTTCTCGTTTCATTCAATATTAAAATGGGCTGCGGCGTGAAGGCGCTGGTTGCGTTGATTAAATGGTTATAAATGAATAAGGCATTAGTGCTCGTCGTTCTTAGAGATCCGTATAGCTCTAGCTATATTTGATAAGTAATTTACAAACCTTTTGAACATTATTAAATAAGTAAATACAAAAAAGAAATAATTAGATATGTTATTGTACTTGTGTAATATAGCATTAAAATTTACAATATTACTTGTATTTGCATAATTTTTGATAATAGCAATACATTTTTTGTTCTTTTCTGACGCAGATATAATAAAATATCTAAATACTGATATATAATGAAAATTAAATATCTAAATTTTTAAAACATTAGTTTTCGAATAAATTTGAAAAACAAGTAAACAAGTAACGTAAGTTTATAATGAACGCGTGTATAGCTGGCAGAGGAAAACTGGTTTTATTCAGGAGGCAACTCAAATTAAGACTAACGATTCGCCGGGCTTTAATGCGGCCAGTTTTAATTTTAATTTGAAAACAGATTCGCGCTAACGATGGCCATGTTCGCGCTCATTTTTGTTCACAAGTTTAACGGCAAAACTGAACTAATTTGTTTTACTCGCAGTGGTTTAAGCCTTTGGGAGTACCTGCATGTACAAATACGTTTATATCTGTATATGTATATATCTATTATGGTGAGTGCGAGTTAATAGTCAGAAGACAGTATCGATTTTGTTTCAGAGTAAGAGAGTAATGTTAGAAAATACGTGTTATGTAGTTGGAAAAATCGATTATTATCCTAGTAATCGATTTCTTCTAGAAACTTTTTGTTTAGATTTTAAAGTATTCTAATCATAATTTCTCGTTTATTTTAATTTTATTGCAACTTAAAATATTATTTGAAAATTATTCAACTCTTTGAGCATATTCATAGATCAAAGAGTAATGGAGGGGAAGGGTCAGTTTCTTGCCTAAAATAACTATCTTATCCATAAAGTAGGTATACATCCATACTAATATTATAAAAATGCGAAAGTAACTATGTATGTCTGTCTGTCGGTTACCTCTTCACGCTTAAACCGCTAAACTGATTTAGATGAAATTTCGTATGGAGATAGTTTGAGTCCGAGTGAAGGACATAGGATAGTTTTTATCTCGAAAAATTCAAAAGTTCTTGCGGGAATAACTTTAACCGAGCTCAAACGAACTAAAGCTTTCTAGCTAAACTTCATTAGTACCTATGATTCAGGAGTTTCTCATCAAAACCCTAATTTAAGGCAGGTGGAGCCGCTGGCAAAATTCATTAATTACCTGCTCTCCTATTTATATTATAAATGCGAAGGTTTGGATGTTTGGTTGTTTGTAACTCAATCACTCTTCAACAACTGGCTACTTTTTATCTTGGAAAATTCAAAAGTTCCCGCGGGAGTAACTAAAACTGAATTCCACGAACGAACCTTAGCTGCAGCTATAGCTTGCTATAAGAAACTTCTTAAGTATAATCAAGGAGTTGCCGTAAGAATCCCACGCCTATAACCGGGCGAAGCCGCTGGCAAAAGCTAGTTTTTTATATTCTCTAACTTATATAGAGATCGAATTACCTCCGCCCTCACTGGAAAAGCTAGGCGGACGTGCCTATTCCTCACATAACTTTGTGTAGCATTAATAAATGAAAGTACTTGAAAGTAACAGCCTACTACTTATTAATTCAAATATCTCAAGTTATCTTAGTTATTCTAAATATTTTCCTTACGCTTGTGAACAAGATATAAGATATTTTATAATATGCTAACTTTGTGACTTAACAACACTATAAATATCTACTAATTACAGCGACACAGTTACACATCTCACGCCCTAAGTATAATAAGTTATTTGAACCGAACTTCAAACCGTTATGTGAACTGATCTCCGAACAGATCGAGCGATATCTCCGCTTCACTCATAAATTAAGGGGTTCATCTGAAACGAAGTAGAAAATCCGGTCGTAGCGTCTGATCGTGTAATATAATACCTGTGGTCATCTGGTCGTAGTATCCGATGTGAGGATGTAAGAGATGATACGTACCTGGAAAAAAAAGGAAAACGTTCAATAAGTCGATTTTTGAAAATCTTATAAACATGTTCAACAAGAAGAATAGTACAAAATATAATAGAATAGCGTAGAAGTACAATCTTAAATATAACTTCAATAAAAACTCTACTCAATATTGTACTATTCATTATAAATGTTAGAGCATTAAATCTTAATGTGGACTGTATTAAATTGAAATTTTTATGTTGGGTGGCTCGGGTGTAATTGACTCAGTTTAGAACGGTGAACTAATACAGTTGTTCACATAATATTAGAGATGGATGACTTACCATAGTTCTTTCTGTGATGTGCAACTCGTCGGCAATCTTACCTCGTAGCTACTAGGCCGTTCGCTTATAACGTTCTCAATCGCCAACACAAGCACTTGAAAACTATGATGTTTATTTTCAGTATTTATATTAATTAGTAATTATCTCAATTTTAAAACGGGAATGAATATTTGCGTGCCATCTACAACCCACGACAACAACAACAACAACCCGATGCTAGGGATGTTCTCATAACGATCTAGTGATACGAAAGTAGTGCATGAACTTTATAATCAACTTAATTTATACGAAAAGTGAACATTCCGCCCACCTAAATGCGATTGTATTTACCTAATCTACTACTTAAAACTAAATAACATCTCTAAGGAAATATTTAACTCTGTAAAGGTAGTGGACAAAGCTTTACCACTGGGCGACGATACTGGCCAGATGAAGTCTTGACAGTAACCACACGGCAAATACCATCAGCGCCAGGGTGCAAAGTAACAATCCGACCTAAACTCCACTTCAGAGGGCAAACCACTTCATTTATAATTAGGACCAAAGCTCCGACAACGATTTCACGCTGAACTGTATTCCATTTTGCCCTTTGCTGTAAAGTATGAATATATTCACTTTGCCACCGGCGCCAGAAATCCTGGTGCATCTTCTGAATCAGTTTCCAACGCTGTATAGCAGTAAGCTTTGAATCAACTAAGTCTTCCTCCGGAAGCATACACAAAGGTTCAAGAGTCAGAAAATGACCAGGAGTTAAGGCTAACAAATCATTAGGGTCCGAACTCAAGGGCGTTAAAGGGCGGGAGTTTAGCATCGCTTCTATCTGTGTGAGTACTGTCACAAACTCTTCAAATGTTAGGCGCTGTTTGCCTACGACCCGCCGCAAATGTGTTTTAACCGATTTTATTCCGGCTTCTGCTAGTCCATTAAAATGGGGGCTGCCGGGAGGATTAAAAGTGAATTTTATCGGTAGCTCCTCTGACGCGTTTTTAACACACTGAGAAAGGTAGTTGGCTGCGCCTACAAAGTTCCTACCTTGATCTGACACAACTTCGGAACAACGACCACGGCGAGATAAAAATCGTTTTAGTGCAGCCAAAAAGGCGTCAGTCGAAAGTTCTGTCGCAAGTTCTATATGAACAGCTTTAGTGCTGGTGCAAACAAAAACACAAATGTATGACTTATAAGTTTTAACGCCGCGGCCGCGGCCGAGAGCTATGTCAAAAGGACCACCGAAATCAACAGCAACCTTTGAAAATGGTTTTATTTGGTTAACACGGTAGGAAGGTAAATTGCCCATCAAGGGAGCTGGAGCAGGCTTAGGATTAGCGCGAAAACATTTCATGCAAGTGTTAATCACAGACTTTACTGCGCGTTTTCCCGATAAAACCCAAAAGTTTTGCGAGATCAAATTTAATAAAGTTTGAGCACCCGGATGCATACAATCTCTGTGCAGCGAATCGATAAGTAACGTCGTAAATGGATGCTTTCCAGGTAAAAGCAAAGGATGCTTAGTATTGAAATCAATATCAGCATGTGCCAAGCGACCGCCCACCCTGAGAAAACCCGAATCATCGATGAAAGGTGACAATTTTCGAAGACTTTTCGATAGTGAGTTGGGTAACCCATTTTTTAGAAATGCGATTTCATGTGAAAATGAATTATCTTGTGTATTTTTCACTAAAAACATAAAGGCTTGATTAACTTCTTGTGGCTCTAAAGCGCCAAGAATTCTGTTAGCAATATTTTTTTTCCTCAAATTATGTAAAAAACGAAAACAATAAGCTACCACTCGTTTGAGTTTCGACAATGACGAAAATCTTTCGACTAATCTGTCCACCAATGGTCTGTCAATAGGACCTGTCATTAGAGCAAGAGCCTTCCGTTCTTCTTGCACAGTTTCAAGGGGCACCGCCACTGACGGCCAATTATCCTCAGACTTAGAAAGCCAAGAAGGTCCATGCCACCAGATGGTTTGATTCAGAAAATCACTAGGGAGACTGCCACGTGACCCACTATCTGCAGGGTTTTCCAAGGTACCAACATGGCGCCAGCACTCAGGAGGAATTCGCTCATGAATATGGCTGACCCTGTTAGCAACAAAAGTTTTCCATTTGGACGGACACGACTTTATCCACGAGAGGGTCACTGTTGAATCAGACCATGCGAAAATTTCAACTCCTGGCGAAAAAGGTTGCAGAGCTTCCACAAAGGAGGTAAGCAGATCCGCCAACAACACAGCTGCTTGCAATTCAAGTTTGGGCACAGTGAGTTTCTGAAGGGGAGCAACCTTCGATTTAGCGCAACAAAGTGCTACATTTGTCTCAGTACGGAGGTACAAGGCGGCACAATAACCTCGCTCAGACGCGTCGCAAAACCCATGCAGCTGCAATGACTCTGTGGATGTGAGCATGCGGCGAGGGATAGAGATGATGGACAAAAGTGCCAGCTGTGATTTAAACCGTAACCACTCCGCAACGAGTTCACGGGGCAATTGGTCATCCCACGAAACACCGCATGTCCACAACAGCTGCATAAAATATTTAGCATAAAATGTTACAGGAGTTAAGAAGCCCAATGGGTCGTATATTCGAGCGATATCCGAAAGAATTGTGCGCTTTGAACAACGACGTTCATCTACTGACACGTTGAAGTGAAAGCAATCATTCTGAGGTGACCACTGTAAACCCAAAATTTTGAGAGACACATCCGAAACTTCTTCAAATTTCCGAAAATCCTCCGAATACAAATCCGTGGGGGGCAAATCAATGAAAAAATCTTTGTGATTGGATGCCCATTTCCTCAGGTGGAAGCCACCCGCCGACAAAATATTGGACAGTTCGGTCCTTAATGATAAAGCTGATTCGATTGAATCAGCTCCGGAGACAATATCATCGACATATATGTCACGAGATAATATTGATGAACCGAGAGGAAACTCACGTTTTGAGAGTTCTGCAAGTTGAGCAATCGTACGCAGCGCCTGATATGGAGCAGAAGAGACACCATAAGTTACGGTCTTCAAACGATAATCACGTACAGGACCGACAGGATCTGGACGCCACAAAATACGTTGATATTCTGCATCTGAACTGGGAACAAGAATCTGACGATACATTTGTTTCACGTCGCCGGTGAAAACAATGGCGTGCCAGCGAAAACGAACAAGCAAATCAAATATATTTGTTTGAAGTTTAGGCCCCGATAATAAAGTGTCATTAAGAGAAATACCTTTTGAATCTTTGGAACTTGCGTCAAAAACAACACGAAGAGGAGTACTAATAGACTCTGGACGCAGGATTCCATGGTGAGGTATGTAATAGAACTGACCTAGTTCATCGGTAGGGGGCTCCACCTCTTCAAGATGATTACACTCTGCATAATTTTCCATAAAGGAAATATATGCCTCACGAAAATGAGAATTGGATTCGAGCCTTTTTTCCAAAGAAGCAAATCTTTTAAGTGCAATAGCACGAGTATTCGAGAAAACAGGTTTGTTTATTGGTTCAATAAAAGGCAAGGGAACGACAAATCGACCATCACTTATACGGGAATGGTTTTTAACAAAATAGTTTTCACATAATTGTTCATCCATCGACAAGGGTTTCTTTATGGAACGATCAACATTTTCTAACTCCCAAAATTTTTTAATAGAGTTATCCAACGACAAATTTGAAACGAGAAGGCAGTTTTTAGAGACTGCGCGACAGTGAGGACGATATAAATGATCCGTATCACAACCACCTAAAAGGATCCACCCAAATACAGTTTGAAGAGCAACTGGTTGACCAGCCTTCCCCCGTCTCAGACCGGGCAGTAGAGCCGATGAAAGAATATCTGCATTAAGTAGCATGTCCACATGACCAGGACTAGCAAACGAAGAATCAGCAAGACTCAAACCTGCAATGTGTGACCAATTCGATGAATCAACAGGTATAGTGGGTTGATCAGAACAGATTGACGACAAAACTAAAGCTTCGAATTTGAATATGTGCTCTGAGGTACTAACAGGCTTTATTTCACAGGACACTGATCCAAGTGGTTCTGCGACGGAATGACCAATCCCATTAACAACTTGTTGCGAATAATTAATTTTAAAACCCAAAGATTTTGCACAAGGTTCGGATATAAAATTACATGCACTTGCTGAATCTAATAAAACCCGAATTGATTTGAAAGTACCAACTTTGTCCTTAATAAGAACCCTGGCTGTCGAAAATAGAATATTGTCATTATTTGCCATAGAAGTAAGAGTAGTTTTATGTTGGGTGTTATTTGTTTCCAACATATCACTATTATTACTCGGTACCAAATCTTTGTTGAAATGTAGCAGTGAATGATGAGGCTGTTTACAAACACAACAAGATGAAGCTTTACAAAGTCTAAGTCTATGTGACGGTGAGAAGCACTGAATACATAAATTGTTCTCTTTTATAAAGTTGAAGCGAGCAAATGGATCTAATTTTAAAAAACTCTCACATTGTGTAGTCTTATGATCTCCTGTACAAAAACAACACGATTCATTTGCAGTTGATACTACAAATGCAGTCCTATTATAACCCTTAGCTACATTAGGTTTAGAGGCTGCAGCAACAAGAACAGATGTTTCGGATGCGTGAGAATGTTTTTCCAGAAAATCTTGAAGATCTTCAAATTTTGGAATATCATCAGGATCCTTCATGTCCAATAGAAATTTCTCCCGTAAAGTCCTATCTAATTTCGACCACAACAAATGCACTAAAATGAAATTTTTATCTGGCAGTTCAAATTTTTCCAAAACTGAAAGATTTTCCTTAAACGTTCGAGATACCCGTTCCATCTCAACACTTGATTTTGATTTCATAGGATCACATGCCAATATTTTTCCAAAATAAGCATCAGCTATTTGACGCTTTCGATTATAATGTTTCGATAAAGTATTGTACGAATCTAAATAACTTTCCTCAGTAAGAGGAAAATTCTTAATTAAATCATAGGCTATACCTTGTACGCTAGACAAGAGATAATGCAATTTCTCAACATTGGATATATCACGTTTGTGTATCAGTGAATCAAATAATTGTTTAAATGATAACCAATTTTCTAACTTACCATCGAATGGTCTTATGTTTATTTTTGGCAACTTGGCTTGGTTGGTCATTTCACTCACCTTAGGTTTTTTGTCATCGGTAACACACTCAGTTCTCAAACGGTGTTTTACACTTTTCATGAGACCTTCAAAGTTTGCCGACACCTCAAGTTCTGCACTTCGAAGTCCCTTCGATAATGAGCCTAATAAATTCCTTTGAGCAGAGTGAAATTCCAACTCTAAGTCTTTCAAATCAACCTCTGCATAACCTACTAAATCCGTTTTAGCCATAAACTCAAGTCGCATCAAAGCGTAGTCTCTTGCAATCCTATTTGCATCAGCACTTGATTCACTGAGATTTTCCCGTGACATATTTGACTAAATATTATTTAAAACTAACCGAGCAAATTAACTTCCTATTAAAATATAAATAACGTAACAAAATAAAAGTTAGACTGATGGCTTTTAGACAATGCCTCCAATTTAAAAAACTAACATCAAAGAAACTACAATTTAATTGTAATGGCAACGCAAATACCGTATTCTTATCTCAAAATCTCATCCGCCTAAAATATTAACAGACCGCGATTAAACGATGTCATGTACTCACGAACCAACCACCACAAAATTATTTTGTTTTACCCTCAACTTTTGTTTTGATACAAATTCCTACAAAATTTAAAAATTCTAACGAAAATTGAGGATAAAAATGCGAAATGAATGAAACAATAACCAATCTTCAATAACAAAACGAAGTTAGTCGTTCTAAAGGTCACTTTTTCCGACAATTTGGCTCGAAGACCAAAAAATGTTAGAGCATTAAATCTTAATGTGGACTGTATTAAATTGAAATTTTTATGTTGGGTGGCTCGGGTGTAATTGACTCAGTTTAGAACGGTGAACTAATACAGTTGTTCACATAATATTAGAGATGGATGACTTACCATAGTTCTTTCTGTGATGTGCAACTCGTCGGCAATCTTACCTCGTAGCTACTAGGCCGTTCGCTTATAACGTTCTCAATCGCCAACACAAGCACTTGAAAACTATGATGTTTATTTTCAGTATTTATATTAATTAGTAATTATCTCAATTTTAAAACGGGAATGAATATTTGCGTGCCATCTACAACCCACGACAACAACAACAACAACCCGATGCTAGGGATGTTCTCATAACGATCTAGTGATACGAAAGTAGTGCATGAACTTTATAATCAACTTAATTTATACGAAAAGTGAACAATAAATAAAAAGTAACTCTGTCTGTCTGTCTGTTACCTCTTCACCTCTAAACCTCTATACCTTGATTGTAATGAAAATTGACATGGAGATAGTTGGAGTCCCGAGTAAGGACGCATATACTACTTGAGAACTTCAAGCGTGAGTCGTTTTTAGGGTTCCGCAGCCAAATGGGAAAAAACGGAACCCTTATGGATTAGTCATGTCTGTCTGTCTGTCCGTCCGTATGTCACAGCCACTTATTTCCGAAACTATAAGAACTATACTGTTGAAACTTGGTAAGTAGATGTATTCTGTGAACCGCATTAAGATTTTCACACAAAAATAGAAAAAAAACAATAAATTTTTGGGGTTCCCCATACTTAGAACTGAAACTCAAAAATTTTTTTTTCATCAAACCCATACGTGTGGGGTTTCTATGGATAGATCTTCAAAAATGATATTGAGGTTTCAAATGTCATTTTTTTCTAAACTGAAAAGTTTGCGCGAGAGACACTTCCAAAGTGGTAAAATGTGTGTCCCTGTAACTTCTAAAATAAGAGAATGATTAAACTAAAAGAATATGTGAAGTACATTACCATGCAAACTTCCACCGAAAATTGGTCTGAACGAAGTCTAGTAAGTAGTTTTTTTTTAATATGTCATAAATCGTAAACAGCAATTTACCTCTCATTTAATCAACTCAAATATAAAAATATTTTTGTTTGTGTGTAGATTACATAAATGTTGTTAGGTACGGAACCCTCGGTGCGCGAGTCCAACTCACACTTGGCCGGTTTGTATTTTTATTACTAAGAAGTTGCCGTCCAATCCTACACCGATAATCGAATTTAGGGTGAGTGAAACCGCGGGCAAATTTGATATGGAGATTGAGTCCCGAAGAAGACCATAGGCTATTTGAAAATGTCAAGTGTGAGTTGGTGTTTTTTCTATAATTATTGAGGAGTTGCCATTAAAATCCTACACCTATTACCGAATTAGGGGGCGGGTGGAAACGCAGGCAAAAGCTAGTGTTCTATAAGTATCACAATTCACATTAATTCACTCTAAAATTATGTGTCAAAGCCGTGTTTTTTAAAAAAAAATTTTTTTCAAAAAAGAGACCCAATAAAAAATACTTAAGACAAGTCTTCTTTTTTATGAAATCTTTAGTTATATCTCCTATTAATAATCAAGACAGACCTAAATAATGAAGAAATATCAAATACAATTTGGTATATTCTCTACCCAAAGGTTGTTTGGAAGAAATCACTCAACACACGATAAGACCGCCTATATTGTATTTTATTTAATTATTTTCAACTCTGTTATTCTTGTTATTTTCTTGCGATAAAGAGTCAACCTATCTATCTTTATTTATTTATTTCCGTTAGTTACAACTGTCTTTTTACTGTAACAATTATTACTAAAAATTACAGACCGTTCGTTCTTATAGTATTTATTACATTAAATTTCAGATATGTACCTACATAGAACAACCGAAATAAAAAGAATACACAAATCTAGAAACTTTAGTAAAAAATCGTTAACGGTTTTAAAAGTTAATACCAGCATTAGTTGCTGTCGTTCACCTAAAGCCATGTGACATTGATTTAGTTTTGACTGTTACTTTGGCACTAAATTTATTGGCGACCTAACGCGAGACCTAAATCCTTTCGGGTGTTATCGTAAATTTCCGTATTCTGCAGCAAATGGGTCCAGCTTAGGGCCCATTATGACGAGGCCGCGGTGGCGGCGAGTGAGCGATTTATTTGACGACTGGTCAACTACTGGAGGCGGTCCCGTTATTGACCACTCCACTCAGTCACGTGGTTAGTACGTAAAACTTGGATACATTTAGCGCCATGTAATTAATCAATAATAGTAAGAAAAATATTAATGTTTTACTTATTCCATGGCTTTTTTTATTCTACTTGAACGGGAATATGAAACTTTTTATATAACTATGAATAGATATAATTGTAATTGTATTGCATTTTAGTAAGTTCAGTGTTCATACATACATTCTATAGCTACTATATTTTTTAATTGACCTATTTGTTAACACAGAGTCGAGTGTCTTTGTTTTTAACCGACTTCTAACTTTAGTTTTGCAAAGTGTGCCTAGCAGTATAACTTTTCTAAACAAACAAATATATAGTAAATTTGTAGCCAATCAGCCATTAGGAATACAGCATTGTGTACAGGAACGTTGGTAGATGGAATGGGCGCGGTTTTAACATGTTGTTTCGATAAAAGCTCCCCTCATTTCTGAGGTATCTTTCATAACGATGACATTTGAATAAATACAAAAGGATAGGCGAAAGTGGCTCGTTCACACGTCACTCGAATTTTACCTATACAAAGTGTCTCCAAGCTATAGAAGACGTGGTTCTTGTCTTCGATTTCAAGCTTTCTGCTTTAATTCCTATTTTATGTTGAAGGATTTAGTAGATAAGCAAATACAGTTTTAAGATTGCTTTTTCTTTTGGGTAACGCGCTCAAATACCTTTACACTACAGAAGGTACCTAACTTGTTCAGTAAGTTAATGTAAAAAAATGAATTTTAAATAGAAACTTAAAAAAAATAAAAATATTCTTCATGATGTAAAAAAAGGCTCCTAAATAGCAATAAGAATTGAGGTTGGCTAAATATTCTTTTCTATAGGGTATAGGCATATGGTATTTTCTCCTCAAATTGTAGTCTCCTTCAAATACAGTAAATATATTTATTGGTATCCAAAAGGAAAGAAATCGCTGAGCTTTAATTTTTATCTGCTATAATTACAATAAATTATAACAGGTATAATGATATGGAACGCAAAAATTTAAAAAAATAATTTCTATTTGCTATAGGTGCTTACATTGACTTTTAGAAGATATTGAAAATAGGTTTAAGTCTTTTTAACATTACAGTTAAAGAAGTGAAAAACGCTATCTCTTGTTAGTTGCGCCATATGTCAAACCGTCTCACGTTGATATGACGGCTTTTATCAGGTATTGTTGGCTTTTACGATCGACACTGTTCGGGCGGTTACGGGTGGGGTCACGGAAACGTGGCGGTGGCGGGCTACAAACAAACAACCAAAACAACTAAAACAATGACTCGGCAAGTTGCGGCCACAATTTGTGTTTAATTTTGATAGTATACGGCCATGTTAGTTTTGTCAAAATTAAAAATCCCCTTATTACCTTACGGTACATCATTTTTGTTCATTTAAGTATAGTTCGTTTACTATGTGGAGAAAGTTACTTTTTAGGGTTCCGTACCACCAGGCTGTATCTCATGAGCCGTGACAGACAGTTGAAATTTCCACAGAAGATGTACTTCTGTTGCCGCTAAATACTAAAAAATTGAATTAAAAATATTTAAGGGGGCTCCCATACAAGAAACGTGATTTTTTTGCTCGTTTTTGCTCGATATTGATAACGGCAACACGTGACGCTTGAAATATTTACAAAATATTTAGTGATAAATTTACTTTAAAAATAAATTATTAAATAAATTGAAATATAACAAATATTTAAGGAGGGCCCATACAACAATCGTGATTTTTTTAGTCGTTTTTATAGATAATGGTACGGAACTCTTCGAGCGCGAGTCCGACTTGTACTTGGCCGATTTTTAACTGTCACTAACTTCATCGATATGTAATAAATCGGCTAAGATAATTTTAAGACACAAATTAAGAAGATAAGAAAATCTTAAAGATAATAACGGTCTAATTTACTACATTCGACATTATGCATTATAAATGAACAATTTTAGTGCGCCCATTTAACCAAAAACTTTACTCGTACCTAAACCTCTTTATATTTTGAATAAGGTCCCGTGGACACTTGCACGGGTGGTGCTTGTGTCCGCACCGATTATGTCTTGAACATCAGCGATTGATATTAAAAGGGTTTTATGGAGCAGTCCGTTGTACGAAATGAAGCATCGTAGCTTCTTGTACATAATGATAGGTGAAAGTACTTATCAAAAAACTGCAGTCAAGATTTTTAGATAATCTTGTTAAGACATGTATCATTTTTAAGTAAGACAACTTATTCCATTAGAGTAAAAACATTTTAGGTGAGTTCTATGAGAAATCGCAATGCTCAAGTGAAATCTAACTTGACAAATCGCTATATGAGGTACGCTGTAATGTGTCACGGTCTTACTCGAATAATGCGTTCGAAAAATTTGTTTGCATATAAAACAAAAGGTGTCAAGATAAACGTATATCAGAGAGGCAATGGAGTGACAGGTAAATGAAATTGATTTATTTTATAGAAATATGCTTGCTTTCTCTTTTTGTAAAACGTCGAATGTGTGATTTTTTATTTCTTTTTCATATTGAAAATCAAATCTAATACTTAGTATTCAATACTCTAATTTTAGATATTTTATTTTCTGTTTGCATATTAACCTACTAAACGTTATATCATTCACTCCCATCACTACAAACAACTATCAACATTAAACTTAAATATTTGCGGGTTTTAAAGAATTTTTTAAACCATACAGTTGGTTGAACATTAATTTAACCGCGTCGGTGTTAAACTTTTAATTTAAATAAATATTATATCAAGACCTTTGATTTGCGTATTAAAATAAAAGGCTTTTAAAGGTGAGTACGAATATATAATACACTTCTAAAAAAAACACTAATAAGCTGTGAATAAAAATAAATAAAAACCCGACTGCAAAATATTAAGAACTAAACAGAAATTAAAACGTACCAAATAAGCAGACGGTTTTTTTTATTTAATTAATCATTATTATTTTTTTGTGTAGTGATTCCCAAGTTAAATGAAATTATAGATACTTAGCAAAAAAATCTGTCTAGTACCTTCAGTATTTTATAAAAAATATACGTTTTTAAATATCCAAAAATAAGACTTTGTATGTAGCAGGTAGGAGGAAATTGTAAGACTTTAATCCTAGTACCTATGTCTGTTAATATATATAAAACGTCACGGTTCATGCCCCTAAAAGGAGGTATCTAGTGGCGGGACACAAACCACATTACAATGGGGCCAACCATTTATAATTTAATGCAAAGCGCTGTATTTATCACAAAAAACTTGAGTTATCGATGTTGGTATGTATGTATATGTAGGTAGCTGTTAAGTAGTGCTTTCTCGCTATAACTTTCAGTCAGGAAAACTGATATCAACATAAGAATACTTTTGTTCACTTGCATCTGTATGTATTACTATTTCTAAACAGGGGAGGAAATATTACCGATATAAATATCTTATATTTTCCACGCCACAGTGTTGAATAGCTCCGTTCTCATGCGTCAGTGGGTGTAAGCCAGAGGGGTATAGATAATCCGACGAATAACTTTCTCTATGCGACAAATACTCACTTAGGTATTACTTTTATTATTGTTATTTATAGCTTATGCTGTATATGTTTTGTCCTTGTATTTTGTCATCTGTGTGTCTGCGTGTTCGTGTGTGTGTGTATGTATGTTTAATGTATAATATATAATAGTGTATGTAATTAATTACCATTTGATATTAATGTAGTGTAAAAAAAACATCATAAAGCTGCATATTTGGGGCACAGTAAGCTCTAGCAACTGATAAACTCGGAAAAGCTGGAATGAGTCATAAAAAAAAGTCGTGGTTACATTTAAAAATGGACGGGAATTATATGTGTCCCGAACTTTTTTCCGTGCCAAGGACAAAGAAAAATATGAAAAGATGACTATTCTAAGCCTGACTAGTTGTTGAGGCACCGGAAGAAAAAAAAAAGAATATTAATACAAGTAGGTATAGCGTGTTTCCCTGGCCTGTTATTTTCGAAAACACATCACCGGATACACCAATCGGCATAAAAAAAAATAAGGTAATGCAATAATCATATTTTACGGCCACAGTAAATATGATGATATAGCTATAGATATAGTATGTATAATATATTTTCTTCTAAGACTAACCTTCAGGAAGTCACAAACGAAAAAGATTATTTCTATGTATGTATATTTATATTGCATTCCTAATTCTATGAAGATTTTGTGTGTTTGTAAGATTTATGTACTAGGGCTTTATAAGTCACTAGGAGTTGTATGTAATATATGATTATAGAGATACAATGTGTTATGCATACAAAAATAAAATACACGCAAATAGCAGCAAACAAACTTATCTAAAAATGCAGTTTAATTAAACTAAAACCTAGTTAATATCTTTAATACATTTTAGACAAAAATAAACCAAACAACCGAGTGTAACTTTACAAAAATAAAGCAAGGATCTTGTCCTAATCTCTCGTTAGCTCGCGCGCGACGGACGTGTAATCCTACTTCGGGTCCGACGGAGGAAGCGTTCGGCGCGCGACGTCAAGACGTAGTGTTTGTGCTGAGCACACGGAACACTCTAACACCGACTCCGTTCTGTAACATTCAGAGACACTGGCAGCTCATGCGACACTACGAGATTAAACACAAGTTTGTTTGTTTAATCACTTGTTAAATGTACGTTCATTGATACCTGCTCTTTGATTAAAAGAAATAATGATACATATTGTCTACTGCTACGACTTTCAAAAGTATAAAAAAATAAAATAAAAAGTATCTACTCTGCTACTAAAAACTATATCAATTTATTTTAAAGCCAGTGGTCTATTTATCCTTTATTAAAGACATGTTTTACTGATATAAAGAACACAGAAACTATACCTACCTTTATGCAATTATAACAGGTTGGATTAAAAAATATTGAACGAGTTTTTACCGTACCTAGAGTGTCTAGGGTGGGACAAACGAAACACAAGTTGAGTCCGCTAACGAGCTTTGGACTAATTACGCTAAAATCTTCTCCCTGCAATCAACAGTCCTCGAGTACGACTAAAGATTTTTATTGCATTTTTTATTTAAAATTTTTAGGTGCTAGTTATGATTGACTTTTATTAGTTTTAAATTATGTTTGGTTACGAAATTGTTATTTAATATAACCGAAAAACAGACAAGCTAATGTACTTAATTATATAAGGAATATGTATCAGTTACCATTGTAGTACTATACCAGTTACTATAAAATACGCTAACAGATTACACGAGTAGGTATATAAAGAAAAATTAAAATAAAATCACATCATATTATTATATTTCGGAGCTTTCAGATCGTATCGCAGGAACTACGGATTTGGAAACCTTTAGCTATGTGGGATATAGTTTATACTGATATTTATTTTACTTTTTATTTACTGGATAAGCAGCGTTCAGTTATTTGTTTTATACCACTAAGGTAGGAAACAAGCTTACAGTTCGCCTGATGGTAAGCGGTCACCGACATAGGCTTATGTTGGTGAAATTCAAAGATAGTATCTAGATCATAATCATTTAGTTGTTAGAATAATTAATTACAATCATTAATTAAATTCAAAACATCTACTATACATATTCGAATCTCACGTAAGCCGCTAGACTAAATAAACTACCCCAAGCACAAGTATTATACTTAGTCGGATATTAATAACATAAATTATAATGCTGTTTGTGTTCTAAAGAATTTTATAAGAAATAATATGTATTAGTTTGGAAATTTGACCAGTATTTATTTATTTCAAGTAGTAAGAAGAGCAAACAAATAATGATTTAGGGTACATATCTCATCTCCCCTTGTTCAGTGACGCGTCTGAAGCCATGATTCAGCTCTGGTTTGAAAGGTAGGAATTAACCCTTCTCGATTCATATTTCGTTATACATTTATGTTTTTTGCTTTATTTAGCCGGACCTATTAACACAACGTTTTAAACAAATATAAGGTTATAAATATTGTATATAAAAAAATTACAGCTCTTGTGGCTAACAAAATTTTATTGCGAGAAGGGTCTAAGTCGTGTTTATGTCATCATTGAAATTGTTAAGTGTAGCAATATAATTGAGTGGAGTGTGAAAGGTTTTCGTATACATTATTTTACAAGAAACGAATACAACTTTACCTGAGATTGAAGTTAGTCCAAAATTATACCAGTTCATAAGAAAAAATTTATTGCCCGCAGTTCCACTTGACAAAAAATTCGGTTATCGGTGTGGGATATCAACGACAACTTCTCAATTATAGAAAAAAATCGACTAACACTTGAAGGTTTCAAGTCCTTCCCCGGGATTCAAACTATCTCCATGCCAAATTTTATATTTATCGGTACCGTGGTTTCAGCGTGAAGACGTAACAGACAGAGTTACTTTCACATTTATAATATTTATATGATTTAGCTAGCTAACCTAGCAAAAGGAACTCTTTGGTTTGTGCCTAGCCCTTGGGGAAACAGGATTGATGTTAAATATGTAGGTTTTCTCTAAGGACCTCAGTATGGGGTTCTTCAAAAAAGAAATTATTGGTTTTTTAAAGGGTCGGCGCCGCGCGATTGATACCCCTGGTGTTAAAAGCGTCCATAGGCCACGGTGACCGCTTACTATCAGGCGGACCGTGTGCTTGTTTGCCACCTTAGTGGTATAAAAAAAAAAAAACGAGTTGCACTCAGGGAGTGCCGGCAGAAGTGAAAACCTTTACACACGATTCGCGCTTAACACTCAAATATGTCACAAGACATGTCTTTGTGTTTATTTACTTTTTTGAGGTAGTATATTTGACATCGCAATCTGTCATAGAATTAAAATTCCATATCCAACCTCCCTGTACCACTCATAATCGCGAATACTAAAAATAAAAATTATAATAGGCGTGGCATTACGGTTTCCGTATTTTACAAAGAAAAAGATGCACTTTGTTCAATTTCCAAATTTTAAACACTTTATATACACGAATTTTACGAATACACAGCAGTATGGCCACTACACAGACGGTCGAGCCATCAGCTATCATCATCCATGAATGCGCGTAGCACGCTGTAACATAAACACACACGACCATTCGCGCAAGCGCCCTGCGCCGCCTAAACGAAACAGCAGGCGCAGGCATACATTTTCGCCGCGCCGTAGAAAGAGAGGGGGATACTCTCTCTCCTACGCCGCGCCAGCTGTCTACTCTCCATCCGTCTTACGAATTTTCACGATCAGGACACGCGACCTGACGCGAGTTTATCATTTTTTACCCATACCAAAAAAAGTGCACAACGCCGCTAAAGAAGTTTTCACTTCAAAAAAGTTTATAAAATAAACTGAAATGTATGCTTTTTAGATTTTAATATAGGTATGTTTTAGTTAATATTCTTTGTAAATTTACCCAGAACTATGGGCGAACAAAACAAACTTTAATTTAAAAAAAATGAAATTCATTCAAACAGTCTACGGTAGTTACTGGCAAGTAAAAGATTTTATAAAATTGTAAAGAATTAATATATCTATACTTTATGAAATAAAAAAAATATTATATGAAAGTAATAGCTGGATATAAGAACTTATGGTATAACAGTATATTCATTCAGCTGAAGTACAATAGTTTGACTTACGTGAACCCAATGGATATTGTCATCCAATATATTAATATTACGTATTTTCCGGGCCAGGGCATTGTCTCTGTAATATGTTTCCTACTGTAACAGTAAGCAGGTAGGAGGAATTGGGGATCAGGTGAATGAAATCGCCGTCGACTACAAGTGTAATATCCAACATTAATAACATTTTTATAAACAAAATCTCACTTCAGCTTCCATTATTTAAAGTAAGTTCATACTAGTATGTATGTATGTGCGTGTAGTATGTGTCAAATTCTAAGAATGTAGCACCGAGCGAAAAATCCCTCTGAGCGAGGTAGATAATATACTTTTCTTCCTCATAAAAAAGACCGCAAAATATGACCTCAAGATGTTTAACTTCGCAAGCAGTCACAATACCGTAACAGTGGATCGACAGACAGAGAGCGGCAAAGACTGCCCATTTCGTAACCTAGGATATACTTTTTAAAGTGTTATCGCATATGCTGTGATTTAATTAATATTATGAAATTGAAATTTATGATATTGTAGTTCAGTTTGACAATCTGACGAACACACGGACGGATGTTAAGTCCACTAACGAGCCTCGGACTAATTACGCTAAAACCTTCTCCCTGCAATGAACAGCCCTCACTCTATGTCGACGGCACTTCAATTCATTTTCTCTCCTACAGTTTTTAAATTTTGGTGCATGTTGTTTTGTGGACTTTTCAGTTTTGTTAGGTACTAAAATGGCGGTTCACAGTTCAACATATTTAGGTTCATTAATTGAATATGGCTTCTCTTCCTTAAAAAGTTATTTTTTTTATTTTCTTCTGATATAAAGATCATATATCTGATCTGATGTAAAGAATCGCTTCGTCGCGGGAACATCTACAGAGATTTACCGGTTTCTACCTAGAGAATCATCTAGATTTTAACTTTACGTGTACTTTAAGAATAAGCTCCTTTTGCTTGGTTATAGTATACCAAGCCTTGTGCTAAGCTCTGCTTCATACATGCTTACCGTTAACTTCTTATATAGGTTTTTTATGTGTGTGTATACTGATGGTATTCTATCTATTTATTTCTTTTTTGTTCACGGGTATGTTAGGAAACAAGAAAAATGTTATGCGCAAATGGCGAGCTTATCATTAACAACAAACCAATGAGTTTTCAAGACTAACATTTTAATAAAAGTTATTGTATAAGTCACTAAATGCAATCAATAAATTAATACAATTTTAGATTAAAGAAGAAATTAGTGCGAAATAAATATCTAGTTGTAAGTATTCCTGTTATATTGTTACCAATAACTTAATACGAAAATAAGACAAATAGTGATCGGGTGCACAATGAAATAATTTTGAGGATAATAATTCCGGTCCCCCCTGCTCAGTGACGGCAACGTAAGACTGGCTTAAGCCACGGTCTCAAACATATAGGTGCACAGTAACAATTTTGATTAGAATTTCGGAATCCTTCTCGGTCTCTATATTTTTCATACGTTAGTTGTAATAAAAAATATCACTTGAACCACAATCTATATGTATACTAAACATTATATAATTTACTACTCTTATATTACTGTAAATACTAGTAAAGGCTGACTACAAAGTGTTGACATGCACACTCGCCCCTTCACTGTACTATTTAAGATTGTTTAGTCCAAGGAAAAAACAATTTTGTTTGTTTTTCTAATTTTTACTTAGTTTGTGGTTTACTAACACATACACTAAATAACTTTTGTTAACAATTACTTACACGCACACTTGTGTACGTACTTACATCGTGGTGTTTTGTAGGAGGTGCCAAAGTTTTGTAGACGCTCTAAGCTATTGTATACTAAAGACTAAGAGATGTGTGTTGTTTGTAAAGGTATATACTTAGTAAGTGCGGAATAATATTTTTAATTTACTTTTATTGATTGAAAGCTGCTATGTTTTATTGTGAAACTTTGAAGGTTCCGTAAAAATACTGTACGAGTTGCAGAGAGTTGCAGCTGAGTGTTTTGTTCTTCAAATACATATGAGAGTATTATCAAGCTAAATGGTTATTTAAAAAAAAACAGCAACATGTAGTTTTGGCAAACTTTAAGGAGTAATAATACGCAGTCTATCTTAAGTTTGGTCTAAGAGCAATTTTGTACTTAAACAAATAACCAAAAGTTTTTTAGTTTACGCCACGGAAGGGGAGTATCGGGCTACATAATAAGTACTTGATTTCTGAAAGTTTCGATTTCTTTGTTTTTAGAAAGATTTCTGTTAAAAAGAAGAAGATTGAGTATTGAATTTGTTTATAGTAGGAGCGGCAGTGTCAGTAAAAATGTGCTGTGGAGCGATATCTAGTGTTGTGCTTTACAGTACGTTTACTTTTATATAATTTCATAGAGAGAGCCCATATAATTTCGTCAATTCTATCCGTCAGTCCGTCAGTTCCTATGCCACAGCCTTATAACCGTAATTTCTTTGCTACGATTCTGACGAAATTTTTGTAAACGGTGTCGCATGTGAACAGAATTGAGTGATAAAATAAAATAAAATAAAGGTTGCTTTTCCATACATTGCACTGCGAAATTAAAAAGATTTTATTCGCGCATACCATTGTGTGGGATATCGTGGTACACGTCCTCAAAAGTGCATTTCAGGTTGCTAAGTATTTTTATAGCTAAGCTGTATATTTTGCGAGTTATTAGATTGCAAAGTAGAAAAGTCGCCTTTTATTTTTTAACCAAGTGTTCTAAAAATCTAAAAAAACACTTAATTCACAGTAATAGAACAGTCTCAAGTAATATTATTTTAAACAAAACAAACAATTAACAAGATTGTAAAAAAAAATATTCGCAATTATTCTTATTCTACGGTACCCTAACTTACTTACTACGCACTTGGCCGGGTTACTTTAGAACGACACTGTATATATAATATTAACAAAACTGATGATAAAATGATAGAAAAGTACAGTATTAATTGAATGCCATGTTACATGAGTGTCGGAATCGAAAACTGCAGCCTCATCTGGCTAATCACTGTTGTAAAATGAAAATAACTATAACTATATAAAAGCCCTCTAAATGTAATAATTGACATTTTAAAAGTTCAAATTGCTATTATACATCTTTAGGATCCTGATCCTGGATTTGGGACTCTTGGACGATACAATTTTTTTTTGGCACTTAACGACATTCTTTCTAATTAAACCTTTTCGGAAACTGGATTTAATGATATGTATGTAAATTTCACTGAGTTAACTTAAGCCGAAGCTTTACCCTTAGCCTACTTAACCCTATCTAGACCCTCCTTTCGATGTTGGATTGCCTGCCCACTGTATACATAATCCTGTTTAGTTTAAAATAATTCGTAAAGCTCATTGTAGTAAGAACTCCAAACTAGCACGCGTTCATTCACATAGAAACTGTTTTAAATATTTTTGATGCTTTTTGTATTCTTCTTAAAATAATACAACAAACCGTTACGGTAGGTACTTGTACGAAAGATTACTCTGGGACTCATTGACTGAAGCTGTTGTTCAGCGTACGGGCAGATCTCATCCAAAGATGTTTATCAACGTTTTCTCTATGAAGACTTTCTGTGTGCTATACGTTGAGCTGAATGATTTCCTCGGCTTCATCCTTATCTCTCTCTCTCTCTCTCAGTTATGTTAGATACTAGTCATGCCCCGCGGTTTTACTCGCGGAAAAATCGTTTCTGTTGGAACTCTTGATGAGGCATGAAGATCTAAAGTAAACTGTTATTCAGACTAAAAATCCGCTAACCCAGGGTTCTGCTTTGTTGCGATAACAAAACAAAACAAACAAAGGAATAAACTTTTGCATAAATAATAATATTAGTTTCAATTAACCTTGTGTCTACTGTATAGTCATGTGTAAATAATGTTCTATTTTTATGCTATCATATTTTAATTCATCATCTGGCAGCAACATGGAGGGAGAACTTTATAAGTAGTTATATTTGTTCCAATTAGTTAACATTAATCGTCAAACATTATTTTGTATAGTAAAAAGTTTTATACAGATTTATATGTCGAGTGTACCGGCCCCCACCAATACACGTCCGGCCAACATCATTTTCAAATAAATTAAGAATATTCATAAGATTTCGAACCTAAAACTATATACCTACTTTAAATACTATTTGCTTACTATATTTTAAGACTTGTGAGTAGAAATCCCACACCGGAAACCGAAAAAAACACGAGCGGCGCCGCAGGAAAAAGCTAGAGATGCATAAAAATAATTTTGACATGGATGCGGGAAATAAATGCAAAGGAGTTTTATTAAAAAAACTTGGGAGTTTTCACATAAATCGAAATTTTATGATTCCATGAATACCCTTTCTGATGAAATTACGAACAAGTCTTGCGGTGAATGAAAATTTTGCATTAATTCCATGCTTTATGACTTTGAGAGCTTACGAAGTTTTGAGTATCTGTTTGACTTGTTTTTGAGTGAATTTTGTTCCTATAATTGTTCAAATAGAAAATTATGTTAGTGAAAATAATAAAATTTGGGTTTCGTTTTATTTAGGATTGTGTGCAATTAAATTGTTAAAATTATGTAAGGAAAACAATTTTTAGTTGTAGACGGAAAACTACTTGTTTAATTATTATTGTCAATTTATACATATATAATTTTTATTAAGCACGTGTCCTTTCATTTGGGATCTAGAAGTATGTACTTATGATTTATTAAGAATAAGTATTTAAGGTACCTACTTACATGGTATTATTTTTATATATTTATTTTTCACGTTTTATTTTGTTAGGAAATCAGTTTAATATAAAAACACTAAGAAAGAGTTAATAAGCTCGATGTTGATTCAATGCCAAAAATTTTGTTGTATTTATATACTTCAATTTATTTATGTTGCAATCTTTATCAACACACTCAAATCGTTTTCAATTGTTTTAGGTTAGAAGCCTCCCTTTTTATTTCTTAGGTTATGGGAGATAGTTTTACCTCAACTCGAAATATAGATGAATAATACTTCATGTTTGTAGAATTAAGGGCAAATGGATAATCAACAGTCTAACCGGAAAACTGAGGTATTTGGTAAAATTCTCACTAACCATACGCGTGCTCGTCTATACTCGCTAGCGAGTGTAGTAAATGGCTTCTACGAAAATTGTAGATATAGAGTAGGTACAACAACCTCTATGGATGATGTTAGGTTTTATATGTCTTCTAGCTTTAGCCCGCGGCTCAGCTGACCCTAAATTTTGTTATGGGCATGTGACTTCTACGGCAACTCCTTGATTGTACTAAAAAAGTTTGCTATATAAAGCTATATCTGTGGCTATAGTTCGTTAAAGTGGAACCGGGTTATAGTTATTCCCGCGGTAACATTTGAATTTTCCGGAAAAACAAGTAGCCTATGTACCATTCCAGACTCTATATCTGTGCCAAATTTCATCTAGATCCGTTAATCCGTTCTAGCATGGCTAAGTTACAAACATCCATCCATGCAAACTTTCGCATTTATAATATGATTATAGATCGGTAATAATAAAATGTCTCCAGCGAAGGTGACTTTCCACGCCCACACGGAAAATAAAGTAAGTCTTTAATATCTATAATTTTAGTTTAGGATAAATTTCTAAGTTTTTGAAAGTTCAGCTAAATAATTTAATAAACTTTTTGTTTAATTTTTATCTATACTAGTATATAAAGCTGAAGAGTTTGTTTGTTTGAACGCGCTAATCTCAGGAACTACTGGTCGGATTTAAAAAAAATCTTTGAGTGTTGGATAGCCCATTTATCGAGGAAGGCTATATAGGCTATAAATCATCACGCTAACACAAATACGAGCGGAGCACTAATGACAAATGTTTCAAAATCGGGGTTTTTTTATCCTTTTGAGAGCTTCCGCTGCGTACGCTGCGTAAACGGTTAAAGTTTCGCAAAAATCATGTATGACAGAATTGTTCCCCTATAAAAGTTCTAAAAAAAAAGTCCGCGACAGCATGTGTCTATATTTTAAGGTTGGCTCACTATAACCTTTTTTATGCTAACCATATTTGTTCTAAAATAATGCATTATTTGTGAAGGTGTTTTTATAAACATGATATTAATCTTTATCCAAATAAATACGTTATTCATCACCAGCATTTAATTTAAAACAAAATTGCCTCGTTCAACATTCGAATTCAATGAATATCTTAGGAGATATCGCAGTTTTAAAATAACGTGGCAACAAAATAATTATCAAGTATTGCGCGCGCATTTATGATGTGCGAGGCCGGCGGGCAGTCATGAGGGGGAAGGGCGGTACGTATTATTTAAAAATATTTTACCTTCTGTGTTTTTTTTAACAATTGAGGAGTTGCCGTAAAAATCCTATGCCGATAACCAATTGTTTTTACATTGGTTAGTGTTTTTGTAGTTTATATTTCATATCTATCGTTATTATTGTTTAGATTAATTGTAGTCGATAATGGATTATTTTATTCAAAGTTAACACGGAGTTTTATACAGTTGTTGGAATGTACAGAAGTTCACTGCGCTAACGAGCTTGGGCCAATCACACTAAAACCTCCCCCCACGCAATCAACACAAAGTGTATTTAAGAGCTTTTACTACAATTTTAGCTACATATGCATTAATAGAGATTATCGTGATTTTAGTAATGTGGTATCAATACTATGTACGTATGGACACTATGGTTAAAGCGGTTGTCATGAAGTTCATAAGCCAAATGACCTTCTTTATACCTAGTGACGTCATGTCCGCTTGTATATTGCAGCCACAGCCTTATAATTCTGCTATATCCTTCCATTGATTATGATAAAATTTTACAGGCGAGCCTTATGTTACCCATACGTACCCACAATACACTTCTGTAATGGGTAAAATTTCCATTTTTTTTAGGGTATGTACAGACAATGAAGTGCGTGAAAAAAAAATGTGAAAACTAAAATTAAAGAAAAATATTAAAGACCAACTTTATGTCCCGTGTGCGCGTAGATTGTAGCTTTTACAAATCTGCTTATTTAATATAAAAAGTGTATTGTTGCTACTATAAAGTTAATTTATTCCGATAACAAGAATGTGTGAAGAAGATCCGCTATATCACTCCCTTTACCAGACTGAAGTTCGATACTTCTTGCAGTAATGCTTGTGCAAAGGCCAAGCTAATGCCTACTGGTTCGTGTACCTAGGTAGATGAAGGAGAAGGCTGGCTTGCCGCGGAAGATGCGTCAAAATAAAGCTCAGTATCACCATTTATGGAGTAGCGGAAAGGAGAGAATCTCCCGTCAGGCGAGGTGGAATGCCTGGGGACCGCCGTGGCATAGCTTTATACGGTTCGATTTGTATATGTTACGGACCAAGTGATATATATGCTTGTTACCAAAAAAACTCTAATAGCGCGATGTAGGTAGCGTGATGACAGCCAACTGATTGCAGCTTGTATAAAACTGCTTGTTTGTATGCATTATCGCTTATTTATTTTAACTACAACACTATAGAAACTATAAAATTGCATTATTATTTAAATAACTCCATTTACGATGTTAATATTTTTCTTCGTCAATCCAATAACGAAATTCGTGAAACACATAATTAAATAGATACATAAAATGCAATACCTGTTAAATTAATAAGGTACTTTATTGACAGACTATAGTACAATTTTGAATTATTAAATTGCATGATGCTTAAAACAATAAAGCGCTTTTTAATATTTATAAAGCTTCTTATTGTTACGACCTATAATAATATTGCATCAACCATAATTCCTATTTGACTAATTTAAACATATTTTTGTTAAAATGACAAGCTGCTTTGTTGAACGACCTGTAATTCTAACTTTATTGCTTTTAACAATATTGAAATGGTTATTGCAACAAATTTTATGCCAAAATTAACAAAGAATCCTCGTAAACTAATCAATCATTTTAATTGTATTGCTGTAATAATCGTATAACATTAACTTTCAATATTTTTTTTATTTTGCAATAAAGTTCTGGTCAATAAAGTGCTTTATTGAATAATTTTTTCAGTGTACAATCAAGGAGTTGCCGTAGATAACAAAATTAAGGGCGAGCACAGCCGCGGGCTAAAGCTAGTAGAAATATAAAACCTAACATCATCCATAGAGGTTGCTGTGCCTACCCTATATTAATTTTTTTTCGTAGAAGTCATAACTACACTCGCTAGCGAGTATCGACGAGCAAATGAATGGTTAGTGAGAATTTTACCAAATACCTCAGTTTTCCGGTTAGACTGTTGATTATCCATTTGCCCTTAATTCTACAAACATGAAGTATTATTCATCTATATTTCGAATTGAGGTAAAACTATCTCCCATAACCTAAGAAATAAAAAGGGAGGCTTCTTACCTAAAACAATTGAAAACGATTTGAGTGTGTTGATAAAGATTACAATATAAAAAAAATTGAAGTATATAAATACAACAACTTTTTACGCATAGAATCAACATCGAGCTTATTAACTCTTTCTTAGCGTTTTTATATTAAACTGATTTCCTACCAAAATAAAACGTGAAAAATAAATATATAAAAATAATACCATGTAAGTAGGTACCTTAAATACTTATTCTTAATAAATTATAAGTACATACTTGTAGATCCCAAATGAAAGGATACGTGCTTAATAAAAATTATATATGTATAAATTGACAATAATAATTAAACAAGTAGTTTTCCGTCTACAACTAAAAATTGTTTTCCGTACATAATTTTAACAATTTAATTGCACACAATCCTAAATAAAACGAAACCCAAATTTTATTATTTTCACTAACTTAATTTTCTATTCGAACAATTATAGGAACACAATTTACTCAAAAACAAGTCAAACAGATACTCAAAACTTCGTAAGCTCTCAAAGTCATAAAGCATGGAATTAATGCAAAATTTTCATTCACCGCAAGACTTGTTCGTAATTTCATCAGAAAGGGTATGCATGGAATCATAAAATTTCGATTTCTGTGAAAACTCCCAAGTTTTTCTAATAAAACTCCTTTGCATTTATTTCCCGTATCTATGTCATAATTTTTTTTATTAGTCACTAGCTTTTTCCTGCGGCGCCGCTCGTGTTTTTTTCGGTTTCCGGTGTGGGATTTCTACTCACAAGTCTTTGAATATAGTAAGAACGTTCAGTTTTGTAACAATGATGACACATTTTTTTGTAATTGACTAAACCCTAGATGTTTAGGGTAAGTATAAAATTTTTGTTGGTGAGCATTTTGAATTGTACCCAGTGAGAAATATCTTAATTTCTATAAAATCTCATTAATCCATGGATACATGTCAGTATTATAAGGCTGTGACACACGCAGACGGACATGACATATAAAAACAAAAAAATAATATTGAAAAGTGCAGCTATCGGAGACAACCGTCCTTCCTTACGCCAAACTAATACCCATAACTGTATCCATCTCGTTTACATGTATTTAGTTTTTATGTTTTTTTTACTTTAGACTAATGTTTTTTGAAAGAGAGCTATAGGAAGTCAACTTTGCAGATTTTTAGCTAGACTTTAATTCTTCTGAGCAAGCAATTGTCTCGAAAAGAAATAATTATGTTGGTCCATCCCGCATGTTTCCTTGGACCCAGGGTAGGTGGTAGGTACTCGGTACGACCCGTTAACGAGCTCCAACTAATTACCGGTTACATCTTCGCTTTTGTTGCAGTTGTAGGCCCTCGCCGTCGGCGAGAGGCACTCACTTTTCTTACAGACTTTTTAATAATGCAAACCGTTTAGATCTACCACAAGATGGGCATTTTTATTATTTCAGATCATTTATTTAATAAAGAAAGTGTATTTTTCCTTGGTTTTACACTAGAATTTCTTAAAGAGATAATTGAACAAGTGTACTTTTAGTGAACTACGGAGCCCTACGATTGTGACAATAGTGTCACGGTGTCTGTTTGCCTGTTTGTAAACGAAAAAATGGGCCCGGAGGCAACTACCGCATGATCAAGTTTTTAACCCAGTTCAAAAAAAAGGAGATCTTCAATTTGACCCAAATGTATGTAATATTGTTAGAATTGCACAATTTGTGCCTATGTAGGCTTCTAAACAGGTTTGCCAAATTTCGTAAGTGTATGTATGTTAGTCCACGTACTTCCTAAAAACTAGTGATCGGATTTTAATAATTATTTTTTATTGAATATAAATGAAAATAGGTATCGCTCAACATAACAGTTAAAGTTTCATCGAAATCGGTTCATTAGTTTACAAGATATAGACTGTTTATAGTATGTATCAATCACTAGAAAAAACACGTTGTTATTTCGGTTGAACACATTGGTGACGCGGAACTTATAGTGTGTATATTACGTGATATCTTTAACAGATTGTAAGTCGATTTTATAGTACTACGGTGGCAAAGAAGCAGACGGTCGTCCTGATGTCAGCAGTCACCATCTCCGATGGAGGTTTGTAACGCCATCCAGAAGCCCGACCGTGTAGGCTTCAGCGATCCCTTTAAAAACCTACTAATAAGTAAAAAATAAACCTTACGCACGTATAGGTATGGAAAAAAAGGCTGGGTTTTCTTCTCTTTGAATTTGAATACCAAAAATTTGCAGAAAAGATACTGAACAATAATTATTTTGGCAAATTTTATCTTTGTCTTAGTATTAAAGTTTTTTGGAGAAATATGCGCCATATTAGATCCGCTGTCTTGGATTTAGAAAAACTGATAAAAACATGAATTCACCCCCCTCGAAATAAAACTTGTTATATCAAATCGAATATTTTTTGCAAAATATTGAGGCCGTAAGAAGCGAATTCAGCACATAAAAAATTAAACAGATTTTAGTTTAATTGAAAAAAATATATATATTATTATTTCGTATATTTATTATTTCTCAAGATTTCCGATCCTAGATAGTGATAGGAACTATTACTAATTGCCGCCTCACTTGCACGCCCCACTGCAGAGACACAGACCTTTCCTTAAAGAAGGAGGGTAAGGCCATATTCTGCAGTGTTGACTGAGCTCCACTATATTTATTTTATATATTAAATTTAAAATAGTTAAGCTTTAAAAGTTGCATACAACTGATAGAATCAAAATATAGGTATTGGTTGTGTCTGCAGACTCGGCCGATCGGTAATTTTACATAATTTATAAAAATTGAGCTATGAACAAATAATTTCATATTTTTGTAAGTATATTGCGATCACGAAATAGTTTTCTGCAGTCCATTACGGTTCAGATTGAGCATTATCTGAAAATATTTATCGCTTGGTCCGTCATTTATTTTTATCGGGTGATAATCCAGAATTTGAGCCACTAAAGATGGGAATAATGTTATTATTTTAGTACAATATCTATATTTCAGAGAATAGTTAGGCAATACAGTCAACTTATTCTATAAAACGATTGTTTAATAGTTAACATTTGTAGTTTTTCACTTACGAATTTGTTCTCTAGTTTATCAAGGGTTATGGTATCTCTAACTGTGTTAAATTTTAATAGGAATAATACTGACGCGATTCCTTGCTTATAGAGGAAAGGTTTAATTAAGTTTCTCTTACGTTTCTTTAGCCCGATGCTTCCTTAAATCCTCCAAAATGCCTTCCTTATCCTTAATCAAGCTAACCTCCTTTCCCTCAAACTAAAATTTTACGAATAATTAGTATCTATTATAGGTAAGCCAACAAGTGTTGCGCATCTGATTCGCGATATTAAGCTTACTTAGCTGCTAAGGGCTTCCGTTCAACGACTGGGCTCGATAGCTGTAGGTACTGAAGTATCATTGTTTTTTTGTTTGTTAAGATATCCTTGTTAACATTGATTACATAACGGAGCTGTTAAATAACGTGATATTTTAGAGTAAATTGGAGGGGCAAATAGGCTTCTATCCAAGCGTCCACTCGAATCAAGTCGTGGGCGTTACATAGAAGATTAGAATTCTACAGTTTTATTTCGAAGACTTATTCAGCATGTAATAAATATTAATAACAGCACATAAAATACATCATTCTCCTCCTTGAAGGTTCGTTTAAGTAAAGAGCTTAATGTCACACGGAATAATTGATCAACGAGAGAAATTTAGGAGGAAAAACCATAGCATCTTATTTCTTATCTCCGTCTGTAGAGGGTGCTCTAATTGGCAAGTGTTCGAGGAATGGATGCGATACGATCGCCGTTTATACCCGCGAATGAAAGATTAAACACTCTCGAGAGGAGAATGTATGCCATTTACGGAGAAACGTTCGTCGGGAAACCTTTTTCGGAATGAGATCTTCTAAATTTTGGTGAAAATTGCATGGCTTTCTGTCATCTTTTTTTTTGTAAATAGTCATACAAAATGCTTTGCTATAATAAAATCATGTGTATTAATAGCAGTTGAATAGTTAGGTAATTTAGCGTTTAGTGAAAATAAATTGCACCACACATTTGTGCGACATGAGTGTTAAAACAAGCGACAGCGTCGTTTAACACATTTAGTACAAAGTCGTTTCAGCGCCACACTCCTCCAAATCTTCGAAATTTAACTAACTTACACAAACACCGTCTATAACTATCGCTGTTACTTAAAATAGTAAAATGCGATACGAACGGGAAATTAACTTTCATTGAGCTTTGAGAATTTGAGCGTTTGCCTTTTGAGCTGATGGAAATGAAATAGCAATGTTTAAATAGTGTAATTTATTGCAAAAATTTAATGTTTCGCCTTCGTATGTTCGTTCGTTTCAGCCGGAAGACGTCTACTGCTGGAAGTAGGACTGCCCAATTTATGTCTCCACAAAGGTCGGTCCTGAGCCGACTGCGCCCAAACGCTTCCTGCGCCTCTGACCAGATCGTCTGTCCACCTGGTAGGAGGCCTACCGACGCTGCTGCGTCTTCCGATCCGTGGTCATAACTCTTTACATAGCTCGCTGAGTGACTCTGAGCTCATTCAAGTGGCCAATGTTTCGCCTACGAATGACATTTACAAACATAATTCATAAAGTTCCTAACACAGGGAATACTGCCATGAAACATATAAAAACTGAGCTTAAACACGATATCTATCCTCAGTAAGCAACTAAAGGTAAGTTCGGGCGTGTTTAACTAACCGCTAATGTTCACAGCAAATAATTGTTCAAATAATTACGTATTTAATGTGTATCCGAGTTTATTTTCTCGTTAATGACATTGGAAGGGCCATTCCATCACGCCTCGCCCATTAAGGGCTGCTTTCTGACAATAATATCGTTTAAATTGCGACCAAAATTTATTGTTATTACGTAAATACGCCCTTTGCGTGTCGCGTCCGTTCGTCTTCACCTTGCTTCAACACGGTTTCATGACAACTCCTAATAGTTTGGATGTGGGAACTGTTTCAAATTACGTGCACTGTGATAGTTGTTAGTGTATTTAATTTAAACGATTTTTTTACTACTGCCAATCGAAGTACATTTTCTTTACGTTTTTTATTTTCATTAGCGTGAAAAAAAAACCTCTCTTTACACAAGAGTTATGATAAAATTAAAATTTCCAAACCAACCCAAAACCGACAAATAGGATGCATTTTTTTGGCAGAAACTTCAAACTACCTTAAGCCGTTTTAGAACCCATACGAAAACTTCAACCACGATGTTAAATGTACCGGATGAATATTACTTTACAGATAGAAAGGAATTTGGAACGTGAATAATAACATCGATGGTTAAAAGCAGGATGCAAAATTTGTAAAAAATACCTATTTCATCTCGCACCTTAGAATAATTCGCTCCGCTCGAGATTCAACAAGAATCTTTTGCTATTCTCGCGATTTAATTTAGGTCCTCACTTGTTGTGCCATCTAATAGTATGTAAGATAGAAGTGCCCTGTTGTTTTTCGTCTTTGCTACATTGAGGTATAAGTCGTATACCGATAATATTTACTAAGCGTATGGTCATTTGAATATATTTATATTATTCGGGATCCGTAGCCAAAGGCATCAACGAGAGTCTAAGCCGACACTTAGACGATCTTTTGAAATATAATACGTAGACAGCTAAAATTTGCAAAGAATATGTCTACGGCACATAATCTAAAAATTGTTTGAGTTTGTAAATTACGAAAATGGTGGTGCGAAGCCCTCAAAGCGCCAGTCCGACTTGCAGTTGAGCAATTTCTTACCTTTTTTCTTTTTTATGGAAGTATTAGAACATCGATAAGTACAGAATGCTGTCTAAATTATTGATTCATTTGACCTACAGAAATATTTCTTAGTCATATAAATTTCCCTTTAAATACCCGGTGCGGTTTTAGTAACTAACTACGAAAAAGCTTTTATTCATCAAAGAGTTGTCAAACATTAATTGGGACTAACACAGTGGTTTAATAAATGACTAATTGTTGAAAATTCAAATCTAGGTGTTCTAGAAACAAGGAATTTAACTTAGGATATTAAACTAATGGAGTAGGTACCTACTACAATACCTCTTTTGATTTATAGGAGAGTTAAGTAAAGTGTGTTAATTTTGTAGTCTATTAAAATAGATATGTATTTTGGAATAAGAGTTGTTTTTACTAACTTGGTATTTGTAATTAGGTATAATCGTTTTTTAACAACACCATCTATTGTCTAGTGGTAAAAATAATAGTATTACTACTCGCCAATAGGTATCAGGAAGAGTCATATTTTTAGTTTATTATTGCCTGAAAACACTCATCAAACGACGTTTTCTAAAACTGAAACCTAGCTAGAACCATGTATCGCCCCCGCATACTAAATTTCATGAAAATCGTTGGAGTTCGATGGATTATTTATACAAGAAATGCTCGTTTAAAAGTATTAGATGAATTAAATAAATCTCTTAATAATTTAGTTTAGTTAAGAATTATTTCAGTAGTAAACTAAATTCCCGAGATATTCCATCAATTTCTTACGGATCATAGTCAAAGTGTTTTCTTTTATAGGTTACTATAATTTCACAAAAAAATATAAGACAGAGAATCCAGTTCTTTCTTGTGGTGACATTTTAAGATCATTATTGATGTAAATATGTTCTGAGTTTACATTTGAACAAGGTGCACATTTATCTGAGTTTTGTTAACCAAGTGACCAAGAAAGAGAGTGGCAATCCGATAGAGCTATAAAGTAATATGAATCTTTATACAACGTAAATACATATTAGATATATAAGAATAAAATATTGTTATGAAAAATTTATATAACCAAAACATCGAATAAAAACTTCCACCACAATCAAAAATCCAATTAAAAATTCTCACCACAAAAACACATCCAAATATAAGCACAAAGAAAAATCCAATCGAAAATCTTTATCTAAATCTTTCCATATCTAAATATCAATATCACTCGAATAAATGCTTAAAAGCCTTGTAAAAAGATTTTTTAGAAACAAATATATGCATTCATACAGAAAAGTGAACTACTCCCGTCTCGACTAATATTTTAAACTGAAGCTACCACCGGGCTGTAATAAAACCGTCTATTTACTTCCCTTTCATACAGAGCTAACAAAATCTTTAAATAGATTGTTTTTTTCGTAAATAATTTGCACTGTGCTGTGAAGCATTTTTAGCAACGCTTATAGTTATAATTATGCGTGTTAGCGGCGCGCTCTAAACGCTTATAGGTACGAATATGCGTGTTAGCGGCGCGCAGTGATGCCAGATTAGGCGACTTTTCGCCATTAAGGCTATCTCGAAGGGTGTCGGGGCGACTAAAAATTGCGATCGGCGACCTGTCACCATTTAGGCTACTTGGAAATAAAAAATGCGCGATTTGAGGCTAGAAAGAAAAAACATTGATCTCTTGCCATAGTTTGGACTTCATTTTTTATTGTACATGTACGGGTGCTTAAAAAATGTTACAGGCAACTCTATACCTGGTGAAACAAAGAACATGCTAGTCAATTCATTATACTTCGGCACGGAGACATTTTTTCATATTATGTTGTTTTATTTATTATAAGAAAAAAAAATACTTTTATGTGTAGGTTAGTTAGTAGATAACTAATAAATATAACCACTTGGACTATATTACCTTAAATTGGGCGATATTAGGCTACTTTACAAAGAAAAAGTCGGGCGATTTTAGGCTATTTAGCTGCAAATTTTTGGCGACTTGAACCCGAATTCATCTGGCAACACTGGCGGCGCGCTCTAAACGATTATAGGTACGAATATACGTGTAAGCGGCGCGCTCTAAACGATTATAGGTACGAATATACGTGTAAGCGGCGCGCTCTAAACGCATAGTATTGAAAGTAAGAAACGCTGTACACTGCTAACGATGCAGCATTAATAATGCTTATAGTGGTAACATGCTCTGTGTAGCGTCTAATTTTAACTTTTGTGTATAGATCAAAAACTTGAATCATTTTGGCATTGATTGTGATTGCCAGAGAATTTTATTACAACCTATTTAGTTGAAGATATTGTAGTACTGTACATAGGTCAGCTCTGGTACTATAATAGCACAAGCATAGTAGATCTTCGTTAAGTTACAGCTATCAAAGTTACGAGTGTGCGAGGTTCTTGACAGTGGTTAGTGAGCAATATGTTTTACTCGACAGAAGGTTACGACCAGCCACTTGTATTGGCGACCCGACCAGCTAGAGCCGTGCTACGATTAAGGTGTTCTGCATTCAGTAGGTAAGCCAGTTCGTCTTCTAGAGTCTGGTTAAGATATTTGTGTTGTATTAAATGAGAAAATAAAAATTTTGAAGGACAAAATATTGAGCATGTTCATTGATATATTGTTCGTGACAGTTAGGACAATTCTTGACGAACGCATGCTAAGCCGTTACTGATACACTTTTAAAATTTGTAAGATAATTGTATATCTCAAATATTCAATCAGTTAACTGAAAATAAACTTAGAAATTGTAGCCCAGCAAAGCCGGGATGGGACTAGTTATTATTAATTACCTTGGTATGAAAATTTACACTACACTACACACTAGTTAATCCATCTTAATGTACAAAAACGCTAAAATATACGGTACGATTATAGCACGATTTTAACAATCGAGTAATAAATGTGTTAATATATTAATTATGGTAAGAGATTAATTATGGGAATTTTTAAATGTATTAACTTTCAAAAGACTGTCAGTAATAATTACATCATCAAACTTTTTAGTCCAATTAGCTCCGTCGTATAACACGGAGGCCGGTGGTTGTCAAAATAATTTGTTTAAGCCATTTAACAAATCCGATGAAGATCGTTTTTACTTATATTTTTTTAACCTGCTAGTTTCCATTTACTTCCACTAAAGACATTTACAGATGTCGGTTCGAGATCAGGTGTAATGCAATGTGTTGTGTCGTGTGATTTGGGTGCATACTTTGATGCTTTCTATAAATTAAAGTAGGTAGGTATATATTATTTTAATAATCGGGAAATTTATCAGTGTCCGTCATATAAAATATTATTATTTTATAATTTAATTATTATAATTATAAATTAAAACGCTCAGGGAATATAACAAATAATATATTAATAAAAAGTTATTTTCTTAACACACAACGCCATCTGGTCTCAAACAAAACAAGGCTTGCGCTAAAGATACTAGATGACAGATACAAATACATACTTATTTTTTTGAAAATACATATAAAACATCCAGACTAAACACATACAGATATTTATTACATTTTATTATTACATAAATGTTCGTCCTGTGCGGGGATTAAGTTCCCTTTGGTTCAGCAGGCAGTCTCTACTACAAACAGATACACACATATATTCTAGCCTACATAATTATCATAATATATAAATTGAATTTCAAATAGTTCAAACGATAATATTCATTGTTTAGTTATTTCGTATTTAATTAAACATCAAATACTAAAGCTACACCTCAAAGCGTGTATGTCGTGACCCACCCTATACCTTCTATAATTCCACCGTATCGTATAAAAGTCCTCACACACAGTGCGGTGGTCTTTATCATTCATTCTGATCATTCGAATAAATGTGAGCTAATGAGGTAATACCAGTTATACGGGAGACTTGAACCGTGACGGGAGGTATAAAACTCTCCAATCTTACTGCTCACAACATAAGCACTAATTTCGAATGATTAAAGTTCTCTTAATAAATTGAACCAATGAAAGATATACGGCTTTATAAAAGTCTTTTAGAGGTCCCCGTTTTATTTTCCATTCCAATGGCTCGCTTGGTCTATTAAAAATGAATTATTTTTAATTTTCACCCTCTTCGGTTCAGTAGAATGATGGCCCTGGTTTTGTTATAAATAATATTGTTTTATTTCTCATTTAATGATAGGGTTATTTTTATTTTTATAGTTTGTACCATTAGTTTAAAAGTTTGGATGTAGATAAAATTTTAATGTCGGGACTTTACTTTGCGTCACTTTGAATTCTAATATAAATTCCGTTGTTCAGAAAATAATCGGTTATAAAAGTAAATTAATGAACTTTAATGTATTTGAATTAATTTAATTTACATTTGCAATTTAAATAACTGTCCTAATTAATTTTTTTTAAAAAGTAAGTGTAATATCGTGAATTCTGTATTTGTAGAAGGAATGTTATTTAATATCAAAAGTACCCTTTCACGGTGAAAAAGTAAAACGAAATTTTTGATATCCTACTTACGTAAATGATCACCACTTGGTTAAAAAATTTACAATCAGTACCCATTGCAATAACAAAAACTTTGGATTACTGGCGTTATGTAATCTCAAGCCAGACTGCATTCCAGAAATATATACGACTGGGACACCCATATGGCCGACTCGTGTCGACGTCATTACTGCGTTAATTACTCATGTAGGTTGAAACTTAACATTTTAATTATGACTTATTCATGTCGTGTGTCATTTTTTGTTAAGTTTTTAACAAGTTGCTATTGTGCTACATTTACACAGCATGGTGCGGGAGCTACGGGGGTTTTTACTAAACTGCAGCCCCTGGTGAAGTCCGTAACCCAATGAAGTTAATGAGTATGCAGTTTTTAAGATATAGTTATATTTATTTATTTATTTTATTTTATTTTAATCCTTTATTAAAGGGCTTAAATTATCTATATTTAATATAATTTATATTATAATGAAATGGAATAGTTGATAGGTGTGGGTGAATGTAAGTACATTACACATTACGACAGAAATTAAGAAAATAACTATACTTAAAAAACTTTGAGGTAAAAATATAAATAAGTCTATTTTATGAGTTAACTTACTTTGTAAAAAAAGATGAGTCCCCAAAATTTTTAAAGTTAAAGTTAATAATACCAACATAAAGTTGGTAAAAATATTTTTACCTCCACACAGTTCTTATGAAAGAGGTAAGCCCTTTTGTTTCGCGGAAATGAACTAAAATCCTAGGATCATCTCGGTAGATATATTTCGGATTCGTAGAGAGAGGATTTAAAGGTAAGATAGGTTTCATTTTAGATTCTTAACACAAAGTAAGTTGTATTAAGTAATAAATTTGATTACGAGTAAATGAGCCTGACTATTTTATCTTTTATGTAATAGTGGACTAAAAAGTCAATGTATTTTTTGGATCTTATGAAACATGTTCAGTTATAACGAGAAGATTTATACTACAAAGCTTGTTCACATTACGCGTCTAAACACATGTAGTGTTTTGTTCAAGTCGCGATAGTCGTGGACGCCATCATGGGTGCTCTAAGTGTCTCTATTCTCGCGTTCTAAATAGCTTATTATTAGTTTAACTTAGTGTTCAAAGAGTTCAAAATATCCAGTGGCTACGTTAAGCAGTACTCTCACACTATCCTCTATTATAGAGGATTTTTTTCTGACTGACTAGGTACTACAGTTGGCTGTTGCAGTCATTACTGCTCCACCGGGCTTTTGGGGTGAGACTCTGAAGGAGTTAAAGGACTTAAAATTGTTTGATATGGGAAGCTCGGGATACAAAATTTACATCCTTAAATACAACACGCAAGTTACTCTTCCGTGGGGTGGTTACATTATGCTATTAATATTATATTTACTTGTTTCTAAATTTTCTTTAATCCCTTCGATTGTTTCGCTTCGTTCTGATACAGTTCACTTTGTAATTAATTTCAGTTTTGTAACAAACTTTTGACAAATTAATTAAATTTGTTACAACTTCGCATTGTGAAAGCTTTGTGGATTATTTTAGAAAAGCTTAATTACGTCACCGGTGAATATCTAATTTGTACAAAATTTCAATATTACCTTTTCTGTATCATAGGATTAATAATGGTTGTAACATATTCAATTTGACAACAATGTGCAAATTTAATATAATTACGTAATCGGTTAATTTTCTTTTTTTCTTAATTTTTTTATATTCTAAGTCAAATTTTTTAAGCAATATATTACTTACTACCTACATTTTGGTCGTTATAAAATAATCAAAAGGTAATTTTTGCCTTAGAATTAAGTTTATCTAAGCCCAACCTAAATCGTATTACTTGTCAAAATTATGACTTTTTTATCCTGTATAATATATTTGTATATATATCTGTATTATATGTACCTAGCTTGGTGGAAATAAGTAGGTATATATGTTGACATTCATATACGTACTAATATTATAAATGCGAAACTAAATCTGACAATCTGTCTGTTAACTCTTAACGTTTAAGCCGCTGTACTGGTTAAGATAAAATTCGGCTTGGAGATAGTTTGAATCCCGGGAAAGGGCATACTACTTGAAGACGTCAAGTGTAAGTCAGTTTTTTTTTCTATAATTGAGGAGTTGCCGTTGAAATCCTTCACCTACAATTGAATTTAGGGCGGGTAGCAAATTTGGCATGGACATAGTTTGAGTCCCGGGAAAGGACATAGGCTACTTGAAAACGTCAAGTGTGAGTCGCTTTTATTCTGTACCGAAATATATCAATAATATTTTTAAATGGTTTTTGTTATATATCTAATTATTTTAATAATAAAATAATAAGAAATCAAACATATATTTATACCATTATTTTAAGATTAATATAAGATTTAAAAAAATTGGGATTTTCACAAAACATTATTTGAGGTCGGCTCCCGTGGCGTCGCGTGTTTACAGCTTTTATGTATATTACGCGTCACAAAGGCCATTCGTTTACCAAATTCTTTGCGATGCGTAATGTATATTGTTTTAAAAACAGTTGCGCGACAGCAACCGGTTGCATCTGCTGTTACATAATATGGGGTCGAAGAAACTGTGAATATGCTAGTACAGTAGGTAACTACTAACTACGTAAGTCGCGGTAAAGTTATCTCTACAGTAATTAAAGTGGAAGCACATCTATCAATTAAGAGGGAGTCGCAGAGCAATTAAAACGAGTTACCTACTCGCGAAGAGCGCTAAAATGTTGTATCATGTTTAAGTGTCGAAATTATGTTCGTCTGTAAAATAAGTTACATTGTACACATTTGAATTATGATTTGTATGAATTATCCTCTCTATGTTTATCTCTCTCCCTCACCTTATTGCAAACAGTCTCGACTCTCGAGTACGCCGGACTGTGGAATTCGAGATGGTGTAATAATTTATAACTAGTTCTAAATAATTAATTTGTAACATTTTTGAAATGTGTTTTTTTTAAGGAGGAAATAAAGATCATATATAATTATTTTGTAAAACAATAAGCCATTGTACCCGACTGCGTGCGCGTAAAGGCGTTGATCGCACGAGTGGTATTTTTAGGCTTCTTCGACAATTTTTTTAAAATATTTATAATATTACCGTATAGACTGAAATTACTTTTAAAAACCGGCCAAGTGCGTGTCGTATACGCATTAAGTTAGGGTTTCGTGGAATATGAATTATTGCAGATATCAAAAAAAAAATAACAACCAATTTTCTTTAGTAGTATTTATAAATTAAAACTTAAAATTTTTACTTTTTAGCACAATTTTCTGTTAGAATGAAGTTTTATACGATTCTAATGTAGGAAGAGAAAGTCTTAAAAATATTTTTTTTTTTATTTTATACTTTTAAGTGATAGTTTAATTGACTTTTTATAGTTTATTGCCCAAGTTTCATAAGTTGGGTGATGAGAACTTTGAGAATGATATAATGTTCAATATAAATTAGTTATTAAATTTTCACATATTTTTTCACGTTCCACCCTAATATCCACCTTCAGGTGCACTTCCTGCATCTGCCAAGAGGTAATAACATCAAAATGAACATGCATCAACAAATGCGTGATCGGCGACCCTCGAAACCCCCGGATACCCATTTTAAATTTTTTTCAATTTGTCACCTCCACCTCCAGGTTGTACCCCTGGTACAACTCTGGGAGAGGGTTGTTGGTCAAAGTAACTGTGGAATATTGTATTGTCATCCGAGCTTAGTAAGTATGCAAAATTTCATCGAAGGGTGATAACAGGTAGTACGTTTACTTAAGCTTGCAAGACTCCACCACAAGATGGAAGGAAAAATAAAAGAAACATTTTGAGTTAATAAAAAGCAAGTAAAATAGGAAAGGCAATTTGTTCACGGTGTGCTGCTTTTCTATGCTAATGCTCCTCCGTGACTGCAGGCTTAAAACCATGGACCACCCGCAAAACAGTCCAGACATGGCCCCTAATTTTTGCTTACTATTATCAAACCTCAAGACGAGAATAATAATCTCCGAGTGAATCGATACGCTGATGAGCTACTAATAGTGACTGTGACTGAACAATTCGAAAATTAAAATGAAAACTACAAAATCAGCCAAGTGTGAGTTGGACTCGCGTACCGAGGGTTCCATACCTACCACCATTGACGTAATTTACAAAAACCAACGAAAAAAGTGTGCCGCTAAGCAGTCACAAGTACTGACCAAGTCCGACGTTGCTAATCGTTGCAAATCGTTTCCAAAATACAAATGTGTTACCCTTAAATTTAAACTTTTTATTATTTTTAAATAGTCCCCCATAATAATACATATTCTATAAAAAATTCAGTCATTTCGGTCTTAAAGATACAGCCTTTTGATGGTCGGACAGACAGACAGACAGCGTAGGCTTAGTACTAGGGCTGTGTTGAAAAAAAGCGCCATCTGTGGTCCAAGATATGAAATAAGCGTCAAGCGAGCAATAGCAAGTTTAAACTTCAGTCACAACTTTTTAATTTATAAATTCTCTAGATACCGCTGGATGGCGTTGTTTTCCATACTTCTGTTCCCTACATTTCAATTGTGTTTTGCTTAGTTTATTTATATTTTTATTAATTTATTCGCAAATGTGATGATAAAATTGTGTGTAACATGGGTGGTATAGAAATTACAAACTCGAGTTACTAAAGCCATCGGCCTTTTAAATAGCCTCTCGTTAGTCATTTTCTTTTTACCTTATAATGTGCTATTGATATTCGTAATATATTTATAGGCGTCATTTTAAGGCCTTTAAAAATAGCATGGACTGTTTTCAGGTTGCCAGTTTGACAGATGACAACGTGAAAATGAAGTGGAAACGGTTACCGGCGACGATAACTGGTACGTCGCGCTCTGCGTAGCGGTTGCCCATTAATTTGGGCGAAACGAATAAATTTTCCAATAACAGCCATTACTCTATGCGGCTTTGATTGTCGCTGATGAATAAGGCCAATTATTTGTTACGTGAGTATAATTAAAACTTTGGCTTTTGTAGTAACCATTTATTTATGCGTCGGTTTTATAAAATTATTGGTTTTATGAAGTATTATTATAAGTAGTTACTGCACTTACGTACCTACGTGCAAATAATGCAACATGTCCCTTGATTGTTAAGCAATGAGAATTTCAGTGGGAATAGGTTTCAAATCCAACACCATTGTCTTTCTATATCTGTGCGCTTATATGTAGGGTTGCCATAATTATGGGAACTGAAACCGGACGTTTAAGCTAATATTTCTCGAGATTAGCAATAAATTAAAAAAAAAAAACTATATTTTTTACTGACAAGATATTGATACATAAGATAATTATGAAGTCCTGAATATCAAACTAGTCAAAAAAACATTTACTTAACGATTTGTGACAGTCGTATTGCTGCATACGTGTATATTAACAAAAAACGGGACGAAATTGCAATACGGGACAAGGTTCTCAAATATGGTGACAGTCCCGTTTATACGGGACGTATGGCAACCCTACTTATATGTATAGTGCACTTATCAATACCTACGGACGCTGCAATAGAATTGAAAACTGACTTAAAAACTATTACCATTGGGGTGATGGAATCGGTCCGCTGAATTTCCACTACGAATTGATAATAAAGTAAGGAAGAAACTGACGGAATTAATATATCAACGCTTAGCCGAAACCGCTAGGTCTAGAAAGTTGAAATTTGGAATGTAGGTTCCGTATAGGTGTACGACGTTTGAGCTCCAATAAAAAGGATTTTACATAATGTTCCCCTAAGGATGTAAAACACGGGTAGAAAGATTGTCATTTTCGATATTAAATCCATAAAAATGGTATTTGGCTTTTTTACCATTTTTGAAAAACCTTCGGGTATGTATATACCCATGCATGATTAGAAAACGAGATGAAAAAATACGGAATGAGTGCACAAAAAAGGGACAAGCATAGTTTCTGTTTCCAAGAGAATGCGAAAATATCGAAAAAAAAAATTTTATAAATTAATCGCAAAAGTTTTCAAAATTATCTCTCTGTCACGAACTCGACTACGTATAAACAATTTTTTTTTAAAGTTAGTGCATATTTGCATTTTATGACGCATTTAATGATATTAATACATCTTTACATGATACATCATCTCTTTTTGCATTCTATACAGGTGAGGAAAAGAAGTAAAAACTTCTATTTATGCCAAGTAAAACAATATAGGTAGTATAAAAACGCAAATCCAAAGAATAAATGGTTCATTATAACTTAAATGTTATGTTGAATATCAATTTTTTCTTTCCGTCCCCTATGACCCATTTACATTACAAATCAGTTATTGATGTCACTGCTAAGAAGCGAAGGTAAACCCCAAGACCCTTTTTTCTGTATCATTGTAGTCAGATTTTCCATAACAAGACTTTAAAGTAGTACACGTGCCGATCCTTGGTGTACATCTCTTCTTACCTTAAGTTTGTCTTCTACCGAGCTCTATGGCGTCTGCAATAACATCGAACACTCCGATACGTTTTGTGATAAAAAATATGGGCACATTCTAAAAAAATAAAATCTAAAGCATAACAATCGTTTTATATGACACTCACATCAGGCAAACGCTTTCTTCTCAGCGGCAACGAATAATTCATAACATAATACTAGAAGTAAAAATAAGCTGTTGGTGCATGATACACGTCTACACAAAATAAGTAACTCTTTTATGGGGCAATGTATATATACACTGTATATATACAACTGTATATATACAATGTATATATACAATATATATATATATATACACTTTTACAACAAAGTTCCCAATAAAATTCAAAATCTATCAATAAGTAAATTTAAATCTTTTATCAAGCAGGTACTTTGTAAAAAGGCATACTACAATATTTCAGATTATGTAAATGATAAAAATCCTTGGGACTGATGATGCTCAATTACAGGATGCATAGGTAAACCAAATTAAAATGGAAAAAACATAAAATTGTACGACTAAAATTTTTATTATTGATAGTGTTTTTAAAAGAGTAACTATCGAGTTTCTTGCCGGATTCTTCTCGGTAGAAATCAACAACATTGTGAACCGGCGGGAAGGTGAGAGGGTTCAAAAAATAATATTTTATAACTTTGACGATTCAAAAGTGATTGTAAAATCCTTATTTGAATAAAGCATTTTGACTTTGACATTTAAATCTCTAATCAAAAGAAAATAAATTCCTTTAAAAGTGACAAAACACATTTTTCAATTTCTTTTATTAAATATTGACATTCACATTTGTACAAATTACCTATAGAAAAGAATCGACTTGCAACGTGACTTTGAGCGAATAAAATCTGGGACAAATAACGAGTGGAACACGAACCGAACTTAACAAATAAAGAATTAATTTTGGCGTTTGCCCAATCCATCTGTTACTTTACGCCCCGGGAGCATTAAGGAGCCAACTTCTGAATTCGACTGAACTCCATGTTTCGTATTATTGGTGCAAAAGTCATGAGAGACCTGACGCATTTCTGTATTCTCCGACAAATTTCATTAGAAATCTCTACCCTTCTATCTACCCATAGGCCATAAGGCTGTGACATTCGGACGGACATTACGAATTTATAAGGCTTTTGACACTGAGCTGCGGAACTCTAAAAGTCTGTTTCATTAGTAGGTTTTATATTTCCTATGAAAATAAGATGGGCTCTGCAGGTCAAATGCAGACAGTAAAAAGTTATCGGCTTACTTAAATATGACTAACAGACTAAAAATTAAAAAAATTTCATATAAAAGCCAATATAGAAAGATTGCTAAATATAATAATTAATAATTTGAAGTCCTGAGTATTGTATTTTTCAAATTGTTTATCAACTTTTTAACTTGAAGTAATTTGACTGTATATCTAAGACAGAGAGTAAAACAATACCAGCTATCTCTCCCGCTTTCGGCTTATGGCTTGCATGTTACAGCGTTTTCGAACTCTATCGCGGCGATCGATTTCATCCGCCACCAGCTTTTATTCCGATCCTTTGTACTTTTTCATCTCGCAAGGATTAACTTAACTTTTGCGGTCCGATGTTGACTTCCACTACGACTTTTCATTTATTATTAGTTTTCTTTGTTTATTCGGTTTAAATAAGACTTAAAACAGAAAGCGTTCTCTTCGTCGAATGGTCTTTTGTTGGGTTACAAATTATGAATTAATTTATTGCTATAGGTTCTAGAGAAAGGACCAAATGGCGCAGTAGTAGAGTGTGCGGCGACCATTTCAAAGGTCCCGGGTTTGATTCACGGTAACGGGCATCCAATAGTGTTATTTTTTCTTAATTACATTACGGTGGGGTGGAATATCATAGATAAAAAATGAATTACGTTCGTAACATCTCTTAGCCTTAGGGGATAAGTGTCGTGATGATATTATGTTGTATTGTATATATATATATATATATATATATATTATGTATTATATATAAATACTAAATGTATGGAAGCTGAAAACATTACATTAATTCATTTATGATAGATCCAGTTTATTATATAACCCATTATAGATACCAATGGATAGAGTTCGTGAAACACTTTCAGGATCAATATAATCAGTATTCGATATCGTGTATTCAAAAAAATATCTTTACAATTAAATCGGGTTGGGTTTGCGTTCGACTCACTTGCGGTATCGAACCCTTAAGTCTGAGGAGAGACTTTGCCTCCCTGTGTGTGTTCTACCGCTTGTACAATGGATTGTGTTCTGAGAAATTGTTCGAAATGATGCCCACGGCTACTTTCTACCATCGCACCGCTCGCCATCGACAGGGAATTCATTCTCACACTTTGGAACCAAAATGGTCGCGAACAGTGCGGTTTCAGAGAAACTTCCTCCCGCGAACCCTTGGGTTGTGGAATGAGCTCCCTGCCAAGGTTTTCTCTAAGGACTACAGTATGGGGTTCTTCAAAAAAGAAGTTATTAGATTTCTGAAGGGTCGGCAACGCGCGAGTGATGCCCCTGGTGTTGCAAGCGTCCATAGGCTACGGTGACCGCTTACCATCAGGCGGACCGTAGGCTTGTTTGCCACCTTAGTGGTATAAAAAAAAAAAAAAAAAAAATATATATATATATATATATATATCATTTGAAATGATGATTTTTACTTTTTAGCGGACTCAAATAGTCTACAATGATGTTAAATGCGAACATATAACTACGTTGTTTGTATCCCTCCCCTGAAAATAAATTCAGTGACGCCATTTGTAAAAAAAGATTTTAAATACTTTTCATTATTTAATTATATAAAATATATATATATATTACATTTAACCATAAACTTGACATAACACAAGTATAAATAAAAAACAAACCGGTCTATACCGAAAGCTCATTTCCCTGTCACTCGGTCGGTAACATGTATAAACGAAGCACAAATTCGTAGCAAAAAGATCCGGAACTAGTAGCGGCTACCGACCTAACTATTTTGTGACGAAATGGCCGACTGCCAGCTGTTTCCAACTTGGATTTTTTACTGCTAAACCCCGTTGTTATGGCCTGAATAATTTATAGTCAAACAACACTGCCGTTTAGCTGTTCGATTGGCCTACAAATCTAGTGGTTTTACGTAAATTGAATTTGAATATGAAATTTGTAATCCGAAAATAGGGTCTCTAATTTTTAATCTTATTTTATTGCTAGTTGTAAATAAAAAAAAAATGGTATAACATATATTCTATTGCAATAACTTTTTATAAATTAACTATTAATAAATTAATTGGTCAAAATTTCAGAAATAAATTGGTTTTTTTTTTTATATTTAAAATGTATAGATTTTATCACAGAGTGTTAATTTAATTTAAAAAATACTGACACATGACAATCCCTATGTTAGGTCAACTTTTAGAAAAACAAAATTTAGAAAAACTAAAAACTTTATTCAGTTACAAGCATCTTTACATTGAAAAAAAAGTAAAAATAATCTAAAACTGACAGAACATTTACTAATACGGTATTATTCTTTTTCTTTATATTCTTACAACAATAGGAATCATATTCTTTTTAAATTTATTTTTTTTCATTCTAAAAATATATGTTAAAGTGTCATACTATTTATATACAAATACAAATGTTCATCACTTAAATGTTCTTCCTGTGCGGAGATCGAAATCGCACACATCAATTTAGCAGGCAGTCACTACTACCAATTGTGCCACAAAGCAGTCAACTAATATTAATCCAAAAAGTAATTGATTAAAAAATAGCTATGTCTCCAAATCAGATTTTTGCTAATCTGTCTACGTATAGTAGATATGTCTAGTACGCAGTATGGGTTCTTTAGGCATTTTGAGTTCCCGGAAATGGGAATCGGTATGAAATGAATCTTATGTATAAATAGACGAACATCGGCCATTGATACGTGTGTGTAACAAACTGGCTACATATTACTTATAACGATATCTCAAATCATATTGTAACATTGATAAAATTGGATACAATCCGGGTAAAGGCGGAATATTGAATTTGAATGCATTGTGCAACGTGCAGCGGATATAATGCGGTGCGGTCAAGTATAATGCCCGCTATCCACTAAACCAGAAAAGAGATACTTGCACTATTGTGTCTTAATAACTAGACTTTCAAATAAGGTATTGTTCTAATCAATATACTTGTCAAAATCAACACATAACATTATTGCTTACGTACTATAAGTGTCTCGTATAAATAACTTAATATCTTTTGGCTAGTGGTTATTTGTTTTGTGAATACATTTTGTACCTACCTTAGGTAGGTGGGTACCTATACTGACTTATTTAAGGTACCAAAATTAAATAGATGAAAAATCTAAAGGATTGTGTTATTTGTTACACGGCTCAGTCTGCAATAGCCTCATTTATTTAGTTTGTTCTCTTGGTTGATCTCCTTTTGTGTGGACATCGATCCCAAAAGATTGCAGGTTGGACATGCAGTTACGCAGAGATGCAGCGCTGCAGCGCCGTGCTGTCGACACTAGTCACTCGACCACGGCTATTGCGCACGGTATTTTCCGCGATAACAGAGTAACTGGCAAATTTTGACTTTTTCGTACTATTTAAATAAAGGAGGTTAAAATTTAATAAACTTTTCTGAGATGCATTATCAAACAACAGAAACCGGTGACGGACAGGAACGTCACCAGAAGGAGGCTTGGCAGTGCGATGGCTGAGACGTCTGCCGAATTATGGGCAAAACATTCTATAAACTACAGTCGTTTTTTGGGAAGGACCTATGTCCAACAGTGGACTGCTATTGGCTGATCGACGTATTATTATAAGTTACTTTTTAGTGCCTTGACTTTTTTTTTTATTACTTGTTGAAGCCATTTTGTGTAAAAATTTAAGTTTAAATGTTTACGTATATAAAATATTATGTTATATTAGGATCATAACATCAGTAAGATACACTAGTGCACATACGTCAACACAAACACTAATAAAAAATATTTATGGGTGTTGACTATTTACAAGCCATAATTAATTACACAACTAGTTTCATAAAAAAAGCTTTGTTTAATCTGATAAAACCAAAATACTGGATGTTACAAGTAGATACCAGATAATTTATGCGGGAGACCAATAAGACGTGACTTTTGATTCTCTATTGTATTTAAATACCCATTTGTTTCAACAGTTTAAATTCGTGTTAGCGTTAACGGTACTTTTTATTTAATCTCACTGACGAGCAAAAATTACCAGTCATTTACATAGACGACAATATTTCCTCAACTACTTATAATAGCTCTAAGGAACATTGAAGCGTATTTAATCACTCATTTAATTATTTATGAGTAAACAAAATTATAATAATAAATTTGCTTGTCACTGACAAGAACAAAGGAAGGAAATATATATGAGAAAACGAAAAAAAAATTGAATCTTAAATTTGATTTTAAACATTAAAGTTGTTGGTATCAATAGAGGATAAACTAAAGAAGAATTTAAAATATTATTAGTGACATGGCAGACATGTACCGGGTTTTATGCGGAGCCAGTGTATTGCAGTAGCTAGATTATAAATGGCTGCAGCTACGTGACTCCTTTGTAACAGGATCAACAGCCGTTGGAAGTTATTGAGATTTTGTCGGTCCCATCGTTCGACAACACGTTGCGGATGGTTAAAGTAGGTAAGTATTTTGTGTGTGTCGCTTCTGTTGTAGACTCGTATTCTTTGACAATGGAAAATGTTCCGATAACAAAAGTAGGTTTTTATGTTTATCTTTCTTTTAGGAACATGCGGGCTTCTATCTGGAAATGTAGCGTAAATAAGTTTTATATTACAAAACGGTTATACTGTTTGTTAAATCTTAAACAGAGAAAAATTGTATTCAATTGGTACACTTATAATACAGCAGGTACACTTTTAAACTTTTCATGCAAAAATTTAAGTTTTGTCTTTGATTTTCTTTGTTACTATGAAATTAATAAACAGAACTTTGATACAAATTATTAGTATATATTAAATAACAGTTTCAACATTAATTTATTAATCAAAGATAGACACAATAGTTAATTTGTATTTTTTTTTATATAAAATCTAAGATGTTATAAAAATAAAATTATAACAAAAAATAATAATCTCACTTTGAAACTCTAATAAAAAGTAAAAAATAACTTCTAAAGCAGACAAACAGACAAAACATTAACCTAGATACGTGTTCTCTATACCATTTTTTAACACGTACAAAATTCCAATCCCCGTTATACCCCTTTTAATTTGCAAAATTCGTTTCCTAATATTGCAAATTCTTTTTAATGTTTGCCTGCGTTATAACAAAACTTCTGAGAAAAATTTTAAGTCTAATACTTTGGGATTTGCGTTGATATATCAGCTAAGCAGTCAGCCAGTTTGTTCTTTTACATATAATACCTATATAGATGAAATGTATTTTTTGAAGACGAATAATTTTTTGGTCATTCATATATGTATATTCTCAGAGAAACTACTTTAGACGATATTAACTAAACAGTAACCAAGCCGAGTTTGTTTAAAACAAGCACAAATAATTATGTATGTTGTACCCAAACGCGCGCCCTGAAGGAACCGCGTGACGTCACGCGATCCGCCGATTGGCTCGCGCTAATCATGGTATTATAATTACACATTGCCGCAATATAACTGTAAAGGGTAAAAGCCACATCAAAAATATGAAAGTTATGGTAGTCTTTGAAGGTTGTTAGCTTGGGGTGTTTCATACCCATTGAGGTTTTTATTTTAACTTAAAGTAATTTCTTACAAGGAAAGTTATAAGTTGTAAGTTGATTTATTAAAAAATTATGTTTTGTTTTTTTTTTCTATAAAAACAAATACCTAAAAGATGAGGATCAGAAGTTCTACGCAGAAAAGACAAGTATTAAGTCTGAGCACTTTCCTTATCACTTAACACATACTAGTATTTTATGGAATCCGTACGAATCTAGACTTCATTCCAATTACTAAAATTACAGTTAACATTGAAATAAGCAATAAGCAGTCTTAATATTTCTCGACTCTTATATATTTTAATAATAAAGAATAAGATATTTCGCTTTAACTTTGGTGCTTTCAACGAATCTCATACGTTATTACAGTTAACGAGGTTACTAGCATGGTCGCCGAAACTCCTTTTGGAAACGGAAAAACGGAACCCTTATAGTTTTGTTATGTCTGTCCGTCCGTATGTTACAGCCTCATAATTCTTCCGCCTCTGCATCGGTTGTTACGAAATTTTACAGAGATATATGCTTTGTAAACCACTACATTTGTTATAAAAATGGAGATTTTTTAGGAGTAGCTAAACTAAGGAATTAAAATGCAAATAAGATTTCTTAAAAAAATCTCTATATTTTGTGAGTTCTTTGGCTTTAAAATCAGAAAATTGTTTGTCCTCACAAACGATTCTAAAGAAACCACCATATAAAGCTTTATAAATACTTCCAACGAAAACTAGATAGAACAAAATCGGTTTTTACCTTAGGTTTTTCAGAAATTCGCAATATTTCTTATTTTACGAAACACCCAAGTGACACCTGGCCGGTTTTTCATGTTTCAAAAAGAAGTTATTTCGTTCTCGTTTTCCATTACATCTTTAAAACACAAGGCTATTTTGCAATGTTTATAAAAATCAATAATAATACCCATCTTAATTTACTCAAAACAGTATTTTAATCACTGTTTTTGAAGCTATAGCGTTCTATAGCGGCGTTGTGCACTTTTTTGTGATGGGTAAAAAATGTTAAACTCGCGTCAGGTCACGTGTCCTGATCGAAAATTTATAGAAAATTCGTAAGACTTATTTACATTAGGTTAGTTGTATGGGTAAAAAATGATAAACTTGCGCCAGACGGAAACCATAATGCCACGCCTATTATAATTTTGAAGTGAAAATGTCTCTAGCGGCGTTGTGCACTTTTTTGTGATGGGTGAAAACTTTATAGGACGAATAAAAGTAAGAGGAAATTGGGTTGATGAAAAGATGAAAGTGCGGATTACACATTTTAAAATGTTATATCCAGGTTGTACGTTTTCGAAGCGAAAACTTCAAAAAGGACAATTCATAGAAAATTCGTAAGACGGTACTCGCGTCAGATTTATTTACATTAGGTTAGTTTTTTATTTTTAGTATAAGGCGATTATGAGTAGTACATGGAGGTTGGATATGGGATTTTAATTCTATGACAGATTGAGATGTCAAATATACTATGTCAAAAAAGTAAATAAACAAACATTATTTTGTACAATAATGAAAGTGCGGATTACACATGTTAAAATGTGATACGATACGAAACGATACGAGGTGAGATAAAAGTAATTGTAGAGCAAAGCTATCGTTACACTGGATGGAAGGTATATTTATGTGTTGACGTGTCAATTGGTGATTTTATAGGAAAATAAATAAACAATCTTTATTTATTATGTTAGGTTGTGTCAAAGAAAATAGTCGACAGTTAGAGGAGTTAGAGACGTGTGATAGCATAGAGAGCCAGTTCTATAGCAGTAGTAGTAATATAGCTTATTACATTATTGAAAATATAGGTAGGTTATTGCTCAAAAATATACAATGGGTCAAGACATGTCTTGTGATATATTTGAGTGTTAAGCGCGAGTTGTGTGTTAAGGTCATTGGTTCTGTACAGTTAAATATGACGTATGAGTTGTCTTGTAACATATTTGAATGTTAAGCGTGAATTGTGTATAAAGGGCATTGGTTCCCTACAATCAAATATGACGTATGTGTTGTAAATATGGGATTTTAATTCTATGACACATTGAGCTGACAAATATACTACGTCAAAAAAGTAAATAAATAAACATTATTATTTATAATAAATAAATATGTATACGAAGTGATGGGAAGTAAATAGCTAGTATGTTTTCATTTCTGCCGGCACTCCCAGGGTGCAATCCGTTTTTTTTTATAAATGAAGTTTTCCTGGTGTCACAGCATTATAAAGCGCCGTCTCTTTTTTTACATCACTAAAAATTTTGGGTAAATGCATCAACGCAAGGTATGTAATTTATAGGGAATCGATAGAATTTAGTGAGATCTCAAACTTCTTCTTTTTCCTTAAATGTCATCATAATATCATAAAGTTTAGTGTCATAAACAAATTAAAGTTCTTATTAGTTAAAACTAGTATAGTAGTATACAGTCGGTGGTAAAAGAATACAAAAATCCTTATGGAGACGATTTCTTAGGGTATGGGGTCAGTTTTACTTCAATTGGAAACGATACAGATGAATGAAGAGTCTTTTAAACTTTTAAAGTTGACGTTTTGAATTAATTGTAAATCAAACATTTGTCTATTCTAACCGGAAATCTGAGATATTTAATAAAATTCCCACTGATAGTACGTTTGTCCAATTGACTCCCAAGATAGTGTAGTTATGACTTCTACGAAAAATGTAAGATATAGAATAAGTACAATAAAACTTAATATTTCAGTTATGATGATTCAATAAGTATTAGTTTAGCTAATAAATAATTACGCCAGTTATTTTTGTTCTTTTTCCCTTTGGCTAAAAGATTTATCTTTCTAGCAGAAGTCGATAATTTTTACATTTTGTCCTGGTACTGTCTGTATATTGATTGTTTAAACTAAGATCAGTAAACGGTATTAACCATATATGTTTCCCATACTTTCCTCTTCTCCAGAAATAGTTATTTCTCGGTAATTTTCGTGCAAAAATAAAAATAAAAACAAAAGCCAAGTGCTAGTCTCCCTTTAATTCGAAGTTCTCGGACGATGCATCTGCGCCAAAGGAAGGGAAAAAGAACAAAACAAAGTGAAACTGGAATTAAAAGCTAAGAGCAACGTACTTTCAGATAAATAGAGCTGTTGTTATGTAACAATCGTCGGTCAGTTTAGCTGTTACTGGTAAATAGAAAAAGCTATCGCTCCCCGCTTTCCGATAGTTGGAACTTTTAAGATGGATTCTAACTCTACTCGGGGTTAGTTGGTACTCAAGGAACAGATTAGTAAACAGAGTTGTTGATAAAATTACATTATATGATAATTTTTTGTTATCTAGCCATTTATGTTGTCTCACTTTAATGGGCTCGGGCTGCCTGCATGCTCCACCACGCCATAGTACAAGGTTACCTTTAAACAATGTGCGTACCTATGAGGTTTTCAGTTGGCATATAGTGATATTTTTTTCGTCGGTCCAGATTGATGTCTGTTATTTTTACGAATAACGAGGCGTATATGGAAATTTGTTTCTAAACCGAAAATTAATTTTGTCACCGCCAAAATTTGAAACTCGATTAATATCTTGTTGTATCCAAACGTGGATTACAAAACTGAAACGCTAATGAAAAGAAAACAGTTGTGAGGAATTAAAGGATTTTAGCGACGACATCGTGTTATTATTTAGCACAAATTAAACAATAATATTCGCTTTTGAATACCTACGTAGTTTAGTTTAGATAGATTATAGATGTTACTGCTTTATGTCTTATTAACATATTTTTAAGTGACGTAATCATTGCAATGAACGCAATAACCGAAAACTAATGTTAAAATATTATACTTAATTACAATTAAGGTAGAAAAACGCGTAACGTAACGAAAAATACGTATCAGGGCTCTTATGGCTGGAATGTCGTTATTAATAATTAAAAAACGTTAAGAGTTTTTGGGTAACCCGCTGAGCCCTAAACCTAATTTTTTGCCGTCTTCAATCAAGGACGTTTTCAGAAGCTAGATTAGTAAAGTATTATATTGAATCCATACGAATCTAGACTTCACTCCAGTTTAGTCATTGCTTTCTCTCACTAACGGTTGGCATTAAGTTTGACATTAAAGAAAGCAATTCACGGTCTTAATATTTCTTGACTCTTATATATTTTAATAATAAAGAATTTGATATTCCGCTTTACCTTTCACGCTTTCAACGAATCTCATCCATTATTACAGTTACCAAGGTTACTAGCATGGCCGCCGCAACTCCTTTTGGAAACGATCATGACATGAAGATTGAAGTTTATTAATAATTTAGCTTTAGTTAAATCTGGGTGCGTTGCACGACACTCATCGTATTTAATAGGATCCGCAAATTCAATCTAAATGTGGACAATCTATTGTATGTTAATATTTCGACTTCATAATACATTATCATTTCCTTTATAATCATTATTTTCTTTTCCATTTTTTTATTACTTTCCTTTTTTTATTATTTATTTTTCTACCATTATAATGCTTTTTTAAACCCTGCTTTTAGTTATGTAGACGCTTGCTCTACTAATAATTGTAAAGGCAATGTAAACAAACTTAAGCGTCTCTAAAAATTTCCTTTCACATTCATCTATAAAAATATCAAAAAATCCCTAATTACGTAGTATTCATGACTGTGACATCTGACAACGTGAGTAATCAGGGCTCTTATGGCTGAAATGCCGTTATTAATTATGATTTTGCCGAAATTTATAGAATAACTAATAATCTCATCTATAATGATATGGCTAGATGCATCCGGCTTAAGTTGAATTACCTTTCCATCAGTAATATCTCTGGAACCATTTGACTTTTCGAAAACGTTAAAGAGTTTTTGGGTAACCTGCTTAGCCTTATACCTAATCTTTAGCTCTCTTGAATCTAGGACGTTTTTAGAAGCTTAATTATTAAATTCCACGTTTCCTAATTTGGAAATGACCCACTTCCATAACAGCTGTCGTCTCTAATTTGACCTTCTTTGGGGACGATTTACTAAAAACTTTGAAATTTCCATACAAATATCTAACTTTCAAAAAAAAAAAAAAAAAAAAAAGCCTTTTTAATATACTACGTATTTATTATATTCATTATTTTTAGTCCATTTATAAAAACGTAGTTTTTTTAATTAAGTGTTTTTTTTCTACTTTTTATTCTTTTCTGTATACATTTGTTAATGAACTTAGTATAAAAAAAATCTCGCATGTTTTTGTTCTCAAATTTTTTTTTATTTGATTTTTATTTTGTAAAAATTTCATTTGAAACTCGGTGACACCTGAAACTTGAATATTGCATTTTTCCCGAGTTCTGAACTATGTTGGAGTTTGAAGTTGATTTAAAATCGATTGCAAAATTTGTACCGGGTAGAGAAATAATCAAGATAGCGAGTTAATAAAACAACAGTAATAAAACGCGACGGTTCAATGACTGTATTGTCGCATTAAGACCCGGGTTTAACTAAAGTTTTGAACTGAATGACATCCTGAAGCAAAACGTTGCTAAGAAACTTAAGTATAATTATAAAAAAAAACAGTACAGTTCCCGCGAGTCGATTTTGAATTTATAAAAGCTGATAAATAAAACTTCTACTTAATCCTTCTTGTCAAAGACATCAGTTCGAATTTTTTTTTCATTTTTTGGTTCGCAAATTTCAGGAAATGACTTTTTGTACAACAAAAGTAAAGTCAAAATGTTTTCAAACAAATTTATTAGACTTTGTTATTTTTACGTATTTGCAACTTTAGTAAAAATATATATTTCAAAATATCTAATGGCTAGTTGAATATCACTTGATCCTTTGTTGTCTGTCGTTAGTACCGCGAACGGGGATGTCTCTGTGAGACGAGATTGTGGGGGAAATTTATGTTTGCGAGACAAGTTCTGAAGTACGCTTCTGTGTGTTTAGGACTTGTTCTGCGATGTTTTCATATCGTTCGGAATAATTTAAGACTAGATTATCGGCTTTTGTTGGGTTATTGTAAGTGTGTATATAAATGCTATAAAAGTTTGTATTGATGTTGTTATCATTAATTTAAACTTAGATAATTATTAATCTCTCTTGTGATCCACTAGCTTCTGCCAGCGGCTCCGCCCGTCCTAAATCTTGTTATCAGCGTGGGATTCCTAGGAGAACTCCTTGATTTTACTAAAGAAGTTTGCTGTAACTGTAGAGCTGTAAACTTAAATTAGAACTTAAATTATCCGGTATAAAAAGGGTAGCCTATAATGTCCTTCTCCGTGTCTTCAACTATCTCTGTGGCAAATTTCTGCGCAACTGGTTGCCCCGTTGCGGCGGGATTGAATAACCAACAAACAAACTTAAAAACTTTCATATTTATAATACTTGTAGGAAGCAGGATTGTTGAAATGTTCGGTTGGCTATTTTTTTCAAGTTTTTATAAGGGCAATCCTGTGTTCACTGGTTTTTGTATCGCTTGTGCCATGACTAAGGCTATGAACGACAGATCAACAAGTCATTTATAAAAAAAAATATAATTCATTCTTTAATATCTCATGAATATTTGCATATTTTAATCAAGACAGAATTCAAAAGCTATATTTCCATGAAAGTATATTTGAAATAAATCATTTCAGGAACATAAAAATAGTAAAAATACATACGTAACAATTGAGCGCGTGGTCACGTGAGCCATTTCTCTCTAGACTCGAGTCAGAGCGGTGTGTAGTAATTGAATTAAAAAGATTAAACGTTGAAAAAGATAGAATGTACGTACCGGTACAGGAATCAATTTTTAGAGATTATTAGCAAAAAGCTGCTTGCCTGGTGGACTGATGACCCTACCTACCTAGCCCTAGCTACCTAAAAAGGTAGCCGTAGGTGGCTAGATGAGAACGGCAGAGGACTGAGTGTGGTGATCTTCTATGGTAAAGACTTAGGGCCAGTAGTGGACTGATATATGCTGACTAATTGATACCAGCTCCACTGTCTGCTTTTGAAATATGGAAACGTCGAGAGTCCAATTGCAATATTGACAAAACTGGATACAATCTGAATAAAGGCGGAAGATTGAATTTGAATGCATTGTGCTTGCGTCATGCAACGGATATAATGCGGCGTGGCCAGGCTAACAGATTGCAGCCCCGCCGTTCGCGCTGTCGTGCAGCGTAGTAGCGCTGCAGCGTCGTTGAATCAGGCTGTTGGACCACGCCAATAGCATCACGGATATGTACACTTTATGAAACCTGGTAACTGACATTTTATTTTACTGTACAGTATACTTTTTCCATAGTATTTTCGGAAATATTGGATGTCATACATGAACACGAAATACATAAGTACATAACCTCATTTATATGGCTGTATTTATAATTTTATAGGTACTTATATCAAACTGTAATTACCGAAATGGAAAATATTTCATTCATATATACTGTAATTAATAACTTTCAAATATGCTATTGAAATTTGAAATTTATTTTATTGCTTTGAAAATCGTATTGTAATTGCTGTAATATAAACCAATATCCCAGTTTAAAATGACAAATAAAAAACTAAGGTTAATGTAATTAGATGTCAGATATATAATCAACACGGCCATGGCTGCTTTGAAAATGTCAATCAAGTTAAACAGTTATTTAGTAAAAATGTAAAACAATTTTAGTGCTTTTCCAAATGTTACATGCTTTAATTCCGTAACCGATATACCCAAGTAGTAGCTACTTTTTCAGAGCCGTATGTTTATATACGATTAAAAATATAATGGCGGTTACTGTGTTTTATAGTTTACCAGAGTTATAGACAGAGTATCCAACGAGATATAAACGACTGCAGCGACGTGACTCTTTTGTAACAAGATCAGAGGTAGCAGGAAGTTATTGAGATATTGTCTGACCCATCTTTCGTAAACACATTGCAACTGGTCGGTGTGCTTCACATTTGTTCTATCTGCAGGTAAACTTGAATACTTGGAATTTGGAAAATGGCAACTGAAAAGATTGTAGTTTCTTTTGAATGTTTGCTTTTAAGAAGAAGGATATTTTTATTATGACTCGAATACAAAAGCAGATGTTACTAAAAGTGTTCCTGTTCCAATTATATTGGAATTTACTTTGGAAATTAATAATATACTTATATGATATAAACCATTATTGAGACCAAGAGATGTTTGTAAAGTAGGTGCTACAAACAACATAAGAGTATCTCTGTCCCCCACATTGTGGTGTGGGTGTGAGTCCAGCTACTGGTTAACCCCTTCGAGGAATAAAAACCGTTGCGTTTGTACATACATACATACTCGTATTCATTAAAGCAGTTTTTTAAGTGTTTCTAGTTAATTATAATAATGATGAGTTATAATTTTAAGTCAATAATAGTTGTAGTACATGTGTTAGTTGATGTAGCAAACTAATTTAGCTTCAAACAACATCTTAAACTCGGTTGTTTATTTTGTTGAATCCGCACTCGGATTGTTTCTGAAACTAAGTTTTCGACGTTTAGCAAAAGATGATGAAAAGAAAACAATTTTGCGGAATTATAGTATTTAAGTTATAAACGCTTTAATTATTCCATGGCAGTTCATAAAACACTAGCTTTTGCCTGCGGTTTCACCCGTCCTAAATTCGGTTATCGGAGTAGGATTTCAACGGCAACTCCTCAATTATAGAAAAAACCGACTCACACTTGACGTTTTCAAGTAGCCTATGTCCTTTACAGACAGAGTTTCATATATATACTATTAGTATGGATTGTCATAACCTTAAATTAATGAAAACCACAAAATTCGGTTACCGGTGCAAAATTTCAGCGCAACTCCTCAATTATAGGAAAACGACCAACTAGACGTTTTCAAGTAGCCTTTTCAGCTTTCAAGTGTTTTAAAGTGTCCTTTCTCAGGACTTAAACTAACTCCATGCCAAATTTCATCCGAATCCGTACAACGGTGTAATCGTGAAGAGGTAATAGACAGACATACAGAGTAACTTTCGCATTTATAATATTAGTATGGATTGTAATTTGCTGTAATTAATGAAAATCACAAAATTGTTTGAGCTCTGCTTTGCTTTGTTGAAGAAACAAGAACCCCTTTAAGGGGGCACCTATGCTGGTTAAGGTGTCATTGTCTTACTAGATCTAGACATACAGTTGCTATGTGTTTGATATTTGAACACACAACTTATTAACTTTAGTCTTAAAATACTCAAATTTACCTTCTTTTAAAAGATTTTTTTTCGCTCTTATTTCTGCTTCTAAAGACCATGTCCCGATCACGTTTTTTGTTAGATCTTAAATTATTATTTACATGAATCTTTGAAATTATTTTAAAAATAATTGATTGTCAAAAACAATATCTTATCGGTTCAAACCAGTTTTTTTTACAACTATCATTTTACGATTAACGCGTTGGCTTTTGTCGTCACACAAGGCAGCAATTATATACGGAGGTATGGGGTTCTTCAAGAAGTGATTAGATTTTTTTATACCACTAAGGTGGTAAACAAGCTTGCGGTTCGCCTGATGGTAAGCGGTTATCGTAGCCTAGTATAGTAGGTGGAACAGCACCTTCGTCGTTCATATTCGAGTTTGGGGCAAAGATACTAGCCCAGTAGATAGGCTTTCTCTTCAGCACTCAGGGTCAAGTCATCATCGGTTTTTCGCAGTGGTGGTAACGACCGCGTCGACTGGCAAAAGTTTCCTTTGGATTCATTCTAGAGACATTGCAAATCGTTATAAAAATAGCTTATGATTAGTTTTATTTTTCGATCAATCAGTTTTTCGAAATACTTTTTCTACGAACAGTAAATAAAAAAAAAGGGATGTTCTTAAGAAAAAAAATCTTTCATATACCCTCTTAATAGTTAACAAGAATACTTATGCATAGATAATAATAAATTTAATAGTTAAATGAATTAGCCGATAAATGTTACCTATCTATATTTACCACGACGTTACTGAATGTATGTTAATTGTTTACTCATAATTTATTTTATTGCGTGTTATATTAGTGATAGAATAGTAAAGTTGTTAAGTAATGAATGCTAAAAGATAAATGGTGTAATTGGAAAATGAAAGAAATAGCGCTGAACAAACATGGCGGATGAAACAGTTGAGCGCCGCTCGTGGTCACGTGAGCCATTTTTCTCCAGAGTCGAGTCAGAGCGGTGTGTAGTAATTGAATTAGAATGAACGTTGGAATAGAGAGTCTGTGATCAATTTGTAAGGTTGGTACAGTACAGTAGGGTTGATTGGACAAATGTCAGCAAAATAAATTATTTAATGGTTTTGTTAATAATATTGTGGTATTTCAAACTTAGACTAGGTATTTAGCCGTTGTTTAGCCCACTGCAGGGGCACAGGCCTCTCCTCATTGACAATAGCTGAATTCATTGTTCACAACTCTTGCGCAGTGCTGATTTGAGGACGTTATTAAGCTAGTGGCTTTTAATTTTAATTTTTGTTTTTTATTATTTGTTAAGAAATCCTATCAAAGAAAACTATCGCCCAAATACTTCAATCTAAAAGATAGAGAAAACAGTTAGAGAATTGGTTTTATAAAAAAAAAAAAATGAAAAATGTTTTATTTGTATGAATGTTAGCTAGATACCGTCAATTTTAAAATCAGAGTAAAATTGATAATAATATATCTAGATATTTAAAGATGCTTCATACTACAAACTTTATTATAGTCAAATTTTGACGTAGACCATACAATGGACTTACAACTACATTTTTTAATCATTCGAAATTAAAAACTGCAACTGAAAAATAGTAAAATGTAGTAGGCACAGTTTGAAATCGTAATACGTACATCTTAATTTATCTAAAATAGAATTTCGATATGATTAAACGAGTAGCCAAATAGGTCGTTAGGACCGGGAGCCGTCATCGAGCAGTATCGGGACATGCCGGGACACCGGGCTGGTCACTGGACGTGCCCGATAACTTAATCCCGGGCTTTTTGTCCCGGCAACGGGTGACACAACCCTATCCCATTAGGCGGCCATGTCCGCAAATGTGCTTATTTGTGTCGGAAAAACAGAATTGTTAGATGAAAAATAAGAAAAGTGAAAAAAGTCTTGGTTTGAATTGCAAGTTGTTTTTTATAATTTAGAAATGGTCATCTATTTTGTTTGTATTAATATTGTGACATTGACAAAGGACAAGTCCTTGTCCAAGGGGAGAGACGTTTCATTTACTTGACGTCAGTGGCCCTTGTATTTTAAGGGCATCAACTAAGAATACTGTCTTTAGAAGCTTTTTTGATCAACTCAACTGAGTCCATTATATTTAAGCATTCAGCATACAAGAAAGCTGGAAGTGGTTGAATAAAAAGGTGGTGTATGCTGATTAATTGATTCAATGAGTGCTAACCATAGACAGAAAACTGGACAAGGCATTTTCTAGCCAGATGTGAAAAAAAAATGGTCACAAAAGTGAGACAGAGACGAAGCGAAACTTAGGTTTTTTGTCTCTTTTAATTAACATAAATTATCAAAAATGGCGGACGTTAATAAAAAGAGAAAAGAGCCCACAGGTTCGCTTGTTGTCTTTTTAAAGGATGGTCAATTTTGTGAGGCTATTGCGCAGGACAGATACATTGGACAGATTACATAAGCCTATGTCCCGTTCACCTAACAGGGCTGTGTGTATATTAAGTTAAAATTTAAATTTAAATAAAAAAAGAATCCAAACTTACTCACCTAAGAAAACGGTATCGAAATAAAAAACCTTAGTAGTTCCATATATGAGTAATAAACAGATACATTTCATGTCATTGTCATGGCATAACAACAATAAATAAATATCTCATGGTAATAGCATGGATTATTAATTTTAGTAGGAGCGAGTAGTGGCTCTCGGCTATAGCATAAATAATATGGGCTTTGTTTTTTATAGCGCTGTTTCATAGATTTACGTTTCACCAAAATGTTTTGTAAGAAAGTCATGGATGTCACCTACAAGCTTTTGCGTCATATACTTAATTAGTTGTTCTATGATACATACGAAAAAATATAGTCATACTATATTATATATGTGATTAAGAGATTGGTTACTGTCTGATATGTTATGTTTAGGTTAATATGTTTGTTTTTATACATTTAAAATATGTTAAATAGTAAAAGCTACATAAGTGTTTATTTTTTGGATTGAATGCGGAAAAAATTATTAAATAAATTCGTCCGTTTGCATAAACAGGGTATGAACTCAAAAAAGCATATTTTTTTTTTTTGTTCACTTTAGGACTTTCTTAATCTTTCTACTTCAAAAACAGAAAATTTATAGACAGAAACGTCATATCACCTTTTCACACAAAAAATACTAATTAACCAAAATATTAACTAGAAAATATTATTTTTTTGGATCCAAACAAACAATTCTTCCTTCAATATACCAAATTGTATATCAATAATAGATATTATCTCAGTTAGATGTCCTTTGTTGAAAGTAGACCTCCCTCTATAATTTCACTAAGAAATTTTACATCTGTCTAAGAAGGCTTTTTGGTCAAGGAATTAAATAAGCATAATAAAAAAAAAAGGTACCAGTCAGGCATTGGTAAAGTTATCTTGTTGATTGTTGTTTAATGGCTGCAGTCATCAGGCCAAGGCCAAAAGTCTTATAGGCGGCTTGAAAAGGTTAAACGTTAAGTGGCCAATAGCTCGACAACGTATGCCAATCCATATTGTGCATACACGAAGACTATGGCATATGCCTCTTTTATGTAAAGAGAGGCATGTGCCCATGTAGTGGAATAAAAAAACAGCTTATATGACAACAGTTCTCTTAAATCTAACTCAATATGCAGGTAATTTCCTGTTTGCGATTTACCTTACCCAGTATGTAGGTACGTCTCGGGTTCCTTACCACAATACACATACCGTATGAGTGCCTCTATATCACAGTCAGGTAACTGACAGAGCTGTGGGACAGCCACAACCATTCCAACCTGTTTAATTACCGCTCGCCCGTATCTGTCCGCCTAGCGCCTCTACGTGTACGTACACTCCTCAACACGATTAACCCAATCAATTTGTCAAGGGACTGACTGGCATTGGGCCTGTACACGACTATTTAGTATGAGGCTCGTATCTAGCAGCGAAAAACAAGAGGAAAATAGAGAAAATGTAGGTATGTAGTATAAAATTATCTTAAGTAGGTAAGTTACGTTATGAAAATCATTGCATCATGCATTGGCATTTTTTAGGGAGAAAGGTACCAAATTAGGGTAACAATTTAAATTAAATTAAAAAAAAAGTTATATAAACTATTTATATATTTTAGAAGATATTTTGGGAATTCGTATCAAAAATATGAAATAGTCTTTAAAACAAAGTTAATCTTATGTTACGCTATTAAAAATTTAAAAATAAACTTAGATTTAGAAAACTAAATTTTATTTCTTCTGTAATTATGAGCATAAATCACATAATTTTTTCATTTTTTTAATTTAAATTTTAATCACAAATAGGTATCTCTCTTAAAGATGCCAATGCATGCATTCAGAAAATTCTATACCTATAAGAAATCCGACACTCATCTCGAGAGTGCAAAAGAAACGAGCAAAAAAATCAAGAATTGTACAACATTAAAATCTGTTGTCGACAAACAAAAAATAATTCTCAGTTGCTTTATTTTTAAAATAAAAATTTCCTTATCAATCCGCAAATGTAGATTTGTACTGAAAAAATGAGTTATTCCGCGGGTACAGTGTTTTATCATTGTGTTTCAAACTTTATCTCTTCGACTAAAGGTAGAATTTGGGACAATGCTAAGTTATGTTCGAGAATAAACACTCAAAACAGCTGAAGACCCCAGGCTGGAGTAGACGTCAAAAAAGTTCTGTAAGAAGAGTCTGCTAACGAGTGAGGGGAAACAATCTATGTTCTATTTACACCCAACGAATTTGTCGCTATAATATTTTTTTTTTTTTTTTTTTATATAAGTAAACTTCATTTTCATAGATAGTGAACTTCCAGTTGATAAAAAACTAAACTTTCTTTTTTTTCACGTCTTTTAAATTTAAATAATTAAAATTTAATAATGAAACATGCTCTTAAAGTGAACATTTATATTAAAAAAAATAATTAAAACCATGATAAAGCATTTTTAATAAATAAGTTCGTAACGGTTATAGTTGTAGAACGTCTCAGCGGTGACGAGTCTGACAAGTATCGATTTACCACAAAGTAAATATTCAAAGAAGCTTAGTATGTATTTGGATGGTATACTTAGTTAGGCATATTCTTTGAAGTTGGCACTACTATTAACAATGAGAAAATTAATTAAGTAGACGTGGAATTAATTAATAGTTACCTTAAAATACATAATACTCTACTCTACAATGAGATGCTCATCAGTAAAGGAAAATTGATTTATTAATTAAGCAAATGTAGTTACGGTATGAGAGATTAGAAAATACTAGCTGCGCCTTGTGGTTTTACCCGCTCGAGAATTTATTTTCTTTAAAACTCTCGTTAGGGATAAAAAGCCCTGTGTGTTGACAAGCGATATGGTCTATCTTTATGCTAAATTTTATCGTCATATATATCTTGTTAGTCAATCAAATAATAAACACTTAAACATCTTTACAATTATACTTTTATATATTAAGCACCAGAAAAAAATACACGACACAATAAATTATTACATAAGTATCCACAAAATAGAGTCCAGTTTAAGAATAAGAGAAAACCATAATTTTAATACTTGAGTTTTATAAATTTCCTGGATTTATCACAACTTACATTAAGTAAATTTTTGCTGTAAAGTAGATAATTGAGAGACTTTTTAATAATAATAATTCGAAAAAGACGAAGGTGTCGTTGTAACAAGGAAACGATATGATCTGATTTTGAGCGCAAAGATAGCTGGAGAGACTGAAGTCAGAAGAGAAAATATAATTAGAATACTTTTATCTTGATGAGTTCCCACGAACACATTTCTTTCTGAGGCATAACGATACATTAACGACGTAACAATGCGTTCCCAATGCAAGCGGTTATTCCGCGGGAGAAACCGCAGAAATCATTCAGTGAGTCACTTTGTCAAGTAAAAAAAAAATTATTTGTAATTGGTAAAAATACTTTCTTTTGGGTCCAAATCAGATGAAAGATTTAAATTTTCAGTCAGAAGTATCGTGAATATTTTGAAAAGAGTAACTGCTAAGTTTCTTGCTGGTTCTTCTCAGTAAATACAATCATCCGAACCGGCAGTGAAGTCATAATTAATGAGGAAATTTGACCATTCGAAAGCGTTTATAATTGACCTATTTGAATAAAGAGCTATTTGTTTAATTTTGATTGTGAATAAAATAGTACATTTATGTTACGAATGATGTTTTCTTAAACATACATGTTTGTTGCTTACCTTACTAATCGATTTAGTATTGCGCAGCATTGTTGAGTAATTTCGTCGCGCTACATAAAATTGGTAACGAGAGAAATAAAGTAAAATAAAATAACTTTTTAAAAACCCTTTCGATTCTAAAGTTCAAACGTAGTCGCTATTTAGATAAAATTCCCAAACCATATTACAAAAAAATATAAACGTAAAATATAGGGTGGAATCAATATCAGACAAGTGTAACACATTGTCGATACAATAACAATCTCGCACGCCACATTCGATTGAGTGCGAATAATAATGCGAACTCTCGATACAATGTGTCTCGTTACTCGTTCGCACTTTGTCTCGCGTGTCTGACGTTCGTTCCTCCTATGATGTCCCGCGTGTATTATTCGTTCCCGTTTTGTCTCGCGTGTTTTAATTGTACATACTTTGTCTACTGTGCGTTGCGTTTCTAGTTACCGTTTGTCGAGTCTGCGCTCTGGATCCAGTTCGTGATTATGGTATGATAAATTGCTCGCGAGATGTAATCAACAAGATGTTTCTGACAATTGACGAGTGTTGCTGTACCTGATTACTTTTGTCGGGTTAAAATTCGTCTGTCTAACAATACATTTACTTTCTGGAATTGTTTACTTAATAGTTTCTTTTTTTAACAATTAGGTAAACTTATAAGCTAAACCTTTACTTTGTATACCTATGTAAATCATTAGCCTGTTCTGAAAATACACGATATACAAAAGATTGTTTATTTTTGGCCAGCACACCATAAAAACAAGACATTCCAAAACTTTTGTACTAAGTAGTTGGTAGCAATTAATCTATAGGTACCAAAGATTTTAAGAATTTCTTTTATCATGGATTAAAGTCTGCGGGTCAACTAGTGTCGTATACCTTCAAATAATACGACACAAGTTGACCTGCAGACTGTGCTGCAGCATCCGATCGCAGCGCCGCCTACTTAATTCAATTGTAAATATAAACCATCTAGGGTTCCACTTAAACACACACAAATAATCATCAAAATCTGTCCAGCCGTTTAGGAGTTAGTGGAGAATCAGACAGAAGCGGAAAGCGATTTTGTTTTATACTCTCTATGAAATTAACAAGAATTGAATGCAAATAAATTGCAGTTTAAGGAGGCAAGTCATTTTATTGCAAGTGTTTGTTTCTTTAAAAGGGTTGCAGCGTTCACACTACTAGTGTACTTTAATGTTAGGTTAAGAAACTTTAACTATAATTACACACATAATTTGTCAAAAAAGATTAGAGAGGCCTAGCAAATGAAGTATTTAATAAGGCTCAAGATAAAAATAATATATTGTTCCCAAAAGCAAAAAGCGTTCCATTAAAAATGGTATCTCACCCTCGAAACCTGTCAAACTGATAACGCGGACGCAAATGAGCGGGACGGCACGAGACGTGCGAGGGAGATGGGAAAACGTGATCCGTCTTAATATTAATGTAGTTGTTGCAGGGATGATGAATGGTGACACAGCAAAGCACTTTGTGATAAAGAGGACCGGTGTTATTCTTGGCCTGATTAGTTAGACGCCTGTTAATTTAAATTTGCTAAGTTTGCATTAATTTCTGCCTAACTAAAGTGAAATCTGGCCTCGAAATTTGAATATAGTAATGTCTACCCTAAGTTGGGATATAGTGCCTACTAAAGTTGTGCCAGTGGAATAAACTCTTTGTTTATTTAAGGGGTTAACCAACGCCCAAATTTGAGTCGGTAAATAAAATCTGTTTATGTTTTAGACATATATATATCACCTTAATCATTTTAATGTTGCCAAGACGAGGCTCGCACTATCAAAAAGTTTACAGATCTCATGTAGAGCCAAGCTTCTAACCCTACAAGTCACATATTTTGACTAAGGTGTAGAGTTTGTAAAGTAAGGATACTTTACAAACTCTACACCTTAGTCAAAATATGTGACTTGGCCGTTTCGTTACTACAAGAACTATTGTATATACCATACGCCCATGTGACCAATGCAAACCACGCCCAAGTGACATATTTACATACATTACATACAGCTTTCTAGGGCTTCAAGAATTACCTTAAAAATTTTGACGATCATCAGTGAGTGACTAAATCGGGGTTTTTTAAATATCAATTAGATCTAAAGTGTAAGAGCTATGCAATTGAAACTTTATATGTTTAATAAGTCTACTATTGACATCACATTGAGAAATTTGTGTATCTAGTGTACTCCAAACCCAAGTTATGAGGGTTCAAAAAACGACTAAGCACTTCGAGAAAAAGTAAGTATAGTGCCCTTGCGCTCCGCAAGCTTAAGGATGTATCTGATTCACACTACTGGCGCCGCAGGGCGCCACATTGTACGCGATTGCTACGGTGTGCTCGGTGTTTAGAACTAGTTACAGACTGCGGCCACCAAGATGGCGCCTGACCGGGTGAAACTACCAACTGAATTGTAACGCATCTTAACCACGTTTTGCTATAAAAAAGCGTTATAATCATGTTAATATATAAAAATCATATATATTCATATAATGCCAGGGAATCATTAAATAATCACAGTTTCTAAATAAATTAATAAATTGTATATAATCAACATAAGCTCTGGTCATTTATAATACCTACACTTGAATTTCATGAATGCCTTGCTATGGTTTTTGCAGCTATAGTTAATGGCGATATGCATAATAATAAAATTATAACGCATTTCCGATGGCGAAATGTTTATAAGTAGTTATAGATATTTAGTGCACTGAATTTTGTATGGGAAAGACTTAAAAGCGCAGTGACTACCTTAGCACACCAACTTTAGTAGAGTGGCTAAAAGTGGCCGTTTTTAGCACGAAGATATATTTATATTCTAGAGTTCTAGACACGGTGTATAATGTTCTGAAATAGTTCACTAGTTCTAAATAATTGGTTTGTGGCATTTATAAATATATAAATATATAATATCTTATGGCGGCACTAGTTAGGTAGTTACTGCGCCTCGATCTTAAGGCTATGGTATACCCTATCAAAAGCGTGCGTGTTTCGACCAGTGCACAGTGTACTGAAGCATACAAAGACACAGTTTCACGTACGAAAGGCGCCTGCACGTGACTGCACGTTGAAAATCTTTTTGTCGGTATAGAATTCAAATATTTATTTAGAACTATGAAATTAGCAAATTCACTTGGTCATATTAATATATATTTTATGGTACGAATCAAGATAATTTGAATTAAAGCCCAAAAATAAAGTACCAGATTTTTTTTCTGATTGTTTTAATAATTATTATTATATTTTTCCACGTCAAAATGTGTACTCAGGACTGTAACAAAATAAATCAAATTCTTGCAAACTTAACTCGTCTGGGTATGTCATCACCTTCACTTCCTAAAGCCTACGACAAAGTCAAAGCTCCTACTTCTACTCTATATAATCTAGCCTTTTTTACGATATTGTAATGCTAAGGTTATGACAGGTAAAGTACGTAATTACAGAGGGCGTAAAGTGATAAGGGAAGCTAGGTGGTTCAAGCTAGCTAACTACTTATGACATTTTTGTCATAACAAAAATGTAGTTACCATTTCGATATATAACTGTAATCGTAAAACATATTAAAATAGATAAAAGATATGTGCTACTTGTTCCGATACTTAAATTTAAATAAACTTCTAAGTAAAAAGTTGCTAAGTACTTCTCCTTTTATAAACTTGGCCCGGAACTTTGTAGCACCTTATATACAATACCTGTACGTAAAGCAAACGATTTTGTTCTTACCTGTTAAAATATATTCGACTCGTTTTACCTTCGCTTTGGGGCTGTTCGCAAGCTTGTTTGTCACCTTAGTGGTATTAAACAAAATGCGCGTGTAGCTCGATTGTTCTTGATTTTGCGATTGAAATTAGTTTAAGAATAAAGTATGCTGACTATCTATGATCAACTTTATGGCCTTGTAAAACTTTGAAATTTATATGTATGTATAGAGAAAGTGTGTCCATTTGTTTTTATAATTTTTTTGAATTTCTTTTAGGTGGGTATGGGTGTATTAGTTTATGGCACAGGTGTAGTATGGAGAGACGGAAAATAACATAGAATACTTTTTATCCCGAACTACTATAGTACTGCTTTCATTCGAGCAGCTAATAGTACCTATATTACCTTATAATTGCAGGGGGAAAAACGCTGCGGAGCATTTAGTAAACGACGGCAAAGCTGTAGGCGTTCATTTGTCAATGAATAACTACCTACATTCCAGTAATTATATACAACGTGTTTTCAGGATTTCAAGGAGATTTCAAGGAGATCGTGTGGGAATTATGTGGGTATAAACAGTGTCGACGGTTATATTTATAAGCACCAAAAACATGCTATTGAAAATAGCAGAAATGTATTGTTTCTATTACCTTCAATAAAAAAATCCATTACATACTCGAAATTAGTTTCAAAAACGAACTTTGTGGACCCGCGTGCGTAATGACTCACAGTACGAAATAGTGGTTGAAACATTTTGTATTCGGTGTGGTCAGTTATCAGCGCCGCCCGCCCGTCGTTGCGTCGGCCGATAGACAGACGCACTGTCCGAATGATACCTTATGGCCACTTCGTGCCGCACCGGGGCAGGTTCGTTCATAAAAAAAGACTTACAATTTGGCGGTAAAATCAAAGAAAAAAAAATGTTTTTTTCTGAAAGTGATTCGATCGGAATTCAGGTAGAAGAAAAAGTATTGTTCGCACCGAATGTAAAATGGCTTGCTTTTCTTACCCTCGGAACAAAAGCTTTCTAACTAGTTGAACTAAACTAGATTCCTTCCTTGGGTAGAAAACGAGTAATTTTGTACGAAATATACTATTTTCTATTATATAAATATTCAATTTTATAATCAAAATAGGTTTCGAAAATTCATGAAGGACGCCGGTGTTAAATCACTTACAGGTTTGGAATCTTTGGAAGTTGGGTAAAAAAAAATAACATTGCTTAGTAAGTTCTATGTCAAAGCAGCCTGCAAACTTGTGGTCTGTTACTCGTTTAGCCACTTGGTTTGAAAAGTTGTAGAATATTCGAAGCGTAAAACAGTTCGCTTTTACTCTAACAACTGGGAACCTTTCCACAAATAAAACTAAAATTTTAAAAAGTGCTGCGTGAGGGAGCTTTCAAAGTGAACCGTAGCGAAGAAGCGGTTCAAACTTATTGAACTTTGAGCCGAGCTTAGTTCTGTAAAGGGGTTTTGCTTTTTGTAAAATTTGTTTATGTACCTACTACTAGCTACAGTAGTAGAACAGCTACTGCTTTCTTCGCCATAAGCTATTTAGGAAGTTAGTGAAAGTACCTACTGGACTGCATTTATTGAAGAGTAATATCTGGATAGACGTCGTACTCCTATTAAGTTTGCTGCATATCAATTAAACCCACAATCTTCAATGAGCGGGTTCTTCAGTTCGCTAACTGCTCCGCCCCCTCTTACTATTGCAACAGATATTCAAAACTAGTAAAGTTGGATACCTACTTGATTATGTATTTAGCATGTTAGGGACTCTTACTTCTGCAACTAATAATAATGGGCGAAATTGAAGGCAATAAAGAATCATAAAGCGCAGTGCAGCTTTTTTATAATGCGAAAGACAAGAAATTATTCAAGGAGCGGACAGCTAACCTTTAACGGAGAGACTATTAAAGGAAAGTGAATGGGATGTTAAAAAATTTCACCAAAAATATATTATCTTTTATACTTGGATGATTAAATAAAACTAGGATTAATTTACAAACTTTAACGTCACCAAAGTGTTATATGTATAGATGTATTCGTAATATATTTATATTATATCAATTTCCGAGGTAGAGTGACAAGTATTACTGAAATACTAATTGCAAATGTAACCTGGATACGCTAAAGATCATGCTTATTACAAATAAACTACTATGAAATTTATTACATGATATTTGTAATTATCAATTTATTTGATATTTAAGTGTAATCAGTTTAAAATTCATACATAAATAGAAGCTCTATAAGAAAGCCTATTTTAATTTTGGTGTTTATTTAAAAAATAATATTATTTTTCGGAGACTAATAAAATATGATTGAAATGTTTTGTATCGGATTATCTCACGTATTGAGTAAAAATAAACATTAAGTACATAAATGCTGGAGACTTGCCTTTTTCAGGGTTTCGTTTCTGCAAATAGCAAATAAGGAACCCTTATAAATTCTTAATTTTCCTCCGCCCGCCCGTCCGTTTGTCCGTGTCACAGTCTTATGATACCGAAGTCTTTGGGCAGATTTTAATAAAATTTTAAAGAGATAGGTCTTTTGTAAACCGCCATACACATACGATATGAAATGAATGGGCTCTAGCTCTCCATATGAGGTTAAAAAAATGCATTTGAGGTTTCTAGGAAACTCTTTCTCTAAACTGTATAGTTGAAAAATATATGTGCCCGTGTGCGTGATTTCATAATCTAAAAAAAGAAAAACACCATCAGTACTAGAGCTTCATAAATACTAACAATCAAAATTGTTTTGAACAAAATAGGTTCATAAGTTTTTTAGATTTCTACAATAATTTTCATTCTACGGAACTCAAACTTATTGCGTGTACGACACGCTCTTGGTCGGTAATTTGTATTTTTGGATAACAACTTCTAAAACTAAACACTCTTGTGTTTTTTAAGATTAGAACTTGGCCGTTTTTCGACTTTAAATGACTTTTTGAACCCCGTCATCTTTATGATATTTAAAATTATGGGTTGTCAAATGTTTAATTTATGAGTGCTTTAATTAGTGTTTTTAGAATACGCTAAATTGAAGCATGGGCATTTTTGATAAATTTTTGTGTGCGGTTTTATCGCGTGATAAACTAAATATATATTTACGCAAAAGATAAAGCTAGAAATAACAGATATTAAATACCAGGTGCAAAAACTTGTACTTTTTTAGAGTACCTTCTGATACTAAAGTTAATAAATAACCGGGTACATAGTACAAGTTCGTCCCACCCCCTCGCGGGTACCGCAGTGATTAATGGGGTTATATATCAATTACCAATGACAGGTGCAACTTGGTTTTTGTCCGGGAAAGAAGTTCCGAGGGGGTCGTAATGGTGCCTACTTGAGACAGCGTCTGAAAGAAAATGGAAAATCTATTACACCTTATTTTTGCAGCTAAAAAATAAATAATATACTCTTTTTATATTCAGTGTTGCCAATTTGTAGATTTGTTTTTATTTATTAGAAATTTTAAGTTTATTTACAACGAAAAATGAGTAAGTAACTCGGATATGAATAGATAAAAATACTTATTTTAAGTAGTTTAGAGAGCAAACTAATAAATTTTATTACAAGTGTAGGTAAATGTGGGAAATATGTTATTACTAATACGGAATGACACGTGTATTAAATGGCTGTTATTAATACAGTCGCGGAGAAATAAAAAAAAATGTGTCTGTAATTTATTTATTTGTTAAAGTAGTGCGTAATCGTCAATTTCCCACACGTAAAACATCTACTTAATATGTAATTTTTTATTAAGATAATTTAACCAAAGATCTAAGAATACTATTAGTGAGCAGGGTGCCCACTACTTTGATTAAACAGAATAAATCTTTGTCTGTCTGTCTATTGTTTGCTACCTTTTAAAGCATTGTTTGTGTATTTGAGCTAGAATTGGGCAACAAGACATCTTGCTAAAGAATAACATAAGCCTTAACTTAACTTAACTTTTTAACCCAGACTAAGAAAAAAAAATGCCAAGGTACAGCTATTTGTCAAGAAAATTTCATAAAGATCAATTCTCGGCCAAAAAAGAGCCATTTTCAGCCTACGTAAAACAGAAAGTTGTAGACTCGTTTTAAAAGGAATTTTAAACAATTACATTTCCAGCTGTGCACATTTATGAAGTGACCATATTTGTTAAATGTTATCCTAATTTATTCATCAATACACAGGGTAAACGAAACAACGACAAAATAAAAGGTCTAACATCAAAGACCTGTCTTCCACAAAAGAATATAACTGGTATGGCACCAGGAATATTTAATAACTTACCTAAATCTTTAAGACAAATGAATTGAAGCAAATTTTTATGCCGTAAAGCGTATTACTCGGTTGACGAATACCTAAATGATCTAATGACTAATTTATGATGTTGAATAATTTCATGATTTTTACGTAAATTAATACTTTCATAGCAAAGATGCAGTCAAAAGATTAACCTCAAGCTAGGACTTGAACGTGCAACTCCTTACTTTCCGTGTAAGCGCTCTTTAATCGAGGTTATTCGTTTGACTACATCTTTGTTATGAAAGTATTTATTTATATTGATAATAAAGCCATATCTAGGGCATGTAAAATATATTTTCTTCTAAGACTTCAGGGAGTCATAAACGAAGAAAGATTTCTATGTATGTATATTTATGATGTATTTCTTGATTCTATGAAGATTTTGTGTTTTAGTAAGATTTATGTACTAGAACTTTATAAGTCACTAGGAGTTGTATATGATATTTAAAATTGCATGATAAATATTTGTACGCCAAATGTATGGCAGCTATATTAATCAAATAAAATTAGGTAGGTAGGTCTTAGGAAGGGTATATGGGACATTGTCTATCTAAATCAAGAGTTTTGTTTTCAATAAGTTTATATTCTTATGATTGTTTTACTTTGGAAGCAAAAAGTACCTATAAACGATTCTTTCATTTAATTGAATGTCGAGACATTACAAAATTTATACTCTAAAGGAAATTACTTGGCAGTTACTTCAATCGAGTATATTTCAGCTGGGAATACTTTAGTCAAAGTATTCTGAAATCAGTAAAAGTGTTTGGAATTAAAAACATAGTGGCTACATTTTCCCCTTTTCCAACCCTCGCCACCCCGGCCCGAAGGGGTGTAAGGTGTAACGAAAGCCCTTGAATATAATTACGTATTATTGATTTAGTAAAAAATAGACTTAGGTATGTGTACTGACAATACGTTATAGCTTTCCAAGGCCAAACCCACGTACCTATATCGATTGGTAGGTATTTCTTAATTAAAATAAAGCAGGCATAGGTAACTTTTTCTTTGGAGGGGAGCTAAAATATGACTACCTACTAAGGAAGTAGTTCCGGTCAATGAGTATTCAAAATAATGCTACAGGTCATTAGATCGTTTTTGTTGTTTGTTGGTATGTTTGTAACTAATCTTTAATTGTCTACACTGCTGGAGCACCAGCCAAGGTGGGGACCTTAGGCAATGGCAATTTGGGCCATAGTTTATCACGCAATCTCGCCAGCCTTCATACGTCCCCACTGTTGGTGCACGGCCTACCCTCATAAGTGAGGGTGATTTGGGCCATAGTCCACACGCAGGCCCAGTGCGGATTGTGGACTTCACATACGTCTTTTTTTTTCTTGTCGTATGCAGGTTTCCTTCCGATGTTTTCTTTTACCGAAATGCCAGTGGTGTGATTAAATAACTCAGTGTATTTGAGAAATTAAGAAAAGACTAATTGGTACACGCCGAACCGGGGTTCGAACCTCCGCAACTTAGGACGTGTAGTGAAATTTAAACCACCGACTTTTTCACTCAAGACATGTGTGAATTGCGGACCTTGCAGTTATTACAACACCTCTTTAGTTATTCCAAACTATTTCTTAGACGCACAACATCACCGATTTATTATGAAAAAGTTGAGTTTTGTATTTTCAATATTATTAAGGCCACATTTAATTCTAATCATGCTAAATATTTCAAAAAGGCTATAAACTGATTTACTTAGAGGTAAAATATCTACAAACGGACTTTTATACTGTAGTCTTTGCATAGGCCACATAATTATCTATGAAGCAAGACATATGTATACATAGAGTGTATACATACACAATTTAGATGGTTCTAAGCAACGTCAAATAATAATTAAATTTGTCATTAAGATAACCTAGATTTAAATTACAGTAACACTAATTCATTACCAAGATTTATATTTAACAGACCTCCTGTAAAATAAAAACCCTGGGCGTTAGGTATCCCTAAAACGAATAAGGTTCACTTTTCAATCACCGGCGAAGGTTCGGTCCGGGCGGGACGTTATGGTACCCGGGGCGATACTCCATGCAATTTGTTTAACTTTACGCGTCGGAATCAAGCAGGTGAGCGGTATGTTAAGCTAATGAAGCATGAACATGCTAAGCATTGTTACATTAGAGAATACAGTGAGCTTTAAAGCTTTAAATTCAATCAAATTATGTGAAAATTGTAGCATCGAGTCATTACAATAGATACATTACGAAACTAGTGTCACAAAAGTGTTTTTTGACAGTTTCACGTCTAAACCTCTAATCACGATGCTTGCATTGTGAAAGTAGAAGTTTATAGGTACGTGAAACTGTTGGTAAAAGTAGTGTCGTGAAACTAGTTTCGTAAAGTAAATTTGGCTAAGTTACCAATGTTAAGTGTTGTTGATTTTGTCAATGTTGACGTTAGTAATATCTCTGTTCAACCTTATGGCACAGATTATATAATACACTACCAGTTATTGTAAAAAGTGTCGTGATGGTTATGATAAATACTTTATCATTTATTTATTTACTTTATTATTATATAATATTGTATTTTCCTACAGCGAATTGTAAGGCTTTGTTGTCAGATTAGATTTCATGCTTACGTTTTATAATAGCACTTAATATAGTCAGAACCACGTTTACGAAAATGTAAATAAAATTGTATGAAAGTAAGATAATTAAGATTGCGGCCAAGGTTAGATGGTGGTTACATATTCCAGGGTTAGTTAAGTCCGTACTGACCTATTTGTGCTTTATCGCCATCCTAAATATTACTAGGTATATTACTTTCGGTAAATTTTCAGGTTTGACGTCAAGTTGATTCGGATAAGGCTGGGTCGAAATAGTGGGAAAACGTCTCTCCTTTTACTTAATTGAAGAGCTTTTTGAGAAAGTTAGCTCTGACTTAAAATTATTTTTAGACTTTTAAGACAAACAATCGCCTATAATGGGTCGTTTTTCCAATTTTGATACGGAAAACTACTATAATTTTCTATTCGATTATCCTTTTACATAAAACATGATATTACGAATATGAATCATGTCGATATTGTCCATTATATCCTACTTTGTATGATACAATAAAATGTAACAGAACTTTATAGAAAACGTATCAGCCGCACAGATATTACAAATTATGACAAGTAGCCGAAACTTCAGCCAACATAATAACGAGAATGTGACAAGTTTGTATGGAACTAATATAAATATCAATGGATAGCGCCCCGGGGAACGAGACTTCGAGAAGCTTCCATTGTCGGATGCGTATGTTTCAACTTGAGAATGGAATCCCTCTTCTGTGGATATTATTCATAGTATCGTAAGTGCAACAGTAGCTCCATCTACTGTTATATAATATATGAATTTAACAAAACTATTCTAGGTTATTGTTTCTCAAAAATAGGATATCAGTTATTTGAAGTCAATAAACGATAAGTCACTATACTAGTTACTACCATTTCGAAGTCAAAATGGCGTTCTGGTTAAAAGAAACGGCGAAAGAAAATCTCCAGCAGTCGCTCTTTTGACAAATATTATCAAGTAAAGTGTAGAACAGAAAATATGTATTTCCTTTTATATTGGTATCACAAATATGCACCTCTCAAAGTTTAAGTAATTTAACTATGTTAAAAATTTAAACTGTGAATTACTTATGTAATATTAGCAAAGAGGTTGAGTTATACAATCTCTAAGTAAATCCTGTTAATTGGTAGTAAATATATGCCTAACTCCCTTTCTCATTCTGCTTAAAACTTACGACTTAAGTTAAATAAATTTAATTATGTAATTAAGTTTACCTCCACAAGTTGAAAGTCGCTCAGCGAGCTATGAAAAGGGCTAAGGATATATATGATCGACATGAAGAGATTCGTCGATCAACCCAAGTTATTACGGCATATAGTACGGCTTAGATTATAGTATTAACGCGCCGTAATGTTTTCAACACGCATTGTAACTATATACTGTCACTTGCACTTTGTAGCTACGCTCGATTTAAAAAGAGCCGTAAGTAGGTTATTTAGTCATGTGCTGTAAGCGACACACTTTTAAATACTTATTATTTCCCTCAAAAATTAGCCAACGGAGCAAAATTTTACTTTCGCCTATATTTTTTCTAGCCATTATGATATTTTATAATAACTTATTTAAAAAGAGTGCGTTTTCCCTATCGCTGATATCGTCAATGCCGTTTTTGTGTACTCAAGTGTTACCTGCATACTTACCTATAGGAAAATTATCACAAAGATTGTAAATGGTGCAGGATTTATCTAGTAGCTTGAAGTGTAAAGCTGATTTCTGTAATACTTACATTGTGTATGTACTATATATTATTATACAATATCATATAAATTACTATGAGATATATTAGTTATGTACTTCTTAAGTAATTTATACCATAATGACGTCTTTAAAAATTTTTTTTTTTTAAATTTACCGTTTTACCCGTTTATAGTCACATTTTTTGAGTTTTTGCTACAACTTAGAATAAATGCTTACATTACAAGCTATTCTAATTATTTAATCAACTTTTATTACAAGAAAATGCAACACACGCTTTAAAAATTTGCACAAGCTTTGAAACAATGGCCACTTCCAGATTTTTTTATTGCATTAAATACAATAAATCAAAATAGTTCAGTAAGGTAATGCACTAGACAAAAGCAGGTTTATAACATATATTTTTTACAATCCTTTTGACGCTATAGTTGAGCCACTAAAATTGCATACAGAAAACATAGCCGTGGCGACAAAGACATACTCGTATATACTTAGTTAGTATACTAGCTTTTGCCAGCGGCTTCGCCCGCCCTGAATTTGGTTATCAGCGTAGGATTCTTACGGCAACTCCTCAATTATAGAAAAAAACCTACTAACCTATTAAATAATTAACTACAAAAAATTAATTACGTTATGAATTAATCTCACGATCTTGGTGCTCCGTACAAACTTTAAACCCCCGTTTAGGGAGTGAGTTTTGGAAAATCCTTTCTTAGCGCACACCATCATAATAGCTATATGTGTGTTAAATTTCAGCTCGATCCGTCCAGTGCTCCAGTCCAGTAGGAAGCTCTTAAATTAAAAAAAACCCGATTTTGAAACATACTTCATAGGTGCTCCGCTCCTATTGGTCTAAGCGTGATGATATATAGCCTCCAGCCTTTTTCGATAAATGAGCTAGCTACCTATCACTGAAAGAATTTTTCAAATCGGACCAGTAGTTCCTGAGATTAGCGTGTTCAAACAAACAAACTCTTCAGCTTTATAAATTAGTATAGATTTCATTATAAGTTCAAAACGGTTTCTTTTTTAATGTACTATATTTAAGAAACAATGTTCAAATACGTTCGGTTACAAAGTTGTCTGTCCTGTCAAAAGTCTACAAACATTAGATCTTTAGTCCTGGCTAAAATATAAGCTACTTATGCTCTGTTAGGTACTGAAGTTAAGCCGAGTTAAGTAAGACGCAAGGTAGGGGTGGGATTTAATTTTCTGTTAGTACTTTAGGATGAGACAAAGTAAATTTAGACATAAAGTTTTAGGCTTATATAATTTAGAGATAAAATTGATTTCAAAGCGTTTACCTAGTATTTGCCTAAAGTAAGTAAGTTGTAAACTGTTTGAGTGAGAGTTTACAAAGAACTTTAGATAAATACTAGACTGAAATATTAAAATATTAACTGTTACTCGTACGTTTACTTTTGATTAGGATTATTATTTTATTTAAATAATGAAGACATGCAAGCATTTAAGGTGACTGCATGGTTGTTAAAGTAGCATCTGATATTTTTGACGTGAATTTAATTATACGTCTTTAAACTCAGAAAGGGAGAATTTTACAGAAAATTGCGACATGCAGGTCATGTACCTACTTTTGGCGACTTAGGTCTTAAAAACTTAAAGAAATACAGCAAAAGTGAGGCATATAAACTTAGAGGCATATGAGATTAGTTTTTTCGGACCGATCAAAACAAGATACCCTAGAATCATACTTTGAGACTTTCCGAAGTCTCCCCCTTCGTATTTCGTAAGGTCATATGCCTCAGCTTGCAAGAAAAAATCTCTTGTTTCGCTTAAGTCTTATGTCTCTGGACTCTGACTCCAAACGCTAGATCAGGCTTGTACCTACCCGTAATGGTGTATAACAACATACTAATTTATTTAGAAATATAATTCCTGTAGAAAGAAATAAAAAACCATCATTTTGGAAGAAAAAGGCCGCGAATCCACACTGGTCAATTGTGTCACCCTCGCTCACAATATCACAAATAAGTCGACACTATCGATTGGCGTTAATGAGCGTCGTAAGTCTAAAATGAGACCAGGAGGTAAATGGAAATTCATAAAATAAATCCTTGTAGCTGTAGTGCAAAATATTGCCTAGCTAAATTTTCAGGGTTCCGTTAAAGGGGGTCCCCAAAGAAGGAACATGTATTTGTTGTTTTTGCTCATCGTAATAACGGTAACACACTCAAGCTCCAAACTTAAAATGCACTTAGCATAGGTGCAAAAGGAGTACGAGTATGTACAGAAAGATCACTACGTACTTAAAACGCCGAGCTTTCTCCAGCACGCGTATGTCGCGTGCACGCGAGACCAAAGAATTTCAGAGGAAGTCACACTTGTTTCTTCACAGTCACTGGGTCAAACGAGCCCTTCTGTACGTTATTTTGTGATGTAGGCGTGTTGAACTGCAAGCTTACAGATTTCTTTATTAAAATATCATCGATTGTTGGGATCGTTTCAGTATCACAATATTACACATATGATACCATATGTGTATTATCCGTATCCGTATCACCAACATGGCAAAAGAAGCAAAAATAAAATCGCGTCTCATAATAAACTGGTTCAAAAGATATGCCTACTATCTGGTCCCTGGAGTGTGTCCAACCTACTTATAAATGTAATTACAATAAATAAACATATAGGTAGTAGCCATTTGCCAGATGAGGTCAAACGTATTATCTAACTACTACTTAATATGTGATATGATGGCATGAAAACCAGGCAAAACCTTTAACCGACTCTGCAGGCCTTTTTAATATTAAGTCGGTTAAGTTTTTTGACTTGTTATTATCATAGGTAACTAATAACTCAAAATCAACTGACTTAGCGTATCTTCATGAAGTCTATCAGGTATGGTATGATAATAGGTCTACAATTAAAATGACACAGTACGCATATCACTTTCCAAAACATCTTAAGCCACAATCGCCGGTTCCCGCACCTTACCGCGCCATTATCGCGTACCTTGAGGCTGAAAGCGACCCATCTCATAATAAATTCGTTTACGACGATATTGGTGCCTTTATTAATGCAGTATTAAATACACAATAATTTTTTTTAACGAGTTTGAAACGAAATATTGTATTAAGTTAACGTGAAGCATCAAGTTAAAAAGCATTGTTACTCTATACGGTGAGAAAGCTATCAATATCCTTTTGGCAAATTTGTTGTGTGGAAGAAAATAATGACTGAAGTACTCGAATTTTTTTACGTCAAATATTATTTAAATGTAAATTTAGACTAAATCGTGTGTGCGTATAACCGAGATAGTAAAACATTATTTTGTTTTGTATAAAATACTTGGGTTTTGTTACTTTTGCTAATGTTTGTTGAGTAAATAAAGACAAATAATAAACTTAAGCAAGGAATTTCGTTAGTGTCGATGATATATTTTTGTGAAATACTTTCTTGTGTCTTCTTATTTGTTTGGAGCAAACGGCGATATTTTTCTGATTATATTAATCAAAAGGTGTCTGATATCTTAAAATGTTTTCAAATAAAACATGACATATACCTACTGTGACGTGTTTCAAAGGGTGACATTAAAATTGTATATTATAGCATAAATAATTTAAAAAAGTCACACAGCACACCTTAATGTCATATAAAACAAAATACATTTGAAAATAAAATGAATATCTCAAAATAATAAGTTATAAATTTTTTCATTTCTTGCAACATGTTAAAAAGTGTTAACATTTTTGCAGTCGTTTGTTACTAATGTTGATATAAGATTAACTAATCTTTACATTTTTATTCCCACACAAAAATATTTTTTAAAGTATAAATATCCTTCAAACAGCAATATAAAGTAGGCTCAAATCTTTATTGAGGAATTTGGAAACCTCACAGAAGAGCTGCATCAAGGACGGGTGCTGTTTCAGAATCAGTATTGGTATCTGGGAATATCGGTCTGCTGAGTGTCCTTAGGTATTGGTATCTTGTAAATAGAGACGGTTCGCAAATGCTCCTGAGCCGTCTCGAGGCTGTATTTGAGATAAATCGCACCTCAGCAATGGCCGATAAGCGGCCTATGGTCGGGTTCGATGAGTTTTGAGGCTAAGGCTGTCCTTGAGAACATGATATACCTAATCCTGGATTAGTACGCAACGGACACAAGTTCAGTAAGTAAAGTAAGACATACAATTTAGAGCTCTGAGAGTATTACAATTTTGTGTGTGCAAAGTAAAAAATAAGTTTTCAAAGAAAATATACTATTCAAACCAAAGGAAACACCCTGAGTGCTTTACCGCTGGAAACCAATAAACACAGATCTTTCTTTTTGGCATTAGACTTCGAGAAGATGAAAGAAAACATTGACCTCAATGTTCTACCATACATTCAATCAAAGATTAATTTGAATGTCTACTGCATGCTGATGCAGTAGACATTCAAGTTAACCTATATTTTATCCAAAATTTTAAATATTGCACCAGATTTTATTTTTTGAAGTCTATTAAAAGTTAATTACATATATAAAACATAATATCTATAAACAACTGAACTATATCTCTTTGTCTTATAATCATAGAATACATACGAGTAAAGAAAGAAAAAGAAGCAATTGCATAGGTGATAATGTATGGTTTCGTAATAATACGATTAGGAATCCTCTTGCAATTTTATTTATTGAATCAATGGGACATCAAATTAAGTTCCTCCTTCTTTTTTAAAGTTGATTAACAATAAGTATTGAGAACTAAGTGAGGTACCTTTTCTCATCACCATCAAGAAATACATGGACATTAAAGGTATACCTAAAAGTCCTCGTATAAGTTAAGAATTCTACGAAGTGTTAAGTAATCTGTGATTCTACCTTCGAATTATTTATTGAACGAATAGTAATAACTAGGTAGTGACATAGCGTGAGACAGTGACAGCTCGGGGTGAGGCAGGGTGCTCGGGGTGCTCGGGGTGCTCTTGTTAATGAGTGGTTTTGTAATCATAGTGTAAATGAAGGTATGGTAATAATAGTGTTTTGCAGTCGGCGACAGGAACTGTCAACGTAGACGTGGACATGTTTTGTCGTTCTTACAGGTTTCCGTGATTCATATTTGATGACTATTTACAAGCAACTGTTGATTTAAGCCCAAGTAATGGCGTTTTATGGAAAAGGATAATAAGGAAAAAGAAAACGGTTGTTTTCTTGAAGAAATTGAAGCTAATAAGCTTTAGTAAATTTTCCTTGTAATAGATTCATTGAATAAGTGATCGATTATTTTGAACTGCCTTAATGGATCGATCTCCGCAGATGACAAACCGATCCACCCGCGCCCGCTCCAAATTCAGCTATTGGCGTGGGATTTCTACGGCAAGTCCTTGATTATATAAAGAAAGTATACTATAGCTATAGGTATATTTCTTCCACATGGAATTCATTAATTACTATTCCTGTAGAACAGTGGAAAAATTCAAACTTCTATATTTGAGTTTTATTAAGGCTAGTGCCCAGCCCTGTTTAGTTTGGGCCCAGATGGCTCTGTGGAATATGTCCAGGAACGTTTATTTAATTTTTTTTATTCTGCATAATAAGTGAGTACACAAGTTGTTGATTTAAAAACTGCCAAAACCGTTTCTCTTATTTTCAGACGGTACTTCAATGATTACGGAATGGAAATACGAAGAGGTAAAAACTTTTGTTTCCAAGGTACCTACTTCGCAAACTTTTCCGATTTGTATTGTAAAATGTAGGATTCAAATTCATTTCGTCGACAGAAGTAGGGATTTGTATTGTACTTTGTTGTTGACGAACACAAATGTAAAAGAGGATAAAATTTATTTTTTTCGATTCATAATATGTACTGATCTAATATCTAGTACATTTTGCGCGGTTTAATAAAATAAAATACGAAAAATAAAACTTAGAAGAAAAAGCTGATGTATGAAAATAGACATATATATATCTTGTTTATTCAAACAAAAACAATATAACTAAACTATATACAACCATGGACAAAAATTAAACCTAACTACATACTATAAAACAAAGTCCTACCGCGGATGACTGTCTGTCTGTTTACGATTTTCTTCATAAATAATTTACTAAAAAGGATTCCATTCATGTACATTAATGTACAGGGTGTTTAAAGAAAAAGTTATGTTACATACATGGATATTTTGCGAGTGTATAGGCTATATATAGTAAACTACGATCGCCGTAAGCGGATATTGTTATAGGGTGGAAACGCTAAGCGATCTCCCTCGATATCGAAATAGGTACTGATTATTGATCCTAAAAGTGCTTCATGAGTGCTATCCAATGGTATCAATAATGATTAATAAAATAATTGCTTGAAATGATGCCCACGGCTACTTTCTACCATTGCACCGCTCGCCATCGGCAGGGATTTCATTCTCACACTTTAGAACCGGAATGGTCGCGTACAGTGCGGTTTCAGAGAAACTTCCTCCCGCGAACGCTTGGGTTGTAAATGAGCTCCCTGCTAAGGTTTTCTTTGAGGACTACAGTATGGGGTGCTTCAAGAAAGAAGACATTAGATTTTTGAAGGGTCGGTAACGCGCGTGTCATACCCCTGGTGATGCAAGCGTCCATAGGCTATGGTGCGACCTCTTACCATCAGGCGGACCGCAAGCTTGTTTGCCACCTTAGTGCGTTAAATAAAATATGCGTTTTAGAGTCATTTCCTTATTCATTCAATCAGTTTTTTTTTCTTATACGGATAATTAATGCTGTTATAGATTTTTTAATTTTTTCGAAAGGATCCGTCTTAAAACTTTTAGCACGCTCTTAACAGAATAATCAGAGAAATAATAAATTTATTTTTTACCAACATTGCCACTCAAAAAAGGGCATCTTATCAATAACTGTGAATTAAACTCACTTTTACCAACTGAGTGACCGAAAAACCTAACAGTGAATAAACACTTTAACTCACTGAGTGAATAAAAACATTTTGAATTTGGAACAATTGTTAAATTGTTATTGTGGTGGTTTTATGTCATTGTTCTCTTATCAACCGGTAATAATTACCGAATATATACCAAAATGTAATAATATTACTTTTTATATTCCCGCCGTCTATGGTAAAAATTAGAGTACACAACACGTGAAAAAAAACATCTCGGTCCTTTGTAACCCTCGCTCCGCTCAGGATTTTACTTAAGCATCCTTCGCTGCTCTTGGGATCCAACTAGAGGTCCCTTGAATTAAATTCCCTTTTTTTCAATTGTTATCTAATCGACTATTTTAATCTTTAGAAGAAGAGAAAACTGTTTTATGGTAAAGCTTACGAAGAATGAAACTCCTCACTTTAAACTTTATAGACGCCGGGACATCAGCCGAGGCTGAAACATAAGTTACATACTAACTAAGTGCTTAGGTACTGAAGTTAAGCTGAGCTAAGTACGACGTAAAGTAATGTTACGATTTAATTTTCTGTGAAGCACCTATCTCAAGGAAGAGACAATGTGTATCTAACAATTCTTACGTTAAGTTGTCTTTTACAAAGATTATCTCGTTTTTGTATTATTGTACCTACTAAACTTTTTTCAACTTAGAAAGTATTAAAAATAAATTCCTTTATATTATGCTGTATATTTGAATAAACTACATCAAAATGGGTCCAATATATATGTCCAGTCGATCACGAACACGCGGACGGATATAATATGTATCATATTATTTATAAGTTAGTGGTGACCGCTGCACATCAAGCGGGCTGTAAGCTCTTTTACCCCTTGGTATAAAAAATACAAAAAGGTTGGTAGAGAGGTAGGTAAATAACCTGCCCTTGACATGAATGATTTAAAACTAATATTTTCTGCTAAATAGCACCCTATTACCGTAGCTCCACGAAGTCTGTCGTGCGCGATATAAAATAGGTCTAAATTAAAATGACACAGTACGCGTATCACTTTCCATAATATCTTTAGCCACAATCGTCGGTTCCCGCAGCTTACCGCGCAATTATCGCGTACCTTGAGGCTTAGAGCGACCCACCTCATAATATAATTTAAATAAGTTAATATTAAATCTTATTGTTTCTGAACCCAGTAATAACTTCACTCTAAACAATTGCTTTAACTGAGGAAGATTCTTAAACCTAGTAGTTTCACAAGATTAAAATAGGCAAAAAGGTCAAAAATCAGTTTTCTACACAATCCATTCCCAACTGTGACCACAGAAATGGAATAAAAAACATTATATTGTGACCCCTAGTCCGACGTCCGAATTAATCCTCTTTTTATGGTTCGCCAGGTAAAATGTCGGCCCTCACAGCGCCTATGATAACTCTATCTAACCCAGTACAACCCAAAACATAAAATATACACTCATTCTTGAAACAACTCTGGCAATTTTAAACTTTATTCAACACACATAAAATCTAAAATCCTGTTTAAATATTTTGTATGTTATCTTCAATTTGCGTTGGCGACTGTACACAATGTGAAATAAAACATTAATTGCTGTCGGAAGAGCGAGGGGTGAAACAAAAGGTTGTTTTTTCGACACTATTGTGGCTGCGGAACCCTTCGTCACGCCGTCATGGTCGGGGAACACGGCGGCTTTCTACGAAAAATGTGCTGCATCGACAATATGTATACCTTCACTTAGATATTTTTGGAAATATAATGATCGAAAAAGTTTTAAAAAAAAACTCAAAGTATAAGTAATTATTTAATTTTTAGACTTTTTAATAAGTTGGGATAAGTACCTATATATACATATATTTAAAGGAACAAATGTCTTCAAATAGTTGTTCCTTATGCATAAGGTCGAAAATTTGTAAGAGTACACATATTGTTGGCCGTATCGCTAAAAGTCACCTTATCATATTATACCTATAGGACCCATACCTAAATGTTTAAACATGTACTTACCTAAATTATTAATCACTAGGCTGACAACTTAGTGATAAGACTGGGAGTTAAGTCCGTTCACGGCATCCGAGTTAGACAGAAGCTTCTAACACGATCATAACCAGGACTAGGTAACTAGTAAATATATAAAATCGGCCAACAAGAGCGATATAGATTCGCGCCCGTGGTGTTTTGTACTACCACAAAATGTAAACAATAACAATAGTTTTTATTTGTAAAACAAAGATTAAAATACATGTCATCTTACAACAGGCATGTCAAATATAAAGTGATAGTTGGCCCAAATGCACAAACATAGCTCTTAGCTCAAGCTACATCACTATGGTATTAGAGGCAAAGCTCTCGACCTTTTGACATCCTATATGAGTAGGAGAGTACAGAAAATAGATGTCAACGGTGAAAGATCTCCGGGATCAGCAGTCACTATAGGAGTCCCTCAGGGCTCAATTTTAGGTCCTTTTCTATTTCTTATTTACATTACCGATCTCCCATATAATGTAAAAAACCATGACATTGTCTTATTTGCTGATGACACCTCTTTGCTTTTTAAAGTTAAGAGACGACAGACATGTTATAATGAATTAAATGATGCCCTTTCTAAAATTGTAAATTGGTTTAACGCTAATAATTTGTTACTTAATGAAAAAAAAACCAAATGTGTTAAATTTACATTACCAAATGTTAGTCAGAGACAGACATGTATTAATATTAATGGCGAGCAATTAGGACTTGTTAATTCAACAGTCTTTCTTGGCATAACGCTGGACTCCAAACTTCAATGGGGTCCTCATATTCATAACCTAGCCAAAAAACTTAGCTCTGCTGTGTATGCGATCAAGAAAATAAGACAATTGACCGATGTCGACACTGCAAAAATAGTATATTTTAGCTATTTCCATAGTTTAATGACATATGGTATCCTATTGTGGGGTAGCGCTGCTGATGTAAATACAATATTTTTGTTACAAAATCTAGGATATCTCTGAGGGATAGGTTTAGGGAAGTAAAAATTTTAACTTTAGTGTCGCAGTACATATATGAAAATCTTTTATATGTACATAAAAATATCAATAGTTTCAGCAAGAAAAGTGACGTTCACAAAGTAAATACTAGAAGTAAAAATAAGCTGTTGGTGCATGATACACGTCTACACAAAATAAGTAACTCTTTTATGGGGCAATGTATACACTTCTACAACAAAGTTCCCAATAAAATTCAAAATCTATCAATAAGTAAATTTAAATCTTTTATCAAGCAGGTACTTTGTAAAAAGGCATATTACAATATTTCAGACTATGTAAATGATAAAAATCCTTGGGACTGATGATGCTCAATTACAGGATGCATAGGTAAACCAAATTAAAATGGAAATAACATAAAATTGTACGACTAAAAATCTTTTATTTAAAACATTAATTGTATTTTAGTTTATTTAAGTGTTTTTAAAAGAGTAACTATCGAGTTTCTTGCCGGATTCTTCTCGGTAGAAATCAACAACATTGTGAACCGGCGGGAAGGTGGGAGGGTTCAAAAAATAATATTTTATAACTTTGACGATTCAAAAGTGATTGTAAAATCCTTATTTGAATAAACCATTTTGACTTTGACTTTGAACTTTGACTTAGCGTAATCAGTGGGCCGCAAAGCTTATAAAAAAGTCAGCCAAGCCCGAGACGGACTCGCGCAGGAAGGGTTCCTTACCATTATCCATAAAAACGGCAAAAACGTCACGTTTGTTGTATGGGAGCCCCCTTAATTATCTGTTTTATTTTAATTTAATTATTTACTTTTAAAGTGAATATATAACTAAATATTCTGTAAATATTCCAAGCGTTTAAGTGTTGCCGTTATCTATATCGAGCAACAAGGAGCAAAAAAATCACGTTTGTTTTATGTAAATTATAAATATTTTTTTTTTCTGTTTTTTAGTATTTGTTGTTATAGCGGCAAAAGAAAAACATCTTCTGTGAAAATATCAACTGTCTAACTATCACGGTTCATGAAATACAGCCTGGTGACAGTCGGACGGATGGACAGCAATGTCTCAGTAATAGGTTCCCGTTTTTTATCCATTGGGTACGGTACCCTAAAAAATCGTAATATCACAGTTTAACAATATTGTGGTAGTACTCAATGCCTGATGCCAATTTTTAATCTCATTGTTTTTATTATAAATTATTTGAAGACTATATAAAATACAGAAATATTTTAAACAGGTTCCTATGTTTTTTAATTTTTCTTATTTAAACTAATATATATTTTTGAAAGTCGTTTTGTTTGTTTTTTTTTTGTTTATTTGTTTACTAGTTATTGCATAGCGTCGCTACGTAGCAACCATTTCAGCTGATTTTGGCACACATATATATATATATATACTTGAAAAAAGGAAAAGCTCAACAATACTCCCCCACTCCACCAGGGTCGTTGCTATATATATATATATCTGGGAGTGGGTCGCAGCCAGATGCGTAGAGCCCACGAGTTTGACATTACATGTCCGTCTTACAGTTTGTATGTTTGTTGTTTTACCATCGTTACACTAACTTGAATCCACTACGTTTGTTTTTCATTTTTTTAATATGTTTATAACATTAAAAATCAATATGAATTAAGACTTATCTAAGTGTTAAGCAACTCTATTTTTTAAATTTAACTTAAATGGTAACTGTCAAATAGAGGATGTCCTAAAATATACTTGAATTTTGAATAATTTTCGTTGTGTCGACAATGGAACGCAAATATTTTGTAGTAGTCGTGAGAAAAGTTTGAGGTTAAGTTATGAAGCGTTTTTCAATTGAACAACGCTCAGGAATTGTGGAAATCCACTACTGAAATGATAAGAACTTTACAGAAACGGTCCCAAGATTTTCGGTCATCATCATGCACCATCTCGAGCTGCTGTAAAGAATTTAATAAATAAATTTGAAACTGTTGTCAGGATATCAAAGCAGGTGGCCGTCTGTAGATAGCTTGAAGACATCGCAGCAGTTAGACAAAGTGTACATGAACTCCCATCCACCTCAATTCGTCATCTTTGTCAACAATTAAACATGTCCAGAAGCTCCTTGCAACGAGTTTTGACTAAAGATCTATCTGCACATCTGACATGATCTGACGCTTACAAGATTCAGTTAACACACCATCTAAAGCCAACATTCGTCAATTGGATACTGGAGCATTTATTTATATATTTATTTTATTTATTTATTTCTTTATTTATTAACAAGTCAATGGCGATTTTTCAAAAAAAAAAACATCTTTAGCGATGAGGCGCACTTCCAACTTGATGGGTACGTCAATATACAGAACCGTCTAATTTGGGGTACCGAAAACCCACGAATGATCCATCAGCAATCTATGTACCCTTCCCGTGTATCCATGTGGCATGGATTTTGGACTGGTGGAATTAGTGGTCCGTATTTTTTTGAAAACGCAAACGGAAATGCAGTTTCATTAAATGGATTTCGCTTCGCGAGATGTTTACTGACTTTTTGTGGCCTGCTTTTGAATGAAGTTGGTGTTGATGACATTTGGTATCAACAGGATGGTGCAACCTGACATACTGCGGCTGATACAACGCAGATATCGCAGACAAAATTTCCAAGACGAGTTATCTCGCGGCGAGGAGACGTAAACTGGCCACCAAGATCATGTGATATGACACCTCTGGACTTTTTTCTTTGCGGTTTTCTGAAGGGAAAAGTGTATGCAAGTAATCCACAGACAATTTCTGAGCTCAAAACTGAAATTCGTCGAGTTATTGTCGCAATTCAACTATAATTATGTCAAAATGTCATCGAACATTTTATGAAAAGGGTAAACTTTTGCCAGCAAAGCCGAGGCGGGCATTTGTTGGATGTTGTCTTCTTCAAGTAACCTTAGTGTCCATATTTAAAGTTGAAAATAAAAAAACTCAAATTTCAAGTAGGTTTTGAGAAATCCTTTAGTTACGCGCAACCATTTTCGCTATTGTTTCTTTAAGTGGGTTTGTATATTTTTTTACCAAGCTAACATAATTTAACTATTTTTATTGCTCCGTCAGCTGCTAGATGCTACTTAAAATAACATTCTTGGAACGGCTATGATGCTAATATACATATATAATAACTGTGCCGGACAGACAAACACCGATGTGATTATGTTAATACATTATCCAGGAAGTAGGTAAATTCGTATTCTTTGATACAAGTTTATTCTTTAGAGACTAAGTCAAAAGTCAGAGTTAATCTTCTACGTCAAATTGGTATTGCGTTCACGTAAGGTCGGGTGATACCATTGGCTAGGACCGGACTGTCGCTGCAATCCCTCGTCCCCGAGACACGCTCGTGTTTGCATTGGGACTTGTCACATTATCCGACACTTTACCGACCCAACAAAGATATTGTAATGTGATATACAGTCACTAAGTAGGTACGCAACTTTATCTTGAAAATATACACAATCATACAGAGATACGTGCGGACAGAACAGCAAACCTAATGATTGTGGCGATTGGTAACTTCAATGGTAATATTTTTTTCTATTACAAATACCATTGCCGCTCGCGTAGACTATATGTACCATTCAATACGTACGTGAAAGGGAATGGAACCCGTAATGGACTTTAAAGAGATAAATTACCTAGATAAAGTTACAAATTGCTTTGCGGGTTGTAAACCTACAACAATTGATATAAATCTATCAAAATCTTCCTCAAAATTCGCAAACTATTTCTGCGAATAGCTGAAACTTTAGCATTTTTTAGCTTAGATGTGCGGATATGAAAAGGCCCGGTATAGCAACTTTAACGAGTACGTGCCAAGTTGGCTCAGTCTTGGCCTAATACGAAACAATTATCAACTCAACTATCGTCTGCTGCTAACTGCAGTCTAGAGGGGAAACATTCTCACACCCTCTTAGGTGTCGTTCTATATCTCACACCCTCTTTGGTGTCGTTCTATATCGGTTCACAAGGTTCTCTGCACAAAGTAAAATATTAGGTACTTATGTTGACTCAGAAACAATTCAATTTATTTTATTTTCGTTAATTACAATAATGAAAATATACACAATATAATATTTAAAAATTATTAAGTGAATGGTGTTTTATTTTTTGGTAAACAACAAATTTTAATTAGAATAAAGAATATGTTTTCAAAAACATACTTTTCTTGAGATGCAATAAATTCAATGACATTTTTTTTTGAAAATTTGGTAGAGCACAAGGTAAAATAAGTGCGAATGTATATTTATTTGTAATTATTCATTCAAGCATCCAATTAATATTAAAAACACACAGACTGTTATTTATTTACGTCTATTAATATTTGGTATATATAATTGCAAAGAGACCGGGCCTTCAATCCTGTTCAATGCCGGGTTCATAATTTTTCAAAATAAAAATATTTGTAGATTTGAATGTTATAGGAAGTTAGTTACAATTTTAAGCATCTTTTAAGGGTTTTACAAGATTTTCGTTTTAGCAATATTTTATAATCTGTCATAAACATCGTTTTTCAAAATTAAGACTCCGTGTATTGCAAATATGGTCATGTCTGTCGATCTAGATTTCAGAATGTATGATAGATGTATGAGTTTAATATTTAGACTCAGGAAATTTGAACTCTTTAGGTTTTTTAAATTTTGCTCAAAAACTTGTTTTCAATAAAACTTTCTTTTGAATTAATTTTCATTGATTTTGTAAGAACGAAATGCTTTATCGCAATTACTTTAAAAATGATTGCTAGCCAATTACAATATCTTAATATTCGCAAACCAGTTTTTTTGATAACTATTGCAGTTATTTTATAAACGATATTTTACGCATGCATTTTTCGCAAAAGACTACCGCGTTGTCTGTCGCGGTCACACTCAATAGCATAAATATAACATTGTCTCTTTGCTTATTGTCACTGGATACTAGATACTAAATTTTGATGTGTATCTTTTTTTTATATTCATGCCTTAATTTCCGCTACTGACTCCACTTTCGTCAAGCATGTCGGCATTAGACCAAACACAGTTAGTGACTGGTTTACGACCTCTACACTTCAATGCAATTTACAACAATTTTGTGACCGTGTCAAGTCCTCATCGGGCAAAGCGATCTATAAAAAAATGACACCAGTTTTATGTCCACTCTAATATTGCTGTCCTTTACTTTGAAGTTGATCTTAACTATCTTTTTGACACCAACCAAAAGAATTTATGAGGTGTTTATGAGTTATATTTGCGGCCTTTTTATGATTTTTATTAAGATTAACAGCGTCCGTCCGTCCGTCTGTCTGTCTGTCATGGAGCTTCATATTTAACTTCTAACTTTAATCTTGGAATATATTTTTTATTGTTTAAGTGCTTGCTCTTCTTTAAAGTTATAGCAACTATTGTATTATTTACCTAAGCATGAGTATTTGTATTGTGTGCTGATATGGGTTCTTTACTGCGTAAGTTTGACCCGAATTTGGTAATTTTTATTTGTTATTGTTTCGTAGCTTTCGTCCGTATGTCACAGTCTTATAATCTCCTCATCTTTGCATTGATAAGAGTGAACATTTTCAAAAGAGTGTCCTGTGTAAATAGCTATGTTCAATTTAGTAATATAATAAAAAAAACATATTTACCTGAGCGTTGAAAAAGGCCATTTGTGGTTCTTAAGTGTTTTATAAAATGTGATTTGAACCACGTGTGTGAGAAATCTAAGAATAATCACACTCAAAACTTTTTATTGCAATATACTTTTAAACAGCACTTTTAAATCGTCAGTTTAATTATTATTGTTATAAAATGACCACCGGTTCGATATGATTTACTACCGAAAAGAACCGGCAAGAAACTTGGCAGTTAATTTATATTTTCTCAACTTCATATTAAAAATACAATATTAATACAATTTAGCCTTACAATAGGTAATTCCATAATATTATGTATAAAATGTTTTGATTTAAAAAATAAAAATTAATTAAGTTCTAATTCTTCCAAGCATTTCTATCATTTATGTATTCATCAACTTTGTAATAGCTTTCCTTTATTAAACTTTCTTTGACATATAGTTTAAAAATCACTGTAAAAAAGCTTAGTTCTAAAGTTTTTCAGAAATCTGCATTATTTCTAAACTACGGAACCCAAGCCCAATGCATGTACGCCACTGTCCTGGCTGTTTTTTTCTATTAAGCCCACAGAAGCATCTTAACAAATATTGTCTGTGGAACAGCCAAAACTATTTGCTTTTTTTTAAAGAAAAAAAAGTTGGGAAAAGTTCCTCCTCGAAGAAGAAAATATTAGACTATGCGCGCAACACGGCAAAGAATTGGTAATGAAGAGTAGTGAATTATACCAAGAGAATAAAGTGCAACAAACTTTACTGACCCGATGTATGGTCGCTAGTATTGTGTAAGTTCACCCCATTTTAATATAGCGACTGCAGTTTTGGTTTTTGACCACCAGATTTTTGTCTGAAAATTTTGTTGCATGTTATTAAATGTTATTAAAATAAAACGGAAGCAGTGTCTAACAATTATTTACTTTTTAGGAAATAATAAAGTTTTTTCTACTAGTAATATTAGATAATGGCTCACATATTTTTAACTATTTTTCATAGATTGGTTTAAATTTAGGCCAGCGATCGTCCGGGGGTTGCAGATTTTAAACTGTAATCAGGTCTTGCCTCAAGGGAGCCAAACGTTGCCGCAGCAAGGCGACATTTTCGTAGAAATGTTTCCAAGATTATGACAAATTGAAGGGTTACGAAGACAAATGATTTCGTTAATTTTCAATTCAAAGCTCTGGTTACTGTCGACGTATAGTGTAACCAACTTCACGACCATTTACTGCTAAAGAGGGGTACAATGTGGTTCAAAGAAAGAAGCTTAGTATATGTTGAACCGAGGGCACGGTTTTGATTTGAAAAACATTTGAGTGATTAATATTTGTGATTGTTTTGAGTCTGGGTGGTATTCATGTATTTACAAAAAAAAAAAAAGGATATACATCTAAGAAATTGTATCCGTTGTCTGCGGACGTACGTACGTAGGTAATCGCAAATCTGTCAAATTTAATAATTTCAACCTATTTTTACGGATTCTTACTGGTATCCATAGCACAGCTTTGCTAAGTTTTGAACCAAATGGCGCTGCGTAAGTAGTTCAGGAACATTAATTAGGTACTATCACAATTTTTAAAATATATTTTAGGAAAATAAGAAAAAATTAAAAAAACTTTTTTTTTTTCAAAGAGTAATTAAAACTGGATATTGAAGCTGGTAAATTAGTAGGCGTGTTTTATCATGCCGCAAATCACGTTGCTAGGAAATAACCTTTCGTAGTATAAGGGTCTAGAGTCAATATTGCAGCTCCCCTGAAAGAGAGACGCCCACTGAAATATGAGCGATACTTTAAAATTGAATTTCTGTTAGTCGTCTGTGATTTTGTAGGCATAGTAGCTGTCAGTTAAATTCACTAGTTTCCATTCATTTCGATTCCATTTCAGGATCCTGTAGCAATGCTTAGACGAAACGAAAGGTCCGGTCCAACTTGCACTTTTATTCAAAATCCAACAGTGGATTTAATGGAAAACAGATGTTAATAAATAAGTAGTTTAATACGGTTGTCTTTAATATAAAAATGTTAAATATGTAAGCCATTTTAAAAGTTAGGCATTCAATTGAACGATAAACTCTGCCCGTCGCACACGCCCTGACGGATGACACAGACATGAGACAAAGACAAACACGCTGTATTTATACTGTGACGACCGAGAACGAATTGAGTTTCCATGTCGGTACTTCAAGACGGTTTTATTGGATTATTTGTACGTACGATGTGATTGGTTTGTTTTAGGTTTTTAAAGTTTAAAAGCTGTTGATTGCTTAACAAATATGAAGTGGGGACGGAGTCAGTGCAAACAGTTGTGTTTGTATTGATTCCTCTGTATGAAGGTGAACCCCTCCGCATATTTTATTTATTTGATATAAACTTTTGAACTTAAATTCTTTAAATTTATATGGTTAAGATTAACTTTATATTATTAGATTTAATTAATTATATTTTAGTTTATGTTATTTATGTTAATATTATGTTATACAATTGATTATTATTGTAGGAATCCATCTAGTAATATATAAATAAATTATACCACTTTAAAATAAATAAGTTATTGAACTTGACTAAAATGTAATTCAGATAAAATTATTAAAAAAAAATTAAACTGTAATTTATTTAATTGATAACTAAAAAGAGGAAATTAAAGTTTTATCTTAAAAAAAGAATTAAGCTGTTAAGCCAACGATACGTTTTCCTAGTGACTGATACACATTTGATTTCCTATCTCAAAAACTACGGAACCGATTTTGATGAAACTTGCGCTGAATCCAGTCTAACGAAAAAAGAAGTATTACTTATGTAATTTTATAAGCTGATATAAACTAAGTTATACAAAAACTGTGCAATTCTGACAATATTACATACATATGGGTCGAATTATCAACCTCCTTTCTTTTGAAGTCGGTTAAAAAGAAGGCATTGAATGTTCAATCAAAGCTAGGTTATACGACATCCTATTTACCGTAGTATTTTATTTCAATCACCCCACTTTCATTTTCACCTCCTTCCGTTTCCAAGAACTGCAAAAAGCCAGTGACATACGAACGGACATTAACATCTTGGTTAGATTAAAATGTCTGAGTATAGTGTTTTGTTTTTGAAACGCTCTGAAAATAGCTTATGACTTGTTTTAATTAATTTGTTATTAGATTTTTAAAATATATTTTGTACAAAGCGAAAACTTAAAATATCTGGTGGTTGCTCTAGTTACGTAGAATCTGCAACTTAAGTTAAACAGTTTTTGTAATATAGCTGACTAAGTTACGTAAATTATTCGGACTCAAAAATCATATGGGTTTATTAGCACTCTCCTTTTTTTACGAAGTACTTATAGATCTACATTACTAATATTTATGTGTTGTTTGTCGAATTTGAAAAATATGTCATTTACGTTACGTAACGGGTAATAAAACACTTTAGAAGTAGAATAAATAGTTCCACTTTCTACAAGTCATTGGGGAATGGCTGCGCTGTGATAAGATCAGGAGTTCATCTCGCTCCTCAGCTTCTCAGTCGGATTAATCAAAAGAAAATGATAAAAATAAAGAATGCACCGTCTGTCTGTGGCACTGCAACTTATCTTAGTGGTAGAGTTGTTGATTAAGTTTTGTTATTTATCATTTGTTTATAATAATGCGTTCTTTTATATCTAAGTAATCTAAACATAGTATAATTAAGCACAAAAAGCCCAGATGGACAATAAAAAATGTTCGGTAAGGTTTTGTCAAATAGAAGTTGGAAGTTAATATAAAAATAATTTTTTCTCATGTCTGGAGTTGAAGTTAGTATTTGACCTTTTAGCTGACCTATTTCATTGTGTCAATAAATCTAGGGAGTGTAATACCCTATTACCTATAGGGTAGTTTGTATAAGAATTCCGTTTTGTTTTGCCGTTTATGGAAAATCATCCTTTGTCGAAGAATCTCAGGCTTATATAAAGTCACGAGAAAAAGCTAGTAATTTTTATTTAAGTAAGATAAAGTTTGTTTTTACTTTGCACCGCCATTAACAGTATCTTAGATTAAGCTTGTGGTTAGCTGGTACAGAACGCTATGTGGCATTAAGCTCGTCACTGTACACTTTTGTTTGTGCCCAATTGCGAGCCTTGGATTATATTATGTTTGTAATGTTACAATGTAACATTTTGTTCAAAATATACCTGCAATATACTCGGCAAGTTAATCTTATTTAATTAGATCAAAGGTCTTCTAGTTTTGTTGTTAACAATCCGCAGAAGTAGCAGGTAGGTACTGATTTATATTCTAGATTCATCTCCGACCTTCACCGGGAAGAATTCTAGGTAGGTTCAGCATTTCAAAACAACCCTTTTAGGAGAAATTAGTATGTCATCCACGTAAGTGCTTCCGATTCCATCACTACAACTTTCAATACAGCAAATTGCTGAGATACATTCGCTCTTCTGGTTCGCTGGTTTTCAGCCTTCCTTTAAACCTAGATTGTATTGTATTTATTATTTTGTTAAAAGAAGACTAGGTAAGTATTTAAACAAAAAAAACTGAGATTTGTATAGACAAACCTTTTCTTCTTTTAAACAACACACACACATTATAAGCAAACCAATTAATGGAAATACGAGGTATATTAACTGCGTTTGCCGTTACATTTACATTATCGTTATTTATGTTTCTGACCACCGTTTCGGAAATAAGTATCGTGATGATGGTGTTTTTAGAATCATTGCCTGATTCTCAGACTTTTTAGTTATACTACGAGTGTCTCATTATTATATCAAAACTTTCAATAATTCCTCATCTTTTACTTAAAAGTTTAAAAATCAAAATTAAAATTCACTTTGATGTCTTCTTAAACGATTCACACGATACAATCGTCGATTTAACGTCAGAGCGTGTTCTTAGGGTCCCATAGTAAAACTGAGAACCTCAAAAGTTGCGCCATGTCCATCGGCTAGCTTGTCTGTAGGTCACAGTAATACGAGAAATTCAAAGACTACGAATTCAGCACTGAAAGAACAGTTACCATTCTCTATATATGTCCTTCCATATACAGCATCCATATATTTTTACGGCAGGAATAAACTTTGGAATATATTTACCTGAATAAAAAACACAATAAAATTGAGGATAATTTAGTGGTCGAAACAGAGCCCAAAACATGATCAGGTAGGCATACTTTACTCGATAGCTTTTTTTGAAAAGTGTGCTATTCAGTGTTGTAAAAGTGAAAAATTTAATATGGGGAAATTTGCCAGATAAAAAACGGGAGAAATCGGGAGATTTACTACTTATCTATTACTTTTTATCTTTATACCACCTCTTACGTGTTAATTTAAAAACATTTTCTCTTTAATATTAAATATTAACTTGCATAATATAGTGTGTACTTACATAATTTCAATTCAAATCGATTTAATAATAATTAATTAATCTTTTCGGAAAGGATCGCCATAACTATATGTGTTCTGTGGCCATAACTATCCTACATTCACAACAATAATGAACTCTAAGATATTATTTAGTATATAGTATTTCAGTGCAATCTGCTTTAGTATGCTGCAAGGTTGAAAGATCGTGCAAGAAATTTTGGGAATTCCCCGTGCATGGATTTTTTATTACCATAGGGGGCTTAGACTTCTTAAATTTAACGTCACGAAAAAAATAATGGAATCGAAAAAATATATGAACATAAAGTTTATAACGTCACTTGCTATCAATCGAAAAAAAAAATCATAGACTTGTGGCTTTTCTATGCCATGGATACCATCGCCAAGCCACTGTGGAGCGCCGAAACGAAAGTCGTGATAAGCTTTGCGATTGCAAATGGCGGCTTGAAATCTATAGTGGATATTTATTATAGTTTCAAAGAGTATCAGTATTTTTTTAATCAGGTATTTAAATGTGATGTTTGTTTGCAATATTTGTATTAAAGATATCTTCATGTCTCCGATATGAAGAAATATACCTACCTTAATAAAGATGCTTATTATAAATATTGAATATTTAATTATTGTCATATTTTCACAACATCATAAGCAACATTTTGGAATTAAATATGATGGTATTATTTAAAATCTGTGTTCTTAGTATTAGCCTAATTTCTAATTCAACAGATCCATAGTAAATTTAAAGCTAGATTTTCGTTACTTGAAAGCTGGAATGTTTTTACGTTAGAACCTAATATTTTCTCAACAGTATACCTATTTAGGATAAACTAGACTTAAAACATAAAAACATTTCAATATTCAATACAATAAATACCTATATTCTTAATCTTAAAACCAACCATGAGTAAGTTGAATGAAAACAAAAGTAATAATGAAATATGATGAAATATAATAAAAATAATGAAATTACATAGTATAAATAAAAAAACTAAAATAATAAACGATTTTCGATGATCGGCACAGATAATGTCGAGTTTTCCAGACGACGCCCACGAAATAGCGTTTTCGATACATGAGAAATAACTCTACCACGATTTTTCAAATGTAACTTGTCTAAGGCCCCAGGTTTCATTTAGTTTTGCTGTATATTAAATATTATCTCCCGCGGCAGTTTTGTAGAAATACTGATATACTGTAAATCGGGAGAAAGGGAAGCTAAATCAAGAAAATAGCCAAAATCAGTAGATCTCCCGAAAAATCGGGAACTTTTGCAGCACTGGTGCTATTAAGTTGATTCAGAAGGTTTTTCATTGTTAGAGTAAATAAGGTTCAAATCAGTGAAAAAACGTAATTTGGATGTCAGTCGAGGTCGTGACAGAGAGATATTTATAAAAAATTTAGCTATTTAATTTTAAACAATAATTATTCTTCGATATTTTTACGTTCTCTTGAAAATAAGAAATATACTTATACCCTTTCTTGTACACTCGATTCTGTATTTATTCATCTCGCTTCCTCAGCTGTGTATGGCACAGGTCTACAAACGATTACAGTAGATAATAATACTTAAATAATGAAACCTACTACGTAAATCCCAGATGAGTATAAGAAGTATGAAGTTGTGCGGGCAAAAGTAAATATTTATAGTTTTGGCGGCTATTATATCATAATAATTAAGGAAATTTGAGGAGATAAATCAATACAATAGCAAGTAAATAGCAATTATAAACATTAAATACTCTACAAACTATACTCGGACCACAGACTATATAATACTATACAAGCCAAGAAGCTAATCGTTTCAATATATAAGCTTCTTGCTAAAGCTAATGGAAAGATGCCAAAGATTAGTTTGACCATCTTTATGTTTATGTCCATAAAAAAAAGAATAAATTAAAAAGGAATTACAGAGCACGGTTTGGCTGTGGTGAAACTATCGCAGCCCGCCCTGTAGGATGTCACAGACAAAGACAAACACGCTGTATTTATACTGTGACGTCGGCAAACGAATTGAGTTTCCATGTCGGTACTTCCAGACGGTTTTATTGGATTATTTGTACGTACGATGTGATTGGTTTGTTTTAGGTTTTCAAAGTTTAAAAGCTGTTGATTGCTTCACAAATATGAAGTGGGGACGGAGTCAGTGCAAACAGTTGTGTTTGTATTGATTGCTCTCAATGGAAGTTTGTTAAGCTTTATGCATAGGGACATAGTTATTTGTTAAAAGTACTTTAAATATAAAGTATGAAAGTAATTTGGATTCCAGTGTATTTGTAGTATAAAGACAATTAAGGAATTTTATAAAAAATCATCAGAGAATAATTTTGTTTAAATATTAAAATATAACTTATTTACTGTTACTAAATTTTAAAAATCTTACACAGAGAATTTATATATGTGTATACTTTTCTCTTTGTTCCTCTTAGTTAATAAGAACAAAAAAAAATTAAGCGCTTTACTGAAAAGCTTGTTTAGGTCGACTAATTACTGAAACATTATTGGGACCAAAAATGATAAAATTAATGAATATTTTGAAAACTTTGTAGTACTTCACACATTGGAGTATTGACCCTTAAGTATGTGTTATTTTTCACGTGTTTACTAAATTAGCTGTTACCGTGGCGTGACACGAATAGCGACATAAAATTATAACGTCAGCCTTAAAAACATTTAAACACGCCACATAATTAAGTGGGACTTCGTTCATCATCATTAATAACAAATATATTAAAATCATAATTTGATATCAAGTTAAATTTTTAAAAATTCTAAGCATAAAACGCCTTATATAGTTACCTAATCGACATCTTTCAACTGTCCAAATATACTATACCAAGAGCAATGTTGCTGGCGATGGGCGGCGATTACCTGGCACGCAGTACCTAGTAGGTTGGTGAAAAAGTCTGTGTGTGTATGTGTGATGTGTATCTCACCACTAGGGAATAAAACCTTGACGTCACACAATATGATAACTCAAAAAGAATAAGAAATATAGGTAAGTACACATATTTTTCGTTGTGCAGGAAACTGCCGAACATAAGTTTAAAATAAAATTCAGATGGATCAACATCTTTATTTATCAGATATATATTTGGAAAATGGAAACAAAACTCAATTCTACGTTAGGAATATCAAGACACAATCTGTTTTACTCGCTACTTATTTTAAATTCAATTTTCCACCTAAGATTTTCAAATTTGAATACACAAAGCCTTTAACTGAAAATAACACCTGCAATATTTTGTTGCGCTACGCGTCCGTTTTTCACAATAAAGAGCTAAGAAAGAAGAATTTTGACCGCTCAATGTAATGTAATGAACAGTCGGCTTATTATAACCTAGCTGTAAGTTCTGTACGCTCTCTGGTCTGATCAGATCAACAAACTTGACTAGGATCTGTTATGCCACGTAACCCACCGTTGGGAAAATGAAATAGATTACTATTATCCAAAACGAGACCTAGGAAGTAAAAACCTTGGACTTTAGGAGGTGGACAGACTGTTAAATCATCATTGTTGCTATTTAATAAAAACTTACCATCTTGTTTGACAGTGTTTCCAAGAGGCCCACAGCTGGCCAGCCATACGAAGAAGATCCACCTCAGCATGAGGCCGAAGTTGGCTCCGTGCTGCAGCTCCGGCTGGTTGTGAAAGTGCCTGACAGTTGGTCGGTGCCGAGAAGACAACGGTCTCGCCATGCTGCACACTTCACATTTGACAGTTTATCACACTTTGAAATTACCATTGGTTTCGGAAAAGTCAACTTCCTGTAGGTTTGATGCAATTTTTTTTCACATTTGGCAATGGTTTGACACTTTCATATAATTGTATGTTTCTTTTTTGTAATGAATAAAAAAAATAAGACTTATTTAGTATTTGATAATTTAATTTCAATTAAAGAAAACTGTTGTTATGCGGGTTACTTAGAGGAGTTAAGTTGATGTTTGACAAATTGTTCACTTGTTACCAATATTAATAATATTTGTCATGAATGTTATGACTTGTGTACACTATCGATGTTGTTTAATGTTTTTGTTTTGTTATCTATTTTACTAGAGAAACATTTTAATTTGGTAGGATCGCAGTATTTTTAAATATATGTACATATTATACATCAATTTCTGCAAAGTAAAATATTTTCTTTTTATTAATTTACCTGTAACGTGTTGACGAAAATATATCTGATATAAAATAAACGTTAAAATAATTGCTTTAACAGTTCTGCGCAGATCTATTAACATGATACATAATTATTTGATTATTTACAATATACGCAACCATGTAAACTTATACATATGTTTATTAAAGTAGATCTAAAAGTAAGTTACACTACATCTTTCCTGTTTATTAAAACAACTAAAATGAAGACAATACCATAATAAAATAGTTGATAAGTTATTACATTTCTCTGTAAACAGTAGTGTAGTTAACTTGCTAACAAACTTCACAGACAGTAAATCGTGGTGAATCGCAGATCGATAAATCTGTTTCGTTACGAATCACTAATGTCTTGTATTTTTAGAGTGAGGAGGGCAGGTGACGATGACCCCGGTGATACCATCGTGTGACGAACAATAACTCCGCAATGTTAAATGGGGGATTTCATTGTTTATACATTCTGCATTATGTTATAAAATAAATCATTATGTTGTGTTTTAAAAATCTAGTGTTTTTTGTGTTGGAAATCAATGTTGATTGTGTCTATTTATTTTTGTAATAAAATAAGGTAGTGGCGTGGTAGCGTTTTGCGAACACGATTTGCGTAATAGAAAGATATGTTTTATTTAAGACATTATATGATTTTGTTAAAGTTACGATAGTACGAGTTACATAATATCATTTAGGAATCAAAAGGGGCGTTCTGTGGAGTAGAAATAGCCAAATAACTGTTTCTAATTTAAATTACCTACCTATTATTACAGTGCATTACTAAGCAAAGCTCCCATTAGATGGGTACGCGCTAGCAGAATCAGATTTGAAATGCATATTATTCATTATCTGCTGATCGTAAGGAAGTCTCTTCTGGATTGCGAATCGGATGGAGACTGGACTTTTAGATATTGTTTAGAAAGGGCATTATTAATTAAAAAATTAACTAAGAATAAATTATTTACCTTTTAAATTACTTTTTAAATCAAACATGGCTTATACATTGCGTAAAAAATTTTTTTTTGCCTTACGTGACTTCGCAACAACTTGGACGAGTTTTGTCAACACCAATTTATATTTTAAACTTAACGAAGGGAAATAAGGAGCCCGAACACAATAAGCCATGTTACTAGGCATGTGCTGGGATTTAAACCGAAGGACTAAGCCAAAGGTCAGGTCAGTGATTACACGTGCTCTATCGACGCGAAGCTGCCGACCTCAATAAATAAAAACGTTAAAAACCGATCCCGCGATAAGCCCGGCTTTTGGTCGTTCCACTGCCACGAAAATCGCCTTCAGTGTTGCCGGTAACTAATTTCAAAACTCATGAAAGGCTGGCTAGAGATCTGAATCTTATTTTCTTACAATATTTATGAGACAGATTTAAGGAGGTCTTGGAAATATCCGACAACATTTCGCTTAGTGATTAAAGATGATTTTAAAATGGTTTATATGTATTTTTGTTTAGTTTTCACCATTCACTATAAAGATAATATAATATTAGCTTTTACCCGCGGTTTCACCCTCCCTAAATTCGGTTATCGGTGTAGGATTTTAACGGCAATTTCTCAAATATAGAAATAAAACCGACTCACGTTTGACGTTTTAAAGTAGCCTATGTTCCGGGACTCAAACTTTCTCCATGCGTAATCTCATCGTAATTGGTACAGTGGCTTAAGAGGCAGTAGTAGTACTACGTGACAGTACAAACGAGGATGACGCGACATGTAACTAAGCGTGCGTGAGTAGTGCACCTACATCATTGCCTCTAACGGGCAAGAAAGTAATAATTTCTGCAAACACGTACCTTCAACCCTATATTTGACTATGCATGCTGGTTCTTTCAGAGCATGTGTAGTGTAGAAACATTAATTACCTGCCTACAAAACTAGATACCTAATAAAAATCACGAAATTCACACCAAACTGTGATTAATGTAAGTAGATAAATATCTACTTACATTGATCACAGTTTGGTGTGAATTTACTAGTTTTTTTTTATGTAATGAAAAAATATAAAAATAAATGAAAGAGAAAAAATGTCTATATTACAATCAGAGTCGTCTCGTAAAATTTTAAACAACACTAAAAAACAAAAATCGGCCAAGTGCGAGTCGGATTCGCGCACGAAGGGTTCTGCACCAATATCTATAAAAACTACAAAAAAATCACGTTTCTTGTATGAGAGCTCCCCTTAATATTTGTTTTATTTTAATTGAATTATTTATTTTTAAAGTCTATATAAATCGTCTACGTGTTGCCGTTATTAAAATCGAGCAAAAAAAATTCACGTTTGTTATATGGGAGCCCCCTTAAATATTTATTTTATTCTGTTTTTTTAGTATTTGTTATTATAGCGGCAACAGAAATATATCTTCTGTGAAAATTTCAACTGTCTAACTATCAGGGTTCATGAGATACAGCCTGGTGACAGACGGACGGACGGACAGCGGAGTCTTAGTTATAAAGTCCCGTTTTTACCCTTTGAGTAAGGAACCCTAAAAATAAGACTAGCTTTAATGCTAACCTTTTATTATTCTATTAATAACTAAAATTTAATCGCCTATTTAGATTAATAAACGCGCGTCGTGTCACATTTTTGTGACCCTTTTCTTTATTTCAACGGAGATACCAAAATCTTTGAACACTACTTGATCACATCACAATAATCACATTTTATTTGGCTTTATTAACCTTTTAGACAATACTCAAACTGTTTATGTAGGTTTGTACTAATTTAATTTTTTTAATCGAAAATTCGCGCACGAACTAAAACATTTGTTGCGATAGGTACGAGCGTAGAGTTGTAAAAAAACTGTTTTTTTTCTAAGATGAATAAAAACATTGATAAGAAACAATTTTTCAAGAGTACAGAAGTAAAAATAGGACGTAATCATTAATAATGAGAAAGTAATAATTAAACGTTAAATGTTTAATATAAAACAATTTTATAAATTTAAACAAAATAATTCAGTAATTAAACAAATATAGCTCAAAATACCTGGCAACATTCTCGAATGTTGGCATTTATGGACGGGGATTTCCCGATCCCTGTTCGTTGGGATTATGTTTAGGTTAATGAGATTGATTGAGTACAAAGAAGAGCATTTAGTGAACTTTCCTGAAAGTACAGTCATTAAAGATGAAATCCATGAAGATTCAGAAAGTGATGATTCCGATCTCGATAGGACAAGCGTGGACACCACTGATACTGATGATTCTAACACGGACGAAATTAAGGATTTTCTACGTCATTACCCCTCAGACCCTAACTAACTAATTTCATATTATTTTTATAATATCACGAAATATATGTCTTTGTTATTAAAATAAATCAAAATAATGTTCAGTTCCGGGTGTTATAATATCATTTCACTTTTTCTGAAAAAAAAACCAAATTAAGAAAAAAAAAGTTTTAAAATTATGAAAAAAAAAAATTTGGTTTTTTTTTAATTTACATCTCTATACGAGCGGCAACAGCGCGGACTGAAGTATTTTTCTTTACATTTACCAGGAGCAGCGCTCCAAATTTTTATAATTTTTCATACAAAATCTTCTGTTTCACGTGTGAGGCTGTGTTAAAATTTCTCTTTCATACTCGTAGATTTTAGCTGTAAGTCCCTGTACTGAAATTCGTTTTATGGGAGCGCTATTGCTAGCGCACTCAATTAACTCACTCAATTTAGAAATTCGAAAGTGAATTTCTTTATTTGACCTACACGTGGCAACGGAGCATCTAATACAGCTGAAATTTTGCACATGGACAGTTGAAGGGACAGATAACGTTTTGAAGGAAGGAAAGGTTATATAAGTAATCCCGAAAAATTTAAAAGTTCCTATAGGAATAACTATCACTAAATGTAACGTGGACGAACTGTAGCTTGAGCTAAAGGAAACAACCTTATTATTCGTAAATATAATAAAGGCGTTGTTTAAGAATAGCAAGCCGCTAACCAAATTAAGTGCACACAGAGCAGCCAAAAAGCTTGTCTGTTATATTGATTGTTAGTTCTGTAGTGGCATACATGGCATATTGGATTCTTTAGGGAACTTATTTAAAACCACGTATTAAAATAAAATAACAAGATATTATTTGAGTTAAGCTCAAAAAAGGAAACGGTCATCGAATAAGGAAATCATTTTCCTTTTCAAATCAACCATTACTTATGGTCTGCAGGGTTTCTAAAGCAAATGGTTATTGCGTTGACCGCTTTGAAGAAAATCGTATTAAGAGAGACTTGTAAGAGGTCTTTCTTGGATAAACTTACCTAAGTGGTCGATGCGATAAGTAAGGATAACAATAAAAGGTTTACTTATTAATAGAAGAATATTTTGTCAGGATATTGATATCTTTTTAAAAAACTATTGTGCCATTTGGACTTGCGGACTAAGTTTTTCGTCCTTCCGTAGCTCCACACAATACGAAAAATAGATCTAAAGCAAAAAGGCGCTAAAATAGTAATGCCTGACCAATAATTTTAAATGACTTTCTTCGTTATAAAGGTAATAGTGTCCTACATTCAACTAACCAAAATTTTAACGTAATCCGATGTATAGTTTAGGAGCGCATGGATTACGTACACAAGTATAATGCAATTTTCTTCGACACTTATATATGTAGTTAGACATTGAGCATCGAAATTTAGTTACATATATATATGTATTTATTATGTATATACCGGGTGCTTCAAAAAAATGTATACACACTTTAAACTATTGTAGTTTTCCCGCTCTACAAGGCTAATGTTATATTTCTTCGCCAGGTGCAAGCATAATCGTCCCTCTATGTTATATTATCAGTTGGAATTTGTAATATCAACATGGGGGACGTACGTTTGAGTTTTGAAGAACGTAAGCAGGTTATTAAGTGGTACTGGAAGTTTGAGAATGTAAATGAAGTTCAAAGACAGTGGAGAAGGGAGTATGATACAGAACCACCTTCAAGATTAACAATTACACGCATACGAGACAAATTCGAAGTTCATGGAACAGTGTGTGATGTGCATAAAGTGCCAGTGGATAGGACGCAGGGGGCCAATCGAGTTTCCAGCACGCTCTCCAGACCTTACACCACTGGATTTCTTCTTGTGGGGCACAGTAAAAGATGAGGTGTACAAACGTAAACCACGTAACCTAGACATTCTTTGGAATGAGATTCAAGCAGTGTGTAGAGAAATCTCATTGGACGTTTTGATACGATGTACAGAATCTGTGGTGACTCGTACTCAGAATTGTATTGATGCTGCAGGTCACCAATTTGAACAGTATTAACATTTGTTATTTATGTTTCATTTACATTGGACTTTCAGCTTTCTATTTTCCTGAAATTTAACTTTGTAGAACGGTAAATAAATTTTCTATGGAAGTTCAAAGTGTGTATACATTTTTTTGAAGCACCCGGTATATTATCTAATAATAATATGATTGAACACGCCGTGACCGCAATTTCGTTGGTGGTTCCATGACTCAATAATGTTATTTTTGTTCTTCCAATAAACTGCTCGCGTGACGCACAGAATAATCCAGCTAAAATCCATTTTCTTTTCACAAAATCTCTGCTGTTCGTGATTTAGAGCCGCAATTCCCTTGTCAGATATAAAATATGAACTGGCATTTCTTATCAAAAACGTTCTATAATAAAGTTGTAGTTATTGTCTTGGAAATGTGGCACTGATCGAGTAATTTTTGACTAGCGTTGATAACATTTAGCACACTAAATATAATAATATTAAAAAAAAAGAGAAATATATCTCTGAATGTGACAGTTTATTTTGTGGGAATATTTTGTGAGTTCATACTATATTTTTGTAATATATTCTTTATGTCTATTATGAGGTTATGCCTATTTCAGTTTATTTATTGCGTATGTTGTATTGTTTTTTTTATTTAATTTCTGCTCATTTATTATTATTTTTTGAAATAAGGATTTACTTAATTTATTTATATTTATTTTGATGAAAAAAATGTGTAATACAAGTAAAAACTTTGCGGTGTTCCATTGTTTTTTTTTGAAACGAAACACATAGGTTTAGCTTGTTTAGTACTTACCTACTAGAAACCGTGTTTAAGTTCCCATTATTTATATCTCGTAATATTTACATTTTGTTAACTCTGCAGTAATTACTTTTGCCTCATTAATGAAACGTTAATAAAAGACGGTTAAAAAAAGAATGTTTGAAAAATAGATAACTTTAAAAACTTTTAATATTTTTAAGTATATTATTCAAAATCTGACCAAAATCGTTACAAGACCCTATGTTATTTACGCAAACACTTATTTTTAATAACAATTTCTTCGATTTCATCAAAGAACTCCTCGAATGTCGCATCGCAACGATGACAAGAACTTGGAATTGCCATCCATTTTCTCACGAACAAACGTAATCTTGTCGTAGTCAATGCGATAAAGCTTTTGTTCAATGCGATTCGAGATTGCATTTACATTGTAAGTAAACGGTAAATGCTTTTATCCATATTCTAAAATGGAACGTTTCAAATGTCAAATTATATTGGACAAATGAATAATGGCATCTTTGGAAGTGTTTATGTTGTTTCATTTTGCTCTTTTCAGCCGTTGCTGGATGCCGACTACTTGCTCTTTTACGATTATAGTTTTTTTTATAAAGATTAATAAAAATAAGAAATGTGTATAATTTTAAGTTGCTTATTTTGTTGTCACATTAATAATCTACAAATATATTATTGTGTATATTGATATCTTAATCGGCGGAGCACTTAAACTAACTGTAAGGGTTTTAATTTCAAGTCCTAGCTCTAGGTTAATATTTTGACTGCATCTTTGCTATTGATGATGTAGTCATAAATATGTCATTTATGATATGTTTTCTTTGAAGACTTGTATCATCATAGGATATCAAACGAAACTGATTATTTCTATGTATGTATAAATTTATCTATTATATTGTTCTTAGTTCTATGAAGGATAAGTAATTTGTAAGATTAAGGAGGAATTAAGAAGGTTTGCATAAAAAGGAGCGCATTAACTATAAGTTGTCTGTCTTATTTTAATTCCATGTTATTAACGTCTATATCTTAATTAACGTGTGTAGAAAATTTTGAGCATTAAAATCCTTAATTATTTATTAATTTGTCCTTAGTATGGAATGTGAATATAGTAATGAGTAAAAGACACAATTTAACATTAATAAAAAGGCACTACAATTAAAAATTGCAAATAAAAAAAAGGTTGTAACCAATAATTTAGAAGAATATTTTTGTATTCTATTATACAAATACTTATTATGTTATTTCAAACACCATCCGTTTACTCATCCCATTACGAAATCGCCTGAATTAACCCATTTATATTTTGTATGGGATGAAAAAAATTCAAATATTTTGGATTATAGGATGCCAATAGTAGGTTTAACGCACAATATGCATATAGATCAATCTCACCAAAAATTTTGATAACTTATTATGACAAGCTGCATTCCCAAGCATTCCACAAATCACAAGGGTCGTTTCTAATACAAACACCTTTACATCTTAATTGGTTTTTAAATCACAGCCAGAGTGTCTCAATAAAAGGTACAATGGAGAGAAAAGTCTATTGAGGGTTCCAAATAGCCAGGTAAGCATTTGGGTCGAGTTGAGGTTCCACACAAAAGATTGCGGGCGCGCATTTAATGCCGTTTCATGCCTTCCCATGCCCATTCATGCCTTGTCAAAACGGTCTCTCTGAGTGGACATTCATATGATTTTCATGCTCCCATTTGAACGATAGTTGAACGTTTGCTTTGTTATTTTTTGTTGCGGTTACGTGGAGTGCACCTTTAGCCAGATTCGTTTGGTTTTATTTTTATGTTGTTGTATTCGCTTTTTAGGAGCAGGTGCTTTGAAGCTTGCGTTGTAACTGTTTGGTTCGCCGATGCAATATCCGTAAGGTTGGATAGCCTTCTCAAATATGAAACATGAAAAAGAGGAAAGTAACCAATTATGGAATGCTATTTTGTTTTTGTTACATAAAACAAGATGATAATATAAACACACAACACCATACCAAGCGTGTGATATTATGCATACCTACTAATGAAATTATGAAATAACTAAAGTTAATATTAATGGCTTTTAGATTAAACAAAGTATCAAACAGATTCAAACAGAATTTCATTCCAACAATGTGCTGAAGATCACAAAGAACCCTTAGTAAAAATGGCATCAATAGAAAGGGCATAATAAAGTTTGCCAGGTCAGCTAGTTTGTACCTAATAAAGAGTTCGTTTGTTTGTTTTTTGTTTGAACGCACTAATCTCTGAATCAACGAGTTAGATTGAAAAGATTATTTTTGCATTTGATAGCCCAATTCTTGAAAAAGGTTATAGATTAAAATCAAGATACGACCCTTAGGAGCCGAGTCAAAAGTAAAAAGTCAGTAACAACCTAAACGTAAACGAAGTAATAGTGTATGCAAGACAGGGGATGGTAGCAGAGAGGAAAGAGTAGAACACCGTCTGCCGCCGGATCAGCTAGTTATAGAAACCCAGAATATCTTTAAGTATGTACTTAATGTATTATAAGTGTAGGTACTTACCTAACTATATATATAGGTACATACATTTAACTTAGAATATTCCATGTTAACAAATTATAAGGGATAAGTTAATTTCATTTGACCTATATGTGTCATTGTTTTTCTAAAAAATACTGTGACCGCTTACCATCAGGCGAACTGTAAGCTTGTTTGCCACCTTAGTGGTAAAGAAAAAAGATATTTTATTATCAAGCAAACAGCATTGTTAATCTTATTTAAACTCTAAGTTTTTCTACTTTGTGAATAAAAGTAAGCAATATTTCTTGCGGGCAATAAGAAAAGACTTACTCATTTAAATAAAAATGTATATTTGCTTGTATTAACTTTGCTGGTTATTTCAGATAGAAATACCTTAGTACTGATAGAATTTACTAGTGATGTAAATAGTCGATTTTAATAATCAGACAAATTGAAATTTTTTAAGGTTCCGTACCTAAAGCCTACACTCTTGTCTGTTCGACCATTCAAATAACAAAAATTCTAAATGAATACAATCTTCATAGAAGCATGTATTTGTTGTTTTTGCTCTGTCGTTAAAACGGTAATACTAACACATGCTTCAAACTTAAAACGATCATAGGATAAGCCCTTAAGTTAAAAAATAATAAAACATGTCAAGTGTAAACCGGGGTTGTGCATTCTGTGGAGGTACCCGTGTTGTGTGAGTCCTATTCGGACTTAACCGGGTTTTTATGTTACATCTAGGTTTAGTTGCTTATTTTATCTTTTGTGTGTGCTTTAATATTCTCGAAGAGCTTTTTGATTACAAATACACTGACGCTTGAAAGTTTTATGAACAATATATAATCTGTTATTATGAAGCTTTAAAATCAAAAGCTGCAGAGTTGTGATTTATTGAATAACGTGACAGACAGATAGTTTATAGTTTGTATATAATTGCTGTACCTATTTTAAATTACCTACTTGTTAACATCCGTAGATTCCTGCGTAGTTTTAGGGTAGGTATACATAAATATAAGGATAAGGTCCCACGGGGATATTTATACCCGTGACACACGTGATATTATCTCAGCCTTACGTCAGATAAAATACAGCTCATCATACTGATATAAACTATAGTCTACACGAAGCCACGTTTGGAGCGAAGTTCGAAGTTGGACTAAGAAATTCTTTTATGCCTCAGGAAGCTTTAATAAGTATAAGTTCAAAAGAATACGTAGAAAAACTAATAGCCACCAAAAGCAATACCACGAATACAGACAAAATAGAAACCACCGAAAACGAAGACATATATTCAGCAAGCTCAAGTCAAGTTTCAGCCGTATAATCTATGATGCTAAATCTCCTCCCAAAAGTCGAGATCCTTCAAAGAGTAGGAATATACAGTGCGAAAAATTGGTGACAAACTTAGATCCAAATCAAACAACAGAGGGATTGGCTTTATCAGATCCAGGTGCGGAGAAGTAAAATGTAATCCTTGCTAGCCAGTTACGGCTATTTAGGTAATTTGCAGAAACAAGCTAATAAAATGCTTGATGAATCTAACGGTAACGGTTTGCTTATTGCTTAAATAGGTGACACTGGCAGAGTTCACGTTCCGGACAAAATGTACTTGCTACTGTTATTGAAATGACAGGTTCAAACCTTTATATTCTGAATTAATTCTATTAAAAAAACCATTTTTAGATATGCAAGGAAGGTCTTTTTCTGTTGTAGATATTCCGCAGTCAGAGATTTCCATGACAGAGTGTGTTAGAATGTCGTCTTAGTATGAAGGCCACGGTTACAGTCGACGTGGTAGTAAGAGGAGGCTGTGAGTCTGACAGATGAAGATGTGGCAAAGAAAAAAAACTGCAATTGAAAATGCCATCAAAGTGGCAATTGTTCTAATAAATAATAAATCTAAGTGGGTCACTTTCTTAGTTAATGTTAAATTTTAAATAATAAGTTTGAATTATGTTAAAGTAGAGCTCGTTTTGAATTTTGAATTTGATAGATAAGTCCTTTTTCTGTTGTTTATTTTTTAGTACTTATAGGTGTTTGCTTATAAAGTCAAAAAATAGTATTATTAATAATTAGTAAATTAGTATAAATTAAATAGTATAATTTTGACGATTCTAAAGTGATTGTAAAATCCTAATTTGAATAAACCATTTTGACTTTGACTTTGAAAAAGTCATATCATATATAAAAGTCTGATTATCCATAAAATACAGATTTGTAATTTTTTTTAATTAAATATTTGACTCCTATTCGTATAATACCAATATGGTAAGCCATATTGATTTTATTATAATAATGGCACACCTAGGATTTAACAACAACTTTTCGTTTTTATCGTTTTTTGACATTTTGCTTTCATATATTGGCCATTTTTCCAATATTTTCTATTAATCACTTGGTCCACGACATAATTTATTTACTTTTTTTGTTAATACATATATATTATACATAGAAACCACCCAAACTCATAACGAACACAAGTACATCACACAAGTTTGTCTTGTACTAGGATTAAACCCACGTCCCTACTATAAATAGACAGGCACTACAACCAACACAGAGCGACGGAGCAGCCTAATATAAAAAGTAACTGAATAGAATTTAGTTTTTTTTACTTGTCAATTGTTAGAGTCGCAACTAATGGAAAAGATGTGTGCTAAAACCACAATGTGAACTCAATATTCAACTTTATCTAGGGCATTAAAAAATGTTTTAAGTTTCGTTTGACCGGCATTTCGTTCAAGAAGTCATCTACTGTACCGCCAGTATAAGTCGAACTAATATTTTAGTTATTGTAACAGTAATATCTGTTAAATATATAAAAATTTTTTTAATCATTTAATTTTTCTTAAGCAGTCTTATTTTTCTGTCTTTACATAATTAAGCTAGTACTTAGCTATCACAAGGGGTTTTGTTGTTGTGATACAATTCCTTTTTTTGTTTTAATTTCTGGGGTTGAATTGGTTGCTTCGTAGCGGCGCGCGACGCTCAGCAATAACAAACAAACATACTTAATACAAATACAAACATATATATTTTTTTGAATTTTGCGCTGTTATATATCGAGTTGCCTGCCACAAAAATAGTTACTGAAGTTTAAAAAAAAAAAAATGAGTTGAAAAGCAACTTTTGTTTTTATAAGCTTGAATTTATGAAAGCTGTTTTAAAAAGTATATTTCATGATTGAGTCAAATAGGCGGCACACACCGGTTATTTACTCTATAAATGACACTGTTGTCTCCTGTGTTTGTTTCAACATTTCACGACACAAATTCGGGTCCAAAATGAGGCTATTTGTCAAGATTTCTCGTGACACATCAGACATTTTGGTAGCTGTTAGTTTTGTTATACAAATAGTTCAACTTGAAAATAAACAGACATGTATAGATATAAAATTTTATTTCTAGAAAAGTTCATTGCTTTTCTGGGCATCACACACACTGTCATCTAGTCTCAAACCAAGTATTATACGTTTACGTGGATTAGAATGTAAATTTGTAATCTTTCCTGAGGACATTTATGGAATGCAATGCCGTTTGATAAATTATTAAAACATTTTCTTTAGTATTCAGAATATGTCAATAAGTATTTTGCTTTACAATTATATATTCAATTTTTATTGTAATTGCTTAATTCGAAATCTCATAGCATTAATTTTTTCTTCAATTCTTTAATGTTTAATCTATTACAAATATTTCATTAAAAACGATTATAGATAACAATTAAAATTAATGGACGTGATAAAGTCTCACTTTATTTATCTACTCTTCTGAAGTCTGTTCACCTAATAAATTACGAACCTTCTTATCAAAAAGAAAGTAATCAAAGACTTCAGACTTCGCAGAACGTGTTTAGCTTACAAGAATAAATCAATTTACAATGTTAAGGGAAAAGGTAATAAATATTCATCTTTACTGAAAAGTAAAATTCTGTTTAGACATCTAAAGTAGGAGCTTACGATCCTTACAACGGCAAAGATCAATATTATAATGTTCTGGGTAAGTTTTGATAAACTTGAGATTTTGTTTTTTAATTGTCAGTTTGTTTGTAAAAGCATTTCATTTAACAAGTAATAGGCAGAAATAGTTTTTCTAAATAATGATAAAAAAAATTGTTCATTAGAAAGTTTTGATTGATTTATTACTTTTCGGTTTAATTTTCGGTAAATATTTTTTATGATAAACTTTTTTGTAAGTAATGAATGTTTTTTAGGGTTCCGTACCTCGAAAGGAAAAACGGAACCCTTATAAGATCACTTTGTTGTCCGTCCGTCTGTCAAGCCCCTTTATCTCAGGAACGCGTGGAGGTATTAAGCTTAAATTTATATCAAATACTCAGGTCTACTGTCCCTTAGAGCTGTGAAAAAATCATACTTCTTAGCTAACGCCTTCAAATGCCGCAAATTTCCGAAATTCGCAAGGGAATCAAAACCTACAGGGTACTTCCCGTGAACTCAGAATCTTGAAAATTGGTAAAAAGCAACGTCTTATAGCACAGATAAAGGAAAAAATGCTAAAAACCGTAAATTTTTAGGTAAAACATATAATAAAAAATATTTTTTATAATATACAACAACAAATAATAAGTTTGCACGAAGCCCTCGGTGCGCGAGCCAGACTCGCACTTGGCCGTTTTTTATTTATAAACATAATTCCATTGCTGTTTTTCTTCATGTATGCTTTCCTCTATTTTTTTTAAAATGCAATTAACGTAATAAACTAAAATCCTGACAATTTTACTTTAATTATAGTGTTAGTGACTCTGTGGCTCAATTGGAAACGACTTGGTTGCTGAATCGGGGGCGTGGATTCGATCACCGCACAGGACAAACATATAAGTATAAAAATATGTGTTTGTCATGGTATATACTACAAATAAGGAGGATAGGCATTAAAATGCGACAAGGTTGTTCGATGAGCCAATATTTGTATGAAAGAAGTTTGGGTGGTTGGTGGGTGAACGAAGGGCTGATATAAAACTGTGGGCATACAAAGCAAAGGCTGACTGACGACTCAACGCTCAACTCAGTTGGAAGTAAGTCGGTCAAACACATGACCGACCGCGGGATATGTGTGTGTCCGACACAGCAGGATCACAGAGGGACAGTCCCTCTCTGGGGGTTTTTTTTCATTAAACCTGTATCAAATCTCATTAACATTGTTAAGTGGGATGATAAAAAATCTGGGAAAATTGTTTTATTGATTGGTATTTTTTAATGAAATTGAAATGACGAATAGTTATTATAATTTGGATGCAAGAATTTTAAATATGATTTAAAACAAATTATATTCTAATTTTAGTCCAGGTTGTTTTTCTAAACCAACATTCCCAAAACAATTTGATATTCTGGTTCTTTTCCAAAAAAAAAAAAAAAAAAATTAAATTTTGTAGCTATACGACAATTTAAATATTAATGTGTTTAAAATTTGTGTCTAATCATGCAGTATAGGTACACTACATGTACCGAAAGTACTGAAATTAAAAACACCTTGAATTATTATTTTTAGGATCTAATTATCCCCCTGCCCAATTCTGACCTTTGACAGTTTGTCAGGAACTGGAAATGGGGGTATATTTATTCTGTCCCGGGTCCTTGACTCGTATTTTACCGCTTTTTACTTTAAATCTGGTAAATTTCGACGTATTGGATATATATAAAGCCACTTTAGTCCAGATACACTGCATAAGAAGCAATGTGGCGGTGATAGGTTCATTCCCTGTCACGCAGGACTAAAGTAGTTGGTGAAAAAAGGCTGTCCATCACATTATGAGGCGGATATGTATCCAGGGTAAAATATACTAATAAAATAATTTCTAATCTCAACTGATTAAATTCCTACTTTTGAGTGATTTAAAGCCATATACCAAGAAAACGAAATGATTTGTTATTTATTCTGCCCAAAATCGTAGTTCACCGGGGGAATCGAACTATAAAATGACTAGCACCTTAAAGCTAATAAGATAGAGATTGTAAAGCAAAATATCCTAATTTTTGCAATAAAAACCTAAACAAATAATGTCTCCGTTTTTGAAATATATATTAGAAATGGAGTGAGTGGTTCTGAAGGCAGTAACAAATATATCCTAAGTGAAGCTAAGCGTGTGCGTTTGCAGAGGGCCATGTGACAGTGACAGGCGGGTAGACGCAACTGCGGCCCGGCCCGAGATGTCACTCAGCTGCTCATTCGGAGGGACGACAATTAGAAATTGAAGGAAAATTTGGAGCAGTGGAAATGTTTTACTCAGTCGCTAATGTTGAAAACAAAATAGAAACAGAGTTCATTTCATTGTAGCTGTTAATAGAAAAAGATGTCACACAGTAAATGAGAAATGTATGTGTCAATGAGGTACACTTAATATAATAGCTTTACTATAAACTTTGATGCGTTTTATTTATTTTAAGAGGCTGATATAGGTCAGAAAGCTAATTTCGGTAATACTACAAAAATGTGCATGTAAATATACCTACTACAAATCATAAGACAATGTTATACCGTGTCATATACTACAAGATACATTTGTTCCATAGTTATAAGTAATATATATTCAACACTGCAAGAAATTCCGTTTTTTAATCAAATTTAACGTTTTTATTGTTTTGTTATAACATTTATGCTTTTTAGCTAAATATTTTAATTCACGCAATTCTTTTAATTTATCCGACGGTCATTATAATCGAATGCTTAAAAAAATTGCTCAACAATTATATCTTTCAGAATTTTTAGCACTTAATACAGTAAAGAAAAAGTATGCAATAAGCTAATGTACTAGACTAGATAAAACATATATTTTTTATTCTTAATGCTATAGTTTTGTTATAAACTTTCATACAAAAATTTTGAATATTTAATTTGCCGATTTATTCATGAAAAGTAAGATCTTTATGAAGAAGATCGTTGCTATAATATTTCTAAAATTGTTGGAAATAATAAACCAAAGATAATAATCCGTAATAATACGGGTAGATATTTATTTTCTATCTCATTTTTGTTGAGTTATGGTATGAGATTAGGCAGGTGCAGATAAATCCGTAAGTCATTACTTTTTATGTGATCCATTATTAATTTAATCTTTTAAGTTAAAGTTATGTTTAATATTTCTTGTTTAATATTTACAGCTTTCATTATCTCTTCTAAAATTTATTCATATCGTCATGAACAAATAAAATAAACTAACAAATAAAATAGGTACTTACGATATTTCTTTTACCATTTAACAATATTCTTATTACAAATCACGCAGCTATAATTTTTCACACAGTAAATTTGCGTAAAAGAACCTGAAGTCTCACAGCAGCCTAAGCACTTTATGTTCAAACATCTGGAATCATATAAGGTATTTCTCTCTGTGTCTTTTGAGAGAGCACATTTGCTTTTTCTCTAATGATATCTCTCAGAATGTTTGTCCTCAGCAGCAAAAAGGTCATGTTCGTATTTCTTGCTCCAGTGTTTCCTTTGATCGCAAATTGATTATTTTATATGTAACTAAGTACATGATATTGCTCTTTACATCGTCGTATGCTTGTTAGTAGATAAACTAACCCTTCGCCTTTCTTATCCCTGGCTTAACAGGCATCTATAATATCCCATTGTAGACGTCTATTGTATTTCCAACCTCAATATATGGATGTGTTTAGTTTAGTTTGTTTGTGTTTGCTTATTTGTACAGCAGGGACCTAATGGAAATGGTTGAGCCATTTCATTGTTATTGCACATCTTGTTTATTTACGTTCTTTTTATGAATTCACAGAACTTAATTGTTGTTTGATAGTCTACCGATTGTTAAAGTGATTTATGTGTTTATAGAAGAACTAACGAAAGTAGTTAATCATCTATATTTTATCCATAAATACGGAATCGTAAAACTAAAGAATATTTTACTATTTGTTTGTTTTGACATAGAACGATTGGTAGTAAATAGATTTTGCTTTTTACAAGTTGCTGTGTTTATAATATATCCACTCAGCATTCTCTGACGGCTAGGTCTATCCTAAATAATATAAAGAGATGAGAAAGTATTTTTGTTTGTTTGTTTCCTCGCTTCGCACTTACGAGTACAATGTGATTACTCTGTCTAGATGTCTTTGTCATAAAATGTTATCTAATTCTTTCTCTATACTGTTTATTCCATAGTTCCCATGGGAAAAGACTTTTTCACGGGAAAGATTAGGGGCACTATACCTACATTCCGTGTCGCAAAGGGTTGACTAGTTTTCGGCACAGGAATAGCAGAAGGGATTTAAACCAGGTAATTGAGGGATCCCGTAGTTATCTCACGCTGATGACCAAATTCTGCGTGAACAGTCACGGGTAAATGCTTATAATAATAAATTGAAAATCTGTTATTGTTTCATTAGCAAAATATAATATCTCAACTATACACACAATAAATTCGCTCCTTTATCTCAAAACGATACAGCATCATCGTCCTATTTGCCGTAATCCAGGCACTTTTATTTTCAATTTGCTCGAAACAAATCTTCAAGTGTAAGAAAGTAACACGCATGATTTGCTTGTCAGCTCTGATTTTTTGTATCGTCAATCTTTGTTTAGGGTGTTCCACGTGCGATGCTCAGATAAGCACAAAGTTTTTACACAATACCATATGATCCTTATGGAAACGACATAAGGGTTAAAAGGCATTCTAAAACATGTAGTTACGGAAATATATCAAAGTACTCGACAGTTGGCAGTTGTCAGCCAGTAAAGTATCAGCCAGCCATAGGCCACTTTTCCGCATGACGGCACACCTGTTTAGGAAGCACTGGAGTATGGGAGTTAGTAAAAATATACAGAATAATAGAATAAATCTAACCAACTTCTCCTCTTCATGAATAAATAATCATAACACTAAATATACGTAGTAAAATAACTTTTATAATCGCTGATTGACATTAGGTCCTTACATATGAAATTGATGTTTAATAGAACTGGCCACTTTGATCTCAAAAAGCCGGCGTTTGGTTAAGAATTCCAAATTCAAATTTATTTTAATTTTAACTTGTCTTTTTGTGTTTCGAATGTAATAATTCATTTGTTCTTACGTCATTCAATTTAGGTTTGACATCGTTCTGTGCTCAATATGGAAAACATAAAATATCGCATTATTTTCGAAAACGAATTCCATCGTGACACTAGCGCCGCAGAAACAGCTCGAAGAATTAATGATGTGTACGGAGAAGCCACTGTTAAAAAAAAACACAGTACGTTTTTGGTTTCAATGCTGTCGTTCTGGAAATTTTGCCCTCAGAACAAACCTCGTGGACGGCTGGAGACCCTAGTTGTCAATGACGAATTGAAAGTGATCGTGGAATCGGATCCATCTCAAACCACGTCAGAGTGAGCTGCAGGCTTCGGTGTCAGTGATGAAACCATTTTGAATCATTTGAAACAAATTGGAAAAGTGTTAAAGCTTGAGTCATGGGTACCGTATGAACTAAGTGCAGCAAACCAACAAACACGCGTCGACTGCTGCGTCACGTTACTTAACCGTCACAATAACGAGGGGAATTTGAATCGTATCATTACTTGTAATGAAAAATGAATTATATACGATAATCGGAAACGCTCATCACAATGGTTAAATCCAGAAGAACCGGCTAAATCCTGCCCCAAGCGAAAGTTGACTCAAAAAAAGGTAGTGGGTGGTGACTGGAGGACCAGCGTTGGTGTCATCCACTACAGCTCTCTAAGATCTGGTCAGACGATTACGGAACATTTGTATTGCTGACAATTGGAAACCATGATGGAAAAGCTAGCCGTTAAACAGCCAAGATTGGTCAACCACTTTAGCCCACTGATGCTTCAGGACATCGCTAGACCACACATTGCATAATTGACGGCGGCGAATCTAGAGGAGCTAGGATTGGAATGTCTCCGTCACCCACCATACTCCCCGGTCCTTGCTCCAACGGTTACCACTTTTTTCGGAATTTGGATAATTTCTTAATTGGAATAAAAATTCAATTCAGATGAGGCAGTTCAAAACAACCACCAAGATTTTGTTGATTCTCGCTCCCGCAATTTTTTCAGCAAAGGAATCAATGAACTCCCTTTAAAATGGCAAAAGTGCATAGATCACAACGGTACCTACTTTGATTAATTAAATAAAAAAAATAATTTAGTTTTGCTTTTTCCATATATAAACATCAATTTCATATGTAAGGACCTAATATTTGAATTCTAATACTCATACTATTTTTTTTACTACTGCCTATTTATGAATTCAATTTAATAAATTACGCATGATTATAATTTTAATATGGGCAATGAACAAATAAACTTAATCAAAACGAGAACCCTTAAATAGTATAATTATTTTCGTTACTTTTGCCACCTGTCATCTGTTCGTTTAGCATTGATATCAAAAACATCAAAATTTAAGTATCATCTATAACAATCTGTCAAGCGTTTATTTACGATATTTTTTGTTATTTTTGTCACCTTTTCCGCAGAAAAGAAACTTTAGACCCGTGTCTGGAGGTGGGATTTTGGTGTTAATCTGTTAAACTTCCTTTTCATAAAAATTCATTGTTTATGGTAGTGTGTGTACGTCAACCGTTTGTTTTGCAACCAAAATGTTTGTAGGTAACGTTTTGAAGCTACACGAACGATACGTGTCGGTGGCAAAAGTATCAAACGTAGGAACTTTTTATTCCAAATCGAACGCGCCTTCACTTGATAAAATTTTGAGATTTTTGACATGAACACGATACATTTCTCGTTCGATATCCCGTAATAAAGCCATTCTGTGATATTTTAACTTCCTCTATAAATATTTATCGAATCAAAATAACGATCATTAAAGTGATAACCATAGATTGAGTGCATTTTAAAGATACAAAAAGAGTAATAATAGGTAAACCTGCTTGATTGCACGTACCAGCATAATATGTATGTAGCCGGTCGAAATGTTGATAGCTTCCGGAGCGAAAGAAATAAGTCGTAGACGGGATAGTTTTGTGTTCTTATTTTTGTTGGTTTCACATGCTTTGCTTTTATTTCTTTCGGCTGTATTCGTTGCTGTATTTGTTTTTCTTAAAAGATATCTTCTTTAGTGCTCGTTTTTTTTTTGAAATACTGTTTAAAGCTAGAGCTAGAGAAACAAATGTGAAGAGAAATGCGAATTGAGATTAAAAACTATTCATTTAAAGAGAAATGATAGATAGGTAATCGTTTAAGAAAAGCAATAGATAACTTTGCATTAAAGATCTTTTTATATTTATAAAGAACATTTTAACACAAATAACATTTACGTTTTATTGTTTCATTTGTTTTGTGAACACAATATTTTAATTCTGTATATACTCCTTAATTGCTCATTTGTTTAATGCACATATTGACTGAATTACTTCTTTTAATGAAATGAGTGTTCTGTGTTCACACTTATGTAGATGTTACCTTTTTGTCAGTGTCACTAACAACTCCACTAATTTTTCTCTCTATTTTTTATGCTTTTGAATGAATTGTTTTAAAATGTTTTAAAATCTATTGACTAAATTTTAAAATGTTTTAAAATCTTACATATTATATAAAACTCAGTATAGTTTTTGTCAATATGCTAACCTGCATATCTTGAGTCATTAATTGTTATAGAAATTATTAAGTTATTCTGTGTTATAACTGTATCATTCAATATTTTTATTCGATAGTTCGAGGTTAGGATTTTTTACGTATGTTTTTTTATTTTCCAATAAAAATTGAATAGTAGATTCAGAACCAAATAGGCTACGAGTGCCGTATTCATCAGATATTGTTATTTAATGAAAAATGCACGATTTTACGTCTTTAATCTTACGACTGGTTTATAAACTGACTACTCGGTTAAGTATTTTTGCACAATCAGTTTAAATGCAAAGCCGGTGGAATTTCTTAATTATAACTGGGTCGACTGTGGCTTTTGCTTTTGAAGGTAAGGTAAGGTAAGGTAAAGAAAGGTGTTGCCAAACAAATTGTTAAAAACATTCATATTTAGGGTTTAGAAACTTTTAGATTTTTAAGTAAGTAGCACAACAACACGTGACAACGTAACTTATCTTACTAGACAAATAGGATACAATATCTAGTCATCAAGACCTATTTAAAAAGAAACAAAATGAGCGTGAAATACATTTATATGAATGGATACCTATTACCTGAGTATAAATTCAAGATACTAGGTACTAGGCTGTTTTATTTAATTAATTTACAGATTTTCACGTTTTCTTTAGCAAGAAAATCGTAGACGCGAGCGAGTAAGATTTAGCCGCGTTAAGAAGTTAGCCGCTTTTTTTATTTTTACAAACGACTTCACATTGCGAGATTTGTATATAATGTGTCATAAGTATTAAATAAAAATAATACTATAAATATTTTTAAATTCTACCATCACTATATTAACAAAACTTTAAGGTATAAGAGAAGGGTACATTATAAGTAGTATCAAAAGCTGCAGTTATAATATCATTGCTCCTTTAAGGTATGAAAACTAAAAAAGTAGCGATAACATCACAAAGGGGGCTAATTCTGATATAATAAAAGATTTTACTGTCTAATATTAAATTATCAATAACAATTTATACATATGTTATTTCACATATAAAACGTTACCAAATGATGAATATGCAGATGTATTGAAAAATATCCGTAACAAAACGAATTAAAACATTTTAATCTATGATGATGTTGATGGTGAAATAGACTCAAATAAAAAGCAAATAAATAAAGTTTTTTTGATAAACAATCCTAAAATGTAATAAAGAAATAAATTCGAAGCAACATAAATCGCACTGCAGTGTCTAGTTGCAGAGCTTTTTGTGTACGAGTTGAAAGAAACCTTTCGATTAGCATATTCCATAGGATTTCCACCCTTGTTGATGCGGTAAATCGTTGATATTTCAACGGAAAACGTCAGTTTAGCTAAATTCTACTTTCGTCAACACGTTACCAATAAAATTCACAATTTAAATATTATTTTATTCGCAATTTTGTTGTGCAAATCGGTGTTCCTTGTCATTATTCACGATACTAGGACGCTGGGTGCAAAGCTTTTCCTTATTAACACCCTATTTCACGGCTTTTTCTACACATTTTTGTAATAGTTATCACTAACTGAAACACAATATCACTAGTTTAATTTAGGTTACTTTGTTATTGATGAGATTTTGTGGGTTATTTTGATCAGTTCTGTAGGGATATCTAGGAAACGCCAGAGCGCGACGCTAGCGCGCTTTGAACGCGCACACACACTACTAACTCAAAGTACCTGGGCGAGGGTTTTTGCCCGGCCGGTGTGGACTTACGTTCCGTTATAAGCAAAGTTGTAAAGCTTTCTGATACATTAATTATTAATAAAGTTGGAAATAATATATTTTATTTTTTCTAAAACTAAATATCCTTTCGTTGCAATCATTATTACATTCAGAAGGATGATAAAATTAGCTACTGAAGAAAACCAAACACTTTTTAAACTATTTTTCTACTACCTATTGAAGTGTTACATAAATGCTTAATTTATTACGATATGTTTATTAGACGAAACGATTTTAAATCAAATGAATTTGTGAAATCATGATAAAAGTATGATCAGCGTGAATTGGAACGTAAGTAAAATCAGCAAGAGAAATTCTGTCTCTTTCGCTCTCATTGATACAAGGTGACAGAGTAGTGCGTGTTTCAACCCTGTACCCTTCTTACTGCAGGGTATGAGGTCCAATTTATCAAGACCCTTGCATTTATTTGCTCGTTCTCGGTGAGTTCATATTTTAGAATTGAAACAAGGATCAAAGGGTGTTTTTTGGCGTTGGTTTCTGTCTACTTAAATTGGAAGGCGGCGATTTTAGGGCTCACAAATTAGAAAAGGGAGAAAAAAACGTTCGAACATCAGGTTTATTGACATTTTGTTACAATAATTAACGCTTTAGGCTTTATGAGGGTCCTCAAAGTTATATCCGCACGCCGTAAAATTTAAGAGCAGGATTTTCGATACTAAGAAAAATTTGAACTACAAATTAATTAACATATTTACAATAATATTGATTATTTTTTATTAGTTCAAGAATTTTAGCAAGTTACGTTTTACTAACTTTTTGTGTTGTTGTTTTTGATTAACACATTTATTGGTGAAGGTTTACTAATTTGCTGCTTCTCTTTTTTGAAAATCATACAAAGCAAACCAGAACAAAAACTATTTTTATAGGCAAGACAAGGAGGATGTAGTGCAGAATTACTTTTGTCAGTAGGTATAAGAGTGGGAAGCAGGCGCTTTCGCCTGGATGATCCTGGGTACACTCTTGTTGTCTATTACATTTTAAATATTCATACATAAACATCCTATTTTTTTTTTATACCAAAAACGTAACATTCATTACGTATAGCGACATCTGTAGTGTTATTAAGAAAGTAATCAAAGCATAGCAAAGTGAATCAGTGGTGCTCATATTTCTGACAGTATCGCCACAAACGTAGTGTCAAGATACTTCAATAGATGTCAGTGCTTACATATATGACAATGGTTATTTTCATTTTAATTACGCGCTTAATGTCGATGATCCAACTAAAGAGAATGAGCCAAGATTTGTAGTGTGTCATACAGAATTTATGTCTTTTTAACTTAGCTAGATTATGATAGTAAACGAATTGAAGTAGTGAACAAAATGCACCTAATTATCAACTCCAATAATTTATTTAGTTTTAGCACGCTTTCGCTTCGTTTGCGGGTTCAATACTTGCACTGGCGCCAAATTTATTACAATTTTATGAGCCAGTAACAATTTCTCGTTCTCGCATCGTGCATAACTACATAGGTCAATGCTCCTATTACCAGCCTCCCCCCAATATCAGCCGGGCGTGCTTTTTTCTGTGATAAATAAGAAGTAACATGCCCTATCTTCAACTATGGTCTATTTTAGAAATGAATATATATTTACGCCGTAATCTTCCATTTATCGTGCCTATCCCTTCGTTAGGGCTATTTAAATCTCCATTTCACTGATCGTTGTGCCGATACATGCAAATTTCAACAAAAACGCGTGATTTTGCAGGACACTTAATAAGCGATATTTCACTTTATTTAATGCTTAGATATGTCTTTATAATTAAGTTGAACAACTGTAAATATTTTCCACCGTTAATACGAAAAATTAAGTAGATTTTCCCCTGAATTTAGAATTTAATAGAGGGCTGACGTTTGGTCCATTTGTTTGTATGGAGTGCTATGGCACATCAGCCGGGGTGGCTGAATTCTGTTCCAAATATCATTCACCACTTATATTTTTTTACTAAAATATCCATTTTTGTTTGCGATTGTACTTTTTTGTACTTAACATTATTTATAACATGTTAAAATGTGTTTTTCCACTATAGGTTTTTCTTTAAGTAACATCTTCCTTAGCTTTCATATGACTATATCGTCATTCATTAACTTAATAATAACAAATTAATTGTAGAATACAATCATATCCATAAGTCTTTTCCATTATTTTGTTTAAGTTATTTTTTTATCTTAAAACCTTGACGGCTTTTATCCCCAGGAGGGGGTAGCCAGTGGTTGAACACGCACCCACCCACATCATTATTTAGGGGATTGTTTCTTTTTACCAACTCCTTTAGTCCTACATGTCAGGGGGTAAGCCTATTACCGCAAAACTGCTTGTAATGCAATTTATCTGGACATAGGAGGCTTTATATATGTCGACGATGCAAGGGTCAACTTGATTTTCGGTGCAGGGTAGATAAAGGAAAAAAGACTAACAAAGAATACTTTTTAACTCTGTTAAATCAGAGATTTACGTAAGAATCCCACGCGGGCGAAGATGCGGATAAAAGCTAGTAGAAGTATGAATTTTCTTTGCCACTAGCAACGAATCACATGGCCTGAATTTATAGTAAAAATATGACATCAACTCCAAGAGCATAAGCATCTAAATGCCCGTAAAATGCTAGGCTGATGTTTTTACATTACAAACAAGTTTTACTGTTATTACATACAAGGTGGCTGATATTTGGAAAATACCACAAAATTCAGAAAAACATTTTACATTTTACTAGTATTTTGTCATTTTTGCATTTGCAATGCAAACTCAACTTTACAAGCTTCTAGTAACGAGAAAGAGTCTTAGGTTATTGTTTATAATAAAAACGTAGTAACCACTTAAAGTCGAAAAAAAGTTAGGGGGCTGATATCTATAGAGTAGGCAGCCTGAACCTCAATCTGAATGCCATACTCAATATAACTGATCAAGATGACTTATATAACCAGAAGTGCTTTTATTCTAGATATGCATCAACTTATAATAAAAATTGAAAAGCGACTGGATTTCGTTTAATTTTCGTTAAAGGTATTTATAAAATTCCAATTGTTTCATGGCTTCATACTCTTTTAAGTTTTCAGCGTATATATTTTTAGCATGTTCAGAAGCTGAAGCTATATAACTAATAGACATATAATATTAAAAAAGAGTGGACAGAGACCGAGATAAGATCCTTGATTTGAGGAAAAGATTCCTATGTAGTTTAACTACTCTAGTTTTTTCTAAAACTTCGGGCAATAACTTTATAAAATGTAGCAATTCCCCAGGCCTAGTACCAAGTTCACGAAAATAATTGTAATAGAAATAAGAGAAAAATATATTGAATCCACCGATTTATTCGTAAAATATATTTGTGTACAAAATTATATTTTTTTAACATATCCTTATATCTAATTACAGATTAATTTGACACTGCATTAATATAAATATGTACATAAAGTTACATTATATTATTATTTATATAATTGACTGGTCACAACACTATTTGTTTTTGGATTTTAATAATCTCATGTACTTTGTTAATCTCAAAGAATAAAATAATTAAAAGCTGCAAATAACTCATGTAAACATGGAACCAAATTTTTTTATACAAATTAAAACATTAGTGTAATCAGTAATTTTATAATTTTAATTTTGCATAAGAGATATGTTCCTAATCATTCAAGCACACTGTAAAATTATAAATCCCCCAGCAAAATTTACTTTCCAAATACAAGAGTTAACAGCTCTCCCACAAATAGTTCTGACATGTTGGCAATAAAAGAAAAACAACTTTTAGGTTGGCGGTACAAAACCGCATCTTTAACTCTCATGTTGTGATCGGGCTGATTTTACCCTACCCTAGAATAATTTTCACAATCTGAGAAGTAAAATTTGTCACCTTTGGAACGCAACTAAGTAACAGTTGAAGAGTAAACAGTTCTAAGCATATTGGCTACAGTTTACTGTCTCATTTTAAAATAAAATTGTTGATAAATTAATTGAATTTTGAATTATCGTGTTTACGCGCAGTGACGGACTACATCCGGTTCAAATCATGATCGCTCATATCTAATGTTATAGTTAATGATATTATATTTTTTGTGTTTTTGACATTTTAAAACCCTAACTGATGGTTACAGTAATAAACAACAACACCTATTTAATAAACATAATTAACGGACGGATTTAAACTTGAAAGAAGTTAATGAAAGTTAGATAGTGAGGTAGTAAATTGAAAAATAACAAAGAACATAACCCTAAAAAGTGCGTGAATGATGTTATTCACACTCTGAATAAAATTAAATATTGATTTAGACCTACCACTAGGTACGTAGTGTGCACGCGTAGGAAATATAATTTAAAACGATGGATGTTTACATTTATTAAATAATAAATCAGACTACGTCAGGTCATAACGGACTATTTACAAGGCATACATTGGCATTGGTTCATAGTGACGTACTAACAAACAAATTTGAGTTGGACGTTGTATGGTACATAATTGGTCCCTATATTAGTTGAGCAGTTTCTTTCCAAAAAAAATGTTTTGTCTCAAAATTTTCTTATAAGAATAACATTTCTAAGATATTGATCGAGTTTAAAGTTTTTATGTATGTTTAAATAATATTGTAAATTAAATTAAGATTTTTGTGTTTTACTTGTATGATAGTTTAGAACCTCAATATTGTACAACATTTTATTTTACGAACTAAGGACGAACGAACGAAGTCGTTCATTAATACAGTACAATCATTTACACACTCTTTACCCACTAGCACTCTAATTCTGAAATTCACTTTTAAACAATGTTTATGCTTCGCTTAAAGTAATACAAAAATGCTATTGCACTTTTTTGTCTGTTATTGACTTTGGTATGTGACCATTGGTGTAACCATTTTGATCATGATTTTCTTTTTCAGTGGACTGTATGTATCCATTTTTAACTAAGCCATTAGCCTCTCTATTGACTTTTAAATTCGTATGAAAGCCATTTATATCTCCATTTTTTAAATGACCATTTGTCTTGATATGACCATTAGCCTCTTCACTGGATTTTAAATATCCATTTTTAACACAACTATTGGATTCCCTATCTATCAAATAACCCTCAGATTTATCACCAGCTTTAAAGTGACCATTCATCACCAACTCAGTAGCTTCTTCTTTGGCTTGCAAATAGTCATTATTTTTTACATGTTCATGGACGGGAGTCTCATTATTGTTATTGTTAGACGCTTCGACTTGTCTTTTTGGTTTGTCTTTCTTTTTGTAAGCATGCATGTAGAAGTTCATGAAGAGTACTATGAAAACCATTGAATGAAGAACGAGGCCAAAAGCGATTAATCTGTGAACAAATTAAATTATTTCATAAGTCATTAAAAAAATGAGATGACTGTAGTAAATAAAAAAATTATAAAAACACATTTTTATCCCATTGGTACGTAGACGATTTTTTTTAAATGGCTCAAATTCTACATGTCTTATTATTATTAGAGATTGCTTTGGATCTTTTTAACCTATAAGTGGGCGCGCGGTCATTTCTAACGGCAGCGGCCACGCGTAACCTTAATGACCCCGTCAAGGTTTTTAAGAATTAAAATGACAAATTATTAAATTATTTGAATAACAATGTATACACATATACCCTTAGATGTAAAAAGAAATATTTGACATAAAACCTACAAAAACTTATATTAAAGTACTTTTACGAAGTGCGTCGCGCGAATCTTCAACGACGTCAGGCAAGCCTTTACTTTACAACCCGTACACAGCATGCACAACGAAAGGCATAATTCAAATTCAGTAATGCGCACAGAAAGGAGGAATCTATTGTTTTGAGTTCACAATGAACCTATGAGAGGCTACTTAAATTGGCAAACATGTGTGATGAGAATATACGAATTTATAACCGAAAATATGTTTACCGCGGTCGACCGCTTGAAGGTTAAAGGGTTACTTGTAAAATAAAAATAAATTTCGACGTATTTAGAATTACTGGCATTATCTAGATACTAGTCTAACCCCGCGGTTTTATCCGCCTAAAAAACCTATTCTCATGAGAATTATTGATCGTGATAATTTTTTTTATATCTTTGAAATACCTCCAGCCCAAAAATAAGTTCACCTCACTGCCTCGTTGCAACGTAAATGAACAGTGCCTTTTTTACCGACGTAATTTACAAACATTGAAATTTCAAAAAAAAAAAAAAAATCTTATCAGAACATTTATCGACGTTTCTGATAAATGAATAATATTGGCCCATAAGCTCCTCATGTACAATGCGGTTTCAGAGAAACTTCCTCCCGCGAACGCTTTTAGGTTGTGGAATGACCTCCCAGCCAAGGTTTTCTCTAAGGACTACAGTATGGGATTCTTCAAGAAAGAAGTTATTAGATTTCTTAAGGGTATGCAACGCGCAAATGATGCCTCAGGTGCCTAAGCGTCCATAGGCTGCGGTGACCGCTTACCATCAGGCGGACCGCAAGATTGTCTGACACCTTAGTGGTATTAAAAAAAAGTAAAAATTATTGGATTACTTATAGTGTCTTTTAGTGAAATAATCTTGTTCTAAACCCAACCGAATCGTCACGATTAGCTTTTAAATGACTAATTTAACCAAAGGATGAATTAAGTAACAAATGTTGCTGCCAAATAGGTACGTGATAATTTCTATTTCTTATGATAAAATAATCACTTTCACTTTCATTGGAAAGTGGGTTAAATTTTGCCATTACATTACATATTACATTTTCATCAGATTTAAAATCTAATAAATAAATATGTGATATTTATGTAAATGTAGCACTCACATCTTTATAGTACACTTTACATGTGACCAACTGTATAGTTTACGTGTTGTTTATTTGGTTTTTGTGGTTTCGCACCTAAAGAGCCCTTGTTGGCGTTTTTTTTTTATTGGATGCCGAACGCATGAATGAACGGACCGTGCGCTGTGTTGAATAGGTACAGATGAAAAAGGTCTGTGTATTATTTTCCTGTCGAAAGTACTAGAACACATCGTTAACAAACAACTCTCTTCTTTCTTATTACGCTATAACCTTCTTAATTCTTATCAATCCGGCTTTCGACCTGGACACAGTACTGTCACAGCCCTCCTTTAGGTTACTGATGACATTCGTCGGGCAATCAATCACAAAATGCTCACAGTTCTTGTGTTATTAGATTTCAGCAATGCCTTCAATTCTGTTGACTACGACATTCTTCTTGGTATTCTTAGGTCTCTCAATATATCAGTCCCAGTCATAGATTGCTTTGTTTCCTATCTTCGAGGTCATTCTCAATGCATACGATCGTATAATACTACATCTGATTGGTGTAAGGTCCTGACAGGAGTCCTGCAAGGTGGCGTACTTTCTCCTCTTTTTTTCTCTATTTTTATTAACCCCCTACGAATCTTATTACTTCTTCCTTTCATCTGTACACTGACGACCTTCAATTGTACTGCCACTTCGAACCTGATACCATAATTAACGCGATTAATAATTTCAGAATTTATGTCACATCAGTGAATGGGCAAAATTATTTGGGCTTCTTGTTAATCCTAAAAAATCACAAGCATTAATTGTAGGCAGCAGATACATGCGTAGCTTAGTAACGTCATCTCCTCCACCAATTGTATACAATGGTACACCTCTGCCATACACAAATTGTGCCAAAAATTTAGGAATCCTAATAGATAACAATCTTTCCTGGGATGCACAGGTCAATGAAGTTAGCAAACGCACACATTTTGCTTTTCACAGTCTTAAGTACCTTCAGATTGTTTTACCTATAAATACTAAAATCAGTTTAACGCAATCTCTCCTTCTTCCCCTTCTTGATTATGCTGACATTTGTTACATTGATGCCACAGAAGAGCTTTTAAACAAACTTGAGCGACACCAAAATTTAAGCATCCGATTCATTTTTGGATTGCGGAAGACAGATCATATTTCTCAGTATAGGAAAAAGCTCAAGTGGCTCCCAATCCGTCTTCGCTTGTCCTGTCTTTACTCTATTAACCCCAAGCTATTTAAGTGAACATTTTAATTTTATTTTCTCAAAAGATAAACCAGCCAGATCTCATACATCACTCTTATTAAAAATCCCTTCTCATAACACCACTTTTTACGGTAACTCTTTTACTGTCCAGGCTATTATCCTTTGGAACTCACTGCCTCATACAATAAAAGATAATCAATCTATTGGCATTTTTAAAAAGAAACTGAACCTTTCACTTCCTTAAACACTATGTTATTTTACTTTTTTTTCCTATATATATATATATTTACTATATTAGTTGAACATTGTATTGTTATATGTATTTATAAGTAATATTTTTTGTATTATATGTATAATTGAAAGAAGGTATATAAGTAATTATTATATATTAGGATGAGTCTATATTTAAGTATATATAATTTATATATTTATTTTGTAATCTCAGTGCATATGTGTTACCCACTCACTTTCTACAGCTCTCACTTTCTTGGGTCAGCTGTAAGAGATCTCAACTAGAGATAAGCTAGACATATGTACATTGCTATTTTTGTATTTTATATGTTTTAAGTGTCCTATAATTGTGTACATGAAATAAATAAATAAAATAAAATAAATCTTTTATTCTTAATCTTGTAGTACATACACTTTTTTTCAATAGTTTTAGGATAGTGTTGTTTTATTTCTACAGGCGAACGAAATATGAAATGTGCCACTTAAAGACGTAGGTAAATCAAGTGCAATCATGGATAAATAATATGCCTATTATTATATTTTATTATAGTGATTTTATTTGAGAATCTTTTTTTCCATCGTGGCTTGGTTGGCATTATAATTTTCTTATTAATTTACTAGTTAAATACTCTAACACTATACTTTCACGATACCTCACCGGATGGAGTTCGCAAAAACGAATAATCCGTCAGTTCAGTGTAGGGAGCTATCATTGTGCTACATTTTTTTTTTAAATAAAATTGTTACTAAGTTCATTTTCTTAGAAAGCATTTTTAAATGTCTGATAACTTTTGTTTTTAGATTTAGTTTAACTAAAGTTGAAACTTCATTGCGCTAGTAAAAAAGTTTCACACAAGCTAAAGTTGGTAATAGCTTATGTTGATTATATTTTGTGGTGGTTTGGCCCTTTTGTTGCGCGAGTGCCACTTGCACCTATCCGATCTCATTTACTAGAATTATCAACGACTATCTTAGGCTAAATCTAACAGCAGGATATAGACCATACACTATTATCGTTTTAAGAAAATACGATTCGCGGCGCTTCGTGGCGTGCTTCATACAAATCTTTAACGTTGTCTCATCAAACACTGTAAAAGTTGGCAGCCTGTAGTCTTCAGAAGTCTTACTTCAAATATAACTGTAGTCACAGACACGTAATTGTAATATTAATTTATCATTGAGTAACTACAATGGAATAACCAATGTTTGACTGTGGTCGATACTTACTTAGGATAACCGCAGTCATAAAAGAGAGCGCTCATTGAGTGGAACAACACCATGAAGAACTGGATCTGGAAAATAACAAAGACATATTGAAAACGAATCGTATTAATAAAAACTTTGACAACCCGTAAAACATTCAAATTTTCCACATGGAACATGGAAAAAAAACCAAAAAGAAAAAAATTATAAAGTTAAATTTTTTTTTAATTAAAAACATAATAGGAATCGAAGTAAAATATATTTAATAAATATCTAGTCAAATTAACGTTTCGAAAGCGCTGTTTAAATGTTAACTTTTTTTTTTTTGAGTTTGAGGTTTGAGTGAGTACCAATTATAGTCAGTAGTATTTATTTTACTGACTCGAATGACTATATACACTGAAATGTCAGGTGATCATTATTGCATTATGGAGAAAGGATATACGTTCCACTGAGGCAAGTGTTGTAACCATTAGCTGTGAATGTTGCTCCTACACGGTCGAGTTGTACTGAGCTGAAATTATTGTGCACGAAAGTTTTTTTGACAAGTAGATATTATTTAATGATGGATTCAGTAAAAACTAAGGCATAACATCTCCTAAGAGGGTAAAATGGGGGTTGAAAGTTAGTATGAAAATCCGTCATTTTTGTTGTGACATGCATTAATATTGGTATTTGGCCTTTAGGTTGAAAATTAAGATTTACGTTTCACCATTTTGAAAACTTTCTCCAAAAGTCTATGCAGTCGAAGTCGCGGAGCTAGGCTAGTCATTTTATATGTATTTGTGGTTGGTAAGTTTTCTTAAATTTATACGGTTTTTTATACGTCAAATCAGGGCTCAAATTATTTTACCGATACATTGAGATGAAATTTTTCTACATTTTATAATTTCATTTTTATGCCGAATTTTTAGATTTAAACAGACTTCTTACATCATTATTTTAGCTTAACATTTCAAGCCGTTGCAAAGAAAAAGGGTCTTGATCATAAAATTCTTGATAAAAGACGCACAGATAGACAATCAGATTCGTAAAGGTATTGTTTTTATCTTTTGAGGAACGGAATCCTAAAGATCCGAGATGGACAAACGTGCAACAAGACCTTTTATTATAAAATAAAAGGTCTGAATTCATCGTTTACTAGGGTCACTAGAAAATTAAGTGTTATAAGTGTAAAACGAATAGGTTTTGTGTTAGTTCCGAAGTCTGTTCACCAGCCACTTGTACTTGGTTGGTGCAATAAGGTGTATATGCAAGTTGCACAAACGCCACTCCAAGCTAGCGGAATTCGAGGTGCGCCGTGACACATCCTTAAACGTATCGTTGAAATTCCGGTGTTGGTGTTTCTTTAGAAACAAAATCTCGTATCATAGTTACTGCTGGTGGTAAATTAACCACAGTAATTGAAATATTAACAGTAATGACACTATAATAGTGAATAAATTTATAACACAACAATATGCCAGTTTTCCTCAAGGGCTAGGTTGTGGGACCAAAGACTTTCTCTTGCTACGACACTCATCAACGCTTTAATACATATTTGACGGTTTAAAGTTGATCTCGCCGTTTCTAACAAAGGTATCAATGTGAGCGACATACGATCGCCGAGGCCCACCTCTACCGATCCTCCCTTTACTTTCGCCTTATCAATTTATTTCGTGCATCTTATTTAATTTAAAAGCGGTGAAGCCCTATCCGGAAAGTTCGCATATTAAGTGCGCTTACGCTGGGGCCTGAACGTGTGTGTGCCGAATGAAACGTGTCGCTCCTGCGGAGTCTCTCCTGTCACTGAAGCGTAAAAACCGCGCGCGAAAAGATGCAGTGCGAACGCTTTGATATAATTCCATACAATAAATTTCAGACGGCGTTTTTAATCCGCGAAGGGAAATGTAGCTAGTCACATTTTAAAATTTCACGGCGGAAAAAATCAGCAGTATGAACGCTTCTATTGTGTTTCATACGTTTTTTACGGAATAAAAACCGCAGTGTGGAAGCACACTAAGTCGCCAACGAAAATTCGTTTGCTGTCGCCGCCGCAGAAATCCTTGCACTTGTTCTACTTGTACTCTCCTTTCACTATAAAGTTGCATTCTGTAACTGTTTAATTTTTTACGAAAAACCATAACTATCCTCTTATTTACATTAATGTTTATTCCATTCCATTCGTTTTAAGTGATTCAAATGTTAAATAAATGAAAATTGTCAATACTATTTGCAATTTACAATACAATTTGCAATTTACAATGCAAGTTACAATACAATTTGCTATTTCCAATACAATTTACAATTTTCCGAGTAATGTGTTCCCGGTGCGGCATCTTCTTGTAATGGTGGGAGGGCGGCACCGCTTGTTAGTGGTAAGCAACCGAGCGTGCCGCCACTATAGAGCACAGGTAACGCTGCTGGCGAAGTCGCGGATGCATTCATGAGTTCCCGCGGCTACGCCGTAAAGGCGAGAAGGAACACCATTGGTTTTAGTCGGTAATAGTCTAACATAACCTGTGCGCTGCACTCGCCATCCATAAGGATATCCAACGAAAAAAAAACAAAACAAGGACGAAGTTCGAAAGCGATTATACTACTTTATGTAACTGTCATATAATTAGTTATAGGTATGCAGTTTCATACTCATATTGTTTTGAAACTTATAACTTATAACTCAAGAATTTTAGTTAAGGCCGCTTAAAAAAGGAGATATTGATTTTGTCGAAAAATCCAGAATCCTAATGGAGAGGTCGTCAAAATAATGATCATATTACAAGGATTTTTTATCGCCAAATATTTGTGTAACTGAATATTTTTAAAACAAAACTCGACAACAAAAGAATTTAAAAGGAAATTACTGGTGGCTAAATCTCGCTAGTAAGGAAATTTTATACAACTTTGTTAGCTCCTATAACAGCAATTCGATAATAATGGAGTTTTAAAGAAATTTTAAATTGGTGGTAAAGATTTTATAGGATCGTTCCTAAATTGGATCAAGACTCAACAATGGTTAAATATAACTGTAGGTATCGAACGTACCTATATAGTTAAAACAACAGGTATTTAAATAAAATACACACAAACCCAGGCTGTGTTATGGTGACTGGCTGTGTAGCGGTGGGTTTGGAATCACTAGCAAGCAACCCATTTTCTACTACTAGACTCAGTGGATATGCGCTGTGATCCGCGTCGCCAAGCGTAGAGAATATTGCAAAAATCTTTTATCAAAGATAGAACACAAGAAGAAAAAAAAAAATCAAAAAAGCCATCCTAAGTTCTCGGCGGATCTGCTCTTGCAGATTACGAAACTTATCTCAGTAACAGCGGAGCCTGGGGTGCGAAGTGTCTCCAAAATATCGACAACCTGGCAACATACAAGCAGGAACGTCGAGGCCCAGTAAGAGGATATTTCACACAAAAATAGCAAAATTTGTTGAAATATTATAGGATCTCAAAAGACCAAATTCTCCATGAGAATACTCAGATATGGAAATTCATTATATCATCAGGAAGGTAACTATGGGTGTTAAGGTGATGTAGGGCGCACAAGTCCCTAGTTATTACGTGATAAAGATAGAGAGTGTGTCAAGGGTGGTTTAGGTAATACGAAAGAAAAAATGATACACGAATTGGAATATACCTAGGATTGGGTAAATAAATCTTAGAGAACAGCGTTAATCGGGCTTTATGTAGAAAGAAGGACTCTTTACGAAAAACTTCTTCAAAAAAAGCTACAAAGCAAGTAGACCTAATCAAGAAACATTTCATAATTACATTATTTGTTGCATATGCTACTATTTCAGTGATGTCTTAGTGAAAAACATAGTCAAAACCAGAAATAATAACCGAATACCGAAGAGGTACAATGAATCCGAATATTTAGCTCAATAAATTTCAAATCTACGCTTTGTACTACATCTGCCTAGAAACTAGAGCGTCCACCATGACGACGTATGATCGAAATAGCGACGAATTCACCCTGTCTGAACATATATAGTTTAAGGTGCTAATTTCCGGCAGAGCGCCGTCACCAAATATTTTTAATTACTTGTGGAGCGTATTTAAAAATTGTATCTGAATCTTTTATAACGTTTTATATTGTTTGTAGAATTTTTAGCTACTTAAACTAATTAAAAATATGAGGTGGCGACGCTAATTGTCATTATTAAGTATTCATTACCTTAACGCGATCTTTGTTGAGGTAATAAATTGGTGAAATTTAATCTTGTTTTTCAAGTTAAACCTGTTTCGGCTTGTTCAGCGAGCTATCCCACTACATTTTTTTTCCGCGCAGCATTGAATAGGTTTAAAAAAATATTTATTTATTTCTTAAAAAAACTTTTTGTGTCTGTGCTTGTATCTTCTTCTAAAAGTTATTAGCTTTTAAGTTAATAATTTTGTGTCTCACTATTTAATTGTGAGTTCTAGAGATCTTGATAAATTAACAATAATTAAACTTGTAAATACATATTTTCAACCAAATTTGTTTTTAATTTGTTAAATTTTTTTATTAAAATTTATTAATACGTTTTTTAACTAAATTTGGCTATAAAATTGTAATTAAAACTGCGTACATTGCCCCCGTAACAACCAGCACCCTGACTTAAGGGCCCTCTTACAGCCCACTAGCGCCGCCATTAGATATCCTCAATTTTCTCTGCGTAGAAAACGATTTTCTAAAATATAAAACTAGTCATAAGCTATTTTAAGAAGGTTATATAATTTCTAAATAATATCTGTTAAAAGAGAAAATTGAGGATATCTAATGGCGGCACTAATTAGCTGCTATTTGCCCCTTAAGAATACAGGATTTACACTCGCACTACATGTGATAGTATGAAACACAGCTAATATATTATACCTTTTAGAATTTAGTAGTAACATTCATGGACTGTTTAGTTATTTATCAGTTAAAATTAATTATTTATATAAATTTTAATATTATACGGTAACTGAAGGAGATAAAAACAAAAAACGGAAAGCTTAGAATCTTTTTGATATATTTTTCTATCAAGGCAAATTATAGCTATCGTATTGTTATAGTAAAAGCCTTTATACATGAGTAGGTATATTCTTCTATACATAAATTAATTTTTAAACTAAAAAAACTACAAGTACGTATTGATTTTTCTATTTTGTATAGTTTTACTTGGCATTGGAGATTTGTTACATATGTAATAGGTATACTTTTCTCAAAAAACTTTTTTTTTTTACTTTTTGCCTTGATTACACTTTCTACTTCACTCTTAACGAGTATCGTTGAGTAATTTAAATGATTAACATTTTAAATTTACTGTGGTGTTAATTGAATGAGACTAATGTTTTATGATTTTGTCATACAACACTTTCATTTTGACATACTGTTAACATTAAATTATGCACTTAGCATCCAAATGGTAAAGTAATAGGTGGCTATTTGATTATTTTTGTAATAAAATTTCCCATTAGTCGGACTTGTGTATTAAGTCGTGTGGGGGCTGAATGAGCCCCCTGCCAAGGTTTTCTCTAAGGAGTACAGTATCCGGTTCTTCAAGAAAGAAGTTATTAAAATTCTGAGGGGTCGGCAACGCGCGAATGATAATCCAGGTATTGCAAGCATCTATGGGCTTAAGTGACCGCTTACCACCAGGCGGACCGTAAGCTTGTTTGCCACCTTAGTGGTATAAAAATGTTGATCTTAATCTGTACTAATTTAATAAAGCGTTTGTTTGTGTTTTGTTTGAACGTGCTAATCACCGGAACTATGAGTCGGATAAAAAATCTTCTTGTATTTGATAGCCTAATTCTATTCACGCTACTACTCTTAGAGGCGAAACAAAAAAAAATACAAAAAGTATCCTAACCGAAAACAAAGTAATAACATGGGCGAGCAATGCGACGGGAGATGGCAGTTCTAGTCAGAACAGTGGAATCGATTTAAAAAACTGCACATTTACGTAGGCTTTCCGTCACAATGTAATAACATACAAAATAATCGGTAATTGCGGGACAATATTTTTTTCACCTCTCGAGCACCAAAAGGGTGGTTGCTGTTCAAAAACAGTGGGCAAAATTGTTTTTTGCTGCGAGCGTGAGCCAAAGTATTGCAACGTTCGAATATTACTTTTCAGAATTTTGCGATACTAAAAAACAAAACAACGCGATGACTGGTTTAAAAACAAATTTATTTTTATGTAAAGTGTAACTACATAGCAGTTTTTCATTGTTGTGTTCTTAATATTTATAATTAATAATACCTACTAATAATTAAAAGCGTTTCGACTTTCAAAAAGTGCTAATGTTAAAAAAATAGTTAGTACCTACCTATTGATTATTTTTTGATAGAAGTAGAGTATAGTAGGTAGTATTTGTAAATTACAATAAACTTATTGCTTAATTTGGCCTTCAGTGTGTTCCTGCCCTAAAACTTATTTTTCACGCTGGTAAAGGTGAAAAGTTGTACGAGAGCAAATTATTCTAAATCCCTCGCTATGCTCAGTAGTCTATATTAGAATCACTCGCTACGCCTTTAACCTTTGCCCACTTTTTTACAGAACTATTTTATTTTATTTATTTTTAAATATTTGCGGTTTTACTATTGAGTATGCACTATGGGCAGGCCAAGTTTTACGTTTGTCTTGTTAATTATATATGTTTTTGATAGTTTTTGAGTTTTTTTTATTGGTATTGATTTTTGAATTATTGATTATTTTGTTGTTTGCCCTAGTAATGTAGTAATCATTGCCTAATTTAGTGATAGATGGATGGATATGCTTGTTTAGTAATAGGGCCCGTTAGCAACCTATCTTTGTGTACAGAACCATAACAAAGAATTCATGTGTATTCGAAGGCTGTTCTTGCAGCGTTTTAGCAAACATAATATATTAATTAAAAAATTTACCGAGCTTTATTTTCATCATGTCCGATATCAGGGCTCACGTCGGTTAAGCCCTTACGATAATAGCGCTCACGTTGGTTAAGCCCTTACGATATTAGCGCTCACGTCGGTTAAGCCCTTACGATAATAGCGCTCACGTTGGTTAAGCCCTTACGATATCAGCGCTCACGTCGGTTAGGCCCTTACGCACTTTACAGCTGAACTAAACTGTAAGCCGAACTAAACTCTAAAATATAGAGGAAAAAGGAAAATAGAAGAAAATAATTTGTACAATGTACACTTTAAATTCAAACATACGTTAAGATACTGATAAATTTACTGCATTCGCATGTAGTTTGGAATTCAATAAAAAAAGGAATTTAACTTGCAATGTCATTCAGCGCTATCAGCATTGTCATAGTTGTGTAATGTCTTGTTAAGAAAAGTACGAGCGCTTTTGTTAACTGCACCGAGTGGTAATTTGTTTCGGTAACAAATAACTAGACCGAACCGAGAAACTCTGTTCAAGTAATCTGAATCACTGCTTACAAACTTTCAAATGGTGTTATTCGCCCTTAACATTTTTAAGGTGTCACTTTAGCAATTCGAATAACGAACTTTTACGTAACAGGACCTTCACCCTACTAATATTATAAATGTGAAAGTATGTCTGGATGGATGTTTGTTACTCAATTACGCTTCAACCACTGGACGGCTTGAGATGAAACTTGGTACAAATATATTTTAGGTCCTGGAATAGGACATAAGCTACTTTTTAACCCAAATAAAAATTCAAATTTTAACGCGGGAATAACTTTAGCCGAGCTTAAACGAACTATCCCAGTCCCACAACGCGTCTCCCGATCCGTGGTCGCCACTTGAGAACATTTCTTCCCTATTGGTTATTGGTTCGACGAGCGATGTGGCCCGCCCATTGCCCATGCTTGCTAACTTTTTGAGCTATGTCGGTAACTTTGGTTCTTCGGCGAATATCTCCTTTCGGATTATATTGCACAAAGAAATATCAAGAATGGATCTTTCTATAGGTCGCTGAGCGACTCTGAGCCAACGGTTAGAGACCACGTTTCAGTACCATAATAAGTCATTACTTTGCCAGTACACACTGATTGTATACCTTCGTGTTTAGGCTGTGAGGTAATTTGGACTTGGAATTAACGGAACGCTGCCCAACCGAGCTGAATACTTCGGTAAACCTCTTTCTCCAACATCATGTCGGATGGCGTTTTGGGTAACTCTTCAAAACTTTGTTTAAGGTTTTTATTCGTTTATAACTTTTTCTGTCAGGTCTAGGTATATTTTGCGATTTTTTTATTATTAGCTTCTAAATTCAGGCAGCTATTCTGTGAAATACTCTTCCGCATACGCTTAGAGATAGTTCATCGACTGAAATTTTTAAAAACGCTTAAAAGAGCACTATTTGAGGGATTTATATGTGGGACCCAAAGTTAATGCATGTACGAGACGCACGTCCCATCAAATTTTTTCATTTTATCTGTATCCACAGACTAAATAATAATATTTTCTCAATTTTTGTTATTGCAGCTTCAATTACTCTAAAACACACTTGTTACCATAACACTTTTCTAATTTATCTACTGAGACCACACTCCAAACCTTTCACACTGTCCTCATTATTATTGAGATTTTGTGGTTTACATTTCCATACATAACATGCACTTACGTGCTACGTATATCACTACGCTGTCTGACAGTCCGACCTTTAAGGGCTGTATCTTTTGAAGTGTAATAGCTATCAGGATAAAATTTTCACAGATTATGTATTATCACGGCGGATATCTCGGAAAAAAAAAAAAAGTAAAAACTTACGAAAGTATATAACTTTACCAAAGAAGACATTTTAAAATGTTTTTTTCTTAATTGTTCAAACGACATTACACGCAAGCTTCAAACTAAGTGATTGTGATGTTGGCCCTAGAGTAAAACAAACAAAAAAATAAAATATTACCTGTTATCTATGTTTAGATTTTAATTCTTAGCGCTTGACTTACCAGTTGCACTGTGGTGAGGTGCTTCTTCCACCAGAGGTACTTGTGGTACTGGGGTCCCATGGCAGCCACCATGTAGTACCCGTACATCACCACGTGAACGAAGTTGTTGATTATGTTCGAGAACGTTCCGTGACCACCTGGAAATGACGTTGCTTATTAATAACAGTCTTTCTCTAAAAACTAAGTCTAGATATATAATTCAAGAAAGAATCTATATGCAATCAATTTTAATCAATACCACGGTTTCAACTGTTGACTTTACTTCCAATCTATAATTTTTTTGATAGATATTTTAAATGAGAAACAGAAGTAGAGGTAAATATAAAGTTTTCGGTATTTTTTTTTAATAAATATTTTTACAGGTGTCATGTTAATTCGCTGGAGTTGTAAAGCCAGGGTCAGAATAATATGCCCCTTTTACCACTTTCTTGGCAAATAATAAGATATTAAAATCACTGAGGGTATGAAATTGGTCTTAGTTTAGATTTAGATACTTTTAGTATGTGGTTGTACGTCCCCACTTGTTTTTAATTTTTTTCCACGATTTTTGACATAGAAGTTCGTATCTTGGCCAAATAGAATATCTTTATATACACATTCAAAGCACACACCACACTTTCAATCTTGATTTATTTTACGCACACAAATCGCTAGCCAGCTTTGGTCAATCGCTTGTCCCCCTGCTCCTGCACGACATCGCACTACCCGACACTGCACAACAGACGGTCTCGAAGCTACAAGAGCTAGGGTCGGAAGCTATCTGTCATTCACCTTAACTTACTCACCAGACCTTGCGCCAACAGACATCTAGTTTTTCCAGAAATAAATAACTTCTTAGCAGGAAAAAAATCAAAACCCAAGAGGTAGTACAAAATGTCTTTGAAGTGATTTTTGCCTCCCATCCAGTTGGTTTCTTCAAGCAAAGCATCAATAAATTGCCACTGCTCATGCAAAGGGCCCGTTTTTGTAGCTTAAAATTTCTTGCAAATAACGCAAATTTAGTAACTGACAGCAGGATAGCAAATAGATTTTTTAACAAAACAGTAAGAGACAGCACGAAAGCAAATGCAATCGTAATAGCTAAAAAATCACACCCATAGATGCATCAATAGCATGGGTGAATACTTCAATTTATAGAAATGAAATAACTTTTTAAACAAAACAGCAATTTTATAGGTAACCTAATATATTATTGCATTAGAATGAAATATATGGTTTAATTAGTCTGCACACTATGTAAACTTGTACTATATACGTAAGTACAAAAGTGATAGGTTAGTATATAAGTAGGTACATAGTACTAGTAATATTCTTTATTCCGTAGTAGTAGTTTTCCTTTCTCCACTTACCAGCTACGAACTTGACGAGTAGCCAGGCTTCGAAGGGCGTAAGGGAGTGGTGGTAGAGATGCAACCACGTGATCTGAGATTTCTTCTTCCTCAGCACGAAGAACACCGTGTCCGCGAACTCCGAGAGCTTTGAGAAGTAGTACACCCAGCACAAGTGGAGCATCTGACACAAAAGTATTATTTAAAACAAAATAGTATCCATAACACAATGGACTAAGCGGCATGGCTTTCCATAAATACGGATAAAACTCAAGAAATCATAATTAGTTGTCCAAAATTATTATCAAGATTTCCAGCTATGCTTAATAAAACTTGACGGTGTTGTTATCCCCTTTAGACAGACAGTTAAGAGTCTCGGTATCATTATTGACTGTGCTGTTTTCTAGGCACCTCATCTACAAGAATGAAGTCGGTACCTATACGCAACCGTAGATTTTTTAAGACGTTTACGTAATTTTTTCCCTATTACCTAAGAGTCGCTTTTACACGTTCATCGGTGGAGAAAATGATCTTTTTGTAGTAAGATTCGACAAGAAACTTTAGCAGTGTTTTACGAAGACCTGTGAAGAATTATGTATCGAAGACTATAGAAGATAAATTTTGAACAATTACGTAGCAACGGCGAGCAACTTTGTGAATTTACAATGTAGGAGTGATGTTCAATGATGAGAACTTTAGTCTCCATATTGAAGACGTAAGGAAGGAAAGGAGGTTATTACTCAACAAAGAATAAGTGACTGCAATTGAAAAGATTGCTTTCTTAAATAATAAAAAAAAGATTGTGAATAAAATTGTGGTAGTGGTTGTACTTTTAATTAAATGTTTTTGTCATTGTTTCGTGGTATTACATATAAGAAGCAAAACATCGTGTAGTGAAATTAAAATATAATTGTGTTTAATACGTGGTAGGACACATATCTATTGACGAGAGTTATTTTCTGACAATCAGTAGTAAAAAAAATGTACAGCGCATACCTCGTAAAGAATGAAATTTCATCTGACACCTTAGAATACCTAGCTCCTCTCAGAGTCTGTATCTTAAACCACTTCTACTATAACTATAAAATCTCGGACATATATCTTCCTATGAAATTTGCCTTTATTTCCACTTGTTGTACAATCTCCTATTGTATCGCACATATTTTAAATTAAGTGATGATTTCCTACATCCCACATCGTAATGAATATTTGAATCATTTATTTATTGAAGTACCTGTAAGTATGTAATATTTAAATATACTATTGCAAAAATCGTATAACTTTCTAACTCCCACGGTAAATGTGTGATCTAGAATACTAATTATAGTAATCTTTACGCTACTATACGATATTTCAGATAAAAAAAATTACTCCGCACCTATTTAAAAAAAATATTTGTTGCTTTCTTTATAAATTAAATCAAATGTATCGAAAAAGATAATTTCCAGTCAGACAAACTCTTTAGCAGAGTCGAAACTCCTAAAACACAGTATGGTTACTCTTCGCCGCTCATTATAGAGTCGGCGCCGCCCATAGCTTTAATTTTTTATATATAATTTACGACGTTTTTGGACTTAACAAATACAAGTTCTTAGAATACCAAAAATTATCCATATATTGAATAAGGAATAAACAATAAAGGTATAAACCATGTATAGGCATTGTTAAATGAAGCGCGTCGACAAATTTAAGAAGAAGGATGCTGTAATCTTTTGGATATTGATTTAACTATCTTATCTATTATTTGAAACATACAGGATGTCCATTAAATCATGGATGATCCTAAACCGGGTGTCTTGTGAGGTCATGTCCTATCATATAATGAAATTATAGATTCGGTAAAAGTCTCTTGCATTTCGAGATTATCGCATTTTTCTAAAATGTCTTCTCTACCCTTAAATACAAAAAAATATACATTTATCTGCAAATTAAGGAAATTCTGCATCCTGTTTAGTGTTTTGTCTTGTTAATAAGTACAGCTAGTATATTTATATACACTATTATGGTGAGGTAATGTTTGTAGGTTTGTTAGCTTGGATGTAGGTTTATCGAATACGATCTCAAAATTTCTTTGATCAATATTTAAATTTGACTTTCAGAGTAGACATAGGCTATTTTTTGTTTTAAATCACGTAAGTTTTTGGTCTAAAATATAAAGATATGAAAAAAAATCCACCAAACGTAAGAATACTTTTGTTCTGACTGAGAGTTCTAATATAAAAATAGGTTTTTCTGCGAGTCTCATTTATGCAATAAAAAAAAATTGTTTATGCAATAGCTTTACCGCGGCAGGCCCCGAGTGCCACTGTTTTTTTACTTTTGAGGTACGGGACCCTAAAAAGCAACTAAAAAAATCTTATTAATTTAATGAGAGTAAGTAGCTTAGAATCACTCTCTAATTTATTAATTTATTTTCCTGCTCCATTAATAGACCCTGATCAACATCTTTATCCTATTCATTGCGACCATTTATTTGAGCCTAATTGGGAGTTGGGTATCCTGTAGATTATAGAAAATGCTGCAGCAAAGCCTGTTACTATGTTCTTGTAATATCATTGAATTAACCAATACCAACATTGTAATCGATCGTACCTGTGGAAGCACCTCATGTTCCTTCATTAACTAGAAAAGTGCTGATAATGTCTGAATGACTGAACAGATTTTCTTGAATCATAGCTTAAACATTATCGATCAAGTCCCTTTTTAAATAAAAATATATATATATATATATATATATATATTATATTATACCCCTCTGTTTTCGTCAAAGGTTCATCATTTACAACACAAATAAATACACGCATCAAAAATGTCGTTGACTTTGAAAATAAATAAAAAAACAATGATCAAAATATGCTTCATGTTACTTGTTCATTAAATAATTTTCCTCTTATTGATTGTTAACCAGAACAGTTTCACTAGTGATTTTTGGACTTTATTCGGCACAATTCGGACAATTTGGACATTGATATAAGTGAAAACGACGACTTGGTTTATTTTGGACTTGATTTGCTTCACGAATTACCAAACGCAATATTATCTGCCCCCAAGATTTGACTTTAGTCGAGCCATCAAAATTTTATGTCCCTTGAAAATCTGGTTGTAGAATGTATGTGTGTGTGTGTGTGTGTAAAAAGACGCAGTGGTGGGTGATGATATGCCCATTAGCTGTTCAATTAGCCTCAGAATTTATGAAACTTCCATACGCAATGTCTTCTGAATTTTTTTGTATTACATAACTGGATGTACAGTTTGTTGAATATAAAGTATATAGTAGGTACTATGTCAAAATTAAAAATTCTCTAGGTTTTAAATAGTGTTTGGTAACAACGCTGTCAATAGTTTTTTTTAACAAGTATTTTGTAAGTTGTTTCATAAATTATCACAATCACCTGTTGTTTATTTTCACCTACGACATTTCAACATTGTTAGTAGTCATTAGTGTGATATTATAATTACTAAGCTAATAATATAAGCTGTTATAACCTTAAAACAAAATCCGTGTTATGCATAAATGATCCAACCCACACTGAACTCATCTTGAGTTATTTGAGATTGAACATCTGAATGTAATTTTTTAATTAAAGCGTTTACAATATTATACACATTATATAGTAACCAATCGTAGGCTATATGTAGGGTTCCTTTGTGAATACTTAATTTATAGAATAAACTTGTAGTTTTGTAGTAATCTTATAAAAACTTACTGTGGATCATTTTTGCAAAATTGCTTTTTTTATGCGGCATTTTTCAAATTTAATTTGCAACAATGATCCAACAACTCTGGGTTATAATTAAGAACTTACTTCAGTATAAAAAGTTATTAACAATAAAAATTTACCAATAAAGGGCCACACATGTAATAGTCACGACAATTTAACAAATATTTTTTGGACCTTAGTCGTGTTGTTATTATAACTTTTGTTTAAAAGAAATCCTGAACAAGCTGAAGACCGAAAATGGTGAAACCGTTACGTCAAAACATGAAATATTGAGAAAGATTTAAAAATTATATAGACAATTGTACACCTCAACTCGTGATCCTGTCAAAATCGCGGTAAAGAACCCAGAGCCAAATTAACTCGACAATATACCGAAGATTATATATACAGGTTGTTTGAGACTAGAAGGGCCTTAAGAACAATATGGCGGCGGGCGATGATGGAAGTACGTCAGAGCTTCTGCAGGTGGGTGCAAAACCCATACTTAAAATTGTTCAGAGGCTCTTTACTTGTGTTATTCTTGAAGGCGTGCTAAAAGCTTGGTATAGAACTGCGGTCACTTTTCTTCAAAAAAAATATATTTCGCTTCTAAGTCATATCTATAAGCTGTTGTCCAGGGTCATTACGAATCATCTCGGACGCAAATTTGACAAATTTAAGCTTCCTGAACAAGCCGAAAAGGTTTTTGTACCATGGACCACAAACTTTGGATCCAATAGATTATACAGAAGACAGAGGAGACAATCGGCCACTTTGCGTAGCGTTCATGGACTAAAAAAAAACCTTCGATTCTATCGAGACCAGTGCGGTGTTACAGTATCTCCAGCGGTGCCACATTGACTATCAGTACATCAAAGTGCTACAGTGTTTGTATTACAGAGCCACGATGTCTGTCCGACTACAATACCTTAATTTCTTCCAAACTGTTCACAATTTACAAAGCGGTTTCAAAGAAATTTCCTACTACGAACGCGTCAGTTGTAGAATGAGCTCCCTGCAAGGTTTTCCCTAAGGAATACAGTATGGGGTTCTTCAGGGAAGAAGTAATTATATTTTAGAAGAGTCAAAGAGGCAACGCGCGAGTGAAGTCCCAGGCGTTGCAAGCGTCCATAGGCTACGGTGACCGCTTACGATCAGGCGGACTGTCAGTTTGTCACTCACCTTCGATTTGCCGCCAACATAATGGTCATAACAGAATCACTGGAAGACCTAGTCACGATGCTCAGATCCCAGCAAAAATGAATATAGATAAAACGAAGGTATGTTTAATCTTCATGTCGCGCCTATAACGGTTGTTGTTGGTAACGCTACTCTCGAAGTTGTCGATGAATAGACGTACCTAGGGCAAGTAGTTCTCTTTGACAAACAGGTTAACCGTAGAATCCAGTTCCGTTGGGCAGCGTACGGGTAATCACGCAACATCTTTTCGTCCAAAATCGCCTAACGACGAAAGTCTATAATCAGTGTGTGTTGTCAGTAATGTTCCTATGGTACAGAAACGTGGTCTTTAACAGATGGCCTCTTAAATAAGCTCAGAGTCGTGAATTCTTTGCGCGATAAAATCTGAAATGAAGAAATAAGCCGAAGGACCGAATTTGCCGACATAGCTCAAAAAGTAAGCAAGCTGAAGTGGCAATGGGCAGGCTACATCTGGGGGAGACATATGGGGGCGGCCTACGCCCAGCAGTGGACGTGTTTCTGCTGAAACGACAACCTGATAATAAATAAATCTTTATAATTAAATTGATACATAAATAATTTCAACTTTTAACATGAAACATGTTTAAAAAATATCGTTTAATTATTGCAAAAACATTTCCCACCGATTTTTATCATTTTGGCAAATAAATAATGAACACTTAAAACTAAAGAATCTATCTTAATTTAAATTTAATTCTTTATACTATTATTGCACAAAAGTTTCAACCGCTTTTGTATAATTTTCGCATAATTTATTTTAATTTTCATTTTCGAGAAAGATCCAAACCACTTGGAACATTGTCACTTATAGTGTTATGCTTTTAAAGGAAAAGTTTATGATTCAAATGACTTGAAACGTTTTCGCACATTTATTTTTAACTCAGTCAGTAGTTGTGGGATGGTAAACATAGTGGCGTTATTTAGGGTAGAGTATAGATTGGATTGTGTGTCTTAAAATAAAGGTTTATTTTATGTTTTTTTCAATAAAAAACTAAATTTTTGACAAATGTGGGTTGGATCGTTTTTGCATAACTGGGTCCAAATGTAAGTGACAAATGTATTTTTTTTGTAATGAAACCTCTTCAAATCTGGATGAAAGTAAGTCATTAGGAAAAAAACCTTTATCAGTTAAGCTAATCAACTGTATCTTTTCCCGTAAGCCGACTTAATTTAAACTTCAATTGCTGCAGAACTAAGTCTTTTCGCCATTCCACTAAGCTTCTATTTTTCATAAGAATGGCATATCAAAAAAAGCAAACATAGTGATTATGTATATCTATCATACATAAAAAAATAACAGCTCTAATACCAAAATTCAGGAAGTAAATAGGGGAATACGTTTCTATGGGGAAAAACAGCGAGATATTTCCTCTTAAGAGCTCTCTGACTGTTTGTATTTTTATAATACTCTTAATACCGTTAACATCTAAAATGGCTTCCTGTTCTTAAACCTTGGCATGTAAGTATATCAAATCTACTATGTTGAAAACAATGTCTCATTATATAATTTAGAACGCTTCCCCAAAAAACTGTGGTTTCTATTGCGTAAGTTAATTCTTGAACGTTATCGAAACGTTTTAATAATGTGAAAGCCTAAGCCATTATATAAAAAAAAAAACTATTTTGACCACAATATAGTTGGTGTGATTGTGAAAGATTTTTTTTGAACTAGTTGTTTCTCGCGGTGTTACTTGCGGAATTTTACGTTTCTCGTCTCATATAAACGGGGCGCGTTCAAATCTCGTAGCATCAAGCGGTAAAAGTAACATAGAAAACCGTTTTCGCCTGTTTTGCTCCCTAGTAGATAATTTTCCTATAATGCTAAAAACAATATTTCTTATGTGAAACTAAAAGAACCCATTTTTATGGTTTTATTTTCAAAACTATCGGATTTCCGTATTAAGGTTTATCTCGTACAGAGATACTGGAATCTCCATGTTAATTAGTTTCTTATACGATACATACATAAAGTAATAATAAATGTTACGGTTAATAAATGTTATGAACGGAACATACTCACCGTCAGTCGGGACCTATGTAAGCAAATGATACTTAGTTAGAGTAGAACCAGTCAGAAGAGTCGGATTGACTCTGTATAGAAATATAATAGATCCCGATTTATTAAATTTTTAATCACTGATCCAAAAACTAGGTAAAGCAAGTTCGCTGTCACATTGAATTGCTTGCCATTTCGGGTTACTATATCACTCGGTAGCTGTAACTAACTCATATTTATTTGTTTCAGTTTAATTTCAAATATCCAGCTGTTTTATTTATTAGGTCTATGGCATACCATAAGAAAAGCGTGCCGTTTCGACAGTGTAAAAAGGCATATTAGACTATTGAAGCATACAAAGAGACACAGTTCTGCGTACGATAGGCGATGGCACGTGACCGCACGAATCTCGATTTTCTCTGTTTTTTGTCGGTATAAAGATCAAATATCTATTTAGAACTATTTAATTAGAAAATTAGCTTAGTAATATTAATATATATTTTATGAAATAAGAATGAAAAGAATATTACTATTAGTTTTCCAAACAATTACAATTAAAGCCCATAAATAGAGTGACAGTATATTTGTTGTCTGACTGTAATACTGTTTAATGTTATAAGCAAATTGTTTTAATATTAGTAAATTCACTTAATTAAGGTTAACTTAACTATAACATACATTTTTTTCACGTCAAAAAGTGTACTCAGGACAGTAACAAAATTAATCAAATTCTTGCAAAGTTAAACTCGTTTGGATTTGCCAACACCTTAAACACGTTGCAGGCATTGGAGTATTTTAGAGATTGTAGACTCGAGTTATCGTCAGGAAATTTAATTTGATTTTAGCTGACAAAATTTTTGAGTATAATTTTAATCATCTTTTTAATATTATTATTATGGATAGATAAGTATTTAATTTAAAAGTGAAAAATTACGAAAACAATGTGAAGCTGGCGTCAAAACAAAGTGTATTAAACAGAGCGAAGTATTACGTTATAAAGCAAAGTTTACAGCTTTTAAATACCCGGATACCATCTAAACTTTTTTGACTATGTTCATCGACGAGCTGGAAGAATTGTCGACGATAACTAACTTACAAGCCATATCGTAACCTTTTAGTATGACGAGTGGTTTTGCCTGTGTGTTCTACCATCGATGGTTCTACCTTGCATAATGGGCTGTGACGAGGGAAAGAATTTCCTCTGCTACTTTCCATTATTGCGCCGCTCGGCATCGGCAGGGAATTTATCCTCACACCTCAGTCACGGTTTTTTTCTAGAGACTACAGTATGGGGTTAATATCTTTCATTTGGTATCATACTCGATGTATTTTTATTATAATTAAAAAAAAAAAGGTATTTTCATCAAGTTTTTGTCAGCTTATGGCCGCCATGTTTGCTTTATGCTGACTTAATATAGGCTATAGCACTTCCGGAATCTACACAAATATAACGACACCTCATTTATTAAAATCCAAACAGTTTCAACCAGTCGAGAGGAAGGTAAGGGTCAGCTTATATCGAGACGCGACGTCTCGTGTTACTATGAGCACGAGACGTGACGCGTCTCCGTATGAGCTGACCCTAAAGGTCTGACCGGACCCTGGAACCTGATTCTCGTGCTGATAGAGATAACCTCAAATTCGAGATATGTTTGCTTGATTTACTCATGCCTTGTGGTTTGAACTAGATATGTCGAAAATACATAGCGGATATCGTTTGCAAATAATTTTTTATATTCTTAGAACCTCTCTTTAGGCATATGTCATACGCTAGCGGTCGATATGCATCGAGTGGTCGGTAGCAGTAGAGATGTGATATCGCACGGAAAGTGGTATGAAAAGGAGTCAGTAGTAGTAATATTAGTGGTCGGCTTAATAGTTTTGATTGGGTGAGTGGAAGCTTTCAATCCCCTTTTTCAAAAAAAAAAAATACAAAAAATATTCGGTACAAACTTTGCTGGTGGCGATGGACTTTGTCGAACAACAAAATAGGAAGTTATAGGGGAAAAACCACTTTATATTTGCTCATACTTTAAAACTAGTCGATTTATTGACTAAAACATATCTCGAATTCGAGATTATCTCTATCAGCACGAGAATCAGGCCCCCAGGCCCCAGACGATGCGCACAGACAACGGAATCTGAACTTTCACTTTCTCACTGAACTTCATGTTACGTTACGAGATCAAGCCACATGACATCATTAGTATTGCGATTTTACGTTTTGATTTTATTATGACTGTTATTAATCAAGTGTAATATGAGTATTTTTTATTTGGTTTTGCTCATTCTCAATAAAGTTTTTTTTTATACCACTAAGGTGGCAGACAAGCTTACTGTCCGCCTGATGGTAAGCGGTAACCGTTGCCTATGGACGCTTGCAACGCCAGGGGTATCACTCGCGCGTTGCCGACCCTAAAGAAATCAAATAACTTCTTTCTTGAAGAACTCCATACTGTAGTCCTTGGAGAAAACCTTGTCAGAGATCTCATTCCACAACACAAACGTTCGCGGGAGGAAGTTTCTCTCAAACCGCACTGTACGCGACCATTTCGGTTCTAAACTGTGAGAATGAATTTCCTGCCGATGGCGAGCGGTGCGATGGAAGAAAGTAGCTGCGGGCATCATTTCGAACAATAACACTTCCCACTGTACAAGCGTTGGAACACACATAGGGAGGCAAAGTCTCTCCTCAGAATTAAGGGCTCGATACGGCAAGTGAGTTTGGTATCTTCAACAATTCTTACAGCCCGTCATTGAACCGAGTCAAAAGGGCCAAGCTAGTATTCGGCTGCACCCGCACAGATTGATGTAGTATTCCATATGGGGCCGGACTTGCGACTTGTAAAGCAGCAACCTTTGCCCCGAAGTGAAGTACTGCTTCGCTCAGTTGAGTTTTTTTTGACGCCAGCTTTACCTTGTCTTGCAGATGATCTCGGAACTGAACATCGCTGGAAATGTCGACACCAAGGATCCCAATGCTCTTGGAGATGGAGATGGGAGTGTTCTGGAATTGTGGGACCACAGTGAATGGGGTTTTCTTAGCAGTGAACCCGCAGACTTATGTCTTTGTAGGGTTGAATCGGACCAAGTTTTCCCATCCCCAGTCAGGAACCTTGGACAGAGTGGTCTCGATTTGAGATATAAGTTTTTCACGTTTTCCCTTCACAAACGAACAAGGAATAATAATAAATAATAATAAATATTTTTGGACATTAAACACAGCGCCGTCTGGCCCCAAAGTAAGCAAAGCTTGTGTTCTGGATACCAGGCAACGGATACAGATACATATATATTACTTTTTTTTTTGTAAATACATACATATTATACATAAATACACCCAGACTCAAGACAAACACAAATGTTTTTATCACATTAATGTTTGTCCAATGCGGGAATCGAACCCACACCCTCTGCGCAGCAGTCGGCCACTCTACCAACTAGGCTGCGAGGGAGTCAATAATATTTCACGACCCGTGTAATAAGCGTCTCCAGTACTGTCATGTGCATAGCAATGAATTTTGTTGATGTCCAACATGTCATTGATATGCGGTAGAAACAGTGTAGGAGACAGCACCGAGTCTTGCGGCACACCAGCATTAATGTCCATGCTATCAGAGCAACTACCATTAACTAAGAACCCTTGTGCCAGTAACGATCGAATGCCTTCGCTATGTCCAGGCTACATGCCAATGCCTCCCCCTGACTTTCAATGGCTAATGCCCATCGGTGTGTGAGATACACTAGAAGGTCACCAGTCAAGCGACCGTGGCCAAAACCATATTGACGGTCACTGACCAGGTCGTGTTTTTCTAGGTATCTTAGGAGCAGTGTGTTGATCACATGCTCCATAACCTTGAAGAGAAGGTAGTTAATAGCGATAGGCTTATAATTTGATAGATCTGATCTATCGCCTTTTTCAGGCACCGGGTGCACATTCGCAGTCTTCCTTGAAGACGGAAATTGCCTAGTGTGGTAGGAATGCGCGAAGAGGCGCGTGAGTACAGGACATAACTCAGAAGCACACTGCTTAAGCACCGGTGCTGGTATACCGTCTGGCCCACTCTACTTATGAACGTCTAGAGAAAGCAACGCCTGCCGGACCTCCCGCTGTGTTATGGAGATTTCCGGCATGGTCTTACTGCACCACGGTATAGTAGGTGGTACGGTACACACACTCCATATTTGAGTTTGAGGCAATGTGACTGCGCAGTAGATTGGCTTTCACTTTAGCACTATGGGCCAAGTCACCATCGGTCTTACGCAGTGGTGGTAGCGACGACTGGTAAAAGTTCCCTTCAGTAGCTTTAGCAAGCGACCAGAAAGTGCATAACCAACGAAATAATTAAAATATCTTTTTATTGTATAAAGTTTTTTTTTCCTTTGTAATAAAGTTGCGCACTTGGCTGCCCCCAAGAGTAAATTTGATTGTACACTCACATACGCACAGACATGGCTTTACTTCTTCAAACTCTACCCGCGATAGTAAATAATTTATAAAATTGAATTCAAAGCCGATACCCATTTATTTAAGAAATGTTTCCTTAAATTTGTTGTTCTTGGTTGCGGGTTCCGACGTCACACTTTCTTTATTTTAATACATTTTATTTTTAATGTTACCACCATGTGAGGTGTAATTATAGCCGTAAAAATCTAATAAAAGATTCGATTTTGATTGAGACCAAATTATTAGCAGTAGTTAAGCTAAACACGTAGAAGCTTTAAGTCTGTTTTATAAACAAATATGAGGCACACATAATTTTCGGTGGTATTTGCCTATACAATTTACCACCTTTTAAATTTTTATATAATGTGATAAGTACTTTTTACTTATCAAAGCAAATTATCTTTATTGCATTGAAAGTTAGAGAAAGACCCATTAATGTATAAAAAGGATGTTTTATATCGTATAAAAAAAATAAAAATTCATTTTTAAAATTCAATTTACATATGTAAGTAAACGCAATTTATAAGCATCTGTAGCATTAAAGTGAAATTCGATAAAACTATGTAAATTTTTGCTTATAAAATTGTTACCGAAAGATATATAAATCTGCCATTAATTGAATTTAAAACATATAATTAACGTTAAATACAGCTAATCTTCTCTTTGATAAAAAATAAGGCCAAAAACGTTAAGTTGATGAAGCATAAGAAACAAAGTTAGGCTTAGCCACACCAGGCGCAAATACCTGTTTAATATTTTCACTTTTGTGTTTCTGTTGTTGGATCGCGTACAAGCGACAGATCGAAAGCCAGTCAAGTTGAGTCCCGAGCGTGTAGCGAGTATCGTTGTATGCACATAGTATGTAGATACTATGTACATAGATATATACTTGTAGGCACTAAACAATACTAACGTCAATCGTTCTAAACATACGCAGAATTTAACTTGTACAGGCAAATATTGATTTCGCCCGCAAGCTTTTGCCAATTGGCTACGGTACCCTAAAAATTGCTTTCGGAGGGCTTACATAATTTATTACAATATCTATAAAAAAGTACATTTATTTGAGAGACTATTATATTACGTTACTAGCCTTTCCCCGCGACTTTATTGGCATGGCCTTTAAAAAACAAGAAGGCTTTTAACTGTTTTTGGTTTTACCTACAAAAATATCGACTTTTTTTAGTCGCGCAAAAACCTATTTCCTAAATTTCAAACAAATAAAGCACTACATATATACTACGTAAACACTGTTACGGTGCGAGAAAAACCACAAAAATATATTCCAGTGGGAACTCTTGATCGAATTAAAAAGTATTTTAATTTTATCCTTCGAAATCCCTCCAGCTAGTCATATGCCAACAATCATTTCACTTCATTGCGTCGTCGCAACGTACTCGTAAAGGAATAGTGCCTTGATTTTTTCTTACTTTATTAACATCGATATTTCGAACTAAGAACTCAGTCTAATTAAGCAATGCCTTTCATCTTAGCTTAGCTTTCTTTTAGTAAAAGATTTACAATCGGTTCAGTATTTACAGACATGATCCTCTACAAATTTTACCTCCTTATTAATTAAAGACTACTCACCCTCCTAGCGTTTTCGTTGTCGCTGTAGTCAACAGGTTGACATGATAAGCTGTAGTCCCCCCACCATCCAGACATCAGATGCTAGTCAAAACAAAAAAAAAACATAAGAGCACAGATTAACCTATGGTTTCTACAGACGGATATGGTTGATTACTGTAAATTGTTATGTCGCAGTGATTACCATCATCATCATGATCGCGGTTTTGTTTTTGTAAGTACATTACAGTAGTATCAGTAGATGAAGTTAGATGTGTCTAAAATATAGACTACTAAATTTGTTTAGCATGTAACTCCTTAATTATAGTAATGAACTTTTCTACAGCTGTAGCTATAGTTCGTTTAAGCTCGATTATAGCCTCTAAAATTTCCTCGGAAACTCTTGAATTTTTCGGGATAAAAAGTAGCCTATGTCCTATTCCAGGACCTTACCTATATGTGTGCCAAGTTTCATTCCGAAGCATCCAGTGGTTGAAGCGCTTAGTAGAAAGTAGGATTAGAAGAATAAAAGAACATATGCGTAAATGAAAACTTAATTAAACCTTATATTGCTGTAAATAACGAAGGATTCTCATTCACAATTCGTAAACATATTTGTCTTCTTTTGGTAGTTGATATAATAATTAGTTAAAAAACCAAAAAGTATAAATACATCATATCATCTTGAAATAACAGGTATGTGGTGGTCTCAAGCCTCAGGTTCGAACTCGTCGTGTTAAATGTAAAAGTGTTTTTTTTTATTTCTTAAGTAATTTGTTAATTTACATCACTGGCGTTTCGATGAACAAGATCATCGTGTTATACGGAAAAAACATAATATGCGAAGTCTACATTCCGCACTGGTCCAGCGTAATTAACTATGCTTCAAATCGTCTTTGCCAAGGTCAAGATAGGCCGTACCTCGACAGTGGGAATCTATAAAGGCTGGAAAGGACGAAAAGTGCAATGACATGCTTTTTCTTACAAATTGTCAAAGGAAGACTAAAAAAAGATATAAAAGAATTTATAGAATTGGACATGTAATTTTACAAAAAATTATTAAGAGAGTTAAATAATAACTAAGCCAAATATATAGATGAATGTGCGTCAGCAGAAGTACAAGTTAATTTAACCTAAAACCCTGGTGACCTAAATAACTACAATTGCAAAAACAATAATTGTGCATTTACACTATTATATACAATTAAAACAATCAACGTAAGTAGGACAACGATCTCCTTGACTGCCGCAGTATTATAATTCAAGCTAGCACGATCTGTACGTCCGTTCGTTGCAAAAATCCGGCATAAGTCAACCGTGACCACTATACACGCACTAATGGTGGACATATGGGGTAAGTGAAACCTTGGGGTGGATATGTCTCCAAATTGACATAGAAGTTTAGCTTACGATGAATGCAGGTGGTTAACGGCTGGTTGATTTTTAATTCTTTCAAAAATAATTAAAGTATGTATGATTATAAAAATATTAGTACAGGGTCCACATTTATTGACTTTTGAAGTACGTAATAAAATGTAGGTGGCACAGCATGATATTATTTCAGTGTGCGTAAGAATTTCCTCTTGCCTATTCTCATCACAGTCACCAGACGTTGGTTTTTTCGTAAAAAATATATTTAAGAAGGTAGTTTTTCAAATATGAATCTCAACTCAAGCAAATAACGCGGGAAACATAAACCGCGATCTTATTTTAATTAAGCGCCATCTAGCGGTAACGGTAACGGTAACGTGATAAAAAGACTACTATAATATGAAACTAGTTTTGATAAGTCAAGTAACGTTGACAATTAAGTCTATTAATAACAAGCACAAAGCTGCCTTAAAAGTAATATATATGTTCGTCTATAACGTCATGGTTTCCATTTGAGACGTCATGCACACGTCTTCCAAACGTCACGGGTGTGTGGTTCATGAAATTGTTATAATGATGGTTCGCCTTGACACCGTACTGCTGACACCATGTTACAACATGAACCGTTTGCGGTTTCTAAGTTAACTTGAACTAGTACTTAGAAAGTAACTATCAAGTACTAAGATTGGAACATTGAAATTTGAGGTTCACGAATTTCAGTTAGGCAGGAAAATACTAAGAAACGTTTTGTGCTTAACTATAACTTACATATAGCAGTGAATGTTGGGCTTGAACTTGTATAATTAGAATAGTGCAAGCGAGAGCATTAATGAATGTTTGTAATGTGACCAGGGGATACATTAAGGAACAGTGTGATAATGATAGTACAGCAAAAACGGTATTCCAGAATTGTAGCAACAATTGCACTTTTAGCCTAACACGTTAGTCGTAACAAGAAATACTTTACTGGTACCTATCTGCATTTGATTATCAATTTACGTAAAGTGTATATTCTATTTTAAGTACTTAAGTAAGTGTTCACCTATTATAATCTTCGTAAAGAACACAATACCTATTCTTATTTTCGTAAAGTGCATACCTATTCTAATTATCGGTAAGTACTTACATACCTATTCTAATTTTCGTAATTTACATACCTATTCTGATTTTCTTAAGCTGTAGTGTCCTATTCTTTATTTTATTTGTTAATTTTTTATAAGTTATCTATTATAATTCTAAAATTGAATTTAATTTTTTTTATCAAGTTTATGATATAAAATAGTTTACAATTTCAATCATGTTAGTGGTGTAAAATATTTTTTCAATTTACCTCATAGAACATATAAGAGGAGAGCAAGACTTGTAATGCGTTATAGGTGACCAGGACACTCTGAAGCCGGAATGGCTTGCGACTGGACATCCACATGGGGCCCGCCAATACCACGAAGGAAAGGTACACCAGGACCAACGCAAAGGTCGGCACGGGTGAGTCGAACATCAGCCAGCCTTCCACTCGAGGGTCTGGAATAAAGGTTCCTGGTTAGGTTTTTGCTTATATTTTTAAAAAGCCTGATTTTGACTTAGTGTAATAAAAATAAAGTAAATGTAACAATGTCACTTAAATGCATTAAATAATATAATTGAAGAAGAAAAGAAACATAAAATAATAAGAATTACAATATGGCAATCTCTAACAGACATCCCTTGAGCAGAAATTATTTATAGAGGAGATTCTTGTACCTATTACGTATTATGAAGAATTTTCTGACAATGAAAAATAAAAGCCATCAGACGACTGGCAGATGTGAAACATTGAAATTATTTCACATCAAAACAATAAAACATATCATATATTTATAATAAATATATATAAATTTTAAATAAAGGTATCACTAAAATTAATAAAATTGAAAAGATAACACACTTTAGTTAATAATAAGCTCACTAATAAACGTAAAAACGATAATTTACTACATATATATAGCGTGGCGACGCGTCGCCACGGCATGCATTGCCACGTTAACAATCCTGATTACCCTCGCCTATAGATGTTTCACATCAAAAACCGATAAGTGGTGGCCTAGAGGTTTCGATTTCGGTCGCTTCCTGAGGGACGTAGGTTTGAGCCTGACGTGTATTAATGAGTCTTTTTCTTAATTTCTCAAGTAATTCATTGGAATGGATTGTCCATTAGCTTTATAGTTAGAAAAAAATGTAGGAAAACCTACATATGTAAAAAAATAAGAAACGCGTATAAACCTACGCAAGGTTTGCAATCCGCACTAGGCCCGCGCGTGGTCTTTACCCCTAATTGGAGTGGTTTAAGCTCTATAATAATAAAGTAAAACAGCAAATAATAAAAAACCGATGAAGGCGAAGACCTTTGGTCATTTTAAGAAGATTTCAGTCTATCTCTTCCGTTACACAGGATTTAAAACATGCGTTCTGCGGTGATACGGTACCCTCGGTTTGCAAGTCCGACTCGGACGTGGACGGGTTATTTAAATAAAGAAAATGCAATGTGATAAAAATCAAATACCTTAGAAGTCGTTTAAGTAAAAACAAAAAAATCGGCCAAGTGCGAGTCAGACTCGCGCACCAAGGGTTCCGTACCATTATCTATAAAAACGGCAAAAAAATTAAGTCTGTTGTATGGGAGCTTAAATATTTGTTTTACTTTTAGAATGTTATTATTTTAACTTTCTATAAGTATACATCGTTAATTTACAAATATTTTATACCTGTTTTAAAGATGTACCTACATCAGATAAGTAAATTTTAATGGAATTTGTATGAAAATACTTTTTCAAGTACATTTTATAACTTGGTCGACTATTACTCGTTAGCCTGTAAAGTGTATTTACCCGTGATAGTTTTCCTTTTAAATTCATTATATGCACTACCATTGTATTTTGTTTTTACCTTTCCAAACAATATTTTAGCTGCTAGAGCTGGACTTGACTAATAAAAGTTAGTACTTAAAAGCTAAATGTTTCGCAAACCGAGCCATAAATCAAAAAAATGATCCTTGCATATCGCCTGTATTTTTGGAATTCCTATCCAGCGATACCCCACTCGATAGGGTAGACGAGAAAAAAAAATTAAGTCCCCACTTCACGTGTAGAGGAGGTACTTTAAAAAATATTTTTTTCAAAGATTTATTCTACCACTTTGTTGGCTTTATCAATGTGTATATCCATGCCAAAGACGGACGGACGGACATGGCGAAACTATAAGGGTTCTTTGTTGACTACGGAACCCTAAAAATTGCAACGTGTAATTTTCAGAATGATTTAGACTAAGATTCCCTCGTTGCCTAGTTGGTCGTGTGGCCGGCTGCTGTGCAGAGGGCGTAGGTTCGACTGCCGCATTGGACAAACTCGTAAAGTGATAAATATTTGTGTTTGTCTTGAGTCTCGATGTATTTATGGATGATATGTATATATTTACAAAGAAAGTCATTTGTAATGTATTTGTATCCGTTCCACGCGTTAAAAAACGCATGGGAGAACGTCTACGCAGGGGAGAAGTCGCAAGAATAAGCTAGTCAATTATAGGTAGTACATTATTCACAGAGGAGGGGAAGTGCCATAAGTGAAGATGAGGGCCTTATATACCTACGAGGTAGAAATCGTATTTTACTCCGAGTAGTAGATAGTGCTGTATACTACACCTACGAGAAAAATAAAAGATAATAAATTGAAATGTATAAGGTGTTAAATAAAATTTATATAAAAATTACAATTGTTATAAGAAATTTCATCACTTTTTGCACTAGTTTTAACATCAAAATTTATTCTAAATTAAAAAAATAAAGCGCAAGTAGCCACATTTTTGGATAACTTATTAGTAGTTCACAAATATTACCACAGATGGTGCTGGTCAAAATTATAACGAGTTATATAGTACTATTTTTTGCCAGCGGCTCCGCCCGCTCTAAATTTGGTAATCGGCGTGGAACTTCTTAATTAACTCCTTAATTATACTTATGGCGTTTGCTATAGCAAGCTTAAGTACGTGTAATCTCGGTTATGGTTAATCTGCGGAAACATTTTATCCTTTTTCCTTCCCCAGCACTCAAACTATCTCCATACCAAATTTCATCTAAATCGGTTCGGCGGTTAAGGAGTAAATAGGTAACAGACAAACAGACATACAGAGTTATTTTCGCATTTATAATATTAGTATTTTGCTTTTCAGAAAAATTTAGTATAAGGCGGTAAATTTAGTCAAATTTAGATTTTAAGAGCGGTTGCTCAAGCCGAGGTTCGTGTTCAGGACACTCTTGTGCCGCCCCAACTTCTTGCAGCAGAGTGCAAGCATCACCACAGCAAAAGTTAGCGAGTAGTTGTCAAGGCCATCTGTTGCCGACAACAGAAGACGGTAGTTAGAAAGAAAAACTTCTTGCCTAGCAGGTCAGTAATGAAATTTGTGTCTCCGCAAAGACGTACTTTTAATTGTACTTTTAGATATGCATCAAGGTTTTACCGAACAGGTGTGGAGTAAATATATTTGCTTTCTTATTATTTTTTATCATATAGAAGTGAGTTACTTTTTACCAAATTCGCAATACTCTTTGGTATTGTTGCAACATTATTTTAAAGGCCGGCAAGAAATCAGTTGCTGGATAAGAAGTGTTAATAAAAAAATATATAAAAAAAAGTAGAGAGTTTTTAAAGTTTTTTAGAATTCCTTTAAAATCGTATTTTAAGTTTTTTATGTCTTAGCATGTTTTATAAAAGAGTTTTACGCATCAGTCGATACTAAGGGCTTTTTTAATGTCAATTATCTCATATTGACTTAATTAAAATAGAATTAAAATTAACAGATACATACTCTACAGTTGTTTATATAAGTGTCTTTAAGCTGTTTGAATTGAGTTGATGAAATATAGGTATTGCTTAACTTAAATTTTATAGAACTTAATGAGAATCGTACAATTTTGTTATGTATTTTTTCTCACAAATTGCTTCTGCTTGTTTTGGATATAAATCTTAACTTTTCCCAACTTAAACACACCGATAGACATAATTATTCTGTTTGAATGTTAATGTCATAAATAGACCTCTGCATTTTATAATAAAAGAAAGTTTCGTTTGTTTTAGGAATTTAGAAACTACATTATACATTTGGATTTAAATTATTTATGTGCTTGTATATATATAGTTTATATAACTATAAACATTAAATAAAAATTGCGAAAGTTCACGTCGCAACGGACTATTCGGCACAGAAATAACTAAAGAGCTACTTATTAAATTAAATAAAATAAAATTTTAGAATTACCCACTTGGATAACTTTTACCGAATTCGTGGGAGCGGAGGCATATAATCACTGACTCCCATCATACAGAATATTCTAGTTTGGGAGTTAGAAGATTTGCTATTTACACACTTACAGCCCTCTCTTTTGTTACAGTATATAATAATGTTACTTTTTAAGAGGCTTTAATGAAATAAAGATTTATTTTATAATATATATATTCTCATATCACCAGAGTAGCAAACAAGCTCACAACCCGCTTTAATTTAATTTAAGTGTCCCCGTAGCCTACGGACATTTACAACACTAGGGACTCGCGCGCTGCCAACCCTTTAAAAATCTAGTCACTTCTATCTTGAAAAATCTCAGCTGAAAGCATTTTCTACAACTTTAGTGCTGGTGAAAGAAAGCTCCTCTGAAGCTACACACAGCGAATATCATATTACTTGTATTATATATTCGATTTTTAGTGAGTATTCGTTGTGATTTTATTTGTATTTATATTCATATTCATATTCTTTATTTCATAAATTAAAGCATTACACGTCAAATAATAAATAAGATCATAGTCATAAATACATTATATTAATTCTAACATTATCAATAAATGGAATAAAATTGAATATAATCATGTAAAATAAACTATTTCATATAAGGTGGAATAAAATCATGTCAGATTAAGACATTATTTGATAAATTCGGATAATAAATTATATACCTTAGGGCCCATTGCAGACATAGTTTTAGAGGTCTTGGTTAGTCTATAATTAATGTTTTGAAGTTTTGTGACTTGTTTAGTAGGATATTTATGTATATCGGTGCGATCCAGAAATAGGTCTATGTTCGATCTCACATATTTAGCGATATCATAAATATATACTGCGGGGGCAGGGTTAAGATTTTCAAATTTTTAAAAAGTTCTTCCGCAGGTGTACCGTATTTAACTTGTCTAATAATCCTGACTGCCCTTTTTGTAGCCTAAATACTCTCTTCCATTCAGCTGCTGTTCCCCATAGCTCAAGCCCATAGGACATCACTGAATGGAACAATGAGTACTAGCAGGTTCGGAGAGCAGTGGAAGGTAATATACCCGTTAGTCTACTGAGCGCAAAACATGACCCGCTCAGTTTTGCGCATAATGCATGTATGTGGTGCTCCCATTTCAAGGCCGAGTCTAGGGTGATTCCGGGGAATTTAGTGTGGTATGCTTGTTGTATAGGTAAATCATTTATACACACAGATAATGCACGAGGTGGTCTACCCCACCCCCCCTAGGTTAAAATGTAGTATCTGAGTTTTTGAAAGGTTTAACACCAGACCGTTAGCGTCAAACCAATTCTTGAGGCTCAGAATATCACATTTTATTTTTTCTTCTATGCCACATAGAGAGTTGCTAATAATTATATTGCAGGCATCGTGAAATCGCCATTGACAACATTTGGCAAGTCATTTACTTGGACAAGGATGAATCTTGAGGAACGCCTATATTAATTCCCTCTTCATTAGATCGGGTTGAACCGTTATTTAGGAAAACCGATTGTTTTCTATTTGAGAGAAAGTCTTTAATAAATTTTAGAGATGGGCCTCTTACTCCAATAATTATGTAATTAAAGTAGAGGGGGCCAAAAACTAGCAACATTGGAAGCTTAAAAGTCAGAAGAAAGCTTGGAAAAAAAAGTTGCTAAAGCTTTATTGTAACGTAAGCTCAGGCAAAAATGGCTGTATTTTTTTATTGCGTTGATTTGAAGCTTGATTTTAACAGCTTCAAGGTCCCGTAGATCTTAGTATTTAATATTAACTTGATAACTTCACGCGTTCTTGAGAAAAAGGGTCTTGACAAATAGTCAGACGGACAACAAAGTGATCCTATAAGGGTTCCTTTTTTCATTTTGAGGTACGGAACCCTCAAAAGCCAAGTTCCTTATGAAATCAAGTAAAAACCAAGTTAAACTTTCTTTCAGTAGCAGAAGTAAAGAATGTGGATGGAGTAATAATTTGATTGTCTCATATGATTTTATTATCAAATGAGACAATCTAGACCAAAATTGAACTTGACCGAGGTCGATACTATTTAGATATTTATTGCTTAAATTATGTGACTTATTCTTACAAGACTAATTTTAATATCCATTTACTTAATTTCCAGTTCTTCACAAAGGGATCAAAATAATTCGATAAATTGTCTATAAATAAACAAGCTACTTATAAATTTGCTTTTATAATAATATAACATTACTGCCGCGGCCCGTAAATGGAGCATAACCGGGCGATCACAGAGTACGAGTTACCCCAAAAAAGCTTGTAAGATGCAAGATATGGTCGCATATCGTAACATATTTAAGAAGAATATCTTCCTAGCCAAAATATGTGGATGCCTTGTAACACACATAACCTTATTTAGGTTATATCTTTGTTGAAATCTACACTAAATAATTAATTTTAAAACTTGAATTTGGATAATTTTCAGAATGGAATTTATTTTCTAGTCAGTCTTTGCTTAACTTTAGGTAGAAACAGCACCTCTTCTGAAAATATTTATATCAAATAGTCAAGGACTCACTATCCTGTGAATTACTATAAGCTTATCCATACTAATATATTAAATGTGAAGGTAACTCTGTCTGTCTGTTACCTTTTCAGGCATAAACCGCTGAACCGATTTAGATGATATTTGGTATGGAAATAGTTTCAGTCCCAGGGAAGAGGATAGTTTTTATTACGAAAAATCCAAAAGCGGGTTTAACTATAACCGAGCTTTAACGAATTATAGATAGCGCTATAGCTTGCAATAGTTAGTAAATTAAGTATAATTAAGGAGTTGACGTAAGAACTCCACGCCGATAGCAAAATTCAGAGCGGGTAGAGCAGCTGGCAAATGCTAGTCTGGAATAAGAGGCAAAATAATTCGTCAAGCAACATCTTCAATCTACAACATGGGATGTATGATTCCCGAACCTTTCAAAAGATCATAATCAAGATGGTGAATTTCTTTAACCTACCCATATTTCCATTATCACAGCATTACAATAAATAACATGAAAAATGGTAAAGATACGCCAATTAAGAGTTTCTTCAAATAAATACAAAAAAGCATAAAATAATTGCTAACAAATAGGCAACTATACTCTATTATATGAATATTATACTGTATTATACCCTATAAATACATGATTATATAGGTTTTATTATGTAGGTTATATATCTGTTACTTGCTATATGTTATAAAAATGAGTTTTTATTTTTCTCCTATGCGGTTCTGAACCATTTATTAGACAACAAAGTTCGCTGTGTTAGCTTATATGTTATAAATAGGATTTCACAACACTGAAAATGAGTTGCAAGGAGGCCAAAATTATTGGTGCAAATATTGAGATATGTTGCAAAAAACTTCTTCTATAATATGATCGAAATTTATACAACAGAATCTTAAAATTTCTTTAGTTACATTTAGTTAATGATTATTTCTTATTAAATTTTTAAAACATTAATATTCATGATGCAAAGACTAGGACATCAGAAGTGAAACTAAGGTCAATGACCATTTTTGTGACGACAATTTAGCAGTAAATCCGGTTTATCAATAAAATTATATAATATCAAATTTGAAGTGCCTAGATCTAGATTGCGCCAAATGATCGAATTAAAGTTTTATATTGTATACTAAAATTCTGATTTGTCAATGAAAACGAACTGTTTGGGTAACTTGTCTGAATGTAACGGTAATTATTGCAAACCTTAATGTTCAAAATTCACTAATGATTTTTCTGCAGAGAGATTGCACGTGATTTCATAGTATAATAGTTTTGTGCCATTTACTTTTATGTTTAAATATGCACACATTTACATATTTATCATAACGTGCCTTATCATAAGGAAATAAAATTAGAAAACGTTCTGATTTTTTGACGTAACAGGTACCAAAGAGATCTTTACGTTGAAATTTTTTCTGTCTTTCCTGCATGTACAGATTTTACTTTCCCGCTACCTACATGTTACAGTAGTTTATTGTCCGGCTAACTGCATGTTACAGTATTTTTCTGTCCGGGTAACTGCATGTTACTGTATTTTACTTTCCCGCTACATACATGTTACAGTATTTAACTGATCGGCTAACTGCATGTTACAGTATTTTTCTGTCCAGCTACCTGCATGTTACAGTTTTTTTCTGTCCGGCTACGTGCATGTTACAGTATTTTACTGTCCGGCTACCTGCATGTTTTAGTATTTTCTTGTCCGGCTACCTACACGTTACAGTATTTTCTGTCCAGCAACGTACATGTGACAGTATTTTTCTGTCCGGCCACCTGCATGTTACAGTATTTTTCTGCTCAGCTGCCTGCATGTTACAGTAATTTTCTGCTCAGCTACCTACATGCTACAGTATTTTGCAGAGCAACAACAAAAAATGTCTTGACTTTCATAACTGATATGACCATATTATGTAATATGTAATGCAGGTTAAAGCATTTTCAAACTATTTTGATTTAATTTGAATTATGCCATTATAAGCCATTACACAATACATTTGAACCAAAAAAAGGAAAAAAAGAAGGTTTTTAAGTAGACGCGTATATTAAATTATTATTGCACAAACTACCTTCATTAAGCTAAATACATTATTTGTTTTTTTTTCTTTTCTTTTCAATGCTACAGAGGGTTTCCCATGCATCGTCATAGATCGTGGTAAGTTTGCCAACTGTAAATAAGTTTATAATCGCAAAAAATAATAAAAAAAATTGGGGTGTAACTACAAATTTATGATTTGGTATTTATTACTTTATTTGTGCTACATGACATTGATTCATGCCAAATTTCATGATTCTACGTCAAAAGAAGTACCCTATAGGTTTTGATTTCATTACGAGCGTCAAAATATGCGGCATAAACGGTCATATGCTTTAATAGCGTTAACATAGAAATTTCGTCTTTTTGCAAGGGATTGCAGAACTGAGTATTTGATAATAATTTTCAGCTTTATCCACGCGTTCCTGACATGGCAAACACTTTTTTGATTAGAGATTGGATTGGATAAGTGGACTATAAAACCTTGGGCATGTTTTTAACCACTCTTTACTACACGGTTATTGCTTAGCATAAGGCAGGCCGTATTCTTGATTTTCCCAAAAGTGGCTAAAAAACCATTTCAGCAAGTTTAGTAAGCGACTTGAGATCTTTATAGAAGTAAACAGATTCAATTATAAAAACTTAGCTTTTGAATTTTTTTTTTTTTAATACCACTCAGGTGGCAAACAAGCTTACGGTCCGCCTAATGGTAAGCGGTTGCCGACCCTTCAGAAATCTAATAACTTCTTTCTTGAAGAACTCCATACTGTAGTCCTTGCAGAAAACCTTGGCAGGGAGCTCATTCCACAACTTAAGCGTTCGCTGGAGGAAGTTTCTCTGCAACTGCACTGTACGCGACCACTCAGGTTCTAAAGTGTTAGAATGAATTCCCTACCGATGGCGAGCGCTGCGATGGTAGAAAGTAGCCGCGGGCATCATTTCGAACAATTCCTCAGAACACAACCCATTGTACGTGCACACTAGTGTCTTTGTAGCGTTGAACGGACCAATTTTACCCGTCCCCAGTCAGAGACCTTAAAGCAATATATGTTGTTGATGTCCAACGTGTCATTCATATGCAGTAGAAACAGCGTAGGAGACAGCACAGAGCCTTCCGGGACACCAGCATTAATGTCCATGCTATCAGAGCAACTACCGTCAACTACGGTTCGTATGCGTCTGCCGGACAAAAAGCTAGCCACCCATTTGCACAAACCCTCGGGCACTCCGTAAGATGGCAACTTCGATAGAAGACCCCGGTGCCAGACCCGATCAGACGCCTTCGCTATGTCCAGGCTACATGCCAATGCCTCCCCCTGACTCTCAATGGCTAGTGCCCATCGGTGTGTGAGATACAAGTGAGATAGAAGATCACCAGTCGAGCGACGGTGGCGAGAGCCATATTGACGGTCACTGACGTCGTCGTCGTGTGCTTCTAGGTATCTTAGAAGCTGTGTCTTGATCACACGCTCCATCACCTTAGAGAGGAGAGAGGTAATAGCGATAGGTCTGTAATTCGATGGATCTGATCTATCGCCCTTTTTGGGCACCGGGTGCACATTCGCAGTCTTCCATGAAGACGGAAATTGCCTAGTGTGGTAGGAAAGCGCGAAGAGGCGCGTGAGTACAGCGCCTTCATCGTTCATGTTCGAGTTCGAGGCAAAGAGACTGCTCTTTAGCACTATGGGCCACGTCACCATCGGTCTTCTCAACTGGCAAAAGTTCCCTTCGGCAGCTTTGGCAAGCGACCAGAAAGCACGACTCCCAGAAGCATAGCTCGCAAGCCGCCCACCTATTTTGCCGATAAATTGGAATTTTGCTCTGGCAGAGGCTTTTTTACTGAAAATTCACGCAATCCATCCCAGTCTGCCGACATATAGTGCCACACACGACGCCAATTAGTTGGCCCAGATGGATTGGGTTGTGAGCATGACATTTGAATCCAAACGAGACAATGGTCCGAGGAGCCAAGAGGCATCCACTGAGACGGAGTATCCGTCCGGACGAGTAGTCAGCGAGAGGTCCAGTAAGGATCTCGTATGTTCCTCTATATCTGGTATTCTCGTTGGAAAAAGTACCAGCTGAGAGAATCCATAGAACAGAGCAAATTCATGAGCAGATATCCCAGCATAGTTATTGGTACGAGAACTGAGCCACTCATGGTGGGCGTTAAAGTCTCCCAAAATAACTAGTTCTGCTGTGGGATATTGCTCTAGAACTTTGTACGTGAAGAGTCGAGTTACGTCTGTATCACCGCTATGAGACCTGTATAGGCACGCATAGATACGAGTGTGGCCGCCGTAATCTACGCGCACCCACAATATCGACAGGTCCCTGTCTTCAAGGCTATGAAGGCGGCGACAGCAGATATCCTCCCGGACGAACATACATACACCGGCACGACTCATAAAATTGTGTTCGAGTTTGTAACCGGGATAGTGAAGGTATGATGTGTCGGCCGGGCAGGATATCTGCGTCTCCGTTCCTGTCCGAGATGGTGGTGGACTGCATCCAAAAAAATCCACATTATATGTGGATGGAGTAGCCGCTGTGAAAACTCTTTTCTTTTTCGTTCTCATGGCCATTATATATAAAAAAAGTTACTAAGACTAAGGATGAGGATTCACTGCACAGACAGCTTAGAGGACAAAAGGTGCGGTTCTAAGACTGCCGAAGCTCGCCACAGATGATACGGTTGCTGGCACGGCGGGCGGAAGTGCCCCTGATCCCCCTCTGGTGTAGTAGCCGGGTCCACTCCGGTCTCCGTCTCCGGCACGACTACCACTTCAGAGACTTTACACCGGTTAGCGGTACAGTCTCCCAGGGCGGAGATTAAGTGATCCCTGGGTTCGGTAACCCTTTCAAATGTTTACTTATGTCGTATAAATTTAGTAGCATATAAATATATGTTATCTTGTGTGTGTTAAAAAAGAATAGGCAATCTAGTCCAAAAAATATAGTATAGTCCAAAAAAACAGTTCTGTTCCCAGGGTGGACGCATAGCAAATACATTAGGAAGAGTATTACCATTTTTTATTGCACGAGATATGTAAATAAACTATGCTAAATGATATAGTTAACTATTAAGATTCGAGTAGTGCATAGGAACAGTGTTTTTATCCGATAACAGGTGTTGTTTAAATTAATAAAACCAAATTTAGAAAAGGATAGCAAAGATAGTTCACATAGTTTTCTAGAAGTCCATTTGTAACAAACATTTTCAGAGCAAAAGACATCAACGCGTTTCCGGGTTGCTAATGGACGGTAAAACTAGTGACGTCACTTTGGGTAAACATAAATGAGCTTAATGTACGTGATCGGAGTTTTTTTGTTGAAAATACCTCTTTTTTGCAACTAGTTGCAATTATGGCTTAAGAATAGAAACATGCATGTCAAACTTCTTTGACAAAAAATATCAAGGAATGGAATAATCTTTGTCGAATGGAAAAATGTATGTAAGAAATATATTAACACTTTTTTCATTATTAATTTTCTTATTGCTGGCAGAACGACATTTCTATAATGAAATGATATTTTTCGGATGAATTAATTTAGTTAAATATTGGTTTAGCCGTGTTTTTTCATATTTCACCTTGATAATAAAATAATTTTGTTCGTTTTTAAGTAAATGTTAAAGATTGCCATTTTGTGATACTACACACTTTTACAATTGCACAAAAAGTGTAAAAAGAATAAAATTTGTCTTTTTATTATTTTATTAAAAGATTCTTTAAGTAAATCTAGAGTGGTTCAAGTGTGCGAGACGATTTTTAGGGTTCCGTACCCAAAGGGTAGCGGAACCCTATTACTAAGACTTCGCTGTCCACCCGTCTGTGCGTCCGTCCGCCTATTACCAGGCTGCATCTCATGAACCATGATAGTTAGATAGTTAAAATTTTCACTGAAGATGTATTTCTGTTGTCGCTATAACAACAAATACTAAAAAACAGAATAAAATAAATATTTAAAGGGGCTCCCATACAACAAACGTAATTTTTTTCGATATTGATAACAGCAACAGGATGACGCTTAAAATATTCACAGAATATTTAGTTATATAGTCACTTTAAAAATAAATAATTAAATTAAAATGAAACGTATATTTCAGGGGGGCTTTCATACAACAAACGTGATTTTTTTGCCGTTTTTATAAATAATGGTACGGAACCCTTCGTGCGCGAGTCCTACTTGCACTTGGCCGATTTTTGAACATGTTGTGCATTCAATTTTTTAATATTGCTTATGAATAAAATTGACTTTACTCCGCTATCAACTGATAGCAGAATCAATACATAAAGCAATTAAACAAATAATTATTTTTTGGTCCAAAAACTATATATTTAATTAATAAAGTTAAGTTGGTACTTAGAATGGTTAAAAGTTATTCTAAATGTAACAGGCAACCAAACAAGTCCTCACTTGTATTTATTTAGACGATACTCTCTTATGGTGAGAACGATCCATGAACACAACACTAATCTATAGTTAACTAAATTATAGTCGGTTTTAATAGTTTAAATTTAGCAATTCTTTGTTTTAAAATTCATTGGAGTTCATTTAAACGCAATGTATGCAGATTAAATACACTATAAAAAACGGCAGCCATTTTCAAAACTAAAGTATTTTTAACCGGTATGTTTATGGTTACCAGCTAATTGTATAATTTATGGATTAATTAAATACGAGTAAAATAGACAAAAAATGACTGTCACGGACAGTTGGAGATGAAAACAAGTGACTTAATTTTTTCTTTTAAGGTTTGAAACCTTAACGATTTTCTCCAAGGACTACAGTGTGGGGCCTTCAAGAAAGAAGTTATTTGATTTTCAAAAGGTCGACAACGCGCAAGTCATTCCCCAGGTGTTGCCAGCATCCATAGGCCGTGGTGACCGCTTACCATCCGGTGGACCATAAGCTTGTTTGCCACCTTAGTGGTATTAAAAAAAATTACAATCATATACTGTTAGGGTCAAGTATTCACTGATCATCGTACGTAACAAATGAGTAGAAAAACTTATAGCTTTTTTTATCAATAAAATCGAAAGAATGGCATGCGTACAAGGAAAGCTTCATATTGAGAAATCGAAAACGAAAGTTGCTCACTCGCTTACTCATGGTCAAGGCTGTTAGTTACAACTTTATGAGTACGTCGTGATGATAGCACAGGTTTTTTTTGATAACTATAAGTGACAGGTACTTTAGAATATTTTTTTTTGTTCACTAAGTTGCGCAAGTGGTAGAACAGTTTGCATACCATGGCGAAGGTTCCGGGTTCAGTTTCCGGAAATAAATAATAATAATCATTTTTGGACATTTAACACAGAGCCCTAAAGTAAGCAAAGCTTGTGCTATGGCACCAGACAACGGATACAAATACATATATATAATTTTTTTTGGTAAATATATATATACATATTATACATAAATACACCCAGAGTCATGACAAACACAAATATTTATCACATAAATGTTTGTCCATTGCGGGAATCGAACCCACACCCTCTACGCAGCAGCCGGCCACACTACCAACAAGGCTGTAAGGGAGTGAAGGTAGCTAGAATAGGTCCAAGGAAACCAGAGTTAGGTGAGAAAATCTCTCAAGTTAGACAACGTTATTTTACATCTCTATTAAGAATTCGCGCCACAAAAGTTTCTGCATGGCGCGAGCGGAGGCACTACTGCAAATGAAGAACAAATAATATGCGATAGAATAAATTATACTTCCACATTTTATTATGTGCAAACTTATATGTTGCGTTCTGTAATTGAAAATCCTACATTGTCAGTCTTATCTTAGTGCGCACTGCGGTGTGGTGAGTAGCGCCGACATATTTGGTACCTATTTTAACACGGACCGGCAGAAAACATCTAAAATCAATATTCAGCGGCCCCCTCATATAGGACAGTGTCTCTCACTCACTCAATCTTTCATGATCCGGTAAAAAAACGGATCTACAGAGGCTCTCAAGCTAGTGATTCACTAGGTGATGGGATATTTATATAAAGTTACACCTTATTTCAGTTGCACCACATTTTGGTATCCAGCCACTTATTAATTTGTTCAGGGTATTAATACCTTGATGCATGCATACTGCATACGTACATACAAAAATATTTTTAAATTGGTTTCAATATATAATTCCGATAGATGAGGACATAGAGAAAGAAACACACCATTTAACGCTGCCGGATGGGGAGCTTTAGGTATGCAGGGCACGTTCTGCTTATATGGGTAGGGACTTAACACAACATCTATATGATATATCCGGTAGTTTAGTTTTCGCTCTTTTTATTAAGCAGATAATAAATTTGTTCCCAACTTATAAGGAAGTCGTTAAACAGAATCTTATTCGTAATTGCAATTACACACGTTTTAATTAAATGCATAAATTTAAGTGTTGGTTAAAACTTTCACAAATTAAGATCTGTGTTACAACTTCCTATTATCTTGCTAGATAAATTAAACAACTCACAAAAAAAAAAAAACTTAAAAGAAGATAGTTCTGTCTAGAGTTAGGCTCTAATTACAAACTAAACATAACAAATCGATATACCTGGGAAAAATATATTTAGTTATAAAAAAAAGTGGTTCTCGGTATTTTTCTTTTATGGTTTTCTTCTGTCTATCCATCCGTCCGTTTGACTATTTTAAAGTTTGAAGAAAAATTTTAGTTCTTATTTTTTTAACTTTGTGACATACGAAATAGTAGGTAACTAAACATTAAAAATAACCCTCGAAGACAGGCAAAGATTTAGAAAAGTGTAAGGTAAAGCTCGCATACAGGGCGGGCCGGTCGCATCAGAAGGTATCACATTAAAATTTCATTATATAAACAGCGTACACACATTCAGGCAACCACTGTTTTAATCGGCTCCTTCGCGTTAATTTTTGTTTTACACACCCCCTTTCTATTTCCGCCCCAGAACTCGTGACAGATAGCTCAGTTCGGGTTGCACAGGGCGGTTCGAAATCACTACGGAAGTTCAAATACCGTAAGCCATTTGGATGCCTCTTGGATACTGCACCTACGCGTCAATGCTGTGGACATGAGACAATTTTTACATATCCTTTGGCATTCGACTTCAAAGCGGTGAAAACATATAGCTTACATGTGGACATTTTTCTTTTGAAGAAGTTTTAATAATTAAAAAAAAAAAAAATTGGTAGGAATATATCTAGTTGTTAAAAAAAGGTATTGTTACAGTATCATAGTAATGTGGCCTGTCCATTCCAATTCAGCTGGTTTTGTTTTTACAGTTTGAACTATGAAGATGACTTTGATTTTTTGTCTTATTTAGGGATATTATATCACTATAAAACATCTAGCAGAACTGTTTCCAGCTCGCACCGTAAGTAATAAAATGTCTTTGGGCATAACTGTTTTAATTAGTGATCCAAGACAAAAGGCTGTCACGATATCAAGTGGACCGATCTATGTCTAAAAAAACAGGTTCTTTTCTTAAAAATAATATTTGTAGAAAACAACAAAAATATCAGTTAATATGCAATACTAATAATGCTGTTAAGACATATAGCTTCTTTAACTTAATTAAAAAAATATCTTTAAATATTACCATAATTAGATATTGAAAAATAATATAGTTGTCAGCATACTCTGTTTTGTAATTTAATATGAAAAAGTTAACTCAACGCTTATTGCGTAAGTTAAACTTCAACAGTTGACAAACGTTTTGGTATAAGTCTTCTATACTATAATAATTTAGACGCTGCAAAAGTGGCTCTAAAAATCCTAATTTACAGAATTTTTTTTGACTATTTACAAAAACGATGTCAAGATAATTATACAATGCATGGAAGTTATGATAATAAGCTTTTTAAGCTTCTTCAGGACATATTCGATACATAAACGTAGTATTAAGCACAGTGACATTTCCCTATCATTGGTAACTTTTCGTTTCGTTTAGCCAACCCTAGAAATAGTGTTATACTGAATCACACATCAATACATCGATTCATATTTAGACTTGTCCTACTAATTGTTCCATACATATTAACTGGAAGAGAATACTTTTAGGTATTAAGTGAACTAATTTTTTTAAAAATAGAGTGCAATAAATGTTTTTAAAAAACTAAGAGTGATAAAAATATAAGTTTAAAAAAAAAACTGGTTGCCTGTAAAGTCGGTATACGGGCGAAAGTTTTACGTGACAATGATTTTATGTCTGTCTCTCTCGCTCTTAGGCGGGCGCGTGCCTCTCACTCGCTCTCATTGTGAGCGCATAACGTGAGCGGAGCGTAACGCAGTTTCTTGAAGTGTCACCCGGCAAACCAATTTATAAGACGTTGTCACGTCAAAATTTAAATCCTATTACGGAAAAAAATTGTGCTCTGAAAAGTACGAAAAAAGAAAATATTCTAATCAAAAATTTCAGAAAATTCTTGTCAACTAAATGTTTAATTATTTTTCATATAATAAGTAGATATCTTACATATTTTAATTTAATATAGATTTATTGATGTTGCATGTTGCATGCTCCCTAACCTCTGTTTACTTAACAATTTATTTAAGAGCATTATTTAGGTAATTGCGATAATTTTAAATTCATATTAATTTTATCGTAGGTTATGTGGAGATATATATAGATATATAGTAGAGAACGAGGATTTTTTGCGCAGTCGAGATTTAATTTTAAAACTTAATTTTTTATTTATAATTGTAATTTTGTGTGGTTTTATTTCCGTAATAAGTTGTGTGCATGTTTATACGCTGTTTAATTTATTTAGTTTTAGGCTTACATTTGTTTTTTATTTAGTTAATTATTCAATTATTAGTAAGTATACATTTGACTTAAACAATAAGTTTAATATCGAAAATGACATAAATCGAATTGTGTTATATTTTAGTTAAATAATATTGTTTAACAAAGCTCTGCCAGATGAAGCCGGAAGGAAAAGCAGTAGCAGCTAGTTATAAACATATATATATATTCTCGAAAACCATTTCACTCGGGTGCTAATTAAGTCTATTGACTTGATATCCAACACGGCACACGGCCTTTATGTCCTCTAGAGGGCGCCATATTGAACTAAGTGTGACGTTGCATAGCCGATAATCAGCGGACCATCTATGATAACAGATTATAGTTCTTATCGACTTTGTAGGACAAGATGGTCTTAGTAATTGTATATAACTCATATTTTCACCCTTGACTTCGGCACGTGGAATTTACTGATGGTGCAAGGTAAATGAACTTTGATCGGCACGTCATATGTATACAATCACCTATTGATGTCTAGCCTCTAGTAAAGAATGAAAGAATTACAGAAAACTTGAAACTAAAAAGTTTCTGTATTTGTGTGGGAGGTCAACGTAGGCTTCAGAACTTAAGCGTATTCACCAATTGCAACGACAATTCGGTCATTTAAAAGTTTGTTTTTAAATCTTTACACCTAAAAATAAAATATCGAATATAGATTTTTATGAAAATGGCTTTTGCAAAGTTAATAAAGCATAAGAAATAACCTTATTGAAATATAGTGGTTCAAATTGAATTAATCTCAATTAATAATAGAACACGAAAATTTATAGAGCCTTAAAAGTTAAATAAGAAAATCTCTTTTTAATCGTTAGATATAAGAGGACATTGGTGTTGAAACGAATTCATCGATTGCGATAAAGTTTTGTTTAAGAGGTTTTTTTTAAAACTTTTACGATTGGCAAGAGGCCAAAAAAGTATATTTCATATATGTATATGTCTAAGTAGATTGGAATGTTTTTTATTAACCTAGAAGGATGACTTACATTTACAATACCCAGAATGAGGCTTATTCAAAGTTAAGTTACGAAATGTGATGAATTAACAGTGGCAAATAAAAATTAAAGAAAGTCTTTAATTTATTTATTAAGTCTTCAAAAAATTAAATTGACGTCTAAGAATTAGCTAATATTTTAATAGAAAAAAAATAATAAAAAAATTGTGCATAAATACCTGAAACTCTTTCAGCCAATAGCCAATACTTCGTGATAATTGTGGTCCAGTTGCTGTCCGAATAATAATCGTCTAAAGCTATCTTCACAAATCCCGACATTTTGACTAATGTTTAAATACACTAATATCACAAATTCACTGGTAAATATAACTATTTTGTTTCAATAATACTCACTAGTAAAAATTATTATGTTAAAATAATAGTTCTAGTATTAATTATTAATTTTATTAAAGTTGGTCACGTCACTGCACTAGCTCGTCCGTCATTAGCGCGTCTAAAGTCGCTGTCACGTGGAAAATGACGGCTTTAATTTGCGGCTAGCGAGCTGTCACCTGAAAATAAAGAAAGCTTTATTTAATAATTGCAATTTGCAATAAATATCATAATTTATGTCAAACTTTCATGATATTTTTTTAGACATATTATTTATAAATGGCACGCTATGTTCTTTAAAATTAATAATTAATTATTTTTTTAAAATATCTGAATGTTCAAAAACATCATTAAAACTGATATCAGAGTTTGCTTAAATATAATTTACTAACATCTGCAAACATTAATTGTATTTCAATATAGTTGGTACATAAAAAAAATAAAATAAAGCGTGTGTAGTTAAAATATTTTTAATAAAAGCATACCGTTTTTTTTATTAAATCCACCATACATCTTGATTAAAAAACAAACAGAAAAACAAAGCACGCGCACATCTCCGAACTACCAACGAAAGTAAAAACTTAAACTGCAAGCTTCATGACGGGAAAGTGCGTTTGCGTCTCCAACCGGACCACAATTGAATAGCGCGCGAAACTCAACCAATCAAAACCACTCGCCTAACACACAACCACAAGGACGTAAGTATATTGCAATACAGTCGTCGAACAAGCTTACTTGTCCAACGACCTACATTTCTTGACAAGAATAATCTCTATACATAGACGGTAGCGCCGTTGACAGCAATGAATTGCAGTTTGCGTGCGGCAATAAATATATTGCGACAAATGAATTTGTGTTTTATCGCAATCGAGAAAAGTCGAGATTTCTGTAGAGACTGAATGTTAGTTGGCTGCTCGACCGGTTTAGCCTATTTCTGTTTTCCAAATTTTGCGTAGCTTTTTGCTTAAGAATTTCATAGGACTGGACATCTAGACATATTTGAAATTGTATTATGAGCCAAAATTATTTTAAATATGACACTCAATTACAATATAATTGTTTTTCAAAGTTGATTCAAAATGTAGAACAGATTTAAAACTTTTAGATTGAATCGGTACGCAAATACTGTGTAACACAGAGTATTGCGTGTTTACCTTTCTAATGTGCCTCAGTACACAAGAGATTGGAGTTTAGCAATATGTCTTAAGACCAAACCTTCGAACGGCCTCGAAGTGGTTGTTCACAACAGCTGCCTGTTGCAATATATTTAGTTCCATCAATTTGATCTTATTTTATTGCTTGACTATGGAGAAACTCGGCATTCATAATTTTTATAATTAAATATAATCAAATCATCATTTTATTATGAATTGACAACACAAATATTTTTTATTCTACTTTGGTGTTGTGTAAATCAGAGTATCAATTATTATGTAAAAAAATATGTTATTTTATAATTAAAAACCTATTTTTGTCAGTATTTTGATTCGTATCAAACGAACGCTTTTTTAATTTAATTATTATACAGCTATAAATCTCACCGTATCTATAAAACTTAAAAAATGTAATTTCGTTTAGTTCCTGGATTTATGTCTTTTTTATGATGGTTTGAATTGAGTTAAGTACTTTTCTCTACTATCTATGGAATCTTAGTTTCCTTTTTATATTGTTTTATTTATTAGAAATTTCAAACACGAGGCACGTTATTATTTTTTAATATAACTAAGCATGTTCACACGTAACTTCATTGTTTGTTAGTGGATTTTAATAGATTTTTTATACGGAATGGTTCACCTCTAGGTCCCTAGATGGTATGAGATGAGAAATTTTAGTCCCTTATAAGTAATATTGCCACAAGTGTAGCAAATGAATGGTACACAAAACTTATGCACGCGGCAATGGCAATGGTAATGAACTTGAAAACGATCACTAATTGAGTTAAATCATTTAGCGGATCAAGGAAACGAAAGAAAGGTTAGAAAATATGCTTTTAAGATCAACTTTTAACTTTGATATGTTCACTAGTACAAGAAGAAACTAAAAGTTTGAATAATAAATTATACAAACCTCAGATTCATACTAGTTTGTACTACGGACAGATAAAATTTATAGCAATGATAGGACTATTGTTTATTTAAATCATCGGAGTACATACTTACTATTTTCAAATAATTAAAATCAAATAACACAGATAGATAAAGACGTTTTTATTTGAAACACATATATAATAATAACTTAAATTTTAAATTTAGCAACTTCCAAATATAATTATTTAGTTATAAAATAAAAAGTTTTCTCAGTAGTTTTTGGATTTTTTATGACAACTAGCCAAAGTAAATGTTAATTTTATTAATCCTACCTACCTACAGCATTTTTAGATGTATTTTAATTGTCTATTAACTAACTAGATTATTATTAGTATTTATAGCTTCACCGTTTTTATCCGTAGAAAGGGTATCCACTGGCTGGATGCACACCCATGTCATAATGCGGAAAGCACTTTCTTTCTACCAACGACTTTATCACGTGTGCCTACCGCCGTAACACTTCTTTTGTGGACTTAACCTTATTTTCAGTGCACAGTGCACACTCCCGCGGTCTATAACGTAATCGCGGGAGGCAAAGAGAGTGTCAAACCTATATTTTTAAGTCGTTGTTGTAAAGATCGATGTCAAGTCGATATCTTTATAGAATTGGCTTATTTTAAATCTGTAAATAAACAGATGTTTTTTTTATACGTTATATATATATATATAACGTATTATATATATATATATATATAACGTGTGAAAAAAAACATCTGTTTATTTACAGATTTACAATAAGCCAATTCTATAAAGATATCGACTTGACATCGACATTGACATGTATATATTGCAACGAATTTACAGGTTTATTATGTCGCAACTGTTAAGGAATGCGATTAACATTTTAAAGAACACATCTTCTGTTTATTCACAGATTCACAATAAGCAAATTCAATTTCTCGGTAACAAATATTTCATATGTTTTAAGATACAACTTTTAGTTGTATGATCATGTGTGAAGCCTCTTTAAAAATCTCAAGTTTATGGTCACGAGTAACTAGATGGCGATACGCGGCGAAACTTATTGCTTTTACTGTCACTTTCTATGGCACGCACTGAGTTCGGGGTCAGCATATTCTTAAACAGCGTCATCTATCGTGACCATTAAGAACCAGCTGCATTTTTAAAAAGTTATATGCTTCAAGTCACGCACAATAAATACAATATAGCTTATTGGTTATATCCATGGTCCTACAGATGACGCTACTAATAACAAGTAATAGAAAAAAATAATTAATTCATATATTTCAAAACAAAATTTGACAAGCAGACAATTTTTATAGAATTTTTATGGCCGTAGCCCAAAAATTTTATTTTACTTTATTGTTTTCCTGCCTTTTTAAATAATTGATCATAATTTAAGTTTTTTTTTTTATAAGCAAAGAAAGGAAACAAAAACATTATTAATTCTATATTTAGATTAGCTCACTAGTTTACAAATGCAGAATATATTATCCCAACAAAAACATGCTGTAAATAACGTGACAAGTTTCTAATGAGATGATTTAATGTATTCATTTGACAATAAAATTCCACAAACAAAGAATTTTTATATAATTTTTATGGCAATAACCAAAAACTTTATTAGTGTCCTTCAATATTTTCCTGCCGTTTTAAATGTTTGATCATTTTTAAGTAAAAGAGAGGAAACAGAAACATAATTGATTTCATATTTGGATTAGCTCACTAGTTTACAAATGAAGAAAATGGTATCCCAATAAAACATGCTTTAATAACGTGCCAAGTCTCGATTGAGATGATTTAAATATATTTAATGCATTCATTTGACAGCAGAATTCGACAATCAGAGAATTTATATATAATTTTTATGGTTTTGACCCAAAAATTTTATGAGAGTACTTCATTGTTTCCTGCCGTTCTGAATGTGTGGTCATAATTTAAGCAATTATTTTTTTAAGTATAGAGAGGAAACAGAAACATAATTAATTCCATATTTGGATAAGCTCACTAATCACAAATGCCGAAAATGTTATCTTAACAAAATCATGCTGTAAAAAACGTGCCAAGTCTTGATTGAGATGATTTGTCTGTAAAAAGTGGTAAAATTTCATAAAAACAGCCAAGTCCAGAAAGTGTATATAAGAAAAAAAGATTGGTTATAATCTGGCTTATCTTTTACCATTTAAGTTTTACTCTTTTAAAATCTACTGTGCTTAATTATATGAGCCCAAAACATTTTAATTAATGACAAAGCAATTAGATTAAAAGATTCTTTTTATATGCTTTGGAATTTTATGCGACTCTGTCGTTGTTGCTTAAAAACTTAAAAAACTTAAACTCATAAAGAAATACGCAGGTAATAGTAACAATGGCCGAGTTATATCAAAGGCCAGGTTTGAGCCAAAATTACTCGTCGCCCTCCTAGATTTGGCACAATTTTTACAGCATGTTTTTGTTGGGTTTTCATTCCTTTTTGTAGGTGGGAAATATCATTCTTTTTTTCTGGTGCTATTTCTTGTACTTTAGCTACAGTTTTCGTATTGCCCACTCTAGATCTTTGTTAGGACTTAATGTTTAGAAGTTTTTATTGTGGAAAGTTGGGGCAGTAAGTACATTTAAGTTGGTTATATTCTGTCGTACCTGTCGATAAGATAAACCACACGGAGGTTGGTCACTTTTAAAGTACTAAGTACATACAAGAATATAGCGGAATATAATATATATCTTTTACAGTTTGGATACGCTCGTTTGGTTCTACATCAGGCACTCTAGATCTTCGATTTTTATGTGCCAGTAGAAAACGCTCAAAGTGGCATTTCGATGTCTTCAATACTTTGGCTGTACTTTTGGGTTTCACATCAGGTACTCCAGATCTTCGAAAATCCAGGTTTTAATAGTTTTCCCCTTATTTGAGTTTGAAACCCTATCTCTGTGCCAAATTTAGGCTCTAGGTAGTGGGTACTAGTTCTATTTTGATGATCATGAATCAGTCACTTAGTGTCGAATTTTCGTAACATTGCATCCCTATAACTTCTTAACGAATAAAGCCATAAAGTTAAAATTGTACGGTTCTGAGTACCCTTAGGTTATTTAATAAACAGAATTCAGCCTTTAACAATAAACCAGTACTATTCTAGACTAGCTAGGCGCGTGAAAATCCGCCGAATTGCTTCCTGAAAATGATACTACGGCAGTTTGCTTTGCGCTAGAGACTACTATTTTTATACATTCTGACAAAATTTATATTTGCATATATATAGATATATAACCTGAATCTTGGAAATGGCTCAAACGATTTTCATGAATTTTAGTATGCGGCGGGTTTCGGGGACGATAAATCGATCTAGCTAGGTTTCAGTTTTGGAAACGTCGTTTTATCCGTGTTTTCAGGCAATGATAAACTGAAAAACATTACTCTTCCTGACATGTATTGGCGAGTAGTATTACTATTATTTTTACCGCCACAGCAACACTCAAGCTACTTGACAATAGATGGCATTGCTACAAAAAACCGAGCAAAGCTCGGTCCCTAAGAACTTTTCTTTAAAGGACAAATATTAAGTGACATAATTTTTTTTTATAAATTTTTTGATCAACTAGCTTTTGTCAGTTTTTGGGATCAGCGTAGATTTTCTACGGCAATACCTTAATTAAGTAAGAAAGTTTGCTATAGCATAGTTAGCAGTCAGAGTTTTTTTTTTAAATTCAAATTAGATTTTTACAAACATTTTTGAATCGTCAAAGCTACTAAATACTAGTTTTGGAAACCAAACTCCCTGTTAACAATGTAGATTTCTACCTAGAAGAATCCGGCAAGAATCTTGATAGTATCTCTTTAAAAAATCATTTAGTTTACAACAGAACTAGAACACATTACAAAAAACTACAAATAAAATCATATAAAAATAAAATGCCCACAGAATCTTTATTATCTTCCGCATCAAAATTAGCCTATGTGCTTTTTGATATTTGTAATAAATTTCAGTTCAATTGGATGTTACGCTGCGGAAGGACAAATAAACAAACTAACTGTCGCATTATTAATATAAGTATGGATACAAGTATTCCTTCTCGTTTAGCAGTTTTTTTATTGCTATAAGCTTAAATACACTTTTAGCTTAAATGCGTAATATTAAACTATTTAGTTTTGTATTAAATATCAAAGTAGAAATAATATCAAACGGCGAATATTATTAGGTGCTCTGAAGCACGCCACGTCTTCCGTCAGATCAGCGTGCCTGACCAGTCCGGATCTGTCCCTCTACACATCTTCCAATATTGCCTTCATATTTTCTTCGTACACTGGGCAGCTACATAATACGTATTCTCTTGTTTCCTCCAGATCTCCACTTTCAGCACTTGCATTCAGTCTCACATCACATATCTTTTTATGGACAGCCATACCCTGTCACTATTTGTGACTCCACGTAGTCTGGCTTGACATGTTTAAGTTATATTATTTCCCGTAAGAAACTTTTTATTATTTCTATATAATATATAGAAATAATATTTTCCATTTCCGGGGAGAACGCAAACAATTTCCTACTGTAGGGAAAGAAAATAACATAAAATTATTTTTAAAATAATAATTATCAGTGGGTAGGAATCCCACGGCGATGATTAAATACAGTCAAAATAAAAATGTTTAGATGCAGTAAAACTAAATTTTAATCCTGCCAATAATTATAATTAAAATATCTCATCACATAAAGAATTAGAAGTCAGTGCGCATATCAGAACCGCGCGACCTTCACCCCGTTAGAATATAATTGTCATATTAACATTGATATACCAAACATAATATTGACACGTGTTTCATAACCAAAGTTGTGAAAGTTGACCTTGTGGGTTTCGGCAGATCGTGGAATTGTGTGTCGCTCTTTGCTCTCAACATAGTGTGTTAAGGTCAGATTCATTAAAATTTAGTATAGACGGGCAATTAGATGTTCAATCAACGCACTTAATCCCGCTCAAGCACATAGGGGATTTAATTGTAATATTCTTTGTGTTTTGACGGTAGCTTTTAATATAGCTGCACCACAACTGAGGGTAAATTATTGTTTCGCAAAACTGAAGCAGCATGTGCTGTGCACTAATAAATATAATATACATATACGTATGTAAATAAATAAATATTTTTTTCTTGAGGCACAGCGCCACTTGGTCCAGAATTAAGCCTTGTTTATACTTTGGATAAAAATACTTAAATACGTTTTTATGTACAGGAAATACCGAAATTCATGACGCACACAAATGTCCATCACATAATTTTTTGCCACTTGTGTTTTAAATTAACTTCTTTAAATTCTAAATTTGCAAAAATATGAAGTGTTACATCGTTTGGACAAAAGTTTTGTGAATACGAATGTTGCAAGGATTAGAGGTTGCACAGAATTGCGTAGTCTTTTTTTTCTGAATTTGTTTCATAAATGTTAGTTTTTTTATGTGACTAATGAGACAATCAAGCATACGCCCCTTCTGATGTTTAGCGATTACCGTAGCCTTCTACAGGCCACGGTAACTGCCACATTGAGCATCAGAGATTTTTAAGAGGTCGTCTACGCGTGAATAATTCCCCTGGTGTTACAAGCGTCGATAGGCTACGGTAATCACACACCAGGAGGACGATCGTAAACTTTTTGTTTACCTCAAAGCCTTAATGGTATAAAAGTAGTAACCTCTGAAAATTATTTGTAAAATACTCTGAAGTTCCTAGAAACCATATATCTTCTCGTTCTATTCGTGCATTAAACCGGATATTCTCTTAGTAACAGCCATCACGCTAAGTTTCTGAGATTGCCATCTGGCAGTATTGTGACGTCGCGGTATAAATATACCTAATTATATTCTAGAGCTCGGAGCAGGTGCTCAGGTCAACATATCGTAAATATAAGCATTGTATGTTTTTAAACCTTGAACTTGGCAGATTATATAATAATAAGGATAATGATATCCTTAACTGGTTTCCTACCACTGATCTAAATAGATATGTCTATCTTTACTCTGATTTATCTTGTGTACTTCATGTAAGTATAATATGCGTAGTGTCGGCATTAAGCTCATTGAAGATGGTCCCTTAAATTGTACTATTACTATTCTTTATTCTGAGACCTGGGCAAGTTCTGAACGCTGGACTGACTTCCATGCCTTAAATTGCAACACTAAGAGCTAAGAGATTTGCATCCATTTTGGCAAAATTTTCAATCGCCTTGTTGAAATTAATGATTTTTTTTCAGTATTTTAGCTAAACATGATAATTAAGCTAGCATTCTTGATACACATCGCACGAAATACAACGTAGTGAAAGCACTTTATTTTTATTAACTCGGTTTTTTGTTTATCCGTCCGGTACACACAAGTTTTGCAATCGAATTTAATCGATTTCCATTAACTAGAGACTGTGTGTGTAATGTTTCACATTGCATATTATAACTTAAGATACAACAACAATGCTAGGTTCAATATTAGTTTGTTTTAGGTTTCATAACGTTTATAAAAAAAACAAAAGAAAAGTTAAGAAAATGAGTCGCTATATCAAGTCTATATAAATATTATATACCTAGTTCATTATCAAACGAATGTACAGACAAGACTAAAAAGCAGATTTTATTTAATATATCATGATTTTTTAAATGGACTTAAAAGTAGAAATTACTATAAAGACATAAACGCAGGATGCATCAAAACTCCAAAGCCTATAAAAACGTGCTGCATTAAAATATTTTTTTATTTATATATTTTCCTACTTTTAGTCTTGTTTTCATTCACTTTTAATCAAACTATAAAAAAACTGATGTTTTAAAAATGAAATGATAAATGAATAAGTTTTTATTTTTATTTTTTCTGACTAGCTTAGAAAAAAATAGGAAAATAATTACAGTGCAACAAACTTTCCTGACCTCCTGACCTTGGGTGTTTGGTCGCTAGTGTCGTTGTAAGTTCACACCATTTCAATATGGCAACTGTAGTTTTGAATCTTGCCCACCGGGTCAGAAAAGGTTGTTGCACTATAACTGTCACTTTTTCTTTTATTGTTTTTATTTTGTACCCGACTACGGTGGAGAACGACTTTTACCAAAAGGAGGAGAGTATATATATATATATATATATCGATTTTAGCCGGTACTTATGTATGTTCATGTTTCCTCATATTATCTTCTGATCTACTAATCATTATTTGACAGATGAGGTATTGATAGAAGCATCTTGGTAGTACGTTGGTTATAGGCTATCTGATGTCACACTAAGTTCAATATGGCGCACTCCAAGTGTTTAAGTCCTGTATTAAACATTTTTTTTTTGTAATGCGCCGTGATAACAAATAAAAGAACCTAACAACTAAACCTTTTTAAGAACATTACCTGGACAATCGTTTTTCAGAAAATACTTTATTTTGAAAATACGATTATTGATGCATTCTGTTAGCGAGCTTTTGTTTCTAGTTTATCGACAGATGCTTGACATCGAGATCTTAAAATTACATAAGTAATTTATAAAAGAGATAAATTATCAACGTCCGGGAGTAAGCTACTTGAGTGAGCTCACCTACCTATATATAAAATTAGAACATCCCCGCCTGAATGCTGAGGTTGAATGCTCCTTTTACCGAGGGAAGACTTCAGTGTTCTCATTAAAGATATTTAGAATATCACTACTAACATCCACTTAGGAGTGTCAGGCGTCGCGTATGAAGTTTCGCCCAAGTCACGGATAAGCACTTGCGCTGAGGCTGGCTGATCTCTCTTTATCATCAATAATCGATTAAGTCATATTGTGAACCCAGTAGAGGGTATAGCAAAAAAACCACAGAGCGGGATATGCTCAGCGCCCTTATGAGCGCCCTCGCGCAAGTTAATTTATAATTATGAATAAAATAAATGTAGGCCTAATCCTTTATATTCGCAGTGAATAATAAACCTTATTAATAAATATATTATAATAATTTTATAAACCTTTAACATATCAAATATACCTATTATAAAAATCCTACGATCTCTAAAGAGAAAGAGAGACGGTTACAGTTCATATTTACTCTCGTACAGTTTATATGTTGTTTAGTCGGAGTTCTATTTTCTTAAACTTCTATTTGTATAGCATTGTAAATATTTTGAACGATTCACTTATACACCTCTTGAACTTCAAGTTTATTTCTGACCATCTGATACCATATAAGGTTTTAAAGTAATTTTAGTTTATTATCTGGTAAGAATGTTATTTCGTTAGTGATATTTGGTCTGAAACAAACCTAAAAACGAGAGACACTTCGGCGACAAATTTATATTGAATTTATTCGTATGGAAAACAAAGCGTTAAGCTCGCTTTACGGCTTTAAATATTTCTAAAATTGCTTGTAATAAATACCAAATGATAATTCTAAATTAATTATTTAGTGAAATGTAGTTTTTCAAAGTCTTGCAAGTTGAACTTAACTTCAATTAAGTACTTGTAATATTTATTAAAATAATAGTTATATTTACTAGTTGTCAGGTACACCCGTACAGTAGATTGAGTTGCCGATTAGTTCGTAGATTGCGAGATGTGATAAAATGCGCGTCTATTCACGCCAGGTGAGAGGTATCTGAAGGTAACGCGTGTTTGTACTTACGCTTGCAATATGGGGAAAAACTTGTTAAGTCTAAATTAGATTTTTCACTTAGGGTTCCGTATCAAATTATATACATAGTATAGTATAAATATTATAGATGTTTTGTGATAATGGTTGAATAATTGTGTTGTAACTCAATCACACATATAAAAGAATGAACGTATTCGAAATTCAATCCACAAAGTTTGAGTTTTGTGACACAAACGGGATTTCAAAGGGGATGTAACAGAAAATATTAAATCACTCGAGTAGCCCCGGGGGGAACCAGCTAGTTACTGGCATAAAAAGGTACATCATTTATTGTAAATTATTATTAATATAAAATATTCTATTTAAAAAAACATATAAAAAATCTTTTTATTATAATTCTAATGGTTGTTCATTGGTTGTTGCGGCCCGGCTCTTTTATATGAAACGCGCCTTACGAACGGTGCGTTTGTCTGTATTACTTTGTGGTCAGGTCATTGCGCTTCAAATTATTAACCTAAGAAAAACGTTGAACCTTGATTAATTAAAATTATTTTTCGCTTATACAGCGTTTCTAGTATTGCGTTGTAATAAACATTACTTTGTAACATTGCCAAGTGAAACGGAGCATCACACATACTTTAGGTTGTATCGTTTTGTTTATATTCTAATTTTAAGTTGTAAAACTTGTCCCTATTTTTATGTCCCCTGTGATTAATTAAATTATTTTAATTTAGGGCTCCCTTAGGTCCCCTTAAAAGAAATAAGGACAGACAGACGTGGTCTATGTAGATAAACACAGTAAAAAGATAAACATAGTAAAAAGATAAACACAGTAAAAAGATAAACACAGTAAAAGATAAACACAGTAAAAAGATAAACACAGTAAAAAGATAAACACAGTAAAAAGATAAACACAGTAAAAAGATAAACACAGTAAAAAGATAAACACAGTTGTCATCTTAGACAAGTTTATTTGTATTTCTAGTTCTCAAATCTCAGGCGTATCTGATCGTGTTAAGTAAAATGTTTTGACCAATTGCGTCCCTGCACCATGTGAATTCCGCAAGGGTTGATGAAGAGTACCATGGAACTGAGAGAGTGAGGAAAACGTATGAAGTCAAGTGTTTTCTACTTAAAATTTACAAACTATGATTCGATAAACATTTTGTTGGCACCGCCTTAAATAGGGGTGTTTTGAATTAAAGATTTTAGTTGTGTAAAACTATGTAAAATTAAGAAAAATAAAATCATAACATTCTTAATTTGAATAGTTCCTAAGTTAAAAACAATGTTTACGTTCGAATAACGGGGTATGTTCGGGGGCTTAAACCAAATTGGTAGACAAGGTCTTCAAAGATCTATCGGTATTTTTATTATTTTTCAATAAAATTGTGTTTTTTTTTTAAATACAAATACATAACATCATCCGAGATGCGCAAAGATACTAACGTATACATTCATATATATGTATCTGTGTACAAGAATAACTCGTTTAAATATATAATATATATGAAATTAGACCGATCGAAATCCGGCTTGGGAACAAAATAATTAAAATCTTAAGTTTTAAGTTTTTAAAAGGCCTACAGGTACATAAGGAAAAAAAACCCGCAAAATGCCTCCGATGCCCAGCTAATGCCCCCGAGAAATGTTGGGATGAAAAAGAATGAAAAATATTTTTTTTCAATATTCGGCTGACTGATATGTGCTTTCGAAAAATATCCTCTCGAGTTTGCGTAACTGAAAAATATGACAAAAAAAAAAAAATTAAAAACGAGCTATTTTTAAAGATTCCAAAAATTTTGATGTTATGGTAAAAAGTTTCCTCTACAAAAATTGTAGATTTTTGATTGGTCTCAAAGACATATTTCGACAGTAATCCGGAATTTAAAAAAAAAAAAAATTTTCCAGCCTTTTTCACCCCACCACTTCTCAAGGGCTACGAGGCATCAGGGGCATTTTACGTGTTTTTGTTTCTTATGTACCTGGTAACCTCTTAAAAACATAAATTTTCAGGTTTAATTTATGTCTTAAAAGTAAACGGATGCCGATCGCACCAAATATACAACAGTCTCATGAATCTTTAATATATTTTCTTTAACTTAAGCAAAAGAAAATATTTCCATATGTATAAACGAAGGTTATATAAACAATTATCTTTAAGACATTAAGTTTTATTTTGTTATAATTGATATTTTCTGATTTTTTTCTTTTTTTTTGTCACTAAGGTGGCAAACAAGCTTACGAGCCCCCTGATGGTAAGCGGTCACCGTAGCCTATGGACGCTTGCAACACCAGGGGTATCACTCGCGCGAACCCCATACCGTAGTCCTTACAGAAAACCTTGGCAGGGAGCTCATTCCACAATCCAAGCTATTGCGGGAAGAAGTTTTTCTGAAACCGCACTGAACGCGACCATTTCGGCTCTAAAATGTGAGAATGAATTTCCTGCCGATAGCGAGAGGTGCCATGGTAGAAAGAAGCCGTGGGCATCATTTCCAAAAAGACGTCAGAACACATCTTATTGTACAAGCGGTAGAACACACACAGGGAGGCAAAGTCTCTCCTGAGACTTAAGGGCTCGATACGGCAAGTGAGTTTGAAATCGTCGACAATTCTCACAGCCCGTTGAACCGAGTCAAAAGGGCCAAGCTGGTATCCTGGTGCACCCGCCCAGAGATGGCAATAGTACTCCATATGGGGCCCAGCTTGCAACTTGTAAAGCCCCGACGTGAAGTACTGCTTCGCTTTGTTGAGTACACCAAGTTTCGTGGTGGTGGTGGTTCGGTGAGGCTTGTATGCTTCTGCCGGACAAGAAGCTAGCCACCAATTTGAACAAACTCTCGGGCATTCGGCAACTTCGATAGAAGACCCCGTTGCTATTCCCGATCGAACACCTTTGCTATGTCAAGGCTGCATGCAGTTTCAGCACCATTGCTGGTATACCGTCTGGCCCACTCGACTTATGAACGTCTAGAGAAAGCAACGCTCGTAGGACCTCTCGCTGGGTTATGGAGATTTCCGGCATGGTCTTACCGCACCACGGTATAGTAGGTGGTACAGCGCCTTCGTTGTTCATATTCGTGCTGGATTTATTTATTTATTTATTAATTTAGTTTTTGTTTTTTTTGGTTTAAACATAAAATTGATAGATTTTCTCACACATTTTTACGCCTATTACATCCAGAGGCTGAATTTAGCAAAACCCTTTGTGAACCCTTCATCATAACAAAACTTTAATTTAAAATTTTAAGTTTCTATCAAGTTTCTTAGTAACCGCCTTTAAAATATCTTAATAACCATAGTCACTAATCAATAGCATAAAGGCATAAAGGCCTTAATAATTGGATTCTGTTTATTAGGTACAAAAATATCATTTCATAACTATGATAATGGATTTACCATCGATACTTGTAGTATGTCAAGAACTCAGTCTCCTTGGAGCTCGTCTCAATGATAAGTGATAGTGCAAAGTTGTGATTACGACAGCTTGGGTGAACCTTAGTTAAGTAATGTTTAAATTATTATGATTTTTGTGTTAGTGTGTGTTATCAACCTTCATACGTCTCCGCTGTTGGGGCACTGGCCAACCCTCATAAACCTTGGGCGACGAATACACTGAAGACGGAATACAGAATACACTTAAGACAAAGCAACAATTACACAGCATAAATAAACGTAATTAAGGTAAGCTATGAATTTTGAGTCATGGCAGTATTGTCATCCTTAAAATAGGACGTGTATTTAAAAAATATTACGAGTTTTTTCAAAGACTTACAGGCTTTCGAACCCATTATACCAAAATCTCTGCATAGAGACTCCATATATACAGACAGTCGTTAAAAATTCCGCTGAAGTTATAAATCTAAAATTTTGTAAACTCCCAAAATTTGTAACTACTCTACTTCCTAAAAATTTTTGTTACTACAATACTTGAATATTTGTTAGTTCACTACCTAGAATATTTGTTACGACACTACTCAGAATTTTTTTTTACTACACTTCTTACAATGTTTGTTACAACACTACTTACAATAGTTGTTACACTACACTACTTAGAAAATTGGTTACTTTACTACTCAGAATACGTGTTACTTAATTGATTACAATTTATTACTACACTACTTACGATCGGATTTAAGATTTCGTTTATATAGACTATGTCTTGGATTAACGCATATAATAATTTTAATCCCTATCGAGAGTTTCTCAATAATGCAGATGAGGCCGTAAGACAAAGCTAGTACTGTAAAAAAGACATATGAAATTGATTAATTGAAATTCTTTCCTAAAGTAGTACACCCGTTGATGTCTTTTGTATGGAGTAAATATTATTTCATTATGAGAGAGTAGCTCAGTAGTTGTGTTTTCCAAATCATTCGCGGGGATTATTTTAATTAAATTTTTAATCATTAATTAGCCTGTATCGGTCCATTGCTAGACATAGGCTTTTCTCAAAGAACGCCACCGCACTTGGTCCTCTATCAGTATATGGTCAAGGCCGATCATCATCACAAACATATGATCTAAACTTAAACTGTTGTGCGTGATGCGTGCACGGAACCATTTTTTTTTAGTTTTAGTATGTTAAAAAAAAAGTGTTTTAATTTAATAAAAAGGTGATTTGCTCCTTATTAAGCTTTAGGGCTAAACTTAAAAGCTGACAAAGGAAACGGATATATTCCGACCCTCACACAAAACCTTTGCTGGTGAAACATAATTGGTAAAATATAGAATTTGGAATACCTCTGGATTAAAAATTGTTTTATAGTTTGTTTTCAAAGTGTAGCAAGCTTATTATTATTATTAATATTCGCTAGTGACAGTAATTGGTTAAATAGATACCTGAAATATAGCTCAGGGATAAAACATATTTGTTTTATACTTTGTTTAACCCAGAGTCTGTGTGACTATCCCAAAAGCTTTGTTGTCAAAACTTAATTAGTTTCATCCGGTGTTTGAAAAATGGCCAAGGAGAAATATTTGTACTGCACTTAAGTGTGCTTAGTGGGAATTGTTGGACAACATATGTCTATTGTCGATAAAGTATGCAGGGCTTATAAGGACTTTTATTTACTAATCCGTAAACAAAAACCTAAGTAGAGAGAATTTCAGAATGATTTTAAAACGTTAAGCATAGTTAAAAGAAGTACAGAAGTTTGCTCATGTACGAGTAAATCCTGGTGTTGTAATTAAAATGAGTAAATGAGGTTTGCTCATGTATATCCTACGTTTTGATTTAAAAAAGTACAGAAGGTTTGCTCATGTATATATTTTACGTTTTATTTAAAATAAGTACATAAGGTTTGTTCCTTTATATCCTATGATTGAATAAAAATAAGTACACAAGGTTTGCCCATTAATATCCTATGTTTTAATAACCTCCTAAATATAGGGTTTGCATTTCTGACAGTGCACTAATTTTTTAATGATGTACTTGTTTCAACAAAGACGCAAATGTATAAATATTTAACTGTTGGAGTCAAATATGATCTTAAAGTTGCCTTAAAATTGTTAACCGTGGTTTTACAACCAGCACTTTAAAAATTTTAAGTTTTATTGACTTTGAAAGCCAATAATCCGCGAAATATAAGTCTTAATATAAATAAATATCAAGAAACTTTTGACTGCATTTTATAAAGAACTATCCAACGACACCCCACACGATTGTATTACCAAATACAGTACATTAAATATTAAAGGTGGTAAGGAAAAAACTACTAACAATAGGCTATTCAGAAGCCTAAGGCCAAAGGCGATGACTCAAGTTTGTAATTCCCGTACTACCCGTGTTACACACAAAGTTTTTAATCACATTTGCGGGTGAATAAATAAAAATATAAGCCGAATAAATAAACTCAACAAACAATTGAAATTGCGGAAATAGAAGTAGAGATAAAAATGCCACCGCCAGGGGGCGGAAATCATGAATTAACAAGTTTTGGCTGAAGTTAAAACGCGTGCGCGTAGTTTTTATTTTGAAAAGACAAACTCAAACTCGAACTTTTTTTAATTAAAATAGACTTTTAAACAGCACTTTTGAATCGTCAGTTCCATTTTTATATCTTATTTCGTAATAATACGATGCATTACCACCAGTTTGGAATGATTTACTACCAAGAAGAACCGGCAAGAAACTCTTTTATATTTTTTCAACTTCATATTAAAATACAATATAGCGTTACACTAGGTAATAACGTTATATACAATGTTTTAATTTAAAAAATATAACAAATTCCCCAATACAATTACAAATCAATTAAGTATTAATTTTTCCAATCATTTTTATCATTCATGTATTCATCAACTTTGTAAAGGTTTTTTTTCATTAAACTATATTTGGCGTATATTTTAAATTTATTTATGGGTAAATTAATCACATGTTCTGGAATTTTATTGTAGAAAAATATACTTTGTGTTGCGAAAGATCTATGTACCGTTTCAAGCGGATATTTTGGAACAACCATTTTATTCTTATTCCTTGTATTAACACTGTGTAGGTTACTATTTTTAGCAAATAAGTGACGGTTTTTGCGTACATACATTTTTTTTATATAATAGGATAGAATAGGCGCGTCATTACTAGTGTATAGTGGCCTATGGCCTAAGCTTCATTTTTTAAGGCCCGTGCCCCTGAACTGGGCTTACAAGAGCACAGACCAAAACTATTTTTGTATTTAAAGCTGCTTGTAAACTTATTGTTTTCAAATATGTGCAATATTAAATAAATATGAGTTCACAGAGAATAAAATTAAAAGATTTTTAGCTGGATATAAAAACTATAGATTAAGAATAGATTGTTTATTTTACTAAGCACTCAAAAGAAACAGATACTGTTAAGTTAATCTTTTACGCTACTTTCAGATATTTTATGTACTTATTTCAAAATTTGTGAAGCATTCAAATTACGACAATTCCCTGCATAGTGTGCATACTGTAATTAACCATTAAATTCCACCAGAGATCGCGTGTATGCTTACTGCAATCCATGCACAGCTGACCTTCTGTACGTTCTTATCTATTTGTGCGTTGGGCTGAAATCTCGGCTCACTGAGGGAAATCCAGATAATAGTAGCTCAAACGAATAGTTAGCCTATTAATATTATAAATAAGAAATTTGATATTCATTCACGACCCAACAGCTAAACTGGTCTAGTTAAATTTATACTGAAGATAGCATGTAACCTGAATTAACATAGGTTATTGGAATTATTCTGGAAAATTCAAAAGCTCTCGTAGGAATAACTTTAACCTATTTACTTCATATATAGTTTGCTATAATTTACTTAAAATAATCAAGGAGTTGCCGTAGGAATCCCACGCTGATAATCGAATTTAGCAAGGAATGAGCCGCGACAAATAATGATAAAATATTTGCAAACAGTCAATCCACAGACAAATCTAGAAGTTAATAAATTATTTTTTTGTAAGAAACGGAACGTTACATTGCAACACTGACAGCAACAAAATTTTACGCAATGACAAAGCGAAAAAGATGATTCTATGAAACAAATTAAAAATGAACATCCGACATTTTGTACGCATGGCCATCGTATTAGAAGTGCCAAGTTTGAGTTACAACAGGGTTGCCTAATGCGGCCTTGGGCTTAACCACTTGCGGCCAACAGGTTAAAAATAACCGAACTTCAACCCAACGGTCACTGTCAACGCATTTCGTATTAAATTTTCGTTTCATTTTAGGGTTTTGTGGTCAAATGGTTTAAACGCAAGCATCACAATGTTAAAGATGACATCCAACTTATAATTTCTTAAAACGTATTTATCTTTGCTTTTTTACCAAAAATATAATCAGAAAAACAGCTTAACATAGCTCTCATTGGTTCCTTTGTGTAATTAACGCTTCTGGGTATAGAAGGAGGCACGTTGATCTACATAACCGATGAAAGATCTTTTTGTATTATTTTCTTTACTGGGAAATGCTGCAAAAGTCTAGTCTTTTGCAAGCTGACGGATTTATCACTAGCTTCATTAAAGTGATTACCGGAAGTTTATGCAAGACTTACGTGTGGTCGCTTTTAGCGGCAATAGGTCAGTGCTAAAATGCTATGCTGGTATGCTGATTGTCCTGGCGAGATACCAAAGTTAAACTATATTGTATATTATCCTCTAACATGGATTTTTGACGTGACAACGTCTTATAAATTGGTTTGCCGGGTGACACTTCAAGAAACTGCGTTACGCTCCGCTCACGTTATGCGCTCACAATGAGAGCGAGTGAGAGGCACGCGGCATGGTTAGCCCGCCTAAGAGCGAGAGAGACAGACATAAAAAGTGAAAGGCACAAGTTGTCACGTAAAACTTTCGCCCGTATACCGACTTTTGGATATTTAAGTTTTATTTTTGTTTTTTGTGAAAAAGTATTGTTTAAGTTCTGTTTTTTTGTTTCCTAGGAAAAACACTTGATTTTGAAAACTGTTTTATGATATCTGTACAGGTTTCCTTCAAGTGCGGATCTAGGGGGTTATGACCTCCCCTGGGCTGGGTCTTGTTCGATCCCTGATTAAAATAATTATGATTAGTATAAATAACTGGCTATTACACCACGCGGCTATCTGACCGGGGGTCTGACTATAAACCTTAATCCGCCCTTGGTTTCCTTACTAAAACATAGGGTACCAAACTTTCGGTGCGTGAGACCGTGCGCGGGTACAGGTCAGCGGTGTTACAAGAATTGATGCTGGTATGGGAAGGTTTAAAACCATTTTTTTAAATTTGCATAAATAGGTTTCTTACCTAATTGACCTTACTTTAATATGAATTTTACCTAATTGCAATATAATCAGCACTGTAAAGTAAAAGGAAGTTGTTTTTTATAATAAGTGTTTAGATTTTACGAACTTATGTATAATTTTCGATTTAAAAGGAAGAACCTAGTTGTGCCATTCCGACTTGCACTTGGCTATATTTTTGTAGTACTTTCTTCAAGGTGGTTTAGCCAACATTTGTTATCTTTAAATGCTCAAATACACCGAGATACAAATCTTTTCATGGTCATAATGTTCCAAATATCTAACTGCTTCTTCTGCATTCCATTGTTAATGGTAAAACAGTTTGTTACATCCCTGTAAGTTTTAAAATTATGCCCTAGTTTTGAAATATTTGCGTTTGAAATTCGTTAAGCAGCAGCAACCAAGCATTAGAAAAATCTGAAAAAAAAAAAAATTACTAACAGGCACATCGACTAAAAATCAATTATTTATCAAAATAAAACTGTCACGTCCACTTAGACCAGTTAGGCGAAGCAATAAAGATTTGCCTAAAATAGTAGGTTTTTAAGGAATTTACAGACGGCTGTGCACGACGTATAATTTTAGTCGCAAAAAGTAATCAGATGTCTTTAACAATTACTAATAAAAGATTTTTTCAATGCAGTTGCTCGTCATATCTTCTTTATTATGTGTATAAATTATGCGGAAAGATACACTTAAGAGCACTTCTGAAATCCATTAGTTCACGTGTGCAGTAATGGATTTTTTTAATTTTTTTTGGCTTGCACCTTACACAATAGAGAGGGATGCAAAGAGGGATGTTTGAAAAAATCAACTATTCATAAGTATGCGCGCTCTTTAAGACAATAAACACCACACGACATAATTTAGTATTAAATTTCTGAATATGTTTCAAATACGTATTTTAAATTGTTTTGCACACAAAATTGAATTGAACATTATTTGGTAGCGCAGACCTTTGCCTCGTAAAAACAACCTGTGTATGAGCGCTTCTGTAAATTAAGCGCGCCATTTTGTTGCAAAACTGCTTTGTCTTTAGACTATATTATTTTTTAAGAATGAGTTCTGATGAAGTTTATTATGTCTAATTTTTACTTTCTCGCAAAATGCATTAAAATTCGAAAACAAAAAAAGCGTATGTTACGTGAGCGTAAAGGATTATTTCGAATGCGTGCGTGCCTTTTATTATTTGCAATAACCTAGTTACAGCACTTGTATCATAAACAACTATTACTCTATTTCTTTGTATAACATCACAGAAAATTTCCTAGTTTACCGTTTTTAAATATAGTTTACTTTTAGTCGCAATTTAGTAAAAAAAAGTAATGTTTTGATCAAAATATCGAATTGGAACAAATACGGCATGTTAATTAAGAAAACTAAAGATTAATACGAAAAACACTGACATCACATCAAAATTAAACCTTTTTAAGGTTTTGCTGAACCAATATCTAAATATAGTTACTTTTTCTCTGTAAATGTTTTAAAATTACAGTTTAGTTAGTTGGACTTATGTTTTCCGCACTTAGGCTTATGTTTGCGCCATTGTACGAGTCGTGTCATTGGTTACTCATACCATCCCAGCTCCGACCAGAAATCTAGGAGGCATCTGATGTTATTCAGGGCCTCTCTCATGGTTTGTGGATTATTAAGGAGCTTTGTCTGTTAGTCGCTCACGTTTTTGCAGTGTAGGACCACGTGAACAGGTTTCTCCTCGGCTTCCATGCAACCCCTGCATAGGGGACTATCGTTCACGCCGATATTGAAAAAGTGTTTGTTTAGCGGGCAGTGGCCTATTATTATGCCAACTAAGTAGCGTAGGTTTTTCCTACTAAGTTGTAACATCTTGTGAGACAGATTTGTGTCCAAGTATGTGAGAGTATTCTTGGTTTATCTGCAATATGGATGATGGTTGTTCTGCCCACTGTTTGTTGTGTGTAAGGTTCTGTCGTGTAAGGTAACGTGCTTAACGTTTTGAGTTGGGTAAATGGTATCGGTACAATGGGTTCGGGTCCCGTTATTTAAGTGCTCAGTCCTCTTTTTGACAACTGATCCGCGTTCAGTATCGTTCAAAAATATGAACACAGTAAGTACAGATGAATTCAGCTGTTGGCATTATTTTTTTTATAATATTCTTCATAGAACTATCGCAAAAAAATGTTTGATCTGCCTTTAGTCGGCCGTCTTACAAGAACCGATTTTGTAACAGACCAAAATTTTTTATTCGAGTTCTATGAAAAAATTAGAATAAATATAAGTTAACAGTTCACTTCTTTGTAATAGTGTTCATATTTTTGAAAGACACTGAACGTTTTTAATTTTTATCTAAATGGGTCCTATATTTCCGATAATATTTCGTCCCATGGAATAATCGTACTTTTAAAACAGTGTACATAAAAAAATCTAGATTTAAAGGAACGAAATACACGTACAGATAAAAAAATAATATATATATAAATGAAAATTGCAATGACAAAAAAATTGTTTGACCTTAATCCTATAATCCTGTAACTAATAACTAATTTAAATGGAAAAGTCTGTTAGTTAACGGATTTGGTGATTCAACGTCAAAATTACCTGAAAAGACATAGGATACTTTGAAGTTGAATTTGACAATACGCTTTTTCATTAAACGCGAAGTAAGTCTAAACTTAGTCAGCTAGATAACTAATCTGCTCAACATGTGAGGAACCGTAAATAGCAGTACTACCGGAGGCATAGTAATTAAAAGATGCCCAAGGAGGTGTGCTGTCATCTTAACTTTGGAATCTAGACGTAGATCACCTGATTGCCAAACTAAACGAAAGTAAAGTATACAGTGGGCTCCTATACAGTGGGCTACGCTGAATACTGTATGTATATACTGAAAATAGTGGAACATTGCAACAAATATTAACTGGCGATTAACGCCAATAAAGCAAGACTAATTCTTTGCCCTAAGAAAAAAAACAGTAAATGAATTAACCTAAAACATTTAGGCAGAAGTTTGCCTATAGTCTCTAGTTTGTGGCCTCCCACTAGGCCACAAACCAAATTCAACCCGAGAACGGTTGTAGGGATCCTATCAGACCACTGTGCATTTAACAGACATCTATTTCATCAAGGTGCCACTGACAGTCCTCGGCAATGGGACTAAAGAAACGCCATCTCACGTAACGTTTCATTGCGAGGAGGTGCAAGACCACAGGAAAAAACACATAGGGTGCCCAGAGACGCTGCTGGGCAGGCTTGTAGCAATATTGGCCACTTGTCTTACTTCTGGAGGGAAATAGGCTGGCTGCAGCAGCGGGCCATCTGCCATGCACAAAGCCACTATGTATGAGTGCGAAAATCAGCCCGCCACGAGAAGAAGAACAAGGATGTTTTTTTTATATGTGATAGCAGGGCACTATTTCTTTAAGTCACAATCCGATCAAGAATTCCCGTGGGAATACATTCATCCGTGGGTAATAGTTTTCAAGGCTTTACATTTTACATTACACGCAACGGAGTCACCTGAATTAATGTAGAGAGATAGCCGAAAAGGCGAAATCAACGTAGAATCCTTTTTATTCCGATTAAAAGTTCCACAGTAATGAAAAATTTACGGTTGACAATCCCCAATATTCCTTTACGTCGCGAAGAAGCAACATGGTTGTTTTTTTCCACCGCAACACTGCTTCTAACGCAGTTTATCTAGACAAAGGTGGCTCTATATTAATAGTATAAATTATTGCATTCCGAATGATTTTATATGCAATTCTTGTGTAACTGTTTCTATATTCGTGTTTCTAACTTTTATTGTGAGATAAACAATAATTTCCTTTATACTGTGCAGAACCCAATTAAACCAAATATAATAATAATATTACATAAATAACAACATACTTCTTTTTTTTTTTTACTAAACATAATATTAAAATAAGCAGACGAATCTATTTGGAAAAATTCAAACAAAACAATTTAGTAATCAAAATTTCGACAAAAAAAAATTAACTTCGTAAGGAAATATGCTATTGCTATGTCATTGACCTTTTATCTAAGTTCAGATATCGACAACGAGCAGGATAGAAGGTTTCATTGAGTCACTCATATAAGTGGCTGTTGGTGGTTATATTTAATTTTTACTTATAGTTAAGTCAAATTAGATAAATTTTTAAACTAAAAAAAAAAAAAACGTTAGTTGGTAGAGTTTTGACCTTAGGTGTACATGTTCATTAAACTCTCTGAACTCTTTGAACTCGTTGATCATACTACAAATCCCGAACGATATTTGTTGAGCTTAGAAAAAAGATACCTTTTTAAGTTTTTTTGCTTTTATCTCAACAATTTATGTATTGCTTTTATAAAAAATTGTGTATATAAACTATAAATTTATTAAATATCCTACAAAAAAGCTAATACATATAAATTTTGTATCTCTAGTATTTTAGGTGAATCCGGCGTTAAAGAGGAAAATTATTTATTTTCTTGCTGCCAATATACGGTTTGTTTTACGTTACTCCAAAATTGTTCAAATTTTTTTTTAGACTTACTCCGTGAAACTACCAAGAGAGAGAGAGAGAGAGAGAGAGAGAGAGAGAGACAGATGAGAAGGTGAGAAAGAGAGAAAAAGGCAAGAGGCAAATACATTATGTGACATGATGTGTATGGCTGGGTCGATCGATCGACCGATTTTGCTTTGAACTTCTTCTCTTTATTATGTCCCTCTGACTCACATCCGACAAAGGCTCTGTGAAAAGTTTGACAACTCAAGAAAACCCTTAAAAACTTATCAGCTTACAGCATTTTGACCGCATCTTTGCTGTCATTAGATTTCACAACAAATTGACGAGACCATCGAATTCCCTACCAGTCACGCTAAGCTAAGCTGCTATCAGACACTAATGTTCAGAAGGTCAGTAAAGTTTGTTGCGCTGGACATAAATATTGTCATAGCAAAGATGCAGTCAAAAGATTAATTTTATTGAAATTAAGAAACTCAATATAACAAAAACAACACCAACTAAAAATTTTAAGCGAAAACACTTATAACAGAATTGATTATAACAGAGTTGCCACAACAAGTAGAAAACAAAAAAAAGGCGCAAATACTGAAAATCTCCATGCAGAAGAAATAAAAAGCAGAGTATTCTTCACGGAGATTAAGGTGCTTTCGTCTTGGTTGCATTCAGGATACTAGAACAATAAACAAGGCTCTATCGCTTAGCGTGGGCGTTAACACAGAGCACCATCGTTTTGCTCGGGTGTTAACCCTGGAATCCTTTGTCAAGCTCGGGATTCAATTTGGCGCCAATGACGTACCTACTGCTTTATTCCTTTACTGAACAATCTACTATTATTTTTTATCTATTTTAAAAACAATATAACATTAAATCTTCAAACCTATAGTGATTGCAATTACATTCTAAAGTAAAACAAAAAGGTGACCTTTACTATGTAGTTTCGTAAAATATCAATGTATAATAATAAATTCAGAGAACCAACATTTTTACAATAGGCACAATTGCTTATTGTTATTTAGTAGTCTTGACATTATATTATTATTAAATTTAATAAAATGCAATATATTAATATATTATACCACTAAGGTGGCAAACATGATTTCAGTCCGCCTGATGGTAAGCGGTTACGGCAGTATTTGGACGCTTGCAACACCTAGGGCATCACTCGCGCGTTGTCGACCCTTCAAAACTGTAATAACTTCTATCATGAAGAATTCGAACGAGAGAAAGTTTCTCTGAAACCGCATTGTACGTGACTATTTAGGTTCTAAGGTGTGAGGATCAATTAGTGTAATAGTACGAAATCGTGTGCAAGTCCGATTCGTACTTAGCCCTATTTTGTAGCATTCATAGAATAAATTTATTTATTTTTTTGCACAAACAATACGGCGTGGCGAGCCTAATGCCGTACATAACGTACATTAAAATATAAACCCATAGTATGCCGGTAATTACGAGATCTGCTGAGATTGTCAGACTATTGTTTAATATGTAACTCAATTATTTTATAGTAGTTGAACTAACCCCGTATCGGCGCGCGCAAAAGGTACTTACAAACCGCTAACCTCACAATATGTAATAGGGTTGACACAACATAAAACACTTACATTTGCGTATGAGGCTAAGATCTGCCACATGCCCAAATCACGTGCACGTTTGTGTGTTTACATACAATTATTGCAATAAAATATAAACTAACCAGTCATTAGTCTACGAAGCTAATTTAGCACTGAGAGGTTTTGCGCACATTCAGTTTTCGACTAACTCTAACCTGAGCGTGCGCATAATTATGGCGTAGCATTTGTAAATTACAATAACTATTCGAAACATACACGCGATCCCAGGACGTTGCTGCCAAGGACTGGCGAAATTCGTAGCATCGGCTGTTTCCTCTCGAATAAATCGAAATGATTTAGTATAAACTATTGAATGTTAATTTCTGCGGATGATATTGGGCTTTAAGCAATAACAAGCAATGTGTGAATCATATAAGTTAATTTATGCAAATTACTGAATATGATTTTAATAGTCTTTGTTTACATATAATGTGTTTTTCAGTTAATTGATGACCAAGACATAAGATTGTTTAGGCAATAACAAATTCAACAAGTCACTTTGCACTTTAATTTAATTATAAAAAAAGGCGTTGAAAAACTCGTGGACAACATGATCTGTTCAGTTATTGATAATTTCTTTTCCATACTTAACGATCTGCCTAGACGCCCAATTAACTGGCTAATTTAACCAGATGGCTGCGACTTATCAGCGAAAGAAAAATTAAAAATATATAAAAAGCACTCTCAGGAAAACCCCCATATCATAGTAATCATAAGCTCTTAAAGCACACAGAACATTGAGTGACAATAAACAAGTGTTTTCTCCTCCTTGACCAAAGCTAAAAATTTGCATAAAAGACGAAAAAAAATATCAATTGGCTTCCAACGCGAAGAATAAAATGCTAGTGCTATGTTAAATTGTAAAATGCAATACAATTTCTGTTTTTTATTAGATTCTTTTTAAATAGCTATCAAGTTTAAGGAATTAAGCAAATTTTAGCTTTTGACGATTAAAAGTTACAAAACACCAACTTCAATAAATAATATTTAGGATTTGAATTCGAACATCCCGAAAACAAGTGCTTTTCTACGTGAGAACTGAAAAGTCTAGCTAGCGGGCTGTTAGACTAGACGTCGCGTCTTTTTATTCATGGGACACTCCATTTCCTTTGTTGGACTACACATGAAACACTGAGAGCGAGTACACGGACGGTCCGGCGAGCTACGTAAATCAAGGACGCTGGACCTGCGGCGACGTCTGATGAGGTAATCAGACGCTTACAAGCATTTCTATGCATCGTCGCGTATAATAACAATATCACGTACTGTTATTTACACGTAGCATAAAGCTCTCACGTTCTTAAGATATATTTAATGTGGAAGGGTCGTACAGATTTATGCATATTATATTCCCAGGCATCACTGTAAGACTTTTAATTAGACTACATATATTTTTGTCTATGTCTGCATTGTTGCTATCATCATTAACTAGCGTAAAGTTATACCAAGTTTATTTAAACAGCCAGCCAGTAGATAGAAGACACAGCGTTGCGGATAAACCTGCGCTGTAGACAAATACTATAAACGCAGTGTAAACTATGAGATTCGGCTCCTATACACCACAACAATGCTGTGGCGATGTGTCTCAGCCCATTGTCTACTGGTGCACTGTAAGAGTACTCTGCTACTTTGGTTCTTTAAAAGCAACCGCGGATTAAAAGACGCAGCTTAGGACGGCTTCGTACCTGGTAGACAGACGACGGGGCTATTCAGTAGCTTATTCACTATCTGATTTTTGTCATCAGATCGATATCATCTTATTCACAGAATCATGTTTTTCTGTATTTACGGTAACCTTGACATTACGATGATTTAAATGTGATTTTAAGATGATTCTGTTACGATCACAATCTAAAAAAATGGCCAAGTACGAATCGGACTCGCGCGCGTACCATCCTACTAATATTATAAATGTGAAAGTTTGTATATCGGGATGGATGTTTGTTACTCAATCACGCTTCAACCACTGGACCGTTCGGGATAAAACTTGGCATACATATAGGTTAAGTCCTGGAATAGCATACAGGCTACTTTTTATCCCTAAAAATTCAAAAGTTTCTGCGGGAATAACTATAACAGAGTTAAAAAAACTATTGCTGCACCTATATCATGCTATAGCAATCTATTGGTATAACTAATTAATAATTTAATTGGAGTTAATTAAGGAGTTCCACGCCGATAACCGAATTAAGGGTGAGCGGAGCCGCTGGCAAAGTCTAGTTATCTATTAAAACGGCAAAAAAAATCACGTTTGTTGTATGTGAGCACCCCCTTAAATATTTGTTTTATTAAAATTTAATTATTTATTTTAAAAGTTAATATCGAGCAAAATCGAGAAAAAAAATCACGTTTGTTGTATGGGAGCCCCCTTAAATATTTATTTTATTCTGTTTTTTAGTATTTCCTGTTATAGCGGCAACAAAAAAACATCATCTGTGAAAATTTTAACTGTCTTACTATCAGAGTTCGGACACGGACAGCGAAGGCTTTGTACCCTTTGGGTACGGAATCCTTAAAAGGTACCTCACCTTAAGTAACAATTTCAATATGATTAATTTGACAGATATATATAATACAAACTTTATCATAAAATACCGCGTGAATACAAAAGTACAATCTCAACCCCGATTCTAAAAGCATTTACTCGTAAAGTCATCTGGAATTCTTGTCTTTTGAAATACCAATTACAAAACCACGATCGATATCGTGATAATTATAATGAGTTAAATAAGGGGGGTGGATAGAGACACAGGAAGCTACTGGATGCAAACGGCCTTAGGCCATTGTTTCGATCCTTCCATGGGAGGCAAATTTATATCATGCTGTTCTCTACGAGTATGTAGCTATGTATCTGCATTAAGTGTATAGGTAAATGTACCCGTTGCCTTATCCTTTGCTTAGTTTGGCACCAGATGGCGCTGCCTGTAAATAAAAATAATAATGTTTAACATTATTATTATTGATTTCACGACAGATTGCTTTGTAGCAGAATTTATGTAATGTAGAATTTGTTTCAGGACCTGGGTTTCCAAATGCTTTTCAATTGGAGTCTTTCATGAAGAACGCGAAAAATAGTCTCTAGTAGGAGACGCATTTTAGGGACTGTAGAAGAAATATACAAGTAGGTGCTCTACAAATAGACATAGCTTGTCCTTACTATTATTACAAAGTGGCAAAGTTTGTAAGCTTGGATGTAGAAGATAATCTCCAAAACTAATTATTAGATATCAAAAATTTTATCCCCAATATTTAGAATGGACTTTTAGCGTGGACAAAGGCTATATTTTGTTTTGAGTAACGTAAGTTTGTAGTCCAAAATATCCATAATTGTAAGTCAAGTCTAAAGAAAAAAGAATCAATTGCGACGAAGCAATGCTTTGATCTGATTTTTGTCGCAGGGATAATTAATTGGACAGAAAAGAATATAGAAGACTTTTTATCCTGATCAAGAGTCCCTACGGGAATTTTTGTGCGATAAACTATTTCTAGCGTCATCATTATGCTTACAAAAAAACTACAGAAATAGCTCTAGAGGCCGAGAAAAAACAAAGAATATTTTTATCCAGATCGAGAATTCTCACAGGAATAGGGTTGTCCGCGAGTGAAACCGCAGCAATAGTTTAGTAGTTTATTAAGTTATTCCATTGTTTAATAATTTAACGTAAATCACACGCGTGCTTTGAATAAAATGTTGCCGTAAAGGTAATTAATTACATGTAATTGTTATGTTTTGCATTTAAATAGCAGATTAAGAAGTACCGCTGCAAAATTACTCGTAAATTGATTTAACATAAGTCGGAATTGTAAAGGTACAATTAAAGTAAAGCCAAATAAGGTCTTGAGTGTAAAAACGCCTCATTACAAATTCAAAAAAGAACAAAATATAATATCAATATCAGAAACAATTTTGAAATGATTCTAAATCGAAAAAGCGAGAACAAAAAAGATTTACAATACCGGGAATTAAGGATATTAAAGGAAAACTAAACGATGTAAAAGCATTCATCAATATAAACAACCCTGACTACGAAACCAACTCTGTAAACGTAAAAAACCGGCCAAGTGCAAGTCTGGCTCGCGCACTGAGGCTTTCGTACAAACCGGCCAAGTTCAAGTCTGGCTCGCGCACTGAGGCTTTCTTACAAACTTGTTATAAGTAGATAGTTCTTACATCATGAGATCAAGTCTCACAGGTTTATTATGCCTTAATTATCAGTTTTTGGATTTTTTCCTAGATTTAAGAACATCTTGCTTCTTGCCAACTTTCATGATTCTAGGTCAACGGAAAGTAGCCCATAGGTTTTGATTTATTTGTGTCACAATATGCGACAAAAATGACCGTATTATGGGCATATTATTTTATTGTATTGACTTAGAAGTTTGATTTTGTTACATCTCTAAGTGACCATAGACTTTAGTATTTAATATTAATTTCAACTTTATACCTTTACGCGTTTCTAAAAAGGGTCTTGACAGATTATTTATAATTAACATTATAATTTATAATAAGTTAACTACAAAAATTCTTAACTTAGGTGACAAACAGTTTAAATTTTATATTAAACATCTGCTATGTAAGAAAGCATATTATAATGAAGATGAATAATTGAATGACAAAATTGTATGGCCTAGTATTACACAAAATTAATGTTAGGTTTTCTTATCAAACCTAAATAATTTACGATTGATAAGTTAAAGAAGCACTCTAAAGACCAAGCTAAGTAGCGATGTTATGTCTCTGTTGTTTACTTTATAGTGGTTGGTGGCAAGCTACCAGGGGATGCACCATGTGCAATCCGCCTTTGGTTGCCTGGTTTTGTTGGGGTTTTGAATGTGTGGGGATGTGACGCACAAGTACGTATATGAGTGTTCATACATATTTGGATAGATATTGTGTACTTGATGGCTTGGTTCCTGCATGACTGATTGGTAACAGGTGTACATCCGGGAGGTTCTTGTCACTTCTTCTCCCCTTAGGCTAGTTTCCGAAGTGATGGTAGTTTAAATTATGTGAATTTGTTGCCGGGCTGTTGTGTAGGGGCTGGGCCACTTTCGGGGGTGCGACGTCTGTTTGAATGTGTGTGTGGCACCCGCTCGTGTTATTTGGAGGCCGAACGAGGATTGAATCAGATAGGACCTATAAGTTAATTTTCGTATAGTGTTATTATTTTATATCTTTTATATATATATTTGTATATTTATATGTATGTATGTGTATGTGTTTATGTATATATGTATATGTACGTCTGCTGTGTAATATTATATGTTATATGAATATAGTACAATCGAAGTTTTATCGGAGTTGCTTGAGTGCGTCATGCTCTCTCAAAGTATCTCTGCGGCGGTGGCATGTGCGTCGGGTCGTTACGTTCCCTAAAACTTGGTTGAGCGAAGCGATGGCAGATTCATGTGTCATATTTGTGAACGGGTGCCGCCTGTAGAGGCTGGTCTGCTCTTGCAAACTTCTTTGTATTCTTAGTATATATATATCTGCTGTGTAATATTATTTGTTATATGAATATATTTTTCTCGGGAGTTACTTAAATACCGTCACAGAATAATTGAAGACTTTTAAAGTATCACATAGGTATCACCTATGCAATCCGAAAAACAATAGGCAATTGAAATATTACCTAAATATTGATTGTTTTTTTTTAAATCAAACTGTTTACATCGTAAATCTTCTTTGTTAAGTGTTTCAATACAAAACATGTATTTATTAGTTGATAAAATATAATATTATGTTTCGTTTGTGATTTTACAAAGATTACCTATTAGACACACGCAATAAAACAGTATTGTGATTAGTTTGTAAAGCTAGTTTTAGTTAATTTACTTGACGATTCGAAAGTGTTCTAAGTATTCCATTTGAATAAAAAGATTTTTGATTCGATTTGATTAGACAGATGGACAACAAATTGATCCTGTATGGGTTCTTTTTTCTTATAATCGAGATTGGTATTTGGTGAATTTTTAACCAATAGCGAAGTAGTTGCGATCAATCAGAGCGCTGCTGCAGTACTAATAATCAGTGTGTTCGCCGTGTGATGTTCAATGTAAACTTGTGGTCACTCGATATGAATCGGATTTACATTTTGTTCCTTTACTACACACATTGTAACTAGTACAATCGAAGTTTTATTGGAGTTGTTTGAGTGTGTCATGCTCCAAAGTGTCTCCGCGGTGGTGGCATGTGCGTCGGGTCGTTACGTTCCCTAAAACATTGTTGAGCGAAGCGGTGGCTGATTCATGTGTCATACTCGTAAACGGGTGCCGCCTGAGGCTGGTCTGCTCTTGCAAACGTCTTTGTATTCTTAGTATCTAGTCTTACTTTTGTGTTTTGTTTATCAATACTGTAAGACATTGATTATATTATTTCTAAGTGATGAATAAATAAATTGTCTTTTTTATATTTTGCAATTACATACTTTTTTTACGTTGTGCTTGTGCTTTATATTTCATGTTTTTTATGTTTGTAATGGAAAGTGTCCTTCTATGATAGGGAGGGCATTTTCCAATATTTTAATTGACGCTGTTAGAGAATGGAGAAAAGAAATGCCGTTGCTGAGTTTCTTGCCAGTTCTTCTCAGTACAAGGTTTCCCGCCCTATAGACTTACGAACCGATAGCGTTATGACATTCATAAGTGCTCAATTATTGTAGTCTAAATTGAATAAATGATATTGAATGATTGATATTGATATGCAGGAATAAAGTCTCAGGCACCCAGCGCGAAACTATCCTCCTCACGTGAAATTGCTCGTGTAGAATCTTGTGAACGCTTCTCAAACCAATCTGCAGTGTATGCTGAATCTCTTCGTCTGTAATTCGCCTGTTCTCTTGAATTAAATTTTTACCGCCAGTACACTTTCTTCTTTGTTCCACTCCTTTGTTAATCGCCCAAAATAAGGCAACCGCGCTTGAACTCACTATGCCAACGGTGGTTGCTTTTGAAGATCTTTCATCCATAAAAGCCATTTAAAGTCGATCAAATGACTTATCAGGTTTTAGGCCTCATTTAAAATCGTAGAAAATCATCGCACGAAAATGTTTGCGATGCAGATCCATTTTTAAATGAGACACAATAATTTAATTTGGCTCTCAAAAAATTTGGAGGGAAATTCGAAATTCGAATAATGGTATTTTTACTTTTAAATAACCAGATTTTTCAAAATAATTACACACACCCTCACCTAAGTCAAATAACACTGCAGATTACATTATTAAAACTTTTTCAATAATTAATCAACCCAATTTAATATTTGTTGTTACTTATTTTAGTATTGTTTTATGTGAAAATATCTTGGCAAATGACTGAATCCATTCAGCTGTGTTAATTTGTATGTCGTTTGCTACAAAAATCAGTTTTATTTTGTAAGTGTTGATGACGCAGTAAGTATAAATTACCAAAGATTAAATACCCAAAAGTTCAAACGCTAAATCTAAACGACAGACAAAATGTTGTGGGAACTACCGATTTTTCTTGAAATGTTTATTTGTGATATGATTGTAATTTTGGTTGCAGACACCTATCTTCTTGAAGTTTGATAAAATATTCATTAGGATATATTGGTAAGTTTCATAAGTTTATAAGATTATAATAATAATAATATACTTTATTGCACAAAATATAATAAAAACAATAGGAACATAGAAAAAAAAATACAAATGGCTATGAAGCGATCTCTCCCAGAAAACGTTTGGGTGAAGGATTTAAAATAAAAAACATAATAAAATGTAATGTGTGCATTAAAAATAAGTAGATAATAATTATAATCAATCGTACATCTTTAACAAAATTTATGTAAAAAGATAATATTAAATACAAAATATATATTTCAGATAATATTAGATACAATTACATAATACTATACATAAATAAATAATTATTTAAGAATATATATAGATATATATAAACTAATACAGTCACATATTTATTATTTTATTATTTTTTATGTCCTAAAAGTTTTATTGTTTTACTGGTTGGTAACAACTGAAGAAGGGATTTACTAAACGAGTTGGTATTGTTTTTTTTTATATATAGATTAATCTCTACTCTAAAATCGCTTTTTAGTCTGTAATTTGAGAGCCAAACCAATGTTTTTTCTATATTAAACTATTTTTGCTCTATTTGGGCTGAAAATGTCAAAGTACTTAGTTGATAATCTGCTAGTTAATAAAAATCTTACACTGACTGACTGACCGATAGCGCACAGTCTTGACCGTTGGTATAGAAATCAATTATTCATAAAGTGATCCTACAGGTATGTAAAATCATTTAAGAATAATTCCAATATTTAAAAGAGGCTAGAATTCGACAAAGGGCACACAAGCTTCAATCGTTATCGGGGCTAAAGATACTTGAGTACAAAATTGTTTTCACAGGCCAAGTTAAACTGGCCGAGTTTTGTATATGAATATTATTTATTGAATTGAATGAATATGAATTAACAGGATCAGTAACACGTATTTGAAACATTAAAACCTAAGGGTTGACACAAAATAGAAAATAAATATTATTGATTTAATTTGTTAGACACCAGCGACATCTTAAATCAGTTTAAAGTCAACATTTTGACTGATTATTGTAAAGAGAAATTAGACATTTTAAGAGTATACAATTTAAAATTAATAGTTTTCGAACGTTTCATGCCAACAATCTACAGATTTGTGAAAAATCATATAAATAATGGGAATAATCAAATGAGAACTATTTATTTGTAAATCTTATTTATAACTGAAGGAGTTATATAACAAATAAATGAATAATTTATACATACAACCTAAATAAGAAAATCTTATTTGAAAAATTATATAGACTATTATTGTTAGGATAACACAATTTTATGGATTTTTCTAAATAGAAAGGTTCAGATTTTTTTTTCACATGATATAGTTCACAATCACAAAAAAGTTCACATGATATAGTTTTGCCAACCCTAACAAATCCGAGAGAAAACGCATTATATTGTGGATTTATGGTTTTTTGACATATACGTCGATTAACCCACACATGTAAATATTTGGAACAAACAATCGTGAAAACTCTTATCTTGGGTTCTAGTGGAGATTTTAACAAACGTTACTTGATTTTATGCCACAGGATGGGTGGTGGCTGAAAATTCAGATGAAGAATTGTGTAGAATTTTATGTCAGTTATTCGTTAGCTTTCGTCTGGAGACGACCGGTCTAATATTAAATAAAGAACTTTAGAAATAAGGAGTGTTTCGTTAGCTTTCGTCCGGACACGACCGGTCAAAGGACAAATAAATAAGTGAATTAATTGTTAAAAAATTATAAGAAGTGTGCCTTTTAAATTGTAATATTTTAAGATATTCCTGCAATAACATAAGGTATAAATTATTTATAAAATATTAATTATATTATTATTTAGATGCTGCTACAACATGAGACGAGAGGAGATTCTCTTACAACTTCCTGCATTTTGTATTTTCTCTTGTTCATTTCTCAACTGGTTTTATAAATTAGGAGCTTAGGCCTGAAACGAGTCTTAAAGTTTCAGGTAGGGTTTCTTTCCCTTTTATACAGTTTGGAGAAGTGGATCTCGACAGTGACAGCAAACCGAACAGGAGGAGACTTCAATTTTTGATTTATCATTTAGTTATTCATGTAGCTTTTGAAATCGAATTTATTTAAATAAGTGTTTTGTGATTGATCGAATGTATGTAAAATTGTTATGTTATTTTGTTTGGTGTATATTGTTTCAACCAAGTAATTAAAATTAATTAAACATTTAAATTGAAACTTCATTAAGTGATTTTCGAACGAAATGTTTGAAAAGCTTAATACTACATGAAAATATTTAAAAACTAAATTATCCAGCTAAGGAAACATACAACGACTATATAAAAATGTGTTTATTAATAAAATACATTATCATCGAGAAATCATAAAATCTATAGATATTTATATACCTAACTATTATTCGAAGTTGAGACTTCTAAAATTAATCATTTTACTGAATTTCTTGAAGTAACGGATAGAAATTAATCCGTATATATAATACATAATGAACATCACCTAAGAAACACATCAAATTAAATAATTTTAACAATGAGCGAATACAATTTTTTCTTAAATATAAGTTAAATCTCAAAAATAATTACTTCTAGAGTTGAGAAGTAATTTTAATATCTCAATTTAACTTTTTAAAAATATTTTTTTTGAGACCACATACATTTAGGAACTCAAAACACCCCTAGTAATTTGCAAGCGTCCCAGGGAAATTGGTGGGTCGGGGGTTGGAACCTATCTTATATGCAGGAGCATCTTAAAGATTACTTAACAACATAGCTTAATTAACTAACAATGTTTAACGTCATTTTTGAGTTTGTTTGCGGCTCTGCGAAACTCGTGGAGGAAACCTTTCATCACGTGCGTCAGTGTTTAGGAATCCAGTTTTTGCTAGACCTCATATAATTGGAAATGATCGTCACGGACAGATGTTAGTCTAGGTAAATACAGACAACGTTTGAAATTTTTTTTTCAACATTGATATTAAGATATTCTTTGTCTTAGGAGTCTAGCATGACTTAGAAGTCTAGGATGTCTGCAGACTTTCGGACAGAAGTATTATTGCGTAATGGGTATTATTTTAGGAGGAGAATGAACATCATATGTCTGAGTCCCAGTGTGATACCTATGAGATGATCTGGAAATCTGTTTTGATGGTTTGAAACTTATAGCTTAGAAACTATGGGAAGCAGGTCGCTAGGATGGTTTCGCAGGCTGAGCGAAGTTCTAGCTCAGGAAGCTCATGAGTATTGGCGAGAAGGGAGCCTATGAAGAAGGGACTTCTTTTAAATATTACTTTCAGATAACAAAAAAAAATTAACAAATCTGAAAAGGTTTCAGGGACTTACCGGGGGTCGTTTAGGTATTCTAAATTTACAGGGAGAAGATTGAATCTTTTTGTTCTTTTATTTTTTTTTCTTGTGGAATATTTATTTTAATTTCAAAAGTTAATAAATATATTACATTTAATATATTTTATAGACATAAATTTACACACACACACACACACACATTTTTCACTACACAGAACTTCGCGTATACTTACATAAAGAGATAGGAAGATAGTTATGAAAAATTAGGTCGTAACAGTGCAAAGTGTAAAATATACATTTAGAAAGTGCGCGTAAAGGTGAAATCCAGGATTACCATTTTACCATGAGTTTTGTTAAGCTCTGGTATCCTCTGTGAAGACACAACTTCAACGGCGAAAATAAAGCTAAGTTCTTAGTGATAATTTCCTTACTCATCTTCTTGTGTGTTTAAAATTTTTACATTTGTGTTTTATTTTTTTATTTTTTATTGTCATTTTCTGTCCATTCCTTTCATTTACTAAGAATATAGCTACATGAACCTTTATCATAATTTACAGCGATAAACGTTTTACAATGGGTTACCGCTTTTTTAATATTTTCCCTGTAAAATAACAACATTTTCAAAAAGGGTTAATGCGGCAAATAGACTAAATAATTTTTTGTTGTCAAAAGCTCCAAAAGCTATGTTTAATTTTTACTAATTTAATAATAATAGTGAGAACAATGACTATAAGTTATACAACTTAAAAAAATGTTGCATTGTCAGTCACATGTACAAAAGTTTAAGTACTACTAAATACTATAATCCAGTGTTTTATAAGAAAGCAGGAAAATTTAGAAAATATGATGATTTGAATATGAACCGATAAAATGCATACCTCGAATATGTATCCTAATTTGCACAATCAAAATAATTTTAATTTTATAATTTGAATGCATATCGTAGGTACCTAAAGTCAAACGCTGACTTCCCAAACATAAATTTAAAATCAAACTCAAACCGTATAAAATGGTTCCTTTGCCTAAATTTGTTAAGGAAAACTAAAAACAACTATTTTTTGAATGCGCGAGTTTATTTTATTGTATGGTAATATAAGTAATATTTTGTGCTTATAAGTGTATTTGGTAGTTTGTGAATGTCTGGTTAAATTTTTTACGGTTTTATTCATGTTCATTTATTATTACTTATGGTTTGTCCGAATACTTACTGGTTATCAGAACAAATACCAATACCAATCACTTAATTATTTTTATTTTAATTATTTTTTATGACGTTATGAAAAACTGAATAATAACAACAATAAAGAAAATGGTTTTATAGATTTTTTTAGCGGTGCGAGGGCAGAAAGTAGCCTTGGGCATCATTTTGAACAATTCCTCAGATCACATCTCATTGTACAAGCGGTAGAACAAAAACAGGGAGGCAAAGTCTCTCCTCAGACTTATGGGTTCGATACGGCAAATGAGTTTAGGATCGTCGACAATTCTTACAGCCCGTCGTTGAACCGAGTTAAAAGGTCTAAGCTGGTATCCGGGTGCACCCGCCCAGAGATGGCAGCAGTACTCCATATGGGGCCGAACTTGCAACTTGTAAAGCAGCAACCTTTGCCCTGACTGAAGTCCTAGTCACACTTGACCGAGTTTAAGAAAACGCATGTAAAATTACTTGATTTACGAACACAAATAGAAACAAAATGTATGTCGCGAAGCGGTCACCAATCAAATCACTGTCCAAGACCGACGTTGCTTAACTTTCAATATAACGGTAATTTAAGATCTCATACTGGGCTGGTTTTTATTAGTTGTTGTTATACGTTAAAGCTCAAACTATTATCACTTCAAGCTTCAAAATCGTATGTGTTCCTGTTTTAACGATAGAGTAAAAACAACAAAAACGTGTTACTTTTATGGAGAGTTGGAGACCCCTTTTCGATTGGTGCTTTTTTAACTTTTATAATTTGTTAGATTATTCGCCATTATAACACATATTCTGTGAAAATTTTAGGCTTCTACCTATTTCGGTCTAAAAATAGAACACTTTAATGGTCGGACAGACAGACCTACAGCGTACGCTTAGTAATCGTTAGCAGCCTTTGAGTACGGAACCCTAATAACATACGTGTCGAACAAAAAGCCCTTCTCCTTTTTAAAAGTCGGTAAAAAATCTAAAAAAAGAAAATGAAAACAATAAAACTTAATAAATTTTTCCAAAGAAAATAATTTGAAAAAATAGGTTCACAAGTCTATACTAATTTAGTTAAGAGGAAAGATTTGATTGTTTGTTTGTTTGACCGATTTGTAAAATTCTTTTACCATTAGAAGCCGACATTATCCCTGTTGAACATAGGCTACTTTTTACAGCGGGAAAATGCTTCATTCCTACGGGAAAACGGGTAATAGGACAACGGGTAGTAATAATTATTCTTCCGAACATTCCTAATTACTTAATTACTTCCTTTTTCACATAACTTCTAAACGGCTGAACCGATTGGGTTGAAATTTGATATGGGTATTTCGATAGTTTTCTAGATGATCCAAAAATACAATTGGACTCGGTAGGTGGCGCTGCTTGTTAGTATGTCAACTATTAAAAGGCTTGACCGATTGGGTTAAAATTTTCTATGTGTATTTCCATGGTATTTATAAGACAACAGACAAAGCTAATTGATGTTTTACACTATAGTCTAAGATTGAAACGGCGATGGGCTGGCCTTGTTGCTAGATGCAGGGACAGGCGATGGATAGTAGAAGCGACGAAGTGGAAAGGACCCTGCGGAAAGAGACGAAGAGGACGACCTATGAAACGATAGAGTGACGAAATTATAGCCACAGCGTTACTCCACATCTTGGATGGAACGTGCTAAAGAAAGAGAAAACTGGATTAAACTGGAGGAGGCCTATACCCAAATAGGGATTCCCGTCCAAGAGAACACACCAGAGAACCACGAACAATAAAGAAAAAGTAAAAAAGATAGGTTTAAGTAGTTTAAAATGTAAATAATATAAAAACATGTAATACTTAGGTGATGGTAAATAAAAGGCATTATTATTATTTATTATTATTTCCATGGTTTCACAAACACGAATGTATTATGCCATTAAAGAGGAAAGATTTGATTGATTTTTTTTTTTCTATAATTGAGGAGCTGCCGTAAGAACCTACGCCGATAACGAAATCTAGGGCGGGCGAAGCCGCTGGCAGAAGCTAGTATTTTATATATCCACAATAATTCAAATTACTACAGAAACCTAATTTTCTGCGTGTACGACACGCACTTGGCCATCAAGCCAAACTTTAGTAAACAAGTATTTTAAATGTTGACAATGGATAAAAGCTGTATCTAGTTTGTTGAGTTTATTCAATAACTAAGTAAAAAAGTAGCATTAATTTATTCTAATTGCAATATATAAAAAAAAATATGGTTATATTTTTGGTAAATTAAAATAAATTTTAGTTACTTTCTTCGATATACGATATTGACACCATGTCTGCTTTTACTTCTGAGTTCTAGTTTTAAGGTATTTTTAAGTTACGAAAATCGATTGAATTTAATTTTACCATTTCTCGAACTCGTAAATGGTTCTGTTTTAATTAGTTAAGTAATGTGCACGGAATGGCTTCTTTTCTGTTGAAATATGTACGTAAAGGGCAACGATTTTGTGAGAAATTCAGATTCAGATAATGTACTTCAGGTCAGCACGTAGGATATACTGCAATTGAGCGCAAAAGATTAGGGTCATTTTGGGCCTAAAAATAAATTATTAGCAGCTCATTCCAAAATATCAGCTCTAACATTTTTGCCTAGGATACAAAATCTCTGAAACTTATTATTCTTTTGCGATAATTTTAATAACGAAAATCTTTGTACCCACAAATTTTACTAAGAAATAAGTTTATTTTTCATAAATTTTCAAGATTTATTATTAAGATATTAAGTGTATATTTGTATTTATTTTTATTTAATTTAAGTTAATTTTTAAAAAATACTTGTAAAATATCTTGGACTTACCTATTTTTATAAATAAAGCTGAGCAGAAATATGTAAAAAAAGGAAATAATTCTCATTAAGACATAAAAGGAATAGGACATAGAGTTTTTATTATTTATTAATATGGCTATTCACGAATTTCCATCTATTTTTAAGAAACTATTTTTATATGATTACAATAGTTACCCCTTCGTTACCTAATAGTTACAGAAGCTAGAAGTTAAAATGCAAGTTTTACTTACATAAAACTCCATCTTCATCACCAGGGCATGGCTCTGTGCTGATTGTAAAACTCGTACTCCTCTTCTTCCGTTGGCGCACATTCCTCAAAACACCAGAGCCCAGCGATGGCTAACAGCACCGTATAAACCAGGTAGTACACCAGGTAAACTATAATGCTGAGCCACATCTTGACCACAATTTTCCGGTTTGATCCTAGAAAATAATACACCAATACGTAAACCAGTCAACAGTAAGTTTTGTTAAAATTTGAAACGTTTTGAAACGTCCGGTTCATATATATGACTTTTAAACTTGTTTTTTTTTTGTGAACTGTGATATATAGTTGGAAGTTCTGTTAGAGGTCAATGAATAAGGATGAGTCAAATTCCGGTCTTATAATATTTTTTTTTTTTTTACACTGATAATGATAGTTCAGGTTACGCTCTGATCAATTTTTCTGGTTTTCGTAAATTCTTACCAATTACTCGAGTTCAGAGCGGTTTCAGAGAAACTTCCTCCCGCGAACGCTTGGTCTGTGGAATGCCAAGGTTTTCTCTAAGGACTACAGTATGGGGTTCTTCAAGAAAGAATTTATGGGATTTTTGAAGGGTCGGCAACGCGAGAGTGATACTTTTGGTGTTGCAAGCTCCATAGGCCACGGTGACCGCTTAGCATCAGGCGGACCGTGTGTTTTTTTGCCACCTTAGGGGTATAAAAAAAAAACATCCAGACTTAAGGCAAATTCAGATGTTTATTACGTAAACGTTTGTCGATTGCGCCATCGAAACCCGCATCTCTAAGTTCAGCAGCCATTTTAAGTTTAAATTCAGGAAAATTAGTATTAGGTCTTTCACAATTTTTGAAGATCCTTTGTAGTGACATACGGAATGAAACTTTTTACGGATGCTTTCCTACTTTATTGATAAATATTATCTGAAATTAATTATTGATGTAATGTCATAATATTCTATATTGTACATAAATTACAAAGTCACAGATCAACAAACTTTTAGTTAACCTTTTTTTATTTTTAGTTTTTATTTAGCAAAGAAGTGACTTATGTCTGAAAACACTGAGGAACGTATGAAGAGATAGCATCAGCGGCTTTGTACGAGACCAGCCTGTGTAAGTATCACCGCCTTATCTGTGTATCAGCCGTGCTTGTTATCTTTGTGTTCCGGGTTGGTAGGTAAGGCGGCCAGTGCACAAGAACTATTAGGTATTCCATCATCAGACTAATAATGACAGCCATTTACTAAAAACCTTTCAGTTACTAGTTATTTTGTGATATTGCCTATTACGATAAAATTTTTAGCGTCTGAAGGATAATAAATTTATGGTAAACTAGACTTTACTCCGCCCTCCCTAAATTTAGTTATCGGCGTAGGATTCTTACGGCTACTCTTTGATTATACTAAAGAAGTTTGTTAAAGCAAGCTATAGCTGCAGCTATGGTTCGTTCGTGGAATTCGGTTATAGTTACTCCCCCGGGAACTTTTGAATTTTCCGTATCTATCTCTGTGTGCAAAATTTCAGCTCATTTAAATGCTCCCAGCGCAGCAAGATTAAGTAACAAACGTTTTAGTTATTCCCGCGGGAACTTTTGAATTTTCCGGGATGAAAAATAGCCTTTGTCCTTCCCCGGGACTTAGACAAATTTCATCTAAATCAGTTGAGCGCTTCCCAATCCATCCAGTGGTTGAAGCGTGACAAACAACCAAACATCTAAGCTTTTAATTTTAATTAATGAATTTTGCTAGCGGTCGCCCTGCCCTAAATTTGGTTATCGGCGTGGGACTCCTTTATTTAATCTCAGTATTGATACTGTAATTTACTCCTTAATTACCTCGCGCTAAATTCGGTTATCGGCGACTGTGATTTACTCCTTATATTACACTAATGAAGTTAGCTATATCAAGCTGTAGCTATAGCTATTGTTCGTTTAAGCTTGGTTATAGTTATTCTCGCGGGAATTTCGGAATAAGAAGTAGCCTTTATGCTATTCCAGGACCTAACCTATATGTATGCCAAGTTTCATCCCGATCCGACCAGTGGTTGAAACGTGAAGAAGTAACTCACACAACTCACAAACTTTCGCCTTTATAAAATTAATGGGATTAAGTATTATAGTTCCAAAACTTGTTTGTTAATAATAAGTCAGATTTTTTTTTAGAATTAGTTGCTATTTTGGATAATTAAAAAAATCTTTAAAACAGTAGGAACGGTAAATTCGATACAAAAATCGAAAAGTTCGAAAATATAATTTGTGGTATAAATTACTTGAGAAAAATAGTGTACTTTAATAAAAATAATTACAATAATTTTTGGACATACCACAGAGCGTCATCTACAAGCAAAGCTTGTTTTATGAAAACCAGACAACGGAAACAAATATTTATATAATATAATTTTTTTTCTATCAAAACGAACACATCATGCATAAATACACCCATGTTTGTCAAGACAAACACAAATGTTTATCACATAAATATTTGTCCTGTGCGAGAATCAAACTCTTTTCACAGCAGCCGGCCACAGTACCAACTAGATTATTTTTATTTTTTTACTATTGTTTTATTAACTCGCTTTTTTGTTTGTCCGGTACAAAGCTCCCCGATGAGCTAGAGTCTTCGAACATAAAATATAGCTTAGGGCTTGATTTGATCGAGTTTTAAAACAAATTTAGAAATAAATATCCTCAGTTTTTTAAAGTTCATTATGAAATGAATACAGAAAAGACTAAAATATAGAAAAAAATATAATAATATAGGTAATTACCATGTTATAAACGTTTTACTACTTGTAAACTGCCTTTAATTTTGATGCGCCCTACGTTAAAAACATATAACGTATAAAATTAGGCTTTTTCTCATCATTCGCCCCCTTAAGGACTTAGTTGCAAAATGGCCGACCTTGGTACCAAGCACATTATAATTTTACTACGACAAAGGCAGCACGAATTTTTGCGTGACAGATTTGCACGTGAGATATATCAAAAACTACTTGTTTGCCAAAAGTTGTAAAGGATTCTGCCACAAAATTAGTCATAATTTAGATCCAAACAAAAAAAATGGGCAAAGAGTGTGTCGGAAATGTATGTACATAACAGGATTTCGTACCTTTAGTAGCTACAAGTAAATAATACTAATGGGTATTATCTATGTCCTATAATATATCCTATAATATACAAAATAAAAAAGATCTTTATATATATAATTCTACTGTACGTGTGTATGTCACTGTACTCCTCCTAAACGGCTTGACCGATTTGAATGTTCTTTTTTTTGTATGCGGTTGGATGGCGCCTTGGATGGTTTAGATTCACAAATCAGCCCGGCAGATGGCGCTGCAGTTGGTATCATGCAGGACGACGTCTGCCCGGTCAGCTAGTATATTTATATAAATTTTGTATCCGTTGTCTGGTATCCATATTCTACAAGCTTTGCTTAGTTTGGGACCAGATGGTGCTGAATGTAATATCAAAATGATTAAAAAAAAGTTGGCAGGATTGTAAAAGTACTTACTTATGCATACAAGGGATCCTTTCAACCATGGACAGGACGAAAGTATTAAGATTCCGATTTAGCATTTTAGTTCTGGATCCATAAAAATATAACATGGCTAAAAGATATTGCAGACAGTCTTCAGTATCTTGTCAACCCTCAACTGTTTTTATGATACAGTGTAATCAATATAAAATAAATGTTTTGTATGTATTTATAGTATTGGCATTAACAAATTTGGTGAACTGTTATATACAAAAAACAGTTTGGGTTACGAATGCCTTACGCCATAATTTTTTATCGCTTCATGGATATAAAGTGCAGAAAAAATGGTTTGTATAATTTAATATAATACACTAAGATGTATAATGTATTATACCATATGTTTTCCAATTAAGTAAAAAAAATAATACTAAAGAAATCTGTAGTTGACATTGATCCCTTCGAGTTTTCGCTTGGCATAGTTTATTTCCATTGGTCACGTCCGTACGTATGTAAAATATTGATGGTTTAATTTCGACACCACTGCAAACAACAAGCAAGGGCTTGAGGCTTAGCGAGGAATCCGTATACAACATAGGTATCAAACAAGCATTGAGTAAGTTCAGTAATTAATGTTATGTACCTATTTAATGTAGCTGCGCTTCTGTATATAGGTACTTTTTTACTTCCTAGCAAGAAAAAGCAGATAGTTCTCGGTAATTAGCCTACTACTATACGTACAATGTCACGGATTTAATTCCTCGAAGGGGTTACCCAGTTACTGAAAATATACCCACATTATAATGTGGGGGACAGCCTCTTTTTACCAACGCTTAAGTTGTGGAATGAGCTCCCTGCCAAGGTTTTCTGCAAGGCCTACAGTATGGAGTTCTTCAAGAAAGAAGTTATTAGATGTCTGAAGGGTCGGCAACGCGCAAGTGATACCCCTGGTGTTGCAAGCGTCCATAGGCTACGGTGACCGCTTACCATCAGGTGGACCGTAAGCTTGTTTGCCACCTTAGTGGTATAAAAAAAAAAAAAAAAACTAAGTTAGTCATGCGCGACAGGCGGTGAGCCCGTCGCCGTACCACTGCTTCTGATAGCAGTGTATCTTGAGCCCGTCGCCGTACCACTGTTTCTGATAGCAGTGTATCTTGAGCCCATTGTCACAATATGCTTCCGATAGCAGTGTATCTTGAGCCCACTGTCGCAATATGCTTCTGATAGCAGTGTATCTGGTCTAACGTTTTTTTTTTTATTAAACTATTTCTTTTCTATATAAATTAATAAATTAAAAGAGAAGCAGTCATATTATCTAATTAGTGGTCGATTATGCGCAAGGCGTTTAAAAGTCGAATTTTAATTGTAATCATATACTTTGAGAAAAGAAGATGTATAATGTTGTAGCAATTTAATTCCAACCATAGCAGTTATAGACCTTTTAGGAGGTTTTATGTGCATATTAATTTATTTTAATGAAACTTTATTTTTCCGAAACAGTTTACCACTGCGAAGACGTAGCATCTGGAGTGGAAAGGATATGGCATCAACTTAAATGGCAAGTATATCACTCGCCTTTGATTTGACGATGACATAGCAGTCGTGGTAGAATTGATGGAAAACATAGGCACAATGCTCGAAGACCTCAGGAGAGTTACCCAACAAGTGGGTCTTAAAATAAACATAGATAAAACGAAGTAGGTAACGTTCAATTTCCATGTCGCGCTCATAAGGTTACTAATGGAAATTCAATTCTGAAATTTGTTGATAAATACATATAGCTAGGGCAAGTATTCCAGTTAGGAAGATCCAACTTAAAGAAATAGTTTAACTCGGCTGGGAGGCGTTCGGAAAAGTATGTAACATCTTTAATTCCTGAGGTGTAGTGCCTAAGGAGAAAGTCTTTAACCAATGGTTGCTGCACAGACTTACGGCACAGAAACCTCGACCACTAAAACGAGGTATCTAATATAATAGAAAGAGATACGCCTGGTGTTCGACGAAGAAGGTACCCTTTTTCAGTTTATTGCTTATATATCGGCAATAATTATTAATGTATCTTATTAAATTTCCTATAAAAAGGCTAGAATATATTATTTATTTATCTTTTATACTTTAGATGTAATCCGACATTGAAAAGATTTTTTTTTGTTTTTTTGCTATCTTTATGCATTTTTGCTTCTGTTTACTCCTTAAACGTTCATATATATCTTCAAAAATTTATTCCATAACACTGCCTAGAGATAAAAAGACCGAAAGAAAGAGAGAAGGGGAGAGATAGTAAAGGGGAAGATGCGTTATGCGACATGATGTGTATAGTAGGGCGAAACGTTTTTCGGTTTCGCTTGGTGAGTAAGAATAGTCAATAGGCTAGACCAACCAGCCATCAGCCGATCGTCATCGCGTCTGATTTCGATAAAAACCACCGGCAAACTGATAAACAAACTCAATTCTAGCATTATGACTGCTAGTAACGGGCGTAGTTAGTTATTGTCAACCATAGGCTAGACATACTCGACATAGAGCTTCTACAGAACATAAGCCTAAATTTGCATTATTATGTCCTTTGCGTCCCAGGCCTACGTAGCCCCTGCGACAGACTGTGATAAACTGAAACAAATTCAAGAAAGCTATTAAAAGAATCAGCTTGCCTCAACTAGATCTCATCCCTGCTCTTATTAGATCTCTAATATTTAGAAATTATACAGAAATAAAAATTTTAGAGCGATCTCAGTGTATGTGGAACAGCTTATAAATGTAACAGCTTGGAAACTGTTGTGTTAGTATTTATTGAACGCTTTCACCACGTCGAAGGTACTTGCTACGGTAGGTATTAATGTGCTCCATGAAATCTGTGATGCAGTACCCCTGTTGCCTACAGGTCTATAGTAAGAGGTCTGAAGTGTGTATGAAATTACGTTATCGTGTAGTAGTAACCGTTAATAAAGTTTACTCAAAGCATTAATTAAACTAAATTATCTACATGACAAGGGCTTAAAACATTTTTACCCTAACTACTAACGTCGCGAAAAAATGTAGTTCGAAATCGCACCGTTAAAAATACTTATTAATACAATAATCAGGGGTAACCTTAATTTTCATAGTCTGCAGAACTTCATCTGCAATGACAGAAGGTTGAGAGGTAAGCGGCGGGCGAGCGCATATACTTTTGACCTCACTGTCTACGTGTCGTGGACATGATTGGTGGCAAATAGTTGAATGCGAAGCAAGCATTACGACTCTAAGTTTTTTTCTAAGCAGTCTGCATTTTAGCTATCATCGAACACAGGGAATTATTTAGAAGTTTCAAGAAAGGCATAGCGCTTAGGGTGTCAACTTCAGTAGCTTTATAGCTCCAGTTAGCCTGGGGACCAGGCTAGATCCCTTCCATCACATTTTCGTAACTTTCGTAACGGCAGAGGGATAATTGTTACGTTGTCGTCGTTTCGGCGTTGGGCATTCTTATTGGTAACTCTATGTTCGGGCACCGGTGAACCCTTGTTTAGAGCACTCGCTGATGGTAGCTTAGCTTAGTGAATGGTAAGAGATTTGATGGCCACGTTAATTTATCGTCAGATCTAACAAGAGAGGATGCTTTAAGCTAATAAGCTTTAAAGGGCTTTCTTGAATACGCCTTTGTCGGAAAGGACAGACGGACATATAATAACTTAGGCTTACGTTATGTTAAAGCGCTATGTCAAGTATTTCCAGCCTATTGCTATTGGTAGTAATGCAGTACCATAAACAGTGCTTGCTAACTATATACATTTACATACAAAGTCACGTAAATCGGAATAAGTTGCCTAAGTTTTTATGTTAAGTAAGGCAAACCTACGATACCTACGAGATGATGATCAGCTGATGGCTAGTCGTGGCTTTTCGGTATTGATAGCCAGTCGTGGCTATTTCGTGGTATTTAATTACCAAGTGGTCCCAAAACACGTGTCGACCCAGTCATACACATCATGTCACACAATGCATTTGCCTCTGCACTCTCCTTCCTTTTTAATCTCACCCTCTCATCTCTCTCTCTCCCTCTATCTCTCTTGGTAGTTTAACGAAATAACAATTTTGGAGTAAACAGAAAACAAACGGTATATCCGCAGCAAATAAATAAATATTTTTTCTCCAGGTTTACATTTTACATTACAGCTAAAATACAAGACATACAATACTAAAATATATTAGCTTTTTATAGGAGGATTTTTTTTCCGTATCATCAATAATTGCCGAGATATCAGCAAAAAATTAAAACAGAGTACCTTTTTTCCAAGATGGCGGCGCGAGCGCAACATCTATTCAAGGGGACTTTTAGTATGTTCAACGGGTGGGCTTAATGAACACATACACCAAAATTCAAAACTCTACCAACTAATGTTTTTTTAGCCTAAAAATGAATCTAATTTGACTGTGTTCTATTAGTTGCAGTTAGGAATCTGCGTCGGTGCGGCCAGTGCGGTGTCGCAATGCTTGTCCGGCGTCCGGCGTGCGCGTGTCGCAACTACCACTGCTCTGTGCGCACTCTTCTGGAACAACTTACATTTCAATAAGGAGGTAGACAAACCTAGTGTTTCCGATATGTGGTTGTTGATACTTTAATTTTTTAATTAGGATATCAAAACGATGTTTTGATTTGCTTGGATATCGAAACGTAAAAAGTGCGTAATATGCCTAAAATTATAAAATTACTAATCTGTGTAGAAAGATTTTTTCCAAAGTAAACTAATATATGTCACTTATTGAAAATAGTACTTAGATGCTGAAGTGCACAAATAGGGGGCGCTACGTGTTGTTCATTAGTTTTGTTTTACCCTCGCAGTTTATAATGAATTATGATACAAGCCCTATACAAGTACCCAATAGGCTCCCTGGGACTTAATTGGGATCAGTATCGAGCTATTCGGACTCTGGAAATCGTAAGAAAAATGTATGCAAATACATTCACGGGTTTTGACAGGTAAGTCAGACTTCTATTAATTATTGTGTCAAATTTCAGAGTCTGAATAGCTCAAGACTGTGCCCAATAAGGTCCCTGGCCAACGAAGGCGCTAACAGCCAAACTTGAGAGCGGTGGAATATGAGTTGCTTTACGAGCAAGTGTGTTATAATAATTATTATTTACTGGTCCTATTGAAAGCATGGTATGCATTTGCACGTGTGTCTTTTTAACACTCGTGCCGTGATTTTGCAACAATCGCATAACATAAATAGCTATATTTAAATGCAGTTGCTCGTAAAGTCTTCTTTATTATGCGGAAAGATATTCTTTAGAGCACACGTTTAATAAAACACTACTTAAATCCATTATTTCACGCGTGCAAAAATGGCTAGTTTTTATTTTTTAAGCTTGCACCTTACACTATAGACTATAGATAGAATGCAAGGAGGTTTTGATGTTTGAAAAAATCAACTATTCATAAATATGCGCGCTCTAAAGGTAATTAGTAGATAATAAACACAACACGACATAATTTAATTCTTAAATATGTGATTTAAAAATGTATTTTAAATTGTTTTAGCTCATAAAAATATATATTAAATATTATTAGGCTGTACGTAGGGTAGACCTTTACCTCGTGATAAAAAACCTGTTTGCGCGCCTCTGCAAAAAGCGTAATTTTATTGCAAAACTTTTCTTTAGTAAAATACTACTTTTTAAAAATGATATCTAAAGAAGAAATTATAGATTTAACTCCTACAGACATTGTAAACAAAGCCCAAATAGCCTCAAAAATCAAAAGATAAGTAACTAGAAGAATATCAACATTTACTTGAGTGGAGGATAATAAAAATAGTTTATAGTTAGACAATTTTACTTTCTCGCAAAATCATTGAAAAACATTCTATGATGTGTGAGCGTAAAGGGTTATTCCGAATGCGTGCCTTTAAAAACACTTGCAGCTCTCGTGTTTTAAATTTTGGACTTATTCGTACTAACCTATGTACTGCACTTGTATCATAAATAACATAAATAACTATTATAGCTTTATACGAATGTAAAATAAAGAATCAGAAAGCAGCAATAACCGAAAGCAGAAAACCGATCGTTTAGGAAATTGGAACCCTCTACATTTAGCATGTTATTATGGTGGTAAAGGTGATACTTACCTATTGGTATCTATTTTCGTTATAAAATAACGTCGAAACATAAACATATAGATTACGTCGAAAGGACCGGGCCAACAACGTTTACAAGTGGATGTAGCTTTTTGATCTGAAACACCGCGAGCGAGGCATGACCAACTTAATTTCGGTATACAATGTTTCAAGTAGTTCTTAAAAGTGTTAACAGATGGCGCTATTCTTCTTGATATGAAATATCGAAGTTTTAAACATTCAATAAACTATATGCTTACGTAAAATGCGTCTACAGGGAAGACCAAGCGGTAATTTGGCTTGAAATGGTGAAAGATGGTCGGAAGGCAAGAGAAGTGCTGAAAAATTAACAAATGAAACAGTTGTTATGATAATTGGGTGATAATCAACGCATAGCCAAAACCAAATGTGATAGAAACTTTTGATTTTTACTCGACTACGGCGGAGAAAAAGGAGGATTATATGATAATAGGTATACAAAGTGAATTTTTCAAGCGGGCGTGCATGTCCAAATCCGAGTTTTTACTTTCCTCAAAATCGGGACCGAGACGCCCTTGAGTACATTTCGCTATTCCTCATAGTTTCGGATTTGGCCCTTGTAATGGTCACTAACAAACGGGTGTTCATAGTCATAGTCACATTATCTAAACAAAAGCTTTAGAAATACAGAAACCCAAACAGTAATAAATATACTCAAGTAGAAGCCTAATGATAAAATTTAGAATCGCCTCATAAGTTTCGCAGAAAACAATTAAAGGTTAACAATGAAACTTTAAATAAATGCTTAACAAATATCTAGGAGCTTTAACTACTTTACCTAGGGTGCTGCCAGTTATAAAAAAATAAAGCAAACCCCTTGCCTCCTGTTTTGTGACCCTCCACAAACAAATGCGCTATTTTCGATCCATCCCTCTTGGAGTTAAGATAATGATTCGTAAACAATGGCTACACGCCTCCCAGCTTTTTTATAACGACACTTAACATATACTTTACAAATAACATAAATGAATGGGAGTTACTAATTTCGATGGACGAACCCTATACGTCTTCTAGCCAATTAGGGACCTTGGGATCGACACGGAGATGAAGACGCAAGAGACTTTCGATTTCGGGTAACAGCAGCGAAACGAGATATTCAATCTAGAGAGTTTAAGATACACACCACCACCCTGAAAAATCTCTATTTAAATCTAAATTTAGATAAATGTATTTTATTCAAATTACTGAAGCTAAATCTTTTTTTTTTATTTTTGTAATTTGTTTAAAATACTTCTAATTGAATTTGTAGTGATAAAATCAGTGTAGTGTTCTGCGAAAGCCCTAAACGAGCTAAGTGTTCTAGATCTTACTTTACCATTGTTGTTGTTTTAGCGATTCTTTAAATTATTTGCAACCGCAATAAACTAACTTGACAGTTCTCACCGGTGAATAATTCACTGTCTTATTTAAAATTTAGGTAAAATAATAATCAGGTAATTTCGTTGGACCGACAAGATTCCAGCCGATCGCTGAAACCTTTAATTTGGGTGATAATTTTGCTTAAATTTGGAATTTTAAATTGCTCTATTTGTTTTTACAGTGTGTTGATTTAATTATCTGTAATAAGTTTTAACCGGCCAAAAGAAGGTTGTTTGAAAGTTGGAGTTTCTCCTCCTTTTAAGGGTTTTGGGCCAAGAGAATCCAACATTAACTGATGCCCCTAAAGCAGTTAATTAAGATAATAGTCAAAGTTTCAATTGTAAATTTTCCTTTTTTGTTTTGGATAATATAAAAGTATTTTTTTCGTTTAATACCTGTTTTTTTTCACTTCTCTTTCTCCACGTATTTGAGTTGATACAAGGTGCATCTACTTATGAACTCAACTATTCAGTCATTTCTCGTGAGAAAACGCTTTCAGGCTTATATATCAAGGACTTACAAAAGGGGGAACCGTTCTATTATATGAAGTAAATGGTTTAATAGACATTTATTTATTATTATTTTGTTCTAACAAAGAGCTTCTGACTATCAGTTAACAAATTACATAAAATAAACCACTACGCAGAATACAGAGATATATCTTCTTTAACGATATTGTATTGACTGAGAGTGTGCCTAATATAACAATCAGAGCAGAACTGAGGGTTTGACAAACGATTTTTATCCTCATAATAAATAAAAGGTACCTTTAAAGAAATTATCGTTAAAAAGCTCTACTAGCCTAGCAAAAACAACCCAATAAAGCGAATTGATCCATCTCGCTTATATACACACACACACACACACACACACACACACACAATATACTTATCTAACTTGATAAATTATAAAAACGATGACTGATAAATACTCATTGTTAAAGTTACTGTAAATATCGTGCAACTTGCGAGATTAGAAACTTTATCACTATTCAAGATGTTTAAACAACAAGAAACGGCCTTTTTCCAAAAATACCTACGAGAACAGAAAATACATAGACCCAGGGTCAGATACCCACTCCCTTTTAAAATAGACAATCACGAAAATTATTTAGGTCTATAGGGTTGAACTCCAAGCGCGAGCGACAAACTTCGACGAGATCTTTAGCTATTCAAATTTAACCTAAGATTCAAAATATTGAGTTAAACAATTAAGCTAGACATCCAACTAGAGACTAATACCTTTTTGGTACGTCTGGGTCCATCACACCTTGCACATCCACTTAAAAATTTCATTCTGTATACTGTGATCATCCAAAAATGTACCCATATGTCTGTCTATATAGGTACCATATTGTATAGAAATATTCATTTCTTATTTTACCCCTTAAGGGTTGATATCTCAAAACGCAACACGTCGATTTTTCTTCAATTTCTAACCAAAAGGCTGAATGCTAATTTTATCGAATTCATAAAGTTCATGTTTTACCTCCTTCCTTAGAAGATAAATTTCGAAAAATCCTATTTAAGTGAACAGCTTGCATTATTAGATATCAGTACTGCGATAGTGATGGCTTTAATAATTCGACTTATTTAAAAATCAGCACTTTTTCTTTTGTTTTATTTCGTGTATCATACCTTCTCTCTTGTTGATTAAAAACGTGCTATTGTTTTTGTTTGTGTACAGGTTAAGAGGTTAAATTAAAGATTTTGTCAATAACTACCTGATTTTTTTTTAAATATTTAGTGGGGGCACAACTTTGAAATTAGTTTATGCAGTGTGTGTGTGTTTGTACAAACAAAAATTGAGGATTGTATTGGTGACAAAAAACAAACAATTTAATCAATCGTAAAAAACAAACGTTGTATTCCAGGTTCTATCTGATCAGAGTAACTTAATGGGGACGTAAGGGGAAAAATAAGGTATGTACCTAAACGACCCTACGACAACACGTAGATTTTTTTTTGTGAGTCGATTTTTTTGCCTACCCTCACTAAAACCTCTGTGCACGCCACAGCGTGATTAATATGTATACATATATACATATTTATACATATATACATATATGTATACATATATACATATATGTATACATATATATATATCAATCACGCTGACAAAGAGACAAAAATAATATTTAAAATGAAACCCTAAATATTTTTAATGTTTCTAAATTCTTCTTGTGTATCAACATTTAGGCTCCCAGAGTTTTTTGAGGCTATCCAAATTATTCGTAAATCATGTCATACATATTATTATACCATTTTTTAGAATTCCATATACGAAAAGAAAAAAAGGAACCCTTATAGAATCATTTTGTTATCCGTCTGTCTGTCTTTCTGTCGATACCTTTTTTCTTATGAACGCGTAAAGGTATCACGTTGAAATTAATATCAAAATATCCCTTTAAGCTGTGAAAAAAATTAAACTTCTAAGTCCACGCGATAAAAAAATACCGGAATACGGTCATTTTTGTCGCATTGGTATTCACAAATAAATCAAAACCTATGGGGTATTTCCCGTTGTCCTAGAATCATGAAATTTGACACGAAGCAAGGTCCTTACATCACAAATAAAGAAACCAATCCGAAATTGATTAATTTGTTGAAAATACACATTAAAAAAAGGGTAATCTGTTTTTGCGTCATACCCTTTACTTAAGAACGCATGGAGATATCAAGTTAAAATTAATATCAAATACTAAAGTCTACGGTCATTTAAAGTTTTCACGGCAGTTCAGACGAGGTGTCGCATGGAAAGTCGTTTGAGAAGAGTCAAAATCAGTGATAGTAGTTGACTACCAACTTTGAAGAATTACTGACTTTATTGTTCTTCAAAAACTGGCAAAAAGGTATTAAATATATGCTGTTCTTGGACCTTTATTCAAGTAGAAAAAAACAGTTCGGTACTAAGATGATATTGATCTACATTACTTCTTCACTAAAAGTTTTAAATAATAAAATTGTCCACTAAAAATGTAAAGCAGTAATGTAAGTCATAATCATTTTGGAACCAGATGATATTTACTGATTTGAATTAAGAGGCAGGTCCAGTGCAGAACCGGTTCCAAGTGGGTCAAGGTTACACACTTGTCGTATAAGAATGGTTTTGTGTACACGGTACCGTGGTCAAGTTACGACACACAAATGTAGTATCTGATAAAGTCTATTTTTACGAGTGAAGTTAATTAATAATGATTAAAAATAGTTGTGTTTTGAAACATTTGCGATTATAAATGAGTGTAATTATCATCATACAAATGTCTTACCTATCTTCGTTTCAAAACCTGAAGAAATATTGAATAAGTGTGTGTCAAAACAAACAGGAGGCTTTCGTTGAAGTTTTTTTTAGATGGTTTAATACGAGTACTTGAACATTAAATATTGAAAGTTTATTGCAGAACAGTGTTTGGTTTAAACAATCACATAATAAACTAGAGTCTACAGCCAAGTTTAGGCACGGAGCCATTGCCAATGGAAACTAAAGACAGTCGTGAAAAACTAACACCTTAGTCGTTTCGATCTGGGTCATATTTATACATTTTTTTTCACGAATCAATCATCATTTTCAAAGTTCGATGTCATTTCGGTCCAAGAGTTTGTAGATATTATACTAACCAATGTAGAAAATTTGGTGAGTTCCCATGTTAAGCGCTGTAAGCCAAGAAAGTACAAAATTTGCGAAAAATCCTTAATGCGTTTGATAGCCTACTAATTGTGGTAATGTCTAGGCTTTGTAATTTGACGCTAGGAAGGAAGAAGGAGAAAATTCTTAAGGAACTGCATATTTTTTTTGTTTGTTTTTATTACCGACATCCTTACAGCCAGAAATATTTAAATATTAATTTATTTCTGTGTTTTCTAATATAATAAAAACAATATGCACAACTAAAAGCAGTTTATTTTATGAAAACATTCAAATTCCTAAAGAGAATTTCGAACAGTTTAACTTGAATTATTTTATTTTTGTTTAAACATAAAACTTTATTACTCACAGAGCTGGGAAGTAAAAAAAATTATATACGCATTAAGTAGTTTAAGAAATAATACAGTATCCATACTCTCAAAACAGTAAATTCATCCATTTTGGCAAATACAATAACCAAAAAACAAACATCAAGCCAAAAGTTGTATTTTAAGTTTAAAATACCCGTTAAAATTTAGCTACGAAAAGCAAAATTAAATTTGTGAAAAACCAACAATGGATGTAATTTTAAAAACATTAGATACAATTTAGAAAGGAAGGAAGTAAAAGTTATATTTAACAAATCTAAGAAATTCCATGGGGACAGGTTTTGCCATTTCTGTACCTTATTACAATCAAAATACAGCAGTGTTGTTGTTGTTGTTGTTAAGAGCTGGAAAATTATAGTTCTTCCAGGGCAGTGAATTGAAAACCCCGAAGTATTTTTTTAGTTTGTTATTAATACTTATGATGGTATAATTACTTATGAATAAAAGATCCGTCACGGGTTTTTTTTTGCTTTAAAACCTTTGTAGAGAATTGTCAAGTTACTGTCTTACTATACTAATCTAAACGAGCAATAAATAAATAATGCAGGGTCTCCTAGTGAGTGAGCACCGTAACACCTACCTAATCACCATCGCCGATGATTCACAAGTCTTTTACAGAAAACTCATTTTTACGTGCGAAAAATGTGTCAGCGCCTCCTGCTGAGTTAACCTTTGACAGCTGTATAACTTGACTAGAAACCTGCTCTGAAATGTTACCTATGTTATATCACAGGCTATATAATTCTATACTATGCTAAAATCCGCTTCGTAATTGGCTGAATAGTGTCCTGTGAAGCCCTCGCGTCAACCATCCTGACTGCTGCAGCGCCCCCTGGTAGCCTACAGCTGTAAAACATATCTTTTAACTTGCTTTGAAAATACATCAATAATTATTATGCAAAAAACGGGTTTGAAATAGGACAAATAACTATTCAAAAACTTCTGAGAAGCCCCCAAGCGCGGACTATCCTGGCTCCTGCAAGGCCCCCTGATGGTAAAAACGGTAAAGGACATACAAACACATACATACAAAACGTCTTTATCGTCGTTAAAAACGGTCAAATGTTATCAGCGACGTCATCCATATCAGCACAGAGGCCTCGTTCGGAAATTTAGTGTTCCAACACTAGAGTGTTGCCACAGACTGTAATTTGTCCTATGGACAAATATTAATCATAGATTATTGTTTAATATATAGATTATATATTTAATTAGTTTTATTATGCACTAAAATTCGTGTCTGATGTAATGTGAGCTTAAGCTTTTTTAGTGTTTTTATTTTGTCAAAATAATGATTATCTCGGATAAAACTTGCAAAAATAGTATTTATATAATATAATATTTATTTTCGTTATTTTTTGACTTAAATGCCGACTAACTAGTAATAAATCTAAACTGGCAGATATCTAAAAATGTATTATGATTTTATTTTAAGATTTTCGGGTTCGGGTACTTAACCTGAGGCCAACATATTAGGGAAGAAGCACAAAATTAACGATTTTGAAAACTGATAGCCGCAAAATATAAAAAAATATTTGCAACCCCTATTCTGTACGGTGTCCAACACAAAAGAGTTCCTACCTACAATAATATTTTCATAATAAATAATATTAACTGCAGACACTCTGGCTACAAACTAGGAAACCTGCATCATGATGACTAAAAACAACAACGGTACTTACATGCAGAAAAATCAGCAATATTATCATCCATGTTTCAATCGGGATTTGAAATGTACGAAAGGGCCACTAGATTATAAAATAAAGAAATAACTTACCCCGCGTTATTTATATATGAATAATCTCAACATCATGGAACAAACGAAAATTCTTTAAACAGCAAAAACTTTTAAGACATTGACCGTATTATCTTTTTCATTACCATTAGTTTCGTAATCGTAGCAGTTACCTGCATTATGTAAACTTATTTTGTTATTTTCGTAGAACTAAATAAAGCTGTTAAAGAGAAAACAGAAAGGAGTAGCTAAGCGTGACACATATAATTAATTGTGTCTTGTTTTCCTCTCTACACAAATCAGCGTTGTGGTAAAAACGTTTCAACTTATTAGGCATAATAGTATTTAAATAAATAAATTAGAATTCAATTAAGAAAACGCTTCCCTAGCGTGGGGCTAAAAGTGCCAATTATAAGAAATTGCTTAATTAAAATCAAATGTAGGACCTACTTGCCCCGGCACTTTAAACCCGCACTTCCCTACTAACTAGGTTTTAAGGGTTCGCCATGACCACATGTCACAGATTTTTTTTCTATTTTTCTCAAATTAGGTACACGTATAGACAAAATATATCCGCTATATAATACATTTCAATAGCTATAAAAAAAAAAACAGATTATGACAGTGTAGATTTTTTTTTTAATATTTTATTAAGTAAAGGACTTCTATCATTGTAAGGTTTAAAGAAAGTTATTTAAAATTAGAATTAAAAATAAAATTATTTTTGGTTCAAAAGAATGTTGTCGGTCGGTGCTGATCTGTAAGACGTTCTTTAGTAAATTTACAGATGTTAAAAAGTTACCACGTTTAGTTTACGAAAATCTAATAGACGCATTTTAAAAAGCATTGAGTAGAATTAAAAAAGATTCAATACTTATATTTTTAACATCTCCTTCCAGCTAATTTAGTTAACGAATATTATCAAACCATATAAGCTGAAGTGTCCCCATTTCCAACCTGACTGGCTTATTTTAATTTGTCTTTAATTGGCAAATATTTTGCCCCTGGTAGTTTATTTTACCACTTTTTACGATAAAGCTGGTATTTATGATTTACTAGCTGTTGCCAGCGGCTCCGCCCGCCCTAAAATCGGTTATCGGCGTGGAACTCTTTAATGAACTCCTTAAGTATACTAATGAAGTTTACTATAGCAAGCTATATCTGTAGCTATAGTTATACCAAATGTTATCAAAATTGGTTCAGCCGTTTGAGCGTGAAGAGGTAACAAACATACAAATATTAGTGTCACCTTTATAATATCACTGTGATGTGATGGGACATATATAATAAAGCCGTAGTTTAGATACTGTCCCCCATTATGTATGATGTAGGTGTGTTCTTAGACACAGGTTAATCCCTTCAGAGAATAAAAAGCATGACGTTATAGATACATGATAAAGTTTCCAACTAACCAACCGACTAAGTGTAACATTAATTATATAGTAATACTCAATCATAAAACTTGTAATAACATAATTGGGACAAACAAAAATAACAAAACTCAAGTGCAATCGATGTTGTGAAACGTAGCACAGAGTTGACCAGTCATGGTTCTCTCTGTCCGGTAAAGACTGTACTTAGTTTTAATTTTGACGAATTTACCTAAAGAGTCAATTATGCTGAAACGGATATATCGTGGAGACTCTTTGACTCTAGTTTAAGTAATTTTAGTCCATGTGCTAGTATTTTACATTCTTTAGACTATGTGTTCTAGATGATATCTTGACCAATACAAATCTAATCAAAAATTGTCATTTTTGATTTCCTTTCTATATTTTAATTAAATTGATACGCATTGGCTGCAAGAGCACAAGCCTATCTTTGGAGGAGGATGCTTTTATCATAGTGCACCACGCTGGCCTAGTGCGGTTGTGGAACGTTGACGAACTACGAGTGGTGGCCACTCGACTGTCTAAAGTTATCAATCCGCCCATAAGACCTCTGACTTGGCTTCAGGACTGCTGTCTTTACACATCAACCAGGATCGACGGATCAACGTGCCCTTCAAAACACGAAGAAGCTCAGAAAAATGCGGCTCTGAAAAAGCAAGGTGGTTCAATTCAATTCAATCCAAGTACCTACTGACCTCGCCAGTATATGTGTACGAAATTAAACCTTGTGTTTCACGCCACACACAGCTACTGAATTCCGCTGATTTTTTTAGACAAATGTGTAGTTAAGAAATAGTTATTTTAAGCTTTCTCCGAGCCATCCCCATATAAAACCATTGTGGTCAAATCAGGCAGCCTTCAGGCCACGGAATTTTAATTTTTTAGGCAAAGTAATGTATGATGTTTAGTTTCAGTGTTAATACCATTATTTAATTCAAAGCTCATTACTACTGTACAGAACAGCACAATCTCAGGTATCCTTGAAGACTGCAAATAAGGATATGGCCATACGTCCTCGGAAGGTAAACTATCGGCAAACACGCATGTCGCAAGCTAGCCGTACCGCGCGCGCGTGCGTGTCGCAACGACAGTTGTTCCCACTTATGTCTCTGAAGCTACTCACTGCTTCACTAATTATATTCGCATACACGTATGTACCTAATGTTTCTTAATCTATTACTGAACTTTAACGACTTTCAGAATCGTCTAGAATCATTCGTTGCTATAAGGTCTAATTTGGGATCCAGATTCTAGAACCAATAAAAATAGACTAAGATATAGGCTACATAGATAATTTTATTCAAATTTTGTAGCATTATGACATGATGTGAAAATTATAGCATCTGAAGGATGAAAAATGTATGTTAAAAACCGGCCAAGTCCGTGTCGTATAGGCATTAAGTTCAGGTTCCGTAAAACGAGAATAATTGCATTCTAGCTATTTATATGCAATTACAATAACAAAACAGTATTACAGCGCTGTTACATACGGACGGACAGATAGACGCCGGACAGAGGATTTCCTTTTATGCCATTTGGATCCTAGTACAGTCAAATTAGAAACATTTTTATGCTAAAAAAAAATTAGTCAGTAGAGTTTTTAAATTTCGATATAAGTGTTCAATAAGACCTTCAGTTAAACATACTAAAAGTTTCCAACGATAGCTATTGCGCTCGCGCCGCTATCGTGGAAAAAAGGTACCCTTTTTTAGTTTTTTGCTTATATCTCGGCAATCATTGCTGATACGGAAAAAATGTGTATTTGAAAACTATAGCTTATTACATATCCTACAAAAAAGTGACTGCATATTATAATTGTATCTCTAGTATTTTAGCTGTAATCCGGCGTTAAAGAGGAAAATTATTTATTTTCTTACTGCCGATATACCGTTCGTTTTCTGTTTACTCCAAAATTGTTGAAATATTTTTTTAAGACTTACTCCGAGAAACTACCAAAAGATAGAGAGAGAGAGAGAGAATGTGATGAGAGGGGAGAAAGAAAGAAAATGGGAGGGAAGAGGCAAATGCATTATCGAAAATCCATGCCCAGCCATCAGCTGATAATCGTCTCGTAGGTATGCCTTCCCATAAAGACTTAGGCAACTTAAACCGATTTACGTGACTTTGTGTGTAAATGTAGTTAGCAAGCACCATTTATAGTACTGCAACCAATGGCAAAGTTCTCTGCAGGTTCATTGACAGCTGATAGATCGCATCTTCTCTCTCATTAAATCTCAAAACAAATCAAATTGACTTGGCCATCGAATCGTCACTAAGCTAAGCTACTATCAGCTAAGCGTTTACCGGTGCCCGAGGCCATATAGTTACTAATCAGAGAGCCTAACGCCGCACGACGACAATGTAATAGTGTCTCTTTGCCAAGGACTAGACTGCTTCTACAAAAGTGTCAAAGAGGCTACAGGTGTACTTTGTCAAAGCAGTCGCGAAAATCTGATGGAAGGGATCTAGCCCGGTCTCCAGGCTATCTGGAGCTATACAGCTATTGAAGACGATACCCTGAGCGCAATGCCACCCTTCAAACGTCTAAATTAATCCCTGCGTTTGACGACGACTAAAAGGGAGACTGATTAGAAAAAACTGAGAGTCGTAATGCTTGTCCGTGAGGTAGACAGAGGTCAAAACTAGATGCGCTCTCCCGCCGCTTGCCTCTCTACCTCCTGCCATTTTACACAGGCTATCAAAATAAAGGTTACCCTAGATTATTATATTAATAAGTATTTTTATCGGGGCGATGTTAAACTACATTTTTTCGCAGCGTAGTTAGGGTAAAAACGTCCTGAGCCCTCATCATATATACAGGAGCGCAATTTTTCGACGTGGTGAAAGCGTGCAATAAATACTAACACAATCGTTTTTAAGCTGTTCTACTATACACAGAGATCGCTCTAAGCTGGTTTTTATTTTAAGCACTTGCAACAATGGTAGCTTGCGAGTGACTGATGCGTGACAGATATAATGACGAAATCAATATTAGGGATCTAATTAATGAGAGAAGGGATGAGATCTAGTTGTGGTAAGCTGATTCTTTTAAAAGTGTTCTTGAATTTGTCCCAGTTTTCACAGTCTTTGTCGCAGTGGTTTCATAGGCCTGGGGCCCAAGTTGATCCAGCTACGGAGCGCAAAAGGCTTATGTTCTGTAGAAATTTCAGTCTATGCTTGTAAACAAGGGCGTAGTTAGTAGCAGTAATAATGTTAAAATTGAGTTTGTTTATCAATCTGCCAAGAACCTTGCCTGTGTTCTACGCAGGATATGTGGTCTTTATTGGAATCAGACGCGATGATAAACGGCTGATGGCTGGTAGCCTAACCCTAAGACGTTCACCCTGCTGCTGCTGACCCATCATGTCGCAAAATGCATCTCCCCCTTTATTATCTCTCCCCTTCTCTCTTTCTCAACATCTCTGTCGGTCTTTCTCACCATCTCTGTCGGTTATGTTTTTACCATCTCCAGTTAGTGTTCTGAAATAAGTTTTTGAAAATATATTTTAAGGATTTAGGAGTAAACAGTAACAAAACTGTATATCGAAAGCAAAAATATAAAAAAAAACTCGCCGACTCTGTGCCGCCTGTAACCAACGGCTCCCCGCTACCTTTACAAGGTCATCCGTCCATCTAGCGGGGGGCCGTCCCACGCTGCGCTTTCCGGTTCGTGGCCGCCATTCGAGAACCTTCTTACCCCATCGGCCATCGGTTCTTCGAGCTATGTACCCTGCCCATTGCCACTTCAGCTTTGCGATTCGGTGAGCTATGTGGGCGACTTTAGTTCTCCTATTGGTGACTATTGGTGATACATAAATAATATATTTTAACTTTTTTATAGGAAATTTAATAATCTACAGTTTTTGCATATACGATTTAATTAATTGCCGAGATATAAGCTTAAACCTAAAAGAGGTACTTTTTTCCAAGATGGCGGCGCGAGCGCAAAAGGTATCGATATGTTTCATGGGAAGTTGTTATGAAGATGTACCCAAAATTTTAAAACTCTACCAATCAACTTTTTTTCATTTTTTAATTGGATTGGACTATATGGAATTCTAAAAACCGATGCTGAGAGTTAATAACTAACAAGGAGAAAAAAAATTAAAGTAATAAATTGTGAATTTTTATTCATTATATTTATCAGGTAATAGGTTCGAGTAAGTGTCTTTAACGTTAATTACATAACAACTTCCGATAACAATTTTGAGAGATGATCACTATTGGGAGCATCTTAGATGACAGGATGACATAAATCTTTTACCTTGTCAAGAAATCATTATTCGTTACAAACTACTAAAATTAAGTATGGACAAAGAAAGAAAATTGAAAAATTTCCGTTTCATTTGTAAGGAATTGACTACTTGATTCGAGTTGATTTTGTTATTTTATTGAAATATTATGTATTTTAGTATTTTTTAATAAATAATATGTACTATATAATGTGACAATTTCATATTTAGGTGCATAAATAATACTAGTAAAAGAATTCCTAAGAACGAAAGATCAACAAAAATAAAAAAAAAAGGTAACATCAGAAAAAATCAAGTAATTGAGTAATGCACTATGATATAAATTACAAGCGACTTAGATACGCCACTCGCTTACCGAATTGGCGCAGGAAAAAAAAAGACAAAAGAATCGTTTGATGCAAAGTGTTGCGATCGTGAAAATTACATAATTCATTTTCTGCAATGTTCGGTAATTTACTGTAATCATGGACGCGTTCTAATATCAGTAGTGACTAGTTACTTATTGAACAAATAGATATACATGATATCTCCTTAAGTAAGTAATATCGTACCAATTCCTTGAACAAAGTAAGTAACTCAATTTTAGAATCAAAAATCTGTGGCTGTTGTTTATAATTGTACACACAGTTTTTTCATTTTACCAGTTTCAATGCAATACTTAACTATTATACCTACAATGCATTTTTAGGGTTTTGTAGCTAAGTTGCGAACAACGGAACCTTTATGGATTCTTTATGTCCGTCCGTTCGTTCGTTCGTATGTGCCAGCCTTGGCCGCAATTAGCCGGAATTTTTAACCCTTAATTAGGCGCATGAGGTCAGCACAATTTCAAATTAAAACAATATGGTTTAGAGTGTTTAGAGTGCGCAGGTGCTGCTTCTAGATATCTAACTTCCCGCAGGGTTCGCCAATTAGTTGCGACTAGATTTAATTTTTGAATATTTTTATTATTTTATTTTATATTTACCTATTATAGTACACTATTTTGATAGGTTTTATAATAAATAGTTTCATACTTATTATAATATATTTTTATTTTGTTTGGGGTCACTAGAGATACCATGAGACTATTTGTGTGATTTTATTAATGGGCCTAGTTAATGTTTAATTGACTGCTACATAAAGTTTTAACACTATACCAAAAGATTTAAAAGGAAAACAATTTCGGACGAATTGTTGTAAAATTACTACAGACAAAATAAGGCAGATTAGTATACCTACTATAAGTCAATGAATAGTAAGGCTGTGCTACAGTTTCTGTCTTACAGATTTTTTTAACTGATGAACCCCTGATCTACACCGAAACCAACATAATTTCTCATTGTATTCCTTGGCTCGGACGAAGCAGACCATAGCCAGTGGTTTGGTCTCCTAAAAAAACTTTAAGTCACTTAACAAGCTATAAAAAACCGGCCAAGTGCGAGTTGGACTCGTGAACCGAGGGTTCCGTACTTATCACCATTTATGTAATCTACAAACACAAATAAAAATATTTATTGAATGAAAGGTAAATTGCAGTTTACGATTTATGACTTATTAAAAAAACTACTTAATCAGACAATTATCGGTGGAAGTTTGCATGGCAATGTACATCATATTTTTTTTAGTTTTATCATTCTCTTATTTTAGAAGTTACAGGGGGGGGGGATACATTTTACAACTTTGGAAGTGTCTTTCGCGCAAACTTTTTAGTTTAGAAAAAAATGATATTACAAACCTCAATATCATTTTTGAAGACCTATCCATAGATACCCCTCACGTATGGGTTTGATTTTGAAAAAAATATTGAGTGTCAGTTCTAAGTATGGGGAACCCCCAAAATTTATGGATTTTTTTCTATTTTTGTGTGAAAATCTCAATGCGATTCACAGAATACATCTACCAAGTTTCAACAGTATAGTTCTTATAGTTTCGGAAAAAAGTGGACATACGGACGGACGGACTGACAGACATGACGAATCTATAAGGGTTCCGTTTTTTGCCATTTGACTACGAAACCCTAAAAAAAGACGAGATAAGCTATTCTAGGTGTTTTTTTGCGCGATAAAATCTGTACCTAGTGAATTGTTTTTCCGAAGAACCAATGTCACCGACTATCGACTAGAACTTTCGTGCGATTAACAGCTGTAAGTAAATCATTTGAAATCGCGTTCCATAAAAACAACAATGGTAATTGGGAGGCCGTACCGCTTCCATTAACAACTTAAATTGACAATTGATCTCAGGTGGTGAAGACGGCCTGAAAGTGCAAATAAAGTAATCTTTGAGGTTGGTTTTTAACCGCGTGGAAAGAGATAAATCCGCTTAAAACAACTTAATGCAAGTTGTTCAAGTCAGGCTTTTGTATTAAAATTTAAGGTGGGACTATAAGCACCCGGAATTCTTCGGACACACTTAAAAACAGCCCTATATAAGCCCATATCTAATCCGTCGCTCATCCAGACATTTGACTCTTTCCCGCATCGACTACATAACATGCGGATTTATTTAATTCCGAATTTTACCCGGAACCAACCGGAACCTGCTTCTGTTTCTACGGACAAATAGTACGCTCTTGCATTTTGTCGGCACGATTGGGCGAAGCCTTTTAATAACATAAGTATATAGTTGTATGAAACTGACCACAAGATACCTCGTTCCAGGCGCTTCCAGACACATTTTGCGCCAGTGCGGATGACAGAGTCTCAGCTAGTGGAGGCATGCGCACATGTATTATTATTATTATTATAATAACCTTTGCCGTGGTTATTATAATATTTGTTGCTTCGATATAAACAATATATATGTCTAAACCAGTTTACAATCAAGATTAAGCAAAAGGTTGTGAATGAAGGTGGAGTTAAAACTTGTCGCTAATTCTTGTTCACTGTGTCACTGTAAAAACATTTTTTTCGGATATTTCTAGACATATAATTTATTTATATTTAATTTATAGTTAATCGTTCAAAACAGATCATACTTAATATAGTCTGATTCACACTAGTAGGTAGGTACTTGTTGAAATTAAAAAAAAAAACTCAGTTTTATTATTAAATCGATAGTGGTCCTCTTATGACATTTGCTTCTGAAATTTCCTGAAAAAAGAAGCTAAGACGGCGTAATTGTAAGGCTGTGACACACGGGCGATCAAATATGAGGCAAGTATTTCGTAGACGCATACACACGGATAAATTAAATCCTCTTTTGATAATTTGTACCGAATTATGAAGCTTGGTATTTAATTTTTAAGTAAATTTAACCAGCGTCTACTTATGTTTTTACGTAAAACCTAAGGTAAAAAACTTAGAGGAAAAAATAAAAATAAATATTAAGACTTTTTTAAAATTGATTTTCAAAAATTCAAGATTATTCACAATCAATTGGCATGGCACAGGCCATAGCATTCTAAAAAAATAATAATAATGACACTTAGGCTGTCAATTTTTTAATGGTATGGGGCACTGAACATTAGTTCATTAGCCAAAAAATATACGCTTTTTTTCGTAATACTACGTTCCGTTCTACGTTAAAAATTGTTGACGATTTTCTGTGAATTGCAGGTCCAAAAAAATGTTTTTATTTCAGAATTTCTAGATTTTAAGTGCTTCTTGGAAAAATCTACTTTTAAGCAGGTTAATTTTTAAATTTATTTTAGTGCCAAAATGGAATAACTCTTTTATCGATTTTTATTGTAGTACAATGTCAGATTTATGGATTTCTAAACGATTTTATACACATCAGTGATCGTTATCAGTGATTATTATTTGTTAACTTGTTTTGTAGAAATGCAACAGTATTGCGCGTGTCATTATTGCACTAAAATGAAAGATATTAATAGAAACAGCTACGTAATACTTACTAGGGTACTTTTAGTGTATAAAATACTGAAATATTTTAGGAAACTAATAGTAATACCTTCATTTAAAGGTTTTGATTGATAGAGACTAACAGCAACAGCATCGGACTTGTTTCATAAACATGAGAATTGTTGCTTACTTATGTTGTCAGTTTCATGCAACAGTGTATGCAAAAAATTTATGAAATATTGATACAAATAATATTTGTCGATAATATAAATTCTTGTTTCAGTTACAATGAAACTTTGATTGCCAGTGAAACTGAAACTTGGTTGACGTGTTATCGCAGAACCCTAAAATTTACTTCTTTTAAATGATAATTGTTTGCAACAACTTCACGGAACCGTCCCGCAGGGTTGATTCAAGGAGGATCAAAGAGACAAGTAAAAACATTTTTATAACGTACAGATATATTTAGTGCGTTTTCTGCATTTAAATGTCATAATCCAGCTAAAAGACATGAATTCGAATGACACAGCTACACAAATTTCGACTCCTCTCTGTATTTTTATTGCTGTAAAAGATTGATATTCAGACGAGGATATACCTTAATATCCCAAAACAGTCTATCTTACTTGTTCTAGATTAAAGAAGTGGTAATACTTCTAATAACAGAATAATACAGAGGTAAGGAAAAAAACTAAATTAAAAGAAAAATCGAACAGAATTTTTAAACAATGTTCAAAAATTAAGAAAATAATTCTTAAATAATTACAATAAAGAGCTGAAAATTAAGTTTCTATTTTCTATTTCTATTTGGTTTTCAATTCATTAATTAGGTATTGTTTTATGTTAAAAGAAAAATAGGCAAGAATGTCTATAGAAAGTCTATAATAAATTAAAAACATGAGAAAACCCACCAAAAGCGTAAGCACTCTGCGCGTAAGCGACATAAAACGTGACGTGCGAAAATCAACCGTATAAAAGCAGGCTTACGATGGTTTTAGCTTTTCTGGTACTTGACTTGCTCAACTGGCGTTTATCGTCCCCTTAAGTGCATAGTGTATAGACATAATATCGGTGAACAACACAGGTATTTGATGTCAGCATACCATTTAAGTCGAATGCAGAATAAAGTATACCAAAATTTGCAGTATTTTATGTGTTATGTTTAAAATTTGCCGTTGAGTTATAACAAAAACAATTGTTGAAGACCTACGCAAAATGTAACAAGAAACGCTGACACAGACCTGTGGATATCAGGACAGACAGACGTGGTCCATGTAGGTGCAACAAACAAAATAACTTTATTTATATAATTTTAGTTGGATTTCGCTTTACCCGTCACCAGGACGAAACAAGATTTTGAACTGATTTTTAGTGCATCTTTTTAAAGTCGGTTCTTGTTTTTGTAAAAAAGTTTTTTGGGTAAGTTATGGATTGTCTCGGCTCGAAAGGTTATTAGGAGCGTTGCTGAAGTTCTAGTAGGCGACTCGATTCTTACAAGGGCTGTTGCTTCATTGTCGCGATTGCCGATTTTTTTACATTGCAAGAAATTATAATTCTAGGAAAAAAGTACAAAGGGCGTACGTAATTCTGCCAGTGATTTTTTCCCACAAACCCAAAGAAAGAATAAATTTATAAAAACAGGTAGCAAGGGCTTGTAAAACAAAGTTTTATCAACAGAATACTAATTTAATAATATATGAAATTTAATAACAATACATATATTCAAATACATACACACATACATTCATTCAAATACAAATAAAATAATTACATAAATACGTAAATAAATACATAACTATGTACTAGATAAAAATAAATTATTATTAAAATAAGTAGGTATAAAAAATAAATCATATATAATTGTATACATAAACATACATAAATGTATATATATGTAGGCATAGGTCACTAGAAAGAACCAATATCTGACCTGTGTATTTTGGATGTAGTGGATGTAGTACCGATGCAGTAAAGCTGTAAAGCTCTCTAGTGATTTAGCAATAATTATTATGCTATTTACTTGTAAATTATTATTCTACAGACGAACTGTTGTGACCGTGAACGAATGCGAATAAAATGTCATACTATGCGCAGGAGTGCGGAGGTGATTGGTACGGCTAAACCGTATCTGTCGCTCTTCGAAACCCAAGAACTCAAATCGTTCTATTAAATAAGGGAGGATTATTAAGAATGCCATAAATACATGTCAGAAGATAAGTATTACAGCAAAAATGGATATTGAGCCAATTTAACTATGTACGATATTGGGAGACATGATCATTCTTACGCAAGCCGAAAATATACGGGTGTATAAGTTGAGAAGGCGGTCGAGTTTGTTATGTCGGTATGCAAAATTGAGTTATCTAACGTAACCTTAACTGATTGCGGTAAAAAGTATTTCTTTTTTTTGAGGTAATGCATTGTTAACGCGATTTTTTAACTGACCTCGGTGACATGATGTAATCAAGAAAGACAATTTGCCATTATAAGGCCTAGATTTTTTACATACGGGCTATAGATAAGTTCTTTTGTCTTTCGTCTTTAGTTCTTCTAAAACTTTTTAGTTTGTAATGCAATACTTTAAATATAAGCTTTCAAGTCGAATAAACCACAAAATGAATTGTTTGTTGAGTTTGTTTTTTGATCCGACAAAGAAAACGATTTGTCAACTACTGTTGCCGGAAAAAACGTTACATTCCTGCATCATGTTCCAGATTGCAACGGTCGGGCCGAAACATACCTGATGCGCTAAAAAAGTAGATTTATGGTTGAAGTCATCGCTATCGTTTAGTGCAATCTACATAAAATGCAGATTGTATAAATGTAAAATTTATATGTTTCAGCGTACAAATAAACAATAAAAAGCGGCTTTGGTAATTGTTTATCAGTTATTTTTTTGTTTTAAGCAAAAATATTCGATAATCGGCTACTCTGCTACTTCTTGCTACTTAATTTAAAAAACTTTAAATTTTAATTGAGCAGCTACGGAGCCCTCGGTGTCCAATTCGCACTTGCCTAGTTTTTAAAGTTTAGATTTCATAAATTACAAAGTAAACAATTTTTAAATCAAGTTTTTGCAAAGATTAGAAGTTGAATTTTATTGTTAAACTTGTTTAAGGCCATGACGTCTTCCAATGTCAATGCCTTTTATATATTAACATAAGGTGCATATCCTTTGATTTACTTTATATTTAAGTTTACACGAAAATAACGTTTACAAAAAATTATTTAAGAAAGTAACTTTTGCTCACGACTTTTCGTGCGTCGTGATAGCATGTTTTATATATTTCTTGCGACTTTCTGGTAAAAGATTCGGACGACGGACGGACAAATATCGAACGGAGTCAAATTTTCTACACACTCACTAATATCGGACATTTATTAGCAAAAATTAAAAAAATTCAGAACAACAAAACGTATAAATGGTCCCAAAACCCTTTACATCATCGGGCAAGCTCTGTAGGGGGCACTCCGCCCATTAAAAAAATTCTGAAATCTGATTGGTTGGATTATTGTCTTGTATCGTATTGATTGTGTTATAAAATTATTTTGTTAGAGAAAAAGTGTTATAATATAATTATATTTTTAAATTTGGGTATGGTTTATGTAAAGTCTGTCAATATAAACTTTGTATCGAAGTTAATAATTCGACTTTTAAGATATGAGAGTACATAATATGTCTTCGTGCACGTCGAACGTACGATTTATGGGATTTTTGACTATCTGCCCGGTAGTAGCGGTATAACGTATCGCTAACGGGTATCACGATACTGAGTTAAATTTGATACGGATTATACTATTTAAAAGCCTTAAATTTGCTTAACATCTGCAACAGTGTTTTATTATAATATTTGAGACGATTCCTAGAGATTCAGGCGCGGAAAAACCGATTCTTATTGCAATTCCCGACCGTAATCAAAGTATTCTTTGTTTTCACTATTTGTTCTTATAGACTCCGCCATTGTCTTTTGATCGTTAGACAAAAAATAACAAAAATGAATAAATATTCACTAACTTATTCGAATTTGAAGTCTTGAAATTTGTTTTTTTATCAAAGCGTGTACGCAATTTTAATTACAAAAGATTCAATAGGTATTATTTGACAGTTATGTAAAATAACTTGCGTGGGTAAACGAAGCTTCTCCAAAGCATTCTTTGAATTGATACATTCGAATGTAAGATTTTTTTAAGTTTATTGAAAATGTAAAGATCATCAGAAATACCATAAGAAGGTAAACATATATAATACAGACCTAAAGGTATTAGGATCCATGAATATTTTAGACTTAATTAGGAAACCCGTAAATATTGACAATTATTTAATTTATTTGCAGAAAATGACACTTTCTTTTGTATGACGTGCCATTCAGTTCCTGCACCCTGCACACTGTGTGACATTAGGAATCGTGACTCGCAGACAAATTTATTTTCGTGAGACCTTTTGATCAAGATGAAAAGTATCCTCCTATTTTCTGCGCCCAAAATCAGATCAATACCGTGGCTTCGATGCAAAGTTAAAAGGAACATTGCGTTTTTTTCTTTCGATTTACAAATATGGATATTTTAAATTTAAAAGTAGGGCTATTTTTGACAACATAACATAGCCTTTGTCCAAACTGGAATTTCATTTAAATTTTTTACATTTAGATGTGAAGTTTTGGAGATTACCCTTTCTTACACACAAACATACAAACCTATTACCTCTTTTTAATTTATATGAACACTTATGTATAGATTACTCTAGAAAATAAATATCTATACCAGTAATATAGGGAGGTAAAAGTTATTTTGGTTGTTATTTTGATTGTAGCCGGTAACCTTTTGCCATTATTGACTTGATTTATGGAACAGACATAGTTGTGGCCAGGGTAGAAGCACTTTTATCCCAAAATATATTACTCCCGCAAATAGGTTTCTCTGTGGGTGAAACCGCGGGGCACGTTAGTGTTTTGTTTATTTAGTCTTAATTATGAAATCTTTAAAGAATAAATTTAATGTTTAGGTAAGTATAGGGACTACATATTCTATTATAGCCTATTACTGCTATTAACGCAGATAGAATTCTAGTAACTACATATAACAGTTTTGTAATTGTAGATAATAGATAATTTTTATCAATTTGTAAAATTCTACAACGAAATAGCTCTTGTACCTATATTTACAAATGTTTAAGATGTACAAAGGTAAGTCAAGAACATTGACTTAATACTTAATCAAATTCGTTGTAACAGCTTAGGTGAATATAACCTTCTCCATTCAAGCGAATACAGATAGAAAATAAATCGATGCGCAATTTGAATATAAACACGTGCAAAATACCGAAAGTAACAAAACTCTATTGAAATCATAAAATACCTACAATATTAAAAACTAATTCGTAAACATAAAAGTGGTAAATCCGTAACATTTCAAAATGCACTATCACCACTTTCGGCGTAACTCTAAGCATCAAAGTCAAGTTTATAGGGTTGGGTAACTCACCGGCAAGGTCGCGTCAAGGTCACTGTGGTCTGTGGTACCAGGTCACTCAGCAGTCAGCAGCCAACTGTACCCAGCGCGGTGCTCCGGCGGTAAGCCGGCGCTTACTTGTTTCACAACACTATGTCTTAATACTCCGCAGTGATTGTACGTCGCTAAAGGACAAATATTATTTTTCTTTTGAATTCTTTTTGAGGCTTCAATAAATTAATTTATTCTTAGTAGGTATTATTTATTAATTTAATGTATCGTTTGATTCAATTACGGTCGGAGCCATTGAACTTTAGACCTAAAAAACACCGTTTTATTGTCGTTATTGACGGTATACCAACATATATACCAATATATATATATATATAAAGCTACTGGTTAATATAATGATGAATATAATACTATTATATAAAGTTTTAACTAAGTATAGAGCAGAGGCTGCGTTAAGGCTTAGGATTGATTTCTCCGAAATGATTTTTGTCCAAAAGAAAAATTGAAAGTATTTTTCTTTAATACCACCAAGGTGGCAAACAAGCTAACGATCCGCCTGATGCTAAGCGAGCCCTACGACATATGTAGGCTTGCAACACTGGGGGCATTAAAAAAAATAATATAATGTAGTACCTAGAGAAACCTTGGCAGGGAGCGCTCATTTCATAACTTCAGCATTCAACAACCTAAGTCCTGAGGTGAAGTACTGCTTCGCTCTGTTGAGTTCTCCAAGTTTTTTTGACGCCAGCTTCACATTAGCCTTTAAAAGATCTTGGAACTAAAAGTAAGTGTAGATTTCAACACCAAGGATCCCAACGCTTTTAGAGCTGGTTAGAGGTGTGTTCTGAAATTGTGGGACCTCATTAAATGTTTTCTTTGCGGTGAACGCGCATACTTGTGACTTCGTTTGGTTGAATCGAACCAAGTTTTTCGGTCACTAGTCGGAGACCTTGGTTAGAGTGGTCTCCCTCTCTCTCTTTCTCAAAATTATAAATAATTAGCTACTAAACATAATTAACTAATGGTTTAACCTCGCGTTCTTGGTGCTCCATACAAACTTTGAACCCCCGTCAAGGGGGTAAGTTTTGGAGAATACTTTCTTAGTGCACGCCTACATCATAATAGCTAAATGTCTGTTAATTTTCAGCTAGATCCGTCCAGTGGTTGCACCTGTGCGTTGATAGATCAGTCAGTCAGCCAGTCAGTAATTGTTACTTTGGGCTAACGCTAACTTTAAACCGCGACTTTGTTTACGTAGAAGGTAAAAATATTTTTAAATAATTTAATACGTACCGTCCTTCCCCCTCATGACTGCCCACCGGCCGTGCACATCATGAATGCGCGCGCAGTATTTGATCATTATTTTGCTGCGATGTTACTTTAAAACTGCGATATCTCCAAAATAATAATAATTAATAAAATAGAATTATTAAGAAATTAATTTCAGTTTTAATTTATTAATAACTTTTTTTTCAGTTTTTCAGTTTTATACAGTTTTATTTAATTTTCTCGTTCTGTTATAGGAGTCCACGTAAATGTCTTTTTAAAAAAAGAAACTTTGTACACGAAAAATAGGCTTTTATTAATAAGATTAAATATGTATTAGAAAATTAGCAATTGTGGAATATTGAATTCGGAAACGATACGTAGCGACCGAGAGATGAAACTGGACTGACTCACCGGGACTAGTCTCTGGGTAGCGTCGTCACGGAAAAGCTAACTCAGCATTTAAAAGTTAGGGTTCAGCATTAACTCTTGTTAAACGGATATATAACAAACCCCCTTTAAGAGAAAACTTATCCCAAAAGGGTGAAGTTTACGTGTATTGATTTATATTAATCTATTCGAAGTCTAGGTTGTGGGGTAGGATCTTGAATTGTTTCAAGTTCTACATTATAAGTTTCCGTCCCCCTTCTTTTTGTTAATATATGTAATAGGTTTCGACAAAAGCCACTTTTGCAACAATAGTACATTACAAAGCTTATAAATAAGATTACAAATATAATGGTAAGTATAGGAAAGCTAATGTGTTTCTTGAAATCTGGTTGTTTAGTTACAATCTGGTCAAGTTCTTTAATTACGTCATCAGCCACTTTGTTAAGATTCTTAAGATCATTCCAGTTTACATTGGATATTTTGTTACCGGAAATATTGAGCTGTAGTTGTTGGAATTCCTTATAATAACAACAAATATCTTCAATTAGATTAAAATCGGATTTAATTGTTTTAATACCAACTTTTGTATTTGATTTAGCTATTAACTTAGTATCTTTACAAAATGCAATACAACTAGAGTTCATGTTAAGTACACCAGTACCTGATATAGTGATTTCAGTTATTTCGGAGTTACATTCAATCGACAATTTCGTAGGCTCTGATTGTACATATAGCCATTTGTTATTTTGAAGTCTTTGCCAAACGTCTATGTGGCCGTAAATAAATTTACTGTTACAATTTTCTGGCAACTTAGAGACGGCTTTAACCATGATTTCAGTTTCACAAATGGGATTATTGGTCGTGCTCAAAGTATCTATGGTGTTGCAACAAGATTTCATTTAAGATTGGTTTACATAGATCTAGATTTTCTAGGTTACAGTAAGTCATTTTATCTTTTCTTAATCCTATGTACTGTTTTGTAGGTGCTATCAATGCGTATGAGTTTGGCGCATTAAAATCTTGTGGCACCGGTATCGGTATACTTTTGTATAAATCGTATTCCATTACATCTACAATTGGTATCTTAACTACAAATATAATATTATTATCTATAAAATATGACACTAATTCAGAAAGGTTAATTAGTACATGGATATTGTCTAAATCTAACGTAACAGCAAATTCCTTAAACTTAGGTAAATATCTAAAATTACTTACAATGTCATTAAACAGTTGTTTAGGAGTAACAATAGATGGGTGTAAGGTATTGTTTTTAGCAAATAGTATAGCATTCACTGTATCTTCTACCTTAAAAGATAGGGTTAACAGATTATATTCCAATACATTTAGGACGTCATTAATACTGTTCCAGAAGATGATTTCATTGGTGATTTGGGATACATTTTGAATGGCTAAGGATAATTTATCAATTGCTTCACCAAGTCTAACTTCGTTCTGGTTCATTTCGATGATGCTTTTGTTAAAATTAGAGATGGCTGATTTGGAAATAGCTATATTTTGAGTTATAGCAGACGTTAGTTTCTTATCATTATCAAAAAGGGCATGCAGAGCACTATCATATTTAATAGCGTCATCTTCGTCCAGGGTACCAAATATATGTTTAAAATCCGTGCCAATCCCAGAAAACCATGGTGATCTTTTTGATTTGTTTGATATTAGGTGTGACATGGATTCGTAATCACGAGATATATCTTTGAAGAGAGAGTCGAGTGGTTGGATCATGTTATGGCATTCTACGTTACTAATAGCTTGGTTTTGTTGGCAAAGAAATCTTACTGTGCTAAAAATGATTTTAATGTTTTCTATGTGGGCAGGTATAAAACTAATGTCTAAAGGTATAACTATATGTATATGGTCATTAACTATTCTAATCGTACCTATCGGTTCGAAGTGAATTCCTGGGCTTCGGTTAACTTGTTGGATGAAGTCTGTAGCGAAGGTAAGTTTACAACATATTACAGCCACTCTGAAATGAGAATGGTAATAGGATGACTACGAGGTAAGTTTTATTATTTTTTTTTTGTATATAGTTTTAGTTCTAAGGCTTAAAGTATCTTAAGTTAGGTTATTTATTTTATATATATATATGTATGTATGTATACCTACGTCTATGATGTATCTAATAAATATTAATTATTATTTTCAGGTAGCGTCAGCTTCACTTCATCAAAGTGGTGTTTGATGTGTCGTCGATTTATTAATAGGGACAACGTGTAGTTTCAGTGTATTTTGACCACCTTTCCATATCGGAGACAGGGCTTTTCTTAGTCTTAGGTGATTTTTGATGTACACGTAATCGCCTACTTTGTATTTTATGGTTCGTGTTCTTCTATCGTAATAGTTCTTAGATCTTTCTTTAGATTGTCTAATATTTTCGACGGCTTTTCCGCGGGATAATTTGAGGCGGTGATTAAGCATCTTTATGTACTCGGGATAAGTTGTTTCTGAGTGAATTTCATACACAGAGTCTGGGATAAATGGTTTGTGTCCAAAGAGGAGTTCGTATGGTGTAAATTGAGTTGTGCTGTGGACATTAGTATTATAGGCCAACATGGCTGTATATACATATCTGTGCCAGCCAGTCTGATTGTCGTTAATGTAAGATTTCGAATATTCTTTAAGAGTAGAATGGCTGCGCTCGAGTGCGCCTTGTGTCTGAGGATGGTAGGGGGAGGACCAGATCTGTTTTATCTTTAAAAATTCACAAGTTTTCTTAAATAGGTCAGCTGTAAAGTTTGGTCCTTGGTCAGTCACAATTAATTTAGGTATACCAAATATAAAGATGAAGTGTATAAGACATTCGCAACACTCTTCTGCAGTGGTCGCTAGCATAGCATAGCTAGGATATGCACATGAGTACTTGGTAAGGTCATTTTGAATTGTCAGTATGAATCTTAGTTTAATTAGTTCGGCTTCTGGTAAGGGCCCAACGATATCTATACTTATGCGATCAAGAGGCCGAGTTGAGGTTGTGGTTATTTGCATCGGTGCTCGGTTTGTGAGCCTTAAGGCTTTGTTGGCTTGACATAATTTGCACTTTTTTACGTAGGTTTCAATATCGTTGCCCATGTTTTTCCAGTAGTAGCGTTCTTTTATTCTATTGTACATCCTACTACAGCCTAGGTGTCCAGATATTGGTATGTCATTATTTTCTTTTAATATTTTCGGTGTCTCGCTTGGGACTGGGAATATCAAGCTATTGTGGTAGATATTTACTTTGATATTGGTGTTATGAAATAAGTATAGAAGCATATTATAGATTTTGATAAATGAGTTTTTCTCGAAAGGGTTCTTAAAGTCTGATATAGCTACTTCATTTATAGTATCAGGTAATAGTATTAGTTCGTTTCTTATAGTTTTTAGTGTGTTAAACATGTAGACGTAAGGACATTCGTCAAAGTGGTGTTCTTTGTTGAATAATAGGTAGTATATTTTGTTGTTTGTTTCGATTCTTTTAGATGTGTATAACTGTCTTTCTTGTTTTTTTTTTTGTTGTTGTGATTTTTGGGTTTCGTCAGGGTTTGTCATATGTCCTAGAATTCTTCAACATATGGGTTAGACTCGTCAAGGTCGATAGATGTTGGGATCAGTAGTGTTTTACAGGTGCTTTTCATTAGGCTTTCGTTGTGTTCTTTGATGTCGGTGTTAAAGTTGGTATTTTTATTCAAGGTGGACTTCAAGTATTGTAAATAGTCGTCAGGGAGCAAATCAATTTCAGCTACGGGGTCACGATGGGTTTTAGTATTCGTGATGTTTGGTGATGAAGGTAAGTTTTCGTGATCACTGTTTTGTTCGTTTGGTAAAGGTTCAAGGGATTCTATGTTTGGTGTATTGTCGGTGTTTTGTATATTTGGTAAAGGTTCAAGGCGTTCAAAAACGTTTGGTGGACTAAAATCTATTTCTTGGCTGTTGAATGGGCTAATGTCAAGTGCATCTAAGTCTAGGAATTCGTTGTCTTGGTTTTGAGGTACAGGTTCTTGTGCAGGGTTTTCATGGCTAGTTTGATGTGTTGTAATTTTGTTGTCTGTGTTTTCGTGTTGGACAGGATTAACATGGAAACGAGATAAGGTGTCGGCGTTGCAATTTATTTTCCCCTTTTTTATATTCTATCTCATAGTCGTATTCCTCAAGTTTTAGTCTCCATCTTATAAGTTTTGATCCAGGGTCTTTACAATTAAATAACCATTTTAAAGGTTTGTGGTCGGTCACTATTTTAAAACGGTGACCTCATACCTATATGAGGTATGGTCTGAAGGTTTTGGTTCCGAAAATAATAGCTAGACATTCTTTCTCTGTTACACTGTAGTTACTTTCGGCTTTATTTAAGGTACGTGAGGCATAAGCAATCGGGAGGTCACTACCTATTGGTCCTTGGGAAAGAATAGCTGATATGGCGTAATTGGATGCATCACAGGTTAACACAAACGGTTTGAAAAAGTCTGGGTATATAAGTAATGGTGCTGATGTCAATTTAGTTTTGAGGGTATCAAAGGATAACTGTTGCTCATTCTGCCACAAGAATTGAATGTCTTTCTTCAAGAGAGAAGTTAATGGTTTTGCTAGTTTAGAGAATTCTGGGATAAATCTTCGGTAGTATGAGACTAATCCTAGAAAGGACTTTATGTATTTTGGTGATTTTGGAATTGGAAATTTACTGACTGCTTTTACTTTGTCAGGGTTCAATTTGACTCCTTCGTCAGTGATCAGATGGCCTAAATATGACACTTCCTTTCGGAGAAATTCGCATTTGTCGGGTTGAAGTTTCAGGTTGAAGTCACGGAGTCTTTGGAAAACTTTGGATAGGTTTTTGATATGAGATGGTAGATCGTATGAGTATATAGCGATGTCATCGAGGTAGACAAATGCGTTTAGCCCTGTTAGAGCGGAATTCATCAATCTCTGAAAGGCATCCGAAGGGCATACGATTAAATTCGAAATGTCCTTGAGGGACTGAGAAAGCTGTCTTCGCAGAATCTTCGGTTTTCATCCTAATCTGGTGGAATCCAGATGAAAGATTTAGGGTTGAAAAGTATTTACTCTTTCCTAACTGGTCTAATATTTCGGATATATTGGGGATTGGATAAGAGTCTCCGATAGTTATGTCATTTAATTTTCTGTAATCTATAACAACTCTCCATTTGCGTTGTCCTGACGCATCGGGTGAAGACCAAGGTGAGTTAGATGGTTTGATTATTTCGTCAATTAGCATTTGGTTAATTTGGTTTTGGACTTCTTTCTTATCTATATGATTTGACGTGTATTGGTTCAGAGGGGTTTATTTTAATCTCGTGTTCTATTGCGTCTGTACATGACAGTCTCTCGTGTGGTAAGTGAAAAATGTCCGAATAGTTTGAACAAATATCGAGTAAGGATGTGGTTTCTTCTTTATTTAGGTGTGGTGTTCGTAATAGGTCTAAGACTTCTTGCGTTCTGTCATAGGTAGTTCTACTAACATTTCCAGCAGTAGAAAGATTGTAGATTAATTCGTTTTTATGATATTGGAAGGGTGACAACTTGAGTTTCAAAACTGAATTTATGGATAAAGGGGATGCAGAGATGTTAACTACGGATATATTTATTCGGGAATTGTCCTTTACTTTGACTACACAGTTTGCTATAAGTAGATTTTCGACTAGGTTCTGATCTAATATAAGTCCTTCTCTTAGTTCGGGGTTGAGAACTGAACATTCTATTACGGTTTCAGTTCGAGCAGGAATCGTGTAACTAGGTTCGTTATATTCCATTTTTAGATTGCATTTATTCAGTTCCAAGATATCATTTGCGTAATTTATTTTTCCGTTCATAACACTTAAAAGATCGGTGCCTATTATTCCATCATAAGGTAAGTAGATTCCATTCACTATGTGAAATTGACAAGTTACGGAACCGAAGGTGATAGGTATATGTCCTAATGTAAACATGGGGGTTTTTGAGGGATCAATTCCTTTAAATTTTATTTTATGGTCAGTTATTGTTGGTGAATTTTCAATAGAAGATGTTTTTATTAGGCTAATAGATGCACTAGAGTCTACAAGGAATGACAGTGGCTTAGAAGATACTGATGTTATGACTTTAATGAATGGTAAGAACTTTTTTGAATGATTATTTGAAATGTTGTATATTTTATTGTCTATTTTTTTTGTTTCAGGTGCTGATTTTGTTGGAGTGCTATAAGAAGAGATGTTTACGTTACGAGTTTGGGGCTGGTTACCCGGTTTGTTAGCTAGACATGGAAGTTTCTGATTTAAATCTATATTTTTGCTATGATTTTGGGGCTAGTTACCCGGTTTGTTAGCTAAAGGTTTAGGTTCATTATTTATTATGTTTTCAGTTTGGGGCTGTGTTTTGTTGATTTAAGAACGTGGGTATCGGCTTCTATGTATACTCTTCCCGTGCGATACCTAGCGGGAATGTTTACTCGTTTAAATTAAGGTTATCTATTTCGTCGATTCCTTGTGGTTCTAGGTCAGCATGTTCTTTAGTGTTTATTCGGTTGTCGCGTCTTTCAAAGCGATTATTAGAATTTTGGAAGCTAGTGGAAGGTTGTTGATTGTTAGGGTCTCCGTACCGTCTATTTTTGTATTCTCTTTTACGGCAATTATCAGTAATGTGTCCAGAGGTCTTGCAGTATCGGCAAAACATCGGTATTACTCTAGGGTAATTTATTGGGTTAGGGTTTGTTTCTGGAGCGGCACGGAAATTAGGTCGAAACTGATAGTCTCTAGGTGGTGATTAGCGCTGGAAACGATTTCCAACATATCTTGGGTTACTGGAAAAAGACGGTGAAGAAGAGGGCATATTTCTTTTACTAGCGGCTTGGTGGTATTTTTCTTCAGATAAAGCGAAATTTATTGCTTCATTTAAGGTTTTTGAATCTCGACATCTTACCACAACAGACAGGTTTGTATGAAGTCCTGTTATAAACGTTTAAAGAGCTAAGTCTTCCATAGAGGCGATACGGCCAACTAGTTCGTCTCTTTTATTAGTAATTGTGTTTATATTAATTTCTGTCAAAAGTTTTGACAGACAGCATTCTATTCTCAGACCGAACTCATTGATTGTTTCGTTATAATTTTGTTTCAGGTTTTGCAGTTCAAAGATCAAAGCCGGATAATGTTTTTGTTCGCCATATTGCGATTTTAAAAACTCCTCAAGTTGAGTCCAAGAAGTGAACTCTTTAATAGAGCAGGCTTTTTGTGCTCGTCCCGTTAGTTGACTTATTATATATTTCAACAGTAAATCTTGTTGATTTTGTGATTCAAAATTGATTGCATTGCGGCAATTATTCAAGAATGGGGTCAACTCCTCTCGGTTTCCGTAGAATTTATTTAAAAAATTTGATAAGAATTCCTATGTCGACGCTGTCTACATGAACAGCAGCCGTAGTTTCTTTTTCTTTCGTTTATCTAGGCATGATTATTCTTTGTTATTAAGATTATATCGTACAGAAAAGGTTTGTTTACTTCTCCGAATTGCAGTAGGGAGCTAAGCAATGCACGCGGTGACTAAACAATTGTGCAGTCGTGAAATATAAACAGTTCGGATTGTTATTGTTATAGTTAGATGAATCGGGCTTGGATCTCTATGAAATTTATTTGTAACAAGTCGAATGAGCTTAAATAAAAGTTATTTGACTTAATTGTAGGAAGACTTAATTGTTGTTCAAGTTAGATGAGTATTGACAAATAGCTTAGTAGTTGTCAGATCGTAGATTTAAAGTTTATAAAATTGACAAAAATATTCTTTTCTGAAATGTTTGAAAAATAATCACTCACAGTACTCGTAGATAGTTCTTGTGGTTATTCATACTGGTTTACTGTGCCTGTGCCCCGCAAGCGTTGGACTGGAACGGTTTCGAGGAAGTTGGCAGATTTTGACAGTTTCTCGTACAGCAGGTCGGAGGTTTTCGTTGGCTAGTAGATATAGCGAAGTTTGTATGGATGTCGGTGATGATGATGAGTAGGTTTTCTTTTCTTTCTCTTTTGTAGGTTTCAGGCGTTGCGATTGAAATTGTAGCGCGGCACTGAATTTTCTTAGTGAAAGTTAATGGTTCACACTTTTGTAGAATATTTCACTTTAATAGTTCACTAGAAGAACAAAGTCACTTCACTTTCAATAGTTCTAAGGGCGTTTCCCGGATTTATTTTAAAAATCCCTTTAGCTGCCACCAATGTTATAGGAGTCCACGTAAATGTCTTTTTAAAAAAAGAAACTTTGTACACGAAAAATAGGCTTTTATTAATAAGATTAAATATGGATTAGAAAATTGGCAATTGTCGAATATTGAATTCGGAAACGATAAGTAGCGACCGAGAGATGAAACTGGACTGACTCACCGGGACTAGTCTCTGGGTAGCGTCGTCACGGAAAAGCTAACTCAGCATTTAAAAGTTAGGGTTCAGCATTAACTCTTGTTAAACAGATATATAACAGTTCGAATACTTTTACTCAATTATTGCAGATGCCCATAATTATTGTGCAATGAACATACAGAAAGAAAGAAAACCGTTTATTCATTGAAACAAAGACAACATACATAAATAATTTACAATTTAATCACAAATTTAAAATTTCCGATCACTAAACATAAAAAGTAAACAAAAATGGAGGATGTCTCCGTACTCATGAAATACCTGTGTGAAGAATGTTTTGCCAAAGCATATCCTGCAAATGTAGAATATATATATTATTTTCCATTTTTATGAGAATTATATAGAATAATGTGGGATAAGTAAAAAGTCAAATAAAATATTACGTTTTCCAAAATCTTTTTTCCACAAATCTCCTAAAACAGAGTTCAATAAGTATGTTGATTTTTCATTACTTATTTGTGTTTTACTTGAATCCTGAGAAAATAAATTGATTTATTTGTTGTACTCCTACCTGAAAGCATATGACTAAATAACCCACCAGACCGATAGCTTAGAACAAAGTTTCAAGAATCATACCTAAACTGACAGGGTTGTCAACAGACACATTTTAAATAGTTTTCGTCCTTCAGTTCAATGTATGGAGCTATCCCTAAATTTTTTTTCTTAATTTCATTACAAATCTGTGTAGCGGTTCTTAAGACTTTCATATAAAATTTCATCACAATCTACATTTGCAAAGATAGCGGTATTAAAACGCTGTGACATACGGATAGACGGACGGAAATGATGGATTTCTAAGGACCTTTTTGCCATTTGGCTATGGAACCCTAACAAAGATCTCTGATTTTATTTGTATTTAGTAGGGAGGTACCAATAATATAATTATGCATATTTATGTGTATAAAATAATATATGCATGGTTATATGTATCATAATTATTGTAGCTACCTACGTTTTATAAGATTCACCTTCCTATTGTAATTGTTAAGCCAACTTAGGATAAAAAAATATGGGTATTTACCTGTCAAGATCTTTTGGGTATGTAAAAAGGAAATTTCATTTGTTTTATTAGAATTGTTCATACACACAGTACATGTATTTGGTATTTCTAAAAGGCTTTGCACTACTCGATAGCAAACACTAAAATAACTATAATTTTAATCGCGCGCACTCACATACGAAGCCCTGAAATGCGCACGCTCACTGAGCCATTTGAAACCAGTTTTTACTCTAGCGGGCGTCAGACCTCGCCCCGCGCGCTGTGTCGGTGACAGGCCACGCACACACCCGTGCTTGTATTAGTGCTCTCGCTTGCGCCGGTTGTTTGAAGCTATCAGTCTGTAGGTTATTTAGTTATGTGCTAAAAGTGTCAATGAAAAGGAGCGGCAAAATGCCTCCCGCACGCGCCCACTGACGTTTCGTGAAAAGACTTGCGCACTCCTCTTGCTTTTGGGTAAATAAATAAAATACGGTTAAAACCACGTATAAAAAAGATTAATATGCATTATACATTATTTCATTTGAGAAATAACGAGTAGAATAACAACGTCAAAGTTGTTTTTGATACAAAACCAGATCATATTTCTCCGTTAATCAATTGTACTTCAACGCACCTTGTATTATTTATTATGATAAATAATATATATAAACACAAAAAATACAGTCAAGTTCCGAAAATTAAACCAACTAACATTTTTCTAGAATTCCTGGGTCAACCAAGGAACTCCTTTTATACAACACTTCTAGTCCGTCCGTCCGTTGCAATCTGTCATAGTGTCGTAAAAATGTATAAATTTAAGGGCAGGTTAGCGCCAAGATTATTGCGTTACAAATCATAATGATTTGTGTTTTCTTTGAGTTTTAGCTTTAAATCAAAATGTGAACAAATTTACTGTGTCCTACGCGTGTGACGATATAAGTTACTCGGGTGCGCTACCCCCCCCCCCCCCCCCGTCTCGTCGTGCACCTTATCCTACGATTGCTCTGTCTAGACACTTTCAATGGCCGACCGAATCAAATAAAGAGTGGGCGAAGACCTGAATATAATCATTGGCATATTTAATTTAGATTTTTTTTTTAAAAAAACTTCAAAATCAAAATTTTAGGAAAACTGAAAAAGCGATATTACTTTATAACAATACCAAGCTATATCGAAATTCCAATCCAAGTGTAGGTGCCGGTAAAGCTTTTCACACCTAACTGCTTAACATCTGCTTTTACACCGCGTGAGGCCTTTAAACAATTATTAAACAAGTCACAATATTTATTTGTCTTACAATAAGGCTACAAAATATTAACTTATATTTACGTGAATAATTGTAATGATTTGATTATAACGTCAAAAATATTTGTGTGCAGTATCATCAATCACTGAGCCACATCATATTTACTGAGCTGTCACAGACGCACATGACGCACATGTAGAGGGTAAATTCAAGTTGGTGCAAACCATCTAGTTCCGGGATGATGATAATGACTAACATTTTGTATTATACTACCAATTTGCCAAACAAGCTCCACGACCTGTCTGATCTGATGTTGAGTGGTCATAGTAGCTAAGATTTGAGAAGGAACTCTCAGTCGATGACAAAAAGTGGCTGTGGCCAGTTGAAACTATTGTTCAAAACACAATCCATAATACAATCGGTAGAAGACAAATTGCTGCTTTACATTGTTAGTCTGTGTCTACATTCACGGTTATAAGCGTTTGACAAACGAGCAATATATGCCATAATCATTTCAGAACTAGATCTTTTTTACTGACTTGAATTAGGGTGCAGGTGAATTTGCTGTATAGCACAAGTGACCAGTGTCGTAACGCTTTTGATGCAGCGATGTAATTTGCCTGCATTTTGCCTGTGTGATTGGCCTGGTTCCGGTATTGAACCTTATATAAATGTCCATATATATTTTTATTATTAGGAATGACAATTTTATTTACATATATAAATTTCTTAAATATAAAATTACCTTAACACCATTATCTAAACAATCAAAACTAGGTATATAAAATTTAATCTGAATAACGGTTGCCGGTTAGCATCGTTTCCAAAATGCTGACCGTATTGGATTGCGATCCAAATTCTTTGGGCAAGGTTAAGGGCAGCAAAACATAAATATACTTTGATAGTGAGGTTTTGAATTTTTCAAATGTATTTCGCATCTTAAAAAATCGGTTGGTAGAAGATTACATTTTGTAAGATAGGTTAGCTTATTAGGCAACTCAATTAATTATAACTGAAGGGTGACATTTCAAATAGGATAAATTAAGGTCCACCATTTACATTGGATGTTGAAAATGTCAGCATGTGGTAGATATAAATCTCACATTATAGCGCTGATTTGATAACCACATTGATCCCATAGGCAACGAGATACTATCGGTGCACCGGCTTATTTTCTGCCAACTAGATAACTTAAGTCTTAAGTACCAGATTTGAAGTATTTGCAAAAGCCTGGAATAGTAAAAAACATTTTTTTTATTTTTAGGTACATACAAAAATAACTGATTTTTAAGGTAACGCATGACACAACACAAAGTAGTCAAATACATCCCACTAGAAAAACCATGTAGAGCCAAGTTTCTAACTCTGTAGCATAGAACCTTTGTAGAGGCATGAGGAACAAAGACGCCTTTTGTTTGGGGTCAGTCAGTTTTGGAATTTGAGGAAAAAAACATCTAAATTGTTAGAATAAATAGTGTCAGAAAAAATGACAAAATTTCCATCCCCTATTTTAAAGTGAGGGGGCTGATTTACTTAAATCCTGAAATATGTATTTTATTATTTTTAACAAGGAGTCCCTATATCAATTTTCAGACCTCTAGCATTAATATTTTCGGAAGTCTCATACAAACTTCCACTAATGAATCAAGTGTAACTAGTGTAACTATAACTCCTTAATCAAGTGTAACTATGACTCCTTAATTACACTAATGTGTAACTATAACTCCTTAATTACGCTAATGAATCAAGCTGTAGCTATAGCTACAGTTCGTTTGAGCTCGGTTATAGTTAATCCCGCGGGGATTTCGGCATAAAAAGTAGCCTATATGCTATTCCACGACCTAATATATATGTATGCCAAGTTTCATCCCGATCCGTCCAGTGGTTGAAGCGTGAAAGAGTAACAAACATCCATCCAAACAAACTTTCACATTTTTAATATTAGTAGGATATATTAGTGTTGCAATTATATAGTGTTACAAAACTCAAATTACTATAAGTAGTTGTAGTAACAAAATTACAACGATATTTTGTCAAGCTATAACTTTTCGCATGCTCGTTTTATGTACGATATTTCAAGGATTGTTTAAAACAAACGTATTCATCGTGAGGCTGGCCCCTGCGGTGTTACCGAACCACGGATAGTGTTGTACGTATGAAATTAAAACTTTGCTTAAAGAATTACTTAGGCATGATTAAATATTAAATATTCTACCCAATAAATAAGCTTAAAAAATTACGTATTTCATCATGACCGACTGGCAGCGGCAGAGTAGAATCACAAATACTCCCGTGGGTGTCGTAGAAGGTGACAAAGGAACATACAGCTTGTCTTGGTGGGTAGCACCACTAATACAAACTGCGTTGGGCTATAATATGGCTATCTGAAGTTCAAAGGCAGGGAGAGAACACGATATTGCTCCAAACTGGGAACTTGTTTTACTTCCGGGTGGGTAAACCGCTGTCCCAAGGTGTTGTCGGGTTTATCCTCCATAAGTCCCCCATCAACAACAAGGGTAGTGTACCTTGTACTCAGAATCATGCATTTTCTACAGGTAATACAAGTTTACGCACCTATAAAGATGATAAGGTTGAGGTTATGTGTGAGGATATTGACAAAGTCATATATATCTCTCCAACACCCTTCAATGTCGTACCCCATCCTAACAAACACTGGGCACTGGAAATTGCGATGTGCTGAAAATATTTTTACCAATTTTGGAGTTGGGCAGCAAAACCATAGGGGTCAGCGAATCCTTGACTTTACAGAGAAAGGAGGACTCTTTATTATGATTTATTTCTTTTAATGAGTCCTGACGGTTTTACTAAAAATTGGTTAAATCATTGAGTCCTTCACCGAAATATTGAGAGAGATTGAGAACTTCTATAGACATTTTACACATATACTATTGTACCTACACCTCAACTCGAAATCTTGTCAACATAACAGCAGAAATAACCTTCCGTCAAAAATAAGCCAGAGCCAAATTAACTGAAGATATCCCGGACATAGACTTGTTTGCAACCTAAGTTGTATAAAAAAAAATGTCAGTCTGTATAAGATTCGAGTGGCCTTGAAACAGCTGAAAAACAATTAGGCGGCGGGCGATAACAGAATTACGCGCAGTAATCCACCACCAACCCCATTTTGCCCCTGGCTGATGGGACGCTAAGACTTTTTTTGCAAAATTTGCATGAGAATTTTTATTTATCACCAACCCTCTTTAGCACCTTTTTTGGCTATCACATGTTAATGACTTTCATTGTAAGTACTGTAATATCCTTGCCACCCAGTAATAATGTTGAAGTGAATTGAAACTGTTATTATTAAAAATCATAAGGAAATAACAAATATCAGTTTTTCTCTGATACCTAATAAAAATTTAACATATTTCATAATTCGTATTATAGTCACATTGCCCACCAACCCATTTTGCCCCCTTTTCCCCTATTAACTATTGTTCCATACAGTACAATTTAAAAAATTAAATAAGAAATGTTTGTTTTGAAATTTGGATTAGTGATTACAATTAAATTAAATCTGACCGAATAATGTCGTAATGGTTAAGGAATATAAATTAAAAAAAAACTATTTTTGTCAGTACTTTAAAATAAAGAGCCATAGAAAACTAAAGAATAACGTCGTATGAAACGAAAACTTTGCTAAAAGATTCTCTAAGGCATGACGGTGTATTATATTAGGCATTCAAAATTGAAATTATAATAATTTTTTCTGTATATTATACACAGCACCATGTGGTCCCAAAGTAAGATATCACATAACAAAAACATTTTTTTTGTAAATATTTACAGATAAGAGGTACCTAAAAGAAAACCCTCAGACTCACGGCAAACAAACAAGCGAAGGGGATATTCTAACGCCGCCTGATATTATTCAAATAGCCAATGACACCAAGAAAAGTCAAAAAAAATTACGAAAAACGTAACCAAAATTTTAATGGAGTGGAAAAAAACCAAAAATTCAAGTTCATTTTCTGAAAATATGTTAATAGCATACTTTCTAGAGTTAGCAAATAAGTTCAAATCTTCAACATTGTTGTCCATATACTCTATACTTAGGTCTACACTCAGTAGATGCCTATTATGAGATAGGCGCCAAATATGAGGTAGCTAGGTATTGTCCATACCAAGCATAATGACGATGAGGCGCTAGTGTCGCCCGACACGTCATACTCACAGCTCTTAGGGGGCTAACATAAGTGAAAATGGCGCCCTCAATACATTTTTTAATTTCCATTAAATATAAACTTATTTTCAAAAAGGGCTCAAATTAAAAGTTTTATGTATAAGCAAGCAATTTTTAGAAAGTTTTATTTGCTAGATATCACTTGCAGAAAGTGGCCACTCTTAGCATAAATGAAATTTCTAGCGTACAACCGCATAATATATAGCGACTTAAACTTTCTAAAAATAGCTTACTTGTACTTGAAACTTTTAATTTGAGCACTTTTTTAAAATTTTATGTTAGCCCCTTAACAAATGTCGGTACTCGACGGTTAGGGGAATTGAAAAACGAATTTTTTGTCGCAGGTACTTCACGAGGTAGGTTACAATTTTAGTATTACGCTAAATTATCCTATTAGTAGGTATTCATTATGTCAAGCTTATGTTCCATTTTCCAATATTCTGTAGTTTTTTGTTTTTTCTCTCTCAATAAATAAAGAAATCGGCTGTTTCCTTATTTTTCAAGGTATAAAATAAATTATTTCATAAAAAAATTAGTGAAAGAGAGATTTATTTCTATGGAGATCTGTTTTTTTTCTGCAGTGAGAACGTATATATGTCGTTTGTTAAATGTGTTAAGTGGTTAAGCCATTTTTTCTTGTGATTTACCTTAATACTTTGGCTGAATTAACTGTTATGTTAAGAGGGCGTCAAGTAGTCATATTATTTCTAGATATTGGAAAAAGATAGCTAAAAGTAATCGACTTTGAAATATATGTATGAACTTTTAATTCATTAAATTATATTATGTTCATGGTAAATAATCTAATGATTATTGGTAAAAAAATATATTGAATGAATAAATAAAAATAAAAATATTATGAATATTCTATATAATGTTTTCGCTTAATGTAAATTCGCACCTACCGACACATTTTCATGCACAATGTTAGGTTAACTGGCAGAAAATGCTACTAGCATTAAGTTCACCTTTTTGCTACCCCTTTTTTGGTATTTATTAAAGCATTCAATAATAATAATAATTTGACAGAACATTGTGATAATACAGTTTTGCTACTGCTTAGTTGAATACTGTGACGCAAACTCAAAAGGTCATGAACTTCCGCCACCGCGTCGAATGTGCGGCTCACGCGCATCGAGTCTGAATACTATATTTATGCATATTTTTATTATTTATTTGCCTACCTCGGCAGGGATAAATAGAAGAAGAAATAAGAAGAAAACAATTTATTTGACGGCAGCATTAGTGGTATAAAAAATCAATTAGATATATGTTTTTTATAATTTAATTATTTAATGAGGTATTTTAAGGTTTTTTAATTTAAATTTTGAAAACCTCGCGTTTTAAGAGACTGGCGTTTAAACTCTGTTTGTACCATGAGGTTTTTCAAAATTTCTCAAGTATCTACATTGTCCGTTTTAAGTAAACGGTCACCATCCAAAAACTTAAAACTATGTATGTCCACAATTGGTCCTTGCCTAGGTCAGAGGTTCCCAGACTTTTTTCCTCATAGACCACTTTCAAATTTTGCTGGTTCCTCCGGAACCCTGCAGCTACATTTCTACCATTTTCCCAAAACTCGACAAAAATAATGAAAATTAGAACTAACTATCGAGATTTGCTCTATATCTAAATATGGAATATGCATGTTTTTACAGGTAACAGTCGCTGAGCTTCTTAATGTATTATCTGCTTACATGAATAGGTAAAGTTAAGCCAAAATTTAAGTTCTTCACTATCAAAAGCAGATAAATTTTCGTGAACTCCGCTTACGAATCGTCATTTTTTTTGTCACGCCACCGTAGACATCCGTCGAGTCTCCCGTGGAAACCTGGACCACTTTGTACTGTTCTAAGTGAATTAAGACCAGTGTCCTTATAGTGGTAAGCAATTTTAAAATTATCAAATTAGTCTTTAATCATACTTAAATTTAATCACATTGAAGCTAAATAAAAGTAACACATAGAAAGGAACAATGAAATTAAATAGTGAAGTAGGTCTTTAGACAATAGTAACCTAATAGTACACAAACACAATTTAAACTTAATTGGTACACTGTTTCTTTAAAATAGTCGCAGTCGCTTCAGTACTAGTAATTATATTACTAAATATCTAACAAAATTAATAAAATAGAAAAATATATTCAGGTAATCTGTAGCTTTACTTCCAATACATATTTATTACTATTTGGAATTTTAGTTTACTAATTGCATAGAAATCTGGGAATGCAATTAATTCAGCTTAGATTTTGATATTTTTTTTAAGAAATTAAAAGTGCATGAGTAATACATGCAGCATGACCTAGTTTTCATTTCGTCCCACCCTCATACGGCCATTCTGTTGGGCTAGGTCTGCGCTCACCGAAGACAGTATAATAATAAGAACTCCACTTTATCGGCGAAAAACAAAAAAAAATCTTGTAAATTACTCTCTCATCTCTAGTTTAGTAATTGTTCTATGTAGCGGTTCCAGCTTTTTATTTTATAATGTAGAAAACTAAGTTTCATAGCGAATTAAGTAGACAATAATTTAATTTAAATTATTTTATTGATCGTATTATCCACGAATCACGATGGATTTTGTTCGGTTTGGTTTTGAAATAATTGTAATAAAAACGATGAAACTACTACAATTTTATATAAGTAGATGTTAATTAATATCTTATAGATTTTGTGTATACCAAAGTCTGTACTATTTTGTGTGTACCAAATTATGTACTAATTTGCAAATTAAGATAACCAGTCATTTTACAAAATTACCTACTATTTACGAAAGTAGACGTAACACGTTTACGTAATGTATCCTTTTTGTTCGTGCTCGCTGGTACTCACCTATGATCACTTCCCCAGTCAGATTGTTTAAAATATTGTCTCAGACCATACGTTATTTGTGCTAAAGAAAAAAAACACATTAAATACCTGTTAAGGGAGATTTAACAAAATGGATAAAATACTAACAGAAGACATTAAGCTTGTGGATGACACTGGTAAGTAAAACTCATAAAAAAGCAAGAAGTGTGTATCTATCTGCAGAGAGGATTTTTATATGTAAGTCGTATGTTAAATGTGTTAAGTGGTTAAGCCATCGTGTATATAATGAAATTTGCCTTTATACTTTATACTTTGTGCTGAAGTGACTGTTATGTTGTTTGAAGTTAATGTAAATGTGATTTAATGTAAGCCAAATACAAAACTACTATTTTTAGCTTTGATTTAGTTTTTTGTAATATCTTCTTAGTGGTAACAATTAAATCGTTATCAATCAATAATGTGTTTATTTTCAGCTCAAATGAACTCATGGTCACTTGTAAAGACACTTACATGCCTGACTGGCATCGTGTCGATTTATTTGTGGTTGGTGTTGAAGATAATACCATCTTTTATGAAGAACCGACCTCCGTACAAGTTGACTCGCCTGTTGATTGTAAGCAATGTTGTCCAAGTGGTGCTTTCTGTATACATTGTGGCTATAGTAAGTATTATCTAGGTGTATGAGATGAGATTTGATTCACATCAAGAGTTGTCACGGAAAAAGATTTTTAATTTTTTTTTTCCGCGACCATTAATAGTTTGGGAGATAGTTTTTTATCATACTTATCACCTATATCTTTCTATTAGACGTCTGTCAAAGAATTTTCTATAATAAATTATCATCATAATGTCTCCACCTCAAAAATAATAATCTAGACCTTCTGAAACACCACTGAGTTTGAGTCGAAAGTTCAAAATTGCTATTTGAGCATAAACCTCACAAAAGTTCTACTTACTAAAATAACAAATGATTCGAGGGGCTTCTGAATATTACTTACCCCAGACGACGATCTCGCTATCCGGATAGCGAGACTTGTCTCAACGATCTCTCCTAATATCCCCGCATTCGTCGGCGAACGCACGGACCTACCTCATATACAAGGTATCAATGAGTGCCGGGGCGCTTCTCGTCTCCACTCAATCGTAATCGCAACCGCAACCGCGTAACGGGGAACTCCCCACCTAGCGCTGACTCACCTTCGGGTTCGACGCTCACACTGGTCGAAGGGACGACTCCAAAAGCGACAACCCAAGCCGAGGCTCCCCCCGCGAGGAGCCCTTGAGCATTGGGCGCTATATGGGCTGAGACTCCTTCAGAGTCTTGCCCCAAAAAGCTCAGTGGAGCAGTAATGGCTGCAACAGCCAACTGCATAGTCAGTCAGAAAAAAAATACTGAAAACTGCTGTAGACCTTGCGCTTTTCGAAAGCTAGCCTACACCAACCACTTTAGACCTGCGTGACAGGGGTGAACCCATCGCCGCAACATTGCTTTTGATCTAGTGTATCTGGACTAAGGTCAAGATCATCAGGTACGGAGACTTTAATAATGTCCCTTCTTAATATCGTAAAATCAAATATCGGGGCCAGAATAAATAAAGGGCCACCTTTTTCAGTTTTTGACGAATGAATTAAGCCAGGATTGGATACAGGAATATATTTTTTTTCAGTTTACTAGATACACTGCACACCACGGGATAATTACGACGTCTTGTCCACGAGGGGAAAAGTTACGTCAGGTAATTAACATACTAAACATATTTTTAACTGACTTCAAACTAAAGGAGGTTATAAATTTGACTTATATGTACGAGTATGTAAGGATTGTATAATTAAATATTCATATAATATGTTGTGCGTCTGTGTGGGCTCTGAAGACAAGTGCCGGTTGGTCATTACCACCATCTAATCCTGCCTCAGCACATCAGGTCGCTAATGACAGAGCGCAACGCGGCCACTCCCACTACCGAAAACAAAGCTCGCTTCAACAACTTACACCGCCGTATAAGAACCGCTGTAGCTAAGCTTCGCGCCCAACGTGTCGGTGATCTGATGGAGAACATTTCTCCTTCTCATCAAGCATATTGGCGCCAAGCCAGAGCTTTGAAATCAGACACCTTCAACTCTCTCCCTCGTCTTAACAACGTTCCCGCGTTCGATGACGACGAAAGAGTGGACTGCCTTGCATCTAGCCTCCAAGCCCAATGTGCCTTAAGCACACAGCCTTTCGATCCCGATGATGCGCGTGAGGTAGACGGTGAAGTGGAGCGCAGAACTTCTCTGACCCCTCAGGACCCCCTGCCCCCCGTCACTGTCGACGAAGTCAAACAGGTCATCAAAGACCTACGCCCCCGTAAAGCCCCAGGCGCGGACGGTATCTCTCACGATATCCTAAAGCGCCTCACTCTCCCCCTTCTCTGCCTTCTAGAAGCGATTTTCAACGCTGCTATCAAAAATTGCACTTTTCCTTCTCAATGGAAAGATGCAATTGTTATAGGCATCCATAAGCCAGGCAAAGCTCGTACCGAGCCGTCCTCCTACCGCCCTACAAGTTTACTAAAGCGCCTTGGTAAACTCTACGAACGCCTCTTCCTCGCTCGCCTACGAACCACTATAGTCTCCAGAGGCATCTTAATCTTCCGAGCCAAACACTCGTGCGTCCATCATGTCCTCCGTATTACGAAACATGTTCTCGCTGGCTTCCAACCAGTATTAGGTAAGCCCCGTCACACGGGCGCTGCCTTCATGTAGCGAAAGCCTTGGACCAAGTCTGGCACAACGGTTGAATTTATAAAGAGACTACTTGTCGAACCGTTGCTTTCGCTATAAAGTTGAAGGCACTCTCTCTTCCCCCCGTCCCTTAGAAGCAGGAGTCCCGCAAGGGTCTTCGCTTGCCCCTATCTTGTACCTTCTGTACACAATGAACATCCCTAAAACGATAGGTACCCAATTAGCAGACGATACCGCTATTTATACCACCGATAGGCAAGTGAGTTCAATCACTAAGAGACTATCACCACCCTAGGCGAACGGTTTTGAAAATGGAGAATCGAAGTGAATCCCGAGAAAAGCTCTGCCGTTCTCTTTACCGTAGGCTGCCCTCCGCGGCCATCTCTACTCTCACTCTTCGGCCGTGCCGTTCCTTGGCAAAACAAGGCCAAATATCTCGGTGTGACCCTGAATAGGCGTTTGAACTTCCGCGGTCACACCAAAATAGTTAGAGACCGAGCCGCTTTTGTCCGTGGTCGTCTATATCTCATGGTAAGCAAATACAGTAAGGTTTTGCTTAAAAATAAGCTGACTCTTTACATTACTTGCATCTGCCCCATTCTAGGATATGCTAGCGTCGTTTATGCGTTGTCTAAACGCAATCTTCTTTAATGCTACATACCTTATAAATAAAATAGTTATCAATTATTTTTGTAACTAAAAAAACAATTCTTTTAACTCCTATTCCTCTAACAATGTGAAGCATACATATGTGCTTTATATTTTAATATGTTCTACAGATTTCGCCATGAATCTTTGAGTGTGATATTCTACTTGTTTTTATACATATATGTAAATGTAGACCAGTCGAGTTGGACTAGCGCGCTGAGTGTTCCGTACCGCCACACAATATTAATTTACAGGCTATTAAAGGCTTACTTAGTGCCTGTGAAACAACTCTTCGCAAAAAAACACGTTTGTGTGATGTGATGTTAGGAAATCACGTAATTTGTTTCTTTGAAATACTTAAATTTTTTTAAAAAAAACTAGTACCTTTTTTAGAATAATTTATTATGTTCCTAGAATAAAACTGCTAGTGGTTAATAGCACATTTGCTAAAAGCGGCGACATTAAGCAGAAGTGCTATCTATGTTTAACTAGCGGTTTTATCCTAGTGACAATACAAAAAGTTCTTCAAATAGCTTTTAACTAGTTACATATTTCTGTAAAGCACATTTATTAAATTCGCTTTGTAGACATAGAAAATAAAGAAATGTCAATTGGCAGCGCTAGTGGAAGTCAGACTAATGTTTTTGAAATAGAACGTGTCTAAAAAACATGAAAAGACGACTTTTGTATCTATTTAAAGAAAATTTTTAAAATTTGTAAATATATATTTTTTAGGTTCTTAGAACAATCATACCATATTTCGTGGCCAAGCATCTTGATCTTCTGGATACAGTATTCTTCGCTCTCCGGAAAAAAGACAACCAGATTACCTTCCTCCACTTGTACCACCACGTCACTATGCTGGGTTGGACCTGGCTCCATGTCATGTATCACGTCACTGACAACTTCGTGATCGTTGGCACACTAAACAGTTTTGTCCATATCTTAATGTACGCATACTACGCTCTTTCTGCTTTGGGACCAAGATTTTCAAAATATTTGTGGTGGAAAAAGCACTTGACAAAAGTACAATTGGTGAGTATTGCTTCCGTTCTGTATGAGTAACTGATTTAAATTTAAAAAATATTTTATACATATATTCATGCATTAAGCACAAATGAATTCTAAGGTTTTTGTAGTCCGGCAAGGAGTCAACAGGCAATTAAATTATGTCGGCCCTGTCTGTCACAATGTCATAACTTTGACTGTTATGAATAACATTTTAAACAAGGATTTAAAGTAGATATAGATATAGATAAAATAAAACCAGAAATTTACTTTATTGCTATATAACCCTATGGTAATGTTAACATGTAAAAGGAGTACTTTTTTAGAGTTCACATCCTCTTGTTTTATGTTGCAAGGTACCAAGAATGAAAATGAACCAATACAATTTAAGTATGTGCCCATATACAGGGTGGAAAAGAAAGGCCTTGGTTTGAGGGACAGTACCCTAAATATTAATGATGCCAAATATCAGTACAAGTTAAAAAAAAACTTTATTTTATCAGATATGTAAAACCGTATTCAAAGGTTTTGGGATAAATCATTTGCTTAATCCGGATTCGAATATGTGAAATATACCGCCAACATATATAATGTACTTGAAAAATTAAAAAAAATCGCCCTCACACTATTATAAATGACTTAGATGAACTTGTTTAAAACCGGTAGTAACTGTAAGTTTATAAACGGTGCATGAAAAAATATAGAAAAATAAAATTTACGTTCGAATAATGCATTCGAGTTGGCGGCACTTGGCGGTACGGGGTGATGCAATGCAATCACTTTACAAGTTTTTTTTAAATATCTACAATAATTCTCATCTCTAGCGAACCCCAACTTAATGCAAGTATTTTTTATTTAACATTTAAAAACACATTACAGAAAATAATCAATCGATGAGAGCATGTTTTTATTTTTGTTCTAAATTAATTCACCGATACGTATTTTTCGCCAAGAATATACTGCAAAAATGTATATTTTATGATTACATTTATTATTTTAGGTTTATTTGTAACAAAATAACTGTACCAAAGATTATTTAGCAGACGAGATCAATTTGGTGTCTCAGAAATTTGGTGTACTCAATAGAGCCAAAGTGGAGCAGTCTCGGGGCAAAGGTGAAGTCGTATGTTTTTTATTGCTACTGGCGGAAGGCTGTATCTAATACTTTTATTCGGCCCCATGTGCTGTACCGTACCGTGCCGTACCGCACGTGTTCTGAAATACTAGCTTTTTCCTTTTGAATCTTTTTATAGTCGAGCTGTCTAAGAATTGATGACGATACGAAAGCAGCTAAAGCAGTTTTAAAAATTTATTTTTAATGAGGAAAATTTTGCATCTCTGTGTTTTTTTCTTATTCCACTAAGGCCTATACTGTAGTCCTTAGAGAAAACTATGGCAAGGAGCTCATTTCACAACCTAAGCGTTTGCGGGAGGAAGTTTTACTGAAACCGAACTGTACGTGACGTTTAGGTTCTAAGGTGTGAGGATAAATTCCCTGCCGATGGCGAGCGATGCAATGGTAGAAAGTACTTTTTGCCATACCACCGCTTACTACCGGCAGAGAGTATGGTTTTACTCTCTTAAAACCCAAATGGTCAGGCACAGTGCAGTTTTAAAAGAGCATAAGCTTCCATATGGGGGTTTTCCATTATACTATTTTTCTAGATCGGCAATGACAATTTTTAAATGGTTTGCAACGCTCGATCTATATTCTCGATGTTATACACTAATCAAAGCCGGGCTGTGCTTACAGTGTTTACCATCTTAGTAGAATAAAAAAAGGTACTTTTGATCTCTGATTGTTTTTAATCTGCTTCTTTGTAGATCCAGTTCCTGCTTGTGCTACCGAATCTTCACTACCAGCAGAAGTTGTCGCCGTGCCCGATTCCGCAGTTTTTCCACTTTTACTGCATGGGTGTCATCTCTTCCTTCTTCTTCCTATTCTTAAACTTCTACTTTAGAAGTTACAAAAAGTCAGAAATCAAGACAAACCTAAAAGCAAATAATTTGAAAAGATTAAATGTGGTATTAATGCCTTATGAGGAAGTAAAGACGACTTAAATAAAAAAGATGTTCCAATAAGTTTACGAAAATGAGAAATTTTTAATACATGTTTTTAAAATGTTACAGAATGTCAAAAAATAATATAAATATTTATTATGGTTGTTTTAATAAATGGCGTGTGTCTGTCTTTATTTCATCATTTCTTTATCCATTTTTGCGATGGATTGGTAAGCAACGTTTCATAAATTTTAATAAAAATATTTAATCCAAATAAAAGTAAATAAGCAAGTTTATTTCTTACTTTTATTGCATGGTTATTTTAATCTTTATTTATATTTGTTTTTTTTTTGTTAATTTTTACTGTATCTACATTTTAAGTTTTGTTATCTATATTCGGTTTAATAATTGTAGTAATCGAATTCAAATGAAATTTTGAATATTAAAATAAAATGTTTTTTTTTTATTTATACTTACTAATATTTAAAAAATGTTTTTCTTTTATTTATACCTACTAATATTTAAAAAAAAAATTATATATATATATACTACAACTACATATTTCTATATATAAATACCTACTGATATTATGCAGCTAACATTACACAGGCATAACATACGTAACGTTAAGCACTTCGGATGGTTCATCCAAAAAAGTACAAGGTATAAACTCTGTGTAGTGATATATATTATGATGTATGATACATACTCGTTTAAAACATCTTTCTGTAACATGACATCAATATCGATCCAAAGATCGAGGAATTATGATATACGAAGAGGAATGACGAAATAATGAGGGTTCCGTTTTTGTCATTTGGCTACAGAACCCTGAAACGAACACGTAATAGCATTAAAACCATTTATAAATAGAGGATGAGTTGCTTGGAACATTTACATATAAAGACCCGACTTCTACAAATATTCGAATAGGTCAGTGAAGTCATGCGCCAACCTTAACCCCTCGCATGCGCAAAGTCCCATTACGCGATTTAGGTGTATGAAGCACCTCATTAACTAACTAACCGGACACGAAATATCAACCGGGGCGGTGGGGCCAGCCGATCAGCAGCACCCAGCACCCAGAGGCTGCACTCTACGCCCGTAGGCCCGTAGGATCGTTCCACACACCTCGCGCTCCACGTAGCCTCCGTGCCCTTCCCAAAACGCACACATAGCAGCGAGTAATTTTCCGAGCACACATTTTTCTTCTTGTTAGAGTAGGTATATTCTTTAGTTAGGTATCTTTCCATTTTTTGATGACGCATTAACTCCAAAGTAAAGTTTTTTTGGGCAGACATTTTTTAATACACTGTCATTAGAGGTGTATTTTTAAAAAAATATATGTTTGCTTTTTAGTACTTTCAGTAATTAATGATTTTAATAATGATTGTTATTACACACGATTAATTTTAATGATAAAACCCTATTGTTATGAACGAGACTTGTAAAATATGGAAAAAAAGGAATCTGATGTTTATTTATAGAGTACTAGATTTTGCCAGCGGCTTCGCTCGCCGTAAATTCGGTTATCGCCGTGGAACTCCTTAATTCTACTAATGAAGTGAAACAAGCTATAGTTGTAACTTTAGTTCGTTTAAGTTCGATTATAGTTATTAAATAACAACAAACATCCATCTTGACATATTTTTAAATTAATAATGTTATTCTTTAATTGAAATGAATGAAACCTGGTACACGTATAGGTTAGTCCGATTCCAATTTTGAACTCTATTTTCGGAATGTTCCACCGTCACTTCTAATACCGAACCTGCTCCCATCAAAACCGGAGTTTCGATTTTGAGATTTAAATGAGGTCACGTTAGTGCTTATTTGTGTTTCTTTTTGTGACTGCTGACATGGATTTAAAATTTAAGGTAAAATGTCTGCAGATGATCAAACTTGTGATATTGGCAACAATCTGACACAATGTCTTAGAACACTTATTAGGAAAAGACGTCCTCAGAAAGCTTCTTCTAACTTCAACCCGGAGGCACTACTCGCGAGTTGCCGACCATTTAGAAACCTAATTATCACTTATATATTCAAGAACCCCATAGTAACCCTAGTAAAAACCTTCGCAGAGGGCTCCACATCGGTAGGAAGTTTCTCTCAAACCACATTGTACGTAATAATTTAGGTTTTAACGGTGTGAGGATTAATTCTGTGTTGATGGGGAGCAGTACCATGATAGTCAGCAGCCGTGGACATCATTTCAAACAATCCCTCTGAATACAAGCGGTCAATTATGGAAGAGGAAGTAAACTGTGATGATGCTTATAAAGAGAGTTCCTAGAACCAATTTAAAGAAGGCTTAAAATGTAAAGTGGTTAATATAGAAGTGGTATGGTTTTACGAAATTAAGTCTTATAGTTAAGGTGGAAATGGCTCTCTTAGAAAACAGCAGCGAAAAAGGTTTCACTAAGATATAATATCTATACATTTTTTTTTGGCTAGAGTTTCTTCAGATCCGCTCAGTAGATCTAACTTAAATTTAATGACTGTGTTCTTCGGGTTTAAACACTGAAAAATGTAAAAATATGGTAAAAGGGAAAGAAAGCCCGGTGAAGCAGCAATGGCTGCATCGGCCAACTACATAGTCAGTTAGAAAAAAAAACTCTTACAAAAAGCATGAATAATAATGAAGTTTATAAGTCGAGTGGGCCAGATGGTATACCAGCAGCGGTGCTTAAGTCGTGTGCAGGAGCACAACACAGGAGTGTTATGTCCTGTACTCACGCGCCCCTTTGCGTTTTCCTACTAAACTAAATTACCCTAGGTAATTTCCGTCTTCATGGAAGAATGCGAATGTGCACCCGTCGCCCAAAAAGGGCGATAGATCAGATCCATCGAATTAAAGACCTGTCGCTATTTTATCTCTTCCCTCCAAGGTGATTAAGCGTGTGATCAACACACAGCTTCTAAGATACCTAGAAGAACACGACCTGGTCAGTGACCGTCAATATGGCTTTCACCTCGGTCGCTCGACTGGTGACCTTCTAGTGTATTTCACACACCAATGGGCACTAGCCATTGGGAGTCAGAAGGAAAGCCTCCCTTGTAGGCGTTCGATCGGGTCTGGTACCGGGGTCTTCTATCAAAGTTGCCATTCTACGGAACGCCCGAGGGTTTGTGCAAATGGGTGGCTTTCATCAGAATTTTGTCCAGCAGACGCATACGAACCGTAGTTGACGGTGGTTGCTCTGATAGCATGGACATTGCTGGTGTCCCGCAAGGCTCTGTGCTGTCTCCTACGCGATTTCTACTTCATATCAATGATATGATGGACATCAACAACAGCTACGAAGAAACCGGAAATCATCTCAGAAGACCATGTAATGGCCGTCCCAGATGCACTACAGTTTTTTAAGAGCGATATATTGCAGCACTATTTCAAGAAATCGTCACCTCAATGCAGTTCAGGTCTAACAGCAGCTTCTCCTGATGAGCGATGATTACATTAGCGAAAACACGGTCAGAAGAAGACTTGCTGAGGTAAACCTGAAGCCCTGCAGGCCAGCAAATGGTCCCAAACTTGAGACAGGGCATCGGGTTAACAGATTGAGGTATGCTTGTGACCACGTACAGCGGGGTGAAGAATAAAGTGATACGCTCAAGCTTGGTTTGCAGAAAGTGTCCAATAAGGCGGGGACTCTGTACTCGTATGGGCTGGAATCACTTCGGAAGGTCGCACACAGTTATTGGCCATAAAAAATGGCACTCTGACCGGGGTGAGATATGCTCAAGAAATATTTAATGAGTATGCAGGACCATATCTGGTAAATATGGGTGATGGATCAATTCTAATGCAAAATAACGCCCGGCCACATACCGCTCAGGACGTACAAGAGTACATTCAGGAGGTTGATATCAACTTGATGGCCTGGCCACTAAGAAGTCCTGACCTGAACTCGATCGAACACGCTTAGGATGAGCTCGGAAGGCTGGTTAGACGACGCAGACGAACTTTTGTCACCCTCAGTGATCTTAAACAGGCCCTGATCGTCTCCTGAACCTCGTCTTAAGTATGCCAAACAGACTCGAAGCTGAGATCAGAGCCAGAGGAGGCAACACCAGTTATTAAAAAGGTGATTTTAAGACTGCAAATACCCTTTTTCAGGGTTTTTTAAGTTTTTGCTATTCAGTGAAAATGGCTACTTTTTATTTTTATGTTTCATTTATGTTAAATACATTAAGTTAAGTAAAATAAACTTATGTGCAAAAAAAATTTTTAACTGTTCTAAATGTTGTTTCTATTTTAAGTCTCTAAGTTTAATTGTTTAGGAGAAAATTCAATTTAAGAACTTTAATACCTTCTTTTGCAGTGTTTACTTACGTGTAAGTAGTTTTTTTCATAGACTATAAATACTAAATAGAACTACTAAATTTATTAAATTTGTAATAGTAGACGAAAATTTATATGGGAATTCCGATATTTTTTGTCTAGAGACTTAAATTTTTTTTGTTATAACATACGCGAGCAATTAGAAACAATTTTGCAAAATTTATTTCCTGACGGGGTAAAATTGGGGGTTGGAAGTATGCATGGAAATCCTTAATTTTTTAAGCTGAAGTATAAATTTTGATATTTGGCCAAACATTAAAAACAAAGAATGACGTTTCACCGTTTTTGGAAAATTATAACCCAGTCGCAAAAATAGGGGATGAAAATTTCTATGAGCGGGCAGAAGTTAGTTATTATATATGTAGTTTAGGTAGATTTGGAGTGAGGCGTGATTTTAGTAATTATTTCCAAATATCGGGTGCATGCAAGCAAAGCCGAAATCCAGTTGCTAACAAAATACATATTTTTAAAATGTACTAATTGAGTCCTTTTATTTGATACACTACGGGGCATTATCAAAACACATTTTTTTAGTTCATGACTTTATATCCTCTATAGGGCGCCGTATTCAATGTAATGTTACGTCACATAACTATCGGACAATCAAGACGGTTCCAACAATATCATCAAATTATGACAAGTATTTTAGAAGTTATGAGTGAACAGATGAATATAAATACAAACATACCGTTCAAGATCATAACCCTCCTTTGCTTCGCCGTAGTCGGGTACAAAATAGATACAGATGTGTTAATACCATCTGCATTCGAATTTTCGATACTGTGCAGACTTTTAGGGAGATTCTACAACTAGTTAAAAAATATCGACTACAAATAAATAGAAATCAATGAGCCAAGTGATTCCTTCTCTTTGAAATGAATTGCCCAAAAATTGCAGCAAAGATAAGAGATTTTTTTACTGGCATCGAAATCCAAGAAATACAAAAATCAATGATCCATCTGATTATTTTTCAAAAATTTATCGAGGTGAAACTGAATCTGCCTAAATTAGAATAATTTTAGCCATACGATACGATCATCTTTATCTCTTTTCATTTATACAGGACTGTCTCGAGGTCGATCCAAATCGATAGTTGAAAATATTTAAATCGGTTAACTCGTCGCCCAGAAATCGGCATAGTTTTGTGCTGTTTTTTTTTTCAAAAATCTAATAACTTCTTTCTTGAAAATCTTCATACTTTAGTCCTTTGAGAAAACCTTGGCAGGAAGTTCATTCCACAACCCAAGTGTTTCCGGGAGGAAGTGTCTCTGACACCGCACTGTACGCGACCATTTCGGCGAGAAAGTGAGAGAATAAATTCTCTGCCGATGGCGAGCGGTAGCTGAAGGGTATCCTTTTTAATTATTTACTTATCTAGGGTTGAAATATTTGATTTGTATAATAAAAATGTAACAAAGGTGAATCGTCTTTCAGTAACGAATAGAAGATGAAAAAAAAAATCTGTTTATAATTTAAAAACCGTAGTGTCGTAGCAGTGTGGCCAGCACATTAATTGCAAAATGAACATGTTTTAACAATAAGTACCTACGTACATACATGTATATAAATATGTAGTGACGAGGAATGAGAAAATGTATGTTACAATATAAATTATATTCTTGTGAGTAAAACACTTGTTGCTTTTAAATTGTTACGATTTAAAAACAAATACATTTTGATATGTTTCGATAATCTTGTTATCGTTTTCAATAAATCACATAGTAATAAATATATATGCGTAGATAATTAGCTATTGCTTGCGGTTTCACCTTCTTTTAATTCGTTTGTCGGTGTAGTATTTCAACGGCATCTCCTCAATTATATAAAAAAAACCGACTCACACTTGACGTTTTCAAGAAGGCTATGTCCTTTACCGGGACTCATACTATCTCTTGTTAATCGGTACAGCGGTTTTAGCGTGAAGAGGTAAGAGACAAACTTACAGAGTTACTTTCGCATTTATAATATTTATATGGATTTTAAGAAATGGGTAGAAAATAGGGTAGAGCAAATTAAAATGAGAGTCAAGATCGTAATGGAGTTTAATTATGGTGTTTAGTAACGTGTACAAAACGGAGATTCGAGAACATAAGCAAATCATTTTTGTTAAAAAAATATGCCTCCCCACACTATTATATAATAAAGAAATACAGAAATAAAGTTACTTTAGCTGATTTGTAACGTAGGCCCGGAAATTCTCGGACTATAGTTTATGTTAAACTTACGTTTAACTTGAGCGTAAATATTTTTATTTCTGGAAACCTTAAAGAAACTTAAATGTGTTACCAATATGCTAACGTATATTTTTAACGTTAAGTAACTCAACAAATTCCTGAATATACAGTTTCTAACACCTTGCGTTGGTTTACTCAATGAACGTGGAAATCATGTATCCGGAGGTTTTCGCGCTGCTGTTGCAACCGGCTCTAGGGTCGCATCAGTCAGTTACCTTCCGTTCGCTTGCTCGGCCACACGCGAACTGTTCAAATATTGAATTTGGACTGCCACTACGATATTTACCGCGAACGTTCCATTATCAAGTTGAAAATCCCGACAGTAATATTGTGATTTTTTTTTTATTTATTGGCGTTTCTACAACGTTCTGCGAAGGTTTGTAGTTTTTTTTTTTAGTTTTGGTTTTATTGTTATTTGAGAAAAAACTAGAAAGTGCTTATTAGCGCATATTAAATTGACACACGTAACACCAGTAACCTAGTTTTGTAACAAACTATAAACAAAGTGCTTGCGTGGACTAGCGCTCTAAGGGATCCCCATCGACATACAAATACTCAATTTTATTTATGCAATAAAATACAATTTTCTATATTATATTAAGACCATATGTTTTGCTGTTATCTATTTAGTGAATTTTAGAGATAAGTTAAGGGAAGGGATGTTTCATTTATTTTCTTTAATAAATTTAAAAACATTTATTTTACAATAAAAAACACGTCGTAACAAGCTTTTTCCTTTGATGTGTCTCACGATATAGGTTGCAAATTTTTTTTAATTTTCTGATTGGCCTCTAAAAAGTGATATCTATATTTAAAATTCATTTATGTACAGTACCTTCACGTCCGTATTTCACAAAAAAACATATGTGTCTGTATCAAATTTCAACAGGCTATAACACACGGACAGACAGATACACTAGTGACCCTATAAGGGTTCTTTTTTTTATTCAAACATACGGAACCCTACACATAACGACAAAATCTAACATAGGAAAATTGGGTTTTCAGGTATCAATACTATCGTTAACTGGTATATGAATATTTTTTTAATAATAGGCCAAGTTATTTAAAATATTTGAAAGAAAAGCAAAAAAATACAAAAGAGGCATAATCCTGTTGATGAAGTAAATGTATACTATAATAATAAATATTTTTGGGAATAACACATATAAAATAGAATATATACATAGATGGATAGAAAACACCCAGTCTCAAGACAAACACAAAAAGTAAATGTTATTCTTGAGAATGAATCGTCCAACGCCCCTTGATCCAGAAATTGGGTCATTACCCACTAATCCACGGAGCTGATTTGTATTATAAAGCAAAATTTAATTACGCCAGTAGCTACTTATCTATATCAATAAAAAATACTAAGTTGCTGGATGATTAAAAACACGTTGTTCATCATGTCATATATATATATATTTATATATACAGGATGGAAACGACAATGATCTTTTTCGATTATTTCTAAACCATGCACGATATCGAAATACACATTAAGTATTACAAATCAGTATTTCAATTTCAATATCATGTATGGTTTAGAAATAGTCCAGTAAGATCCCTTAACGTTTCCACCCTGTATATATTGTCATGTATATACTTATTTACTAGAATAAAATAAGAAGCAACAATAAACATGATTATATGAATTTAAATTTGGTACTTCCTCATTTTATGAATCCTTTTCAAGTAAATAGAAATCATCTACAGGATCTTATACATTGCTCACTTTCTTATTCTTCATCATCTTAGCGATGTATTTATAGCCTAACGTTACAAGGCAGCAGTGTAAATAACAGTCATTATCAACCTGTTGATTTGTGTCATTTTTTAATTTCGGTTTAAGTAACATTGTTGCCACAATGTTATGACATACATTGTTGTGGCACATCGCTAGTCAATACTTATTTTATTAACAAAATCATTGTAAATCGTCTACACACATAAAATACTCGGTACACCATTATATCAGGATACAGATGTCTATTGCTGGAAGTAGGCCTCGCCTTTAACCTACAGCCTGTAACCTGGCGCGTAGAGCTCTCCTACAGCCTGTAACCTGGCGCGTAGAGCTCTCCTACGCTGTGCTTTTCAGTACATGGATGTGCCTTGCTCACTCGCATTTTGGTATTGCTTATTCAGTACCTCCTCATTTTGTGTTCTGACCGGCAGGAAATCTATGAGCATAGAACTCTCCATCACTCACTGAGCGACCTTGAGCTATGAGAATGAGTTATGAGCGGTCACGTCTGAGTCATCATCATCAAACGAAACAGTGCGCAGTTTTTGAACGCGCGAAAATTTAATTCGGTGAATAAGCCCTTTTTTGAAATTTGACTGTATCAGTTATTAGGGTGGGCATTACATGGTAATTCGACATGATTTTCGTTTTTTCCATGTTTATCCCATGGGCCACCCGCTAAGAAGCTCTTCTGAGGCGGTCGAACATTGTACCAACGTATATTTTGGGGGTTATAAAAATACATTAAAAGAATTATAGTATAGTATAATAATTTATAGATTTTTTTTCTATAATTTGTTCTGTTTTAGTCTAACCTTTCCCCTCTCCTTTTCCTAGAAACAAAAAACCTTGAATAACTTCTCCTCCGAAAACAAATCCTGGATCCACCTATGTACCTAGTTCCTCCAGCAGTTCTGCTATGCCCATTATATCATCGGAATGCCGAAGATAGTTGGTGATTAGGAAACTAATATTGAAGATACTCCACTTTCGCTTTAAATAAATTTTATCTATTGCAATACATACAGGTAAATGTTCAAACTTTAATATTGTGCAAACATATACATACGTAATGAATGATTATATGGACCAGGTTGTGAAAACCGTGTGAAACACAAATTAAGTCTAGTGTTTTAGTAATTTCTATTAGTCCATCTTATAACGTTGCGTACTTTCATACATTTATTATTAAAAATAGTATTTCAAGGAGAAAAATACTACTACTATTTTTTACAAAATAGGATCAAAGATTGTAAATAGGATCAGAGATTGTAAATAGAATCAAAGATTGTTGATAGGATCAAAGATTGTAAATAGAATCAAAGATTAGAAATAGGATCAAAGATTGTAAATCAGCAACTAATGGTTCTAGCAGTTTTTGCTATTTGATGACAAATTATTATTTGACTTTATTTACTGACAATAATTCTTTCTTAACATATATTATACTAGCTATTGTCCGTGGCTCCGCTCGCACTAAACTGGGCTTCTAGGCGGCGTATTAAGAAGATGTAAATTTCACGCAACAGCTTTTGTGTAACAAACAATCAAAAATGTTTTGACTTCTATGTATAATAAAATAATATTTTCTTACGTCAAATTGACAAAGTCCTCCTCCAGAATTTTCCATGCTTCTTTGTCTCGTGCTATTATCCCGTTACTCTATGTTACGTGCTATAGTGCTCTATGTTGCTCTATATTACGGGCTATAGTACTCTATTTTACACTCTATGTTACGTACTTCGTGTTACACTAGCAGTGTTTTGAAGGTAATGATTCCACCTAAGATGTTGTGTATCCCTTTGTAGTTTACTTTTTTTTATCTCTTTTTTATCTCTCCATTTATTTTTATTAACCCTGAACATGTGTCAATTATAGTTTTTTTGGTTTTTTGATATCTTTGACTTTTGTTTTGTGTGTAATAGTTGTTAGTCTAACTTTGTCTTTGTTCTTAACATTTAGTAAGCTCTTTTCATATTGTGCTGACACAATTTTAACTTTTTGATGTCTTTCATTGTCACTACACATGTTTGGTGACTGTAGCTTAAACATGGCAGTATACATTTATGTAAGAATTTTGCTTTTAAATGTTAGTAGGACATCATCATTCGTTATGATATATTTTAATGCCCAGTAGTTTTTGCATGAATAGGTATAAAAAATCTACAAGTTACTTATAAGATACCAATTGTAAGTAGCGCCAAATTAGTATGTAAAAGAACCCTAATGGTAGAGTAAAGCATTGTCAACATGATCCGATGGAGTTCTTTTACCAACTTATTTTACTATTTTTTTTACTATGAAAAACAGAACAAAAACTCTTCATATAATATTATGTGACTAGAATGTCTATTACTTATTTGAACAAGATAAACTTCAACGAAACTTAGAGTTACACAAAATACCGGCTACTTTACCGAGGCATTTTCTGGTTACACATTTAGTTTTGCCATGGCATCTTATGTATCCTTGTTCTCCAGTTGTAGATTGGGCATTAGCTATTTGCCGTCAAGATAATTTTTCTGGAGAAACAATATCAACAACTTTTTAGATTTTCCGACCGACACGGCTCGTTCTGGTTAAGATGTCTTGTCTACAAGGGCTATACGAAATTCGAATCGATTTGGAAATGCAAGATTGCAATGATCTCACAAAATCAAAATGCTTAACTGAACTAAAAACGAGTTCTGACCGAAGATACATAGGATACACCTATGTTTAAATAAAGTCGAGCTACTGCACCTAGTTCTAGCCGGTATGATGAAGGCTAAACCTAGTTCTAACCGAAGATAAATAGTATCTAAGTCTCCGTTAAGTTACCTGTGACCGGCGGCACCTAGCTCCGGCCGACTAAAACTAGGTGTAACCACACTTCGGCTTTTAGCCGTAACAGATATACTATATATCTATTAAATGTAATAAATAAAACACTGTTGTGTAATTATTTTAATTTTATACTCAAATATAAACTATTAATACAATTAAAAAAAAAGATAATCATTAAATTAACCATAACAATAACAATATACTAAGTACCCTAAAATTATACAAATCAAACATATAAACAAAAGATATGATAAAAAACGGTCCTGGCTGTGGTCTTATCATTGCCATAGTCGTTAAGCTAAGTAAGGGCCTTACGGGTGGTCTGAAAATTCTGTCACGAACACTAGTGGCTAATAGCTCGACACAGTCTGCTAATTAGCACTGTGCCAGCGCGGTGGAAAATGACCTAAGCCTCTTTACCGTAAGCAGAGTCCTGTGCCACTATAGTGGCGATAAACAACGGCTGAAGCAATATACATGATTAATACTAAAAGTGTTAGTTTGTTTAACCTCCTTTAACGTCATACTATTCTATATACCGTGACGTCCCTATGGAGCAATGCAGTGGCTTTTACACAGTTGGAGGAACAAAATAACAGTATACTTTTATCGCGGTCGAGAATTCCAACGGGAATCAATTTACCGGCGAGTGAAACCAAAAGTTAAAATATGTATTGACATATTTAGAAAAAACTACAAATTTTTACTGAAATATGATACCTGTTATTATTTGTCAATATTATTACAAAACTTTGTACCGTTGAATAACTTAACATACTATGTATTGTGTAACACATTATGTGAAAGGTAACACTTGCTAACATAGTAGTAGCGCAGTCAAACGGTTCGTCAGCATACGTTCGTATCGTGGAAAGCGATTGGCAAGAGAACTCATGTGTAGTACTACAATGTTAGGTGGGAGAACTCATGTGTAGTACTAAAATAAATGTAAGGTGGGAGAACTTATGTGTAGTACTACAATGACAGGCGGGAGAACTCATGTGTAGTACTACAATGTTAGGTAGGAGAATTCATGTGTAGTACTTCAATGTTAGGCGGAAGAACTCATGTGTAGTACTATAATGTTAGGTAGGAGAATTCATGTGTAGTATTACAATGATAGGTGGGAGAACTCATGTGTAGTACTACAATGATAGGTGGGATAACTCAAGTGTACTATTGCAATGTTAGGTGTGCGAGGTTACGGGTAGTACTGAAATGTTATGCGAGAGAGCTCATGAGTAGTATTGAAATAATATGCGAAAGAGCTCATAAGTAGTATTGCAATGTTAAATATTTCTTACTGCGGTTGTTTATTTTATACCTACTATGTGCCTTACAGGCTTCCGTGGGGTCAGGACCTGATGATCTGTAATACAGATTTCTTCACCTACATGAGACACCAGCTCCTCACTTATTAGTTTATTATTCATCAGTGAGGAAAAATAAATAATTAATTATTATGGATAGTATTGAAATGCATTTTTTTATACTACTAATGGAAAGATATGGTAAGTGAGTTTGGGATCGTCGACAATTCTTACAGCCCGTCGTTGAACCGAGTCAAAATGGCCGCGCTGGTATCCGGATGCACCCACAACAGAGATGACAGCCGTACTGCTTACAGCTTTATTCTTGTTTAGTCACATTTGCATCCAAAATACTTGTATTAAAGAAATATTTATTAGCTATACAGATGTGATGTTTTATTTTGTCACTTAAGCTTGAGGGTATATGATAGTTGGCATTGAATAATTTGTAATATATACAGAGAAACTCGTGTGTGGCCCAGTTACATTTGTGTATTGGAAACTATCTGCAAAGTTAAGTAACGTTAGGTGTCGTCAGTCATTGGTTAATCATCTACTGACAAATTTATTTCAGCTCCTCTATTGCTTCAGATGACTCATTTAACCGTCGGTCTCGACCATAGACATAGAGAAGACAGCGCATTTTCTGGCCAGAAGTGAAAAATAAATGGCCGCAAAAGTGTGAAAGAGACGAAATGAAACTGTGGTGTCTAGTCTAAGAGAAAAGACACCATAGATTAACTTTGTCTCTTACTAAAGTGTGACTAATGTTGTGAGGCTATTGCGCAGATCAGCAGTCGCTAAGCCAAGTCTAGTAGTAGAGTGAAGAAACCTAAACTTCTTTTCTCCAGGAAGAGGCCTGTGCCCCAACAACAACTATAATAAATTTAGTTAAATATTGTTTAAATCACGTCTCATTAATTATTCATGCTTTGCACCTATGTTTTGACAAGTGTCGGTCATTATACTGTGGTGTTAATTAACATTTTTCTACGGAATACTATAAATATAAACTTTTAAACCATGCATAAAGAAAAACTGAAAATAGTGGTAATGGAAGTATAAGCAATAAGATCTGCAATGATATCGCGTATCATAACCACAATTAATTATAAATTATATATATAAATTATATATATTTAAGCTAAAAGTTTTTTTCTAGTGTTTGCTTGAAATTTAGGCACCTACAGAACCGATTTCAATAAAACTTGCACTGTTCCCTAAGTTGACGATAAAAAATCTAATAAAATTATTGCTATCCCATTTCGAGTTTTTAGTACGTATTTATAAACATACATACATATACGCTCTTGCATCTTGGCCCACCTGTTTATTAACCATGATAGACTTCGTCGTAAATTGCAAGTTTTAAATGAACAAGCCGTAAAATAAAGGTCCTGGGCAGAATCATATTCCCATATTGCAGGTTTCTGACAAACTGTAAAAAGTAAGTTAGGATGGGCAGGGGTATAATAAGTTCAATTATTAGATTTTATTATTTTCCTAAGTATACATATATCCATATATTGTATCTTACACTTATTTCTGTTACTATTACATTCGTCTTTTTAAAAGGGAAAATTGCTTTTAAACATAATGATGCCTAACCTATTCCCGCTGATAATAATTGTTTATATAAATCTTCAATTTAAGTAGCTAGAAGATTTTGCTAGTGGCTGCATTGATACATTGTTGGATTGATACCGAAAACTTGATGGTAAACAAATTATTATAGTAAGCTATATAAATTCAATTTTGGTTATTCCTGCGGTAACTTTTGAATTTTTTATGTAAAAATTCCTATGTGTAAATTCAAGTATTTAACATGTATTAATTCCGAATTTCAGCCAAATCCTTTGTATTTTAATAAGAACTTTTATTTGAAATGCAAAACAAAGTTTGATTGTTTTAATATTAGTATGCTATAAAGTATCTATGCAACAATCAAATACGTTTCTAGGTAACCTAATTCTTGGATACCTTGTGCGTTAATAACGTTGCAATATAGCTAACCTTAACACAATTAATTATTTATTTATTTTAATTAATATATATTGATTATATGCAAAGCTACTTTATTGAATTTTACTGTGGAGGGTAACTGACAGGGTCATTAGATTTTGATTGAACAATTAGGATTTGTGGTTCATACTGAAAGAACAGGACTAGAAAAAAAAATTGGTCGATGGAGAATGGTGTCCATGTTTTACAGGATATTCTAAAAATTTACAAAAAGATAAATAATTTCCTTTCTATTTCTTTTTTGATTTTTATGTAACTGGTTGAATTTCAAAAGATTTTTGTTATGACGCAATAATTAAGAAGGTAATTGCTATATTCTTTAACAAGCCGTATGCATTTTTTAAAAGTGCAATGTTGGTGACGTCACTATCTGTGATGATTTGGTATCGAGCGTTTTTCGCATAGCGCAAGTTATCGAGGGAAAACTTCATTTATAATAACAATAACCTTTAATTACGCATAAATTTGAGGCAAATAGGCATTTTCCATTTTTGACTCATGCTGCAAGTTTTTTTTTTTTTTTTACTTCTAAGGTAGCAAACAAGTTTCCGGTCGGCCTGATGGTAAGCGATCACCGCAGCCAATGGACGATTGCAAAACCGGAGGTAATAGCGCGTAGCCGACCCTTTGAAAATCTAATAACCATTTTGTTGAAGGACCCCATACTTTCTGTAGTCCTAAAATAAAAATTTGGTCAAGAACTCATTCCACAACCTAAGCGTTAGGAGAAGAAGTCTCTCTTAAACCGAACTGTACGTGACCGTTTAGGTTCTAAGGTGTGAGGATGAATTCCCTGCCGATGGCGAGCGGTGTGACTCTGAAATCCGACCCAATGTAAATAACCACTGAAAACTATATACACATTGAAAAAACAAAACAACTCCATTTTAGGGTTCCGTACCACATAGGTGCCAACGGAAACCTATTACTAAGTCTGCGCTGTTTGTTATCATTTAATATATAAGAGGAAAGAACTTATTGAAAGAACTAAGAAATATTAAAATCTTGACAGAATATGTGTCTTAATGACGGGTAAAGAGAAACCTTACTCGTGTTATAACCTTAGAAAAATGACTATTCAACCAAAAACATGTTCATGTAAAATGTGGCCAAGACGAGAGTGATGAGACCATATGGCTCGCGCTGTCAAAAAGTTATCAGATTTCATGTACAGCCAAGCTTCTAACACTACACGCCCTTACTCTACAAACCCTTACTTCACGAACCCTACACTTTAGTCAAAATGTGTGCTTGGCCGACACAAGTTACCAAACCTATGTTAAAAAATCGACGAAGCAGTTCGAGAAAAATTAGCCAGTGCCCATGCGCTTCGCTTGGCTCATCTTGGCGGGGGCACTACGGTGCCCCCAGATTACTTACCTCAAATGTGTTAGTTTTTTGTACCTACATGCCTGTCAGTCCTAATGTTCTCTAAGGGGAACATAAAAATAGGGACAGGATCTAAATCCTTATAGTAAAATATATAAACTACTTCCCTGTTGTTAAGTGTCCAAAATCAATTTATTTCAATAGCACTTGTCTCTAACACTAATGCAATACTATCTACTATAAGCGTAATACTATACCTTAATATATAGCGACTAAATAATTAACTTTAGGTTATTTGACAGCTCGACAACGGTAACGACAACAACTAGTGTTTCCAGCAAAAACGCTACGTTCTTTTAGCGATTTTCAGATAGCGAATGGGCGGGACTAAACATGTGTATTTAGGCTCATTGGATTGATAAGGCAAGATTTCTCTAGGGACTACGGTATAGAGTTCTTAAAGAAGAGAGTAATATGATTTTTTAAAGGCCAGGCACCGCGCTTGTAATTACTGTTGTTGCAAACGTCCGTAGGCTAAGGCAGACTCGTAAGCTTTTTTGCCACCTTAGTGGTATAAAAAAACAGTCATATACTTCAATTTGCACAGACTATATCGGATAATAAAAAACAAAAAGTAAAAAATTAAAAGGATTCCATACCTACAAGAAACTTCTGTTTTTTAATGTTTTTTTTTTGTTTTAGCTCTGCCCTAAAAACCATAAGTTTTAAACTTGAAATGGTTGTACAGCAAAATGTAACATACAAAAATAAAATAACAACTAAGTCGCCAAGTGGACGACGGACTGGTGCTAAAATTAAAAACAAAAATACCCTTAGCGCCATCTTAAAAAAATCCAGATCATGTTAGTTGGACTTATGTTTTCCGCACTTAGCCTTATAATAGGGCCATTGTACGTAGGTAACCAATACCTGTCATTGGTTACTCATACCATCTGAGCTCTATCCAAAAGTTAAGGAGGCATCATTGATGTTATTCAGCGCTTCTCTCATGGTTTGTGGATTCTTAAGGAGCTTCGTCCGTTGGTCGCTCACGCTTTTGCAGTGAAGAACCACGTGAGACGGTGTCTCCTCGGCTTCCATACAGCCCCTGCATAGAGGACTGTCGGTAACGCCGATATTGAAAAAGTGCCTGTTTAGCGGGCAGTGACCTGTTATTATGCCAACTATGTAGAGTAGGTTTTTCCTGCTAAGTTTTAACAGTTTGTGCGACAGATTTGCGTCCAAAGATGTAAGAACATTCTTGGTGTGTTTGCAGTCTGTCTGTTCTGCCCACTGTTTGTTGTGTTGTTATAAGGTTCTGTCACGTAACCATGTTTTGAATTGGATGAATGGTAGCGGTACAATTGGTTCGGGTCCCATAATTTTAGTGCCCGATCCTCTCTTTGCCAACTCATCTGCCGCATAACATAATAATTGTGGAATAATAATGCAGCAGATAATTTTGCTCCTTATACTGAAAAAAAAAAATCCCCAAGGAACGTGGGTCGAATTTGAAATATATAGAAGTATCAGACATAACCTGTTGGCAGCAGATTTCCTTCAGTCTTACAACTACAATATGAGATTTTGGCCAATATCTTAAGGAGAAACGGAAGTCCCATTGAAACGGAAGTCCCATTAGCATTCTAATAATTGTTTTGTATTACATCTTGATGCAAAATCTGCCCGATTTGTATGATGTAATGATAATTTTCTGTTGGTTTGTTGAATTTAATTTGTTTTATACGATTGCCGACAAGTGTGTTCCAGATTAAATTAAAAAAACTTGAGTCAGTCCTTTTAGGGTGAGTATTAAGATTGACGTGTTACACTGTTTGAAAAATTATCCTCTAGGGGGCAAATAAGGGGATGATAATTTGTATGAGAAATCCAATATTTGGCAGCTAAAACCAACAATTTAAAGCCTTCTTACCTTTCGGACGAAGTCGCGGGAATAAGCTAGTTTATTTATATTCATATATTCACTTGTAGTACATGCCATCGAGCATTCCGATGTAGAATTGCATCGATTGTTAAATTAATGCCAACAATTAATTTATTTACATTGCGTAGCGTGACCCTACAGCGGGTCAGCATGCACTACAGGTCCATTAAAATAATTGTTAATTGTTCACAACTGTAAGAAAATGTATTGACATCAACACTCATGACGTCATGAGAAGTATTTCTGGATATATTTGAATGAATTGCATTTCTGGGGTTAAATGTTACAAATTAAAGTGTTACAAGGGTTTAAAAAGGTTATCATTCGATATTTATGTAGCGGAATTTATAGCTTAAAGCAAAGCAACACCCGAAATCTTCGTTTTATTTATACAGTCAGTCATCGCTTTAGATAACTCGCCAACATAGAGACAATCATGGCGCCGCTACAAAATGTATGACTGGCTGGATAGCACCCCATTAGCCATATATGACGACATTTATTAAGTACTGGCTGGACGGCACCCCACTAGCCATATGTGACGACATACATTATGATTATGTACTGGCTGGACAGCACCCCACTAGCCAGAAACTTAGAGGCACAGGAGTACCGCCAGGACAAACCACCCTCTGTAGGTACTGGTATCTCTGGTGGCTGCCTCGCTTCTGCAGTGCGTTGTCAATGTTCGCCAAGGCGCGCATAAATGGGTTCACGCCATATGTAGAAAAAAATCTGTGGTGAAGATACGGAGAAGGACATATGCTACTTTTTATCCTGGAAAATAAAAAGTTTCCGCGGGAGTAATATAACCGAATTCCACATGATCGAACCATAGCTGCAGCTAGAACTTGCTATAATAAACTTCTTTACTTTAATGAAGGAGTTGCCGTAAGAAACCCACGCCGATACCCAAATTATTTAAAACTCACATTATTTAAACAGGTTTTCTTGTTGATTTGTTAACATCGGTTGATAAAAATATCGACTCACTGACTTGTAGATACGAAATGTTTTAAATTATCTGCAGTGTCTGCATCTGAAATATTTAAATAGTCTGGGGCTTGTACGCCTACTACTATTTGCACACTCGATACTCACTACAGATTGTAGTTTAGTTTTCTATGAAAAGTCGTACAAATCCTCTACCGGTTAGTGTAGAAACTAACGGTTACTGTACGAACTTACGCTTTTAAGACTTAACACTTAGCTAATATACATTAATACTATTACTTTTTATGTGGCTACAATAAGCGAGTGTTGATTTTGTTATCTTGAAGCGGACATACTAATTCATTCAAATAATAGTTCGATTTTTTTTTTTTTTTTAAACCACTAAGGTGGCAAACAAGCACGCGGTCCGCCTGATGGTGAGCGGTTACCGTGGCCTATGGACGCTTGTAACACCAGGGGTATCACTCGCACGTTGCCAACCCTTCAAAAATAAAGTAATAATAACTTCTTTCATGAAGAACCCCATACTCCAGACCAAATTATGCTTATTCATATATCTACGGGTCTTCTGTATCGGGACCAGTAGAAGTAGGTATGTCATGCATTTTGCTTTAGAATTGTCAAGTCCGAGTTCACGAGGCATTTTGAAATCAATTGTTTAATCTTCAGTATGGAAGTGACCGGCTATTGCCCAATTTTTCTGAGTTCCTCTGGCCCTCAGAGGTCACATTCGAAGCAGAACTAAGGGGCCCTGGCACTCATAAGACAGCAGTCGCTAAGCTAAGTCAGAAGCCTGATGTCAACGTATGCCAATCCACACTGTGCCTAGAGACCTGTGCCATGTAGTGGGGACAAACAACGGCTGAGGTAACAACAACAGCGATAAAAGTGAAAGTAAATTTAGATAAGCTTAGATAGTTTTCATATAGCTATCCCTGCGCAGACCCACACTGTTACTTTCTCGCGTCTACGATTTCTGAGGATTCCTTACAGACTCTTGCTGACCCAGAAAATGTTAAATGTCAAGGTAACATTTAAATTTTTCTGAGGTATTTGGGACTTTGATCTGTCATAAGATGATGTCGTTATTACAATAATCTATCTTCTGTTTAGGTCTCTGTTTATCTGGTTAGGAAATTTGTTAAACTATTTTACATATTAAAAATATACCTAAAGTTTTGCCATTATTCAAAAGTGCGTACGCTTCCTCAATTTTTTTCGAACTTTCCTAATAATTCTACTGTTACGTAGGTACCTATACTCGCTCAGTTTGTTTGCTTCGAACTTTACTAATAATTCTACTGTTACGTAGGTACCTATACTCGCTCAGTTTGTTTGTTTCGAACTTTACTTATAATTCTACTGTTACGTAGGTACCTATACTCGCTCAGTTTGTTACGTAGGTACCTATACTCGCTCAGTTTGTTACGTAGGTACCTATACTCGCTCAGTTTGTTTGTTTCGAACTTTACTAATAATTCTACTGTTACGTAGGTACCTATACTAATAATTCTACTGTTACGTAGGTACCTATACTCGCTAAGTTTGTTTGTTTCTTGTTTAACACCAAACGGATGAATTAGTAACTTTAACCCACTACATATGTAGTAAATTAAAAAGCGATATCGCTTTTACTTTTTATATTCATATATACAAAGGGTGAAACCGCAGAGCATAGTTAGTTATTTTACAGATGGGGTAAGGCAAAAACAATACAAAATAATAACGATACCATTAAGATAATTTTTATTGCAATACAACATACAATTATATTAAAGCGGTGATCATTATTTTTATTTGGGATGATATGATGTTTCCTCTTAAAAATCTAATCACTTCTTTCTTGAGTAGGTATAACCTTGGAAGTTTATCTTAAACCGCACTGTGCTGTGTGTATATTATAATATACATAATGTTATTCAAATATATGTGAATAGTTAAATATGTTAGATCGCTCGTTTAAAAATATTGAGGGTGTGCGAAATAGTAGTTTAAGAAATTGTTGCGGAAGTGAGTACATTTAAAAGACAAATTTCGTACTACTGCATACACTGTTGTGTTTACGACCAGAAAAAAAATATAATAATAATAGATTTCAATAAAGTAAAAAATTTAATCTCATCCAAATAAGTATTCTCTTATAATAGTAATTGTTACATATTCGTATTTACTGGATATTACAGTTATTATAGTGAATCACAGGGTACTACTGGTTGAGAAGGACGATATTTACTTCATTAATGCTCTAGAGGAAGCGTGCTGCACCTGTGGTTCGTATTCTTTATTCTGTGGCGTATTTACCTACAGTATACTCACGTTTCAACTTTAATGTGTATCTTTGCTCCTGCATTAACGTTACAAGTACATACTTTAGGCAACGAGCTTGTGAAAAGACTAGATACTAATATGATATGAGTTTTCATTTCATAATCTCAAAATTAAAGTACGGGAGTATAAAAACCATTTTTTTATGCAGCCATGCGTTTGCAGAATATCTAGCTTTAAAGTGCAAATTTTTGTTAGAGCCCAGTGCCAGCTTATAGGCTGTTCTTGGGTGTGTGAAATAAATCATGAGACTAGCATATATTTTTATTTTTATATTTTATTTAAGCCTAATACCTTTTTGCCATAAACATTGCTTTTTTAATTTAACTATTTATTATTCATGAACCCGCTGCTGGGCCACCTCATTCTTCTTCCATCCTTTATTATTAAGCGTGGTTCGGGTCCAAAGTGCACCTTCATAATCATTTAGTTCGTTTCTCCATCCTTTAATTACCTCTTTTCCGAGTGCCAATTCCATTTTCCTTAGCATATTTATATAACGAAATTAAAAGATAAACTATCATTTCTATGTAAGCTTTACAACTTTATGAATAGTAGTCGAGCAACTTAAAAAATGTAATCGGAAAAGTAAAAAAGGTACTTAAATGAGGTTGAAACTTGTGTTTAACTGGTATTAAATATGTATGATAAAATTCTGAAAACGAATACTTATTAAATTAATAACAATATTTACGTTCAAATTCAGTGCGGTGCTTGGCGGGGTACAAACTTTATACTCTAGTTGCTCTTGAACACATACAAGCACGGAATAAACAAGCTTCAATCTCGCAGTGATCATATTGTGTGTGTGAGCTCTAAAGTATAAAAAGGAAAAACAAAAACCAGCCAAGAGTGAGAAGGGCCCGAACCATTTACTGTTTTCAATAACCGTTACAGCGCCTTCTAGCTTTTATAACTCAAAAAATAACCTATTACCGGTAACCGCTTAGCAGCAAAAATTTTATTTTTGTTTGTGTTTGTAAATTACGTAAATGGTGGTAGGTACGGATCCCTCAGTACGCGAGTCCGACTCGCACTTGGCCGGTTTTTTAGATTTTATTAATTTGCAATTTTTAGGTTAAACCATACACTCCGATAAGTTTTGTAAGTACTGAATAATTTTGCCCTACCGTTAAAATGTCTCGTGTTTTCAACCACGGGCAGTTGTATTTATTTGTACATTATATATAATGTTTAATACTTTTAGTAAACAGCTGAATTACTTACTGCCAATGAGTTTTATAAACACGTGAAAAGAAAAATTTACAAAGAAAAAGCCCATAAGAGTAAATAAAATCTTTAGTACCCACTTTACCGGTACGTAATAACACTGTTTGCTAGTAAAAAATAGGATAGTAGTGTTCTTTTAGAGTCTAATAGGATTGGTGACGGACGTCTGTAAGAATTATGGTTAGTATTGTTTAGGTACTAGAGGAAGTTTAAGAACAAACACCCGACTACGCAGGTTACATGAAAATGTTAAGTTGTTAAATATATATTTCAAAAGTGCACATCTAGACCTTTCATTCGATACACACGACACTTTTTAACTACTTTCTTCGAGTTTTTTGATATTTATTTTATGCGTCATATTGAATTTTATGAAACTTCTCATAGCGCATGACACGCGGATCACTAAAGAAGCTACACCTCATTTGTCCATGGAAACACGTTATGAAAATGGTTACGTAAATAAACTGCTCAAATCATAACCGTCTAAATTAGTCTGGTAAAAAAAAAGTTGTAATTGTTTTATACTTGTTATTCTATTTCTCGGGAAACCTTGAAATGTTTATTAATTTCATCGGTTGAATAGTTTTGTAGTAATTAGGGATAAAACAGGGCATTGCGTGCACCGGAGTGCGTGGAACATCCGTTAGGGTCGCATCTTCCGTTATTGCACAGTTCGTTAAGGTATCGTTTGTAACACTCGTGTTTATTAGTAGGATTTGGCAATAGTTGAATATTAAGAAATGCTATCGATGTGTAACTTTTGATTTTTGTTTGGGAGTCTTGACCACAAAGTTTAATCGCTGTTTTGAAACAGAAAAACGACTTTTGTGAGACACGCATACATTGCCATTTCAATTATGAAATTCCAAGGAAAGTTAAATGCATTAAACATACTAACTTTGTAAATGAGTTAAAAATGCCCTTTTAAAATGCGCCTAATTATACATATATAGAAGAAACCATACTACGTACGATAATTATATACAAATGTATATTAAGCTCGTGGTCTAGCTGCGATCGAAAACGATAAACGAAGTTAAGCAACATGGGGCGTTTTTAGTACCGGGATAGGTAACCTCCTGGTGATACATTTCTCTGAGCTTCTTCGTGCTTCATGGGGCAGGTTAAGCCGCCGTTTCCGGCAATGTGGTCATATGACAGCAGTCGTTATGCCAAGTCGAAAGGCTTTATTCGCCCGCTTAAAAACTCTGACAGTGGGGTGGCCACTAGCTGGACAAACGTCTGCCAATTCACACTTAGTCAGCGCGGCAAACTATCAAAGTCTATGTCCCTGCATAAAAGTCTGGTGTAAAAGTCGCGGCACGTAATTTGAACCTGCGCAGTAATACATTTTCGGCTCTACAGTACATTTGTCCGTACTGTACCTGCGCAGATGATCGCCATTTTGGTTCAACTTACGTGCCGCGAAGTTGTAATATCGGTCTTTTGCGTCTATTAAAACCGAATATAATTCAACAAAAGTACAATGTTCACAATTCATCTGTATGTTTTTTTATTTATTTTTCGTGTGTTTATTCGACGATATCTTTGCGGAGCGGATCAGAGTTTAATAATTTACACAATATGAAAGGGTTAATTCAAGGATTATCCCTATTTAAATTTGATAATGATCGGCCCAAGAAAGAAGAGCTAGAGAGTCAGGTAAAATTTCATCCAATTGTATCATTTTAGACGACCTCATTTTAGATGCGAGTTGCACTGCGCGCTTCGTAAGTTTCTGCAAGGCGGAGGCACCACTGTAAATGAGACAAACAATATACTCGTACGATACAATTATCGCTCTGCATTTAATACGAGAAAATAATGTGACACGAACTCCAGTTGACAAATAAATATTCTTAGGCTTACGGTGCACTGCGATGCGGTAAATGGCGGTGTTGTTTTAATGTCGTTTGGTACGCGTATTGAATTTGAATTTCAAAGAATTTGATTGGAATATTAGCCTTCAAATTATTTAAAAATATGCCATTTAATTCAAATAAAAAAAAACTGTAAAAAAAAGAGGTAGTGACAGCATTCCACCGTCGTGTTTTGAAATATTGCGGCGATCTGCAGTTTTTTTGCGTTGTGCGTAGGGTTTCATCTAAGAGTAAGTTGCGAAATATCCTTGTGAAAACACAACGCAACACATCTGTAGTAAACTTCAAAATTTATACCCGCATGTGATTATTTGTCGCAATGCCCGCACTTTCGTTCCGCACAAATTTTGCAAAAAGAACCGCACAGAATTTTACCGAAGTGCACAGTCGGTTTATCAAATCCGATGACTGTTATGACATTTTCCAATCTTAACGGAATCCCAAAAAATGCCGTATAGAGCAAGTATAAGCTTCGTTATATCTGCGCGTCCATCTGGGTTACAAATATTAGGGTTCCGAAGTCAAACGGCAAAAACGGATTTCGTCATGTCCGTCCATTCATGTATTTGTAAAATTTTAGGGTAAAAAACGGTAGCCAATAGTATACCTTATATAGATTCATAACTTCTCTCCGTGGTTATAACCTTTGTATTTTCTAAGCGTCGATATCCATTTGCCCGCATGTCTTACAAAGTTTCCGACAAAAAATGTTAGAAAGTTTTTTTATATTGACTTGACTGTGTTTTGTTAAGAAAATACCTTATTTAATTTTTAGTTGCCTAACTAATAATTATCATTCAATTAAATTCGATTTTAGCTTACGTTTTTAATTTTTCAGGGATCTGTAACCAAAAGATTAAAATGGAAAAATTAAATGTGTTGTCTTCGCTTTATAGAAAAATATATGTACCTGAAATTTTATACAGTTTTTTTAAGCGGATATCAACAATGTTGCCATAACAATTCCTAGAATTTGTTTAAATCTTTCAGGCAGATCCCAATAAAAATATTCAGATTAATTTAGTTTACGGCTGATAATATTTGGTGTTTAAATGTACACCATTGGACATGAAATTGTTTATATTTGAATAAAACTATGTCGGTAACCTTTTAAATGTAACAAGGCAATAAACGGGACTAATTACATTCTTAGTATACTTCATTTCACATAACATGGTGCGCGTGATACGAGAGTTTTTACTAAATTACAGTCCCTACCCTGGTGACCTCAACGAAGTTAATGAGTATGTGGCTGTGAAGATATAAATTATAGCATCATTATAAATTATTCATTTCATAATATAATTCAATAACATTTTATTTTTAGAAACAAAATTACAAAGGCTACTCTCCATTCTGTGAAATGGAATATAATTAATTCAATCAGCATAAATAAATGGTTTTATAATAAATGGTATTATTTGTAGGCTAGTTTTATAATTATATATCTTAGCTAGTCAATTTTTTTTTGGTTCCTTATTGTAATACACTAATTACTTAAATATTTACAAGATCTGACTGGCGAGGTTTTAAAAATGTAAGTTGCCTGTTGATGATGTTTTTTTGTAAATGCTTAAAAGAACACCGATACTGCCGGTTCTAATGTTTGTTTTATTCTCTTTTATTTTGAATACGTTATTCCAAAAACATTTTCAACTTTATTAGTAATTACGCAAAAATAATAAATACCTCAGACTAACCCGATACCAGCAGCATTTTTTTAATCTTTTGCAAAATCAGTATACCTTAATTAAATTGGCATTTTTGTAAAGATTTAATCTTTGTAGAAAGCGTATTTTTATCTGTTATACGGTATCCATTTTACAAGCTTTGCTTAGTTTTGGCCGCTCTGCGTAGTGTCCAGATACATTTATTATTTTAAACCTCGCATTTGCGTGATAAGGACTAACATTTATGTAATGAATATATGCGTTTATATGATAATATTTATGAATTTATTTACAAAAAAAGTATTTAAGCTTATTTATCTATTATCTGGTATCCATTACACAAGCTTTGCTTTGTTTGGGACCAGATTTTTATCAGTTTCTGGCTGATGTTTATGGCCTTCTTTCCCGAACTGTATATAAAAATTAGACTAAAACTTTATGATAGATAAAAAAAGGGAGTTTTTTATTTCTTTCTTTATTTGTTTTTCCTTCATGGCGCAAAAGAAACTCTGATTGAGCTGAAACTTAACACAGGGATAGTGAAAGAGATGAATATAGGCTTCTATTTATCCTGGTTAATCTAAAAACTTCCCCAAGAAATAACTATAACCGAATTCCACGTGGACGGACTATAGCTACAGCTATGGCAAACATCTTTACAATAATCAAGGAGTTGTACAAAGTCCACGCCAGTAACCAACTTTACCGTGGGTGAAGCCGCCGGCAAAAGGTAGTAACAAATATGTTAAATTATTGAGACGCTTTAGTAAGCGAGAGTACTAGCGTTGCGGTGCGGTACATGTGTACGTACTTTTTTATGTCGTAAGTGGATTAGAAGGCGAAAGTTCTTCAAACAGCAATTTTAAACAGTTGTGAAGTCGCATGTACCAGTTATGTTCTCATAAAGTACTGGCGCTTGTTTTAGGCAATATCTCTCATAATTCCGGTTGTAATATAGTTTTTTATTGCGAGATGATTTTGTATCAATTTGCTAAGATTGCTTAAGTTATGTAACTTTGTTGTGCTACTTTTTTTGAATTCATTATTAATTTAACTCTGAAAATTAGTACTGTTCTATAAATGTACAGATCGGAGACGTAAGGGTTTTGTAGCCAAGCGGCGAAAACGGAACCCTTATCGTTTCGCCACGCCCGTCCGTATGTCACAGCCTTATAACTCTGCCCTCTTAGAATCGCCTCTTACGAAATATTACAGAAAATATCTAATGTTAACCGCCATACAACTTTCTAATAAAATTATGAAAAACTATGTTTTAAGGGTAAGCTTTACTCATTGTGTATGGTGTCGTTGGATGAGTCTTCAAAGATGCTATTGAAGATTTATTAAAACATTTTCTTTAATTTGTAGATTTTATGAGTTTTAAGTATAAAAAGTTGAAAAAAATGTGCACAGCCCCTTTCTAACTTTTATGCTACGTGTTTCGATAAGTAAAAAAAATATTTTAACTGTATTTATTCCACGTGTAAAAACTAATTGTTGTGAATAATAAGGTAGCCTGAAAGCTTGTTAGAACAAGAGAAACCGCTTTCATAAATAATAATTTATTTTTGATTACCTAATATTTCTTTTATATCAGTTATTGATAGTTATTTGAAGACTTCTGAAACAGAAAATTATTTAGCCCAATATGGTCTACCACTAGCAACAAATCTTTCAGTTCTGGCTAGTGACTTCCTGTAGTCATCCCACCCAGTATTTTCTAGATCGTGTTACCATAAAGTAATAACATAACTACTAATAGTGAGGTAACGCGGTTGTCTAGTCAGGGCAACGATGAGGTGCGGTGCGGTCGAGGGCGTAAACTCCCTATCCCTATTTCGCAGCCGACCGACCGTTCCGTCTTACCGCCAGTTCGCCTACTATCGTTAGTTAAATTTTATTATTGTTGCAACAAACATGAGAATCGGTGAGTACCTAACTAAATTAAATCGCCATATACATAATTTATGTAAAATGAAGCTCCCTGGTCTGTCCGTTTATTTTATGTTTGTACGCAATTACTTTTAAACAAATTTATTTCCGAAGAACATTAAGACAAAGAAAATATAATTTTACTATGTCATTTAGAAATAAATTATTGTGTTTTCTATATGTTCTTTGTTTTAAATCAGATAATTTACATATTAGTAACTATGTCAATTCATAACATAATTTAGGGTAATTTTTTTATTATTGATAGACGAGTAGAGTAGGTAAAGTACCTATTATATGTTATACTTATATAAAATCGTCTATTACTAAATGCCGCAAATATTTGTCGGTTCGGCATCTTTAAACAAAACAGAGCGACTCAGACTCGTACACCGATGGTACCGTACCTACCACCATTTACGAAATTTACAAACACACTAAACGGTCACCAATTCGATTACTGACCAAGCCTGACGTTGCTTAAATATAAATATAAATTAAATATAGTTACCATAAAACAAATGTGTAATTGTTTCTTTAATTATTATATATGTATTTGTTTATACTTTAGAGTTCACACTATTTTACTGTTACTATAAAGTTCGTGTGTATATATTACTGTATTTACGAAAGAGCAATAACAACAAAAATGTGTTTCTTGTATGGGAAACCCCGTTAAATTTTAACTTTTTTTTTATTTTCTCCCATTATAATACATATTCTGTAAAAATTTCAGGCCTCTACCTATTCTGGTCTAAAGAGTCCTTTAATGGTCGGACAGACGGACAGACAGACAGCGCAGGCTAAGTAATAGCGCTCCGTTAGCACGCTTTGGATACGGTACTTTAAAAATAAATAAACTAGAGGTTAGCGTGGGTTTTAATCACTTGCCTTGGTTCGTGGCGAAGAACATATATAATATGTATATTTAAATGTATATATATATACATATTTATATTTTAATACATACATAGACAATTATATTTAATCGCGAAGGTAATATTTTATTAGAACTGACTAATTAATGTAGGCACATACACATGCCTTTATTTGAATATACAAACATTTCAATCTGTAGAAACGTACTTGAATTTTTTTTTGTGACAACTCTGACACTTTTTTAGTGTCTAGGCGCTTGTCGGCTTTTGGCACCGATACAAAGAAGTTATTACGCGTAAACCGGGGTGAATAGCAATGATTTTCAACTTTGTTCTAAGAATTTGTTGTCTATAACTTTTTTTTTTTAATCCCAGGTTATTTTATATCATGTACGGTACCATAAAGAAAGCGTTATAACAATATATTTTTAACTATAAGCATAGTATTTCAAGATTTAAAAAAAAATATGTACTATTTCTATTCACCCAACCACTGGGGTCGATAGAAACGCGTCAAGGGGTGAATGGAAAAATTGTTAGGGCTGCCAAAAATGACTTATCCATCATTTGAAAATGTAGGTTGTGTCAAAAATTGTTTTGGTTTGTAAATGCTAAATAAAATTTAAATTTTGTGGTTGATATATGTACTCATACGAGTATATAATATAATATAATATAAATATAATCAATTTTATTTTTACGGAATGTTTATATGATCTCTATTCAATAAATTAAACAAGAAACTTATTAGTGTTTTTATTAGAATGAATTAAAATAAAAAACTATTTTATGAATTAAAAGATACATATTCATATACGACGAAAAATAAACTTAGTTATAAATCTTCTGAACTTAACAATTAGGTATCATATCAAAGTTATCACAGGTAATCAACTTTAGCCTATAGCTTTATAGAACTAGTACTACTATGTAAAAATAATCGATATTCTTAAAAAAAACACTTAATTCTTAAAAATTACCAAACAATCTTCTGAACTTAATAATGATCATAGCAAAGTTATCACAGCTGATCAACTTTAGCCTACGTTATAGCTTCGTAGAACTAGTACATCTAAGTAAATATTATCAAAATTCTTATAAAATACACACTAACTTCTTATAGATTACCAAACATAACTATCTGGAACTTCTACTTCACATCATCCTCTTCTAAATCTTTTAATATTGCGTCACTATTATTGTAGTAATTATTTATAAGGTTTTTCCTTGGCAATTTCATGAGATCGTTTACCGCTACAGTCTTGCTTTTTTTATAATAGGTAATCTGAATTTTTTGTTATACTGTCCGTCATTCACTATCTCATTGGATAATATTTTTATTTTATCCTCCACAATAATATTATCATCAGCAGTTTTTCCAGGACTGATCGTAACCACTTCACATAAGCTGTCAAAAAAGAGAATGGGCATATTTTTTATGTCTATATCATTAAGTATTTTGCACTGTAATTCATCTTTATCATTATCATAATTTTCGTAAGGCGTGATGTAATCGTGATTTTCCTGTCTTGTATTTTTTATTTTTTCTTTTTCTTCAATTTTTTTTGGTTTCAATTTTGTAATTTTATTTGTTTTAGCTTTTCCTTTATTTTTATTTCTGAAAACTGATGGGCCACTAATATTTATATCGTATTTTGTTTTTTTGAAATTTACTATACTGTTATCAACATTAGTTTCTGCATAATTTTCAATTTCTTCTGCAGCAACACTTTTACCTGGGAGTACATTTAGTTTTCTTTTTCTTTTTGGCTCCACGTAGTTCATGGTACCATACCTCATTTCAATTTCAATCTTCTGCAGCACTTTCATGGTCTTTACCTAAATCTCCGTCGGTAAGTCTGGCTAATACTTCATTTGCATTTAAAGGGCTTATCCCTGTTTTCTTAAATGCAGCAATGATATTCTTTGAAGCATTTATATTAATTTCATCAACTAACAATTTTAAGAGTTTTGGAAAGCAACCTTTTGGAATTGTGGGTAATTTTCGACCGTCTGTGTTTTTCCATTTCAATAATAGTTGTCTCCAGGCACGCTTCATTGGACGAAAAAATGCCACGTCTAGCGGTTGCGTCAGGTGAGTTGAGTTGGCTGGTAAGAACACAAAATCGATGTTGTACGCTTTACATGTTTGGATCAAATCTGCTAATAAATGTGAAGACAGATTGTCTCCAATTAGGCACTTTTTGCCTAGTAAATCCTTGAAATAAGGAACCACCATATTTTGCATCCAGTCCTCAAAAATGGTTCCATCAAACCATCCAGATGAAGACCTGTTATAACGAGTACCGTCAAGACCTTGTTGGATCCAGGAATCATATAAATGGGTTGCTTTGTATACCACATATGGTGGTAACATTTTACCATCTGCGGTACCAGCCATCATAATAGACACGGAAGCCTTGGTATGGTTTAAAACCCTTTCAGGGTACTTGCATCCCCGCTTGACTAGTATTTTCTTCCGCCCAAGGTCGTCCGACAAATTTGTCTCATCATAATTTAATATGTTAGAAGTAGGTACTCCAATTAAAGACTTTTCAAGTTCGATGAAATATTCTTTAATCGTATCTGGAGATACCTTAGCTCTTACACGTTTGATATTTTCACAAACTCTTTGAGAAATCTCATTTTTGTGTCTTAATAAGAATCCCTGCACAAAATCCGGCCCTGGAAAATTGTTTTTAATTCTTTTATGGGTTATACCTATCTCATCAAGATACATTTTTACTATGTGTCTGAGATCCATAGTATCTAAGGGATAACCCCATTGTTCGCATTTGTTTATGTTCTCTATTAAGAACATTTCCGTATCATCGGATAAAGCTCTTTGGCCTCCATGTTGCTTCATATCCCGGGTACTGTGACGATACAACACCGATTTGTGTATGCCATATTTTTTTGCAATAACTTCTAATTTAACATTTCGAGAAGTTACATGAAGAGTATGTTCTCACAGCTTCTTTTATTGTTTTAATGTCATATTTTTTATACCTTTTTCTTGTAGGATCGGGTCTATAAACACGGGGCATGCTAAATATACCTATGGTGGTATGAACCTGTAAATGAAAATTATCACTTTAAAAAGATTATTTATTTATCAATCACTAAATCTACAGCTCTCAGATACTACCTATATAGTATGGACTTACTATTCTTTAATACAGAAACAATAAAAGTAGTTATTTAGTACTGTTAACAGTTTTTGACAACCCTATTTATTTATCTCTATTTACCCCTCATTAGTTCAATAGATTCTATTGACCCTTTAATACAATTAATTTACAAGTACTGTGATTTTAATAAATGTTTGTAGTTTAATAACGGATTCCAACTTACCTTCACTGTATTTTTATAATTATCACACACCTAATGTGATAAAAACATCTAACAGCACATTACACTATTTTTTCACACCTAAAATCAAGAGTTTTGGCGGTTGAATAAAGCGCGCTCACAGATGGTAGACTTTAAACTAAATTTTGAAGGATAAATTTCAATTTTAACATTTAAAAATTGTTGCCAACGCAAAGAAAAAATGTTGATGTGTAAATAATTTAAAATTCTACCAAAATTCTTTAACGAAAATAGTCAAATAGTAGCTTTGAAAACTTTTATGATTTTTTTCTATTCGCACCGCAATTTCTATACACCCCGTTTTACGTAAGATGTTAGAAATCTAGCAATTTCCCTCCTATCGTTTATCTGTTCTTCGAGCTTGCCATGAGGTTATCAGGTTAACTACTTTAGTCTTGTTACGGAATATCTCATAATGGCTCAGTCTCACTAATAAGTTGTCAAGCCTGCTTCCTAGGGAGCTGAGACTCTTCACTAGACGAGGAAAAAATTAAACTCAAGACTCATGGGATTGAAATGAGTATATATTTTGTCTCACATCTATTTACAAAAATAATACAAAATTAAAGTAATGAGTTTTAACTACAGGTGTACACAGACGAATACAGACGAACACAGACGAACACTGACGAACACTGACGAACACTGACAGATACTGACAATCGTCAGTAAGCAGCTCTAAGGTGCGATCCTCGAGTCTATTTCTGGCTAACGTGTCAGGAATGGGTGATCCTTCCAGGATTCACCTTCTATGGATCGAATCCTGTCTGTTACAGCGATGAAGGTAAGATTCTTCTTCAAATGATTTTAGTTATTATAAAAATTTTATGTGCCTACGTATTGTAGGTTTTGTTGGTTTGTATGTAATCCTTTTTTTTTTGTAAAAATTAGACCACTTTAAGGTTTATTTGTGATTTTTTCTCACCAAACATCCATTAGGATTCCCTTTCGTCACATAACTCCGTCAAACATTTTTCACCTTTGAGACCAATTCGGAATTTAATATTTCACAGTTTGAAAAAGAGAACTCACGCAATGACGCCAACATAGTGTAACAAATATATAACATTTACCTGTGACTTTTATAAAATAAACTAAAAAACATAAAACTAATTACATAATATGCTATACAAAATCTCGTCACGTTTCCATTAGAAGTATCTGGTCACTAATTATCCCCGTCTCGAGATAAAAACCGTGATGATATACATTCTTTATAAGGACCAAAGAAGCATTAATATAATCTGATCTGAGACATTAGGAGACATAGAGTGAGTTTATCCAAATTAAACTTTTTGTCTTAGCTAATGTACCTCTTTTTTTAAACGTAAACGAAACGTGGTTTCTAACCAGTTAAAAAACTATTTATATGCTTACCGTTGCTACATCATTAATTTATTTGTCGATCAATAAATTGTATGGTTGTCTTGGAAATGTGTATATCTTTATACTACGCCTAAACTAGGCAAAGAGGTCAAACAGAAGACAGGTATTCGCTGAGAAATGTTTAACGCCGCACATTCACTGCTCGTCGCGGTAGTAACGTCTAAACTTTAAGGTACAATGTTTGTAATATCTACTCATGTAAAGATATAAATGTTCCCAGTAAGTTTAAGTTGCACTTCTAGGAGTCCGTAGGTATTTAATTGCCGAAAACGGAACACCTTTCGTTTTGTCATGTCCGACTGTCCGTATCTCACAGTCTTATAATTATGCGTTCTTTGCGTTGATTCTGATAAGAGATTATAGATAGGTTTCTCATGTGAACCCCCTATACCAAAACCACTATATAGTAATTAGTAATTGTAATAACTTTTTTTATAAGTAGCTCTCCATAAAATAACTATTTATAAAGATAAAATAGCAATTGCTTACAAAAGTTATTTTTAAAAAAAACGTACTTACAATGCTTGTTATATGACCTGAAAAAAAATTCTTAGTAAATTTTACTTGAGATCTCAAGTAGGGTTTGCAAATCCGTACCAAAATTTAAATACCGATTCCACTAACAGATTTCGTGTGGAATCCGAAGAATCCAGATTTAATCCGAATTATAAATAAAACGAGTGTTTGTAGCAAATCAAGTTTTATGAATACCTCTGTAACCAAACTGTACCTTTTGAGATGCCTTTTGGGCAATCTAAGGAGTCTTTTAAAGAGTATTTCTCGTAAAACGTAGTAAATAATAGATTGTTTTTCTCGTTAAATAATATTTGTAGTAAGAAAATTTAAATCTTCTCTCTGAACATAACAGAGTTAATCATAAATATTTTAATACTGTAATAAATGAAACCAATTAAAATAATTAAACAATCTTCATTCGAGTTCTTTTACATAAATAACATTCTCAGAACGAACGAACAAGCGTTCCAATATCAATAACGTGAGAAAAAGCATTTTAATTCGAAAAATTAGAAATAAATAGGTAAAAATGATCTATTTTATTAGGTGAAAATCATATATTTTCAAAATTGACAAAATCATTTTTTTAATTCAGATTAGATTTTTACACTTTTGAACTTTTTGAAATTTCAGTTATTTTATATTATTGAATATTTTAATATTATTACTTTGTTGTAAAAGTATATAAAATATAAAAGCCCCATTAAAGACTTATTAATTTTGTGGAGAAGTGTATCATGCACTAAGAGCTTATTTTTACTTCTAGTATTTACTTTGTGAATGTCACTTTTCTTGCTGAAACTATTAATATTTTTATAATCGTATAATAGATTTTCATATACGTACTGCGATGCTAAAGCTAAAATATTTACTTCCCTAAACCTAGCACTAAGAGATATCCTAATTTGTAAATGGCATGAATTGCCCGTTTTTGTTACACAAATATTGTATTTACATCAGAAGTGCTAACCCACAATAAGATACCATATGTCATTTAACTATGGAAATAGCTAAAATATACTATCTTGCAGTGTCGACAACGGTCAATTGTCTTATTTCCTCTAGGTTATAAATATGAGGACCCGATTAAAGTTTGGAGTTCAGCGTTATACCAAGGAAGACTGTTGAATTAACAAGTTCTAATTGCTCGCCGTTAATATTAATACATGGCTGGATCTGAATATCATTTGGTAAGGTAAATTTAAAACATTTGGTTTTTTTCTCAATTAGTAATAACAAATGGCAATATTTAAATTACGATTATTTAATTATTTTATTAGTTTATAGTAATTAGTTCGTCAGCAAATAAGACAACGCCATGGTTTTTTAAATGATATAGGAGATCATAAATGTAAATAAACAATAGAAATGGATCAAAAAATTGTGCCCGCAGGGACTTCCATAGTGACTGCTGATCCCGGAGATCTTTCACTGTTGACATCTATTTTCTGTACTCTCAAAAGGTCGAGAGTTTTGCGTCCAATACCATAGTGCTTTCTTGAGGTTAGATATTAGGATATTACTTATCTTACTCATAAAGCCGATTAATTTGATACCCCACTCACTTAGTTTCCTAAAAGAAAATTTTTGAATTCTCATTTTGAGGTGTCACGTCGCGCTAGCCACGCTGACTAAACCAGAAGACGCGAGTGGCGAACCGCACGTAAATTTGAATTTGGCGCATTAACTCCTAGTTTTCCTAACACGGATTGGCCTCCGGATTTGTTTTTAAAATCCGGATTTGAGAATTTAGACAAAATAAGCTTAAATCCCAACTCTACGGATTCCTACTATCCAGATTGCGATCCGTAATCTCAAGGCAAAGCAGGCGTTTATAGAACCCACGGACAGTAATCGCGCGCCCTACGATGTCTATTCTAGAAGCTGTCCTGTTGGTAAAAATGTGAACTACACGCGCACTACAAGAGAGAAATGTGAACTACACGCGCACTACAAGAGAGAAATGTGAACTACACGCGCACTACATGAGAGCAATCATTAGTTTTAACTTCAGCCAAAACTTTGTAAGGAAAATTTTATACTGAATAAAAATATATTTTTGGACATTACGCACAGCCCCATCTGATATCAAAGTAAGCAAAGCTTGTGCTACGCATACTAGACAACGGATGCAAATAATATGTAGTTTTTTTGGAAAAACATACATACCTACATTTTCTACATAGAAAACACTCAAGACTCAAGTCAAACATAAATGTTCATTATGTACTTAACTTATTGTTCTGTGTGGGAATCGAACCCACGGCTCTCAGTTCAGCAGGCAGGTCAGTATCCGCTGTGCTACAGAGCCGCCAATTATAACTTCCGAGCGATATTTTAGAATATCAAAAAGCGTTTTAACAAAATGTGAAATTTAAACACATTGACATGGACACATTTGAGTATGTGTTTGTGCCTATGTATCTATGTATGTGTTTGCGTATGTGTGTGCGGGTACACGTTTAAATATGAAAATATTTGAATCATTATGAAGGTATTTTGTGAATTGCCGTTAAAAATCGTGAAATAAAATCGTACCTCGCGATTCGACGAATGTCTGGGTGAGGCATGTACATTTCATCAGATACATTCAAAAACGGCGGAATTACAAGGCTGTGACATACTGACGGATAGAAATGACGACGAATCTATAAGGTTTCCGTTTTGCCATTTGGCTATGGAATCTTAAAAGCCACACACACTCACACACAGAAATTAAGCCAGAAATAGTCACAAATGATGAGGTTCAGAATTTGTGACAAAGGGATAAAGGTTCTCAAAACGTAAAAAACCCACACATTTGGCAGTTTTGATTTTCAGACCCAATAAAGTTGTCAATGAGAAGTTGTCAAATTTCAAAAACCAACAACCAATTCTTCTTCACAGAAATTTTTATACACATTTTTTTTTGTAACTGTAACTTACTCATATTCTGTAGAGTTATTCTCTCTGCCTGACTAAATTTGGTGAGATTCTATTAGTTGACGAAAGCTATAAGATCAGCAGAAAGTGAAAGCTTAATAGAATGTAAAAGTTTGATTCAAAAAAAGTTAAATGCTAAAGTGGGCAACAGCAATAGGTGAAAATATGTTTATTTAATATCCAATTTGTGCAAAAGATATCATTCGATGTGATAGCTGATAAATAATAATACGTTTAGTGGCTTTTTATGTAAATGAGGTAATTATTCAAATTAAAATGATACGCATCACATATAGTACTAAAATTTTAATAAAAAGGGAAACTCACTGTTTGTAAACATTTAAATTTCTAATTTATGTGTGTATTATGGTAAAATAGGCCAGTGACCTCATTTTAACAACGCATTTAAGAATAAAGCACAGTTTCATCAGTTTTACCCGATAATGCTTGATTGACATGTATCTATGAGTAACTTAACGGTTTTAATCCCCAACTGGGGGTATCCAGAGGCTGGATAAATAGCCACATCATAAACAGATTGATCACGGTATAAGTTATCTCACTTGATTATTTCATACACGTGTATGGTAATACACGATATCTTGATACTGATTATTGATCCTGTAAGTGCTTCACGAGCTCTATCCAATGGTATCTAAAATGGTTTATGAAATAAACCGTAGATCTTAGTATTTGATATTAATTTCTAAGTGACACCTTCACGTATTGCTGAGAAACTTTTGATAGACAAACTGACAGACAGACAACGAAGTGATCATATTACACTAAAAACTAAGAGTAATATTCGAATACAACTTCTGACGAGGGACTAACGCAGCAGAAACGCCACGTAAGGATTGATCCTGTGCTTGGAGAGGATATGGCTAAAAAACGCACCGTGCGTTTTTGATAAGTGGAAACTTTGACCTGAAAAATGAACCACGAGTAAAACCAGCCACTAAGGTAAATAACAATGTTGAAGGTGATGGTGAAAGCCGATCCATGTCAAACTACTAACTAGAATTAGCGGCATCGTTTGACGTAAGTTCACACAGAGATTTATCAAAAATGTTTAAATGATCTTCCTATTGGATGCCAATTATTTTTTTATACCACTAAGGTGACAAAAAAGTCTATGGTCTGCCTGATAAGGTAAGCGGTCACCGAAGCCAATGGACGCTTGCAACTCAAAGGGTATCACTCGCGCGTTGCTGACCCTTCAAAAATCTAATAACTTCTTCCTTAAAGAACCCCATACTGTAGTCCTAAGAGAAAACCTTGGCAGGGAGCTCATTCCACAACCCAAACGCGAGAGGAAGTTTCTCTAAAGCCACACTGTCTGCGACCATTTCGGTTGGAAAGTGAAAAATATAAATCCCTGCGGTGAGATGGTAAAAAGTAGCCGTGGGCATCATTTCGAACAATTGTACAGAACACCCCCATTGTACAAGCGGTAGAACACATACAGGGAGGCAAAGTCTCCTCAGACTTGGCTCGATACGGAAAGTGAGTTTGGGATCATCGACAATTCTCACAGCCCGTCGTTGAACTGAGTCAAAATGGCCAAACTGGTATCCAAGTGCGCCCGTCCAGAGATGGCAGCAGTACTCCTTATGGGGCTGAAATTGCGACTTGTACACGAACCTGTAGCACTGCTTCGCTCTGTTGAGTACTCCAAGTTTTTAAGACACCGCTACACCTTATCTTGCAAATGATCTCGGAACTTAACATCGTTGGAGATGTCAACATGAAGGATCCTAATAATTTTGGAGATGGAGAGTGGAGTGTTCTGGAAATGTAAGACCACAGTGAATGAGATTATCTTAACGGTGAACGCGCAGACTTTTGTCTATGTAGGGTTGAATCGGTTAGCTACCCATTTGCATAAACCCTTGGGCACTGCGTAAAACCGTAATTTCGATAAAAGATCCCGGTGCCAAACCCGATCGAACGCCTTCGCTTTGTCCAATCTACATGCCAATGCCTCCGCCTGACACAATGGCTAGTACCCATCGGTGTTTGAGATAAACTAGAACCAGTAGAGCGTCCGCGGCAAAACCCATATTGACGGTCACTGACTAGCTCGTGTTTTTGTAGGTATCTTAGAAGCTGTGTATTAATTACATGCTCCATTACTTTGGAGAGAAGGGAGGTAATAGCGATAAATATATAAAACTGTATGGACAACCTACCTTGATTAAATAAAGATATTTCATTCTACAAATAAATTGATTTTAATTTCACTAAAAAACTGCAAATTCATTCTTAAATACCTAATTTTACCATTTTCACGTCAAAGCAAAAACAACAAAACATGTTTCTTTTATTTTAATATTTGTTAGGAAATGCGCCATTTTAACACATATGGTGAAAATTTTAAGGCTTTTTCGCTTAAAGGTCCGTCCACTTACAGACAGGCAGAGTGTGGGCTTAGCAATAGGGCCCCGTTGAAACCCGTTCGTTGGGTAAGAAACCCTAAAAATACGTAGGTTTTGTTAATTTTGTAAAAACATTAAGTTATTATTGTATTAAAATTATTTTTTGCGGACATTCAATCAAAATTTGTCTTGCTTAGTGAAAATATGTGGCATGGCCGTTTTGTCCGGCCATGTGACGATAGCGAAATAGCCAAGCACATAACTTATATTGACTTAGGTGTAGAGTTTGTGAAGTTAGGGCATGAAAGAGTTGGGGAGTGTAGAGTTAGAAGCTTGGCTCTACATGAGATCTGATAAATTTTAGACAGTACGAGCCATATGGTCTCGTTTTGGCAACATTTTACATGAAAATGTTTTAGGTGGGATTATTTTTAGTTCTAAAAGCACTTTACAGGTTGCTAAAGGCATTATAAGTGTCGTGTCGTGTTACATCAGACGATAAGGTGTGAAGGTATACACATGATATTCTGGCAAGTAATGGAAAAATTATGGCTTCGATAATAATGTTACGATGCATCACCTCACAACACAATTATGAACCTGGCTCAACCCATATCTTACGCCATCTTTTTGTGCCAAGGCTGTGCGACAGGAGTGAGATCCGTACAAATAATTGTAACCACTAAACGCATGTTGTTAAGTTTTATATGACCACGAAGTTCTATCCAAGCAAACCACAAAACGATGTAACCTAGAATTGTAAAAATACTAGTGTTGGGATGGATTTTTATCGATGACGAAACACGGAGTCGATGTATATGCGTTTAAGGTTGGAATTTTGTTTGTGTTTACGTATGTTTGTTACCATCTTGTGAAAAAACAGCTACACTGATTTTGATACAGTTTGGTGCATTAAATTGGTAACACCGTAGAGTAGGTTTTTAGTAATCGTTTTATCGTCATTTAGTACGTATATAAGCCAAGGTGCTGCAGAAGATGTTTTTTTTTTTAAAAATAAAGATATATTTTATTGCGGTTGCTTGTCTCTCTAAGAGCAGGTTGTGTGTCATGTTTTACGGTTGTAAGCTACTAGATGTGTTTCTGTAAAACGCTTGACCACTAAGCTAGCTACTTTATGTCAACGTTTATTTAGTATAGCTTCTGCCAGCGGCTTCGTCCGCCCTTAATTTCGTTACCGGCGTAAGTTCTTACGGCAACTCCTCAATTATAAAAAAAAAACAAACAAATCAAACATTGCGACTTGTAAAGCAGCAACCTCGGCCTCGACGTGAAGTACTGCCTCGCTCTGTTGAGTACACCTAGTTTTTTGGACGCCAGCTGCACCTTGTTGACCCTTTTCTGATAATGAAATTGTCAAATCAAACTGAAAAATAAGTGAAACCGCGGGCAAAAGCTAGTTATTGATAGATCTTTTTCAATTTCTTAAATTTCAATTGTTCTTAATGTTTTCTAAATAATCTTTGTGTCAAAAATATTTCAAAATTGTTTTCTTAATTTTCCTCAGCTAGATTTACAGTATTTTGGATATTTCTCCGTTAATCGATTAGGTGTAGGTGGTGTTAAAACGGCTGATGCTTACGTATTAAACATCAAATTCAACCTCACAATTTAGAATGACTTACCGAGAGTGTAAATACACTTCCGGACACATCTATCGACCCACCATGGGTTATAAGTTTTGATCGACTCATGGGACGACTTAAAGAGGTGTATTCTGGGTTGCCCGTGACCTCCACTGACAATTCAGAAACTGAAAACAGCCCTAGTGGAGGAATATGTTACTACTGATTACTCTTATGCTTTATCACAAGAAAGCTGTCGTAGATAGATAAATATAGATAAATATTTTATTGAGACTAAACATTTGTTTTCTTACAAAGTCCAGCAGTAGTCTAATCCTTCATCAAGGCGGATACTCGACTTTATTGCTGCAATTCTTTTTTTGCAATATTCTTTCTGGAAATAGAATGATAATAGAAATGGGAATTTTAATCAATAGCATACGAAAAAGATGACAAAATGTACCAGTTTCATAACTGCATAAAAACTTTTTGCTCATCTGAACATTTATTTTTAGGTATGGGCGACCAAAAATTAAAACACAAAGTGGGCCGGTAGTGTATTTAACAAAAATTTAAAACTAAAACGTTGTTGACAAATTTTCACACACTTTCGTTTTTGCTTTATTGATTAGAAAGACAGATACTATTTAATACTAAATAATAGGATAGTGGAATATTTAGAATACAAATAAGGTACTATATAAATAATAACAAATTCCATGGTGGCCTAGGGATTTCGATTTCATTTTGCGTCCTGAAAGGCGAAGGTTTGAACCCTTGCGTGGTATCAATGAGTCCTTTTTTTAATTTCTCAAGTACATTAATTATGCTCACCACTGGATTATCGGTGGAAGAAAATATTGCGAGGAAACTTGCACACGTCAAAGCAAAAATAGACATATGTGAAGTCTACAATCCGCACTGGGCCCTCGTATGTACTATGGTCCAAATAACCCCCGGTGAGAGCAGGCCGTTCCCCAACAGTGGGGACGGATTAAGAAAGAAAGTATATAAAAGATACAAATTCAATTTGAGAAATTAACTAAAATGACATAAATTATTATTTTATCAGCATCCTAAATTTAGGATTGTGCTTGGAATTGAATTTTTACATAGAATACTTTTACAGTTATACCTAAATACATAATTTCCGAAGATGCAGGTGCTTGACACTTAGTGATCTCATTTAATTATTATATAAAAAAGCTCTTATGCATCCGGCTATGGCGATACGTTATGATAAATAATGCTTGAAAATCAATTAAAGGCGAGCCAAGGAACGTGTTCGGAAATTGAATCACTTGATCGTTCCAAAAGCGCACTATTTCACTTTTATATCAACAATTAAATAGTAATACGGCTTTTATAAGTTTTCTACCAGTTTTACAAAAAGAACCCTGTTACCTACTTACTTACCTTGTACATAACCGTATTTTTCAAAATAAATTATGTTCTAATATAAATTAATATATAAATTAATATTAAAACATAACTATTATTATTATAGAACTCGGGTCTTAACGCCATGCACGTAAGTACGTATACGGAAACGTACCTGTATTGGGTGCCGACGTTTCGACAAGGATTGTACCTTATCGTGGTCACGGCTGTAGAGTACAGCATGAGTGAAAAACGCGAAAGTTTAAAATAACTAAAACATAACTAATTTGAAAGAAAAAATTCTATCTTTCTAATTAGTTATGTTTGTAGGTATATCTTCACGGTTTTTATCCTCAGAAGAGGGTAACCAGTGGCTGACAGCCTCTCTTCACTAACCACTTTAGTCCTTAGTGTATCAGGTGAGCCTATCGCTGTAGCACTGCTTTTAATGTGGTGTAATTTATTTTTAGGGTATATTTTGACGTAAAAAGGTATATTATGATTATAGCACGGACGCTTAGCAGGCATAATTTCGTTCAATGACCGGTAACTAAGTGTCTGGAGAACGCGCATTATTATTTGCCGTTGCGCTCCTCTATGACAGCGGTCATCGCATCTGTGTGAGTGCGATTGAAAATAATTATGAGCGTGCAACAGAGACAAATAGTGACCGGTCATTGAACGAAATTCTTCCATCTTCGCGTCCGTGCTATAGTAAATAGTAGTAAGATAAGTCGTCTTTTCGAATGAATTTCCTTTTAGCACGTTACAATATTGGTAGGTAGATGACAGCTAGACTAAAAATAGTGTCCGACTGTGTTTACGTCAAAGCAGTGCTAGGTCACGGCCAAATATGTAGTGCAGTGTGGGTTTTATTCTTTTTTAACAAATTATATTTCCATGTCTTTTGAAATGTTTGACGCTTCTTACACATACTAACATTATACATGCGGAAGTGTATCTGTCTGTTACCTGCTCAACTGATCTCGATGAAATGTAGCAAAAGAATAGTTTACTCTGGCTATTTAAAAACGTGAAGTGTGAATCAAATTAGTACACAGATGGTTAAAATTAATTGGTTGGCTGATTGTAATAAAAATTGAAGAGTATAGGGAAGGGATTAATTAATTAAGCACATCTACTTAAAAAAAGAGGTGTGTGAGTCAAATTCGCGTCAAGACTTAATTGAGCCGCTGCGCCGATTTTATTGAAATTTTGAACAGGGATTGGGACCTTGGGTTACGATTACCAATTTAACATGGTCAAATTAGCGCAGAGTAAATAAGAATTTCGATTGAACTGCTAAGCTGTTTTTGGTGAAATTTAGAATACGGTAACCTTAGGGAAGGGCATCTACTTTAAAAATATCTACTTTAAGCTAAGTAAGGGTTTAGTACTGAATGAAAATTCAAACTTTTTAACGGACATTAAAAAGATACATTTTGGTAAAAACGATCAGCGAGTTTTAAAATTTGGTATAGGAATAGCTTATTGAAAAACGATATATAACATTAAAAACGTCAAGTCTCATTCGAATAAACATACTTTTGAGAGTTTCGTTACTACGAATTAAAAAACTTAAAGCAGTTTAAACGGACTTAATAAAAGTTTTTGAAAATAAACATATAAATCGAAAAAATAGATTGCTTATCACTCACGTCACTGTTATATTTTGGACAAAATGTGTAGTTTCTATAATGGCAGTCCAATTGTATATGTATATTTTTTTATGTAAATTGTACTGTATATCATCAATAAATGAATTGTATTTACCAATAAAACAATCAACGAAGTTTAGCGACGTCATTGGTCGTGATCAAGGGTGGCCGCTTAGTATAATAAATAGGTATCACGTTAAATCATCGGTCGTGGCAATGTTGTCCTATAACAGCAGTGGTGAAGCCAAGTCAGAGACCTTACTGGGCTTGAAAACTCTGACAATCGAGTGGCCACTAGTTCGACTAACGTGATCCAAATCACACTGGGTCAGCGTTGTATACTTTAACCCTGCAGTCAGGCTTGCAACGTCTTAAGCACACCTACACTTTATGGTTCACGATAATTATATATTTTAAAGATAATATTGTTAACAAGTCGCAATCTCATAAATATTATATGAGGTATAATCTATCTATACATATAAAATGCTTTGTCCTGAATGACTGACGGCACAGTCTAAATCGCTGATTGTAGAGACCTGAAACTTGGAGGGTGTGTTTTTTGTGTGATGTAGGCATCGATTTTCCTAAAGGGTCAACTGCGAGTAGGCCTCGCGCAATAAGGGTAAACCAATTGTAATAAAATTAGTACAAATCTTTCAGAATAGGTTGGTACGGTAGTTGTTTTAAAAAACCGGCCAAGTGCGAGTTGGACTCGCGCACCGAGGCTACCACCATTTATGTAATCTACAAACACAAACAAAAAAAAAATTATTTGAGTTGTTAATGAAAGGTAAATTGCGGTTTACGATTTATGATGTATTAAAAAAAAAATTACTAGATCTCGTTCAAACCAATTTTCGGTGGAAGTTTGCATGATGATATATTTATATATTATCATATATTTTTTTTTAGGTTTGTCATTCACTTATTTTAGAAATAACAGCCCCCCCCTCCCCACACACACATTTTACCACTTTGGAAGTGTCTCTCGCGCAAACTATTCAGTTAAGACAAAAATTATATTAGAAACCTCAATATCATTTTTGAAGACCTATCCATAGACACACGTATAGGTTTGATAAAAAAAAAGTCAATTCTAAGTATGGGGAACCCAAAAAAATTTATTGTACTTACCACGTTTCATCAGTATAGTTCTTATAGTTTCAGAAAAAGTGGCTGTGACATACGGACGGACAGACAGACAGACAAGACGAATCTATAAGGGTTCCGTTTTTTGCCATTTGGCTACGGAACTTTAAAAAAGAAACAACGTTGCCCGGTCAGCTAGTATATATATATATATTATATTATTTTCCCCGACGTTTCGACTGACTTGCACACTGTATATTGGTAATGAGGAAAAGCTTGCTGCAACCTTATAATAATAATATGATAAGCTTATGATCCATTAAAAGTCGTTAATTTATTCTTAATGTTCCTAAGTAAAGGACAAAACAGAATCACGTCCAACCGTCTGTCAACTAATGTTAGAACCTTGTTACAGAGCTTAAATAAAATGTACACCAATAGATGATTTAAATTTTTCACGGCATTCGGCGGCCAGTAGAAGAAAACATTAACCACAATATCTTGTCTGCTTTAGTCTCATTTTTAACTTTTTAGTGAACTTATAGCTAGATATTTTTATTAAAGATTAATTTTAGCAATAGGAATAACCAGGGAGTACAGGAGGTGTATAATCAAATCTAATAACTTTACAATCTGTTCACAACTACAACTATTTACTTTACACTTTGTTTACAACTACCGGTGGCATGCATAGAGGTTTTAGTCAGGCTAGGCAAATGCAATATTATAATTGACTTACCAAAAAATTGCTGTGTGTTGTCGTGTATACCTACTGTTAATGTTAATTGTGGTATCTCATCCCAAACCCGTAAATAAGCTAGTGAAATAGTCACATCAGTGTTGTTTTAAATTGTTTTTTTTGGTACATACCTTGTTTTTTCCCTTGTACCACCTACTTTTTACGGTCGTTTACTATAAACACCTAGTCACTACCAACATAGTTTGTTTTTGTCACCAAAACAATATCTACTTAATTTTTTTTTTGTACACACACACACATCGCTTTAACTCCTTTCAAAGTTCGTGTTTTCTGTCGTAACCTGTATCGTAACACACTTATTATTATAAGAACAAATTAGTGTGTGTTTATTGTATATACACAAAAACAATGGCTACGTTTTTAAAATCAACTAAAGTAACTAGGTATGACATACGAAGTAAAACAAAAGAAAAAGTGTCTATTTTTAAATAAGTCGAATAATTACAGCCATTGTTATATCCCGATACTATCGTAAAACATCGTCGAGTTTCGGTCATGTTTGTTTGGTTTCGTATTGACATCTGAAACGCTGTATTAATGCAAGCTGTTCACGGGACATAGTTGGAGATACTTGTCAGAGATATCGAAGGTTTTTTGTTATTGTGCATGAAAAGCTGACTTTTGATTAGAGGCTCTAACTTCAATCTGTGAAAACTATGCAAATGTAGAACTAACGTTTATATGGAGGTAAGAGTTGCAATATTTTTTCTCGTTTTACGTAGACGGTAGTGACACAGCCTGTGCAAAGATATACCTACTTGATTGGCAGCTTGTTGTTTTGTGCATGTGTGAGTGTGTTTGATAGGCCATATCAGAACTCATTATTGTGTGTCTTTGCCATGGAAAAAAGTATCCAAGCCTTCTTCTTCTGTCACCGCTGTCTACGTGAAAAGCGTAAAAAGTTTTATTCAGAATTGTTAGTGCGATATCTACTGGATAATCTGTAGCTACGTAAAGTACTAAATCAACTCACGACACGGCGTTTATTAGACTGATATTTTATACTTACTATTATGTAAAAATGTTAAAAGTTAAATGTTGAATGCTCAAGGGGTAGCCGATGCCTTTCTGCCTATATGGAGTGCACGCCACTGACAACTTCTACTACTATTACTTTACAAACTGCTTACAACTACATTATCAATATTACAAACTGTTTACAACTACTACTATTAACTTTAAAATCTGTTTACAATGCTGAAGTATACGAAAAAAGCGACGTCAAGGAATCCAATTAACTAACTCTTCATAAATAAAAATGAAACATGCTCGTACAATACTTCGTAAATCAACAAATAAGTAAATAGACCGTATTTACATTTATAATTAATTTTAAACTGATGTTTTCGTGGATGTTTAACATTATTACAATAGTCTGTCCGTGACCACGCTGTATGAACTGTGTCGAAATAACGGAAACAAAATAAAACATAATAATATGAATGACTATGCAGTTGGCTGTTGCAGCCATTACTGCTTCACCGGACTTTTGGGGCGAGACTCTGAAGGAGCCTCAGCCCATATAGCGCCCAACGCTCAAGGGCTCCCCGCGGGGGAAGCCTCGGCTTGGGTTGTCGCTCTCGGGGGCGTCCCTTCGACCGGCGTGAGTCTCGAACCCGAAGGTGAGTCACCGCCAGGAGGGGAGTTCCCCGTTACGCGGGTACGGTTGCGATTGAGTGGGGGCGAGAAACGCCCCGGGACTCTTTAATATCGTGGTAAGTCCCCTCTACACATTATTACAAAAATTAATAACAGATAGTGTTTATGTATACAAAATGAAAACGATACATGGAACTTACAACGAAAAGGTAGCATTTATTTAATTCTACAGGCTGCTACTTATGGGTAAACCTCAAATTCTAGAGTACGTATGTATTTCCGAATAGCAATCTTCGAAACCAGTTATTTAGGTCAGTAAACGAAGCGAGGCAGTTTTGAAACGTGGGCAGTAAAACATACAGTAATTTAACCAAACAAAACCGTAATCCCTTTACTTAAAGTCTTACTAAACCGTATAACTTAGTAGCATATTTAATAGCAAGTCCAATTTAGTAGAGCTTTTGCTGCACTAGTGTTCTGTTGAGAGGCGGAAGGTTATTAAGGGTCAGGTTGCGATGGTCACAAAACTGGTAGTAAGGCGTTTTATGTTGTTGGAGATATGAATGACTAGTTTTATTACGAAAAGTATGTGCTGTTGAAATGTAAATACTTACGAAAATAGTCATACTTCACAATAGAAAGAGCAAATTTGTTATATTTTTTAATCAGTAGTAGTTGCTAAAAACTGTAGAAAAAAGACCTACGTAGTGGGAAATAAAAAAATATAATCGCCATGTTAAATTTCGTCAGAAATCAATTTGGGAAAATGTAGGGAAGTGTTCCTACGGACACTTTTGTTAGCAATCGGCTTTTCATCTAAGTTGGGTCTGGTATAAATAGCACAAGGCACTGTTCGATATCATCGGCGGACCGTCAGGTTGTTTGCCACTTTAATGACATTTAAATTGGTTGAAAAAGTACTTTTCTCAGACATGCTACGTTATGCACGAGCTTCTTTGGGATAAATCGTACTTGCAGTACACAGTATATCAGAGAGCGACCCGCAATATTTTATATCCAACCGTTTAAGCGGTCGAATTGTAATTTGAAAATTTAATAAATTTTTTTAAACCCAAATATCGATAACTAAAATCTAAACTCATCAAGTTTATAGTAAATTTCGGACTGGCACAACTAAAATAATGCGACACTAAATTAATTTGAAAAAGAAAAAAAGAAATCGACATTTCAACGCGGCGAATTGGAGGCAAAATTACCCGAACTATTTTTATTTTTTTTAAATACAGTTGTCAATATTTTTATTAATTTCATAAACTAATTACTACAAAATATTATATTACCTATAAATAAAACACAATTTACGACTAAAATAAATAACTTAAAAAACAATTTAGAAAACAAAGCGCTTTAGGAAGGGTGCCCATCACGCAGGCAGCGTTGTCAATATTATTAGTTTGTTTTACATGCATGTTTAAGAAAAACACTATACGAGCCTTGTCCAACTGAGCATAACCCGATGCTGTGATGCGTTCCTAGGCTACGCATACTCACTATCGGGCTGCATTTGCGGGCCGTGGCAGTAATGTACTATAACTCTAACTTTGCGTATTCTTACATTTTACATTTCTTGCAGGTATTACTAGTGTCCATTGTACAGCATGAGAAGAATAACCTAATAGTAAATAAAATTTACGTACGTAACTAAAAGTGTTTGAGACAATATTTAAACAAACGCGTATCTAATATAGGGCGTGGGCATACATGACCGGTTGTTGTGGAAACATATGGAGGAGGCCTACGTTCAGCAGTGGACGTCTTTTGGCTGAAACGACTGTACCTAATATTATCAGTAATGTTTAAATAAAAAAAAAATGGAAAACTCTACTGTGCCATTCCAAAATATTGACAATTAAATAAATAAAAAAAAAGCCGTAGTATTAGCATGGTAAAATTTTCGATGTATGTATATATCCATTAAGATATACGCATGTGGTATTTTTCTAAAAGCGTTACGGAATTTAAATGCCACCCGAATGCCTCTGACACGGTTTAACAACCTATACCAAGACGGACAAATAATATGGGCTCCCAACGCACATATATATGTACCTATGTTTATTTGATTCGCGTAAAGCTGTTGATCTCAAATTGACTTGACAGATTACTGTGACGAAAATATCTTTCAAACTGGGGGACAGCTTAGCGTTAAATCGAACATTATAACACAAGTTACAGATATAGAGTAAAAATAGAAAAAAGAGAAAGTCAGGTCAAATATGAACTAACATGTTATTAGTATAATAAGTCTGACACTATAAAAGTAGCATTTTTCTGTCTCGGATAAAACCTCGCGTTAGTTTTTGAGAATTCACCGCATTGCGGCGGTCAGATAAAATCTGACAATGATAAATGCAGACCGGTAAAAGATAAACACCTAAATTTTTAACAGGTTTCTAAACATAATTGAATTTTATAAATTTTGGACTGATGTGGTTTTATCTTTTTTTATGCTCTTATATTAGTATTTATCTTTATACTAAATAATAGCCAGAAGTGACAAATCTATAAATGTATTTACATATGAATGTGAGAACCGAAAACATTTTCTGTCTTGTTAAAATAGCTGACTTTAATGAAACTACTAACCTACTAAACCATGATTAACGATGTTTTTAACCAATCCTAAATATGTGTCTATACTAAGCTGTCGTTGACCCAAATAATACGTAAGTGGAAAACTATCTATTCAGAATTCTAAAGAGTCGACGTCCTGCAGGAATCATTCACCAATGTAGTCACCCTTACGAAGTTATGTAAGTATATATTACATCCACCCAGTGGGTTTTTATCTGAATGGCACGGGGTGCTAGGGAGAAAACCCAGTGCAGGGAAAATGAATATCTCAGTAGCGTCTGTGAATTCGTCAGAGGCGGTCGCTTTGCCTTTTAATAAAATATAGAAAGTGGATTTTTAATACTTGTGTAGTATGTAGTTAAAACCAATAGTGTACAAGGTATGATGTGTGTGTGTGTGTGTTTTCCTGAAATGGTGCTGGTGCTGTAATGTTCGTAAAAATATTTTATATGTTTTTTTTTCATTAATTACACTATGCTGTAATTTTTGCTTACTAAATAATTTAGAATGACTGAAACGTTTTTTGTATTTAACACATTATAGTTGATTAATCATTAAGGAATACTTCTCCGTCTCTCACATTGAATTTTTAGCACTTAAAAGCCTTCGTTACGCTTTATATGAATATTTACTTAGGCTATGTTCCAAATCACGCCGAGTAATTATCGCCCGGTAGAGTTGAAAAATTAACCCGTTCTGGAACGAGCGTCTGACAGTTAATTTTCACACTGACAAGAGTGATTTTGAACCTTTTCTATGGCAGTGTAAAGAATTCAACTTGACAGTTGGAAAAGTACTCTACCCCGGGCGTTCCAAAACCACTTTTTTAACTTCCTCGTTGCGATTTGGAACGTACCCTTAGTAAACAGTAATACGCGGATAATGTGTCATTATTGTACAACTTTTATTACGAAGTATGAGATTATATGTTTGGTGTAGAAATGAAGGGTGTTATCGGTAAAAAATGAAAGTTTGGGGTTGTTTAAGATTAATTAACTCGTAAATGACAATTATTACTGCATAAGTCTAGCTTAAAATTAAAAAAAATATCATGGATTAGAAGAAAAGCTTATTTCGAACCCATGTTCTTGAGATTTTACAGTCAGAGTAAGTTGAAAACTGAAAAATTACAGTCAGCGTAAGTTGAAAACTGAAAAATTACAGTCAGCGTAAGTTGAAAACTGATTTTTTTTTTCTGAAAACGAAAGAGATTATTACTGAAAAAGAAAAGCTTTTGCTTTTTCTAAATTTATAGAAGCTTAATTCATGTTAATCAGAGCAATTTTTTAAGGAACCAAAATTTAATAAAACATAACAATATTAAGTAATAATACAAAAACTATAATAACTATAAGAATATACGATATATGTTACCACCACCAGGCTTCTTGTACTTACAACTCTTTAACTAAACAGTAAATATTTAATATTATTCTTCGTTACAATTAATTTTAAAAGTGTATGAGCCTCGCAAATTTACACGCGCAAATCGGGGGTTTGTGAAGCGTTTGTGTATGTAAGTATTGCATTTAAGGCCGGCCGCATACTTCGAGAAATATCCGATAGAAAAAACTATATTAGGCTGTGCGCACATTATGAGAATTAACAAAAATTCTCGCACACGCCGGACTCGGTGAATTTATTTTGTACTGTTAGAAAATTTCTTGTGACAAAATGTATGCACAGAGTGCCCGTGCATTTTTCTTTATTCTCGTAATTTGCGCTCGGCCTAATACGGCACGCGCTTAAAGGGGTTTTTCATACTAAATTAGAGAAAATGCGAGAAAAGGGGGAGAGGAAGTATCACGTTACGACAACTGACGTGTGGTGTGTGACGAAGGTATTTTATAATTTTGAGAACAATTAAGAGATGAGAACTTTGGTTAACACTTTCTGCATATATATTTTTTCTTATGCCTATACCATATATACATATAGGCCAATTGATAAGTTTAAAGTCAAATGACCTTCCGTTATTTGCTTTATTGATAAAGAAAATAATTATTATTATTAGGTAAATTGGTGATTTATGATTTTTAACAAAAAAAATCGTTTTTGTTGGATAATATGCACGATACTCTTAGATGAAATGTCCATTTTATTAAGACATTCATCTTTATAAGGAGATTATTATTGGAACCATCCAATAATATTTTTTGAAATATTTTAGTCTTATTTCAGAATCTATAATTCTTCTTTGTAGGTGGCAATACATCATTGTCATCTTTAGATATTCCATTTGGTTGACAATTTAGGATTTCATGATTGTCTTCTTTAATATTCGAGAAATCCACCAAAAACTTAAAACTTTATCCTGTATAAATCTGTCCTTTTCTAGTTGTACATTGAGGGTTTCAGTGGATTTCTCGATAGAGAGTATCATGACTTCTACTAGGGCTCGTTTTTGGGTAAAAAACGGCACCCTATTACTCAAACTCCGTTGTCCGTCCGGCCGTCAATGAAGTAGTTGAAATGATGTACTTCTGTTGCGGCTATAACAAAAAATCCTAAAAATAGAAAAAAAAAAATATTTTATATAAAAATAGTATATTTTTTGCCTTCTAAAAATCTGTACTTTTCCGGTTTTATTTCTGTAGTTCTGTGTTCAGTTGCTTTCTCTAAAATAAAAGTTGTGTCTTCATAGCTTGTCTTATTTACAGATGGTTTATCATTATTATTAAATCAAATTACATACTTAGCTCTATATGCAAGTAGGTTTTGTAAAAACACTTTCGAATTGTCTTCTATTGCTAATTAATTGTGACTTTACCAAATTAATTAGGTTGAATCTGCTGAGAACGCCAAGAGTAATGCCAGCCAAGTCCAACACAATTCCACGACTTAAGCTTTGCGGAGTTTTATTGGCAGAAAAATTGCACAAAGTAGTCGTGAACTCTTACGGTGTCCGATTAGTATCTTAATGAATCTTCGTATTTATTATATTAGTTGAATAAATATAGTTTGTCAAGGAAAATAATGCACAGTCACTGTTTTCCTTGTTGGTAAATTAGAAATAAAGCTTTCATTACACAATATAGTCTTTGTTTCTAGCATGAAATAATTTCAAAGTCCGCAGCCTTTCGCCATGAAGTCGTGCAGTTCCTGCTTTAATTGCAAAATGTGCTTAAATTGTATGCAAAACAGGCTAACACTTATTTAAATGAAATATGAATTTAAATCACATTTGATGTCACGGTACGACCGTATCAAGATAACAATGTGCGACAGGGACAACTATCTGGACCTCGGACTGATTTTATAGAAGCGACGTATAAAAATGACACACAGACATAGTGATTGTGTATATTTATCACATATAAAATATAGCTTTAATTCCAAATTCGTCTGTATCGGGAAAAACAGAAATATAACTTTTACTGCGCTGTAATAACTTTTGAACGCAAGTTTAATATAAGACTAATAATCCGTTTTTCTTATAGTTAAAACATATTTGTTACTAAGCTTAAACCATGGACTAACTAAATGTATAGTTACAACAATAAACAAAACAGATATTAAAAATATCTGATACTTTGCTGCTAATAACAAAAAGTTAAATAAAGCACTAGTAACTTTCATATTATAATTCTTTGCAGGTTTTAAACCAAAAGTGGTGCAACTATAAGATGCGGGAAAGTCTTTCATGACGTCACAAGCGGAAGTGTTCAGACAACAGGAAGTATACAGGGTCAATATGGAGACGTCAAACAACTCCTTTTCAAGGGTGTACAATCGCTTGTTCATTGAACTGGCCGGTAAGTTTACATAAATTGTATATTTTTGCACTTTTTATTTAATATAATCACACTAATATTATAAAGGCAAAAGTTTGTGAGTGACTTTGTATGTTTGTTACTTCTTTATGCTCAAACGGCTTAAACAATTTTTATGGAACTTGGTAAGGAGGAAGCTGACACCCTGGATTAATACATTAGCTACTTGAAAACGTCAAGCGCCGAGCGAGTTGCGCGGTAACCGAATTAACCGAAGTGGAATAAAGGCAAAAGCTAGTTTACAAATAAATAAAAATAAGTGTTTTTTTGACAGAAGGTTTCTTGCAATAAAAATATATACTAATAAAGAAGCCCTTACATGTTACTCTTTTCGCCATTATGTAGAGAATATTGAGCCCCTACATAATAAACCTACCACTACAACGCTTGCCGCTGTCAGGTAATTCATACTCACATTTTAGAACCTAAGGTCAACGGCGGCACTATAAACTGAAACCGTGGAGTTTTAATATATACAGACGCACTTACGGCGCAACCGCTCCGGTGAACCCATAGCCCTGACACTGGCCTTCACTTTACTGTTTCAGTGTAATTCAATTCACCACAACTTACTCTTACTTTTGCCTATTATGAACTATGCACGGTGCTAAAACATGGACACCGACGCTAATGACCTAATACGAAAATAATAAGAAGTTATAGTTTGATCCTCCTTACCATTTGTCAAGGTTTTATTTCCATTAAAAAAAATTGGCTTCGTCACACCACCTCCCCTTAAATGCATGAATTATTAAATGAATTACCCTTTTGTGTAAATTCTATGTGCCTCCTAGTAAGGGCTCCGTAAGGAACCGGCATGCTGATGTACGGCTTACTTATAAAAAATGTCACGACGGCTCTCTTTGGGTGATAAAACTAATCACAATGGCTGGTCAGTCACGGAATGTATCGATACAAACGCTTCAAGCTTTCGGAATGTTGAAGCAAATGTTCTCAATGTTTCAGATCCCCGCACCAATGACTGGTTCCTGATAACAAGCCCAGTTCCTGGCCTCACAATCATTGGCCTGTATCTGTACTTTAGCCTTAACTGGGGGCCGCGTTTCATGGCGAACAGGAAACCGGTCCAGATGCAGAAGACATTGATCGTTTACAACTTTTTGCAAGTTCTCGTCAGCTGCTGGTTGTTCCATGAGGTTCGTAACGCACATTTTTGAAAAAATCTTTCTAATCAAAGTCTAGTCAAAGTCTTTCTATGCATCTCCTGCAGCTCTAACCAGGTTTCTGTTTGGTTGGAAGCCACGCTCCTTATAACTACCTAAATTTTTTTTTTGCAATTATTTCTAGAGATATACACTGTAGATTCGCCGGAATTTTAAAGTTCCTATTCTACGGGCCATAACTAAGACTCAAAAAAACGTCAAAACACGATGAATGTAAAATCATACGTTGGCAGAGTAAATTTTTTTCTTTTTACCCTTTTAAAAACTTAAGCAAAGTAATCTTGAAAGTTCTACATGTAGTAAAATATAGTTTATAGTTATTTAAACAGTTAAAAAAAGTATTTTTAATAGTATTTTTACCTATTAACTTATATCTTGTATCTGAATAAAAATATTAATAAGTTAAGATTTATGTATAGCATTACTATTCACGCACGCTTGGTTACGTATCGCGTCGTCCTTGTCTGTACTCTAAACTAAAGCAGTTTTTAACGCTATAATTATGTGTATTAATGATATAAGTTCCCAATTCCAATTATACAAATTAATTTCAGTTACTTCATATAAAAACCTAAAACTTCACAATATTTTCGTTGTGATTGCATGTAACTAATCAACGTTCAAATATATACCACTGTTTTGGGTATCTTTTAGGAATTAGTGAACTGACAAGCACCGAGGGTTCCGTACCTACCACCTAAGCACCTAAAGTGTGCCGATAAGCGGTCACCCATCCAAGTACAAGAAAAAATACGTTACTGTTTCTCTTAAAGATAAGCTAGATTCTGTAACGGTAATTTAAAACGGTAGATGACACATTTTTTTGTTGGAAACTATATTTAAAGTTAAGCAACGTCGGGCTTCTCCGAAGATTGGATGAGTAACCGTTTACCGGCACATTTTAGTTTGTGTTCGTAAATTACCTTAAAACGTGGTACAGAACCCACGGTTCGCTAGTTCAACTTGCACTTGACCGATGTTAATAATACGCATGTAAATTTACGTAATTTACATAACATTTACACAAACAAAAATAAAAAGTGTGGTCACCCAACCAAGTACTGACCAAGCCCGACTTTGCTTAGTTTTGAATATCGTTTCCAACAAAAAAGGTGTCATCTACCGTCCTAAATTTCGGTTACAGCGCCATTTAGCTTATTTTTAAGTCTTTGCCTTGTTCGCGGTGTGCGCCGGAGCATTGTCATGGTGCATAGAATGCGACTGCTTGGTAGTTTTTACCTTACTTTTTAAAAGACACTGGGCAAAACCTAGTTTAAAAAAAAAAATTAGTGTCGGACAACCGTCCGGAATCGTGACAACTTGTGCCTTTCACTTTTTATGTCTGTCTCTCTCGCTCTTAGGCGGGCTAACCATGCCGCGTGCCTCTCACTCGCTCTCATTGTGAGCGCATAACGTGAGCGGAGCGTAACGCAGTTTCTTGAAGTGTCACCCGGCAAACCAATTTATAAGACGTTGTCACGTCAAAATCCTAGGTCTGTGGGGCAAACAAATGGCCGTGTTCTCAGCATTAACGGTCTTTTGTTCTTCAAGGGTTTGATCCAGAGACAGGACTTGTCTGGAAGAAAAAACGCAATCATGTTTTTGCGGTTTCTCGCCTGCCTTAATTTTTTTGTTTTTTGCTTTCACCTTCAAACACCCATACAAAAGACTGTTGCTTTCTTTCCGGCATGTAACAATAAATGTTTCATCTACCGTCACAATGTCATAAACGTGGGACACTCAGAAAGTTTTGAGAAACTAAAACACTAACTTCTATGGATAAAATATTTCAATTAAATCTTTTCAAAGAACTTTTCACCAGCCTATATACAAAGTTTCATGCATCTGAACCAATTTTCGAAACATTTTTTCCAGTCCGCTGCAGGCACTTCATCCACGACCCTCTCGAACGCTGTTAGCCGGCGGTAAAAACTGTATCCCTTTTTATATAAATATTTTTATTTTAGGGAAATAAAAGAAGTCACACTGTGCCAGATCAGGACTGTAAGGAGGGTGACCCAAGAATCTGACCGGTGTGGTGTCCAGGAAGTCCCTCGTTTTGAGCGCTGAGTGCGCGGGCGCGTTTTCATGGTAATGCAGTACCCGGCGGAGCCCGGTGTTCGGTCGCTTGTTGCTCATTGCAGACAAAACTTCTGGCAGGCATTTTGTGGTATACTATTCGGCGTTGATGCTGCTTTGGACTCGTAGTGGAATTGAAACCAGATACCTCGTCAAAGTGAAGAAACTAGCGATCAAAATTTTTCCTGCTCTTCTCGATCGCTTCACTTTCGTAGGCGTTGGTTCGTGCAGCCAAACTGTCGACTGACGCTTTGTTTCTGAATCGTTTTGATAAATCCAGGATTTGTAACCTGTCACAATGTCGATAACGCGCCGAGACGAGCCTGCTTCAAATTTTTGAATCATATCAAGGCACCACTCCACACGAGCCTGCTTCTAAGCTTCGGTGAGTCGCTAAACTAACCTCCGCACGTGAAGGTGCATTCGTGAAGAATTTTGTGAACGTTTCCCAAACCAATCTGCAGTGTATGCTGAATCTCTTTGTATGTAATTCGCCTGTTTTCTTGAATTATTTTGTTACTGCCAGCACACTTACTTCCGTGAGAGCCGTCGTGGGACGACCACTCCTTTGTTCATCGCCCAAAGTAACGCGACCGCGCTTGAACTCGCTATGCCAACGGTAGATGGTTGCTTTTAAAGGTCCTTCATCCATAAAAGCCATTTGAAGTCGATCAAATGACTCATCAGGTTTAAGGCCACATTTAAAATCGTTGAAAATCGCACTAAAATGTTCTCGATGCAGATCCATTTTTTAAATTTTTTGGTTTTGTCATATGCTAGTTTGGAAATCCAGTTTGTTACTGTTTCCTTACATCGGGACATTTTACAGATAGGTAGAAATTTATTTGCCTATTTATTGTACAATATACCACCATTGTTGCCAAAGATTTTTTTAGCAAAGGAAGTTCTAGTGGGTTTAACTGTGAATATCACATAGTTTCGTCTTTTGGAGAAGTTCTTTGAAATTCAAACAGGTATGATCAGCCAGGAGCCATGAGCGCAGAGCTATCTGTGTGTCCTATGTACAGCAACTTCAAAATTGTTGTGAATATGTCGTTGAATATCATATATATATTTTGTGTAATATTTCAGGGCCTCGATGCGGGCTGGCTGAGGACTTACAGTTGGAAGTGCCAACCAGTTGACTTCTCGACGTCGCCGGAAGCTTTACGAGTACGTGTTACTGTTCATTAAAATTGTACTAATGTTTGAAATTCAAATAAACTAAATATATCCAAGCTCTAAGAAATCTCCCTCCCAAACTGAATTCCGCTTAAATGCTCAAGAAGCGAATTCGAAACAAAAAGCTTTATTATGGCAGAAAAAAGGGGTAAAATAATTCAATAACGAACTGCTTAACTTTTAAAACATTTAAATTGAATTACCAAACAAAATCTAAGAAAGGTGATGAAAGTAAATTAGAATGAATTAATTGCGTGATAGTTTGCTAAAAAGAAGATTAAAGAAATTAAATTATAAGACGATGGTAGTATAAAGAGCTACCATCGTAAATTTGTTTTAGTGGATATGGGTCTAGAAAACCTGAAATAAATGAGATTTGAATTGATTCCGTACCTTCGAGGGTTCCGTACCTGCCATCATTTCCGTTATTTACAAACACAATAAAAAAGTGTGCCGCCAAGTTACCAAGTACTGACCAAGCCCAACGTTGCATAACTCTGAATTTCGTTTCTAACGAACAAATGTGTAACTATTTCTCTTGATGATAAGCTAGATGGCACTGTACTGGTATTGACGTGACAACGTCTTATAAATTGGTTTGCCGGGTGACACTTCAAGAAACTGCGTTACGCTCCGCTCACGTTATGCGCTCACAATGAGAGCGAGTGAGAGGCACGCGCCCGCCTAAGAGCGAGAGAGACAGACATAAAATCATTGTCACGTAAAACTTTCGCCCGTATACCGACTTTACAGGCAACCAGTTTTTTAAAAAAGGTTTTTATTCACACTATTTTTTTATTGCAAGTTTGAATTTTGTTTAACCCCCCCCTTAAATTTTAACTTTTTTTATTTGTTGAATAATCCCCCATTGTAACACATATTTTGTAAAAAATTGAGGCTTCCACCTGTTTCGGTCTAAAAGATAGAGTCCTTTTAATGGTCGGACAGATAGACAGTGTAGGCTTAGTAATAGGGCTCCGTTGGCACCTTCTGAGTACGGAACCCTAAAAAGCGTAGCCTGTTTCCTGCCAATGTAATATACTTTATATCGCTTACAATGTTTTACAACCCCCCTTTGCCCCCTTTTATAATTGAATTACCTTTCCATTAAATGCTAATATGGCGTAAAAGACACCTATACGTAACAGCAGAGGTAATAGCATTACATTACTTGCTTAAAAAAATCTTGTGCTATAGATTTCGCTCATCATATGTTTAGTGCGTGGCTATCGCCATTATATCATAATTTTTGCTTATCATTATTTTCTAACTTCAAGTTTTCAAAACGAACTAATCTGAGCCCCTTATATTTAGTGACATCTTAGGCCATTTCAGTGGGTCGCCAGCCCACCTTACCCGACTTCCCAAAATACGTTTTGCCTTAATATATATTTATCTTTTATTTCAGGTGGCAAGAGGAGTTTACGTATACTTCTTGGCGAAAATGACTGAACTACTCGACACAATTTTCTTCGTAATTAGGAAAAAAGAGAGACAGATAACATTTCTACACATGTATCATCACACTGTAATGCCGATGATATCCTGGGGCGCCACCAAATACTATCCTGGCGGTCACGGGACGCTGATAGGTGTCATCAACTCGTTTGTTCACATCATTATGTATACATACTACATGTTGGCTGCAATGGGCCCGAAATATCAAAGGTTCCTGTTTTGGAAACGTCATATTACTACGTTGCAGATGGTGAGTTGTGACTTTTATATATCTATTATAATCCATTTCATAAAACATGGTGCATAGTATAATTATGTTTTTGAAAATGTAGTATAATTGTATAATATTATTTATTTATTTATTTATTTACACTTCTGAACACATTGGTGTTCATGGTGTCGTATAAATTATATAATTATGTCCATACTAATATCTTAAAAGGTAAAATTTGTTTGTTTGTTTGCTTGTATGTAGGGGGGTAATCTTTCACTAATAAAAAGCTACACTATAGGTATAGATAGCTAGAGGAACTTAAAATAACATAGAATACTTTGTCCTAATTAAGAGGTCCAACAGGAATATTTTTTTTGGGGTTACCTTTTTGTAAATTTTAACAGTACATACAATTGGTTTGATTTTTGGCACTGAGATAGCTGTTGGGACGTAGAAAGACAACGAATTCTTCTCTCGACAAAAAGTTCTCACGTTAATAGGTTTTGCAGGGTCCATCTTGTGTATAATAGAGCTATGATTAACATCTTAAAACTACATAATCATATAATTTAATCACCAGTCACCAGGGGCATCAATTAAATAAAAAAACTTTTTAAGCAGCTGCACCGTGCATTGTTAATGTAGTATAAGGGAGGGGGGGATATAAAGAGCTTTTGACGTGACAACGTCTTATACGGTTTGCCGGGTGACACTTCAAGAAACTGCGTTACGCTCCGCTCACGTTATGCGCTCACAATGAGAGCGAGTGAGAGGCACGCGCCCGCCTAAGAGCGAGAGAGACAGACATAAAATCATTGTCACGTAAAACTTTCGCCCGTATACCGACTTTACAGGCAACCAGTTTTTTTTTCTATTTTTAAAGTACCGTAGCTTAAAGTAAAATAATCTTCATGGACCTATGAATTCAACTCAAATATTGTTTTGAGCAATACGTATAGAATTGATTTATTTATAAATATTACTTATACGTGTAGATACCGTGTTCGGGCACACAAAACGAGCCGATCCGAGTACCTGAATATTCAGGTACTTGCCGTTACACAACATCATACGTAATCTGTGCGTCGGCTAGAACTGTGCTCCCGCGTAAAGTAATAAAAATGTCGATTTGTGCAATAAAATCGTGCTAAACCTTTGACAAAAAAAAAGGTTGATGAAAAAAAACACTGTTCACAAGTTATCACACTAATCTGCTTGCTATATTTGAGATACAATTAATATATATATAAAGTTTTCAATATAATTATTCGCAAAACAAACAACAAATGTTTTTTTGTCTGTGTTGCCAAGTCTTTAGGTACGTTTATTTCCCATCCCAAGTTTAGTAAGGCGAATACTGAAACGACAATACATATTTTGCACCTAACGTCACTTACATACATTACACTATTTCAGGTTAATAAAGTATTTATGTATTGATGACCCCAGTGACTCATTGTATCTATAGATCATAAACCTTTACCCCGAACTTCCTGCAATGTTTAAATAAAAAAAAACATAACAGTTAGAAGTAAATATCAATAGAAAAAGTAGTATTTATCATGTATTTTATGAACTGAATTTGAAAAAATATCTTTTCTTAACAGCGAACTGTGACGTTAACGTCACGCTTTGGACTGTTTATATAAAATTTCAACTTTAGTTACCTAATATAAGGTACTTTTTTAGCAAGACGGTGTACACACAAGCGCAATTGAGTGTGTAAAATTATAGACCGAGTTTCATTTGCATTGTGTGTGTAATATTCTGAGACGTCAATCAGTAATATAAGTAAATCATTTACAATGATAGACTTATAAGGTCTTAAGAAAAACAAATGAAATGTACTTGTAATGATTTTTGTTTGATTTTCGATAACTAATAAAATGTTAATCTGAAATCTTTTAATTTGATTGATTTTTTTTTAATAACATATTATATATAATCTTTATATTTCCTATGTAAATTGAGATTAAAATACTCTATAGTTTATTAATTAAACTCCCTGATTGTTTCATTTGAGATTTGATTGTTTTATTATTGATTACCCGAAGCGTCCTAACCTTTAAAGAGCTCGAAGTAGGCAAAAGTCTGAAATTTTCTCAGAATATGTGTTACGTATGCGTATTTTCTAACTAATAATAAAAGTTTAAAAGCAAAAACTAAAAATTTAAGAGGGCTTTTTAGAATAGGTGCCGTAGTACGGGTGGTTATTAACAGAACAGAACTTACAAAACTGACGAGTATAAGATTCATAATAAATGTTAATTGAGAAAATTGTACACATTTAAACAATATCATTGTGATCCAATTCCTGCGGGCTGCTGTAACAATGTCAGCAATGTGGCTTTTGCAAAGGAAATTTGGTAATTTTAATATTTATTCATTGAATGTGCTCTATGCTTCCTACGCGCGCATTCCATCTATGTGTTGACTAAAAAAGAATGCGCTCTATGTTAAATTTGGCGGCACTTACAGTCCGCATTTAACGCATTGGCTGCACATGCTCAGGAGGTAGAACAGTGGATGCTCTTTAAAAAAGTTGAACAGCTATTTTGTTACCTGACATTTGGCGAACAAAACTATTTCAATGGCTCTGTGATGCGATAGCTTTCTATGTTAAAAAAATCTTGTCAACAAAACACGGCTGTTGTCACATGTCGGGGCCTATGAATAACGAACATGGCGCGCATGGATGCCATGGCAGAGAAGGACGGATTTTATTTTGTACACCCATCTATATTTTAGCACTACAGTATATAATATTTGGAACATACTTTAAGGTTTTAACATGCATTACATGGCCACGTTCAACAGATTTCTACCTTCGTATCAAAGGCTTACGTTCTTTCTCAAAATAATTTGTCACCACAGGGGGTCATCGAAAGTGACAAATAAATTGTAGTACCGAATAAAAGTAAGAACTCCCCAATTCGGGGTAATCACCTTAAGGTTGGTAACACCAAAATTACGCACACAATTATGTAAAAATGATAGTCGTATTAGCTGATTTACAAACACATTGATAGCAAAATGGCTCGCAACACTCTGTTTGATGTTGTTTCGGACACGGTATCTAGACGTATAAGTCATCTTTGGACCTAACACACGACGTTTCAATACTCTTTCTTCTTCTGAAATGAAAGAGTTTTAGTTTTTGTTACGGAAACCTCGGTGTCCTGTCCCAGAGGCTGACTCGCTAATAACTGCTTTTATATTATTTTTACGTTCAGATATATTAGGATAGCGAAACACTTTGGTAAAAACCTATATTTAGCAGTGAACGATGAAGGGGTTTGGGGTGAGGGTTATGCGTTTATCCGTTCTCCACTTAAATTATCAGAGTTTCCTGTATTCTTTTAATTTCAGCTAAATCTATTACTTAACAAACTGTTAACCATAGACAATGAAGTAACATATTTTCTTGTTAGTTATCAGTGGTCACACTGACTCTATATAATCTATGTTTTCTGCTGTCCGTTTCTTTTTTTGTACTTCCGTTTAATTTGTACGGTGTAAAGAAATTAATAAAAAATTTTGCATTATAAAACCTGTATCTGTATTAAATTTCTACAAGTTATGGGCCCAGGCATATAACTTTGAGAGATTTCGTATAAATACAGATAATATTTCACTTACTAAGAAAGTGAAGTTACCTCGTGTTGAAAACAAAAACGTGGCAACTACATGAAGAAAAATCTACTTGTTCGTTCCGCTAATTGAGCAAGGCAGGAAGAAAAGTAAAATGAAAGGAAATCACAACGTGAAGGTTCCAGAAATTGGAATATTTAGAAATTTTAAACTTTTACGAGGTCAAGGTTAGCTAGACATAGTCGAGGGACGAAGGGCAAAACCCGCGAAAGATGATGATCAAGCTATTTCGGAATGCAAAGATGCCAAAGCTCAGACCCTTCTAGTAACAATAACTGCTGAAATTGTAATGCAAAATATTATCTCTTGCACGACTTGTGCTGAGATGTGAAGAAAGTTACAGAGCGTCTACGAGCAAAAGTCTGAAACAAGTATGTATATAATACAACAGCGATTTTTTCAGTATAAATATGAAGATGGCATTGCAATGCCTGCATTCCTATCAAAAATTCTAGAACTCCAAAACCAGTTGAAACAAATGAGTGAACCGGTTTCCGATAAGTTTGTAATAACCAAAGTATTAATGTCACTACCAGAAGAGTACAAACATTTTGTGTCGGAGTGAGGATCAGCACCAGATGACAAACAGACTATTGAAAATTTGGTGGCCAGATTATTAATAGCAGTGGAGACAGTTAAAAACAAGAGTGCAGCGTGTCAGGAAACTCAATCTTCTGTATTCGTTGTAAAGGACAAAAGAAACATTAAGTGCTTTAAATGTCGCAAACTTGGACATTACTCGAGTGATTGTAAAAATAAAAACAATATTAGTGAAGAAAACATGAATAATAAATGTTTTTAGTGTCTAAAATGTGGACACGAAAAGGCACAATGTTGGTTTAAAAAGAATAAGGAAAATAAAAGGAGCAATGCATTTATTGTATCAAATTCAAGAGACCAATTTCAAAATTCTAAGTGGTTAGTAGACTCTGGAGCTACAGAACATATGTGCTGTGATCAAACTATATATATTTATTCTTATCAACCTCTATACAAAAGCAAGTGATTGTTGGCAATGGTGCAGCAATTAGTGTGGTGGGCTGTGGACAGATAGCAGTGCAAGTATATAATGGGAGCAAATGCATTGACACTACACTTGACAATGTTTTGTTTGTTCCGAAGGTGAAAACAAACCTATTCTCAGTGAACTGTGCTTCTGACAAAGGTTATGTCATAGTAACAAATGACAGGTCGTGCCGATTTAACAAAAACAATAAAATTTGTGCAATGCAAATCGAAGTGGAAATTCATATTACATGGTTTGTCGCTTTAAAAATGAAGAAGCTAGTGTTGCAAAACAATGTAACTATACACTGAATGAGTGGCATGAACAATTAGTGCATCAAAACTTTGATCATGTGAAGAAATTTCTTTTGAAAAATAATATAGATGTAAAACAAACTTCAGTTCCTAAGTGTTTAAGTTGTTTGGCTAGAAAAAATACATCGTTCGTCGTTTGGCAGCAGTAAAAATGTTACTAGTAAGACATGTGAGTTAATTCATATGGAAACATGTGGCACCATGGAAGAAACGTCTATCAATGGGTTAAAGTACTTTGTAATACTAAAGGATGACTACTCAAACTACAAAACCGACTATTTTGTCGAAAATAAATTTGAAAAAAATGGTGCTTAGAAGATTTTATACATAAGGCTGAAAATATTACAAGTAATAAATTAAAGATGTTAAGAAACGCCAATGAGTTAGAATTTATCAATAAGGAAGTAAAGGAAATGTTCTCAAAGCAAGGCATATTTCACCAAACTACTGTTCCCTACACCCTGGAGCAAAACGGAAAAGCTGAAAGAGAAAACAGAACATCAGTTGAAGTGGCAAGAACAATGCTACATGCCAAAAATTTGCGAAAGAAATTATGGGCTGAAGCAGCGAATACTGCAACCTATATCTTATATCGAATGGCAAAAAGCAAAGAAGACGGCAGATCACCATCTGAATTATGGGCTGGTAAACGTTTTGATAAACATCAACTCAAAGCCTATAGTACACCGGGATATGTACACATTCCTAAGGATAACAGGAAAAAGTGGGATAATAAGGGAGAAAAAGGATTTATGGTTGGGTATGGAAAGGATGTAAAGGGATATAGAATATATTTCCCAGAGAGAAATACTGTAGCAATTACATTAAAGATGTTTTACATTACATAGGAAGTCTGACATTACCCTAACAAGTCCCAATGAGAAAATAACAGAGGGTTTAATTGAATCTGGAGGGTCAGAAAGTGACTATAAGCCATGTAATGATCAAGCCAATTGTTCACTAAACTCTGACATGATATTAGAGCCCTATGATCGTAAGCCAAGCAAACGTGTCAGAAACGAACATCGTTTTATCGTTGCCACAATGTTGAGAGTATCAAAAGTGAACAATGTACCTACCAAGAAGCCATTAAACGGAAAGAAGCTAGTAAGTGGAGTGAAGCAATACATAAAGAGCTGGAAACATTAAAAGATAACAAAACTTGGGACATTTGTAATGTTCCTGAAAATTAAAAAAATGTTAGCAGCAAATGGATGTTTAAAGTGAAAAGCGTGAATAATGCGTTACAGTTCAAAGCCAGGTTAGTCGCTAGGGGTTTTGAATTAGATGAATGTCCAGATTTAAATGAAATTTATGCTCCTGTATCAAAGTTATCAACTTTTAGACTTTTTGCATTAATTGCAACCAAGTTAAATTTAAAATTTTATCAAATGGATGTACAGAGCCAGGTTAGTCGCTGTGGGTTTTGAATCAGATGAAAGTCCAGATTTAAATAAATGAAATGAAAATGGATGTTATAGGTGCCTTTTTGAATGGGAAATTAAATGAAAAAGTATATAATAGTTTACCAGAAGGAGCTTATTCAGATAATAATAATATTTTTAAGTTAAATAAATCACTCTATGATCTCAAAAGTGCTCAAAAGTGTTGAAACAATAAATTTAATTCTGTTATGACAAAAAAAGGCTTTGTAAGATTTATAAGTGATTCATGCTTGTATATAACATTTTATAATCAAGTATATGTAGATGTATGTTATTCCATTAAGGGGGGTGTTAAACATAGACAAAAAAGTAACATATTTTCTTGTTACTTATCAGTGGTCACACTGACTCTGTATAATGTTTTCTGTTGTCCGTTTCTTTTTTGTACTTTCGTTTATTTTGTGCTTAGCTTCAAAAAGTGTGAAGAAATTAATAAAACATTTTGCATTATAAAATTTGTATCTTTATATAATTTCTACTCAAACCCAAACAGTTAATTTTTGTCGTTATGATTGTAAGACGGAGCTATCGAAGGTTAAAGTATTTAAAAAATATTTCTTTTAAAAATCAAAATTCTTATCAGCTTCATATGTCCCCACTGCTAGGGCACGTCCTACTCTCAACGAAGGTGATAGTTCAAAAAAAAGAAAAAAAGTAGATTGATTATAACTTAAAAATGTCTATCAAATGCAGACGTTTTTTCTATTTCAATATTTCATTTCTTGCGTTCCTATTATTTTGATGTTTTCCATATCTATCTAACTATACATATTTTTGTTTTCAGGTACAATTTTGTATAGCCTTTCTTCACTCTTTCCAACTAATTTTCTACGATTGCGGATATCCACGCTGGTCTGTTGTATTTACTCTACCTAATTCTATATTCTTCTACTACCTCTTCTATGACTTCTACTACAAGGCTTACGGAAAACCTGGAAAGAAAAAGACTGAAAATGGCAATGTTGCTACAGATAACCATGAAAATGACTTCGAAAATAACAATGATAAACAGACTAGCTTCAAAAACCACAATGGCAAGCTAAATGGCTACGCTAACAAAGTTGAAAATTCACTAAAATCAACTGATGAGAAAAAGCATGACTAAATATAGATATACTTTGTAATAATGTAAGTAATATTATGTAAATAATATTTCTAGTTAGGGTTTAAGTGATAAAAATATTTAATCATCAATTTATTGCTAAGATAAAACCACGAAAACCCTTAAATCTCTGGCCTTGTAAAATAAGCAATGATCCAAGGTAGAAACGCCCGAAATAGCCATGTTTATGAACCCCTAAAGTTTGAACACGAGAAATATAGAACATAAGTTACTACTTCATTTCATAGTTTTATTTAAAAAAAAAATTTATTTAGATGTAGTCAGGATACTACGCATGGTACACAAGTACTGCGGTTTACTGATTTTGCTTATGACAGTTTGGAGGCAGCCATTCTCGAACTCGAGAAATAATTCCGAAAAATTAGTAACCTCAAGAATGTCGGGTCTGAATCAGGTTAACATACCATAAGTTTCATTTATTCATACAGCCGTTCGACTTCTTACTGCTAGACTTAGGCCTACTCCTTGAATTTCCAAAACGAACAGTCGTGTTCATTTTATAACTACAATGGTGTTCATATTCGTAAAACAATATGATCAAAGAACATTGTACAATGAAATAAGTGTATTTGGTTATTAGTTTGGGATCATATGGAGAGGCCACTTCGCCACTTTCGTTGTCTTGATTAAGTTATTAGAAAATTATCACGTAAGCTCCGTAAGCAAGAAGGCCTTATAGAGTAGAGATCACGATCGACGATCTGCTGTCGCGGGGTATTGTGCATCACTTGTAATGGACTTGAAAATAAATTATCATTGTAGTTATAAAATCGCCCCTCAGATCTGAATGCAAGTGGCATTCATTAACCTGCACGCAATGCGTTCTTTGGATCGTGATCTCAGCTCTAACAATTTCTTTCTTCCAGAACTTACGTGATATAATATGTATTATCAAATAAAATCAGGCCAACTTAAGTCACGCAGTAGCCTCTCTCCAGGCTCGAAGTAGTCTAAACGTACTTACTTCAGCTACACAAATTTTCCACGTCTTTCATTTTGCAATGTTCTCTGATCATATTGCTTTAATCTTAGGTGTCAATACAATACAATACAAATATTTTTTATTGCACACCGTAGATACAACAAAATAAAATAAAAACAAAACACTAAAAATATTTATATGCAATTGGCGGTCTTATCACTGCATAACGATCTCTGCCAGATAACCTATCAACTGAAATAATAGAACGTAGCAGACATTTTGTGGTTATACATTAACTGTTTTTAGGTCTTATATGAACTACGGAACTTCGTCTTTTAAGTTGTGAATTTCCTGAACATCATCAAAGAGGGATATTATTTTTTCTCAACCCATATTCATATATTTATGTTTCTATAAATATACCGCCAATTTCAGTACAATATTGTATATCAAACACAGATTTCTTGGGGCCGACAATTAAAAATAATCTTAATTCCAATCACATGGCAATCTACCATTATTTCGTATAAAAGCCAATAGTTTTTAATACTATATTTGGTGTGTAGTTTCAATTATAATTTGGTTTTATTACGAAGGCTACTCGAAAAAATGTCAAGCTTGAGTCGGATCAGCGTAAATCAACTTTAGAGGCAGGCAAAGTCTGACGTGCTTGCTAGTAGTAAATACAAATAATAGATGATTCAAAATATTTGCATTACTTTAACTAATAAAATAAAACTTTAGTAACCAAAATCACATGACTTGAATTCTCAACTTATATTATAAATAATGTTAGCCATTTTGTTCAGCCATAAGGTAGTTAAATAATAGTCTCTTGGGTTTATAAATACTTATCGATATAGGTACCCATAGGATTCAGGATTTATCCTGAAATTTAATTTTTTGACCTTAAACAGTTTTAGGAAAAGTTCATACATTTAAAAGGTTTTCAAATATAAAATCCTATAAATAATTTTAGTTTTGGGGGGAAACACGCCAATGTAGGTACCTATTTTAATATTGTCTTCCAAGATATATTTTCTACGTGTAGAGCCAAATACGATTAGTTTTAGCCATGTTAAATAGGATAATTATATTATCAGGTCAGGTTGTTATATATTAAAAAATATCTCTATATTTTTAAATATTATGAAATTTCAACTTTGGAACTCATAAAAAATTAAGTTTTAAGTAACCTAAGCTTAAGTCGTTTTAAAGGTACTTGTTTTATTTACAATTACTTTATTGCCTTTTAAAAGAGAAAAGGCAACTGGTTGATAAACCAAAAAAAGTCAATTTATAAATAACATAATTATTATCATCCGAATTATAAAAAAGTTAAAAATGTTGTTATTAGAGTAGTACTCACGTTAAAGTTAAATTTTTTTTGAAACGCTTGTGAACCTTAAACGTCATTCATAACAAGGCGTAATTAACGTCATTGTCACAGAATAGTTCTAAAAATTAACATACGCTACCATGTAAACTAATAAATATAAACGAATGTACCCATCAATAAGTAAATATGCATGTTAATTGGTACATAGAGAGGTAAATTTAAGTATTGTGATATTGTAACTGTTTGTTAATTGATAGTTACCAATTATACATACGTAATAACAATACTGTATGTAATTACGTGCAACATTAAAAGATTTTAAGTAACTAAATTTATGTTTTTCTTCTACATATTTTAAGTGGTATCCCAGAAAGCTTATTGCGAACAGTCTCGAGTACGCCAGCCTAGACACTTGAATTCGGCAGTGTAATGTATGGCTGTACTTTTACGGCTCTCGAGAGGAAAAACCTACTTACCTTACATTTCCTCACAATTGAATTATTGAGTCTGGGGCCTTTGCAATAAGTTCACTATTTGTTGCAATTCTTCGTGCTTTTACCGATTACTGTGCCAAAACGCAGGTCATCCAGTTGTTCCTTTGCGACGTAAAGTAATAGTGCCGCGTGCAATTACCTGGAAAAATCTTCGCGTGGTAACTCTCGATTCGAATTAAACGTATTCTATTTATTACCTTCTCTTAATCCTACTTTATATATGTACATATATCTGTCTTAAAATTAGCAGGATGTACCGATGCAAGAGGAAATAGACTTTCGCATTGTATATAAGTATCAGGATTAGAATAAGAAATCTTTTTATTTGTAGAAAATGTAATTTTTCATTTCAAATGCCCTAAAAATCACCACATATATAAATGTTCAGGGGAAAATGTCTTACAATTAAATGCATAGTTATTTTCTGTCATACATTTTTTCAAATAAATAGAATAGTACTTAAATGTCTTTTATAGCGATTTCTATCAGATAACTTGCGATTGGTAAAACTCGTGGAGTAGCTTTCACTATTATACTGAGTAAATATCTTTTATTTTGCATGACAGATTTTTGTGTATTTCATTATACGTATAAGTATGTAATTGACCTACATACATGTAACTTAATACCGATATTAATTTGATTGAATGTATTTAGCAAAATATCTACCAATTACTAACTCACGATTTTTTAAAAGAATTACTTTACCTAGGTACGAGGCTAAAATTTGACATGTTAATTTACTATGGGATACAGACAGCCACTAAGAAAGAATTTTATGACCAGGTAAGTGTATGAAGTTGTAGCTGAACGTTTATTATTAAGACCTACGTTTTTAATGTTATGTTCATAATTTTGGTACAGAGAATACCAGCATAATATGTATAAATACTATTATAACCTTTTTACAAAAGGGATTGAAGATTAAGGAGTCTAACACGTGGTTAAGTTGTACCAATATTTTTGATGTAAGGTTTGTATCAAAAATATTTATAAAACTTTTTACGACAGAGATGGATTAGAGTGACCAATATGTGATTGAAAGTATATATATGAAATTTTTTGATGTATGCAATTTGTATAAACAAATATTGTTTATATGATTCCAGTAAATGTGAACAAGTCAGTAAATATAAATATTGCAAAAGTTCACATCCAACACGTAGCTATGTTGTGGAAATGATTCATTAAATTTTGAAACATGTAGTAGTAAACGTGAGTGCCTATTTTTATCCAACATAAAAAATCCAAGGGTTTCGCTGCATCAGAGTGATGTTATGATTTCATTTTTGGTACTGACATAGCTAGAGATAAAAAATAACAGAGGATACTTTTTAATTCGGTCAAAAGATATCACAGTAATAGATTTTTGCTATATAAGACCGCAGACCACTATTACTTTACGTCAACACGAAGGAGCAGTTACTTGGCTTGATTTGCGCAAGTCTGAAGATAATTTGGAGCTTTGGACCCTACAAGAACTGAAATAAAAGAAAATACGTAAGTTTTTCTAAGATCTATGCTAGTACAACAGTTTCTAATTTCGATTTATTAAATAAACTTTTGTTACTATGCGAGAATATTTTTTCATTTTAATGCGGAACTTAATGATTAAGTACCCTTTTTCTTCCTAAGTTATTTTGAAATAAATAAAAACATAGTTGTACATATAGTTTTGTTTCAAGATAGTGTATAGTACTCGGATGGTACATGTCTATATATATATATATGTATTATTTTTATTTTTTGAGTTTATTTAAGTGATGAAAAGAGGATTTTGGCTATAATAACCGTGAATTAAAAATTGAAACAAACTTTATCACACTGCATGAAATCACACACACACACATATATACTTCAATAAAATATATATCAATGATATGTGTGTGGCAGTTGACACTACATACATACATACATACACTAAAACCTTTGTGCAAAAGTTTAATTTTTCAATAGCAGAAGTGACGTAAATTACACTGCTTGGCGGTTTGCTACGGATAATACTGAAATGTTGGTAATGACAGGTGACAAAATACTTCCATATATATCCCAAACCGAACTGATATACAAGGCCTTTTTAACAACCAACTTAAGAAAGTGCATCATATCTAAATCATACGCACTTACAACAGTATACATCTTCCGTTGTATTGTTGACTCCACCTGCTATCTACATATAATAACGACAGTACAGCCACAACATGTCGTTACAAGAAAGTTCCAAACAAAAATAAAAAAAAGAAACTCTATGTTTTTCTATTCTGTCTATGATCCTGTCACCATCATCACCTATTCTTTTCTGATGTATAAGGCGAAGGAGAAATTCGCAAAATTTTAAAACAGAATAAAACACAATCAATTGATTTTTACGTTTTTAAACCGCAATTCGACTTTTACAATCTGTGATTTGTTGTACATGAGGTTCTTCATAAAGGTAAAATAAAATGGCCACAATTTCAACATCTAATAATATTACAGTAAACATAGTTTAGCCTTAGCATAAGTATTAACATTGTGGTTCAGCTTATTCCGTATCGGCAAAACAAATCTCTATGTCCCCTCGAAGATCAATGCAAATTTTATGGCGTCTGCCTACTTTGGAACCAGATAGGATTGAATCAGCATTAATAAGTGAGGTTTAACTAATGGCAAACTGATCTAATACAGGACAAAGTCTGCTCCTATGGTTGACACATAGTGCATTTGAAAGAGTAGTTAAATAAGATTTTTTTTTTAAATCTATATTGCAGGAATTGATATATACACGCTGTAGATAAATATCTATTAAAACTATTCACAATTTTACTAAGATCTGTTTAGATTTTAGTTTTGTTTACCTGAAGGAAATCTGGTCCAAAACAAAACAAAGTCTGCTCCCATGGTAGACACATATGAATGTATTTGAAATAGTAGTTTAATAAGACATTTTTAAAATATCTATCTTGAAGGAATTAAGATATACATGCTGTAGATAAATATCTATTAAAACTATTTACAATTTTATTTAGATATCTGTGTTGATTATAGTTTTGTATGTTATAGGGTATAATTATCCAACAAATATTGATAATAAAACACATGAGCTTGTTATAACATATTTTTTAGGCTGTTTCATTAAAAATATCCATTGGCGATTCATGTCAATGATCCCTAACGCGAGTTTTTCATTTTTTGATGTTACCATTACTAATACACCAACCAAGCTGTTCTTGTTTTTATAATGGATGATGAATAAGATAATGAGATAAATAATATTCAATATTCAAACAAGCACTTTTCTTTTACATATTTTTACGTAACATAATTTTGATTGAATGTAGCAGTATATTTCTTTTCTTGTGGAGAAAGATTGTATCGCACCATACCAAAAAAGTGATGTTATAAAACCACTTTTCCCAATACACTATGATTCGACCCCGGAAACATACTTTCTATTTCTTAGTCAATTGCATTTTTGCCTATTTTCCTTTCATTACTAGGAAATAAGGTCACCGAAATTACTAAGTGACACTTTTTCAATGATGATTTACTCCAGCCGTGTTTAAAAGCAAACGGCTAAACGACAAAAAGTTTGTATCGACCATTAACAGTTTGCAAAATCCATCAAAGCTACTGTCCGTATTATCTGCACCATATTATTTTTTATTTATATCTAACTTAAATTAAACACAGATATAAATAAAAATAATACGGTGCAGATAAACAAAAAATCAAACATTAATAATATTGGAAATATACTCGTATAGTAAGCTATCATTTATTATAGACGAAAAATATTACTTCACATTACTAAATTTTATAGTAACGTAAGTAGTATTAATTTAAATTAATCTTAAATCTAGTTAATCAGTGTTGTCTTAGAGTGCGTGGAATAGAAAAGGTGTCATTTCACATACTCTGTGCAGTTTTGTTTTATAATTTTCTTTTTTTCTCTAAAAACATTTATTTTTGTAGCTTTTAATATAAAACTTAAAAAATAGAATTAATAAGAATAAAGTGTTGGATGCAACAAAAATGGTGACACCTTTCGAAGCTGGACATTCTGATATTCTTACTGATACCACGTAATGCACGATGATTGTAATAAATTGTATCTGAGAAAAAATTACAAAAATATATTTAAAATAATTGATACAATTTTTAGTAAGAAGGTAAGCTTCTGAATCAAAAAGCTCTGAAATTTTGAAAAGTTTGTTATACGTTGTTATTACTCAATCACAAATTAGGTAGATCTAAACTGCATATCAAAGCGAACCGCTCATAATTTTTGTCATTTATCTATTTTCGTAAAATAACTATGACGGCGACAAAACATATTATCGTCTGTTTGAAACAAGATTGAGAATTTATTAAGATAAATAAATCTACAAAAATTTCGTGATATATTGAATAAAACAAACAGGTTTTAATACTTACCAGTTGGAATCTAGTCATATATTTCTTCCAAGTCAAATATTTCGCCATAGTTGGACCTAAAGATGATAACGCGTAGTATGTATACATGAAAACATGGACCAGCGAGTTCAGGAAACCAATGAAGATAAGAGACTCAGATGGCCAGTACTTGAGTAACGCCCATGTCGCGATGGTCATGCACGAGTGGTGGTACAGATGAAGAAAAGTGACTTGAGTGTCTTTCTTTCGCAATATGAAAAGGACGGTGTCTAGCAGCTCGGTGATCTTTGCAATGAAGTATACCCAAACTCCAAAGATAAGCTGAAAAGTTATACGGTTACAGAAAATCATGGTTGAAAAGCTGGCTGATAGTATACTTAGTAACAGTGAATAAATCCAGTATCTAAGTTAAAGAAACACGCTTTGGAAAATTTTAAGTAAGACATACATATTATGACCTGCAGTTGATGTTGTTAGTAGGTTTACATAGTGATTAAGTGATTAAGATAACGTTGTTAAACAATTATTGTTAGAACTTATGTTAGAAGTTTTCATAAAATTGGTTTTTAAGTCTTTAATAAAACTGGGTAGAAAAGACTTGATAAGTTCGATTTAAAAGAACTGCTTAGCATCTAGCATCATGTTCTCTATCAATTATTATTATAAAGTTTGTAAGTTTGGTTGTAGGAGGTAATCTTCGAAACTGTCTATCCAGTTTCATAACTTCTTCGATTCAAATTTATAATGAACTTTCGTAGAGGACATAAGATAATATAGATTTTGAATAAGATAAGTTTTTAGTTTAAGATTTCTTAATTGTTGGTCAGGCCTAAAGAAATAATGCACTTTTCCTTAACGTTGCAACTTTTTAATGGTATGATCTGATTTTTGGCCCAGCAATATATGGAGGGATAGAAAAGAATATAGAACACTTTTACTCTAATCAAGAGTTCCTATAGGAATAAATTTTGTTACGAGAAAACATTTTTAAAGTCATAACGGTGCTTACTATTAACGTTATTTTTCTGCACAGAAAACAAAGTAAAGTTGGAATCGTCACGTATTTTATATATTCAAGCTGCAGAATTTTACTTCCGTTCTGTATGTAAACAATGTATAACTGTGTTTAAGGTATAAAGCATTTAATTACCTCACTTCTGTGGTTGTTGTCTCTAATGAAACACTTTGTAGGCGTTAGTCCGATCACAAGTAAATTCTGAAGAAACTGAAACATTATATTAGTCACACCTTAGAATTCTGGTGATTTGGGATGTTGTCCACACGCGAAGTGATGATTGTGGACTTTATATAATATGTCTTTTTTAAAATGTGCAAGTTTCGTCACGAAGTTCTCCTTCATCGTAAAGCCAGCTGTGTGAATAGACGGTGAACTTAAAAAATTAGAAGAAAGGACCCATTGATACACGCTAAGTCGGAACTTCCACCACTTAAGATTGAAGGTGTAATCGAAACCCCTGTTCACCTGTGTCTAACTAGACCTATTCAAAAATGCGCTAAAGATTTCAATCAACTTAAAAAAAAAAAACATACTAAGTTTTCAGATATCTGCATGATCCGCAATCTGAGTTAATGCGTACATAATGCGACATAATAAATTACGTAAAAAAATATATTTTTATTCATCGGTTCATTGTATAGAGAGCTAGCATAAAAAGAAACCTTCATTTAGTTACAAATATGCACGAGGGTGGATAAGAATATTTTTTTCAAATTAAATACATAAAACATCTTTGTGTAATTTTTTAGAAGAGTTTATGTGAAGACGGCAGAATAAGGCTGTGACACACACGGACGAACGGACATGATAAAAAGCCACAGAATTTACAAACCTGTAACACGTCAGTGCCTTATCATTTTAACACCATTTATTTATTTTAAAAATGTCTACACTCAGATTTGAGATAAGTCATCATAAGTAGTGGAATAAAAATGTTTAAAATTTAAGTTTTTTTTTTTGATATAATAAAATTAAAAAAAAAATGTATTTAATATTTAAAATCAATCGACTGACTCTACTAGTATTGTTTTCACATACATGAAATTAAATCTCGCGTTCTGTCTCTCTGTTTATGTCAGCCATTCTATGTGATCGAAAACTGACAGGGATATAACTTGAATCTTAACTCGTAGGTAGGATATCGACAATCGATTTTATAATAATATTTTTAATTCTACGTAGCGCCTGAGTTTGTCATATATTAATCAATATATCAATAATCAATAAATCAATATATTATTTACCCTTATCACCATATAAACTGAAAGAGCAATTTGAACACCATTATATAAAAGTAGAGTTCGTGTCAACTCGTATGGACTCCTTTTTCTCATGAAATTGGGTCCAACTTTTAGGACGAACACCAAGTAGAGGGCCAGAATGACGCAGACTGGGCCTGGGCTCTTCATTAGAGGAAGATCGTCTATTTCGTCATCTGCATGAGACAAAGTTTGTTTTAATGTTAACATAATTTACATATTTGGAACTAAATACCATCACGACACTTATCCCTGTAGGGGTGGTCGGAGATGTTACGAACTTATGCCCGTAACATACACGTTTCTCCAATAGTATTCCGTCCAAGTTCCGTGCCAGTGTTTTTCAAATTTTGACCCGACTGTTGAATAAAGGCACGTGGGTTCAATTTCCACATTTTTATATGTGTTCGTATTGAGACTGATTGTTTTCCATGTATTAACAAAAAAATAAATACTCATTCGTTTATGGCGCAGTGTCAGTAAGAGTAGCACAAAGTTGGATTAAGCTCAATCCGGGAATTTTGATGTCAAAGATGCACCTCGCACATAAGCTCTCTTGATTTTCATATAAAATGCGAAGAAGTTTTTTCTCCGACCTATTATATGTATATGTATTTCTATCAGTAGTCTCGTATACACTCGTATACTCGTATAGTACAAGCTTTGCTTACTTTGGGACCAGATGGCGCTGTGTGTAATGTCTAAATTATTTATTTATAAATTATTAGGATTTTAAGGACACATTTGAAAAGAAAGTCCTTGTTAACAAATTATAAAACAAACAGGACTCTTGCGCGCAGATTCCGAACAACAAAGACAGCAATTCGTAAGATAAAAAAGTTTTTTCGAACAACAAAGACAGCAATTCGTAAGATAAAAAGGTTAAAAAATTACTTACATTCACTTTTTCCCAAATTCCAAAATGTTTTTTGATTAATCGTTAATAGGTCTGCCATCTTGATTCTACGAGCAAAATAAAAATTTAAACGATTATTGAAATGCCCAGTTGCGGTATATACTTTGGATATATTCCATTCAGTTGTTTCATTCTCTCGACTTAGTACACGGAGTATTTTTGCCCTTTCTGAATTGTTATGCCCTTTTAGCCCTTTAGTGGATTATTTTCTAAAAACGATAATACACATCAATCTTAATTTTACCAAAGGCATTTGCAATTTTCCATGCTAAATTCTTACCGCCATATTCTTAGGAGATGATTTTGCTAAATTCTTTTTTAGTGCGCACCTGCGGTATAACAGGTAACTTTGCGTAAAATTTGAAGTGCGTAGATTTATGTAGAAGTTTTGGATTTGCGTTGATATATCAGGTAGTCAGTCAGTCAGCTTACTCTTTAAGGCCCCTCTTACAGCCCACTAGCGCCGCCATTAGATATCCTCAATTTTCTCTTCGTAGTAAACAAATTTCTAAAATCCAAATGTCGCAAGTATAAAGCTAGTCATAAGCTATTTTTAGAAGGTTTTATATTGTTTCTAAATAATATCTGTAAGTTGTAGTTGGCATTTCTGCTAAAAGTGGCCGTTTTTAGCAGAAATGGTAACTACAACTCACGGATATTATGTAGAAACTACATTAAACTTTCTAAAAATAGCTTATGGCCAGCTTTATATTTGCGAAATTTGGATTTTAGAAATTCGTTTTCTACGAAGAGAAAATTGAGGATATCTAATGGCGGCGCTAGTAAGCTGCTATATGCGCCTTAATATATCTATATAGACTACCTTATTCCCGTAACTTCGTCCGCGTGGACTTTTAAAAAAGAGAAAACTGTTTATGGTTTATATCTACAAAATTATCGGGACCGTCATATACAATTTCATCTCCAATTTTACTCTCTAAGAGATGATATAAAGGCCTTATATAAAAACTTTAAGGCCACAAACAAAATTCAGATATCAAAAATATTGAATTTTAGGAGTGAGGTTCTTCCTAATCAAGAGAAAATGATTAAAGAGGAATATAATTCAATTACAATTGTGTTAAAGTGTTGTGGAGGTGAATTAAAAAAATCTGTATTTTGATACATATTTAGAGATATAATCACATATCTATACGGACGCATACATACCAGCATATATTATTATTTTATTATTCTATTTCTTATTTTACGTCCTTCAATCTTAAAAGTTGCAATTACTAAATTTAAGAGTTCTATAAATTGTTTCATGCGTTATAGTTGTAGACACATAAAGTAGATACATATTTATGGAGTAGGTACCATAAAATAATAGTAATGCTTTTTGAACAAATAAATTAATTTCGTTCGAGCAATTAAGCTTCTGTCAAGTCTGTGTAACCATATTTTGCTTGCTTGTGACGTCTATTTGGACTACCCAATCCAATTCAATAGAAATTAAATAGAAACCGTTGTTAAACTTCTTAAAATTAAATAGAAAACTATCAACCTGACGAAATTTCCCAGGAAAATGTCATGTGAACCGCCATAAAAGTGTCATCTAAATCACCATACAAGTTCGTAAATTTTTATCTTTACAAATAGATTTAAGTAAATTTTTTTACGTACTTTGTTGTCTTTGGCCAGCTCCCAAAAATGCATGAAAGGTATATTAGATGCACAGCAACTAAGTAATTTTTGAAAGTTGTTATTATGGTTTCTCCTATAACTCTTCAATCACACTTCCTTTAACTCTATAAAAATATCACAATAGTTATTTAGCGCTTTATCATAATTTTCAATGATTTATTTTTAATTTTATATGTAAGGACGAACCCCTTAGTTACCCCGTGGGAAGCTATAGGAGATAAAAAGTATTCTTTATCCTATTTAAATCCTAACTGCGCCAAAAATCAGTTTACCTCATTGCTTTGTTGCAACGTAAAGGAATAGTGCCTTTTTCATGACTTGATTTACATACATTGATATTTTGGACTAAAAATATTTTTATTTTAATCAAAAAAAATTATAGCCTATGTTACTCGGGGATACTGTATCTTTATATTAGTACAAGTAAGAAAATTCTTACAATCAGTTTGGTGGTTACACAGATTACCCCCTTCATACAAACAAATTCTAACTCTTTAAAATATGAGTATAGATAATATGGACCCCTAAGTTAATGTAAGTATAAAACGCGCGGGCTTGTTTATATTATTTTATTTTTACTTAATACTGACCTGTAAATAAAAGCCACCAACTTACATACCTGCTTTGGTTTCTCAAAAGAAATTCCAAATGTTATTTTCTATCTTTGGGTACAGAACTCTAAAAAAAATTATTCACCAAGTTTCAGCTATTTGTCGCGTTGCTTTGCTGAGCTTTGTCGGGTTAGATTTAAAAGTTGTAACTGCTTGGTTAAAAGTTGATTTTTAGATGTTTGAACTAAAAATAAGGTATTTAAACTTATTCACTTACGTAATTATTTATTTATGCGAAAATCATTAATATCAAATCGTTCGTATGAATATCGTAAAAATTTTTGAATTGAATTTGGGTAAGGAACGTTTAGACCTGGTAACAACCAAAAGTGTAATGCACTGCACATGAGTACTGGTTATTGTTAGTAAACACCTTTACTGAGGTTGCTCTATAAATACAAACTCAATGCCGACTGCTTTTTGTAAAAATAAAGAAAATTAAGTTAACCTGTGAGTTACTTGGAGAGCACACCTAACTATAGAACCTCTCGTACTTCATGTGTTTTGCTCTAAAGCGTTATTTTAACCTGGTCTTTTTTTTTCACAAGTACAAGGTCAGTTTCCAACGTAGTTGTGAGGGATAATGTTAAGTGTAAGTGCACTTTCAATGTTACCAGCTCCGTATCATCTACATAAGATAATTGGACCTTCAGAGATTTATAATGTTTTGTGATTATTATTGTAAACGAGGAAGACAGTTTGACCCAGTATACTCGTACTTTCTTGTAAAACTCCTTGCTTTGTTGAAGAGTTTGCCTTTTTTTTTGGAAAATAAAGTATAACTGGTGATTAAAAAATAGAAAAATCATAACCAATTGTTTTTTTTTTATTTCTGTTTACAACTTACAAGTCATTTTCTAATAAAAGTAAAAGGTTGTCTTATCTTATAGGTTAAAGAATAACACCTTCCCTACATTACCTTTAAAGCGAGCTGTAAAACGCGCCTTAAAAACAATGAACGACTAACTTATTTCTGTTCTTTATGAATATTTACAGTTGTACATAATAATATTATACACATAGAGATGAAAGTCAAACACAAATGGCCAACTGAGCTACCGGGCAGCTAAATTTTCATAAAGAACTTTTGATTCCAAGGTAATATTTTTTAAAATGTTATGGACGAAGACAAAGACAAAAAATATTTATTTGCTAGAGACCTGGTTTACAATTTCAGTAGATGTACGGGAGCTTCTTAAATAAGCGAAACCCTGAAAAACGCACAGAAACCACATTATGGACAGGCGTTGTCTACCAGGGACAGTGCATTTCGTTTTCTGTGCATACTATAACTTACTTCGAAGTACTGACCTCAAAATCTTAGTTAAATCACTATAACATAATCTCATTACTATTCCATAATATCATTACTGTTACAAAATCACCTGACTATTCCATAATAACATTATTATACAATTCCATATAATTGAAGCAAATTTATATATTATTATTATATATATTTACTTTGTCAAAATTCATATGACAAGTCGCATGTTTTTGCGACCACAAATAATTTAGGCATTTCATGATATTTTTTTATTTGTCACAAATTATTGATTAAAGTTATTTCTGTAATTTGTTTCGTCACAAAGTAACTAAATTTATTTAAATTTTTATATAGTAGCCTATTTATTATTTTACATCATCACACTTTTCTCGAAGATCCACGTTACTTCACGTGCCTGCTACGTTTTCATAGCTTTTTCACAAACTTGTAGATGAGCAAAGTTTTATTGATACCCGGTGCTAAATTTTATTCCTTCGATAAGAATTAATTTTCTAAAACTGATATACTTTATTTGTTCTCAGTTATTTTACAGTTTTGTGACGTCATATCACTATAAATCATAAATATTCACATTCAAGTCTGGCATAACTTCAAAATTCTTATAAACATAAGTGTAGCTACCTAGTAATATTTTAAAAAAAAAACAACAGGATTTAAATAAGATCACTTGTAATTAATTACAGTGCAACAAACTCTTCTGACCCTCTGACCTTAAGTGTTTGGTCGCTATTATCGTTGTAAGTTCACACTATTACAAAATGGCGACTGCAGTTTTGATATTTGACCAAAATTTTGTTGCACTATATACCTGGGCCTATATCCAATGCCTATAGCAATTGTAAAAACGTTATTACCTGACCAAATACACTGAATACAGATCGTTCGGAAAGGTTATATGAGAAATATCTTCCTTATATGGTCAGGAACCACATTTATGTGATCGCTATCGCCAGAGCGCACGCACCAGTCTAGGGCCCCTGTTTTCTTTACATAATAACTAAAGTCTAAGTTCAAATTTAAACGGAGCTTTTAATATTTATTAAACTTTAGCTGTTCGGTTATGAAATACTTAGAGGGACATAGGTTAAGCGAAGAAACCTACTTATTTATTATTTTTACAAACCCTTTTTCTTAAATAAATAATACTTATATCACTATTAATGACTGCACTGTACAAGTACTTGTACTGCTGATTTATAACATCATATGATTATATTATTCTTCTGAATCAATTCACAATACCTAAGTTAAACACCTCACACTCACTTGAAAATAATTTGTAGGTAAAACCACTTAAAATAGAAAGAAATTGGCCGCTCGATGTACAACAACAGTTACAGTAAAAACTTAAAATATGGCTATTAGTCCAGTTTTGGTACACATGGCATAGGCAGTGTCTCTCTCATTAAATTTCCTAATTTTGTACTTAAATTATTAGCATTTCCATTCAGAAGACTATTCTTTTTATAACTTTTGATGTAAAAGTTTGCGAAAAGTATTAGAAAGAAAACAGTGTTTGAAGCGATAAAAAAAGCGACGCCTTTTGATGGTGGACATTCCGAAACCCCTACTGACGAAACGTATTGGACGATAATCAACATAAATTGTATCTGCAAAAAAATATATTAAACATTAAAAAGATAAAAAATTTATATATTTTTATATGATTGTTTTTGTATTGGTTTGTTTCTTCTTTGTGTTCATTTTAGGAAAGTATATAGATTTTTTATGAATAAGTACATTTATAAGAAAATATGTAACCATCAAAAAAAATGAAATATTTTTTACGTCATCTGAAATATTTATTAATATAATAAAGCTAAGGAGCTTTTTTGGTTGTTTTTTTTTTGTTTGAAGGCGCTAATCTCTGCTTTTTTGCATTTAATAGCCCTTCTTTACGAATATTAAAGGCTTTTTACATCACGCTGGGACCCTTAGGAGCTGAGCAGAGAGAAGAAAAGTCAGAAAGAAACCTACGCAAAAACGAAGACCGTAAAAATGCGACGGAGGATGTAAGCCACGTTAAGATTTAACATTTACCAACCTGTCAACATTTTTGACCACCGTGTCTATATGCACTATTTGTGTATTTAAATATTTTTACACGCAATGTATTTCTGTGAGGTTTACTGCTATGTAAAAATAATAAGTGAATGTTGAGTATAATGTTGAAGATTCAATTTTTTTTCCAAACATATTTAAGACAGCTTTATTTAACCTTTTTCTTAATTATTAAAAAAGGTGTAAAACTGTTCATACTCACAAGTTGAAACTTAGTCATATATTTCTTCCAAGTTAAATATTTCGCCACAGATGGTCCCAAGGCTGATAAAGCGTAATAACTGTACATGAAAACATGGACCAGGGAGTTTAGAAAGCCGATGAAGATCAGGGACTCCGATGGCCAATACTTGAGGACGGCCCAGGTTGCAATCATCATACACGAGTGGTGGTACAGATGGAGGAATGTGACCTGGTTATCTTTTTTCCGTAATACAAACAGTACCGTGTCGAGGAGCTCAGTTACCTTCGCGGCAAAATACAGCCAAATACCTAAAATTATCTGGAAAGTGTTAGAGTTTTTGTAAGAAAAGTTAAAAAGCTCCAGAAACTATGCTAAGGCTAATCATGGTTTTCGTAGCGCTAATAAATATTGTGTGAACTTATGCGCGTGTACAAATTTCGGTTGTTCATATATTATTACATTATCCTATGCCTACTATTACAGGGCAATATTTTTATATTTGTTTGAAATCGCATGAAAACGACGAACGACGTAACATTCAGATCATAACGAGGAAGAGACATCAAACAATCAATTTCTTTTCTGGGAAAAGTCGTATTCTCCTTTCACGGAGAAAGCAATAAACTTGACTTGCCCGCAATAACATAATATAATTTGGTAATCTCGCAACAGATATAAGCTTCTCAAAAAAATACTTTATGGGGCGCAGGTCGACATTGTCAGTGCGCGAGTTCAAATCCTACGCCCTGCAATGTAGGGAAAGCCCTTATAAAAGCACCCAGTTACATCTCGGATAGAAAATTAATAATTACGGCTAAAGTAACCGACAAAAAAATGTAAGTAGCTGATTTTCTAATAAATAATTTGATGTCACAAATTATTATTTACCTCACTTTTATAATTTTGATCACTCATAAAGCACTTTGTAGGCGTAAGTCCCATCACAAGCAAATCTTGTAGAAACTGAAAATAACATTTGTTTCAAATAAATACAAATACATATTGTACCCACGACTTAAAAAACACTTACAAAATTGTAATTAGAAACCAAATTTAGATTATTAAAAATGTTACCAGGTTGATGATTTTAGTGAACTGAAAAAGAGAAGAAAAAGAGAAAGCTTGTAAAGGCAGATGTATAAGATAAATGTATGGGACAGGACGTATGCATGCAGGTCACGGTTTAAATACGTAGTGTGGATTTGTGGATACTGTTCTGTATCTATCCTGTAGACGTTAAAAATTTACTTATATATTATTAAGAACAAAATTAAACAAACTTTAAAACATCTAAAGGATCATATTTTTTTTAAACATGGCTTTTTTGAGATCCGGACTTCAATAGAAAAAAAAAAACGAACCTCTTATAGGATAACTTCATAATACATCCGTCTATCATGAACCTCTTTCTAAGGCCCACTTATAGGCAACAAGTGGAAATTAACCTACATCCTTTGTTTGTATGATCACTGCAAGAAAGCTACACTATCTCTGAGTAACATAGAGCCTACCCTCCAACGTTTTGTTTTTATGAAAATAAGTTTTAATTACATAAAATAAGCTTAAAGTCGAATTAGGAATAAAAAAAAGACACTATTCCTATACATTGTAACGAAGCAAAAAGGTGGCCTTTTTGGGCCAAGAATAGGTAGTTACACGAAATGAAAAGAATATAGAATACTTTTACCTCACTAGTAAGCGTCCACAGGATTTTCTTTCTGCGAGCATTTCTGACAAAACTCGCACTTGTCCAATTTTTTTTCTACAGTATGTCAAAATTTGAGTCTTAATTTGAGCTTCGGTTTTAAATTTAATTTCAATTTTTAGTCGATTCTCTATTATGTTATAAAAATTGACTCCTTTTAAATGTTGCTATTGAATATAAGCAAATATTGCTTGTAAACCTAAGCAAATATTGCTATTCCGTACAAAAGTGCATCAGTTTATACGTATAATGGTTGTTTACTAGAGCTAAGTTTAATTATGGGTTTAAAGCTAAAGTTGGTAAGTTATTAAAAAAAACAAAATGGTTATAAAAATAAAGTAAAATATTATATAAGTAGCATTACTTACCCTAGTAACTAAATATAATGAGAATACTACTTGAATACCATTATATACAAGCAAAGTTTGCGTTAACTTAAATGGACTTCTTTTTCTCATGAAATTGGGCCCAACTTTTAGGACGAACACTAAGTAGAGGGCTAGAATGACGCAGACTGGGCCTGGGCTCTTCATTAGAGGAAGATCGTCGATTTCTTCGTCTAGGAAATAAATATAATATTTTTATTATTGCTTCACTAGCAAATTTAGAAAATGGTCATTATCTATGATCGTAAAAGACAACGCCTATGTTAATTTATGAAAATTTATACTTAACGTGTTTGTTAAACTGACAAAGTGCCGCAAGTGGCAAAAAGTTGGGCTGTCATATCAAAGGTGCAGGGTCTCGATTTTCGGTAGAAAGAAACCTAATTTTTTTCCAAATTTGTGAATTGTTTAGTTTCTAGATTATTTGCTGGTTTGTGCCACACTGGCACTGATAATCTCACCCCTACTATGTTTGTGCGAATAAATATCATAAGTAAAACGTGAATATCTTTTACTGTTCACCGCAACAGTTGACATTACAATACCTCTCTGACCGCCCTTTCGTAGCGTATTAAAATTACATATTTTACTGTTGTGCAGAGCATGTAATCATAGGAACATATCGACGAGAAAATAATGTGATTTCAAGTTTCTTGTGTGACCCGTAAGATGGCGCTAGTGAACACTGTCTCAGTCTTAAGTAATTTATTTTTTATACACCACAAATGTAGTTTACCAATAAAAAATGTGCAAAGACTGAGCTGTCTTAAGCCATCTATACATTAGTAAAAGGAAAAACCTTTTGTTACCTTCCTACAGTAACAAACTCCAGACCCTACATATAAAAGACATACACCGCTCTTAATTAGGTACATGAAAAATATAAAGAACTTCTTGACACCATCCTAGCTTACTCTTTTTAAACACCGATACTTCTTCTGCTTTTCAGTTCTTTGTATTTTTTCATATACCTTATAGAGAGCAGTGTGTAGAGTGGGTAGGGTATAGAGACCAGAGTGGGTAGGGTACAGTGTGCAGAGTGGGTAGGGTGCAGAGTTGCAGAGTGGGTAGGGTACAGTGTTCAGAGTGGGTAGGGTACAGTGTGCAGAGTGGGTAGGGTACAGTGTGCAGAGTTTTTTTTTTTCTGAACTGCCATTACTGCTTCACCGGACTTTTTGGGGCGTGACTCTGAAGGAGCCTCAGCCCATATAGCGCTCAAGAGCTGCCCGCGGGGGGAGCCTCGGCTTGGGTTGTCGCTCTCAGGGGCGTCCCTTTGTCCGGTGTGAGGCTCGAACCCGAAGGTGAGTCACCGCCAGGAGGGGAGTTTCTCGTTACGCGGGTGCGCTTTGATACCTCGTGTAACCTTGCGGGCGCCGACGAACCCGGGGACTTCGGCATCGTGTTAGGGGGGAGGCCTTATTAGGGGACGTCGTAGAGACTAAACTCGCTATCAGGATAGCGAGATCGTCATCTGGGGCCGTTAGTACGTGCCGAGGCCACCTAACTATAGTTTTACGACCATGCCGAGGTTGGTTGGGGGAAAGTGCAGAGTGAGTAAGGTACTGTGTTCCGAGTGAGTAGGGTACAGTGTGCAGAGTGTGTAGGGTACAGTTTACATAACACATTCGTAACTGATGCTGTACTTATCTATTAATACAGCACAGCACATAATTTGTTGTTATTCAACATAATATAAGTATTAATTTGATGTAACGCGGGCAGAAGCGTGGGAAAAAGCAGTTATAAGTAGACATTACACGACATTGTTTGTTGAATACTTTAACGACAAAAATATGTAGACATACAACAATTTGAAACCGGAAAATACCAGATCATATTAATAATAATATATATTATCAGTGAATACCAGTGAGACGTTGATGTAACGTGTATCATTATGTACGTATGTTATATTTTTACCATGATGAACATCGTAGGTATATTATTATTAATATCATACAAAAACAATGATTTAAACGAGCAAAATGTTGAAATTTTTTTGGGATGTAATTAAATTGCTAAAAATTTTATTATAAATGTATGTATTTTAAATTATGGTAAATTCCAGCAGATACTCACATTCACTTTTGTTTAAATCCCAGGCTACATTTTGTTTCAATGGTAATATGTTCGCCATCTTTTTTTTTATTGTACTGTTTTAAAGACTGCTAAATCGGTCCTGTAAAATACACATTTAATTACTTTTTCTCAAAAACGCTATCAAAATTTAAAATTAAATTTAAAAAAAGTAAAAGAAAAACGGTACGATATCGATTCTGAATCAACACTTTTCTGGACAGAAGACGCTACAGTAAATACCTATGCTTTATCCATGCATGACCTGTTATCAAATCCATTTGATTTTTTTAAGCCTTGGGGAATAAACGGAATCATTTAACACTACAAGAACAAAAGACGTATGCATACGCGAAAATGTGTGTGTGTGTATATATTTTTATATTCTTAACATAAAATAATCCTTGTATTTAGTGACTTTTATGATCATCTATTCTATTAAGTTTCTTTTCCCCAGCGTTTTTGAGTAAAGCTCAAGTCTCGCCATCAGGCCATTTTTGGATTTTTATAATTGACGGCCTCACCTCACGGTTTGCCCTTTTATCAAACTTTACTCATATAGGTACAAATAATCATAACGATTTTACAAGAAGTGTTCCCTTTAAAATTACTTATAAGAAATAATTCAAATTCAATTTGACGGCAAAATACGCTGATTCAAAATTAGTATCTACACGTTAAGGAAGAAGTGAAGGAAAAAAAAATATTTTTCGTTCTGACTTTTTGTTGATTTGATTTTTTTTAAATGTTTTCGTTTTAATTTTTTTTTGGGCTGACAACAATGCCTGTAAAAATGTTATTCGAAGAAAACTACATTTAATATAATTGAAAAGCTAGGTAGGTAGGTGAAAAAATATGTTTGTTTGTTTCTCTACCCTTAAGGGTCTATTTTGTTATGTAAATGAGATAGTCCAGCAGTCAGAAGTAGTCGATTTCACGGTATATTTTCTTTTAACTTATAATTTCGATACTCCACCAAATTGACATGTTTCACACCTGCGCACGTCATTAGCTACCTCTTTCGAAAATTTTCACAGTGTTAAAACGGGACGTCTTGTTGAACCGAACCTACTTACGAAGATTCAGCCTGTTATTATTCACTAAGATCAACTTGAGGGTACTTCCTTACAACGCATAGAAGGATTTCATCAAAATATTTTTAAATGAATAAAAGAACCCGACTGCATAAACATTAAGAACTAAACAGGAATTAAAACATCCCAAGTATTTTAATATAATAAGACTGAACTCATTTTAAGGTTACAACTATAGTTTGAGCAAACTAAACTACACTACACTATTTAAACTATACTACACTATTTAAACTACACTACACTATTTAAACTACACTACACTATTTAAACTACACTACACTATTTAAACTACACTACACTATTTAAACTACACTACACTATTTAAACTACACTACACTATTTAAACTACACTATTTAAACTACACTACACTATTTAAACTACACTACACTGTTTAAACTACACTACACTGTTTAAACTACACTACACTGTTTAAACTACACTACACTATTTAAACTACACTACACTATTTAAACTACACTACACTATTTAAACTACACTACACTATTTAAACTACACTACACTATTTAAACTTGCATTGAAATGAGTTCCGCCTGCTTAAAGTTAAATATTCGGTATGTTTTAATTTCTATTTAACTTTGAATGTTTTTACGCCAGATGGAGGGTTATGTTTTCCGAGTGTATGTATATTTCTTTGGCACGCTCTGTAGCCTAAACGGCGTGATGGATTTTAGCTTGAGAGGTGTCGTTAGATTGGTATTAATTGTAAGAGTGACACTGGATACATAAATTAAAAATTTTAAGCCTATACATTAAAGAGCATAAAATCCGCCATTTTGATCACTTTCACAATCTAGACAAATCTAAAAACGCCTCTCGAAATAAAACTAATCAAGCCGTTTAAGCTACATAGCGTGCCAAAGAAATATAATAACATACATAGACTCGAAAAACATAACCCTCCTTCTGGCGTAGTCGGATAAAAATACAGTCGAATTGAGAATCTCCTCTTATTGTTTTTCGTCGGTTAAAAATGGTTGACATCATTTGTACCTATATTTCAATATTTTTCCATTATTTTGTAATACTCTAAGAAAGTAGTAAAAAAACATTGTGTAGCTAAAGCAAAACAAATTCTATTTTTTGCACCTTCTTAATGGAATCCTTATCGAAACGTCAGCACTCAAATAGGTACGTTTCCGTACACTTACTGTCGCGTTAAGACCCGGTAATTATCAAAAATGAGTAAAAACGCGAAATTTTAATATGAAATTTTGTGTTTATAACTATAACATAAACCTAAATCCTAGTGACTGATAACATATAATATTATAAAACACATAAAATCCTTATAGAATAATAGTACATCATACAACAAGTGAAAAAAGAGGGAATTTAATTCGAGGGCTACAATGATCGAGGAAAATATTTTTTTTCACGAGTTGTGTACTTTACTTTTAACTATTGAATGCGAAAAAATAAATAGTAGTATAGCATTAATAGCTATAATTTTATATTATAATTAGTAATAAGAGAACAAGGGATTAGATATTTTAGAACATTAAAAATTTATAGTGAAATAAGAACAGTTAACACTGTAGCTTTTAGCATAGAGTATGTACTCCATAGTGAAGATGGCTTCTTATTTAAGCTAATTCGTTAAAATAGTTTAGCAAAACATTCTCTGAGAATGATTTGGCGCCTTTCACGTTTTTCCATGTACAGAACAAATTGTATGTTTTTAGGTAGATATCACGAGATTTTGGCGGCAACAAATTATCTATTATAAACACTGCTACAGTACGAAATGTTTCCGGAATTAGTTTCTCATTCTCATACCTGGAAGAACTCATTTTGTTTTAATTAATGTTATATGTAATTCACATAAAATAACCACGGTAACAGAAAGAAAAGAACTAAAATTGGCGGGAGTTTTTTTTTCTATTTAGCCAGCCAGTATAGTTAGGTATTTTCAGCGCGTTTTATTCACCTTTTCACATAATTCTTTCTTGTTCCAAATTCAAAATCATTTTATTCACTCAGTGAATAAAAGAGCGTTTTATTCACTGTTATTGCTGAATAAAGTCCCCCTTTTTGAGTGGCAATGGTAAAAAGAAATATATCCTTTTCAAAGCTTTAAAGAAATGTCATTTAACTTATTTATTACAAAAATGTACTCATAGCTAGTTAAACGATGTTATTACCCTGTTAATCATTTTGTAGAGTGACATAAATATCTTTATGATATACTTTTAAAAATTTCTTATTATATTTTTGACATTCACTTATTTACTTTATTATTGTACCTAAAGCTTGAAATTGATTTTGTAAGTTTCAGTTTTTAATATATTCTGAATTTATATGTTTAATTTAGTTTGGACTTTTAATATTAAAACATTTGCATGCTGTGTTAAGCAAATTTTGAGATATTTATATTATTTAACACTTACTATAATATACCACCATAATCTTTAGCAAATAAAGACGATTTGATTTGATTTAATTTAAACTGTTTCACGTTGTATGTTACCAACGACCTTCGTCTGTCTCTAATTAACTTTATTTAAATGACAGTCAATTAGTCGCGACATGATATTTTAACAAATGACGTAAGTGCTTAAAATCTAATAAAATCTATTAAGTTCAAATGATCTAACAACATCCAATTTTGATTGCATTATTATAAATGATTAGTTTGTGGAATTAAGACTATGTTCCGGTTTCATTTCCTAAAATGTTTGATTTTTTTTAATATTATTAATTATTGTTTTCAAATAATGTTTTACAATACAAGACTCATAAAAAATGAAGATATATATATATCGTAGTATAATCGGAAAAAACGTATCATTGCAAAAATCCTAGGACGTTTTTCAAAACGACCGAATGATTAGAAAATAAGAATTTTAGTGTAATCTTTCGAACTATACTCAGGATCATTGCAAAAAACCGAGTTTGATTTAGGACTAATCAAAATTTGAGCACTGATTGGGTGGGATATGTAACGATTTACAACATCTTATTTCTGATTGGTCCGTATCTAGATGGCTTTGTCGTAAAGAACTATTGAGTTATAAAAGTAAGGCAACACTAACAAGGCAACATTTATTCAGAAGAAGTAATTTAATTACAAAACAGCATTAAATTGGAAGCTCGTTTCTCAGAAACAATAATTTTTTGGAAACGACATCCGAAGCTTATCATCGTCGGGAAAATGCAGTTATGTGTTACGGGATAGGACATGGGTACTAAAAGCATATTTTCTAAGCTTTGTCGTGTTTTGGAGGGTATGTTAAACTGTCAGTCTTGGCTGTTTTTATATAAGTGTTGTAGTAAAGCTAAGTCAGAGTCTTCATGGGCGGATTAAAAATTTCTGAAAGTTAAGCGACCGCTAGCTCTACAGCGTCTACCAATTAGCACTAAACCAGTGCGGTAGACAATGGCCTAAGCCTCCTTAAGAAAATGCCTGTACTCCTGTAGTGGGGACAGACAATTATGGAAATAGCACATTGGTTTACATTAACAGTCAGTTTTCTTTCTTGATAAAATAACGTTGAATAGCTATAAACACACTGGATAGAACGATGTGACTGCAAAAGAAGCTGATCATAAATCAAGAATGTAGTCATTAGCCAATAAGTACTTCTGTTAGTTTTAAAGTTCATACCAGCCAATCAGCGCTTACAATTCACGAAACATAAGTTCGCGATAATCGTAAAATGAACTCATATTTTTGCAATAATCAAAAAAATGCATAATGCATGCATAAATGCAAAAGCTCGGAATATTACAAAACTCATTTTTGTTTTCCAATCATCCAATCGGCAGCAAACGTTCTAGGTTTTTCGCAATAATCCGTTTTTTTCCAATTATCCTACCACATATACAACCTCATTATGCAGTTTAATAATATTTTTCATCGTCATTTGTGAGATAGAGGCCTCATATGTACATTTCAAAAAAGCCATTTGTTATCACCCATTTAATTATATCTTACAGATGATAAGTTGGTTAATCATTTTTTAAATCGAATAGAATCAATAGTGTATTTAAAACAGTTACACCTTTCTTATAATTTCAGCAACTACATGTATAAAGATAATGAAGATTGGTCAGATTTACGAGTACCTTAACAGCATTACAAAAAGTATGCTTTCATAGCACACACTAATCAAGGAGTAAAAACCGGTAAAAGCTTACCTTGGCGTAAAAATCATAAAAACAAGAACAAAATTCACATGTTGCCTATAGCAACACCTGTTAGTAAATTTAATGTATACTAATTATAAAATTAATAAATTATTTTATTTTTGTAGAGCAAATATAGAAGTAAAATAGGTTTAGGAACTTGAACCTGCGACCTTTATACTGTCCAAATGAGCTACTGAGATTCAATCACTAACTAAATAATAACCTTAAAGCTTGAATTTTGAATTGCAATATCATGCAGTTTAGCGATCTTGAAAAAAACTTATTAATTTGTACTTTTGAATTTTGTTGCAGCGCTCTTTATAGGTATCGTAAAAGTAGTGACGCTTCAAAATTCAGCCTGCTTTAACAAAGGGGTTCGGAAATTTTCATATGGAGCCTGGCATACCTACTCCCGGCCATCTTAAAATATCTCAAGACGGCGGCTATTATCCAAACTTATAAAAAAAAAATATTAAGTATAGAAAAAAATTATGTCCTGGGTTTGTATATAATTGCATATGTTCGCAAAAAGTTCATGATTAGCAAATGAACAAAAACGTCTTTAAAAAATGTTGTACGATTACTAGAGACCGAAAATACCGAAGTTAAAAGTCATAAAATTGACATTAATTTTCTCGGCTCATTTACATTTATTTTTGTGTGTTCTTTCTATTTATTTTTTTCATTTAGGACACTGGCTGTCTATTTTGCTTTTGTGTAATAAAAATGATATTTTATTGTTTTGTCAACTGGTTGCAATTATATCTTTGGAAGCGAAATGTACATGGTACATGTTACCAAATACAATCAGGAAATGGAAAATTCTTAGCATGTAAGTTAATAGTTGTTATCGGATATTTTAATAGATTTACCTGCCTTAGAATAATTATTTATCATAGTTGGGACTTGGATGGTATTGTTACACTATTTACATAGTATTTACTATTATGTTAAATGACACTGTAACGTTATTTCTTTACTACTACTTACCGCCGATTTTTGAACTGAAACCAATATATACATATGTACTCTTGACGTAATTATAACGTCATCAGAATTATGAACGAAATCAGAAAACCTATCCCTTGTCAGACGAAATACACGTTGCATAAAGTATGAACCTACTTGAAACAATAAAGCACGAGCAAAGATTAACATTAAAGTACGAACATAAGTAAATTGTACGCCACAGAATAAAGAATATGAACCACAGGTGCAGAACGCTTCCGCTAGATGGCGTTGTATTAAAAATAAATGGCAATTTTTGCCGCGTAATTTTCTTGAGCAGATATTTTAAGTAAATGAAAACATTGATGAAGTAAATATAAATTTTAAAAAGCAGTGTATGCACTTGCACGAAATTTGCTCGTTTTAAAAGGTACTAATTTTCGCAAAAAATGAATAAACTACTATTATCTAATGACTGCACAAATTCATTCTTTACAAAATGTTAGTACCGCAATCCTTCTTTGAAATTATCAATCCCATTATAATTTTGTTAGAAGAACCCAATTATCTTCTGAGTGAAGTACAAACAGAGAATGGGTTTAGGCTTGACTTAACAAAAAACTAAATTAGGATTGAAACTCATTTCAAGAATTGCTTGCAGTGCAATTTCCTTAAAATATTTCTATTGTATCTATATACAAATTTATAATAAAAATAAATGTTTTTACACATTACACACAGTGCTGTCTGGTACCAAATTAAGCAAAGCTTGCGCTATGGATACCAGGTAACGGATACAAATAAATACGTATACTTTTATGCAAATACATATATATTGTACATAGAAAACATCCAATCTCAATACATAAACAAATAATAAATGTTTGTCTTGCTAAGTTACACATATATTAGTTAAAATTAAATACCTGTTTTATGTTATATTGATTAATTGATTAATATCATATAAAACTTATATTTTAATTAATTGTAAAAAAAAAAACTATTATTTACCGAAATATTTTTATAAAACAATAACCTGATTCAAAGTTTCGTAAATAGATTTAAATTATAAAAAGCACTCTATACCGCACTATCACTAATGTCTATCACTAAACAATTGCTACCAAGTTATGGCTTCAGATGCGATGCTGTTCTCTATGACAATACTGTCACAGCTATTTAGATTGAATTGGACAAACCACAAAATTCCGACCACAATAACAAGTTGCCAAAAATATTTATTGCACTTAAGTTCGCTGACGTGCGAAATGTCACACAGCAGATACCTTTATCAGGAATTATTAATATTATACATATTTATAAATTCTTTGAATGGAAAAATAGAACACGAATGTACCGTTACGGAATTTTTATTTCTACGTCATTTATATACATATATATGAAAGGTAATGTCCTGACTGACTCATTAATGCCCAGTCTATACCGCTAATGTTAAAACTTAGAAATTTGGGGAAGGAGTTTGTTATATATTGAAGGCGTCGTTTAAGAATGGATTTTACGAACTCTTCTTTTAACGAGGTGATATAAGGATCAGAAATTTGTATGAAAATACGTCATATACTAAGTTAAATGCACAAAAATTGGTATTCGACCTTCTGACCAAAAATTAAGGATAATACATTTCACTGTTTCTGAAAAATCATCCCATAGGGGGTAAAATGGGGGATGCAACTTTGTATGGGAATCTGGTTATTTTTTCAAATAAAACCATAGAAAACGGTATTTAAACTTTTGGTTGCCAATAAAGAATGACGTGTTTCAGCATTTTTTCGAAACCTAACACATACGATAACTAATATACTGAACACGATAGTGCCCTCGCCAACACTAGCCAAGCGAAGCGCAAGGGCACTACCTAACTTTTCTCGAAGCCTTAGTTGTTTTTTTGAACCCTCATAACTTTGGTTTGGATTATACCAGATAAACAATATTCTCCGGATATGATGTCAATAGTGGTCAACTTCGTATGATATTTTTTTCTTTTAATTTAATCTTTTTGCACAAAAAAAATGTGTACAATGGCGAGCTTAATGCTTTCTCTACCAGCCAACCATACGTAATATGATAAATTGTCGGCGGTGCAGTAAGAGAAAAATTAACAAATATACAAAAGTATATTAAAGTATATGAGTAAATCAATACCAAACTAGATTGTAATAATATAAATAAAACAGATAATATAAAACAGATTAATACATACAATATATAAATACATAGAATACAATATACATATATATATAATAATAAATTTACATAATACTATACACATACATGTATATATACATACATACATTCATACATACAAACATACATAAAATACATGACGCATTGTTAAATAGTACTTTGAGAAGAACGAAGTGAACGCTCGTGAGTAGAGCCAAGGTATTGAAATCTAGATTTTAGGTAGTTTGGAGAGTTAGGATCGTTTAAAATAGAAAAGAGAGTACAAAGTATTCTGACGCTTCTGCGTTGACATATAGGTAACTATTTGAGTTGATTGCGAAAAGCAGATATGTGGTCATATTTACGAAGATAGAAGACGTAACGGATACAGTTATTAAGAAGTCAATCTAATTTGTTGAGAAGGTCCGAGTTTAAGTCTACATAGCACACATCACTGTTATCAATTAACGGAATAATGAGAGTTTGTACAAGTAGAAGTTTAGTTTTAGTGGGTAGAAAACTACGAAATCTGTATAAAAAGCGCAGAGAGGCAGTGACTTTCCGGCAAATTTCTTTAACTTGCACTGACCAACTCAGAGTGGGATCAATAATCAAACCTAAGTCTTTGACATGGTTACAGAAAGGAATTTGATTATCATTAAATAATATAGGGTGAACAAGTTCAAAGTTTATTTTACTTATTTGCCTAGGACTACGAACTACGATGCACTAACATTTATTAGGATTCACAACTATGCCCATCGTTTAGACCAATCATTAATTTCTTTCAACACCTTGTTAATGTTACGAATGGCTAAATCAAGGTCGTCAACTTTGGCTTGAGTATAAAGCTGCAAATCATCAGCATAAAAATGGTAAAAACAGCCAAGCTTAAAGGAAAGGAGATTAATGAAAATGGAGAACAATAGGGGTGATAATATTCCTCCTTGGGGCACGCCGGAAGTAAGATTTTGCCAATTCGAAACTAACCTATCTAGACGGACTGCTTGTTGGCGACTACGGGAGGAGAACCAACTTAAAGCTATCGCAGATACCTTGATGGACTCCAGTACTGCTAGGAGGAGATCATGGTCAACAGTATTGAAAGCATTAGAAAAATCAATTAGTACTAATACTGTCACCAAAGCATCCTCCATGCCATCACGTATATCCTCCGTAACCTTAAGTAGCGCAGTACTAGTGCTGTGTCCTAAGTGAAATCCTGATTGTAACGGGCTAAGAGAATTGTTGTCATAAACATATTTAGTGAGCTCTACGACTACTTTAAGGATTTTAGATAAAAAAGCTAATATTGAAATTGGTCTAAAGTGAGTAACGGATGAGGGATTTGTTATTTTAGGTGAAGGAATGACAAATGCTTTACGCCATATACCAGGAAATTCTCCAGTAAACAGGGAGAAGTTGATGATGTGGGGGTCAGAATTGGAAGTATAGAATCAAGTATGTAGAGAATCATGAATCTGCTCACATCATCACATCCACTGCTTTAAATTTAATAGAGAGAATGATCTTTCTCACATTGTCATCAGTAACTGGTAGAAAGGAAAACGGGTCATTATCTGGAATAGGTAAAGAACTTATGTCGGAAATAGATAAAAGCTTAGTGGCATCATATAGGGAGTGTGTTTTAGAGAAATAGCAATTAAACTCATCTGGGGTAAATTTATGATTGGGAGAGATGGAATTAGTTTTTCCGTAACCGAGTGATTTTAGAAATTTCCATAAATCAGTTGGAGAAGGACTAGAGAGTTTATCGAGGAAAAACTGGCGTTTAGCTCTTCTTACCATCTGGTTGCAGCTATTCCTTGCAGCCTTATATTGAGTCCATTAATACTCAGTGCGCGTTTTCTTGAACTTCAAGAACATACGATCCCGTTTCGTCATTGCAATGCGAATTTCGTCGGTAATCCAAGGAGCAGGTGGCCTTTTTATCCGGAACGACCGATAGGGCGCATGTACATCGTATAGTGCGGTTAACTCCCGGTTTAAAATGGCCAATTTTTCGTCGACGGTGTCCGCAGAAAAAAGTTTGGACCAATCAATCAAGTCCACATTTTTTCTAAGATTGTCTTCGTTCATATTAACAAAACTACGTACAAAGACAATCTCTGGTTTATATTTGTGAGGTTTTATTTTATATGAGGCATACACCAAATCATGATTTGAAAATCCTGGTACCACAAATTGGCCAAACTTGGCAATGCGTTCAACTGAGGAGGTCGAGATAATATCAAGATAATTTCCCTATTTATATTTTTCCCGGAGAGGACACCAGGGAGTATTATTCCTTTAAGTCCCAACGGAAAAAACGGTTGACTTGATTTTTAACAGTAGCATTATTGTTAAAACTTTTACTAGGAAATCAATTACTTTTATCCCAATCGTAATTATTATAATTTTGGATATATCACACAGCGCCATCTGGTCCCAAACTAAGCAAAGCTTGTATTATGAAAACCAGACAGCGGCTACCAATTTTTTTTTTTTTGTAAATAAATTACAATATATAATAAACTCAGGAGTTCTTATCATTTGGGCAGGAAGCACACACTGGATACAGGAGTCATTCGCCACCTATTGCACAATACCCGACGTTGGGGTATTCTCCTCCTCAATTTAAAAGGTCAAGACCTCTTCAGGCCCCTTATCGGGCCCCTACTTCGGCGCTTATGAGGCGTCTGTTGTATGTTGCCAGTTGGCAGCCGGTACTACGGTGGGATCTTACGCCGCCACAATTAGCTTTGCCGCCTACTGGTCCATCACAGCGATGACTAGCTGTAACAAGTACAGCTTCCTCCTTCGATACCTAATTAGCACCACTGACAGTTGTGCTCTCCACTGCATAGGTTTGAGCCTTCTCGTCTTGTGCCTCCTTTTTGGTAGTACGAGCATTATTTGATTCGGGTTCTCAGGGTTGCTAGGTATCGACCTCTTTGATAAGGAAGCTGAAGTTACAGTTGTCTCCGGCTGAGAATTCTATTCGAGGCATTGGTGGCCTTAAGGTCTCAAGGATTAAAGGTCAGGTTTCCATTGTTATTTCTTCCCTCCATAATTCACTTATTCGTTGGACTATTTCAGCTATGGTGATGGATTATATCTTGGTAAATCATCCCTAAGTTTTGCTAACGCCGAAAATTACTAAGTTGACAACAGGTCTCCTTTTGGCTGATCCTGATTATCATCTTCCCAGTTCGGTGGATCTACTCATCGGTGCCAATTTCTGGCTCAATGCAACTCAGAACCGGCTAAACTTTTTCAAACCGGTGGGTTGGTGGCACTTTACACAGACTTTGGTCATGCCATAATGGGCCCAGCAACGCCAAATTTTGCCCCTCTTCAGACCGACTCTGTCTGGCTCCTTGGTTTGTACCTAGCTGATGCAGTTCTTCGCTTTTGGAAAGTAGAAGAGCCTCCCGCAATTTCAGGTCTGACCCGGCTGATGAAGAGTGTGAGGCCCTTTTTGTGAATAATCGATCGATTTTCGACTAGTCAATTCTGCCCTCGGCCACTCCAGGATGCTAGCCTAAAACGGTTAATTTCCATGGAGAGGTGTATAGAGGTGAAGGCGCGACCCTGTCATCTGACAGCACAAGTTTGAAACTGGACAAGGGAGGAACACTTCTTCATTTTTCACCATGCTGTCTTCAAGAGGGGGAAAAATAAGAGTTTTCTTCGATGGTTCGGCTCCTAGCTCAAACGTTGAGCCAAAATGTCGGCAACCCAGTTATTAGAGTTAATTATTGGAGTACAATACCAACCAATTGCGGATTGTTTCTCCTTCCAGGTGGCTTTTTCAGCTTCCAAGATCTGGACTAAGCGCTCTCTGTTGTCTATCATAGCCCGGATCTTCGACCATTGCGGCTGGCTTGCTCCTGTTGTTTTTTGAGCCAAGTGTCTTTTACAAAAGCTGTGGCTGGAGAGAATCTCCTGGGACATCCCGCTTACTTGTGATTTATTGGCATCTTGGTTGCGTTATGTCTCGTTCATTTAGGATCTCCATCATGTGCGTATTCCGAGGTGCTTTTTTTTCTTCCACTAAGGTGGCAAACAAGCTTCGGGTCAGCCGGATGGTAAGCGGTCACCATAGCCTATGGACGCTTGTAACACCAGCGGTATCACTCACGCGTTGCCGACTCTTCAAAAATACAATAAAAGTCTCTTGAAAAACCCCATACTGTAGTCCTTAGAGAAAACCTTGGCAGGCGGCTCATTTCACAACCCAAGCGTTCGCGGGGGAAGTTTTTCTGAATCCGCACTGTACGCGACCATTAAGGTTCTAAGGTGTAAGGATAAATTCAAGTAGTAAGATAAAGTATCATATCGAACAATTTCTCAGAACCCATTGTACAAGCGGTAGAACACACACAGAGAGGCAAAGTCACTGTGCCGAACTTGAGACTTGTAAAGCAGCAACCTCAGCCCCGTACTGCCTTGCTCTGTTGAGTACACCTAGGTTTTTGGACGCCAGCTATACCTTGTCTTGCAAATGATCTCGGAACTGAACATCGTTGGAGATGGACCAACAAGGATCCCAATGCTCTTGGAGATGGAGAGGGGAGTGTTTTGGAATTGTGGAACCAGTGGAGTTTTCTTAGCGGTGAACGCGCAGACTTGTGACTTAGTAGGGTTGAATCGGACCAAGTTTTTCCGCCCCCAGTCAGAGACCTTCGACAGAGTGGTCTCGATTTGAAACACAAGTTCTCCGCACTTTTCCTCCGCAACGGAACGAGGGATTTTTGCACGACCCGTGTAATAAGCGTCTTCAGTACTGTCACCTGAATAGCGATGTATGTTGTTGATTTCCAACATGTCATTGATTGCAGTAAAAACAGCGTAGGAGACAGCCCAGAGCCCTTCGGGACTCAAGCATTAATGTCTATGCTACCACAGCAACTAACGTTAACTACGGCTCGTATGCGCCTGCCGGACAAAATCCTCGGGCACTCAGTAAGATGGTAACTTCAATAGAAGACCTCGGTGCCAGACCCGATCGAACGTCTTCGCTATGTCCAGGCTACATGCCAATGCCTCCCCCTGAATCTCAATGGCTAGTGCCCATCAGTGTGTGAGATAAACTAGAAGGTCACCAGTCGAGTGACCGTGGCGAAAGTCGATTCCGACCCGCACTTGACCAGTTTTCTTTCCTTTCCCGGCGTGTGCACAACTTACCGAAATTTTATTATAATCGATTTACCCTTAGTGCACGAGTAAAACTCTAACTTGACCCTTTTTTCTTACATATAAATCTTTAAAAAAAGAATTATATAAATCGGTATAGCCGTTCTCGTGTTTTTGTGAGACTAACAAACGATAATTGAATTTTATATATAGATACATGTATACTAACTGACCCGGCAAAAGTTGTTTCTTTTTTTGCCAGGGTTGTACGCGTAGGTATTAATTATTACTATAATTATTTTTTTTTGTATTCTTCGTACCTAGAAACTCTTGTGGTTTGTCTAGGTACTGCACTTTCATCTTAGTAAAAAAGAATACAAAATAAAACATAGTAAACCAACAAAAGAATATATAGTTGTGTATAATGTTTTTATAAAATATACTGAAATAAATATACGTTTGCAGTTGCATATTATATACTTGTTTGTGTAACGATAGGAAAACCGGTTGCTCCTGTATACCTATGACCCGTCGATAAGAAGATACCGCTTGGATGTATAAGGTTTACTTAACTTTACACGTAGAGAAAACTTTAGTAGCTACAAGTAAATAATAATAATAACCACTAAAATATTAGTAACTCCGAGGATAAGTAAATTACACTGACGGTTACCCATGCGTTTTACTTATTGTATTTATTAACAGAAATAAAACTAGTCTTGTTGGAATAACAGTGTTGTTTACTAAAACAATTAAAATTTAATGGAATGCAAAAAACGTATTTTACAACGCCAATCAGGGTGTTATTACACCGATACGAGTAGGAGGTCCTGATGAAGCTCTGTGATACAAAGCGTGCGGTTGATAATAATTCGTCAGTGTACCTGGTAAATGAAGGAAGGGCTGCGGTGGATAGGGTGTCACAAATCTGTTCAGCTTAAGGTTACTATTTGTGGAGCGGCGGTATAGGGGAAACTCTCACCAGGAGAGGAGTATACCTGGAGAACGCTATGTCATGCTATACTTGCATTTCGGTATGTCGGTATATATGCGAACTATTGAAAAAACGTCAATAGCGCGATGTAAAACGCGTGACGTCAACCTTAATTCGTAGCAGTACGATATGATGTTTGTTATTAGTAAATTTCACTAATTCTTAGAAAGGTGCTTGTTAACGTTAATAAGCCTTCACTGTAATGACAAGTAGTGTTTTATCTGCCCACTTTAATAAAACTTTTTGTAATCTTTGTATAAAGCTTTATATGTTGATATTAATTACCCTACTCATAAATTCGAGGAAAGTTTTATAGACTTTGTAAAATTCTGTAACCCGAAGAACAAATTATTAATTACGTAAATGAATAAAACTGTTGTGTTGTTATTATTTTATGGAATTAATAAAATGTACTTAAATTTATATTGTTTATTAATTTCCAGAATTTTTTTTTTGAAATTAATAAAATTTAGTATTAATGCATTTTAATAAACAATTTTTTAATTCGAACAATATTTTTTTCTCCGCCTAATCTAATAAATTCCGAACGTTTGCCTATTCAAAATATAAAGGTAGTATTTTTTTAACACAAATTTCATATTTTTAACGTTAATTTATTTTTAACGTTCAGGGAGAGCTGGTTTACCATGTCGGCTTTTATACTTGAACTGAATCTGTCACCATAAAAGGTCTGTGGGTTGTACTCATTTAGAAACCTTCCGCGGCGTGTGCATAATAAGTTTTCATAACAATCGGTTAACCTCTAATACGAGAGTCCGACTCGCACTTGACCAGTTTTTTCCCTGTCAAACCTTCTCCGGCGTGTGTACAACAACTTACCAAAATTTCATTACAATCGGTTTACCCTTAGTGAGCAAGTCCGACTCGCACTTGACCCTTTTTTTCTTACATATAAATTTTGCTCTAAAAATAACCAATACAACAAAAACAGAAAAAATATATATAAATATCCATTAATTTCATCAGTAAAGCCCCCCAATAATTGATTCGTATTTCGTCCTTTTTGGAATCCATATGGTTTTGAGTTAATAATTTTATTTTTTTAAAGATATTTATTGATTTCAGTATTAAAATATACTTCAATTATCTTGTCGATACATGGCAGGATTGTTATAGGTCTATAGTTGTTAATATCTGTATTAGAGCCTTTTTTATATATAGGTCTGATTGTGCCTATCTTAAGGTGGTCTGGGTAAGATTGGGTGGAAATACAGGAGTTTATCAGTGACAAAATGCTGGGGTAATTTTCTTTGCTTATGTATTTAACATCTGCTACGCGTACTTTGTCAAACCCGGGGCTTTTCTTTACTTATGTATTTAACACCGGCTAAGCGTACTTTGTCAAACCCGGGGCTTTTCTTATTATTAAGTTGCATACTAATCGTATGTATTACACCATTGGTTGCTTTTTTTATTTTCATCGATAACTTTGGCTTAATACAATATGACAAGTCTTCCATAACTGGTACTGTGCAGTTATTATTAAGGTTTTCAACATTTTTTTGAAATTCAGTGGCAAACATATTAAATAAAATTTTGTGATTTATTTTAAAGAATTTTGTTATTAAATTATCATAGTACTACTTTTCCACATAATTAATTTATTACAGACCATATTTTTTTTAGAATTCTTGAAATTATTACATATTGCTTTTCTAATTTTTATTTTTTTAACTCTATTTATATATTTATTTGTTTTATGCCTATATTTGTTATATAAAATTCTATTACACTTATTTTTTTCATCTTTCAGCCATATTTGTAGAAGTTTGTCTCTAGTAATACACATATTTTCTATCCGTTCTGTTTTTCATTCACAAGATGTTCTTTTCTTTTGTTTAATTTTTATTCTAAACTGACACTTTTTATACATATTAGTAAATTTGTCAACAATAAATTTTAAAATATCGTTAGGATGATTCATTTTAAAGGCCGGTTCCCAGTCAATAGCTTTTAATTTACTTCTTACTTTAATTTAGTCTAGCTTGTTTACGTATTCGCACTGCATGTTATCGCTTATCGACGCGTTGGTCGACGCAAAACTGGTTATCATATGGTCAGCTAGTTGATTTTTAATCACCGCGGTGTTAGTTGTCCTGCCGTGAGCGCTCCGTACAAAAATATGATCAATGCAAGATCTAGTTATCTTGCCGTCCTTGTTTTGTATACGAGTATACTGGTTTATGCCTGATTCTACACATTGTGTTTATATAGTGAGTTAATACTTTGTTATGCGTTTTTAAGTCAATATTGCAGTCGCCTGTTAACACATAATCATAGTTAGTCGGATACCTCGATATTACGTTCGATATTTCTTTAATGAATCTTGTTTTGTCTGTGTCCGGGGGTCGGTATACTGCACACAGTCCGGATTTCTGAGCTCGTAAACTAACATTGTTTTCTATGTTGTCATTAGTTATCTGTTTTCTTAGATTCATCTTTAAATGTTTGGCATAGTTAATTAGTTTTGTTTGATTTTATCCCTACTCCTAACAACAGTTTTATATTTTTAATTCAGTTTTATTCATATAATAACTAATAATTAAATCATAACTTTCTCTTAGATGCTATTTCTATGAGTTTTCAAAATACGCTCTTATGAGAATACTATTCAGAGCGCCTCTCAGCGTGCTTCATACTAACAAATTTTTCACTTACTTTGACACTTGCTAATAAAACACCACGAAATTTTGAAGACATGTTTTAGTAATAAATATCTAGGTCTGCAGTGTGTCAGTTTTCTGTTTAATTTCATAGTTCAAAAGTTATACAGGATTCTAGTTTTTCATACAAATAGTTTAAAAAAAGATTTCTGGTTATTAAAAAAACTGGTTGCCTGTAAAGTCGGTATACGGGTGAAAGTTTTACGTGACAATGATTTTATGTCTGTCTCTCTCGCTCTTAGGCGGGCGCGTGCCTCTCACTCGCTCTCATTGTGAGCGCATAACGTGAGCGGAGCGTAACGCAGTTTCTTGAAGTGTCACCCGGCAAACCAATTTATAAGACGTTGTCACGTCAAAAATTTTGGAAAACATTTTGGAAAACCACAGACATATATATTAGGCTTGGGATTATGACTAAGAAATTTCACAGTGATTGTATGAAGCACGCTGCGCGGCGCTTTTTTTTTTTTTTTCTGAGCTGGCTATGCAGTTGGCTGTTGCAGCCATTACTGCTTCACCGGACTTTTGGGGCGAGACTCTGAAGGAGCCTCAGCCCATATAGCGCCCAACGCTCAAGTGCTCCCCACGGGGGAATATCCAAATCGGTCTAGCTGTTCTCGAGTTTTTGTGAGACTAACAAACGTCAATTGATTTTCATATACATATGAGTAATAGATAAATGATATTTTTTTTTAATTATTGTTACCAAAGATTTTTTACTTAAATAATTAATAAAAATAAACTTGGCTAAGATGCTAGGCGGACAAGTTTCCATAAATATCCAATTGTATCAGAATTTTCTCCAATTAGAAGACACATTAGTATTACTGGTTATTTAATTGCATTTTAAATAATTTTAAATTTTATTTAGAACATTTCCTTCAATTTAAACCATTTGATTAATTACTATCAAATATCTATAGAGTTAGTTCCGATAAATAAATGTTAGAATCACTACGACATAACATGTATTTAGTCCATGGTTAATTATTGTTTTTTTTCCTATTTCACACTGGCAGTGTCAGTCCTTAATGGTAAATAATAAATAATTAATAAATATTACTCTATTCGGGTACATATGAAATATGTACTTATAGAATAATACATATTTTGAGATTTCGTAATGAGTCTGTGAGTGGGCACCATCACTTTGTTTCGTTTTTATATCAGTCCAAATACCTCTACCACATCTGTATGTCTGTCTGTCTGTCTGTCTGTCTGTGCCGCGGAAACCAATAGAATTTTATAAAAGCGATTTACCTATCACGGTATTCATCTATTGAACTATAGCAACATTATATGTCTATTTTAGTTACAAGATTAACACACAATAACGACAATATATTGCAAGACAATACTTCTACATATATATTAACGAAACTTTAATACCAAGCAAGACGGTGATAACTAAGAAGGAACTGCGGGCAGAAGCAAGTTATCTATTTATATTTGGAATAAGGTATGTAGGTGTAGATGAATGAATGTATGTTTTCACATTGTAAAAGCTTTTTAACATCGTTTTGGTAATTCCAGAGACTATATCGTATGTATACACAAATAAATAAAACTAACATTCTTTCTTTAAAATATAATTATATTACTAAGACACTTTGGAAAAAATAACTACAAATATATCACTTACAGTCTGCCACCAGACGATCACGGTGAGTTTTGACTTTGAGTAATATCACAGCCTTACTTTTGCAATTTGTAGTAACTGCATAGTGAGTGGTATCGCAGTGAAGTAAAAAACAATTGATCAGACAATTTACATACAAAAGAGGAATGAAGCTAAATGAAGAATCAAATAAATTTACTTACATTATATAGCACTTGCTTTGCCGCGGATGAAAAGTTATATTAAGGAAATTCCGCGAAATAAAAATGAACAGCACATACTTCTTGAATACTGATTTTACGTATACTGTTATGGCTCTCATTGTGAAGGATTTAAGGTATTTGAGTTGCAATTCTGACTAATTTTAGGGTACCTTAGCCGATACTTATAAATTATGGGAGTGGAAAGACAATAGTTACATTAAGTACTAAATAAAAAAAAAATGAGATGTAAAATTATTAGTCCGCGAGGCCACACAAGTGGTAAGTCGGCATAATAAGACAAAATCCAATATATGAGGCCCTAAAATGCTGCACAAATTACCAGCGCACCAAGCACCTTCAAATTGCAAAGGTTTTCAGGTGTTAAGATTATCTGCTGCTAATAAGCAAAAAGGAAGGTCTAAATTGTTTTTAAATCTAGATTTATTCAACCGATACAATGTCACAGGTTTTTTGGGATTTGAGGCTAGGTTTTTCTGTTTTTAAGAACATTAACTTCGATTCTGCAACTTTTTACTTTTTCCAATAGAAATTTATTGGTAGCTCGGTCTTCTCAGAATATTCGTTCATTCTTCGGTTATTTTTAGGGTTCCGTACCTGAAAGGTAATTAGGATTATTACTAAGGCTTCGCTGTCCGTCCGTCCGTCCGTCTGCCACCAGGCTGTATCTCATGAACCATTATAGTTAGACAGTTGAAAATAATTTCATATAAGCGGCATTCTAGCGGCAGCAGAAATACATCTTCTGTGATAACACAGAAGATGTATTTCTGCTGCCGCTATTACAACAAATACTAAAAAACAGAAAAAAAAAATATTTAAGGGGGCTCCCATACAACATACGTGATTTTTTTGCTCGTTTTTGTAGATAATGGTACGGAACCCTTCGTGCGCGAGTCCGACTCGCACATGGCAGATTTTTATTTTTTCCAAACAAGTATACATTCAGTCATAAAGTATCAGGAATGGTTGATTTGTTTATGGTTCCAAATTCAATTATTTTTTTGTTGTTAGCATGGCACAACTGTTTTCCATTTTGGCGCGAAGTTTGAGTTGCATCTATTGTTTAAATACATATCTAATGTGTATTGCTAATTTCATAATGCATAAAAGTATCGGACAAGGAGTTTGTCTTAAATTTTATACATCGCCAATGGAATTTCGTGTTCGGAGTCGCTATAAAGGTTACAGAAGGCATACGGTGAATCGTATTTATCAAAAACACGTGCTTATGAGTGGTACAAAGCTTTCAAAAGCGGTCGAGATATAATGAAAGATTTGTCACGCTCTCATTGCCTAAAAACACGGATAAAACGACGTTTACTAAAAATGAAACCTAGCTAGATCGATTTATCGCCCCCGACTTTATTTCAGAAAATCGTTCGAGCCATTTCCTAGATTCAGATGCTCGTTCAAATTGTATGAGATAGATATTCGTTCCTATGTCGGCTCGTATTTTTCAATGGCTCTACTGATTTTGATAAATGATACGTCATTAGATTCGTCTTAATGACGCGAGTAGGGTAGGTACATAAAATAGCAGATTATTTGGTATAAATATGAAGATCTCGAAGATACCATTCCGAAAATAAGTACATTCATAATAAAATAGTCAGGCGCGAGTCGAAGAAAATATAATTAAGAACTATAAATAAATAAACAAGTAGGTACACCTAAAAATACCAAATATTTTACTATAAGCAGACGGAACTCATTTTAATGCAAGTTCAAATAGTAGTACAGATTGCTCAAACCATACTTATATCTATATACAATTATGATATTAAGTACCTTAAAATGAGTCCTGCCTGATTATAGTTAAATATTTGATATGTTTTAAGTGAACTTTTTTCTTTCTTTTTTTTTAGTTCTTAATTTTTTTGCAGCCGGGTTTTTTATTTTTTTAGGTGAACTTGTTTCTTCCTTTTTTTTTAGTTATTAATTTTTTGCAGCCGGGTTTTTTATTTATTTAATTATTTTTTTTATTTAAAGATTAGACGCCATAGCGGGGACTCCTACAATAGTTTGATAATTTTAAAAATTGCGTTTGGCAATTTTTGTAACTATTTCAAATCGAAATCCAAAAAAAAAATTCCTTCCGCCCTAATACGCAGTATTCATATCTTACAATATATTGATATAAAAAATTCCAACATCAAACAGAACCCACTACAAACGTGTAAAAATCTTACTTGAATAAAAAAAAAAAACTTCCAACATTGTATTGTTTCAGTATTGCAACGCGAATATGTAACACATACCTGAGAACTGACTAATAACGTTGGTGTAAAATGTTACACTTTATTTACTATGCGTTTCAAAGGAGTTGGCCAATAGTTTTCCTTACTGTAAGTGAGTTGGTCGGTGCGTAGTACTGGTTACGAACTTCGGAAGAAATATTCTTTTTTGTCTCCCAACACAGCGCCAACCCATTCAAAACTCAAAGTAATGTCATATCGTAAGAGTATCATGAAAAATATTTCAATAAGCTAGTTAGTATTATCTATAGGTATGATGCCGTGAATGTTTAAAATATCGTTAATGTCCAAAATTATTCCGCCGAACTATTTCCTGTCATGGCTATCGGTGAGAGAAAGAGGAAAACAGAATACAGTGAAACTGTACGCTGTTCTGTTATTTTCACTACATATTTCCAAAAAATCCGTCAACGTGAAGATAAACAAACATACTAATTTAATCAACCACTGGTCCCCGATCTGCCACCTCCTAAATATCTTAGTCAAAAATCCACCTTCTATTAAAAACGCCTGAAACTACCATTTTTTAATTGTGGTTTTAATTTACAGTGCAACAAACTTTTCTGTCCCTCTGACCTTGTGTTTTTGGTCGCTAATGCCGTTGAAAGTTCACGCTATTTTAATATGGCGACTGTAACTTTTGAAACTTTGTCGCACTAAGCCTGCGTGTGTCGGAACTTGTAACATGGCCGTATTTTTTGATTGCGTAGACTTTGTAATTCGATTATTGTACAGATTTAAGAAACTGTAGCTAAGTATTTAATATTAATTTTAATTTAGTACCTTTTTGCGTAACGGAGAAAATGGTTCTTGAGAGACAAATATTTATATAACTACAAATCCTAAAAAAAAAATTTCGATTCTTTCCTTTATTTGTGATAGAAGATCTTGCTTTTTTATTTGATATAGCTGCAAAATTGTATAGCTCTAGATTAACGGGAAGTACCCATCAGGTTTGATTCACTTGCGTATGTCGAAATATGCAAACTGACGTATTTTTTTTAAAAAAATTGCAGAATTTAAAAATTGATGTTAATTTTAACTCGATAGCTTTACGCATTCCGGAGAAAAAGGGTTTTGAAAGACTTTATTTTTTTTGACGTGACAACGTCTTATAAATTGGTTTGCCGGGTGACACTTCAAGAAACTGCGTTACGCTCCGCTCACGTTATGCGCTCACAATGAGAGCGAGTGAGAGGCACGCGCCCGCCTAAGAGCGAGAGAGACAGACATAAAATCATTGTCACGTAAAACTTTCGCCCGTATACCGACTTTACAGGCAACCAGTTTTTTTGAAATACATAACCCTAAAAATAAGAGGCTCTTGTATCCGTCGGTACTCTCAGGAGTCTACTATATTTTTTCTCTGCTACGGGATCCAACTTAGTCCCTTAAAAAAAAACCCTTTTTACTCTGGTGTTGCTATCTTCTATTATACATAATATTAAGTTTTTTGTTTAAATATTAAGAATGTAATAAAACTACCTAAGTGGGTAAATAGGGAAAGAAAGTTCGCGACTTTCGTACTTTTAAGGTAAACTAACTGAAGCTGTAAAATAATCAAGATTCTAAGTCAACGCAATAAAAAATACGGCCATTTGTGTCACATATTTTAGCATTCACAAATAAATTAAAACCTATCGCGTACTTTTCATTGTCCTAGATTATGACATAGATAATTAAGGCAAAGACTTGTGAAACTTGATCTCATGATGGAAGAACTATATACATAAAATAAGTTTGTACGGAACCCTCGGTGCGCGAGCCAGACTTCACTTGGCCGGTATATCTTTTTAAACCCTACTAATCTCAATCAGGTTTTAAACCATAGCATATTAGGGCAGTGTTGCCTTAACGAACACAATTTCCGTACAATAAAGGCTGATTCTGTTCTAGAAAAGAAGGCAGAATTCGTAGATACTAGAATCTTTTTGAAGTTTTACGAATGCTTTTTGTAAAATAAACTTCAAGTTACGATCAACAACACAAGGTCTAATTATATTGAGATATATTTATATTATTTGGCACTCACTAGAGTTCTTATTTCTCTTATTTGTTATTTTATTAAAATCCACACTTGTTAAAAAAATAAAGGGGCCATAACATATGTTGATATCTAAAACATTATTAAAAAAACAAGTATTAAAATAACAACAAATCTAATTTAAAGGTTTATGCAAGAACTAGTATTTTATCAATTAAATCTTCCTTTAATGATAAATAAATGTTGTTGTGGACACAGGATGTCACTTAATGTAATTAGACTAAAATTAAAACCAGTCAACGTTTTAGTATGATCCATAGTGATATTATAAATGCGAAAATGTGTTTGTTTGCTGAAGCTTTTGGAAAAAATAGTTTTTGTATGACAGAGCAAAAACAACGATAACGTGTTTCTTGTATGTAACTTTTTGTTTTTTTTGTTTGATTATAAATTATAAATAAATTATAATTATAAATACTCAGTTTGAGAAAGAGATTAACCGAAGAATACAGCTCGACTGGGCAGCGTTCGGAAAACAACGCAATATCTTTTCGTCCAAAATACCTCAGGGCCCAAAAATGAAAGTCTATAAGCAGTCTGTGTTGCCAGTGATGACTTATGGTACAGAAACGTGATCTCTTACTGTTGGCCTCTTAATAATAAGCTCAGAGTCGCTCAGCGAGCTATGGCAAGAGCTATGCTTGGTGTTTCTTTGAGCGATAGAATCCGAAACGAGGAAATTCGCCGAAGAACTAAGGTTACCGACATAGCTCAAACAGTTAGCAAGCTGAAGTGGCATTGGGCAGGCCACATCGCTCGTCGAACTTATAGCCTATGGAGAAGGAAGGTTCTCAAGTGGCGACTACAGATCGGAAGACGCAGCGTGGATCGGCCTCCTACCTGTGTGACGATCTGGTCAGAGCCGCAGGAAGCGGATGGGCACGGGCGGCTCAGGACCGGCCGTTGTGGAGACATAGGGGGGAGGTGAACGTTCAGCAGTGGACGTCTTTCGACTGAAACGAACGAACAAATTATAACACATATTCAGTGAAAATTCCACGCTTCTATCTGTCTCGGTCTTAAAGATCTGGACTCTTTATTGGTTGGACGGACAGACAACGTAGGGCCAGTAACAAAGTAAAAAGTACCCATGATAAAAGTCTTTAATAAAAAAAATTACACGTTTGCAACAAGCACACCGTGTGCATGCTTGTAAGTAGGATCTAGGTTAAGTTAAAAAACAAAAAAAAATGTTCGGTAGCAAGTACCGCATGACCATCTTCTTTTGAGATTTTTTTTATATTTAAGAATTTATAAATGAATATTATCAAAAAAAATCAGGTTTTTAGCGATAAAAAACAAACGGATTTTGCTTAAACTCCCTTCAGATCTAAGTCATGACGTGGCGTATCGATTGATATGGCCACGAAAGCAATTTAGTCCATTGCTTCTTGAGTTATCAAGGGCCAAAAAAAGCTAACATACAAACACACATATATCACTCTAAAAATGATGGAAAACGATTCTCCAGTGTAGAAAACGCAAATTTAGCGATTTCGATTTTCGGACCTATGATAACTTCCTCAAATAAGTTAACAAATAAACATTTAAAACCTTAACACAAAAAATATGTAAAAAAGTTATAAATAAGTTAATAAGCGAATGACACTGATCCAAACCAGGAAATACATCAAATATATAAACATATTCTAATGCTTATTATATATATTTAATTCTTCTTGTTTTTTTTTTAATAAAGTTTAAAGTAAAAGATCATTTATTCGACGCTGCATACACATTTACATCTTATAATTAACTAATACATATAAATAAATAAACTAGAATATATAATAAAGCTATTATACAATTTTAATGCTGGATGCATCGTCGAAACAGGTTGTCAGTTCAGCATTTGCTGCAGATTGCTGCAGCGCTGTTATTGTGCTGACACCTTCCGTGACTCACGAACACCAGGGTCACTGGCTTTACCTGTTATTTTGCTACCAGAGCTATTGCTCTGAAAATAATAATCAAATAAAACTTAATTCGGCTATTTTTTATTACATGTCAGATATTCACTAAGTACTAACAAAGGTATTTATATTTATTTAGGCTTACATGGTAATTGGTAGTTCATTCAACAGGGAACACGCTATTCATGGTGGCTCTTTGATTATTGTAAATAACAAGTTAAAACTTAAAGATCGGAAAGATATTGTGAGCCTCTCTGTTGAACGAATTATTGTAATACTGTGTGGAGTCAGAGCATTTTATTGTTGTTAGTGTGTACAGGCCGCCCTCAGGCGATTATGTCATTTTTGAAAATAAAATGGAAGAGGCTCTATCCATTTTTTGTAAAAAAAATAAATGATTATTTGTTTGCGGAGATTTTAATATAGATTTGTTAATAGAAAAGTCCTCCTTAGGCATAAAATTAAAAAGTCTATTACAATCATTCACCTGTAAAAATATATTTCTATCACCGACTAGAATAACAGCTACTACAGCAACATGCATAGATAATATTTTTACAAATTGTATTACAGTTGTATGTCGGTGGTGACCGGGGGGTTTAAATTTCACTTTACGTCCCAAGTGGCGGAGGCTCGAACCCCGGGTCGGCGTGTGAGTCTTTTCAAATTTTTCAAGTACACTGATTAATTTATTCACACCACTGGCTTTTCGGTGAAGGAAAACATCGTGAGGAAACCTGCATACATCAAGAAAAAAAAAATGACGTATGTGAAGTCCACAATCCGCACTGGGCCCGCGTGTGGACCTATGGCCCAATCACCCTCGCTTATGAGGGTAGGCCGTGCACTGCAGTGGGGACGTATGAAGGCTGGCAAGCATTACAGTTACAAAAAAAAGTATTATAAATAACCTTTCTTCTGACCATTGTGGGCAGTTAGTGCAAATTGAATTGTTAACGGTTTTTATAAGACCTAAAACTAAACGACACTTGGAGATATTTAAAAATAATTTATTGTTAAAAATTCCATCTCTTGTCGAACATAATAATCCAAATACACAATATAATATGTTTTTTAAAGTTTTTAGTGATGAGTACGACTCTGTATTTAAACCCAAGAGTGTCTTAGCTAACCAGCGTCCATGCTTTAGTGATTGGGCTACTGTGGGCATCCATATAAGCAGAAAACGATTGTATGAGTTATATAGTGAAAGAAAGTTTATTATAAGCGAGAAATTTAATGATGATGTTAAAAAATACTCTAAATTATTTAAAGTAATCGTAATGTCGTATAGCAAAATCACGTTTTTTAAGTGAAAAAATTAAAAATAGAAATGATAAAATAAAAACTACTTGGAGTATTATTAATGCTGAGACTGAAAAATCAAAATCTCATAAACCTGATTATTGTCTAGAAGTTGATGGGACTATTTTTAACTCAGAAAGAGATATTGCCTCATTGTTCAATAATTTTTTCCTGGATATTCCATTCTCAACTACCAACTCATTAAACTCATCTCCAATAATAGCAGAGGCTCTGTTAAAACCCTTATTTATGTTTACATTACCAAAGGTCAATTGGTGGAAAATGCCTGAAGGCATTAAGTTCGCCTATATACAAAATTAGTGCAATAAAGATTTTTTTTATTATACTCTTTATTTATTTTCAATGTTAAATTAGGTTTTTAATATAATGAATATAAAAGTGAATAAAAATGCAAAAAATACAAAATTTAAACCCATTAAAAAAAAACCCTAACCTAGGGTACCACCGGCAGCGGGGCGGGGCCTAAGCTACCGGTGGTTAGGGCGACAGAGAGAGAAACCTTCTAACAATCCGCGCAGTGTCCAATACTACCGCCTTCTACCCTTGACCCAGCCATCTAGCGAGAGTTTCTGAAGGTGTTGGTCGAGACTCTTCGCTATACCATGCGCAGAAACGACTATCGGGACAATAATCGTCAAATCAACATCCGATATGGTCCTCGTTTGCCAGGTCTTGGTATTTGCTGGCTTTGTCCATCTCGGCCTTCACGAAGTTCTCATCATGGAGAATGGTGATGTCGACGAGCACTGCCTGGCGCTTTGATCGATCTGTCAGGCTTACTAGTTAAAATAGTCCTATCCGTGATGACAGATCGATCCTAATAGAGCATGGCACGCTATGGCTTTGTTTCTGCATGGCTGATTGGTAACAGGTGTAAATCCGGGAGTATCTTGTTACTTTTTTTCCCCGTAGGCTAGTTTCCGAAGTGATGGTAGTTTAAATGCTGTGCATTTGTTGCCGGGCTGTTGTGTAGGAGTTGGGCCACTTTCGGGTGTGCATTTATGTATATGTGCGTATTTCTGTGTGCTATCGGGCGGCCGAACGAGGATTGCATCAGATAGGACCTATAAGTTAATTTACGTATAGTTTTATTTTTATATTTTTAAATGTATTTTTATAAAATATATATATATATATATATATATATATATATATATATTTAATATAATATAATAGTTAATTAACTTGACGATTCGAAAGTGTGCTTAGTAACCCATTTAAATAAAAAGATTTTAAATTTGCAATTTTGATATGGTCACTAGAGCAATTTTTGGTCCATTAGTTCTTGAGAATTCGAGGGACAAAAACATGCTAACATACATATACGATTTCGATTTGCGGACCTATTTTTTAATAACTTCCGCAAGAGAAGTTAATGTATAGGTACTCATCGTTTAATAATATTTAAATAAAAATAATACAATAGTCTATTTTTAGGGTTTCGTACTTAAAAAAAAAAAAAAATAATACCTTATAGAATTGCTGCGAATGTCTGTCTGTCTGGCAAGACCCTTTTCCTTACATAACTTGGGAGGTATCATTTTTTTTTAATACCACTAAGGTGGAAAACAAAAACACAGTCCGCCTGATGGTAAGCGGTCACCGTGGCCTATGGACGCTTGTAACATCCGGGGTATCACTCGCGCGTTGCCAACCCTTCAAAATTCCAACAACTTCTTTCTTGAAGAACCCCATACTGTTGTCCTTAGAGAAAACCTTGGCAGGGAGCTCATTCCACAACACAAGCGTTCGCCGGAGAAAGTTTCTCTGATATCGCACTGTACGCGACCATTTTGGTTCTAAAGTGTGAGAATGAATTCCCTGCCGATGGTAGAAAGCAGCCGTGGGCATCATTTCGAACAATTCTCGGGATTCAAACTATCTCCATGCCAAATTTCATTATCATCGGTACACCAGTTTAAGCGTGAAGAGGTAATACACAGACAGAGTTACTTTCGCATTTATAAAATTAGTATAGATAGAGGAAAACAAATGAGCTAAACCGTATTTTTTCTTGTTTGCTAAATCATGTTAACAAATATGGCGTATTGGAGATTTTAGTGTTGGGAAATCGGCTTTTGAGCTATCAAACGAATATTTTCTCATATTAGTTTAGTAGAACGGAGATTAATTCTCTGCCAATGGCGAGTAGTGAAATGGTAAATAAGCAGTGACGATCAGGAATGCAAGGTCTGTTTCACTGTTGGGCGCTAGATCAGTTTATGAACAGCGCTAGATTATAATATATTTTACATTATATAATCAGGTGTTGCAAGTTTGCTAATAAATACTCTTTCTGTTTATATCTCCACATATAATATCAGGAACATGGACATCCTCATTCTCATTGACATCAGTGTTTTTTGTATTGCCGTATAATATTTCCGTAATCATAATTTGAAAGGGGTATATACACACGCAAGGAACTGAGAAAAGTAGAAATTTACGCTATGTGACAAAGATGACTATTGCGATTGCCAGGAATTCGAATGTATCATTTCTCGGGCTTTTACCGGTGGGTTATCTGACTACAGACTCTTTTTTAATGACTTAAATGGTTAAAATGTATGCTAGAAAATTTTTCTAGCAATGAAATATCATACTTACTACCTTTCCATTGTCTCCGTACCTCGTACTGAAAACCACAAATCTCGTATTTGTGAGAGGAATCTCGTACGGTTGGCAACCTGATTTTCAAGTTACCGCATAATAGGTTTTGATTTATTCGTGTCACAATATGCGGCAAAAATTGACCGTATTTTGGGCATATTTTTATTGCATTGACTTAGATTTTTTTTAAACTTTAAGCGATTGTTGACTTTATTATTTGATATTAATTTCAACTCGATAGCTGTACGCTTTCTTGGGAAAAAGGGTTTTGACAGGAAAACTCTTTTTAATGTGTTATAACTACAAATTAACAAATTTGTGGTGTAAGACCTTGCTTCGTGTCAAGTTTCGTGATTCTCCAAGGCAACGGGAAGTATCACAAATTGATTGATTTATTGGTGAATGCCAAATTATGCGATGATTTTTGCCGTATTTTTTATTGCATTGACTTAGGAACTTGATATTTTTAAAGCTTCAAGGGGTTGTCCTTAGTTATTATTGATTTTAACCTCGATTACTTCATTTGTTCTTGAGCTTGAACTCTTTTTAGTCTTGACAGACAGACAAACAAAATGACAACAAAGTGATCCTGTAAGGTTTCCTTCTTTTTTTTTCAGGTACGGAACCCTAAAAACTGTTGTTCTGAAAAAAACTAATATTTCTTTTTATTTGTCACCACTAGCATCATCTCTGTCTTCGAATTCCGAAACATGGATATTAAATTGTGGGGTCGGTGCATCAGTTTTATGTTTGTTTTACGTAAAAAATAAGTATTTTACTTTCAAATGATTTAATACGAATGCCTTAGAACTATTGTTAGACTTAAAGACATTACTCATACGGTAATTAAAGATCTAAAATCATTCTTTTTTATTTGTACAGATCCATAGACAACAATGTTTTACGAATATGAATATGTTTTACTCTGTGGAACTGGGTTTTGTCAATACTTTGAGTTTGTTAAAACTATTCTATTTAACGTATTTAAAAGGACAATATGAATTGTTTATTGATTTGGTATATTTTGTATGTGTTTGTTTTTCGCTGCATTCGTGATGAATTTTTGGTGGGTAAAATTTATTGATTGTGACAGAAACTTGTAATTTTGAAAAGATGTGGTTTGGTTTACATGATAAGACAAGTATGAAAAAAAGGTTGTCGAATAATAAAAAATCTAAAAAAATAATTAAAAAAAAATCTCAACTAGTAACTTGTAGACCTGCGACCACTGCTCGATTAGACAATTTTAAAGTAAAGATTGAAAAGAAAATTTTTTACATTCCATGCATGATAATGCTAATAATCTTTATAATTATTTTTTTAATTTCTGTAAAAGTAAAAACTTTCTTAAACTTGTCACGTCAAACTAAGTTGTATGAGTTGTATGAAATAAACACTATAACCACAGTTCCACGTTCACCATCCATGTCAAAATGTATTTAAAAAAAGTCAGCAGGATTGCAAAATCAAAACATTTAAGTAATAAAATTAAAAAAACTAATAATAAAATAAAGACCACATGAAATGAAATATGTAGTGGCAATTTACTGAAATACCTACAATTGCAACTAATGCTTAAATTCTATTAGAATTAGCAAAATGCAAGGCTATATTTAAATTCGAGCATGTTACATGTGAAGTCATTATAAAGACATTTAAATTATTGACTCAAAAAAAAACTGGTGACCTATACTTTTTGTCAAGTGGAAGTAAAGATTAAACTAATATTTTTAGACCTATCTCTATACTGCCTGCCTTAAGCAAATTTTTGAAAAACTTATGTTTAATAAGATGGTTAAACATTTTAACTTAAATGTTACAGTCACAAAATGCCATTTGTGTCTTATGTGATCTAGCAAATTCATTTGACTGCGTACAACATGAGACTCTTATACGAAAACTGAATCATCTTGGGCTTATTAATTGATTTGTATTTGTATAGGGGCATTTGAAATATTTTTTATATTAAAACATTGTATGTTATTACCTGTTTTAATATGAAGTTGAAAAAATATAAAATATTAACTGCCGAGTTTCTTGCCGGTTTTTCTCGGTGGTAAATTATTTCGAGCCGGTGGTTAGTTAATAAACTGACGATTCAAAAATGCTGTTTAAAAGTATATTTTAATAAAAAAAATTGGGTTTAAGTTAGTTTTGTTTCAATATCTACATCGAAACACAGTCTATAAACATTAATTTTATACAGAAATCTACCTTCGAACGGGTAGACATAGTAATCGTGAGGTAAGGTGCCCCACGGGGGAAAGGAGGGGGGAGGGCACGCGAACCCGACTACCCTTGGTCATCACATATGGCTAGTCGGCTGATGTCCAGCCAGTCATACATTTTGTCACGGCGCCATGACTGCACGACAACAATATTCTTTTGCTCTTGTGATTCCCCTGAGTTTTACAAATAATAATTGGTTTGAAAACGATTTCCGGTAGAGTCAGAAAATCATTCCCAGTATACTCTGTAGGTTACTTTAATGTATGGACTTATTGTGTTGGTCGCAATTTGCGTTCATGTATAGTAAATAAAAAATTATTTAGCGTCTAAAACTCAATAACAACATAATAGTAACACAACTCCTCTATATCTATATACTTAAAGCAGCAATTTCAATGTATAGGTATTTCTAATCCCTATCTTTACCCATCAGCGTGGAAACTCAAATTACCAACCCATCATTTGTTCAACTAGTTTTAATGCCAATTCATTTACTGCACAAGCAATAAAACTGTTTTAGGAAAATTTAGGAATCAAATTTAACCTTATTGCATTGTTTTTGTGCAATAATCTATTGTAAGTATCTTAGCAAATATACTCGTACCTATGTGAATAAGTATTTGTATTTATTATATTAGTATTCCCGTAAAAAAAAATTCTTTTTTTTCATAAACTACTTATTAGATTAACGCAGTCTTTTTTTTATTGGTTACCCCTTTGTTCAATGTATGCAAATTTTTCTAGGATAAGAGACACATTTCTGTTATATTTTGTCAGAATCAATGCAAAGACAGCGACGTTATAAGACTGACATATGGATAGACATGGCACAACTGCGGAACCCTAAAAAAACCACTATTTACGATTTTGTGAATTTTATAAAACATGTACTGTAATGTGGAAAAAAAAAATAGCGAGAAATAATACATTAAAACCACCACTTCTGACGTCAAAACGGTTTCATTGAATATAGATGAGATTCTGGCTTTTTTTAGAAGGTCAATGACGATCAACGCGTTGATGACATCATGTAACGCATAACATTGAACTCGATACTCTTTGTAGGATCACTTAGAAAAGTTGTTACACTTTAGTCTCTCCCTGACCCGGTGAAATTAGTTTCACTATAGTCCCTCTCAGACACAGCGAAAGTTGGTTTACTATAGTCTCTCTCAGACCCAGCGACAGTTGTTTTACTATGGTCTCTCGCAGACCCAGCGAAAGTTGTTTAACTATAGTCTCTCAGACCCAACGAAAGTTGTTTTACTATAGTCTCTCTCAGACTCGGCGAAAGACTCGTTCTATGTTGACACGACTTGGCAGGCTTGTACTTATTAAAAAACCTTCCAAAGCGTCTGCACAACAACTTACCAAAATGTCATTATAAGCAAAAAAAGGTTTACTCTTAGTGCTCCAGTTCGACTTGCACTTGACCGGTTGTTTTCTTTGATACTAAAGGTTAGTCCTGACAATGACGAACACAACAAAAAATAAAATATCTAAAGCGGTTAAGCCGTTTTCATTGTCATACACGTGGCAATTTTTAGATATAGATAGCTCTATATATGTACGCTATTGTTGAATTGGATGAACTATGAATTTTCAGAAAATAAATTGACATTCTTAACAATAAGTACATATAGAACAATATGATAGCCATCACTTATCATTATCTACTAATATTGTGTATGGCTGTTAAAAAGTGATCGATTGAACGAAACATTTTATAAAACTCAAAGCCTCTCTGCTTATCTGTTCATATTCTTTTCACGCAAGAACTTGCTCACTCAATTCACAGTCATCCAATTAACATATTTTTTTAGGGTTCCGTAGCTAAATGGCAGAAATTGAACACTTTTTACACACCACTTTTTCAAAAGAAACTTTTTCTCTAAGATTTATATTTTGCGAGTAACTGGCTTCCAACATTTGAAAAGTGTCTACTCCCTCTAACTTTAAACCACGTGATTGAAATTAAAAAAGTAGTTTCAAACACTTACTAAACTTAAACTTATTTACTCATACTTACTAAACTTACACACCCTCAAATTATCGCATTCATTATATTCGCTAAAATTGGTCACAGCTATGTCGCTCTCGGATGTGTAATTTATCTTTGACAAAAAAATACACAAACAAACAAACTTTTGTATTTGTACATCGAGTTAGGGTTTTACCCGCTGCTTCACTCGCGCGGAATTCAATTAAAATTCCTTGAGGAACTCATTGATGAATCGGAATAAAAGTATTCTACCTAGATGTCTTTCTTTGTCCCTCGAGTTACACTTGTACCAAAACTCATCCCGCTTGCTGAATCGTTGTTTGCAACACGTAAAGTAATAGCGCACCGCGGTTAAAACTGCGAAACAATCTTTTGCTGTGGAACCTCGCAATATAGTTAATGCTTAACCTACCAATAACGGAAGCTAAACAAAGAAAACCCACTTAAGACTAAACTCAATAATTAGAGAACGCCACTAAATACTTAAATTTTGATTGACTTAAGTACTTTCGCAAGAATGGAAATACCCCTTTGAAATACCGATTATATTTCAATGGCTATGTCTATGAGCAAACCTTCAAAAAAATACTTACGACATCACTTCGATGATTATTTTGCAATAGGTAACGATTTGCTTAGGTGCATATGAAAAAGTAAACTAAATTATGAGAATAGGACAAGGAAACCAAAAACTGTAAATAAATAATTAAGAAATTAACGTGGGATTCTGCTAAAATAAAAAAAACTTAAGAATGTTATCATTCTGCTACATTGGTTATGTCCGTTTACAGACTACGACCACTCGAGTAGGTATACCTGAGAATAGTAATCGAAGCTATGGGAACAAGATACTGAAAATAAATATCGCCACTAGGGTAATATAAAATGCAAGTACTGAAACACTGCTACAGAAGAACTAAATAATTACATTGAAAATTTATATTTTTGCTGGACCTGCCTATAATGGAAGCTAAACGAAAATACCCCATTAACGTCTTAACTGAATAATTAGAGCCACCAAATACTTTAGTTTTGATAGACTTAAGTACCTAGGACAAAAAAAATTAAGTGAAGCTTTGAAAAAAGGGATTCCAGAACAAAATGCAAGAATGTAAATCGCAAGTATTGGAACACTGATGCAGAAGAACAAATTAATTGCATTGAATATTTAAATTTATGCTCAACCTACTAACAACAGAAGCTAAACGAAAATACCCCTTTAATTACTTTGAACTGAACACCTTTACAAGACAATAAAATGCAAAAGTTGATATGACAGTGAAGTAGAGGAATAAGAATTGCAATGCTGATAGAGAAAAACAAAACTACTGAAGCTACATGGATATCCATCGAAAAAGCGAATGCAAATTTGTTAATTCCATCAAAGAAGAAACAGAACACAGAAGACTTTAGAAGCCAAAACTCAGACCACAAACGTTAAAGCAATGCCATGAGATGCCATGAGATGAAATGCCATGAGATGGACGGGACACTACTATAATCAGTCACTAATGCGGACTGGAATCGCCGCATATCTTTCAGTGGTTGAGGACCCTCTGTTTCATCAATTACACCTTTTTGAACGCTTGCTACAGAACCCCGCCATTAAACGTTATTTCTCATGTGACTCGTTCCTCGAGTCATTGCTAGCTAGTTAGAGGCTGGAACAGAACAGAACGAAACTCGCAATTTATTTAATAGTACATTGTGTATTAAGGGTGGTAAGGAGTAAATTACTAACAAGGTAATCTATTTGGAAGCCTAAGACCGAAGGCCGAAGGCCTTCATGACTCAAGATTGTAATTTCTGTACTGCCCGTATTTCATCACATTTGCGAGTAAATAAATTAAAATATATGGCAAAAAACTTACATAAAAGATGTTGGCAAAAGCTAGTTTTATATAAGGCCGGACTTGCGACCTTTGCCCCAATTTAACGTATCAACCCGTTAAATTGGGTCCAAAATGAAAGTGTGTTCAGCGCCGAGACACTTGAACGACTACAGATTACACGGCGTAGAGTAGAAGAGTAAAGGTCCTTGCCTCGAGCTCGCTGTCAGAGTCGAAAAACTACGAATGAAGGTACTTTTATTAAAATTGACAAGTAAACCTTTGCCAAGTTGCAGGGAGTCGAACGCTGATACTTCACCTACAGTGATACTTCACCTCCACAACTGGTAACAACCCATGGAACATATTTGGCCCGCACCTAAATTCCTGAAAAGCTGCGATACCGAATATTACATAAATAAATCTAACTCTCACTTATTTTATCGTAAATCGATCAAATAAATTATTAATTATTATTCTTCGTACTTTAACTTATAAAATAAATACCTTTATCGTTTACGATAATGATTTTGGGCCACAATTGGGCCTTAACTAGGCCGGAAAGAAAAAAATACAACTACTTAGAGTTCTTTCTATTTAGCCCTTGTTTTGCAGTCATATGTGTGTTGTGTTGTTACTTGTCTGAGACTCCTGTTGTCTGAGAACCATCTCAACTTAGAGACGGAACGGTCTGCTCCCTCTGCGCCGTTGATGGACTCACTCACTCACTCACTTTTAGTGACGAATTAGCTCTAAATGTTTTTATCAATTTAAACCGTAACGACAATCATTCACGTATACAGTTTTGCGCAACGTACTGTGACAACCGTGCCTCAAAAAGGGTTCTAAGCGTCTGAGCGCGCGCACGCACAGAGTAAGTAAAGAATGAGTGCTCAACTAGCAACCGATCCGAACGGGTGAGCCATTATTCTTTTCCGAATAATGTGGATACCGGCTAGAAGACCGAAATCATATATACTCTACGACTGACGTAACATGTATGCAGTGTGGGTTATTAAATCTTAATCTTTGGGGTTTGCTTAACACGAGACGTGCTCTTTTGATAATTTCATGGCTGTGTCTGTGCGAACGGATGTCACACTCTTTGGCCTAAGGCTGAGTGTTTGTGCTATGCACGCACAAGGATTTGTTCCTGAAACTACATATTTAGACTTCGGTCTTCAGCTTCGGTTGCAACGATAATTTAATGGTTAAACTATTTATGATTTCACAACCTCTTCTCCTATTAGGGGGATGTGCGTTAAGTTAGCCTCGGTATGGCCTCGTACCGTGGGATTACCTAGACGATCATATAGCCAAAGTTCGTACACTTGTTAACGTAATATTTAGTCAAATTTAATTTTAAATTACTATTTTTTGTTTGTAAAAGTTTTAATAGGTGTGATATTTTAGTGGTATCATGTAAATTCACATCCTTCAAGAATTATCTTCTTTCATTTGACTTATTAATTATTTTTTGAAACCAATATTTTTTGTAATATGATATTTTTTGATGGATGGAAGAAGAACAAGATCTAAAAACATTAGAATTTCAGTTATAACTGTTTTATTTATAAAATAAAATAAAAAGTTTTGTAATGTGGAAATACAATCCTTTCATACATGATACCTCACTTATTGTAAGGTAGGGTGAGTAAGTTCTACAACTGATTACTTTGAGGTTACTAAAAAAAACTGCCTTGATATACAGTCACCAAAGCCTTATCATACTGATTTATAAGCACTTTCTGTTACGGAAATCTAAAAAACAAATTCTGATGTACTGACAAATTCTGTACTGTTCTGTGATGCAGTTGTTGAGACTGGTGCAAACACACAAACAAAGTTTCCGAGAATATAATTTATTTATAATACGTAAAAGGCAAAATTAAATTAGCAGTCGTAATCAGACCACAACGCCTCATTGTAAAATTTTGGCACAGGTCCGCCGTTGACAAGGCGCGTCGGTGTAGCGGCCAACTGAAGGCATGTGGAACCTCTGGAATTAGCGTCTGTGTTCTACCGCTTCTATAATGGTATGTGTTTTGAGGAATTGTTTGAAATGATGGCCACAACTAATTTCTACCATCGCAGTGCTCGCCATCGGCAGGGAATACATCCTTGCACCTTAGAACCTTAGTGGTCACGTAAAGAGGAACTTCCATTCTTGCCAAAGTTTTCTCTTAGGACTACAAGGGTTTGAAGAGTAGGCGTACATAGGCTGCGGTGACTGATTACCACTAGGCGGACCGTTAGCGTAGCTTATTTACCACCTCAGCGGCATAGAAAAAAGACATACCCACAAACGGATGAACATGACGAAACTATAAATTTTCGGTTTTTACATTTGGCTGAGGAAACCGAAAGATTGTCAAACGGAGAAGAAACGGATTATCACGAGAGATTCGAGTATGAAGAAACTACCCTACATTACTACACAAAAAAATGATTATTATAATAACGAAATGTGCTTATTTTCCAAATGGGTTGACTCCTTCAGAATCGCGCCCCAAAAGTCCGGTAGAGCAGTAATGGCTGCATCAGCCAACTGCATAGTCCATTCAGAAAAAAAAAGCTTAAGCAAAGCAATTGCCCAAAACAACTGAAGCAATTTAAGTAGGTTAAAATAAAAGACTGAACTATGCAATTAAATTATATATTATTATATATACTAAGAATATATTACTGTGATTTTATACTTTTCTCGGTGTATTCAATAGCACCATTTATTCCATTTTTGACAGTATTCTTCATTTTTTTACTATAATTCTGTTTGTAGAAATCAGCAAAAAGAAACATAAACAATATCGTGTTTGCGCAAATGAATACAGCAATTGCTTTCGATGGCGGGCAATCTGATGTTTTGACCGAAGCCACGTATTGGATGATCACGGAGACAAACTGAGCCTAAAATAAAAATAAAAGTTATGTTAGGAGCCACACAAGTTTACCATACAACGCGGAATGTGAACGAAAAGCATTAAAAATTAATAATTCTATTATTTATTATTTGTACTGAAAAATTGCTAATAACAACCCTTGGTTTTGTATTAAGTGATGTAATGAGATTACAGCTAACTTTTATGTGACGTTACAAAAATAAATCGAAAATTAGTAACAGCAGTTATCTTCAAGCGATTGAGCTGAAATTTTGTATACACGTTTAGTTTTGGATGACAATGCATGGCAAGCTTTGTGATGTCATTCTAAATCTAACATGGCTAAATGCCCATGATGGCTGACTAGCTATTTTTTATGCACTCCTACAAAATAGGTATCAAATAAAAGGGCTTGCTGGGAATAATATGACATAAAATGACGACACTCTAAATTCAATACTGCGCACTCCTAAAGATTACGGATTAGTTATCTCTTATGCACTTCTACAATATGGTAACTAATGAATGGGCATGCTGAAGAATACGAAAAATAAAATGACATCCCTGACATGGCTGACTAGTTATTTTATTTTTAAACTATTTAGTGTTTTTTTTTATATGTGTATTATACACAATGTATTTTGGTTGGTTTTCATTATGCATTTGATGTCCTGAAGATAGATTTTTAACTTTAATCTTATTTGTAAGTCGGTCAACATTAGCTACTTTCCAACCCTTAGTAAATTGAACATTTAACGATATGTTACAATATTTTTCTGTAATTAAATTATGTTAGCCGATTGCTAATGCAGCGTGTCAAATATTGTAGCACGTGTATTATAATTTAGAATTTATATTAGTAGTAATGGCTCTTTCCACTGTGATGATAAAAATTTAAAGCCATTTGACGCTGACAAAGTCTTGTATCACTGTCACGTAAGCCCACAGTGCATGCAAGATATTTGCAACACGATCCGATATCAAGAAATCAAAATTGACTTCGAAAATTTAAGATGGTTTAATCTTAAGGCTATGGCATACTCTAGCAAAAACGTGCCGCTTCGACTAGTGTGCAAAGACATATTACACTATTGAAGCATACAAAGCGACACAGTTCCACGTACGATCGGCGCCACCATGTGACCGCACGTTGAAAATCTCGATTTTCTCGGTATTTTGTCGGTATAAAATTCAAATATTAATTTAGAACAATGAAATTAGCAATTTCATAAATTTAGAATTCACTTGGCCATATTAATATATTTTTGAGAAAGTAAGAATCAAGAGAATATCCCTCTTAGTTTTCCAAACAATTTAAATTAAAGCCCAAAAATAGAGTGTGGGATTTTTTTTTTCTAGCTCTTTTAATAGCCTAATTATTATAGTACTAGCAAATTCACTTAATTAAGGTTTTATTCATGTCAAATATATATTCTATTCATGTCAAAAAGTTTATTCAGGACTTTAACTAAAAATCAAATTCTTACAAACTTAACTCGTTTGGGTATACAATCACCTTAACCTAAAACATAGAAACTGAATTGTGAAAACGCGCATAGTTTAATTTTATTTACCGTCTTCGATACACTGCGATGGCACTGTTTTGGTACAATTGCTATGACTTTAAAAAAGTGAATTGGGTTAAATCATTATTAAAAAGTATTTAGTTAGTTTCATTGGTTGTAATTATAAACTACTTACCAGTTGAAATGACGTGATATATCTCTTCCACTTCAGATACTTGTTCATATGTGGCCCCAACGCGGACAGTCCGTAGTAACTGTACATCACTACGTGAACCATAGAATTGATGAACCCAATGTACATCATATTCTCGCTGGGATAATATTTCAGGGCGCCCCAGGTCCCCGCCATCATAATTGAGTGGTGATACACGTGAAGGAAAGTAATCTGAGTGTTTTTTTTTCTCAAGACAAACATGATTGTGTCCCCTAGCTCGGTTACCTTGGCAGCAAAGTACAACCAGATGCCAAAGAGAATCTGAAAGGATATTTTTAATTCTTGTATCTAATTTTGTACACGGAAAAAAAAGTTTAGCTAACAATAACACAAATTTTATCTACTAGTAACATAATTCGGGGAATGCTAAACTAAATTGCTAGTAGTAGATAAAGTGTTGAGTTACGTGCAGCGAATCATTTGTTTAATTATAACAAATGTTTGGTTTTTACTTAATAAAATTCGAATAGCTAAACCAGTTTTGTTTTCCTTTTTTTTTCAGTGTAAAATGTTAACATTTACTTAAAAGATATTGTCTTAATAATAAACAGGCTGGAAGTGCTAAGTTATCTCACTCGATTATTTCTAAACCATTATATCGAAATATTGATTATTGGTCCAGAAAGTGTTTCACAAGCTCTATCCAATGTTGTTAATAATGGTTTATAAAATAAACTGGATCTCTCCGAAAATTTGATATTTTCAGCTTTCCATACATAGAATAGCACATTTGATGTTTTCAGCTTTCCATACATTTAGTATAGCACTAGGATAGCACTTATCGCTTAATTCCTAAATAATTTTGATAGTACATTTTTAACGTGTCAATTTTTTCAACATTGGATTACCCCATCATTGGATTACCCCATCATTACTAATAAAAAACTGAAACTTGTTTGTACAAAAAAAATAGTAGGTACCTATGTTTTTTGGCGTTTTTTATTTTTTAAATTAAATCGAGGCAAAACAATTAAATTCATACACCTAGTTCGATTTATTTAAATACTCTTTGGAGACAAGTGTGTCTTCTGTCTATCACAATTATTGATACAGATATTAATAAAGTGCTTATTTCTTTTTAATAAATGATAAAATAGTCCACTGCATGTCACCATACTTAATGTTTTGATGCTAAAAACATCAAATTTTTGGATAGATCCAGTTTATTTTATAAACCATTATTCATACCATTGGTAAGAGCTCTTGAAGCAGTTCCAGGATCAATAATCAGTATTTCGATATCATCTATGGTTTAAAAATAATCGAATGAAATCACTTAGCGTTTCCACCCTGTTTCTGCACTGCTGCTGGGCGCAAAGTAAGGCCAAAGTTAATATTATGCATATAAGGCATAAAAAAAATATCTTCAATTTGTCTTGACTATTTTTAGCTTAGTTGGATTTCACGTTTTCATAAAAGGTTCCACAGGTAAAGATTTTTAAGCCGCGTTTTAAATTCTGAAACTAGTTTTTAATCATATTCGAAAACTATTTTTTTATAATTAATGTATCTAACACGTAAAAAAAATTTACCTTATGGTTTTTAGATTGATTGATTAAGCGAAGAAACTTGAAATTGTGCATTAAATTTAAATTTTAATAACCTAAGTAAAAGAAATTGACTGAATTTGTCGAAAATTATCTTCTTCCGCGGGATCATAATCAGCGTCGTATCAGCCTACAGACATCCACTACTGGACATAAAGGCTAACTACCTCCTACCTAACTTTTTCTACAGCGTATGGCTCTAGCTGGAAGCCATCTCACGCTGCCCTTTCCGGTACATATACTTTGTTAATATATGTATATTATAGTGTACTTACATTTTTCCTTACACTAATGTCTTCCATGTAGCATTTGGTAGGAACCAAGCCAGTCACCATTAGTACCCTTAAAAACTGTAATAAAAAATAAAAAAACAATTACAATTTTGATACAAACGTTATTTTTCGAAAGGTTTTTAAGAAAGTTATCGTAATTTTCCCATCCCAGAGATGTCTTCCGTATGATATCCATTGTAAGCCAGTTCCACATATTTCTTCAATGGCGAGTCCTTAGCCACCAGCAACCAGTGGCTTGGCAGAAAAAAGAATTTCTAGTCTATGCATGCTACTCGAGAATCTTCCCTTTTTTTTTAATATAATGGAACTTGAAAGTAGTAAGTTTATTGTGTAATACAAGATTCCACTAAAAAGAATTTGGTGTGATTTAGGCCGTGAAGAGGAGATAAAAAAGGATTTAAACTTTTTTAGCGGGCGTTAAAAGTCACCCGTCATTCATATACCACTAAGGTGGCAAATAAGCTTGCGGTCCGCCTAATGGTAAGCGGTTACCATGGTACCAACAAGCGGTGGCTTTGAACCGCAGGGGTTTCACTCGAATTTGCCGACCCTTTAAAAATTTAATAACTATCTTTTAAAATCTATCACATATAACGGATTTCCCAAAATTTCACCCTTGAAGTAGTAAGCCAGGGATTATGAAGTAGTTTGTATCTGGGTGTCTCGAAACTACGTGTCTAAGATGGCTACTCAGTAAATAAATCACATCTTGTACTTACATACCACGACATATATGCAGACAGCAAAACCTGTACCGCATTGTATACTAATAGAATTGAAGTTAATTTAAAAGCTTCTCTCTTTCTCATTAGATCCGGTCCAATTTTGAGAACAAAAAGCAAATATATAACCACAATCATAACCAGGGGCCCAGGACTTGTCATTAGCGGCAAAACATTCGTTTCACTGTCTGAAAAAAATAACACTAAATTATTTAATAATTGAAGATTTTCAAACAAAGCATTATAAATCTTTAACTGGAGCACCATCCATTCCTACTTGGCATGCGCGTTTCTTGTCATGGTTTTAGCATTTTTTTCTTCTACAAGGCTGTAGTTCTATGTGTTTAAATGTAAGAAAGCAAGTTCATGTAAACATGTAAATGGTAGCTACTGCGTGCCAGAACATGGTAAAGCTGTCTGAATAGGACATTGTGTATTAAGCGTGGTAAGGAGAAAATTACTAACGAGATGCTATCTAGGAGCCCAAAGCCACTGTTTATCTTGAGATAAGTAAAATTATACATAGATTTTATATTATTTTTGCCGCGCACTTTTTGAATTTGGAACATCTTAGTGTTCAGCGCCAAAGAAAAAGAACGCAAAATTGTTTGAATAAAGACTGGCTGCAAGCCCGCGTTTTCGTAAATTTTCACGGATTGTTAGAAATTCATGGTTTTGTTTTGAGAAATAAGTTCTTCCAGTGACAGTGAAAGTATCGAATTAACTCCTGAAAGTATTAGAAACCGGGCGCAAAATATATTTGAAACTTATAGTTTGATTGTTTGGACTTTAGTGATAACAATTTGATCACGTATGCTTGTTGTGCGCCCTAAAAATGACTATTTTTCATTTCATGCAAAAGTTTGTTGTCGTTTTTCTTGACTTAGAAGGTGTTGTGTACACAAGGCACATAGTTTTCATTAATTTGGTTCTTATATATAGGTAGTTGCTGCTTGAGGAACAGGTAACAGCCGTAATCGGTAAAAAATCTACATATACACACACTTACACTTAATTTTCGTATATTTTACGACATCCTTGTTATAAATCTATACACAAATTACTCCGGATCGTAATGACAGCACGTCACACATCGACGAAACAAATTGGGATGGTACTAGTAATAGTCCATTGAAATGTTACATGAGCTTTGCATTTGTTAGAGGCCGCAATTTTATTTTTGGGACATGTGTGGGGGGGTCAATAGAAGCTTAACCTCAAGTTTAAGGGATTGCCACCCTTGTCATCCGGCTACCATCTTGGAAAAAGGGGTGAATACACTTTTTTCGCAATATCTCGGAAACTATGCGTCTTACAAAAAAAATCTTTAAGACATAATTTGTAGCAAATTGTTTTGCGTACAAATATGTTTTGTAACTTTTTGTCCTAAATTAAAAATTAAAGAAGTTATAAGCAAAAAATTTAGAACATTTTTATAAAAATATTCTTTTTTGCTCTATAACTTTTTTTATACATTTTACAAAAAAATTTTTCTCAGACCAATCTTGTAGATGATCTTTTGAGAAAATTTTTCTCTGTATTTTTTGTTAATTTCATTGATTTAAAACGCTGTTACAGCGCTCCAAAGTTGACCGGGTTCGTCAATTCTCATGAGAATCCGGTCAAAACGAAATGTTTAACTTATTTTTGATTTTTTTTTTATTGTAAATATTCTTAAAATTTTTTTGTTTATTTCGTACAACTTTACTTTTTTTTCCTAACTCTTTTCCCCGCCACCTATGAGATAGAGTCTGTAGGCTCGTTTTTTTTACGTGGTTTTACCAGTAGGCCTACTCCTCGGACATCTTACTAATAGATTTATCATCTATTACAATATTGTATCCAATATCTGCAGAACTAATCTTTAGTATCGATCTCGTTAATTCGTTTCCCATTTGCCAAAGTTTTGTGCCGTAAAGTAAAAGTTTTGTGCTGCAAAACTCGAGGAGTTATCGGTAGAGTAAAATGGAGGGCCTGTAGACACGGCAGAAACCAGAAGTTTCGTGCGAAAAAACTCAAGGAGTTATCAAAGAATCAAAATTCTAGGTATGAAAATACGGCAACCCCTTACGGTTACTTATCTTAGATCTGGTTTACATATAGTTTTTTGCTAGTTTTGACCTGTTATAGTTGGCCAAGTGCACTCCGTGCTCTTGGATTGTAAAAATTATAAAGCATTAAACTTTTAAGCGACAAACAGCGGGCAGATAAAGGAGTCTTCTTAGTATCGTAAAAATAAATACAAATTAGTAAAATAGAGATCAGTATTTTTAAGCTGAAAAAGATTAACACGTTAAAATTTATCTAGAAAACCGAAATTTCTTAAATCAAAATTATTTTATGGCACACCCAAAATATTTTTGTTAGTTTTTAGTTGCCTGCATCCGAGTTCAAAGATTTGTTTATATACATAGTTGTTAACCCACCTCTACTTTCAATCTCCAGATCAGCTCCATGTTACCACACTATTATCGGTATTACTTTCATTTGCAAAGTCAGGAGTTGGTTAAGTACGAATTTCAACTTTAAGTGTCCGTAGACTTTAGTATTTGATTTTAATTTAGACTTGATAACTCAACGAGTTCTTGAGTAAAAATGTCTTGACAGACAGACAGACAAACTTTTTTTTTAATGTGTTACAATTACAAATGTATCAATTTCGGATTTTTTCCTATATTTATCATGTAAGGCTTTACTTTGTGTCAAATTTCATGATTCTAGGATAACGGGAAGTACCCCATAAGTTACTACTGCTCTTAGAGTTTCTTAGCCTAAAACTTTTTATTGCGGCGAAAACAGCACAAAACTAGCACAGTACCTTAACAAGACCAGATTTTTAAAATGTTAATATTTCGCTATCATGTCAACAGCCCCTCCCTGTCCCCCCTCACTTTAAAATCGCTTTGACGGGCTTTGTTTTAAAGCACAAAAGTTCAAGCTAAACAGGTCTTGGAAGTGTTAAAAAGAGAGAGCTGCCGTGTCTCCGGCCCCCCATTCTTTTCTCTCGACAACTTCTTGGGTTTTGCGGCACAAAACTTTTATTCTTCTGCACAAATCGGCACAACACTAGCACAAAACTGGGGACATGGACCTAGCACACTATTCCTTGCGAACGAATTTTCTTTAAATAGAGCATTCTTTATTTTCTCAGATGAAATTAATATATATATATATATATATATAAAAAGCGATACTTACATTCACTTTTGTTTAAATCCCAAAAAGCTATGCTTTTTAATGAAATTACAGACGTCATTTTCGGGTGTTGGGTTCACTCCACAAATCGACTTTAATCTAAAACAATTTTTTTTTTATAAGTTTATGCTACGCTGTTAGGTGCTCTCATGTTACTAAACCTAATAAAGATTTAGCATCCGCTTATATGTTAACTTCGTAAACAGATCTGACACATTTCGCGCGACACTGAATTAGAAAACTGGACCGTCAGATTTTTTATAGCATAGCATAGCTACTATAGCATAGTCATCTTATGATAAAATATCTCGGAAAAAATCACAAAGTTTATTCTTAGGAAAATGTTTAATTATAAACAATTCCAACTACTTGTACCACAACTATAAAGATAAGAATCTCACAAACAGTGTATTAGTTATATTTATACATTTATCCATAATGACAGTTATTTCTTATACGAATATACAGAATAGCAGACACTGTGAAACCTTTTTTTAAATACTACAAGGATACACAAGGTTACCTTTACAATTTTACATGTATGACATGACGTATGCATTTGAATGGTAACGCGACATTAGTAACCGTGACCATGTTTATGTTTCGTAGTAAAATGGTGAAAAGCTTTTTAATTACACTAGCTGGTCCGGCAGACGTTGTTCTGCCCTTAATGCTGATGACTACTAGGGTTTTAGGTAGCATATCAGGATTAAACACCCGATTTTAAATTATATCTCTAGCAATATAACTGCATTCAATCTCATGCAGTAGTTTTTGTGTGATGCACGTAAAAGCATACAGATAATCAGAAAAACGAAAATTCTAAGGATAATTGTTTTGATTTCTTTTACTGTTCTAAAGACCACTCATATCTATTTTGTCTTAAATATTTACTATGAACAGACTTCGGCCGGTTACAATTTTATTTATGGTTACTGTATATAATATGACATGATACTTATATTACAATACAATACAATAGAATAAAATACAATACAATATATAGATAGATAGATTTCAAAAATGCATGTTATGTTCACGCTGGTTTTTGAGCTTACAAAGTTGATTATTTTGTGTTCGCACCTTTAATATATAATTATACGAGTATAAATTATAAATATTTTAAATGCATCAAAAGGATACAAGATTTTTGAGAATCTGTGAAGCTCTACGTTTTCATACAAGATGCGTTAACGTTGTTAACAATAATCAGATTTTAATTATTTTCGAAAATGTTGTAGGTATCATGAAAAACTATGTTTGTAACTTTAAATTTTATTATTCAAATGTTGTATTTCATTTAAAGTATTATCATGTAAAGTATTTTGGAAGATATGTATTAATAAGCGTAATTAGGGGTCTGATGCATATATGTTGTAATACCAGCCTATGAATAGGCATCAATGCCAATTTTTCTAAATATGCTCGTTACATACATTTTACCAATAGCTATAACTAAAAAGTTATATACTCTCTGACGATACTCAATTGTCTCTCAAGGCACTCTACGTAGGTACATTGTAACATTTTCCTAAGAAACAAACAACTTTCAACTCTACGACATGGTGACAAGTGTGACAAGTTACCTTTTACAAAGTATAAGTAAATGCAGCCATCAATAACCGGCGCATTGTTATTCTGTATACATTCAATGGCACCATAAATCACATTGTGACGCAAAACTATTAATTATACTGTGACGTCAACCTATCTGCTGAAAAAGGATAATCCTTGTCGACACGCACCTTTTTAGTACACGACAGCGACCGCAGCCGTTATTTTGTATTCAGAGTCAGGTATCACTCAAACCTTGCTTGGTAACAATTTATCAGAGATAAAATGAAAGATTATATCATAGAGTGGAAACCACGTATTGAAAAGCAAAACATGGGGTGCCCTCCAGCCCGATTGACCGATGACCTTGTAAAAGTGGGTGATAGTAGCTGGATGCAGCAGGTTTCCACGGAAATTATGCGCTATGGAGGATCAAGGCTTATGGTGATGAAATTATACCAGATTGTATGCTAGCAGTGTATTGTAGTACTTTATTCGAATTTGAGATGTTATATTCGCACCGCTCGCCATCGGCGAATTCCTCTTTACACCTTGGCGCATGGCCGTAGGGTGGTTTCAGAGGAATTTCCTCCTTCGAACGCTTAAGTTGTTAAATGAGATCATTGCCAAGGTTTTCTGTACACTGAGAAAAAAAAATTGTCAAATTGACAAATAAACTTTGTTACTGTGGAGCTCACCGAAGTCCATAGATGAAATGACAATGTTTTTATTGTCACTTTGTACTTTGATTATTCAACAATGCTGTCGAAGTTTAATGCTACAACAATGTTACTACTGTCAGCCTGATCAAGCAAATTTGTTGCAGTGACAAAGCCTATGTTGTCTTCATGACCAAGTTTGATTCTACAGCAATGTTAATTTTGTCACCTTGACCAGGTAATTTGCTATTGTGACAAAGCTTACGTTGTTCTCATGAGCCACCCTCGACACTGTACGTTGGTACACTTTTGCAAAACTTAAGACCAAACTGAAAATAAAATTGATAATCGTCCATTACCCACTTGAACTAAAGTGAAACTGAACGAAACAAACGTTCGCTCGAGTCGCAACACAATTTTGCCACCCTATCAACTCACTTTTTCCAAGCGACATCATTTTATTTTGTCAATTTATTGAAACTTTGTGGTTTTAGCTAAGTGTACTAACGAATTTGATTTGTAAATTATTTGTTGTAATCTCAATTTGTCCATAAGTACGTTGAAAACTCACGATTGTCAAACCAACACAATATATTTTGTTTTGATCTTAATTTTGCTTATGGACACTTCGACAACTTAACATTGTCACTACAACAACTTAGGATGCTTAAAACATTGTCGATTTGACACCTTAAGTCTGTCAATTGAACGATGTATTTTAACATAGCTTTAATATTAATGTTCAATAGGAACTCTAGCAATTAACTCACCTAACAATAAAAGTGTTAATGGCGGAACTATATGAGTTTCAATGTAGGAGCAAAGTACTTAGTTACGGTATTTATAAAAAGCTAACAAAGTGTATTTTTGCACTTTGTTAGCGCTTTTTTCTTAATGTGGGGACTACCATGAGGGGTTTTTGTAGGAGGAAGTGATGGGATTTTTAAAGAGTTAGCAACCTGCGAGTAATACCATGATTTTTGTATGCGTCCATATATAGGCTACAGTGACCACTTTGCACCAGGTAAGCCGTGAACTTGTTTGCCACCCTGGTAGGTAATAAAAATAAATAATAAGGTACATCCCACTAAAGATGAACAATATATTTTTACGGTTCCAGACCCGATGCCTCAGCGGCTGTGTTCATAATATGACAGCTGGTGTAATTCTGACAGAAAAATTATGGCCAGTAGTTCGACAACGTCTGCCAACTCACGCTAGCCCAACACGGTGAACAATAACTTAAACCTTAAGCCATAGCTCTCAATGCCGTCAACAAAACTCAGCTATTATCATTCGTCCACTGTCGAGAGTAGGCCTCCTTCATTTGTTTTTATAAGTACCTACACCTGGTAGTAAGAAAGCAGGAAAACTATTTTTGCAGTCTCTGCCTTTCATATAAAAAAGCACGTTACGTATAAACGTTACAAGTATTCAATATTTTATTTGGCAGGCTTTGAATTTTGTTGGTAGTAGGTAGGTTGTGGTACCTTGTTACTGTGACGAAGACCTTCATTAGTGCCAATTTTAAAGATTCTAGGTTAACGGAAAAGATCACATAAGTGAATTAGCAAGTTGTTTGAAAAATTGAATCATATATTTTTATTTCGCGATTAGACCTATTTATAAACACGATGTTTAAATGTCAGTAGAATTAAATGGTAATTATTGTTTCCTATTTGGTGTTACTTTATTTTTATTACCTGTATACCTTGTGTAGCTAAATTATCTGTCTCAATAAATCCTTGTTTCCCTTGGTCACGTCCTAACTTCCGAACAACTGCACTAAATCGGATAATTCTTTTTTTTTTCTTGGTTCTTTATTGTTAGGCCAAGGTTCATATGAAAGAAAAAAGGGTCAAGCTTGAGCCAAACTCGAGTACTAAATGCCAACCGATTGAAATGAAATTTTGGTAAATTGTTGCGTACATGTTGTGGAAGGTTTTTGGATTAGTACAACCCTTTCAGAACAGGCGGCGCGCCAGTTGCTTTAAAAAAATAAAAACAATGTTCGCGGGGTCAGCTAGTTACTGTTCGTTAATCAAATGTAATAATAGTTGTTTTACTAGTTATATATATGAGAAATTGCTTACCATATGACAATGAAAACCATCTCATGTATTAAAATTTGTCAAACATTTTAGACTACGGAGCGTGTAGCGAAGTAGGTAAGTGAAAATGTAAAAAGCCACTTAAAAATGTTTTATATAAAATACGTAAAATGAAGAAAAACTACTAAATAGCAAACATTAATCTAATTACCTTCTTTACAATTTATATGCAAATAGACATTCAAATGAAATAGAAACTACGAACTGTCTCTTCTTTAACTACCTACGTAGTTATTTTGCAAATTTTAAAGCGAAACAGCATTTGAAGGATAGAAAAAATATATGTTACTATAGTTACATATACTTGCTTTAGTTGACCCCGCGACCGTTATTTCTCTTTTTTAAAACAATTGACGCGCCACCTATTGTAGAAGGGTTGTACTAATTCAGGACCAGGAGGTCTACAACTGATATCAGTTTCAATGGTAAACCTACGGCGATCGAGAAATCTACTAAATTGGTACTCTTGAACGTTGTTGTAGCGCTCAATCGAGAACGGAATTTGGTGGCCAATTTCGGAGCTAAAATCCTGTACAAATATTAAGAATCGGTAATCTTTGAGCTTTCGGATCGAGAGTGAAATTAGGTATGATGATCTGTGAAAAGAAATGTCAAAATTCTAAAAAAACAAAACAAAACTATCGCTACGAAGATTTAACTTTCACTTTAATTTTTATTAGTTTCAGTCTTGTTTTTATATTTTGTGATTTGAGATTTCTAAATGTGTGCAATCCCAATTTCATTCTAATCGCAATTTGGTTTAGGAGTACCGAGGAGATCGAGTTTAAAAGCTTGCCACGAAATTGGATTGAAACTGGATTGGTATTGAAACTGATCAGTTGTACGCCTCCAGAACCCGGCTGAACCCAGTGTGCACAACAACTTTCCGAAATTTTATAACAATCGGTTTACCCTTACTGCGTGAGTCCGACTCGATCTTGACCCTCATAAAAACTTTACCCTAACAATAAAGAACACAACAAAAAAGAATTATCGAAATTGGTGGTGTCGTTTGGAAGTTAAGGCTTTGGAAACAGGGATTTATTTTTATATATATAGACTTACGGCCCGCCTAGTTGTAATATTACTTCGTTTTTGCTTAGGGTTCTTTTAGCTTATTGAATTTTATTAAATTTCAATGCTTAAAGTTTAAACTTTTAATTATTATCATTTTTGAAAAACGCTTCGTACTAAGAGGAAATTAAAATAATTAAATTTTTACAATATTGATTTCATATTCAGATAAATTTTTGGCTACGTAATGCGTTAACAGTTCTTTATAGCTGTTAAGATTCTATTACTATAATAAGAAAAATGTCCCGCATGAGTAAAAGTAATATGCACCCGGATTGTATAATCGTCCCAACTAGCACATTAGCGCTAATATAAGCGTTATATGACCTGTGCAGTGGTTCTAACTAACTTTTAAAGTGACGTATCAGTGATAAGAATTGAGGTATAGCATGCTATAGGTCACATATAACCACGAAAGAAGCCCACGTTCTTAGAGCTTAAAGTTCTTTAGTGCTTACATAATAGCGATATATCTGGGTTACGCTTAGTTACAAAAGTGCTACGATGGCGTTACTTTACTGCTTTAAGCGTTATAGCAGAAATGCAAAAGTGGTCCTTACCAATTAAAGAGTTATTACTGAGATACAGAAGTGAGATTTAGCGCTCAAATTATTATTAGTGAGACACAACGTGGTATTTACCTCTTAAAACATTATTACTAAGATAGAGTGGGTACTTACCACTTAAACGTTATTACTGAGACAATCATAACTCATTATGTTACGAGTTTGAACATTTATATTTTTTATTCATGCAGCTTTCGACAATTTCATCAATATTAATTTGTAATGAAAATTATGTCATTATGAAATACTATATATTTTTGTTATTGACTAACTATATAGTACTTTTCAACTGCGCTCATCAGTTTATCGTAAATATTATGATGTTATACATCTCAATTTCAATGTGCCCTCAGTATACTAAAGATTTTACATAAAACCTCGCTCGTTCGTTTGTTCATCCGGAAGACGTACTGAACGTAGGCCTCCCCCATATGTTTCCACAATGGCCGGTCCTGAGCCGCCCGTGTCCATCCGCCTTCTGTGCCTCTGACCAGGTCATCCACTCTCTCTCTGTCCACCTGGTAGGAGGTCGTCCCACGCTGCATGTTCCGATCCAAAGTTGCCACTCGAGTACTTTTCTTTCCCATTGGTTATAGGTTCGGCGAGCAATGTCGCCTTCCCATTGCCACTTCAGCTTGCTAACTGTTTGAGGTATGTCGGTAACATGGGTTCTTCGGCGAATTTTTTCGGCTATTATCGCGAAAAGAAGCACCAAGCATAGCTCTTTCCATAGCTCGCTGAGCAAACCTATAAGCATATTTAAGAGACCAACAGTAACAAACCACGTTTCTGTACCGTGAGTCATCACTAGCAACACTCTTCTTAAGGTACTGATATTTTCGACGAAAATATGTTGCGTAGTTTCCCGAACGCTACCCAGCCGAGCTGGATTTTTCGGTTAAACTCTTTATCAAAGTTGGACCTACCTAACTGACTACTTGCCCTAGGCATGTGTATTCGACAACAACTTCGTGAGTAGCGTTCCCAACAACAACCGGTAAAGGAGCGACATAGACATTAAACATGAACTTCATTTTATCCGTATTTATTTAAAGGTCAATCTGTTGGAAAACCCCGCTGAGGTAATAAACACCTTATAGACGCCATGTCACATGCGAAATGAGTCTATAGTTCTTCAATGTGGTGAGATCTCTTTTTTGAAGTAAAGTATGACTGCGCTTCTGCTCCAAGCTTCTGGCGTGGTGCCTTCGAGGATAACAAAATTAAACAGCTTCTGAAGTATCGGTGTTCCACCCGCTTTCGGAAGCTCTCATGTAATTCCGTCATCGCCCGCCGCCTCATTGTCCTTCAGCTGTTTCAAGGCCATTCTAATCTCATACAAGCTGAAGTCCGGGATTTCTCCGGTTGATTTGGCTCTGGGTTTTTTGGCCGTGACTTTGATAGGATCAAGAGTTGAGGTGTATAGTATCATGTTTATAGAAGTTCTCAATCTCTCACAATATTCTAGGTTTGGACAAGTGTTGATCGACAGAGACGCCACGGCGATAAATTAAAAAGAAATAAAGGCAGGAACGCGGGATCTCATAAGTTATACTCATAACTTATTTTTTATGCTCAATTTAATTTAGTTATTTGATTTTCTTATAATAATTTTCTAAATAATATAACATTCAACATAAAATAATCTTCAACATTTTTAACATTTTCACTTTTATTAAAACTCGTGCTGTACTATTGTGAAACTCGGGTACTCCTCGTTTCAAAAAGTACTCACTTTCGCAACAATTGCATAAACTACTACCTTTCGCTAGGTACGCCAGAATTAACATTGCATCAATCAGAGTTAAACTCGTCAACGTTGTTAACGCCCCTATGTATAAGCACAATGTAATATAAGATATGATTTAGTATATTTAATATATCATTTTTAGCAAATTTAGTATATCATATATTAGTTTAATAATTTGACACTATTATATTAGATATTAGTTAAACAATTTGACACTATTATACTAGATATTAGCTTGAAAATTTGACACTATTATGTAAGATGTTATTTTAATATTTAAACACTATTATACTAGATATTAGCTTAATAATTTTAAAGTTTTACTCTCGATATTAGTTTAATTATTTGTGACTATTATACAAGATATTAGCTTAATATTTTGACACTTTTATATTAGAGATTAGTTTAATAATTTAACACTATTATACTTGATATAAGCTTGATAATTTGGAAGTATTATCCTAGATATTAGCCTTATAATTAGACACTATACCCTTTTTATAAAAAAAGGATTTCGAAAATCCGTCTATACATATATGACGGAATTATGGCCGATCATACATAAAAAAAATACAAACATCCGAATTGAGAACCTCCTCCTTTTTTGAAGTCGGTTTTAAAATACTCTTACACAAATACAGCATCATGCAAAAATGCCAAGTTAATCCATCGACTAATTTTCGAGTTTTGCAGCACAAACACACGGAAGATGATTTTTTGTATATGCATAAGGAGGAATTTTATGAATAGGTATTATAGAATCTAGAATAAAATAGATACTCTAGTGCCATAGGTAAGGTGCTTACAAATTGCTTACTTTAAATATTTACCTTTGTCACTTCAAAGGGGTTGTTTAAAAACGCATCATGACTTTGCAATATATTAAATTTATTACAAATACTTTATGCTAAAGGTGATTATTATCCTTCCTGAATTTTATCTAAACTACTAAGTGGTTCTAATAAACTAAAACCGCAGAATTTTCCGCAGAAAAAACCTTGGCAGGGAGCTCATTCCAAAAACTTATATGTAGAGAGTTCTTCCATCATGAGATCAAGTTTCATAGGTTTATGCCTTAATTATCAGGTTTTGGGTTTTTTGCTATATTTGTGATGTGGTAGGTATCTTGCTTCTTGCCACATTTCATGATTCTAGGTCAACAGGAAGTTCTTCATAGGTTTTGATTTATTTGTATCACAATAAGCGACAAAATGACTTTATTTAAAGGAAATTTTATTTATTGCAAGACTTGGCTTGATTATTTTACAACTTAAGCTGACCGTGAGTATTTGATATTAATTTCAACTTGTTACCCCCGCGCGTTCTTGAGTAAAAGGATCTTGACAGACAGACCGATAAAATTCATTGTTAATGTTTTATAACTACAAATTAATGAATTTCGGTTTTTTTCTGTATTTGTGTTGTTAGACTTTGCTTCGTGTTGATTTTTATAATTATAGGACCACGGGAAGTACCCAATAGTTTATAATTTATTTTTGAATGCCAAAATATGCGACAAAAATGGCCGTATTTCGGACGTATTTTTTTGTTGCGTTACTTAGAAGCCTGATTTTTTTTACAGCTTTAAGGGACCGCAGACCTTAATTTTCGATATTAATTTGAACTTGATAACTTTCCGCATTACTGAGAAAAAGGGTGTTGACAAACAGAAGAACTTTTTCCTTTTGAGGTACGGAATCCTAAAAACAATTGGAAGTCACGAAGCATTTTAAAAACATTAAACTTCAGGTTTTACTTTTCTTTTCTCTCAAAAATAAACTGACCGTTCGGAGTAGTTATATATTTGGGTATATCTTTCGGTATCTAAGCTTGTTTTAAATTTTATTTTAAGCACATGAACTAATTTTCAAAATAACGGCACAAGATAATATCCTAAAGTATTTGAAAATAAATTTTAATCAGAAGTTGCAAATTATAATAATTATATCTAATAAATTTAAATTATAAAATTTATAACTTTTTAACCTATTTTTCAAAAATTTGTAGTAAACCAAGAAATAAATTAAGATAATTCATTACCAGTTTCCTTTTATTAAACACAACCTAGTGTTTTAGGTACTATTATTCAGATAATTACACGACACGATTACACGATACGGCTGGACGGATGGACGCCACTTACGGACGTTAGACACACTGTGATACTAAAATTAAACGAGTTGCTTTCATAACTATTGTATTAGCTTTACAAAAGTTAGGACAGAAGCATACTGCATAAAAATAATAAATAATTCTTTACGGCCAGTCTTCTTCATATTAAAATTAACAAGTTTTGGAATACCTACATGTAAAATTAAACCCTAAAAACTAATTTTCAAAATTGTTGAAAGAAAATGTAAAAAAATGCTCACCTACTCTAGTTAAAACTATAATTTCAGTGATTGAAACTGAACTCCCCAACTACCTTCGATATTTAATAAATGTATTGAGTGCTGTTTATTTTCTGGTCTCATGGAGTAAAGTTATAGGTTCCTTTATTTAAATCAATAAATACTGCTGACCTCTCTAACTTTTCGCCCTATGGATCAGGAAATTATAGAAATAAATGAGGAAACCTTTGACAGTTGGGATGAGTATATGAGTGCACTCCCAACATATAAATAATTAAATATTATTAATTGTAATATTTATATTCTAATCATATTTAATACAAAAATATAAAATAAAATTAGTCATTAAATAACCCACCCCTGATCATTCCTGGTGCAAAGGTGCCCATAATGCTTGCAACATTACCTCGCTGTATAGCGATGGCAATCCTTTGCACCAAGAATGACCCAGAGCGTGAGTCTCCTGTTACTTTATTTAGTTTGTGGCCTATTTCTCTCACTAAACACTTCGCATCTACACTCCAACTGCCCAAGGTCTCCACTGCTACAGGTACAAAATGATAAAGCGACTCCAAGCAAGCGTATGTAAGCCTTTTTTTTGAGCAGGCGTCTTCGGCAGTGGCAGATGCAAAGAGCAGGGTGCGACTCAGGTGACTGGCGGCAACAGTGCTGACGCAAGTTGCGTCCCAGATCAGGCACTTCCCATTTTTTCATGGCACCAGAGACAGCCCGTCTGGTCTTTTTCCATCAGACCTGCTGAGACCTGGAGGCTCAAGCAAGCAGGGGACATTAGCCGATATAAGGGCTCTACGAACTATGTCATTCAGGGCATGGTGACGCGGAAATCTCCCAATGCACCGCCGACAACTCAGGGCGTGATAACCATTGGCCTCCACCATGGAACCGCAGGTGCATATATGAGGTTCACACACCTTACAGCCCAGACGGAGAGCCACCGCAATACGCAAAGAGTCATCATCGAGAAGAGTGCCCAGGTGAGGCGAAGGAACCGCTTGTAACCAAGCCCCGGACTCAGGTTGCGTCACAGCTCGTAGTCTGGCCTTATCGACTCCCAACGCACCCTCTAGCAATTGCTCTTGAAGCCTCTTTACCCCAACATCATCCCACGCCCGCTGAACATGCAACGATTCTGGGACTGTAGCACCCGAGTTAAGGGCTAACCAAGCTGACACAGCATCAGTATTAATTGTAATCATGCAAATATTAATTGTAATTAATATTTGCATGTAAATATTAGATCTATTTAGTTATAGTTATAGTTACTAAGTTTTTCGCATTTAGAATACATAGTTTCAAGCAGCCCCCGCCTAGCGCCTAATCGATATATTCGTAATAACCTAAGCAAATACAAAAGAAAATTGTAAACAACTTCTAAAAACTACATAACTACGTACGTTCTCATGCTTAAGAAAGAATAAAAAGGGTGGCGGGATCCTATTATATGTTCATAAACAATATATATTTAGTCAGAATAATATTAATAGTATGCATTTTGAATGTTTAAACATATATACATATATATACTTTTTGTGTTCGGGTCAAAAATCAATATGTATATGCGCGGTATATCGACCGACAAACGTTCCTTTACAGAAGGACTGGGTTATTTGTAAAGCAAACACGATAAAAAACAAAAGTTAATTATGATCGGAGATACTAACAGTAACTTAAATGTATATAGCATTACAACCTCACTGAATATGGAGATGGTGTGCGAATATGGCTTGTCGTGTGGTATTTGTAATTTTCGAGTTGAATTTAAAACCAACAAAAGGAAGGGGCCTGATTCTCGTGCTGATAGAGATAATCTCGAATTCGAGATATGTTTAATTGATTTACTCACGGCTTGTTTATCGCAGTAACTGTATTAGTTGATAGATGGACTAGTTTGAATTTCATATGTCGTAAAAAAATGGCGGATATCGTTTGCGAAAAGTTCTTTGTATTCTTAAATCTCTCCATTGTCAGATTTGATGCAATCGGTAATCGATGTATACGCTTCTTTTTAAGCGCACTGAGCGCTGCGCGACTGTAGGCCGTAGGCATTGTATTTAAGTCATTCGTACTCGTACAGTCGTACATGATCGTTTAATGTGACTCCAGGCGCGTCGTAATTAATATTTACCTATAGATAAAAGAAACAAGTGTTTCGTACATATTCGGTAAGTTGAAGTTATTTTTATTTTACAATCTATTATCGAAATTAATTGTACATTGAAATAAGGTGAAAAAACATTTTCTTTCTTAGTGTGTACGAATAATTAGTATTTTTAATTGTTGCAGATTTTTTATGTTTAGTTCAGTCCATATTTCATTTCATAAGTACTCAACTTATATAGAAATATAGACTCTCCTCCAAGAAAAACCAAACGTCTTCACAGTGCTTGTGTTTTTAAGCAAGAATAGTTAAGTGATGTGATGATTAAGTGTTGTTTTCTACATTTAATCTGAAGAAAGATAGAGTAAAAGATTTTATTTATTACAGCAATGAAAAACAACAAAAACTATTGGTGCAATCTAAAAACACAACGACTAATGTTAGTAACTTTCTTATATCACCAATTTAAAAACTCTAAAGAGAAAGTGGCCGCTGTCGAACTGACTAAAACTTATCACGCAGTCAATTCTTCCGATTGTAGCAATAAATTAAATTCTTTAATTTACCATGATTGGCTTTTAAAGTGCAATTAGGACTAAAATGGAAGTAATCACAACAACGTATTGGTTCCGTACTCTATAGAAACAGTTTTGAAGAAAATAAAGATCAAACAGCAAGTTTTCTATTTCTATTAACGCATCCAACAAAAGTACTTAACAGATTTTTTTTCCCTTGTTGTAAACTTTTTGAAGACAAAGACGACACGGTCAACTACCTATTAGATTTTTATAGAGAACCTGACGAGACATCGAAGTCTATAATGAACTCCTTGGTCAAAGCACTAGAAAAGTTGAAACTGGAGATAACTGATATAGTTTCTTATAGTGCTGACAATACATCAGTTAATTATGGCCGCATTTGTTTGGTCTTCCAAAAATTACAACAGTTGCATCCAAAAATTGTCAAAACATTGCAATTTTCATGTCCTGCATACGTATTGCTGTAAAACATTGAACAAAATTATTATCCCACGACGTTGAAAGCCTTGTACCTAAGGTTTTTAGTGAATATCTTTTCAATTTATTTATGAAACGTATTAAGAATCTTGAATTAGAGTACATAACTCTGCCTGAGGTATATGATGTTATGGCCTCAATTAAAGATGACATAAAATCACGGAGAAATGACTGCTTATTTGGACTAAAAGCTAACCAAGAAATTCAAAAACTGAATGAGGTAGATCGTAATAAACTCAGAATCGAAACTTTAGTTGCTAACGAAAGAGCAGAAGAATATTTGAATAAGTGGTTCGAATACGAAAATTCCCCATTCAAAGCATTTAAAATTAAATAAATTAAAAAAAACGTCAATGTAGAAAAGGTAGCTCCAACATATGAAAATTTTCTAGAATCATCAAAAGCTGTAGGCCTTGAAGACGACATTGATAAAGATGCTTTGTACGAAGAAACTCGCATTTTCCAAAGAACCTTGGAAGCAATAAAAAACCAAGCTTCTTCATCCGATACTACGTTTTCGTGGAAGACGTTTCTAAACGCAGAAGTAACTTGAAAAAAAAAGCAAGCGTACAGAGCGGACGTGTCGATAATTGCTAATTAAATACATACGTTTTTAGTTGAATCAAAGTGAAGTGTAATATTTGTTTAACTAAAATAAAAAGACATTTTACTGTGCCAACGGTGTCTTAGGTGACATTCCTGTTCTAAAGTTAATTGTGCACCGTTTATACTTTCGTACATATCCACCAACGCAGTCTCCCATTACGTGTCACAATAGCGATGACTTCAAACAAACTCGCAGTGGATCTCAGCCTGACCTAAGACAGTCAGTACTCCCAGAATACATGGAGCATAATATTAACCGGAAAAGGAAGCAGCCCGACGATGATGATGTATCTAGCAAGCTTGACAGATTTGAATTGCTGCTAATAAATATGGCCCAAAGACAAAGTGAGAAACTTGATAAAATATCACAAGAAGTAATAGCAATATCAGAACAATTTTCTCAACTAAAGACTACTACCGATCAACTCGCTCACGAGCAAACTAAAGTCAAACAAAATCTAGAAGCTCTCAAAGCGGATATGGGACCAAAAATTGAAGCACTAAAAAATGATATTGTTCGCATAAAAGCATCTGCATCCACATCAAGCATTTCAATAGTGAACCTGACACATGAAAACATGAAAGGTGAATTGCATGAGCGCACTATTAGAGAAAAGAACGTAATAATCTGCGGCGTTAATGAAATTACCTCTAAAAATCGGGTCGAGGGTCCAAACACGATCTTTAAGAAACCCGAACAATATTTTCTTACTAAATAAACCTAAAACATTATGTATGACGGTGCGCAAATGTTGTTTTGGTCCAAAATGTTTCAGATTTTTTTTTGAACAATGAAACTAATTGGATATTTTTATATCGTTTGGTAATCTAACCAAACGATATAAAAAATATCCAATTAGTTTGATATTTTTATATCGTTTGGTAATCTAACCAAACGATATAAAAAATATCCAATTAGTTTCATTGTTCAAAAAAAAATCTGAAACATTTTGGACCAAAAAAATATAAAATCAAACTGAGAAAACCAAAAACATAAACACGCGGAAATCTTTCATATAATTAAAAATCTTACATTCTATAAATTTTATTTTATTATTATTAATTCTTTAAATAATATCTAATCTAAACTGTTTCACAATCTATATTTTAATTATCAATAACTAACAATAATCATTATGACTACCATGGCCTACCCTGCTGATCGTTATCCACTGAGACTTGGTACGGTACGATACGTAATAAAAACCATGTTTACTATCATCACCACAACTAAACTGACTACTGCCACAAAATTACCTACCCGCCAATAAAATCAACTCTTACAGATATCACAGAACCGTTTCGATCACTTGGTTTGTTTTCTTTTTGCAGTTGTGTTTATTTATTTTTTTATACTAGTACTAAATAGAAACAATAGAAGTTGATTAGATGTAACTCACCCGATACAAGATAATAGGTACAGTTTTATAATTTTAATTTTATAACCAAACTGTGTTCACACTGTATTTATGGTTGTTTTTTTTTGCTTGGAAGTTGAAATGTAAAAATGTAAGTTCTATTTTTATTTTGTTCTTGTCCGTTTCTATTGTTTGCCTAATTTTAAGTATCCTATTTATTTAAGATAACCTGTATTTTGCTCTAATAAGCGAATGTATAAATTCTTTGAGAAAAATAAAGTTCTAAAACCCAAAAAAGATAATAAAACGATAATGGCGGTACCATGTAGTAATGCTTATGTAGAAAGAATATTTCGCCATATGAACCATTTGTGGACTGACAGCTGAATCATGTATACGATGTAATTTCAGACTTTAAATTATAATTAACATTTTAGAGAGCTTCGATTGTATAGTGCTTGTCGCCTTCTTTTCTTCACGGTTTGAAATCATTAATCCTGTTTCTAAAGCTCTACAGCATGAAAGTAATGACTAAGAGAAAGCTAGTATTTTGCTGGGTAATCTTTTGCATAAACAGCGAAATAAGAAATCAAAATTCTTTCCATAGTTTGCTAAATGAATCCAGAGATCTCGCAAAAGACTGGGGGTAACAAAGGTTTTTGAAATAAAAGACGGAAGATAACGAAGCATTTTTTGATGAGTTTTCAGAAGATGAGATAATTTCAGACCCGGAATCGTAATTCAAAGTCAATGTGTACTATTGTTGTTTAGATATATTAATTTCTAAAACTAAACAAAGATAACAGAGCCTCTGTGACCTGAGTAACACATTTGAAGTTTTAAAACCGAAGAAACTTTTATCTTTTTCAATAGAAATAATAAAAAAGGGTGTCGAAAAACTGTCTGTTCAATATAGTAAAGTTGATAGTTGATCTGTATGACCATTTTTGCTTTAAAAACATGTTAAAAATCTGAAATTCAACAAATTACAAAGAAAACACTTGCTCAATTTTCCATATAGGATATTTTATATTAAGTTTTTGATGGCAGTGTATTTGTTTTATTAATTGCTTAAACTTTTATTTTTAAATACAGATAATTCATATCTCGTTGCAATGATTTTGCTGCTTTAATAATAAAAATAAGTAATAGGAACGGTTGAGGTGTTTCTTTTGCTATTTCTTCTCTTCGAACGCCATGGCAATGATTCCGAAGCAGTAGAATATAACAGTTTTTTTATAGCCATATTTTAAAACTACATTCAGGTAGGATAAGAAAATTAGTTGTTATTTTCAGAAAGCTTAGGAACATTGCGAACCCTAGCTTATTAAAATGTATCTATTACGCCCTATGACATTCCCTTATAGCGTATTGCATTACTGTCTGGAGTGGGGGTCTACTAACGATAAGTTAAATACTACGAAACCAATCTCATGTATGTTTATTTTTCGTTGGTTAAACTATAAATAAAATTTTACTTTCCTAAGCGCAGCCAAAAATCCACTCCTATTTTTGTGTACCGAGTAATATCGATAATTCAAGCAATAAAACTGGACACGGCCTGACAATAAAAGGCGGGAAAATAAGTGTACTCCTATCAACATGTCGATGTTCTTTGGTTCAAAAAATGAAACATCGGCCAGCGGAATTTGACTTCGATAATTCAGTTCTGATGTGTCGGTGGGAACAGTCGGTAGTCTATCTGTAATGACCTCAACTACTAGTGGCTGAATATTAAATGTTTGGCTTATATTAAAACGTGAAAAAAAATTTACGTTCGTAACACCTTTAATTGGGTTGGAACTTCTACGAAAACCTATAACTGTGCGTTGCGAAGGCATCTTATAATAATAATAATAAAGCCTTTTTATTTCCTTAATAAGTACGTAGTTACATGAAATATGTTTGCTTCACAGCATGTTGTTATAGCGTGCACTTTAAATATATACTTAATCTATATTATATAAACAGTTTAGTTTTAATAATTGTGTATTAAGGACCTCTTCATAGAGTAAAGGCCTCCTCCATTTTCCTCCACGTATCTTTTGCTTTTTCAAACCAGTTTTCTCCTGCTGCTTTTAAAATTTCGTCGAGCCATCTCTCCGCCGGTCTGCCTCTAGCTCTTTTTCCTGTGGGTCCCTTCCATGAAGTTATTTTTTTGGCCCACCTGTCATCACTCATTCGTACAACATGGCCGGCCCACTTCCATTTTAACTTTCTGCTGTGCTCCAGAGCATCAATCAGTTTGGTTGTTTTTCTTATGCATGTACTGTTTCTTTTATGTTTCAATTTCAGATTAAGAATGCTCTGTTCCATGGCCCTTTGTGTTGTTATTATTTTGTCTCTGGTTTTTCTGTTGAAAATCCATGTTTGTGATGCGTAGGTAAGCGAGGGTAAGATGCAAGAGTCTAGTATCAATTTCTTTGCTTTAATTGAAGTATTGGACTTCAGGATTTCTTTAAAACACCAAAATTTGTTCCAAGCCATATTTACGCGTCTCATTAATTCATCATAGTGTCTACTTTTTTTAAATGATACTTGTTTGCCCAGAAATGTGTACTCATGGACATAGTCAAGTAAGACACGGTTAACGTGAATTGGTAATTCGTTACTATTTGTCATTATTTTAGTTTTTATTGTATTTAGTTCTAGACCAATTTCGTTGCTGACATAATTAATTTCATTTAACATTGACTCTAGTTGTGTTGAGTTTTCTGCAAATAGTATGATGTCAAAGGTTCCAAGCTGGTATCCGGGTACACCTGCCCAGAGATGGCAGCAGTACTCCATATGGGGCCGAACTTGCGACTTGTAAAGCAGCAACCTGTGCCCTAACGTGAAGTACTGCCTCGCTCTGTTCAGTACACCTAGTTTTTTGGACGCCAGCTTCACATCTTGTAAATGATCTCGGAACTGAACATCGCTGGAGATGTCAACACCAAGGATCCCAATGCAAGAAGGGAGTGTTCTGGAATTGTGGGACTACAGTAAATGGGGTTTTCTTAGCGGTGAACGCGCAGACTTGTGTCTTTGTAGGGTTGAATCGGACCAAGTTTACCCGTCCCCAGTCAGAGACCTTGGACAGTGTGGTCTCGATTTGGGACACAAGTTCTCCGCGGTTTTCTCCACAACGGAACGAGGGATGCTTGCACGACCCGTGTAATAAGCGTCTCCAGTACTGTCATCTGCATAGCAATTCATGTTGTTGATGTCCAACATGTCATTGATATGCAGTAGAAACAGCGAAGGAGGCAGCACAGAGCTTTGCGGGACACCAGCATTAATGTCCATGCTATCAGAGCAACTACCGTCAACTACGGTTCGTATGCGTCTGCCGGACAAAAAGCTAGCCACCCATTTGCACAAACCCTCGGGCACTCCGTAAGATGGCAACTTCGATAGAAGACCCCGGTGCTAGACCCGATCGACCGCCTTCGCTATGTCCAGCTCTATTCCTCCCCCATTATATATAAAATATTGTTTCATACAACCCAAATATTTTAGGAACCTTAAGTAAACCAAATTTAACACCATCCGGTCATAATACTAAAACTATAACAACTTAAAAATATGCAGTATTTGTAAAAAGTTTCTGTTTAACAAAATACAGTTATAAAATGCGAATGTCTTAAATTATTTTTTATTACGATCAATTTTGTATGTGTGAGTCGCGCACATTTACGCGTGCAAAGCAGGAGTTTGCATGGCGGGCGACCCGTTTACCGATAACACTCTCAAGATTAAAAATAAAAAATTTACCGTTTATATCGGATAAGCAGAGCATTAGGGAATGAAAATTTAATCAGTATTCCGATATTTTTGTCTTTTTTATTAAAGTATCATCATAAATACTAATTTGAGTAAACAATTATAAAGGCGGAATACATTTTACGCAGTTTGTACTTTTTCACAATGTTTTTTATTTGGTTCGCGCGTTGCCTGCCAGTTTTATTATACAGCTAGTTACCTACCTACTTGCTTGTACAATATTCTACTTGCTTGTACATTCCAACTGGAAATCATTTTGCGTCGCTAGGGAATCAAAGTGCAACTTTAATCCCTGTTTACGAAGAACCAACCAGGTCTTTTTTGAATGTATATTGAATAATAATAAATATCTTTTTTACAGGTTCTGGCTAGTGACTGACGTATGATCGTACCGCTTACAGTGTGATTTAAGATAAATTTCTTATTGTTTATCTTATAATGAAACACAATGACCAAGTTTAGATCGGTATGAAATTACTTAACTGACTTTCTGAAATGCACCCTGACCCCCTGTATTATTTATTGCATACTAGTGTTTTAATTAACATAACATTGGCGACGAGAAAAAAAATATTAAAATATGGAAAATAAAGCTGTCAAATTTCGTGAATTCAGTCCAAAAACTGGCCACTGGGAAAATTACATTGTAAGTTTTGCTACGAAGCACATGGAATTACAAATGACAATTGAAAAAGAGCTAATTTCTTCACAGTGTGTGGTTAACAAGTTTATGAGACATTTTTAGCTTTGATTGCACCCAAGAAGAATAAGCTCCTCCTGCAATTTTGTATGACTGATCATAACCTCCAATATGTACTGTTAAAAAAAGATAAATTGTGTTACAAAGATGTGGTAAATGCTCTACTCTCAGCTGAAAGTGCCGGCAGGAATATTCGTATGATTGCTGGTACTACAAGCAGTGGACACTCGCGTTATGATACATCAGACATATAAGTTACTCAAGGTGAACCAATGGATACCAATGCAGTGCAATACAAGAAGAATACTAGACTTTGTTCTCGATGTGGTGACCGACATGCAGGTGAGTGTCGTTTTATTAATGCAGTATGTAATTTTTGTAAAAAAAGGCCATTTAGAAAAAGCTTGCATTTCTAAAAAGAAAATAAAGAGTAAGAGCATTAATTTTACTCAAGATTTGAATGTGGATTATTTAAATGGAATTTACAATATGGAAGTCAGAAATAAAATACCCCCTTATGAAGTGACTTTGCTACTAGAGGGCACACCAGCTATTATGCAAGTAGATACTGGTGCAAGCTTTTTATTAGTTAATCAGCAAGCATGGAAATCCATATCCATAGGGACAGACCCAAGACACGTTTCATTAAAGAGTACTTCATTGACATTACGCACTTGGACTAATACACCAGTGATTCTCCTTGGACAAGCAACGGTGCAGGTAAAATACAGAGATATCTCTTGTGAATTAAATGTCATGGTGGCTAAAGGTACCGGACCTAATCTCTTGGGCCGTGATTGGCTCACTCCACTTAACATTTCTGAACATTAATTATATATCTAAGGCGAAAAGGCTAGAAATAGATCAGACAATTGAAAAACATAAAAACATATTTAATAAGGGGCTTGGTACCTATGTGGAAAATCCAGTGGCAATTCATCTTAAAGCCGGAGCTACAACTAACTTTCTCAAAGCCCGACCAGTACCATATGCAATCAGAGAACGAGTCGAACAAGAGATTGATTATTTTTATGATATAATTTTCGGAGTGGGCAACTCCAATTGCACCCATCGTTAAGAAAAATGGAGACATTCGCATATGCGGAGATTACCGGAGCACAGTAAACCAGGAAACAGAGACAGACACATATCCAATGCCAACGGCTACTGAAGTTTTCGCTACCATAGGAGGAGGAAAGTTCTTTACAACGCTTGATTTAGACAGAGCCTACACACAAGTGACCGTAGACAAAAAGACAGCTCAGTTATTGACCCTTAATACCTGCAAGGGTTTGTACACCGTACATAGATTGGCTTTTAGTGTTAAGGCCTGCCCAGGCATATTTCAACGGTTAATGACAGCACTATTAGCAGAAATTCCCGGTGTTGCAGTATTAATTGATGATATCATAATTTGTGGTGTAACTATTACTGAGATGAGAATTGGCCTTAACATTGTACTAGATCGCATTAAACAAGCAGGTTTACATCTTAATTTGTCTAAACGTAAATTCGGCACAGAATTTCTTGGTTTTGTTATTGACTCGAAAGGTATTCAACCATCACCAAGCAAAATGGAATCTTTTAGAAGACACCAGAACCTAAGAATGTCCGGGAACTATAAGCTTTTCTTGGGTTATACAATTTTTATGAGAGATTCATACCTCATAAAGCTACAATTCTTGAACCACTTCATCGGTTGTTAGACAAATCGCAAGATTGGTACTGGACCGAAAAGTAACAAAATGCACTCAACAATGCAAAACAGTTTTTGTCTTTTAATACCAAGTGACAGCTCAGAGTATGGTGTTGGTGCAGTATTGTCACATGTCATGAAAAATGGTCAGGAAAGACCAATAGCTGTGGCATCCAGAACCCTGCATACTCATGAGCGACGCTTCTCACAACTAGACAAGGAAGCTACATCAAAAATGTTTGGGCTTCACAAATTTCACAACTACCTGATGGGCAGACATTTCACAATTGTGACAGATCACAAACCCTTATTAGCCATTTTTGAAACTATAGTTCCAGATAATGGTACTCCATTTATTTCAGCGCAAATGAAATCTTTTTGTCTTTTAACAAAATCAGGCATGTCACTACGGCACCATACCATCCAGCTATGAATGATCTGGCAGAACGAATGGTACAGACAGTAAAGGATAAATTACTAAAATTGGATGAAACCTCATGACACATTAAAATTCCTAACTTGTTACTGGGTTTACGGGTCACTCCATGTACACCAACAAATAAAAGTCCAGCAGAACTTATAATGAATAGACGTTTACTCACACTGATGGATACTATACATCCAGATAATCTCCAACATAAAAAGACTGAAACATAAATCATGAATAATGCTCAGATAAAATATAGTCAAAGTAATGTTCGTCAAAAGTTAATGTATCGAAACTATTCAAGAGGACCTAGATGATTGCAAGGAAAAATTTTGGAAAAAGGTGGACCATCGAATTACAGAATTGAAACAAACGATGGAGTAGTCGTTAACAGGCACATTGACCAACTTGTTTAGATCAGAGAGGAAAATTCAGAAATAGTAAAGGAAGGAACTGACATTGATAATACAATAGAAAACAGAAATACTGTTAGGAATGAAACTAATGTAGAGGGAAACAGAATATGATGTTGATGCTGACATCAGTGAGGAGAATACTAAAAGTGCAGAACCTTATGACGTTGAAGTACACAAAAGTGAAACGAATAGGGATACAAGCCAAGAATATCAGCAACAGCAAGAGGTGATAGAAATCCCTTCAGCGGATGAATGGGCAGAAATGTTAAGAATTCCCAGTACTTCAGAAGAAGTTGGTCAGTCTTTTAGCAAAGCAAGAACTAAGACCAAAATACATTCTAGACTCCTGTATCAACGACGTCATAACAATAATAATTACCTATTCTAGTTATTTTATTTAAAGAAGTTTTATTGCATGTTTACCTAAAGATTGTTTTTATAAGTAAAGGCTTTCTTAGATATATACTTAGGGGGAAGGTCTGTTATGTATAAACTGTTGGTAGTTTACTTGTATAATTTTTGTAATAAAAGATATAACAAAGTAAGTAGATTTAAAAAGTGTCATGCGACACATCTGCTCTGTAATGGCTACCTAGCACATTAAACTAGATATTACAAATTGTGTTTTAATAAACATAACAGTCATTCTGTATGTATAGCAATTTTGAATCGACATATGACATCAGGCGTACGTATTCTTGAGTATGTGGTAGCCGATTAGGATGAGATGCAACTTTATACTTGTGACGAGCACGGATACCCTTTAATTATCGCTGATCTATAATCGGTGGCAAAGCTGTAAACTACCACTTATGTTACTTATATGCACAAACTTATGGCGGCTATCCACGTTTCACTTTCGAGGTTTATAAAAATGGCCGCTTAAAAGGATCAGTCGGTAGTGATTCTGGGAAACCGGTGAAATGTTTACAATTATCTGGTAGTTTCTTAGGAGGTCATTATGAAGTGCTCCTTCTTAATACTACGTCCTTTTTAGTATCTCCTAATAATCAATTAAATCGAGATATTGAAAACATACCTGAAAAAGGAGGAAAACCTAAAAGGGTAAAAAAGGAAGGCCTAAGACTTTAGAACTATCCCGTTCTCAACAAATCTAAGAAACAGCTATTTTTTATCCCATCGCAATTCTACTTCCATAAAAAGTTGTGAAATCGAATATAAAGCAAGTCAGTTAATTTAGAACCTACCTATTTAGGGGAGCAGCTATCCAGCCAGTTTGTCATAAATTGATACCTTGTTAGCTAACAACATTTTATAGTAAACATATCAAAATTGCATTTTTATTTCTTTAAAAAAAATAGAGTGACATAGCAAACGCACACAGCAACATAATCTTCTAAGTAATTTAAATAGTCCCCCATATATGTAGGCACTTTCAAACAAATACAAGCACAGATTGCTAATATTAAATAGATTTGGTTTTATGTAGATTATTTTGCCGTGTGCAATTGCAAAGTAACTCTTTTTATTAAGGAAATAAAAAAATGTAATATTGATATTATGGATAGGTAATTAACAAGGTATCAATTGATGACAAAGTGGTTGGATAGCTGCTCCCATAGATAGGTAGGTACTGAATTAACCGACTTGGCTTACATTGGATTTCACAAATTTTGACGGCAGAAGAACTGTGTTGCGAGACTTGTGCATTTTTGTATATGTTATATACAGATGCTTTCTTTAATTCAAACTGCAACTACAGTATAATTTTGTACTAACGATACTTACTAGTCGTTGGCCCCAAACTGAGACCTACCGATTTTTAATTTTTACCCATTATTACAAATTGAAATTACCTACATACTTTATTAAATTTCTTCAAAAAGGCATCTCATTGGCTTAAACAGATTCATTGCTGTGACATTTTACGATGTCGTATATTTTTATACCTAATTTGATTTCTAAATAAACCATATACCAAATAGCATAACAAGCTGTATACAAGCTGTATTTGAGTTCGTTTTATATTCCAGAGGCTGTATATTTCAGTTCTATAAAGGTTGTATAAGCGCTAATACAGACCACTGTAACACATTGACATACGAACGTACGGGCAAAAACTATTTTTTAACTAAATGGTTGCTTTATCGTTGGTTTCGATCTCTAATAAAGACTTTGATAACAAATAGGATTTTACCCTGCATCCCAGGTACCTATTTTGTTTATTTGCTGGGAATAACAGTGTTCACCAGGAATTAGCAGTGAATGTGAATTATATTATATTTTCTTGTCACTGTAGTTATTACTTAACTGCGGGGACTAGTGTGGGGATACCATCGTTGCAATTTTTTGCTGGGCTAGTCCTGCATCGCAGCGTGACCAAGCAGCACACCTGACGTGCTGAGCAACCACTGCGATCGTCCCACGCAGCCGGACCGCGTGCGCACCTCTTGGGTGTTCTGTCACAAGAACTGTTCTGTTCGCCATCTGGGCGACTCTACAGCGCTCTACTACTGCATGTCAGAGCCGCGCACCTAGCTGCGTCCTCCGTGCCGCCTCCTAGAAGGCGGGATCTACGAACAGCAGACCTTCAGAATGTGATAAGGTCCTTTTCCTGATTCGGCTTAGGCTAATCCACACATTAGTCGGATAGACTTCGAAACTGGTGTCTACAGCCGGGTCAGTGTCAGCGACGAAGCATCTTCACGTCGTGAAGACACCGTGGAAGTGGGCTGCCTAGATCAAGCTTAGCTCGGGCCATACGCGAGTGTCCCGGTCCATACACCAAATTAAAGACTTTTCCCTATCGATTTGATAGGCAGGCTTACTGCTTTTGATTCTTTCTCATAGTTAAGTAGACATTATATAATATTTGTTTTATAGCTCATTATTTAAGCTTAGGAGTTTACTAATCAATAATTTGTTACAATTGACATGGATTGAAATGTGTTTGTGAATAGTAGTCCCGTGACCCTGAGTTTCTCTTGTTTGATTTATCTGATCTCTTTTACACTAATGTTGTAACGCCCACTGTGTCTGCTAACATATCCGATATACCATATAAGTGCAAAAATAGCCCAAATTATGAAGCTATTTGCGTGAGTAGAGCCTTATAACAGCTGCAGAAGCAATGGAGAAGCTGTTTTTGTAGAAGAAAACTATTGCACTACAAAGAATTTACTATAATTATTTTGTAAAGATAAGTGTTCCTGATAGATTTTTTTAGGATGATTATAAAAGAATAGACATATTTTTATGACAATCATACAAGGAGAAGTCGACATAATAATTATAACATTAGAACTGAATTTATAATGAGTAGGACTTTGGACTTGGGACAGATAGTTTTAATTGGTAAATTTAAAGAACAAATTCTGATTCATAGTAAAACTGTGTATGTTTTTCGTTAAATTATTCACGTGTCACCAAAATAATCAAATAACATAAAAAAACAATTATAATGAATACGGAAAGCGTTTGTTCTTAAGAAATTTATTTAGCACAAAGAATGAGGTATGAGAGCACAGTGATAATTATTCAAGCTGATAATAGTATGATGCTATTTTAGCTATTGGCTGAAAAATTGTGTTTTCATTTATTCTAAAATACTTAAAGTTGTACTAGAGTTTTAATATTCTGTTAAAATATCCTAAGGTTACGCGATTCTCTCAATAAAGATTTTATATAGTTTAAGATGTATAATAAGTCATAAATCACTCTTATAAAGATAGAAACATTTTTTTTTGACACACTTGTACGTCTTTAAAAGAACTCAAAGATCTAAATGGGCTGGTATATTGATGTTGAAAACGCTTTCATGCTGCTTGGTTTATTTTGCATCTAACGCAAGCAATGTTATGTTTGTGATTAATTTAACACAGTAAAAAATCCACAAGAAAACAAGTTAAGTGGGTTTGTAAAGAAAGATTATTTTGCGTTATTCAAATTGAAGCTTGGAGATCAGGTTGAACAGAAGATATCAGGAAGATTTTCGTTTGTGTTTTAGGTAAAAGAAAAACATATTTAAAAAGTATTTGACGCGCTGACAGACATGTGATTGTGGGGTGATGTTTAAATAAATAATCGGTGGCATAGGCTATCCATGCTGCTTCAAAGAGCACATTAAGTCGTATATCCTGGCTATGCTGTCATATGTCAGCAGTCATTAAGCTAAGTCAAGTGGCTTCTAACGTCTGACAAGTTGCACTAGGCCAGCGCGGTGGACTTATGGCCTTAGCTTCCTTCTCGGAGGAGAGGCCTGTGCATCTGTTGTGCGGAATACAACGTTTGAGGCCGCCATAGACTATTTCCTTAACTTAAAATTCAAATAACTGACTTTTTACGGAAGTAAACGCATTACTAGACGTTTTGGATGCACCCCTATACCACAACGGGGCTTACAGTGCTGATTTAGAGTTTTGGTGCCATAACTGGTCGCCATCTTGGATATATCTGCCTGTGAGCCAAGTTACGTTATTTTTATATTAACATAATTGTATTTTAAAGACGGTTGTTTTATTTTGCATAAAACCTTTACTTAAATGGGTGTCATGAAAGTCATTTTAAGTATTATTTGGCAAAAATATCCCATGCAGCTAGATTTTTTTTTATGCAGACTTGTAATTAAAATACTAATAATAATATCAACCAACATAGGTTATTTTGTATATTCACTTGCACATTTTTTTTAATTTTACGATAATTTTAATAGACAGTTGAAGCCCTAGCTATTAAAAAAAAAATAGTACCTCCAACGTACCTAAATAGGTCATAATAGCGCTACTGTCCTATGCACCGATAGCAAATCACGTAATCATTACTACCTGCTTCGGGAGCGGAACAAACACGCACTTTGCTCCCATCTAATGGCGAACCTATCAACGTTTTTACCGAATAGATGGGATTAAAAAATCATTTCATACCACATAAAATTCATTTATTTATATTCGTGATACGTTTAATAACAAGAAAAAACTACAAAACAAAAAAAATGCATGCATTTTTAGGTCAAATAGATGTATCTCGGCTCAGTCACTACAAATAACTGAAAATTTTGTAGCTAGACAAAATGACTGTATTTTTTGCGTTTGCGTGTGGAAGTCATGTATAGTATAACTTAACTTATTTTTGAATATTTGGTTAATACGCGAACGAATAACAAACAAACACAAACATAACACTGTTATTTGCCTTTTACCTTTAATACAGTTAAAATAATCATTAATTCCTTCAAAGAAGCTGTAAAGTGCTGCGCAAGGTTTACTTTTATAGTAAAAAATGCAACGGATTTACTATTGTATTTCGCAGGCCAAGCAAAAAATAAACTTACCGTATAACAAATGTATGCATTAAGAAACACTTGAAAGGCGTTGTATATTATCATAATTCTATCTATATTAAAAGCAGGTCTTGTTTTCATCCAGTGCGGGCCCCATTTCAGAACAAACATCAAATATATCGACAACAGAGTAATTACTTCGTACGGTTTTGCTACAAGAATCCATTTTTTTGTTCTTGGATCTGAAATTATCAGTAATGTATATGTCATAACTTAAAATCATGGATTTTACTTCGACTGTCTGTTCACTGTACACTAAAATCCAAATTAAAATGGGTTCACTGGTTGCTAAGTCAAATAAAAAAAATGACAGACAGAGTCTACTGTGATATTACTTAAATAACTGTATAATTTCGACATAGTTTTGTCAATACAGAAATATTTGTACATGCTGTCAGAACTACCGTCATAATGAACTTCACAATCTAAAAGTAGATTCTGAAGGTTAAACAAGCACTACTGTGCCGGTAGAAAATTTTTAGCGTGTGTTGACCATTTTTGTCGAACCTGTCAGCTTGTTAAATATTTTAAGCACCATCTGTTTTCTGTAATAATAAGCAGTTCCTTTCTGTTTTTTAAATAGATATTAGTTGGGTTTCCTTATTATTTATTAGCGTTTACGTAATTAAAGTACAATGTTAAATCTTGTGAAATATTTGTGCTTAAAAAGCAGAACTAGAATATGAAGTAGAGGTAAAGGTCGTGCACCTAGTGAAAATGTTGCAGATCTTTGTAAATAAAGTGTTAAACTTACTCCCAATTTACCTTCAGAAGACATTTTAGAATCACACTTAACGCCATCTGATGATTTGGAAGGCGTTGAAGAAAAATTCAAAATATTATTATCCCTAAAGCTAAGTTTGATAAAAGAATGCAAGCGAGAATTAAAACAATGCTTCACCATGTACACCGCAGGCTAAATAGAATAACTCCTGCTAAGAATTCATCTGAATTTTTAAATTATGTGTTAGCAATTTCAAATTATAGTACACAGAATCATTATCTCTAAATCCTAACACTGACCATATAACAGCTGATGATTCATTAGAGCCAGCTACTTCAGTCACCACTTTCCAACAAAATTACGGTTGTGAACGCAATTTCAGCTAAGTCTAGTAAGTTTAAATTTCGTGGTAAAAATTGTGCGCGGTCTTTCATACAACAAATGGACGAATACATTTGATCAAGAGGGTAGATTACCAAAAAAGGTATTTTCATTTACTTCTAATTTTTTCTCTGAGAATGACGCTCTTTATTGGTATCGCTGCATACAAAGTAAGGTTAACTCCTGGGATGAACTAGCAGCACTACTTAAACAAGACTTCAGTCACAGTGATTATGATTATAGACTTATATCTGAAATTCGTTTACGTACCCAGGGTGAACAGGAAAACATGTTTTGCTAGGCTAAATAGTATTTCCTCCGAAAACAAGCAACTAGAGATTCTCTTACATAATATACGGCCTTGTTATGCCAGCACTCTTGCAGCTTCTAACGAAATAAAAAGTATAGACATCCTGAAAAATGCTTGTCGTAACTATGAAAACATACCAACTCGGCTTACTCGCCAAAAGTAAATTCGAAAATTGTAGCGCCTCAATTTGCTTACACTAAACAATCTAATTCACACAACTACACTAATGATAAACCTCATAATTACTATACGAATCTTAATAATAATTATAATAAATATAACACAAAATCCTACTCACAACAAAATAACAACAATTTTCATAAAAATGACTCAAATATTTCTAATAGCAAAGATTTCAAATTAAAGAAGATTTACTTCAGGTACGAGTGTGCGTGTAGAAAAGCCATAAACTCCACGACAGGCGTGTGAGCAACTGACTTTATTTATTATGTTTGTAAGTATTCCGTTATAATATCTTATCATCGAGATTGAAATAATAAATCACTTTAACGTCGATTATATAGCACTTTATAACAAATTATCTTACCTGGCAAGTCCTCAAACAGTAGTATATAGCCTTGATAAGCCAATTTTAGAATCGCTGACATTTTCGATTTAAAATCAAAAACCTTTGTAATCAATTCTTAATTTACACCTCAGTGACAGAATGGTGCGGACTCAAGTCAAGATAATGACTGTGCTACAAATGAAAAGATAATCATTTGTATATAATATAAAGTATGTTAATTATGATGCCGATATACTACCCGCGAGTAACTGTCGACGCCAAAATATATTTAACTATATTTAATAAATATTTTAAAAATGTTAATTCTTTAAAAACGTTTTTCTTGAAGGATACATCCGTGAGATGTAGATAAAATTTTTGCTAAAAATCCACTTTTAGTATATATGCTATCTACAACAAACATATTACATTATAAAAACAATGATTCATGATTTTAATTTTTTTGCGACTTGTGATCTTAAAGAAAATATGATGTTGTAAAAATAACTTATGACTTTTTTTAAATAATCTATAATTAATTTTTTCTAAATATTTTTTACTGTACTTGTCCTAATTGTAAATTTAAAATATATTTAAGCGGCGATGGTTAGGTATATGTGCCTTTTTAATTAATTGTATCTTTGAGTAAAAATATTTGTCCACTACCTTAATTTCATAATTGTAAGTTATCACTTTAGGATTATTTATTCTATTTTTATTTGTAGGTTGTCTTACCTATTTTAATTTAATTTTGTCATTTATTCAAACCATTTTAAAATAGGAGCTAATAAAAATATTAGTTATTTATTATATTTTGGTATATATGGGTCAATCAACTTTTTAACACCAAGAATCAACTTATTTTTGTAAAAAATTTAATTGTGATTTTATTCTGTTTAGGCAAAGATTCAAATAAAATAACTATCTACGTTCAGCTTTAGAATGCGTGCAGCGAAGTTATTTTAATAGTAACATAATTTTTAAGCAATCTAATAGAAAATTGCTCTTAAATATGTCTGTTGCGTAACTATTTAGGTTTTAAGTATTTCAGGTGTTAAATTAAACAAATTAAATATTTTGCATATTTATTTTTTAAAGAATTGGTAATAAACAAAACTATAATGCTAACAAACAAAAGAAACTTCTATTTTTTTAAATAAAGATACATATTGTATCTCTTGGGTAACAAAACTATATAAATAAAACAAATATTTCTCCTTAATATGAACTAAAAGGTTTTTTCCCATTGAAACCAAATTTATACTGTAAACTTAAAATTGCGCTACAACGTATACTATAAACAAAAATTAAACATCAATCACAAGATGCAAAAATCTAGAAATACCATTGCAACTATGTGGGACAATTCCGTTACCCACTGGACAATTTCAGTTACTCAAGAAACAGTTACATGCAACATGATGAAATATCACATTAAATTAAAACAATTTTTGGTAATAGTAAGGAAATATTTTTTTGTACACCTACAAATATGTTCAAGATCAGTCGTACAAATATATTTAAACCATTAAGAACACAATAAAATGATGAAATTTAATAACATAAATGAGAGATCACATAAAAATATTGACTATCAAAACCATTTTTGGTGTATAGTAAGTAAAGATCGTCACTTAAGAAATACTGCAATAAAATAAAAAGCAATGTTCAAAAATATAAATAAGTATTAGAAATTAACTCAAATTAAAATATAGAAATTCCCTTTCTTCTCTACCAACCAACTTCATATTACAAATACTCATCATCAAATTTAGATATTCCAGAAATAGCTATAGGAATTTTAAATTCGTAATATGTTTGGCCAAGTTTTTTTATAACAGACGGTGTAGGAAGAATTTCAATTATGTTTGTGTAATCTATATCAGATATATCTTTTTTTCTAAACAAAATACTTTTTTATTTTTAACATTTCGAAGGAATGTTACTCTTAGTTCACCATCATCGTGTAATTCGTTAACAATACAGACATAGCTACAGACACTTTAGCTGATTTAACATTAACTAGTAGAAACTTTCCACAACTGACACTTTGATATATCTCCTCCGTTTGTTGGAAAGTTCTTGATGTACTTGGTTTATCGACATTCGACAAGTCATCGTCTGAGGCATCTGGAGTTTTATAAACGAAATTATACCAATACTTTTGTTTTCGATTGCATAAATCTAATATCCCCAATTTGTAGTTAATTCAAGGCTGGTCTTCGTCAGAACCAATTGATAGATTATCATTCCCCTCATCCTTTGTAGCTTCAGATATCTTCGAAGTTGTGAAAGTCTTTTCCATTTCATTAGCATCTCCACTTTTCGTTGAAGTTTTACAGGTAGAAGTATCAAGGGGCTTATATGTCTTTGGTAAATAATATTCACAAAAGCCTCTTTTAAAAAAACCACTTAAATTGCGATATTTCAGCTCTCCGCGAATAACAGTAAAAACTTGGTGAACATTTTTTGTGCCCACTAAAGTTGTAATATTAGAAGGCAGTTCTTTCGCAAATTTTTCTATATCATCAGATTCAATGAGATACAGTTTTATTTTACTCACGTCTTGAAGAACATGGTAAAATTTTTCGGCAGATGATATATCTTCTCCTCTGGCAACCATATCATCAGCCGACCTTTTCAGGTAGCCACCAACACCATCGGCTGGCCCTTTGCCGTGTCCGGCCGCAAAAAATGACCAAGTCATTGCCGTAAATTCATGATGGCACATTAGAAGTAAGGAATGAATTCTGCTTTTGGCGGTATTGGCTGAAGGGTCCATCCGTAAAAAAATGAATAGTAGTAGCAGAAGGGCGCCGCTTTTTAAATTCTTTAAGAACAGGATCAAGATGTACCCAAATTGCAGCTGGTTGATGCATGTTATTTTTGGAAACAGTGCAAAAAGATTATGTTTGTTTGCAGAGTTCTTCGAATGGCAAATACACAACTACAGTATGTAAAGATATTTGTTGTCTAGAACCACCAAACTGATGCGCCTGAATTTCCTCATGATGTTTACAGTTGTAATTTTAACTAAAATCTGCAACTAATAGTACTTCTGTATCTTGCAAGCTATCTACACCTATTCTCAAATTTTGAAATTGCATTTTCATGTAATAAACATGTTTCTTTAATAAAGTCAGTTCGTTTTTAAAAGCTATTATTAACTCCTTAAATTTTCCTTTTTTTTTCTTGTCTTACATTTTTAAATACTCTATATTTTTTGCCATCCTTTTCATAACTTTCTTGTATCCTACACCACTCTTTCCACTTAACTGTTTCTTTAAATCTACTTGCATCAACTTTTATTTCAAGGCTGCAACAACGTTTGCAAGTTCTGTACATACAACACTGAAATTTGGGATCACAAACTGTGGCAGAGATCAAATCAGTCAAGTCACCTGTGGCAATCAAGTGTCTGTTTTTCAAAGCTTCAAGCCTTGTATTCTGGATTAACATGTGACTTGCATAAACACATTTTTCTACCACTTATGGTTGGTTTCTTAACATTTTTTGGTTTATTTAACGTAAAATAAAAGTAAGAACATTTTACTAAAGGGTTTTCTTGGATAAAAGTATTGTAAAGATTTTTCATACTATCAAGCAAAAACCGTTTTTGAATTTTTTCACCATTATGATAACTGTCTCCTTTTTACCTGGTGTTGCTCTTGAAACGTCGTCTCTTAGATAGAAATCTGTTATTTTCTTTCTTAAAGTTGCTGTCGAACTCGTTTTTACTTTTAGTGGTATGAACTCGGTCAAACCCAAAGACTCATTTACAATTTATTTTCTTAAAGATTTATCTAAATTTTGAAACACTTCCTTTAATACATTCTTCTCTTTGAGATTCTTAATTTTTTTGTATTTGTCTTTTATCGCATTAGTTAAATTATCGTATTTCTTACAACCATTAATATCATCCCCTAATTTATTCTTATTTTCTTGTCATTACATCTGTACGCACGTTTTTTGTATTTATCACGTTGTTTCTTAAGCTTCTCATTTTCTTCTTTTAGTTTTAAATTTTCTCGGTATAATTTTGATCTGTCTCTGCGCAATTTCTTTCTGCCTGTTGTATTTCTGGAAAGTGGTGTATTTGGGGGGTCATCAAAATTAAATTGAACAGGCGAGACATTTTCTTGTACAGGTAAAATATTCCTAAGGTTCGGCAACTCCCTATATATTGGAGGCGAGCTTGGAGGTGTTTGAGAAAGAATATTTTTAAGATTTCTTTGACGATTTCTTGATTCTTGCTTTCTTAACTTCCAAATTACCCTGGTGTTATTTTTTTCTTGTAGTGTTAGATCTTTGATAAGTCTTTTCTTGGTGTGGTAGTTTTCTCTTTTCTTCTTCTTCTTTTCTTGGTACTAACCCGGAGAGTTCCGTTTTAGCTTTTCTCGACATCGTCTTTGTCTTTCTTTGTTACTTTCTTTGTTGTTTGTATACAGCGGCATGTTTATCTAAAAACATAAATGTAAAATAAATAGCCATAGGTACACACTTATATCGCACACACGAGTTATTGGTAGGTGTGAAAAAGATTAAAATTATTAAAAAGGCTACAGTTTTATTATATTTATCTACTAACAGTCACTGTAGATCAGTTAGAAACTTTGGTATTTCTTTTACACTGAATGAAAATGTAAGTTATTAATTACCAGAATAATAAAACAAAATATTTAAATACGTTATACTTTCACCCTAAATATTTGCAAAAATACTATCTGTTGGGATTTTCTAGTAAAATATCTAAAAATGTCTCTTGAAAAACATTTTTTCCTCTGTGTAACGGCTTTTTGTTATCCAGTGGACACGTTATGCGAGAGACATTTTGATGTATTAATCATTTTATGGAGTAAAAATGCACCAATAGTAACTTATAATTTGCTATGCAGGCAAGTCAAGACCACAAGAAAGTCAAATAATAATCATTTAAAAAAAAACAAACAATACTTACCCGAATTTTATTGTTACCCAGCTGACCACGAATAAACACACGCAGAGCCTATGAACTGCTGATGAAATGATCCTATTTGTAAGAAGTCTTCCTATAGGTTAAGCTGATACTATCTTCATCTCGCTCTAGTCTATGAAACCGACTACCTTGTTGTTCAGTTGACCTATTGTTTTCGCTACTATGAGGGACAGAAAAATAGTCCTGTTTTTTTTTATTAAATGATCAGTTAATTTATTTTGTTTTGTGATAAAATGAAAAGTAGTAATACATACTATATATTCGTAAAATAAATTAAAAATGACTCAAACAATATTTTTGATTTAATTGTAAAAACACACAGCTACCTAGTCATGGGGACAACGATGAAATGTATTGAAGGCATTTTCGGTCAACTGGATAACGATTTTTTTTCAAGTTAAAAACATAATAATAATAGTGGGACCACGAAGATATTATGAATTATTGATTTGGAAGATCTAATACATTTATATTTTTTTGCTATTACTATAGGAAAAAATATATTTAATCACCAACTCCCGGGGACTCGATTTCTAGTTAAATAGTTGATTGACCCATATATATATATATATATATATGTTAAGAAAAGTGTTATGAATTATCAACATTTTGGCAAATATTAAAGGACAGGCTAAAATCTAATTATGTTAAAGTCTTATTTTTACTTACTAATTGTTCACGTTCAGCCCATTGATTCAAAAGAATGTAAAAGGTTTAGAAGTGTGAGTATTACCTGTGAGTAATAACCTTTTTGGAGCGTAGTGTGTGAGTAATATAGGCCGCGGCACATAAGTCTTGCGGTGAGCGAAACAATGGAGCGCCCAGGGGTTTTGACGTCGGAAAATTGTTTCAGTGAATGATTTTTTTTGGTTGAGGTGGCATTTTCTTTTTTATACTATAACTTGCAAAGTTTACCAAAAATTCTTTTGTGCTTTCAATTTTTTCATTATTTAATTGATAAAGACAAAACATTAATATTCGAGCATATAATTTAATTTCAAATAGCATTTTTTTATGTATACGTAGAATTTTACTCGAATAGGTATAGAAAATCATTTTTTGGAGATACCTGGGTTTATGAAGGATCGTAGAGACCTAAGACAGGTAGTAAAATGTGATCGGGAAGGAGAGAAGGAAGGTTGAAGAGACGGCAGCTGCAACGTGCAACTAAACGGACGTTTTCTGGAGAGTTTAGTTGTAAATGACACGTGTCTTATTTAAAATTGAAAATTGTGTGATTTTACGAAAATTTGCTATATGCTAACGGAAGTTTTATTGGAGACGATTTTTTGCTGTTGAACTTCTGCTCAAGCATTTTTATTTCTTCGTGTGGTAATCAGGTAATTTGATTTAAAAACTGCAATTCATTAGTGATAAAGAATTGAATAATTGGTAGATGATTGAAGGTCAATTCAAGTAAAATAAAAAAATATAAAATTGAATAAAACGCTAAACCGAATTTAGTCCTATACTTGCACCAACTGTCTTTAACGTTAACCAGTCGCCAAAAATGGAAGATTGCATGAAAATTTGCATATGCAAAAGCACCACGAGCAATGGTAAAAAAACAATAACTGCTCTGAGAAATACGCAAATCCACTTTCTGAAATAGAGTCAGTGCCACAAATCGGTTTATAAAGGTTGCACTGCTTACGGAGGATATGATCACTGCTTGGTTCAAGTACCTACAATTGTTTAATACGATTCGTGTGTCGTAGGTACCTATATACCTATACACAATAAGTTAGGGTCGCGTTGTACGATAACCATATCTAAAACACTTATTAATGGATTTGTACTAAACTATTTATAAAACTTTATTATCTTGGCTTTTTTTTCAGATTTTATATGATGCGGGTTAAATGTTAAGGGTAACACGTTTTTTTAACTTTGGAAGCCAAAAAATAACTCGCAAAATATAAATTTTGGTGAAAAAGTTAATTAAAAACATCAAATTCAAATAAATCAATAATAAGGCTGGGTTGCACCAACTAACATTGACGTAAACGGGAGACTATATGAAAATTTGCATAGTCATCTATTTTTTAACTTAACCAGCCCGTCAAAGTTCGGCAAACCACTAGCTGGTTAACTTTAAAAATATCTGTCTATAGAAATTTCCATACAATATTCCATACAAGACTTTAGAAATGGTAAAATCTCAAAGTGGACATTATTTATGATCTTCGATTTAGCTATATTTATTTCTTGATTATTTACTTTTATGCTTATTTTGTATACTGTTGTTTGCTATATTACTCTGACGTACCTCTAAAACAACTGGGCTTACTACTTATTTAACACAACGATTTTCGGGTCCTACCACTTTTGACGATCACAATAATTGGCCAAATAAGATATTTATCTGCAACATCATTACATATTAAATTTATTTGCTCTCGCGTTTGAATGTGTAGAGGTTGCAAGTTTCTTAGCAATGTCATTATCATCATATTTTTATTCTTGAAACGTCCCCCCGTTACACGTGCTTGGCCCGTTTGACTCGGTTTAACGTCGGGCTGTGAGAATAGTAGAAGATCCTAAACTCGCGAGCTGTATCGAACCCTTAAGTGTGAAGAGAGGCTTTGCCCTCCTGTGTGTGTTCTAACGCTTGTATAATAAGATGTGTTATGCGGAGTTGTTCGAAATGATGATCGTACCGCTCGCCATGGGCAGGAAATTCATTCTCACTCCCTGGAACCTAAACGGTCTTTTACAGTGCGGTTTCAGAGAAACTTCCTCCCGCTTAGTTTATAGAATGAGTTCCCAGCCAAGCTTGTTGGCCACCTTAGTGGTATAAAAAAAGATTTATGTTAAGTCGGCTATTCACATACCTACTACAGGGACAATCTAGGCCCTAGATTCTAGGGTGTAGGGTAGAATAACCCTGAATTGCTTTATAAAGTCAGTAAATAGTTTTCGATTCTTTTTCCACTTTTCAACAAGTATATCCTTTTTTTGAAATAACTCAACAAGCAGCAAAACCTTTACTAATTCAATATATAGGTAATGTAATAATAGGTAAAATATGTTCCACAGCTAAGTCAAAGTTTGGCAAACCACTAGCTGGTTAACGTTAAAAATATCTGACGAAAGAAATTTCCATACAATCTCCCATTTTTGGCGCCTGGTTAACGTCAAAGTTAGTTGGTGCAACCCAGCCTAAGAGATCCCAAATGATCGATTGAGCGAAAAAAAATTTTTGCAAGTTACCGTGCGAAATTCCGAGAAAACTGGATAAAATTAATTCAAACATGTTTCTCTACTAAAATATGACTAAATCCTACACAATATTAATTGCAGCTATAGGAACGCTACAAAGTAGAAACTTAGATTATTTTTTTAAATAAATCTATATACATATACATTATTGCATAGTGTATTAGATAATCTTTTATGTATCAAATGTAAAAAAAAATTAAACATTAGGCTCACGTTATTGCGTAAATACGCAGTTTAAGTACCGTGCACTAAAAATGTTATAGGGATATTTAAAAAGTCTTAAAGGAAAATCTGGAAAAAAATTGCATCCATAAATCCCAGGCAATATGCTAAATTTTAGATAAAAAAAAAAACAGTATAATAACCCTGTAATGTACTATACATTACTGGGTTATTGCACGAGGGTGCTAGCGATGACCGGCTATCAGCTGATCATCATTACATCGGTTTATGTCCCCCCTCTAAAGACTTGCTCGAGAGCGACCTTCAGTCGCTCTTAAATTTAAACAACGCCGTCATGGTTACCGGCGACGTAAATTGCCAGCTCTTCAGTCACTTCACCTCGACCAACTAGTTGACATCATCACTCCCATGATGCCCACCCACTTTCTCCATAACTTCCGCTGCAGCCCTGACGTGCTCGACATAGCACTTCTAAACAGTGTAAGGCTACGCTTTCGCTCCACAGAAGTGCTAGATGAACTTGACTCGGACCACCACCCTGTCCTTCTCCGATTAGGTTCCCCATCTGACACTTCTCCCGACACTAGAACTGTGGCGGACTGGGATTAATTAGAGCATTTACTCGAAAACCCCAGCTCGCCACATCTAGATCGCGTTCCCAACAATATCTCGTTCGCAAATGACATTAACGTGGCTATTGACTTAATCACTAGCCAACTGACCGCCACCGTTGGCGAGTGCTCAAGAGTGCCGGTTGGTGACTACCACCACCTAATCCTGCCTCAGCACATCAGATCGCTAATAACTGAGCATAATGCAGCCCGCCATAGACGCGATCGCGCTCCCTCTACCGAAAACAAAGCTCACCATAACGATTTACACCACCGTGTAAGATCAGCTGTAGCTGAGCTTCGCGCCCAACGTTTCGGTGATCTGATGTAGAATATCTCTTCTTCCCATCAAGTTTATTGGCACCTAGCCAGAGCATTGAAATCAGACACCTTCAACACCCTCCCTCCACTAGCTCGTTTAAACAACGTTCCCATGCTCGATGACGACGAGAAAACAAATTGCATTGCATCTAGCCTCCAAGGCCAATGTGCCTTAAGCACAGAAACTTTCAGTGAACGGTGAAGTGGAGCGCAAAGCATCTCTGCCTCCACAGGATCCTCTGCCCTCCGTTACGGTCGACAAAGTCAAAAGACCTACGCTCCCGCAAAGCCCCATGTACAGACGGTATCTCTAACGATATCCTAAAGCGCCTTACTTTTCAACGCTGCTGTCGAAAATTGCATTTTTCCTTTTAAATGGGAAGATACAATTGATAAAGGCATCCACAGACCAAGGAAAGCTCGTGCAGAGCCTTCCTCTTACCGCCCTATAAGTTTACTAAAGTCCCCTGATAAACTTTATGAAAGCCTCCTCCTCGCTCGCTAACAGAACGCTCGAAAGGCATCTTAATCGACGAGCAGTTCGGCTTCGGCGCCCAACACTCGTGCGTCCACCAAGTCCTCCGTATCACGGAACACATTATTACTGGCTTCCAACCAATATTAGGTAAGCCCCGTAATACGGGCGCTGTCTTTTTCGATGTAGCGAAAGCCTTCGACAAAGTCTGGCACAACGGTTTAATTTATAAACTGTACAACTATCAGTTGCCAGACCGTCTCATACTTATCATACGATCCTATTTGTCAAACGCAGCTTTTGCTTTACACTAGAACGTACCCTCTCTTCATCTCGTCCTATGCAAGCAGGAGTTCCTCAAGGGTCCGTGCTCTACCCTGTCTTGTACCTTCTGTACACGAACAACATCCCTAAAACGTTAGGTACCCAATTATACCTCTTCGCGGACAATACCGCTATGAACACCACCGACAGACAAGTGAGTCGAATCACTAATAATAAATAAGAGACTTCAATCCGTAATCACCACCCTAAGCGAATGGTTTCGGAAATGGAGAATCAAAGTGAAGCCCGACAAAGGCTCTGCCGTTCTCTTAATCGTTTGCCGCCCTCAGAAACCATCTGCTCTCTTACTCTTTGGCCGTACCATTTCTTGGAGAAACAAGGCCAAATATCTCGGTGTGAGCATGGATAGGCGTCTAAACTTCCGCAATCACACCAAAATAGTTAGAGACCGAGTAGACAAACTTGACTCGGACCACCGCCCTGTCCTTCTCCGATTAGGTTCCCCATCTGACACTCCTCCCGAAACTAGAACCGTGACGGACTGGGATAAATTAGAGTTAAGAAGTTGTTCTATTTGGAATTGGTTTTTGTGCCGCCGTAATATTTGTCCCTCCAATTCAAAAGTAGGATTTAGAAGATACTGGAATAGTAATAATGTAGTAATTTCGGTAAAAAACATTTATAAAGTATGGAAAAAATTCGTGTCATTGTAATTTATTATAAATTATAATTAATTTTTAGTATTTTGACTTACCATCATCGTAGGTATTTCAGAATTGTCTTTTTAGCCTATTTCGCGCCCAGTGTCCTCTATAATTAACGCGCACTTGGCCCGCGTGGGTGCCTAGTACGTAAGCGCAAACATTCTTCTTAGTAAGGAGGTCTTAGTAAGTGCCCAAAAGTGGGAAGTGTGGGTTGATACACTCATTCGTTTAGTTCTTTGTTTCAATATACTAAGGTGACAAATAAGCATACGGCCCGCCTCGTGTTAAGCAGTCAACGCAGCCTATGGACGCTGAACCTTGTGCGTGACTAAGGTTTGAGGTATGAGGATATACTCCCTTATGGTTGCTAGCGATGCGATAGTAGAGAGGGGACAGGACGTGTGCATAGTTTTTAACAATTCCTCAGATATATACAATGGTTTACAAACATCAACTTAATCCACTGATTTTATCTCGACTAGTATTGGCAAAAGTCATCAGTTGGCAGACTTTTTGGTAATTTTGTCGAGACTGGCCTTTTAGTAAAAGTAAAATAAAATATCAGAAGTCGTAGTAACGTCATTTCAGTATTTAAAATCAACATGACAATTTAAATTAAAAATAATAATGAGGATAAACTAAAAATAACAACAATAAAAATAAAATTTTAAAAGACATTATTTAATACACCAAAAACATAAAGAAATCAACAGCTACTGAGTATTAAAAATAATCTTACATCAGACGTCCGAATACTAAAACCCTTTTTTTATTTATTAAATTTAATCTCTATTTTATTATATTATGCAGTCTCTTAAAATGTCGATATACCCATAGTATTATATGAACGTAAAATACCCAAAACTTTAGGTGTCGAGCTAATTATCTGTATGTATGTGTGTAAATTCTCAGTGTGTAAAGTAAACTCGGTAGAGTTGTATCCAGCTTAGAAGAACTCATTCGCTGTGTGTACGGGGACATCAGTCATATAGCGCACCAGCAGAATTCTTGGGTATGTGAGCGCCCCATTTTGACGCCCAAAAATGATCAGCAATTAACCAATGCATTCTCACGGGGAAATTGAGGGGAATGAAGTGGTCTACACCTCTATAAACACTTTCGTCGAGCAAGATGACGCCACTCATTATCCCGTGGAATTTCTGAACCCTGTCAGCAAGTGGACTTCCAGCGCATACCATAAACCTGAAGGTCGGGTCCCGATTATGCTTCTTCGGAACCAAATTCCTCCGAAGTTGTGTAACGGGACCCGCCTTAAAGTCATCTCGCTCCACAGACACCATTGAGGTGGAAATTCTTACGGGTTGTGACGTCGGCGAGGCAGTATTTATACCACGCATTCCCCTCATATCTCATAACTTCCTGTTTCAGTTCAAGCGCGTACAGTTCCCCGTAAGTATTTGCTTCGCGATGACCATCAATAAGTCGCAGGCGCAGACACTGTGGGCAGCGGGTGTCGACCTCAGGACGCGCTGCTTCTCACACGGGCAGCTGTACGTCGCTTGCTCCCGCGTCACCAGTCCTGTCTCTCTTTACATTTTGGCTGCGGAGAGCCAAACCACTAATATTGTTTATCGAGAAGTCCTATAAGTATGTATTTTTTCCCTATTCTGTATTCTTTATTCATTATTTTCTCCATCTGCTTTAGTCACAACTTATGACTTAATTCAGGAAAATCACCATAAAGTCATTTATTCAAAGCAGGCTGAAAATCAGCACTTTTTGAAGGTCAATTTTACAAAAGACAGTCTCCCTCTGTTACTGCTCTTCCTGTAGATATAAAACGTACAGAAGAAATGGGTAAATTTATAATTAGTTAAGTTACTATGTAAAGTTTCATGATCTAATATAAAGTAGTTTTTGAATACTAGCATTTATTACATAATACAGTTTAGAGGTAAGTTTGTGATTTTTTTCTATCAAGAAAATTTTATAGAATCGTGTTTTCGCTACACATAGTCCTTAGCATCAATCCTTAACTTTACTATATATTTATCACAAAGTGCTTGCTGCAGTAGTTTTGATATAACAAAGGATCATGCCAAGCAATCTGAGTATGGACCCTTAATTATAACCATTATTATGCTTCCTCAATGAATTGCACTGTAGGATGTCGTCATTATGGCATTGTTTAGTCTATTCTTTGATCACGAATTGGGGCCCCAATTCTGACGTTGCTTTTCGAACATTAACATAATGTTTTAATAATATACACATGCTACGAACGTCTTTGCTATCGATTTAACGTCCATTTAAAATTACATTAAAATTGTTGGCGTCAACCCAAAACTTTTAGTCTATCTGTCTGCATGTTTGTTTCTTACGTCATAACGTAAAAATTACCTCAAAGCGATTTCTACTCGTATAAGTAAGTCGGCGACTCCTTCGCTCAGTGGGTAATGCCTTTCCGGCTAAACCGCGGAGCGTGAGTTTTATCTCGCATCGGACAAACATTTATGTGATGAACATTTGTGTTTTTCTTGAGTCTTGGTATTTTCTATGTAATTGTGTTACTATTTTCAAAAAAATTGTATCCATTGTCTGGTATTTATACGAGCTTCGCTAAGTTTGGACCGAAGATAGCGCTGTGTATATTGTCAAAAAAATATTTATCTTTTTACTATATTACTATTGAGAAAGTAAAAAATTATGAACATATGATTTAATTTTCATATTTTTACTACAAATCTAAGATCACTTAAACTAAGATGCGCTTCAAAGAGTGGATTCCTGTTACAGTCGTGAAAACGCACCTTCACGTAAATGAAATCGCGGGCAAAAAGCAAGTATATATTTACTGAAGCTAAAGAAAAATTGATATGTTTTTTTGTAATGTGTCCATCCATTACGCAAAAAGTGATCGCGTTTTTTATTTCTTTCGTTTCTTTGACACCACTAAGGTGGAAGACAAGCATACGGGCTGTGTGCAATTTAATTAATATAGTTGCCAAAATTGTTCCTGGTTTGTTATAAGCCTAAGCTTGGCGTACTTTCTTTTATTTCTATAAATTGAGATTTAGAAAAGCCAATGTAATAATGGAACATATTATCATTTATAGTAGAGAGCGTTTAAAAGTGAAGTATTTTTTTTAATAAATTCACCATGTCTGTAGCTTGCCTAGGCAAAAACGTAGTGTACACCTGACGGGTGTTTGTTTCTATATCTTGCCATCCTTGTTGGTTATTATGTTATTGGCACACACGAGCACCCACTGGAATATAGAAGTTTTTTTTTTCACGGAGAATAATAGACCTCTTACATATCTGTATTCTTCTCAAATTAGTATCATTGCATAATACAAATATACAATGTCTTGTGTTAAAAGGCACTCTAGAGTATCCCTGCATCGCCGATTAAACTTGTCATCATCTGTTTCTGCTCTGACATCTGCAATGACATTTCCAGGTTCTTGTGGCACGTCTGGTTGAACCTCGCCTTGAAGAACTTGCTGTGGTACGTCTTGAGTGTGTTGTTGAGGCTCTTAATTTAGATTCCCTTAAGGCTGTTGCTCAGGCTCATCTCGGAGTTCTAACTGTGATACTCGTATGTGTGATTGACGAGCAATATAGCGGTGAGAACGTGCAATGCAGTTGACGCAAATCGGTTCTGCGCCATTAATCTGTAGGAAACTAACTGTGATAAAAACAAAATAAAAATGAGATAATTAAAACATGCTAGACAATAATAAAAATAATAATTAACTATTAGTAATATCGTAAAAAGATAAATATTTTATTGACAATATACACAGCGCTGTCTTTGGTCCAAACTTAGCGAAGCTCGTATGGATACCAGACAATGGATACAATTTTTTCGAAAATAATTACACAATTACATAGAAAATACCGAGACTCAAGACAAACACAAATGTTCATTACATAAATGTTTGTCCGATGCGAGATCGAACCCACGCTTCGCGGTTCAGCCGGCAGGGCATTGCCCACTGAGCGAAGGAGTCGCCGACTTACTTATACGAGTAAAAATCGCTTTGAGATAATTTTTACGTAATGACGTAACAAAAAAACATACAGACAGATAGACCAAAAGTTTTGGGTTGACACCAACAATTATTATAGTGTTATTTTAAATGGACGTTGAATCGATAGGAAAGACGTTCGTAGCATGTGTATATTATTACTAGAAGTAAATATAAGCTGTTGGTGCATGATACACAAAATAAGTAACTCTTTTATGGGGCAATGTATACACTTTTACAACAAAGTTCCCAATAATATTCAAAAGCTATCAATAAGTAAATTTAATCTTTTATCAAGCAGGAACTTTGTGAAAAGGCATACTACAATATTTCAGACTATGGCGATGATAAAAATCCTTGGGACTGAAGATGCTCAATTACAGGATGCATAGGTAAACCAAAAATAAAATGGAAATAATATAAAATTGTACGGCTTAAATTTTTTATTTAAAACATTGATTGTATTTTTAGTTTTTATGATGTTTTTTTAAAAGAGTAACTATCGAGTTTCTTGCCGGAATCTTCTCGGTAGAAATCAACAACATTGTGAACCGGAGGGAAGGTGGGAGGGTTTAAAAAAAAATTTATAACTTTGACGATTCAAAAGTGATTGTAATATCCTAATTTGAATAAACCATTTTGACTTTGACTTTTGACTTAATTAAAACATTATGTTGAAGTTCGAATCACGAGGTCAAAATTAGGGTCCCAATTCGTGATCAAAGAATAGACTAAACAATGTCATAATGAAAATTAAAGAACATTATAGATGTAAAAATATACGACCCAACCCGAAGCTGCGAGCACAAAACGGAAACGTAGAGAATTAAAGCAAATACTTTATACTTTAATTTATACTAACTGTAAACTGTAGCAATACAAGAAATTGGTAGACATTCTGGGGATAGTTCCAAAAAATTCCACGTTAATCCGAACTTGGAAAATGCCGACAAGTTACATAATTTATAAGGTAACTTACTTGAAGCGTTTTAGGCACATGTTGAAAAAATCGTAAAAATAACAATATGTTATGTAATAAAGTAACACCAAGTACAACAAAACGTAGATATTGTCAAGTAGATACAAAAGTCCGACAACAATGCTGACGATAAATAGGTAACATCACAGCATAGCTAATAGATGACTTTTACTTTGTCTATCGATCTCGATATTGCCTAGTGTGGTATGAAAATGCGAAGCGGCGTGTGCGTTCAGGACACAACTCAGGGGCATACTGTTTGACCACCACTGCTGGTATACCGTCTAACCCACTTTATAAACATCTAAAAAAAGCAACGCTCGCCGGTCCTCCCGCTGTGTTATGGAGATTTCCGGCATGGTTTTACCGCACCACGGTATAGTAGGTGATACAGCGCCTTCATCGTTCATATTCGAGATTGAGGCAAAAAGACTGCCCAGTAAATCGTAAAAAAGAAGTTATTAGATATTTGATGGGTCGGCAGTGTGCGGGTTATGCGCTAGGTGTTGCAAGCTTCCATAGGCTGCAGTAGCCGCTTACCTAATAGATAATAGAGTTTGCCACGTTAATGGTATAAAAAACCTTTTAATGGTACAAGAATGGTATCTAAATTGTTTAGGCGGAAGAGCAAAGACTCGAGTTTTTAATTTCTGTACTGCCCATGTTACACATAATGTTTTGTATCATATTTGCGAGAAAACAAAGTTTTGGCTGAGGTTAAACCTTGTAATTGCTCGCTATTAGTGTGCGCGTAGTTCATATTTTGAACAGGCAGCTTTTATAAATACTTAATAGCGTAGAGAATAGCAAATTTACAAAGAAAAAGCCCGTGGGATTAACTAAGGTTTAACTTTTCACCCGCTTTGCCTGCTCGTAATGACACTGTTTATGAGTAACTATGATGAGAAATTAATAAACGTGACTTTTACTTAATAATTTTTATTTAATTTTTTTATAATTACTTTTAGTTTTTATGTTTATCTCTGCATAATTGACTTCGAACGCCATTATTTGCATCTCCATTAGTTTTCTCAATTTTTGGATTCCTGACGTAAGTTTTAATATAAAAATCAATAAAGAGAACTAGTATAAAAAAATTTTGCGGCAAGAAGATTGCAGTAGTCCAACGAGGGTAGGCGCAGTCAGTCTTGAATACAAGAGTACTCATGTGAACGACGATCACAAAGAATTGGAACTGAAACAGAAAATAACAAAGATGACTTATACGTCTAGATACCGTGTTCAGGCCCACGAAACGAGCCAATCCGAGTACCTGAATTTTCAGGTACTTGCCATAACACTACATCATACGTAATCTGTGCGAATGATCTATCTAATCTTTTCCGAAACATTACACAAAAACATCTACATAAAACATGTTTTGTTCAATGCATGTGTTGTCCCCTGCTTAGGCCCAAGTCTCCTGCTATGGTATTGTTGTTTGATGTATTTAAAAACATTTACTATCAAAGGACGCTGTCGTTTTATTGTTCTTTGTGTGTGTTCGTTTTGCAACGAAAATTGTTTGCAAAAAAAATAAAAGTCCACCTGAGCAAAGCCAAGAAGGGCCGCTAGTACCAAATAAAGGTAAAATTTCTCCAATTTGGGATAATCACTTTAGGGTTGGTAACACCAAAATTACAGACAAAAAAACAGAAAAATGATAGTCGTATTAGCTGATTTACACACACATAGCTAGGAAAGTGGCTCGCTCGTTGCTCAGATTTTTTGGGACACGGTATTTAGACGTATAATTCATCTTTGGAAAATAATTAATATAGTTTCAGCAACCATTGCCATTTTATTTGAACGCCTTTCTTAATATATTATTATATAGGTATATGTATTATCATCTCTTACATAAAAAGTAATGCCTCAACCGCTCAGATTTCAATACAAACAATACCTAAATAAGGATTCTTAGGATAAGAGTATTACATGTAATTTTCTGTTCTTTTAAATTTCCCCTGTGCCAATTTTTTTGCCTTCCCGTTTAGCCGTTGAAGAAAAATTAAATCATGAAACTCAAGATTAAAATAAAAAGGTATCCTTTGTTCTTTTCTATTCTTCCAGTTTTTGCTGTGCCAAGAATCAGGTCCCCTGTTGCTGCGATTCGACGTGAAGGAAAAAAAAAAATGTCAGTTGAACTCGAACACCGAGGGTTTGGTACTTAAAGGGTTTCTTAAAAATTTTTTTTAATTACCCTAAAATTGATAAGTTATCAAAAGAAAGTTTGTACGTACTACCTACCAATATTGACCGTATTATTTTAAGACCGTAAAATTTTCATAGATTATCCTAAATCCATATGAAAAGAACTATCTTCTAAATAATGGCTGTCTCAAAACCTACTTCAAATTTAATTTTTTAACACAACACATTTGAAAATTGATGTCGAGCCTTTTGACTAAAAATCAAGAATATATAGATATATATCACTTTTTTTGAAAAATAATCCCACAGGAGGTACAATAGGGGATGAAACTTTGTATGGGAATCCTAATATTTCTATAAATAAATTAGGTAGCAAATAAATAATGAGGTGTTTGACAATTTTTCAAAATTTAACACCTAAGTGGATGAAACAGCGTGGCAAAGTTTGTATGGGGAATAATACGTTTATTAGCATATTAACTTAAAACTAGGAATGACTTTTCAGTGCAGTTAACGAAATACACATTTCAACGTTATGTAAAATTCGATCCCTAAGGGAGATAAAGGGGGTGGCAAAGTTTTATGAGAAATATTTATTTCTTTATGTCAAAATTCCTTCTTTGTATATACCTGTACATATCCTTCAACACAGTTAATGACACAAGTATTTTAGTCTTCACAAAAATCAGTCAGTTTTAAGGTCAAATCTACATATATAACTATATAAAAGGCGAGACGTTGCCTTATGAGTCCATTATCGCCCAGCTCAAAACGCTAAGAATACAAATTTGAAATTCGGACAAAGGGCTGGTTTTATATTGGAGACGTCGACGAAATTCGATCTCCCAGGAGGTGAGTTGAATAGTGGTTAATTAGGCCGACAAAGTGGTAAAATAATTAAAATACCTCTCTTACATGTAAAGTGGGGATGAATTTATTTTCTCTTCTACCCCGTGTGTAGGGTGGCGTTGGATATCTCGTTGATTGAGGGTGTGTGAAAACCATTTTTCGAATTAGCGATACATTTGCGAAACATTAAGCTTTAAAGTGCAAATAATTGTTAGTACACAGTGCCATGAATGGCTGTTCCTGGGTGTGTGAAACAAATATGGGAGTAGCAAATCATGTAAAGAAATTAAAACGAAAACTATCATAGCTAAGTAGGCTTTACAACTTAAATATCTAACACTGTGAACGCTATACTATAACATCACTTTATGTGAACGAAATCATAGCGCGATCTAATTCGACGCCTACGCCATCTAGTTGGCAAATAGAAAACTATTGCAAAATTATTAGTGAAAAATTATAACACATCTAAGTTATGACTTTACACGATTTTTTAACATAAAATAAATGGCTGTGTGAGTAGAATAATTAATAATTAAGAAGTCAAATATGCGTCGCTAGATTACACGTTGTTACAGAATGCGTTGAAGAAATAAAGGTTCACTGCTTGTTCCCAGTAGGTGATAGCGTGATAATATGTAGCCTATATGTTGACACGACTTCTTAATAATATTCGTGCCAAATTTGAAGTAAATCCATGCATTACTTTTTGAGTTTATCCCGAACATACATACAGACAAACAGACAAAAATTCTAAAAACTATATTTTTGGCTTCGGTATCGATTGTAGATCACACCCCAAGTATTCTTTTAAAAAAATATTCAATATACAGTTGTGACTTTCCTACAATTTTATTATATGTATAGATTATAAAAAAATAAAATTATAACATTCTGAATACTAATACTTACAAAATACTTACGTTAGCTAAGCAAAATAGACAGGTATATAATCGGAAGTAATCTAAGGCACAAGACAGGAGGTATTTCAAAAAATGCTTACAATTTGCAGTTGAGTGATGTACTTCTTCCACCAAAGCGATTGTTTGATGCTCGGTACTGCAATGGTGAGGAGGTAGTAAGTGTACATCACCATGTGAACCAAGCTGTTAATCAATCCGATAAAAGTTCCGTGTCCACCTGAAATTTTTGAAGGGTATACTAGTTTGGTGGGTCAGACGGTGTTGGTTCCAAAACTGTTGTATTAAAGTTAATATAATGTATGGCAAACGAAATATAAAAATAGAATTAATGTTGTGGCAATAAGAATATTTACAAGTAGGATTTGTGGCGTTGTGACCGTAAATAACTGAAAAGGAAATAGCTGTGTTACCAATTATTACTAAATTATTTGAACAAATTGCTATCTTATTAGATGTAGACTTTATCAGTGGCGTTTCAAAGTCAGCTTAACGATTTTTTTATTTTTTTTTAGCTTATCTTTGGGATGAGAAAAACAAAAACTCGTCTTTCCTATCTAGACTCTTTATTCATTTGCAAGATTTCGAAAAAACTACGATACCAACCTGGCAGGTATGTTGTGGCTCCCCATAGAAGCGCGACCATGCCCGCGTGATGGTAAACGTGCAGAAAAGATACTTGATAACTTTTTTTGCGTAAAACGAAAAAAACCTGAAATTTATAAAATAAAAAAAAAATTTTAGATACTTTATGTTTAAATTATAGTTTAATTAGTTTATTTGTTTTAAACAATTAGTTTAGCTATTCAACGTGGAAACGTTGCCAGCTTTATGAGCACTCCTCCACAGGACAGTTTGTAGTGTACTCAACTTTACCCTAAAACAAAACTGTGTATTAATATGTGGAATTTAAATTCATAGATGAGTAGCTATAGGTGTAATTATCTGTTGGAACATATACGGGGGTGAGATAGTCAAGTCATTATTAGTAATAAAATTAGTAATGCAATAAAAATAAGTTACTAAGCTACAAAAAAAACAAAGTCAAATATGTCAATTATTATTTTTTGTTTTTATAGAGGGCGCACCATGTGAAGCGTCAAATATCGTCAATCGAGTGAAGGAATCCAGATATTTAAGATTATTCCGATATTTAATAGTAATAGTGGCATTAGCGCCATCAAAATTATATTTTTGCAGAATCATATGGTATGCACATATGATTCTGCAAAAATATAATTTTGATAACTTACATATACTTAAAACTATCCATACTATCCATGAATATAATATAGTATTAAATATTAATAATTTGAAAGTAAATCTGTCTGTCATCTCTTCACACTGAACCGATACCGCTGTACCGATCAAGATAAAATTTGGCATGCAGATATTTGAGTCCCGGAGAAGGACATGAGCTACTTGAAAACGTCAACTATTATGCGTTTTTTTTCTCATAATTGAGGAGTTGCCGTTGTAATTCTACACCGATGACCGAATTTATGTATTCATTACTTAGAAATAATCAACGTATTACAGTATTGATAAAGAAAAAACAAAAAAGGAAGACTAAATACTAAGAATACAAAGAAGTTTGCAAGAGCAGACCAACCTTCACAGGCGGCACCCGTTCACAAGTATGACACATGAATCAGCCATCGCTTCGCTCAACGATGTTTTAGGGAACGTAACGACCCGACGCACATGCCACCACCGCAGAGACACTTTGAGAGAGCATGACACACTCAAGCAACTCCAATAAAACTTCGATTGTACTAAAAGATACGCTCTTCCAAAGCAAAGACAATAGTCTTCTGCAACGCAACTTTGGTGGAATGGTTGTGAATAAATTACGTGACGTGACGAGATTATGTGACTAAGCACATAAAATTGATTGGTCTAAAGTAGTGGACGTGCCTAAAGTACATGCAAAAATTTATATGCAGAACTTGCTTATACTCGTAATTAACCAAAATCAAATTCACGTTCGTCCTGTAAAAATTAAACATCTTCTAGCACTTCGCCAATATTAACTCCTTAACAGCAAAGAAAAATCTAGCTAAGTCAAAATTCAAAACTGAACTAAATGACACAAATCGGGTCAAATACAAAACCTTAAGAAATTGCTGCAATATTTATTTTGTAATTTGGGTGGCCAACATGAAAAATACTAATACATTCGAAATTCTACCACAAGGTTACCACAGCATGTAATTTGTAACAATATGATGTGGCTTTTTATATTAGTAAACTTTTTACACCTTATACCTTATACATTATTTAGAAATATTTTTTGTCTCTCTTACACTTACGTATTTTACGTGTGTAATGTAAAAATTGCCAATCCAATTATTAACAAGCAGCGTGTGCAGGCTATTATGTACCATTTTTCATTTTATTTGTTTTGTTGACTTGAATTATACCATCAGTTTGTGCGATCGCTTTGACTTATTTATTAAATAATTTTAAGATAGTATGAGAGATATATATATTTTAGTAGCCACTGTAAACCTGTTTATCATAATGTAGAATCTTAGTAGGTTAATTTTTAACTAGATTCTAACTATCACATGTACTTAGAGTATTTTGTTACTAGTTTTTTGTTTTTTTTTTCCGATAATTTGTGTATACTTTAGTTTTTCTAATAATTATTTAGCTGGTAAGATAAATAAGCAGTGTTTTACTGTGTGTATATTTATAATTATTTTTAGAAGCATTAGTTGAATATTTTATTAGGTATTTTATTTATTTTATATATAATTATTACTATTTTAGTATATTTTAACTTATATTATTATGATTGATGACTTAAGTGATGATGAATCCTTTTACTCTGCTGGCGATCTAAGTTCTTCTTTCCATTCTGTCACTAAATGTGAGACTTTAGGTAAGATGCTTGAGAGGGAATTACAAGGACTAAAATCTTCTTTTACCGCGTGTCATATAAATGCGCAAAGCGTTCCTTCGCACTACTCTGATCTGTTGGAAACTTTCAGCTCTAAATATATTCATGCTGTTTTAGTTTCAGAAACTTGGTTTAAGCCTAACCTTGACACCGCTCATTTCGCCTTACCAGGCTTTGTTCTAATTCGGAATGATCGTTTAGGTAAACGTGGAGGAGTAACAATATACTTACGCAGTAATATACCTTACAAAATTCTCGCCACTTCTCCTTCTCAGTACTCTGCCTCAGCTGAATATATTTTTATTGAAATTAATCTTAATGGAGTCAAAGCCGTTCTTGGAGTTGTATACTGCCCCCCTTCAGTTGACTACTTTTCTGATTTAGATTCCGTGTTCTCCTCTTTAAGTACGGCATACACACATCATGTAATCATGGGCGACTTTAATTCAGATTTACTGAATATATCTACACGACGTTCGAAATTATTAGATATAATTGAATCAGCTTGTTTTACACCTCTTCCTCTTCATCCAACCCACCATAACATGAACACTGCTGACACTTTTTTAGATATTATCTTGACCTCCTCAGTTGAACGCATTGCCAAGTTTGGCCAATTTGTGGCACCAGGATTTTCAAATCATGATTTGGTGTATGCCTCATATAAAATAAAACCTCTCAAATATAAACCAGAGATTGTCTTTGTACGTAGTTTTGTTCATATGAACGAAGACAATCTTAGAAAAGATGTGGACTTGGTTGATTGGTCCAAACTATTTTCTGCGGACACCGTCGACGAAAAAGTGGCCATTTTAAACCGGGAGTTAACCGCACTATACGATGTACATGCGCCCTATCGGTCATTTCGGATAAAAAGGCCACCTGCTCCTTGGATCACCAACGAAATTCGCATTGCAATGACGAAACGGGATCGTATGTTCTTGAAGTTCAAGAAAACGCGCACTGAGTATAATTGGACTCTATATAAGGCTGCAAGGAATAGCTGCAACCAGATGGTAAGAAGAGCTAAACGCCAGTTTTTCCTCAATAAACTCTCTAGTCCTTCTCCAACTGTTTTATGGAAATTTCTAAAATCACTCGGTTTCGGAAAAACTAATTCCAACTCTCCCAATCATAAATTTACCCCAGATGAGTTTAATTTCCATTTCTCTAAAACACACTCCCTTAATGATGCCACTAAGCTTTTATCTATTTCCGACATAAGTTCTTTACCCATTCCAGATAATGACCCGTTTTCCTTTCTACTAGTTACTGATGACAATGTGAGAAAGATCATTCTCTCTATTAAATCTATAGATGTGAGCAGATTCATGATCCTCTACATACTTGATTCTATACTTCCAATTCTGACCCACATCATCAACTTCTCCCAGTTTACTGGAGAATTTCCTGGTATATGGCGTAAAGCATTTGTCATTCCTTTACCTAAAATAACAAATCCCTCATCCGTTAGTCACTTTTGACCAATTTCAATATTAGCTTTTTTATCTAAAATCCTTGAAGTAGTCGTACATCAACAGCTCACTAAATATGTTTATGACAACAATTTTCTTAGCCCGTTACAATTAGGATTTCGCTTAGGACACAGCACTAGTACTGCGCTACTTAAGGTTACGGAGGATATACGTGATGGCATGGAGGATGCTTTATTGACAGTATTAGTACTAATTGATTTTTCTAATGCTTTCAATACTGTTGACCATGATCTCCTCCTAGCAGTACTGGGGTCCATCAAGGTATCTGCGATAGCTTTAAGTTGGTTCTCCTCCTATATACGAGGTCACCAACAAGCAGTCCGTCTAGATAGGTTAGTTTCGAATTGGCAAAATCTTATTTCCAGCGTGCCCCAAGGAGGAATATTATCACCCCTATTATTCTCCATTTTCATTAATCTCCTTTCCTGTAGCTTTGATGTTCTTACCATTTTTATGCTGATGATTTGCAGTTTTATACTCAACCCAAAGTTGACGAACTTGATTTAGCCATTCATGACATTAACAAGGTGTTGAAAGACATTAATGATTAGTCTAAACGATTCGGCATAGTTGTGAATCCTAATAAATGTCAGTAATCGTAGTTGTTAGTCCTAGGCAAGTAAGTAAAATAAACTTTGAACTTGTTCACCCTATATTATTTAATGATAATCAAATTCCTTTCTGTAACCAAGTCAAAGACTTAGGTTTGATTATTGATCCCACTCTGAGTTGGTCAGTGCAAGTTAAAGAAATTTGCCGGAAAGTCACTGCCTCTCTGCGCTTTTTATACAGATTTCGTAGTTTTCTACCCACTAAAACTAAACTTCTACTTGTACAAACTCTTATTATTCCGTTAATTGAAAACAGTGATGTGTGCTATGTAGACTTAAACTCGGACCTTCTCAACAAATTAGATTGACTTCTAAATAACTGTATCCGTTACGTCTTCTGTCTTCGTAAATATGACCACATATCTGCTTTTCGCAATCAACTCAAATGGTTACCTATACGTCAACGCAGAAGCGTCAGAATACTCTGTACTCTCTTTTCTATTTTAAACGATCCTAACTCTCCAAACTACCTAAAATCTAGATTTCAATACATTGGCTCTACTCACAAGCGTTTGTTCTTCTCAAAGTACCAGTCTCTCTACTCCTAGTCACCGTTCAGATTTTGTTTCTCATTCATTCACAGTTCAGGCTATACAACTCTGGAACGGCCTCCCCAAAGATATCCGCAGTGCTCAGAATAAATACACCTTTAAATGTAAGCTTAAAGAATATTATTTAAAGCAGATACAAGTTTAAACATACGCAATGTTAAATCTTCAATTATGGTTCTATAATTGAAGATTTTACATTGCGTCATGTATTTTATTTATGTTTGTATGTATGAATGTATGTATGTATTTATACATGTATGAGTATAGTATTATGTAAATATATTATTATATATATTAGTATATTGTATTCTATGTATTTATATATCATATGTATTCATCTGTTTATTATTACAATCTAGTTTAGTATAGATTTACTCATATACTTTAAAATACTTTTGTATATTTGTTAATTTTTCTCTTACCGCCGACAATTTATCATATTAAGTATGGTTGGCTGGTAGAGAATGCCTCATAGCATTAAGCTCGCCATTGTACACATTTTTTTTGTGCAAAAAGATTAAATAAAAAAAAGGGGGGGGCAAAGTTTGTACGTGATTCCTTGGTCCAATCTCCTTCAAATTTTGCATAAACCTTTTTTAACAGAATTGGTGGAAGACGTGTTTCGTATTTTATTGAAATTCATCCTCTAATGGGATTAAAAAGGGGTAGAAAGTTATTTTGGTGGTGATTTGCTTCGAAGTTGATATCAATACTCTTTAGTGCTTTTGATTTAAATAAAATTTTATTTTGATACATGTTTGACAACTCAATTCGATTTTATTCAAAATGGGTTAAAATCACTCAAAAACATAAGCAGATCTTCTTCTATACTATATATATATATATATAAATTATTATAAAGCTGAAGAGTATTTTTTGTTTATTTGTTTGAACGCGTTAATCTCAGGAACATACTTACAGGTCCAATTTGAAAAAAAATTGTAAGTTTAGATATCCTATTTATGGAGGAAGACTATATATAGGCTATAAATCATTACGTATACGGGAGCACCAATGAAAAATGTTTCAAAATCGGGTTTTTTTTCCCTTTTGAGAGCTTCCGCTGTATTCGCTGCGTAAAAAATTGTTTTAAGTAATACGTACCGCCCTTCCCCCTCCATTTTAACCGCGGTTAAAGTTTTGCAAAAAATATGTATGACCGAATTGTTTCCCTTTAAAATTTCTTAAAAAAAAGGTGCGCGACAGCATATGTCTAACTTCTAAGGTTGGCTCACTATAACTTTTTTAATGCTAACCAAATTTGTTCTGAAATAATGCATTATTTGCGACGATCTTTTTATAAACATGATATTAATCCTAATCCAAATAAATACGCTATTCATTACAAGTATTCAATTTAAAACAAAATTGCCCTTTATATCATTCGATATATCTTATGATAATATCTTAGGACATATCGCAGTTTTAAATTAACATCGCAGCAAAATAATGATCAAGTACTGCACGCGCATTTCTGATGTGCAAGCGCCGCGGACAGTCATGAAGGAGAAAGGCGGTACTTATTATTTAAAAATATTTTCAACTTCTACGTAAACAAAGTCGCCGGTTAAAGTTAGCGTTAGGCCAAAGTAACTATTACTGACTGACTGACTGATCTATCAACGCACAGCTCCAACCACTTGACGGATCGATCTGAAATTAAGCACACATATAGCTATGATGATGATGATGATGATGATGCGTGTGCTAAGAAAGGATTTTCAAAAACTCACCCCCTAAACGGGGGTTCAAAGTTTGTATGATGCTCGCGAGGTTAATCCATTAGTTAATTAGTTTTTAGTAGTTAATTATTTATTATTTTTGAGAAGGAGATGGAAGGGAGAGAAAGAGAGATGGAGAGGGAGTGTTAGGTTCTTCTATAATTGAGGAGTTGCCGTAAGAATCCTACGCCGATAACTAAATTTAGGGCGGGCGAAGCCGCTGGCAAAAGCTAGTATAATATAAATATGCAAAGATGGAAATAATTAATCTGTCATTACTATTCACTGTGCCTCAGGCAACTGTTATTGGCGGTTAATTTTGTGTGAAAGTGAACGCCTGTGAACCAATATTTTTTGGCATGGACTTTATTTATATAATATTTATAATATGGTTTAAAAACCTCAAAAACAAAAGTGTGTAGATCTAGCAAGCCCTGCCGTACTTATAATTACTGCAAGTGACAAAAATTTGTCAAGGCGTCGTATCTACAAAAACTAGTGAAATTCTGTCTAATTTATAATATAAAACTAGCTGACCAAGTGAACGTTGTTTCTTTTTTTAAAACAAAATTTTTATAGTATAACTGGTTTACCCTTAGTATGCGAGTCTGACTCGCTCTTGACTAGTTTTTTCTGTCTCAGAAATCTTTCCCGGCGTGTGCACGACAACTTACCAAAATTTTATTACAAGCGGTTGACCCTTAGTGCGCGAGTCCGACTCGCACTAAGATATGATCAAAGCCTAAGTTCGTCAGTCCATATAATGGAGACCTCCCTACTCCGTAGTTTCCGTTACATAACAAAAAAAGTAATAAAAATATGGGAAAGGAAATAAAACTTACCGTATCAAGTAAGTCAAATATTTTAACCATGAAGTAGAAATGAACGGTGTATGCCATTTTCACAGCATTTTCGTTGTTGGAGAAATCAACAGGTTCACATATCCACTGATAGTTCCAGCCCCATGCCAGTACAATTGCCTGAAACATTAATGAATTGATTTAAATAATATCAATGGACTCCAAGTAATAAAAAAGGCTAACCTTGGCAGGGAGCTCATTCCACAACCCAAGTGTTTGCGGGACGTAAGTTTCTTTGAAACCGCACTATACGCTACCTAAATGGTTCTAAAGTGTGAGAATGAATTTCCTGTAGATGGCGAGCGGTGCGATGTTAGAAAGTAACGGCTACTATCTAACATCATTTCTTAAATTAAAAATATCACCAATAATCATCAAATGTAAAAAGACATGTCCTCTAAACTAAATTTTACAGAGGATATAAAAAACTGCATTATTTAATAAACCATTAGCCTCAGCCCATATGGCGCCCAACGCTCAAGGGCTCCCAGCGGGGGTAGCCTCGGCTTGGGTTGTCGCTTTCTCGGGGGATGAGTAATTGCGTAGCAAAGCCGATATAAAATAGTGCAGTCTTAATAGTGCGATGTATAAATGTAGCTTAAGCTGTACAGTACCATCTAGTGAGGTACTAGCAATTTAAAGCCTTTTGACATTATTAAAATGATTACTTATGATTTTTCCCTGTCTTCACTCTCCTACGAAATACATTCATTGCTATATGCGTTGTACAGTGTTTTGTGAAATTCTTTTTTTAGAAGTGTTCCATTTTATTATACCTAACGACAACTGCCCAAGCCAATGTTGTTTAAAAAGTAGAATAACTTGTAAGGTGATCCGATATTACGTATTTATGACAATTCTAGTTATACAGAATGAATTTATCTAAACTTTTTTTTTAACAAATTCACTTCATAAGATATAATTACTGGGTACATGAGACGTAATAACTGTTGTCTAGTACGGCGGGCGCAAGGCAGTGCCAGACAGTAAGTACTACATAATAAGTCAGAAAAAAATATGAGAAATTACGGGCCACGCACAAAACATTTGTTAGTACTACTGTCCGTAACTATACCTGCGCGGAAGACCGCCATTTTGGTTCACGTTACGGGGCGCGATCTATACACAACTATATATTCTTTCTGTAAATTTATTACGTTTGTAGGATGAATGTGCAGTACCCAGACAAACTTTAAGAGTTTTTAATAATAACTAAGGAAACTAAATTTTATTGTTATTTTTAATATGATGATAAATTTATAAAAAATGAAAATAAAAAGCGGAATTCGGTCAACGCCGTAGGATTCCTTCGAGAACTTGGTGAAAACTTTCTGGCCGTCTACCACTAGCTCAGAAAAGGGGCACTATTTTTGGCTAGGTGCAATTACAAAAAGAAAGTATTTGAGATTCTATTTTAGTCGTCTTCCTATGATATTCTCCGTCTCTTCAACTACCATAAAGGAGACGGAAAGTGGTGGGCCTAAATGTAATAAGTTAAGACATGAACTAAAAAATTAGTCATATTTTTTTATCTTAAAATATAAAAAACCAGCTTGATTGTCAATCTGGAAACGGAGAAATATGAAAAAATAGTTTTCATGGGATTGTCGATTAATTGATATTATATAGTAATATAGTTATATACAATATCGTGCCAAGAAGCTTATATAATATTGATATAAATATATTAGCTTCTTGTATAGTACAGTCATATTATATAATTAATTACTGAAAACCCATGGAAAACCCAGTATACATGAATATTTATCGATTTTATATCGATTACAAAAAGTTTTATTGCTGTCTATGTCACTGCACTGCCATTAAATAAAATAAAATAAAAAATAACTACTGCTATTGTTGTTGATTTTGCTCACTCGTTTTGTGTTTTCCGATGCGTTTTGAGTGCTTCTCCGATTGTTTTTCATTTTTAACGACCACTGCTTTGTTTTTTACGGATTGTGAATTGTATGATCTTGCTTTCACCCTGGACACTGAAGATCGCTCACACGTTTGACTTGGAATTGTTATTTTGGATTTTACCGCCGGCTTGTGGTTTCGACATAGTTGAAACATGGATCGCTGTGTGAATTGTGGGATAGCTACTAGTCACTGCAATACACTAGGGCGACGACCCTTAGACGATGAAACAATTCTGTCAGTGATTCGGCAATGGTTTGAACCTCAGTCTGTAAGTAAATACAACCTCATCTAACCAGCTACTATCCTAACAACTTTATAATTATTAGAAGGCATATGAAGATTGTTTATACTTAAGACGAAGAATTATTTAGGATAAAATATACAATATCCCCCGTCGAGTTGGGTGTTCGTAATTTTTTGGCTAATAGATCTAGTTTTCAATATTAACTGTGCGAAGTTTCAGAGCCCGGAATTATGTAGTTTTTCAGAAATAAAATTATGAAAATTGATAATTAATTGCAAAATTGCAAATTTTTTTTTTAGTCTGACTACATCAGTCGGAAGTATGAAATCCCTACCGCTTTTTTTTTGCTTATAGGGCAAAATAAGGTTTAATTTTTGTTGAAAAATGCATATTGAAATTATATAGTTATTTTACTACAGTAAAATTTTTGCTTTTGTTTTTTATAAGTGATGCGATGCTAGTTTTTAGTCGCGTTTTTTTACGCAATTACCGCATTAAACGCATTGACCAGTAAACATAGCGCGCGTTTGGTAAAACAATACTCAAAACGCCGCCATTTTGTTTAGTTGAGATCGTTTTTACGTACTCCTGTCGAAAACAAATTGTGTGACTACCATGGCGTCGAGTTCTGCAGCATCTCCTGAAGAGTTGAGTGTAGTGCAAGTGTTGGACTCAATTGAGCCGCTTGTTACGGTCTCCTCTTCAGTGCCTACGTGTAGTGTGCAAGTGATAGACTCGAGTGAGCCGCTTGTGACTAACGTTTCGCGAGTGCAAGTGTTGGACTCTAATGAGCCACTTGAGCTCGCATCCTCGTCTTCTGCCCCAGCGGCTGATTTTAGTGCTCGTCCTAGTGGAGGAGCTGGTCCTAGCGGGAGAGCTGGTCCTAGTTGCATGGCTAACACATTTATGCCTTCTTTCTTGGAAGAAGAAGATCAGGGGAGGACTTCGGGTTTATCTGGGAGACGTACCAATCTATATGTGGATGAATTGAGGTAAGTTACTTTTCTAAACTTTTGGGCTAGTCATTTTGGTTAATTTCTACCCAGAAATCTTGTTAGGGCACCCCAACGACAGTCGAGTTAGGTTAGAAGGTTAAGGCAGGAGTGCAGCGAAGCAAGCTCCTGCCTTAACGATCGTGGTTATTTTTTTTGTTTCTACCCAGAAATCTTGTTAGGGCACCCCAACGACAGTCGAGTTAGGTTAGAAGGTTGAGGCAGGAGTGCAGCGAAGCAAGCTCCTGCCTTAACGTTTGTGGTTATTTGTTTTTTATTTCTACCCGTGTTTGTTTGGGCTGGAATCGAACCCACACCCCTTGGTTCAGTAGGCAGGAGCACTACCAACTGAACCACAATAGCAGTCATTTGTCATAGTTCATCTTAGTTTAAAACTAATAACTTACTTTTTACTGTTTTAGATCTATGTGGAACTGGAGAATGATTTTCTCTCAGTTGGGCGCAGAAGCTCAATGCATTGAGTTTGCGGAGGAGAGGGGGCTAATTTTGTCAACCCTTAAATACGCAGGGGAAATTGTATATTAATTAACCATTCAATAGTCTAAAGAAAGTTGGTTTCTACATTTTGAGATTAAATTTATAAAAAAATATATAAAAAAGGGGGGGGTTCCGGGCCCTCTAGTTTTCGGGGGTACCTACCTCTTCCCCCGTTACTATCAACCCTAAATTACACAGGGAAAATTGGATATCAATTAATTCAACAGTCTGATAGAAGTTGGTTCCTACATTTTGAGGTTAAATTTTTAAAAATTTATATAAAAAAGGGGGGGTTCCGGGCCCCCTCCTTTTCTGGGGTACCTCCTCCCCCCTCCCCCCCTCCCCCCATCACTTTAAACCCTTAAATACGCGGGGGATATTGTATATATTTACCTTAAGTAAGTTTAAGTATGATTTGACGACATTTTCAATTTTCAGGTAAACAATAATGACTATGTTTGTCAAGCATGCTGGGATTTGGCTCGAAACCCACATGCTGTGGACCAAAGAAGACTACTTGGCCACCGTAACGTTTGTCTACGCTGCGGACGCTCTCACGAGTCAGCCATCTACTCAATACCAACTGAATCCGTGAATCAAGGCTTTATAATGTGATACAAGAGTGGATTATACCCTAAACTGTAAGTTATACAAACACACACAAACATAATTCAAATATGTATGATAGTCACACTTACAGCGTGTGCCCCTGTCCTATGGCTACAAGAGCCAAACATCTGGGACTCACATGAAGTACCCATGACCATAGACTTAGATTGACAAAATAATGTATTAAGTCCTCCATCCATCCTTAATGATAATTATCAAGGCAGAAAAGCTTTCTCATTTTTTACATATATGTAATCAAGTTTTTGGCCCTTGATATTGCCTGACATCATTATTAACTCTTTTAGCCATGATTTTCTTTCGGTTAACTCATTAATTGGTAAAAAAAAAACTGATCAGCAAGAGGATTACACAGAGATAGAATATTTTACCACAGATTACAAAAAATAATGAACAGTGGCAGTCTTTGCTCTCTGCCCACGTGATGTTTAGTTTTGTTCAGTATAACAAGAAATATGTCAATACAGCCTAGACTAGATAAAAAATAATAACACATGTGGGATCCAGACTCCTGGTCCTAATTTCTCTTCGTTGCTGGAGTTTTGGGGACCACATAGGGTACTCGTCACATAATATGATAGACAATGAGTAGGATGTAATGCGCTAATTGTAATCTTTGTATTGATATTTGGTAAAAGTGAAAAAAAACATTCATTAACTTAATAAATTACAATTTAGTTTATGTATGTCTGATACAGATACAAGCAGCATGTTACATATGCCATGCTTGTTGGGTGGCTGCAGACAGAGCTGCTAACCATATGGTCTCAGGCCCATCCACTTCGTCCCAATAAGACAACCTACAAGAAGTATTACCACAGGCACAAGATATTCCTACTTTGTCTACAAATGAAGGAGTTGGAAGCAACCAACCGGAACCTACTATTGTTTTGCCACAATACATGCGAGCTATTGAAACTGAAAGTAGGTGCTTCATTGAAGGATGCCGGAGAACAGAAAGATACAGAGTTCCACTTTGTACTAGAAAAATGTTGCTTAATAAATATAAATATTACATCCCTGAAAATAACCGTCTTTGTGATCTACATTTGGTTATTGAAGCATGGGATTTTTTTGACAGTTTGAGATCCAATTATGTTCAATCTTTTACTGCAAAACATATTCAGGACATGATGTCCTTAAAAGAAGTTGTAGATAGTGGACTACTTCATTTTGAAAACAAAAATGACATAGATGACCATGTTGTGCATATGTGGATTGGATTAAATAAAGCACAGTTCCATCAGATGCTCGCTGAAGTTCCCCAGTTGTTGGAAATGCCAAAAGCAACCTTAGCTCTGGCCACCTATCTTATAAAACTTAGAACTGGGGACTCCAATGAAAGGTTGGCATCTTTATTAAAAGTGTCTAGGCCAACTTTAGAAAAGTGGATACACCAAGTAAGAGACCTACTTACAGAGTATTTCGTACCTAGAAATCTTGGTTTAAACCAAGAGAAGAGAAGAGAACTTAAACAGACAACAAATGGTAGAAAGAAATCTTGCCATACCTAATTCATTGTTCTGAAGCTTTGAGGGAGTTGATACACCAATCGTCATTATTGATGGAACATATTGTTATGTGGAAAAAAGTTCCTATTATTTATACCAAAAAAAAAAACATATAGCACGCACAAGTACAGAAATCTGTTAAAGCCATTTTTAATTGTTTGCACTGATGGGCATATTATTGATGTTTTGGGTCCATACCCAGCCACAACTTCTGTTACTGACATCATGAAAAACGAATTTGCGAATGGGAGACCTTTACGCGAATATTTATATTAGATAGAGGCTTTCGTGACTCATTACCTTTGTTGCACCAATGTGGATATAGGACATACGTGCCTGCTTCGCTAGAGGAGGGTGAAACGCAGCTATCAACTAGTGAGGAAAATAAATCAAGAGCAGTCACCATATGCCTTTGGGTGGTTGAAGTTGTCAATGGCAGATTCAAACGTGACTTCAAATTATTACGGCAAAATTATTTCAATGTAGCCAGTAAAAGTTTCATGAAAGATTTTGAGGTGGCTGCTGCCCTTTTGAATAAATTTCACCCTCCTATAGTTGATCGAATGGATGCTGTGGAAATAATACAAGAAATAGATAGGTATATGAATACAGAAAATGAATTAGTAGATTTTATTACAAGAACTAATTATAATAGGCCTTGATCTAATTTTGAAACTATTACAGTACAGAACGATAATCTAAATGATTTTCCACAGCTCTCCGATAGCGAATTAATTCTGATTTCTTTAGGAACATACCCAATTAAGCACGCACGTTCCTACTATGGTGAACATGTAAGAGGAAATGATGGTTTTGTTATAGAGGTGTGCAGGGAGGTTAGCAGTAGCCTCCTTCGAGAGCTGTCGTCTTCCAACACATCCTGGCTACTTAGGGGTCGCATACTATCACGACATATAAGTCGAAAAACTTATTTTATATATATTTTAATCGACAGCTCTCGTAGAGGCAGGGAAGCTATTAAAACTGCATTGTAGTACGTCTGGTACTGTAGGTTGCTGCGCTCACGTCATGTGCATTATATGGTACCTTAGCTGGGCTAGGTACCAAGAAAATATTGTACCACCTGCACAATTTCTGGACGATATTTTAATTGTAATAGAAGATGAATAAAATAGCATAAAAAAAATTATACATTTGTACAAGTAAGTCAGATTTTCACAAAATATTGAGTCAGATGCAAAATTAAAATATTTATAACGATACCTATGTAACACATCCTACTAATATTATAAATGTGAAAGTTTGTTTGGATGAATGTTTGTTACTCTTTCACGCTTCATCCACTGGACGGATCGGGATGAAACTTGGCATATATATAGGTTAAGTCCTGGAATAACATACAGGCTTCTTTTTATTCCGAAATTTCCGCGGGAATAACTTTAACCGAGCCTGAACGAACTATAGCTATAGCTAGTAAATCACAGTCGCCGATACCAGAATTTAGGGCGAGCGAAGTCGCTGGCAAATTAGTAAACCTAATTAAGGAGTTTCTCGCCGATAACCGAATTTAAGGCGGGCGGAGCCGCTGGCAATGTCTAGTTACAAATAATTATTCCAAGGGTAGGTACAATTTCGATTATCTGCGTGAAATCGGGTATTTTTCTGATTGTATGATGACATTTGACGTGTTAATACAAAAACGCCATGTACCATATTTCTTTGGGGTAGTGATGACTGGATTAAGTTAAGGACTTTCTAAAAGTTCAAGTAACATTTCCTCAACCTTTCGACAAAAATCCTTTTGCTATTGATTTAAAAATCTGTCAGAACGTTACCTTAAATGAGAATGATTACTAGTATCGTTTAAATGAACCAATAGAGTATGATCATTGGCTAAGGTATCAGTCATTTTATTTCTTGTATTTAACTGGAAACCTTTATTATAATAATAATTCGTCAGAATAATCCCCTAAAATTGTCAAAGCGCTGCCGCTATCTGAAATACCACAAAATTGAATATTATTTACAGTAATTGTGAGATGAGTAGATACTAGTTTTTTTTTAACCCATAGTATCACAGTGCTCCATTTAAGGTCTGTTATTTAACAACATAGATAGATTTAATTTGTTTTATTAAAAAATTACGTCTTTTTATGTTTTTGAAAAAAAATACGCCCCCTCATTTGTATCATACAAGTTGGTAAATTTTGAAAACTTTGGTCAAAGTTGTTTACAGAAAAACCAAGACTGATGTTTCAAAATGTTTTTTATATCGATTTTGCGGGTTTTTAGGCCCAGCCCCATTTAAGGTGCTCTGGGAACAGAAGGAACCATAAACTTTTTCTTAAATTAATTTTGATTTGACATATTTTTTTTACTTTTCATCATTATTTTTCAGTACTTAATATCCACTACATTTTATCTGTCTTAGAAGATAGATAGCCTAGTATTTTCTGCAGAAATATCTATTGCACCACTAAAATTTGACGATTTGAGTGGCAAAGTCAGTGAAGTGAGCATTACGGCGACATTGGCATCCTTTACCGAGGACGGAAATGATTATTGGAAGCCGAGGTACGATGCAGATTTTATAAATAAAAGGGTTTCTAAAAACTGTCGACTTCAAATATTTGGATAAACAAAAAGAAGAATCATCAATATTTGGAGAGAAAAAATAGCTTAAATTGTCATCAAGAGAAGGAAAGACAAAACAATAATCCTGAAACGGTTTCAAATCAATTTCGAGAAACATAATGCCTTAGAATTTTAAAAAATTTGTTTCGATTGTGAAATTTTAGGAACTGCTGTACTCTAGTACAAATAAGAGAATGTTTTTACCAAAGTTCGAAATAACATGAATGTTCCATGTTCACAACATGAAGATTCGGAATCTTGGTGTAGGTGATTTCGTGATAGAAATGAAAGAAAGAAAGAAGAAAGAAAAATATTTATCTGGATTAAACAACACAATAAGGCTAAAATTCAACAATTACTATATAATATACATAATGTCTCTATGTGCTGCTAGTCTCCCACTCAGCATAAAAGCTTTCAGTGCAGTGGGAGCTTTCAGGCTTGCATCGGTGCACTGAGACGGATATTTACATATGCCTTAACCTATAACTTATTTAAAAAATAAAGAAATGTCAATAAAAACACAAAAACAGAAAACAAACACTACAATAACGAATTAAAAAAGATGAAGTAAAACTAAAAAACATGGTAAAAAAGTAAAAAACAAATAAAAAAAGAGAAGCTACACTATTATCTTTTTTTTTTAGAATGCATGGCAGCATGTCTTCTGTCTTGGACAGAAGAAAACAAAACAATAAGAATAGATACATACAATCTTTGTACCTACAAAATCACAGCAGAATCTTCAATTAAAATATACAAAAATGAGCTTTAAAATAAGAAAAATCTAAACTAAACGAATACATGTATAGTAGCTTAAATTTAAAAAAGAAAACGTTTATCTAAAGACTGTTTTATACGCGTTTGCTTGTCAACTCCATAAAATGACTCCAAAGATGCTAGAGCTCATATTAAAGCATTATGATTATTATTTTTTCATATCTCTACGCTTGATCAGTGAAATGAGTAAGATTAATCATGGTGCTTAAGAAGCTCTCTAAACCACCAGGCATTGAAGGTACACTGCTAGAAAATGACTACAAGATGTTTCCAAGAATAAGTTATGGATATCACTTCCAAAGCAAACTTAGTGCAACACAGCTGTGCCTATCGCTTCAACAAAACATCATATGAAACCCGTATACATATTTTCCCAGCGCCCCATTAAAGGTGCCGTTCAGATATTCAGACAATTTTTAGACATATAAAGTATTTTTTTCTCAGTTTCAGGAGTAATTTTGTATTTAAATTCTTTGCAAGTTTGATACCTAGCAGATGCTACTTTTTTTGTAGTTAATGCCTTGTTTCTCACAACAGAAACATACTATATTCTTTTTTGTACATGGTTCTAGGCTACAGTAGTTCGATCTACGAGGACTTTTTAAAACCTAGTAATGAGTTGTGAGGATGGAATTAAGTGTGAAACACCCTTAGCAACCGGAAATTTAGAGATACATGGTATTTGTAAGGTTGAAAATTGAATAAATGTGATGGTCTGGATTTATAAACTGGTGGTACTGAAAAAATTAACTATTTATTTTCATCATATTCCAGGGTAGTTACTGATTTGTCGTCAGTCGACCAAATTCTATCTTCGTGCAAATGGTACGAAAGATGTAATTTTTTATACTGCTCAGATGGCAAGCAAGCTTATGGTTCGCCTCCTATCTAAGGCATAACTCAAGCGTTGCCGACCGCCCAAAAATCTAATAACTTCTTTCTTGAAGAACCCCATACTTTAGTCCTAAGAGTTAACCTTGACAGGAAGGTCATTCTACAACCTACGCGTTCGCGTACGTGACCATTTAGGTTCTAAGGTATGAGAATAAATTTCCTGCAGATGGCGAGCGGTACGATGGTAGAAAATAGCCATAGGCATCGACAATTCCACAGAACACATCCCATTTCGCTTGTATAAAGCGGTAGAACACACACAAAAAATGTAATATCTTTTTTTAGACATATGGGTTCGATACAGCTTGTGAGTTTGGGATCGTTGACTATTCTCTCTGCTCGTCTTTAAACCAAGTCAAAAGGGCCAAGCTGGTCTGAGAATCGCACTTCAACAGTAAACTTTAGTCATGCGTCGGGTCTGACACGCACCTTTTTGACGTGACAACGTCTTATAAATTGGTTTGCCGGGTGACACTTCAAGAAACTGCGTTACGCTCCGCTCACGTTATGCGCTCACAATGAGAGCGAGTGAGAGGCACGCGCCCGCCTAAGAGCGAGAGAGACAGACATAAAATCATTGTCACGTAAAACTTTCGCCCGTATACCGACTTTACAGGCAACCAGTTTTTTTTTTCTATCTCTCTTTAAATTGAACCAAAAAAATCCAATGGATTTACCATTACAAAATATGTACCCAGGTAAGTAAATAAGAGAGATAGATATACTTACCATAACGAAAATGTATGCACTGATTAAAACTTGAACCACGTTGTATATTATCATAAGTTTATTCAGATTAAAAGCAGGTCTCGTTTTCATCCACTGCGGGCCCCATTTTAGAACAAACATCAAATATATCGCCAACAAAGTAATAACTTCGTACGGTTTTGCTGCCAGAAACAAGCTCTTTGTTCTTTGATCTGAAATGGCAATGAGTAACACGATATTATTTTAAACTAAAATCTTGTATTCAGGTACATCAATGGTAGACATTTCTAATTCGTAATTCAATATGTCAATCTTAGACATAAGCAACTAGTACCAGCCCAAATAATAAGCATTTGAATGGCTCGACTGTGTTTATGCATGTGTTTTTAAAATTGTTAATCAGTTACCGACACTGATAGAGGCGGACGAAACAAAACTGATAGAGGCAGACAAAATTCATTAATTTTTAATTTTTATTTTTGACTCGCCGCCAGTGATGCAAAAGTAAGTTTAGACAGGTCCAAATAGGGCAAGGCAAGGGTCCAAAAAAATAAAATAGGGCGCTGAGAAGTGAGTTTGCAAAATATGAGGATCAAGATCTGTATAGGTTCCTGAAACCCTAAGCAACCCAAAAAATATATGTTTGCCAGATTCATTCATTTTTCTATTTCTCTGCGGTTTTTAGGTAATAGTTTCTCTGGAATGTACACCTTGTTGAAAAATTAATGATTATTGCTAAGCTAGCAAGGACCGAAAAACAAAGAGAAAGGCCTTTACCAGCAGACCGCTTCCAGAATCTTCCAGGGGATTCCTAGCGAAAACATCGACAGGACAGGTTCCGTACAATTCCACTCACGCTGTCTATATGGGGTGAATACGTAGTTTTGAAAAATTATTTGAGTTTTCGGATATTTAGATTTGTTTGTTACCGGTCGATGGGTGGCAAAGCAACTAGCCACCTCTGATTTTATTATACTAGATAATATCTATTGTCGTTCAAATAAACTAATAACTAGAAGTGTACAATGGTTAACTTAATGCCACATGGCTTTCTCTACCAGCCAACCCTAGGTTTAATAGATAATTTCTTTGCCAGTGCATTAAATATTTGCTATGTAGACAATAGTGAGAGAAAACCCTTTTTTAATTTAACCTTCACTACGCTTTAACAGCTGTGAAAGATTAGGATGTTAAATACACACACCTTCCTGCTCCATCCCATATCATGGCGATAGATTATTATCTTCCTGGATATATTGATCACGATTTACCTAATGCGTCGACTATTTAACGTCCTCATAGGATGTTTGGTATTTGGGAGTTCGCAGTTGCCCGCTTTGGGTATATTTATCTCTGTCCTTTACTATCGCTTGTCGCATTGTCTGTTGTATAAAGTTTCAACTTCAAATTTATGCTAAGAGAGTAAGAGCTATACCTATACGTACCCGATGTTGATATATGTACACTAGGCGAGACATCAAGCTACCCACGAAAACATACCTATAACTAAAACGTTTCGCTATAGATAAATCGTAGGAAAGAGACTGAACACAGCTTTGTCTGCGAACATATCTATAGGTATATGTATACTACAAACATGAATGAAAGCTGGTGAGGCAGACGCCGAGCGGGGCGGCGTAAGTACTGAGCTCAATCAACATCTAGGTAAAATAAAATAAATAAAAAAATTAGTGTTGTCCGTGACATTGACACGATTAAGTGTAATCGCTTGTTGCATCGCTAACTATCTAAATTAAAAATGGCACCTCAACTTATCCAAGTGCAGCGGAGAAGCGGGCTACAGATTAAAAGATATTGAGCGACGAACTCGAATAACAGTAAGTAAATGTACTTTGTTAATTACGTATGCTTAGAGGAACCTATCCAATATGAATCAAAAGTAATAACTTAATAATTTTTATCCTTAAAAAAAATAATTTTACTGTTTGGTCTTAAATAGGCAGTCTCATGGGTGACATTTTATATTTTTTTAGGTATCGACTTAACTTTTTTGACACCTGTTTTAAATAAGCGTCAAATTTAAAACATTCTATTTACAGAGAAAAACAATAAGACATTGGATCCTCCGAAACGGGGAAACGGGGGGAGACCTATCGCCATAGCTGCGGCAGGATTATGTACGAGCCACAACTGCTGAGGAAGATGCGGCTATAAAAGTGGCTCACCAAATGGAGCCGTTTCTCAATACCCAGAGCACTGCTTCTCAATATAACGTGAGTATCATTATCTATTACCTATTTATACACTCAAGCGATTGATGAGTCGGGCAGTCTGTGGTCGATATTTATTTTCACTGTTATAGGTATATAGATGCGCTATAAGAGATAGAAAAATATATTTTACTGAACCATGTCGTCAGTTTAATAAAAAAAAAATCTGACATGACCCTGTAATCGCTGTGCATATTACGTATTATTTATTATGCCTTTTACCATTGCCGCTCGCGTAGTGTGTTGTGGTATTGCGTGACGCACAACACATACGCGCGCGGCAATGGTAACTGTAATGGATTTAAACGCCTTTCCCATTATAGGTAGTTACAAAATACGCACGCCGCGCCGGTCAATGAAAAAAAAAAAACTTTTGTTTTTTTATAAACGCGCGAGTGATATCCCTGGTGTTACAAGCGTCCATAGGCCACGGTGACCGCTTACTATCAGGCGGACCGTGTGCTTGTTTGCCACCTTAGTTGTATAAAATAAAAATGTTACTAGCTGCGCCCGCGGTTCCATCCGCGCTAAATTCAGTTATCGAGCCATATCTGATTCCTTGCTCAATCCTCGAAAACACTTTATTTTTTTAGGATAAAAAGTAGCATACCTATATGTTACTCCCGGGGTGTCACCTACCTCCGTACCAAATTTCATTAAAATTGGTCCAGCCGTTTGAGCGTGAAAAACACTTTCACAAACTTTCGCCTTTATAGTATTATAGTGTGATTCATTATCTAAGTCCTCGGTTCTTAACATGGAGGTAATTACCCCCGCAGGGGTAAAACTTGTATTTCGCAGGGGTAATAATGAGCTGGTTGTTGCCGCTAACGCCGAATTTCAAAATGACAAGTCAGCCTACTAACATAAGATGCAGAATATGCAGATAATTAACACCCAAACACAAGCATTCACACATCATACCAATGTTTGCCTTTAACTTTAACTGAGGATTGTAAAATCACTCCTAAGCTATTTTATTTTTAGTTATTATATATTTGTTGAGTTAAACCTAGCTTGTAAATGTAATATAGAGTAAAAGTATCTCAATAGTTCATGTGCAATTGTTTTTATTTTTAATAAAGTCGACGTATTTGTATTAACACGTATTGTTTGAGTTCGTCGTTGGTAGGAGGAATAAAATCAGTGACTCTAGTTAGAGCATAAGGGTAACGGACCTAAAAGGGTTAAAAACCACTGATCTAAGTAATAGGTAATAGAGGGCAATTTTTTATGGGTAAAAAAAAAAGGTGACTTTGAGCACAACAAGCCGCCTGTTGGTTGAGGCTACTGCGACCTACGATAAACGTGGTTGTCTGAGTAACTGGACTAAGTCCAAAGAGCTCGATTGAGGCCGAAAAATTAGAAAAATCACAGAATTCTACTTACGAATTGGAAATATAATCTTAAATTTAAGATTATGATGTCTAAAGAAAACCCTGTAAAAAATTATACCTACCTATGTGTGCAATTATATTTCCGTGTGACCGATCGCTAAGAGAATTTGCGTTAAGGGTTAAGCTGAGTATTGACGACTGCCGGGAAATAATTGTAATTCACGAGAAGAGCTAAGCCTTACTTGTAAACAATAGACATCGTGAAAATTATTATGAAAAAATCGGCCAAGTGTGAGTCGGACTCGCGCACGAAGGGTTCCGTACCATTATCTATAAAAACAGCAAAAAAAAAATCACGTTTGTTGTATGGGAGCCCCCCTCAAATATGTGTTTTATTCTAATTTTTTTTTTAAAGTGAATATATAATAAAATATTCTGTGAATATTTCAAGCGTCTACCTATTGCCGTTATCAATATCGAGCAAAAATAAGCAAAAAAATCACGTTTGTTTAGTGGGAGCCCCCTTAAATATTTATTTTATTCTGTTTGTTAGTATTTTTTGCTAAAGCGGCAACAGAAATACATCTTATGTGAAAATTTCAACTGTCTTACTATCACGGTTCATGAGATGCAGCCCGATGACAGACGGATGGACGAACAGCGGAGTCTTAGAAATAGGGTCCCGTTTTTTACATTTTGGGTACAGAACCCTAAAAATTTACTTAAATTTTAGTTAAAATTCAGTTATTAATAATAATTACATTGTTGAAATAAATTTATGTATAGGTATTATTTTAGTACCTTCAGGGTGCTTAAAAAATTCTGCTGGAAAACTATAAATTTCTTAAAATTGCAATAATATTTGATTCCGCTAATAACGGACGTTACGTTTTTCTTTTGGAATATGAGATTCTATTTTCAAAGATTCGTAGCACGTCTATTGGCACAGAATCAAAACTACCATTAACTTTGTTGTTATTATTTTGCGTGAACTGAGAAACTATCAGTCTCTGAAGATAGCATTGTAAAACCGCCATAAGTTGAATAAAATGTAAATCATTCTCGTTTTTACCATTACCATAGGAAATTTGGAAAATCCTTCCTTAGTACTTACTCACTTACTTACCTCCTAAGATAGGAAAGAAATAAAATAAAATAGAAGCAGAAAACAATTTTCTTTTTTTTTCAATAATTAGCTATTTTGGGGGTGCCCTAACAACTATTTTTTTTTCTACCCAGAAATCTTGTTAGGGCACCCCAATAACAAAAAAAAAATATTGTTTTCCGCCCCTATTTTATTTATTTGTAGGTCCCAAAATAGCTATTTATTGTAAAAAAAAAAAATTCTGCCCATTTTTGACGAAGGTCCATAAAGTGCAATTTTACCACCGTTTCGGTTGTATGTTCGTTGTTGTCTGCAAGCCAGTGAATAAGTCAGTCACTCGGTAACGAAACTGCACAAAAACGAAAGTCGCAGAAATTGCGCAAATAATCGCAAGACTTAAGTGGCAATGGTGCAGGCACATCGCCCGTGGAACAGATGGCCTTTGGGGCCGAAGAATTCTCAAGAAGTGACTGCAGACCTAATGACGCAGACCAGATGGTCCTACAACCTGGTGGAAGTTGCAGGATGAAGCTGGATACATCAACGTGAGATCAGCAAAGTGGCGATCTTAGGTAAAAAGTCTTAAAATGATGATGATGAAACCTTTAAATAAATAAAGTAAGTAAAATGCAGGCAGGGTTTTTTCTTTATCTAACACCAAATTCACTATACGTTAACTCCTTAAGTTTCTATACATCATGTTAATAAGTAGGTACCTTAGTACCAGAATGAAAAATAAAACAATCGTAGCAATTGCAAAGCCTTATGCGGTAACATCGCCTTTCCTCCGAAAACCAACAAGATGAACGAAGTGGCAACGTTGCATAAAATAATAGAGGCGGAAGCATGACTATCGGCAACATGGAAAGTAAATGTACGACGATGCCGCGCCTCTAGCGACTAATCAGTGAACTACATTACTCTCGTTCAGACTCTCTGGAAGGAAAATTACGTCCAGCTCATTTTTTTACTATAGCTTCGTCATACTTATAGCTGTTGAATAGTGTTTAGTTCAAGAGAAATAATCTTGGTAGCAGTATTGCAATGGGATTTTTGAAGGTGGACGCAAGAAGTATCACTATTTACTCAGGACAGGCTTTTTAATAACTATTGAAGTTTTTATAAAAAACAATTTTCTGATTTCCTGGAAGATTTTTTCGTCACACTAGGAAACAATTGCAAAACGCCGTCTCTGCTTGTGTCACTGCGTGGGTGGCCTTCAAATAGTAATATGTTTGTAAGCCAACTTGCTGTGTCATCGGCTTCAATCAATTAAAATATGTAATCAATGCTATTATAATTTATGTAATTCCGTGTGTAGTGACACCAGGGGCAGACAAGATACAACGCGTGTTTTTTCATAACGTGTAGCGGGGATATTAAACATCCAATGACCTGTAGCTTATTTAGAGTTGCCTTGGGGTCTAAAAACAATAACAAATTACATTTACATTACAAAGGTAGAATATTGTTCGTTGTCTTTAAAATAATAATAAATAAATTACTGTTCAAAACCGTCTATAATCTTATTTTTTTTAATAATTTACACAGTTTCAAAACTTTGAGAATCCGTTCAAAGTTCATCGATACCTACATTAAAAGATACTGTGATCTTTGTCATAATTGAATTTACATGGTGAAAAAGAAATGCTGAAGCTGCATAGAAATACCCTTAGTGTTGATGATAGCAAATTTTGCTCAAGGGAAACATTAGCTTTTTTAAAAAAAAAAAATTTAAACGGTATTTAAAAAAAAAAAAAAATTACCATTTCTAGTCTGAAATAGAAACTGTGATATATGAAAAGAAAAGATACCTTATTTCTAGGGAGGGTATTGCCAAAGGATCAGTTTTTTCTAAATAACATTGCATTTCGAATTACAGAAGGACTAAAAAAAAACTATTAATATAAATATATAATATTTTACCTTGATCTTTTTTTCCTTTTAATATATTTATAAATATATTTTATCCAAAGTACTTGAAAGCAGTTTTACTTATTTTATAAAATAAAGGTTTTCTTTTAGTAAAATTTCCCATTATCAAAATTAAGAGTACTTTCCCTCCAACCACGGTCTTTTTTTCAATCTGCTTATGCTCTATATCGATTTATTAAGGTTGATATTTGAGATGAAACTATCATTTAGATTGACATTGCAAAACCGCATACTTCCAAAGTCGAGTAACTAGCCAAAAGGCCACCAAATGGCGTAGGCCGCATAACCAGCGCCCTAATAGCTGCGATATAGGCAGGTAATTGATTACGCCAACATAACGTTGAAATGGTTAATAAGCCGGCTTACTCTTATTGGCCTCTTTTACTTTTACAACTAAATTATAAGGCAAAATGCCAGTACATACAAAGCCAGCTACTAATTAAAAAGTCATATTTATCAATACAGACCTCAATCCCGTTTCTTTATATTATGCTTGTAATTAAAAAAAAATATCTTTAAGACATTGACTTCTTATAAATGTTTATGTAGATATATATTGAAATAAAAACATATTAGTAGAAAAACAGTGTTTATTAAAATATTTCGTTTTTGAGAGCGCTTTAAAGGCGAAATATTCCAATAAATACTGTTTTCCTATTAATATGTGTTTAAATTTATGTATATGTATCTAAATTTTATTTATATTACTATGATTATTTTTGGTTTATTATTTGTAGTCGATAGCACGCCGCAGTAGAAGTAACGTACGTGTTTTACTGGTCTTTTAATAATTATTTAAAATTGAAATAACATCTGCATTTTCGGCTGCCGACAACCTACGATTGTCCTCGGTTTGCGACCGCCGCTTACCACTATATAAAAAGTTGGTATAAAAGTAATTCCTATCTTTCTGTTTCTCGACCAGTGGTCGAAATTTAAATTTTTATAAAATGAAAATAAGGAGTGGGAGAAATTCCTAAAAAAAAAATTTATATAAATAAAAAGCAGTGTCCTGACTAACTCGTCATCGACAAGCCAAAACCACTACGGGTTGATTTTGTAACTTAGCCATAGTAGATCCTTTTTAAATTCATCAGCCATCTCAATTTGTTCGAGATAGAAATTATAAATTTCGAGAAAAGGGTGATTTTAACGTCGGTTTTATATACTTCGCTTTATAAGTCACTTTTGACATTCAAACTCTAAAGAGTTCAACTCTAGGGGTACACTTTACAGAATCAAAAAACTGTGAAAATCTTATAGTCTACGCGAGCAAAGCCGCAGGAGGAAGCTAGTATTAAAAAAACTATATTTATGCCTAAACCATTAAATTCTCAGTGAGCGATGACAAGGATCTCAACAACCGAAAACTGAATTATCAAGCGGCCGACAAACTTGAAACAATGAAGACTTTTGAGGTATAACATGGTGCCCCCCGCCCCTATGCAATCTGAACAACAATAGGCAATTGAAATATTACCTAAATATTGATTGTTTTTTTTTAAATCAAACTATTTACATTGTAAATCTTGTATTTTAATACAAAACATGTATTTATTTTATATATTAATTATTTTATTTATTAATTAATACACTATAATTTTAAAACAGTATTGTAATTAGTTTGTAAAACAGTATTGTAAGTAGTTAATTTACTTGACGATTCGAAAGTGTTCTGAGTAACCTATTTGAATCAAAAGATTTTTATTTTGAATTTTTGAAACACTGAAAATTATAGTTTTGAAACGGTTTAAGATAAACGTTGCTTGCTCTTCAGTCTGAGAAATCGTTTTTTAAAAGTAGTTAAAGTAATAAAATTGGCCTGTCGTAAACGTTAAGTAAGTATAAATTTTCAAACACAAAATTATTAAACTTATTAAACGCAAAACATAATATTAAATATCTATCTTGGTAGTTATTCATTCCGCCTTTAATTTCTTAAATCAATTTTACAAAATAGTAAGTAAAATAGGAACATTACCTGCATAAAATGTCGTGGTTGCGTAAATAGTAAAGGCCAAAATAATGATTCGATTTGATATTTCCAATATAAACCTATTAGAGGAAAGAAGAATTGTACGTACCTGTCTGGCCTGTCAACCTATTTTGACAAATTTGAGTTTTGTTTTATGAATGTTAGGGTGGCACAGTAAGCTAACTACAGTGCGGCTGATCAAAGAAAACGTGAACGGAGTCCAGTAGGAAAAACCAACATTGCATCCTAAAGGTTCATAGGCCTTTGCATTTTCCTTTAGTTCATTTTTAAAATTATGTGTGTGTATGTTTGCGAGCTTTTTGTGGTCCTCGATAGCTCAAGACTCAATGGAAAAATTGGTTCAGCAGCAAGTACCGTACATGCAACTTCTCTTGAGAAAAATCTTTTACAAAAAAAAAATTAAATCCGCCATTTTGAATTTTAAAAAACTGATAAAAAATTCGAAATCAGCACCCTCGAAAACCCTTTACTACCCCTCGATACATGAAATTATACACGAAATTTATGTTGCGTGCATAAAAAAGTCAGGTTTTTACGGATACCGCTGGACCGATTTATTTCAGACTCCATTCAGAACTAAGTCATGACGTGGCGTATCGATTGATATGTCATCAGAGCGATTCGGTCCAGTAGTTATTGAGGAATCGAAAGCCAAAATGAATATGTCTACATACATACATACATACGTACACACACACACACACACACATCACTCCAAAAATGATTGCAAATGATTCTCCAAGTCTTGAAACGTAAAGAAAACACAAAATTTTCGATTTCGATTTTCGGACCTATTCCAATAACTTCTCAAGAGAAGTTAATAAATTGCTCTCGTGACCACATCAATAAAAACTGATTTTTTTTAATACGCAATAATAATCTTTCTCTCCCCGCTTGGGTTGTCGCTCTCGGGGGCGTCCCTTCGACCGGCGTGAGTCTCGAACCCGATGGTGGGTCACCGCCAGGAGGGGAGTTCCCCGTTACGCGGGTGCGGTTGCGATTGAGTGGGGGCGAGAAGCGCCGGGTGCCGACGAACCCGGGGACGTCGTCGTCGGGGGATGAAGGTCGGTCGGGGGGATGCGGAGGTCGGTCGGGGGATCTGGCATCGCTAATTTGTGAACAAGTAAAAATTATTCCGCGCGCTTTTTATTTTTGCTGTATTGTTTTTATTCGAAAATGTCGTCAAGTAATGATGAATTTATTAATTCGACATCGCCAGAAGTCTCAGAGGCAGCGAAAAAGGCTAAAGATACTTACAAGCGTATTAAAATGTCATCTTATGGAAAACAAACAAAGATTTTTGAATTTGCAAAGCACTTCTTTCAACAAAAACATTTTTTTTCAAAATTACCAAATTACCAAACCCATTGGCAAAAATAAATTTGAAGCAATGCCGAAACAAATTGCCACTATCTTAAATTTGGATGATCCACATGAATACACAGGGCACAGTTTCAGAAGATCCTCGGCTACATTGCTCGCCGATCCAGGTGCGAACTTATTGACACTAAAACGGCACGGAGGGTGGCGGTCGAACAGTGTAGCCGTGGGCTATATAGATGACTCGATGAAAAATAAAGAAGAAATTAGCTCTCGCATTACAAGGACTATTAATTTGGAGCCAAATGTTGACTCTCGACCATCTACGACCACACACGCGTACATCCCACCATCGTCGCCGCCGCCGCAGCCGCCTCCGTCACTGCCACCGACTGCAGAACTCTGTGGTATCGTTTCTTCTACTTGTACTCAAGAGAGTGAGAGAGAGACTAGTGAAATTGTAACTAATAATAATAACTTGACAACATTAAAAATGCCAACTGCCAACGTAATAATCAATTTTACTAATGGTTTAAATTCTTCTTACTGCTTTAACAAGTGATCAAAGATTTATTCGTTTAAGAAAGTCCGAGTTTTATTTATTTTCTCGCAAATGTGTTATAAAACTTCGTATGACATACGTGCGCATTGATAATTATTGCAATATCGCCTCGGCTGTAATATTCATCTTTCCGCACTTATAACATAATGTACAAATTCTCAAACATAAGAAAAATATACTCAAGAGAGAAGTTGCCCGTACGGTACTTCATTGCTTCATTGTCGTATCTAGGTGAACACTATTGTAACCACATCACTTCATGCTGCAATTTATACGGTAATTCAATGTCTAAATCAATGCGGCAGGTAACAGGCGGTAGATTGTAAACAGTAATACATACAAGTTTTTAACTTGCAGTGATTGTAGTGTGAGCTCTAAACTATAATAAAAAACCACAAATACACAAATAATATGTATATAAATAATAAAACCATACATACAGGTGAGTCGGGCTTGCGGATTACCATTATTATTAAACCAAATGAGCGTTATCTAGTGACAATAGTACAGATATCTATTAAGAGTCATGTGGTAGCTGCAAATACGTAAATACTCCATGCTCACTTTTCTTTAAAAACACTTTGTAATACAAAATTATTTTACCTGGTAATTCATCAAACAGGAACGTGTAGCCTTTCCAAGCCAATTTTAGTGCGGCAGCCATAATAAAAAAAAACTTATTTTTAAACCTATAATTCTTATGCTTTCCAAAGTCAGAACAATACTGGCTTAAGTCGTGACAATCTCTTTTTCACAATTAAAATTTCAACACACCAAGTTACTTCGAGATTATAAACAGTCTATTTTGTGCGTAATAGCTATACAAAACTATAAAATTGTACTTCGCACAAACAATATGTAAAACATTAAATACTTGTAAAGAGCATTTGCATATAATGTATAAGGCGTTAATTAAAATAAATTCCTTTAGGGTTAACATTGCTAGATTGCTGACTTCTTTTATTTACTTTTTAGGGTTCCATACCCAAAGAGTAAAAACGGGACCCTATAGGATATATATCCGCTGTCCGTCCGTCTGTCACCAGGCAGTATCTCATGAATCGTGATAGTTAGACAGTTGAAATTTTCACAGATGATGTATTCTTTTGCCCCTCGATATCTTAAGAACCAAAGAACCAAATTGTTCTCGTGACCATATCAATCGATACGCCAAGTCATTAATTAGATCTGAAAATATTTTCAACAAAATCGTTTCAGCGGTTTTTATCGCTAAAAAACTTTCTTGTTCTTAAAGACGCCATATAAACTTCATGCGCAAATTCTCAAATATAAAAAAAATTCTAAAGTGAAGTTACTCGTGCGGTACTTGCTACCGTGTGATTAGATTTTCAAAGATTTGGGAATGATTAAGGAAAGATGTGGTACGAGTTAAACCTTCATGGGAACGCCAGCGTCGATAGAGTCGGGGCGGAAGCTCGACCCCGAATGAGACTTTTTCTTCTTAATTTCTCAAAAACATTGCTCGTTCACACCACTAGCTTTTCGGTGAAGGAAAACATCATGATGAAACCTGCTTACGTCTAACCGCACGGCCACACACTCGTCGATTGGTTTGAGAAGTAACAAGGAAAGGAGGCAGAGACTTAGTGTGGCCACGTTACTCGTTATGCTCCTCGCTATGCCCACCGCTCCTTGTTTTGTTAGTTTTAGGGGCGAGGCAAAGGACCTAGTACGGAGCGTCGCGATTAATTGCGCGAGTAGAGCAGTGTGTGGCCAGATAGGAAAACATCGCGGAAGCGTGAGGAGCAGAGCGATCCCTCGCGTTAAAGACATATGCTAAGTCTGTTATCCGCATTTTTCTCACGTGATGGACTAAATCGCTCTTGCTTAAGGTGGGGATAGAAAGTACCCCAATAGTAGGTAGCAGTGAACATCACGCAGTATGCTATTTTGTAAATATAAAAAAGACGTAGTCTTGGCCAACGTGAGGTGCGTGAGCAGGCACGAAGCCTTAAAGCATTTAAGGCATTAGTTTAGGCAGTAGCCTTGTGTTAATTATTTACTGAATCTATGTGGAGTGTTTTTTTATATAACATTTCCGTTATTTCGAGTGTGACTTTTTCGTCTCAGTAGACAGAGTCAACAAACATCTTTTTTGTTATTTATATTATTTCTATTCATAGTTCAGCGTACAGTTTGTCATTCAATTTTATTAACTATTTGTGTTTTGGTGGTTCTATAGATTTTAGCAAAATATATTTACTTACGCACCACGTTTAGAATTTGTCGTTTAATTTTAGGGGGTGCTTAATAGACAACTGCTGCAGATGCTTACCAATGCTACGTACGTCTATTTGACTAGAGAGACCAGAGCTGTGCTTAACGATCCATAACCATGGTCTCCAGTCTAATTTTCGTCTGCCCCAGCGACTATTGGTTTTCCTATTATAACCTGTCCTTTAACCTTAAGCCACTTACTAAACTTACTTACTTATTCTGCAGACTATATCGGTGACTTTAGTTTTCAGTGCAATGTCTTTATGTTTGATCATATCATTTAAAGAAACTCCAAGCATAGCCCTTTTCATCAGGCCACGGGTCAGGGTCCACGTGTCAGCGCCATATATCATGACAGGCAAGACGCACTATTTAAAGGATAAGGGTCTTTTAGCATTAAAGTATGGGTGACGTTAAGACCTGACGCAACTTATCACATGCAGCACAGTCTCACTGAACTGTTGTCTCTGATTTCTTATCAAAGTAGTTTTTACCTGGTGTGACAGTCTGACCTAGGAATGGAATATACTCTACAACAGCTTCAATTTTCACATTTCCGATCTTACCAGATTTTCAAATAATTGTGTCTTTTAGACATGACCTCACTTGCCTAATAAATAGTTGAGCACTGTACGGTATTTCTTATAAATCCTACAGCGATGCACCCAATATTACGATGTCATATGTCCGAGTCAGCAGACTTAAAGCCGAGATCTGTCAAAAGTGCATAGATCACAACTTTGATTGATTAAATAAATATAATGGAAAAAATTGCTTTTTTCATATAAAACATCAATTTCATATGTAAGTACCTAATATTATCACAAAATAGGATTTTCAGACTAGGAAATTTTGTTTTCAGATAAAAATATCAAACAACAAATCTGAAAATAAATTTATAAAATACCTGAATTTGCAGATTCTATAAAATTAATAATTTATAATATATATATATATATATATTTATAAATTATTTAAGATAATGAAAGCATAAACGTAACGTAACGTTACGTAAATACCGTCGGGCTTGGTACTTTCCAAACACTAAACCAAATCATGACTGAATTATTTAATAATTACTTATGATAAAAACCTAGTTTTCTACAATAAATGTTACCGTTTTTCACAATTATTATAGAAAAACTTAAATGGTTTTGAACGTTTTTAATCTAGTAACATTTGCAGTCTGTGAACATTTTATTCCTCTTCAAGTTTGTGGCCCCAACACATAGCAGAGATAGGTGACATTGTTTTATAATGATTGCAAATTGTTTATGCTTGTGCTCGTATTTTGCTCTTGGGTTGTTATTGGTATGTTAGTGATTGACTTGTTCAAACTTTAAACTTACTCAATGTTAAATAATGTAGGTATAAAGATTAAGTCATCTCTAAATTAGGTATATTAAATAGGCCCTAGTAGTAACACACTCTGTCTTACCGAACAAAATAACTCCCCAACGTTTCAATATGTTCTTATATATAGGTACGGTGGATGTAAGATTTCTTACAGCAGCCAATTATCAAGAAGTGTTAGGACATGCTTTACAAAGTATTAAGTAGGACATATTAGGCCTCTCAGATATTAAATAACAAGGATAAAAATATATTAGAGTAATGAAGACTATATTTTTGTTTAGAAAGGAAATAAAAGTAAAATAGATATAGTTAACATTTAATATGAAATCAAATTAAGTTAAAAAAATATATATATATATACCTATATATCTAAATAAAATAAATAATTTAAAATTGCCTGTAACAATAAAAAATTAGATACTCTGATATAATGATATAAAATATTAATTTTTAAGTTACAACTTACACCGAGATTTATCAACAGAGATTATTATATTTCAAACAAGTATGCTACTACTTAACCTTTTTTATGTTGTGTATATTATGTAAATTAATTTAATTTAATTCTAAAGATATTTGGTGTGTAGAAATGAAGGAATGCACAGCCAACTAACTTTGCTATCAACATTCAACTTTTTCTTTCGCCTGCTGAAAGACAACACAAAAGAAACATAGAAGAAGTTAGGAAGAAAGACATCTGTTTGTGGACAGTGTTAAAACAGCAATACCTTGCATTTGGAAGACTAGAAACAGAGAGGCTACACCATGTAAAGAAGAGTTAAGACTGCCTAAGCTGACTCAATGGCTGTAAAAAATGTAGAAGCTATAAATATTATCTATGGTATATGGAAATACATAATAGAAATAATATAATAATAGATTGTAAAATATAGTTTTGAAACGTTTGTATATTATATTTTATATCAATATTTTATCTTCAATACATGTACTTGTTTTAATATGTATCATGAATAAAGACTGTAATTTCTGTCGACTAAGGCCTAAGTTCACCTACCTTATTACGATGTATAAGAAGTACTGGTAACCACTTACAAAGCACATCATACTTCATGGCAGTATTATACATTATAAAATAATTACGAGCAGTTGATTATTTCATTTGAATCTTAGACTACAGCATACATTTTAATTTGCTAGGTTAAAATGTTGTTATTCGACATATTGTATACTATTGTTTGTTATTTTTTACTACAAAAAATCTACCCAGCCTTTGTGTATTGTGCAATATTTATTAGTAAGAAACAAAAAACAAGATCCCTAAACTTTCAATGACGAAAAAAGAATCGTCGTTGAGCCACCTAGTTGCAAGATAATAACTAAAGAGTTGTGAAATATAAAAGTACTAATGCCAGAACAAATGTTTGACGATAAATGTTCGTCGCGAAGCTTGCGGATGAATTTAATACTTAACGTACATAATGTTATATATAGCAGTTAAAATTTTAACCATCAAAACCTATACGTACCAGGTAAATTTTACTGACAGAACTTTATCGTTGAGTTCAATTCATCAAAACATAGTATAAGTAAACTAGACGACCGGGCCGCTTCACTTATTTCCAATTCTTCCAAATGATCAATTATTATATTATATACCTATCTTATTCAATCATACTACCTACTTATACCTAATTTATGTCTAACAAAGTATCCCTACAGGAAACAAATAAAATATCAATCCACAGATACAATAAAAATACGACTGATCGGGTGTTTAACCGACCTATCCAAGCCTGGTTAAGTTAAACAACTGATTGACGTAGTTATTCAATGTGTTTTGGGTGGAGAACAGGAAAAAAGGTTGACGGATTAGTAGTATAATATTGGGCACTCTAGACCACCTCCGTGTCATCAGGCTCACTCCGTTCGCCTGCACTCCGGTGGCTTAGCGTGCCCAATATTATGTTTTTGAGATCAGTCATCGTTCGCCTTTTGAAACACGTTGTCCTTAACACGATTACAGAGAGCCCGTGGTAAGATCACTCTGTGAACCGTGTATATCCTAAACCTTTCAGTTGGAAGACCCGTGGTAAGTTCTTCCTGGGGTGCCCGTGGTAAGATCAACCCCACCGAAAGGAATTCCTAACGCGTTCAACTTGGAGCCCATGGTAAGATCACCTTATTGAACGCGATACCTAAAACACGATTACAGAGAGCCCGTGGTAAGATCACTCTGTGAACCGTGTATATCCTTAACCTTTCAGTTGGAAGACCCGTGGTAAGTTCTTCCTGGGGTGCCCGTGGTAAGATCAACCCCACCGAAAGGAATTCCTAACACGTTCCACTTGGAGCCTATGGTAAGATCACCTTATTGAACGCGACACCTAAAACACGATTACAGAGAGCCCGTGGTAAGATCACTCTGTGAACCGTGTATATCCTAAACCTTTCAGTTGGAAGACCCGTGGTAAGTTCTTCCTGGGGTGCCCGTGGTAAGATCAACCCCACCGAAAGGAATTCCTAACACGTTCGACTTGGAGCCCATGGTAAGATCACCTTATTGAACGCGATACCTAAAACACGATTACAGAGAGCCCGTGGTAAGATCACTCTGTGAACCGTGTATATCCTAAACCTTTCAGTTGGAAGACCCGTGGTAAGTTCTTCCTGGGGTGCCCGTGGTAAGATCAACCCCACCGAAAGGAATTCCTAACACGTTCAACTTGGAGCCCATGGTAAGATCACCTTATTGAACGCGACACCTAAAACACGATTACAGAGAGCCCGTGGTAAGATCACTCTGTGAACCGTGTATGTCCTAAACCTTTCAGTTGGAAGACCCGTGGTAAGTTCTTCCTGGGGTGCCCGTGGTAAGATCAACCCCACCGAAAGGAATTCCTAACACGTTCAACTTGGAGCCCATGGTAAGATCACCTTATTGAACGCGATACCTAAAACACGATTACAGAGAGCCCGTGGTAAGATCACTCTGTGAACCGTGTATATCCTAAACCTTTCAGTTGGAAGACCCGTGGTAAGTTCTTCCTGGGGTGCCCGTGGTAAGATCAACCCCACCGAAAGGAATTCCTAACACGTTCAACTTGGAGCCCATGGTAAGATCACCTTATTGAACGTGATACCTAAACACGATTACAGAGAGCCCGTGGTAAGATCACTCTGTAAACCGTGTATATTCTAAACCTTTCAGTTGGAAGACCCGTGGTAAGTTCTTCCTGGGGTGCCCGTGGTAAGATCAACCCCACCGAAAGGAATTCCTAACACGTTCAACTTGGAGCCCATGGTAAGATCACCTTATTGAACGCGACACCTAAAACACGATTACAGAGAGCCCGTGGTAAGATCACTCTGTGAACCGTGTATATCCTAAACCTTTCAGTTGGAAGACCCGTGGTAAGTTCTTCCTGGGGAGCCCGTGGTAAGATCAACCCCGCTGAAAGGAATTCCTAACACAATCGCAATTGGTTGACAGACCCATGGTAAGATTCCGCCCGGGGAGCCCGTGGTAAGATCACCCCACGCCAACCGCGATTGTTTAATGTTCCAAATTAGTGAACAGATCGAACGATCGAATTCATAATAAATAAAAGAAAAAAATTAAAAAAAAAAAAAAAATCACCTTTACCTTTTGAAAAACCAAATACCTTTTACCATTTACCTTTTACCATTTTACCATAGAAGAATTACCTGCAGGTGTATAAAAAATAAAACAATGTTGGAAATAAAACAATGTGGAAATATCTACAGCTCAATCAAAGTTCATTACTGCTTTGAGTGAACTATAGAGTTTTGGTAGGATAGGTTTTTTTTAATTTGAACAGGTTACAAAAGTAAATACTTTTCTTTATAGTGTAGTGAAGTCTGGTCTGGTAAGAAGCATAGTACCTGCGAACAATAAAATATATTAGCACTGACAAGGTTCTTTTACAGTTATTAAAAATATTGAAAACCAGCGAGTTACCTGAATGTCCCATGTAGGTACTTGGGTCTTAAATACTTGAAAGCTGACAGTTCTTAAAGTCGCAGCACTGTCTTCTCTGTAAACAATTTAAAAAAATATAATTATTATAGTTTTACGGTGTTTTTCTATACAAATTTTATACCTTGAACACAGGTACCTACAGTTTTGACTAATAAAAAGGAAACTAGCAGTAAGATAACAGGGATTTTTATTTTTAAGATGAAATAATAAATTAGATTAAGGCATTGAATCCGTACTAAGGAAGATCTAGTGCAGATCTAAAAAAAATATAAAAAAAAATAAACTGTTGCATTAATTAAATATAAATAAAATCATGATAATTGCAACAGTGTTATAATACTGAGAGCTGAGCTGAGCAAAAACCATTGTGAAAACGTTAATTACATGTCTAATAATTTTATCAGCATATTTTTTATTTTATCCTAATATAATCAGAATATTTCCAATGAGCAATAAAATGTTACATTAAAAAAATCTCTATTTACTTGACAAAATGAACAACTAAAAATTATATATTATTTATTTTTAATTTTACAATAAATAAATAAGTAACACACTTTACTTACAGTATATAAATAAGTAAGTACTGCTTGATCACTTTTCTTGATTTTGGTAATTGCACTTTCACTAATTAAAGTTTTGAGACGTGTTCACAGCGCTACAAGTTTCTATGAGAAATGAGTTATAATAATTATTATAGAAATAATTCTCACGGTTTGCTTATACTCCGACCAATGAATCTTGAACACTTCGGAATTTAGAGCAATTCAATCGTGTTTAGTATACGTTTTAACACCAGTATCTTATTGTTTTGTAGTATAATATCTAGGTTATATTAATATATTCTCACATAATTACAAATATGAGTGATTAATTTAACTGAAAAAAAAACAATTTGTTTTCACATTCATTGAGAAAATAAGTTTTATTATTTTTAAGCAAATTTTATATTATGCAAAATTTTAGATGATTTGTTCATAATAGCGAATTTAGGTTATTTGTCCCTACCACAGAAGCAAAGCCTTCGTTAGATAAAGGAGGCTTAGGCTATTGGCCACCGCACCGGCCGGCCGCAAATTGGTGGATTAATTTAAGTACATAAATATATTATAAATACATTTTAGTTAATATAGTTCTATGTGGGTTCGTAACCGATTTGTCTTTTTTATAATTTGGTATTTCATTAATGTAATATTTTAAAGTATCATGTATAGTTCAGCGACAAATACATAAACAAAGAGCCTTGCAAGCATAAAATAGTATCACGAACATAATATGAGAAGTTCATCTATTGCGAAATGTTACAGTCAAGTTAAAAAACATACGATAGTAAATATATCCGTATTGCTTATTTTTATATAAAGTTTTTGTAATCTTTGTTGTATAGCGAGTCATATAAGAAAAGTACTACTTAGTGTTTTTTTCCCTCTTTTTATGAAAAAAATCATACAACGTCTCAAAATTAAATTATTGAAGTTATAAGTACAATAACTAACGAATCCAGTTTTCGAAAACATAAGTTTAAATCTAAGTTTTTGTTTATGATTTTTAAGTGTGGTATTTTGCCGAAATATGTGTTGAGAGGGGTGCAATTCGCGAAGCATTAATTTTATTTGACAATTAGTATTTTATAATATATGAAGGAGTTAATAAAGGATAATTTTAATAAGAAATGTAACTTAGATTTTTAACCATTTGGTCAAATGTCTACAGTGCGACATTTTCAACATTTTACCGCGACCTAATATCAATTTACTACACATCCTTTGACGCAAGGCGACAAAGAATACCTAAGCGTGATAATTGCAAAGTATGCAATATTATTGATTTAGGGTTCGATTGGGTTCAATTTAAAAAAATCAAACGGTACATTTTATCTAGTCATGAGCTGTTTGAGTAAAATTGAAAACTTCGTTATAGACGTTATTAACTTTAGACATATTTCAATTTTAAACAACTGAATAGTATAGAGAAGGTATAAAGTTATGTGTTAAGATGATTTTTAATGTTTGTCTATGTGTAATTACATCTGCAGGAATTATTTGTAATTATTACCTAGTACATGTCAAATTATTTCAAACCTCTAATGATAAAAAATAGGAGTTTTAAAAGGTAGATATCGTAGTAATAAAAATTAGGTGTTGTTATGACTCGCTCTTGACCGGTTTTTCTATTTTTGCTGACGAATCTATATTCAATAGCTTATAAGCTCACACAGGCTACAAGTAATTACATATTTTTTTGAAAATTTGTGCATTAAATACAGTTGCTTCCGGTGTTAAATCCAGTTATTCTGATATTGAAAAATGTAAGTAAGTACCTACTTATAACAAAAAATTTTTTTTGTTTTTAAATGTTTTTTTCTTATAGTTGATTTTATTATTTCTATTTATTTCACAGGTCTGACTCAGAGTTCGAATCCAGCCAAGAAATCCTTGCGGTGGCGCCTACACCTCCGGTGTCTTCTAGAAAACTCTGCACATCCTCAATCGGTGCAAAAGCAGTGAAACCCAAAAACATCGCCTCATCCCGTAAGCGCCTTACATCGGATACGCTAAACGAAAAGACAAGGTACTTATATAGTTGTGTTTCTATTTTAAAAATCTTTTGCTAAACTTAATGTAAAATTTGAAATAGGTATACATATACTTTACCTTTTCTGTGGTGTTTGCTTTGTAGTAGCACGAGCGATGATGTGACGTATGTGATGATTCATCATATCATAACGCGTGCAGGCAAATACATGTTTGATGATCGTATATAATTTGTATAATAGATTGTTATCAAAATAGATTATTTTTTTAAAATGTTTTTATTATTTGTTATATTAAATTGTTTTTATGATAGTACCTATTCATTACCGATTGATAGAATGTGACCCTTATTACGCAACCATAAATAATGCTATTTTATTTTATTTCTTTTTGCACCACCAAGGTGGCAAACAAGCTTACGGTCCACCTAATCTTAAGTAGTTACTTCATGTCAATAAGAAGATAACTTTATTTGTTGTTTTGTTCCCAGTTCAAAAAAGAAGAACCGAAAAGACCTCTTCACAATTTTAAATTTTGAGGAAAAAGCATCGAGCAGCAAGAAGAGTGTTCACAGTACAACATCCTCTTTTACATCGCGCGTTTCAACAGGTCAGACTCGTCGCGTTGGGAACTTTCAAGGAGACTTCTTCATTGATTTGAAGATTTACAACACGGGTGACGTTCAGGACGCTCCACCAGAGGAACGGTACAAGAAAGCCCTCGCAGCGGTAAAGCTACAGTGTGAGAGCTCTTCCAATGAATGGGGGGCTATACAGGAATTTCTCGCTATAGCCTTCAACTTGTTTAAGGATAGTGAGCCTACGCATTTTAATAATAAGTTAAAATTTACCTAAAAAATATATTAACAATGGATTTATCTACATTATTTTATTTTTGAACTCACGCATTATACATTAAATATTCATGAGGTTAATATAAGTATTTCATAACAACTTTCTGATATTTTGGTTTTCGTTAATTCATTAAAAAATGCCTTTCTGTTCTGTTTGTAGCGTATCTGTCAATAATAAGTCATGGACTGGTCACGTAAGGAGCAATACTCATAAAAAAAATGATAAAACTCAACGCCATAGCGATGGGGTTGAAATTATTAGCTCGGCGTTTCGTCGACGCATTATTTCCTATAGACTAGTGGCTTTTGAACCTATTCCAAATAATTTATCTATGTTTTTAAACTCTCTTCGTAGTAAAATAATGTTACTTTTGAGTGAAAACTTACAAAAACATACCTGTCTAAAGGTAAATTTGGAGTTATTTTCAATTTTTGTTTTGTTTAAAAATAACAAGCAAGAAATTAAGTCCTTCAGTACAAAAAACATACCAATTTATTATAATTACGATTTTAATAAGTTTTTTTCAAAAGTTGTTAATACTTTAACAAAGAAAGTTGAAGAGTTTGAGCAACGTGAAAGCGGTTGGGCCTTCCTAAGTGCTTCACATTTGGAGGTAAATGTAAACCGTTACCAACCGTTGCGGGGTGGGGAGGGGTCCACATTTATACAACTGCCGAGAGTCATAAAGAATAAAAAGGCTTGTCTTAACATTCAGAATAACGATGAGTTTTGTTTTTTATGGAGTGTTATGGCAAACCTTTACCCAGCAAAATATCATTCTGAAAGAGTAACATCTTATCCTCATTTTCGTGATGTTTTGAACATAGATGGCATGTCTTTTCCCGTTACGTTTACAGATATCCACATTTTTGAAAAAAATAATCCACAGCTTAAATTCATAATTTTTGGTTTGCAAAACAATAAGACCATAACGGGACCATTGTATAAGTCTGAAAATATAAGTAATAAAAAAATCATACATTTGTTGTTTTTTGAAAATAATGGTAAATCGCATTACTGTCTCATTAAGGATTTGTCACGGCTTGTTCGTAAACAAATAACAAACCATCACGGGAAACTGTATTTTTGCGACACGTGTTTAGTATTTTTTAAAACACAAATCGAAGTTGATAATCACGTTTGTGGTGGAATAGTGACTTTATTACCGGAAAAGGGTTCAGTAATCAAATTCAAAAATTATGACCGTAAACAAAATGTCCCCGTCGTAATTTACGCGGACATGGAAACTTTATTGAAGCCGTGCTATAAAGAACCATCAGGCACTTCGAATACAGAAACGTTACAACATCATATTCCAGCAGCGTTTGCTTATCAAATTGTTTGTACAGCGGACCCGAACCATAATCGATATGTGTCTTACCGCGGCGTTGACTGTATTGAAACATTTATCGATTATCTTTATAGAGACGCGCGTAAAATACACCAAATTCTATCTCAAAATGTTCCTATTATTTTTAATGAAAATGATGCAAAAGATTTTAAAAATGCTACCCTTTGCCATATTTGCCGGAATTTTTTATTTGGTGACAAAGTGAAAGATCATTGTCATATATCAGGCCGTTATCGTGGTGCAGCTCATAACTATTGTAATTTACAATACAAAATTCCCAAATTTGTACCGATATTTTTCCACAATCTGGCAGGCTATGACAGCCATCTGTTTATCAAAAATCTAGGAGAAGCTCCAGGAGCGATAAAAATCATTCCTAAAACTAAAGAGAACTATATCTCATTTACTAAATTCATTCCAGTTTCCGATGAAGAATTCATTCAGCTACGATTTGTAGATTCTTATAAATTTTTAGGCACCAGTTTAGAAAAGTTGGCTAAAACTTTAAAAAAAGAACATTTTATACATCTTCGTAGATGTTTTTTAAATCCAACTCAATTCGATTTAGTTACACGTAAAGGAGTTTATCCTTACGAATATATGGATAAATGGGATCGTTACAATGAACAGAAACTTCCTAAAAAAGAATGTTTTTACAGTTCTCTTACTAATGAAACTATTTCGGATGAGGATTACGAACACGCGCAAACAGTTTGGCGCGCATTTGATATTTTAAATCTCGGTCAGTACACTGATTTATATTTGCAAATTGATGTGCTTTTGCTGACGGATATTTTCGAAAATTTTAGGCAAACATGCAAACGTCACTATCTTCTCGATCCAGCATATTACTTAACAGCAAGTAGCTTATCATGGGATAGCATGCTTTTTAAAACAGGTGTCGAGCTTGAACTCATTGGAGATTTAGAAATAATTAGAATGATTCAAGCCGGTATAAGGGGCGGTGTTTGTATGTGTTCGCACAGATATGCAGAAGCTAACAATAAACACGTTTTACACTATGATCCTTTGTTAACTGACTCATATATAGTCTACATAGATTGTAATAATCTTTATGGATACAGCATGTGCCAAGCTTTGCCTTTTTCAAACTTTCGTTTTTTGAGTCAATCTGAAATAGTTAATTTTAATGTTAACAATGTATCAAATGATGCTGATTACGGGTTTATACTCGAAGTCGATTTGATTTATCCTAAAGAATTGCATGGAAAACATAACGAGTTACCGTTTTGTCCAGAAAAAAGTATTCCTCCCGGAGGGAAAACTTCTAAACTTATTCCGAATTTATTCGACAAATATTTTTACGTAATTCACTATGTGAATTTAAAAACTTGTATAAAACACGGTTTAATCCTTGAAAAAGTGCATCGCGTTATTACGTTTAGGCAGAGCTCTTACCTAAAACAATACATCGATCTAAATACAAGTTTAAGACAAAACGCAAAATCGGAATTTGAACAAGACTTTTTTAAATTGTTAAACAATAGTATCTTTGGTAAAACATTAGAAAACAACGAACGAAGGGTTAAGGTACAGTTAGTGAATCAATGGTCTGACACCCAAAATAAAACTAAAAAGAAAAATAGCGCAGACAAATTAATAGCAAGTCCGAGTTTTCATAGTGTTTCAGTCTTTACTGAAAATTTGGTTGCTATACAAACCAAGCCTGAACAGATAATTTTAGATAAGCCTCTATACATAGGGTTTACAGTGCTCGAGCTATCTAAAGCTCACATGTACGATTTTCATTACTCTATTGTTCAACCATTTTATGGTAAACGCGTACGCATGTGCTATACTGATACAGACAGTTTCATATATCACATAAAAACACATGACTTTTATAAAGACCTAAAAAAACATTTTATACAGTACTTCGATACTAGCAATTATGGTTTACAAAATGACTATGACTTGCCACTAATAAATAAAAAAGTTCCAGGTCTTTTTAAAGACGAAATGGGAGGGGATATTATTACAAAGTTTGTAGGCCTACGTTCTAAATTGTACTGCGTTAAAACTGCAAACAGTATTATTAAAAAAGCTAAAGGTGTAAAGACATGTGTTGTACGAAATTTAAGTTTTTCAAATTATAGAAAAACATTGTTTAAAGGCGGTGTCATAAAAAAAAAAAATATTTTATTCAAATCTATAAAACACGAAGTGTTCACGCGTAGCGTTAAAAAGATTGCCTTGTCAAGCAACGACGATAAGCGATTGGTGTCAGGAGATAAAGTGTCTACGACAGCATGGGGTCACGTGTCTATTTTAGGGGTATAAGTTACTTGTCAACCATATGTGTCTTAAAACATACATACGAATATAACGGTCTACAGTTAATAATTGCACTATGGGGCGACATCGATTTCAAACCAAAAGTCAAGATATTGCAAAGTGATTGTGAAATAGTAACATTAACCTCAAGTGATTTTGGTTATATTAAAAATATTCTAAATTTAAATACTTGTGATATGCATGAATTATATGTCTTTTTATACTGTGTAAAACTGTGTGATTACGAAATTGTTACAAAAGTACTAGGTATCTTAAAAAAATTTTACCGTTGTATGTGTATATATTTCGATTATCTTTTAAGTTTAGATGAATATGTGTCTGAATGCATTACACGTTTTAAAAAAATTATTAAACAAGACACACTTTCTTCCGTTGAAAACATTTACTATAGACTATTGTGTAATTGTAATACCGAGTCTTTGGTTGAAAATGAAATAGTGACTATTGGGTTTGATTATTTTTTACCTTTTGTAATTTTCAACTTATAAATATTTTAAAAAATTGTTTAATAATTGTATAGTGCATGATTATTGAAAATAAATTTATGTATGTAGAATTTGTATTTTTTATTTATTTTCTACCACTATACTTGGAAGATACCATTATACCTGCTATTAGTCTATCTAGAGCAACAATTAACCAGTCCAGACATGATTTTTAATGACGCATGCGTATTACGTTGCATTGTTGCATAGCGTGCGAGCGCGGGGAGCGGGGCGCGTTGTCTAGTATATGGTGCATGGCATATGCCTAGCTCTTAGCTCATTACGTTCTTCGCGTTAAGTGCGGTCACATCTATATCAGTATACACGAAATCATGTCTGAAGTTCGATCAATGCAAGCTAGTATGGTGGCAGTTATGGACTCAAAAATACCAAAGTATTTAGTAAAAGTTGAAATTTTTGATGCAGTTGATAAAGCAAATGATGTGCATTTACGATCACGTATTAAAACTCAATATATAGTTTATGATGAAAAGGATAATATTCTATACAAGGCATCCCAATTAATATACCAAATAACGTCTGAGCTAGGAGAGCGCAACGAAAATCTGTGCAACGTAAATCTTTTCAGGTATGTAGATATGTTTTTATATAATAGCTAATTTTTACTTCTCCTTACTTTTAAGTCTTTGAAATGGTATTATTTCCTTTTACAGAAGCAATACACTAATCATTTTTTGTTTTGTTACAGATAATAACGCTTTGTTTCATGTCAAGACAAGATACGGATGTCAAAATAGCCTGCGCTGCGACAATATCTTAGTAGATAAATATGAAATCTATTTAGAAATATAAAATGTACAAATTGAAAATAAAAAAGTATATTTAAAAAAAGTGTATTATTTAAAGTCTCACTCACATTTCATTATTAGCATTTTACTCTGTAGATGTCCACCCCATAGTTAAAATTATCCTTTCACATTACCTTTCTTGTATCCGTTTCATAAATATAATAAAATTATAAGTGATGGATTGGTTAAGGTTCAAAAATAATACAAAAAAATATTAAACTATTTATTTATTTAGTAAACAAGTAAAAAATTTACACATTTTCAAAGTACCATTTCTTAATACATAAAACATTTTTTAAAGCGCATTCTTTTTTATGATTTTTACAACTTGTTACAGAACCTACACTACTATATTTATCGTACAGATTACCAAAGCTAGGACAACCTATCTCCTCAATATTTGAAGACTGACACTTTTCACAGAGTAAATTAATCCATTTTTTCTTTTCGTCTCCTTTCGTTATGACTTCCTTATTTTTCAAAAATGATTTCATTAGTCTTAAGAATTTATAATAATCTATGTAACCTTCGCTCCAATAGATACCTCTGTTTCGTTCAATCCATGATACTGTTTTCTTTTCTTCATCAGTTAATTTCGTGTACGGGTAAGGAGGCTTAATCAAAAATACCCGAGTGTTGTTATATTTGTCAGAAATTGCAAATTCTTTTATGATAAAATCATTTTTGTAATTTTTAAATCCTTGAACATCGACAAAATAAGAATTCATGATATTTTACGAACGATGTTACTTAAAGGTTTATATTCAACTATACAATCGTTTAGTATTAAACAGTAAGCAGATGTCTGATCACGAATTTCTACATCACTTTCTAACTCTAATCGAATGTTTACTACAGGCCCACTCTTTAGTGATTCTGGCTGACGAGCACAATCAATGACAAATAGCGGCGCTTTTTCTTTAAATTCTTTCGTGCTTAGCAACGGTTCAGCTCTACGACCATAATAAGACTGTTGAAACTTAACGTATTGTTCATATATTAAAACAAATCTATCTTCAGAAAAGTTTGCATTTAGACATTCATAAGGAAAATATGTTGAATTCAGAAAAACTTTAACATCACGTAAATTACAATGATCAAAGTGCGACATATCTTTCAAAGCATCATTTTTTCTACCAGTTTGCAAGCCTACAATAACATATCTAGGTTTTTCTATTTGAGATGAAGTTTTGATGGTCCAGGTATGCTTGGTGGTTTTAGCTAACGTATTTTCATATAGGTCCCAATTTCTAAACGTTAATTGAATGGTGCGATCCTTTTCTAATAGTTTAAGAAAATTTATTCGTTCTCGGTCGGAGACCTTAATATGCGGAACACGCCAGATTATTTTATGTATTTCAATATCGTCTATAACTTCTCCAGTATTTAATTTGACCGCGTTTAGATTTGTGTTACTGCGCAACATGACAAGTTCATGTTTACAATTAATTACAACTTTCTTGTAATCCTCAGCAAAACCTAAAATATTGCTCAACGGTATAGATGCTGAAAATCTTCCACCATGCATATTTTTTGTACCATCAATGTCCCAACCCCAAGCTTTTGAAATTTTTGATTCAGTTTCATTCATTGATAATAAACTTTTCATTGTTGTGGTAACGCCAGCATTTTTCACTTTATCAATTTCGACTCCATTTAATTCATATCGAATATCTTGAAATAAATATAGAAGGGGATTGTTTGTAAATTGAACACTAGATACTTTTTCTTTTGTATCTCTTTTTATTACATTTACTATTCCTTCTAAGTACAAGGTACTTGCGGAGGGCAATATGTATACATCTTGCTGATTAATCGGAATTCTAATTTCATCGTTTTTGTTAAAACTTGTGACATAAGGTTTATACGAATGAGTTTCGATAGCCTCGATAGAATTATCGTGAACAGGAGGATTGATAATGTTTAAAATACTCATTTTAATAGGCCAACTAATTTTAAAAAGTTTATGTTTTCAACGCTTAATTTTTTTTTCTTGGTATGTGTTGTTTTACGAACACCACTATTATTACTACGCGTTTTAACTGGACGTTGTTCGTTTTTATAGTAATCAATCATTTCTTCTTGATATGTAAATACAACTGAATTTCTTCACCTCTTAAATTTATCAAGTTATTCTTTATATCCAATATTCTTATGTCTATATTGTTAATGGTATTCCTATTTACAGGAAAATAAATAATGTTTTTTGGTATTTCTATTATTCTATAACCTGGAGGAACATTCGGAGAAAACTCGTGGATGATGTGACTGGAAACTCCGTTTATGTATGAACCACTGACTATGTCACATTCGACTCTGATCACAGTTGTTGATAAAATGTTAACTGGAAAGCGGGACTCGTGCAATTTATTAGCTTTTAACAATACTTCACCAAAACCTAACAGGTTACCAAGTGATGACCGTTTTTCAAAATGAATATCTTTAGTACAAAATATTGTTGTCTTTAAAGTGTTATTGTTACAATATAATTTTAAGTCACATTTTTTTATTTTCGATTTTAAATAGTCACAAATATCTTGAAGTTCGTATGCACCTTCAGGGATTTCTATTAGTTCATTAGTCCCATAATGAAATTTATTATTTCTGCCATCAATATTCGGTAAGGAATTAAATGTAGATAAATGTAGCAAGGCACACTCATATTCACCATCAAGTTGTAATGTAGGAAAATAGTTCGTCGTCAGAACAGAGGTGTTACCTGTTATAGACAGCGTGAAGGACATATTGCTATTGGTAACAGCAGAACTAATCAGTCCGAATTTATACTACCGTTTTTACCTTTATCGTACATTGTTTCCAGAAATTGTGCAAAAACTTTAAACATAGATGTCCGCAATTATATGAATTAAATTTTTGGAACTTTGTGTAATTGTAAGTTATATTGTTTGTGTCTAAATATTTTACTAATTCAATCGGTGGTTTTAAATCTCCAAAACTGTCAAAATACTGACAATATTTATCAATCTTTGCATAGGCTACCCAATGAGTTCCTTGATTCTTGTAACTATCCAAATTAACTATGCCACATTCAACTTTTTTCACCTTTCCAGGTAATCTGTCTTTCATATATACTCCTCTAAACTCTGGTATTTTTGTTTTTTTGGCATGTTCTAAGATGTCATAATTTGTAAGTGCTCTCTCAGGCAGCCTGGTTCTCAGTTTTTTGATGAATTTAAAAATATGCCATTGCCTTTTTTATATGGTTTAATATACAATCCTTTACCTAATGCTACAGATTCCATAATTTTATTATGTCGTTCAGACTCCTTAAAATTTTGTTGAGCCATTTTATAATCATTTATTGATTTAGCTATACCTGCCGCACCTCCAGCTAAACTACCTAAGGCTGACAGCCCCGCAAATATTGGGATCAAAGGTAGAATGCCTCCTGATTTCGGAAGTGGTATAATACGTGGTAAGTGCACACGGCATTTTTTAGGAAATAATTTCTTGGCTGCTAAATATGCATATTTAATAGCAGTATTACTATCTTTATGTTTAAATTTCTTAATTTTTGATCGTATTTTGGATATAATTTTTTTGAACTTCTTGACTCCTGCACCTGTTTTAATTTTGGCTTTCATAACTTTGCTAACAAGCCATGATGCAAGTTTTTCACCTTTTCCAGAGTCTTTTGATTTGAGACGTTTTCTTGCCATATTTAGTAATTGATTATCTGCTTTGTGCCGGTTCGACAGATCTGAGAAATTAGAGTATGCAATATCGTGATGCATACAAGCTTCATCTAATTTGTTTACCCCCTTATCACCCTTTAATAACCGTTCTCTTAGTCGTGTTCCCGGACCGCAATAGTTATATCCTGGTAAATGTAACTCAAAAGGAAGATTATTAATTAAATTATTTACAAGTCCTTCTCCTTTCATTTCTGAAAAGAAAGTGATAAGTACCGAAAACTGTAGATAGTATAAGTACGTTAAATTATTTAACAAGTTCATTTCTTCTAATCCAGCAATTTTCGTTATCATTAAGACCCAACCATTTAACAAACAACTTATCTCTGTTTTTTCTAATAACTTTTTCTACTAAATACACGTTAGGACAGTTTGTTTTTTGAAGTTCTTGCTCATAAAATGATCCCATTATTATTTGTTTTTTGCAATCTTCAATAAGATAAGTTGGTGGGTTAGTGTTATTAACTTTTCTAATAACAAAAAGTTCAGTAGTCCAGTTAGGAGTATATCCCTTTTGAAATATTGTTTTATATTTACTAATGCGAACAATATCTCCTACTTGAAATTTATTTTTATACGACGTAAATGACTGTTTCTGGGACTTGTTGATATTATTTAAAACCATCATTTCATTTTCTTTGTCAACTTCGCATGGTTTATATTGGGTGATGCGATGTTTGGTATTATTATATGAAAGCATAACGTCTTTTATAGTATTTCCAATCCATCTTTTATTTCCATTGAAAGTAAAACATTTAAATAACTGATTTTTAATAGTTTTAATCAGTCTTTCGACAATAGAAGCTTTTTTAACTGAATATGATGAATAATGATTTATTTTAAAAGCATTCATAACTTTTTTGAAAGATTCATTGTAAAATTCTGAACCCATATCAGTTTGTAAATTATTTGGACAACGACCACTTAAACGTAAAATGTTTTCAAAGGCTGTACTGACCTCTTTCTTACTTTTCGTTTTTAATGGTACAGACCAAGCATACTTCGAAAAACAATCAATAATAATCAAAATAAAACTGTAGCACTTATTATATTTTTTAAGATTATTAAAATCTATGAGATCTGCTTGCCATAAATCATCAATCCTTCTTAAAATAACGTGACGCCGAGGAAAATTTTTTCGTGCTGGTTTGTGGATTTCATTTACCACTTGATGTTTGCTCATTTTTAATCTTAATTACTATTTTATCCAAGTAGTCTTTCGTACAAAACCTTTCTTCAAACTGTTTTAAATACATTTTTATATCGGTTTTTAAAGTTTCTGTAAGAGTTTCAAAATCTTTCTTGCTACAAAAATTTTTACATGTGTGATCTACATATTCCTTGTTGACAGCATCATCAGACTTTATAGGTGACTTCACACCTACTAGTCTTGCTGATTGTAAGTCAAAACTCCCACTATCTGACTTTAACAGTGCTTTATCAGCAAATTCAAATATTTCTGAAAAACGCATTCTTTTATGCATATGGTGACCAAATTTATCAATATTCATTATGAAATATAGAACGTTGCTTTTATGTTGAAAGGTAAACGTAAAGTAATAAAAACCAATACATATTTATCTAATTTATAATACCACTTTCTCGCAATTCTTCTATAATAGATATTATTTCGTTATCCAAACCCGAATTTCCAGCATTTCTAGAAGCTGTCAATAACTTTAGTCTATCAACTAATTCATTAGGATCGTCCCAGTAAACATAATCAGTATTCTTTTTTAATCTTTTCATCAATGGCAACCCTTGTCCGACAAAATCTTCGTCAATATAGTCATCAGTACTGACGGATTGTTTTCGTAATTTGAACAATGGTTTTATAACAGTTAGATATTTTCGTCCTTTGTTTGATTTTAATGGCTTATGGGGATCAAAGTCCCTACGATGAGCATTTGTGTTCAGAAGCATTGATTTATAATTTTGCAAATCTTCACTTGTCACTAAATCTAAATCAGGCATTTTCTTGAAAAGTAACTCTACCAACCCTGGTGTAGAACTATATACTCTTCCAGCAACTGAAATCTCTCTATCGGTAACATTTATGCGAACTGATCCCATCATAAGTTTTCCGCGCTCTCTTCGAACACCGAAGGGGACATCGCAAAAGGCTTCTGAAGATAGGGACCATGATGATGTATTCTGTTCAGGAGTTGATACTGATTCAATTGTTTTAAAGGATTCATCGCCCTCATCGGAAATGTTATTAATGTCGGAACTATCGTCTTCATCAGATGAGCGTTTAGGTGTTGAGACCATAGAATTTCTATTTACAACAGTTTTATCCATTATTGTTGATTGCGGAGATGCATTGATACCAATTATATTATTATAACTATTTTCTAATGTATCATTAGCTAAATTTAGTTTTTCACTCCCTATCATTTTATTAAGCGGATTGATGATAGGTTTGAAAACTGTTTGTAAAATTTCATGGTTATCAGTCTCCATTGTACGCATATTTTTTACTTTCCGCTTAACTGCTTCCGCTGCTTTTACGATTTGTGTTTTTAATTCCTTTTCCATATTAATGTTGTCTGTATACTTATATATTATATCTCTCAATAGTTTACGTATATAACTTTCAATAGTAAGTAGCAATGAAATAATGAATATAAAATACAATTTTATAGACATTTATAATATCACTAATCAAATATTACAAAGGTATCAAATTTTTTTCTATAACACCCGTTACTTTTTGAACAATCTTTGTTTATAACTAGATAGTTATACGCTTCACTCCATATTTTGGAACACATTTCACGAAATTCAATCCACTTCATATCTGTGTTGACGTGCTCATCATATATGTGTCTTAAGTTGATATCATCCTGCTTAAATAAAACTAAAAGATTTGCATTGTCTCGAATAAGCTGTTTAGGAATTTTGCTATACGTTTGATTTAAATAAAAACAATCTATATTCTTATGACGACCCATAGCAAAATAATCTCGAATGTTTGTTTGACTTTCGCATGCTACGTCATCAAATATTATTACCGAATTCGGTTTTGCGTCCTGAGGACTAAGCACATCTTCATTATCACTGTATTTTGCGTAAGACACGGCTGGAACAAGATGCAAAACTCTTTCTAAGAAGACATATTTCGGTTGATGAAGTGTTTTCGAATAGACATATACGTTTTTAAAACGTAAACCATTTTGATGTAATAGAAGACCGATAACCAAATTAGTTTTTCCACTATTTGACGGTCCACAAATTATACAACGAACGGTATCAGGTAAGAGATTTCCATGGCGATGAGTTGTGTTTATAGTATCTGGACAAATTTTGTCGAGCTGCAGGGATTGACTTTGTTTAACAAACTTCATTGTGAACTAAATCAACAGAGCATTTTGCCTTGAATGACATTAATGAAAGCACTCTTTTCGTTTTATAGCAGAAAATAACAAAACAACTCCAGTCACTCAAGGTAAACAGAAGATCTCAAAAACATAATATTGGGCACGCTAAGCCACCGGAGTGCAGGCGAACGGAGTGAGCCTGATGACACGGAGGTGGTCTAGAGTGCCCAATATTATACTACTCGGATTGTTTAAAAAATAGTTTGTGTTTAAACGACCCGTCAAATTCGATGAACTTTGGCCTAAGAAATTTTTATTGCTCATCACCGGGATCATTTTTATAGTTTCGTAGCAGAGGGTGCCAATGGAACCCTAATGCTAAGCCTACAATGTCTTTCTGTCCCTATCTCCGTCTGACCTTTAATAGGCTATATTGTTTAGATCTAAGTAGGGTTCTACAGGGGTATTTCTCTTGCGTTCGACCCTTCAAAAATCTAGAGAAAACCTTGGCATGGACCTCATTCCACATCCTTAGCATTTGCAAAGGAAGATCTTCATTTCGGTTACAGGGTGTGAGGAAGAGTTCTTTGCTAATGGCAAAGTTTCCAACAATTCCCCGGAACACAGTCTAGAGACTGGAAATTTTCAGAGGTTCCTGATAACCAGAAAGTGTAAAACCGGGGTTAAAATTTTGTATGGAAATAATGTTTGGAGCTAAATGCATAAAACATGATATTTGGCTTGACGTGTTTCACCGTTTGTGAAAAATTATCTCCTAAAGGGCAAAATAGGGGATGAAAATTTGCATCAGAATTTCGGTACTTTTGTAGGAAAAACCATAAATCGTTTCTTTCTTTTCAAATGTCCACGCGGATATAAGCTTGTGTATTGATATTTACATTCCATTTTTAAAGTTAATAATGTAGTAATAATTAAATGGTAGTAAAAACTCCTAAGTTTTTTTTTTTTTCTGAGATTTAAAGCTTAACGCAACTTTTCTCACGGACAAAATCTCAGTGAACAAACTTTCGTCCATTCTCTATAGCCAGCCTTCGATAGTTTCGATACCGTATGTCAAAACAATGTGCATTCATGCTATCATTTAATATAAACACCACGTATTACGTTACACAGCGATACGATGGCGCTCCGATAGTGCTTATTGCTCCCATAACTAGTTACATTAATAAAAATTGCTTACGATTACGTTACGAATACTTTTTCGATTGTGATTCGTGCTTGCGCTACTGATAAAATTATATATGAAGAGTTTTAGGTAAATACTTCTGAGTTGTAAAGTGCTATTTTACTACTACCGATTTTTTGCATTATGAATTCCATTTTGAAAACACGTTCCTGCAAACTTATGCCCCCTCGTATCGTATCGCTGAAATTTTAAATATCTAGTGTTTCTTTAAAACCTCTTTATTTCAAAATCAAGGTTACCTAATTAGTAAAGTTATGTTTTTAGTTCCTTGGCCAAATTAATATTATTTTTAGTATCTCAAATTGCATTAAGAACAAATATGTTTATTTATAATATCTCAAAACACAAACATTTCATTACTATTTTATTAGATGTGACGTACTCATAACATTTCAAGTATACTACATAATGACACATATGTTAGATGTGTCGTCTGAAGATGTAGTAAAGTGATTTGATGATTGTCTCTTACTAGTATCATTTCATGTATAGTAGTCACGAAGAAGAAGTATATACATCTCAATAAAGTAAGTAGTAGTATTATTATGTTGTTATCAGATGCCTCATCTGAAGATGTAGTAAAGTGATTTGATGATTTTCTCTTACTAGTATCATTTCATGTATAGTAGTCACGAAGAAGAAGTATATACATCTCAATAAAGTAAGTAGTAGTATTATTATGTTGTTATCAGATGCCTCGTTTGAAGATGTAGAAAAGTGAGATTAAAAAGTGTTTGTAGACATCTCACTAAAATAATTAGAAGATAAGAAACATTTTTTTAGGCATCAATAAATTTCATGATTGGTAATGCAGTGTGTTTATTTTGAATTTAAGTTCATCACTCCAATAAAAAGTATGCACTGATACATACTCTCATCTTTTTACTTGTATCTTCAAAGTCTAAAGTCAAAGTCAAAATGTTTTATTTATATAAGGATTTTACTATCACTTTTGAATCGTCAAAGTTATAAAATATTATTTTATGAAATCCGGTTCACAATGTTGTTCATTTCTACCGAGAAGAATCCGGCAAGAAACTCGATAGTTACCCTTTTAAAGAAATCATAAAAACTAAACTAAACTAAACTTATTTTAAGCTGTACAATTTTATATTATTTCCATTTTAATTTGGTTTACTTATGCATCCTGTAATTGAGCATCTTCAGTCCCAAGGATTTTTATCATTAACATAGTCTGAAATATTGTAGTATGCTTTTTACAAAGTACTTGTTTTGTAATGTTGTATTGATAAAAGATTTAAATTTTCTTATTGATAGCTTTTGAATATTATTGGGAACTTTGTTGTAAAAGTGTATACATTGCCCCATAAAAGAGTTACTTATTTTGTGTAGACGTGTATCATGCACCAACAGCTTATTTTTACTTCTAGTATTTACTTTGTGAACGTCACTTTTCTTGCTGAAACTATTGATATATTTATGTACATATAAAAGATTTTTATATATGTACTGCGACGCTAAAGTTAAAATATTTACTTCCCTAAACCTATCTCTCAGAGATATCCTAGATCCTTATTTATAAATAGCACGAATTGCCCTTTTTTGTAACAAAAATATTGTATTTACATCAGCACCGCTACCACAATAAGATACCATATGTCATTAAACTATGGAAATAGCTAAAATATACTATTTTTGCAGTGTCGACATCGGTCAATTGTCTTATTTTCTTGATCGCATACACAGCAGAGCTAAGTTTTTTGGCTAGGTTATGAATATGAGGACCCCATTGAAGTTTGGAGTCCAGCGTTATACCAAAAAAGACTGTTGAATTAACAAGTTCTAATTGCTCGCTATTAACATTAATGCATGTTTGTATCTGACTTACATTTGGTAATGTAAATTTAACACATTTGGTTTTTTTTTCATTAAGTAACGAATTATTAACGTTAAACCAATTAACAATTATTTAATTCATCATAACATGTCTGTCGTCTCTTAACTTTAAAAAGTAAAGAGGTGTCATCAGCAAAATTGAGCCCTGAGGGACTCCCATAGTGACTGCTGATCCCGGAGATATTTCACCGTTGACATCTATTTTCTGTACTCTGATACTCATGTAGGAGGTCAAAAGGTCGAGAGCTTTGCCTCTAATACCATAGTGATGTAGCTTCCTGATGAGATTTTTATGTTGGACACAGTCAAATGCCTTAGATAAATCACAAAACACTCCAAGAGCATCATGCGAATCCTCCCAGGCATTAAATTTAATTTTTAATAGTGTCACTCCTGCATCGGTGGTGGAACGGCCTTTCATAAAGCCAAACTGTTTACTACTAAGTAGGTCATTAATACAGAAATAGCTTAACATTTGACAAAGTATGATTTTTTCAAAAACTTTACTGAGTACAGGTAGTCTTGAAATAGGCCGAAGATTATTAGGGTCTGTAAAACTACCTGATTTAAAAAGAGGTATAACTTTGCTTAGTTTCATCTCATCAGGAAACACACCACTATCAACACAACTATTAAAAATTATGGCTAAGGATTGTCCTATAACATGAATTATTGACTTTATAGTTTTTACAGAAAGTCCCCGAAGGTTTGTGGTGTTTTTTATTTCTAATGTTTTAAATGTATTTATGATATCCGTAGGACTAATGTTTTTAAATACAAAGGGAACTTTCCATTCAGGAACATTAGTTTTTACTAATTTTTCTGCTAAAATTGCACTTGAGTTAAGATGTTCGGTTGTTTTTAAAAGAATATTGCTAAAAAAAATTTCAAAGGCAACTGCTACCTCAGAATTTGTTTTTAAACTCGTATTATCCTCAATCAACTCAAAGTCCTGACAAGAATTCCTAGCTTAACTAGTTTCATTGTTTATTATGCTCCATGTCGTTTTTATTTTATTTGTTGAATTTTTTACTTTATGTCTGAGGTGAATTGATTTTGCAACAAGACAGACTTTTTTAAAGATTTTTGAGTATTTTTTACATATTTGGCTATTATTATATGTTTTTTCTTTATATAATTCATAAAGCTTACGTCTACTTTTAAAAATACCTGGGGTAGCTCATTCACTAAAACTAAAGGACTGGAAATAAGTTTCTGTTTTGCAGTAAATATTTTATTATACTCTGTAGTAATAGTGTCAAGAACAGTATTGTACATTTCATTTGGGTTGCCATTATAAAATAAACACGGAAGTTTATGCAATAAGTTAGATTAAAATGATTCAATCCGTTAAGTTGTTATTTGTATAAATTGAATTTTCCTTTTTAGTAAAACTATTCTTTCTTTCTAAAACCACTAACTGTCCACAATGATCTGACTCTAGATTGTTTATAATTGATTTTTGAATTGGTTTTATATCAGTAAATATATTGTCGATGCAAGTGGCACTATATACAGCAATTCTAGTTGGTTCACAAAACAAATTATTTAAATTAAAAGACCGAAAGAAGGCGAGCAATCTGGTGCTTAATGAGCTATTTTCTAAAATGTTTATATTAAAGTCTCCACAAACTATGATTTGTTTATTGGAAATGCTGATTTTATTTTGCACTTCTTCCATAACTAATTCGAAATTATCATACATTGCACAAGGCGGCTTGTATACACTCACAACAATAAGATGCTCAACTTCTATACAGGACAGCTGGGCAGTTCGCTCAACTGAGAGGCTCACAATGTCTTTACGTTCTTTAAACTTTAGCTGTTTATTAACTAAAATTAAAGAACCGCCATGGATTGCATTTACTCGGCTGAACGAACTTCCCACCTGGTGTTTAGTGAAATTGAACATAAATTGATGACTGCGTAGCCAGTGTTCAGTGATACATAAAATGTCTATCTTTTGGCTGTTTATGAACAATTCAATTTCTAGTTCTTTCTGAGACATTCATATATATAGACATTCATGTATATTATTTTTAGTGTGACAAAGTTTATTTATATTCTCATTATTTATGTTGGAATTATATTTGCCAAAGTGGTCCTTTGATTTCTTAAAATATAATTTAAATGTCAAATGATTATACTGCTCAATAGAAGCAGGCTGTTTAGCTGAATGATTAGCTGAAATGTCAATTACACTATTATAATTGCACTGCTCAATAGAAGCAGTTTGTTTAGCCAAATACTTGGCTAAAATGTCAGTTACACTATTATAATTACACTGCTCAATAAAAGCAGATTGTTTAGCCAAATTATTGGCTATGGTATTAATATAAAATGATAGCGACAAGGCTAACACTCTGGTACAATGGTGTGTGAGATAATATTTATGTCTTGTCCTTATGTTATTATGTCTAAAAATACTGTTAGTATCCATCATATGCAAGTTATTGTTATTGCTAGACATAGTATACAAAGCTAAATTTAACTCACACCTAAGGTTGTTTTCCTCCTGTGGCAAACCCTTACAATTTTTTTTTTTAAGTGAGCTTATACTATTATAATATTTTCTTAATTCACTTTTATTTACATTACCCCTGTTACCGATAAATATTACTAATGTAGAAGATGGAGTGATTTTGACAGACTTAATTAAACTTCTCATTATATTAACTTAATTGGCATTTGGAATACAATTATTTAAAATCGGTTGTCCTAGACTTGAGCTGAGAAAGTGTCCAAAACCTTTACCCATTTTATCGCAAAACATTACTACATTGTCATTAAAATTACATTTTTGTGAAACGCTAGTTGAGTGAGAACTGTTGTGAGCATATAATTGTTACTCGGATTCCAAACTGACACACATTGATGACTGAGGTGTTGGTGAAGGTGAACAAGGCTGCACAATCCGGCTGTGAATCTGTGAGGCATTTACAATCACACATATTGTGATTGAGTTGTAATGACTCAAAACGCTCTGCATTATATTTACTCAATTCAATTAGCTCATTCACAGCCAGTGTGTGCCCCTCTATGTCTCTCAGAGACTCTTCATACTTGTAGGTCATCATCTGCAATGATGTATGTAAATCTTTTATTTGCAAGTCTAGTAAATGTGTGTCAGTTTTATGTTGTAGCCTACTGTTTTCTAATTGCAACTTACATACTTCCAGATTTTCCACTAACTGTATTTTTTCTTTGCAGTAATTTACATTTCTACTAAATATTTTTTGGTTTTTAATATTTTTTTCAGTTTTTTATAAATCTGTTGATTTTGATGTATTTTTTTATCTGGTTTCTACTGCACTTAGCAATCTTCACTGATTTAGAAGAGTTAATGGTGTCATTACCTGTAAGATCTATAGTAGTGGTATTGCTAGTTGCAGCAGAAACAAGAGTCGGGGCCTTACATAATTCGTCAAAAAGATGTTGAGTTTGATGCTGTGTGTAAGTATGGGTGATCTCTTCAAGTTGTGAGATCTGTTGATGGGCCTCCCGTAGTTCCTCTTCAAGATATATGTATATATATATAATTTATATAGTTTGGTGTTTCACTTAATTTTCACTATTATAAGAAAGCAAATTCACAAAAATGTAATAAGACACTATCACAAATTAACAAAAAACAAGAAAAAAAAGAACAAAACAAAAAAGACGGATATTTCCAGTGCTGCTGAGCTGTTCAGCTCTATTCGCATTCCATCCTCTCCCGTCTCTCAGACCGTCCAAATTCCTCAAAAGGAGGCGTATTCCAACTACCCCTAACCCCTCATAAAATTTATGCATTCGAGTGGTTTTACTATTTTATGCTAAATTCTAGCCAAAAGATTGAAAACATGTAAAAATCAGCCTGAGAATTTTTTATTGACTATTCTATGACGCCCAGAGTTCATAAGTGGTAAGGCGACGTCTTTCATTAAAAGTTTTATTAAGGAGAATTTATGAAAATTGATCTCTTATGCTATTTTTAAATCAAGCAGTTTTTTAAATTAAATTAGTCAATTTCCAACAAAAAAAGTCTTAAATTATAATATTTTCTTTTATAAAATTAACGATATAATTTGTTTACAATAGTATATCAAATCTTTATTTATTATTGTTTAACTAGTTTATTAAGATTATCTACTTATTTTAAAAATAGTATTTTTAAGATGTTTTTGCATATTTTAAATGTTTTCTAACAAAAATGTCGAAAATTGACTTTTTAGGGTTTTGTACCCAAAGGGTGCCAACGGAGCCCTATAACTAAGCATACGCTGTCTGTCTGACTGTGTGTCAGTCTGTCTGTCTGACCATTAAAAGACATTGATAATAACCCATTTTCCTATAAGTAATGCAGTTTCTCGCAACTTGCTAACATTTTTTTGTTAAAAAAATATATTAAATAATTTATGACTGACAGATTCCATGATCAATCATTCAAATATAAATGATCTAATTATATATGGTTTATCAATGGGAAAATGAAAAATTAGCTGGCAATTATTAACATTAAGATGGTTTTGTTATCTCAATGTCATTGTTACGTTCCTAATTTAAATTTTCTGTTAAGTATGTTGATACGCTTTACTTTTGCGACTTAAGGTTAATTTGTGTTTTATAATTGTTTTGTTTGTAATCACTGAAAACAAGTGGCCTTCTGTATTTTGTTATTTTGTAAAATAACTCCGCGGGTGGAAAGCTAGTCAATATATATGCTTCTTGGAGCTGGCACATGTGAATGTAATGTCTGCGGGTCTTCAGCAGTCGAATAACAGGATGGAGCAAAATACTCTTTCTTAACCTAAAATAGAGTATAATTTTTCAAGAGGTAATAATTTGGTTTTGTGCGCACCTCCACAGACATTAATGCAATAAGTCAAGATTTATTGACACAAGGCAAAGTATGTTTTCGTATAAGAAGTTGATTTTAAAATAGGCTTTCCTTGGCTGTATTTATCCAGTATTTGTAATATCGAATATATCGGTACCAATTTGCTTAATTGACATCTTAATCGATTTACTTTGTATCACGTAAGCGAACTGAATTTAGCTGTATCTATTCGTTTTTTTTTGCCAATTTCTGGTATAGAAATCCTTTATTCAAATTACTTATATTTTTTTTTATTCAAGATGGTGGATCCAATATGTTTATAATATTTTTATGATTTTTTTGATTTCAATGAAACTAAATTCTGATGGGTTTTTTAAGAGAGCTAGATTCAAATCTTTGTCTAATCAGCTATATTTTTAATATAAGATGGTGGATCCAAAAATGATCGTCTGAAAATTCTTTAAATTCTGTTTTTAAATTCTGGTGCAGTACTTCTGACGGACTCGTTTTTTATTTGAAACATTTTTTTTTCATTTTACCCTTCAGTAAAAACTAAATTTTTTGTTTAGTATGCGTCTGACGATTAATTTTAGGTACTGCAACTACCTTCCTTAGGGGTTGTACTTCACTTTGCTGCTTGAGGTATATATATAGTTCCCCGGGAATCTTACCAGGTTATATGAAGGATACAACGAGAGTCAATATTATATGTATATTTTTCTTTGTATATTCTTAAATACTAGAGCGGCTATAAAGGATAAATTCAATTATTTAAATCTAATTAATATACATGTTCCCACTTAACTCTATGTTTGGGCGGAGTTCCTGGTCCTCTCATTATCATAACTGTTTTGGACTATCCCTGCTCATGTGTGAGCATACATTATACAAGCTAGAATATAAGCCTGCCTAACATAGCAACTATACGATTTTACGGCCATATACTGAGGCTTAATTCCGCGGTCTACACTGAATGGAGTTCCTGAAACTCAGCGTCAGCCTGAACGCTAGTCAGCATATGTACTGGTCCCATCGTGGGGCTACGGGACGGTTTCAGGTGCACCCCTTACACTCTTCCTAAAACCTCGCTGGGCATGCTAATGCTCCTTGGTGAGAGCGACAAGATGGTGATCTTGCCTCAATCCAAACTGTTGCTGTGGATGCGAGACAAGAGGGTATCGCACCATATTACACCTGTTATCACGCGGGATATATCTATTTTTATACAAATTTTTATTCTTTAAATTTACGTTATTTGCCAATAGTACAAAACAAATAAATAAAAAGTTGTATAGTATATTTCCAATTTATTTTAAATAATAAAATATTATTATCGTGAGTGTATATAATTTTACACAGGTATTTAGGCATTTTAGACATTATTATGTACCTGTCTCTATTGTATTATCATAAATTATTAACCTGAATGTATAATTCATAGTATACATTACAAAAATAAAACCTGCTAAATTTTCTATCTTAAGGCAAAGTTCCGCGGGCGGCGGGGCGTTACCTCGCTCAATGGTAAGGGGCCATTTATTAATTACGTACGGACATTTTTGGACATTTTTTGCACAAAAACTCTTTCCATAAAACTCTAAAGACTACTGAAGTTACCCTAAAGTTGTTGGTTAATTACATTTTTTTGAAGAACAATCGTGGAAAAATCCCATTTGCGCAAGTCCAACTCGCACTCGACCAGTTTCTTTTGTTGTTGTTTGAATCGTAGTAATATATAAAATTCTATGTTTCGCACGGCTGCAATAGTTATTTGTTCAAGAAGTGGGCAAAGTTGTTTTTTGTGAAGAGTGCCAACTGCCAACTTTGAATCCCGAGCTAGCGAAGTATTCTAGAATCTAGACTACTAAGCATATCGAGGGATTTAAAGGCACGAGACCTTAAAGAGAAACTTCCTCCCGCGAACGCTTAAGTAGTGGAATGAGCTCCCTGCCAAGGTTTTCTGCAAAGACTACAGTATGGAGTTCTTCAAGAAAGAAGTTATTAGATTTCTGAAGGGTCGGCAACGCGCAAGTGATACCCCTGGTGTTGCAAGCGTCCATAGGCTACGGTGACCGCTTACCATCAGGCGGGCCGTAAGCTTGTTTGCCATCTTAGTGGTAAAAAAAAAAAAAATTTGCTGGCGTGTGAAACACACAACTTTTCACCCCTAACAGTGCGAAAAATAGATCTTCGGCAACACACTGAATGCCATATTAAGTAATAAGTTCATTCTAATTTACAAATACTATTTTATTGGGTAGAACTATACTCTTATCTGCTCCTACCTAGAAATAAACAATAGGTAGGTACTAACTATTCTTTTTGACATTAGCATCTTTTGAAAGTCGTCAATTATTGAACAATTCGTATGCTTTAGGATATTTTTCACGTGATTTCTTTGGTAAAGAGCTTAGTTCAGCATTAGATACTTGTTTTCTTAGCTCTTCTGGTGTTAAAGATATATCTTCGCAACTCGAGTCACATTTTTTTTTTTAAAAAATACAATATATATGTAAATAAACAATCAAAGGTTAAAATAATTAGTTTTCCGCCATTTCGCATTCTTTTTTTAGCGATGCGTTCAGAAATTTACTCTATGACATTTTTTTTAAATAAACGCTAATAATTATTAATAGGTATTATTAATCATAAATATTAAGGTCAAATATTAAAAAATATGCGTTGTTTTTTTTTCAGTATCGCAAAATTCCTAAAGGTAATTTTCGAACGCTCGCAGCCATAATCGATTTTGCCCACCGTTTTTGATAAGCAAAACCACTCTTTTGGTGCTGGAGAGGTGAAAAATTATTTTCATAGTCTCGCTAGTTATGCTTAGGATTCTTCGCTCGTTCGTTCAATCTTAGAATTCTTCGCTTGCTTGGTATTCGATATTAACACTAGCGCCAAATATCAAATTGCAGCCTTGCATAACCAAAACCATCTGTTGTATAAAAAAACTATTACGGAAACGAAACAAAGACGGAGTCCTCATAATACTTGTCAAAAAGTACTCCGCTTATTGATTAAGTGGTTTACTGATTTTCGAGGTTCATTGTTCGTGCAAGCGCATTTCTTTGTGTTTGCAGACCATTTGTTATTCTAATTTAGTCGTATTTATTCCATTTTGAATGTGATCACTGCTTGAATGCATATAAGCATTATCAGATGCACCTCCTTTAGTTTTGTCAATTTTCGGTTTTTTGACGTAAGCTTTGTAATAGAAATCAACAAACAGTATCAGCATAAATAGGTTCTGTGGCAGGAACACTGCGGCAGTCCAACGAGGGTAGGCGCAGTCGGGTTTGAACACTATAGTGCTCATGTGAACTACCAACAAAAAGAATTGTAACTGAAACAAATAAAAGGACGTTCGATATTTTTATTGGTTTGTTACCTACTTATTATTCAATGTACATATTAGGCATTTTGATTCTGTAGTTATTTGCGAAAAAATGTAAAACAATAGCATTCTCAAAAACTATTTAAAATCAGGGGTTATCTTATAATGTTGTTAATTCAGCTAGTTTTAGTCAGCGGCTCCACCCTTGCTTTATTCGATGTCGGCATGGGAACTTAATGGCATCTCCTTTATTATTATATAGCACCGATTATATACATATCAGTTATTATACGTTAAAAACGGGTTGCACTCCGGGTGTATCGGGAATGGTATAATAAAAACCTTTATTGTAAACAGCACTACCAGCCGCACTACTGGTAGTGCTGTCACAAAAAACGGCTCTTCCGACATTTAAATATTTTGTAGTACAATCGTTAACAAAAATACTTAGTATGCGAATTGTGCCAGGCTTGATTTGTGCACTTTTGGTGTTTTGATGGTTCTTGAATTAGGCGGTTATCGATGATGAAAAATTAGTCTTGTTACCACAAAGTTCGCACGGTATGTTATTTACTAAGATTTTTTTTTAATTATTCTGTATTTCGATAGTAGTTTTCAAACTAGAAACGGCTATATTTCCGTATTATTCCGTCCATTTGAGACCACAAGATGAATTAGAGTAAGCATCTGAGTACAAAAATAACCAAGCCATGTACAACCTTCTGGCAATGTAAAAGACTAAAAGGCAAGAAATAGGATCTAAAGCCATCCATAACAATATGGGTTTACACAGCCATAATACGACCCATGATAACGTATGGTGCAGTAGTTTGGTGGCCCTGAGTTCAGTTAAGCACTGTAAAAAATAAACTACAATTTCTTTTTCCTTTTGATCCCGTTTAAAAATTGATGCCAGTTAACGAATAGAAATCTCAGGTAAAAAATAGAAAGTATTTTAAAAACTTACAATTTGCAGTTGAGTGATGTACTTCTTCCACCAAAGCGATTGTTTGACGCTCGGGACTGCGACGGTGAGGAGGTAGTAAGTGTACATCACCATGTGAACAAAGCTGTTGATCGCACCGACTAGAGTTCCATGGCCACCTGAAAAGTAAACATTCGAATTATATTATAATTAAAAAAAATATAGATCAGTGATCAGCAGTAGGATGGACTTAATGATTTTTTATAGACTCGATTTTTTCTAAATTTTAGATGATTCCACAAGTTTTTTTTTTTTTATAACACTAAGGTGGCAAACAAGCCTATAGCCCGCCTGATGGTAAGCGGTCACCGTAGCCTATAGACGGTTGCAACACCAGAGATATCATTCGCGCGTTGCCGACTCTTCTGAAATCAAATAACTTCTTTTTTGAAGAACTCCATACTATAGTCCTTGGAGAAAACCTTGGCAGGGAGCTAATTCCACAACAGAAGCGTTCGCGGGAGGAAGTTTCTCTGAAACTGCACTGTACGCGACCATTTCGGCTCTAAAATGTGAGAATGAATTCTCTGGTGAAGGCGTGGTGCGATAGTAGACAGTAGGCGTGGTCATAATTTCTAACAATTCCTCAGAACATATGCCATTGTACAAGCGGTAGAACACACACAGAGAGGCAAAGTCTCTCCTAAGACTGAAGGGCTCCATATGGCAAGTGAGTTTGCAAACGTCGACGATTCCCACAGCCCGTCGTTGAACCGAGTCAAAAGGGCAAAGCTAATATCCGGGTGCACCCGCCTAGAGATAGAAGCAGTACTCCATATGGGACCGGACTTGCGACTTGTAAAGCAGCAAACTTTGTCCCGACGAGAAGTACTGCTTCGCTCTGTTGAGTACACCAAGTTTTTTGGACGCCAGTTTCACCGTGTCTTGCAGATGATCTTGGAACTGAACATCGCTGGAGATGTTAACACCAAGAATCCCAATGCTCTTAGAGATGAAGAGGGGAGTGTTCTGGAATAGTGGGACCAGAGTTAATGGGGTTTTCTTAGCAGTGAACGCGCAGTCTTTGTAGGGTTGAATCGGACCAAATTTTCCCGTCCCCTTGGACAGAGTGTTCTCGATTTAAAACACAAGATTACACATTTTTCAGACACAACGGAACGAGGGATGCTTGCACAACCCGTGTAATAAGCGTCTCCAGTACTGGCATCTGCATAGCAATGTATGTTGATGATGACCAACATGTCATTAATATGCAGTAGAAACAGCGAGGGAGATAGCACAGAGCCTTACATGACACCAGCTTTAATGTCCGTGCTATCAGAGCAACTACCATCAACTAAGGCTCGTATGCGTCTGCCGTTGCAAGCTAACAAAAATCTAGCCACCCATTTGGACAAACCCTCGGGCACTCCGTAATATGACAACTTCAATAGAAGACCTCGGTGCTAGACCCGATCGAACGCCTTCGCCATAGCCAGGCTACATGCGAATGCCTTCCCCTGACTTTCAATGGCTAGTGGCCATCGAAGAGTGAGATACAATAGAAGGTCACTAGTCAAGCGACCGTGGCGAAAGCCATATTGACGGTCGCTGACCATGTCGTGTTTTTATAGGTATTTTAGAAGCCGTGAGGTGTTTACAAGCTCCATCACCTTGGAGAGGAGAGAACATGTGTTATCCTTTGTCTTGTTACTATGCATGCGTTATAAGACAGGACCGTTGCACCATTATAAAATAAACAAATCTCGTCGGCAAATTTCATTACCGTAAAAACATTCAATTGGAATAAGGAACATTGTTTCCTTAAGGCGACATTTATATCATCTTGATGCACGGTTTAAACGAGAAGAAATAGTACCCAATTGTAGAAATAAGCCAGTAGATGCACTTTATAAAATCCCAAAAAGAAATAAAAGGAAAAATTTTTAAGTTAATATAAACTAACTATGCCAACTTTTGATCGGATTGATCATTACTATGTCCCATCCAATACAAACAAGTGCAACTGTTAGGACATAATTATCAAAGTCTCACCACATATTTCGGTTTACTGAGTTATATTTACACTTAGGTAATCACATCGAATCAACATCAACGATAAGAAACTAATTAACCGACTTCAAAAAAGGAGGAGGTTCTCAATTCGTCGGACAATTTTTTTTTTATGTATGTTACCCGATTTCTCGAAGACGCCTGGACCGATTTGAGAAATTCTTTTTTATTTAAAAGGTTATACTTTCCAGGTGGTCCCATATTATTATAGTCAATTTAAAACTAAAACTTTTGGAGAAAAAAAATTATTAATGTTAAGTTGGAACTGGTGAAACGCCTTTTATGTTGATGATTGTATAAAACTTTGTTATGAGTATGGATTTTTTTAGTGAACAAGAAAAAAAAAGCAATTCGTCACTGAAAAGACAAAAAATAAAAACTTTTTAACAAAAAAAACAACCGGCTTCAAAGAGAAGCACTAAAAATGCAAAATAATTACTAATTTCCAAAAATCTAATCTGAATTACAGTTTGAAGTTGGTGTCTATGTACTTATGTAACAGTTTATAACACACTTTGCTTGGATGACACCAATTTCAAACTGTAATTCAGATCAGACTTTTAGGAATTAGTAATTGTTTTTACCTTTTTAGTACATCTTTTTGAAGCCGGTTGTTTTTTTTTGTTAAAAAGTTTTTTTAGTAGGTAATAATAACTCTACTGAAAGTAATGAGGGTTTGTCGTCCTACAAACATAAATACATAGTAACACGCCTGTTTTGAACATATTGTTACTACTTTCGGTAACTCCTCTCTTGCCAATGCAAGTATGTATGACTCACTTATGCCTAAACGTCTTTCTTTCTTTTTTAAATCGCTGAGACAGTTGTTTAATAATAGGAACAAGGAACAGACCAGATCCATGCACCATATGCCTTATAATTATTCTTCTTATATATTCCATATTTTTCCTCTTTCCATCTATATTTTTATTATTATTCAACTAATTAAATTAAATTATTCTTTATTGTACAATACAACACATATTACAAAAGAAAACTTATAAGTACAAAGGCGGGCTTATCCCTAAAAAGAGATTTCTTACAGCAAACCGAAGTGTGTAAGAGATAATACACATAGAAAAGTAGGAGGCAAACAGTGTAAGTACAACATTATTCATAAACAAATTTAAATAATATAAAAAAAGACTAAATATACAAATAATATTACTATTACTAATTAAAATACATATATTACACAATAATATTACATACATATAAATACACAAAATACATAAATATCCAATTCATATCTAATCGTTTTTCAGATATACCATTATACCATAGACTAAATAATAATTGTATACAGTAGGCCATCGAAAGCGTCTAGACAGAACAAGCGTACCCGACTAGCCTATTTTGTCATATATGGCTAGTCAGTTGTTGTCCAGCCAGTACATTTTGTTGCGGCGCCATGATTGACTGTCTCAACGTTATCAGGTTTACTGACAGCTGGCAAAGGAATGTTTACATGGGCGTAGCCAGCTATTTAGCTGGGATGGAGCAGAACAAAATATTATTTTCACATGGCAAAAATGTACTTACTGCACAGGCAAAATTCTCGAGGTTATACGCTTTTTGGCTAGTCTAGGGTGGGGCGGCTGCCCCACCTGGGTGTTCCTGGCTACGCCCATGAATGCTTAGGCTATGATTATATTAACCTGGTAGATAAGTAGTGGCTCCCCATCCCAGTAAGACCATGCCCGCGTGGTGGTAGACGTGTAGGAAAGATACGTGATTCAGTTTCTTGCGTAGAATGAAAAAAATCTGGAAAACATTAAAAACATTACAAGGTTAAAAGAACTGTTGTTTATGTACATATAAGCTAGAATCTTTTACTTAATACTTTAAGCAATTCTTTTACGAAAACGTTCAGCAGCTTAAGTTAAGTTTTTATGGAAATCCGTTACTTTTAAAGCTAAATGCATAAAAATATTGGTAGGTATTTGGCCTTTCGATTGAAATTTAGGATTGACGAGTGTCATAGTTTTTTGAAAATTATGCCTAGACATTTAAAAATTATGCCTACAAAGGACAAAATAGGCCAGGAGTATTTGTGTGGTTATTTCGATTTTTTTAGCTAGACACTTTTTTCTTTCAAAAATTCACGTGGAAGAAGTCGCAGGAATAGGCTAGTATCATATAAAACAAGATAAAGCCATTAGAAAAAAAAATTAATAGATTCAGGACGTGATTATGCCACCAAGGTGGCACAGAAGCTAGCAGTACACCTGATGCTGAGAGGTCACTGCAGTGTAACACCATAGGCGTTACTAACGCGTTGCCGATCCTTTTAAAATTCTTAGCTTTTTTTTCTTGAAAACCTTGGCAGGGAGCTTATCTTAAAACTTGATTCGCGTCACCTCGCAGCGTGCTTCATACAAACGAATTTGCCACTTATTTTTGACACATACCATTCAAATACCATAAAATTTTAAACAAGTGTTCTAGGAATAAATATATAACTCTACAGCGTGACATTTTTTATTTAATTGTATAGTTTAATAGTTATACAGGATTCTAGTTTTTCATACAAATGGTCTAAATTAAGACTACAACTTAATGAAAAAATTTTTTGGGGGTTTTAGAAAACCACAGAGATATAAATTCGGCTTGATATCATGTCTACAAAATTTCACAGTTTGCGAACAGTTAATGTCAAAAACAATTGCGATTTTAATTTGTATGAAACACGCTGCGCTGCGAATCATATTTTGAGATAGGAAGTTCTTCTTAAACCGCATTGTAAGTGACCATTTAGGTTCCAAAGTGTGAGGATGAATTCCTTGCCGATAGGAAGCGGTGCAGTGATAGAACGGAGCCGTGGACATTACTTCAAATAATTCCTCAGAATACAAGCGACAAAATACCCACAGGTTTGCAAACTCTCTCCTTAGACATAAGGGTTTGATGCGGCTTTTGTGTTTGGGATCATTGACAATTTTATTGTCTTAGCTCGTCGTTAAACCAAGTCAAAAGGGCCAATGCCATCTCTGTAAAGTCGACTTATAAAGTTACAACGTTTGCCCCAAGGCGAAATACTGCTTTAATCTAAAGTATATTGTATGTGTGTTGTATTGTGCTATATAGTTTTTTATATAGTTTGAAGTATGGTACAAATACGTATTATCTTAATTTACATGAAATTCTCTAGTGATAGTTTGTTTGTTTGGATACACATTGTTAGTATTACGGTTTTTTTTAATTCCATCTATTTGAAAAACGTTGATTGTTTCGCCATTAAGTCGAAAAGTGTTTATCGCTCTGTGGTCGCTTTATCGGTCAAAACATTTCCTTCCATCGGAGACCAACATTTTAACTATGCAAAATTTAATTATTACCATCCTTGCCTATGTTGATGTTTGTTATTTGGACCTGACACAAAATATTCTAGATGAACTTGATCAACTTTTAAATTCCTGTGTTTTATGTTTTCTTTTTACTATTTTGAATAATTGTCACACCCCTCCATATTTAAAAAGATTTTTTTTTCACTGTTTCCTGTACAGAGAGCTTCGTTCTTCCACTAATCCCCGAATACCTTTACATCATTCTGGCTGGTTGGATATAAATCCAATTCATTTACTCTTTTACTTAACTCCCTGATTTCATCCCTCCCTCCATCACTTGAACGTACACAAAAAATATCATTAACGTCTTCTCTACCATTTAGGACACAGTGACACACCCACTGCAGCACCATCTACCGGGTCCAATTATTTTTCAAACCTTGCAGGGACACACTCGAAAGTACACGAATAATATCATTAACATCTTCCCTGCTGTTTATGAAGAGATCAGTGAAACACCAACTGCAGCGCCATCTACCGGGTCAAATTGAGTTTTCAAACCTTGCAAGGACCCACTCGAATGTACACAAAAATATCATTAAAATCATCCCTGCCGTTTAGGAGAAGATAAGTGACACAACAACTGCAGCGCCATCTACCGGGTCCATTTGTAAATTTAAACCTTGCAGGGACTCACTCAAATGTACACAAAAAAATCATTAGAATCGTCCCTGCCGTTTAGGAAAAGATCAGTGACACACCAACTGCAGCGCTACCTACCGGATCCAATTGTATTTTTAAACCATTCAGAAACCCATTGAAATATTCAGTCATAATTTCACCCAAATCGTTTTAGCCGTCTAGGAGGTGTTAGGTAGCAAACACACGTATTTATAATTATACGTAGACAAAAAACCGACTCATACTTGAATTTTTCAAGTAGCTTATGTCCTTTCTCGAGACTTAAAATATCTCCATGCCAAATTTCATCCTAATCCGTCCAGTGGATTAAGCGTGAAGAGGTAACATACAGACAGACATACAGAGTTACTTTTGAATTTATAATATCAGTATAGAAGCTTTAAAAAAGCACATGTTAGGATTAACACACGTTAAGTTCGTCTGTTTATGTGATCATTTGTAAAATATATGATATGAAAAACTAAAACAAAACTCACCGTATCTAATAAGTCAAATACTTTAACCATAAAGTATAAATGAACTGTACTTGCAATTCTTATAGAGTTTTTGTGGGTAGAGAAATCCACGGGTTCACAAATCCATTTGTAGCTCCAACCCCATGCTAGCAAAATTGACTGAAATATAGATTAATAATTTACTATGGAAAATGCCTTCAAATGTATGTCAAACATGCATTTGAATGGAGTTTTATAATTAATTATTATGGATATATTAAAATTTTAATTCAAAATATAATAATAATTTTACAAAAATTAAATTAACAACTTTGGAAACTAACTATACAAAAAATATATACCTGAATAAAAAGTTACTCTATAACTCTTAATGCAGCTTACAAAACCATAAAACTTTGTTCTACTTTTTCAGTTCTGTGAATAGTGGGTGAAGTATTCTTATAGGTTTTTATATTTATTTCTTTACATAACTGCATGACAGTTCAATGCATGCATGTAAAATTTCATAAGAATCGATGGAAAAATAGACATATGGGCTGACAACCTTCTACCACAGACTTGTTTATTTATTTAAACCCTTTAAATTCCCTCTAACAATTTCAAAATTGCATCAAAAAGTGACTGAAAAACTTCGTTCAAGTGTAGTGTTTCGGTTGTCATTTTCCAACTTCTTCATTATAAACTAAAAGTTGGATGAGATAGTAATCCACCTAAGATCAACTCTAAAATCAGGAACCGAAGGCGGCCTTGGAAAGAGGCAAAAAAAAACCAGGCCATATTTAAAAAAAAATCAATGCATCGCACCAGTTAATAACTGTGGATAACCTTAAATATTAAGATAAAAAAAAATATAAGCCATGTTAAATTAATAATCGAACCCGCGTCTAAATTTGTGTAGCCAACAATATTCCTATATGTAACAAACTCGAATTAAGGGCAAATAAACCTTATAAGCCGTTGTGTTATGACAGGGTAACTGTGTCTTGTTGTTAATAGTGGCCAATTTAATGAGCTTATTGCACAGTCTATAGTTCATTCTGTAAACTGTCTACAGAACTCGAAGTCTATGGGTGAACATGATTCAAAAAATAAAAAAACCAAACCTGGCGTGGTCAACGCTACATTATTGTTGCTCTATATATAAAGGTAAAAAATAGTTATATGTAAATTAGGGAAATGTACATACAGCAATGAAAAGGCGTGCACTGATTAAAACTTGAAAGGCGTTGTATACTATCATTAGCTTATCCAAATTGAAAGCAGGTCTCGTTTTCATCCACTGCGGGCCCCATTTCAGAACAAACATCAAATATATCGACAACAGAGTAATTACTTCGTACGGTTTGGCTACAAGGATCCATTTTTTTGTTCTCGGATCTAAAATGGAAATGAATAATTTTACTATTTTGACTTGTGTCCGTTAAGCTGTTAAATAACATAATAGATAAACTGTTTTCCTAATGGCTGCCCCTACGTACAGTTTGTTGCAAAAGTCCATATCCACTCACACACTTACAGAAATAACAGAAGTCGTTAATCCTGTAGTGGTAATGGTAAGTATGTAAGCATAGATTATGTTCTTGCATCATGGAAAATCCCTATGACTGGAGTCTTTACTTTGACTTATGTACATAAGTGTGCCTCAGTTACCTAAAAAATATTCTTTTCCAACAACGTCAATGATTTACATATAAAACAATCAGAAATTGAAAACGGACAAGTTTATCGAACGCATTGAACTAAGTTTAACGACATTTGTCGTTATCTTCTAGTACGACAAATAGGTTTGTCGAAATTATACTCAACTGTCCAGATACTATTTGAATATATTTTGTATTAATAATTTACAATAATATATGTAGGTACCTTATAAGGTTACAGGAGTATAATAACGGAATACTGGAAACTTAATGTATTTATAATTAATAATTAAAATGTTGCTTAAATACATTATTCTTTTATTATTTAACCGAGAAATTCTTCAATTTATTTGCGTATCTCGAAAAAAGCTCTAACGATTTGAATGGGATTTTGTATTTAGATAGGATTTTGCTTTGTGAGTTTACGCATGTATTTGTATTTTTGTAAAAATGCGATTTGTTTAAAAAACTATTTTTTAAAGAAATACCGAGCACAGCTCAAATATGAAAAAAAGCCAATTTGCGTGGCTACATATTGTACAGTCTATAATGGTCTGGTCAACATGTACCTTTTTGGGTGAAATTTTTGTATAGTCTCCGAAAATTACGATCAAGGTGTCATTCGATTCGGAATATTATGTAGAAAGTTTAAGAAAAAGTTCCAAAAGGGGCCGATGAAAATTGCAAAAGTTATAAACAATTAAAAAAAAAAAAAGTAGGGGTTTGGTTTTTTTTGAATATCTCGAAAACTATCAAAGATATTCGAAATTTGAAAAAGATCTGAAAAGAGGAGGAAATTTCCTAAAAAAAGTTCTGCCTCTCGGAACTGTATCTTTAATATTTATAATTTTTACGGAGCCCTGAAAATAGCGCTAAAAGCGGGTAGTCTGGCTTCCGCTCGCGATTTGTCATTCGGACACGGGACACGGTAACAATAAAAATCATTTTAACATATTAAATATGAATATTAAGGAATAAAAAAATTTTAGTACTATTGGGATATATAAATGAACATTTTTATCCCCATTTTTCCATTAGTTATGCATTAGTTAATTGACTACTTTTTCTGAATAGAATGTTAACAGAAAAAACCTGATTATTATTAAACTACAACCCTAGGATTTTTTTCACTTCGGGGAGTTATTCTTGAAAGGCATTAAAATAGATCCCCGTTGGAAAAAATTAAAAATGTTAATTTTCCACTTTTTTATTAACAATCGAAAACATTAAAAAATTAAAAACTGCATAAAAGTTATTAAAAAAATTTTGTTTTTCAAATATTTCAAATTTTATGATTTCTAACGGTTAAAAGTTGCATGAAAATATTTTTTTTTAATTTTTTACCGCGATTGTTTAAATAATTGTTATAAACAAATGCATTGTTTATAAGATAATCAACAAATTTCTTTTCCTAATCTACTTGTCGATATAAATTATGATTTTTAAGAAAAAAATTATTCCTTAAAAAAATTTATTTATTGCTATAAAATGCATTTCTTAATAAACAATCGTTTTTTACCACTAAATATAAATATTAAGGAACCATTTTTTCTCTAAAAATCATAAATTCTATTGTTCTTAAATATTCTGGAAAAAAAAATTTTTTTTTTTCATTTTTTATTTGTTTATTTAATATACAATTTGTTATAAACAAATGGATTTTCTTACTTTACGTTTTTTTTAATTCGTAGTTTAATTATAAAAACAGCTATGTATTATTTTTTATGAAAAAATTTTTTTATCTATTTTTTATATAACTTTTAATATTTTTATGTCCTAAAATTTGCCTTTTTATCTCGCTCTTTTTCTTTTATAATTGGTATAACTTTTAAACTATTATATATACGACAATTATACTTCAAGTCGTTTTTATTCACTATAAATTAATGAACAATTTAAGCTTTTAACTTCAGCTCTAGCTCTATTATTTATGTTAATTATTGACAATTGTTTATTAAAAATAAACCGAAAAAATTCTAAGGTAATTTTAAGAATCTTAGTATGGAAAGATTGATAAAAGAACACTCGTTAAAATGTAATTAACATAATGGAAAAGTTTTAAAATTTTTCGGGAAAAGTCTATGCAAATACGATTGTAATCAATTTTTAATGACAGCAAATTAGTAAAATGCAAGTCATCAAAGGCTCATAATTATAAATTTATGAACATTTAACCACGTTTTGGAATAGAAAAACAAGAAAAAAATTTTTTCGGTTTATTTTTAATAAAATTTTTAAAAAATTTTTTTTCTTAAAAATCATAATTTATATCGACAAGTAGATTAGGAAAAGAAATTTGTTGATTATCTTATAAACAATGCATTTGTTTATAACAATTATTTAAACAATCGCGGTAAAAAATTAAAAAAAATATTTTCATGCAACTTTTAACCGTTAGAAATCATAAAATTTGAAATATTTGAAAAACAAAATTTTTTTAATAACTTTTATGCAGTTTTTAATTTTTTAATGTTTTCGATTGTTAATAAAAAAGTGGAAAATTAACATTTTTAATTTTTTCCAACGGGGATCTATTTTAATGCCTTTCAAGAATAACTCCCCGAAGTGAAAAAAATCCTAGGGTTGTAGTTTAATAATAATCAGGTTTTTTCTGTTAACATTCTATTCAGAAAAAGTAGTCAATTAACTAATGTATAACTAATGGAAAAATGGGGATAAAAATGTTCATTTATATATCCCAATAGTACTAAAATTTTTTTATTCCTTAATATTCATATTTAATATGTTAAAATGATTTTTATTGTTACCGTGTCCCGTGTCCGAATGACAAATCGCGAGCGGAAGCCAGACTACCCGCTTTTAGCGCTATTTTCAGGGCTCCGTAAAAATTATAAATATTAAAGATACAGTTCCGGGAGGCAGAACTTTTTTTAGGAAATTTCCTCCTCTTTTCAGATCTTTTTCAAATTTCGAATATCTTTGATAGTTTTCGAGATATTCAAAAAAAACCAAACCCCTACTTTTTTTTTTTAATTGTTTATAACTTTTGCAATTTTCATCGGCCCCTTTTGGAACTTTTTCTTAAACTTTCTACAGAATATTCCGAATCGAATGACACCTTGATCGTAATTTTCGGGGACTATACAAAAATTTCACCCAAAAAGGTACATGTTGACCAGACTATAATTCTTATACAATACAATTGGAATGCAATTATTTTTACTGGCCACAAAATACAAACAACGAGCTGTACCTACAATTTTGACACCTGCTGTGATGACCGGCCCAGTAATTGGGATCCATGGAATGTACGCGAAATACTTCACGTATCAAGCTGTAAATTAGCATGGGGTAATATTAAACAATTAAAAAATAAAAATATTTATAAAATACAAAAGCTGTATAAAAACTCATGCGAGCTGTTTTTTTTGCGTCCAGCAGTGTTTGGCCAAACTTTATCTGAGTTATATATTATTTTTTCCACACAGCAATGCAGAAACAAGGTGTTTCCAGTTATCATAACATCATTTTCATGGATACATTTATCATTTGGAACGCCGAAAGCAATTTTTCCATAACTGTTGGTGTATTAAGAAAATTTGTATGAGCGCTGAACAATGTCATCTGGGTTCCTCAGAAAGAATTATTGCAAATATTTTAAAAACTTATTAACCGATTTTTGTTGGATTTATTTATTTTATTTTAAACCCAATAATCACATTTTTTTATTTCTTAGATAACGCGGTTTAAATTAAAGGTCACAAAAGTATTTAATTAGCAAAGCCAATAACTTTGACTAGAAAAATAATTTTATAATTAATAACAACAGTTTGCGGAAATTTTCGTTATAACAGCCGAATATGAAATATTATTTCATAGCTCAAAACTACAACACACATAATGTAGGAGACAACCCGCTAAAATCACTAACAAGGTTACAGATTTTTTTTTGACAAAATGACATGAAATTTAGGATTTAAAAACACACACATTGGAAAAAACTGCGAATATCTTCAAATCCTAATGACCTAACCAACCCGGTTTAGGATTATCCATTATTTAGGATTAATGCTTCTTGTCTGTTTCAGAAAAGAGAGATCATATTTTACTAGTAGTATTTCTGCTATCCTTTTTTCATTTAACCCCCTTTTTTTCTCTTTTATTTATCTTACCCGGTAGTTCTTCAAACATAAATATGTAGCATTGCCAAGCCAATTTCAGTATCGCTGCCATATTAAAACAAAAAAAGGGGTTTTGAAACTTTAGTTTTCCTCTTAATCACTACTCAATACGAACTTAATTGTGAATGATAATATCTGTGCCTTAGTTTTTTTTCACAACATTTATTTCTCTGGAAATTAAAAACTACGTGTTTCTCGAGTAATCTTTGTTACACTTAATAATATAGTAAGTAGAATTACTTGATAAAATATTTGGAATAAACATTTGCATAAAGTTCAAACATGGAATTTTAAGTATGTAAATTCTTTTAGGGATCACTATTTAATTATTTTTTTTGTTTGTATCAATAAGGATATTATTACTGTCGAAGATGTATTTATTAAATAGGGTTTAACAATAATAAGTAAATGACATAAATAAAATAAATAATATACATCTATTACTTGATTAAAATATTTTTTTTATACCACTAAGACAAACAAGCATACGGTCCGCCTAGACGCTTGTAACACCAGGGGTATCATAACTCGCGCGTTGCGACCCTTCAAAAATCCAATACCTAGTTTCTTGGCAGGGAGCTCATTCCACAATGCGTTCGCGTAAGGAAGTGTAAATGAATTCCCTGCCGATGGCGAGCGGTGCGATGGTAGAAGGTAGCCGTGGGCATCATTTCGAACAATTCCTCAGAACACATACCATTGTACAAGCGGTAGAATACACACAGGAAGGCAAAGTCTCTGCTCAAACTTAAGGGTTCGATACGAAAAGTGAGTTTGGTATCGTCGACAATTCTCACAGACCGACGTTGAACTGAGTCAAAAGGACCAAGCTGGTATCCGGGTGCTCCCGCCCAGAGATGGCAGTAGTTTTCAATATGGGGCCGATCTTGCGACTTGTAAAGCAGCAACCTCTTCCCCAACGTGAAGTACTGCCTCCCTCTGTTGTGAACACCTAGTTTATTGGACGCCAGCTTCACCTTGTCTTGCAAATGATTTTGAAACATCGCTGGAGACGTCAAAAGCAAGGATCCCAATGCTCTTGGAGATGGAGAGGGGAGTGTTCTGCAATTGTGGAACCACAGTCAACATACAGAAACAGGACGCAACTCAGGAACACACTGTTCAGGCACCACTGCTGGTATACAGTCTGTCCCACTTAAACTTGAATTCTAGAGAAAGCGACACCCCGGACGTCTCGCTATGTGATGAAGATTTCTGACATGGTCTTACCGTACGACGGTATAGTAGATGATTATCATTATATAACTCGGGTCTTAACGCGATGCACGTAAGTACGTATACGGAAACGTACCTGTATTGGTTTAGTAGATGGTTTGGCTTTCGTCGTTCAAATTCGAGGCAAAGAGCCTGGCCAGTAGATCGACTTTCTCTTTAGCACTATGGGCCAAGTCACCTTTGGTCTTTTGCAGTGGTAGTAACGACGACTGACAAAACTTTCCTTCGGCAGCTTAAGGAAGCGACCAGAAATTACGACTTCCAGAGAGATAGCTCGCAAGTCGCCCACCAATTTGGGATGGGCCGACCACCTCTATTGCAACAGGTAGGACCTATCTAAGTTAATTTACTTATAGGATATGTTATCATCTAAATGTATATCTGTTCAATTATTTACGTGTATGTATGTGTACGCATATGTATGTCTCATTTGTCAAGATATATGAATATACATATGTATCTCGGAAGCTACCGCGTCGCAGAATTAAGTATTTTGAACGCTTCACATGGTGTGGGGCACATGTTATCTGACTACAATTTTAATTTTTTTTTAAATTCAAATGTTTATATTGTAAAGCATGTTTGTTGTTTGTTAAGTGTTTCAATACCAAATATGTATTTATTAGTTGACTATAATATTATGTTTTGTTTGTAGTTTTACATAGAATAGACAAATATTGAATGCTGGCAATAAACTAGTAGGTATTGATATTAGTTTTTAAAGTAAATTCTTGTTTATTTCTCTTGACGATTCCAAAGTGTTCTTAGAAACCCATGTCAAACGACCCAGCGTGTCAAATCGATATGAGATGGGGTCGCCATGGTACTAAGGTAGACCATCTGGTCTTTTACTACGTCCCTACTCATGCCAATCGGTTCGAGAATGGCAGGAATAGAGGCGGTAGCAAAAGAACGACGAATCAGATCATTAAGTGCAGAATGATGGTAAAAGCGGCTCGCTCTTTATTCACAAGAAAGACCGCAGTGTGCGAACTGATCCACTTCTCGTCCACAAGAGCAAATATATTGTTCACATATTTTTGATCCCAGACGTAGAAAACTGATATCCGGAGAATTACCGGATCTAATAGTGTACCTAGTGTTTTGCCAATGCCCTGACTCTTTTTCTGACACTGCAAGAAAACTGGCTCTATCAGTGTAATTTGTACATTGTTGTAATATCCTAGCATGGGATGACTTAAGCTGAGGTAAATCCCACAGACTTTGGTTGTTTGGAGCAGTAGGATAATTCTCCCCTGGATTTGCCGACATCCAAGCTGTCCTGGTCTCCACCAGGCCCGCCACCTCAGCATCAGTTAAGTACTTAATATTTTACTGCTGACGGTGATCGTGCCATAAGTAGATAACAGAAATGCTGGAAGTGCAATGCTTGTTACGTTTCGAATACCAAGCCCACCTTATTTGAGGTTTTTTCCCATGTACGGTTATTAAACTGTAAATTTAGAATTTTCTAAAATATCGTTGAATTTATGATTTTTTATTGCATTGGGACCAAATGCATCTTCAAATATTGGAGCACCAAAAAGCAGCAAAGAGTTTTTTTCAATTACTTTAATATTAGTTAACAATGAATTTAATTTTTTCTTGATGATGACCATAATGATTCACATAATCCTATTATGTAAATATACAATTATATTCTACTAGCATTTCCCCGCGACTTCGTCCACGTGGACTATTGAAAAAAAGCAAGCTTGTAAATATTTATGGTTGCAGCTACCAAAATATCGGAATTCTCATACAAATTTTCATCCCTTGTTTGGCCCCTAGAGGATGATTTTTCAAAAACGGTAAATGACGTCAATCTGTATGTCTAACCTAAAGGCCAAATACTATTATTATTTAAGTGCATATAGTTTTTATACATTTAAAATTGACAGACTTTCATACCAATTTCCAACCTACTTTCGTAATAGAGCCCTATGTCAAGTAAGGAACCCACGTGCCAAATTTCAAGTTTCTAAGCCCAGGGGTTTGGGTTGTACGTTGATATGTCATTGAAACAGAATTTTAGAAAACAACATAACAAAATTTCTAAAATGATACGGACCATGCTATCTGAAATGGAATATAACTGGTAACACACATGGCGGGCGATAGCAGAGGAACCTTCTCAAGTAACAAATATAGTTCAAAACTTTTAAGTGCAGGTTTAATATAAAAAAAATCTCTCATAATTACCTACATTGCCGAGATTTAATGCACATCTGATGAATTTGTCTGTTTAACCTTTTGTTACCTGGTAGAGAATGCCATCATTATACAGTTTTGTATGTACAAAAAGTATAAAAAAGTAAATAAACATAAATAATTGCAAAGACAGTTTTTTTTATTTTATTAAAAGTAATGAAATAATCATTTGTATTCAAGGGCTAACTGGGTTTGGATAAATAAATTAGGGATACAGGTAGTAAATTTGGTAATCCATTTGTAGGTTACAGGGAAGAGTTGAAAAAGATAAAGGACAAAGATATAAATAAAATATAGATTAGTCAAAGTATTTGTGTATTTTAGTTACTAACTCGTGAGGTACATTGTGTACAAAACACATAATTTACACTTAAATCCTATTTTTATTACTGTATTTCCCCATTTGTTTTGAATCAACTAATGGATATAGGGTGGTATTAATGGTGCTATACATACATGCCTGCTGTTACGTATAACATTTCTTTCCACTCTAAATAGTTATGATATTAGCTATCGCAGACTTAACATTATTCATTCATACAATTGGGTGTCATGCAGGTGTCTAAACAGAGCAGTGATGAGGTGTGGTGAGCGCGGAGACGAGGAACTGAACACTCTCGAATAGCCTATATATACATATTAAAATAATAGGAAAGTCAAAACTGTACATTAAATATTTTTTTAAAAGAATACTTGGGGTGTGATCTACAATTGATACCGAAGCCAAAAATATAGTTTTTAGAATTTTTGTCTGTTTGTCTATTTGTCTGTATGTATGTTCGGGATAAACTCAAAAAGTACTGCATGGATTTACTTCAAATTTGGCACGAATATTAGAAAGAAGTCGGGTCAACATATAGGCTACATATTATCACGCTATCACCTACTGGGAACAAGCAGTGAACCTTTATTTCTTCAACTTAACGACGCATTTTTTAAATTGCTTCTTAATTATATTGCATCATAGTGCAGGTTTATATATGTCTTTACATTTGGTTCACATTTTTGTTAAATAAATTATACGAAACAATATGACCTGGAGTTTCAAAAAATTAAACTGTTTTAGTGGAAAGACATTGGCTTGGACTAAAACATCCGGAATCTTTTATTATTTATGATATAATTTTAAATAATTTTAATGCAACACTTTCAAGTTTATACTGCAGCTTACAAAACATGAGTGTGTTTTACTTTACGTAATCAAACTAGAACGATAATGTTATATTTTTATACTCGGTAAAATATAAGTTGTTGGCAGCTTTGCTAGCCAAAGCGTTGTTTTACAAGCATTGCGCAGCAATATTTTTTGTTAAACGTAACAAGTTGTATTATTTTATATATTTTTTTTGCGCAAGTGTGTTGAGGAATGTGGACACGTGAACGCATGTTTTATTATTAGGGTTGCCACCTTTCAACAAGAATATGCCCGGAGATTTTCGAAATATCGTGTTTTTATATAATTAAAATAAATACTGATCAAATAGTAGTGATTATTTATTGAAATTAAAAAATACAATATAATAACTCTGAATTTATTGTGTCAATTATAAGCAGTCGTCAGTTTATGAATTGCTATTAAAATAAAAAACGTATTCCACAAATATCTTTTTTATTACCTATTACTTATGATCATAAAATAACGTGGGTCAATCTCTTAATATTCGGCTCAGGTACAAACTTATTTAGTACGGAACCTTCGGTGCGCTAGTCCAATTAACACTTGCCCTGTTTTTTTACCCTTCTCTCCCCAAACCAACTCATGTGACACGCGTTTCGACCCCTGTACTCCAGCGCCAGTCGGTCGAACAAACTCGAGTGGCGATTCACTCTATAACGGTCAGCTTTCGCTCTGTTATCAGCACCCGGTCTGACTCGGAGATACCAGTAGCCCAAATATGCACCATTTAAGCCCTGAGAGATGGCCTATTACGCTTTCGCCTTGCGGCTCGGGCTGCAATCCTACCGCGTGTGTAATAAGTAGTAAATAACTTAGCTCACTTCTATCATAATGTAATACTAACGTTAATTTATGCTCATTTATGTTTATAATAATATTTGTTTCTAATACTAAAATTTTAAAAGTGTATTTGGCATGGAATATGTAGTACCTATGCATTAAAGATTTTTACTACCCGCGCCGTAGTGTAAAAATTATGATTTTGTAAATTTTCATATCAAAAGTATTTTTGTTACAATAATTGTAACAATTTACTTATTTTAATTTTACAAGTATACCTACGAGCATTGAATATTTTCTTACATTAAATAATAAATATTTATATTTTTTACGGCTAAAGGTAGGTGGGTAAAATTGACTGAAGATTAGCCGGATCTTTGAGGAGAGGTTATAAAATTAATTTCATTTTACCTGCCTATGGACGTGACAGAGCTGCTGTTTCTGGCACTTCACCAGCTGATGCCGTTACATGATCGTTTAGTTCATTCGGCTCTTACGCCGGTCACAAAAATAACCTAACAGCTCGTCGCTTCACTCCTGGCCACCAAATTTTCTTTTGCGTTTTAAAGATAAATAACTATGATCCAAATTCCGCAATTGATCAATGATGCCCACAGCTTTTTTTTACCATCGCACCCCTCGCCATCGGCAGGGAATTCATTCTCACACCTTACAACCTAAATGAACAATTTATTCCACATCGAACACTTGGGTTGTGGAATCAGCTCCCTGCCAAGGTTTTTTCTAAAGACTACAGTATGGTATTCTTTAAGAAAGAAGTTATGAGATTCTGAAGGGTAGACAACGCGCAATTAATGATCCCGGTATTGTAAGCGTCCACAGGCTGCGTGACTGCTTACGTTCACGTGGACCAAAAGCTTGTTTGCAACCTAAGTGGCATAAAAAAATCCTTTGCTTCTTAATTTTGAGCCAAGGGATGCAGCTACATTAAATTCTTCTGCTCGGAAATGAACTTAAGTTGAATCTTAAGTATATTTCCACACCTACATTTAGCCGTAAAATATTATATACATATTATAGTATATAAGAATTTGAATATGTAACGTATATTATTATTTTTATATAAGATACTTAGGCTACTATTAAAATAAATCAAACATTTTAAAACTCGGAAATAATATCCTCAACTTGAAAACAATATCCAGAAGACCTCCACCTTAGTGAATTAAATACAGTTAATTACTACATTGCTAAATTTTATATCATACTGTAGGACAATTACAACAGGCAGGTACATTTTTGCGCACCCTCTATATAAGTATGAATTTTACATGTTTAAATCCAATAGTACATAATCGTATTACGCCAAAATTCCTCACATTTGCATTTTATAAACGCAATTTTATTTACATTTTTGTTTAAGATATTTCTAAAATAATAAATTAGTCATAAAGAAACACAGGTGGGAAAATGCAAAGGTAAGTACGGCTGATTATTTTCGATACTACACCCTAATGAAAGTAGGCTAAAAGTAGTCACATCAAATTGTACTTGAATACATCACAAGCTCTTTTTTCAAAACAAAATTCTAACAATGACTTCCCCACGATAAATACTAATAATTTTCAGCTCTTTAGTTATGCAATAAGATGATAATGATAACTTAATTATAAACTAAAACTAGCAAGTAATATTTTTTTTGATTTATTTTATAAAATAAATATGCGTGGGAATTAGTCACATTAAAATATGAGATAAACGACTACGTTTTTTTTAAAAAAACTAATATTTTCCTAGTTAAATTTTAAATTTGTACCTTTTTTCAGAAAATTGTAGCTTTGCTTGAGCCATTTAGTTAAAATCAATTCAAGTCAAGCCAGTTTTTGTATAAATAATGTTAGCTGCTTATTCTAATTGCATATATGTCTAAATGAAACCCGTAAAATGCAATGCTTGAAAATCAGCCATTTCAATAAAAAAAAATGTTACCTAACAGAGTGTCATATTATAGTATTTATTTGATAAGAATTTTAAACGAAATGGCTTAACTGCCCTGTTGCATTAAAATAATTTCAATTATTAAAACTAAAATTGTTTCAATCATCAAGGATAATCTAATACTTTCAAGGTCAGTATCAAAACAAATCATGAATGAATTCTCTTATTAATTATCATCTGCTATGACTCTATATACAGTTGTAATACTTCATATACAATATACATACAATTGGAACTCTTGTCTTAAACAATACAATCAGCAATACCTCGTTTCAGCCGCAAAACATCGTTGAGCATTAAAAAAAATCTTAAATAAAATCACAATCACTATATAAAACCTTATTACCAAAGCAATGAAGTCTATATTTACTAGCAATCTTTACTCTTTCCATTTATTAAAATTAGTCTTTGTACTTTATCTTCAGTCTTCTTTCTATCAACTTTAACATAACTTCTGTAATAGAAGTTGCCAAACATGTAAAGAAACAGACCAGCGTTAAGAGCTAGTAAGAAGTTAATGAATTTTGGATAGTCGCAGTCGCAGAACATTACGCTCACATTGTGGTAAAAGATTATTGTGAATTGGATCTGAAACAAAAAAAAAATATATGTAAAAACGTATTAAAAGCGATACCACAGGTTACTATAGATACAAGCACTTTACATACTAACTACACTCGCTAGCGACTATCGAGTGTATTAAGTTACGTACTACGGTAGGTATGTTATACTGTGGCATTGGGGGCAGCTTAGAAATATCAATTTGAACCACTCTGAGATCTGCCTCACTGGGCCATCCTGGGGGACATGGACTAAACCACCTTTCTGTAAGAAGAGACTTGTGCCCCTTTGGTGGAGATTAATAACGATTGAGGGAGGCCTTAAGACAGATACCAAAGTTAGCTTTTCATTCGCGCAATCTACCGTCAAAAAGCGTTAAAACTTACACACGTAGTACAATAAGCATAAAATAAAATAGAGTTGCCCACCCTCAGAGATCTCTCGAGATTCTACTAAGGTAGTTAGAGATCAATGATTTCTAAAACCTCCGAAACCAAACACCATATAATCTTTTTTGATACTAACTTAGGTAAGAAGAAAATATTAAAAAAGGAACCGTATAACTTACCAACTGCAAAGTAGTAAGATGGCTCTTCCACCACAGATACTTTTGGTATTGTGGGCCAAGTCCAGAAATCAAGTAATAGGTATACATTATGATGTGGATAAAAGAGTTTATGACCCCAAGAAGAGTCCCGTGACCACCTGAAAAAATAAATTAGAATTATGTAAAAAAAAAATCTAAAAATACAATAATTGAATTTGACAATGACGTTTAAATCCTTGATTGTACACGTGTTTCATCTTTTTTTAAAATATACAGCTTTAATAATTGTAATTATTATAGTTTAAAATAAGTTTCTCCTAAAATAAGAATATAAAATATAAATCGCTTCTGTATCTAATCTTAACCAATTTATATTTGTGAAAGTCAATTTGTTTTTCCTTTGTTTCTTTGTTATTAAAAGAAAAAAAACCCTCATTTAGGATCCCTTTGTAGTCCTTCTGTCTGTCAAGACTCTTTTTTTAGGGAAAGCGTGAAGGCATCAAGTTTAAATTAATATCAAATATTTAGGTTTACTTTCCCTTGAAGCTGTTGAAGGTTCTTAGTCAACGCAGTAAAAAAATACGGCAGAAATAAAGCCATTTTTATCGTTTTTTTTGGCATTCACAAATAAATCAAAACCCATGGGGTACTACCGTTGTTTTAGAATCATGAAATTTGAGAAGAAGAAAGATGTTACATACCTATAGGAAAAAATCTAAAAACTAATTTGAGACTTGATCTCATGGCGGAAGAACTATCTTCATATGATAAGTTTGTACGAAATCTTCGGTGTGCGAGCCAGGTTTGCACTTGGCCGGTTTTTTAAGGGATCGGTAGCCTTATGGTAAAAACGGACCGTCCGTGCTAACACAGCATTATAATTCCGCCTAATAATACAGTGAAAATAGTTGCTAAGTTTTATTTACAAATAATAAAAGGGACTGGCAAATAAATATTTTTTTTTGTTCACATATGGCTTACTTTGTAATGTCAACAGTCAACCTGACCATTACTAATCAGAATTTTAAAATTCAAGTAACTGAATAAATTCAACTACTTTTATTTGCTTCGTAAGTATTTGTTTACATTTTTAAGTGTATTTACATTAATTTAAATTAAGGTATTTAGTGGAATCTATTATCATGCCAATGTTCTATGGCAGGTTCGAAGTATCTAATTTATATTTATAGAACTAGAGCTCGGGATAAAGAAAGACATCGCATGAAGAGTACAACAAACTTGGAACAAATACTGGACTCTGTAAGAAATTATTAAAAGCAATATGCCTATAAAAATAAAAAAAAATATTATGAACTCTAGCTTACTACCGTGTTGCCAAACCTAAAAATAAAAACAAATATTATGAACTCTAGCTTACTACCGTGTTGTCAGACTTAGAAATTTATGGCACAGGCAAAACAAAAAATCAACACTTGCCAGCGAAGGCTAGTAGCAAGATGCTCAAAGATAAAGAAATTAGATAAAATATATCATAGAAGAAATAAGAACAATAACAAAAACAACAAATGCCTTGAGCTATGCACAAAAGCTGAAGTGGAAATGGGCTAGTCTTACAGACCAGAGATGGACTGTAAAACCAACACTCTACAGAGGGTCAAGGCAAAAGAGGCAGAGAGAGATCACTGACAAGATGTGAAGATGAAATTAAAAGATTAGCCGGCCCAAACAGGGCTCAAATAGCAAACGATAGACAAGAATGGGCATATTTGGAGGAGGCCTTCAGCCAATTTGGGGTTCGAGCACAAGAAGCGAATAGAACTAACAATAATTTAAGTAAACGAAACTTACCAACTAACATATTACTAGAAATAAGTTAACTTGTAAATGTAAGAAATAAAAAGGCTTTTAATTATTTATTTATTTATAATTATGGCACAGCCTTATGAGTTATGAGTATTTAGTTGATCTTCGATAAGATATGTTACGGATATTGAGAAAATTTTTCACACGTGGTCTCATTAGATAGGGCTTCAAAGATGCATTTAAAGTTTCTTCAGAAACTTTTCCTCTTTTTTGACAATTTTGTGTCAAAAAATTTGTGTCTCCCTTATCTCCGACTTTTAAACAGCGTGTTCTAATAATCTTAAAAAAGTCTAAATAAAAAGTAGTACCTAATCCTACTTCATGTATATTTTTTTATACCATTAAGGTGGCAAAGAAGCTAACGATCCTCGTGACGGTAAGCAGTTACTGCAGCCAATGGACGCTTTAAACACCTGAGGCATCACTCGCGAGATGCCGACCCTTCAAATATCTAATAACTTCTTTCTTTAAGAACCCTTTACTGAAGTCCTCAAAGAAAACCTAGGCAGGGAGCTCATTCCACAACTCAAGCTTTTGCGGTAGGAAGGACCATTTAGGTAGGTTCCAAAGTGTGAAAATGAATTCCCTGCCGATGGCAAGCGGTGCGATGGTACAAACTAGCCGTGGGCATCATTTCGAACAATTCCGTAGAACACATTCTATTATACAAGCGGTAGTATTAGCATCCAGTATTAAAAAAAAATTGTTATGATAAAATATTAGTCACATATACTAATACAATGCTTTAAAAAAATTAAATTTTTATTTTTATTTTAAGAAACTAAAAAAAAAGATAGATTTTGTCTTGGCTGATTATGGTGTAAATAAATATTTACCTGGCAAAAATTTGACGCCAATCCAGGCACAAACAGGCATGATGGTGTGGTGATACAGATGAAGGAAAGAAATCTGTCTGTTTTTCTTTCGCAAAACAAAAAAGATGGTGTCTAGCAATTCCACGATCTTCGCAAAAAAATACCACCATACCGCTCCTGCCATCTGTAAGATAAATTTTTATTTTAAGCATGAGAATTAAAGCTTTAAGCGCCAAAACCGCATGGCACAGCTACTTTTATACCTCTGTATATGTATTGTACCCATATATGTTGTACCTATATTATGTGTTGTACCTATATGTCTCGATTTTCTTGGTTGATTGGTTTCTCCAAATACTCAAAGATTTCGCCCCCTAAACATATTTGTCCAATTTACTATGTATTAAATTCATGTAGATTTTTTTATTATTATGTATATTACTTTTAAATAAGGTAATACATAAATTTATAAATATAGAGGCCACGTATTAGCAATAGCAGGCAGTTGGTAGTAGTGGATATATCGAAATTAAAAATACTCACTCTCATAGCTTTGGGGCTGTCTGTATAATCCACAGGTTGACAAGAAAAGTTGTAGTCGTTCCACCATCCTGCGACCAGACCCTGGAAATTAAATATCACAATTTATTCATCCATACAGTAAAGTTATGCAGGATAAAAGTTACATTGCAGAATTATAAAACCTATAATTACGCGCAATTACTTTAAACTAACAATTAGATTTTTCTGTTATCGAAAAATCTAAGTAATATAAAATGTTAGAAAAATCGTGAAGATAGTTTACGACCTGAAAAAATCATTAAGAGGATACGATTTGCGGCGCCTCGCAGCGGGCTTCATACAAACGAATTTTTCATTTGTTTTTGACATTTACTGATCAATCACTGCGAAATTTCTTAGTCATAATCCGAAGCCGAATACCTAGGTCTGTGGTTTTCCAAAATCTTGTAAAATGTTTTTATTAACTATTTGTATGAAAAACTAGAATTCTGTATAACTTTTGAACTATACAATTTAATAGAAAATTGGCACACTGCAGCTAGATATTTATTTATTTCGTGGTGTTTAATCAGCAACTGCCAAAAATAAGTGAGAAATTCGTTTGTATGAAGCACGCTAAGAGGCGCTCCGAATCATATTCAATTAAAAAAAATATAATAATTAAAAATGAAGTGTGAAATAGGGGATCGAAACCTAAAAAAAAATATATTTTAACAAAATTAATCCTTCTTAAAAATCTACAAAATTTGGTGGATATTTGAGGTCAGAAAAATTTTAGTAGTGATGTACACACGTACAGAAGAATTAGTTATATAAAGACTAGCGGACCTGACAGGCGCAGTTCTGTTAAAATATTAGCTTGCCTGCTATAAGCGGGTTCAGTTATAAAAAAAAAACCTAGAACCAAACTGCAGAACTGCACTGCGTCTAATTGTGAATCTAAGCTATCCATGGACTCACTCGTCACACACAATTAATGTCATCAAAATCGGTTCAACCATTTAGAAGGAGTTTAAGCAAAGAATAAGGAAGTTCAGTGACATACGGACGTACACGAGAATAAATGTGTTATAGTTTTTTTACTTATCTCCAAAAATGAACATAAAAATTGATTTGATTAAATAGACCAGGGGCGCAACCACCTGATTGGATAATACCAATTCGTAAGGCTCGATCGATTATACTGCACGGGTAAAGTGCATCTTATTTCAACGAATTAACTGACGAGTCAATAAGTCCTTTGCAAATAAAAGAAAAAAAAAGTTTATTCATTGATACCACGAGAACATAACATAACAAGATAGATAAATAAACAAAAATGGAGAATGTCTCCATACCAAAGAAATGAACCGATTGAATTGAAATGAAGAAATGATTCAGCATTTATGTGCGCCTGAAACTCACAAACTGATTTTCAGTCAGGGCCACAGTCTGAGTGTATACAAATCCCACGAGTATAACACAGGCTTATATAAATATCATATAAAATCCCATTATATTATTTATATTTTATATTTATATAATATTATAAAGGCGAAAGTTTGTGACTGTGTGTGTATGTTTGTTACTTCTTCCCGCTTCAACCACTGGACGGATCGGGATGAAACTTGGCATACATATAGGTTTGGTTCTGGAATAGCATATAGGCTTCTTTTTATCCCGAAATTCCCGCGGGAATAACTATAACCGAGCTTTAACGAACTATAGCTATAGCTACAGCTTGATATAGCAAAATTCATTAGTGTAATTAAGGAGTAAATCACAGTCGCCAATAGCCGAATTTAGCGCGGGGAACTTAAGAAGTAAATCGCAGTATCAATACTGTGATTAAATAAAGGAGTCCCACGCCGATAACCAAATTTAGGGCAGGGCGGCCGCTAGCAAAAATCCCATTCATATTATAAATGCGAAAGTTTGGATGTTTGTTTGTTTGTCACGCTTCAACCACTGGATGGATCGGGAACTGCTCAACTGATTTAGATGAAATTTGTCTAAGTCCCGAGGAAGGACATAGGCTATTTTTATCCCGGATAATTCAAAAGTTCCCGCGGGAATAACTATAACGATTGTTACTAATCCTGCTGCACTGGGAGCATTTAAATGAGCTGAAATTTTACACACAGATATAGTTACGGAAAAGGACAAAGGCTACTTTTTATCCCGGGAAATTTAAAAGTTCCCGCGGGAGAGACTATAACCGAATTCCACGAACGAACCATAGCTTGCTATAACAAACTTCTTTAGTATAATTAACGAGTTGCCGTAAGAATCCTACGCCGTTAACCAAATATAGGGCGGGCGGAGCCACGGGCAAAGTCTAGTATTTTTAAAAACAAAAAAAGGACGAAAAATATCAACAGTTTCTACTAGACAAAGTAAACTAGCCGTAAAGTCCAATAACACTAATAACCTGCAAAAATATGTGGCAAGGAATATGAGTGTTTTACAGGCAATAGTTTATTTTTAAGGGGCTTGGGGTCGACTGGTCCCATTGACCTACCAGGAGTAGTTATGGCTAATGGCTATATTCATAAACCAGTAATCGCTTCATAACAACCTCATACGTCTCCACTGTTGGGACACGGCCCTCCCTCACCGAGGGTGATTTGGGCTATAGTCCACACGCGGGCTCAGTGCGAATTGTAGACTTCACATACGTCTTTTTTTGACATATGCAGGTTTTCTTAGGATGTTTTCTCCACGTGAAAGCTGGTGATGTGAATAATAAATGTACCTACTTGAGAAATTAAGAGAAAGACTCATTGGTACATGCCGGGCTCGAACCTCCAACACCAAGGACACAAGGTGAAGTCGAAACCCTTCGGCCAACACTGACTTTTACAACTTGCCCACAGAACATTATAAGACTGGGGTGTTCCCCTAGTGGAAATGCTATGTAAAACGGCGAGCGTGCCACGATCTTGAGCAGACGCGCACTTCACTTCGAAACTCGCGAATCAGTCATTTAGTTGCCTGCGGACTACATCGCTGTGTGTTGCTGCGCAAAAATATTTAAAATGCCTTCCTGTGCAGTAATTACTTGGAGAGCAAGAAGCCAGGTATTAAATGTATCAAAGGGAGGAATATATTTTCATTGGTATTGGTAGAAGAATACATAATTATAAGCTTATACATAATTCAAAGAAAAATAACCTTTAAATCAAAATTGACATTGATAAACAATATCTTAAAGTATCAAAATACAAGCGATATGCATTACTGTCAATGTTCCTCGGAGCCGCAACAGGGACCGTGTCTAAATGCCAGGAGCAACAGAGTCGTATGATAAATGGGTGTCTTTCTGGTAGTGATGTTCTACGATATTATATTGCTTTTATCGTCATTTTTTAGAGTGTCTAGTTCGAATCAGAACTTAATGTTTTATAACATTGATTTACGTTCCTACTGCCAATTTCATACTATTTTGCAATAATTATATTAAATAGTCCTGAGGTTTTGACATTGCGAATTTTATTAACCACTCTACTGAATATGTGTTAACTTTTATTTTTACACTTTACTGTATAAATAATGTCAAAATTCTAAGTTTTAATACTTTTTAATGTCCGTAGCGAATTGCATAAAAGTGCTACAACAGAACCCTTATAATTTTTTCATGTCCGTCCGTTCGTATGTCTTTGCACCGATCCCAAAAAAAATGTAGTTAGGTATCCTTTGTAAACTGGCCTACAGTTTTGTAGTCAATCTGACAAAAAAAATATACAGTTGTGTGAGGGTGCCGTTAGATAGGTGTGCAAATTGGTAAAAAACAATTCAAAACAAAATCGGTTTATAAGTTTTTTTGGATATTCTCATTCTACGGAACCTTAACTCAGTGCGTGTATATACGTATAAGCCCGCACTTTTAGCCTATGGAAGCCCACAAAGGCAAACAGGTGTGTCAAATATCATAAGTGTATTTTTGTATGTTTGTCTACATGTTTGTCAGAAATTTATAATCGGATTTTAATAATTATATTTTGTCAAATAAGATATGGCCTGTTAGGGTCGGCTCAGACTGAGACGCGACGCGACGACACGCGACGTGAAGAGGCTTGAAGATGCAACAAGCGACTCAAGATACCTCGAGATGCGCCGCGTGGTGCATCCCAAAGCCGCTTCGCGTTTCGTCGCCTCTCGTTGCTCGTAGTGACATGAGACGCCGCGCTGTGCCACGCGGCGCATCTTCACGTCACTTGGTGACTTTGTCGGTTTCCACGGTTTCCTTAGCTTACCAGGGTTGAATTTTGTTGAGTACAAAAAGTGTCATTTCTCCCACGGGCTTTTTCTTTGTAAATTTTACTTAACAGGAGTGATAGATTTAATCAAAATCTTTATTTCGGATGACAGCTGTCAAACTAGTAACGACTTTATCGCCGTTACATTCGATCCTAGACTAGTAGTTTCTTGACAGAAGTGATAGATCTCATCAAGATCTTTATTTCGGATGACAGCTGTCAAACTAAGAACTGCTTTATCTTCGTAATTTTTGATCGTAGACTAGTAGTTTTTTAACAAAAGTGATAGATCTCATCAAGATCTTTATTTCGGATAACAGCTGTCAAACTAAAAACTGCTTTTTCTTCGTAATTTTTGATCGTAGACTAGTAGTTTCTTTACAGAAGTGATAGATCTTATCAAGATCTTTATTTCGGATGACAGCTGTCAAACTAGTATGGTATATAAAAAAAGTGTTATTAAATAAATAAAAAAAAACTTTTTTATTGTTTTAAGGCTATACCTACGCTAAGGTGTAAATTTGATTTGAAGAACTGAATTCAGATCTTCATGAAATCGATCACCTCAGTAAAGAAACTTCTAGTCTACGATCAAAATATTCAGAGATAAATCCGTTTCTGGTTTGACAGCTGTCATCCGAAATGAAGATCTTGATGAGATCTATCACTTATGTAAATAAATTTCTAGTCTACGATCAAAATTTTCGGAGATAAAGCAGTTTCTAGTTTGAAAGCTGTCATCCTAAATAAAGATCTTGATGAGATCTATCACTTCTATAAGGAAACTACTAGTCGAAAATCAAAAGTTACGGAGATAAAGCCGTTTCTAGTTTGACGGCTGTCATATGAAATAAAAATTTTGATGAAATCTATCACACCAGTAAAGTTAAATTTACAAAGAAAACGCCTGTGAGAGTACACTTTTTGTATACCCATTTTAAAATCTGAATTAGTGTCTGGACTGGAATGGCGCAGAGAACCCGCGGTGGAGGCTTCGGGATGCGCCGCGGGGCGCATCCCAAGGCCGCTTCACGTCGCGTCGCGTCTCGTTGCTCGTAGTGATAAGAGATGCCTCGCTGCGCCGCGCGGCGCATCCCAACGTCGCGCGACGCATCTTGGTGTACTTCGACACGTAACCTCTCACTTTTTGCTCTCACTATAATTTGTATCTTTTTGTTTAGTAAACAAGGTCCATAATGTTTTAGTATTTCTAAAATGCCGCGCCGCATCTCGTCACGTTGCGTCTCGGTATGAGCCAACCCTTAGTGTGTACAAATCATTAGACTACTTTTAATTCCGGACGATTATAACTTCCCTATGGAATAACTATACCCGAGTTCCACCTGGACGACCTTTAGCTACTGCTGTGGCAAACTTTCTTAAGTACTATGTTCTGAAGCTATGAGTGTCAAAGTACTTATTTAGGTACGAGACAGAAAGCCAGAGCATGAATGGAATTTCATATCTTAAGAAATATTTTATTACATTGCACACAGGTGACCAAAATCGGTGTAAGTCGGTTAAAACGTTGGGAAGCGAAAAAAGTAGCCCAGTCTAAAGACAATTATAAATGTTCATCAAATAAATTTTTGTTTTGTGCGGAAATCGAGCTGTTTTAGTTTATTGGTTCTTGTTCTTATAATATAGATCAAAAAAATCTTCGTTCGAGACTCCCTATAGAAAACATTTCATAAATGCCATATCCATGGCTACATCATCAAAATGAACAAATATTTTCATAGCAAAGGCAAAATGTTAACTTTGAGCCAAGACTTGAACGTACAACCCTTACAGTCTGTGTAAGCGCTCTGCCGTTTGAGATATCAAAGCAGAATTCTTGCCAATGAAATTCCTAACTACATCTTTGAACGTCATAGACACACAATTACTAGGGAACTTATGTTTTGCTCCTATAAAATAAATCTAACAAATTACCAGTTTTTCATGAACCTAAAAACAATATAAATACATATGCACAGGGATAGTCTCTCTTCGTTTGGCACCTAGTCGCCGAGTCAAGTCGTCATCGTAGTTACAATAACTTTGATTAATGTCTCAAAAATTTTAAATTTACTCATTTAAGGCCGCATATCTAAGACTAGCTGATACGGCAAACGTTTCTTTTTTTTAAAACATCTGCCGCACCAACCTAATAGGGTTGTACTAATTTAGAAACCATCCCCGTCGTGTGAATAACAACCTACTAAAATTTTATTACCATCGGTTTACCCTTATTGCGCGAGTCCGACTTGCACTTGACCCTGTCCGACTCGCTCAGGACCCTTTTTTTTATTTCAGAAACCTTCCCTGGCGTGTGCATAACAATTAACCAAAATTTCATCACAATCGGTTTACCCTTCACTTGACCCTATCCGACTCGCACTTGACCCTTTTTTTTTCTCAGAAACTTTCCCCGGCATGTACATAACAACTTACCAAAATTTCATTACCATACCAAATTTATTACAATTAATTTAACCTTATTGCGCGAGTCCGACTCGCACTTGACCCTTTCGGAAAATCCTTTCGAATCCGATGCATACGTTATACGAAGAACACACCTTCCAAGTTCCAGGCCTCTACTATCAGCTGTGCGTTGATCCGTCAGTCAGTCATTCAGGACAAAGCATTTTATATGTATAGATTGGTTCATAAGGTTATATTTTATTTTATGTAGTAAAAAAGTGGATTTCATAAAGTTTAATAATAATTCCACCTAAGTATGAGTAGATTATTAATTTTATAGTTAACAAAAATCTTATCTTTATACGCCAAATTTATCGATATGGATTTATCGACAGAGCCTTTTCGAACTGACAACGCCTATTTGATCGTGATTCAAAATGGCGAATGTATTGTGGCGACAGCGGTTCCAGTACTGTTTGAGTAACATAGCACTTCTAATAACTTATAATGTTCTGTGAACTTGCCTATGTGAAGAGCCGTTATAATTTTGTACAGGAAAGTCATTATAATGATAAATATGATAATAATTATGATGAATCAAAAACATTTAAAAAGTAACAGTTCCGGTAAAAAACTTGCCGTTAATATGTTAATTGATTTAAACAAAATCATACTTTATAGCGGTTATATTTGGCATATTGTATAAAAATCCTGACAATAATTAACGAGCAAACTATTCTGTCACGAAGTGTGTTGAGCTAAATATCAAGGCAAGTTTGATAAATAAAATTAAATATTTAAAAGTTTATTTTACAGTAGACTTATACAGCGGCTCAGTCCGCCCTAAATTCGGTTAACTCTTAAATAGTCCTTAATTAGTTTAGTATAACTAATGAATGAAATGAATTGCTATAGCAAGCTATAGGTGCAGCAATAGTTCGTTTAACTCTGTTATAGTTATTCCCGCAGGAAATTTTGAATTTTTTGGGATAAAAAAGCCTTTATGCTATTCCAGGACCTAAACTAAACTTTATGTATGCCAAGTTTTATCTTGATCCGTCCAGTGGTTAAAGCGCTAATGAGTAACAAAAATCCAACCAGACATGCAAACTTTCACATTTATAATTGAATTAACTACAATATAATTTTTTATTTAGTATATATTAAAACATACCATGCTTGATCAGCATTATTAAAGTTATAGTTGCGCTATGTTAACGCTTAAATTTATTTGGTAGTATCTTTTAAAATTGTTGTTTAAAATTTTATTAGTTTAGTAAAAAATTACTGTTAAATAACGCGTTATGGAAAATGCTTTCCCTTTCCTCAAGGTTGTGCCACACCATACGCAAATTGTCGTCTTTATCAAGGTTATATAAGTTAAATCTATGATTTAAAAAGAAGTATAATTAAAGTTTGTACACCCTTATACAAGCACTTGCTGTGATCCTATTGAGCGGAAATTTCCATAGCTACGTAATTTCGGTGACAATGCAACAATATGGTAACATAGAGATGGTCTGATGATGGAACCCGAAGCTTGTAATTAGAACCACTTCACTGTCCAAGATAACTCGGTCGTATTTGGACTCGATATATATATCTATCTATAGCCCTAGCTGAACGATTTGTCTCAGCTAGGGCTATAGCCCTAGTTGGCGTTCTGGGTCTGATAAATCTTTTTCTAGAAATATTTTTACGTGTACCATAAAAATATTTTTGTCAGTGAGAAATAAAGTTTATAATAAATGGGATCAATATCATCAATATCAGCTTGATGCCTTTAAGGTAAATATCTAGTAAGGGTACTCTCTTAAGCATTTAAACTGCGTAGAGGAGTGCCTTAAGTGCAGTGGCTCTGTTTGATCTTAATCTTACACTTGTTGTATTATAAAAATAAGTCAACAGTGAAGTTTTTGGTTAAAGTATTACGTGAAGTATAAAATTATGACATTAATTAGCGTTTTGTTATACCTATTTGTTTTCAGTATATATATATGTATCCAAAAGCAGCCCAAGAATATTAAAAAAATCATATTTGACCAAAGGACAAAAACTAAAGTGAGAATTGACCTTTGCATCTCCTGGACCGCAGTGTACCTAAGTTCAGGTTTAAGCTGACTGTTTGTTGGCCTGTCAAGACTTTTTCTCAGGAACACGTAAATGTATCAAGTTGAAATTGAATTGCAAAATATCAAATACTAAGGTCTACGGTCCCCTGAAGCTGTAAAAAAATCATGCTTTTAAGTCAACACAATAAAAATATACGGCCCAAATACGATCATTTTGGTTAAACAAATTAAAACTAAAGGTACTTCCTATTTATAATATGAAATATACTTATTTATAGTAATACAAATATACCTTTAAATATTTACCTCATAAACCAAAAATATGCTCATTAATATTTGGGATATGTTGTATGCTACCATTCCATGCTTCAGATCGTAGGGTTTTCGGTCTCTCATGTAACGAGGGCCTACGGAGTTACAGAAGTAAAGGTAGGAAGCCAGAAGAGTAATCAGAGGACCTGGCCCTGACATCATCCACCAATTTTCAGTCCTTGGATCTGCAAGAAAAGCAAGAATTTATTAAAAGATTTATTAGGTATCTTTTGAAGAACCGTAAATTTCCCACGGGAAATTTTTCTTTTTTTGGGTGATGCCGCGGCACACTTTTTTACCGCATGCCAACAGAGCAACGGGTGACCTAAGTTTGGTAGATAACTCGAGGGATATAAAAGGAAATGTGATACTTTTTACGTTGATTGAGATTTTCAACGGAAATAGATTTTTCCACATGTAATATTGTGGAGCACTTCTTTTCACGTCACGTCTTAACGATCCTACGGCTGATTTTGATTTTTGCTTAGCGGTAGCTGGAGAGATTAAAATAACATAAAATACTTTTTATCGCAGAAAATCCCGAGAAAAAGAGGCTTGTTACAAATATAATTTAAAAAAGCGTTTCATTTGGAAAATCATCAGAATAAATGAGCTAACAGTATAAAAAAATTGCTACAAAAACATAATTAATATCGTACCGTATTACAGACAGAATAATTTCCGTTTTTTTCTATAACCGGTTGTTTCTACTATACACATGTCGAATTAATCATGTATAAAAGAGTAAACAACAAACAACAACAAAGTAATCAACGCACAGCCTAAATAACTGGGTATTGAGATTTAACATTTTGCTCAAAGGTTTCTGTTATAACGTAGGAAAGCACTAAAAAGGATTTCCCAAAATTGATATATATTATGTGGAAATCCATATTTTTTTATTAACTTGGCCTAAGGGGTTTAAAATTAATCAAATGAAAAATCATCCCCTATAGGGCAAAATATGGGATAAAAATTATTAAGATAATTCCGAGAGTCTTGTAAGTAAAGTAAAGCCAAAGGCACTCATATAGCAGCTTTTTTTACATAAGTTCACGCAAATGTCTTATCATTTTAGAAAATCATTCCCTGGAGCGCAAAATAAGGAAAATTTGTATGAGAATCTCGACAGTTTTGTGTCCAGAAAATTGAAATTTTGTAAAGAGGTTTCTGTTATAATAACATAAGCGAGCACTAAAAAGGGATTTTGCAAAATTCATCCCCTAGATTTTTTTTATGGAAATCCGTCATTTCTGAACTAAAATGCAAGATAAATGGTATTTGGCTGGAAGTTAAAAAATTAAGATTGACGTTTCACCATTTTTAATTGCGATATTATTGTAGGTAAAGCCTGCAACAGTCAAAAGGTTTGTTTTTTCAAAAGTCTACGCAGACAAAGTCACGGTCAGAAAAGCTAATGACGATAATGCGATATGCATTATAGCCTTTTAGTAGAAATACTTAAAAACTGCAACGCATTTCAACCAATAGGTCATAAAATTGCAAACACTACCCTTGTAGTTTATGAATGGGAATACTTAGAACAAGCTGTTCAGTACAGTGAACCTAACTAACCAAATCTTCTGAAAAACTGCTGAATCGAGGGGTGTGGGTTGGATTCTCATTTCGTCTCATTCGCAAAGACATTTTTTTCTTAAGAATGGGTGTTTTCTGCGTACAATAGCTGCTATCCATTGAACAAATTAAACGAACTATAGCTTCCTATAGCCAACTTTATTAGTATAATTAAGGAGTCATTACTTTTTATCCCATAAAATTAATAAGTTCTCGCAGGAGTTAACTGAATAACCAATAGCATACAGCTATAACAAAATTTCTTGGAAAAAAGAAATAAAATTGTATGGCATTAAAAACTTAGTAAATAATTTTTTTTGTATAAGATTTACAACTAAAAATTATATATCAACAACATGACTTATCAAGTTTGATAATTTAAATTCTACGCAGCCCTAACTAAATACGCGTTCAACAGGCACTTGGCCGGATTTCTAGACAATGTTTTTTTTATTTCTTCGCATCAACTACATGTGAGCGAATGTTACCGATGCCTCTCGGTAACATTTGATCTTGATCTAAGTGTGAGTTTGTAACCAATTTGCATTAAAACCACTCAATATACAACACTTTCAAAGAACTGTGCGTAATAAACTAACTAAAGTAATAACAGCAGATATCAAAGTGATAGAGTATTTGAAGTGTGAAAAAGAGCTATTGAAGCAATTTTTAAATTATTCGATTAAGATGAAAACGTTCTTGTTTGTAAACAAGCTGATTTTCGAAGAGTTTTTTTATATTGTGTTATTCATGTGCCTTAAATAGTGCCTTCGATTAAACAAAAGACTGGCTTAAGTAGACTCGGAAAATTTCCGTTTTGGATGCAGTCTAAAACCAGTAGATGACACGTTGAGTATCATTGCATTAAGTTTTAAATTGTGTTCACAGCACAGTCACAATGTATGCCCAAAATACAGGACTGTCATGAAGAATGTCACGTCCCAACTATACACTAGGGTAAGATTATATCTTTGAAATAATTAACGATAGCATTGAAAGATGTCTTCAAGGTGATAAATTGGAGAAGACATAGCAACATCATCAATGGTGAATATATTACACACTGGCAACATTATAGTCTTAGTAGAATTACTTGAAAACTGCAAAACGTTTCAACCAATCTGTTTATATAAAAGTCAACCGTTACTGACTGCCCGACTGACTGATCCATCAACCACTGGACGGATCGAGCTGAAATTTGGCACTTATATAGCTATCATGATGTAGGCGTGCGCTTAGAAAAGATATTCCAAAACTCACCCCCTAAAGAGGTGAAACGGGGGATGAAAGTTTGTATGACGCACCAAGATGTTAATCCATTTGTTAATTAGTTTTTAGTAGTTAATTATTTATTATTCTGAGAGAGAACGTCAAGCGTGAGTGAGTTTTTTTTATAATTGAGAAGTTGCCGTAAAGTCTTACTACGCTAGGCCTACGCCGATAGTCAAATTTTAATTTCTTCTGTACATTCAGGCCTAATATATACATATAGGCTCACTCAGCGAGCTTTGGAAAAAGCTATGTTCGTTACGCAGTATCTAGCATAGCACTTTGATGAAACAGTGGCGATGAGCATCATTTCTCGTAGAAATTTCTCGTTCTAAATTGCTCAATATATGAGTTAATTATTAAGTAACTAAAATACAAAGAAACTTTCACATTTATAATATTTATAGGACTAGTTTTATAATACTAACCTGCAGTTTAGCATATTTTAGATTTTTATATGAAATAAAAGCTATTATATTTTCTGAGTATTACCTAGTTTTAATGATCATGTACCTGTTTGTAGTATTAACTGCAACATGGCGATTTTATGACTCCGTTAATATATTACATAATAAAATGAAGCCATTTGTGTTCATTTAGAGTAGTCTTATGAATAAAATGCGGAAAATGAGTAAGTCATTATAATAATATTGTTATCTGTTTGCGTGGTGATGTTCCTGCGCAGCTGGTTTGATTTGTACGATCGGCCGGCAATATCTTTATTTGATCTATCTGATCACTATTAATGATATATTATTATGTAAGACGAATGTCTGTTTATATGGGCAAGGATACATTTAATTTGTTAACAATTTATTTGGAAAAAATCACAAAAATTAAACTCCAGCCTGCCTAAGAAAGGAATTAATTTGTTTTTTTTCTGGTGTGAATAATATAGATACAGTGCAATTAGTTATCTTCATCTACACTAATATTATGAAAAGGAAAGATTTGTATTTTTGTATGTTTGTATCGAATAAACTCAAAACTACTAGACCGATTTCAAAAATTTCTCTCACCATTAGAATACTACAGTATCCCTGATTAACATAGGCTTTATTAATTACTATGAAAAATTAGGGATCCCTACTAAAAATTCAATAATTTAACCCAAGGTGTAAAAAAAATTGCCGAAAAATGTTTTTCATCGCATGCGCTTTGGAAACTGTTGATGATAGGAGTAGAAAAAATTATGTTTTACAATATTAAAGAAAATAATAATATCTATAAAAAACTATTGTAGTTATGTCACTGTTACTACTTTTTTGCATTTAAAAAGTTGATAGAAATGCCGACCAAAATCAGACCATGTTATGCATACCTTGGTAATAATCCTTATCAATTTAATTATTTCTTATTCAAGACTGTTTCAAAACCTGTAGATTACTTTTTGAATTATTCAAATTGGACATTCCATTCAAAAGATATTACGAATTTAAAAATGTCAATCTAAACAAAATACTAATAGAAAACCGCGCCGCACCGTGATCGGGTCATACGTGAGGTCGGCTTCCTGCTCCATCCCTGCGCAGCGGACGCAACCGACATTGAATATATTAACTTTTTTTAAGGAAAAATTTTGAGGATAAAAATAGGTTTATCCATAAAATATAAATTGAAAATGGAAAAAAAGAAACTACTTATGTCGTATAAAAAGATACATTTACTCTACGTTTATCCCAAAATGTTTAAAAAATAAAAGTTCATCCGTTCGAAGCCGGGACCGGCCGCTATTTAATTTATATTATATGTTTACTGTGAAAGTCACGTCTCCAGTATTTTCACATTAAAACATTCGACTAGTACGCCGTTGCGTAAAGCTGAAAGTTTATTCTAAAATTCATTTTAAAGGCTTCACCAAACGCAGCAAAGTGAAGCGAAGGTGGCTTCTGAATTTTCTGGAGCGATTCACTTCGTTCGGTACGGATGAGGGTGAAAGCACACATAGGTCCATGCTGGCCAAGGGGCTACTGTTCTTCAATGGCTAGCAATGGAAATTGTTGTGAGTAATGGCTACTGGTTTTTTTTTCTGAACTGACTATGCAGTTGGCTGTTGCAGCCATTACTGCTTCACCGGGCTTTTTTGGGCGAGTCTCTGAAGGAGCCTCAGCCCGTATAGCGCCCAACGCTCAAGGGCTCGGGTTGTCGCTCTCGGGGGCGTCTCTTCGACCGGCGTGAGTCTCGAACCCGAAGGTGTGTCACCGCCAGGAGGGGAGTTCCCCGTTACGCGAACGCGGGTGCGGTTGCGATTGAGTGGGGGCGAGAAGCGCCCCGGCACTCTTTGATACCTCGTGTATCCGTACGGGCGCCGACGAACCCAGGGACGTCGGCGTCGTGTGGGGGGGGAGTCCCTGTTCAGGGAGGTCGTAGAGACTAATCTCGCTATCCGGACAGCGAGATCGTCATCTGGGGCCGTTAGTTCGTGCCGAAGCCGCCTAACGATAGTTTTACGACCATACCGAGGTTGGTCGGGGGGATGAGGGCTACTAGCGCTGACCGTGACACACTTTAAAAGAATCGAGCTATGATTTTTCGTGATATGTCGTCTGCAAGCTGATACTGTAACTGAACGTTAATAACAATGACCGTTCGTATCGAGTCTCGGAATCATATTAGTTCCATATCATAATATAAAAAAATGTGATTATAGTAAAGGAACATTTTTTTTAAATTAGAGGCAATTATTTTGACTATAAAGAGAAACATGTTAATGATCACTTCCATGAAGATACCAGTAAATTTTTAAATTTTTGGACTACTTAATATTTTTTTTACCTTGGTTTATGAATCCGAATAATTCTCGGAAAATGTGTTTTAAAATAATTACATTTTCAAAGACATAACCTCAAATCTTATAAACCTTGTGCAGCTCTTTTACCAATCTTTTTTTCTGTTTTATTTTAAGGTAAACATGAAGCTAGTACAAAATGTATAGAGAGTGGATATTAATCTTTATATTACGAAATAATACTAAAAGTTAATGATTTAGCTATGATTTGATATATAGCGGTGATGTAATCCACAATAAGTTTGCCGTCAGTGCAATAATGGTCTCCTTGATATTAAAATTTGGTTTATTCGCAGGTGGTAGTTACGTAGACCTACCACAAAGAGCTCATCAGTACGCTGGTCATGTACCATAACAAACAAATAATACCAGCAAGCCTGAGCCTGCATATAAAAAGCATTAAATTTGTAGGAAGATCGCAAAGGAATTATAATTATTTAAATAAAACAAAACGTAGTTATTAAAGTGTACAAATGAAAAAGAAATATTAGTAAAATAATAATAATACATTCCGTATTATCTTGTAACTTATCTTAAAATTAAAGCAAAAACCAGAGAAAACAAAAGCACGCAGTAATTCTAAACTTTTGCATGTTGTGACAAGGTTTTCGGAACGTAATACGACCAAAATGAAAAGACAGAGTGCAAATTATTTAATAGGATTACAACAAAAATATTTCCTTTATTTGATCGAATTAAAAAGTTTCCATAAATTTTCGCCACTATGCACACTTGTCTAGGGCCTCGATTATGTAAATGAAGTCGTAAATAGGCATAGGTTTTAAATTCTCAGATGCGTGAACATATACTATAAGATATTAAGCTACCATGCTTAATTATTTGCAATCAAAATATATGATGATAAATACCAAACATTCAAAAATTGTGCGTATAAAACCTCAAAACCTGCAACCTGCAAAAAGTGCAAAAGTCAACAACTTTTTATAAATAGGCTTTATTAACTTAGGTCATTAACTTATCATCAGAAAGATCAGCAGGTAGAATAACTTAAAATATTTTTAGTGATTTTTTTGCGTATGTCATGAATTGGAGCTTACACAGGTAAATGTGCCAATACTGTTGAATCACTGAGGGTCAATTTTTTGTTTAAAAACTTCATGTCATGCATTATTGTTACAAAATATGACGCAAATACATGAATACGAAACTGAGATAATAAATACATTTTATTATGTTATGCAAAAGATACGATTCATTAAAATTTAATGATGTTTATTTTGGTTTTATGCTTTAAGTGTTTAATCCTTTTTTTACAAGCACATTACATTTCTTTGAGTTTATATAAGTACCTCAATTAAACGAAAATCACAATTGACTTAAAACACCAGCCAAGTGCGTGTCGCAGGTACATATATGCATTAAGTTATTGTTCCGTAAAACTATTGGAAATGTCTGAAATAGATTTACAAAATTTCATTTTGATTTTTTTTTCCCCTATGGCTTTAAGATTTAATGTCTAGACTAGAGAAACGTCATGGCACATATGCGTTACGAGTTACTACGTCACGTGATAAAAGCGGGAAGGAAAGGCCTATTTCAGCCAGTTATTAAGTGAACTGCAGCCCAATTATAGATCTACTAACTCTCAAAGTAGTTTATTATTTATATATGTAATTAATTAATTATACTTATTGTTTATATATGTATGTGTGTAATCGAGGTTGGACGTTTTTAAAAAACTTTTGTCTATAACTATATTGTCTATTGTGTAATTATTATTTATATAAAACTCATCTTCAAACTTTTTTATTTAAGACTTTTAAACAGCACTTTTGAATCGTCGATTTCATTAATAATTGTATTAAGTTTAACACCGGATGGGAATGATTTACTATAGAGAAGAACCGGCAAGAAATTTATCTAAATTTAAGAAGAAATTACACAAAGTTTAAGATATTGTAGTACACATTGTCACATACTATTTTGTGCGTTAAATAAATAAATGAAGTTTGCTACAGCAAGCTATAGCTGCTTATAGCTATTCCCGCAGGTGCTTTTGAATTTTTCAAGATAAAAATATTCTAAGTCCTTCCACGGGACTAAGACTATCTCCATACCAAATGTCATCTTAATCGGTTCAACAGTTTAAGCGTGAAGAGGTAACAGATAGACAGAGTTACTTTCACATTTATAATATTAGTATGGATATGTAACTGTGTTTACTACATGTAGGCTCCGTGGCTTAGTCGGTAATGACCCGACTGCTGACTAGAGGGGCGTGGGTTTCTCGCGCAAGACAAACATTTATTATCTGTATTTGTATTAGGGACTGGGTGTTTTTTATGTATAATATGTTTTTATTCACAAAAAAAAAGTATATATGTACCTATATGCAAATGTATCCGTTGTCTGGTATCCATAGCTATTGCATAGTTTGGAACCAGCTTGCGCTGTGTGTTATGTCCAAAAATTATTTATTATTATTATACTTATACTTAAATTTAAATAGTAAGATGAAACGTAACAGGAACAAACAAACATGAGAAATCGTTTAAGGTTCTTCACATTCGTAAAAGTGTAATTGTGTTTAATATGTTTGTTTTTTTGTAACCTGATCAACTAGTTTGTACACGTTTTCTTTTTTTAGGCAGTTGGGTTATTATGTACTTACTTTTACTTACTATTAGCTAGTCTATGTTATTACCATCAAGGTATTATTTATTTTTTTAATTCTATTAGGTACCACTTACTTTTAAAGGGGCACAAAATATCTAAAAACCAAACGCGGAGATCAATTATTATCACAAGTACGTTGAACAGTTTTTTAGCTCGTATCAATAAAGGAACCTTATTTTTCAAGACGTAAATCGATCGATTTCTCGAAATTCTAATTTTTCTACAGCTAATGGTAGCTATCAATAACGTAGTCAGTATAGTGAGTATACCCGTCCGTCTGTCACTGCTAATCCGCTCCAGATTTACTGGACCGATTAAGGTGAGAGTTTGGTACAGACACAAATTGCTGTGTCCCAAATATCACAAGACGTGTCAAGTAAATTTTAAATATATAAGGGCTTATTTGGAACGCGAATGATTTGGAAATGGAATCTTTGTGCTGACGAGTCTACTTTTTACCTCGCTGAAGAAAAAATGGTGAACGTGTATAGTACAACATAATATTTTGAATATAATAAAGCTGAAATATGCTGAATATATTTTTTTTTTTATACCACTAAGGTGGCATAAAAGCTTACGGTCCGCCTGATGGTAAGCGGTCACCGTAGCCTATGGACGCTTGCAACACCAGGGGTATCACTTGCGCGTTGCCGACCCTTCAGAAATCTAATAACTTCTTTCTTGAAGAACTCCATAATGTAGTCCTTGCAGAAAACCTTGGCAGGGAGCTCATTCCACAACTTAAGCGTTCGCGGGAGGAAGTTTCTCTGAAACCGCACTGTACGCGACCATTTAGGTTCTAAAGTGTGAGAATGAATTCCCTGCCCATGGCGAGCGGTGCGATGGCAGAAAGTAGCCGTGGGTATCATTTTGAACAATTCCTTAGAACACAACCCATTGTACAAGCGGTAGAACACACACAGGGAGGCAAAGTCTCTCCTCAGACTTAAGGGCTCGATAACGCAAGTGAGTTTGGAATCGTCGACAATTCTCACAGCCCGTCGTTGAACCGAGTCAAAAGGGTATCCGGGTGCACCCGCCCAGAGATGGCAGCAGTACTCCATATTGTATAAATGTTACGAAAATTTCACTTTAAGAAAACATTCTTTAATTTCCCCAAATTAGTAGAACTGTAGAAAAATATGAAAAAAAAACAGCGTGAGTTTTACAAATTTGATTCATTCCTAACAATTGATTTATATTAAGTTACTTACTGTTCTTAATTAAAAATAAGGGCAACAAATATATAAATTTATCTGTTCTTTTATTTAGAAATAAATATCTTTTTGAATAGCCTTTTTGATAGGGACCATAATTTTTTTTATGCAATTTATCAATTTATTTGTTGTTTGCAATTTATTTTAAATTTATTTAAAAAAAGGTATGTTTCCATTCAGTGAAATTTGCCAATTTGAATATTCAAGGTACTATTTGGTTTACTCCAATGACCGCCTTCTCTTTCCATTCTTTTCGCTTGTATATTTAAGTTTTTTTCTGGTCTCAAATAACGATAGTTGTTATACGCAGTTCTACACCAGGCTTTGCTTAACATGCTCTTCGTTGGGTTTACATTTCATTAATAATAAATTGCTTATATTTTTCTTAAGGGTATACAAAAGAATCTATATATTATAATAATAAAGACACGACACAATAAAAATTAACTTCATCTGAGCCCGTTTCACGTCACGGTGCGGTCCGAGACGCAGCACGCATATATTTTTAAGGATATTCAAAGAATAATAAGGTTTTTGCCCATTTGCGTCTACAAATTAGGCTAACTTAGTCGGAAATTATAAAATTGTATTGGTAACTTTAAAAGAAATTGTAGTTATAAGTAATGAAGCTTATAAATCGGTACAGGTCGATATTCTAATCAGCAGAAGCATATCCGTGGGCAAAATATTTCAAAAACAAAATTTTTTTTTTTTCAATTTCTCATTCGTTTTTAAAGCTGGTATTTTAGACACAAGAACCATAGTTAACAGATGTAGCCTTGATAGTATCTGAATAAAATGACTGATATAGGAATGAACGGATTTGTTTTTCTTTGGCTACAGAACCCTAAAACCGGTTACCTATAATTTTGCAATTAAAACAAACCAATACTTACCACTATTGCGATCCATAAACCGCCGATATGAGTCGAATATCGACATGTTGTGTGTTAAGTTCGTTCCTCCTGTAACAATACAAATAAAAATATACAACTTATAAAAATACGTAATAATAACCGCTCTTCCTTGCCAATGACCTATTGTGCAGTTTTTTTATACTTTATTAGAGAATTTAATCAAACCGAACTCATCGCGCCATGCACCTACCGGGGCAGGACAGGTTCCACCGGGCCAGCTTTATTAATGATATATATTTATGACGATAGGTTTTAATCGTGAAAAATATAAACATGTGATGTGCATGCCTACAGCTTAACAAATTTAAGGGTTCCTCGTTTTAAAAACGGAATCGCGAAAAAAAGGTTTTTGTGAATCTCTATCATCACCAATCTTTTGATTGTTGTCGTTATTTATCTTCGCAGTGAAAGACCATAGTTTCATCATCATTGATCATTTGATGATTTTAAAAGTACAATTTTATGGAGAGACATTTATATCGTTGCGTAGTCGCAGTTAAACCTAAAACACTATTTTTGTTCAGCTATCAAGTAATTTCCTAATCGCTCAACTAAAATACAAGCAGAAAACGTCATTCTACTTAGACGGTTATTGCCTACTTTCTATAAATCAACGGAAAAAGAACAACAAAGTCTACTGAACCAGCTAGTATTGTATGCAAATCCATAACATCCCGGTTTTTTTTTTTTTTTTTTTTGATTTTGCGCACAGTTTTATTTTATGATGTGATTGAATGCTTTAAAAAAAACAAGCATGTTGGTCAATTTATATTTTAAACGGCTGACTACGATTCTCAAACCTAATGGGAGCTGCGGTTAAGACGTGGATGCTAAGGTAAAGTAGTAAAAAAACGCTATTTAAAATGATATCAGTATCATTTTTTAATCAAACATTAATTACTTATTTTCGTTTTATTTGGCACAGCTTTTGACTTGATAACTAATCATACAAAAATAAGAAAATTCTAATCATTAAAAATTAAAAATACACCATCTTACCCTACATATGAGGTAAGCCGGAGGGATATGGCGATCTAATAATTTGACGAATCGAGTAATTCTAACACAAGTTCTCTATTTGTGTATTGATTTTTAGTCGAAATAAAATTATATCCTAATGGGGATCTGAAAACTCCTGCGCAGTAATTTACCTACAGAACCAATATTTTTTGCACAGAAAAAAAAATTTGCAGCAATTGGTGGTTTTGGACCATTACATTCATGTAGACCATTGTTTAAAAAACTGAACTTACTGACACTTGTATCTCTTAATATACTAGAAATAGGACTCTTTGTTAGGAAACATGCTTATCTTTACACCAGAGCCAACGAAGGATTAAGATATTCTCCAGGAGACAAGACAAAATTAAAATTAGAGTCATGTAAATGCACATTATTTCAAAAAAACTGTTACTTTATGTCAACATTGGCCTTTAATAAAATCCCTATAGACGTACGATAACTTAATATTAATCTTTTTAAACACAGACTGCAGAAATGGCTTATGAATCGATGCTTTTATACAATTAAAGAATTTCTTGTCTCTAAATAAACACGAAATTTTTATTTTGATAATTCTAATGAAAATGATGTATTTCTATATTTTTTTTTCTTTCGTTATAATTAATGGTCTTCTAGATGTGTGAATGTATGATATAATTTAATTTTTTAAATATAATTTTGCATGCCTTGTCAAGGTGAAACATGTCTTATGCCTACATAGATAACATCAATATAACCATGTTTCTTGCGAACAAATATCAACTAATCTCATCTTACCTAGAAACTCTAAGATTATTAACTACTGTTAAGCGTGATATAATAAAAACAATGCACCATTATTACATATGAAAAATATAAAAACTTTAACAGTTGGTTGTTACAAAAATAATGTTTTTCACCATGTTTTACGTTATTCAAGTCAGTAAAAAGACTAGTGCTCATTTAACACACACCGGTAATAATAATAAGTAATAATGACATATATATAATAATAATAACATGATATAGATTAAATTATTTTACTACATCAATGTCAGTATCAAAATTAATTAATCCAGAAGGATACCATGAGTGTTAGGAAATAAATCACGCTTCACGTAAACTGAGGAAAAAAAAAAACCCCGTTCACAAAAAGAATATAGAATTCTGCATTTATTAAATCAATAATTAAAAGAAATATACTAACCCATAGTCGCAGTGGTGGTAACCTTCACGAAATGAACTAAAATAAATTGAATACAATATCAAAATTAATAACGCATAAATCCTAAACAATGTTGTAATAGACACATAAATGTTACGAAACGGTTGCGTTCGAAGAATTATGACTTAAATAAATATTCATCATAGTGGTATGAAATGAATTCGTCATTGACTGAATTAGAAAGTAATATTTAGGAGTTTTTTTTTTTATCCAAATACCGCGTCGTCGAAACGGTTTTTGGCTATGGACCTCTAGACAAGATATAATGTTTTCTTGATATCCAAATATATTTATGCAACACAGTTCTATAATTTTTTATAATATGTTATTACACAGCTTAGCAAAAAGAAACTTGTTCCAGCTTTATTAAGTTATTAACTAATTTACGTGGGTGTTTTGCTCTAAACTGGAATAAAGCACAGAAATAATTCCAATTTACCTATTTTTTTGTAATAAAAATTATATATAAGTACAAGAAATAATCACTTCTTCTTAACCAACACAACCTTTTAAAAGAAAACTAAAGCGTTATTTGTAAACGAAATCTAAATTGACACTAAACTTCTCTCAAATAGTCAATTCTATGTAAGTTAACATCTTAAGCCTGTTGAAACTTAACTTAATGACGTTTGCTTATTGCTTAATAATGTACTTTACCTTAATGAGTAAGATTGTGTTCCGGTAAAGGTATGTGTATGGACCACCGACTGCAATTAATTAGAAATTAATAGGGCCTTAGTTACAATTAATACATCTTTTGTTTTATAATTAAGGCAAAAATTTAATATAAATATATTTTAGGGTTCTGTACCCAAAGAGTGCCAACGGATCCCCATTATTGAGCCAATTTTCATAAGCTCTATTTTTCAGACCAAAGTAGAGAGAGAGAAAATCCCGAAATTTTGACAGAATATGCAGCAAATATTAATACAAAAACAAGGAAATGTTTAAATTGTTTTTTTTTATCGGAATTACGGGATATCAATATTAACATATCAAATAATAAAACCGTTCAAGTGCAATTCGGTCTTGTGCTTCGGTCTGTTACGGAACCCTTGCCTTAGGGCGCTCGTCCTACTCGCACTTGACCGTTTTTTAATAGACATAAGGCTGTAGTTCTGATAAAATTGATTTCAGGCTATATTTCCTTCAGATTCGATTACATATTCAGTTTTCAGTTTCAACTAAGTATTTTGATTTACAATCTCCGGAGCTAACTGTTATATGTGAAAAAATATTCTTGCATTTGATAGCTTAATTCTTAATGAAGGTTATAGGCTACTTAACACCCTTAAAAGCTGAGCAAAAAGACAAAAGGTCAGAAAGAACAATAACTAAATAATAGTGCAGACGAGCGGTGCGACGTAAGCTCCCGGGGGATGCGACGTGGGCTCACTGGGGATGGCAGCGACGGAGTTTTTTCATACCATTATGGTGGCAAACAAGCTAACGGTCTGCCTGATAGTAAGCGGTCACCGCAGCCTATGGACACTTGCAACACCAGAAGCATCATTCGCGCCTTGCCGACCCGAATTAAAATTTAATTGCTTCAATTCAAAAATTTTTTTCTTCAAAAACCCAAATGTTCATACCTCTATGTCTCAAAGGTAGAAGAATCGTATTACTTTTGGACAATGTAAGAAACCAACACAGCAGAATCAATTTAATGTACCTTAGCAAAAAGAAAATCTGAAAGTGTTTATGCTGCTCCAAGAAAGGAAATTTTAAATTAAATATGACTTTGAACTGACAGACAAAAATAATACAATCGTGAATTTATTATGAAAAAGATCTAAAATCACAAAAGGGAAGATAGTTGCGCAGCAAGGTTTTTCTTTTTACCTAAATAGTTTTATCGTTGTGTTGCCTCTCGTTTTATGCTAAGTAGGTTATTTATGATGCTTATTTGTAATTCGTTGCTTAATCTATCCATAAGGTGACCTCAGGGTCATCACCAGAAACAGTAAAAAATATTTAACACCAGCTTTGCTGGATAGAGTTTGATATTTTACAAAAATTTCAATTACTTTTAAAAAAGTAAAAACCCCACAAGTTACCAATAAGAGTCACGTCCTGAGGATTGCGTACACGCTGTCTTGAGAGGGCAAGACAGCCTATGGCTCAGTGGGTAATTAACTGCCTGCGGAACCGGAGGCGTGGGTTCAATTCCCGCATAGGACAACAATTTATATTTGTGTTTGTCATGAATCTGGGTGTTTTCTATGTACATCATGTATTCATATTATATATAAGTCTTGCTTTGGTTAAGACCAGATGATGCTTTGTGATTAGTCCAAAATAAATTATTATTATTGTTGACTAACTTAGTAGTGAAAATAAATATATTTTCCAATATATTAATTAATATATTTGGATGCAAGGGGTTACAGATCAACGGGGCAAAATATAGTTGAATAGTCCTGTGTTTTTGATAATAAGGGCATACAATTATATCAAAAAATTAATATGATACTGATTAAGAGAAAAGAATGAACGAAAATAGATGCACGAAACAGATTTATGAATCTCAAGCAATTGGTAGGGTCGGCAAACGTATGTAGATCAAATTGAGTACCTACGTTCTCAGAAAATGCCAGGACAGGAGTACTCGGAACCGTAGGAAATATATGAAAGCATTGATGCGTATAGATGAGGCAAGAGAGGTATGCCAGGATCGTAGCAAGTGTCAGTCTTTGGTTTCTACCTACCCCTCTGGGAAACAGGCGTGATGTTATGTATGTATGTATTAAGAAGACCCAAATATGGGTGAAGGTTTTAGTGTTTCCGTATGATTTATCGTCTAAAATACATAATATCTTATAATGTGTATTAAATTTAATGTAAATATGTATATTATAATTTGTCATTCGTTTCGACACATACTGCTTTAGCACTAATGAATGTGATTCTATTTCCATATTTTCAGAATTATTATTACTTATATTACATTAATATTATATACATATATATATTATTTTACATATATACATATATAAGTACAATTCTGGGTTTTGAACTATCTAGTATTATTTTGTTGTGCCTTTTTAATGCTCGCTATTGCAGCCTAGTAAGTAGTGTGGCCGGCTGTTGTGCATATAGTGTGGGTTCGATACCCGCACTGGACAAACATTTATGTGATAAACATTAATATATATATGTTTTTGTATCCGTTGTCTGGTATCTATATCACAAGCTTTGTTTACTTTGGAGCCAGAAGACATCGCTGCGTGTAGTGTTAAAAAAAATTATTTATTTATTTAAATATATGTTATTAAACTAATTTATTAAAAGATATATGTACCTCTATTAAATTAAAAGTAGTTTTGCACAATACTACTATATAATGTGAACCACGAGCTTAAATTTGAAGGTGCAATAAGTTTGTATTTTCTCTTTACTTATATTTTTATTTCAACTTTTACTTCCATAAATATAAAAATGAATAACTAAATAAATGAATAAATAAATAAATGATAAATAGATGATTGAAGTTATATTGTGACAATAGTTATAAACTTAAGTTTAATCATTGTAAATAGTGATAGATAGGGGTTTGACCTAAAATTTACTATTATTTTGGCCTATGTAGTAGTATTTTCCGTTAACTGCTACTGAATATAAAAAAATCTACACTTTGGTGCATACCAAAACCTAATTTAAAATATAAAGTCACATATACTGAACACTAACGAAACCACTAGATATTGTTTATTTCTTCTTCATATTAACTATTGATTAATTACTTTTACAAATTTTTGTATTAAGTATTTGTAGAACATGTCTGCGAGTCTTAATCCTTGAATTGGTTAAAGGCGGTCACTTTTAGCAGAAACCCGAATTAAAACTAGCATACATGTACTACAAACAATACAAAACATCATTAAAATAGTTAATCGCTAGTATTTTTTACTCTTTGAGAATACGCTTTGTAATGAAGAAGAAACAAACAATATCTAGTGGCGACGCTAGTATGGAGTATGTATATTGTGCCTTTATTATATATTGCAACGTAAATAGTGCGGATTCCTGACTAGGAGTAATCAATTACCTGCAAGTTTGATCAGAATATTTAACAATAACCTTAGCAACATTTCTCACGGTTACACTATCACGCAATGCAATCCGCATTGCGGAGGAAATGGTAAAAAAAATCGATTAAGAAATTTGTACCTTATGTTACTTTTAATAGGGCCGTTTTCCATTGTCTAAGAACTCTTGTATTATTATTGAATTTAAAGTGTAAAAAGATCATTGTGAATTCTCACTAGACTTAATCTCTTACAAGGCAATTAATTGCTTTTGCATTGGTGCAATATTGAAAAGAAAAACAACTCTATTTGTCAGTGAACTATCACAACATCGAGAACCGATGTTTTACATGCGTGACTTCCGATAGCTTGGATACATTTAGGAGAATCTACCAGATTTCCAATGACTGATAATGCTCGACGTTGTTTAACTTCACAAATCGTTTCTAATAGACGAATATAACTGGCCCAGGATCTCTTCGAGAAAGATATTGTTCCTATATAACGAAAGACAGCCATACGTAAGAAAGAATGGACACCTATGGAAGTCTAAGTAATAGCATTACGACTAAAAGAGGCAAGTAATGTTTATTTTCGAATGTCGGTGAGACTTACATCGTAAAAGTATAATAACAGAATGCCAATGGTAATGAAAATCGGTTATTAAGCAATTGGTTGTGAAGACGTGTAATGAAGGACACAAATTACAATTAATATGAATGCTAAGGTCAATTGCATTGGAGGGCCATAGACGATCCGTACGTGTACCGATCCATGCATTTATGGATACCGTCGGATATATTCAAACCATTAACACGTTTTATGATGTTAGAATGATGGTAGCATACAGGTACTAATTTATTAAAATAGTATATGATTAACTTTTTTTTAAATAAAAGACTATATCATCTTTTAAGATGCATCTTGGTTAGTTTATGTATGTTTTTTAACATATATATGAAATACATATTGACGTAATCTAAAATAGAATTAATATTGTAGCCTATAAACTAGCAATGAAAAAAAAATATTACCTTACGCTTCAATACATTATTATTATTTACAAAATATGTAGTGTGAAAAAATAGTCAGGTAGAAAGAAGCCTGAAAATTTTACAGAATATATGTTATAATGGGGATTATCTATAAAATAATAAAAAGTTAAAATTTAAGGGGTTCGCCAAACAAGAGACACACTTTTGTCATTTTTGCTCTATCGTTAAAACAGTAATACATACAAACTTCAAACTTGCAGTTAAAAATAGTTTGAACTCTAAAGTACCTCCAACAAATAATAAATACTGGCCAAGTGTTAGTCGAGCCCGAACCATTACCATCATAAATTACCGTTATAACGCCATCTACCTACTATACAATAAACAGTAACACATTTGTTTGTTGGAAACTATTTTCAAAGTTCAGAAACGTCAGGCTAGGTCAGTAATTAAATGGGTGACCCCTAAGCGTCACACTTTTTATTTTTGTTAGTGTTCGTAAATTACGTTAATTTTGGTAGGTCCGTACCTACCCTCGGTGTTAATTCTTTATTAAACACCAAAACACAAGTAAAAAATGGGTGGACTTAATGCTAGAAGCATTTTCTACCAGTCAACCAACACCTACGTATCTAATTTTCTATTACATTACCTATGCGTAGAATTTTGTAGGTACGTACAAATTTTTGGAATTTTTACAGGCTTTTATTTAGTTTAACCTGTCCCGTTGTATGTAACCAAATCTTGTTATTTAAATTAGACCCACTTCCCGGTGTTCCATTGAGTTGCAATTTTGCATACACACGTAAATCAGATGACAATGCAATATAATGATGTCATAGAGCTGATCTGATGATGGATCCGGAAGGTGGGCATAGGACCTCTGTAACGAAACGACAAGCACTTTTTGTCTTGACAAGCACTCTGGTCCTGAACAATAACCAGGGTCTGTTTAAGCTTGTCTGTAAAATAACAATTATATAATTCTTGTTTAATAATAATAACATTGGACTTTGAATCTTTTTTAATAACAAAAACATTTAAACCTATAATCGTCATTCCTTTTTAATCAGTCTCAATAATTTAGCAAAGTCATGGTTACTGTTCACGAATATTTTTTCTGGGATTAAAGATAATTTAGGATAATTTCCTGCACTAAGACCTTCGGATTATATTTCCAATTATATTATTTGCATTGTAATCAAATATAATGTCTATTTAAACAATATGGCTCAGAGCTTGTAAAGCATCTATCAGTTGTCGAATTCTAATTGGCCATTGACCTTTTTACCAATACAAGAGAAGTTTCAAAGTTTCCCTAATAAACACCTTCATTATACTAATGAAGTTATAGTTATTGCCGTGCGAACTTTTGATATTTTCGGGGAAAAAAGTAACCTATGTCCTATTCCAGGACCAAACATATATGTGGGCCAAGTTTGTGGCCGGTGATTTAAGCGTCATTGAGTAATATACATCAATCTATCCATCCAATCAGACATACTTTTACATTTATAATATTAATAGGATATGACACTGTACCCATCTGCCAAGCCTACCCGTCTACCAAGCCATCTTCGTCCTTTATAATATTAAATTTTATAAAAATAAAATTAAATAAAAAGATATATATAAAATAAAATTGTTATATAAAACTAACATAATGATCAAAATAATAATTTAATGCAATCGTGGAAGATCGAGGACTTAGAAAAAGTTAGCCAGGATCGTGGCGGTGGAGGTCTTTATTATTTTTGTAGACTTTCTAAAGACGGGCTTAACACATTTATGTAGTTAAAAACCTAAATTCGAAAATAAAATAAATTTCATTACTAGAACACCCGGGACAGCATAAGTTTACGTAGACATACATAGGCAGCGGCGAGCGTCGCGTGGCCACAATATATAAAGAAAGCATATGAGGTGGGCATATGCAAAATGCGATAAATTGATATAAAATGCAATGTATTATTGAGTGAATACATTCTAACATGAGAGGAATTATGTACCTTTCTGATGGCTAATAAAAGGTGGTAGTGTTGTAGTGACCTAAATATTGGAATGCGACCCTTTTGCTTGATTTAGCGATGGATGTTGTTTCTTATGTTTGATTGCTTATACTGCTGCTATACAATACAGGTAAAAAGACCTCACCTGAGTAAAGTAAAGTGGAGACAAGGAGATGAAATGGAGGCATGCCCGGGGATCGGAAGCCTAAAACCTTCTGATCTCTCAGAATGTTTATCGTTAACATTCGTTAGTGGCTTCAAGTTACATCGGCTGAGCTCACAGACGGTTTGAACATCTCTCGCCTAACGTTTCGATCCGTTTGTTTGGGTCAAATACGGATGTGAGTTCAGTGCCGAGCGACTTGAACGACGACAACAGATTACACAGTGTAGAAGGGTAAAGGTCCTTGCCCCGAGCTGTCTGTCAGAGTCGAAAAACTGCGAAAGAAGGCAATTGTATCTTATTTAAATTGACACGTAAACCGTTGCCATGTTGTGGGGAGTCGGACGCTGATTACGCGAAGGCGACAGTGATACTTCACCTACGCGACTGGTGACACCAAATAGGGAGAAGTCTTGTAGCGATTTGAATATTGGAATGCGACTCCTTGCTTGTATTAGTGATGGACGTTGCTTCTGAGGTTTGATCGTTTATAATGCTTCTATATTACACAGGTAAAAAGGCCTCACCTGAGTAAAGTAAAGAGGAGACAAGGAGATGATGATGGAGGCATGCCCGGGGATCGGAAGCTTAAAACCTACTGGTCTCTCAGAATGTTTATCGTTAACATTCGTTAGTGGCTTCAAGTTACATCGGCTGAGCTCACAGACGGTTTGAACATCTCTCGCCTAACGTTTCGATCCGTTTGTTTGGGTCAAATACGAATGTGAGTTCAGTGCCGAGAGACTTGAACGACGACAACAGATCACACAGTGTAGAAGGGTAAAGGTCCTTGCCCCGAGCTGTCTGTCAGAGTCGAAAAACTGCGAAAGAAGGCAATTGTTGCTTTATTTAAATAGACACGTAAACCGTTGCCAAGTTGTGGGGAGTCGGACGCTGATTACGCGAAGGCGACAGTGATACTTCACCTACGCGACTGGTAACAAACTCATGGAATCATATTTGGTTCGCGACTAAATTCCTAAAAAGCTGCGATACTGAATATTACATAAATAATATAACTCACACTTATTCTATCGTTAATCAATCAAATAAACTATAAACTATAATTCTTCGTACTTGAACTGATAATATACCTATACATTTAACCTGATTATGAATCCTTGATCATGTATGGTGTGGACGTCGGCTTGAAAACCGAAATATATCATTTATAATCTACGACTGAAGTTACATGGATGCAGTGGGGCTTATTGCGTCTTGCTCTTCGGAGTGTGTTAAGCATGGGGCGTGCCCTCTTGGTGAATTCCATGGCTGTTCCATTGGTACATAAATTACCTACTACACAAATGGTTCAGTGGGGCTTATTGCGTCCTGCTCTTCGGAGTGTGCTTAACACGAGACGTGCCCTCTTGACAATGTCATGGCTGTGTCTGTGCGAACGGATGTCACACTCTTTGGCCTAAGGCTGAGTGTTTGTGCTATGCACGTACAAGGATTTGTGCCTGAAACTACATATTAAGACTTCGGTCTTCAGCTTCGGCTGCAACGATAATTTAATGGTTATACCATTTATGATTTCACACCTCTACTCCTACGGGGGATGTGCGCTAAGTTAGCCTCGGTATGGTCACGTACCGTGGGAAGCGCTGGGTGGAGCTTCCCGCCTTTTTATTTTTTTAGAAAAATAAAAAGCGCATAGGGGTAGAGGATACTATTTTTATTACTAGAACGGTGTTTCAGTCTTTCTCTTAAAGAACCTGCGGTCTACGTTACACAATAAGGTCCTACCACTCAGACGATCACATAGCCAAACCTTCGATAAATTTATACTTCAATTTTCAAGTTTCGTGTTTATATTGTCTTATAATCTTTTCTGTCCATACTGGTTAGTTAGGTAGGTACGTTAAAGGTAGGTAGTATATGTGTTCTTTGGGGGGTTAGTTACAATTTGGTTGCCTTCGACCAGGATTATTAGATTTATATAAAATCTTATAAAGTTTTTTCGCGTTCGTTTAATCGCTATTGAACTGATTTTATTCGTAGTCGTTTCTAAATATTTTAATAAATACAAAATTTTAATTTTATTTAAAATCATAAAAAATAAATAATCGAGAGTCAATTGTATGAGGAATATATAGCAGTTTAGTTTTGATACCTGCATCATACACAAAGTAGAAGTGGTTACATGTGAATCAATGACAAATTAGTCAAAATAAATTGTTGTTTTGATAGTTGATTTAATGTAGTAGTTTATGTTATATTTTAATTTTGGCAAAAGTATAAGAACCTGTGAGTGTTTTCGAAATTATCGTAAATTCAAGTTTTTTGTAATATTTGGTTATACAGAGACTTTTAGTTTTTGACTTTACTAAAATTTTATTTGAGATTAAACTAGTGAATTCATTATAAATTGTCGATTTCGAATGGGTATTTTGAAAACAAATGTCTTTTTGGATATAGTATCTTTTATTGAATAAAATAAATAAATAATTTATACTTTCAAATTACACCTAAATCATAAAAGTCGATATTAGTATAGAATTTATGAACAAATGAACCTAAATTAAAAAAAAAAAAAAAAAACAGTTCCATAGATATTATATCAGTAAGACAAACTTAACTTAATAGAGAATAATTTTTTTTTTATGCCGTTTCTAATTAAATCAAACATATTAGGAGTACGTGTTATATTAGGTTTATAGAGTTACTAATGAACAAAAAAACAAACATTGGTATCTATTTATGGTAGGTTATAAATATGAATCTAAACTACGTTTCCTTTATTCACAGATTAAACAAAGTATAATGTTCGCCAGTTAGTAAATAAAAAAACGAAATAGAAAGATACACCACATAAACAGAAAAATATAGAACTTTATATATTTTTAAAAGTGCGTAAAGACAAAGTGATTTTAAATGCTGCAGACAATAATAGTTTAGATAAAATTTTATAAAAGAACTAATTCGAAGTTGTGTTAAATAACTAGGAATAAATTTAATATGGGGAAAGGAAAGAAAAATTTGCAAGATTCAGAGATGGGAAAATTGACAAAAAGAATTTCAACAGTAGAACCAAATGATTATTTAAACATAGAAGAAACCATCAGAAGGGAATCAAATAATATACCTCAAAATACTGTTTCTGACGTTTATAAAATTAGAGGTAAACGTAAACATACAACAAACGAAAAGCAGGTTGAACCGTCTCCAAAGCGAACTCGTGAAACTCAATTGTTGTATAGAATGATACGCAGAACTAACTATTTACTTGAAACAAACTTGAATAATTTGAAACAAGGAATAATGGAACCAAATAATGAACATGTGAAAGATAAAAACAATATAGATTATGTAGATGAAGATATATCATTTAATAATATGAAACAAATATCTGGCAGATCTAGAGATAATGCTGAAAATCGAGAAAATATAATATATAATATATCTAATTGTAATTTTGAAAAACCAAAATTTAAGAATATTAATAGTACACACCCTATAACGTTCGTTGAAGACTTAGAAAGTTATTTACGAAAGGTGACATCAAAAGGAAAAGAAATAGAATTAGTCCAAGAATGTTTACAAGGTGAAGCAAGAGATTGGTCTAGAATATATAAATCGCAGTGGCAAAATTTTGAAGATTTTAAACGTGACTTTCTAAATACATTTTGGAGTGAAACGGAACAAAGTGAGATCCGCCGTAAAATTGTACATAATAAATATTGTAAGTTTTTGCATCCTACAATGTTAGGTCATTTTATTAATTTAGTTAGTCAAGCTAAAATGCTTACGTATCCTATACCAGAGAAACAGTTAATAACGGATATAATGAGGCATTACTCTGCGAATATTCAACAGTTATGGATAATTACAAAGGGGGAAACTATTTTAGATGCAACAGAGTTTCTAAGAAAAGTTGATGATATTAATAAACAAGATCATATTCAAAACGATAGAGAAACTTCAAATAATTACAAACAGCGCGATAAACAATTTACAAATACACAAACTGAAAAACAAAAATACTTTCAAGATAGATATAAAACATGGAAGAGACCAATACAAAATAATAAAAACAATACGGTATGTGAATTACAAGTAAATGGATGTGAAGAGGTTTCACATGGAAATATTACACAAGTAGAAAAAAATTTAAACTAAAGCAGACTGAATTTTCAGTTCCCGACTCAGTCGACTTAAAAGGGAACAAAGGATTACTTATAATGTTAAAAATGAATTGGGAACCAGGTCAAAGTCTTGGTAGAGGAAACACAGGAATAAAAAGGCCACTAGAAATAACTGGCCAAAATACAAAAACAGGAATAGGTTATAAAGAAAATAACATAAATTTACAAATAGTAGAAAAACTGAAAACAAAATCTGAACTTTACAAATTAAGAATTTTGGTACACGATTATTTTACGCAAACAGTCTTTGAAGATAATCCAAATAGTGAAGCAACAGCTAGTAAACTAAGTTCCGAAATCGAAGTAAACCTATATTCTACAATTATAAAAGCACTTCTAGATACCGGAAGTGAGGTCACATGCATTTCAGAGGAATTATGGTTACAAATACGTAATAGTAGGAATAAAATACCTATCATGCCTGTGAAAGCAATACAATTAAGAGGCGCTATGGGACAAAAGAGTGTCAAGATACAACAGATGACGATTCTACCGATAAAAATTAACGATATTAAGATAGATACAGCTTTTTTAATTATACCTGGTTTATTAAAATCTATGATATTGGGATTTGATTGGATTCAGAAAAATCGCATAGTTTTTGACCTGGATAGTTCAAAAGCGGGAATACATATTCAAAATGGTTCAAAAAGGGAATTTGTAAATTTAATTAAAGAAAAGAAAACCGTGGGTGCACATGCAAATGAAATCAAGGATATGTCGAAAGAAAAAACTGAATTTCTGTCGCAATTAAAAGTGGGAACTATCTTAAATAAAAATGAAGAAAAAAAATTGTCACAAATTTTACAAAAGTATCCAAAAGTCTTTTCAAAAAACATAGGTAGAGCCAATTGTTATGAGCATAAAATTGAAATGATGGATGAGACGCCAATTATGAAAAGGTCATATCCAATACCTTACGCTTATAGAATGAAATTAGAAGAAAAATTAAATGAGATGGAAAAACTAGGTATTATAACCAGAGCTACTACCCCATTTAGTAGTCCACTGACGTTTACTTTGAAAAAGGATGGTTCAATTAGAATATTGCTTGATGCAAGAGAAATAAACAAACGAATGGTACCTGAAACGGAGAAACCACCACTTCAAATTGATGTTCTTAATTCATTTCATGGGGCAAAATATATTACTACCCTTGATTTAAATAATGCATATTTTCAAATTCCCATCAATAAAGAAGGAAAAAAATACACAGGATTTGTATTTAATGGAAAATCATACGTTTATAATGTCTTACCACAAGGCTTAAAGACATCTGTAGGTAGTTTCAGTCGAGCAATGGATCTGATACTAGGTCCTGATGTAAGAGAATTTTGTGTCAATTATTTAGATGATTTAGCCATAATTACAACTGGTTCTTTAGACACACATTTTGAACATATAGATAAAGTGTTAGAAAGATTAAATAAAGCTGGATTAACATGTAACTTACAAAAATGTGAATACATTTGCAAGGAAATAAAGATGTTAGGTTATATAATTTCAAGAGATGGAATCCACTCAGACCCAGAAAAAATACGTGCAATACAAAATTTTCCAATACCAAAAAAGATAAAGCAAATCAGAGCATTTTTAGGGCTCTGTAATTTTTACAGAAGATTTATACCAAATTACGCGAAGAATATAATACCATTATGCAATTTGTTAAAGAAAAGTACTTTTTGGCGATGGGGTGAAAAAGAACAAGAAGCATTTGAGAATATTAAAATTAAATTTTTAAACACTATCAAATTGCATCACCCTGACTTTAGCAAACCATATTATGTTCAAACGGATTCTTCGGCTGTAGGATTAGCTGGAGTATTGTATCAATGTGATGAAAACTTAGGTATGCAAATATTAGGTTATCACAGTAAAGCATTCAAAGGAAACGAACTGAATTGGACGGTGACTGAACAAGAATTTTTCGCTGTTATAAGTTGCTTTAAAAGGTTTGAGACTTATTTGAAAGGGAGTAAAGTTATTATAAAGACTGACCATAAAGCATTAACTTTTCTTAAAAATTGGAAACTTTATAATTGTAGGGTAACCCGATGGATTCTTTATTTAGAACAATTTGATTATGAAATTAAACATATTCCGGGTAAGGATAATATAGTCGCAGACATTTTATCATGATATATTAGCCAGAGGGAGAGATAATACAGGAAGATAAGACGCAGTGTCCTGAAATTTTTTATATGGAGATATTTAGAAATAAAGATCTATGCACAAAATTGAGACAAATAACTAAGTTACAAAAAAGTGATAAAGATATTCAAGGTTTATTAGAAAGACTAAAGTGTAATTTAAATCACATAGGCAGAGAAGATAGAATAGCATCGAAATGTCATTTTATGAACGGGGTTCTTTATTTTAAATCTGGAAACTTAGAAAAGTCAGTCCTTTATTTGCCAAAAGAAATGGTGAGAGATGTTGTTAAACAAGTACATCTAGAAATGGGACATCCAGGAGCTTATAAAGTAATAAAATATATAAAAGATCGATTTTATTGGAAAGGACTTAGAAAGGATATAAAAAGAAACATAAAAATGTGTCAGTTATGTCAGTTAACTAAAAGTGAAAATATGAAATTTGTAGGTCCCTGTCAATCAATATTGACACAAGACATTGGTGATATGGTGATGGCAGATCTTTATGGGCCATTACCTTCTGGTAAATATGGAAACACATATATTTTAGTTGTGCAGGATTCATTCAGTAAATTTGTTCGACTATATCCCCTGAAACAAGCTACTGCACGTGCCGTAGCTACAAAAATAAAGAACTTCGTAAAAGTTATTAAACCAAAGTCGATAATGACTGACAACGGGAAGCAGTTCATAAGTAAAGTTTGGAAATCAACTATGAAAGAACTTGGAATAAAAATTATACATACTACCGTTAGAAATCCAAGGCCAAATACGACTGAGCGCGTAAACAAAGAATAAGGAAGACTATTTAGAACTTACTGCAACACAAAACACAAATCTTGGACCTCAATTTTACCTAAAATTGAAGAACTATACAATAATAGCTATCATGACAGTACAAAATTCACGCCTTGTGAGATATTGTATGGAACATCAAGCAAAATGACATTTGATGATTACCTTCCTATAACATTTGATAAATTGAATACAGACGTTATAAGAGAACAGGTTAAGACCAATTTGCTAAACAGTAGTGAAACTCGAAAGTTAAAATTTAATAAAAAATATAGATTGATTAAATATAATATAGGTGACTTGGTAAAACTAACGAAGATGAATAAGTCAAATGCTCAGAAAAAAATTTACCGGAAATTTGAATTATTATATGAAGGACCATTTATGGTGGCAGCAGTACCGTTCGAAAATGTATATACTCTTATAGATCCGAAAACGAAGAAAATAAGAGGAAACTTTAATACGATTTATTTGTATAAGTATTATGAATAATGTTATTTTAGTGTTATTGTTAAACTTACAATTTTATTACTGTTATTTGAAAGATCTTTATAAGAGAAAATAGGATAAAAGAATATCAATGTAAGGTTTAAATTACTTACATAGGTTTTGAAAAGGCATATTTTGATTATAATTTTCTCGTGAGATTTTCTTTGCTCTCAATTAGGATTGTAATTTTTTTTTAGTTATAGTAATTAAATTTTAAAATTACTAAATAATTCATTACTAGTACTTCTTAATTTCATTATATATTTTAAACAAATAAATATTCCAGCCCTTTTAAATTTAGTATAAAACTAAAACCTAAATTTTATGTATTGGAATATGTAGGTCATATATTTAAAGATTGTGAGAAAAGTTAAAACTAATAAGTACGGGTAACAAAAACATCGGCATTGAACATTCAAAGAATATTTATTTTGAAAATATAACATATTTTGCAAATATCAGTTAAGGTAAATATTTGGTTGTTTAGTAAAAATATGTTTAGACAATAAATACACAAGTATATTATGTTAAGAAAGGGTTTAATAATAACTTATATTTAAGGGGCATTAGGGTTGTTTATATCTGGTGGCATGTCAAAAATTTGTTCGAGGCGCGATGGAACAATCATGACTGAATTAAAGTGAAAACCATTGTATTTAGAAAGAAACAGACCTTACTAGATACACCTATTCAGACTGTTGCCGAGTGGATGAATAGGGAACGAGTTGAAACTAGACATTTCAGCCTAACTTTGTAGCTTCTCTATTGTATAGGTATATGTAACACAAAAATGAACATGTGCTATTTCTGTTTTACAGGAATTTTGTTATTATTCGCAAAACTGGTTTGTTCATAGCAATCCAGTTCGAAAAAAAATGAGTATATCTTGAGAGGCCTGTGTCTGGTACGCTGGGAAAATTAATCACGATAGGGAGATGTGTGTAGTTAGTCACCGTGAAATGCACAGAAATTATTAATATTTTTTTTTTTGTTGGGTTTGTAGTCGTCCTCAATGACTACACTAGATATATTAGTTTTATCAGCGTATAAGTAGACCTTGAGCTTCTGAGTAAGCTAGGGTTAAAGTTCGGAATACCAGGCGACAAAAAGTTTGGTGTGACGCATATACTTGCCAGAGTGTTTGGGTGAAATTAAGTCGACAAGACTTCTTAATTGCAGCCAACACGTAACGGTGTTCCTGTTTAAGATACTACTCCGCGTTAAGATCTTGAAACCTTTGGCCACAACATTGGGATCTTGGTCGACATAAACAATAGATCAGACTATGATTTGGACTTATCTGTCTAGGGGGAGATTCATTCAGTTGGCAATATGTGAGTAACAATAGGAAAATGGTAATTATCGCACCTCTGTTAGGTTGATGTGTTACCACTATAAGCAGTAGTGTAGACTTTAAATTCCTTTAGTAAATATTGCTTGCTATGGTTTCAATGAACGTAAAACATACATTACTTAGGACAGAATAAAGTAAGACAAATTGCTATAGTTTTATGTTGGGGAACAGTGATGTATTAAATAATAGGTATTTAAATGTTTAAACCTATTTAGTGGTTGCTAGTTTCTTATTCGCGATCACAAACTGAAGTTGCTATTCAAAAGTTTATGCCTGCGTGGCTACTTTATGACAATGATTGTTAAGAATATATTAGCTTGAGCGTAGGGGGGAAGTGCGCTAGTTTACAACTACTATCCTAGTCAGAATATTCACGCAAAGAAAAAATAAAATATGTTATACCACGTTATCATTAAACAATTAATATAATATAAAAAGAACTTTGGAACATGGAGTCGCTTGGGACTGGCCTCTGTCTATATGGCTATATCAAGCCGTGATGACAGTGATGAGGTTCCTAAGTTGCTGCAAAAACAATGCTAGTTGCTAGAGTTTTAGTGTAAAACACTATCTAATTAAATGGTTATAACTACCGATGTGATTGTGGATGGTTTCTACGCGATGCGGATGCAAATAATTGTTAGCATTGCGGGGAACTAGCCTATGTCTATTTGGTTATTTATTGGCTATAAGCGCTAAATTCATTAAAAAATAATTTTAAACTCAATTAAATAAGGTATAAATTAAATAGGTAGACGCATATACCGTAGGCCTTACGCCTACAATTTGCTGTCCGTGAAATGGAGGAGATTGACTGAATAGAAAGAAAATGTAAGATGTATTTAAGTATTGTGAGGCTTCGACGAATTATAACAGTGTAAAGGTTAAAATAATTAAACGATAAAGAGTCTGGGGGGTGTAAATAAAAGTATTTGTGGTTTAGTAAGTTTTATTAGCTTTAAAAAATCTTCCTGCAGCAAGTTCCGTAAGATTTTTGGGGGTGAATGTACCCATCTGCCAAGCCTACCCGTCTACCAAGCCATCTTCGTCCTTTATAATATTAAATTTTATAAAAATAAAATAAAATAATAATAAAAAAAAAAAAAAAAACAAAAAAAAAAAAAAACAAAAAGATATATATAAAATAAAATTGTTATATAAAACTAACATAATGATCAAAATAATAATTTAATGCAATCGTGGAAGATCGAGGACTTAGAAAAAGTTAGCCAGGATCGTGGCGGTGGAGGTCTTTATTATTTTTGTAGACTTTCTAAGGACGGGCTTAACACATTTATGTAGTTAAAAACCTAAATTCGAAAATAAAATAAATTTCATTACTAGAACACCCGGGACAGCATAAGTTTACGTAGACATACATAGGCAGCGGCGAGCGTCGCGTGGCCACAATATATAAAGAAAGCATATGAGGTGGGCATATGCAAAATGCGATAAATTGATATAAAATGCAATGTATTATTGAGTGAATACATTCTAACATGAGAGGAATTATGTACCTTTCTGATGGCTAATAAAAGGTGGTAGTGTTGTAGTGACCTAAATATTGGAATGCGACCCTTTTGCTTGATTTAGCGATGGATGTTGTTTCTTATGTTTGATTGCTTATACTGCTGCTATATAATACAGGTAAAAAGACCTCACCTGAGTAAAGTAAAGTGGAGACAAGGAGATGAAATGGAGGCATGCCCGGGGATCGGAAGCCTAAAACCTTCTGATCTCTCAGAATGTTTATCGTTAACATTCGTTAGTGGCTTCAAGTTACATCGGCTGAGCTCACAGACGGTTTGAACATCTCTCGCCTAACGTTTCGATCCGTTTGTTTGGGTCAAATACGGATGTGAGTTCAGTGCCGAGCGACTTGAACGACGACAACAGATTACACAGTGTAGAAGGGTAAAGGTCCTTGCCCCGAGCTGTCTGTCAGAGTCGAAAAACTGCGAAAGAAGGCAATTGTATCTTATTTAAATTGACACGTAAACCGTTGCCATGTTGTGGGGAGTCGGACGCTGATTACGCGAAGGCGACAGTGATACTTCACCTACGCGACTGGTGACACCAAATAGGGAGAAGTCTTGTAGCGATTTGAATATTGGAATGCGACTCCTTGCTTGTATTAGTGATGGACGTTGCTTCTGAGGTTTGATCGTTTATAATGCTTCTATATTACACAGGTAAAAAGGCCTCACCTGAGTAAAGTAAAGAGGAGACAAGGAGATGATGATGGAGGCATGCCCGGGGATCGGAAGCTTAAAACCTACTGGTCTCTCAGAATGTTTAGCGTTAACATTCGTTAGTGGCTTCAAGTTACATCGGCTGAGCTCACAGACGGTTTGAACATCTCTCGCCTAACGTTTCGATCCGTTTGTTTGGGTCAAATACGAATGTGAGTTCAGTGCCGAGAGACTTGAACGACGACAACAGATCACACAGTGTAGAAGGGTAAAGGTCCTTGCCCCGAGCTGTCTGTCAGAGTCGAAAAACTGCGAAAGAAGGCAATTGTTGCTTTATTTAAATAGACACGTAAACCGTTGCCAAGTTGTGGGGAGTCGGACGCTGATTACGCGAAGGCGACAGTGATACTTCACCTACGCGACTGGTAACAAACTCATGGAATCATATTTGGTTCGCGACTAAATTCCTAAAAAGCTGCGATACTGAATATTACATAAATAATATAACTCACACTTATTCTATCGTTAATCAATCAAATAAACTATAAACTATAATTCTTCGTACTTGAACTGATAATATACCTATACATTTAACCTGATTATGAATCCTTGATCATGTATGGTGTGGACGTCGGCTTGAAAACCGAAATATATCATTTATAATCTACGACTGAAGTTACATGGATGCAGTGGGGCTTATTGCGTCTTGCTCTTCGGAGTGTGTTAAGCATGGGGCGTGCCCTCTTGGTGAATTCCATGGCTGTTCCATTGGTACATAAATTACCTACTACACAAATGGTTCAGTGGGGCTTATTGCGTCCTGCTCTTCGGAGTGTGCTTAACACGAGACGTGCCCTCTTGACAATGTCATGGCTATGTCTGTGCGAACGGATGTCACACTCTTTGGCCTAAGGCTGAGTGTTTGTGCTATGCACGTACAAGGATTTGTGCCTGAAACTACATATTAAGACTTCGGTCTTCAGCTTCGGCTGCAACGATAATTTAATGGTTATACCATTTATGATTTCACACCTCTACTCCTACGGGGGATGTGCGCTAAGTTAGCCTCGGTATGGACACGTACCGTGGGAAGCGCTGGGTGGAGCTTCCCGCCTTTTTATTTTTTTAGAAAAATAAAAAGCGCATAGGGGTAGAGGATACTATTTTTATTACTAGAACGGTGTTTCAGTCTTTCTCTTAAAGAACCTGCGGTCTACGTTACACAATAAGGTCCTACCACTCAGACGATCACATAGCCAAACCTTCGATAAATTTATACTTCAATTTTCAAGTTTCGTGTTTATATTGTCTTATAATCTTTTCTGTCCATACTGGTTAGTTAGGTAGGTACGTTAAAGGTAGGTAGTATATGTGTTCTTTGGGGGGTTAGTTACAACACCTATTCAGCATTATAATATATAAAAAATTGAAAGTAATTATAAAGATTATGAAATATGATGATAATAAATCAGCTATTGTGTAAAATAGATAAAAGAACGAACATAATTAGTTCACTTTAAATGGTAGGAAATTCAGGAATGAGATGATTCTTGTATGTAAAGTAAATACCACTGATTGTTTACGGTTTTTTGTATTGTTTTTGTAAATTGAGAGGGTGAAATTAGGCGCAATTTATCGTATAATTCAATTCGTCACAGTCCAATACTCAAATTGACACGATTCACATGACTTAAAATAAAATACTAGTGAATATAATATGAGAACAAATAACTTAGCAAATAGGTCAACATTAAGTACTTTTCCTAATTAACAATCAATATTTGATTTATAAAAACGAGACACTATTTTTAAGTTAGACGGGTGTACCTACATGAAACCCAAACACGGACATAATTCAACAGATATCTTCTATCAATAAATCTAATGTAGAGACGATAATTCAAAGAATAGCGGTAATTTGTTTGCGAAATTGGTACCTACGTGTCATGTTACAAAGAATAAATTTGAAATTTATAAAATACCTAGATATTTTATGTAAAGTGTATGCTAATACGTTAAAAAACCTTTGACTTGAACTACATAGATCGTGACCACCCTAAAGAGGATACGATGCGCAGCGTCTCGCAGTCAGTCAGAAAAAAAAAAACTTAGTCACAAAGTCATAATTTATATAAAAAACTTGAATTCTGTATATGTTTTGAACGATAAAATTTAAGAGAAAACTGGCACACTACAGACTACTTATTAATAATATTTATTACTAGAACATGTCGTCCAAATTTTGTGGTGTTTGAACAGCAAGTGCCAAAAGTAAGTCAGAAATTCGTTTGTATGAAGCACGCTGCCGCGCTGAGGGGCGTTCCGAATCGTGTTCTCTTAATGAATAATAAGATGGGAGCCATTGTTATTTTAGCAAATATTAGGCCTTGCTTACCCAATATTCTTAGACAGTACAACCTTTAAGTTGACAACCTTGAGATTCATGTGCGACTTAAGTGCTTTTGAAATGCTTTATGCATATGTGCCCAAATTGTTAACAATTTCAGCATAAACTATAAAATGTCAATTGAATTAGATACCAATTTCATTAAAGATCAGGCATATATCTAATTAAAATTAGATCAAAATTAAGAAACCACTTTTCCGCGGAAGAAGCCAAATTAGAGCTAAATATTTGTGGTGGCGCCCGGACAGATATCAACATATAATTAATCACTTGCAATAATAGGATATTCAATTATATCTGGTTCGAAACTCTTTGATGCTTTGATCATCATTGAAATTTTACGGTTTTATGAATACCAGCAACGTTTTTATTAGCATTTAGTTACTGATCCGGTCCTCAGGAGTTTTTACGTAAAGTTACCTTTCCAATAAAGAGCATGTCTAACGCAAAGATTTTTTTCAAACTGAACTGGAAGTCAAACACATAAACTCGACAACTATAGGTTTATCTACATATATAAAATGTATTATGGTATATAAATATGTATAAGATCGATGAACTCTGTTAGAGTTTTTTTTTACGAAGTAGGTTTTCTGTTGTATTTTTTGCTATAAAACTCTGCGGCACATCAACTTTGTGGTGTTAAATTTAGCATTAACATATCTAAATTAAGTGTTTTTTGTTTTTTTTTTATAATAATAACGTCTAGATGAAAGAGTGGGTCAAGTACGACTCGGATTTGCGCACCTTGGGTTTCGTACCGTATACACGTAAATACGATTGTAACTAGTTTAGTTTTTGAATAAGATCTCGTAACACAAATGGTTAAAAACTAACAACCCTCAAAAAACAAACTTAAATAATTTCTGATTCAAATTTTTTTTTTTTTGTTAACATAATGTAACACATCACTAATTCCAGATTTAACCACAAAACCTGTGCATGACCCAGGTTCTCGGACAGACAGCAGAATAACAGAATTAGGGATTTGTTTTGGCCTTTGGGTACGGACCCTTTAAAATGGTTAGATGAACACACCATTTTCATACCCATTTTAATTCAAAGTAATTAGTAAAGTGTTTCACACGACTAACAGGTATCGTAAATCGCAAAATATTGACTGTATGAGAATTTATAAATGCGTAATAAATAAAAAAAATGGACATTATACACAGCGCCACCTGGTCCCAAACTAAGCATAGTTTAAACTATCGAGAGAGAGCCAAACAACAGAAAAAAATACATAAAATATATAATAACCTGACTGTAGCCTATGGACGCTTGTAACACCAGGGGTATAACTCTCGTGTTGCCGACCCTTTCAAAATCTAATTACTTCTTTCTTGAAGAACTTCCTTACTTTTTACGGCAACTCCTTGATAGCATATAACTATAGCAAGCTATAACTGTAGCTTTAGTTCGTAGACGTGGAATTCGGTTATAGTTATTTCAGCGCATATATTTAATAATTTTTATTTTTATTTAATTATTTTTTTTTAAAGTGACTATATAACTTAATATTCTCTGAATATTTTAAGCGTCTACCTGTTACCGTTATCAATATCGAGCAAAATATTCATGTTTGTTGTAAAGGAGCCCCGTTAAATATTTATTTTATTCTGTTTTTTAGTATTTGTTGTTAAAGCGGCAATAGAAATACTTCTAATATAATAATCTTATGTGAAAATTTCAACTTTCTAACTATCACTGTTCATGAGATACAGCCTGGTGACAGACGGACGGACAGTGGAGTCTTAGTAATAGGGTTCCGCTATCCGCTTATTACCCTTTGGGTTCGGAACCCTGAAAACTAAGGCTTAAATCATTATTATGTGTTTGAACATTAATTTAATTCACTAGGTAGATCACACTGATACCATATCTCATCCCTACGGCAATATGTGACCGCGTCACCCGATTCTGCACAAGCACAAGTACATTCGTTTCACAACTGTATAGATTGTGAAACTGTGACTAGATTATCTGCATATAGAACGTGTGTATTTACGCTTTAGATGCCGAATGCTTGCGTTTGAAAACTTTTACTTTTGTATTTTTTTTGTTATTTTATTTAACCTCTTCATAATCGATAAATTCTCTTCGACCAATTATTTATTGAGGATATTGATGTATTTAGATTTGATTTTTGTTGCACCGTTTCAATGGTCATTGACTTGTATTTGTAGGTTGAAATGTGGAGTTTTCAAAGATACTCAAAATAGATCACCTTAATCATGTTTTCATGTTTCAGGGTTTGGATTGGTTGGATCATATCTTAAAGAATACCGTCTTTAAATTTTAGTGAGTGGATCCGGAGTAATGCTAACCTCAAAATTTCATTTAGTTTATACTTTTAATGACTAATTTTATTTGTTACCAGCAGCTCTGCCCGCTCTTTTATTTATTGACATGGGATTATTACGGCAACACCATGATTGATGATGATGAATTAAAGACGCTTGCTATAGCTGTATTTTGCTGAGGGTTATGACTTTTGGGCTCAAACTTCGCGGCGTTCTGCGGTGGAAGTCAGTTTTGATCTTGCAACATAGTTTCGCGCTTCGTTCACAGCGGGCGCATCCACTGCAGCTGAAATTTTGCGTAGGGATAGTTGAAGATTTTTATCCTGGAAAACTCAAGAATTCCTACGGGAATAATTATAACCGAAATCTACTTGAACTTAGAAGAGCTACAGGTATAACTTGCGTATTTCTTTAATATGAATAAAATAAAGCCAATAACCAAATACAAGGCAGGTGGAGTCGGCTGTTAAAAACTAGTAGAAACGGTTGTGTGTAAGTAATCTTTGCAACTACTGATCAGATTAAAAAAAAAACAATTATTAGAAGAAAAAAAGGAAAAATCGGCCAAGTGCGAGTCGGACTCGCGCACGAAGGGTTCCGTACCATTATCTATAAAAACGGCAAAATAATCACGTTTGTTGTATGGGATCCCCCCTTAAATATTTATTTTATTCTGTTTTATAGTATTTGTTATTATAGCAGCAACAGAAATACATCTTCTGTAAAAATTTCAATCTCCTGACTATCTCGGTTCATGAGATACAGCTTGGTGACAGACGGACGGATGGACAGCGGAGTCTTAGTAAAAGGGTCCCGTTTTATATATAAAATAAAATACTTTTTGTCGCCATCAAAAGTTCCCACGGGTTTTTTTCTTTTCGTGTAATTTTTTTCACGTTACTGAACTGCAAAAAATTGCCTTCATTTATAGCACTGAGACTGAAATAGGTTTAGGGGACAGAAGTACAAATAATATTTTTATTCCGTTCGAAAGTTCTTATGGGAATTGATTTTTTGTTGCGGTTGTATCCTTAGGGTTTGACTAGTTTTTAATACAAAATTATTGCAAGTGCAAGCGCGTTGGCGCTTTGGCGCACACGTAATTTTGGTCGAGAGCGCGAACGAAAAAAAAAAAGTGCAGAGAGACCGTAGAGAGATACGTTTTTGATGTTTATGGTGCAAGTCGCGTCGTAAATTCACGCTTCACGCGTGACTGTCGAGCGAAGTTTGCTATTGATGGCTCCAGATAAAGGTCTAGTGCGTTCAAATTATTTCTACAAGATCCTTTCAATATTATTTTATACCACCAAGGTGGCAAACAAGTTGCAACAAACTGCCGCCTGATGTAAAGCGGCCGATCCTTTAAAAAATCCACTTAACTCTTGTAGTCCTTGAAGAAAACCTTGGCGGGAAGCTCATTCCACAGCTTAATCCAGATCTAGTCCAGATACACTGCTATCAGAAGCAGTGTTGCAGCAATAGGCTCACCATTCACGCAGGACTTCAGTGGTAGGTGAAACGAGGTTCCGAGGCCCCTCACATTATGATATGGGTGTTTGTGTCAAACAATTGGTCAAAACAATGTTTTCGAACTAAGAAAATAATAAATCTTTGGTTGTTAAAAGGTTTATAAAATATGTTTCTATTAATTTTATTTGGAGTATTTTAAAATGATATTTAGTTTTCACTCAGCAAGTAAAACAAAAAATAAAATAAAAGGGTTTTGTTCAGTGTCCTTACTCCACTATTTGGTTTAAGTTTTACCTTAGACTATTTATTCGCCCTAAATTCCTAATAAAGTTTTAAATATGCTTGTAATGCATTTCAACACAACTGCTACAAAGTAGTTAAGAATGTAATCTTTGATTTTAGAAGAGCTTTTGACAAAGTCGATAATGATAAGCTCCTAGAAAAATTTGTAGATATAGCTTTCACTCCGAGGCTCTTACATTTTTTTGCCAATTATTTCTCTGAACGAAATCAATTCGTAATACTCAATGGGTATAGTTCTGATCTTTACGAGACTACGTAAGGAATAAGTCAGGGTAGTACGCTTGGGCCAACGCAGTTCCTAATATTTATAAACGACCTGCCGAGTGTTGTCAGGACGGCTAAATGTTCTATGTTTGCTGACGACGTCAAACTATTTCTAAGCATCAGTGCTCCTAACGACAGCCAACGTTTGCAGAGTGACATCGACGGCGTTGTTGAATGGAGTTGCAAAAATCAGTTAGAACTATATTTGTGAAAGTGTAAAGTGATGACTTTTGCTCGTTCACGGTCGCCGCACTCACACAACTACGTCGTCGATGGCGCTTTGCTAACGCGAGTTGAAGAAATACGCGATTTAGGAATTATTCTAGATAATAAGCTTACTTTTAATAACCACATATTTATATATGTAATAAAGCTTTTAGGGCTCTTGGTTTTGTTATGCGCCAAACTGCACGTTTCAATGACAGTGCACCTGTCGTGGCACTGCACGTGTACAATGCATACGTACGCAGTATATGAGAGTACATCGCAGTCATCTGGGACCCACAAGAAACTAAATACATACTCTTAGTGGAGAAAGTCCAACGTAAAATTGCTAGAAATTTATATAGAAAAATGTACGGGTATTATCCCTACTTATTTCCTTCTCTGTTCGTAGGGGGAATGGTAGGAATAGACACCCTAGAGCTAAGACGTAAGATGGCACTGCTGGAACATTTTTATCTACTCTTCCACAATTAGGTAGATAACCCCAGCGTGCTAAACTATCTTGGTGTGTTGGCACCACGGGCCAGTGCTTTGGGACCCGTGCGTCGACCGCGCGCTCTGTTTGTCTCACACCCCGCTCGGACGGAACACGCCCGGCAGTCGACTACCTCTCAGGCGTGTCATCTGCTTAACTCCATGACCGCTCAGCACTCGAAAACCGACATATTCACCATGTCAAACAATATGTTTTAAGTTTTAGCCTAAATTTTTTTTCATATTTATACCAACTAGTTCTTAAATTTACTTACTTCATGCGTTGGGTAAGAAGTATTTAATTGTAAATAATAAATAATAATAAAAAAAAATATAATAGATAATATATAGAGCGTTACTTTTTGTAAACCACTCCCAAATTTTGTAAATACATTTCATAAAATTCCTGTCAAAATGTAGATTATGACTTTGAACCTAATTCTAAGGAGTGAAAAAAATTAATGAAAACATTTGCCTGCAAGTTGTATTTAATTTTTTTTCCAGTTTTGGAACCGCTGGAAATTAAAATAAACATTAAGATTCTCTTCGTATGTACATTTAAACGATAATGGTCAGCACAAAAAAACGGGTTCGTCAAATTACTTTAATTTCCCGTCAAAATTGCGTAACAGCGGCTATAAAATGTGTAACAAGAGATGTAAAACGTCAATTTTTAAATAGACCTTTTGTCAAATAAGTTAAGTTTATATTTATGAATGGAATGGACTCTACCTTTCAATATCCAAGACTAATTTGTTTTCACCTCTCCAGCACCAAAACGGTGTTTGCTGTTCAAAAACAGTGGGCAAAATCGATTTTTGCTGGTGCGTTTTTTTTTTTTTTTTCTGAGCTGACTATGCAGTTGGCTGTTGCAGCCATTACTGCTTCACCGGACTTTTGGGGCGAGACTCTGAAGGAGCCTCAGCCCATATAGCGCCCAACGCTCAAGGGCTTCCCGCGGGGGAAGCCTCGGCTTGGGTTGTCGCTCTCGGGGGAAGCTGGTGCGTGAGACAAAGTAATGCAACGTTAGAATATTACCTTTTGGAATTGTGCGTTACTGAAAGAAAAAAAAAACAAACGCGATGATTGGTTTAGAAACAAATTTATTTTAATGAAAAGCTAAAGTGCATTGCAATTTTTCATTGTTGAAGTACTTAATATTTATGATTTATAATACCTACTAATAATTCATAGCGTTCATTTCAAAAAAAATTGAACGCACGTCTTAAAAAATCGGCCAAGTGCAAGTCGGACTCGCGCACGAAGGGTTCTGTACCACTATCTATAAAAACGGCAAAAAAAATCACGTTTGTTGTATAAGAGCCCCTTTAAATGTTTATTTTATTCTGTTTTTTAGTATTTGTTGGTATAGCGGCAATAGAAACACATCTTCTGTTCTGTTCTATTTTGGTTCTGTGGAAATTTCAACTGTCTATCTATCACGGTTCATGAGAATATAGCCTGGTGATATACGGACGGACGGGCGGACAGCGGAGTTTTAGTAATAGGGCCCCGTTTTTTTACCTTTTCGGTACGGCCCCCTAAAAGAAGAAAGCGAAATGGCGCCACTTCCCTTACTTCTTCTCATGAACGCAGGGGTTGTGGAATGAGCTTACTGCCAAGGTTTTCTCCAAAGACTTACAGTATGGGGTGCTTCAATAAAGAAGTTATTAGATTTCTGAAGGGTTTGCAAGTGCAAGTGGCTAGTGCCTTATGCATCAAAACTTTCTACGTGGCCTGGTATATGAGTATGATACGACTGTACATCCAATATACCTGATTAATGTGTAATTAGAGCAGAGATAATGGCAGACGGCGATAATACAATTCACATATTGTGGTATCCAAGAGCATCTCCGAAACATTAAGATTTCATCATCTCACGTTACCGTAAGTACCTAAGTGACCGTAAGCTTGTTTGCCACCTTAGTGATATGAAAAATTAATTAAAAACCCCACCACACTAACCATTTATTAATTTACAAAGATAACTCTTTCTATAGCAATATAGCAAAAGAATTAAGTAGTAACACTTTTAGTGAAATGGATTTGTCCTTCATTCATTTAAATTATGATAATTACTGTGGTGTGAAGGTAATGCTTTTGACGAATTCGCCTTATTTTAAAATATTTTCATGCTATTCAAATTACTGCAGAGTAGTGCAGAGGTATGTATTTCAAGGTGATTCGAGGTTTCAAGGCTTTCGTAATCGATTTCGGAATACGCATTTAAAATCAATCGGACGTTACAAAAACGCTTATTTAAATAGCGAAGTTTAGAAACACTTCCGGAGTCAAGATTTGTGTTATTTATGAAGAACCCAATTTGGTATTTTAATTTGATACCCTTGATTAAGGGTTCCGTAGCCAAACGGAATAAAGGGAACCCTAATACTTTCGTGATGTCCGTCCGTCCTTCCGTACGCCCGATATAATTCAGCGGTCTTATAAAATGTTACAAAAGGGTATTTTGTGTGTATCGCCAACTATGGGAATCCACTAAAAATGAAATTAGGAAATAAAACGATAGGGTAGCTCTTTACATATTTAGATGGACATAACACAATTTTTTCAATCGTTGACGTAATGTTGGAAGTTATTATCAGCGTACAAAGTTAAGAAAAACATGATGCTCCTACCCTTTAACTATTAAATCACATATCCTAAGAATCTGAGCACATAAGTACGGCCGAGGTTTTCTCTAAGGACTCCAGTATGGGGATCTTCAAGAAAGAAGTTTATATTTTTGAAGGGTGATGCCGCAGGAATTGCAAGCTTTCATAGTGCGGAGACCGGATACCGGACCGCAAGCTTGTTTGCTACCTAAGCGGTATAAAAAAGTACAAGTCAAGAAGATGAATTATTAACAAAACCCGACTACATTGTAGAAAAAATAAGTTCAAAAACTAAATTCCCACTACGAAAGACTTTACGATCTAAAAAGTATGAACAAGAAAATATACTTGTATTAATTTGTTATGTACGAACTATTCAATATTTATTACTTTATTAACTTACAAAGACGATGCGGGGTCATTTGGACCCATGATGTAGTTACTGAGTTCAACACGTAAAATATATACAACATGGTAGGTAAATGGTGTATACAGCCGGAAGTGGTAGATAAGGGTTGGTTTGTAGATGTTTGTGGTGTGAAAAATATTCTGAAGTCGGAAAATGTTCAGGTTTCCCAACAATCAGCAAATTTCCTTTTGTACCTAAAACGGTAGAGCGACAGCTCTGACACAGCTGATTTCATTCATAGTTATGATAAAATCAGCTGTATATTACTATGACCGTTGATCCCAAAATACCAGGCGAAGGAATAAAAATACAGATATATGGTTCTAATCATAGATATGCAAGTTCAGTACTATATACATATAGTAGTTCTAATCACTTTATTTCTACCTACTGTAATTCTGGCGAAGCGATAAATCAATTCTGCAATTCTTATTTTATTTTTATCGTATTTATTTTTGGTTTAAAAATGATATTTGGTTTTAAATGAATTATTGAATAACAATTTTAGATTTTAACACATAATTTATGACTAACTTATTATCTTACGTATTAATACGTAAAATCAAAAGAGTCTGTTCTTATTTTCAAACTATTGACGTTCGACAGTAACTACAGTGATAACAACTAGGTAGGTACCCAAGTTTTAAATTTGAACAATAAGAAAAAGTATGTTGTGTGAACCGTAGGCACAGATAAGATAGTAAATTATTACCTTAAAATGTTTGCCCCTCTGCGGCCCAACTCTTTGAGTGTGTCTCAACTTTCACTCACACATACACTCAACATACTCACACACTAGTAAAATTAAAAGAAGTAGCAAGATTTTTCTCTCTTTCTTAAATAAAATTATGAAGCGTTCTGTTTTTTTGTGTACTCAAGTAATGTATGCGATTTTGCGATATTATAAAATACTATTAATCTTTAAAAAATAATATTTTGATGCCTACAGATAACAACAATTCAAATTCAGTCGAAAACAAACTAATTTTATTATTAGACATAACTATCCATAAATACTATGATTTCATTTCTTTTTAAGTAACCAGTGTTCATTCATCTCAGTGCAAAAAGTCATTATAATTAGTAAAAAACTAAACTTAGGCGTATTTACGTACTGAGACTGCATAAATAAGAACTAGTATTTTTGAATAAGGTCAAATAAAGCTGACAAAGGTACCCTAATTTTCGGGGAATTACTCTGACCACCTGAGATAGCAAAATTTTTGTCTCTTTTATAAATTATGAAGGGTTCTCGAAAATTAATTTACGTATTTTCGTGTACTAACAGAGTATATCTGTAGCTACGCAAGTAATGGATTTGCCTGTTTCTATGTGTCCCCACTGCAGGACACAGACCTTTCTTTGTTTACGGAATTTTAGGCTATACTTAGTCTACTATGACTTAGTGCCTGCGGACTTAGGTATTATCAAATAAATACCTGTTATCAAACATTTAAACAAATAATATTTTGATAGGTAGTTTTACCTACTTGCAATTTTTACTCCTGGATAGGTACCTATTATTCAAATAAAATCAAAAACAAACTAGTTTTTATGTCAGACATGACTATGAAATACATTCCTTTACATACAAAGCCTTAGAGTAAAGAAAAAACATACATACATTAGTGCACCTCATTAGTGCAAATAACATATAATCATCAAAAACTAAACTTTACATACTAGGGTTGCATAAACAAGAGCCAGTATTTTCAAATAAGGTCAAATAAAGCGAAAACGGTAGCCTAGTTTTCAGGGAGTCACCTTTCTATGCGAATGTTACCAGCCCAAAAAAAATATGTGGAAAAATTACAAGTAGGTAAGTCATTGTGTTATGTGTAAAGGCACAGAATATTAAAAGTAACGGTTTTTTAGGTAGGTATAAATAGTTGTTTTTTTTAATACCTAAATTGGTAAGTAGGTAAGAAGATTTCTAGATTTATTTGCGTCAATCACAAATGGATAAAAACTCTATCCTTTACTTTATCTTTTACACAACTAACCTTCACAGACTTAAGCCAAGAATAAGCAAGCAACCAAAAAACTCCCAAACTACTACTTGTGGAGTCAGTTTAAGCGTGCTCATATGTCAATACAATACCAATTTAACCCTTTAAAAATAGTTTAGTTTCAGAATATTGACAACATTTTAATGTAATTACTACTAGTAATTAATTACAATTTATATATATAATGTTTTTTTTTATTTTGTGTCATTTTTGTTTTGTAGCATGTCTTTTCCCACTTTTGTAATTTTTGTTGGTTTTGGATTAATCGGCATATTATACTCGATTTGCAGCGCTAAATAAAAATGTCCTTCATGAAACTTCACAGTTAATGGCATCTAGCGCTGAAGCAAAAATCAGTAGGCACTTAAGTATTTAGACGGGTCCCTAAGAAATATCCTTAAATTATTAGGTAAATAAACGAAATACCTACTAGTCGTTTATTGTTATTTTACTTAATTGAGAATTTAAAATTCCAGGAGAATTCTTTACTCGAGGGAATAGATATTTTTAAATCAATGTATGTAGTGCAAAGTATGGCAACACCTATTTAGCCCGGGCGCGGCGCTACAGATCAATTTGAAAATGCCGATAATCGAATTAAATAAGGTCAGTAGTGTTTTTCTATCTTGTGCGTACCTACATGTTGAGTGTCAAATTCAGTGATATGATTTCTACTATAACAAACTACAGTGATTTAGTGTTTTACAACATACATGTGCGTAAGGTAGAGCGGGACGTGACCGGCAGACCAGCGTATCCCAAGATTACGCTGTTTTCACACAGGCTTCATGAAACTGGAAGCTTTCACAAACGTGATAGCGAAGGGAGGCCAAGATCTCGAAGAGGATCCTACTACCAAAAGCCGACGCGGTGGTTTAGTCCTTGAAGTAGTCAACCACTGCAGAGTTTGGGAGACTGTCGACAGTGATGGACAGATGAAAGAATTGGTGCATAGTGATTGTGAATAGTGCCTGTGGATCAAAGATGGCATACGTGGATACTGTGCTTTTGTGATCGTCATGAATATCGTCGTGTGTGGACAGATGCGTAAGCCTGTAAGTTATTATTGGTTTTTTTTTGTTTTAGTTATTGAAGTTTGCATTTTCACGCGCCCCGTGCGCGGATACGCTAAAGTACTAGGCTCTCATAAATACCGAAGAGATTTTGATGCCGTGGCGCGTAAGTCATATTTGATTAAAAGTTAGGGTTGTGCAAAAAATAAGTGAAGAAAACATTGATTTAGTTTGTATGGAAATTGGTCAATTTACACAGTTCACAATTTCCACCTTCTGACATCGGCATAGTATACAAATGATACATGGTGCACACGTACGTAACGGGCGTATACACCATTTAACTAACATGTTGTATATATATATATATATATATATATATATGTATTGAATAAATATTTAGTGTAGTGATGTTCAGAGGTTAGCCGTGGTCGTATGTCAGATTAATATATATTACGTGTAAGTTGTTTACTTAACCTCACAGCATTGGCTAAAAAACCGAAAACAGTCACGATAGTAAAACTTCACGTATATTTTAGATATCCGCAATAACTCTCAACCTATGGAATTCCAACTCGATTGAGTTGGAATTGTACAACACGCACCCTATTTATTTTAATTCTTTATTGTATAATAACAAATATACATAGGGTACATACAGAAAAACAGTACAATAAGGGTACGGTTCTCTGCTAGAGATTTCTTCCCGTAAAGCCTGAAAAAGAACAGTTTACAAAATAAGTGGAGAAGGCAACAATAACAGAGCAAATAAAAAAAAACGAGAAACAAAGTTAAAAAGAATACATAAATATATACTCTATTACACGTTACACATATAACTACTTGTAAATATATATATAATGATTATGGTAAAAGATTAAAAAAAAATATATACAGGTACAAACACAAGATGAGATGATTTGATTGATATATTATTCAACTACTTTTTAAATAAAGCTGTTTTAAACGCATTTTAAATGTGGTAATGAAAGAACTATCTCGAAGAGCGTGCGGAATAGAATTCCATAAAATTGATGAACGAACGGAGAAAGATTTATTAAAAAGTCAGTGATTGCGTGAACTTACTGGTCTAACAGGTTTATTTTGCGATGTTATAAAATTAAATCGGTCACGAAGCTATAGAGGAAACAAGGCATGTAGAGAATATTGTATAAAATAAATAGAGTGTGAGTATTCCGCCGGAAATGGATTGGGAGCCATTTGAGTTTAGGTCTGAAATTGGATATGTGATCACATTTTCGCAAACCGTAAATGAATCGGATGCATGAATTCTGAAGACGCTCAAGTTTATTTACTTGCTCTTCCTAGGTGTCTAAGGAACACACATCAGCGTAGTTAAGTAATGGAAGAATAAAAGCTAGGATTGGAATCATTTGAGTCGTCAAAGGGAATGTTAGTCGTTTGAGCGCCTAAAGTAAAATGAAACCTTTTAGATACATCAGCTACATGAGCATTCCACGTTAAATTAGAGTCAATAGTGAGGCTAAAAATTTTAGCTGTATCAACTGTAGTAAAAACTTTGTCGTTATACACAATCGGAGGGAAAGATGCCATAACAAGATATGTAATATGTTTGCTGCCAATAATCAAGCATTTTGATTTAGGCGGAAAGCCAAGCAATCCAAATGATTTAGCCCAAATGCAAATTTTACATATATCATTATTCAGAAGACAGAAGAAAGGTAACAAAGCTTTGAATGAGGCAGTTACTTTGCGGAAACCAAAATCAAAAATCAAAATCAAAATCTTTTTATTCAAATGGGTTACTAAGAACACTTTCGAATCGTCAAGTAAATTAACTACAACTAGCTTTACAAACTAATTACAATACTGTTTTTTTGCATGCGTCCAATAGGTAATCTTTATTAAATAAAGTCTTCAATTATTCAGTGACGGGATTTAAATATATATATTTATATATACTAAGAATACAAAGAAGTTTGCAAGAGTAGACCAGCCTCCACAGGCGGCACCCGTTCACAAGTATGACACATGAATCGGCCATCGCTTCGCTTTAGTTATCACTAAAAAACTGAACCAGAAATGTTCAACCGAACGAGAAAAAAATCGAAAACTGATGTTAGGTGAGAATTACGAAAAAAATCATTAAAAAAATTCTATCTCGCAAACTAAGAAAAATCGTAGAACATACATGGGGGTGATTCGGATACTCCTCATCATAAAGTATCTAAATTTTACGTTTGAAGTTCAACTTCCCGGCCACCCTGTATATACAAATATACAAATACATATAAAAGATATAAAATAAAACTATATGTAAATTAACTTATAGGTCCTATCTGATTCAATCCTTGTTCGGGCGCCCGATAGCGGCAGGGCTCCGAACACGAGCGGGTGCTACACACAAACACGCACATATACATATATGCATACACATATTCAAACAGACGTCGCACACCCAAAAGTGGCCCAGCCTCTAAACAACAGCCCGGCAACAAATGCACATCATTTAAACTACCATCACTTCGGAAACTAGCCTAAGGGGAGAAGAAGTGACAAGAAACTCCCGGATGTACAGCTGTTACCAATCAGTCCTGCAGGAACCAAGCCATCAAGTACACAATATCTATCCAAGTATGTATATACACACATACACGTAAGTACTCGTGCGCCACACCCCCACACATCCAAAGCCCCACCAAAACCAGGCAACCAAAGGCAGATAGCACGTGGTGCATCCCCTGGTTGCTCGCCACCAACCACTATAAAGTAAATAACAGAGACATAACATCGTTACTTAGCTTGGTCTTTAGAGTGCTCCTTTAACTTATCAAACCTAAATTATTTAAGTTTGAATAGATATTAAATAAAAAATTGATTCTATCATTTCTAAAATTTTTGACAAAATGTGTAAAATAGAAATGAGCCTAAAGTCCCTTAAAGATTTAGGCAAGGGAATTATGTACGCTTCTTCCATATGTCAGGAAACGTACTTGTCAGTACAGAATGATTGAAAATATGAGTAAAAACTGGTAAAAGTTTGGTGATTATAGGTAGTATGGGCATACGAAGGTAGAGTTGATCGTGACCGGAAGCTTTGGAAGTTAAAGAAAAGAAACGTGTTACAATATCAGACCAAAAGAACGGCTGGAAACAGAAATGTTCGCATTGTGGAAGTGGTAAGCCAGACAAATAGCTTATGGTCTCATCTTTAGTTTTCACTGATAGAGACACAGATACAGACAGACACTGATAGCGATTGCGTAAAGCTTTATACCGTACCCAGTTTTAATCGGTCGATTTTAATTTCCATTTCCGTTTAGCCTTGTCACGCATATCCATAATTTTCTTCATAGTATTGTTGAGCCATAGCGCAGGACTGTATTTAACTCTGACCCGTTTGAGAGGTGCATGTATGTCATATAATATATAAATTTATAATGTAAATAAGATAGCTGCATACAAAAGTTCAATTTGTATTTACATCAGTACTTTCAAGCAATTTTGACTAGCTAATTTTTGCCACGCCGTTCCTAAGCGCTTCCAAATCAATATCTGTATCACTACAAAGAGAAAAAAAAGTAAGAAGAGACTTAAGTAAACTATTTTATAGGAAAGAAAAATGAGCTCCTGATAAGAAAAACAGTATGTGAACTGACCTGATGTACTTTTTTTGGGTCAGCCACAATAATAAGATCAAGAAGAAAAGGTAGAATATGTAAGTTAAAAGAATTTATATTGGAGGAACTTTTTCAGATCTTGCATCATTTTTTAGAAGGCAGGTATTAAAATCACCATAGTTATTATATGTTCGTAGACGGGGCGAAATTGTTCTAATAAATTTTCGAAGGGGAAAAATAATTAATATGTAGAAAAGGAGAATAATAAACAGCCAAGAGAACCTTTTATGACAAGCAGCTACTTCTATGACAAAGAGCTTCTTCTATAAAGAGATATATATTCCGCAGAAGAGAGGCTGATTACTGTAATGAAATCATCATCTCAGCCGCAAGATGTCCACTGCTGAACATAGGCTTCCCCCATAGGTTTCCAAAGAAAATGGTTGGAAGCGGCCTGCATCAAACGTCTTCCTGCGGCCTTTGCTATGTCGTCTGACCACCTTGTGGGCTGTCTTTCGACGCTGTCTTTACCTGTCTGTGGCCTCCATTTGAGAACAAAGGTAAAAGGTATACCAGATTTTAAATATTTTGCAACTCCTCTGCCACCTTTACCAACTCTGTCATTGCGAATCAAGTGATAGCCAGAAAGTGCGACAAAAGTAAATGGACATAAGTAGATGACAGCAAAGGTTTCAGAAAAGATTCGGACACAAGTATTGCCTCGATTTTGGTGTTACTAAAGGACGTCAGAAGATCTTAATGATGCGCCGGAAGACTCTTTTTATAGATATGTACCACGTTGAAAGAATTAAAATTTGAAGATAAAGTAGAAGTAAGTTTATCATTTAGTGTGTAGGTTTCATCGCTGTCCGCATAAAAAGTTCTCAGAGGTTCTCCTGCTTTTAGCAGGAGTAATAGTTTTTATTTTAAAATTCATTATCATCGACCATAAAAATAAAATTTAAATATATATCAATACAATATACAATAATAAAATAAATATGCTATTTTATAATACTACATTATAATTGCATTAACATTAAATCACGACGTTTTTAGTTAATAGTTTCTTATTTATCCAATCTAAAATGTGTTTACTTATTAGGCAGTTGCCTACATTAAAGAAAGCTTTTTACATTAAAGGCAGGCTAGTTAATAGATTTTACTACAGAGAAAAAAGAACAAATCTCCAATTTAAAAAATATAACAAAAACGTGGCCAAAAAAGCAACAAAACCTAACACTTGTCACAAAATTAATTGCTGGTAACATAAAATATTTCTGCCAGGCTATATGGATCTAATTTTTCTATCAGCAAATTATCGACAGCATTTTAATTATTAAACTTAAATTAATTAGACTTAACAGGCCGAGGTAATGCAAATAGCCACTCAATTTAAAGAGTTCATAACTAAAAATTTTGATGATTATATAATCTTTTTAGTTGGTTTTTTAATTAATGCGTCCTATTTCTTTCAGCTAAAAAAATGTCATTTTCGCTAAAAGTGGCTAAAGTTATACCAAAAAAGTATTCGTTTTTTGCATACAAAATTTCTGTAAATGGCTTATTTGAAAGTAGATTTTTTTTAATGTGCCCTTTTCTGACATTCTTTTAGTATTAAATAGTAATCAAAAAGTTGTAACGGCGTAAGTTAACTTATATGTACAAGAATACCTGCCTATTTCTTCAATATTAAAGATTTATATAATTTTCTACCAAGCAGAACAAAAAAACCACTTTAGGTCGTAATAATTTTTAAACTGAATCTATTGTATTATAAAAAGAATTGGTTGTATGAAGTTTCCTTATCAGTTTATAACTGAAAAAGTATGACTTTTTGGATTGCTATCTATAAATGAGGCAAGTATAGATTTGCAGGAAACATTATGACGTGGTCACACACCCACATCGTTATGCCTCGTCTCATCATCCACTTTAATCCTGCGTAAAAGATGGTGAGCCCATCGCCGGAACATAGATTCTGTATTAACACTGATAATGATACAGTACACTTTACACTCTATCAGAATTAGTGGAAATGTGGTGGTTAGCACTAAAATAAGGTGACAGTGGCGACGTATGAAGGCTGGCGAGATGTAATTGCCGAGTTAATCCACATGCAAACAAACAAAGAAATACATTTTTTCACATGTAAATACCGCGTAATAAGTACTAGTTTTTTTTTCTTTTTTTGAATGGTGAATTAATCTTTACGTTTGTTTACAAAAACTGGGAAATCCCCTTTGTTAAAGTAAATAAGTATGTGATGTTAGTCTTAGGAAAAATCCATGAGACGCAACTATAAGTAAACGGATGTATAACAAAAAATACACAATAGTAGTTATCAGAGAAGGTGTATTTGAGATGAATGACTTATGAGAAAAAATCTTAATTGGCGATGACCGCAGTTTATGACGCAAAACTGGCAAAGACAGACAGATCTATCGTATCGATATATATTTTCTTTTTTAATGCTATTAATAATTATTATTTATATAATTGTAATACAAATAAACTTAACTGTTTATTTGTTGTAAAATATTGAAAATCTGACTTTTGACTTTAGCAAATCCTCTTATCGTTAAAAACTATCTATCACCTTTCCCTTCCACGAGTCCCACGATCTGCTCTGGATTTCACTCTTGAATGTTGGCTGCTCTTGGGATTCAACTTAAGTTCTCATGGAAATTGCCTTTTCCCACATCTTATGCAATCTATACAACGTCTCAATATAATGGTATTAATAGTGATCCATAAAATAAGCCGGATTTATCCGAAAATGTTATGTTTTCAGTTTCTATAGATTTAGTAGGGCGACGTGGCACTCATCATATGATAATTCATACCTTTATTCCTTTCGTTTGGGGTTTTTTAAAAAAACAGGTCTACAGTGCACGAGTCAACAACTTAGATGAACTCAAGGGCGGATCCAGAACAAAAGTTTAGGGCAGGGGGCGATCGCCGCGATCACCCCCCGCTGGATCTATCCCTGGATGAACTACAAATTCGCAAAAGACCTATATGTCTTATCGTTGATTACTTCAGCGATGTTACGAAATGTTCATAGACAGACAGTAAATGCAGCGAGAAAATACACAGAAAATGTAGGACGCCACTTCGAACATTATTAAAAAGACTATTAAGTAATGTAAATAAATATAAATTATAAGCTCGCAAATTGCGATCTTATTTAAAATTATTAATGGAAATAATATTTATTAGATTTTTAACTTGCCAATCACAAAATTGCCATGTCACCCACCATATGAAATGTATGCAAGCTGAAAACATCGAATAGATGCAGTTTATTTTATAAAAAGGTTATTGATACCATTGGATGAATGGGGACGAAAAAACTTGGTCCGATTCAACCCTAGGAAGACACAAGTCTGCACGTTCACCGCTAATAAAACACCATTCACTGTAGTCCCACAATTCCAGAACACTCCCCTCTCCATCTTCAAGAGTATTGGGATCCTTGGTGTAGACATCTCTAGAGAAACTTCCTCCCACGAACGCTTGAGTTGTGGAATGAGCTCCCTGCCAAGGTTTTCTCCAAGGTCTACAGTATGCGGTTATTCAAGAAAGAAGTTATTAGATTTCTTTAGGGGCGGCAACGCGCGAGTGATACGCGTGGTGTTGCAAGCGTCCAAAAGCTACGATGACCGCTTACCATCAAGCGGACCGTAATCTTGTTTGCCACCTTAACTTTCATTATCAATAATCAATATTTCGTTATCGTGTATGGTTTAGAAATAATCGAGTGAGATCACTTAGCGTTTCCACCCTGTATACATCGAAATTATTGACGTGACAACGTCTTATAAATTGGTTTGCCGGGTGACACTTCAAGAAACTGCGTTACGCTCCGCTCACGTTATGCGCTCACAATGAGAGCGAGTGAGAGGCACGCGGCATGGTTAGCCCGCCTAAGAGCGAGAGAGACAGACATAAAAAGTGAAAGGCACAAGTTGTCACGTTACAATGTTAATAATATTACGATTAATAGCAATGGTTTTTATTGAGGTAAAAGTCAAAATAATTATATTAATCTAAAAAAATAACGCATATTTAATAAAAATATGTTAAATAGCTTACAATTGAGGCGTAGATAATACCTAACTAGTGCCGCCTTGAGATATTCTTTATTTCCTTTTCGTACAGAACGTATTCCAAACATTGTTAAAAACTAATCACAGATTTATTCTAAAAACGATATACCAGGACACGGAGAAATTTTTGCGAAAAAAGGGTTTATGTGTAAGGCACTGGCCTCTTGTAATAAATTCGAAAAATTTGGTTTTTTAATGATTTTCAATGTGGCCTTAACCTTATGAGTTATTTGATCGACTTCAAATGGCTTTTATGGATGAAGGACTTTCAAAAGCAACCATCTACCTTTGGCATAGCGAGTTCCAGCTCGGTCGCTTTACTTTGGGCGATGAATAAGGGAGTGGTCGTCCTACAACGGCTGTTACGGAAGAATGTGAACGCGAAGAAAGAAAACGCGTTAGCAGCGTTCGAGAAGGCCGTGAAAAAGGTGTCCGTGGCAGACTGGAAAAAACGAGTCGTATGAACCTTTGTATACAGGCTGGTGGAGAGTTCTTTGAAAAGATTTAATTATAATATTTTATCCATAGAAGTTATTTTTTTAGTTTCTCAAAACTTTCTGATATACGTGGGAACGTATGACGTTCTAAAAATAGCTTATAACGAACTCTAAAGAATTGGTTTTTAACATGCTGAAATATATTTTGTACGAAGGAATTTCAGAATATCTTTTGATGGCGCTGCTTAGGTATCTGCGCATTAAGTACTTTCCTAACTACCCATACATATATTATTAAAATGTAGGCATTTGTATAGCAATAAAGTAAATAAATGTTTTTTTTCCTTTTAATATTGCATTTAATATAAGACTATATATGAATTATATAGTGAAGATTATAACTAAACATTCTGTGTGTTCTACCGCTTGTATAATGGGACATGTTTAAAGGAATTTTTCGAATTGACGCCCACGGCTACTTTCAACCATAATTTTTCTGGAGGCAAAACCGCAGGGCACGCCACTTTTACGTCAAAAGAAAGAAATAGGGTGATCTGATATTAACACAACAGAATGGTAGGGAAATAATAAACCTATGATGGAAAATGTACTAAAAACTACTAACTTAAAACTTTTTTCGCGGAGGACTACTTCACGTCCTGTTCGCTAACAAGTAACCAAGTCATTAAATTTTTGGCACAGGGTAGCTACACCGTCCTATGGTCGATATTATTATATTTATTTGTATAAAGATGTAGACAGAAACAAATGAAAACTATTTTTAATCTGGTCAATCAAGAAGTTTCTGTATGAATTATGACCAAAAGCCACTGCTAACGAAAACCAGTTATTAATATATATAAAAATTAATATTCTGATTATATTATAGGATAAATCGAAATAGGCAAAACCGGTGAATGACCACAAACATAAAATGATGAAGAATTTTTATAGATACACAGTTAACATCACCGTTGGATATATTATTGACAGGGATCTCATATTTATACATGACTACACGCAGCTTTTGCCTGCGGTTTCACCTGCCCTAAATTTGGATATCGTAGGATTTTAACCCGAACTCCTTAATTATAGAAAAAAAAACGACACACATTTAACATTTTCAATTAGTCTTTGTTCTTTCTCGGGACTCAACCTATCCTCATGCCAAATTTGCCCACAGTTCCACCCATCCCAAATTCGGCTATCGGTGTATGATTAAAACGGTAACTCCTTAATTATAGAAAAAAAAACCGACTCACACTTTACATTTTTAAAAAACCTATATCCTTTATCGGGACTCAAACTGTCTCCGTGCCAAATTTTGTCTGAACAGGTGCAGCGGTTTATGCGTGAATTATATTATATTAATATGGATTTGAGCTCTCGATATTTTGGTGTTGTTACAAGCTCCATGATCTCGGCATGAGCATAATAATAGTTAATGTTCGGTCATTTGTATATTCCAATTCAAAAAATCAAAATTTGATTTGATAATGTATAATAGTCGGCTGTTTTTTAAATGCTGGTGTCCCGCAAGGCTCTGTGCTGTCTCCTACGCTGTTTCTACTGCACATCAATGATATTTTGGAGATCAACAACATACATTGCTATACAGATGACAGTACTGGAGACGCTTATTACACGGGTCGTGCAAGCATCCCTCGTTCTGTTGTGGAGGAAAAACGTGAAGAACTTGTTTCTCAAATCGAGATCGGTCTGTCCAAGGTCTCTGACTGGGGACGGGAAAACTTGGTCCAAATCAACCCTTCAAAGACACAAGTCTGCGCGTTCACCGCTAGTAAAACCCCATTCACTGTAGTCCCACAATTCCAGAACACTCCCCTCTCCATCTCCAAGAGCATTGGGATCCTTGGTGTTCACATCTCCAGCGATGTTCAGTTCCGAGATCACTTGCTAGACAAGGTAAAGCTGGCGTCCAAAAAACTTGGTGTACTCAACAGAGCGAAGCAGTACTTCACGTCGGGGGAAAGGTTGCTGCTTTACAAGTCGCAAGTCCGGCCCCATATGGAGTACTGCTGCCATCTCTGGGCGGGTGCACCCGGATACCAGCTTGGCCCTTTTGACTCGGTTCAACGACGAGCTGTGAGAATTGTCGACGATCCTAAACTCACTTGCGGTTTCGAGCCCCTAAGTCTGAGGAGAAACTTTGCCTCCCTGTGTGTGTTCTACCGCTTGTACAATGGGTTGTGTTCCGAGGAATTGGTCGAAATGATGCCCACGGCTACTTTCTACCATCGCACCGCTCGCCATCGGCAGGGAATTCATTCTCACAGTTTAGAACCGAAATGGTCGCGTACAGTGCGGTTTCAGAGAAACTTCCTCCCGCGAACGCTTAGGTTGTGGAATGAGCTCCCTGCCAAGGTTTTGTCTAAGGACTACAGTATAGGGTTCTTCAAAAAAGAAGTTATTAGATTTCTGAAGGGTCGGCAACGCGCGAGTGATGCCCTTGGTGTTACGGTTATAGGCTACGGTGACTGCTTACCATTAGGCGGACCGTAGGCTTGTTTGCCACCTCAGTGGTATAAAAAAAAAAAAAAAATTGGGCAAGGACATCCTACATGCAAAAAAAGAATCACAAAATCTTGGAAGTCAATAGCCCACAAATTAGGTATGTATCTAAGAAAAAATCTTATCAAAACTTCAACGCATTTTTGGAGATCAATCCAATGACTTAATAACCCTTTAAGTGTGAGAAAATCATCCAATTTATTTAGGTAATTTTTCCTAAAAAAAATATTAAGTAAGGCGAAAGTTGAACTCACAGATAAACTATAAAGGCCTATTGCCAATCCCGCAAGTGAAACAATTAAAAGGAAGTACAGTACAATAGTCAAAGTACACAAAACGCAGTGAACTATTACACAACTTGAGTTAGACTACGCACACATGTGTCGATTTTAAGCTTCAGTTTTGTGTAGATATTCAGTGATCTAAATAATGATTAGTGTCAGGTGTGCAATCATTCTAACTCAAATGTTGTGTTGCACAAGTTACACCAAGGAGGTTTGGCAAAAATGTACCATGATTGTTGCTATCTTTAAGCATATAATTTAATCTACATTTATCATTAAACAGACTATAAAGTTAATTTCTAAGCTAAATATCTAGCTCTGACTTTGATAAACAGTTATGAATATATGCCCTTAATATATGACAGCACACAATCAATTGCGTGTATTAAACAAATGTAATTGTGGGGCTCAAATAAAAACTGTCAGCGGAAAATTAATGGAGTTCAAAAGTTTTTTGTGGCAAAGTGAATTAAGATTGATTTATAAGGATTTTATAATTGTTAGCCACTACAGTATTAGAATTAATGACTATTATTTATTTATTTTAACATATTGAAGCTATCTTAAAGAGGATTTAGTTAAGTCACATCAGCGTTAATATCTGGCTCTGAACCAAAGGTCAGGAATGTAAAAAAAACATTGCACTCACTCGCACTTTAATATCTTAGAGAATTTTCTGTTGAGCACTGCTTAGTGAAAACAGAGATCGTATTAGAGAAATAAGTAAAAGTAGGAACTAAGGACATTAGCTGATAAAACCTAAAGAACATTTAAAACGCTCTATGCTTTTATCTTATACCCGTCACAACTACAGTAGTATCTACTTTAAGTATCTGACACATATCGGATAAGACTGAATATTGATTAACATCATAATATTTTCAATGTAAAGTTACATATTTGTGATTTCAAATTGACACCTAATTAAATATGAAAATATGGTTTACTAGAGGAATAATTTTCGCAATACATATAGTAACATGTTTATGTGTTAGTTTGAAGAAAAAACACCTTAGAATACCGTAGGTTAATAGATAGGTTAATAGGGGCATAATGCTCGTGTTGTCGATCCTTCCAAATTCTTATCACTGCCTTCGTCACGTACTAATTCCACAATCTAAACGGTCGCGGGAGGAAGTTCCTTTGGAACCCTACTGTACGTGACGTAACCATTTAGGTTCTGAGGTGCGAGCAGTGCAGTGGTAGAAAGTAGTCGTACGCAACATTTCAAGCAGTTCCTCAAAACACAATATTATACAAGCGGTAGAATACAAACAGGGAAGCAAAGTCCTTCCTCTACCTTAAGGGATTACTACCATTGGTGAGTTTGGGATATCAGCTAATCCCACAGTTCGAGTTTGAACTGAGTCAAATTGGTGCTAGTTTCTGGTAGAGTTTTGATCTTTAGCTCTTTTTTTTTTTATAGTGAACGAAAAAAAATGCCATTTATTCAGTCAACGTTAAAGTACATACTGATGATGCCGCTGTGCTCCAATAACACTGGTGCGAGAAGAAATCCTAGTTGACCAGATGCAAGCGAGACCCAGCACGCAATTGTGTTGCCAAACCAATTTTGACAATATTTTTTGACAATAAAAAGCACCGCAGACGACAATACACAATACGATATTTTTGACAATATTCAGCCATGAAATGAGACACATATGTGTTACGTAAATGGATAGGAACAAAAGAAAAACAATGCAAGGGTTGTTTATTTAGTTCGTTTTAATAAGCGAAAAACGGCAATGAAAGTAATATTATTGTTAAAATACAAAGCTTTTTGTCCTTGCTCCTAGATTTAAATTTAAGATTTGTTTTAATTATTTAAAAAAAATGTTTGTAGGAAACATAGTTCTAGCTTGCACTTGTCGGTTGAAATTATGTATAAATATCGGGCAACTTACCCACCACCCTGTTATTTAGGGTGCCGTAGCAAAATAGCAAAAACGGGAGTACCATAGTTTTTACTTTACTGCCATCTTTCTGGTGATTCTGTTAAAATTTCGCTAGCAGGTGTCTTATGTAACTATCATACAGCTTTATAATAAACGAAGATGTAAAAAATAATTGTAGAATTTAGACATCAGACTTTAAACATTTTATTGTGAGTTGTCAAGAAAACACAATAAGAAGCCTTATCGATAGTTAAAAAAAAATTGAATTATATTTTTTTGAGATATCCGCAATAATTCTCGTAAATGATTTTTTTCCGTAATGGATCATTATTTTCGTCTTCCATTTCGAATAAAATAGGAACGAGTGTCCACACTGATTTCTATAAACCTTTTCGAATGTTCTGTTACCTTAGGAACACAGTCGACGCTATTTTCTTCTTCCATTACAAAAACACGAACGTAAACCTTCCCCAAACGCTGTAGCTCGACTATAAATGTTGCCACATGCTGCAACCCCGCAGACCAACAATAATCTGAGTCAATATTCCTTCCTCCCCCCAAAATTGACGCATACAATCAGAATTTATAGAAATTCACAATAAAATAGATCAATCCAACCATAAAAACTATACTACTGTACGGGTTACCTGTGGACAATTGTTCATATACATATATAATTTGATACCTATCTGATACCTGAACGGAAGAAATCATCCAAGTTGTTGTTTTTTTATAAAACACCTTCTTGGAAAACACTTTTGTTTTCATTATATGTGCAGTTTATCATTTAGTCCACAACAGCCACACAGCTATAAGTATGTAATTAAATTACTTATTTTGGGACCCTTTATTACAAATTATGTAAATGTTCTCAAAACGAAAGATCAACACTTTGGTTTGTTATGTGTTTGAACCTTCAAGTAGTTCTTTTATATAAATGAAGTATAACCATACAGGAAATTTACTGCTTTCTTAAGAAAACTCTTTTTTTTTTTCAAATACAACCGACAAAGTTGGTTAATGCAACACATAAAAAAATGCGAACATGAAACATGCGAAACATGGCCCTACATTTTTTTTGCTCGATTGCAAATAATTGTGTTGTGGCGAAATATGGCCTTAAAATTGTAATTGAGTGCAATTTTTACATTAAGATCAGGAAGTAGAAGCAGAACCCGACGACGGAAGCAGTTGCCCTATATATAGATGTAATTAGGGTATCGTACCAATAAGGTCACAAGCAATACTTATAGTGATAATTCGATTTCTGTCCGACGGTGCTTGTCATTAAAAATATGAAGTTTTATAGATTTTTTATTTACTTACAAAAGTACTTACAATACAAAAGACGGACTTAATGCCTAATGGCATTATCTACCAGACTACCAAAAACATTAAGAATAAACTAAAAAAAAATGGTGGTGCACACAATAGCATTTTAAAACATTTAACAATTTACATAAAAAAAAAGCTATGTCTATATAATAAAAGATACTTTAATAATTTATATATAAACACTATATTATAATACACAGAAAACTACAAAAATACGACACAATACATTGCTAAACATAAAACACACATTATACTAACATATATATAATAAGATTATATAGTCTGAATCAGTTATTTTTTTTTATATAGTGTGTATGTAACGCAGTTTTAAACGATAATTTAGATGTTGCTTTTCTTTCCTTATTAATCACATTTGCGAATGAAATTGCCCTCATGTTCCATGGCTCGACGTGGCAAGAAGTAAATAATCTGGCCAAAACGGGTTTGCAAAGGGTATTCTATTGGTTACATTTAAACTTACTTACGTTAAATTTGTTAAAAACGAAATATATGACATCGAGAACTACTAAACGAACAAGACCTGACGAACAAAACTTTAGAATCCAGGTCCACATATGTAAAAACATTCATATGCATTCTAAGAATTGCGGTTGCAGTAGTATTAGTAAAAACATAATAATCCCATATCTTGGAGTCTTACTGGATGAAACCTTGCCATGGAAGCCTCAAATAGACTTACTAGCACAGAGAACGGGGAGACTTATATATGTCTTTAAAACATTACGCCATATATAAAATCCCACCCTGCGGAAACCTGGAAAACAGCTCACACAAGTTGGATATGGAGCGATTGGCGCGCACTGCCTGACGGCGTCCACGAAGATAGGTATCGAAACATTTTAGTTCAGAGGATGAAATATGAAGCCCCGAGAGAACTGCTAACAAGAGATCGTGATACATAGGATTAAACCCATAAAAAAAGTCGAGAAACACTACAACAGTTAATAGTATTTTGTATTACGATTTATTTTTAATAAAATCCTAGGTGCTTCTTTTTAAGCGTCCTGCCCCTTTTATCTTCATAAATAAAATAAATAAATATCCGAAAACAATAAATTAATAAATAATCAATATTTTTGGACATTACACACATTGTCGTCTGGTTCCAAACTAAGCATAACTTGTGCTATGTATATCAGACAACGGATACATAGGTACATATTATACATAGAAAACACCCAGTCTCAAGACGAACACAAATAATAAAATGTTAGACGAGAATCGAACCCTCGCCCCTCGAGCCACAGCTTAGCAGCGCGAGTAGAACAGCGATGAGCAGCACGAGGAGCACAGAGTGGCAGAGGGGAGCTGCCACTCGAAGAGTGTGTGGCAGGGCTATACAAGATGGTATTCACAGTAGTAATTAATCTCATATTGAATCGGAAGTTAATTACGGCTAAGCTTCTAAAGTCATCAACGACAGTTTCGGCAATCAATTATTTGAGCAACAAATATTTTATCAGGGCTTTGTCAGCCACGGCCGGGACCGTTGCCGTTACCGGTGCGTATTAAGGTGATTTTTGCGTGTTTTGATCAGTTCTTGAAAAGTAAAGATATATTGATTGCGAGGAGCTTTCCCATTTGAGCAGAGAGGTTGTTTGTGACCGACAAACCAGCTTTAAAGCAAATTAATCATAGATTGACGAATCGGTAATTAACAAATCACAGATTATTTCACGATTATAAATACTTGTAGGAAATAAATATAAAATAAAAACTAATCACCAATTCACAAATTTACCGATTCAATCTATAATTGCCTGTCGTCTATGAAAACCGGCCTATCATATACTTATTATCAAGCTATGTTTGCGTATGAAGCAACTTGTTCCGTAAAATACTGTAAATATTGGAAACTTACCTGTAACTTTAAGTATTAAGTATTAAATAAAGTTAAAAATAAACATTGCAGATCCGTGTAAGATAAAAAAGGTTTTGTACACGTCATTCAAACATAGATGTTAATGTTTTATACAAACCTCAAATGGAAAATCTCCTCCAAACGGGGAGTTCTAGAATAAATAACAAATGGACAGAGACCTTTCAGGTCATTAATTTGCATATTGTTTTTAAAATAGTAATTTGTAAATTAAATAATAACATTATTCCAAAATACAATATGCCTATTATTTTTCGACAGTAAATATTTATAAGGTTATAAATTATACGTAACAGCAAAAGACAAACAGGAAATATTTAAATATTGCCTTGCGGTAAATTATTTTAATTACTTTTCCGTAATCAATAAAACTGATCGAGAAACTACACTTCTATTTCAGAAAAATAAGACATTGGACTAAAGTATTGTATATTGCATAAATAAATTGCAAAAGACATTATATGAGTAGGTAGATATACAAGGTAGGTAAGTGTGCAGGTAAACACTTTTCATTAGGTTAGATTTATCTATATTTATAGATTTCTGCCAGTAGATAATTATCGCTAGCGAGACTTAGTCCAGTCAGCGGCACACCAGTAGTGTGAATAAGCCTACTTTTTAGTTATTTAATTTCGTGATTAGGGTTCCGCTGTATAGTTTTTTAATTGGCCCAGCTCCCACATAACAGTTTAGCGACAAATGCATTTACACACTTCTGAAAAAAGGCTAAGAGGAGAAGAAGTGACAAAAAACTCCCGGATGAAGACCTGTTAGCAATCAGTCATGAAGTACACAACATCTATCCAAATATGTATTTGCACACATACTACGCATCACATATGTGTGGGGGGGACAGCCAAAACCTCACTAAACCCAGGCAACCAAAGGCGGATTGCACATGGTGCATCCCCTGATTGCTTGCACATCGGCCACTATAAAGTTTACGACAAAGTTATAACATTCCTACTCAGATTGGTTTTCAGATTAACAGCATAGGGAATCTTTTAAATCATAAATTACTTCATTATTACTGACATCATAAATTGTTTATTGTCTTACCGATCATTGACCCTGGATCAGCTGCCGTAAGGCGAAGCACTGTTAAAAAAAAGCCACAAAACCTAAACAAGTCACAGATCTTTCGGATTTTCAATGAGAGACCTGGTGATAATGCCATGTATTTGTGATGTAAGTACCCTCTCAGCTGTGTTAGTATTATTAAGGACTTCCCTCACACGTGGTAAAGATCCATAATGCAATCAAATAATTTAATTAGACGATAATCGGTTGACGTACTTTGAATTTTTACGATTTTACGCACCATATTGTTTGCTGTGTCGTTGGATATATCTTCAAAATGCTTAAGTGCATACGTACGTTCTAAATATACTTACCACGAGCTGTCCCGGAGAATGTTGTTTCGCGATAGCTTACACTTGAAATATTGCTATAAATTTTATTGTATGTAGTATACCTATAGCGCCTATCTCCCTCTAAAATTTATCACCTATCTAATCCCCAGGCCCCCCTTATCCCGACGCTCCCGCTCAATTCATACTGAAAACAAATAGGCTGCAGCTTAACTACAAGACAAACTCCAATAACGCAATAAAAGTATATAAAAAACGCATATATTTAAACAAGCCATTGTTGTATGTTTTTGTATTTATGTTACTCGGAAACTGCTCAAACGATTTGGACACAATTTTGTAGGGTTTTGATTTTAAATTTACCTATAGATATAGTTGTATTTTTGTTAAACCGCAAATTTCACATAAAACCTCTTTTTTTTTTCATCGCTCAGATACAGACATACATATAAATGCCTTGCATCGCGTACGCTGCGAGAAATGAAGACGAGACAACAAAATGTTGTACATAGTTTTAGGGAAAACATCAATATCAAACATTAAAAAAAAGAGAACCGCCGGTTTCTTAGTATTAATCCTTATCCAAGTATACCAATTTGTATTCAAGACTGGGTCACTAGCTGTAGATTTCTTTTAGAATGAGTCAAATCAGACATTCCATTTAAAACTAAATAAATTTATAGTTTTGTATGTAACTCGAACGGTTTTAAACTGGGCGTTTAAAGTTCTAAGATAAGTAAATAAAGAACTAAGTGGAAGCAGTTTTGGAAAACCATACCCTGAGGGGTTAATATAAGGGGACCTATATATCAAACTGATGACTAGTTCAATACCCAAGTGATATACTCCTAAAATTAGCCTATATCCACATAAGTCCAAAGTCCAACATCATTAACATACCAATTGCGCAACACATTGTTTACATTCACTGTCGAGCGTGAGCTTTTCTATAAATATTCATTTTCCTTGTTATGTTTATCAAAGAAATTATAAAAAAAAACCAATAGAATCACTCTGTTTTAAGTTGTAACGTCTGTCGGTCAGTTACTAATTTTATTACGAGGAAACTCGATAAGTACGTGTCAAATTGGTTTGCAATACTGATCTTAACAGTATTTTTTTGATATTTTGTAAGATGGGCAACTTCTAAGAAATTTAAAACTTTTTTTAAAAGTTTTCTTAGGTCACTACCTAAATCTCAAACTCAAACTCAAACTTTTTTATACAACTAGACTTGTAAACAGCACTTTTGAATCGTCAGTTTAATTATTAAAAAAAAAAAAAACTCACCAGCTAATCTTTTATACTTCATATTAAAATACAATGTAGCCTTGCAATAGGTAATAACAGTTATGTTATTGAATTAAAAAAATATTTCAAATGCTCCAATACAAATACAAATCAATTAAGTTTTAATTTTTCCAACCAGTTTTATCATTTATGTATTCATCAGCTTTGTAAAAGCTTTTTTCATTAAACTATCTTTAACATAAATTTTAAATTTATTTTAGGGTAAATTAACTACATGTTCTGGAATTTCACTGTAGAAAAATATACTTTGTATTGCGAAAAAGCTATGTACATTCTGAAGACGAAATTTTGGACACCTAAGTTATTAATTAATATAATCAAAAAGGAACTGAAACTGTCTATAGGCACATACACAAAACTTTTAATCAAATAAATATTTGTCTTATGCGGAAATCGAACCCACGCCTCTTGATTCAGTAGTCAGGTCATTACCCACTGATCCACAGAGTAGTAATACATTTTGTTATGTTTTAGAATTTATTATTTTGGCGTAGCTTTTTATTCGAACCACAAAACTCTGACTTCACAAAAAATCCTACTCCACACCTAGATTTAAATTTTCATTCAAACTAAACGAGTAATCGAATACTTCTGGTTAATACTAGTTTGGAAAGTGGCTTTCTATTAAAGAAAAACCATTGTAAATAGCATAGTTGTGTTTTAGCAAACTTGTGCCAGCCCAGCGCTCTATGGTTGCCACTGCCGTGCCGGAAGTGATATTGGCGTTAGTGGCATGACAAATGGTTGGGGCATTTTACTCACACCAGTGTCTATAACCTAATGCACACCCGTGCCTATAACTAATTAAGTCGTCGAACCTGTCTTCTGTGCTACTGCATAAATGACAAGTATTGCTATACTACTATGACTAGAGAAATAGCAGTAAGCCATGATGTTATTAACTCTACCACATGTTAATGTTAAAAATAACACTTTTCAAACTTACCGGAATTTGTTGGTTATTCCATGGTTTTATTTTCTTTATTGCGTTCTAAGATATATTAAAGAGATTGGAGGCACTTTTGAATTTAGAGTGTCCTTATTTCGTTTTCATAATTTACTTGCATACCTATGTTAAATCGATAACAAAAAAATAAAATAAAATAATATGAAATGCTTTTTAATAATAAATAATATAAAATAAGACATATTGAGCTATAACGTGCTACGTGCTAGAAGAGAAAACGCACTTGTTGCTCCTGTCTCGAACCATTGTGTTTAATACATGAGTTTAGCCAGGATTTGGTTTAAGGTGGGGCACATAATAATAATTAAAATCGAGAGTAGGTAGCACTAATGGCTTTATTTAACAAAACTTAAATATACTAATACCAACCATGTAAATCCACAGTTTGACCTATTTTTAGGGTTTCCTACCCGAAGACTTACGCCGATGACGATATTTTCTTAATTGTTTTCGAGAATATAAGTAACAAAAAGTAAGTTACAACACAATATCAAAAAAATTGGTCAACCTGTAGATATATATGTGGGTAGTTTCAAGTTTGAAAATATGTGGCTTAAATTGCTGTTTTTTTTGATTGCGTCGACATAGAAGTTTGTTTTTATTACCGCTTAAAGGTATAAGGGACCTGAGTATTAGATATGAATTTCAATTTAATTCTTCTACGCGTTCATGAGGAAAGGGGTAGTAACAGTAAAATTATTAAAAAAAAAAACAATAGTGGCACCTGCCGCGGTAAAGCTATTGTATAGCATTTTTTATCAACTTATGCAATTATATTTATTTATTTATTTTTTATTTATGCAGTATTTTTTTTTCTTTGATATTAATTCAAGTTACACTTTTTGAGCGTGGAGATCGATTAGAAAACAATTTTTTTTTCTTTTATTGAATAAATGAGAAGTTAATATCGTTTAAAAATTTTTCGTTGGCGGCAGCGGGGTGGGCGCAACAAAGTTGTTGTACTCTTGACAAGGCGCTGCGACCGACTGATGAAAGGCGAGCGCCGCGTAATGGCCGGCCCACGCGACGTTATTTTCAGTTTTTTACGCCTTAAAATTGATTTTCCGTACAGTCAAGTTTGCCGTTGTTAGGTTTTTTCGTTACGGAATTTCTTGATTTGGTCACCGCGCTCAGAGCCCGCGATAAAAGCTATGCAATAGCTAAATAGCATCATATCATATCATGTTACATCAACTAAAATTTACGGGTGCTCCGTACCAAATTTCAGGATTCTGAGAACACGGGACGCACACACACACGAATATTTGACGTGCTAGAGTTTTAGTGGATATTAATTGAGAATTAACTAAGTGATTGTATGTAAGTACGCACGCCTTGCTTTTCTTGCAGTCGTACGTAGATATAAAAAAAAAAATATTTGTAGTTTGAAAAATTACTTTTTACTTTTTAGTACAATTTTTGGAGATTGAATTTTTATATGATTCTAATGTTTTAAGAAAAGCAAGTTTTAAAAAAATCTTTTTTTACTTTTTTTTATTTTATACTTTTTAGTGATAATTTAATTGAATTTTATAGTTTATTTCTCAAGTTTTATTAATTGGGTGATGAGAACTTGGAGAACGATATTATCTTCAATATAAATTAGTAAATAAATTTTCACTTAATTTTTCACGTTCCACCGTAATGTCCGGGTGCACTTCCTGCATATTCCAAGAGGTGATAACATCAAAATGAATATCAAATTCATGATCTGCGACCCTCAAGATCGCGACCCATATACCCATTTTGAAGATTTTTAAATTTTTCACCTCCACCTCTAGGTTGTACCCCTGGTACAACTCTGGGAGGAGGTTGTTGGTCAAAGTAAATGTGGAATATTGTATTGTCATCCGAGCTAAGTAAGTATGTAACATTTCATCGAAGGGTGATAACAGGAAGTATGTTTAATTAAGCTTGCAAGATTCCACCACAAGATGGAAGGAAAGATAAAAATGAAAAAGGAAGCATTGTGTTTTATATAAAAGCAAGTAAAAATAGTAGTTTATTAAATTAAAATCCGACTGCATATCATATGTACCTGTCAAATACGATGTGTTTATTTTTATTATATAATTTAGAGGTGCAAAATTAACTTTTACATTGAGTAAAATGTTAACAAAGCAGCGAACCACCAGCTGGGAATATTTATATTTCAAATGTCCTAATTGAACCCTTTAATTTGATATCCTATACAGCAAATTTAAAAAAATATATTAATACGTGACATTATGCCCTCCAGACGGCGCTATATTAAGCTAAGTGTGACCTCCCATAGCCTAATTATAAGTGTGACCTCCCATAGCCTAATTATAAGTGTGACCTCCCATAGCCTAATTATAAGTGTGACCTCCCATAGCCTAATTATAAGTGTGACCTCCCATAGCCTAATTATAAGTGTGACCTCCCATAGCCTAATTATAAGTGTGACCTCCCATAGCCTAATTATAAGTGTGACCTCCCATAGCCTAATTATAACCAGCGGACCATCAAGGTGCTTTTAACGATGGAAAATTAACCAATTGTAATAGGTAGTTTAGACGAAGATATGCAGGAAAAGATGAACATAATATAGACACAAATCCTTCTTAGCTTCACCGTAGTCGGGTAATAATTTTAACTTTTTTATTTTAACCTAAATCAGTTTTCTTGATTTTGAGTTCACAAAACAAAGCAAGTAAGAAAAAGCAGGATGCAGGCGCAGGCTTTCTCTATTGATTATCTTAATCAAAAATAAGTATATCACATTTTCATTTTTACTGACTACATAAAGTTACAAAACAAATTGCAGAAAAGTATATAAATTCACAAACTAAAATATCACTTTTAATATTAAACTACTACAAATCTAATTAAGAAACCTGCTGTTGTACCCACATTCAAAAAACAAAACATTATTCCTAATTCCTTAACGTATGAATGAGACCAAACCCCTGCATATCACCGCGCATGTGCTTAAATGGACCCAGCCCATAAAAAAAAATTATGGAATCTCATTGGTTGGATTGATTGTATTATAACATTATTTTGTTAGAGAAATAGTTTAATAGATTCTACTTTTAAATTTGTATATTTTGTTTGTAAAGTCTGTCAATATAAACTAGTATTGATATGAGAGTAGATAAATATATAGAGATGTATCCTATTTAGAAATTTAAATTTTAAAAAAACATACCTACTTAATTAAATCACTACGTGCGACAGACAGATAGACTAGCGGCCCTTCCCGGCTTCACGCGGGTGGACTTTCATTTTTTTAAACTTTGAGATAAACATTTTTTTTTCTGACTGACTATGCAGTTGGCTGTTGCAGCCATTACTGCTTCACCAGGCTTTTTTGGGGCTCCCCGGGGGGGGAACCTCTGCTGGCGTTGTCGACCGGGTGAGTCTCTAACCCGAAGGCGAGTCAACGCCAGGAGGGGAGTTCCCCGTTAAGCGGGTGCGGTTGCGATTGAGTGGGGGCGAGAAGCGCCCCGGCACTCTTTGGTACCTCGTGTATCCGTTCGGGCGCCGACGAACCCGGGGACGTCGGCGTCGTGTGAGGGGGAGGCCCTATTCGGGGAGGTCGTTGAGACTAATCTCGTTATCCGGTGGCCGCTCCGAGAAAGCGGTTTTGGAGAGTCTGGAGTTTATGGAGATTGGTGAGAAAACGAATTGCTGTTCGCCATCTTTACTCATAACCGACGCCGCCGTTACTCGCAATTATAAAATTCGCAAAACTATATTTTTCGCATCGGTTTGATAAATAACATATATACGTCGTCCAATTATATACTAACGCAAGTGTTTGATTTATAAAACCTACATACCGCAACCGAATTGCGCTGTAACACTATATACGTGTCAGGGAAATTGGATCACCAAGGGTGTCGTCAGGAGGCGCCTCCAGAAGATCCAGAAAAAGCTACCTGTGAACCAACAAGGAGTCACGCTGCACCCACCCATATCCCTACAGAACTGCCGCTTCATTACAATTGGTGAGTCCCTTGATGTCTACTTATCCTCTGTGTTAGACGCCACTGTTTGTAACCGCCTATAGGATAATCCCCAAATTATAGGTATAAGAAAATATTTCGCAACTAAGCAAATTTCGCCCCATCGCCCTTTCGCATTCCGCACCACAAGTTGTGTAAAGATTCAGCTTATTTCTAAGCGACATCTTACTGTATTTGCCTATCATGGGGATAAACATAGGAAAAATGTATCTTTATGCATGACATAAGTAGTTTTTTTTGAACTACTATTAATATTTTTATCCGTTAGCCTATTTTTATTGACAAAGTTTTTTTCCTCGAAATAAGTTAAAATATTCAATGTTGGTTGCGCCCGCTGCGTAGGGAGTGAGCAGGAAGCCGACCGCGCGTATGAGCCGATCACGGCGCGGATTTCAATGAATATTTTGGTAAGATTGACATTTGTAGATTCGTTATATCTTTTAAATGGAATGTCCGATTTATTATTAATATTAATTAATAATTAAAAAAAAATAATTATGTATTCCATTATTAATTAATATTAATAATAAAATAAATAATTAAAATAAAAACAAAAACCAAATAATAAGAAATCTACAGTTATTGAAACAGTCTTGAATATGAAATGATTTATTTGAATAAGAATTAATACAAAGGTATGGATAACATGGTCTAATTTTGATGCGCATTTCTATCAACTTTTTAAATGTAAAAAAAGAGTTACAGTATCATAAATATAATAGTTGGACATATAGTATCGCAAATTTTGTTATAGATATTGATATGTTTTTTAATATTGCAGAACTTTTTTTGTTCTAACACCAAGAGTTTCCGCAGCACATGCGATGAAAGACATTTTATGGCTAATTTTTTTACACCTTGGGTTACATTCTTCAAGATTTTTAGGGGCCCCTAATTACTCCCAGTTATAAATAGCCTATGTTACTCAGGAATAATGTAGTATTCTAATGGTTTATTTTATTGCGAAAGAGTGTTATTTTGTAGCAAAAAATACATTTCATAAATAACGTCGCATGGGCCGGCCATTACGTGGCTCTCGCCTTCATCAGAATTTGTTTTCTTATCGATCACCACGCTCAAAAAGTGTAACTTGAATTAATATCAAAGAAAAAAAATACCGCATAAATAAAAAATAAATAATTATTATTGCATAAGTTGATAAAAAATGCTATGCAATAAATAGCTTTTCCACGGCAGGCCCTGAGCGCCACTGTTGTTTTTTTTAAATGTTCAAAATGCGAATATTGGAAAAAATCATGGTTTTTAGAAAAAATTGAAAAAATGCCTAAAATATTCGTAAGTTTGGGAACAACAAATAGCGCTTTTTCTATGGGATTACTGTATGAACTCAAGATCAACTTCGATTAAAGAACGAAAAAGTCAGACCTACGTCTGCCAAGCCAGCTAGTCCATACTAATATTATAAATGCGAAAGTAACTCTGTCTGTCTGTTAGCTCTTCACGATTAAACCACTGTACGGCTTAAAATGAAATCTGGCATGGAGATAGCTTGAATCTCGAGAAAGGACACTACTAGAAAGGACTACCTTAAAATGCCCGGTGCGAGTCAGTTGTTTTCTATAATTGAGGAGTTGCCGTTGAAATCCTACACGGATAATCGGATCGGACCAAATAGATGAGTAAAAGCTTACACAATGGTCGTTTCGAGTGACACGAAATTTTAACGTAGATATTTAAGGCAAGGCCGAGTGAGCCGCGCGCGATTAGTGCGCAATGTCCACGGCAAAATCGTATCGTGTCGCTTGGCGGTAAATTATGAAAGTGTTCATTAGCTTTAGTAATTTTGTACTGAATACAAATTAAAAAAAAATTAATGGTGCCGCTTATTACTGTGTCTTAGTTAAACACGTATTTCAAAAGAAAGTTCATTGGTATATGGCCATAATGATGACTTCGTAACTCGTCAGTAATATATTCTTTATTCTGTTAAAAAACCTACCTTGTTATAAAACCAGGTCTATGTCAAGCTCAGTTACATCACAAGGCAATGACATTAACATTTACGTCACTTTATTTTACATGTAAAAGGTTTTATTATTCAAAGATGATATTGGCTTGTGACTGTTGGAATTTGTTGACGGAATCTTAACATAATTTAGTTGTATTTTTGTTAAGTTAATCATAGCTTGCTGCGAAGTCACATACAATTTTAAGAAGGCACTTAATTTACATTCGATTTCAGTTTCATTTTGCTTATGGATAGTTTAACTCCAGGCTGTTAATAAATAAATTTGGTATAGATCTAATCATAAAAAAAACAGAGTAAGGCCCTAGCTTTCCTAGAATGTATTCTTTCTGGTTGTTTGAGTATTATGTTTATAGTATTATAAATATATATATATATAATATTTAAAAATATAAAATAAAATAAAAACTGGTTGCCTGTAAAGTCGGTATACGGGCGAAAGTTTTACGTGACAATGATTTTATGTCTGTCTCTCTCGCTCTTAGGCGGGCGCGTGCCTCTCACTCGCTCTCATTGTGAGCGCATAACGTGAGCGGAGCGTAACGCAGTTTCTTGAAGTGTCACCCGGCAAACCAATTTATAAGACGTTGTCACGTCAAAAATAGTAAAAGAAAAAATTAAAAAAATAGTTTCTAACTAAAAAAAAGGTAAAATTTATAGAAAAGCTATGGACAAAATAGTTGTTCGAGAAAACTAATATTTACCCAAATATTCTGTGTGATGTAGCAGAGCCTTATTAATTACTTTTTGTCTAACAGTTGAAGATGATTAAAGTCTTTTTATTAATATTAGTTTTTGTTCAATCTGACCACTCTAATATTATAAAGGCGAAAGTTTGTGAGTGTGTTTATATGTTTGTAACTTCTTCACGCTCAAACGGCTAGACCATTTTTGGTGAATTAAAGATGGAGGTAGCTGACTCCCTGGATTAACACAAATCCTACTTTTTATCCTGAAAAATTCAAAAGTTCCCGCACTATGACCGATTAGTATAATAAGTTAAAGACCTAGTTTAAAATAAAAGTTAATATTTATTATTACGTTACCATTACTACTGTAGCATCACGAAAAACGTACACACGCAGTATTTAAAGAGCGTTAAGACATTTTTAAGCTGGTCCTATGCAGGTTTTATCTGCGTCCTAACGGCCAGCTAAGCTTAACCCCTTACAAGCGTAAGTGTAGCGTGGAGCGTTAGTTTCAAATATAAAAATCTGTTTGGTTACCGTTTAGAGTTATTTAGAGAACAGTGATTTTTCTTGTTTTTTGTTTAAACTTCTTATTAATCCTACTAAAATTATAAATGAAAAAGTATTTTTGAATGGATGTTTGTTACTCTATCACATTTCAACCACTGAACGGATCAGGATGAAACTTAGTACACACATAGATTAGGTCCTGGAATAGGACATAGAGCTTTGTTATCCTGAAAAATTCAAAGGTTTTCGCGACAATACATATAACGTTTGTTACTCAATCCTGCCACAACAAAGCATCTTGTTGGGCTGATTTTTTTTGCACAGAGATAGTTGAAGATACGGAGAAGGACAAAAGATACTTTTCATCCTGGAAAATTTCAAAAGGTCCCGCGGGAGTAACTATAACCGAATTCCACTTGAACGATCAACAGCTGCAGCTATAGCTTGTTATAACAAACTACTAGACAACGGATACAGAAGAAAAAAGGAGAAAAACATTTATTAAGCATAAGAAAACAAAACAATAGCAAAGTTAAAAAATAAACACAATCAAACTTGAATACTATAACTGTGCTGTTTTTATGCCAAAAAAAGTCTACTTCTCAATATAAAGCTTTAGCCAAAGTCACAGCACTGATTTTTAGTGTGAGTTTTGTGGTCACCTTCGGTAAACCGAGACGAACTCATAAAACATTCAATATGCCACTTACGCCGTTGACAAAATTTTAAGTTTTGCAAGACAAACGGTTAACGCACGACTTACTTCATTTAATTTGATGAAAAATAGCACATTGGCCACAACATTGTACTACTACTACGTGAATTATATTACAACTATTCAACTGATTATATTACACCACACACACACACTACAATTAAATACACGAAATTGACGATTTACATCCTAGACAGAACGTATCTATGAAAATTATTTATTTTTGTAACAGTGACATGGACTACATATGATTTTTAGATTAAATATCAAAATGACACCACCTAATCTGTATCACTTAAAACTAAAGGTTTCAAATTAAACTGTCATATTATGACAACAACAAACAAGATAATTTACCAAAACGTGTAATTTAGAAATAGAGATCTTTAATTAAAGTATTTAAGAGTAAGCTACAAAACTTACAAACCATAACTAAAACAAAAAAAAAATATTAAAAGGTTAATTAAAAAATACTATGAGATCTGTTTATTTAATTTTAGCTAGCTTACCGCTTTAAGTTTTGGGATAAATGCCAATTTTGATTGTAAAACACGCCTAGGTGGTGGCAGATCAGTCCAGCAGCAATTCTTTAACCATACGTAGCCGACATTATCCCTGTTAAACATAGGCTACCTTATAACGCGGGAAAATGCTTCATTCCTACGGGAAAACGGGTAATAGGACAACGGGTAGTAAGAATTGTCCTTCCGTGCTTATCTTTTTCACATTACTTCTAAATGCTTGACAGATTGGGTTGGGTATTTCAATGGTTTCACAGACACGAATGTAATATTCCATGAAGGAGGAAATATTTGATAGTTTGTTTTTCTTCTATCATTGAAGAGCTGCCGTAAGAACCTACGCTGATAACGCAATTTAGCGCGGGCGATGCCGCTGGCAAAAACTAGTAAATAATATAACACTGTGTTATAACACTATCACTGCTAAACCGTAAACAACTGCTCTAAAATCGTCCTAATGTGGACCTTAACACTCAAAATTTGTAAAAGCGTATTTAAAAGGCTTAGATATCACAAGTTACATAACAACTTTGTTATTTTCTATTTATCACTTAACAGTTACATACACCTGTCTGCTCTATATAAGTATTTTTAATCACAAATTATAACATAAATCGCAAAATCAATTTAATATGGCTGCGAGATGTTGTAAATCGGTTGTATATAAGGGATCGCAACTCTATTCAGTTATAAATCAAAGTCTTAAAAATAGTTGCTAATTAATTTATATTTATTAGGCTAAATATTAATGAATTAATGAGGGGCATGCAAAAAACACCATTATTATAATATTAGAAAATCAAAAAAATGCAAGCGCAAGCGATATTGAACTTTTTATTACAATACATTATCGCTCGATACAGAATACAGAAGCATTAACATTAAACAAACAACTAATTATTTTTGTCTCCAAACTTCAAAACTTATAGATGGTCGACACAAAAGTAATTAAATTTGTAATAGGAAGGAATAGCAATCACTACATTAACACTCAATGGTTGTATATCAGTATTCGCGTAGCCGTTTTATCACTTCATAGTGATACTAGTGTTTAAAATTCCCTAATATATTACCGAAAATTCACAAAGAACAACGCATATGTAACAAATATGTATCTAATTAGCCCCGGGCGGAGCTGCAATACAATAACTATAGCACCCTAACGTTCTAAATCACGGGCCCTTTCCGCGTTTTAGAAACGTTTCTAATATTCTAATATGACCAATCATGATCACCATTTTGCATCCCAGGAAACATTCCTGAAACCGATATACAGCTAAGATTTGCTAGTTTTGGGCTTAGGCAATAAAAGCAGTTCCGAACTGACTCTGTTACGTGTATTTCAAACTTTGGGGTGAGTATGCATGATTAGCCCCAGGTTTCGCACTTCAGATACACATTCAAATAACTGATAGAAATGCCTTTAGCTGGCTGTTTTTACTACTGTGTATTTTGTTTTGCTTGGATTTAAAACAAGGCTTTTCTTATCAGACCATGAAGCAATCCTCATAAGGTCCTCATTAAATTTAGTCACATACTGTGTTGTGTTTCTTTGATTAAAATGGTAGATATATTTGTAAACCATTTGGGCAAAGATATATATATATATATAGATATATGAGATACATATATACTAGCTGTTGCCCGCGGTTTCACCCGCCCTAAATTTGATTATCGGTGTAAGATTTAAACGGCAACTCTTCAATTATTGAAAAAACATTAACATCACATTTATAAAATTGGTATGGATAGCGGACCCAGCAGACGTTGCCCTGCTCTAAAAAGCAGCACTTTATTAAATATATATAATTCACATTTTTTAAATTTTGCGATTCCATAATTACTTCTAACGAATCTACACTTGACTTCTATGATAGAATTATGGGCGGGCAGCCTTTCTTTAAATCCTTTTGGTTTTAAGCTAGCCCTTTCGATTCGTTTTTTACGTTCTTTGTAATGATGTATCGTTTCCAAGTCACTAGTTACACAATGATTGAAGTTGTGGGATTTGATAATAGCGGAGTCGCATTTAATGAAGCAAATCCCTGTCGTAAATGCAATCTTTACCGTTTAGGAGTAGATCAGTGACATACCGACTGCAGCACCACATACTGTTCACCCACTTGTTCGTACACAAAACATATTATTAAAATCATCCGTGCCGTTAAGGATATCAGTAAAAAAAACACCGCCTGCAGCGCCACCTACCGGGTCCATTTGTGAATTACAACCATGCAGGGACGCTATCGTTCTTACACAAAAAAATATCATTTAAATCATTGCCCAAATCATTAAACCCTGCCGTTTGGGATATCAGTAACAAAACGACTGCAGCACCACCTACGGAATCCATTTGTGTTTTCAAACCATCTATGAACCCACTGAAATATTCAGACAAAATTTCACCGAAATCGGTCCAGCCGTTTAGGAGGAGTTAGATGTCAAACACACGTACAGAAGAATTATATATAGGGAAAAAACCGACTCACACTTCACGTTTTCAAGTAGCATATGTCCTTTCCCGGGACTCAGACTATCTGCATGCCAAATTTCATCGTAATCTATTAATAAGCCATAATCTTATAAATTACAGTGATTTCAGCGTAAAGAAGTGACAGATAGACAGAGTTACTTGCGCATTTATAATATTTGAAAGGATTTTTTTGGAAATACATACATACTATACATATAAAACACGCAGACTCAAGACAACCACAAATGTTTATCACATAATATGTTTGTCTTGTGCGAGAATCGAACACCCCTGGATTATAAATAAATAATAAAAAGATAAAGTGCTCGTTTCTTATAAAATCTATTTTCATTGTAAAAGTACTTGCAAGTGTTATTAAAGATATATTTAAAAAATACTTTTTTTGTGAAATACCGACCGACCTTGTGATAAAATCCTTCCAAAGGTAGGTAATTCCCAATCAGGTATCATGCTCGTAGCTCAGCCAGTCTCTCATTAAAATTAAAAACTGGTTCAAAACAACAAAGTAAATATGCAAGTAGCATTTCCTGCATCAGAATTTACTTAGTAATATTTCCCGCTTCAACGCGGCAACGTTAAAAACATGATTTTCTTTTATTTTGTTACTTTGTTCAACTACTTTTAATAATTTTCAACACTAGCTTTTGCCAGTGGCACTGCTCGCTCTAAATTTGGTTATCGGCGTGGGATTCCTACGTAAACTCCTTGATTATGCTGAGGAAGTTTGGTATAGCAACAATAGCTATAGCTATAGCTGTAGCTATAGTTCGTTCAAGTAGGCCTCGGTTACAGTTATTTCCGCGGCAACTTTTTTAATTTTCCGGGATTAAATGTCAGTTTATGTGTTACTTCATGTCTTCAACCAAATTTCGGCTAAGTTAGATGCTTCACTGTGGCGTGATTAAGTAACAAGCAAACAAACACACTTACAAACTTTTACTATATAGTAGCAAAGAATAATGAACAATATTAATATTCCATCGCAACACTTATCTCCGGAGGTGTGGTTAGAGATATTACGACTACCAACTGTTGCAGTGAACAATAACAATTTATTACCTCCTACAAGTGTGATAGGCGATGAGCCTTTGCCTATCGCCGTACCGGAAACGAACCAGAATAAAAAATAATCAAAAATGGTTACAATATTGGGGTCCTAATACCTTCGACATAGTAGTACGTACTGCCATAATTTTAATGGTTAATTTCATTTGTACAGTCGATAACGCGTTTGATGTTAAAGAAAATCCCACAAGTTCCCACTCGTTACGACATTAGTAGTGCCACCGCCACGACGAAACATATAACCGGCTGAATAGCTCCCAAATGGCCACATGTAGGGTTACCATTTTAGTATTTTAAAAGTCCCGACATTCAAAAAAAAAGTTCTGTCATAGTCACATATTCAAATTTATTATAAAATCCTATTTTGTGTTGAATTTTTAACTATATGTTGATTGTTTTAAGTTGAGATGAATCATGAGATCAAAAGTTCGGACAAATAACAAGTCCGGACGGAATTCAGACATAAAGCTGAATGTCTAGCCACATATAACGGCATAGCCTAGTTGTAATAGTTTAGTTTCAAGATTGCTCTGTCTAGGTAATCGCCTACGATACTATGGTAAAATAAAAACAACGTCAATACATTTTTAGTTACCTACATCTCTAACTTAGGCGGGACTGGTATTATATTACTACTATTTAGTTAGCAATGCAGGTATTAATTACCTGTACATAACCCCAGCAAACCCCTGTTCGTCTTGAATGAAGCTGCAACACCAGGATGAAGTATCTCATTAAATTTTCTGATTATCTATCTTTGCAAATCAGTCTTTGTCAGCCAGTAAACCAGTTAAACTACCTTCACGGTTACAAGTGCTCGTAACATAACAAAGATTTTTCCATACTATTTAATTATAATTAATGCAACCGTGCATGCATCTCATCTCCCAGGTTGTGAGTAGTAACTACGAGAAACTTCCTTTTGTTTATATTCTGCGACATTTTAATTTATTTTTTCCATAAGCAACAAGTTTATCACATTACATTTAATGTTTTAAAATTTGCATTAGGGATCCACATAGTTTATTCAGAAGATAATGAAATGAAGTACTATCAATAAACCTTATAGCAGTTGAATATCTCGACTAGAGGATTTGATGTAAAATTCAAAATGCACTTTAAATGGTCCCAGATTTCTATGGTGTATACAGAAAACAATTACCCTAAAACTTAACTTTTTGAGGAAAACTGATTTCCAGCAAGTAGATATTTAATCACATAAGTGTTATACGTATCCTTAAAATAACTATTAATATGTATTAATTTAGCAAATATCAGTTTATTATACTATTTATTATGTATCATAGTTAAGCAGATGTTTTTCGTTTTAAAAGTTTTAAACCCAGTGGAGTGAATTTATCAATGTAGGTACTTAAGAAGTTAAGGAAAAGATTCGTTGGTGCACGCCAGTCTCGAACCTCCGCTCCTCAGGACAAAAAGTGAAATCGGAACCACTATCAGCATTAAGTATGTTACTTATACATCGGTGACATCTAGTTTTATCACTAAGCCGACATATTCAAGTAACTTAATATTTCAGCAAACCAGAAAGTATAAGTTGAAATTCAAGGTTTTAGTCGTTTTTATTACTAGAATGTTGTTAATGTTACCCAATACTTTTACACAATACACTAATTAGGTGAGACAAAATTAAGTTAACTACAAAAAAAAAACAATATTCCAAAGTATCATTTCCTAAAATAATTAATAAAAAATTATATTTCAATAATTGCCATTTCGTTTAAAATAATCTACCTTATTAGCTTTTTTTTTTATTTCGTTTTCATTTGATTTTTCACTTGTTTTTATTTCAATATATCCAAAATAAATAGGGTATTTTTCAAGGTAAGCAGATTTTAATGAATGCACTGCAAATTAATATGTTTTATACCTATAAGGTGGAAAACAAGTAATATATATATTTTAAAAATATTATTAGCAAACAAACCCAATAGGAACCTTAAGTTTAAGGTATTTTTAAATTTTAAAAAACTATCAAACCTGACACTCACTTAAAATTACTACTACTTAATAGTAGCCCATTCGATCAGATTATAAAAAATATTCATCCCTGCATAGGTAGATGATTTTGTAATGACTGTGACACACAGACGAATGGATGGAAGGCGGACTTAACCCTTAAAAACGATTATTTGCTTTAGCAGAACGAACGTTACGTATAATTAATACGTTGATTTACTATTCGCAAGTAACCCAAAAATTACTCTTTAGAAAAATAACAAACAAAACATAATCTTATATTAAATCAACTTAAAACGTAAATTAATTAAACCACCGTTGACGAAATCAGTAAAATTATTTATAACTTTAAACCAAACTCAACTTTTGGTTTGAGTAGAATACAAAATTATAAAATATCTTAAAACTTTAATCTTAGAGGAGCTAACACTATGTATGAATAAATGGCTAAAAGGTGGCCACTCTACTGACTCAACGAAAGATGCTTAGTTCAGTCCTATTTTTAAAGCAGGCAAGTATACTAACGCGGACAATTATCGCCCTATACCAGTGCTTTCCATTATTTTCAAAATCATGGGAAAAGTTTTGTAGAATAGTTTTGAACAGTATTTAAATTCTATTCAGTTCCTATCTAGTAAGCAATATGACTTCCGTCCCAAATCAAATACCCTTTCTGCTTGTGTAGACCTATGTGTATTGTGTATTGAAAACTTAAAAAACAATATTGATAAAAAAGAAATCGCTCTAGGGATTTTTATAGTTTCAAAAAAAGGCCTTTATATCTATCAACCACAAAAAGCATTTACAAAAACTGAACTCCATTGGTATTAAGAGCATCGCATACAATATCCTAAAATCATACCTTAGCATCAGATTTCAAGTTGTGAGGCTCGATAATGCCCAAATTACTCCAGAAAAGATTACTTACGGAGACATATCTATTTTACTTTGGCAAAGATATCAAAACTATAATGAACAATGCCCAAAATGATCTTAATTGCCTCTCTGATTGGTTCCAAACAAATTTGCTAACTCTAAATATAGCCATAACCAATTACATCATTTATAGTGCGGAAACCAAAAAATACTTTACTTGAATCCCCAACTATTAACAACGAACCAATAACAAAAGTTGGCACTCAAAAATTCCTTGCCTTACTATCGATAACCGTTTCTTGTGGAAACCTCATATCGAAAAAAATAGATTTTACTTGTCATCGATCCGCTTTACGTGTCAGCGAAACTGTTCGCTGTCTTGCGAGGTCTGTTCGCTACATCTTCTACAACTCTATTGTCTAACCCGAATAGATTATTTGATCTAGCTATGGGGGTGTACTGCTGATACAAACATAAAAACCCTGCAAATGACCCAAGATAAAATAATAAAACTACTATAAAAAATCTAGTTAAATGTCTTTATCGCAAATTTACAAATTTAATTCGTGTTTGCTTATCAAGAAAATCCTTACAAAAACAATCCATACTATTAATATACTATATATATATATACTAAAATGCCAAAGCACAGTCGAATCACAAGACGGCCAAGTAATAATATACACTTATCAACCCCAGGTACACTCAACTACGACATCCAGAATAATATGTATGAACGTGCAAAGATAAAAAAAATACTAGATGATTTAAAAAATACAACGTTACTATCACTATTTAAGGAAATACTAAAATGTCTTATCACAAAATAAAATCATAGTAAAATAATATAACAATTTAATTTCTAAAAATTTTTCAGTCTTAATAAAAAAAAATTAGAATCTATTATTTCGTCTTATACTAAAACTAACCTAAAACTTAAATAATAAAATAAAGTACTACATGTGTATAATAAGGCAATTACATGTGGAGCGGCGGCAAAGAGGAGATCTCCTGCCAAGCGAGGTGTGGGGACCGCCGTGGTCAACTTATTACACTGTTCGGTTTCTATATATACTCATCGACAGAAGAAACTTTGATAGCGCGATGTAGGACGCGTGACGTCAGCCTTGCTTGTAGCGGTATGATATGATCCACTACAAACACATAATATATATAATGTTTCACAATTACTTCAATTTATACTTAATTATCTACGTAATATAGATTAAATACATACTAGTCCATACTGACCATACTAATACTATAAATGCGAAAGTCACTCTGTCAGTCTGTCTGTTACCTCTTCACGCTTAAACCGCTGTACCGATTATGATGAAATCTGACACGGAGAAAGTTTGAGTCCTGAGAAAGTACATAGGCTACTTGAAAACCTCAAGTTTGAGTCGGTTTTTATTCTGTAATTGAGAAGTTGTCGTTTGAAATCCTACGCTGATAACCGAATTTAGGGCGAGTCGAACCGCAAGTTCTGTATATAATTATACCCAATAGTAATAAGGTACATAATAGTAACTTAACTAATCATATTACTGTCCTAACATTTTTATTTTGTAAAGCATTTTCTTAACTTAATGATGGTCATCGATAAAGCGATTAGCCACTGACCCCAGACCAATAGCCATGCAATGCAGCAGTCACTTAATAGAACCCATTTCTATCATGACTTCAACTTGTTTGAAATATTTCTTTCTGCTTACCGATTTACTTTGCAAATTATATCATTGCAAAATTGTAAAATGTATAAACGTAGTTTTCCATACATTTAGACCTAAGTTAATTATTTTTGTTTTTGTGTTTCTCAGTAAGTGATTTATAACCTTTTGAGAAAAAAATGTCTAAAACCTAAAATCAAAACTGAAAGTAAATATTTCACAGTCAATATCATTGTTTTTAGCTCTTTGATTAGTTATACACCTAGCTATACAAAGTGCATAAGAATATTTGGTTTAATAAATTGGATTTATATTATGATAGTATTAATAAAATAGTAAAGGATATTAAAAGTTTATACACCTTTATTATTTGTTTATATTTCACACGGATATTAAATATATTATTACACTTAAATATTTACATTAAATTAGTATAAACTTTTTCACTGTTCTATTTAGAGTCTTTAAAAAATAACACGTTTTTTCACCATATCTACTTGCTCGTAAAGTGATTCTTATTATAATTAGTTACTATTTATTTTTATGTAGTAGTTAAAAAATAATTTTATTTATTTTATTTATAAATTAGATAAAATTAAGTTAACTAAACTAATATAAAACTAAACTAATCTAAATTATATAGGCCTTGTCAATGTGGTAAAGTGGCAAGAACGCTGGCTACATTACCTCTCAGAATCGCAATACTTATTTATCTTTTGAGAGTAAAATGAACCAGCCCTCAATTCACACACAGCGGCCAGCTAACGAGGAGTAATTTTTTATTATAATTTATTTATTTATATAAATAAGAATATAAATTTTAATTAGTTGATTTGAATATATATACTAACAATAAAACGTTAATATAATCAAGTAGGTCATTGATAATATAAATATTTTACTGCCCTAGTTTAAAGATTCCTGTATTATTAAAAATCAAGCAATTTTACAAAGACACGGCTGCTCTGTAAAAAATCTTAAGCATTTGTATTCAATGTGCAGTATTCAAGAAGTTAGGAAATGAGTTCTTATTCCAAAACTTTCGATGTTTAGTTAAGTCACAAACAAAAGTCAAACGATTGCGAAAGGTGAGTGCTTACCACTTGTTGAGAAATAACAATTAGCAAGGAACATTTTCTTTACTCACATTGCTAAATCAATGACTAAGACATCGCGAAGGCAAAATGTATGGATAACTATAATTATTATCAGATCGATGAGCTAAGCGATAAAAAATGTTTTAATACTCTTATAAATGTATACCTTTATTCTTTCTTTATAACGGATATTGCAGATTCCGCTTTATCGCATATAATTTCCTCCAGTGTATATATATATATATATATATATATATATATATATATATATATATATATATATTTATATATGAGTATCTATACTAATACAATAATGAGGTAAAATTTGTTGGTTTTTATGTCAGGGCTCTGCAACTACTAAACCCATTCTAATCCTTAAACTAATAGAAAGCTACACCATTTTTGAGTAACATAAGCTACTGCTTTTGTTTTAATTAAAATAAGAAAATAAAATTTGGACTACACACCTTATATTTAAACAAAGACAAAAAAGTCACACAAATATATCCTAATAATTAAATTATAAGCTATGCAATGTCAAATAGGTTTTTCACCCAGCACTTTTTCAAAATCTGTATTGTGCTTTAAGTAATAAAATGAAATACCAAGGACATAATATTGAATCCCCTCTTTTCAGTTCTCAACGAACTACTACTAAGACGTAAGTTAAAAATAAATAAATACATAAAAATCTTTAGTATGCATCCCAATAAAATAATAAATACATAAAAAAATCTTCAATGTGCACTCCAATTTAAATAATAAATACATAGGAAAATCTTCCATATGCGCTCCAATAAAAATAATAAATACATAAAAAATCTTCAATATGACCTCCAATAAACATAAAAAATAAATACATAAAAATCCTTAGTATGCACTCCAATAAAAATTGATTAACCTCCAAAATATTTTTCTAGCTTGTTATAATTACAATCCAAACATATGATTTTGTAAGATGCCATAATGTATCATAGTGAATAGTCATAGACGTATATAAACTATAAACAAGTCATAATAAATTTAATGTCTCGAGGCTCGGACCGAAATCAAGGTTCTTCGTGTTGCAATAATGAAGGCTGTCTTAATTTAATTGTAAATTGTTTCGTCTATTTTGTAATGAAACCAGATTTAAATTTGATGTTTAAGAAATAGTTTAAGTTTTATTTAGATTGTACACTACGTCCTTTTTAAAACATTATTTTTTTTATTAGAACACATTAGCATTTTTTTTGCTTTATTTAGTTTAAATAAATTCACTATGTCTTACCTAATTTAGCGTAGATGTAAATGTGTGTCATTGCTGAAAATAAGATTAGCGAAAACGTTTATAAAAAATATAGACAAAAGAATGACTCAGGACACCCTAACAGCAGTTTGAATTATTTTAAACTAGCTTTTGCCCTCAGCTCCAACCGCGCTTGATTTGTAAAGCGCCAAAATCATCTTGCTAAACATTAAGATCGCGTTAGCAGATTTGCCGTAAAAGGTAACAAACAGAGATTTTTCGACGCATGAAACTGCGAAGATATCCCTACACATCGGAGTGTAGCAATGGGGTGACTTAATTTTTGACACAGATATAGCTGGAGAAATGAATAAGGACGTAGGATATGAAGAATCTAGTGAATTCTACGCACTACATGTATTTCGATGGACGGAGCTTTTATCCTGATTCAGTTGTCATTGAAAATAAAAGAATTTGCATGCAATGTTGAAATCGCATTGAAATTGATTTTGTGCACAGGTGGAGCCGCAAGCAACTGTCTCGTTGTCTAAGTTATATTCTTTAATATAAGATTCGCAGTTAAATAGTTGTATAATTTATAATAATAATTTTTCCAGAAGTACAATAATGAAAAAGTTTCTAAATGTTTTTTTATATAAAAATGCTGTGCAGAAATAAGGGTCACCACAGACAGCTACTAATAAGCCAAATTTAAATATATAAATATGCAAAATTTTACAAGTATAAATAACTTGACAATCTTCAGTGTTGGAAGACATCACAACATATAGCACTTAACTACTAATAACTGGTTATTTTACCTAACTGGTTACTTAGTAGTATATTACGCAACTTTCACGGCTATTGTTTTAAGAATTTTGATGTATATGGTGGTAACTATTGTGGGAAAGCGAGACAAGTTTGTGTAGACCCTACTGGCTGTATTTATCTAAATAATAATATTAATATTAATAATATTATTTACGAATAGTGAAAGCCTCGGAAATACATTGGGTTATTTTTTTACAGTAACTCTTAGAGGAAAGTGACATTTGCGGATAATTATATTATTTTATTAATTATTATTATATTTATAGTAGTTCAAATAAACACAGTTAATATATTTGAAAGCCTTTTTTAACCTATGTATGAATGTGGGTGTGACATATATACATACATACACGCGAAAAACATTAGTTCTATTGTGACCTCCTGTTGCCCAAATGGCTGGGCCGATTTCGATGAATGTAGTTGTTCTGTTTTATAGTGATTTCTTAAATTTGTCAGTGTGTGTGATTCTGCGAGGGAAATATCTTTATCTATTTATTATTATTAAATATAATAAGTATTTATTAGTTATCATGTCTGAATCTGTAAGGTTTTTCTTTAATTTCGGTTATTAATTTACTAGTATTTACACAAATCATTTAAATTTTATGTTTACACTATGTATGCAAGGAATATGTAAAAGTTCGTATAGCTACATTTAAAAATGTATTGGTTTAAAATACATCCACATCTAGAGGCAAAATGTAGTTTGCGTTTGAAAATTTCTCAATTAACGACTTACTTAGAAAAATATCACTAAAGACTTTTAACAGTGATAATTTATTGTGACAGTACTTAGAACGCTAATATTAACTAGGAATCAGCACAGTGTAATACTTTATATATTAAAAACAAAAGTATTCCGGTAAGATGAATTTTTCCAATTTCTCTGCCACATACATGGTCACATAAACACAGACTCACGGACGTCCAAGAATGATTAGTTTTAATGTTATTATTTATTATATTAAACAAATTAATTGTTTATAAAATGTACCATATGTGCTAGACAGATTATTTAACTTCATATTAGTGCACTCATATTATCCTGTAAGTGTTATATTAAAAAAAAAAACGTCATTTAAGTTTCGAAAGACTGGGTTTTTTGACATGCCGAGAGTAGAGCACTACTTCACCGCTCCGCTTATGAGGCGTGGAATAGCCACGAGAACCGAATCGGGGAAACAAGTCGTATGACTGTAATATTTTAAAGGTAATTGAATCATTTGTAAAGATGCTCGATCTGTTTCTCAGTAGCCTATGTCCTTTGTTGGGACTCATCCATGCCAAATTTTAACTTAATCGGTACAGCGGTTTAAGCATGAAGATGAACCAGACAGGCAGAGATAATTTCACATTTATTATACAGCGGACCCGGCAGACGTTGTCCTGCTCGGAAAAAAAGTGCCACATTAAATATTATATTTTAAATTTAACATAGCTAATTGTTTTTTTAATTTTTCTATTCCATAATTACTTCTAATGAATTCACGATTGAGTCATCATAATTGGATATCTCACTGTTGACTATGGCCTCTATGTCTTAATGATTTAATTCTTCATTTTCTTCCAAATCTTCTTTGGTGGGGGAGTATTGGCTGGAAGCCTTTCTGTAAATCCTTTTGATTTTAAGCTAGCCTTTTCGATGCGTTTTTCACGTTCTATGTAATGTGTCGTTTCCAAGCCACAAATTTTACAATGATTGAAGTTGTGGGCTATGATAATAATGGAATCTTTGCCGTTTAGGAGAAGATCAGTGACACACCGACTGCAGCGCCAACTACCGGGTCCATTTGTGAATTCAAACCTTGCAGGAACCTTCTTGAGCGTACACAAAAAATATCATTAAAATCTTCTCTGCCGTTTAGGAGATCAGTGACACACCGACTGCAGCGCCATCTACCGGGTCCAATTGTGTTCATAATCCTTGCAGGAACCCATTGAAATATTTAGACAAAATTTCAACCAAAGCGTTTCGTTTTAGCAGGAGTTAGGTGACAAACATACGTACAGCAGGATTATATGTTGAAAAAAAAAACGTCATTTAAGTTTCGAAAGACTGGGTTTTTTGACATGCCGAGAGTAGACTCACTTAAAGTTTTCAAGTAGCTTAGATCCGACCGACTGACAGAGTTACTTTCGCATGTATAATATAAGTATGGATATGTGAATAAACTGTAACTAATCGCAAATATTTTATAGCCTATAGTTTAAAGAAAAAATCAGGGTGTAGCTGTGTGATGGACACGGCCGTGTGCTTCACGTTTATTAATATGGGTACGAACGGGTATTAATAATACCTTTAAACGTAGGTTTTATAAGTAACTATTTATGTTATATTCATTATTGCACTCTATTTAAGATCTGTCAATAACGATCAACCGTGTAAGAGATATGTAGCTGCAATATAAACATTTTTCCCACTATAATACATTAGTTTATTGAAATGCCTCCCACTAAACCAAATTTAAAGACGTATTCAAGCAGGATTGATAAGTAGTAAGATAAAATGTGACATTATATGTAATGAAAACATTTTATTTTGCGATCAGGTAATAGTGCGCATTCTGTTTCAGATTAGGTATATCTTTAAAAAAATACGGATATATCCCAACATACATATATCGGCCATTTGTATTTATTTGAAAGTTAAAAATAAGCATTATTTTATGTTTCCAGGTTCAATTAACATCATTTTAAAATCACTGACCCTATATATTTTTACACTTATGCATACAGAATTAAATAAATAAGTAATGAGTTTGTGGTATTTCAGAGTGAAGTTATTAATCACTCTGATAAAATTTAGTTGGGTACCTAATTGAAAAGTTGTTTTTTTGCGGATTATCGATATATTTTTTATTGTCAAGCATGAAAAGGTTTGCGACGGTATCAAAACCAATGGTTTGTTTACATTTCTGGCATTCAAGATATTTTAAAAACCTATAACAAAACATACTATTTTCACTGTTTTCGTAAGAAGTCCACTGCTGGCATAGGCCTCCTCCATTGATTTCTTAAACTAACTGCAAGGTTTGTAATTATAATATTAATAATAAATAAATAAATAAATATTTTTTGGACATAACACACACAGCGCCACCTTTTACCAGACTAAGCCAAGATACCACACAACGGATAGACTTTTTTTAAAAACATATTTCTTATACATAAATAACATCCACTTTCAAGACAAACACATATATTTATCACAGAAATGTTTGTCTTGTGCGGAAATCAAACCCAAACCCCTTTATTCAGCAGTCGGGCCATTACCCACTGAGCCACGGAGCCGACAATTGATTAAATATAGTGTGCCGGCAATGGCGATTGGTGAAATGGTAATGGAAAACAATTTTCATTGAAGTTAGACAATCGACCACAACGCTAGGACATAATATAAACATCCGTGACTTAGAGGGGATTTAAACCCAAAACATCGTTGTTTTGCATCAGAAAATTAAATAAACAACCACGGCTATTATCAACGCTTTTTATGACACGTCATATACATATACATATAAAATTAAATTAAAATTATGTTCTCTTAATAATTGCTCAATAATCTGATTAATTACGTTATGGGCTTGGATTTGCGCAGATAGCGTGTGCGTAGTGTGAGTTTAAGTGTGTTAAGTGTAGTCCTATAAGAAAAAACCGGCCAAGTGCGAGTTGGACTCGCGCACCGAGGGTTCCGTACCTACCACCATTTACGTAATCCACAAACACAAACTAAAATATTTTTATATTTGAGTTGATTGAATGAAAGGTAAATTGCGGCTTACGATTTATAACGTATTAAAAAAAAACTACTTACTAGATCTCGTTCAAACCAATTTTTGGTAGAAGTTTGCATGGTAATGTACATCATATATTTTTTTTAGTTTTATCATTCTCTTATTTTAGAAGTTACAGGGAGGGGGACACACATTTTACCACTTTGGAAGTGTCTCTCGCACAAACTATTTAGTTTAGAAAAAAATGTTATTAGAAACCTCAATGTCATTTTTGAAGACCTATCCATAGATAACCCGACACGTATGGGATTAAGAAAAAAAAAATTTTGAATTTCAGTTCTAAGTATGGTGAACCCCAAAAATTTATGGTTTTTTTTCTATTTTTGTGTGAAAATCATAATGCGGTTCACAGAATACATCTACTTACCAAGTTTCAACAGTATAGCTCTTATAGTTTCGGAAAAAAGTGGCTGTGACATACGGACGGATAGACTGACAGACATGACGAATCTATAAGGGTTCCGTTTTTGACATTTGGCTACGGAACCCTAAAAAGCGTCTCAAAACGCGTCTCATAGAGTCTTAATTTCCATAAATGTATTTCGTTGACGCGAACGCGATAGTAGCGTTAAAAACTCATACTAGGTACACAGTTTTATTACGAGGGTGTTTAATTCGATATTCGATAATAACCGAAATCTTATATAATATGTCTGGATAAACCATAACTATTATTTATATTAATTGGCAACATAAAAGATAACACATGTTTTAAAATTTTATTAGTTTTAAGACTAGCCATTTTAAAATGTAATCATAGTTGTTTTTGTTTTTGTAATTTTCATTACATAAAAAACATACATCTGCAGACTTTTATATGTTTTCTAATCAAAATAGTTTATGTCATTCGCAAAGTAAATTTGTGTACCTATATATATAACTATAATTGTGTGATAAATGGTGTCCCAAAATTAACGCAAGGTTTGAATTTAAAATGTCAACAACACTCTTACCTACTGCTGCGATGTTGACATTTGAATGGCTTGTTTTTGGAGGACCAGTGTGTATAGTGTCTCCAACTGATCCAGTCTCCCTGAATTTTTTTAATTAATTTCATCACAGTTAATGAAGGCAAAACACTTTTCTGACCATATTTTGTATCAAATTTGAGAACCGCGGCCGCCAAACCTTTCATTATTTTTAAGATAATGTTTAATAATGAAGACACGTTGTTCTATCGTGTAACGCTCAATTTTTACTAATCCTTAACTGTCAGCTGTCAAACTGTTTTTTTAGGATAGTCAGCGCTCGCACAAATGGCGGTAAATTCAAATCTTGCGTTAACTGGGACATCCTTTATATAGAGATTTATTCGCAACAAGTAGAAACTTTAAAAACTAAAATTGCACACCTACGCAAAAAAATACTTCAGCAACTAATTATGTTTTCCCAAATAATACTGATTTAGAATATCTACATTTTTCAACCCATATTATAGTTATATCCTTCTATTTCTATTCTAAATTTATGCTTAATAATTAAGACCAATGACTTGCCACAGAGCACTTTTAGACGAAGTGTTCTTCATTTCCGTAGGGTGTTTTTTTAGTTTTTTTAAGTTTGCAGTTTTTAATAATTATTTATTTTTACTTAAGCGTCTAAAAGTATTGTATATATAATAACTTGATAATTATGACGAAACCGGTAAAAAAAATATATTTTCTTTTTATGTCGACGTGAATATTTATTTTTTCATTCTCTTGTTTGGGTATCTACAAAGATATTTTTAAGTATACTGTAGAATAGAAAATCATTACGTGTTTAATCCCCAAGAGAGGGTTACCAGCAGCTGGATACACACCCCGGCATAATGTGAGGGGCAGTTTCTTTTCATTAACCACTTTACGGTGCTACCTCTGATAGAAGTGTAAGTGTACTAAACTTTAGGTATGATTTTCTTTACTTACTTGTTATAGTTCATTAGGAATTGACAATGGCGGGAAATAATATTACTTTATTGCACAATAAAACAAAAAAACCTAAGAAAACAAAGAAATCATAAAAAAACAAGTAAACAAAGGGTGTAAACTAAGAAGTGATCTCTTCCACAACATTAGTGTAGAGGAGCTTACTTAAAAAAAAATTAAGTATTTATTATTCTAAAACTGATAATTAACTAATGACGTATGGGACGTAATACGAAGTCACCTTAGTCCAGATACACTGCGTTAAGAGCAGTGTTACGGCGACGGACTCACCCCCTGTCACTCAGGAAAAAAGTGGTTGGTAAAAAGCAGTCTCTTCTGGGAATAAAAACCGTAAAAGTAGACATACATACAAGTCGTGAATTACCAACTTTAAAGAAATAAATATACCCATAAAAGACCAGGAACAGAAAAAGACTAGTTTTTGACGAATTAAAAAAAGTAAGTCAGGATCGGGCTGGGGACCCTTGCTGTACGCCTGAAAAAATGCACCATATTAAAAACATTGTACAGTGAAGCTTTCAAATGAAATAATAATAACATTGATAACAAATAATATTAAAGCACTTGAGAAATGAGAGACAACACATACACAGACACGATAACAATAATCAGTAACTTATACAGAAAACCTGTTGACTAAACATCGAGAAAACATTCAAAAATACTTAAAACTAGCAGACGAGATAAAAGACATGTGGCACCAACTTTATGTTAAACCAATCATTTTATCATCAACTGTAATAGTCCCATATACACTAAAAAATATCATTACAATTATTCGATTTATATGAGTCCAATTCAGTCCAACTACAAAAGTTCGTTATTCTAAATAACTACTCGATTGTACGACTAGATTTTTAAACTCGTCATCCAATCCAAATGTGAACTAGGTTCTTTGGTAAATATCTATTGCTAAAACACCCTTATGAGGCACTGAGGCACACTGCTGCAAAAAATGATACAAATAAATAGGAGCTTGTAGTTTATCAACATTAAAAAAAGTGATATAATAGCGAAAGTGTTCGTTTGTTATATTCTGTTTTTGAGATATAAGTATAAAGTGTAAATTATTTTATGTTGATAAGAAACACGGAAATTAATATTAAACCAAAAGTGTTGTCTTTTTCGTAAACGTATTATAGAATTAATTATATATTTTACCAGGCGTCTAGCCACTTCACAAAACGGCGCGATTTTCTAAGAACAACAAAGTAACGTTACGAGTGTATGGGCGGTTTTCCATTAGCCGGCCCGGCACCGGCACAGCACCGGCATGGCAGTCCACCGTCACCGGCGCCGGGGCTTCGTTTTTCCACTGCGCCGGTTGTCGATGCCGGTTTACGCCCGGTGAGTGGTACATACTGACACGGACTTCAGCACGACGACACGGTAAGTACACCGTGTAGCACTTACCAGGCTGTTTTTACAAAATGGTATCGTCAAGCCGTCGACTACATTTGTTATATCTTTTACATCTACGACGCCGAAACCGAAGCAGAGACGTCGAATTTTGGATTCATCTAATACCTAAAGTCAGATACCTAGAAGGAACACGTTCTACTTATACTGAAGTACGCACAGAACCACAAATCAGAATCTCTCCGTCTGCTCCTCGTCCCCCTAACCGCCCCGCGCACTCACACACGCATACGGCTACAATTCATATACAGCACACATGCAGTTTTGCCGGGCCAGCACCGACTGCAAGCCATACATTTTTATACGTCTTTGCTTCCCTGGCACCGGCACGGCGCCGGCGCCGGCGTCGATGTCGGTGCCGGGCCGGCTAATAGAAAACCGCACTATGGCGTGGTACATTTAACCACTTTGTTGAATATATATTGAATATTATTATATCCAATTTTATTATTTAAACGTAAACAATAACTATATTTATTATCATAATTAATTACGCTTAACTGATTTTTAATTATGTATGACAAAAATTATGGCAAGATTATAATCTATTTTAAATATTTATAATCTAAAACGTGATATAGCCTTTATAATCTAAAACGTGATATAGCCTTTATAATCCGTTTTTTGTACAAATTTTCCGTAGTCAAATATGGAGTTCTCATAATCCATATCGATCGTTCGTCTTTGTGTCACAACCATTACATTTACAACCCATTGCTCTAAGTAACAAAAAGTTATAAACTGTTAAAAATATTTGTTGGTTCTTAAAATAAGCTTAGAGTCGGTACAGAGCCACGATTAACCTTACATCTAAATATCCAAAGTAATTATAATTTCGACATTGCAAAATGTAATGACATGTTATTTAGTCGCTTTGGAACACGTTAAATGCTTAGAAAATACGGCATGAAGAAAGTACTCCATGATTACGGCTGATTAATATTCGACCGCACTATGATCCACCACAATGTAATTTTCAAAGAAGCCCGTTTTCGTAAAATGTATGGTGCTTGGTAAAACAACTGATTCGTATGTCTATCTGCGACATATAGATTATTTTAATTTAAATATTGACCAGAGGTGGTACCTGATGACCTTATTGGTATTGCATCTTCCTGTTTATAATATTTGTTCCGGGTATATTTATTATAAAATGGATTTTTATTCATAGTAATAATAAATCTGTATTTTTTTTTTTAGGCGTTATAAATGAATTTAAATTGAAAGGTATTTTAATTAAAAAAAATCCGACGTATTAGTTATTACTAATTAAAAACGTAACTAACATAGTAATATTGAGATTGTGGAAACTTTTCAGGGGCATATTTATTGAAATTTAATACTTTTATTTTAGAAATAGTCTTTTCACGTGCTAGATTTTATTTAAATTTGTTTAGCTGTTTGCGTTATTAAATTAGTAGATAATAGTGACCCAAACACAGACCGACAAGAATTATATCTTTTTTTTCACTGTTAATTAAAAAAGAAAATATTCTTTACCAATGAAAAACACCACTTTTTACCTACAACATACAAAAAAAAGGATTTGGAGTAAGAGGTTGTTTGTATATGTGGGTATGTATGTCTGTTACAATTTAGGTATCTCAAAAACTTCTGGTCTGCTTTAGTTGCGGTTTCTTGCATTTAATAGGTAACACTTTAGAGCAAGTTCTAAGTCATATTTTACGGTTGAGACCACCAGGGGGCGGTGCACAGCCAGGATAGTCGGCGCTTACGGGCTTTTCAGTAACTATTTTTCCGATTTTGATGCGATTCTTTGCACGTAGATGACATTTTAGAACAGGTTTAAGAACATGTGTTACAGTTGGCGCTGCAGCAGCCTGGATTGTTTAAAAATTTTCTTTTTATATTGCTTGTCCATAAAATTTATTTAGGTAAATTATAAGATTATTGCTTTTACACCAAAATTGTTTATAAATTGTACTTCCATGTCCATATTTATTTCAGGATTTATAGGATTTTAAAACATGTAAAACTTGGCTATTTTTGTGTTGAGAAAAAAGTACACGAAATGGAATAATCCAGAATTCAAAGGAATGAGTTTTTTTTAGTTTTTTTCTGACAGTCAACAAGAAAAGACTTAGGTAATGTTAAGGTAATTATTATTAATTATTAATAAGTGAATAAAGAGAAATCGTGAAAGTTTGCGTCGGGATAAGAAAAAACGCACTTTTGTAGGCCCGCTGGCCAAGGATTGGATTTACCCGGATTACTTGATTATAACTGAGAATCCTGAGTTTCAATTTGATAATATAGAGTGATTAATCATGTTTCCCGCGATCTGTATTGTAGTTTAGAAACGCGACGGATATATTTGGTGCGTAACGAAGATGTAAGCATAGGGTTTTCTTCGAAGTGAGATTGAATAAGCAATAAATACCTTTAAAAAAATTTATCGACAGATTAATTTAATTTTATAAATATTCTGGAGCCAAATTCCTCACTGTACCGGGCGATTAATATTCAACAGGTAGTAAGTGAAACGACTGGCTGAAATTAGAAAAAAGGTTTTTAAATAAAATGGTCGTTGTCGTCTTGTCGTGATGTCGTTTTTGTACCTGTAATTTTTTGATTTTTTTTGTGACATGACATGATGTTAGCGAAAAATTTTCTAGTGAAAACCAAATATATTGTGTTTAAAATTATTATCTACGCGTCTAATAAGGTAAGCTAGTTTCTCATAATCAGCGATAAAAATCAGAGTGCATACATATATGCCTCGTAAAAAATTAAAATTTCCGACTGTTGTAATTTCTCTCTTTCCTCAGGATTCTACATTTGAACCCCTGGCCAAGCGGCTTTCGACTACAGAAGCCTTTGCTTGTGCAATCTACTATTTTACCACAACTACTCGAAATATTTTCTTTTCTGATTAACTTTAAGACTTTAGACTTTAACACTTATTTTTACGCAAGAGTTTAAAAAAAAATTAAAATCGGCAAAAAACGATAACTAAGTTGCATTCCAAAACTCGTGCATAACTCGTGAAAAAAAAACCTGGTAACTTTAAATCTCGTACTCAACTCAGGACTCAAATTGGTCCTCGTATGTTATTCGCCTTTTTGCAATCTACTATTGAAATATTTAATTAGCCAATGATCAATAACGATACAAACTGACCTCTAAACAACCGATAGTGGAATACATAAAATAAATTAATATTCTAATTTTAATATTTAATGTGCAAAACAGTTATTAAGTTAATTTAATGCCTCTTAATGTGGTTATTTCAAGGACTTGTTTTATTCAAACAATAAACATTTCTCGCCCTGTAAGCGGTGTTCAACTATTCGAAGTTAGGACACCTTATCCTTGTAATTAAAAACGAATTATTTAAAACTAAAACCAAGTTTTAAAAGATACATAAAGCAAATACTTTTTAACCTCTTTTTTTTACCATTGGGTCTATTATAATAACAATATTTAACCAAAGATTCAGTTAATATCCATTTACTGAGAAACACCCTATCTAAGGTCGGGGAAGCATATTTCGATAATATAACTTATGTCAACACTGCTGACGTCACAGATCGCGCTGACAACGGGAATATTTTGAAGTACACAGTATACTCCTACTCTTACTACTACATAAAATTAATTACTCCATACTGTAACTCGTCTCAACATATGTACGTGAGGATAGTTAGTGAGCTGGCATCGTACATATTTAGGAGTGCAGAGCTTCCACTTTAGGCACTCAAATATAATATGTTTCCCTTTCAACACCGCACGTTGGCATCAGTTTAAATTCAAATGCGTTTCGCGCTTTCGCACTTCAAAATATTCCCGACTCCAAGCAAAGTATAACCCCAACTTGTAATAATAGATAAGTGAGATTATCTGTATCAAAATTAAATCGTCCTTTTTAAAATTCATTAAAGGCCAGGAATCGAACCTTGTAGGTACTATAGAAATGGCTGTCATACAGCAAAGTTCATATTATATGTTGTTATAATTTAGAAACATAGTGTTGACTTGAAAAAATAACTTATTTGAGATATATATATGATACTTTTGAACACCAAACTTGTTGTAGGCTTTGTCAAATCTATACCTGATATCAATTCCACGAAGCGCTGACTCAAGTGATATTTTCAAAATATGCGTAGGGGAATAAAAATTAAATAAATTATTAAAATTAAATATTGCCATCAAACTTTGCAGAAGTCTGGAAAGTTTCAAATCAACAGTAAAAATCGTAAATTTAATAATATCGTAATTGAAACACAAATTAATACTTATTAGACATTCGTTATAGACTTACAATTATTTAATATCATTAATAATCATTATGTAAAAAGCCTATGTGTATCATATGTACATTATAGGTTTTTTATATTTATTACTAGCTTTTGCCCGTGGTTCCATCCGCACTTAATTCGGTTATCGGTGTGGGATTTCAACAGAAACTACTCAATTATAGAAAAAAACCGACTCACACTTGACTTTTTCAAGTAGCCTGTGTCCTTTCTCGGGACTCAAAGTATCTCCATGTCCAATTTCATCTTGATCGGTACAGCGGTTTAAGAGTGAGGCGGTGAGTGTTTAACAGACAGACAGACAGAACATTCGCATTTATAATATAAGTATGGATATCCAAATTTCATTTTACATAGGTAAGTTTTGTAACCCTTAATATCTTGTACAATGCAATTTGTAATTACGACAAAGCGAAAATAATAATAATATTGTAGTTGTTAATATTAGGTGTTAAAGTATGAAATAGATGGTTCGTAAGGAATATATACCATTTTTTTGTAAGATGCTAATTGCATCATGCTACCGCTTCCTGAGAAATTATGTTTTGCGGAAAAAGTGGTAATGAGGAATGGCAGAGGTCCAGCGGGTATGAAGGATCACGGATGACTACAGTTTTTTTAGTGTTAAAAGTTTTTGACGATTATTTGTTATATTATATTCTCTAAAATTAAAAAACCGAATGTAAAAACAATAAAATTAAAAGTACGTCAAGCGTGTGCCTTTTTTTTAAATTTAAAATGTTTTTGTGTGAAAAAAGTTTTACTCTGAAGTCTGTTATGCCAAATTCATTTTTATTTATAGCAGTCAGTACGTTGAAATGGCAATTTCATATTTAAACCCCCATTATACCTATATAGTTTACTAGCTTCTGACAGCGGCTTCGCCCGCCCTAAATTTCGTTATCGGCGTAAGTTCTTACGGCAACTCCTTAATTATAGAAAAAAAACAATTGTTTGTTTGTTCCTTAATGGTCTGGAAACCATGGAAATACACAAACAAAATTTCAACCCAATCGGGTCAAGCTGTCAAATTATCCATATAAAATGTCAATCCAATCGGTTTTGGCCGTTTAGAAGTTATGTGAAAAATATAAGTACGTACGGAAGGATCTTACTACCCGTTTTCCCGCAGGAATGAAGCATTTTCCCTCAGTAAAAAGTAGCCTATGTTCATCAGGGATAATGTCGGCTTCTAATGGTAAAAGATTTAATCAAATCTGTCCAGTAGTTTTGGAGCCTATTCAATACAAACAAACAAACAATCAAATCTTTCCTCTTTAATGGCATAATACATTCGTGTCTGTGAAACCACGGAAATACACATACAAAATTTCAACCCAATCGGTCAAGCCGTTAAATAGTTGACATACCAGCAGCATCGCCACCTACCGAGTACAATTGTATTTTTAAATCATCCAGAATACCATCGAAATACACATATAAAATTTCAACCCGATCGGTTTAGCCATTTAGTAGTTGACATACCGACAGCAGCGCCACCTTCCGGGTCCAATTGTATTTTTAAATCATCCAGGAAACCATCGAAATACCCATATAAAATTTCAACAGGATCGGTTCAGCCATTTAGAAGTTATGTGAAAAGGGAAGTTATTGCTGGTAGGATAATTCTTACTACCCGTTGTCCTATTACCCATTTTCCCGTAGGAATGAAGCATTTTCCCGCGGTAAAAAGTAGTCTATGTTCATCAGGGATAATGTCGGCTTCTAATGGTAAAAGAATTTTTCAAATCGGTCCTGTAGTTTCGAAGCCTATTCAATACAAACAAACAAACAAACAAACAAACAAACAAACAAACAAACAAACATAGAAACATACAATCAAATCTTTCCTCTTTATAATATTAGTATAGATATTGCGCTTATTTATATTCATTTACCGCATTGGTGTTTTATTATATTAATACAAGAGTTAAAAAAAATTGGGATATATCTATGTATATATTATCTATATATCTAATAATCAAGGCCACTTACAAATAGTAATACTATATAATAGTGATATTATATATAAAAATATAATTCCACTCCCTAACTGCTGAAACAAATTTAGTTCAAAATTTTCTTTTATAATATATATTAATAAAATAAATCTCTGACTCTCATTAACTAAGCTTCTCCCCTATGTTTTTACCGTTAGAGATAATTATTGATTCCCTACATTTACTATTTTTTTTTTCTTTTTTTATGGAAAGATATTTATTTCAGTAAAATAAATAAGCACCTACAAAAAAAGGAATTACCTATGAATAATTAATAAAAAAAATGTAGGTAGGTTATTATTGCATGAATTTTAGCGTCCCTTTTATGTAAATACTTAATGTAATCTCTGAATAGTAAATTCTATTCAGAGATAATATAGATTATTATCCATACAGATTAATATATCCTATCTTGTTTTATATATTTAAACGACCAATTCTTGTATGTGTATTTGGATGAAGTTTTGTATTAAGATATATAGGGTTTTTAAGTTTACCTATATATTTGTATATCTTCTAAAAACGCAATTTTTGAAAATCTTGATTAAAAAAAACCCCGTACCAGTCCCCAGGAACTCTAATATATTTCAACGAGCAACTCGTGTACATATTTGCGTATCTCGAAAACTGCTCTTTCGATTTGAATAAAATTTTGTATTAAGATAGGGTTTTCTGGTTTCAGCTATATTTTTGTTGTAAAAACACGTTTTTTTTTAGAAAAAGGAATTTTTTGAATAAATACAATATCGAGCATAGCTGAAGCGCCCACGTACAATCTTGTTATCGTAAAACATTGTCAAGTTTTACCACACATTTCAAAGAAAACTTTTATTTATTAGATACCTACTATACGTGACCTTTTCATACCTAGATATTTTTTGATGATGAGAAAACTTATTTATAAATCTGTAATGTAGTAGACACAACATTATATAACATTTAGATAGACATTAACATTATATCACGTACAATACACAAAAATGTGACAAAACTGGTGGGTACTCACCGTTCATAATTAATTAAGTGTTGGTACTTCAATTCCAGTAATTAAAATTAGTCCGGATCACTTTTTTATTTCAACACTAATGAAATTGTTAATCAAATAACAATTACAAAGTGAATAATAATTCATTCAATTAATGAAATACCGGAACACTTTATAATTTCTTTTTGTTCTTTTTTTTTTAGAGATAAGGGCTAGCCTCCGTAAAGCTCGTGCCAGCTGTGACAACGTGTGCTCGAGCGCGCGATTCGGCGGATCACTACTAAATGCCAGAGACAGCGCGTGCGCAGATTTAATAAACTATTTACGCGCTCGACTTTTACAGATTAACTTTAGACACCAACACCAGGTAACATACGTTTTTCCCATTCATCAATATTATACAGAGATAGATTCTTAATAGTATACAGAGGTAGGTATTTGCTTTTTCTTTGTATGTATGTCGCAGGCAAATCGTATAATTCGCCGTTTTACAAGATGCCTAGGCAGATCGTAAAGTATGGGATAGAAATTATCATATATCTGAACAGATTATTATATGAAGCTTGGCTGGAACGCTCCGCTCGCTTCGCTCGCCCCGCATCTACGATTACAAAAGAGAAACTGAACCTAACCTAACATACATGACTTATACAGTGCGATTTCTGTTCCTTTCGTTTCCATACTTTACGATCTGCCTAGGCATATTGTAAAACGGCGAATTATACGATTTGCCTGCGACATGTATACGAGGTAATGTCTGTAACTACTGAAGTGATTGTAAAAAATCTTTCACTAACGGATAGCTATAACGCCAGTGCTCAGGCATCCTTAAAGAAGGAGGATCAGGCCGTTGTCTACCTGGTGGCCACTCAATTGTCGGAGTTTTCAAGCTACCCCTAAGGCCTGTGACTTAGCATAACGACATATGACAAACAGCGAGGACCGATGGTTGGACCCAACGAAACATGGAGAAGCTTGGAAAAATGTGCCACTAGGCGATCACCCATTCAAGTCGTGACAAGGTCCATCCTTGCTTAACTTCGCATATTGTTTCCGATAGAAGAATGCCATGCAAAAATAATCGGCTTTATCCCTGGATTTTATGCTATATTTTGTTTTGAATTAGATTAGTTTTTATTTGAAATATTAATATTTGTGAGAAAAATAAAAGAAAAAATGCATTCTTCTCTTACCGTACAACGAATCAGCTGCATCACTCGCTTTTTGGACCAGAAATAGCTGGATGGACTTAAAAGTATAAAAAATACTTTTAATACCAATGAAGAGGTTTTCTTTATTTCGCAGGGTGCATACCATTGACTTGAGGAATAGAGACGAAGAGAGGCAAATAATACTTTTATCCCGACCATGAGTCTAACTTTTTTGTTTTTATCACTCACGAGCACTCTTTTATTGGTGCCCCATATACAATATGAAAAACAATAGACATAAAATTTTACCTGAATTTTGTTTTTTTTTTAATACAAATATTTACATCGCAAATCTTGTTTATTAAGTGTTTCAATAGAAAACATGTGTTTATTAATTGATTCACTATATTATTATTTGTTTCGTTTGTAATTTTACAAAGAGGATTTATTGTACGCACTCAATAAAACAGTATTGTAATTAGTTTGTAAAGCTAGCTTTAGCTAATTCACTTGACAATTCGAAAGTGTTCTTAGTAACCCATTTGAATAAAAAGATTTTGAAGTTTAATTAAATTTAAAATTGACATTGGTTTAATAAACACGAGTTCAATCATTGAAACAAAATTATATGGTATTCACCAGTACTCAACTGGCCCCAAATTTAAATTTTTGACCTTGTCATAATTAGTAACTGATAATTGATCATCGTTGCGCTTACCAAAACCTCTATGTGTATTTAGGGTATTCAGGGTAGACGATTTAATTAAACGATCGATGGACTTACCAAGAAAAAAATGAAGTATGGTGGCGGGGTGGGTATTTTTAAAGCCATTTTCATGCACTTGTCGGAATTGTCTTGCGAGTACAATTTCTTATATTATGTTTAATTTCTATAAAACTAAGGAACAGCATGTTATTGTGCAAACTTAATTCATCTGTGCCTCGTTTTAATTAGTAAAACTACGCTTTTTGATTAATTAGATGCGTCTTCGATTTTAAGGCCATGTAGTGATAAAAAAATTGCATATTACGGTTTTGACAGGCGCACCGATGATATATTGCAGACTAGACTTTGCCAGCGGCTCCGCCCGCCCTGAATTCGGTTATCGGCGTGGAACTCTTAATTAACTGCAATTAATTAATTAATTAGTTATACTAATGAATTACTATAGCATGCTATAGCTGCAGCAATAGTTCGTTTAACTCTGTTATAGTTATTCCCGCGGGGAATTTGGAATTTTTAGGGATAAAATGTAGCCTATATGCTATTCCAGGACCTAACCTATATGTATGCCAAGTTTTATCCCGATCCGTCCAGTGGTTGAAGCGTGATTGAGTAACAAATATCCATCCAGACATATAAACTTTCACATTTGTAACATCATTAGGATAACTCTCCCGAATGCTTAGGTTGTAGAATTAGCTCCCTGCCAACGTTTTCCCTAAAGACAACAGAATAGAGTTCTTACGAAAGAAGTTAGATGTTCGAAAGACCGACAACGCGCGATTGATGCCTCCCGCTTACCATCAGGCGGACCGTTGTTTGCCACCTTAGGGGTATAACAACAGTAATATTACTGGCTAAGCTAAAACATGTAGTCCAGAAAGCTAATTTCTGTTATACTAACGAAGGGTTTGTAAAAAATCATTATACTATCCATACTAATGTTATAAATAAGAAAGTAACTTTGTCTGTCTGTCACGTCTTCACGCTTAAGCCGCTGTACCGATTAAGATGATATTGGCATGGATATAGTTTGGGTCCCGAAGAAGGACATAGGCTACTTTAATTTAACGTTTTTACCGTTGTGTAGTAATATTTTTTAACTTTTTGCTGTAATTTATAGTCATTGCACTAGCTTATAACCTATTCCAATGATTTGACCGACTTTTATTATTTTAAGTAAATGCAATACATGCTTTAGAAAGAAAGATGCAAAAGTGTTTAAAAAATAATTACATTAATTAAAATAAATGAAAATAACTCAGTAAGCCGCTAGCAATAAGCATATATATATATATATATATATATATATATATACATATTTATATATATTTATATATCAGTATATAAGCTTCTTGGGCTCTAGAAAAAAGCAAGTTATATACGGCGTTTTTACGCCACCCAGCCTATATCGTAGTCTAAAAAAATGCCTTTTTCAAAAAGACTGTCACATTAACAAAACCAACATATCCATAAATTAAATTATGTCTTGTACAATTTGACATGTAAAAATGATAATTTTTATTTGTTTGACATAAACGAGTTTATATTTAGTTTTATTTTGACCAAAGGTATATTGTATCTATTATTGTAAGCAACGACTGGCTACTTTGTTTGCATATAATATTTTTAACTCTCCTGTGGACAACTCTGATACTTTTAATAGTGTTACTAATAGTAAGGTGGCTCTTAATGCTTTAAACTGACTTCAGTGACAATAAGGAAGCATAATGAACTTAAATTATTTCATCAAAATATTCAAAGCTTGATTGACAAAGAATTACAAATTAAATAATTTATTGAAAAATTCAATATAGATATGTTATGTATAACAGACCACTGGTTAAAATCACATGAGATGTTCTTAAACATTAAAAATATTCAAGTTTCAAATTGTTACAACAGACAAAACCATATTTGACGAGGTTTTATTATTTTACTAGTAAATAGTAAATACAAAATAAAATAACGTAGAGGTGTTGTTGCACTTTCAGTTGAAAAATTAATTGAATTTTCTAGTGTTGAACTTGTAAAATATATAATAGTCTGTGTCTCTAGGTCACCTTCTGCAAATTACTCTGAGTTTGACAAAGTAATGGAGAATGTTCTAAAGCTAGTCACTAGGCAAAAAAAAGGTGGTGGTGTGGTGATTTTTACGTAGATTTACATATAAATTCCATATTATGTACTCGCTTAATTAGTTATTAAACTTGGAAAATCTCTTTCTAGAGCCTACAAGAATACCTGAAACAACTGCAGCATGTTAAGATAACATATTCTGTAACTGTGAATATTTAGAAAAATATTATAAGTTGTCTGAAATCGGATCATTTGGTCAAAGTGCTAGCTTTCCGAATTATTATTATTAATATTTGTTCCGAATTAGACAAGTAGATTATATGTAGGCCGATCACTGTTCCTCGGATAGGTAGTTTTTTAGAAAGTAAAATTAAAAACTATCTTGCCCGCTCTTGAGCCAAAAAAAGATGTTAACTATTTTTATAAAAAAAAATTCCAGTCAGTGAATAAAACTTTCAATAAAATTTTTAAAACTAAAACAATACGATACAGATAGATACAGGCCTTAATTTAACGATTGGGCTTCAAAAGGAATTAAAATAGAGATAAAAGAGAGATAGACTTTATGAATTATATTCACTTAAATCGCTTATGCGCGATCCAAGCCTTAATGAACATGTCAAAAATATTCATAAAAATTTAAAGCAGTCTGTCATGTTGCAAAGTTTAATCACATAAGAAGAAAAATAAAATCAGCTGATATTGTGATTAAAACTATTTAAAACTATCAATAATGAAACTGGTAGATCAAAGCACTCACAATATTCTGTATAGTCCTGCTTTTAAATTTATTATTTTTTTGTTATTTTTTTGTTCGTATGTTTTAAATTTTTTGTATTTTTGTGTTTTGTTTTGTATTGTGTGTGTTTTCTGGTGCCAAATAAATGTCTGTCTATGTCTATGTCTAAAGGCCCGGAATAGAACTTTAATATCAAAACAGACTTTGGTTTAATTGATAATGCTGAGAAAGATGCCCAAATATTTGAAATTTTCTATAGTGAAATACCATAAAAATTAACTAAATCTTTAACTTCATCTTGCCAAGCTGTAAGTGAATAGTTTACTTTAAATTTAAACACGTGGATCCCCAAATAGTTACCAAAACATTTAAAACACTTAATCTGAAAAATACTGAAGATTTGTGGGGGAAACCTGTTAAGTTAATTAACTCAATCATTTTAGTTGTTGCTTCCTATTTTGCTGATATATTTAATGTATGCATTGATAATGGTGTATTTCCAGACCTTATGATATGCAGTTAACTGATACCACTTTTTAAATCTGGTGACAAAGAAGATCTCTCAAATTTTAGATCAATGTCTGTTCCACATGTTTTTAGTAAGATATTTGAAAAAATCTTACTAAATCAATTGCTTTCACATTTTTGTATACAGGGACTATTACATGATCGACAATTCGGTTTTACCAGGGGACGCTCGAGTTCTGATGCTAGAGCCTTGCTTATGAAGCACATTCTCGCGGCATGGGTGAGTTCTCAAGATATTGTTGGCGTTTTTTGCGACTTATTGACGGCGTTTGATTGTGTTTATTATCATACGTTGTTAGCCGAACTAAAATATTATGGGTTAGAAATAAATCTCTTGAACTTGTAGAATCATACTTAAGCAATAGAATTCAAAAAGTGGTTATTAATGGTGCTAAATCTCAAGTATCTCTAGTGAAATTAGGTGTACCACAAGGGTTAATATTAGGGCCTTTCTTGTTTTTAGTATATATAAATGACTTATCCTTTATGATGCAAAAGTTTACAGAGATAGTATTATTTGCGGATGACACTTCATTATTGTTTAAAGTGAACAGGAAACACGACATAAACAGACACCTTAAGACAATTAGAATCTGGTTTTCTGTTAATAATCTTGCACTTAATGCAAATAAAACAAAATGCATTAAGTTTTTATTATCTAATGTAATCAAAATTAATAGAAATCTGGTATTAAATAATGAAAAAATAGAATTATTTGATAAAACAGTCTTTTCAGGTATAACTATTGACTCAAAATTGCAGTGGGGTCCACAAATTACAGTTTTAGCAGGTAAACTTAGTTCTGATGCTTTTGCGGTGAGAAAAATCAGGCAACTGACCGACATAACCACAGTAAGACTTGTTTACTTTGCTTATTTCCACAGTGTTATGTCTTATGGTATTTTGCTATGGGGTTCTGCTGCTGATATTGAAACCATATTTATATTACAAAAAAGAGCAGTACGAAGCATTTATGAGCTAGGTAGCCGTGATTCTCTCAGGGATGTTTTTAAAGAAATAAATATTCTAACGGTATCGTGTCAATATATCTATGAAAATATTATGTTTGTCCGTAAAACTATATCCCAATTTACAAGGGACAGTGATAAGCACAACCTAAATTCGAGAAATAAGAAATAAATTTTCTATGCTAAAGTTTAGGCTTACTAAGGCCAACAAATCATTTATAGGAAGCAGTGTAAAATTTTATAATAAGTTAACTGTAGAAATTCTTAACTTAGGCAACAAACAGTTAAAATTTAATATCAAAAATCTGCTATGTAAGAAATTATAATGTAGATGAATATTTAAATGACAAAATTGTATGGCCTAGTATCACACAAAATAAATGTTAGGTTTACTATTCAAACTTAAATAATTTAGGTTTGATAAGTTAAAGGAGCACACTAAAGACCAAGCTAAGTAGCGATGTTATGTCTCTGATCTTAACTTTATAGTGGTTGGTGGCGAGCTACCAGGAGATGCACCATGTGCAATCCGCCTTTGGTTGCCTGGTTTTAGTAGGGTTTTGGATGTGGGGGAGGGGGATGAGGCGCACGAGTACGTACGTGTATGTGTGTATATACATATTTGGATAGATATTGTGTACTTGATGGCTTGGTTCCTGCATGTCTGATTGGTAACAGGTGTACATCCGGGAGTTTCTTGTCCCTTCTTCTCCCTTTTGGCTGGTTTCCGAAGTGATGGTACTATAAATGATGTGCATTTGTTGCCGGGTTGTTGTGTAGGGACTGGGCCACTTTCGGATGTGCGACGTCTTATATACTCTCTCTCTCTCTCTCTCACGTTTGAATATGCGTGTTTATGGGTAGCACCCGCTCGCCTGCGGAGGTTGGTCTGCTCTTGCAAACTTCTTTGAAGTCTTAGTTTTCGGTCATCAGTGTTTGATTTTAACGGCAACTCCTCAATTATGGGGAAGGAAAAAAAAGATAATACTTGACGTTTTCAAGTGGCTTATGTCCTTTTCCGGGAATAAAACTATTTGTGTGCCAAATTTCATTTTGATCGGTACAGCAGTTTCAACGAGAAAAGCTATTATTCCTGGATAGTATGGATAGTTTTAAGTATAGGTATGTACATATGATTGTGCAAAAATATAATTATGATGGCGCTAATGCCACTAGTACTATTAAATATCTTCACATCGTGCGCCCCCTATGCTACATAAAAACAAAAAAATAATAATTGACATGTCTAAATTTGTTTTTAGTAGCTTACTAACTTTTTTTTACTACCTAATATGTGTTTCGGTACGTATTGTATAATACTCCTTATCTAATTATCAAAGTATTGTATTATTACTTTAAATAGAACTTCTTGCCAGAAATTATCAATGTTTACATTGTATTGACGATTCAAAAGTGTAGTAACCTATTTGAATAAATATTGTTTGATTTGATTGCAGGACTATACCTTTAGGCTTACGATGTTTATTCAATAAACATCGTAAGCCTAAAGGTATGGTCCAATAAACTTTATTGCCATAGTAAATACTGTTTGTGTCCCAACGCACAGTCATGTAGAGGAGAAATTCTTTTTTTTTTATTATGTTTTAAAAAAAATCAATGTTGTAGTAACATTATAATAAACATTTGTTTTCTTTTTTGCACAATTCAAAAAGAAATACAATAAAAATTCTAGAATAAAAAAAAATACAAAACCTTCGGTTTAAGGCAATCACAGAAAAAAGTAGGTGGTGCGGTGACGAAAGACATAAGTTGAAATTAGAATATATAAACCCACATAATATATAATATGCGCAATAAACAAGTATCTTACATATTATACACAATAAGTAATATATATTTCGACATAAATATAATAAATAAATGAATTTGATTAGTTGTTATTTTTTAGCAATCCATTTAGGTATTGTATAATACAGTAGGTGAAGTTAATTGTCCATTTCTCATATTCAATACAATTATAAATAATTTATTTTTTAATTCGTTACATTAAAAATATTTTTCACCTCACCAGCACAAAAAGGATAGTTTTGCTATCCAAATTCAGTGAGCGAAATCGAATTTTGCTAACGAGTGAGGCAAAGTAATTCACTGTTCGAACATTGACTTTTGGAATTAACCCGATGATGAAAATATAAACAATACAATGACTGGTCAGAAACAAATTTCGGGGCAAATACTTCACCTTGTTCATTTTAATTAAAAATATAACTACATAGCAGTTTTTGGTTTTTAAGTAAATTTTTATAAATTATTAGTATTATTAAAATTTTATATAGCAATAAGTTTATATAGCAATAGCAGTACAATTTCAAACGCAACCTCAATTTAAAAAAAAAACCAAAGTATAAATTTTTCTCGCTGGTAGAGGTGAAAAGTTGTATGTTGGACGCGTGAGCAAATTTTTTCCGTCTCGTGCCTTTAAATCCTGAGCTAGCGATTTAACCACGAGCGTAGGGAGAGCATATCACTTCTACCAAAAAACACTTTTATTCACTTGTATAACAAATAACTATTCTTGTTTTATACTTTTTAGAACGTGATTTTCAGTAGCGGCGCTCTAACCTACGGAGCTAACGAGTCTTGCGATAGTGGCTAAATGTTTCTGGTGTATGGCAAACTGTGACGTAAGCTCTGGTGAACGATTAATTTTTTGAATGGTTTATCCTCCTACAACTAAAACACGTTACAGTGCAACAAACATTTCGACGTTGTTTGTTTGGTCGCTAGTGTCATTGTAAGATCACACAATTTCAATATGGCGATTGTAGTTTTGATTTTTGACCGCTGCCGTCGGTTCAGGTTCACTACGCTTTTACAAAACAAAATCACCAATTTAAAATACCAAACTTAAAAATACAAACTGCTGACTCATCCTATGTGCAAACCAAACCTGACATGTGCAACATGATGATTTTTGATGTAAACAAAAATTAAATTTTTCACTTCCAGAAATGAAAATTAGATGTACATATAGATTTTGTCAAATCGATTTCTAGAGGGAAATAACACATAGTTGTTTTTGTAGTCGATGCATCATTTGATTTTAAGGCCATCTAGTAAAAATTTTTATTATTCTCTATTAGGTGTAATACTGACTTTACGGACGGTCACTTTCTAAGGTAACATTTCAATTATATAGTATATGATAAATGAGACATACATGTGCTAAACTAGTATAATTTTTTTTAAATTTAGCACAAAAAGATCTAAATTGTCAAAACTAGGTTCATACGCTGACGCAAGCAGGCTGCACACATAGATACAATACACAATAACGTAGCTTTGTGTATGGTCGGCATGCAAATTGTTGCCGCTCACGATTTAAAAGTATCTGGATATAATTCCATACATTTAGGTCCCCTGCTTTATCGTGACTTCAAAATCTTGTCGTGTCGTGTTGCTCGACGGCAAATTATAAAAGGGTCCATTTACAAATATATAAAACCATAAAGTTAAAAAATACATAAAAACACACGTAGGATTTTTTTAGTCAATTCGATCCTAATGATCCTAAATAAAGTAGTAAGCATTTAGAATTTAATCTATGATACATATTTTACTTGCTATAATTATAGTTTTCAAAGTTTAATATACTCATTCGTCATAAATTCCTATTTATTATTTGAATAATTTTACATCCTCTTTAGCTCAGTGCGTAATGACCTTCACGCAAGAATTAACCAAAACATACCTACATATATACAATAAATAGTTTAATTTAAGAGAATACGATTATACTTATTTTTGACACCTACGAATCAAATAACATGAAATTTCTAAGAAGTGGTCTAGGGTTAAATATATAAGTCTGCAGTATGCCATTTTTCTATTAAATTATATAGTTAAAAGTTCCTGTAGGAAACATTTGGCCCAAAAGACTACAGGAGCCACCCATTAGGGTCAAAGACACGCGCTACTGTGGACAGAACCAGGCTCTTAGTCCACCTCTTCATTGTGTCTGACGGTTCAACCGGGTAGGTGAAGATATCCTGAACTGGCCGATACTGAACTCCGAGGACCGCGATGGTGTCAGGATCCTCAGGATTCTGAAAGAGGTGGGGCTCCTGCTGATGTTCTGACAGCGAGTCTTCCAAGACGGCAGGTGAATTGGAAATCCATTTCCTCAAGTCATAACCACCTGCCCGTAACAAGCCGATTAGCTCATCCATCAGGACTAACGCTTTCTCCACAGACGAAGCACCCGTACAAATATCGTCTACGTAAGCGTCAGAAGGGAAGACAGCAGATGCGCGTGGGAATTTCAAACGCTCACGATGGGACGTCAAAAATGGGAGATTTGCATTTTCAGCTATATCTAAACTTAACTGGTCCGTCAAATTATAGCATACCACCAGCTGATTAACTTTAAAATATAGCTGATGACAGAAATTTCCATACAATCTCCTATTTTTGACGGCTGGTTAACGTCAATGTTAGTTGTTGCAACCCAACCTTAGGGTCGGCTCATACCGAGACGCGACGAGACGCGGCGCGGCATTTTTGAAATAGCAACACATTATGGACCTTGTTTACTAAACAAAAACGTGTCGAAGTACACAGAGATGCGTCGCGCGACCTTAGGATGCTATGAGCAACGAGACGCGACGCGACGAGACGGGAGGAGGCCTTGAGATGCGCCACGCGGCGCATCCCGAAGCCTCCACCGCGGGTTCTCTGCGCCATTCTAGTCCAGACACAAATTCAGATTTCTATTGAACAAAATAGAAGTGTTTTGTTCGGGTTTAAGTTTGTAAAAATAAAAAAAAAAGTTCATGAGCTTCATTTGTCATTCTTTGCCCGTGGTCCATCTGCATAGTTTGACTGGTAGTAACCAAGGGCAATGATTTTTGTCCCTGGTTCTACCAGTAGGACTGTAACAAGAAAATTGATAGTTTTTTATCACACTTGTTCGTAAACAGTGTCATTACTCACACGGGCTTTTTCGTTGTAAATTTTATTTTACAGACGTGATAGATTTCATTAAAATCTTTACTTCGGAATCTTCAACTAGAAACGGCTTTATCTCCGAAACTATTGATCGTAGACTAGTAGTTTCTCTACAGAAGTGATAGATCTCATCAAGGTCTTCTTTTCGGATGACATCTGTCAAACTAGAAACTGCTTTATCTCCGCAAATTTTTGATCGTAGACTAGTAATTTCTATACAGAAGTGATAGATCTCATCAAGATCTGCATTTCGGATGACACCTGTCAAACAAGAAACTGCTTTATCACCGAAACTATTAATTGTAGACTAGTAATTTCTTTACAGAAGTGATAGATCTCATCAAGATCTTTATTTTTGATGACAGCTGTCAAACTAGAAACGGCTTTATCTCTGTAACTTTTGAACGTAGACTAGTAGTTTCTTTACAGAAGTGATAGATCTCATCAAGAACTTCATTTCGGATGACAGCTGTCAAACTAGAAACGGCTTTATCTCTGGAACTTATGAACGTAGGCTAGTAATTTCTTAACAGAAGTGATAGATCTCATTAAGATCTTCATTTCGGATGACAGTTGTCAAACTAGAAACGGTTTTATCTCCGTTACTTTAAATCGTAGACTAGTAGTTTCTTCACAGAATTGATAGATCTCATCAAGATCTTTATTTCGGATGACAGCTGTCAAACTAGAAAACTAGATAAAGCCGAGACGCGACGTGAAGAGGGTTGAAGATGCAACAAGAGACTCAAGACACCTCGAGCTGCGCCGCGAGGCTCGTGCGGCGCATCCCAAGGCCTCTTCACGTCTCGTTGCGTCGCGTCGCGTCGCGTCTCGTTGCTCGTAGTGATACGAGATGCCGCGCGGCGCATCTTCACGTCGCTTGGTGACTTTGTCGGTTGCCACGGTTTCTTTAGCTTGCCAGGGTTGAATTTCCTTTTTTTTTTTTATTTCCTATATTATTTGTTCTGGCTTTATCTCCGTCTTCCGTCCGTCTTTTCATCCGAAATAAAGATCTTGATGAGATCTATCACTTCTGAGAAGAAACTACTAGTCTACGATTAATAGTTTTGGAGATAAAGCCGTGGCAAAGCCGTGGAATCAGCTAGTAATACATAAAAAAATACTATAAACTTATCTATTTTGGTATTTATGTCCCAGCTACACGTGTTTGAATAAGCAGTAATTTATTTGTAATCGTTATTGATTAGATTATCCATACAAATATTATAAATGCGACATTAAGTTTGTTTGTTGGTCCTTCCTTCAGGTCAAAATTGAAGCGACTGAGAATGCTAAAGGGTGACGGCTACTTCTTTTCCCATAAAATTCAAAAGGTCCTACAGGAATAACCATAACCGAATTCCACGTAAGAGGGCGATATAGGCCAGAAAGCTAATTTCTATAATTCTAACGTTGTGTATGTAAATGCACTATAAATCATTAGATAATGCCATATACATTACTATGAGATATATATGTTATATACTTCTTAAGTAATTTATACCGTAATGACGCCTTGAAACTTTTAATTTTTTGTATGGAATTTAAAGTTATTATCGTTTTTTAATCACATTTATTGACTTTTTACTACAATTTAGAGTCCACGCACTAGATAAATGCACTAGATAAAAGCCAGTTGTATAACATATATTTTTTTCAATCCTTTAGATGCAATAGTTTAGCGACAAAATTTGCACAAAAACGGCATATTTTCGCGCTCTAGCCTATACCGCAGCCTTAAACAAACTACAGCTACAGCTATAGCTTGCTATAGAAAACTTACTTTTATCAAGGAGTTGCCATTAAAACGGTCGATATCCGAACTAATGGCGGGAGGAGTCGCTGGCAAAAGCTACTTAATTATTGTAACAATGTTGATTACGTGTTGTTATTCTTTAACTTAAAAACTTTTTAACAAAATAAACAACCGGCTTCAAAAAAATGCACTAAAAAGGTAAAAATAAATACTAATTTCCAAAAATGTGATCTGAATTACAGTTTTAAATTGGTGTCATGCAAGCAAAGTGTGTTTATAAACTGTTACATAGGTACATAGACACCAACTTACTTTAAGTGGATTTGATAATATTTTAATAATTTGGCTATTTACAGATTTAGAAAAAAATTTAACACTGACACTGTGTTTTTAGGCTTTTATTAAAATTTTTTGAAAGTCTAAGACAAAAAGACTAATTCTCTTTATTCTTATTTCATAAAATATATATTATATTAATAAATAACCAAGCGAACTTTCTTATTTCATAGTTCTAAGTAAATATTTGAATTTTTTACCGACAAAAACCGAGAAAATCGAGATTTTCAACGTACGGTCACGTGCTAGCGCCTACCCACGTACGAGGTAGTTTCTTTGTATGCTTCAATATTGTTATATGTCTTTGTACACTAATCGAAACGGCACTCTATTTCTTAGGTATGCCATACCCTTAAGGTGAATCCGAATTAAATTTTTCCCATACAACCTTCGGTGTACTAAATATACATTACTATATAAACGCTATAAACATTATCTGCTTTAAAAACTTTATTACTATATTGCTATTTATTATTATCGCGAAACGCTTATTTATTAATGAAATCCTAGAAAATTATAAAATAACAAAAGTTTTTATAATTTTATCTCGTGTCCTATCCATAATTTTCTAGAATTGTCAAAGAGGTATATTATTTTTACCTGATCTTTAATTCAACCACTTATTAGTATAAAGCTGGTATTTTTGACTTATAAGACATATAAAGCAACCTTAGTACAGATGCACTGCTATCAGAAGCAATGTTGTGGCGATGAGCTAACCACCTGTCGCAGGACTAAAGTGGTTGGTGAAATAAACAGTGTTTTGAGCCACCGATTTACGCCTTCGGTAATTATAAGCGTGATGACGAATATATTTAATTCAGTAAAAAAAATTTTTGTTAAAATCTCACTGGCATTTAAAAAATAAGTATGCGTTTTGCGACTTTGATAAATATCGCTTTATGATAATAACACGTTTTTTTGTAGCGAAATGTCTATAAAAATATTTCAAGTGTAACGCAGTTGAAATGTGAAATAGATTATATTATGTTAGAATACACCTTAATGCAATTTTTCAAAAAAATTTGTAACATAATCAAGAAAATTATATTTATCATCACACTTACATGTAAACAGTATCATAACATGCAGGTAAAGCGGGTGCTAAGACCTTAATTACTCCAACAGGCTATTTGTCTCAAAGCGAAGCGCGCGTCGATACAACACTCTGGTGGTAATGACGCTTCTATTGAATCAAGTATGTTTAAAAGCTGTAGTGTTGTTTAAATTATGCTTTCAGTGCGTATTTTTTTCAAAATTCGTGAGGTGTGAATAACACAACAAAATTGCGCGCATTGCGAGATACTTAGCCTGTGTTCCTAAATTCGAACCAGGAAACTGGCCAGTACGGTGTGACGTCATTATCTAACGTCATACTGCTGTACTGTTCCGAAATATGACGTCACACCGTACTGGCCAGTATGCTATACGTGCCTAGAATCGTATGCGGATTTCTGTGGTAGGCTATAGATTTGTTGCAGTTAAGCACTTAAGTATATTAAACCCCTCGCACTAATTGTTTTTGTACCCACAGATTGCTGCAATAGTATTTGAAACGCGACGAAAAAAAACAAGCACAGATGACCGTTCGGATAATTAACTTAGCTAAGTGATGACGATTTGACACTTACCTATCCGGAATTAACACTGGTAATAAAAGCCAGGAAAAAATTCTAAGTTAAGCTGTTTGACCTTACAAATGACAAATTGACGTTTCCTTGATTAGGTAAAATGACAGGCGCAACAAAGATATTGAATAATTGTTGGGTTAGTAAAGCGATACCCAAGTGTAAAACGCTTAGTTTTCAAACGCAGCTAGTGTGCGCTAGTAGATGTATTGTCACCGTTAACTTTAAACCGTTTTCGTAGCTTAATTTTAACGCGTCATTTAAAATTAAAATTAAATTTCCAGTTGTTTGGTTTTGTTAAAGTAAATGTTTATAGTCATAATATACGCTAACGCTGATTCATAAATATAGTGTTTTTAAACATTTGAAAACTACCCTATTGTTTTATTTAGATAAAGTAAACCCACCGCAGCTTGTCAGACCGTGGGCCATTAATATGTTTTTTATAGTAAAAAACCTAAAGGTTTGTTTAATTTTTTAAATGTTTATTAATAAATATAATATTTTTTACATGCCTTAAATTTTAATAATAGCAATTTTATTGTATGTCATAAATACTAAGAACACATTAATAATACAAAAAACAGAAAAAGGACAAACAGACAGTATGATGCCATATTTAGCTAAAAAGTACGTACTACAACCAGCCTAGGGGGAGGTTACTCCACTTGGCTGCATGAGGTATATCCGGGAATCCTGCCATACCTGAAGGATACGCAGAGAGGTACAACTTATATGTATATTTTCTTTTGATTTTATAATAAACTTAAGGCTATGAAAAAAATTTCATCTAGTAGACTAGTATCTAATTTAAATGTTCCAACTTAACTCTTTTCTTGGGCGGAGTTCCTGGTCCTCTCATGGTCATCAACTATATTGGCATATATCCTGGCTTATTCGTGAGCATACATTTCCATTCTGCTTCTTGTCTGCCTAATGAAATAAAGACTGAGGGGCCATATACTGAGCACAACTCCACGGACTACACTCAGCGTCAGCCTCACTCAACGCTGGTCAGCATACGTACTGGTCCCATTGTGTGGCTACGGGACGGCTTCAGGTGAGCCCCTTACATTCCTCCTAAAACTTCGCGGGGTATGCTAATGCTTCTTGGTGAGAGCGGAAAGATTGTGATCTTGCCTCAATCTAAACTGTTGCTGTGGATACGAGACAAGAGGGCGTCGCACTATATCACAACTATTATCACGGGGGATATATCTACATTACTTTTCTTGGCAAAACGTTGATGCTTATGTTGATTTTACTCTAGTAGCCCATAATATAAAACAAAACGACCCATCTCGGATCAAGCATCTGACGAGGGCGCCTAACAAACGAAAACGAAACAAAAATGCATGTGATGCATATTTGTTTCCTTCTATCGAAATCTAAATTCAAACTATTTTATTTTTCTTAATTGTTGTCCCTACGTGAATATAAAACCTTATTTACGATCGGTTTGTATTCTACATTAAATATGACCTATTTAGAGACACGAGCGGACATAGCCTACTCCACTTCTTAGGTTTGTTTATGTAAACACTTATTTTGATTCAGTATACACAAAACTTTTCGGAGATTTAGGATAATTTCAAGATGTCAACTGTTGAATTCAGCTAGTAATAATTTGTTACACTCATTGCAATAGTCTCTGTCTTATTTTGTTATTAGATTCCCTAGAGGTGTTTCCTGGGGTGCCTTGGGTCCGGAATTACGTCATCTGCATGAACTTATGGAAAAAATAAAACGCTTTTAAGAGTTTATGGTTTTACCTCATAAATTTTAATACTCTATTTTTTTCGAAAACGTTGAAACACTTTAATCATAATTTTTAACCTAAAGGCTTAGTTCCCATTTTTATGAATTTAGCTATAAAAATGACGGATTTCCATTCAAATTTCCAACCTCCATATAAATCCAAACATTTTATCTTTGTGTCCCTTAAGGATGACTTACAAAATTCTTTCTTAGTTGAAACAGGTGCCTGACCCTGAAATCCCAATAGCCTATATATATAACCTATGCGTTGATATATCAGTCAGTTTTTTATTCTTTTTATAGGTATATATTGGCTATTTCGTTAAAAAAAATATTATTAGAGTCTGATATTTAGAATAGTTGGCGGGCCAAAGTTATAGTTGTGGTATAAAGGGATTAAACGTGTTGTTATTTGACAAAATACCTTTTTAATAATTTTGTTTATGGTCACTGGTAGACCTTAGTACCTAGTACCCGTGACCAAGGCTGGTGCAACCCAGCCGAAACGTCGCGAAAAATGTAGTTTGCCAAATAACGACGCGTTTAATCCCGTTTTATTTTTCAATTAACCTTAAACTATCACCTAGAAACTGCGCAGCTTAACATTCTTTTGTTAACAGAGACGCAGATATCTTGCACAGCCGATAAATCATACCCTCACTATCCCCGCTAGAAACTCGTGCACAATTTTGTGAGCCCTGCCAGTGTATGTATATTCGTCTATGTATATCTGCTGTCGCCAGCTTCATAGCCTTGAAGACAGAGACCTGTAGATGATAATATAGGTACGCGTAGATCACGGTGGTCACATTTATGCATGCCTTTACAGGTCTCATAGCGGTTACATGGACGTAGATCGACTTTTCACGCACCTGAGTTTGACGACTGACAAAGTTCTAGAGCAATATCCCATAGCAGAACTAGTTATTTTGAGAAGCTTTAACGCCCAACATCATGAGTGTTTGGGAACACGAGTTCCCTGACTCCGTTGAGGTGACGTAATAATAAATAAAACGTTCAAGTTGTTGACTCCATTTATTGTACAGAATATCACACAGCTTTAGGTATCGATAGACGGCCTGAAGTGGAAACGTTAGGTCGGGTCCAAATTGTACTATTACGGCGGGTGCGGTCGCGAGATGCTGGACACAATGCGAATTGGTATCGCGCAGTAACTACCGGTTTCTTTGTGATAACTGTAGGTAAGTTGCGATAACTAACTTGATCCCTTAGTTTCCACTTCTTAAGTAACTGCGTAAGAAGGCGGTGCTGTAGTCATGGAGACGCGTTGCCAGTTTGACTGCCTATTGGTCGAATGTGCGGCAGGAGAGAGAATGACCATTGTTATCGGTTAGAAGTGTTCGGCGCGTATTTTGAATGAAGCACCACGTGCTAGAGTTACATCACAGGGTTTTGGCGCGCAGTGTTCCACGCGGACTTTTATGACGGCAATTGCGTTAGCTTACGGTGAAGTCCCACGGTCGAAATAACGGGAATTGATATTTTAGAAACGGGACCCTTTTGTTGGGAGACATCCGTTTGGAGAAAGCAGCGAATACACCGTTAGTTGGGCAAGGCTATGGATGATGCAATTTGCCCGAATGTTCCTACAAGTGGTTCAGTTTTCGAACCAATAATTACGCAGGGATATCTGCTCATGATTTTGCTCTGACCTATGGATTCTATCAATTGGTATTTTCTCCAACAAGAATACCAGATATAGAGGACCATACGAGCTCCTTACTGGACCTTCTGATGATTACACATCCGGACGGATATTCTGTCTCAGTGGATGCGCCTCTTGGCTCTTTCGACCACTGTCTCGTTCGGTCTTACGTATCATGCAACCAGCCCGATCGATCTGGGCCAACTACTTAGCGTCGTGTGTGGCATTACACATATGTCGGCAGACTGGGATGGATTACGAGAATTTTATGCATCGTGCCCGTGGAGGCAGCTCTGCTTTAGCTCAGAAGATCCTAACGTCTACAACCGCAGGTACTGAGACATTCCTCGCCAGCCTGGAATGTTTTGTTCCTAACCCGCGAGTAGCTACCGCCAAACAACGGCCGTAGCTTAGTTGGTCTTGCAGATTAGCTAAAATTCTTAAGCAAACTGCGTATGAGGCTTGGACAACGGCTCGTAATAAGAAGGATCCAAATATTTCTGAGTTAAAACGCAAATTAAATGCTGCCTCGAGGTTCAGTAAGAAATCAACTGCCAGAGCTAAATCCCAATTCACCGGCAAAATAGGTGGGCGACTTGCGAGCTATTCCTCTGGAAGTCTTGCTTTCTAGTCGCTTATGCTCAAGCTGCCGAAAAAAAATTTTAGCCAGTCTTCGTTACCACCATTGCAAAAGACCGATCTACACGGCAGTATCTTTGCTTCTCGAATATCAACGACGAAGGCGCTGTACTAAACTACACCGTGGTGTAGAAGACCATGCCGGAAATCTCCATTACACAGCGGGAGATCCAGCGTGCGATGCTTTCTCTAGGACGTTTATAAGTTGAATGGGCCAGTCGGTGTACCAGCAATGGTGCTTTAACAGTTTGCTCCTGAGATATGTCCTGTACTGACGCACCTCTTTGCGCTCTCTTACCAGACTAGGCAATTTCCCTCTTCATGGAAGACTGCAAATGTGCACCCGGTGCCCAAAAAAGGCGATAGATCATATCCATCAAATTACAGGCCTATCGCTATTACCTGTGTCCAGTCCAAGGTGATGGAGCGTGTGATCAACACACAGCTTTTAAGATACCTAGAAAACATGACCAAGTCAGCGAACGTCAATATGGCTTTAGTCACGATCGCTCGACTGGTGATCTTCTAGTGTATTTCTCACACCGATGGGTACTAGTCATTAAGAGTCAGGGAGAGGAATTGGCATGTGTAGCCTGGACATATCGGAGGGGTTCGATCAGGTCTAGCACCGGGGACTTCTGTAGAAGTTGCCATCTCCTAGAATGTCCAGGGGTTTGTGCAAATGGGTGGCTAGCTTTTTGTCCGCCAGTTTACGTTGGAGCACGATGAAGTTGTTGGTTTTTGCCTTACAAGTCGCAAGTTCGGCCCCATATGGAGTACTGCTGTCATCTCTGGGCAGGCGCACCCGGATACTAGCTTAGCCCTTTAGACTCAGTTTAACGACGGGCTGTGAGAATTGTCGACCATCTCAAACTCACTTGCCGTATCGAGCCCTTAAGTCTGATGAAAGACTTTGCCATTTTGTGTGTGTTCTACTGCTTGTACAATGGGATGTGTTCTGAGGATTTTTTTGTAATGATGCTAACGGCTACTTCCTATTATCGCACCGCCGGCCAGCGGGAGGGAATTCATTCTTACACTTTAGAACCGAAATGGTCGAATACAGTGCGGTCCCAGATAAGCTTTCTCCTTGCCAAGGTTTATTTTAAGGACTGCAGTATCGAGGTCTTCAAGAAAGAAGTTATTAGATTGATTGCTTTGACATTGTTTGCCAGTGAAAGGGTTAATTCTATTTTTTAAGGTTACATATAAGGGTAAAAAAAACGGAACCCTGTTACTAAGACTTCACTGTCCGTTTGTCACCAGGCTGTATCTCATGAACCGTGATAGTTGATTGACCGATGATTAGCATAATTATCTCTTATTATCTATTAGTTTATTTAATTTTTTCATAAGCTTTGTTTTATTGTGATCGGATAAATTTTATCTTTGTATCAATCAATAATAAAATAATAAATAAATATTATATTAGAAATTTATTTATTTACCTGATAGTTCTCTTGTGTCACAGTTTTGTGATTAATGGCACACGGTTATTTTTCGCGGAAATTCTACTCGTGGGAGTAAATGAACAAAAAAAAAATAGTTCAAGAGCAAGTACCGCAAGAGCAACTTCTCAATTTTGTTTTTATATTTGAGAATTTATACATGAAGATTATTATTGCGTCTATACCGCTGGACCGATTTTGCTCATACTCTTTTTAAATCTAAGTCATGACGCACATTGGGGTCAATATAGGCTATCGGTGATATACAATTATATTATTCTTTCTATTGTAAATAATTGTTTATTCGTATTAAAATATCAATAAATATGTCAACCTGAACCTATCACTAATCTTAATATCCGCCAATATTTATTGTCACCAACTTTAGTATAAGTCCTTCGATTCTGTGTAAGTACCTAAGTTTACAATCATATACGTACCAAGTAAAATAAAAAACACGAAAAATAAATAAATAAATATATTATTTTGTATTAGAAAACATCTTCAACTATAAAAAATCGGCCAAGTGCGAGTTGAACTCGCGCACGTAGGGTTCCGTACCATTATCTATAAAAACGGCAAAAAAATCACGTTTATTGTATGGGAGCCCCCTTGAATATTTTTTTTATTTAAATTAATTATTTATTTGTAATGTGACTATATAACTATTTTTTTGTGAATATTTTAAGCGTTTACCTAATATAAAGCAAAAAAATCACCATTGTTGTATGGGAGCCCCATCAAATATTAATTTTATTCTATTTTTAGTATTTTTTGTTATAGCAGCAACAGAAATACATCTTCTGTGAAAATTCCAACTGTCTAACTATCATGGTTTATGAGATACAGCCTGGTGACAGACAGCGGCGTCTTAGTAATAGGGTCTTGCTAATTACCCTTTGGGTACGGAACCCTGATAACTAACATTAATAACCAACTACGCCCATTTTTCAAAAAATACATTTCTATCACCAATATTAGCCCCAATGTGATAACGTGGCGTATCGATTTATATGGTTAATGTTTTATAAGCTGCATTTAAGCTGAACCTGAAAGCGGTACAATAAAAGCTATTTAATGATTTAGTGTAAATAAAATTATAATTATATATAACTAGCTTTTGCCTGCGGCTCTACCCGCCCTAAATTCGGATTGTGTAGGATTTAAACGGCAAATCCTAAATTATAAAAAAACCCACTTACACTTGACGTTTTCAAGTGGCCTATGTCCTTCCCCAAGACTCAAAATATCTCCATGCCAGCGGTTTAAGGGTAAACAGGTAACAGACAGAGAGACAAGGCTACTGTCGCATTTATGCTATTTATTTGGATTTAAATCACTCATACATTATTACCATTGTTTCCGCAGAATGAGTAACAATAACCTACCAGCTTATTACCACAACTGCGGCAAAATAGAATCCAATTTGTATGTAATTACCATAATAAATTACTTAAAGCTCAGATTAACTTTTGTCACTCAAATAAAGTACAAATTGGTAACTGTCAAATGACCATCATTCTATTAGGAGTATAAAAAATATCATAGTTATATGAATGACGTGTACGCAAGTAAATATCACAAGTCATTTAAAAAGACATTAAATTTTAAGATGTAATAATAACATTTTTGTTTTTCTAAAATATTTCGGACATAATATAAATACATAATGTGTGTGCAATAAAGTGTATTTATTAATTAATTCAGTGACTCGTACACTCAGGACAAACACAAATATTCATCACATAAATGTTTGATGATCGAACCCACGCCCCATGGTCCAGCAGGCAGATCATTAAAAGACTACAGTAAACACTAAGTCACGGTGTAACCCGGACGATTGAAATTTCCCGCCCTCTAAAAACTTTGGTTTTTAAAAATGCTGAAACACGTCACTCTTTTTGAAGAAAACAAAATATAGGTACCAACAACAAAGTATATATTGATTTTCGTGGTGTTTTAATTATCACTTATTTTTATTCCATATCTAGCTGACTCCGCAAACGTTGTTTATTTTTTAAAACAACTGCTGCGTGACCTATTATGAAAGGGTTGTTCTTATTTAAAAACCTTCCCCTGCGTGTGCACAACAACTTACCAAAATTTCATTTCAATAGTATAATAATATTACCCTTACTGCGCGAGTTCGACTCGCACTTGACCTTTTTTCACACCTTTTTTGATACAACCAAAAAATAATTATCCAATTTGGTGCAGTCATTCGGACCAAGGGATTCATTTTCATATATATAAGAACATTATATATAATTAGTTTTTTAAAAAATGGAAACATGACAATTCATAATTAATTCTTGTCTACAGTCAGCAATTCTACTTTTACTAGCTCCATGGGCATGCGGTTCCGTTCAACTACAGTTATATTATGTATAAACTAGGTACAATAAATGCAAAAGAGTATCTAATAAAGCTGAAAGGAGAATGGGCACACTTGTAAAAAAAAACTAAGTCTGCCGCCAGGATTGACACATACTGCATTTGATAGAGTAGCATAAAGTGCACCATGTCTTTCTATTAGAGCGAAGAAGTCTTTATACGTAATATATATTGTAATTTAATATAGTTTTTCTCTTTTATTTTTATTATGATAATAGTATATTATATTAAAATATATTTAAATAAAAAATAGAAAATCGAATTATTACGACTTTATTCTATAGTCGTCATCAGTCAGAATATGAATGACAAATTTGTTACTAGTAACAACTAATTACTACGTGACTACTAACTTATCTATGATAATAACTAATGTGTGTGTTTGTGTGTGTGTGTGTGTTGTGTGTGTGTGTTTCCGTGTGTATAATATAAGTAAGCATGTGTGCGAGTGTATGTGTGCGTTTAAGTGTCGTACCTATTTTTTATTATTTATTATTAGAGGCCGCAGGGATATGAAAATGAATTTTAATTTTTTTTAGAAATGAATAGTATATTTTAGTGACATTTATTAAGGCCATCTCAAAAATATGCACCAAGGATCCATGTAAACGATGCTTTCCAAGTTCTTAATTCTAAGTCAGTAATGGGTGGAACGAAAGGTTCAGAATACGTACGGTGAAATTTTTGGATATGTAAGCGACAATGAGTTGGTATTGGTAATGAGTAATTGTTCATGGAGTGTGATGGTTATTGATACGAATGTGAAGTGGATGGTTCGTCATTATGTGTTCAAATTTGTAATAAATCTCTTAAAATTCGGTTTAATTTTTGGCTGCCATGAAAAAAGTAAGTAATAAAATTTACATTGTTATATTCATTATCACTTCTAAGTTTTGGCTGATGATAATTTGGTCGGTTATAAATGTGTTTTTTGTGAAATCGAGCCGGATAATTTCTGTTATGGATTCCATTATATATTTTCTCTCGATACTCAAGTAGTTTTAAAAATTCATTGCAGATGCGTCGGCTACGTAGTGATAATGAATATGGAATGGACCATTTGACATGTGGAGGAAGACAGCTATCGAAATGGAGATATTGCAGTTTTTGTCGGTTTAAAATAAACTGAATTTATAGTATTATAGTTTTCGCCAAGTGCTCTATGTCTACGTTAAGTAAAGTTAAGGAATGTTTTGTAAGTTAATTCAAGGGTAGTAAAATTGTTTAGGTCTTGCAGAAATGTATTCAAGTTATCATCGTTGTGTGACCAAATTATGAATATGTCGTCAATAGAACGTTTCCAAATAAGAGGTTGAAGATTTTGCGTTGCAAGAAATTCAGTTTCTAATTTACCTAAAAACAAGTTTGCATAAGAGGATGGCATTCTAGTACCCATAGCCGTCCCTTTAATTTGATGGTAAAACTGACTGGCAAAACAGAACTGATTTTCGCTAACGCTGCAAGTTTTTTTTTTTTTAATTGTCAAAGGTTGTTGTTATGTTCTTACATTAAGATGAAATATGAGAGCTTCTAGTCCTACTTTATGGTGGATATTAGTGTATAAAGAAACAACATCTATTGTTACTTAAGTAAGTTGATTTCGATGTTGGAAAATATCGAGAAATTTTTATGAGATTAAGAATTTGTATGATGTCTATAAAGTGATTAGTGTCTTTTATAGAAGATGGTATGGATGAATTTTGGGTAACATGTTAAAATGCGGGGTCCTAGGATTCGGCGGTGTCATTGTCTGTGTATCTAATTCAGTCAGTCTTCTGTTGGTCTAAGACATTCACCGAAATTTTGAATTGTATTCATGATTTGGTATCAAGGATCAAATAATTCAGCTTTGTAAAACTCAGAGTTATTAAGTTGTCGAAGTCCTTCTTTGATGTAATCATTATAGTCCAATATAACTATCGTTAAACCTTTATCTTGGTAGAATTATTATGTTAGGGCTATTTTCTAATTTATTTAGTGCTATACGTTCTTTTTTTGATAAGTTTAAACTCTTAAATAACAACAGTTGTTATCGTAACTTACACTTATGTGTTACAAATGTGAATTATTATATGTGATCAAATAAAAAATTAATATCACTGATGTCATTCGACGAGCTATGGACTACCAAAAACTTGCACTACTTGTTCTTTTAGATTTCAGTAATGCATTCAATTGCGTCAACCATGATATTCTCATGTCTTTCATTCGCTCCCTAAATATATCACAATCAGCGGCATAATGGTTCCAATCGTATCTTCAGGGGCGTCAACAACGAGTACGAATAGACGAGTTTTACTCTGAATGGTGCAATGTTGATTCTGGCGTACCCCAAGGCGGCGTGCTATCTCCTTTATTATTCTCAGTGTCTGTCTCAGTAATCAATTTCAGCCATTACCATCTATATGTTGATGATCTTCAGCTCTACAGATCTTTTAGGGTAGACGAAGTTATAGAGTGTATAAATATGATGAATAAAGATCTTGAATCTATAATAAACTGGACTGAACAATATGGCCTTTCTCTTAACCCTGCTCAAACACAAGTCATAATGTTAGGTTATAAAGCACTCCTAAAAGAAGTTGACCAAAAAAATTTACCTTTAAGTTTCAACGGGGTGCAACTAAATTATTGCCAGCAAGTAAAAAATCTAGGCCTTATAATGGCAAATCATCTATCTTGGTCACATCATGTCACCGAGGTAAGTAAAACAATCTTTTCGACAATGCATTCCCTAAAAAGAATGAAACACTTTTTACCTCAATCAGCTAAGGTTACGCTAGTTAACTCCCATTTGCTTCCCATAATTGACTATGCAGATTTTCGCTATTTCGACATAACTGAAGAACTACTTAACAAACTTGACCGCCTTCTCAACTTATGCATCCGTTATATTTTCGGCTTGCGTAAGATCATGTCTCCCAATATCTTACACAGTTAAATTGGCTAAATGTCCGTTTTCGCCGAGATACTCATCTTCTGACATGTATTTATGGCATTCTTAATAATACTTTATCCCCTCCTTATTTAATAGAACGATTTGAGTACTTGGGTTCCCAAGAGCGACAGATACGGTTTTGCCGTTCCAATCTCCTCCGCACCACTGCGCATAGTACGACATTTTATTTGGATTCGTTCACGGTCACAACAGTTCGTTTGTGGAATAATTTACTATATACATTGTAATTTATGTTGATGCTTTGTTTTGTTTTTGTTTAACAATAGACCATGATTAAAGCATTTTTTTTATAGGATAAAATCAATTAAGCATAGACTTTTTTCTTTCAAAATCTTGTACCTATTATAATTTTAGGTGAATACAGCAGTATAATTAATTTCCTTTGGGATAGATTTTTAAGATCCCATAAAAAATGATGTAACAAAACTAGTCTTCCGAACACACTAGGTGTTAAATCTAGGGCCAGGCATTTATTTTCTCGGACCAAGGCCCCTACAATGTTGGCCATTCTCCTTTGGTACAACGCGAGTAAAAGAGACGGAGCAGGACATAGGCTACTTTTGATTTCATAAAATTCATAAGTTCCCGCAGAAATAACTTAATTGAATTCCCCATAGACGAACTATAGTTACAGCCACGCTTGGACATGTTTATAACTTGTCTACTTGTGTAGTCGCTTAGGTAAACCTAAGACCCAAGTCCCAACATAAATCTAAAATCAATAAAGTGGAACTTTCTGAAAACTGACTAAGCATAAAAACCAATATCAGCATAATTATATAAAAGTATGATAAAAACTGTCAAAATCGGACAGATAAGGCCGCATGAAAAACAAAGAAAGTAGTGGCCTAGTAATAACTCTTTGTTTTTTAGGAGGGGAAGCAATTGCCTCATCCTTTGTCGCCTTACATTTCTAAGTAAAAGTTAAAACCTAGATATATTTGCAGTTATAATTTAAGTAGGACATCCTCAAGAAGCTATGTCTGTTAGAATCGCGTGCTATCCGATTATTTTATAAGTCCCTCGGTCGATAATACCGCAGTGCCGGGGTGATCGCAGCGCGGGCTATACGCTCCCGCATCTCTAACTTACGTTTAGTTTATCGACGGTTAATGTGATACTGACCCTTAGTTTTTGAAATTCGAAGGGTAAGTTTAGTTGAAATATCCACAGTAATATATTTTTTTTCTTTTATATAATGTTACGATTATAAGAAAAAATATTTTGTATGTACAGACCGTAGTATTATTTTATTTTTTATTCAATACATAATGTGTTAGTTTTTTTTATGATAGGTATTAATAATACCTACGGTAAAATATCTACTTTCAAAAATATAAATTTTCATTAATTAACTTAGAGTTATTAATTATTGAATTGTTCTATTAAATTTTAAATATCTAAACGATCAAAATACACGACCCCTTCTTTTGAGGAACTTCCGAAAAAGAGCATACCTGCCTATATCGCTAGCCAAACACCTACACGCATTGAGTACAGGTTTTTAACATTGTGAAAAATATCTAAAAGATACATAACACTTGTTTATACAATTTACGATATTAAATTCTTTCTTTTTATATTTTAATATTTTTTACTTCTTTTTAGAATTTGTTAGGAAATTCTTCATTATGTAAGTAAAAGAAAACTGCATACAGCGGTTTAACTCGATAAGGAGGTCTAAAACTAAAGAAAGAAATAGGATATCGAGCATTTTGCCTTGAAATTTCAAAGCAAAAGGGTTTTTCATTGTTTGCAGCACTAGAAATAACTATCTATCAAACTTCATATTTAATCAATTTACGTTACATTTGTCATATTCTAACCTTTACTGTTCGATAGTAAGTCACATTTTCTATATGTTTAGAACCACTATCAAGTAAGCTTCGTATGAAACATCATCATGGGTCCGCTTAAAATATGAAATTAAAATAAGTGGACAATATTGCATTATTAACGTTACAATTTTGAACTTTTTACTAAGGTTAACCTGTTATTCGCTTGTTCTAATACTGTAATCTGAAAAACGTGTCGATAGTATGGGGTTTTAATAAATAAATACTCTAGGAGTTAATTTTCCAAAAACGGTGTCAACACAACAGTCATAATTTTCAATTTTAAAGTATATTTAACATATAAAAGTTTTTATTAATTTGCCTTTAAAAATGAAGGATTTCCTTACAAACTTCCAAACCCATTTTACCCTCTTAGGGGATGAATTTTGCAAAACCCTTTCTTAGTGCTCGCATACGTAATAATAGTAACGTTCTTGAAATATTTCAATTCTCTACACGCAGCAGTAGCCAGGCAGTTAGTCAGATCACTCTTATATTACCAGGGTGGAAACGTTAAGTGATTTCACTCAATTATTATTTAACCAGACACGATATCGAAATACTGATTATTGATCCTGTAATTGCTTCACGAGCTCTATCCAATGGTATCAATGTCTCTTTTTCAACATAACAATACGCCATTATTACTAAATAAAAAATACAAAACTCTATCGTACAAACAAAATAGTAGGTATTTTATTTGGCGCCATTCCTCTTTTAATTTTCCTTTAATGAAATCGCAAAATAATTAAATTCATACAGCCAGCTCGGTTTATTTAGATACTCTTTTGTGATAGTGAAGTAAAGTGTCAACACGTGTGTCTACTGTCTATCACAATTATTAATTCAGATATTATCATATCAACCTTACCATTATAAAAAATGATTGATACCATTGGATAGAGCTCGTAAAGCACTTTCAGGGCTAATTTTTAATTAGCATTATGCTATCGTGTATCGTTAAGAAATAATCGTGTGAGACCACTTAGCGTTTCCACCCTGTATATATATTCTACAATAATTACTATTTTATGTACGACTCCACTTAGCCGGTTTAACAAGCTTTGATGTGGCCTTTGAAAAAGTATAATAGTACTATGATATTGCCTCTTTAGTCACTGACTGACGTAAGAAACTACACAATACAAGCATGTAGCAAGTAGGTCACAAAATCCTCCAAGCTCCTCAATAACGAAACTACAATGTATTAAACTATTCTATTAACGGCACACAGATTCCTCCTCATATTTTCAAACGGCTCTTAACAAAAAAAGGCAGCTTGAAAAAACATTTTTACATTTCTGATTATTGTAAAATTTGCTATATAAAAGGCTTTCTATTCACACAATAGTAAATTAATTTATAGTAGTTTTTGGCTACGGCTTCAGCCGCGCAGAATTTAGTCATTTCTGTGAGATTTCTAAATGTGATCTTATATAATTAACCCTGTGACAAAAATTAATTCATGCCGTTGCTTGCTCTGTTGGGACTTCAAGGAAATGCTAGTGTTTCGCAGCTTAGCCAGCATAATTTTGTTTACGTGAGAACTCTCTATAGGAATCAATGTAATTTTCCAACCAAGAAAGATGTTTTTTCGTCGGAATACTTGAGCCGTATGAAAAAACAACTTTTGACCTTCCACCGGTCTTCTAGCTAGTAGACTAGGCAGAAATTGGCTGTGACAGACGGTGAGACAGACACACCAGAGATCCTATATTATAATTATAGTAATTATAAATATTAATGGAATACTATATCAAAAGCTCAATGTCAAGGTTATATCACTTTAACGTTAATAACTTAGGCACTGTACATTGCAGTTGAATTTAATTAATTGCAGCCATTATCGTCCCGAAAGCTTAATAGCTTGAACTGTTAGCTGTCTAGCAAAGCTCTGAAGTTAGATTCCAATATTGCCACCGCCTGTTGTTAAGTTTGACTGGTGCGACTAATGTGGAGGTTTGGTGACTTTGTTGTAGACTCCATCGAAACTAATATATATTTGTAAAAGTCTGTCTGTTTGTTAATTCGTTTTTTTGTTATTGCTTGGCGTTGCTTATAAAAAAATTTGATTTGATCTATGATTGTTTATGCGAATATAAAGTGGGTTCGTCGTCTATGTCAGTCAGTAAACTAAAATGTAGATAAGTATAGCAATAGACTTCGAGTTTTGTAATCTGTCCTATGGACTTCGCAATAGGCTTACGAAATAGGCCACGCTTTGGAAAGAGACAAAGTTTACCTGTGGAAGCTTTTTTCATAGACTAGACACTGCACTATTGCTTCGTCTGTGTCACACTTTTGCTACCAATTTTTCTTACAGCTGGATAGGAAATGCGCCGTTCATTTCGCGTTGTCTATGGGTATAGCACTTAAATTAAGTATACTTTCACTGACAGTTAAGCGAAGCCTAAAAATATATAACAAAATATACAATACAAGAGTTTAATCTGCTTTTCGTGTGCCTTTTTATATGTATTTATTTTTGATCACGTGACACAATTACATAGATTCTATGTTCTCGTTTACAATAAACTACTAAATAGAATTTGGTTATTTTTTTGTCGGTGTAATTTTTATTTCTACTCCTAGAAAAGACCAGTCACGTGTGAGTCGGGCTGGCGCACCGAGGGTTCCATACCGCCATTCACGTAACTTACGATCATAAACAAAAATAAAAATGTGACGCTAAGCGGTTACCTATCCAATGACTGACCTAGCCCGTCATTGCTTATGTTTGAATATCATTGCTTGCTATAATCGCTGGATGGCGCATATACGGTAAATTAAGGTGGTAAAGGCTTAAGCCAGTTTTTCATTTGGCCAGTCTTATTATTTGTCGTTATACTTTTGAGTTCACACTATTTTTCGGTCATAAAGAAAGCGCTATTCGATGATCGGACCGACAGACAGCAAGATAGCGAAGACTTAGTAATAAGGCTGCGTTGGCACCCTTTGAGTACGAAACCTTAAAAATGAAATCTAAGTTTTATTAGTATAACTTACTTTTGAAAAATTAATGTGTGAAAAATGATAACAAATGATAAGTTAACTTTCCTGCGTTCAATGTATAGAGAACTGCTACCCTTTTTCTTATTAGCCTCATACGTTGGGGACGTATGCCAGGACGTATAACGTTATGCCAGTAAACTGGTGTAAATAATCAATGTACCTACTAGAGAAATTAAGAAAAAGACTCACACACGTACACGGTACACACACGGGAGCCACCACCGACTTAACTGAACTGCTACCCTTAAGGGGACGATATATGCTTTTAACCTTGCTCAAGTGTAAAGCAAACAAATACCTATATAAATAAATAATTATTGTAAATAAGTAAAACCATAGCTGTGCTCTCATAAGGAACAACTTTGCACATCGCGTTTAATGTTACTTACGCTTAGCCACAAGGGTCTTCCTTTTTTGGGCAGTATTTTTCAAGTTTTTAATTTATTAAAAAAAAGATAGATAGCCTATTTTTCTTTTAATATAAAAAAAACTACTGAATTAATTTATTTAAGAAATAATTGGATTCCATAACCGAATATCAAGATCTACGACAAGTAAACCGATTTTGATATCATTTTGATTTTCTGAAATTCCAAATTTTTTTTTTATTTATCTTCCATTTTTTTTAATTGTATTGATATTGAAGATTTTTTGCCAAAAAATGGACTTATATTGGATCAACCATTTCTAATTATGAAAAACTAAAAATAGATTTGGATTCAAATTAGTGTCGTCGAAATCAAAGAATTTTAGCCATGAAATTAACGACATATGGAACCGCTATCTTAAACTTAAAAATAAAAAAGATATAAAACTAAGAAGGATTTAGCACACTTGTAAACCTCACTTTAATAACTTTTAACTTTTTATTAAAATCAATTATTTTTTTTTGTTAAACATATATGAAATTTTAAAATGGAACATTACGGAATAAACCCCTTTCAAACAGAACAGAATTTTGCAAATCAGTCTTTTTATGATCGAGTTATGCCCGAAGATACATAAAAAAAATATAAACATCCGAATTGAGACCCTCCTCCTTTTGTAAGTCGGTTAAAAAACGAACCACTTGTTCAATATTTCTGAAATCGATAGGATTCCGGGTGAAGGGTAATCGATTGAGAAGAAGCAAATCGGTCTATTCGTTTTCAAGCTATGCTATGTAATCCCAAATACACACACAAACACACACATACATCACTATGAAAATATTCGCAAATGGAATCATTCCATCCTAAGTCTCTTAATCAACAGAAAAAACAACTGAAATAATTTAATAAGTGTTATTAAATTTTTAATTTTACAGGTCTCTCAATTTTCTGGGCAACTTTTTCTATATTTCTTTCTTTCGCTAAAAACCATATTTGAACGATTACGAACATTTAAAAAAAGTATGCAAATCGGTCCGGCCGCTCTTAGTTGATGCGCTTACCAACAAACAGTGTTTATTTTTATTATTTCCCTGCTTTTTACCACAGCTGAATTTGGCTGCCGCAATGGGCTTTCTAGCCTTGCAGGATTTATACATTTGCGTTCCTAGCGTATTTCAAATACTAAAAATTTAGAGAAATTTGAAACAGTTTACTTAAATTGTGTCAGATTGAATACATGAAGTGTTAATTACATTTCACACTGTTAATGCTAATCATCACAGAACGCGTTACAAAATATTTCAGCACAGAGCGTAGGGACAATAGACGTGGATCAATAGGTCGTCTTAAACTACCGAGGACGTTTTTCACAATACTTCACAGACCGAATGATCGTTTACTAACTCACTTTATGTTTAACTTATTTCCCATTTCTACGGAAAAAAAATCTTAAAAAAAGTCTTAAAAAACTCCATAAAAGAAAAGAAAAGGTTTTATTACCACGCTTTTGACGCATTGAATGGGTTGCGCTTTCTCTGCACGCATTAAATTATTCTATTCACCAAAAATGAAGGCCGAAGGCTTTAGTGACTCGAGTTTGTAATTTCCGTACCGCCCGTGTTACATACAATGACTTTTATTATATTTGTGTGTAAATAAATAAAAATGTAAGGTGAATAAATAAATAAACTCAACAAAACACGATTGAAATGGCGGAAATAGAAGTAGAGAAAATAACGCATCCGCCATACGCTTGTAGTGAGCGCGTAGTTCGTGTTTAGAACAACGATTGATAGAATGGGCGCGTCATTATCGCCCGTAGGTTCTATGAACGCGGGCTTTGCTTAGAGAAAATAAAATGTACAAATACAAATCCCGTGGGAATAATTGAGGTCTTAGCACCTGCTTTACCTGCACATAATGACTAAGTTGAAAAAACAATAACATTAGAATGCTTTTATCACCCACAGCTGCTTCTAGAATCACTGGCAACAAAAATGTATAATAATCTCCGATTCAATACAGGTTGGTTATATACATAGCTAAAAACAACCTATTATTTACTTTTCTCTTTTACTGTAAGGTAACAATATAAGGTAACAAATTTTTTTCCAGAAATGATTGATATGGCTTTACACTGTAAATTCAATTTATCCTTTACCGGATCCAAATTCTATTCGATTGTGTCAATAAATTAATTAAAGCGCTTAAGTTATTGGGTTTAAGAAAAAAGGTCAAGTTTACACTGTGAAATGTAGATCAACTACGCGTAGGTTTTGAACCCGACACATTAGTTGCGTCAGTAATGAGTGGCGACTATACAACGATTATCTAAGCCTGTCCACTGCTGAATGCAGGCCTCCCGAATAATTTCCACAACGAAACCCTGACTACATTCAGTGAAACCTTTCTACTAACGCTTTCGGTGCAAGGGATTGACAACTTATCATCCTTATCTAAAACATGTCCTCAGAAATATGACCAGGCTTATGTAAGGGGAAAGGACAATGTAATGACAGACAGATATTACTGTACATAAAAAAAACGGTTAAGTGTAAGTCCGACTAGTGAACTGGGGTTCCGTAAGTACTTAATAGGAATTTTATTTTTTTTGGCTATCTTGTCTTATAGTTTACAAAAGTCATGAATAAAAGTTTTTAGTAGGTATGTATTTGTTTTTAAATTCCGTAGATATATGGCCCAAAACAAACAGAAAAATCTAATTAGGGTACCGCACCCGAAGGGTAAAAAACGGGACCCTTTTACTAAGACTCCACATTCCGTCCATCCATCCGTCCGTCTGTCACCAGGCTGTATCTCGTGAACCGTGATAGTGAGGCAGTTTTTTTTTCAACTCATTTACGAAAAAAATAACGGTAACTTACTGAGACAAAAGATAGCCAATAAAAGTTGAAGCAAAAGGGTTTTGTTTTGCCTTCTAGATGCGGACTCTAAAAATAAACAAAAACGTGTTAGACCAAATAATAATTAATAAGTGACAAGCGGTCAACAATATGTTATTCCATTTGTCGCAGTGACAGGCCCATTTTTGTGTTGTAGGTTATTTTTCATTTGTAGTCTTGGACAAAAGAAAGTTTATTTTAACGACAACACGCGTGACTCTTTTATTTTTAAGTTTTTGTTACATGAATATATTATTGTCACTTTTTGCTGTGTGACTTTAAGCAATGGTTCTTTGATTTGACAAAACATTCATAAGAACAATATAAGTTTCAAAACGTGAAATTATTCTTTAACTTGATTGTTATAAAACGATTTCGCCCAAACATTAGACAAAAATTAAAAGCGTGAGCTTTAATAACTTACCTACAACATTATCAGAAATCCTATACAAATTCTAATAGCCTACTTTGCAAAAAATATTGTGAAATATTTTTGAACTTCACGCCAACTACCAATTTTTATGCATTAAACCTAAAAAAAAGTAGAGTTCCGTACAGATTTTCAACCCCCATTTAACTCCCTTAGGGGATTAATTTTGCAAAATATTTTTCTAGAGTTCGCCTAAGTTATAACAAACTTCAAACTCTATTTCACAATCTTAATGGATGAATTTTGCAAAATCCTTTTTAAGTTTCGCTTACGTTATAACAAAATAACATTTTTATCCCCTATATTGCCCAGTGGGGAATGATTTTCGAAAAACAGTTTACACATTAATCTTAATTTTTTAACCATATTTTTATTCTATTATATATATATTCTATATTAAGCTTCCAAAATTATGGATTTGCAAACAAGTTTCTTAAAAGATAGGTATTCGTAAGGATTTCGTTATGCCTTTTTCGACTTCTTAGTTAAAAAGATTAATTATTTACAATGAAACGCGAAAAGTTGACTAAAAAGCTGGAGTTATGACAAAAGAACTGATCAGCAATAAGAAAGTGGACTTTCGAACAGTCTCTGTAGTAGAGTTGACCTAGAGAGATTTATTCTGCATACTGTACGCCTGTCAGTACCTAATGATGTATGTATTCACAATATCATTATAGGGATAGCAGTGAAATTCGCTAGTATACTTTCGTTCAGACACTTTCCTATCTGCTATATGTTTGACAGACTTTTAGGATGTAAGTTTTTTTTATACCTCTAAGGTGGCACAAGGTCCACCTGATGGTAAGCGGTCACCGTGGCCTATGGACGATTGTAACACCAATAACTTCTTTCTTGAAGAACCCCATGCTGTAGTTCTTAGAGAAAACCTTGGCAGGGAACCCATTCTACAACCCAAGCGTTCGCGGGAGGAAGTTTCTCTAAAACCGCACTATACGTGACCATTTCGGTTCTAAAGTGTGAAAATGAATTTACTGCCGATCACGAGTGGTGCGATGGTATAAAGTAGCCGTGGGCATCATTTCGAACAATTTCTCAGAACACATCCTATTGTACAAGCGGTAGAACACACACAGGGAGGCAAAGTCTCAGGGTTAGATACGGCAATATAGTTTGGAATGTGACCTTGGACAGTGAGGTCTCGATTTGAGACACAAGTTCTCAGCGGTTTTCCTCCACAGCGGAACGAGGGATGTTTGCACGACCCGTGTAATAAGCGTCTCCAGAACATCTGCATAGCAATGCATAAGGTTGATGTCCAACATGTCATTGAAATCAACAGAAACAGCATAGGAGACAGTACAGAGCCTTGCGGGACACCAGCATTCATGTCCATGCTATTAGAGCAACTACCGTCTACTATGGTTCGTATGCGTCTGCTGGACAAAAAGCAAGCCACATATTTGCACGAACCCTCGGGCAACCCGTAAGATGGCAACTTCCTTAAAAGACTCCGGTGCCAGACCTGATCGAACGCCATCGCAAAAATACTATATTTTAGCTATTTCCATAGTTTAATGACAAATGGTATCCTATTGTGGGGTAGCGCTGCTGATGTAAATACAATATTTTTGTTACAAAAAAGGGCAATTCGTGCTATTTATAAATTAAGATCTAGGATATCTCTGAGGAATAGGTTTAGGGAAGTAAAAATTTTAACTTTAGCGTCGCAGTACATATATGAAGATCTTTTATATGTACATAAAAATATCAATAGTTTCAGCAAGAAAAGTGATGTTCACAAAGTAAATACTAGAAGTAAAAATAAGCTGTTGGTGCATGATACACGTCTACACAAAATAAGTAACTCTCTTATGGGGCAATGTATACACTTTTACAATATAGTTCCCAATAAAATTCAAAATCTATCAATAAGTAAATTTAAATCTTTTATCAGGCAGGTACTTTGTAAAAAGGCATACTACAATATTTCAGACTATGTAAATGATAAAAATCCTTGGGACTGAAGATGCTCAATTACAGGATGCATAGGTAAACCAAATTTAAATGGAAATAACATAAAATTGTACGGCTAAAATTTTATTTATATTTTATTTAAAACATTAATTGTATTTTTAGTTTATATGTTTTATTGATAGTATTTTTAAAAGAGTAACTATCGGGTTTCTTGCCGGATTCTTCTCGGTAGAAATCAACAACATTGTGAACCGGCGGGAAGGTGGGAGGGTTCAAAAAATAATATTTCATAACTTTGACGATTCAAAAGTGATTGTAAAATTCTTATTTGAATAAACCATTTTGACTTTGACTTTGACTTATCGCTATGTCTAGGCTATTAAGGTGAAATTATATACCTTATCCGTGGATATAAAACACAGCTTTAGTCAAACACAATATATTTATTAACTACACGTAATGTCAGATTTATAACAAATATTAATATATGCTATGCAACACCACATAGTCTTTGGTCTGTGTCAAAAATGTCATGGAATGATGATTCCATAACATCCACTTCCGTTTTTGTAGTTATTACTTCAAGCCCATCTTTTCACTTAAGGTTACCAACCTCGGTTTGTACAAGGGCTTGGTGAACATATCCGCTTTTCTTTCACTTGGCTTTGCATAGCTTCTTTGTAAGTCTTTGACTCTTTATCCATAACTTCATCATTTAAAACCATAATAAAGTCCTCGAATCTATTAGGCGCTTTTAGCGTTGACCTATCTCGAAGTGTAATTTTTCCTTCAGTTTCTGCAATTTTTGTTCTCTCTATTTCAGGATTGATCTCGCTTTCACTCATTTCTAATGCATTATCATAAAGGTTTATGTCATGATCGTCATTATCAATTGAAAAGTTGCCTGCTGGTTGGCCACCCTCTTCATTGTTACCGTTAGTGTTTTCCTTACTGGTATTATAGGCTTATTGGTATCATGATAAATGTGTTCACTTTCAACAATATTCTCTTCAAATGTCACATTACGAGATCTTGTGAGAGAATTTGTGTCCTTGCACCAAATCCTATATCCTTCATCATTATCGTAGTCAATTCAAATACCTTTATTAGCTTTTTTGTCTAATTTTCTTCTTTGTTTGGTAAGAATATGAGCAAAACATATGGTGCCAATTATTCTTAAGTGTTTTATGGCAGGTTTGTTTCCAAACGATTCCAGTACGATTGAGTATATAAATTCTGCCCAAAGTCCTTGTGGTAGTTCCTCGTGTGCATACTTCATTTTCTACAACCGTTCTATTGTCTCTTTCAACACAACCATTCTGCTCAGGTGTAAATGGCATCACCAATCTTTGCCTTATTCCAAAACTCTGAATTAAGTTGCTGACCTTTTGATTATTAAATTCTCTACCATTGTCACTGAGTATTAGTATTAGTTATTAGAGTAGTATATGTCCAGTGGTACATCTGCTAACATCAGTTTCATTTTCTCATATACCTGTGATTTTTCTCTTAGAAAGTAGATATAGCGGAATCTTGTATAATCGTCTTTGAATAATACAAAATATCTGTATTTTGATATCAAATGAAGAAATGGTCCACATACAACACAATGAATTAGTTCACCCGGTTGTTTGGCTCTTTCTCTAGTACCGAAACTCTTTCTGTGAGCTTTTTCATAAATACAACCAGTACAGACGTCATTGTTCACTGTTTCTAGTTTCAGATGTAGCTCTGTTTCTATTAGGTTTTTGACATGGCTTTTATTTTGGTGTCCCAGTCTTTCGTGATATAACTGAAGAAGATTTTCATGAGCTACTTGATTTATTTTAATCGGCTGTTTTGGTTTATCGACAGATATTCTTAATCTGTAAAGACCTCCATTCTGTTGCCTTTCACAAATTAAAATCAGCGTGCCGTCTGCTTTCAGAAAACTTAAATTTGTTTGAGACTCAAATAAACTATTAGTCAATCTATCTTGCGCAGCTAACACAGAAAACAAATTTCTTTTTAACGTACCATACATCGTTTAATGTAAGGTTTTGTTTTCGTCCTTCAACATCAGCAACAACTTGCACGTTTCCTTTTCCAATTGCTTGTATACTTTGCCTATTGGCAGTAGTAACATTATGCGAATTATCAAAATATTCCAATGAGATGAAGAACTCTCTATTATGTGTGACATGGCTTGTGGCACCGTTGTCAACACACCAGTTTTCTCTATCTTATATTGTTGTATTTTTGAACGAATTAATATCTACATTTAGCAACATAAGTTTTGTGTTGGTAGTATGTGACTGATTTTGTTTTGATGGTCTACCAGCAGAAAGCAGTGCTTCTTTTGTGCATTCATGCTTTGTCATCGCCATCCAGCTGGACTTGAATGTGAAAAATTCTTCCGGAATGGCATCTAATATCTAGAAAATCAACAATACATCTGGTAATTCCCATTTTTCAGTTTTGCTCAACTCTGTCTTCAGATCATACCATAAGTTTTTAATTTTCGATATATACATAGCCATTTCATGAGCAGGGTCCTTTTTGTAACTAAAGAATTGCATAAACTGGTCATAACTGCGGTCTTCAGCTACGCCGTCAAATAATCTGTGTAGCTCATCCCACACTTCCTTAGGATTAGTATAACGCATTAACTTTTGAAGCGTTTCATCAGACATATTTGTAGTTAATAATAGCAATGTAGTGCTGTTTATTTGGTGGTATTTCTCTAGTTCGCTTGTGTATCTGACAATATCTTTTGCTTTCGTATCTTGTTAAGGATGTTGGCTTTGAAATATTACCTTGTACAACGTCTTTGTTATTTTATACTTCCAGGTTGGCCAATTTTCTTTTCCGATTAGTTTTCCTACTTCCATTTTGATGCTCTGCATGTTGTTGAAGTTTTGAATATTCAGAAAGAATTTTTCAGCTAACGCCAATCAATGACAGCTCATATAAAATAGTAAATGTACCTTGCTGTTTCTTTTTTATTCACGATTCTTTAATCTTCACGTTCTGCTATAACTATATTAAGGTAAAATTATTTACCTTATTCCTGGATATAAAACACAGCTTTAGTCAAACACATCAATATATTTATTAACTACACGTAATGTCAGATTTATAACAAACATTAACTGGTTTGTGTTGCTATGCAACACCGCATAGTCTTTGGTCTGTGTCAAAGTTGTCATGGAATGATGATTACATAACATAACATTCAATAATCATTACATGCCAATGCCTCCCCCTGACTCTCAATGGCTAGTGCCCATCGGGGTGTGTGATACACTAAAAGGTCACCATTCGAGCGACCGTGTCGAAAGCCATATTGACGGTCACTGATCAGGTCGTGTTCTTCTATGTATCTTAGAAGCTGTGTGTTGATATTGATGTAGGCCTGTAATTCGATAAATCTGATCAATCGCCCTTCACCGGGTGCACATTCGCAGTATTCCATGAAGACGGAAATTGCCTAGTGTGGTAGGAAAGCGCGGAGAGGCGTGTGAGTACAGGACATACCTCAGGAGCATACTGCTCAAGCACCACTGCTTGTATACCGTCTGGCCCACTCGACTTATGAACTTGTAGAGAAAGCAATGCCCGCCGAACATCCTGCTGTGTTATGGACATTTCCGGCTTGGTCTTACCGCACCACGGTATAGTAGGTGGTACAGTGCCTTCATTGTTCACATTCCAGTTTAAGGCAAAGAGACTACCCAGTAGATCGGCTTTCTCTTTAGCACTATGGGCCAAAGCACCATTCGTCAGTCGCAGTGGTGGTAACGACGACTGGCAAAAGTTCCCTTCGGCAGCTTTGGCAAGCGACCAGAAAGCATGACTCCCAAAAGGATAGCTTGCAAGACGCCCACCTATTTTGCCGAAGAATTGGAATTTTAATCTGGCAGTTGCTTTCTTACTGAACCTCAAGGTATCATTTAATTTCCGTTTTACCTCAGAAATATTTGGATGCTTATCATTACGAGCCGAAGTCCAAGCCTCATACGCAGTTTGCTTAAGAATTTTAGCTTCTCTGCAAGACTTTTCAAACCTCAGTCGTTTTTTGACGCTGGTAGCTACTCGCGGGTTAGGAATATAACATTCTATTGGAGTTGTCATTGAACCTGTGTGACAGCAGACCGCGTATTGTTTGGTCTCAATAGTAAATAAATCTAAACAAGTTTTTAGGCGGATATATTTTTATTTCTTGTTAACTAGTGTAATATTACAATACATTCTGTGTGTGTCAACTATAAATTAGTGATTCTATAAACTATATTTAATAATTTCTTTGTGAAATTACCTTCATGTTGACATTGTGATCAAAATATACAAAGTAACAAATTAATATCACTTTGCAAAAAGCGTCATTTACTCAATCGCAATACTGCATAGTTATTTGTTCGAGAACTGAGCCACTCACGATGGTGGGCGTTAAAGTCTCCCAAAATAACTGGTTCTGCTGTGGGATATTGCTCTAGAACTTTCTCAGTCATCAAACTCAGGTGCCTGAAGAGTCGAGCTACGTCCGTGTCACCGCTATGAGACCTGTATAGGCACGCAAAGATACTTGTGTGGCCGCCGTGATCTACGTGCACCCACAATATCGACAGGTTTCTGTCTTCAAGACTATAAGGGCCGCAACAGCAGATATCCTCCTGGACGAACATACATACAACGGCACGAATCACAAAATTGTGCTGGAGTTTGTTGCCGGGAAAATGATACGTCTCCGTTAGAAAAAAAAATGGTCGGCTGCGCAGTCTCCAGATGGTGGTGGACTGTGTTAAGATTTGCGTGAATACCTCTAATATTACAAAAGTCCAGTAAATGTGGATGAACCAGCCGCTAAAGAAACTCTTTTCTTTAGTTTCCTTGCCATTTTTTCTAAATATGAGAATTCACTGCACAGACAGCTAAGAGGACAAAAACTGCGGTACTAGAACTGCCAGAGCTCGGCACAGATAATACAGTAGCTGGCATAGCGGGCGGAAGGGCCTCTGATCCCTCTCTGTTGTAGTAGCCGGGTCCACTCCGGTCTCCTTCTCCGGCACGACTACGACTTCAGGGACTTTACACAGGTTGATGAGCCTCCCAGGGCGGAGATTAAGTGATCCCTGGGTTCGGGAACCCATTCAACCTGCGGGTGGCCAGCGGTCAGCCGTTTACTCAGGACCGCCGTAACAGCACGCCGCGTCTACGCCGAGCGATAACAGCAACAAGCATCGCCGGTTCTTCGCTGTCCGCACAGCGAATCCGCAAAGAGCTCTTGTAACCTTACTCACCGCCAGGATCACAACACTACTCAATATTAGTGTAATAATGGCCGCGGTTTCTGTAAGGTGGAGGTACTTCCCTAGTTCAGGCTGCTCATTCGAGCAAGTACTCGCTATGCCCCGCTTTGATTGTTCGGGTGGTTTGTTCGAGCAGTACTTGCTGTGCCCTTCCTCTCTTAAGTACTGAATTGTTACTGAATATCCCAAAAAAGATTTTCAATTTCCGGTAAATACGATGTGTTTTTCGTGTTTTATACGTTGTTTTTCTTCTCTGCTTTGTTTCGTTTTGATGAAACGTCAACGATCAAAGTAAAACATAAAAGTCTACAGACTATTTAGTCTGGTTATTTTACCTCTCGCTAAATATTTTGTTAGGTATTTTAATTTATGAATTTATCTTTTGGTTTAGTTTCTTTCTAACCTTTTAATTTCGCTTTTATACACAAAGTGCTAATACAAAGTAAAATATTGTTGTAGCTTACAGTGAAGGTTACTACTCTTTTATTGAGTAAATTCAAAGTTACGATTTAGCCTGATTAAATTTCTTCGAAAAGCTTTCAACACTGGTTATTGGAAATCATTAATAAAATAATAACTTGTATTATTTTCCATCGCTATTAAATGGTAAAAGCAGCATAAATGTTTCGTTTGAAATTTTAAATTTCAAATTTATGATGAAGTTACTATTTGGGCCAGCCCATAGTTAACCCTATTCTTGGTCACCAAACAACAGATGCGACAGAAATGGCTGGTGTGAATACTACTGTGTTATTTTGGGGTAAAGCCCCTTATTCTCATCCGTCAACCTATATCCATCTGCCCATGTGTTATACTAGCTTTAGTTATTTTATTTTTCAATTGATATTTGCAATGCAGGTTGCTATCTAGAACCACCTCTAGGTATTTGACCTCCTGGGAGAGTGAGAAATATGTGCCAAATTTTTTTTTCATGTTGGTTCACCCTTTCAAACAAAATTTATACTTACGACTTGACTTATGACTGTTTTGATCGAAATCATAAAATACAGTTTCTATTATATTTACGGGTTCTGTTCCCGGTTCATTTCCATTAAAAAGATTTTTCAAAAACCATTGAATGCTGTTTTAATGATTTAAGACAATAAAGGAATGTTTCCTTGTAGAGAAATTGGCTATAATCAATATTTAAGGCACTTGCACTCCAATATCCGCCTTTTCTTTTCATCCTGTATATCAGTAACTAAGTTTCATAATATAAACCTAAAATCAGAGCCTTTACAAGCATGCATGTGTTGAAAAAAAGGATATTTTATTACATTTGTATTATACCTAAGTACTAAGTAGCGTATTATGATGTCTTTTAGTAATTTTTAAAGTTCGTAAACAGTGAAACTTGAACTCCATCTGATAAACGCAGTGAATATATTCTCTTTGTATCTGATTAATGTCTACAATTCTACATCAATGGTTGTGTTATAGTCGCTAAAAAAACAATAATTAAATTATGGTTTTGGACATTGACCTCTGTAGATGTCAGTTGTAACGGTCATTACAATATTGTATGGCTTTTACTTCTTTGGATACCTACAGGCAGCCCACGAAACCTAACCTTAATTGTCAAAACGACACATCAGAATTGATTTGCTATTTGTTACAGATATCGTGGCCACCATGAGTTACATGGAAAAAATGGATAGATACTTGGATTCACTTAAAATTGGAAAAAGTAAGTACCTATACTATTTATAAATTTAAATATTTATCAAAAATAATGTTTTCAACTCACTACATTTCATTAATGTTCTTTATCTTTAACAAATTAGTTGTCTGTATATATAATATATAACGATTATTGTTATTGTATTAAGTATAAGTATACCTTGTACAATGAGTTGTGTTCTGAGTAATTGTTCGAAATGATGCGAACACGGCTACTATCTACCATCGCTTCGCGAATATATGTTCTAAAGTGTGAGACTTTAGGACCAAAATGGTCACGTACAGTGCGGTTTCAGAGAAACATCCTCCCGCAAACGCTTGGGCTGTGGAATGAGCTCCCTGCCTAGTTGTTCTCCAAGGTCAGCAACGCGCGAGTGATACCCCCCTGGTGTTGCAAGCGTCTACTGGCTACGGTGATCGCTTACTATCAGGCGGAACGTAAGCTTGTTTGCTACCTAAGAGGTATTAAAAAAAAAAAAATTGCATCAGCCATTAAACTGCCCAATGCAGGAGGAAAAACCTCTGCTTGGAGAAGAAGGCTTTTCTGTTTGTTTTTGCCCTCATCCATCACATGAAGCAAAAACTAATCTACGAAATCACGAGTGGGTTTCACGATTGTATTTAAACCAAGTATTACAAAGTGATCTAAAATTATAGTTCTGTTGATCCCCTGTTAGAATTCCTAAGCATCAAATTCAATATAATTTATTCAGTTTAGGCTACAATAATTGAGCACTTATGAATGTCACTACGCCATCGGTTCGTAAGTCTACAGGGCGGGAGACCTTGTACTGAGAAGAACCGGCAAGAAACTCAGCAAGGGCATTTCTTTTCTCCCTTTCTCTTACAGCGTCCAAATTAAATATTGGAAAATATGTATATCATAACAGGACACTTTCCATTACAAACATAAAAAAACATGAAATATAAAGCACAAGCACAACATAAAAAAGTGTCTAATATAAACAAAAGACAGTTTATGTATTCATCACTAAGAAATAATCATCGACGCAGAACTATAGAAACTATAGAACGTGGGTTCATGGCAGTAGAGTGATAACTTTTTTGTAGATTTGAAGGTCAAATTTGCGCGCTTCTAACTCTGAGGTGTGAAGGAGGCTTTGATTTCGAAAGTTCTTTTGTAAAAAAAAACACCAACTTATAAACAATGCGGAAGTGTTTCTTAATTATGTTTGTATGTTACTCTTTGACTTCCTGCGAACGCCTTTATATACAAAGCTTTTTGTATAAGACAGTCACAGGTCAAAAAAAAAATATAATTTTCGTATGATACTTTAAATTGAACTTTCATTTGTTAAATTACCCTGTTAAGGTAACTTTAATTGGTTCGATATAAAATAAATCTGCCAATGAAAATGTATAAAATTTTATAAATATTTGGCTGAAATGCCTCGAGATGACATTAGGTATAACCGTTTGTACCTACATAGTTTAAGCTAGCTCGATGACCTAATCAGTCTTCTGTTCAATGATGGGAACTTTCTATATCTAGAGATAAATTGACTCTATGAGTAAATGCCCTAAATACTGCTTTTTTTACTGAGCTTATCTTACCATACACTTTGTGTAGTTGATATTTTGGATCTGACTCAGAGTACTTCTAACAGGTTCGATACGAAGTTCTTACCTATGACATTATCCTCTTTTGTAATTTTTTTTATTTTTATTATCGTCGAAACACCAATCTACTGAATTTCTGTTATTGATTAACATGACATTCCAGGGATTTTTAGATTCTCTAAATGGAACTCTAATAGCAGACAACAAAGGCTATCACTCCTCAGTGACACCATTGTTCGTCAATCTTACTATTTGTGTTTTTTTATTAATCACTTGAGATCGTAAGTTTAGTTTAGTATCGTTGCAAAAAATACTAGAGTTGTAAGTATGAGAAGATAAATTATTTTTTTATTAAGTGTCGATTATGTTTATCTTTAGAGTGTTCGTAGATGTCCGAGTCAATGACATCGTACTAATATTAAAAACGCGAAAGTTTTTAAGTATGGATGTTTTTTACTCAATAACGCTTCAGCCACTGGACGGATTGGGATGAAACTTGGCACACCTATAGATTGGGTTCTGGAATAACACATAGGCTACTTTTTATCCCAAAAAATTCAAAAGTTCGCGCGGGGATAATTATAACCGAACTTAAACGAACTATAGTTATAGCTACAGCTTCATATAGCAAACTTCATTAGTGTAAGTAAGGAGTAAATTACAGTATTAATACTATGATTCAATAAAGGAGTCCCATGGCGATAACCGAATTTAGGGTGGGCAGAGCCGCTGCCAAAGTCTAGTCTATAATATTATTAATATTATAAAGAGAAAAGATTTTTTTTTGTTTGTGTTGAAAAACTACTGGTGGTTTGTGTTAAAAAAATCTTTCATCAGTAGAATGTTATTATTATCACTGAGTAATATAAGCCATATTTTATTTTCAAACAAAATAGGGATCCTTACAAAAACTCTAACAACCCAAGGTGTAAAAAATACCGATAAAATCAGGCATTACATTACATTACGTGCGCTGCAAATACTGTTGATAACAGAACGAAAAAGTGTTATTTGATATCAGAAAACAACATCAAATCTATGAAACATCGCGATACCATGTGTCCAACTATTATAGTTATATTACTATGTCTACTTTTATATGTTTAAAAAGTAAATTTTCACGTCGTCAGACACTAGATTTCGTATTTTAGTATTAATGCTAATCTAAAGAAATCACTTCGAATTCAAAGCTGTTTCAGTACTTCTAGATTACTTTTTGAATGATTCAAATTGGACATTCCATGGAAACATATCATGAATTTAAAAATGGTATCAAGCAAAATACTAGATTTTTTTTACCATAGCGCTGTATGTAACTTAGAGGCTTAAAATTTTGCCAAAGGTTCCTTTTATGGCGAAGACCAGTACAAGTTATAGGATTTTTCAAAATTTATCCCCTAAGAGGGTCAAATGGGAGTTGGAAGTTTTAATGTAAAGCCTGGCAAAATAGCATATGGACATTTGTATGTGAATTTCGATACTTTTAGTAGGTAAAATCATAAACAGCACAGGAAAATGCTAGTCGGATACATTTACGATATTTGAATTGACTAGCACTTAAATAACTGTTTTTATTACGTTGCGTGATGACTACGGACTAGAGAATGCCCCGACAACGCCAACAATGGATGTAGGTAGGCGATCTATCCTTAGACCGGCCATTGCTGGAAGAACTATGTTCAAAGTGGAAGCCTAGAGGCAGAGATGGTTGGTTTTCTAAAACACAGTCCCCCATTTAGTTGATCAGTTTATAAGATTAATCAGCGACGTCGCTCATTTAGATTGCTACGTAATTAACACCAGGCACTTTGCACGATAAACTTAAAAATTACTTGAAACTTAACTTAAAAGCACATAGTAAAGTTAAAAGAAGGTTAAACTCTTAAAATATTTCCCTTGAAGAGAGGCATGACAGTAAAACCCCTATAGTAGCAGTTAATACATGTATGTATATAAAATCTTATCACTAAACCTTGTAAGTACCTACAGAAGATAGTTGAATAAATGTCCGATAAATATCAGTTCAATACGCAAAAAATAAAAGGGCATTTCACCCTTCAATAGAAAAATAAAATTTCAATAAAAACAGATATTTTTATTTTGCATAGCAAAATAATACAGTCAAAAGATATACCTTTATTTCCTCGTGCTAGGTCTTTAACCTGCAACCCTAAGACTTTGCCAAATTGAACCATTGAGGTGCAACTGCGGCTAGCGAAAAAATAATTATATACTAAATAAATATTTTTGGACATAACACACGACGCCATCTAGTCCCAAACTAAGCAAAACCATACTATGAATAATGAGCAATGGATATAAATACATATAATACATACCTCCTTTTTTTTGTAAATACATAATATAATAAACGGAAGACACCTATACTCAAGACAAACACAAATGTTATTCACATAAATGTGTGGGAATCGAACCCACGTCCCCCGTTCCGCAGGCAGGTCACTACCCACTGAGTGATGGAACCACCCGACTATATTTCGAAAATATGCTCTTTACGAACGTAACACACAACTACTAAGGAACTTATGCGCTCCGAGAATATAAATCTAACAAATATACAATTCTCCAAGAATCAAGTATAACATTATGAATATGGTTACAAGATTATGGTTTCTTATTCTTGTAATGTTCCTACAGGTGCTATGGTAGATTCTTGGTTCCTGATGTCCAGCCCGACGCCCATCATCTCCGTGGTCGTCGCGTATTTGGTAATGGTAAGGCTCGGGCCACACTTCATGAAGAATCGGCAGCCATTGAAGATTGACAAGCTGATTGCTTATTACAATGCTGTACAAGTCCTATTATCATTGTTTATTTGTTTTAAGGTTTGTTATTTGCTTACTTGATAATATTAAATTTTAAAGTAACTTCGACAATCCATACTTAATATTATAAATGCGAAAGTAATAGTTAGTTTGTGTGTGTTAAATAGACGGAGAAAGATTTTTTATGCCACCAAGGTGGTAATCAAGCTGGTGGTTACGCTCCGCCTGATGGTAAACGGTCACAGATATTTTATTTTATTTATGGATAGAGCAACGAGGGATAGAGGCATGATTTACATTTGCAAAAGTTCATTTTATATTTGCAAAATTTTTGTACTTGTTTCTTAAACCGAAAATAAAATTGCAATAAAATATTTGCATCACAATGTTACACAAGCACTTTTGAATTGTGATTAAGCGGTTTTCTGGATTTTACCACTACTTTAGTTAACAAGAAGGGCTGACAAGAAACTTAGTAGTTTATTTTTTGAAATGTTTCAAACAAAAACAATAGGTACTAGACACTGACTGTGCAAGTACATAATAGCACTAGGCCGTTTTTTAATGATAAGTTACTTCCGTCAATCATTATTATTCGGTCTGAAATATCAAATATCTTATCTACAGATATCCGAACTGTCCACTAGTCTCCCTCCACTTATAAGCTTAGAACATATAAAACTAACTCAAGATTCCATGCTGTTATGTAGGTTTTAGTTGGAAAGTGATGAAAATAATTGAGTGGATCAAAAAATGAGAAGTGGGTACAGTGAAATTCCGTTTAAGAAGCTTCAACAGATGTTTTAGCGTAAGCTCTGAGCAAATACTTAACTTGGTTTGCGAACAATTAACGGTCTTAAATAATCTTCAACGCCTCTTTAGCTCTTCTTTATTAAAATCAACTTTCACTAAATACTTCTCAATAAGGTTTTTATTTAAATTCACCTCTCGGTCATTGTGCGTGTAGGCGAGGAACCCATGTGTTAAGAAAATCTTTAATATCATTTTGACATAAATTTATCTGATTATCTGCTATTGATCATGTACTTTGTATTATTATTCACGTGACAATGCAATACAGATTGACTTTGTCTGTTTGTTTGTCTATCCTTTTTTATCAATTTCAATTCTACAACTGCAAAAATACATGTAAGTTTTTTTGTGTGAGATATAACTACAAATTAACTTTTTTTTTTACTTGTGCTGCGACACTGCTTTTCACCAAATTTCATGATTAGGCCAACACTAAGTGTCGTTAAGTTTGCAAGTGTCAAAATATGTGGTATTTTATGATAAAGTGACTAACAAGCTTGATTTTAAAACCCGTAGACCTGCATCGGTATTTGATATTAATTTTATCTAGATACCTCCAAACGTTCTCTAAAAAACGGTTTTGACAAAGAGACTATTGGACAAAAAAGGGATCCTACCTTGTGAGGTACGAAACACTAAAAATATAACGAAAGGTTCAATCGATTTTTCAGACATTAAAAATACCGCTGCTGTTTCGAGATGGGATCATATACACTGGGTGCCGTTATCCGTCCAACACTCAAAGTCCTCAGGTAAGACCTCTTCATCGCCATTATTATCATTTTTAGATTTTGAACATGGTTGTTCTCTAATCTGCGCCAGAACCTTATTTCCCTATTTTAACCTGTCTATAATTTTTTGTACCATCGCGGTTAAATGTAGTAGAGAGTTATATTTGGTTTTATTTTTCTATGTTTGGTGTGTACTAAGACTTGCCTATCCACCCTGCGACAGATATCACTTAATACACCTGGTATGAGATTTCCTAAATTTCCACATTATTCATGACTTTTGTTTGTAGAAATACTTCCAGGGTTCACATGTAGGTACACATTAAGCGTAGATCTGATAATCAAATTCATAGATTTTTTGATCTATTTTTGACGTATAGCTTTTATGTTTGCATTAGAGGAGATGCTTAAATCAAACGCAAGGTCACAGATTTTCTGTTTTTTTTTTTACTAAGAACAACTAACCACAAATAGCTAAGAACATATGGCCCGTTTAGAGAGAGCGGCTGCACACGCAGTGTCTCTTCTAGTACCTGCGTACATAATTATATCATATTACACACATTCTTTCATTTTACATTCGTCAAACGTGGTTGATTCTAATGCATTACTACCTATTGTAAGAAGTGTGATCATATTGTACGGAAACCTTAGTGCCCCAAGGCCGATATGTTTTACTAGTAGTTACCGATATATTTTTGAATGTAACGTCCACAGTGGATCTTTGTTACCATAACTGTCTATAGCTAAAAAAATATTGAAAACCATAAATTACCAGGTGCTCACTTTGTGTCTCAGTGGATAATGACCTGCCTTCTGCGTTCAATTTCCTCCCAGGAAAAACGTTTGTATTTGTGTTTGTCTAGAGTCTGGATGTGTTTGGGGTTTCGTGCCCAAAGGGTGAAAAATGGGACCCAATTACTAAGACTCCGCTCAGTTTTGTCTTGGCCGATTTTTTGTGTATAATATGGACGTTTTTATAAAAAAAAAGGTTTTGTATATGCATTTGTATTCGTTGTCTGGTATTAATATTACAAGCCTTGCTTAGTTTGGGACCAGAAATTACTATTATTATTATTGTATTAAAAATTACCTAACGTGCCTTTTTTAAACATTTCAGTTACTGGAAGTGGGTTGGTGGTATTTTTTTGCAAAATTCACCGAGTTGCTCGACACTTTATTTTTTGTGTTGAGGAAAAAAAACAACCAGGTAAGCTGATATTGAGATAATATAGACAAACTGTATCTATAAAAAATATCTTATTCCCTCAACTTCGTCGGTGTATATTTTTTTTTTAAAAAAAAGCTTTTACTTTTATGTTTTACTTACAAAAATATCGGGATTCTCCTATTCTCTCTTAATTTTTTTTGCCATCAACGGGATGATTTTCCAAAAGCAGTAAATCTCGTCAATCTTAACTTTCTGCCTAAAAGCTTAATACAAATGTTAAGGCATTTAGATTTAAAAATAACAGATTCAGATACTATGTATAATTATAACTTTTAACTCTTACTTTACCGTTTTAGGGGATGCATTTTCTCAAATCATTTCTTCATTCTCGCCTACTTTATAACAAAAACCACTGCGCAAAATTGCAAGTGTAGAATTAGTAGTTGGAGTACAGTAGTTCCTACTATAGGAGCTTAGAGCACTAAGAAAAGATTTTGCAAAATTCATTCTTAGGAACTTTTCCATTTTAAATTATTGGGAAATAACTCTATGATCTCAAATTCAAATTCAAATTCAATATAATTTATTAAGTTTAGGCTACAATAATTGAGCACTTATGAATGTCACTACGCCATCGGTTCGTAAGTCTACAGGGCGGGAGATCATTCCTTTGTTTGTTATCTATAACCTTTATCAGCCTCATAAGTCCCCACTGTTTGGGCACGGCCTACCTTTACCGACGGTGATTTAGGCCACAGACAACTCGCAGGCCCAGAGCGGAATGTGGACTTCACATACGTCTTTTTTTTGAAGTAAGCAGGTTTTCTCACGATGTTTTTCTGCACTAAAAGCCAGTGTTGTGATAAATAAATTTAATTGAGAAATTCTGAATAAGACTCATTGGTACACGCCGATCTCGAACCTTCACCACTCAGGAAGTAAAGTGAAATCGAAACCCCTCGGCAATCACCGACTTAATATTTAGTTGTCTATAAACAATTTCTAAATTTCTTTCCAACCCTAATCTCAAACTCAAACAAATTAACGGTAAAGGATCTAGGTCTTATTATAGATAATTTTTTATAAATTAGCTGTTCGTAGCTGGTTAAGAGCTGTCGGTTACGTACCTAAATTAGACACATTAATAGCAAGTTGTAACGCGATAAGCAAATCTAAACCTTAATACAGGACACCACGGTACATACTCAGTTGCTTCAATCCTTCACCTTCAAATAGTGTTTTTTTAAAATGCAGTGAATAAAGTGTGGTGAATCTATTACTGTCTCCATAACTTGTAGCCAATGTAATGGAGGTCATCATTACGCATATGGCGGTATTACAGAAAGTAACTTTCGAAAAATGGGGCATGAGAAGAAAGCCGCGTGGCGTTGTACTTCCTGCCGAAACTCAGCATGCAAGGAACCCAGCATGGCAGAGCTACTGAAAGAAATAAAGGACTTCAGTTCGGACTTCATCAGCATGAAAGAAGATTTACGCTCCACCAAAGAGGCAGTAAAAGAATTAACACTTAAATGGAATTCGGTTGAATCGAGTTTGAACCATTTCGACAAAAGGTTAACACTTGTCAAAAATAAAAGTTCTCAAATTTCGGTCCTACAAAAAGATATAGAAATTGCGCGCGTAACTATAGTGGCCCTTAAATCCGAAAATAACATCGTGGAACAACATTCTAGGAAAAATAATTTGGAGATATCCGGAGTGCCTTTCGAAATAAGTGAAAACCTTTAGAACATCTTAAATAATATATGCACTAAAGTGGGTATTACTATCTTAGAAACAGATATTGACTATATACACAGCGTACGTCGCTTCCTCAAACCTTCGAGTACAAGCAACAAACCTTCGAGTACAAGCAACAAACCTTCGCCGTCGCAGACTACCCTCGAGCCAGCTATTATTGTACGCTTTACTCAGCAAATCCGTAAAGCCCAGGTCTGCGATCACCAGGTACGAGCTGGCGCGGGATTACAACAACTGATATTGGCATAACGGGACCGGCTAGAAGCGTGTTTGTAAACGACCACCTCACTCCTACAAACAAACTAGGATTAAAAAGTGCAAGAGCATACAAAACAGACTTGAGCTATCTGTGGGTGCGAGATAGTAAGATATTTATGCGCAAAAGTGATAGCTCCGTGCTCATAAACATTAGTAGTACGTAGTAGATTTACTAAAACTAAAAGGACTTTTACTTTCACTCAATACTATCTGTTATTCTTTGTTTATATTTAAGGTTCGTATATATCGGATTAGTGCTCACCTTACTAGCGCCTGCGCTCTTTTATAGTGGTTATATCAGGTGCCAACAAAACCTCGAAAATATAATATTAAGTTTACGATATCTACTGTTTCTTTATTTGTCATTAATGAGTGAAAATAAAAATAAACATAAGTTTTTAGCTATGTACTTAGAGTTAATGAATGGTGAACTGATCTTAACGCATAATAATGTGTGTATGTATGTTTGTTTGTCACCGATAATGTCCATAAGTGCAATGTTTGTGACCTGTAAGTATGTAAGTATAAATAAAATATTCTTATATCATAACATTACAATTTTTTATATAGTAATTACGTTGTACTTAGATCTACATAGCACAATATTAGCCCGTAAGTATGTATGTATGCGTAATAAATAATTATATATATCTACGATGGCTTCTTTAAATCATTTTTCATTGTATTATCAAAACGTGAGGGGCTTACGAACTAAATCACATTCTTTTCTTTCTAGCGTTTTACTTTCTAACCATGATTTTATATGTTTGACTGAAACTTGGTTATCACCCGATTTCTATGACTCAGAATACATTGACGAGAGGTACAACATTTTCCGTCGGGATAGGGATCGTAATGAGATTAATGGGGGTAGGGGTGGGCGGCGCGCTGTTGGTGGCGGGCTAATGATCGCGACGCGTCGAGACCTCGCAGTGCGTCGTCGCGACGACTGGATCTCGTCGCCTGACGCTGAGGAGTTGTGGCTAACCATAGATACTCCGCCGCTCACTAGCCACACCTCTCCTCGTGCTGACAGAGATTCTCCTGCTTCTCGTATTCATTTAGCTTGCGTTTACTTCCCGCATAATTTTAATCATTATTGTCAATTACAAACATTTTTCGATAATGCGTCTGATATTAGTCTGAGTTTTTAGCTTACTTCGTGCCAGGGAAAAATCTATGGTGAAAGAGAGTTATAAAAACTTTATAAATAATCTGATCTGAATCTAGTATTCACAAAAATCCTAAATATTTCTGGAGCTTTGTACAGTCAAAATTTCCGTCTTATCAACTACCAGTAACTATGGCATACCAGAATAAGGCATCTAGTGATGGGCAAACAATAGTTAATATTGTTAATGATTATTTCAGCTCAGTATTTGTCCCGCCAAATTATAATACCAATCAAACAACAACCGTGGAATTAGATACTGAACCACTGAACGTTATTTCTTCTTTTGAAATCTCTATTGACACGGTCATAAAACATTTAAAATCAGTGAAAATTGACACCAGCGCTGGCTCAGATAATATACATCCTATTTTTATAGCTAAATGTGCAAACGAATTGGCCTTACCTCTAACTATAATTTATAATAAATCCCTAAAAGAAGGTTGTTTTCAATGTGACTTAGATCGCTTCGTATATTTCTGTAAGGATAACCAACTATTTCTTAACCCTAGTAAATGTTGCACAATCAGTTTTTCCCGGAAACAAATACCCTTTCACCACGACTATTATCTGTCAGGAAATAAAATTAATCGTGTTTTTGAAATCCGTGATTTAGGCGTTAATTTGGACGCTAAACTTACTTTTCTGCCTCATATAGATGCAGTAATAATGAAAGCATTTAAACAGCTTGGTTTCATTCTTAGAATCTCGAAGCCCTTTAACAAAACGTCTACGCTTAAAATACTTTATTTTTCTTACGTTCGAAGTGTTATTGAATTTGCAAGTACAGTTTGGAGTCCTCAATATAACAACCATATAAATTGTATTGAAAGTATAACCTTGTTTTTCGTTCAGGTTCCCCATTTATTTCTTATAAAAACTCTTGTAATAAATTTAATATTTTCTTACTTCAGTCACGTAGATGCTCTTTTTCGCTTTAAAATAGTAAATAACATAATTGATTCACCACACTTATTAGAAAAAGTGCCTATAGGTCTACCTACCTCACCTAAAAGGTCCCTCGTAGCTCCTCACGTTCAAAGGTACCATTTTAAGTAGAACTTTCCTAAACTAATTATAGAAATCATTCCTATTTTGTGCGCACATTGCAGAACTATAATAAAAATCTCTCAGACATCGACATATTTAATTGCTCATTACCTGTTTTTAAAAGACAGATCAGTAATAAATTATTCCATCACAACATTCACGACAAATAACGAATACCAAATTTCATTTTATAACGAATTTCAAATATCAAATATCATTTTATGTGTAAAATAATTACTCTTTTTATATAATACTAATACTTCTTGCTTAATTGTAAATATTAAATTAATCAATGAAAACCAATTAAAATTATTTAAGTAGGTATTTTTGTAACTCAATTTAACTGTTTTTCTTTTACAATAATAACTAACGTTAACTTATTAGATTTATTTACTATTAACTTGCTAAACTGCAATGTATGAAACTATAGGTCTTAATATAAACATACAAATTTATGTAATATGTATTCTAGATGACTGTAAGTTTCTTATTCAATAAATAAATAAAATAAATATAAAATCTAAGTTTTCTCTACTTTTGTTTACTCTCTTCTTCTACCTATTCCAGACTATGGTGTTGTGTGTTATTTGGAACTCAGTTACAAACAGTGATCAAAGCTTGTTATGCATGAAATATATTTTAATTCATCGTAAATATAACTATGTTTTGAAATATTATTGTCAGTTAAAATGGGTCCCTTATTCACCCATTTACTTCATTAGTAATTTTAATATCATTTGTGCTAATAAGCTCAGAACTTCTGACACCGTAATGGGTTTGTAACTAATTATTTTGCTGTTGTAGCTATAAGTTGGCCCACGTAGTATTCCTAATCCTAATCGTTATTAAAAAGGCCCACATAGTAATCCTTATCCAATGGTTATTAAAAAGGCCCACGTAGAAATCCTAATCCTAATATTAATTAAAAAGGCCCGTGTAGAAATCCTTATCCTAATATTTATTAAAAGGCTTACGTAGTAATCCTAATCTTTATTAAAAAGGCCCACGTAGTAATCCTAATCCTAATCTTTATTAATATGTAAAAAAATTAATGTTTTTGTATTTAATTTTATGTTGTTTTTGTAATTAATTTTCCGAATTTATCTGACAAGTTACTAGGTAAAACTTTGTTAGATTACATTAATTAATATTTTTATGGTATATACTTATATCTTTATGTATGTATAAATGTTTAATAATTTGTTTATTTATAAATATTTGTATTTATGTATTAGATACATTTTTGTAATTATATCAAATGCCTATATTATGCAACTTATAGCGTATATAACGAACATTTATTGATCGACTGGTAGAAAAGTCCACCCATTTATATATACACTTTAATTTTGGTATTCAATAAACAGTGTGTTCTGTTCGTATCAATTAAATCGAGAATAATTTAGTAAAGTTGAGAAGTTTAGTCATTTATTGGATGGTTTTTATACCAGGCAGGTGGAAAACAAGCTTACGGTTCGCGTGATATTAAGTGAATGTCGTAGCCTATGGATGCTAGTAAACCACATTTTTATGATTATTTCCATACATCCATGTTTTTATTGGATATGACAATTTTAATCTTTGTTGTATTGCTATACGTATTCTAGATATGAGCTTCTAGTACTTAAGCAAATATATACATATCTAGATAATAAGATTTTGGAATGATGTATAGCATTTAACGGTACTCTGACTAAACTTTATTTAGATATTTTAGATCTCACAATATTTGGTTATACTTTCAGGTGACATTCCTACACGTTTACCATCACGGTGTTATGGCGCTATACTCGTGGAGCTACCTTAAGTTTGCTGGAGCAGGAGAAGGGGCAGTTCTTGGTTTCCTCAACTCAGCTGTCCATGTAGTAATGTACTCCTACTACCTACTCTCTGGATTGGGATCAAGATTCCAGAAGTATTTGTGGTGGAAGAAATATGTGACCAAGATTCAATTGGTAAAGAATACTTTAATCTTCATGTATGAAACGGCACATAACAGTCTTTTAATTTGATGTTAATAGTGCATGTTAACCTTAGCACTTGTCTCTTACAATGTCTACTTAAGAGAATACGATCCGCGGCGCCTCGCAGCGTGCTTGATACACACAAATTTTACATTAATTTTTGAAATTTACTAATCAAACACTGAATTTCGTAAACATGATCTAAAGCCGAATATCTATGTCTATGGTTTTCAAAAATCCTAAAAAATGTTTTAACTAACTCAAAATTTTAACTGAAACCATTTGTATGAAAAACTATAATCCTCTAAAACTAATAACGGATACAATACAATAGAAAACTGGCACACTGCAGACCTAGATATTTATTCCTAGAACACGTCTTCAAAATTTCGTAATATTTGATAAGTAAGTGTCAAAAATAAGTGGAAACATATTTTGTATGAAGCACGCTGCGAGGCGCTGCGAATCGTATTCTCTTAACACACTGTTAGTGAACGTTAACACTGTTCAATTCCAATCTTTTTTTTTACACTTAATATACTTAACATTTTTTTTATTTAAAGTTCTTATCACCTTCAGACACTTTTGAATGTCAGTTTATAATAAACAAGTATACATTAATATTCATAAATATAACATTACAAATATTTGACACTAAAAATATAAATAACTAAGCTATAAAATATAAATTTACTCTAAAATTAATAAAAAAAAAATTAACATAAGTTTAAATTACAAATTCATCAAATAATTTTATGTGCAGAAGATGTTTCAAATATCTTTTTCTCCTATATGATTGTATAGTAAGCTTTTTTAATTAGAACATGTTTAACATATTGCTTGAATTTGCTTTCAGTAAAATCTGTGATTCTCTTTGGAATTTTGTTATAAAATTGTATACTGTTTTCTATAAAGATAGAGATAGAGATTCACGTGCATTTATCTTGTATACAGAGTGCATTGCCCTTTTCTGCAAAATGTTTCAAATGCATTTGCTACTGTTTTATTGTCGGTTAAAGTATCATTGTTGGTTTAATCGACATAGTTTTTATGTTGTTTGTTTTTTTCAGTTTCCTGATAAATCATTTTCCAAACAAATTTTATTTTATTATCTGAACATTCAATCTTATTCCTTATATACCAAGCCTTTGCTTCAATACACACAAGTTTAAAAAAATTTGAATATTTCCGAACGTAATCAATAAAATTTCTATCTGCTGTCTATTATTTTTTTTTCATATAAATTGAATCAATTATTCCTACATTTCCTTATGCCAGTCGTAGCCCATTGATTAAAACACAATTTCTTTTTAATTTTTGACTTTTTTGTAAGGTAATACTTTCTGAAAATTACCATGAATAGAATTAAAAAATGTCTGATAAATTACATTAGGGCCGCGAGATCCAAAATTAATTTTTGATGTTTTGTTTTTCATTTTATTTTCAAATTGCTTTAATTTACTTTTAGTCAGTTGTATACATTTGATATATGATTGTTCAAAAGGCCTGTTGGAATTAAAATTTAATTATAAGACATTTGTGATCTGAACGTACTCCGTTTACTAAAAATTTATCTATAACTTCACAGCTTAGAATTATATTATCAATACAGGTAGCGCTAGTGGGTGTAATTCTTGTTGGTTCATGAAGCGAATAAAACCTTAGTTTCTCGGAAGAGTCTGCAAGTTGATCAATAATAAAATTACACCGATCACCGTCACAAATTAGCAGCTCAACACACGCAATCTCACAGATGCGTCCAACTGATAGTTTAGCTTTGTCTTTCCTTTCCTTAAACTTAATGCCACGCCGTACAAGAATCATAGTAACCCCCACCTTTAGCAGACTCTCTATTAAACGCACAAGCAACAACAAAATGATTTACATAGAACAGCATTCTATCTGACCTTAAACGTGCCTTAGTTAAATAAACAATATCAATCTTAAATTGCTCAATTAATAATTATACATCTAAAATTTTGCCAAAAAAGCATGAAGCCGCTTTTCTGTTGTCTTTAAGTTTAGTTTAGAGATTGTTTAGCAACTAATGTAGAACAACTACTATTAGATGATTCGTCAATTACAATAATATCTTTAATATTAGGTACTATAACTGTGTTTTTTTATAATGTGAAGGAATATATTGTTTATTCCACGTCAATCTAAAAAAATTTACAAACTTATATGTATCAAAAAAATTGTCACTATGATGACAAGTTAGATTATGAATTAATTTATTCAGTTCGAAGATGTATTTATTTTGGTAATGTGTCAAATAGTTTGAAAATGGTAGGGAATAAAATATTATTTTCTTTCATTTGAAGTCTATTAATTTGAAAAGCAATATCTAATAACTTGTTTTTTTATCTTTAATGAATCCTTTATAAGGAACTACATTTGTCAAGTTCTCTGTTGTGATTTTCTTAATAATCTGTGAAATCGTATTCATAAATCATACAATTGTGATATGGTGCCGTTTAATTATTTCAGGTCCAATTCCTGCTAATGCTTTCCTACTGCTGTGTGACTCATCTTTCACCACGATGTCAATATGCTCCCGGATTCACATACTTCATATCAACCAACGTCATCATCTTTCTCGTTCTTTTCCTGAATTTCTACTATAAGAGTTACAAGAGGAAGAAGTCAGCAAATGGAATCAAGGAAAATAATATCGTAAAAGATAAAAATGGAATCTACAAACACAATGGAACTTCCGAAATTAAAAACGATTGTAACGGAAACGGGACATGTATAAATGTTTGTAAAAGTATTTTAAATCTTGAAGATATTCCCTACAAAGTTGATAAACTTTGTGGTGATTTTACTAAAAATGGAAAGGTGTTCTTATCAAGACGCACTGCTAAAGCCGCGTTTGGAATGAATTGTGATTTTGATAGCTTAGTAAAGAATTAATTTTTAGCTATAAAAATAATGAACTCGGTTAGTACCAGGGGTTTTGTGAGACTGATGTTTGTAATGGAGGCAAAAAATATTGTTAAAGGCCATGAGAAGCATAATATAATTTGTAGACTAGAATATTAGCAATATAATTATTAAGTTTAAGGCTTGCATTCGCGTGGCCCAACTGTTTATTTCTCATTTCTCTTTTCATTTAAATATTACTGCAAATATCAAATGGGTGTTTATTTAGACAAAACGTGTATTTTTTTTGCAAAAAAGGAAAGTGATTTTGAATATTTATCGTACAAAAACATAAGTTATTCGTGCGACATTCGCCGCCGAACTTTTGTTTTTACGGTTAGTACTCGTTAAAATAGTTAAATAATTTAATGCTAAATAGCGATACAAATCACTTTTTATGAGTGTAGGTTATCTATTTAGTACGTTTATTATGGTTTATTACTATTGGAACGAGATAATAAATAAAGTTCTTAGTCGATATCAAATTGAAATAAACATATTATGTGACATTTGCAGTAAAATAAAAGAGACATTGCTAATTCGATACATCGGTAAAAAATATAAATAGAACTGTGGAATTGGGCCATATATAAACAGGGCTTTATAGATAAGGTTAACACTACACTATGAAAGGGAACTTATCAAGAGTTGTAAGTATTGTATTTATTCAGGATAACCAGTAGCTGGAAACATACCTCTACATATGTGTTGTGGGGTCAGCCATTTTTCACTAACCAGTTTAGTCCAGGGTACGTCAGATGATCTGTATAGAAAGTGACGCTGTATTTTAATTGTCATTTCCTGGACACATTATCTGTTATATTCGGGTTCTGAAAATTCTTCTTTTTTGTAAGTAGATACAAGAGGTTTTTTCTGATAATTGTTTCTTGAGTAAAAGTTATAATTGGTATTTATTATTGTTACCTATATAAAATTATAATTTTTTTTTTTTTGGATGACGTCCAAATTCGAACTGTTTTATATTGAATTAATAAAAAAAATTTAATGTAAGGTAATTGATAATAATTAATGCAAAACCAAGATTATTTAAATATACTGTGTTCATGTTTTATTTTACTTGTCTATTTATACACTTAAGCTGGATTATACCAAAACGATTGTTAAAGTAATTGTCAAAAATAACTTTGACAATCACTTTTACTTTAACCGTTATAATTTAGGTTGCACCGTCCTACAAGTTGTAAATGCTATTTCTACGTGTTTTGCTAGGCTAAAGGACTTGAATCCATGCCTTTCACAATGAATAAAAAAATATTGTGCGAAGCTGCCAAAGCATAGCCAGAACAAAGCAGTCCTTAATTTTTGTTATTTACGACTGATTGTAGACTAGCAGTAACCGTTAGCAAAGACAAGAATGGCGCGAAATGTAACTAAGCTATGACTAACTATGTTGATGTTTTCATTGGAAAACAAGAAATAAATATCGATACTTTGTGTAAGTAGTAGTGCTATCAAGTAATGGTTTAAATAACTATTACGAGTAGGCTCTACCGAATTTACAAGTAATTATAGTAAGTAGAACTTGCAGTAACGCTATAATCAACTCAAACTTAAACAAATATTTTACAAATTTTGTGAGATAGGTTACATACCTACATAGTTTTACCTACATAGTTAATAACAAATCTATTTAAATAAATGTATTTCATTAGCAATGCTACCTGAATAATATTCAAAACACTGGGTAATTCAAATTTGATGTATTTTTTTAAATAACCATATTTTATGATCATTTATCGACTTGTCAATTATTACTTTAACTATAACCAGTCATTTTCGGCTAGTTAACGTTAGTTATGACGTAATTTAACAATTGTCAGATGGTGCACTCCCTTCCTTTCTTTCTTCTTCTATTTGGAGACCAGATTTCGCATTATTGCATATCATTTCTCCAGAGTCATGTGTAAATATGGTCCTGTGCTTATATCTAAGTTTGGCGAAGCGCCATATTCAAGTTTTATCGCGGCGATATCGCGCGTCCTCGTTTACATGTCCATAGATAGGGCGGGAGTTTAGGTGTGGATCCTTCAAGATTGCGCGTCATTTCCTGCTTATTTGTTTCTAATTCACTAGTACGTGGAGGTCCGAGCTTTGCTCGGTTTTTTTAAACAGTACCATCTATTGTCAAGTTGCTTAAGCGTTGCTTAATAACGCCATCTATTGTGAAATAGCTTTAGTGTTACTTATTACTACTCACTAATAGATGTCAGGAAGAGTCATATTTTTCAGTTTATCATTGCCTGAAAACACGGATAAAACGACGTTTTCTAAAAAATGAGACCAAGTTAGGTCGATTTATCGTCCCCGAAATCTACGGTATACTAAATTTCATGAAAATCGTTGGAGCCGTTTCTGAGAATCAGAGAATCAGATTATATATCAATATATATAATAATAACAAAAATTAAACACGTGTAATATTCGCTTAGTTTGTTATTTACTATGACATAGTTTTGCTCTGTAGGTACTACTGACACACGTACCATGTTCACATTCTAGAGTTTTGTAGGGGCGTGCCAAGATATTGTAGACGCACTATAACTTTTTAAAATGGAATCCTAATGAAATAATTAACTTAATTAATAAAAGGTTAAGAGTTTTAATGTAATTTATTGAAAAAAGTTTAAAATCAATTATATTGTTCCATGCATATCAGAGATTTTGTGGCCTTATTAAAAATGCGACCAATATAATTCTTCCAGTCTTAGGCGTAAATCATATATTTTAAGGTTACTTTAAAATTTACTTACGGAAAAACAAATTTTAAGATATAACGTAAGCTTTTTGTGTAAATCGCGTATCAGCTGCATAATTAATTAGAATAAAATAATCAAATTAAATCTGTGAGAACTACGCTTTACAAAATTGAACTAACTTAAATATACTAAACGCACAAAACATAGCAAATATATAAAATTAAAATAAAATTTATTTTTATGTAGGATTTCCAATAAATGCTTTGTTATGGCAATTTATTTTTGCTTATTCTTAAAAGTATCCTTACTACCGCATTTTAAACAGTTACGATTTGGATAGGTTTAGCAAACTATACCTTATTCAAATATCCAGACAAGAATAAAATTTTAGTATAGTTAATAACTATGCATATTAGCAAATGTTATTCTTGTTATTATTGTATCTCTGGATAACAATGGAATTTAAAATATTACAAATACCTTTTTTTGTTTTTTTATGTTAATATAGTAGCCATTTTGATTTATATTTATATAGCCATATTTATTTCGTATGTTTGGTGATAATTAAAAAAGAAGAAGAAGAAAAAAGTTTATTTATTTGGCATACTACAAAATACACGAGTAGAAAAAGTAGTATACCGAGGTAATATGTTACTCCTGAGTATTACAAAGTAAGTGATGAGTTGATTGCTAATATTATTTGCTATGTTGTTGAGCTAGCTGCTATCAAGCATATACATAAATATGTTGATTTATATCATGTTATTCACTAATAAGTCGTTATTTTTATTTGTTTTATATCTATAGCGTAGTATGTCACATATGTTATCCAAATAAATAATGTTAAAATCGTAATAATACAATTAATAATACTGTTACAAAATAGTAGTAATCTGAAGGTATTCTGCTACAATATACTAGTGATATGAAGAAATATTACTACGAAATTCTGGAGTGTTGGTATTTGTCTAAAGATGAAAGCGAGGTGCTTGAATCTACGGAATATGGCCGATACTGGAAGCTTTAACTACGTTATGTAAATCTTAAAATTTTATTTTCGGTTATTACTTTTTTATGATTGCTGGTTTTTGCAAACTTAAAGCATATTATTAAACCGTGACTAGTTCGTAGACTAAGTATAAGTAAATTAATAAAAAAAGTTGTGAACTATATGAGATAATACCTAAAAACCTTAAGAATAACCCGTGTGGTTTTTCTGTTATTTTTAGGGTGTTATCCAGACCATAGAAGTAATAGAAATTACCATTTTTTATTTTGAGCCTGTCTCACACATAATTTTATAATTTTAGTAGGTATTTATTTCGAATTAATAATAATTATAATTAACTAATAAAGATATCAATATAGAAGTTCTTGGTTATATGAGTTTCATTTTATTAACATGAGGACTGATAAAAATTGACACATTGTATATTTTGAATTTATTGTCGTAGGCATTGTTCGCTTTTATAATTTACCGTCGAGCGACACGACACGATTTTATCGCAGATGTTCAAGGCAAGCAAGACCAGGCGAGACGCGCGCGTTGACCACGGCAAAATCGTGACGTGTCGCTTGACGGTAAAAATAAAAGCGTCTATTTGTTAATGTGATGTTTAATAATATGACTATGTGATGTTTAAGAATTAAATTTGGATAATTAAAAATAGTTTCGCATTCATTTCCCTTCCAAATTATACTTCGGTGTCAGTAGGTTTTAGAATAAACTTAGTACTTCTCCAGTAGCAGCTCAATACCAGATAGGGCCTTAAAAACTCAAGAAATAAAATTCAATATTAAATATTATAGATATTAAGAAATATTTTCGTATAGTTTTGCATTAGTAGTTGACGCAGAGAAAAGGTGAATAACTTCTGCCCTAGCATAAAGTTGAACTGCAGCAAGATTGCAGCAAGAATGGCTAGCACACGAAATTAAAACGGCACGGACTATTTTCTTTGAAGCATGCTTGCAAACCTGAATACTTTCCATATTTAAATCATTATTAAAAAAAAATCCCCGACAATTTTCAATAAACACTGAATTTTGTTAAAGTTTCCAAAAAATCTTGTGTGTTGTTTGCAAATTTTTGGCATTCCACTTTAAAGAGAGGAAAACTGCTCAATGCTCTATCGGAGAAAGATGTATTTTTGTTTTCATAGGGAAAATATGCCTTCAAAAAAAGAAGTCTAGTTTTTTTATTAGATTTTTTCAATTTTTATTTTTTTGTAATATAATATACATTTATATTATTTTTTTTACCAATAACTTGTTTAAGGTTCATGAAAAACTCTGCTGTCTAGACAGGGTATGGTATGGAATAAATGGAGGAGGCCAATATATGAGACGACATAGGTATATATAAGCCACACATGCGGAATTGATTGAAATTTGGTACACATATGATTTTTTTGACCATTTATATACATTTATATACCTTAGACGTGTAACAAAATGATTGAATTTTGAATATTGGGGTCACTTTTGGGTCATGTTAGAATAACATTTATTTATTATTAATTGCATTATAACAGTTTATAAACCATATCACATTTAAAACACATACATTTCAAAAACAAAAAACACACTTCTAAAATCTCACATTCGTCTTTCTAGTATACTTTTGCACTCAGTTAACAAATTTGCTATGTCAGACACGAACAGGTGACACTGTGTCATGTGGTGCTGCTGCTAGCATGGAGCAGACCAGCGCGTGCGACCGGCGACCGTTTTTTTTCTCTGTACAGACTATGCAGTTGGCTGACGCAGCGATTACTGCTCCACCGGGTTTTTGCGGCAAGACTCTGAAGGAGAAGCGCTTTAGGATATCGTTAGATATACCGTCCGCGCTGGGGGCTTTACGGGGGCGTAGGTCTTTAAAGACCTGTTTGACTTCGTCAACCGTAACGGGGGGCAGAAGATCCTGTGGGGGCAAAAAAGCTGTGCGCTCCACTTAACCGTCTACCTCTCGCACGTGATCGGGATCGAAGGGTTGTGTGCTTAAGGCACATTGGGCTTGGAGTCCAGATGCAAGAAAATCCGCTTCCGGCGACCGTGCATACAGGCTTGTGCAGAATACAGCTTTCCTAAACAAAGGACATGACCGAGACCTCAGATAGAAATTAGGCGCGAATAACTTTAATAACTTACATAATAGATCAACACTATCAATTTTATTTATTATAATATGTAAGACGAATTTAAACAAAGACAGTGACCTCCTAATTTCTAGAGAATCAAAGCCTAGGTGTCCCTGTAGAAAACAAGTTGAAAATAAAAATGGATAATAGTAAAATTACTTTTTATATAAAGCTCGAAGGAACTTTTTTTTAAACACGTTCCATCATGAGAATATATTTACTTTCATGAGGACTATACCACTGAATTCGTCTCTAAAATACTTCGTACTAGAGCTGAGTATAGCGCGCAGATCGCTTTAACAGAAAGAGGCGAAGATTTGCGTATCACAAAACCTATTCGCTTAGACGCTGCTGAAGAAACTTACTGTACGCGCGTTCGGAAAGTGAGGTGTGAACACCTAGGTCTCTAACTTCATCTACTTCGATGATTGCCTGGGTTCCAATTCTATACTGAATAATCTATTGATTTTTGATCGCCCGTACGTCATTGTTTCGCTTTTGTTGACATTGTAATGTAACTTGTTTTCTAAGCTCCACTTATAAATCACGTCTAGATCCATACCATCAGGACCTGGGGCGGCATTTGCCTTTAACTTTTTGACTGCGCGACGTACATCCTTAACGGTGTAAACACTTATATCAACGCGACGACAGTCGGCGGAACTACTTGAGCTGGCTACTTTAGGGTCGAAAGAAGGCTTATCGGCTAAGAACACAGATTATAAATAAGCTGCGAAAGCATTAGCTGTCTCGGGCCCCGATACTCGTTAGCACCTCGTATTACTAATAGTTCGACACCGCCGCGACTACGTATTGAAAAAACACCACTGGTTTAGTTCTGAAAATAGCAGAAACATCCGAAAAATATTTTTTATGAGCTTTATGTGTATCGCATTTGATTTTCGAGCGAAGTTGCCTAAATTCAGCCAACCAATTGGCATCCTCGGTTTGTTTCCATCGGAGATGACAGTTTGCTGTAGTTTGAAAACTAATTCGTAATATTCTTACTGGCACTATATAGGTTTAGGTCGCCAAAATAATAATTTTCTCATTTTCTCAGATAGTAGCTCGACACTACAAAACCAAGACATATATAACTCGTCTGAAAATTTCGACGGTATGTATACGACGCATACATAGACATGACGTATATCGACTAAAAACTTCGCCCAGAGATCTTCACTGTACTGTACTGGCAGGGCCGTCCTCTAGCGTGTGCTGTGCTGTATCCACGTTGCAATCACAGTGATGGCACCTCATTGTCGGTTCTCTTTCAGCCACGTCGCATAGGTACTTCCTGAAGCAGCCACGCCCCGTGAGCACCTACGTAGGCCGGAAGGTGAGTGGTCCTTGTCGTTTGTCCGTCTATTTTGACAACACTGGACGAATGACATTTGTGGTTTTTACGCCAGCCCAGGAAGGGCCAGCTATTCTCTTCATCTACCTTGGAGAATACGTCGGATCAGCAACTTTCGATATCCTTCTTCCTCCGCCTGAGGCCATTCATCGTGGACTTGCAGTACCTCGCGCCATCTTTGCACATACGCGTGGACTTCAGACTCGAGCTTCTAAGGCGGTAATCCCGCCAGCACGCATGCCATCCTGTTAGAGTCGGTGCAATACCCCCGTATCACTCTGATGGCCATCGCATTCGGCTCCTTCAGACCATCACATGATACGGGGGCGCCGTACAGTGCCATAGACTGCACCATCCTTATATATAGGCAACGGCATGCCGTATTAGACCCCTTTCAGATTCGGCAGCAGCCGGGAAAGAGCTCCAGCTGCGGCCATTAACATGGGGACCAAGCGACGAAAGTGGACGCGGAAGTTCCAACGGTTGTCGAGGATGACCCCTAGGTACAACCTCATATCAGATTTCTTGAGCGCCATTCTTAGTCCCAGCAATCGTATCCTGCAGACGACCTAAGCCACTACTGCAGTGGCAAGACGGGCAGCCTCCCGCCAGTAGCTTCCCGGCGCCGCGACCATCGTATCATCTACGTAGCAGGTCACGGTTAGGCCCGGATGAAGTGGCTTTGTCCTGTCATATTTTAGGCCTAGTCCTGCCATTAGAAGGAGTTTTTAAAAACTATTGAGTTGCTTTCCTAAAAGGTGCGTTATTTAGCCAATATTTAACTTCTCTTGAGAGAAGCTATTATAATAGATCCGAAAATCGACATCGACATAGCTAAATTTGCGTTTTCTCTACGTTTTTAGCCCCGGAGAATAGTTTGCCATCATTTTCAGAGTGATGTCTGTGATCTCAAGAATCAATGGGCCACCACTGATTTATATGAAGATGCAATAATAATCTTAAGGTATAAATTCTCAAACATAATAAAATTAAACTCAAGAGAAGTTGCTAGTACGGTATTTACCTTCCTTAGAAGAAATCCCAATTTTTGTGTCACGCGGTGAATGTCATACAACCTCTCACGGTTTTCAAGACGCAGCAGCAGACTACATCCGAGCCATAAAGACTGATCGATCAGCCCTCTTTAATTTAGGTCTTTTTTGTTTGTTGCTTCGCGTGACTGTGTATAAATTCAATTAAACCCTTAATGAACAGCCTTTAAGTAAGAAAGTATCTGTTGGCCTAATTTCAAACAATTCCTTAGAACATAATATAAAACTAAACAAATGCATGTCTTATTGGTAACAGAAGTCCGTATCTAGCACTAAGCACTGAGCACACCGTAGCAACTTGCATACAATGTGGCGCCAACTATTGTCAACATGGCTCCTAAGTCCTAATCATGCGCTCACTAATTTAATTAAACTCATACTAAATAAAAATAATAAAAGCGGGTATTTCCCAAATGTAATCATTTGTACCAAATGGTTTTAAAATTAAACCCACAAGACAAGAGAAGTGTGTGAGTGACTCCTGTGTGGAACGAACACGAATTTACAATACACACTAACCCGAGCGATGATCCCGAGTATACTTATTTATTTTTGATGGTACTTTTATGTAAATATTTTTGTTAATTTGCTTAATGTGTTACTAGTGCTAACAGTTTATATCATTTCTGGTTAAATGTATGGAACCTAACGTAAACAAATAGCTGTAAGAACAGTACAGTGAGTGATATAAAGTTCCCGTCATTTAACGTCACTGTTTTAATTTACCTCGGCCTTTGACACGGGAAGAATTCTGTCCGTCATTCTGATTCGTTTTTTGTTTTAAAGTTTGCGTACTACAGCTGCGGTCTTTATAGAATCAAGATTGCTTGGCGTGAACTGCTGTAAATTGTTTATTAACTAGTGAAAATGGAGATTTCTCCAAAACTTGCAGACAATCAAAATGAATCTTTTTGGTATTTTAAAGGACATTGTATGTATTTTTTTTTTAATATTATTTCTTATGCCATAATTTCTTGTGATACTTGTATTTATTATTGGCTTATATCAAAATTAATCTAAACTATTTCTCATTATTAAATAAGACTTTTTAAAAACTTCTGAACCTTTTGTACCAGGTAGCAGATTACTTAAACCTTTACACCCTTTTTAAAAAATCAGTCAAGTGCGAGTCGGACTCGCATCCCATGAGTTCCGTTCTACCATTTACGTTATTTACGAACACAAACAAAATCAACAAGTGTGCCGCTAAGCGGTCACTCACCCAATGACTGACCAAGCCCGACGTTGCTTAATTTTGAATATCGTTTCCAAAAAACATATGTATTACCTTTTCTCTTAATAATCGCTAAATGGCACTAACACGGTTATTTAAGATGTTAATGGCTTGGGCTATAATCACGACAAGTCTGAAGCATGAATGTTTTACTGTTTTTGCTATAGAGAGAAATCAACGAAAACGTGATTTTTGTACGGAGACCCTCCTATATTTTTACTTTTTTTATTTATTGGTAGATAGTTCACCATTATAATGCACATTTCGTGAAAATTTTAGGCTTCTACCTATTTCGGTCTACAAGATAGAGCCCTTTAATGGTCGGACAAAAAGACAGACAGATAGTGTAGGCTAAGTAATAGTTAGTTAGTACACTTTTGGGTGCGGAATCCTAAACACTACATACTCAAGCAAATTTTTTTTTTTTAATTTCAAAATAGCCTTTTGTTTTTCTTTTAATGTTTAAATAATGTTAAAATGTATGGAGTATAATGTTAAAAGCGTGTAGTGACGTTCGAGCGATAAAATATTAACAGTTTAAGTTTTCTATTTCAAAATATTACTTATTCGTAACTTACATACAAACTGAGATCTAGATCGACAAACATTACCTTTCACATATACGGAGTCTTAGTGCGTGTACGACACTCCATCTTGCCAGCTAAATAGTAATTTTTGGATATGTTAATCAAATCATGGCAGTAGTACATATAAAGGGTGGAAACGCTAAGTGATCTCACTCAATTATATCTAAAAAATACACGATATCGAAATACTGATTATTGATCCTGATAGTGCTTTAAGAGAAATATCCAATGGTATCAATAATGTTTTATAAAATAAACTGGGTCTATCCGAAAATTTGATTTCAGCTTCCATACATTTGCCAAATTTAAGGTCTATAAGTATTGGGGCAGTACTAGTTCGATTTTGATGATCATGAATCAGTCAGTTAGTCAGTGTCGAATTTTCGTAACTTTTAATCCCTATATCTTTTAAGCAAATAAGCCATAAACTTGAAATTTGGACGGTTACATTTAAGTCAGTGCTGCTAGACAGAGGCTTCAAAATAAGCCAAAATGCTTTCAGAAAAGGATGGTACAGCAGTTTGCTTTACACTGCCATGCCTTCAGATAGTCGATCAACTTATAAAACCGTGATGGACAACTGCGAAACTCTGCACTCCGCGAGTGCCATCAAGCACCTGGCCGGTTTTTTGTATATCATGTCTAAACTACAGTAAAAAATCGGTTTAGAGCGAGTCAGGCTTTAGAAATTTGTGTTCTGAACTTAAACTTCAAAAATTACATCGTAAGTTACTACCCACTTCAATTTTTTGTGCTATTACTACACTGGCGAAATTTGTTTTATGTATGATTGTCACGGTTTTTGTCAACCGAAGGGTTGACTAGTGTCTGCAAAACACACCCACATCACAATGTCGGTGTTGGATATGGGCCACTGGAGGACTTGAAGATATTATTTTAATGTACAATCTTATTTTAATTGTAAATTATATGCAGATGCAAATAGATATGTTTGTTTATTTATTTTTACACAATCTTTTACGACGACTGATAATGACATAACAATTACCAAACACTATTCATAGTGTTTACATTTTAATATGTTATCTTATTCATTCTATACATCAAAGTGCATGGAGTTAGGGTTCTGTTGTCGGGTTTTCTTAAGTCTCAACACTCCTCCTCACGACAGCAGTCCAAGATACGGACTAAGATGTTCAGTCTTTGAAGCTGGTAATACTTTCGTGAAGATATCCGCTTCTAGATCATCTGTTCTTCACATCTCTGATAAAATGTTGCTTCATGCTGATGTGCTTAGATTTTCTGCTCACGATTTTATTCTTTGCTAAAGCATGGGCTGCTTGGTTGTCATTCCAGATAGTAATGATATCTTGTTTGATGCCCTTTGATGTGCTTACAAAGCTGTAGCAGATGTAAGGCTTCTTTCGCAAATTCAGTTAGGGCCATATATTCTGCTTCAGCTGTGGATAAAGCGATTGACCTTTGCTTTCTAGTTTCCCAACTGATCATTGTTCCACCATATTTAAAACAATATCCGGTTACTGACTTCCGGTCCAGTTCACAACTGCCCTAATCAGCATCAGCAAATCCTTGTTGAACTGACTTAAGTAGCATACTCCAGACATAATATTCGGCCTTGTGGCCGTAGCTAGGTACATGAGGGATCCAATCAGGCTCCGGTATATGGTAGGTTTTCACTCTCTTTTGTTAATTCAACCTTTTTTAAGTTTGTCCCTGGTATAATGGGCGTGCTGCATGGTTTGCAGTCTTCCATTTTAGAATTCTTTAGGATGATCTTCACATATTTTTCTTGACTGGCACTAATTTTGCCTTTTTAATTTCGAATTTTATGCCAAGACAATAACTTAATTGTTTTAGGTCCTTCATTTCAAAATTTCTTTTAAAGGTTTTCCTTGTCCATTCTAACTGTTCTGGAGTTGAGTAAGCGATGATTATATCATCATTGATATCGCGATTACAGGCTTATCTCCTCTTTTCATCTGTACATATATACAAGGGTCTGCGTCAGATGAACTGAAGCCATTTTCTTTAAGTACATTATCTAATTTGTTGTACCATTCTCTGCTAGCTTGCTTCAAGCCGTATAAGGATTTTATTAATTTACAAACTTTTTGCTGTCCAGGCTTTGTAAGTTTGCTAAGCATTTCTTTTGCTTTGCTATAAATTGATTTGTCTTTATTTGAGCTTCCGTCTGCCATGATATCACATAGATCTTTTTTTAAGTATTTTGGCTTCTCCAAATATTTTTTCTTTTAGTTCTGCGTTCAGGTAGGCTGTCTATTTTATTCTTGTAACTGGAGCGTACGTCTCATTATAATCAATGACATACATTTGACTAAAACCTTGTGCTACCAGTCTTACCTTCTTTCGTTCGATAGTGCCATCTGATCCAATTTTCTCTTTTAAAATCATTATACATGAGACCACATTTTCATTAGTATTTTTCTCTATAATATCCCATGTGTTGTTTTTCAAGTTTGCTTTTATCTCATTTTTGATAGCTTCCTGCCATTCTTCACTTGTATCATCATGATCTTTATCTTCACAATAATATGACATGTCATAGTCAGCTGTCTGTAGGAGATCTTCTCTGTCTTTGAGGCATTTCTAAAGGTTGCTCCTCCTCAACTTCAATATATATGTTGTCATTTTGTATTTCTGCTTCATGTTCGTTGTAATCATCATGATTTGTAGTTGTTTCTGGAATATCTTGACAATCTTCAAAATTTTCATCCCCACATTCTTCACGATCAGGCTCATAAATTATGCCATCTTCCTCATTACTGCCCTCATAATTTGTTTCTGCTTGTTGAAGTGAGGATTTTTGAGGTTCATATAATGTACCAACTTTGATATACATTTTTGTGATGTCTTCTTCATAAATTTTCTGGTCTCGTTGAACCATGTTGATTCATTTGCTCTATTATTACTCTTGTCATAATACATTTTATCTAAGACTTTTATGTCTCTGCTCACCTAAATTATCTTTTCAGTAGGTATATATATACGGAATCCTTTAACTTGCTCAGAATATCCGACAAAAATTCCTTCTTTGGCCTTAGGTGCAAGTTTTTGTCTTCTGATTTTGATTAATATTAACGTTTTTGCACCAAACGGATGTAGATGTCTGACTGATGGTGTGTGCCCAACCCATAGTTCAAATGGAGTTCTATTGCTTATTGACCTACATGATTTTCTATTACATAGATAATTAGCAGTAAGTATTGCTTCGCCCCAAAATTATTCTGGGATTTTAGCATCTATCATTATACATCTTGCTTTCTCTTGCAATGTGCAGTTTTTCGTCTCTGCTATACCATTCTGCTGTGGTGTATATGGTGCAGAAAGTCTTCAAATATTTTGTTTTTGTACTCTGTTCTATTATCTGATTAGAGGTATTTAATTTTCTTAGTAAATCGTTCTACTTCGTTTTTATATTCTTTAAATTTTTGTAGGACTTCGCTTTTATTTTCTAGGATATAAACTTTGCAATATTTGCTGAAGTCATCATTAAATGTCACGAAATATTTGTTTCCACCGTTGGTTATTGTCGGCATAGGACCGCATACATCAGAATGTAGGATTTCCAATGTTTCTTTTGTTTATGATGTACTTTTTGTGAAGGGTAAACGTGACATTTTTATTTCGATGCAGGTTTTGCACTGCTTTAATTTACCAGTCTCCTTGAAGTCTAAACCTTGTAATGTTTTATTTTTCAAGGCATTATTAAGATCATTTTCATTTATATAGCCTAATTTAATGTGCCATTTTTCTATATCGGTTATTTTGTGAGATTTTTCTATACCATAGGTTTTAATGTCTACGTAAAATAGTCCATCTTCTTTGTATGCTCTCAGAATAATTTCTCCGTCTTTGCTGCTTCTTATAATTGCTGTTTTTTTGTGAACAACACACTGTAGCTATTTACTTTAAACTTCGCTACTGACAACAAATTTGTTGATAGATTTGGTACTAATAATGTGTGCATCAGACTGAGTTTGTTGCCACCTTTGTAGAATGAAACTTTGCCTCTTCCAAGAATTTTCTCTGTTTTATTATTTGAGGCCAACTTAAGTATGTTATTTCCGCTTTGATTCTCTTTGTCTAATTTGCAAAATATTCCTTCATCATAACACATGTGGAGGGTGCAGCCACCATCTAAACACTATTTGAATTTATTCTTAAATTTATACTCAAACATTTTTCAATGCCCATATTGCTTTTATTATTTTGTTTATTTTTATTTTTAAACCAGCATTTTTCTGTGCTATGACCTATCTTTTTACATATATCACATTTAGAGTACAGAACCTTTTGTTTTTCTTGTTGGTTCTGTCTTCTATTAAAATTTCCATTTTTGTTCCTTCGACTATACATAACAGCAGCATCTGTATCATAATTGTGATTGACGTTGTTGGTGCGAGCTTCGCTCTCTTCAATTATTCTAACCTTAAGGTCCTCCAATGGCGGTAAATTATCTCTAGTTTCAATTACAATCCGAAACGTATCATATGACTGCGATAGACTGTACAGTACCATTATTGCAAGTAGTTCATTATTAATTTCTACATCCATGTCTCGCAACTTATCAGTTATTTCAAAGAAATCATTTAGGTACTCACGAATATTCATGTTAGGTTGCATTTTCTTTAGTATTAACTGCTTTAGCAGTGTTGCTTTTCTCGCAGGCCCTTTACTTTCATATGCGGCAGCCAGGGTATTCCATATATCTTTTGCAGTCTTGCAGTTTTTCACTTGCTTAAGTTCAGATGGGGAAATCAGCAGAAAAAGTTCCGATTTTGCAAGTAAATCTTTGTTTTCGTCATCGCATCCTTTTGAAACAAATTGGCACAATCCGGCCTTTATTGATAGCGCTTGTGCATGTAGTTTTCATGTTTCATAATTATTTTTATATTGTAGTTTCCATGTTTCATAATTATATTCGTGTACGTTTTATTCGAAGATAGCTCTATAATTTTTTTACGTATCTGGGCCCATAACCTGTTGGATATGGGCCATTGGAGGACTTGAACAAAGAAGGAGGACAAACGCCCCGCAGTGCTACGGTTTGTTTGGTGTACAAACCTAATGTTTGTACAAACCTTACACCTACTCCTACGGCCGGGGTACTTGTCACCGTTAGGTTTCCCCCAAGCAACGGACGTTTACGAATTCAGAAATGATTAGGTAGATTGCAACTCTGAAAAGAGCTATACGATCTTACCCACCAGCCCTTAAGCACTCGAAACTGGATTTCTTACAAACTAGACGCAATCAATACTTAAAACGCGAGAATGCGCGGAGTGGCGAAGCCCGTCGAACTAGCGTCAGTCAAAGAGCCAAGCGAGGGTCAACACTATGCGTAGTAGTTCCGCGACTACGATAACACGCACACACACGCACACAAAACACACAGTATCGCTTCGATAAACTTCGCGTTATGGGCGGGTTGAAGAGCGCGAAAGTTCACTCACAGCGGGCCGAGAGCGATTTCCCAGCAAGCACACACAACTGGGCAGCGCTCAACGCTCAGGCCGATTTTCCAAGTATCGCGGGCAATAACCCAAGCAACGATACGAGGTAGTCAGCACTGAGACAAAACACTACACAGGAATGCGCAATGACTGAGTCACCACAACACGGAGCACAATTAGAGCACTTGACGCTCTAGAACACGACCGCACAACACAACACGAGAGTCGAATCGAGAATGAACATAAGTATGGCCGTTTGTTTTTGCCTTGTCGATTATGTTTAGTAGGTTGAGAAGATTTCGATTCGTTTAGAGTCCATAGAGATGTTATAGTAAAAACAGTTTCTACAAAAATTTTATGATTAACCTTTTAATAATTATTAATCATTTGATAATATAGAGTAACTACTAGTTTTTTTTTTCACGTTCAAAATTCGGTCATTACAGTGGTATTCCTAACCCTTGATTATTCGGGATAAAAGAAGATATTCAATTTTTTCTGTCCTTTTATTTATTCTTTAGCCAAGGAAAAAAACTAGCAGGAACATATTAACGTGGAAATCATCAATCGACAAAAAGTATTTATGCCCTTCTCTATCCTGCCACCTATCCCTCTGCCAAAAATCAGTCGACCCTGTTGCTTCGTGAAAATCTATTGCCTTGAGAACTCTTAATCGAAATAAAAAGTATCTTCTCCTTAAACGTCTCTTCGCTCCGTTACATCACGAAGCAATAACAAACTAATTAACGTTCGCATTTACCTATATACTAGATTTTTGCAGCGGCTTCGCCCGTCCTAGATTAGGTTATGGTCTTGTAACTCCTTCATTTACTCTATAATTATACTAATGAAGTTTGCCATAGCAAGTTATTGCTCTAGCTATAGTTCGTTTAAGCTCAGTTATAATTATCCTTGCGGGAACTTTTGAAGTTTTCGGGATAAAAAGTATCTTTTCCAAGACCTAAGCTATAAATGTATGCCAAGTTTCATCCCGATCCGTCCAATGGGTTAAGCGAGATTGAGTAACAAACATCCATCCAGAAATACTTTCACATTTTTTGGTTAGGATTATGAGGGTAGGATATATTAGTAGGATAGGATTAGTTAGTATTAGGATTACCATGTTCTAGAATGAGAACATGATTGACGCTTGTGTGTTTGTTTATCACTTTTAAAATAGATAAAGAACAGACGACGTTAAGAAATTTTTATTTTATGATTTGTGTATTTTAAAATTTAGAGTACAAACAGAACTACAAAAAAGACATAATTTTTTTTTAATAATATCAATAAATTATTGACAGAAAAATATAATGATTATTTATTTTATTTTTCAGATGCCTACGTTGATAATTGGTTTTTAATGGGATCTCCTTTTCCTGTGATCATAGTACTTGTATCATATTTGGTATTAGTTCTTAAGCTGGGACCAGAATTAATGAAACATAGAAAACCCTTCAATCTCAACACTGTACTCATCGTATACAATATTCTTCAAGTGGTTTTGTCTGCTTACATGGTTGCAGTTGTAAGTTTTTATTACTTGAATTTTAAATGTATAATGAAGTTAACTAAATTTGTGAGAATTCTCATTGCTGCAAAATATACTAGAAGTGCTAAATGTGCTAGATGTATCGTCACATATAGCATGGTTATAGAAAGAAACCACAACGAATGACCACTACAGCAGTACCTACTGGGCAATAATTTTATAATGTTTGCGCAAAACTTGTTGAGTTCCAATTAATAACATATTTTATTTCAGGGCAGTCAGTTCCTTTGGAATTATGGAATAATTGGTTCTTCCTGCGTCGCAAAGATGGAAGAAGGTCAAAAATTTGTAAGTTTATATAGATTTTATACTTTTTTTTACAGTCGTGAGGTGGTAAGGACGTACATTTGTCTTCATTCCAAATATCGATTTGAGATCAGATTGACGATCGATGATGAGATTTTAAATTTTATTTAACATTCAATAAAGCCCTAAGAGCCATTTAGAATACACTAAAGTATTTAAAATAGCTTAAGAGGCACTACTACGTCACAGAAACTTGAAAAGGGGTCAGTTTAGGATTTTTCTGGAAAACGAAAGTTCATTAATCGTTTTTTAGGGTTTGAACCACATATCGAAGAACACAGCTATTAAATTTTAGCCGGAACTGCTCAGCAGATCCGGAGAAACATTTGCCAAAAAATAATAATTATAAGGTTACTGTTATTGCCACTGGCTGCTGAGCTCTAAAAATAATGTACAAGATGCGGTGATTGTCAATAATACTGATTGTTTTGTTACAGATAACTGAAAAAACCCACTTATATTTAATGGCTAAGTTGTCAGAACTCCTCGACACTATATTTTTTGTTCTTAGAAAAAAACAAAGTCAAGTAACTTTTTTGCACGTTTATCACCATTCATTTATGTTGACTGCTTGTTGGACGGTGCTAAAATATGATCCTTCGGATACTGGAATATTCCTTGGCACTCTCAATTCATTTGTTCATACAATAATGTATGGATATTATGGTCTCGCAGCAGTACCTGGATTGGCAAAGTATCTGTGGTGGAAGAAGTACATTACCATTATGCAGTTGGTGAGTTTAATTTTTTTGTCGGCTAGTATGAAGATCCATCTTGAAAGTCGTGCCGGTATATGTATGTCCGTCCGGGAAGATACCAGCTGTCGCCGCCTTCATAGCCTGAAAGACAGGGACTTTGTCGTTATTGTGGGTACACGTAGATTACAGCGGCCACACTCGTATTTATGCGTACCTATACAGGTCTCATAGTGGTTACACGGACGGAACTTGATTCTTAACGCACCTGAGTTTGACGACTGCCAAAGAGATTTTAACGCCCACCATCGTGAGTGGCTCAGTTCTTGATACAGAAACTACGCAGGGATCTCTGCTCATGAATTTACAATGAACTATGGATTCTCACAGCTTGTAGTTTTTCCAACGAGAAAGATAAGACCAGGGGACCGTACGAGCTCCTTTTTGGACCTTCTGCTCACTACATGTCTTGACGGATAAATCGTCGGAGTGGATGCGCTTCTTGGCTCCTTGGACCACTGTCTTGTTCGGACTCAAGCGTCATGCATTCAACCCGATCCATCTTGGCCAACTCATTGGCGGCGTGTTATAAGTTGGCAGACTGGGATGGATTGCGAGAATTTTATGCATCGTACCCGTGGAGGCAGCTCGGCTTTAACTCAGAAGATCCTGACGTCTGCACAGCCGCAGTCACTGAAACTATCCTCGCTGGTATGAAATGTTTTATTCTTAACCTGCAAGTAGCTGTCGGCGTCAAAAAACTACCGTGGTTTAATAGGTCTTGCAGAGAAGCTAAAATACTGATGCAAACTGCGTATGAGTACTACTATTTGCACCTAAAAACATTAAGAATGAAATTTTCCCAGTAGCGACCAGAAATTGATGAACGTCGCATGGGAAGACCTTCTACCAGGTGAACAGAAAACCTACTTAAATCTACCAATGGCCGGCCGTTATGGAAACACACGGTAGAGGCTCCACTTGTTATCGTCAGCGGCAACAGTGGTAAATCTAAGTTTCTCTGTCGATAAATCAAGGCGCTAATAATGAATCTTGCATTATCGATAAATTTGAAACCTGGCACAGTGTAGCGGCCACTTACTAGATATTTTCCCCAACTTTGCTATTATCTGCTAACTTGCACTTGGTCAGCGTGATTTCAATTTGATATTACTATTATCGAGTTAAATAGTTGTACCTGAGTGTGATAGCATCACGTAAAGGAATTTATTTGTATTTTTTTTTCAGGCGCAGTTTTTGGCGGTCCTTATTCAGATTGTAGTTAAATACAAAGTAATGGATTGTCCACCGTCCCGTATATTCTTGTTCGCAGCTGTATTTAACACTTTATTATTTTTGTATCTTTTCTCTGACTTTTATATAAAGTCCTTTAGAAGCAAGTTAGAGAAGAATGACGCTAATGGTGTAACAGGAACAGGGAGTACGAATCCTTACACCAAAACCTTGAAAATAAACGATCTCAAGCAAAGAAAAAACGATTCTACGAATTTCGATTTAATGGAGGATTCAAAGCTTTCACGACTATATAAAACTAAAGTTAATAACACTAGAGTTCGGTAAAAAATGTTCAATAGAAGCATATCTATATACTACAAAACTATATCTATGTAAATAAATAATTATAAGATGATAATAAAAACTCAAATTAAAAATATATATTCTACCATCTTACTACAATCATTTTTATTTTAGTTTCTAAGCGAAAATAATATAGTATATAGTGTACAGGAAAAAAAAAAATTTTATAATAAAAATAATAATATTTTTGGACATTACACACAGCGACATCTGGCCCCAAAGTAAGCAGAGCTTTTGTTATTGGTACAGGACATCGAATACAAATACATATGTAATACTTTTTTTTTGTAAATACATACATATCATACATAAATACACTCAAGACAAACACAAATGTTTATCACATAAATGTTTGTCAAGTGCGGGAATCGAACCCACATCCTCTACTTAGCAGTCGGCCACACTACCAACTAGGCTGCGAGGGAATCAACGATTTAGATTTTGAGTTATTAAACAATAAGTATTAAAAAAGAGGAAATTGTGTCAATCTTATCCTACAATTCTAGTTTTTTAGCTGGTCGACTTTATATTTAGGTATGTAACACATATATTTAGCTCTTTCATAGCCGGTATCTAAAACATTACTCTCCATCAATTTTTAGGTTTTCTGTACTGGGGTCGGTGTCTGCCTGAGGTTCTGAAGCGAACGTGTCAGAACCCGGCGTGTTTCAATGAGTGTTTTTTCTCAAAAATTCTAAAGATCAGTTTTCATTCGTCCACTGCCTGTTTCGTGAAGTAAAACGTCGTAAGGAAATCTGCATACGTCCAAAGTGTAAGTCCACTAACCATCCTTGGTCCTCGTGATGGACATATAGTCTATCTATATCACTCTAGGTTTCTCTAGGCACTACAGTATGGGGTTCTTTAGGAGAAGAGCGAGAAATAGGATTTCAAAAGTAGTGTTGTAAGCGTTCACCAGGTCCTCAGTCAACAGAGTGGAAGGCCTTTCCACACTGCGTTTTCCGGATTGAATTAGATTCCAAAAATTTTTTCCCTATTTATTACCAAACGATTAAAGTGAACTGCCCATCGACTTCGCTTCACTATTTAACACACATAAAAAGAGTACATGCGTGTAGCGTGAGTATTTATGCACATAAGAACCCCAGTCGCTTTTCATAAGGTTGATACAGCGGCTGTAAAGCATCGTGACTGCTATGTATGCTTTTACTTAATGCTTTATTTCATAGTACAATAAATACATGTAACATGGCACGGCACGGCATAGCTCCACCGATAAATTTTACCCGGCGAGCGACCATGTTCCTTGTTCTTATCGAAGGATAATGTTATCAAACATATAGGTGAAGTCTTATTTAGTTACTATTATTTCGTCTTGAATAACTTTTTATCATAGTCAATACTTATCTTTATAAATTGAAAATATACTTTTTGGATAAACCATCAATTATTGTTTTCTAATGTTTGTTTCCATCGTTTTACCTATAAATATTGTTGGCATTTAATAGCGATGTAAGATGTAAGTAAAGTATATTTTCATCATCATGCATCATATTTTTTTTATTCGTATCTCGGTAAAATAAGTGCATAACTCATAAAAAAATATGAATCACTCGCTCCATTAAGAATTCAATCTTAAACCTAACTGTAGAATACTTCGCTATTTAGAATTCCACTTAGGCTCTGATAATTACCTTTTTACCCGACTGCTGAAGAAAGGAGGGTAATGTTTTTCGAGCGTAAGTATGTATGTAAACTCGTATATGTATGTCAGTCCATTTCTTTGGCACGCCCTACAGCCTGAATAGTCCGGGACCGTTAGCTTATTTTGAGGTTATAAGTTACAAAAATTCTAAAGTCGCTAATTTTTTGCATATGGATACAGTGTGCACCTATGAAACCTATATTGCGTTTTGTGTCATTTCTTGCACTTGCATTTTCAGTAATTCGATGATTTGTGACATTTTTTTTAATTTCAAATTAAAACAGGCAAAATTAAATTAAAGTTAAAAAATATAACAGTATCATATTAAGGATAGCTTGGATAGTGTACAAACCCAGTTTGTGTCATCTTCGTCCATTGCCAATTGATATACAGTCAGTATGTAAAATCATTGCCAAATTGCACTAATTTAAAGTATTTAATTGCGCTTGAGCTGGCACGGCACGGCCGCGGCCAGGCACGGCGGCGGCGGCAGCGGAGCGGGGCGGGGCGTGCGGCAGACAAAGATACTTACCTGCACAAGCGCGCTTCTGAATTTGTGCATTACTAGAGATGATAAGGGACGGTCAATGTGTTCGACTCTACGCTGCTGAGTTGAACCTTAATGTTGCACAAGTCGATAACTTCTCCATTCAACCGTCGAAGAGTGGCTATTCCACTGTTTGATATTTAATATCTAAAACTAAGAATGATATACCTAAATGTTTTTTTTAACATAATTGAGTATATATCGAATCAGAATCCTAAAATATAACTGGATCTGAAAGAAGTACCTAAGCGTCAAAAAATTCGTTTTTAAACACGTACTTTAGACGTAAATAAATAACATACAGAGTAGGTACGCAAACTCAAAAATAATTCCTATAGAAACATAGTTTATTCATTCAAACTTTCAATTATCCAACTTGAGTTTTTTTATAATCACACTAAGACCAATGGTTTTCTCATAATAATAAAAATAAAAATAAAACAACCGGTTTTAAAAAGATAAACTAAAAAGGTAAAAATAATTACTTATTTCTAAAAAATCTGATGTTAATTACAGTTTGAAGTTGGTTTCTATTTACCTAACAGTTAATAACACGCTACACTTGCATGAAACCAACTTTAATTCAAACTATAATTCAGATCAGATTTTTTAGAAATAAGTAATTATTTTTACCTTTTTAGTGCATCTTTTTTAAGCCAGTTGTTTTGTTTTTAATAAAAAGTTTTTATTTTTAACTTTTGAGTGACGAAGTGCTTTTTTCAAGGGAAATTTTTTTGGATGACATAGGTATTTTTTTTAACTATTGTCTAAAAACTAAACTACTGAATCGATTTGGATAAAAATACTTGGGACCAACTCGCAAGTATATCCTGTCGAATAAAAAACAAATCACGTAAATCGGTTAATAAACAAAAAAGTAATAACTGAACATCCATAAAAAAAATATACAGTCGAATTGAGAACCTCCTCCTTTTTTCGGTTAAAAATAATAATGATTAATAATATACTGCAGATGTCTTCGTAATGAATTCACATAGAAATACTCGTATAAAATTCATTACCTTCTTTTGGTCTCATTACCATTACCTTCATAGCTGAAGGACATTGATGGTAGTGAAAGTGAGGTTATTAAATTTTTAAACTGTTTTCGATTTCTATCCGCAATAAATCGACTTACGTACATAAAAATAATATTAAATACACAAGGCTTTTTCTCGGTTTCAGAAGCTTCGAAAAATCTGAAAAAATATATGTACATTATCAATTCCTCTACAATTAATGTGACATTCGGTTTTCTTGTAACTTGCTTCGTTTTTTAATTAAAAATGAAAATGCAATGCAGTCTTTTAAAATTAAATTCGTAACTACTGCTAAACGGTTGCGACGATTTTGATCCTATTTGATTTTTAATTGTGACATTTTTTTTTAAATCCAACAATATTTCGCGGGCGTCATTGTTTCTCTAGCATTCGGACGGGGAGGCTGTGTCGAACGTCGTTCTGTAACGTTGACCAGTATTTCGGGTACACACACACGTCCTTAATGTTTGCCTACAGCAAGTTATTGTGTGTGTGTGCGTTTAAAGAATTTGCAATAGAGAATAAAATGAATTGTTTGATATTGTGTTTTGCGCTTAGACGCTTTAGGTTATTATTTTAGTTAAGTACTCGCGCCTACCTATAGTTTATGATCTCGCGCATGAAGAATATAGGTACCAAATACGTTTAGATTTTTCTGAATTTTGATATAACTGATTATATTTCCATCGTAATTTAACAAAGCCAGTCTAGTGTTCGAGTAAAATACAGAATGTACCCATGTTATACATTTAGATATAACGCGCACTATAGCGAGAAAACTTGCCGTTATCAATGGTATTGAAAAGCGGACTTTGGTTGGAAATTTTCTGCTTTACAATTTTGTGCTCACATTTTTTCTCTAAAAGTATTAGAGTAAAATGAGTAAAACAAATATATATATTAGTATATATTAACGTATGTATACGATACCACGACGCCTCCTCTTTCAAGTAGCTGGTAAAAAAATTGATCTGCTACTCAAAATCCAAACATAATTTGACATATGTTTTATTTCATTAAATTTATTTGCATATTTTACTATTTTTAGTCCATTTTCCGTGGACTATTACTTAAGTTCTATTTCCGGAGTGCTACTCTAATATATCTTTATAATTTTTTTTTAACGAAACTGACAGACTATTTATGTTCATATAGGACACCTGCCTGATTTTATCAGAACGAATGATAGAATTATAGGACTTACTCTTTTACCCCGGTTTCCCCGTTCGGCATTAAAAAGTTTCATCCGTAAAACTTTTCATATATCGTCGACTATATTTTGTAACGTATCTATTATTGTAGTAAAAGTGCCAGTCGCGCACAAAGGGTTCTGTCCTATTATCTATAAAAACGTCAAAAAATCACGTTTGTTGTGTGGGAGCCCTCCTAAAATTTTTTTATTAATTTAATTATTTTTGGCAGGCAGATGTAAACATGTATATCTTTATAAATACGACGTATAGTTGGTAAAAGTTCATATTTAAATTATAATATAGGACTTAGAAATGTGTCCCTTAATGTTCCCCTCGTTACTATTCGATGATACGTATGACTATGCTGTCGCACCCCGCTCAGTAGAGCCGGAGACAGTCATCTTTTTGCTGTCGGGCAAGGCACAGGTTTGAGAGATATTGTAATTACATACATTATAAAAGAAAATATTACCATTTATTTCATTACCGTTCATTACCTTGCAGATAAATCGAATGGTAATGAGAAATCACAAATGGTAATGAGAAATTATGGTACATTCTACAGTGGTTATTTAATACACAATGTAATAATATATCTTTACAACATATGTCTGCGCTTCTCGTAATGTTGAGGTTTAAGTACATATGCTGTAAAGCAATTAAAACTTACATACTCAAAAAGTTTGGAATATAGGAGAGGGTGGCATACCTTGGGACACTTCGTATTATATTTATTTATCATTCTGGTTAATTTTTCATCCTAAATAACTGTACCAAATAATACAGCAATAACTTGACAAGAAGTGCAATATTAATGTTTTACCTAGGCGGTAAGCCTAGCATCAGGCGGACAATTAGCTTGTTTGTCACCTTAGTGGCATAAAAAAACTAAATGTTTTCCGTCTTATTTATGTACGATTTTCTATAATTTTGTACTTATCAAAGGGGTCCTTTAAGGTCGTAGTGTTCCAGGGTACAATTATGCAAATACCTTATATTTGCATAATTGTACCCTGGAACACTACGACCTTAAATTTATATCAAATCATCATCCAAAACATTCACTCTAAATAATATTTGTTAAGGTCAATGTAGTAGATGATATTTTATTTTCACGCCTCGTTGTCCTTCCAATCTTTCCTTATATAGCCTGCTACATACTTAGTTTTTTTTTTTACGAATTCACAAATAGAGTCCTTTAATTTGGTGTCAAAAACATGCAAGTGTAGCCATACAAGTTTCGGCTTTTTATATTCACTATAAAAGTCTTCTTAGGCATCACTTTAGATACTAAATTGTAATGCCACTCACATATTTCTCTCTTAGCGCGAAAACTTAGCTTAGCCGCCTATTCTGTCAGAAAATTTGCTTGAAGTTTTCAAGTAGCCTATGTTTCTAATATTTATTATATTCATGGGTAGTATGGGTATATAATACATATGATTGTGCAAGAATATAATTGTGATGGCGGTAATGCTACTAGTACTATTAAATATTGGAGTACTCTTAAATATCTGAATTTCTTCACGATTTGACGCTTCATATGGTGTGCCCCCTACGCTACATAAAAACAAAAAATAACCTACACAGAGTTTTAATACATATTGTATAGTTGTTAGCTGATTATCAAATTATTGTATTATTACTTTAAATAGAACTTCTTTCCTTGCTTGCTTGTATAGTGCAATGTGTTCTAAGGAATTGTTCAAAATTATGCCGCCGGCTACTTTCTTCCATCGCACCGTTCGCAATCGGCAGGGAATTTATCTTCAAAGCAAAAGTTTTAAATTGTTTTGGATTATACATAGAAGATATTTTTTATATTGTGTTCAGACTATTAGAGGCTAAAATAAGGCTGATTTTATAACTTTTTTAATTCATTACCATTAATGTAAAAAAATTCAAACGTCAATTTATTGCAAAATCATAGCAAAATCTACAGTAACTTTCCCTTCGTTATAATTGACAAAACTTTTTGTACACCATATGTATACATATACACACTGCATTAAAAAATACAATAAAAACACGAATCGGTAAACTTTTTTTACCATTGTCTAAAACGCAAAAGCACGAAATGAAAAACTCACCCGAGTGCGTGTATCAATATGAATATAATATTTTACTAAAAACAAAGTAGGTATGTACCTACAACGAGGCAATAATTCTTGAATTGTTTTCATTCTGTGACTTGTTAACTCTTTTATGCGTTGTCATAGACGCGCCGTACCGAGTGCGCGATGTTTTACAGCGGGTGGAGGGACGGGGATTTACTGAAGACCGCCCACTCTCTCAAGGTCTTTGGCTGCTACATAAGGTATACAATTTATTAAAACTTTAATAAAAACATTTTTATTTTGTTTGATTATTTAATCATTAACAAATAGTACCTACTAGTAGGTAAACGCAAGAATTATGCATTTTACAACAAAAAAATATTCAACAAATAATACCCATTTAGTAAGGTGTAGTATATCGATCCCCATTTATTTGAAATACTATTTACTAATTACTATTTAAATACTAAATAGTTTTATTAAAAAAAATTACCAAGCAATTAAAAAAGTTTTAATGCCAAATGCTAATACAATTATGATTGACTAACAGCCATTATAATTTTTACAAGTTGTAAATGACGTTGAAACGTTAGTGAGATTATATGCCTTTTGTTTGCCGCACAGAGAATTGAATGGATGAATGAAATGCAAGTCCTACCTACATATTCGAATTAAATGGCGGACCACGACGCGGTGCTGCCGCGCACGCCGCCTCGTATCGTGCCGTCGCGTCTCGCGAACTAAAGTTACCGTTTTATCAAATCATAAGATTTCATGGACAAAAGTGACACAAATTATAAATAGTGTCTTATTACTTTATTTTCTTTTGTGGCATTTACAGGTTGTTTTAACAAAAAAATAAAAAAACTTCAAATCCCATGGATGGATTTGATACAAATTTGGTTCAGCAACAGATACCAGCGATGAAAAACGCGTAAAGCTTATTTTACCCACTGTAATATTTTTTTTAGAGCTATTAAGGCGATTAGTTCGGTATTGTTCAAATATCACTATTCCGGTGAATAAAAATAACACAAAATGCGTATATATATATATTACTACTTCATTATTACCGTGAAAGTAAAATTTTCATTTCTAATTTTCTTTTCGTCCGATTCTGTTCAAAAACACAAATACCTAAATTTCTACCTAAGCAAACACCCGAGATGACACAAACTAATGTATAAGGTTGGGCAAATGGTCGGGACACTATGAAAAACGAACAACATTAGAATTTTCGAAACCTCAAAACTTAGCGGTCCCGGACCATATATGATTTCCATCAAAAACATAAATGGAAAAAAAGGTCTAGCGCGATTTGGACTCGCGCACCGAGGTTTCAGTACTTAACAGGTTTTTTAAAACTTTTTTAAGTACTCAAAAACTGTTGATTTTTTAAGTTTGTACCAACGCATAATATTAAAAGATTTACCATGTTATTTTAAGACTGTGTTTCCTGTTATATACAGGTATGTAAAGACGTTTTGAAGCTAAGGAAGAGAAGATAAAACGGAATAAAAAAAATTATTTATGAATACGCTATATTGCACATAGTTTTAAATATATTTTCATTTATTTTCTCATATGACTTTAAAACTATTTACTGTAAAATTATAAAAAAAAATTTAAGACCCTCGCAACAATCCTTTCATTTGACATGTCGGTATAAAATTAAAACATTTATTTAAAACTATGAAGTTAGCAAATTTACTTGCTAAAGTTAATAAATATTTCATAAAATAAGAATAAAGAGAATATCACTCTTAGTTTTGCAAACAATTTCAATTGAAGCCCATAAATAGAGTGTCAGATTTTTTTTTTCTGACTCTCTTCATAAGAAAATTATTATAATATTAGCAAACTCACTTAATTAAGGTTCAATCTGTAACATTAAATTTTTTTTTAAGTCAAAATGTGTACTCAGGACTGTAACAAAATTAATCAAATTCTTGCAAACTTAACACGTTGGTGTATGTGTATTTTGGTCAAATTATACTTTATATACTTATATTATTACTACACGTCGGGGCAAAGGTTGCTGCTTTACAAGTCGCAAGTTCGGCCCCATATTGAGTTCTGCTGCTATCTCTGGGCGGGTGCACCCGGATACCAGCTTGGCCCTTTTGACTCGGTTCAACGACGGGCTGTGAGAATTGTCGACGATCTGTAACTTATTGCCGTATCAAGCCTTTTAGTCTGAGGAGAGACTTTGCCTCCTTGTGTGTGTACAACACAACGCTTGTAGAATGGGATTTGTTCTGAGGAATTGTTCAAAATGATGCCTACGGCTACCTTCTAACATTGAACCGCTCACCGGCAGGGAATTTAATCTCACACTTTAGAACCGAAATAGTCACGTACAATGCGGTGTCAGAGAAACTGCTCCCGTGAACGTTTGGATTGTGGAATGAGCTCCCTGCCAAGGTTGTCTTTTTTTATATTATATTTGTGATTTAAAACCTTGCTTCGTGTAAAATTTCATGATTCTAGTACAACGGGATGTACCCCATAGGTTTAGATTTATTTGTGAATGCGAAAATATGCCACAAAAATGGCCGTATTTCAGCCGTATTTTTATTGCGTTGACTTAGAAGCTTGATTCTTTTACAGCTTTAAGGGACCGTAGACCTTAGTATTTGATATTGACTTTTTATTTTGCCAATTATTCTACTACCATGAAAAGTCTTAAGTATTTGGTCGAATAGTACCAAGATATTCGGTATTCGGCAAAAAAGGGTAAAAGTAGCCGCGTCCTGTGTATTGGGACTTTTACGCAACAAAGTACACAGCTGAAGAAAATTACTTTTTCACCTCACCAGCACGAAAAGGATAGTTTTGCTGTCCAAATTCAGTGAGCATAATCGAATTTTGCTCACTAGTGAGGCAAAGTAATACTGTTACTGTTCGAACATTAACTTTTGGAATTAACCCGATGATAAAAACAAAAACAATAAAATGACTGGTCAGAAACAAATTTCGAGACAAATACTTAACTTTGTTCATTTTAATTAAGAATATAACTAAATAGCATTTTTTCGTTTTTAAGTGAGTTTTTATAAATGATTAGTATTATTAAAAGTTTATACAGCTAACTTAAAATAAAATACGTTGATTGATAGCAATGGCAGAGGTTATAGTAGGTACAATTCCCAACGCATCCTCAATTAAAAAAAAAACAAAGTAAAATGGCGACAAGCTAGTTTTTTGAACATAAGATTATTATTTTGTTTTGTTTGAAAAATGAGCGATACAAGCTACAAAGATATTTCTCTGACAACAGAAGAATTAAGGCAACAAGTCTACAATGCCGAACTTAACTTTTTACCAGAAAAGTCATGTGAAATTATTTTTCTTGCTGGTAGAGGTGAAAAGTTGTATCTTTAAACCCCTTGCTATGCTCAGTAGTCTATATTTAAATCACTTTTTGCGAGCTCAGGATTTAAAGTCGGCACTTCTACCAAAAAACGCTTTTACTCACTTGTATAACAAATAACTATTCTTACATTGATCTGTAAAACTACAATCCGTGCTTGGTAAAACTGTAGTTATTTTGCAGCAAGGTGACAACTTTCCATCACACTTGCGACAGGATTTGGACTGTTAGATTAGTGTTATAATACCTAGCACTAGATCTTGTTTGTAAAGACTTGTTTTCAATTTAATTAGTTTAATGGTTAAATACCAAAGCAATTAAAAAAAATAGTACTAAAAAGAAAACAGTACGTAATACAGTTATTTGGTGTGTTTTTTATTTTTAACTTTTAAGTGCATCTTTTAAAGCCCATTGTTTTTTTGTTAAAAGTTTTTTAGTTGTTAATAACGTTATCCACTCATGTCCTATTTTTTATGTAGGTACTTACGTTTGGTTTTTTAATATATTTTGCGAAAACTCGCCTTCGCGTCCTCCACATCCCCTCCGCCACACGCCAAAATTACCGTTTCAAATAAGGGAACTGCTGGTTTAAGATCAATAGTTACGGACATATAGCCCTTCCTAGTCTGACATCTGTTATACAACATTAGGTTTTTGATGAGATCTATCACTTCTGTAAAGACACTACTAGTCCAAAACATAATCCTTCCTCGTTTGACAACTGTTATCCAAATTAGGATCTTGATGAAATTTCTCTAATTTGAAAGCTGTCATTCGCAGTAATACTTAATAAATATATAAAACAAGGGGAAATCTAGCTTGACTGCGGAACTCTTACTCGCACTTGGCCGATTTTTTCTTCTGACATTTCAGAAAACCATTTTAACGGAGCCATGGTAGTGTCATCACTTGTAAACAGCACTACCAGCAGCACAACTGGTAGTGCTGTTTACAATAGACGGTTAAATCCAGAATTATTATTCAATGGTATATTATTTAGTTTATCTTATTCACAGTGGTGCCGCACAGAAACTTACAGGACGCGTACATTAGAAATAAGGTCGTCTTAAACACAGACCTAGGATTTTCACGCTACGCTAAAGACCAACGCAGCGAGAAAAAGAGATATACTCATTACATAAACGATGCACATAAGAATAAGAGACAGATAACCATATCTAATATGTCCATTATTTTTCGAGTAGAAGCCCGTATCAGCCTGATTGGTTTTTGACATCACGTATTTCCTTGATTATTCGGTGAATCCTGGCTATAAAGGACTTAAAAGTTTATATAGTGCTTAGGTATGGTGTCTTGTTGCAGAACTAATTGTTACGTCACAGGAAGAAATAACCTACTACTTTAATCATACTACTTTTCACGGGTAAATACGAAAATCTCAACTATATTTTTCAAACCATGTTTTGTCGCTTTTCAGTCAAAAATTGGCTCAGAAAACAGTTTTTACGTAATTATATTGCTTTTCTTCGTAAAACATGGTATTATTTTATTTAGAATGTTTCTAATTAATGTTATTTTAAGTAAAATTGTAAAATGTTTGGTTACGTTAGGGCTTGACAAAACAATGACATTTAAAGAATCAGTATACCGATACTTTTTCCCGTTATTCCGTTAATCAACATCCAAGGTAATTGAATTTTAAAAATGTTTCTTACAAATATTACTTGAGCGCACGTGGTTAATAGTCTTCTTCTATAGGGTTCTGTATAGCCAAATGGCAAAAACGGTCCCTTGTCAACTCATCACGTAAGTCCGTATGTCATAGCCTAATTCCACTAAAATTTTAAAATTAGATTCTAATAAAATTTTACAGGAAGGTATCTTTAACATAGAAATGGAGATAAAAAATTATTAGGGGTAGCTTTTTCACGCACCCCACTTTCTGGGGTATCGTTAGATAGGGCCTTTAAAATGCAATTAAGGTTCGTAATATAATTCGCGAGTTACAAGCTCTAAAAGTTGAAAATTTTGGTACCCGCTCTTCTAACTTTTAAACCGCGTATTATTTAAATCTGAAAAATATCACTTTAATAGGTTTTTTAATTTCAATTAAAATTTTAAGATATTTGTAATAATTCCGATTCCACAGATTCGTAACTAATGCGTGGACAACACACACTTGGCCGGTTTTTATTCTTTTAATTAAATGTTTTAGATTTTTGACAAATATGTTAATACAACTAAAAATAACTATTTTGATATGGGTATAATTACCTGCGTTATGCGGATTGCCTGTAATTTTGTTTCATAGACTAATCATTAATCAAAATTTTTGACTCTGCCTAATGTAATCTTCACAAAAATACAGTATATAAAAATCAGCCAAGTGCAAATCGGACTCGCGCACGAAGGGTTCCGTACCATTATCTAGAAAAACTTTATGTTACGTTCATGAATTTATGAAGTATGAAATAAAATAAAAGATTTGAATTATTATGTCGTTTTTGTATTTAAATATATGATTTTTTTTATTTTAAAAGTTTTAAGTGATCTTCTAAATTTGATATCTAGATTTGATTTGATTGATTATTTTTATTGCACATATGCATACACTACTTGTCGGCGGAATCGACTTTACCTAGTTATAAGCAGCTGCAGGGCAAATCCGGCGGGTGTAGGTACAGCTTACTATACCGCTACTCATTTTAAATTGACTGCGCATATAATCTCAATGAAACACTTCATTTCTATTCTTAATGTTGCTTTCGTTCGATAAAAAGATCATATCTTCCAAATTAATATGCTGAAACGACTAAAATTTCCAAGTAAATTTTTTTTCAGTCCCGCCAATCCCGCGAATTTCGCATGTACAGCCCCGCACTACTGATCCTGCAAAAATGGTGCAGAATTCACTACTCACAATCGCTCACTTATGCTTTACTTGCGGGCCGCGGCAGTAATGTACTATATTTATTTAAAATTTTGCTGAAACAATTCAAGGATTTTACCAATCTTTATAAGAGACCTTCAGAGTGGAAATAGAATTTATATTAAAAAAGTAGCATTTCTCTTCGGCTTCGCCCGTACTAAATTTGGTTATTAGCTTAGGATTACTACGGAAACTCCTTGATTATTGTTCGTCCACGAAGAATTCTAATATGATTTTATAATATGCGGGAACATAACTTTTCTGAATACAAATTAACCTATTCTATCTCTTCAACTGCCCTTGGGCCAAAGTTGAACTCAATTGCATGCTTCATTGCAGTCAATTTACATTGTGTCTTAAAAAAAAACTGTTAAAAAACAAAACCCACAATACAACATATCAATGTAACTAGGCCACAGTACAATGTTAAGTCTAGGTCCAATTTTTGTAAGTTCGAAGACTGAATAACATTATATTTCTGATAAAGGAAATCAATGGAATATATGTATTTAGTGAAACAAAAAAAATCAAAATAATTATTTATGTACATTTTTTATTTATAAATTTTTTCTTAGTTACATTTTTTTCTTGGTATAGCTGTCAACATAAAATTTTCCAAATAGATACAGAAACATAAATCCATTTAAGTATATAATACTTAACACAGCTTTGCCAAAGGGACACGGAGATATGAAAAAACTACACGAGATGTAAGCAAGCATCAGCACAAATTGTAGCTAAAAATAAAAAAAAATAACATTAGGAACATGACACGAAATAAAAATAATAATAAAAATATTCGTTTTACAGTTTTAGGTTTAAATACTGTTACGTTATTATATCTAAACTATTGCTTCATTTTTAGGGTTCCGTACCTGAAAGGTAATTAGGAACCCTATTACTAAGGCTTCGCTGTCCGTCCGTCCGTCCGTCTGTCACCAGGCTGTATCTCATGAACCGTTATAGTTAGACAGTTGACATTTACACAGAAGATGTATTTCTGTTGCCGCTATAACAACAAATACTAAAAAACAGAAAAAAGATAAATATTTATGGGGGCTCCCATACAACATACGTGATATTTTTGCTCGTTTCTGTAGATAATGGTACGGAACCCTTCGTGCGCGAGTTCAACTCGCACTTGGCCGATTTTTTAGGGTTCCATAACTAAATGGCAAAATACGGAACCCTTAGGGATATCTCATGTCTGTCTGTCTGTCTGTCCGTTCGTATGTCACAGCCACTTTTTTCCGAAACTATAAGAACTATACTGTTGAAACTTGGTAAGTAGATGTATTCTGTGAACCGCATTAAGATTTTCACACAAAAACAGAAAAACAAAACAATAAATTTTGGGAGTTCCCCATACTTAGAACTGAAACTTAAAAATTTTTTTTCATCAAATCCCATACGTGATATTGAGGTTTCTAATATAATTTTTTTCTAAACTAAATAGTTTGAGCGAGAGACACTTCCAAAGTGGTCATTTGTGTGTAACTTCTAAAATAAGAGAATGATAAAACTAAAAAAAATATATGATGTACATTACCATGCAAACTTCAACCGAAAATTGGTTTGAACGAGTGTAGTAAATAGATTTTTTTAATACCTTGCATTCAATCAACTCAAGTATAAAAATATTTTTGTTTGTGTTTGTAAATTGCGTAAATGGTAGTAGGTACGGAACACTAGGTGCGCTAGTCCAACTCGCACTTGGCCAGTTTTTGTTATAATTTTGCCTTATAAAAGTCGTTTAACCCCCTTATTTGTAGTTGTCAATTAAAACAAGTGTTAAATACATACTAATATTACAAATGCGAAAGTAACTCTATCTGTCTGTTACCTCTTCGTGCTTTAACCGCTGTACCGATTAAGATGAAATTTGACATGGTTTGAGTACCTAGAAAGGACATAGGCTACTTGAAGACGTCAAGTGTGGGGCGGTTTTTTTTTATAATTCAGTAGGTGCCCTTGAAATCCTACAGTGATAACCGAATATAGGGCGGGTAAAACCGCAGACAAAACTAGTAAGAAATAAACTGTGTTGAATTATACGTGAAAAGGTTGAATAAAATAACAAAAACAAAAATAAAGATTTAGCAAATAAATTATTTAAATTTGCATGAACTCCTTGTTTTAAATAATGATCGGGGCTTAACGTCAATACCGAAACGTCACTACCTTTATTGAGTGCCGACGTTTCGATAATGATTGCCATGACTAAGGTAAGTAAGTAAAAAAGGTACGTTTTCGTACATATTTCGTCGCGTACCAACCCAATCAATTTTTATATATATGAATTCCTTAATTTTTTGTTACTTAAAACCAAGAAACATCATACGAAGTACTCACCAACTGAAGTGAAGTTAAGTATTTCTTCCACCATAAGTACTTTGATATCTTCGGAAACGCAGAAAGGAAGTAGTATGTATACATTATAGCGTGAACGAATGCATTTAAAGCGCCTAAAAATATTCCATTTTCATTTTGATCGTATTTAGCAGTGACCCACATCGCAATCACCATGCTAACATGATGGTAGAGGTGAAGAAATGAAATTTGTTTTTGCTTTTTTCGTAAAACAAAAAATATTGTGTCAATAAGATCACTGAGTTTTGACAGAAAACCCATGTAAGTTAGTGACGTTACCTGAAATAACATCAAAATACAAAAACTAACACTCAATTGATGTATTGCATTTGTATCCAAAACTTTACTTTTGTCATCATTCTTTCTTTTCGAACAAAATTTTCAAGAATTTTTGAATTTTAATTACAAATATTAATGTCCCTTATCGTTAGTTTTGAATACATATCCACTAGTTGCAGATCCCTAGAGTATGCGTTTCTAACTCACTTATTATAATTATTCTTCAGAAATTTATCACAATTTTAATGTTTCGTCTGAAATCCTTAATAACAATATATAAAATAGTAAGTCAGTAGTATTTCACTTGTTCACGTTCTGAAAAATCGTGTAAGAAAAACTAACCGTTGTCGACTTCGGCTCTTTAACGAAATGGTATTTGTTGCTTAGACATTGCTATAAAACATATTCAAAAATTAGTTTCAACTAGCTGCGGCTTTGGTTTTTGGTATATTTTTTATTCACGATCGTAATTTCCAAGATTTGACTCTATATAAATTATCAGCAACGTCTTCGAATCTTCAAAAAGTAATTCCGTTTATAAAATTGACTTTCCACAAAGTAGCCGTCCAAATCGCGGCCACTATTTTGTATAACTTGGAAACATTTTTACTAACTCGTAATTAGCGACCTCGAAAATTGCTGTGCAATTTAAAGGTTATTTTGTTTTAACCACATTTTGTTTTATTTTTTGAATTTGTGATCAACAACCCCAAAAATGAATAATAACAAAAATTTAACCCAAATAGAATGCTTTTTAAAGAAATTTTCTACCACATTTTATTTTACTAAATTTTTACTTCCAATTCATAATCAGATCAAAACACCCAAGTTTCTAGTCTTTCACCCGAACTGAATACGTTTTCTAGTTTTAGCCAGCCTGTGTTATGTCACCCGCATATTAATTTATAAAAATGTAACGACATTTCAAGTCCAGCATCTGAAGAACATCCTCCAATGCGCTCGTGAATAGTTTCAAGGATATTACATCACATCATCTCGTGTTCCTCTGCGCAGCCGTCTGACTGTACAGCCGTTTCTGCTGGCCCTATACCATCTCAACATCTTGATATATCGCCAATCGACTTAGTCTTGCTGCAACGATTCCAAAACAATCTAGATTTTGACAAAAAAAAGGGTTTTTCGTAGTCCACAAAGGTAAGACACAGGGACTGATTATACTCTTCAGTCTTATGTAAAATCTTTCGCAGTGTGTGACCATATCAGTCTATGTCACTGTAGCCTTTTTAAAAAAGAAGCCAGTACCATACCCTATACTGAAGGCTGAAATTCGTCAAGTCTCCGAGCAAAAAAAAATCCTGATATCTCTACTGGACAACTTATAGCTGTCGCTTAGGAGTAAGATCCGCCTGTAACTTCTTTTACACTACAAATGCTCTAAAAGAACCTTGATGTATAGTCAAAAATAGGGTTGAAAGTACGTGTTTGCAGAGATTATTACTTTCTTGCCCGTTTAGAGGGATGAAAATTGTAATAAAAAAGCACTATCTATTTAAAAGCTGACGTTACAAATAAATAGTTTCATTTTATTTGGTACAGTGCCATCTGTGATTATAAAAGCGAACCAGTTTCAATTTGAAAAAATAACTCACTATATATAAACTACAGAAAACATAACCATAGCTTGTAATTATTCGGTACAGCGTCATCTATGTTTATAAAAGTGAATCAATATTTGTTGAGTAAATTAAAACTTTAATTATATTTTATTATCCTCGCATTTGTAGTGTAAAGCACTATGTATCACTCGGGATGAAAGACGATTCCCACCTCGTGTGTTTTAAGGCCCCAACTCCGCTTCGGGCCTCAAACTACACCCTCGTCGGTAATTAGTCACTTTCACCCATTGTTGAACAATGTACTATTACACTTGCTAATAGTACATAAGCAATAAGGGTACTTCGTGAGAATACAAAAAGATAATGAGTAATAGAAATAAATGTGGACATAATCCTGAAAACTTAAGATTTTAATGTCGCATGCAGCCTTTGATATATCCTTCTTTATTATGAAGTCGATTAAAATGAATTTAACTATATTTTGTGTAAAATAGTTTCTGTAAGTAAAAAAAAACAAAAAATTTTTTTTACCTCATAAAGGTTTTCTTGTTTATCCAGATTGCAGGTTTTGTAAAAGAAGCCATATTGGTATAAATATCTTGAGGTCTGAAATTGGTAAAAAAAAATTAAAAAAACATGTAGTATTACAACAATTTAGTTGACTTTACATTTTTTTTTATGTTTACTTTACTATTTATTATTGTACTATGTATGACAAATAGTTATATTGTAATTTTTTTTTCATTATTGTGTGTCATCATCGACTTAATCAAACTTGAATGTCGGACGAGGACAAAGTTACGTAATTATCCTTTACCGAATTTTAAACGGTCGCAATTATTGTCGTAAAGATCATATAGAGCATTTAAAGTTCTAAACTTAATGTAAATACTTAAGTACCTACATGACGGCATTTATTCATCTTTCATATTAAAATTCAAAATGCTGTTTGAATTGCTCAGTTAAGCAGAACAATGCACTTTTTTTAAATAAAGTCAGCGGTTAATACTTACCCCGTGTTGGGGGCAAATATTAAAAATGTAGGTTTATAAAACAATAATAAGAGGCCCCGGTTATATACTAGCTATTGATACAGCGCAGCGTTATTGATTTAACGAATACTTTTTTACGTTACTTACTTAAAAAACAATCAATACTGTTTTAAAATCAAATCACCTACTGGGTACAAACCGTTTATATTTATGATGAGGTCTTCTATATTCTGCTTAATTTGAAAAAAATATTTCTATTTTAACACAATTGTGTTTTGTGGCCGCCATGTTTTAGTCAATACTCCTTATCTAATGATAATTAGCCGGTAACGACTAATCCATCAATACCTCAATGATCAAAATCAAAATCCATTCATTGGTTTGCATGATAAACAGGTATAAAGAACATTATAGAGCTCTTCAATAAAGAAGTTATTAGATTTTTAAAGGGTCGGCAACGTGTGATTGATGGCCCAGGTGTTGCAAGCGTCAATTAGGCGGACCGCAAGCTTGTTTGCCACCTTAGTGGTATAAAAAATCACATACATAAACAGATACGCTAAATCATATCCCTCTTACGATGGGGAAAAAGATGGGGATCGATGTGTAACTACAGACACACATATTACAAGTGTCATGTCGTTTGATGAATAAGAACGTTATCGAAGCCATACATTTTATATGAAGGCGTGCACACTCTTCTGTCGTGATTATGTGGCAGAATGTGCTTGCCTTCATACAAAATACGAGCAAGATTAAGGTCGATAAGGTTTTGATGCATCACGACACGACACAACACTTTTAATGGGAATCTGATTTAAGGCATATTACATTATACTGAAGTATACAAAAAGAGATACAGTTCTACGTAGGTTTTCTGTTAGGACTACAGTATGGGGTTCCTTAAGAAAGAAGTTATTAGATTTTTAAAGGGTCGACAAGCCCAGGTGTTGCAAGCGTCGATAGGCTGCGGTAACCGCTTACCATCAGGCGGACCGCAAGCTTGTTTGTCATCTTAGTGGTATTAAAAAAAAAGAAAAAAAAAGAACGATAGGACGTTGCAACGCGCTTTAAAATTTAAATTTTCTCTGTTCTTTGTCGGTATAAAATTCAAATATTTATTTAGAATTATGAAATTAGCAAATTGGATTGGTCATAATATTTATTAAATAAGAATCAAAAGAATGTCGTTCTTAGTTTTCCAAACAATTTGAATTAAAGTTCAAAAATAGAGTGTCAGATTGTTTTTTTTTTAAATATTTTAATAGCCAAATTATTCTAATAAAGTGTAAACTCTTTATAACGAAACTCAAAGGACCGAGCATTTTTTATCGTTATAGAGAGTTATCGTTATATGGAGTAAAGAAGGAAATACAACCAAACCAGAAAAGCAACAGTAGATTGCTTAGTTCAAAACGTCTTCCAACGTCACTTTTCTTTTCTCATTTTTATTAGCACGTATCAAACAAACTTTTTCGTCAACACATAACGCTTTTTTTTACTGGCCATGTTAACTGATTCAAAGTTTGTTTACGACTGATAATACGATAGGTACCTTGTGTGTTTAGTTCGAGACCATCATTTTCAAGGAAACCAACCATAATGATGCACGTGTTCAACGCAATTAACAATAACAAAAGCAAGGCGGCTGTTTACGACCTCAGAAGTTTCGGGGCTTCAAAGGTTTAGTCGGCATCTTTTGTAGCCTGATAAGATAACATAGACAATAATACCGATAATGAATATTTTCTGTGTCGAAATATGAACATATTTCTTCGTAATAGAGAATGGCTGCTGCGCTATAAAGAGTGTATCAATGTGTGGATTTTAAGGTAAACCAACCTAATTTTTCTTTTTTCTACGTTATAAAGAGTTTATCGTTATAAATAATAACGTTATAAAGGGTTTACACTGTATTTGCAAATCGACTTCATTAAGGTTTAACTATAACAAATATTTTTTTACGTCAAAAAGTGTAGTCAGGACTATAAAACAAATCAAATTCTTGCAAACTTAACTTGATTGGGTATAACATCACCTTGATTTGGTTTTGAGTAGGAATAAATGTTAAAGCTGCCTTTGCAACGTCGTAATTGTTTCTTTATTTAAGTAGTAGCTACTCACCCGTTGAAATGCATATACTGAAAAAATAACTTGCAGAGTGTTATACAGGCTGATTGCGTTTTTCAAATGATATGGTTCTCTGTTTTTCATATAAGTAGGCCCCAGTATGAGTACAAATATCAAATATACTGCCAATATCATCAACATGGGATAAGGCGAAGTCATTATAGGCCATTGATCTACGTACTCCACTGTAAACAAAAAATACAAAAATTCAGCACAGTCGTTGATGTAGTAAAATAAAAATAAAACACAGAAATGTCTTTATGTAAAATGAAAACAACCAATTTTGTACAGCCAGTGTCTTTAGGAACACTGAAGGGTCGGACACTTTTGAATGTCACGTTTGTATCTTTTGCGAGTTATTGGCTTCCAAAGTTGAAAATTTGTCTAATTTTCCTGCCCGTCTAACTTTTAAAAACCGTGTTCTAAAAATCTGAAAAAAAAGCGATAACAAGCCACACAACAGAGATTTTTTTTCTTTAGCTCACCGAGGGCGATTTCAGCCATAGTCCACACGCGGGCCTAGTGTGGATTGCCGCGATGTTTTCATTCACTAAAAGCCAGAGTGGTGTGAATAATCATTGTACTTGTATACTCCTGGCTGGAACCTCCGTCACTCAGGACGTAAGTCAAAATTGGAACACCTAGGCCACCACTAAGCCTATTATACCATAATGCTAGTACGACAAGCTTGTAATAGCGGTGGCTACAGGAACTTTTCAGGAATTCTTCGGGGAAAAGGTAGCATGTTTATTGAAGTATAAGTTCTCCATTTCAAATTCCAGCCCAATCGGGTCAGTTATTGTGGCGCAAAGTTTTTATAGTCAAAGTCAAACTCAAAATGGTTTATTCAAATAAGGATTTTACAATCACTTTTGAATCGTCAAAGTTATAAAATACTATTTTTTGAACCCTCCCACCTTCCCGCCGGTTCACAATGTTGTTGATTTCTACCGAGAAGAATCCGGCAAGAAACTCGATAGTTACTCTTTTAAAAACACTATCAATAATACAAATAAACTAAAAATACAATTAATGTTATAAATAAAAAAATTTTAGCCGTACAATTTTATGTTATTTCCATTTTAATTTGGTTGACCTATGCATCCTGTAATTGAGCATAATCAGTCCCAAGGATTTTTATCATTTACATAGTCTGAAATATTGTAGTATGCCTTTTTACAAAGTACCTGCTTGATAAAAGATTTAAATTTACTTATTGATAGAATTTGAATTTTATTGGGAACTTTGTTGTAAAAGTGTATACATTGCCCCATAAAATAGTTACTTATTTTGTGTAGACGTGTATCATGCACCAACAGCTTTTTCTAGTATTAACTTTGTGAATGTCACTTTTCTTGCTGAAACTATTCATATGTTTATGTACATATAAAAGATTTTCATATATGTACTGCGACATTAAAGTTAAAATTTTGACTTCCCTAAACCTATCCCTCAGAGATATCCTAGATCCTAATTTATAAATAGCACGAATTGCCCTTTTTTGTAACAAAAATATTGTATTTACATCAGCAGCGCTACCCCACAATAGGATACCATATGTCATTAAACTATGGAAATAGCTAAAATATACTATTTTTGCAGTGTCGACATCGGTCAATTGTCTTATTTTCTTGATCGCATACACAGCAGAGCTAAGTTTTTTGGCTAGGTTATGAATATGAGGACCCCATTGAAGTTTGGAGTCCAGCGTTATGCCAAGAAAGAATGTTGAATTAACAAGTTTTAATTGCTCGCCATTAATATTAATACATGTCTGTATCTGACTAACATTTGGTAATGTAAATTTAACACATTTGGTTTTTTTTTCATTAAGTAACAAATTTTATTAGCGTTAAACCAATTTAAAATTTTAGAAAGGGCATTATTTAATTCATTATAATATGTCTGTCGTCTCTTAACTTTAAAAAGCAAAGAGGTGTCATCAGCAAATAAGACAATGTCATGGTTTTTTACATGATATGGGAGATCATTAGTGTAAATAAGAAATAGAAAAGGACCTAAAATTGAGCCCTGAGGGACTCCAATAGTGACTGCTGATCCCGGAGATCTTTCATCGTTGACATCTATTTTCTGTACTCTGCTACTCTTGTAGGAGGTCAAAAGGTCGAGAGCTTTGCATCTAATACCATAGTGATGTAGCTTCCTGATGAGATTTTCATGTTGAACACAGTCAAATGCCTTAGATAAATCACAAAACACTCCAAGGGCGTCATGCGAATCCTCCCAGGCGTTATATATATATTTTTTAATAGTGCCACTCCTGCATCGGTTGTGGAACGGCCTTTCATAAAGCCAAACTGTTTACTACTAAGTAGCTCATTAATACAGAAATGGCTTAACATTTGACAAAGTATGATTTTTTCAAAAACTTTACTGAGTATAGGTAGTATTGAAATAGCCCGAAAATTATTAGGATCTGTTGAACTACATGATTTAAAAAGAGGTATAACTTTGCTAAGTTTCATCTCATCAGGAAACACACCACTATCAACACAACTATTAAAAATTATGGCTAAGGGTTGTGCTATAACATGAATTATTGAGTTTATAGTTTTTACAGAAAGTCCCCAAAGGTCTGTGGTGTTTTTAATTTCTAATGTTTTAAATGTATTAATGATATCCGTAGGACTAATGTGTTTAAATACAAAGGGAACGTTACATTCAGAAACACTAGTTTTTAATAATTTTTCTGCTAAGATTGGACTTGAGTTTAGATGTTCAGTTGTTTTGAATGGAATATTCCTAAAAAACTGTTCAAAGGCAACTGCTACCTCAGAATTTGTTTTAAAGCTAGCATCATCTACAATCAACTCGAAGTCCTGACAAGAATTCCTAGCTTTACCAGTTTCATTATTTATTATGTTCCATGTAGTTTTTGTTATATTTGTTGAATTTTTTACTTTATGTCTGAGTTGAATTGCTTTTGCAACAAGACAGTCCTTTTTAAAGGTTTTTGAGTATTTTTTTAAATATTCCCTAAATATTTGGCTATTATATGTTTTTTCTTTATATAATTCATTCTGTTTACCCCTACTTTTATGAATACCTGGGGTAGCCTATTCACTAAATCTAAAGCGACTGGAAATAAGTTTCTTTTTTGCAGTAAATATTTTATTATACTCTGTAGTAATAGTGTCAAGAACAGTATTGTACATATCATTTGGGTCGCCATTATAAAAGAAATCTGGAAGTTTATGCATTAAGTTAGATTTAAATGATTCAACCCGTTTAGTTGTTATTGGTATAAATTTAATTTCCTTTTTAGTAATACTATTCTTTCTTTCTAAAACCACTAACTGTCCACAATGATCTGACTCTAGATTGCTTATATTTGATTTTCGAATTGGTTTTATGTCAGTAAATATATTGTCGATGCAAGTGGCACTGGATACAGCAATTCTAGTTGGTTCACAAAACAAATTATTTAAATTAAAACACTGAAATAAGGCAAGCAATCTGGTGCTTAATGAGCTATTTTCTAAGATGTTTATATTAAAGTCTCCACAAACAATAATTTGTTTATTGAAATTGCTTTTTTTTTTTTTATTCAACACTTCTTCCATAACTAATTCAAAATTATCATACATTGCACAAGGCGGCTTGTATACACTCACAACAATGAGATGATCAACTTCTATACAGGACAGCTCGGCAGTTCGCTCAACTGAGAGGCTCACAATGTCTTTACGTTCCTTAAACTTTAGCTGTTTATTAACTAAAATTAAAGAGCCACAATGGATAGCATTTACTCGGCTGAACGAACTTCCCACCCGGTGATTAGCGAAATTGAACATAAACTGATGGCTGCGTAGCCAGTGTTCAGTGATACATAAAATGTCAATCTTTTGGCAGTTTATGAACAATTCAATTTCTAGTTCTTTCTGAGACATTCCTTGTATATTCTGATGCACCAGGTTCAATGGAATATTATTTTGACGTGACAACGTCTTATAAATTGGTTTGCCGGGTGACACTTCAAGAAACTGCGTTACGCTCCGCTCACGTTATGCGCTCACAATGAGAGCGAGTGAGAGGCACGCGGCATGGTTAGCCCGCCTAAGAGCGAGAGAGACAGACATAAAAAGTGAAAGGCACAAGTTGTCACGATTCCGGACGGTTGTCCGACACTAATTTTTTAGTATGAAAAAGTTTATTTTTTTGTTTCTGTTTGCATAAAACTTGAGTAGATATAGATTGTTTAATATAATCATTATTAATGTTGGAATTACATAATATGCCAAAGTGGTCCTTTGTTGTCTGAAAATTTAATTTAAATTCTTACATGTCAAATTATTATACTGCTCAATAGAAGCAGGTTGTTTAGCTAAATGATTAGCTGAAATGTCAATTACACTATTATAGTTGCACTGCTCAATAGAAACAGGTTGTTTAGCCAAATTCTTGGCTGAAATGTCAATTACACTACTATAATTACACGGCTCAATAAAAGCAGATTGTTTAGCCAAATTATTGGCTGTGGTATTAATATAAAATGATAGCGACAAGGCTAACATTCTGGTACAATGGTGTGTGAGATAATATTTATGTCTTGTCCTTATATAATTATGTCTAAAAATACTGTTAGTATCTATATATATATAAATATGCTAACACTCACTGCGTTTTGCATTTATTGTGGCAGGAAAAAAGAAAACTGTGAAATTAAAGCGGTGTCTGACACACAGGACCGACAAGAACATCCTTATTTCTTTTGTTTCTTTAAAATCCGTTCTTATTGAAAAAATAATAAAGAGAAGAAGAAACCTCAAAAGCGTATAAGTAGTTAATTTTTTGACGGCATGCCTAACTATGAAGTTTGCAATTTTGTTCTGATTTTCTAAAACTGTGTTAGTTACAAGTATTTAATAAAACTTGCAAATTTAAATCTGTGAATTTATCAGATTACCTCAGTGTTTATATACTCATTACTAATGCAAATGCCAAGTTAAGTATACGTTGTGTTAAGTTTTTATAGCAGACATGTAAGCTTTTTTATTAGCTTTTATTTAATATTACCTGTCCTGTTGTCTGTCTGTGGTGTGTTAATTAAATTATGTAACCCACTTCAATAAACCAAATTTTGAATACCGTGTTTATGCAAATTAGATGTTAAGGGCTAGTTTGATTTGTCTTTACCAATACTTAGGCCTTACATGATATCTAGGGTCTGATAAAGTAGCTGAAGTAGTGGTAGCTCAAAGATAGATAGATTACTTTGAAACCTTAAGGCATTCCCTTTTAGTTAAACTCTATAAGTGGAGGATAAAGTAAAGGTAGAGCAAATGATTTTTTAATTTACATACGTGAAAATATAACTTTAAGGAAATACATCTAAACTAATATAACAAAACTAAAGAGTTTTAGTTTGTTTGAACTAACCTCTGGAACTACCGGATTTGAAAAAATCTTTTAGTGTTTGACAGACCGATTTTTGAGGAAAGTTAGAGGTTATAACTTCCTACTGTAGTCCTTGAGAGCGGAGCAGAAAATTAACTCCAGGAAAACCGCTGCTAGAAACAGCTCGTGAATTTAAAGTTGTGAACGTCAACTTAATTTAGAGTATCATCATTGATAATTATCAGTTGTAAATAATATTAGTTAGTAGGTAGGTAGCAGTAGGTAGTATATCTTTATATATATAATTCTACTGTACGTGTGTATGGTCACTGCTCTCCTCCTAAACTGCTGGCCCGATTTGAATGAATTATTTTGTATGTGTTTGGGTGGCGCCCTGGATGGTTTAGATTCACAAATCAGCCCGTCAGATGGTGCTGCAGTCGATATCATGTAGGACAACGCCTGCCCGGTCAGCTAGACAAATATATAGTTATAGACCGGATAATACACAGTAAATAAGAGGATATTTAAAATAATAATAATATCAACTATTTTATAATTTGACTGCTTCGCAGGCTATTTGTAGTTTGGTCGGCTGCTGTGCAAATGGTATGGGTTCCATTCCCGCACTGGAGAAACAGTAATATAATAAACATTTGTGTTTATCTCAAGTTTCGGTGTATTTATGACATATATGTAAATATAAAGTATTTAAGTTTTTGTATCCTTTGTCTGGTTTTCATAATAAAAGCTTCGCTTAGTTAAGGCCAGATGGCGCTGTGTGTTATGTTCAAAATTGTTATTTTTACTTAATAACATTTTAACCAAAAGATACTAACTACTAATTGTGCATATTATTTTTAAAACTAGTAAAGGATACTTTTCGGAAATGGACCGGTAAACTGTTCGACAGCCTGAAATCTGTAAAAATAAAAAAAAAAAACGAGCCGAAAAGCAAATCGCAAGCGAGCTCTGCCAAGCTTATCTCGTGGCTCTTCTTGCGCCTCGTCTCGTACGTTTAAGCTATTAAGTGTGCGGATGATTTCCTGCCGATGGCGTGGGGCGATGGTCAAAATGTTGTGACCCTCGTCTAACTTCAAAACAGTGACACGATGACGGTCATGACTTTTAATCTAATGAAATAACTACTACTAAATACGTTCAACGGCACTTTGGATCCATGTTATAATTCTTAGCCTGCGGACACCTAACTCAATGCACGTACTACGACAGGCACTTGGTCTTTTATTTTCCTATCACAATGATAGCTTATATAAGAAGTGTTTTTCAAAAAATTGGTTGGACACTTTTTAACTGAGCACAACTTTACGAGATTTTTTATACAGAGATAGTTTGTGAGCACTAGTGTAACCTTAGGTAATATTTTGATACTGAGTCTCTACGGTAGGTATCACATTCTACGTGAGTAAACCACGAGGCAGGTACAACAATATAGATGTATATTATTATTTATTTACATCTATACGTTCTAATGATAAATGTATCCGCACATTAAATGATATACTAACACGACTTAGAAAGTTTTCCGAAAAAAAAAATAAAGCATGATCTACATGCTCTGCTTTTACGGTTCCGTACTCAAATAAGGAATTATTATTGTTTTGCTATGACTATCAGTCAATTCATACGTAATAGATACGTTTCTCATATTTAAAGTAAACAAAGCTTAATTTAGACACGCACAGATAATTCAATACGAATAAAAAAACGCATTAATAGTTTTAAATAATAATACCTAAGACTGGCTCAATCATATACTAATAATATTATTGTGGATGAAAAAAAAGCATTGTAAGCCCATTTTTTTTTAAATTTGCCCCGTCCTTTAAATATTCGGCTTCAAACTTTCGGTTATGGTCGTGTCGGTTGTGGTATAAACCTCGAACGTGATATTCGAGAAATCTGAAATACTTAGCACATAAACTGGTATTAATTTTATAAATAACAAGACCCAATAAAATGTTTTGGAAATCCTCATGGAGTCATGGATACCCCTGCGCGAGAACAGCGCACAGGTTATGTCGGATTCTTACCGAGTAAAACCAACGGTTTTTCTTCTTTTCGGCGAAGCCGCAGGACAGCAGCGTTATGTACCTGTACTCTACAATGGCGGTACACTCGGTTGCTTAGCAGAAACTAGCGGTGCCACCCTCCCATCCCTTGAAGATGCCGTGCCGGATTTTTTTTCAAGGTTTCTCCCGTAAACATAGGTGCCTTGTGTCCGTCTTTGTCGAAAAAATAGTTTTATACTAAGTTAAAAAAAAATTGAATATTTGCACTGTGTTTAAACCGTGAAGAATAAAAATATATATATTTATATCATTATTTTATCATCTCTAAAAGAATGTAACAATAAGTTCTAAAATAATTGAAATTGGTGATTATTGTATTTATTCTAATAATATATTATATAATACATAATATATTATATTATTGATATATTATATAAGAGCTTATTTATTATATAAAATAAATAATTTTAAGTAATATAATTAGCCCCTAGTAGAAAAAACCATTAAGTTTTCTTCTCCTTAACTAATGTTAAAAATTATAGAAAATTATTTTTAGGCATACGAAAGCATTAGAGTGAGCGAGACTAAAATAGTTTTAGACTTAACACTAAATATGTATGGCAATGTTTTTTCCCTAAAACATTTATACAGATTAAAATGTCTTTAAAGTTTATTAATAAAATAAAAGATGGACTATAAAAATAAAATAATAAACTAACCTTTTCCCTTGTATTCCCAAAAAAAATTTTTCCACTGTAACTCCATAGCAAGGCTTTATTGCGTATGATACACGTACAGCCGATTCAGTCACCAGTAGACAAAACTGCCTCTTCAGAGTCACTAGAATTAATTACGAGTAGGTATGTAGTTAATATTAGGTTAATTGAATAGATTAATTTAAAAGATCAAAGTTTATTTTCAATTAATGTGTTTGCTAAAGAGAATACGATTCGCAGCGCCTCGCAGCGTGCCTCATTCAAAATAATTTTCCACTTATTTTTGACACTTACTAATCAAACATTACGAAATTTCGAAAATTTGTTGTAAGAAAAAATATCTAGGTCTGCAGTGTGTTAGTTTTCTATTAAATTGTAGACGTTAATACTTTAGACTTATACTTAGATTCTAGTTTTTCATACAAATGGTCTCAATTAAAATTTTGAGTTAGTAAAAACATTTTTCAGGTTTTTGGAAAACCATAGACATTGATATTCGGCTTGAGATCATGTCAAAAATAAATAGAAAAGTCGTTTGTATGAAGCATTCTCTTATTCTCTCAAGTCTCAACTTTATCTGTGACAACAACTTATTATGCTTAACTCAAGGACTTCTTCTCATATTTAATCTAGCAGATTCCCACGGTTTTAAAATGACGAGACCTAAATACCACAATTTATTTATAAGTCCTTTAATGTTTTTCCGGTATGAAAATAACCCTTTAAGTACAAGCTAACTTGGAATTAAAATTTTCACATATGATGTATTTCTGTTGCCGCTATACAAATAAATATTTAACGGTGCTTCTATACAACAAACCTGAGTTTATTGCCGTTTCCCTGAATAATCGTCCGGATCCCTTCGTGCGCGAGTTCGACTCGCACTCGGCTGATTTTTTTTAAGGCAAATCAATTTTGTGTGAAAAACAATCTACGGCGTTTATTCTTAATTAAAATAAACTTATATCAGCTGGTTTATAAATGAGAAGTTTGCGATTCCTTCAAAAGTCTTTTGTAGTAGAACTAAAATTGTAGCGAAATTTTGTAAAGACTAAATAAAATCACAAATTAATACGCCTAACCGCTTAACCATATTGTATCAAATATTAAAGTCCATTGAAGAACATTATTTTAAAGATAATTGATACAATTATAGTTGTCTGTCCATTGCACGGAAATGTAATATCTGTTTTAGGAAGTAAAAAAACCTCTTTGTAATTAACTATTAAATTTAGGTATGTTAGTTTATTGTTTTTGTACTTAGTTGTGAAGGGATTTTATAGAGTTCTTCATACGGTGTCTTTTGTCCATCATAAAAATCCAGTGAGATGGTATGCCTAGGATAATAATAGGCTTTAAAGTTTTGCCTCTTTTCCTAAAGTTAATATTTTTTTATTGTTTTAAGGTGAACCTCTTTTGTGCCTTAGCTATTTAGAGACATACTGCTCCACATATGATGTCCAGGGCTAGGATAGTGGCAACGTAGGTAGTGACACCTATAAAGAACTACTTTTCATCCTACGGGCAAGTATCTGGCTGGCTAAGTTATAGCTGATGACATATTTGCATGGAATTTTGGGTAATTTTAACAAAACAAATCCGGCCAAGTGCGAGTTTGACTCGCGCACCGAGGTTTCCGCACCTATCACCATCTACGTAATTTACAAACACTAACCATGACAAAAAGTGTGCCGCTATAAGAGCCAGTCCGTGCTACGCCGCAGCGGAACTGCACGGCAAAATTAAACCAAATCATCAAAATTGATAAGCAGTTCTGCTGCCGCGTAGTGCGGTATGTCTCATACAAATTGTATACAAATTATATTTGGCCACGCCGTGCCGCGCTGCTCCGCTTCTGTGCCGTGCCATCTAGTGCAGTATAACTTTAAGTGGTCACCCATACATGTACTGACCAAGCCCAACTTTGCTTAACTTTAATTATCGTTTCCAAAAAACAAATGTGTTACTGTTCCTCTTAATAATTGCTTAATAAATGATGGCGCTGTACCGGTTTTTTTTTAAAATGTTATGGCTCGACCTCGACTCACACTTGGCCGGTTTTTATTATTATTTTGTTGTTATACATAAGAGTTCACGCTGTTTTTACAGCAAGTATGAAGTTTGTATGTATTACTGTTCTTTCAATAAAGCAAAAACAACGAAAATGTGTTTCTTGTATGGGGAATCTTTAATTTTTTTCTTTGTTAGATAATCCCCTATTAGAACACATATTCTGTGAAAATTTCAGGCTTTTACCTTTTTCAGTCTAAAAGATAGAGCTCTTTAATGATCGGACAGACATGCAGACAGTCAGCGTAGAGTTAGTTATAAGGCTCCGTTGGCACCCTCTGGGTACGGAACCCCAAAACAGAAAAACTTTGAAAAATGGTTACTGTTATTGTTTTATTAAACTTATTTTTATAACAAATAAAATACAAGCTAGTGATAATTGCAGTGGCATACCAGTAATAAAATTTTGTTATAATAAGTTATAGTAGAAGAAACCATTACTTGGAAAATTTACCTTCGAAGTCTGCTTTCTTCATCAACAAACGTCACTATTTTGATGATTACTACCAAAATACCTAGCTATAGGTAGGTATTTAGTTTTTATGAGCATCTTTTGGTTCTCACAGCTGTACCCTTTTTTTAGTAGAATCACGATTAGATAATTTAATGAAGTATAAACATTAATTAGACTATTACACTGAGCGGCCTTAATGTACTGGGTATTACTAACTAGACTTTGTATTGATTAGAATAAAGTGTCTAAATCACCAAGTAACACAAAAACACAAATGAAATAAGATATTGTACTTATAATGATAGTTCTTCAAGCAAAGTGTATTTTATCGAAGATACTAACAAAACACTCATTCACTGGCTCATTTATTATATTTTTTCAATAATGTTTTATATTTAACTGCCCCGTTTTGTTTCTTTATTTTTTTAAATACTCTATAAATTAAAGAAGTGCAATATTTTAATAAGTATCTTGAAATACGTGTTATAGTCAACTAAATCTAAGTAAAACTAAAAAGTTTTGGAGTGAAGGTTGTCGTTAGTTTAAACCATCGTGACACATTTATTTTAATTAATACCTAACAGAACTTAATTGTGGGCGGTGATTGTAAAAAACTATCAGTCAAGAGCGAGCTGCATAAGCTAACAATATGACCCTTGTATTATTATTTTTATTTTGGGGTAGTTAATATCATCAATGTAATAAAGAGTGAGTGAAAATTTTGTAAATTTGTTTATATGTGGAGGGTAATGTCCGGAACCAGGGAACCGATTTGAAAAAATCTTTTTACTGTTAGAAAGATAAATTTTTCCAGTTGGTTATAGACTAAGGATTATTTAGAACTAGTTTGTTTTAGTAATAAGGTTTGCTGTAGCAAGCTATAGCTTTAGTTGGTGTATTCTTGTCCTTTCCCAGCACTCAAACCATCCCCATACCAAATTTAATTTAAATCGCTTCAGCGGCTTAAGCGTGAAGAGGCAACAAACAGACAGAAATACTTTTACATTTATAATTATTTATTTTGCCCGCGGTTTCAGCTGACCTAAATTCGGTTATCCGTATAGGATTTTGAACGGCAACTTCTTAATTAAAGAAAAAAAAACTGACGTTTTTTCTCGGAACTCAAACTATCTCTATTTCAAATTTCATCTGAATCGGTACAGCGGCTTAAGCGTGAAGAGGTAACAGACAGATTGTTCTTTTTCACAAATTTCTTTCGCATTGATAATATTATTATGGATTTATTGTTCCGTAAGATACAGATTGAGGACGAAGTCAAAGTCAAAGTCAAATTGTTTTTTATTCAAATTAGGATTTTACAAACACTTTTTTTTAATTAATTAGTGTTGCATATTGAGATTTGACCTTTTTTGTCCACAAAGTCTAATGCGGAACGCTTGAAGATATGACCGCAGAGCTTGTTAGCTTAAGCGAACCGTTAGAGAGTAACAAAGAGCTGGCCATACGAAAGGGGTAGAAAGTTATTTTGGCGATGATGTAAATTACATTTTATGTTTAAAAACTCAATCCGATTTTATTCAAAAAAGGTTGAACTCACTTAAAAACATAAGCAATACTCTTTAAAATTGGAATGCCTTAAAAGTTACCGCACTATATTAGTCCCTCATTTGAAGGTTTCTAAGCTTAAAGAAGTTATGCACTTTTTAAGTGTTTGATGTTTTGTTTGACTTTGACTTTTACTTTGTCCTGAATGAATGTCCTTTGCCTAAACCGCTGATCGTAGAGACAAGGAACATGGAGGGTGTTATCTTTGTATGACGCACGCATCCGATAAGAAAGGATTGTTTGAAAGGATCAAGTGCGAGTCAGATTTGCGCACTAAGGGTAAACCGATTGTAATGAAATTATGGTAAGTTATTATGCACACGCCGGGGAAGGTTTCTGAATTAGTACAACCCTTTCACAATATATTGGTGGGGCAGTTATATTGTTGGTGCCCGAGCCAGACTCACACTTGGCCGGTTTTTTTATGTAGAGTTATAAGCAATTGTTAATTAAATTATTTGCAAATCAATCCGTTCAGCCGTTACCAATAAAACAATCAGACATGCAAACAAATCTCTCTTCTTTATACTTCGTCTGCGTGGACTATTGAAAAATACGCAGCTTTTGACTCTTAACTATTTCATCTAGCATAATATTGATATTCTCATACAAACTTGTGAAACACATCAATCTAAATTTTAATCTAAAGGCCAAATACAGATACATTAATCGAGGATAGACCAAAATTTTTTTTTTAGAAACTATTAAGGAAAATTAATAAAATTAATATTTTAACTGTTCCTTGCTTTGGCATATATCAATGCAAAATGCAATATCTTCACTTGCATAATGTATGTACCCAAAAATTGTCTCTTATTTGCTAAAAATAGTGACCTTCACAGTGTTATACAAACATAGACATGAAATTTTGTATCTATAAGTGTTTAGTGTTAGTATTTGATATTGACTTTTTATTTTGCCAATTATTCTACTACAATGAAAAATCTTAAGTATTCGGTCGAAAAGTACCAAGATATTCGGTATTCGGCAAAAAAGGGTAAAAGAGTCCTTTGTATGGGGCCCTTTACGCAACAAAGAACATAGCTAAAGAAAATTACTTTTCTTACATTGATCTGTAAAACTATATTCCGTGCTTGGTAAAACTGTAGTTATTTGCAGCAAGGTAACAACTTTCCATCACACTTGCGACTTCTAAGCTTGTGACAGGCTTTGGACTGTCAGATAAGTTATAATACCTAGCACTAGATATTGTTTGTAAAAACTTGTTTTTAATTTAATTAGTTTAATGTTTAATTATACCAAAGCAATTAAAAAAACAGTACTAAAAAGAAAACAGTACGTAATACAGTAATTTGGTGTGTTTTTTATTTTTAACTTTTAAGTGCATCCTTTTAAAGCCCTTTGTTTTTTTGTTTAAAGTTTTTTAGTTGTTAATAACCTTATCTACGCCATTTCCTGTTTATTATGAAGGTACCTACTTACGTTTAGTTTTTTAATATATTTTGTGAAAACTCACCTTGGCGTCCTCAACAGGGGCACTCCACCACACGCCAATATTACCGTTTAAAATAAGGAAACTGCCAGTCTAAGATCAATAGTTACGGACATATAGCCCTTCCTACTCTGACATCTGTTATCCGAAATTAGGTTCTTGATGAGATCTACCACTTCTGTTAAGTCACTAAACGATGACGTTTAAAGAATCAGTATATCGATACTTTTTCCCGTAATTATTAATCAACATCCAGAGTAATTTAATTTTAAAAATATTTCTTACAAATATTACTTGAGTGCACGTGGTAATAGTCTCTTTTTATAGAGTTTTAATGGCAAAAACGGACCCTTGTAAACTCGTCAAGTCCGTCCGTATGTCATAGCCTAATTCCACCGCATTTGCATCGATTCTAATAATATTTAACAGGAAGGTATCTTTAACATAAAAATGGAGATAAAAATTTATTAGGGGTAGCTTTTTCACTCACCCCAGTTTCTGGGGTATCGTTAGATAGGGCCTTTAAAATGCAATTGTGGTTTGTTAATACAATTCGTGTGGAATAATCCGATTCCACAGATCCGTAACTAATGCGTGTACAACACACACTTGGCCGTTTTTTATTCTTTTAACTGTACTATGTTCTTGATTTTTGTCAAATATGTTACTCCATAACTAAAAATAACTATTTTGATATGGGAATAATTACCTGCGTTATGCGGATTTCCTGTAATTTAGTTTCATTGACTTATCATAAATAAAAATTTTTGACTCTGCCTAACGTAATCTTCACAAAAATACAGTAGAATTAAAAATCGCCTAAGTGAGAATCGGACTCGCGCACGAAGGATTCCGTACCATTATCTAGAAAAACGGCATAAAACTCACGTTTGTTGTATGGGAGCCCCCATAAATATTTATTTTATTCTATTTTTTAGTATTTACTGTTATAGCGGTAACAGAAATACATCGTCTATAAAAATTTCAACAGTCTAACTATCACGGTTCATGAGATACAGCCTGGTGACAGACGGACGGACAGCGGAGTCTTTGTAATAGGTATCCGCTAATTACCCTTTGGGTACGGACCCCTAAAAACTGTACATTGAAGAAAGTTAGGAGAAATAAAAGGGTGTTTAAAAATGGAAAGAAACCATGTCAAGTGTTTTAATTGTTATTTCTGTCTGTTAGTGCGAGGTGTGTTCATGCAAAAGTGTGTTTTAAACTGTTAGGTACATAGAAACCAACATCAAACTGTAATACAAAACGGATTTTTGGAAATAAGTAATTATTTTTACCTTTTTAGTGCATTTTTTAGAAGCCGGTTGCTTTTTCTTGTTAAAAAGTCTTAAAGCAGATAAAGATACATAGAAATACATAATTGCATTAACAAAAGTATACTTGCCAGCCTTCATACGTCCCCACTGCTGGGGCACGGCCTACCCTCATAAGCGATGGTGATTATATAGTAGTAGAACAATAGTATAGTAAACCTTAATTAAATGATAATAATACAAAGTAATCACCTTTGTATTTATTTAAATTACTCGTTCTTTGACACGACAATAATATTTCTAGCAATACTGATTGTATAGGCTTTTTACTGTCTGCACACTTCAGTAACAATCTTTATAGTGTCGTTGTTGCGCAATGTTATAAGTTGCTTATAAATCTTTAAATCTAAAAATGGAGATATCTTCAAAACTTGCTGCCAATAATAACTCTTTTAGTGATTTTAAAGGGCGTGGTATATATACATTCATACAATATACCATTATTCACATTAATATTATTAGTTTATCCCTCGGCCGTTGGACGCCCTCACTGAGGGCTACATCCTCTCCTAGGATGAGGAAGCTTAGGCCGTAGTCTGCCACGTTGGCTTGGATTGGCGGACGTTATCAATCAAGTGGGCACTGGACTGTCAAATTCAAATTCAAAATCTTTTTATTTAAGTGGGTTTCAAAGAGCTCATTTGAATCGTCAAGAGAATTACCTACAATTTGCTTAAAATACTAATTAAAGCAAATTCACTGGTTTATTGCTAGCATTCAATTATTACTCTTTGTAAAACTACAAACAAAACATTATAATCGTAAATCAACTAATTGAAACATATTTTGTATTGAAACACTCAACAAACAAGCTTTCACATGTCTGTTGTTTTTTTTTCGAGTTACTTAGGTGTACGCAGACAGTATGTCGAATATGAGTTACGGTTTGTTACCACTCACACCTAAGCAAATAATCTAGGACATAACGTCTGCACACTTAGCATAGTTTTAGTATAAGAGAACATTAGTCGTTCTTGATACAACTGTGTAGCTAGGCATATTATTAAATAAATTTATATTTATTTGAAATCTCTGTGACCTGATTAACTTACGCGGCTCACGAATCTGTATCTTACTACATATTCTCAGGCGTCGGGTAGTAATCTAGGTACATTAAAGTTAAGTGTAAGGATTGGAAGCCGGAGTTAGTGCAAGGTTCAAAATATACTATTGAAGGACCATAACTCTTATAGTTATCTTTCTCTCTCTCCCTTTATAGTTTGAAAGCTGTCACCCGAAATGAAGATCTTGATGAGATATAGCATTTTTATAGAGAAACTACTAGTGTACGATAAATATTTACGGAGTTACAGCCCTTTATAGTTTGACAGCTGTCATCCGTAAAGACGATCACGTTGAGATCTATAACTTCCGTAGAGAAACTACTAGTCTACAATTAATATTTACGGAGATATAACCCTTCCTAGTGTGACAGCTGTCATCCGAAATGAAGATCTTGATGAGATGTATCATTTCTGTAGAGAAACTTCTAGTCTACGATAATTATTTACGGAGATATGGCCCTTTATAGTTTGACAGGTGTCACCCGAAATTAATATCTTGATTTTTATAGAGAAACTACTCGTGTATAATAAATATTTACGGAGATTTAGCCCTTTATAGTTTGACAGTTGTCATCCAAAATGAAGATCATGATGAGATCTATAACTTCTGAAGAGGAACTACTAACCTACGATAAATAGTTACGGAGATATCGCCCCTTAAGTTTGACAGCTTTCTTTGTCTAAGATAAAGATTTACGAAGATAAAGCTCTTTATAGTTTGACAGATGTCGCTTGAAAAGAAAATATAAACGAAAAAATTGAAAAAGACAAAAATAGCCAAGTCCAAAATTTAGTATATTTGTTATTCTTTTTATGGCTGCATATATTCAAAGTAGGGCAAGGATTTTTACAACAAAAGTGGAACCAACAGTATTCACAAATCTTTATAGCTCGACCACAAGTGGAACCAACAGTATTCACAAATCTTTATAGCTCGACCACAAGTGGAACCAACAGTATTCACAAATCTTTATAGCTCGACCACAAGTGGAACCAACAGACCGTAAGGAAAAATAAAAGCTTTATATAAATAATAATTAATATTGAAAAACCAGTGCTTAGCCAATGTTAAATAAAAAACAGATAATCGTTCTACCTACCAGCAGTTGAATATCCTGTACTGAATCACTATAAAAAAATTTGCATCACAATCACCCAAAATAGATTCTTTAAAACAAACAGTTTCTGAACTGTCTGAAATGTTAAATGAACACATGACAGATTTGCAAGATGAGCTTAATAGTAAATTTGCCGCAGCTTCAACTCTACTTCAGTCCTCAGCGCAAAATTTGCTTCTTTCAACAAGTTTACTATAACCGCTTTAAATAGTTTACAGCAGCAAGTAGAACAGCTAATATGTGAAGTTGATCGTTAAAAAATGCGTAGTCGACGAAAATTTCTGCATATCCACGGTCTCTCTAAGAGCAAAAATGAAGACTGCAAACACCGTTGTCAAAACTATAAAGGACAAGGTGTCAGATCTAAATATTACAATGGAATGCATCTATAAATGTCACAGACTTGGTCGCCTGTCAAGCAGCAAACATAGGCCAGTATTGATTAAATTAAGAGTAACATCTATGCGTGATAAAGTTTGGTACTCAAAAATTTCACTTAAGGGTGTAAAGATGCTTTAAATACGGACTGTCATTCTATATTAAATTCAAACACAGTTAATAAAAAAGTATGTGTTTTTAATACTTTACTAACACGATTATACGAAACACATGCGCCTGAAAGACCAGTTAAAGTTAAATTCTATCCTGCACCTTGGCTTACAGACGAAATACGTTGATTGCAACAAAAACGCGATCGTGTCAAAGCTAAAAACAAATTATATTCCTCTCCTGGCAATCTCGAAAAATATAAACTTCTGAGAAATCGCTGCAATACAGTGTGTAGAGATGCACAACGACGCTCTTTCACAATTCTGTTACAAATGGTGATCCAAGAATAATATGGAAATTTGTAGTCTTTAGGAGTTGATAAAATTCAATGAAAAAACATATTTTGATAATTTCAACATTAATCAACTTAAACTTAATTTCTCTTCTGTTGTTACCAGGGATAGCAACAAGAAAGCGCATACCCTTAATCAACTTTCAGTGGTCCCAAATCCTAACTTACCTCCTTTTTCTTTAATCAATTCAATGATTTTGATGTTAAGAAGAGTATCTTGTCCATTGCCTCTGGTGCTGTTGGTAGTGATTGTATTAGCCGTAAGATGATCATTCTTGTTCCTGACATCCAGTACTCTTCCCGCGCAACGGAAAAATGTTTTCAGTATTCCCATATCCAAAAATTATTTTTCTAATTTTAGACCCATATCGAAATTACCTTTCCCGTCAAAAGTCCTTGAGCGAATTATTCATTATCAATTTAAAACTTTCCTGGCGAAAAACAGTCTGTTGATTCCCTAACACTTCGGCTTTTGTCCTGGTCATAGTACGATTACTGCACTCACTAAAATTACTAATGATATTTGTTACAGCATGGATACCAAACAACTCACAGTCATGTCAAGTTTTTAATTGATTAAGATTACCTTGTCACTTAGGGTGATTCTTATATAATCTTCCCCTAACAAGCTAACAAAAAAATTAGAAACCGTAAGCCTGCCTAAGAGAATGCGATGGGAGGTTTTACAAAGGCTTAATATATTTAGGGACAGATACTTGTATTTTTTATACTATGAATAATTTATTAAGTAACTTGTCGCTTTATTAATGATGCATGAACTTCGTACTGTGCCATTAAGTATTTCTAGTTTAAAATATTCAAATACATAAAAGGTTATTAGGTTATTGTAGACACTTTAAATGCTTTAATCGTTTTCAAAACGAGGCAACGACCGAGTGCATGTCGTACGCACACGAAGTTAAGTTCCGTTGAATGAGAATTTGAATTGATCTCATTCAAAACAATTTTTGTTGAATGCATTTTTTTTTATCAGATTTTAGAAGACGTCAGATTATTTTAACTGTATTTGAATAATATTGACTCATGTGTGATCATTGAAACCGGTGTTAGAATTTTATAATTTTGGCTTCAGACCAAAATTTTTTTTATATATGATAGATATACAAAGTATATACTATACTTTTTTTTTCAATGCCATTAATAACTGGGTCCTTGCTAGAGTCCAAGAAAATACCTTTTTTTTGTCATTTTCGGACGTGCACTATACGAATGTGTGAACTATTTTTAAGAAAAAAAAAACCAACATAGAATATTTTATATAATTCTAGGCTGAGTAATTATATACAGTTCCGTTGAGTATCCGAAGAGGGAAGTGTGGAAAATAAAACACCGATTTTGATGACTGTGTTTAGGTTCAATTAGCCCGAAGCGCAGATTTCTTAATCACACATCGGTGTCTTGACCCAGGTCTAGTGCGACAGCAATCATATAACCAAATACCTATGTGTGTATTCGCTTGAGTCTGATATTTATCTCTTAAAGTCTGATGAAAAAAAACCCCTCTTGCTGCAAATTATTGGCTTTTCTTCAAGGAGAAAAAAACACTTTATTATATATTTAATTTTTGGTGTGGTTTTTGAAGTCGGTGTAGTTTCTTAATTATTTTTGAAGTGAAAACTTCTTTAGCGGCGTTGTGCACTTTTTTTGGTATGGGTAAAAAATGATAAACTCGCGTCAGGTCACGTGTCCTAATCGTGGAAATTCGTAAGACGGAAACCGTAATGCCACGCCTATTATAATTTTTATTTTTAGTATTCGCGATTATGAGTAGTACAGGGAGGTTGGATATGGAATTTTAATTCTATGACAGATTGCGATGTCAAATATACTACGTCAAAAAAGTAAATAAACAAACATTATTTTTTCTTGACAATGTCAAAGACATGACTTGTGACATATTTGAGTGTTAAGCGGGAATCGTGTGTAAAGGTTTTCACTTCTGCCGGCACTCCCGGAGTGCAACTCGTTTTTTTTTTTTACATTAATTTCATTATGAAGGTGTCATGTGCTCCGCGTAGTAAACCATTTTGGGAATTTTTATCAGAATCAATCGATCAAGGACTATCGGCCGTGCTCATGACGAATTTATAAGGGTTTTCTTCCATTCGGCTATTGAACTTAAAGAAGTTGATGTGATACGTGGATTTTGGCTAGATTACTTGTTGAATATATTACTTACCATAAAAACGAGCATCGGTGATGATATATAAGGGAGAGATGAGATAACAAACGTGTCTAATTTATCTACATATTTTAAATAAGAACAAGAAGAAGCATATTTTAAATGAATAATGATGAATATTTTATTTTAATTTTTTTCTAAACCTAATTTACAATTTAATTACAAAACAAAAAAAAAAAGTTTTGAATTCGTCTTCAAAACCATTTTTGTGTAGACATTTGACTTTTACACAGCAGGGTTAATAAGTCATGGCACTACAATTTGCATTCAAATTTTGGGACTACAAAGGGAAAGGTTGGTTTTACATTGATACTCTCAACTCTCAACTTTTATCTTTATACGTAATATCTGAAAGTTTGGACTCAACAGGTGGAACCATTATCGAGTTATTGATGTATATGGCTGATTCATGTGTCATACTCGTGAACGGGTGCCGCCTGTGGAGACTGGTCTGCTCTTGCAAACTTCTTTGTATTCTTAGTATTTAGTCTTATTTTTTTGTTTTGTTTCTAAATACTGTAAGACATTGATTATTTCTAAGTGATGATTACATAAACTGTCTTTTTTTAAATTTTGTAATTAGAAACTTTTTTATGTGGTCCTTGTCCTTTATATTTCATGTTTTTTAAGTTTGTAATGGAAAGTGTCCTTCTATAATAGGGAGGACTAAACATATCTCTAATATTTTCCAATATTTTAATTGGATGCTGTAAGAGAAAGGGAGAAAAGAAATGCCCTTGCTGATTTACTTGCCGGTTCTTCTCAGTACAAGGTCTCCCGCCCTATAGACTTACGAACCGATGACATAGGACATGCATAAGTGCTCAATTGATTGATTGATTTATTAATAAATTGGTATTAATGACCAAAGTAACAACTCATGTTATAATATATGTTGGCTTAGTTTCAAAAAAGGAAAAGAATAAAAAGAACATTGCCAAAAATGCTAGTTTCATAAATTTTACTCCAACTTTACCTACTCTTCATTATTTTAAAACCCTCTAAAATGGTATACCCTTATCAGTCTGTGTTTTATTACAGAAAAATAATTATCTCAACTTGTTAAGGCAAGGCTAGACCGCGAAAATACGCCGTTTTTGTGCAAATTTTGTGGTTAAACTATAACATCTAAAGCATTGAAAAAATATATGTTATAAAACTTGCTTTCGTCTAGTGCATTACCTTACTGAATGATTTTCATTTATTGTATTTAATGCAATAAAAAATCTGGAAGTGACCATTGTTTCAACACTTGTGCAAATTTTAAAAGCGTGTTCTGCATTTGCTTGTAATGAAAGTTGGTTAAATAATTAGAATAGCTTGTTATCTAGTGCATAGACAAAAAGAAAAGTCAAAAAATGTGTCTACAAAACGGTAATAACGTTAAATTCCATACAAAAAATTTAAAGTTTCAAGGCGTCATTACGGTATAAATTACTTAAGAAGTATATAACTAATATTGATGGTATTGGCGGCATATTTGATAATCGTACTTAAACTAGGACCTTATTACATGACATACAAAAATCCATTTGAATTAAAATGGGTAATCGTTTTATATAACATATTCCAAATATTATTTTCACTTTATGGATTTATACGTGTGAGTAATTATATAATTTGAGTATTTCTATTTTAATTTAATTAATGAAGTTTGAAGAATTTATGCTGACTTATATATAAATACTTTGTTTCGGGAATTCTTTAAATTTATTTAAAAAATAATAAAACTGGATTAAACGCGTCGGTTTTTGACAAAAGACCTTTTGCCCATCGTTTTTGCTAGGTTACACCAGTCTTGGTCACGGGTACACTGGCGGTGCGCGGTGTCTTCGGCTTAGAGTGGAGGCGTCCTGTTGAACTACCCTCACTTCGTCTTTATACTTGTCACACTACACACAACACTAACGGCGTTCGTTTGTGCAACGCGATAGCTGTATTTTCCTATGACTGGATTCCATACAGGCAACAGTTATGACAAGTATAAAGACAAAATGAGGGTAGTATAGTGGTGTAACTCAGACAAAACGTCGGGAAAAAAGTATTTTGACAAATAACGACGCATTTTATCCCAGTTTTATTATTTCTTTAAATTTGCAATGGAACGCGTAAATTTAAAAAACTGTTTATATTTGTTAGTATTCACTAAACTTATTGACTATAAACCATCTTACCTCTGTTTAATCGTGCGTGACTTATTACCTGTAGATTGCCAAAAACTGGCAAACGTTATAATATTATAGTATGTTATAGTCTTCACAGGGTCACTTATTTTATTTAATCAAAGCTGATAATTTACGACTTGTGGATTGGACTTTCGAACATGACTAGTGTCTTAATATTTCGCAAACGCATCGCTGAATCGACAAATGTTTGTCGCTCACCGACAGTAATTTTAAAAGAGCTATCCAACGACAACCCATACTATAGGAAAAAAAACATCCCCACTTTACGTGTAGGGGAGGTACTCTAATTTTATTTTACCACTTTGTCGGCCTAATTAATATGTTTATCAAAAAACATCATTCTAGTACTAATGGTCTCTGAGATAAGCCGCGGACAGACAGACGGCCGGACATGGCGTAGCTATAAGGGTTTCTTTTTTGACTACGGAACCCTAAAAAATTGGCAAAACTACAAAAGACTTTGTTATTTTTTTCTGTTGAAAGAATTTTGTCACATTATGTTTTTGCTTATATACCTTGGAATCATAATGTAGAAATAACATTTTTTTATAATTTATTTTGACTTGATGTACTTACTTAAAATTCAATTCTACTAAGGGCTATTTTGCTTTAAGTTTAAGTTTAGCGACAGTTCATTTGTTTTCTGTGTCAATTAAAAAAGAAGAGGGGAAAGGAGACTGTAGACAAACATAAATAATAATAAATAAATATTTTGGACATTACAATACAAATTTGAGCTAATAAGATAATAAACTTGTTAAACAGACTATGTTATGTAAAAATAATTATTTTATGAAAACAATTCTGGAGCCAATTTGTGGAACCAAATATTAAACAATATGGTCTTTTCAGGCCGCAAGCTATTTGTATAAATATGGATTATTTTTTAAAACATGCAACTTAGAAAAAGAAGAAAACCTTTATGAGGTAAAACATTAAATTTTACCCTATTTCCACTTACTAACTCGTAATAATCAACTGTAAAATGAGATTTACGTTATTAGGTATGTTATAATATTGTTTAAGGTTACAACTCTCACTAATTATTATATTATCATATTGTTACAGATAACATCTCTCATTCATTTGTGTTTCATGTCAAGATTTGGTGATCTCTTTGATACTGTATTTTTTGTTTTACGGAAGAAAGAAAAACAAATGACCTTTCTTCACATTTATCATCACGTTTGCATGGTGACTATATTATGGTACATTGCAAAGTACGACCCAAATGAAAATGTCATATTTTTGGGAACTTTGAATGCATTTGTACACATGATTATGTACACTTACTACTGTCTCTCTGCCATTCCGAACATTTCACAATATTTGTGGTGGAAGAAGTATTTAACATCTCTTCAGTTTACATGTACTTTTATTAGAAAAACCGGTCAAGGGCGAGTCGGATTCACGCACTTAGTTTTTTGATTGACCACACAATACTAAAACTAATGCAAAAATATTGATACAATGACTTATACATTGTAGTTAGCAATAATTTTCTATTTTAATACTGTAGACGCGTGAAACTATGTTTACTTACGAAACTACATAGTACAGTTTTTTATAGATCATTTATTTATTCTTACAAGTTTGGTAACATGTAACACTAGGCTAGTTGACAAAAATAATAAATTACATTTGTAGGAAACTATGGAGCTCAAACTAGGCTGATGCAGGTAATTTAAGACTCCAGGGAGCTTATTAGGAACAGTGTCGAGTTATTCGTACTCTGCAATTAGAGAGCAAAATGTATGCAAGTACATTCACGGGTTTCGAGAGGTACGAGTAAGTCAGACTTCCTTACATTTTAGTCTCGAATTCCAGAGTCTGAATAGCTCGAGACTGTTCCCAATAAGGTCCTAGGTCCCCCTCATCTCGAAATCACTTTTGCATAAAACAAATGTATTATTTTGATATAAATAAATTCGAAAATAAAAAAGCTCTTACAATAAAATTATAAATATAAAATATTGAGGTTTGGGATAATTCATACCAGTATATTTACAAGCATTAGTATGTGCGTAGGTACGTACTGTTAGTCGGGATTCTCGACTAGGGTTTTTAAAAAATATTATTTATAATAATCAAAACTTATATCTTCAGTAAAAGATATTAATATTCAATTAAATTAAAATTGGTGTGTACCGGGTGGAGGCCAGTGTTTAACTGAAGAGCTTTACTAGAGAAGTTGGAAACGGATCATAATAATACTCACTAGGAAAAGAGGTGTCTAGGCTGTATAGGGTGCTTATAATATTTATAACAGCCCCCCGCTTTAGACTGAACTTACATCATTAAGTGAAGTTCACGTCTAGAAGCTTCTTATTCTGGGTTCAGGAATTGGACTGTCTGAAGCAATATCTTCAAGCGAGGTTGCTATATTAAAAGCTTGTTTTACTTTTTTGTTAAGGATTGGAAAAGGTATCGCAATGAGTTTAGGACTTCTTGTGTTCTTTATAGAGTGTTTTTGTCATCGTTTGTACTAGGTTTGGGTACAGGGTAGGCATCATAATCAATTAGACATAGAGTAAGATTAAGAATAGATTTGATTCGGATTGGGTTTTTAGAGAGGTTATCAATGGTTTAACATAACCTGAAACTCTGAAACGAATCGTTTTTTTTTTTAATTTTACTACACAATTAGATACAAGCAAGGAGTCGGATATATGTTGGGCCATAATCAGACTTTCTCTAATCTTTGGGTTAGATACTGTGCATTTAATTACAATTTCTGATCGAGTAGGAATGGAGTAGACGGAATGACAAAAGTTAAGTTTGAATTTTAATGTATAGCGAAAATAGCGTATATTGCACTTCAGGTCTCTGAAAAGTTCGCTGCCCATTATTGCATCATATTTAAGGTCTATCTTATCAACAACGTGAAAAGTGGTCGATACCTTGGATACGGAAGTTCGGACATTTGAGTCCTTGTATACAGAGCTTCGGACATTAGAGTCCTTGGATACGGAGGCTCAGACTCCTTGGATACAGAGGTTTAGACTCCTCCTCAGAGGTTCTAGGCATTTTGGTTTTAGTTGGATTTGCGTAGCTTTGTGACTCGGGCTTCACGGGACACGTCTGTGATAATTTTGTTTAGACGAAACAGTTGCAAGATATCTATTTACAGTAAAAAGAGCATAAAGTTGTCTTATTGTTGACACATTTGCATTACGATACAAACTTTCTGTAAAGTACCTGCGAGGTTTGTGGAGGCATTTCATTTTACTGGTCTTTTTTCAATCTCCTTTTATCAACCTGATTATTAGTCTTTGTGGCCCCACCCCATGCAGTTATACACTACGAAATCACTGATTCTACAAATGCTTGGCATACAATCTTAGTGTTTGTTGAACTACGTATATGTTCGAGAACATAGGTAAATTTTCGTATTTTTGAGATGTGAAGTTAGTGTGATCTTGAAGTTTTAATTATTTTTCAATAATAATATCTAAATATCAAATTGTTTTCGTTTTGGCCATGAGAGAATAATTACAAGTCGTTTGAGCAGGGTCTCATTTATGAAAGAAGTTTGTTTTTTGTTTAAATGTTTATTCAAGTAATTTCTGATAGAAAAGGGAATGAATTTGTATCATCTGCATAATAATATTTTGTAACAGTTGTCCCATTTGTAATTATTTGTCGTTGTACTGTGCCTAGAGCTTGTAGTAGAATAACTCAAAGCATTAAGTTTGTGTACTGTCAATAGAGCAGAAAGAATTATTATTGAAACACTCATTTTTTTCTGTGGCCATTTCCATCTATCATATAGTAAATAAAAAATATTTTTTTTTATATTTTGTTATTGTAAAGTGTATGTTTTTCGTATATTAACACTATGGTGTTTATTTTTTTGTTTCAGATACAGTTTGTGTTAGGCATGGTGTATAATTCTATTACTTACTTTATAACTACGTGTTTGTTCAGCAACGTTGTTTTATACATTATATATGCACATGGATTTATATTTTTGTACTTATTTGGAAAATTTTACATTGAAAATTATAGAAAAGTAAAAGCAAAATAAAAAAATGGATAATTTTTTTCTAGACTTATTGTTATTTTTACTGCATAACCTATAGTACTATTTCATATACACATCATGATATATGATGAACCACACAATGCAAACCAACCGTGCAAAATCCTATTAAAACTTATTGGAATATAATCTTGTGTTTTCTTTATTTTTGATGTACTGAGATTTAACCCGAAGAAATACTTATTTAGTGGGCATTATCGATCCGGTTATATGATTGTATTCTTTGCCCTTTTTTATTCTCTGTGCCAAAAATCAAGTAAATTTTGTTGAATGTACCGTTACGACGTGACGAAATAGTGCTTCGCAGAAAAAAAAAATTCAGTGGTATTTATAACTCTCAAATGGAATTAAAATACACGCGCTAAAACTCAAATCGCCCCCATTGTTCGTTGCAGCGTAAAATAATTTTTCTTTTGACTATAACCAAATATTTTTTTATAGCAATCAGGTGACAAACAAGCTAACGACCCCTGTGATAGTTAGCGGTCACCGCAGGCCGTAGGTACTTGCAATAGCAGAGGCATCACTTGCGCGTTGCCGACCCTTTAAAAATCTAATCACTTTATTCCTGAAATACCCTATATATTATAGTCTATACAAACTAAGTGTTCGTGGGAAAAAGTTTTTTTGAAACCGCATTATGTGTGACCTTTTAGGTTCTAGGTTTGAGGTTTGGTTTCCCTGCCAACGGTGAGCGGTGTAGTGAGGAAATAGCCATGGGCTTTATTTTAAACGGTTCCTCAGATCACATCCTAATACACAAGCAGTAGAACACACACAGGGAGGCAAACTATCTTCTCAGACTCAGTATTTCATGGTCTCAATTTTTGATTTCTACTGTTTTCTACGACAACCGTTGTACGAAGTTTGGATTTGGAAACTCGATAATTGTTCTTATAAAAGATTTATTGGGTTAACAACATTACTAGTATACATCACAAAATACAAAAACAAAAAAAATAGAAAAAAAGAAATAAGAATACAACACAATTTTAAATTATTTTCATTTTAATTTGATTTACAAAGTTGAAAAATTTTCGTTACAAAGTTGTTGTTTAATAATAGATTTTAATTTATTTATTGATAACTTTTGAATATTATAAGGAACATTTCCCTATTAGAGAGTTACTAGTTTTGCGTGGACGTGATCAGGCACGTTACGTAAGAATTTCAGCTTCGCTGCAATACCGATTATACCGCGGTCGTGTTTTGACAACGGCAGCTACTCACAGGTCAAAAATAAAACACTTGTCTTAGTGATTGCTGTTGCAATCTTCGAGATCTTCTGAGCTAAAGCAGATCTACCTTACGGTTATGACGCATAAAATTCACGCAATCCATCCTAATCTGTCGACTTATGCCACACAAATGATTAGCTTGCCATAAATAAATGGTTTGTGAGCATGGCAATTAAGTCTGGACACGACAGTGGTCAGAGGAGCCAACCGGTGCCTCCGCTAAGACGGTATATCCGTCCGGACGGTTTGTCCAGTAAGAAGCTCATATAGTCCTCTATATCTGGTATTCTCGTTGGGTGAAGTATTAGCTGAGAGAATCCATAGGTCAAAGCAGATTCATTAGCAGATAATCCCTATATAGTTATTGGTCCATGATCTAAGCCACTCACGGTGGTGGGCATTAACGTTTTTCAAATTTACTAGGCTAGCAGAGCTGTGGGATATTGCTCATATAATGTGTCAGACATCAAACTCGGTGCCTGAAAACTCGAGTCATGTTCATGTCACCGCTTTAAGACCGGTAATATGCACGCATAGATATGAATGTGGCCGCCGTAATCTGTGCACACCAATATTATAGACTGGTACCTGTTTTCAAGCCGGTAAAGGCAGCAGCAGATATCCTTCGGAACAAACTTTCATAGACCGGCATGACTAACAAATTTGTGTTTAAGTTTGTGTCCGGGTAGGATATTTGCGTCTCTTTTAAGAAGATAATAGTCGGCTGCGCTGTCTTCAGGTGGAGATGGACTGCGTTAAGATTGGCGTGAATAGGTACTCGTGATATTGCAAAAATCTAAACTAAATGTGGATGAAGTAACCGCTGATAAAAATCTCATATTTTTTGTTTCTTGGAATAAAATGAGGAATTCTGCACAGGCAGCTTAAATAACAAAAGGTACTAGCACTGCTGAACCAAAGATCTGCACAGATAATATTGTTACTGGTACGGAGAGCTGAAATGCCACTGTCTCCTTCTGTAAGTCTGAAATAGTAGTAAATTCAAATTCAAATGCTTTATTTCTCAAAATATCAATTCACTTTCTTAATGTCACTTAACGTATTCATAAATTTCCTATACGTTTTATTTTGATGTGTTTTTGTATTGCAGATCAGTATAGGCAGACTAATTGTTAAATTTTATCTATAACCCACTACCAATACTATTCTTCATTCTAGGTTCTTATACTTAATACATTCATTCTTGTTAAATACGTACTGTTTTTCTTTCAAATAAGTCATTCAAATTACTTAAAAAAATATGGAATTCGGTTAATTTAGTAATTAATTAAGTTTTTAAGGCAAGAATAAGTGGTTCAAGGAATGTTACGGAAATTCATTTAATCTATGTAGAGTCATATAAGCGAGGCCAATAGGTGTTTGAAAGCTTATATAGAAAACGGATTAGATTTAATGTTAATAAGATTTGGTATCAAGGATGGAAATGAAATTTCAAAAACCAGGCAATAAAAGTGTTTAAAAAGTCATTAAACCGCGAGTGTGATACTTTACGCGTCTATATATAGGCTACAGCCACATTTAAAAAGAGAAAAATATAAAAAATCTCTAGATTCCGCTGTTGCCTTACGGTCCCATTGATTTGTATATAGGTATAAATACTATCGAAAGTACTATACTAGTCTTCCGACAAACGACTGCGAGTACAGTCATGTCGTAAAATGATAGCAAAGTTAGATGGAGGGCAATCATTGGCTGTCTTGTACTGCTTTGAACTGGAAAGAAAAGCCAATCGGTAGAACTTTTTGACTTTCAACCTCTTTCACAATGTTGGACTTTCCTAAACTGCAGTTTTAGTATTCTCCTACCGGTTGTTGTTGGTCCGACTTGGATATTAAAATTTTTTTTGGTTTAATCCATGCTCAAATATCGTACAACTATGTGGTCGTCAAATTAAAGGTCAATGATATACTCGCTATTTATGTTGATGCCACATCCTTCTTAGTCCAGGAGTTTTAACACATCTTTCAACGCAGTAGGGAGAAGTTTTGGAAAAACAATGTCTTTCTATCTTACAACTTTCTTGAGTTGGATTTCGTGCTCTGATCTAGTAGTAGAACAGTCTTGTTGGCTTAATTCAATGCTGGAGAGACTATTACATCTACCAAGTCTCGTTAAAAGCTGTTTTATAGTCCACGAACACTATGTAAACAAGCCGAATTTACTTATTGTCTTCTGTATAATCTTTTAAAGCGTAGGTTATTTCACAGTATTCAAGCCTGTTCGGAACTTGCTCAGGTATATTCGTCAAACCTGCATTTGAGACGAGTCCTAATTAATCAGGTATTGTAGAAGGAACCATTTATAAATAAAAAAATCACTATTGTTTTTGATTAATTTAATAATTTTAAACATACTAATATAAATGATTTTTCTTTAGGGCTATCACCTTTTCTTGTTTACGCTGTTTTTATTTTTACTATAGCTTTCTATGTAGAATTTTCCAAATAGATACAAAAAGATAAACCCATTTCCATATATCATGTTTAAAACGACGCGACTGAACAGACACGGGGTTATGAAGAAACTAACGGTAACGTACACCAGTCCAAGCACAAACTGTACCTAAAACAAAAATAAAGTCAAGTAAGAACCAAATAGATAAGACAAGTGGCAGTTTAAAAAGTAAAACCCAACTACTCAAGTTCATTTTGTTAAAGTTGTAAATATTAATATATTTGGAATGTCCTCGTGAAAAGCTTTTATTCGACACCAAACACGATATATTTAAAAACATACAAAGTAGCCATTTTAAGGGGATCGATGTTAGAAGAATAACGTAGTTTTTTTGAAAATATAGATCATCTTTCGAACGTGGGAGGTAAGATTGGTTATGTGTGCTCTCCGGTTAAGGTGGTTGTCGATATATACACCAAGGTATTTTATTTGGGTGGACCTAATTAATATAGGACATGGTATCAAGGTGGTGTGTGTGGAGCAGATTTGCGTTTGGAGAGAGAAACTATTATGAGCAAGCTATGTAGAAGTTGTCAGTGAGTAAGTCTTGTAATATTGTTGTAAGTATATCTGTTGATAGCCACTGCATTACTTGACGAAGAGCCTACTACGAACACATGCAACTAATTTTTATCATGAACGAGTAACGCAGTGTCATCAGCATAGCTTATAATGGAACAGTTAGGGAGGGAGACCTTGCATAGGGAATTAGTGTAAAGAAATAGAGAATAGGTCCTATGACCGACGGGGTAAACCGAATTCCAGAATCCAGAATTTTAAACAATGCTGGTAATATAGATATTGGTCTGTGATTATTTATTCTGTCTGTATCCCCCCACTCTCGAAGATTGAATGAACAATGGCTCTTTTAAAACTTTAGGAAAAACTCCATTTGATAGGGAGATGTTACAGATTTAAAAATAATAAATGTAAGTACTAATGTAACCAAGGCTAGTGTAACCCAGCCGAAACGTCGGGAAAAAGGTATTTTGCCAAATGACGCGTTTAATCCCGTTTTATTATTTTTAAATTAGTAATGGAACGCGTAAATTTAAAAACTTATAAACGCATACTAGAATAGTAGCGCATTCTTGAAGCAGTTTTGATGGGATTAGTAGTCCCACCCAAAAGCTGCATCTGTCCGTAGGCCTCGTATGATTTGTTCAACCTCGCCCTTGTCGGTGGGCATTAGTACGATAGTGTTTGGAATACTCGTATCATCCGGAGGTTGTTGTCCATTCTGCAGGCTGTGGCAAATATTTTGGCCGATACTTGAAACATTTTTGAAGTGAAAACTTCTTTAGCGGCGTTGTGCACTTTTTTTGGTATGGGTAAAATTGATAAACTCGCGTCAGGTCACGTGTCCTAATCGTGGAAATTCGTAAGACGGAAACCGTAATGCCACGCCTATTATAATTTTTATTTTTAGTATTCGCGATTATGAGTAGTACAGGGAGGTTGGATATGGAATTTTAATTCTATGATAGATTGCGATGTCAAATATACTGCGTCAAAAAAGTAAATAAACAAACATTATTATTTCTTGACAATGTCAAAGACATGTCTTGTGACATATTTGAGTGTTAAGCGCGAATCGTGTGTAAAGGTTTTTTTTTTTTATTTTATTACGGATGTAATTTTATTAAATTCAACATGAAATAACTCACTTGTAAGGTTTTTAGAGCAACTAAGCTTAACAATATTTTCAATTACTTTCCAGACAGCTTTAAAGTTGTTTTCTGCAGTCTGGAATTTACCTTTAGAAAGACCCTAGTAACTACACTCATAAATTAACATAACTCAGATACCGCAACTTTCGCAATAAGTTACTTAAAATCTTAAACGTGTCTACGCGTTACCATTTGAGGTATGTTAATTTAAGAGTGTAGTTACCAGGGTCCTTCTTAAGTTTTCGACTCATGGAGTCTCGATTACGAATACAGCGAAGTAATCCCTTAGTTAACCAAGGCTTCAGAATTATTTTTAAGGTGCACTTATATGCCTAAGCTCTTTATATTTCTAAAATGATACATATTATACATAGAAAACACCCAGATTAAATACAAACAAAAATGTTTATCAAATAAATATTTAACTTGTGTAGGAGTCGAACAAACGCCTCTCGAATCGTTAGCCCTTACATTTATAGCTACTAGTACCAGCTTAGGGAACAGCCAATATGTAATCACAAAATAGCGCTATAGCTTTAGCTTCAATGAACGCTCTTACAATTTAATCGTTGCAAGGAACTGCACGATTTTACTGTGGTCGTCCACGATAGCGTATGAAATGGAACGGCATGACTAACAAGGGAATTCTCTATTATTATTCAATAGTAAATAATAATTTTACATGACATAATTTTACTCTTACATTAACAAAAATCAGTAAACAGGTAAAGTATCAGTTAAAAATACAAGGAAGATGGTAGTTCAAATAAATGTTTTAGTTTACTTTTCACTCAGTGTTGTGGATCCATTATCAGATCGTCGAAAAAAGCTCTTACACCGCAAAATAGATTATTTCATGGTAACTTTTTCTGTAAGATTAATATTTTGCGATTTCTTGTTTCCAAAGTTGTAACTTTTAAACCGCGTGATCTAAAAATCTCAAACACATCACTATAACAACAAATTATTTTTTTTAGACATTCGCAAAAATTCTGATTCTACGGAACCCTTCTACTTAATGCGTGTACGACATTTACTTGGTCAGTTTTTATAGATATCCCGAATGTAACAAGGAACTTACCAATCATTCATTAAGTCGGTCATCGAAGTCGTCTAGATGCAATCATGAGGTAAGGTGCGCGATGAGACGGTAGGGATTGTGTCTAGACGACTCTTGCTCTCTAGCAATCTCTCCCGTGCATCCGGCTAGATATGGCTATTTGTGTGCCGTTCACTTTGTCGCAACATCAAGACTGTCTCGATGTTGTCGGATTAGTAAAAGGCGATTTCTGACTCTACAAATGTTTCGGAAATGCCTTCAGTAACCAAATTTAGATTATTAAACTACATGTGTAACTTACCAACTGAAGAGACGTTAAATACTTCTTCCACCACAAATATTGTAAAATACTCGGAATGGCAGAGAGACAGTAGTAAGTATACATGATTGTGTGGACGAAGGTATTTAAAGCTCCTAAAAATACACAATTTTCATTAGGGTCGTATTTCGCAATGACCCACATTATAATGACCATAGACACGTGATGATAAACATGAAGAAACGTAATTTGTCTCTGTTTCTTTCGTAAAACAAAAAATACGGTATCGAAGAGATCACTAAACCTTGACATGAAACACAAATGCGTAAGAGATGTTATCTGAAACAATATAAAGTAAAATACTATGAGTTTATTTTTGGAACGCTGATTTTTAGCTGTTTGTAAAAATTGTGTAGGATTTGTAGATTTACCTGATAAAGGTTTTCTTCTTTTTCTAAGTTGCATGTTGCAAAAAATAGTCCATATTGATACAAATAGCTTACGGCCTGAAACATAAATCCATTTTAGTGTAAAGACCAATATGTATCAGTGTATTTTATTGGGTTTATCGATTTGGCTATGACGATTTGTATAAAAGTAAAAATATACTGGATATCTTTATACATATGCAGGTGTGCTTAACTTTCTATGTCATTATGAAATATAGGTACTTTCTATTTTTGTTTTTCTCTGTTATAAGGTTTTTTATGGTACACCAGGAGGCCTACAACTGATATCAGTTTCAATCCCAATCCATTTTCAATCCAATTTCGTGGCAAGCTTAAACTCGATCTCCATCGGTACTCCCAAACCAAATTGCGATTGGATTGAAATTGGGATTGCACACATTTCGAAATCGCAAATCATAAAATATAAAAACAACACTGAAAATAATAAAAATTAAAGTGAAAGTTAAATCTTTTTTTTTTTCTTTTAATATAATGGGCTCGCACGGTCTTAGCAGACTATTTATGCATTTGCCAGAGTCAAAGTCAATTAATTATATTATATCGTATCGTGGCGCGGGCGTTACCGCGCGTCCTCGTTTTCAAGTCCCAAGATTGAGCGGGAGATTTGGTGTGGATCCTCAGACATTGCGCGTCATGTCCTGCTTATTTCTTCATAATTCACTATTCATGAGCCTTCGCTGCACAATTCTTAACACGCTTTCGTAAAACATTACTAAAATATATTATACATCGAAAGTCACTAAATGAATTTAGAAAAATTAAACAGAAAAAAACACCACTCCTTCTTAAGATTTTAAGAAGTTAAATCTTCGTAGCGATAGTTTTGTTTTGTTTATTTAAAATTTTGACATTTCTTTTCACAGATCATCATACCTAATTTCACTCTCGATCTGATGGATCAAAGAGTACCGAATCCTAATATTTGTATAGGATTTTAGTTCCAAAATTGGCCACCAAAATCCGTTCTCGATTGAGCGAATTTAGTAGATTTATCGATCGCCGTAGGATTTTACGATTGAAACTGATATCAGTTATAGGCCTCCAGGGCCTTGATTATTCGACTTTCAGCTAATCCGAACTTTCTGTAGACAGACAGGAGTAGATACCTACCTATAAAGACAGAGAATAACAAAGAAAACTTTCATTCCAAATGAGACTTTCCACTGGAGAAGAATTGTCTAAGGACACATTTAGTCCGTCTGCAAATAATCAGTTTATTCTAAAAACTTACAAATATACACAATTTCCGAATGTAAAAGGTTTTATTTCTGTAAAGCCCACCCTAAATACAATTTTCGTTGTAGGATTTCAACGGCGACTCCTCAATTATAGAAAAAAACCGGGCCACACTTGACGTTTTTAAGTAGTCTTTGTCCCCGGGACTCAAACACAGACTGACAGCAGAGTTACTTTTAGATATAATGTTTATGAATGTATATGGATATGGATTATCGCTTATAATTATAGTATCTTTTAGGTGAATGTATATTTATTATTATTTAATTACTATACTTTTATGTAATGTGAATAATACTGTAGGTAATATAATAGGTACAATATTTTATATGTAGGTACTGTTTGTGGTTATGCTCATGCATCCTACTAATATTGTAAATGTGAAAGTTTGAATGTTTGTTACTCAATCACGCTTCAATCACTGGACGGATAACAAACTTGTCACACCTATAGGTAAGTCAGGTCCTGAAATAGGATATAGGCTACTTTTTGTCTTGAAAAAATCATAAGTTCCCGCGGAAATAACTATAATCGAGCATAAACTAACTATAGCTACAGTTATAGCTTGCTATAGCAAATTTCATGAATATAACTAAGGAATTGACGTAGAAATTCCGCGCCGATATTCGAATTTCAGGCGGGCGGACCCGCTGGCAAAATCTAGTAGAGAATAGAAATGAATTTTCAAAATCAAATCATGATAAGCCGTATATTTTGCCTTACGCCTTAGCCGAATTTATTACTTACTTGAAAGAATCCATAAAATGAAAATATAATTTGAAATATGTTATAAGTAATGATGGCACTTTTTAAATCAAACGGTTTTCTGTTCTTCATGTAATTGGGTCCTACTTTAAGTACAATAATCAAATATGCTGCCAGTATCATTAACATGGGATACGGTGTCCTCATCAGTAGCCATTGGTCCACGTAGTTCACTAAAAAAAAAACCATTCGAATGAAGACCGGATAAGGTAAGTTACTTTTTTGATTAATACTTATCTATTTGTACCATAGACATAGAAGCGCATTTCCTAAACAGATGTAAAAAAAATGGTCGCAAAAGTGTGGCAGAGGCGAAACTGTGATCTCTTGTCTCTTTCTAACTGGTTTTAATAAACATAAACAAATAAAATGGCAGAGGTTGATAAAAGAGGAAAAGGAAACACAGATTTAGTTTGTCTCTTTCTAAAGGATGGTTAATTTTGTGCTGCTATTGCACAGTCCATAGGACAAATTACAGAACACGAATTCTATGATCTATACTAATATAACGTACACGTATAACGTGCTAACCTTCGGAACTACCTGTCGGATCTACGAAAATAGTTTTGTATATGATATTGCCTAATTCTTAAAAAAGTTTATAAGTAGGCTTTATGAAACTAAAAATAGTAGTTTGAATTTTGGTATATTATGACAGTTATTCCAGAAAAAATCATGAAAGATAAATGTAATCGTATTCCATCTAATAAAAGCAATTCACAAAATGTTTAGCAACTCACTAAATACTTAAAATATAATATATGGCCGCGTGTGTGTGAGTAACTTCATCATTTATTACTATGAGAAAATAAATATCACGGAGAGAGCCGTCTTAAAAGCCATCTAGTTTCAACTCTACTAACTAACTAAAACTCAAAGAAACAATCGCAAATAATTGACATACACATGGCTCTCTAAATAATCTAAATTATTTCCGCTAGATGGTGCTAATAAAAGAGATTTACAGTATTAATTATTTTATTTTACAATTTTAAGAGACGCTTACTCGATTTACACTATTATTATTTTTCTAATCATTCCTTGTCAGCGAAAGTTAGCGAAGTTCTTACCACCCCATCCTATGCTCAGGTAAGCGAATATGTGTTATAATAGGATGATTATAGTCCCATCCTTATAGGTATTTAGTTTATGGAAATGAAAAAAAACAATAAATAAACACACAATAATATCGAGTTTCTTATCAGACTTTGCTTGTATCTTCTGTACATTTTGGATTTTTGTGTAGATATTTTGTATGTGTGTGAGATTTAGAAAAAGGTTGCTGCTTCACAAGTCGCAAGTCCAGCCCCATATGGAGTACTGCTGCCATCTCTGGACGGGTGCACCCGGATACCAGCGTAGACCTTTTGACTTCAACGATGGGCTGAGAGATTTATGGGATGTGTTTTGAAGAATTGTTCGACATGATGCCCACGGCTACTTTCTACCATCGCACCGCTCGCAATCGGCAGGAAATTTACCACACCTTAGAACCTTAATCGTCACGTACAGTGCCGGTTTTAGAGAAACTTTCTTCCTCGAACGCTAAGTTGTGGTATAAGCTCCCTGTCAAGGTTATTTCTAAGGATTACAATATAGGGTTATTTAAGAAAGAAGTGATTCGATTTTTAGGTCGGCAATGCGCGAGAAAATCAGAAGTTGTCAAAAAGAACATTTCTAAGTAGCCTGTATCCTTCCTAAAGGTGTAAGCTATTCAGTAGTAGAACCGTGAAAAAGTTAAAATACAAATAGACAGAGAGAGATTCCCTTTCGCATTTATAATATAAGTTTGTGCAAGAAATGTCAAAAGATATCAAAATATTAATATTCTATGTAAAAGTAGTAGAGAATCCGTACTGCACTAAATGCGTGGCTGTTACATATTCTGTGTGAAGGAGATTTTTTCTTTTGTATATAGAATAATAACAGGTACTTCGTACTGGTAAAGTTTATCAAAGGCAAACCAAAAATTTATCCTTAGTCTACAAGTAAAAGGTCCACTAGCCATTTGCTCAATTTCTCAATTGCTCAATTGATATTCGCTAGCGAGTGTTTTTATGAGTTATGACTTTATGACTCCTCTGAAAAATGTTAAATATAGAGTAAATAGAGCAATTCTGCTGAGCTATGGACAATCTGAGAATTTATATGTTAATGGATACCTAAATTTTCCCGGCGAAGGAAGCTGCGCATTTTTTTTTCAAATGGCTGCTATCTACATAAAGATCCCGGCCACAAGTCAATGTAACCTTTTTTCTAACCACTTTAATTTGTGAAAATGAAAAAAAAAAACTCGCTCAAAATTGTCTATTAAACAAGACAAGGCCTAAAATATAGAAATCGTATTAAACTGGACAAGGCATTCAGCAGCAATCTAATATGTGATAATATCAAAATAGATTAATACGTTTAATAGGGCATTAACCTTAAAATTAGCCTTATTTATTTCTGTGTATGTATTACTTACTTTCTTAATTTCGCAAAGAAGCTTTTATCATTGATTTGATACATTAAAGGTCGTAACCAAATGGCAATGAATGGAATCGTATTGGGTTTCTGTTTTTCTTTTTTACATACATAATAAAAACAAATCAAAAATTCACGAATTCTGTTTTTTTTTTTAAAAAACACGGAAACAAACCTTATACAAATGAACAAATATACAAGCTCTGCTAGGCTTAATGTAGTGTTCGACTGACGGCGAGCACTGGTGTCGTGAACGCTGGACTCCAAACTTGTATGGAGTCCTCCTATGTCCTTAGTTAAAAGACTATCTCATACATCCGCTATGTATATAATCACGAAAATTTGACTTTAAGAGGATACACTTCGCGGCGCCTCGCAGCTAGCTTCATACAAACCAATTATTTATTTGTTTTTGACATTTACTGATCAATTACTGTGAAATTTCTTAGTCATAATCCCAGGCCGAATAGCTATATCTGTGGTTTTTCCAAAATCTTGCACAACGTTTTATTAACTATAAATATTTTTTTAAACCATTTGTATGAAAAACTAGAATCCTGTAAAACTTTTAAACTGCAAACCTAGAAATTTATTACTAGAACATGTCTTCAATATATCGTGGTGTTTGATGAGCAAGTGTCAAAAATAAGTGAGGAATTTGTTTGTTGTGAAGCACGCGGAGAGGCGCTCTGAATCGTATTCTATTAACTTACATTGATACTGCAAAAACTTCATAGCTACGATATCGTGTTGAATATTTTTTTACAAACAAGCATTCATCAGACCCTGGTTATCGATTAAGATCAGAGTACGTGTCAAGACAAATGAAGCCCAATAGCCTCAATGGGGTAGCGTCGTTTCGATACAGAGCCACCTTCTCCCACCGGCTCCATCATCAGAATAGCTGTATGATATCATTATATTGCATTGTCATCCGATTTACGTGTGTATGATATTTTTTTTGACTCAATCTAACACCGGGAAGCTTGTAGGAAGCGATTCTTGGTATTTACAGACTAGGATCTAAGGCTAGGCTATCTGTGGGATAGAAATTTAAGGAGACTAAAAATTTTACTGTACCAGTAGTAAATTTCTGAAATAAATTTGTTCATAAAATTATTTATTGTTTTAGCAAAAAAAAGTGATATTTACCAAATAAATACTAAAAAAAAACTGATGGTGTATGCTACACATCTACACTGAATTAGTAACTCAACTGGTATTTAAGGGCGACGTGGTCCGTACAGCTATCAATAGGTAAATTCAAATCTGTTACTGCAAAAAATCTTCGTAACAAGGTTCTACAAAATTGTAGATGGTATTTAGGTATTTAATTAACAACCAACCATGGGACTGAAGACCCTTAGGTATAGGAACAATTATATTGAAAGTCGTCGGTAGGTACATACTATTCATATGAATAAACTAAATAAAATATAGTTGATTTAATAAAAAATAAAATAAAAGCAATGTTAATTTTAAACATAATTGTGACAGACGAATATATTAGAAAATTATAATTATAATTAATTATAATTACCGAGTTTTTTGGCGGCTCTTCTCAGTAGAAAACAACATTGTGAACAGATAGTAGAACAATAATAACATCTGACCATTATAAACAGCTCTTATAATAAAGAACTAATCATAGTAAAGATATTTTTCATTTAACTTAATTTCTACTAAAAACTGAAAAGTATGACAAAATTTTAACGATATTGATTAGTCTCCAAATATCAACCAAAAAGTACCAAAAGTGGGTACTAAGAAGTTCCAACTTTTAAAGTTAATTTAAAATTACAAAATTCTAGAATCAGTTGTAATATGGGGGATGTTATGCACAACAGTTCATACAAATAAAAGAATCTTCCGTTTCTGAAGTCATTTAAAAGCAACGCATTTTTAAACAACGTTTTAAAAAATAGGATATTTAATATAAAATAAGTTATTTTAAGTCGGTTCAAAACATTAACGCTTGAATTTAATAAAAAAACAAACGATTTTTCTTGTTTCTTTTCTCTTTTTCTTTTTTGAACGATTTCTAGGTCATTTACATATATTTATTGTCGAATAAATATTAAATAAGAAACTAACCTTTGCCTTTAAATTCCCAAAAAAATGATTTGAATTGGAAATCCATTGCAGCCCTTTATCCTGAAATATGTAGTAAGTGTAGTTAAATGTTTACCCTACATCTTGTTGCCCTGTTTTTTTAATTGTTGATATTTCTGTATAAGTTAATATTTCAAAACCCTAACACTGGCTCTATTGTTAAAATGCACTTAAAGTTAACATTTTATTTTTAACGATATTACATTGAAATATATATATATATATATAAAAGCTTAATACTCACCCAAAAAAAAACACTCACGCAGTATCTTGGTAGTCAAATTAAATTTATTTTCTACTAGTTCGAGTGGACTTGATAATTTAAATAGTAAAAAGAAAACTGATTTTTAAGCGTTACATGCAAAAACTTGAAATACGTGTAAGAGCTTACTTAAACTAATTTATAATGAGACATTGTGGTGTGAAAGTAATTGTGGCAAATTTCTTTTGTTTCATACCAGTCATAAAGGAACTTGGAATGACCACAAAAGTAAAAAAAATGTTTCAGTTATAATAAATCGTTGCTTTTTATTTTGAAAAAAAATTACCGAGTTTTTTTGTAAAAAATAAATAGCTATGTAAAAATAATGCTAATCTTTGAATCATTGTTTTTAAACTTTTAAAAATCCATAATATTAGATACTAGCACAAGTAGCCTATTACTTTAAAATCTAAAACCAACATTTTTTTTTCATTTTAATAAATGTGGTTCAAAAAACAATTGGCAGGGTTTTTATTTCTGCATGAGGCTACAATAGCATTTTTTTCGACCTAATAGGGGTAAGTTCTGATTATAAGTCAAAGTTAATCATTTATACGTAGGTTTAATAGCTCAGACGTCCAACAACTCACATATATATTGATTTTACAGAAAAAAATATAAACATAATTAAAGAAAATTTAATTGCTTAAGAAAGAGATCTCTTGTACTTTTGCGTCTGAAAAACTGTATAGGAAATTAAAAGCGCATTTTTCAAGATGCCCCCCCCCTCCAATGCCACTACAACTCATACTCATTGTTATGTTCAGTATCAACCTGGAGCGAATCAGGATTTCACGTGGAAAAGCAATCACTACTGTTTACGGCGGCAATTTTTTTTCCTTAACGGGAAAAAATCGGAAGCTACACTAAGCAGGATATGACATAGTCTTGACCCGTTCTTTTATTATTTGTTTGGCCTTATCAAATTAGGGCATGCAGAAAAAACAAATAAAATTGACTCGTTTCCTGTCATTGGAGTCATTAATTGAACTCATTATGTGACTCGGGCCACAAACAACAACAACACGCACATCAGATAATATTAAAATCTTAATTTTGTGACGCTTCAGGCCACTTCAGTGTCCAAGCATCACATTTATGCAAAGTTATGCAAATGCATTTTAAATTACAATTTGTTATAGTTATTGTCTACATGTCATGACTTCGGTGGTAAATGTCAAACGATAAAGACGAGAAAATGGTATTCAGGGTGAAAATACAAGTCGACCATTGAAGAAAAGTATCTTAGATATTGATTACTTATAGCAAATTTCACAAAAAAGAAAAATCCTTTATTTTCTAAAATTAGTAAAACTGCAATGAAATGATTTTTAATAAATTGCTAGTTTTTTAAACCGGGTTGTTTTCGCGGGCTTACAAAATGACCGCCTTTTATTTCCAACCTGTATTAACCATACAAAAACAAGTTTGGTAGAGGTAGGGCACTGCAAGTACTCGCTCTAATAAGCCACCCGAACAACTAAAGCAGGGCATAGCGAGTACTTGCTCGAATGAGCGGCCCGAACTGGGGAAGTACCTCCACCTTACAGAAAACCGCGGCCATAATAACACTAACATTGAGTAGTGTTGTGTTCCTGGCGGTGAGTAAGGTTGCCAGAGCTCTTTGAGGATTCGCTGCGCGGACAGCGGAGGACTGGCGGTGCTTGTTGCTGTCATGCTCGGCGTAGACGCGGCGTGCTGGTTCGGCGGTCAGGGAGACCTGATGAAACGGCTGACCGCTGGCCGCCCGCAGGTTGAACGGGATCCCGAACCCAGGGATCACTTAATCTCCGCCCTGGGAGGCTGATTCGCCAGCCTGTGTAAAGTATCTGAAGTGGTAGTCGTGCCGGAGAAGGAGACCGGAGTGGACCCGGCTACTACAACAGAGGGGGATCAGGGGCCCTTCCGCCCGCCGTGCCAGCAACCGTAACATCTGTGGCGAGCTTCGGCAGTCTTAGAACCGCACCTTTTGTCCTCTATGCTGTCTGTGCAGTGAATCCTCAACCCTTAGTCTTAGTAACTTCTTTTATATATTATGGCCATAAGAAAGAAAAAGAAAAGAGTTTGCACAGCGGCTACTCCATCCACATATAATGTGGATTTTTGCAACATCAGGGGTATTCACGCAAATCTTAACGCAGTCCACCACCATCTCGAAACTGCGCAGCCGACCATTCTTTTTCTAATGGAGACGCAGATATCCTGCCCGGCCGAAACATCATACCTTCACTATCCCGGCTACAAACTCGAACACAATTTCATGAGTCGTGCCGGTGTATGTATGTTCGTCCGGGAGGATGTCTGCTGTCGCCGCCTTCATAGCCTTGAAGACAGGGACCTGTCGATATTGTGGGTGCGCGTAGATTACGGGTGCCTATACAGGTCTCATAGTGGTGACACGGACGTAACTCGACTCTTCAAGCACCTGAGTTTGACGACTGATAAAGTTCTAGAGCAATATCCCACAGCAGAACTAGTTATTTTGGGAGACTTTAACGCCCACCATCGCGAGTGGCTCAGTTCTCGAACCAATAACTATTCTGGGATATCTGCTCACGAATTTGCTCTGACCTATGGATTCTCTCAGCTGGTACTTTCTCCAACAAGAATACCAGATATAGAGGAACATACGAGCTCCTTACTGGACCTTCTGCTGACTACTCGTCCGGACGGATACTCCGTCTCAGTGGATGCGCCTCTTGGCTCCTCGGACCACTGTCTCGTCCGGACTCAAGTATCATGCACACAACCCGATCCTTCTGGGCCAACTAATTGGCGTCGTGTGTGGCACTATAAGTCGGCAGACTGGAATGGATTGCGAGAATTTTACGCATCGTACCCGTGGAGGCAGATCTGCTTTAACTCAGAAGATCCTGACGTCTGCGCAGCCGCAGTCACTGAGACAATCCTTGCTGGTATGGAATGTTTCATTCCTAACCTGCGAGTAGCTGCCGGCGTCAAAAAACGACCGTGGTTTAATAGGTCTTGCAGAGAAGTTAAAATTCTTAAGCAAACTGCGTATGAGGCTTGGACCACGGCTCGTAATAATAAGGATCCGAATATTTCTGAGTAAAAACGCAAATTAAATCCTGCCTCGAGGTTCAGTAAGAAAGCAACTGCCAGAGCAAAATTCTAATTCATCGGCAAAATAGGTGGGTGACTTGCGAGCTATCCTTCTGGGAGTCGTGCTTTCTGGTCGCTTGCCAAAGCTGCCGAAGGGAACTTCTGCCAGTCGTCGTTACCACCACTGAGTAAGACCGATGGTAACTTGGCCCATAGTGCTAAAGAGAAAGCCGATCTACTGGGCAGTATCTTTGCCTCGAACTCGAATATGAACGATGAGGGCGCTGTACCACCTACTATACCGTGGTGCGGTAAGACCATGCCGGAAATCTCCATAACGCAGCGGGAGGTCAGGCGGGCGTTGCTCTCTCTAGACGTTCATAAGTCGAGTGGGCCAGACGGTATACCAGCAGTGGTGCTTAAGCAGTGTGCTCCTGAGTTATGTCCTGTACTCACGCGCCTCTTCGCGCTTTCCTACCACACTAGGCAATTTCCGTCTTCATGGAAGACTGCGAATGTGCACCCGGTGCCCAAAAAGGGCGATAGATCAGATCCATCGAATTACAGGCCTATCGCTATTACCTCTCTCCTCTCTAAGGTGATGGAGCGTGTGATCAACACACAGCTTCTAAGATACCTAGAAGTACACGATCTGGTCAGTGACCGTCAATATGGCTTTCACCACGGTCGCTCGACTGGTGACCTTCTAGTGTATCTCACACACCGATGGGCACTAGCCATTGAGAGTCAGGGAGAGGCATTGGTCCCAGGTCTCTGATTGGGGACGGGTAAACTTGGTCCGATTCAACCCTACAAAGACACAAGTGTGCGCGTTCACCGCTAAGAAAACTCCATTCACTGTAGTCCCACAATTCCAGAACACTCCCCTCTCCATCTCCAAGAGCATTGGGATCCTTGGTGTTGACATCTCCAGCGATGTTCAGTTCCGAGATCATTTACAAGATAAGGTGAAGCTGGCGTCCAAAAAACTTGGTGTACTCAACAGAGCGAAGCAGTACTTCACGTCGGGGCAAAGGTTGTTACTTTACAAGTCGCAGGTTCGGCCCCATATGGAGTACTGCTGCCATCTCTGGGCAGGTGCACCCGGATACCAGCTTGGCCCTTTTGACTTGGTTCAACGACGGGCTGTGAGAATTGTCGACGATTCCAAACTCACTTGCGGTATCGAGCCCTTAAGTCTGAGGAGAGACTTTGCCTCACTGTGCGTGTTCTACCGCTTGTACAATGGGTTGTGTTCTGAGGAATTGTTCAAAATGATGCCCACGGCTACTTTCTACCATCGCACCGCTCGCCATCGGCAGGGAATTCATTCTCACACTTTAGAACCTAAATGGTCGCGTACAGTGCGGTTTCCGGTACGGTGACCGCTTACCATCAGGCGGGCCATAAGCTTGTTTGCCACCTTAGTGGTATTAAAAAAAAAAAAAAAATCGGCCATGTGCGAGTCGGACTCGCGCACGAAGGGTTTCGTACCATTATCTACAAAAATGAGCAAAAAAAATCACGTATTTTGTATGGGAGCCCCCTTAAATATTTTTTTTTTCTGTTTTTTAGTATTTGTTGTTATAGCGGCAACAGAATCTTACATTTTCTGTGAAATTTTCAGCTGTCGAATTATAACGGTTCGTGAGATCCAGCCTGGTGACAGACGGACGGACGGGCGGACGGACGGACGGACATCGAAGCCTTAGTAATAGGGTTCCTAATTACCTTTCAGATACGGAACCCTAAAAACAAAACCATATAACCTAAATAAAATCCATCCAATTTGACTATTTATCCATCCATCAAAACCCAAATTACTCTATTATTAAATATAATAGGAGAAACAATGCTGCTGTAACGTGTAGAAACGAATAAAACCGGTCAAGTGCGAGTCGGAAACGCGCACCGAGAGTTCTGTACCAACTCACAATTTACGACCATTAGCCATTTTGCTACGGGAGTAATAATTAAATGTCATGTTAAAGAACAAAGGGCTGCAATATTTTTTGTTTTATGCTACAGTTTACTCTTGACTATTCGATATTAAAGCTGTGATGAGGAGAATACAATTTTTTGCAAAACAAAAAATGGTTATGCGATCTTAAAAATCGTCGAAGAGATAAATATAGAAATACACATTAAGGAAACTGGAGAACAAACTTCTTTTTTTAAGTCGATTAAAATTATGCTTAGAAGAATCTCTTGGAAACAAAAACGACAACCTTTTATTGTTAAAATTTCGTGCTTAAAAGTTGCCAAAGAAAACCCTGTTACTAAGCCAACGCTGTCTGTCTGTCTGTCCGACCTTTTAACAGTCGTCTTTTAAATCTTAACAGGCAGATTGCTTCACAGAATATTACGGTGGATTATCTAAAAAAATAATAGAAGATTCATAAGTAAAATGCTTATACTTTGCGTTGAATTCTGTTTTGACTTTTCGAATCTTTTTCCTACCAAGTTATTGTAAGATGTTACAGACAGCATTATACTTGGCAAGAAAAAAACACGTAGGTAGTGGCGTTTCAGTGGAAATATATCTTGTAAGTTACTTTTTCATCACTGATGCTTTGAAAGTGGCTAGTATTTAATTTGAAATGTAAATCGAATTTACATCCCATGTGATAGTTGTAAATTTGAAAGTTGAACGAGGCTTTCACCATCAACAAGGCAATTTTTATCAAACAATCGCACTGGCCACCATGACGAACGCGTAAAAATAGGTCGAAAGAAAAAAATGTGGTATGATTTTTTTTTCTTTTTTCAAAAAATGGCGGTAAGCAGATTAAGTTCACCGTGTGTTCTCGCAGGAACAACAGCTTGGAACACTAAAAAACTTTATTTGATTTTAGATTTTATTTGTATAGAAATAAGGTCGCTTTACGATTAAGGTATAATAGTTTAGTTATGTAATACGAGACTGTGGCGCTAGTATAGGCGGAAGTTCCCAAGATTAAAAAAAAAAGGCGCCATTATAAAAAAAAAACGTTGGCGCGGTTTAGTAAATTAGATTTGCGTAAGTTTTTTAATATTAACTATAAATTTGATATAATAATATCAAATTTATAGTTAATATTAAAAAACTGACGTTGACAAAGTGATAAAGCATGAATAATTTGTTTTTTGTTATTGTTTGTTATAGATTTGGAACATATAATTGATAACTATGAGTAGAATTAAGTGTTGTATAAAAAACTGTGACTCCAATGGTCAAACTAAAAATATTTATCTTCATGCTTTTCCTTCGGTGGGATATAAACGAATTCTTTGGTTAAAAAACATAGGTGATAATAATTTATATTCATATAATGCAAAACAACTACATAACAAAAAAGTATGTAGCAAACATTTTGAAGAAAAATTCTACGAAAATGGAAAACTTAATTATGTTTACGCAAGACGGAAGGATATCCAAAAAATCAACCAGAAAGTAAGTTACCTAATATAATCCAATAGGTTACTATTTCTTACGGCAACTAAAGAAGTTTGTTATAGCAAGCTATAGATGCAGCTATGGTTTGTTCGTGGAATTCGGTTATAGTTACTCCGCGGTTTTTTTTTTAATTTAAGTAGCCCTAAAAGTAGCCTTTTTTCTTCTCCATATCTTCAAGTACGTCTGCTCCATTGCGGCAGGATTGAGTAACTAATGTTTTAGTCATTCTCGAGGACACTTTTTAATTTTCCAAGATGAAAAATAGTCTACGTCCTTCCCCGGCTCTTAGGTTATCTCTATACCAAATTTCATCTAAATCGGCTCGGTTGAAGTGTGATTGAGTAACAAACAACCAAACATCTTAACTTTCCCATATATAATAATAATGTGCTCCACCCGCCCTAAATTTGGTTATCGGATTTAGATTCTTACGTCAACTTCTTAATTATACCTACGAATGAAGTTTGCTATACCAAGCTAAACTTCGTTTAGGCTCGGTTATAATTATTCCCGAGACAGACATACAGAGTTACTTTGGCATTTATAATATCAGTATATATATGGAAGTATGGATATATTTTGGCATATTAACATATATTATAGCTACGTGTTTAATGTGCTTGATGACCGATATCTCTATTACATAATATATTGCTGTTTTTGAAGATATCCTTATAAAATTATAACTTTTGGATAAAGTTTTGCCGTAGTAGTAGTAGAAAATTTATCCAAAAGTAATAATTTTAAAAAGAAATCTTCAAAAATAGCAATATATTATGTAATGGAGATATCGGTATAAGTTATCTATTAAGCTATAAGGACGAATAATAAGCAGACCCTTATTCTTATGGTTTCCCAATGTCTGTATGTCACTTCGTCCGTTTGTATGGAAACACTAATTTTATTTAGAGACAATTATTAATGACCACAGTGTTGAAATGTCATTGTTCTGTGTCCATAGAATATTTTGCCTTAAAACAGTCATGAAAAAATTGCTTTCTGTGTTCCAAATGATATGTGTTTATCAGTAAAATTCTGTAAAGATTATTACGTTATAATTATAAACTTAAAACAGTTGTTCACAGTCCGTACAGCCTCCAGAAATAATAATAGTATAAAATAGTATATAACCAATATATAGCCAATAATGACTGCCCCAAATATCCGTATACCATACAGTACTGGTCGCAACCAGAGTCGAGACAACTTTATAATAACATAATTAGCGGGCCCTTACCGGAAATCGAACCCGAACTTCGACAGTCGCCTGTTCTACCACTGCAATGCGCCATTCGGTCCTCTACTCCACTATTAAATAAAGGCTACGTTTTGCACAAGGTAGAATGCAAGTGGTTTTGGGTCAAAATATTTTTACTGACTTACTCATAATATTTTTCCACCTATATTTGCAGACGGGTTTTCTTACAGCTTTTTGGTTTTGCAATTTTGCCCTGTGTCAATTTTGTTCAGCCTGATATTAAGTAACTAATCTAGTCTAATAAGTAACTTTGTAATTCGGCGAAAATGAAGATCCTTGTCCACATTGGTTGCCATAGTTTTTTGTGGCCGGGCGGCAGCTTTTCAGAAGCTTGGAGATATATCTCGAGGGCACAGATTTTGGAATCTGCTGAGGATCATAGTATAACTGAAATGTTAGTTGATTTACAGGCGAAGTATATAGGCGAAGTATATATATAGATAGTCGTAAAAATATTATACCCACTGTAAAAAATCGTATCTGTACAAAAATACCCTGTACGTAGTAAATAAAATTAGCTCATCGTGTAGGAATGTAAAAAATTTAGAATGATTATGTCATATCTTTGAACGTATTTAAATTTATTGTTTCAGAGTGGCTATCGTCGGTTAGAGTAGGTTTACATATGATTTAGAGATAACATCTTGTCCAAAAAACTACACGTCGAAGGTGACTTTGAATTGGTTGCCTAGTCAACATGGAAGAGTCCATATCACAGAATAAAGAACTAGTAGTAAAAAGTATTAGCTTATATATTGGTGTTGGCACTTGCAACTGTGTATTTTCTATCTCCACAAGATGGTTCACATCCACAGGCACCATATTTAAGTGAATATAAGCAAATATTGATACACAAAATTTAATTGTATGTCCTGAGTTACAATGTCACTTTATAAAGTTTATGCCGTGCAAACTCATTGTAACTCAGAAAAGGTAATAAAATGAAAGTACTTATAGCACATTAATCATACAGAAATATAAAACATTCCTTTTTGAACATTTTTTTTAGTTTGAATGGCATTAGGACGTAACAGACGTCACTAAGAATTTTTTGAAACTTCGACGCGCTCTCCTGTACTTACGACAAATGATTTACGAAGTTTTGCCTTGCAGGTGTCGCTATAATCATTGCAAGGTTGAATCTTGTATGGTAATTTACGATAGAGAACTTTTTAAGATTATTAGGAGAGATAAGTTTGTAAGAATTTGATTAATTTTGTTACAGTCCTGAGTACACTTTTTGACGTGAAAAAAACATAAGTAATAGTACAAACCTTATTTAGGTGAATTTGCTAATATGAATTATCATATTATCAATTTAGGTATATTATACAGAAAATACACAACATTTTAAAAATAGCTAGTCTTTTAGTAGCTATTAATAAATAATTGTTTATTAACATTTTAGAAATCTCTTTTGTACGAAGAGGAAACAAAAAATATAAGCCTGTGCCTAGGTATGATGATACTCAAAAAAATAATATCTACAGATATTTTGTATTAGAAGGTGTTGTCTAACATTCTTTATCATTTTAATAATCTTACACGAATATTGTTTTAAAACATTAATGAAAGTTCAAACTATACTATATATTACATTGAAGTTTTAGTTCAAAACTAAACAAAAACTTTCGTAAATGGTCTAATAATTATTAATTGCAGCCTAAGTAATTAGCTTAAGAATTTAAGAAAATCGAAAATAAATGTACATTTCATGAATATTTATGAATAAACAATGACAACTTTGGAACGTTGTTTGATTTTACGTCCTTTGGTCTATTCTTCGTAGATGAAGAACAATATAAATATTAGTCTGGGATGGAACTTGGTATCTATAAAGCCACATTAGAAAAGTAATTTATAAGCTGGCTAGTAATATCGTTTCTAACAAACTATTGTGTAACAGCTTCTCTTAATATTCTTGATTATTTTAAAGGTGATAAAAGGGATCTTACCCGGCCAACACGCTAACAGGAGCTATTTAATGTGAGAGCCATGAATTTAGACATTTTTAGCACAATCCAAACCAATGCCTAGTTTAAAGCTTAGAGCAGTACTGCTTATGCAATTAACATACACACAACCGTCAGATGACGTGTGATGACTATGACGTACGCGAGGTCGGCAGTGAAGTTAAAAGTTGATGCGCTTTCCCGCCGCTTGAGGTAGAAATACTTCCTGTCACTGTAGCCATGCTAATAAAGGCCGAATCAGGCTGTATTGATAATTTTAACGATACATCTGATCGTTATATTAGTAAAACTTTTAACGCGGCAATATCACTTACATAAGTTCATGGACACAACTTCTTCTTATCGAGGAGAAGTCACCTATCTACCTACAGGAGCGCTATTTTTGACGTCGCGAAAGAGTTTGACAAAGACAACCGCTTAATTTATCAGATGTTTCCCTAAGGAGGGCCAGATTGTCTCGAAGCTGTAATACGAGACTGTCGAATGTCGTTTTACAGTGACAGTGGGAAATGGCTTTAATATTTCCAGTTTTTATGTAATGGTCCCTCATACGACAATGTAAAGTCCAGTTAATCTGTAGATCTGATGTGATATCCATCTCCTATTATCACGATCTATTTCAAATTGATTTGTTTCTAAAAAATTACTAATTAACTACCTTCAACAAAAAATATTATATAGATAATAATACATTGAAATTAAAAAGAATGGTTTGATTTATTGAATTTAATTTAAATCCCTATCCTGAACATGGCAAAAATATCTAAATAATATTATTTTTAACAATGCTCTAGTGTTTAACTGGTATGTACAAATAAAGAGACAAATGGTTCCTAAAATTTTTTTTTCAATGCATATAAATTATAAGGTGTTATAAAGTATTTTTTGATTAGAATTTAATTTGGTTTTCAAAATATTTTTGTAGCTTATATAATTAGAAACTTATCCCACATAAGTCAAAGTCATCATCAAGTAGAATAAGTTATTTTATTTAGCATTATTTTTCTTAGAAGTAAATTTTTTTTTACTTATATTAAATGTAAATAAATTGAAAGCTCCACTTATTTTTTAAAACTTTGGTTTAAAAACGTTTAAAACTATGCACAAAATATTGAAACAGTAAGTTTGAATTTTACTTCATTTTTGAAAATTTTAACAACTCTGCTGCTTAATTGGTAAAATGGCGTATAAGTTGTTGTTTCTTATCACCATCAAGTGTTCGACTCGCACCTGGCCGATTTTTATTTATTCTTTGAGGGAATTTTGGAATTTATGGCAAATTGATTTTTTATTCATTGTAAGCGAAGTTGCTTAACTAAAAAATATTAAGTTACTTAAGCTAAGCATATCCAGATCACACATGCCATTCTGTCATCAAGTTAGTTAAAAAAAGTCAATTCGACTATAATATTCAATTTATTTTCATCATTTTATGTACATATTTAACTACAACCCAGTCGTGAAACTAAGGTTAATGTATCTTTTCACATTTACCACAATCTGTTTTTAAATTATTTAAAAACTGATCCTGGTTTTTAAAACTTGATTTTTGTTGCTTTATTCCTTCATTATTGCTGTAATGCATTTCTAGACTTTTCTTAGCTCCGTTTACTTTAGCTTCCAAGTCTTGTTTTGACTTCTTCTTTGAATTTACGTAGCTTTTTATGTAAAAAGAGCTAAACAGGTATATAAAAAGAAGAATATTTACAAGCGCAAAATATAAAGTGTAAACGTGCATTGGGCATTCGGTTGTTTTGTAAGCAACAACCATTTGGACGAAAATTATTCCAAATTGTATCTGAAACAATATTGTTTATTATAATTATTATAATTTTTTCATCTTATCTCTTCAAAAAACGTTTGATTCTTTATACTTGGAAAAACGCGCTATCTATAATTACTTTTGAATACTACGTGAAACATAATAAATTAGTGCTAGGTACTGAATGAAATCACGTTGGTCATGCCTCGCGGTGTTAATTTTTAACATTTTGTGTGTCCTCAAATTCCTGATAAGCTTTCAAATAAAAAGGCTGACTTTGTAACTAATTGTACCGACACGTATGGTAGGGTTTTCAATCCAAGTTAAGGGCTTAATTGGTGACTAAGTCTTTGGTAACTAGGCTTTAAATAATATTATTACTATTTTTGTTACCAAATCTTTTATTTCTATGTGTACATAGCGTAATGATAACGTCACACATCTGATAATTGCCTCCATGGCTAATTTTAAACAACTAGATAACTATTTTTCATAAAAATAGTTTTGTCGATTAGTTGTGAAAATATAGGTTAATGTGTATTTGGCACTTGTAACTTTATCCCTAAGTTTCGCCTGTTTGATAAATATAGCCTATAGCAATTATCATTATAAAGTACACCATGTTTTTAATTATGTATTTCATGCACAAAGAGTAAAAGTATAAGTTATAGGTAGACGAAATTTTCAGACCAACGGTTTAAACCACGCCATTGTGTCTGTCACCTTGATGTAAGTTAACAATCTGATCCGATCTATACTTTTAATTTGCAATTGTAACTGAAGGACTAAAACCAGTGTATACTGAACCCAAGTGTAAGAATACAATAAGAGGTCCACCTACTAGACTTTGACGTCACACAAACAATCGAACTAATCCATTTCGCTCCTCGTATTTTAAATTTCCTCAAATTGTTTTTGTACTTTATAGAATTAAAGTTTATTGTTGTTGAATGATTAAATAAAAAAAATATTATAATAGGCATATTTCTATGGAAAGAAATATGTAAAAGAAGTGTCTAGTCTCTAAATTACAAAATGACGAGAAAAAAGCTAGTCACCTACATAGACGACAATATTTCCTAAACTGCTCATGATATTTCTATGAAGTCAAAGCAACATTGAAGTTTATTTCATCATTATTTATATGTAAAATAAAACTCTTTTTAATATACTTTTCGTCACACTTACTCATTAACAGTGTTATTACGTGCAGGCAAAGCGAGTAGCTTTGTAAATTTTACTTTTATCAAAGCAAATTGAGTTCGTAGAACTCAGGGGCGGTAATGACGCGCCTATTTTATCAAAATTTAATAGATAGGCGCACTATTGTGTATAATGGATGGAATGGATTGTGTATAATGGATACGCGCACAATACAAGCGAGCAATTACAAGTTTTAACTTCAGCAAATAATTCATAACATCTGGCACGTGGCGCAGTTTTCTCTACTTGTATTCCTGCCATTTAAATTGTGTTTTGGTGACTTTATTTATTTATCGACCTTATATTTTTATTTATTTACTCGCAAATGTGATGAAAAACATTGTGTGTAACACAGGTGATACGAAGATTACAAAGTCGAGTCATTATTATGTTAGAATTTGGGTCACGTCACAAACATTGTACTTATTAATAGGATTACAAAAAAAAACTTACCAATTGAAGTCTAGTGATGTACTTTTTCCACCATAAGTATTGAGCAATTCCAGGAACCGCCGACAAACAGTAATACGCATACATAACGATATGAACAAATGTGTTCATAGTTGGCAGGAAAATCCAATTTTCGTTTAGATCGTATTTGAGACCGACCCATATTAACCCAACCATGAGTGTGTGGTGGTAGACGTGTAGAAACGTAACCTGGTTCTGTTTCTTTCTTAGAACGAAAAACACAGTGTCCAACAACTCTGTGACTTTTGCTGTAGTATAAGCATATCCTATTGATGTTACCTGAAATTACACATAAAGTGTAATTAAAACTTAAACACAATTAACTTGTTACAAACTTTGTTGACGAATGTTGTGAACATACCAATATTGTTAACAACGAATCCCAAAGTTTATATAAACTTTGGAAATTTCATATCATAATTAAAAGGTAAACAACCCCTTTGATACTGGGACCAATAGATGAGTTACTAGCATTTTTGTGAATATGTCTCATTATTGTAATTTTTTTTATTTGCTCTACGCAAATCTATATAGGTCAGGTCAGCACACTTTATGTTATTTCAAAGTAATAAACATCACCCCCTTCTTAGTCTCTAAAGTCATATTAATCATAAAACTTTTGTATTTTGTGAGTATTTAGCACTAAAAATATTTTTGCAAACACAACAGTGAGTCCCTGTAAGTGAAAAATACTTAAAATATTTAAAAAATCTTAACTTACCTGCAACAAATTTTCCTTTTTATGAATGTTGCAAGTTTTATAAACAACACCATGTTTCCAGAGGTAGCTGGCGGCCTGTAACAAAAAAAAAAGGGAGCAATAATTTACAAGTCATGAGATGATGCTTGTTGTGAGTAACAGTGTTGTCTATCTGAAACAATATGCTTAGTAAAACTACGTCTGGTAAGTATCCGCCTAATGGCGACTTTTTTAGGCCTCATACTTCGAAGGGTGCGTTAAATCGTCCAAGTCAAAGGCCTTATGTGCGTCTTGAAAACTCTGATGGTCTAGTGGCCACTAGCTCAAAAATGTCTGCCAATTTGCACTGAGCCAGCCCTAACCTTTATCATTGAAATCTGGGTGAAATTATGTAAAACTTATAAATCAATTCGCTTACATGTCATAAAAATAATAAAACGAGAGTCATGTTAGTCAGATCAGAGAAAAATAAAAGTGAAAAGATAAAAATAAAGTGTCCGTCCATTTGTTATTGGAATTAATAATCTTAAAAAAAATCAAAATATTGTATTAAGCTTTTTTAGCTTATTAAATTTTGATGGAATTTGAAGCTTATTTAAAAAGATTTCTCTTGAACGTTCAGTAAGTAAAGTATTTTATACTTTAACATACATTTCTGCACATTTTTTTAAATAAAATTAATATACAGTACATACAAATAATCAGAACTACAAAGGCTCAAGTATACTACCCTGTGGTACGCTGAAATTGTTGTATCGATATGACTATTTATATGTTATGCTACGCTATTTTTTTTTCTCTTGTACCTGGTTAGCCATATTTTGGCAGAAGGTTGACATGTTGCAGAAATTGAAACGCACGCATCATATCGTAAAGCAGACCTGTTATAGCATATCTTCTATTTAGTATGTATTTATGTAATTAACTATGGTTGTAGACCAGCTCTTTTGAAAACCATTTTGTTCTATTCTTACTTTGTTATTTTTATAAGAAATTAACTTGGTCGTGTATAATTTTTTCATATTTCCTAGGAATAATTGATATGAGCAATTATTAGTTTTTAAATTTAAAAATAATGAAACGGAATTAAACGCGTTATTTGGCAAAATACCTTTTTCCCGACGTTTACCCGTTCAGTCTCAAATTCAAATTCAAATTCAATATAATTTATTCAGTTTAGGCTACAATAATTAAGCACTTATGAATGTCACTACGCCATCGGTTCGTAAGTCTACAGGGCGGGAGACCTTGTACTGAGAAGAACCGGCAAGAAACTCAGCAAGGGCATTTCTTTTCTCCCTTTCTCTTACAGCGTCCAATTAAAATATTGGAAAATATGTATATCATAAAAGGACACTTTCCATTACAAACATAAAAAAACATGAAATATAAAGCACAAACACAACATAAAAAAGTATCTAATATAAACATAAGACAGTTTATGTATTCATCACTAAGAAATAATCAATGTCTTACAGTATTAATAAACAAAACAAAAAAGTAAGACTAAATACTAAGAATAAAAAGAAGTTTGCAAGAACAGACCAGCCTCGACAGGCGGCACCCGTTTACGAGTATGACACATGAATCAGCCATCGCTTCGCTCAACCATGTTTTAGGGAACGTAACGACCAGACACACACGCCACCACCGAAGAGACACTTTGAGAGAGCATGACACACTCAAGCAACTCCAAGTCTAACCGTGACCAAGGCTGGTGTAACCCAGCCGAAACGTCGGGAAAAAGGTATTTTGCCAAATGACACGTTTAATCCCATTTTGTTATTTTTAAATTAATGAGCAATTATTGTTCTATAATTATTGAATTCTTTGTTGCAATTCGCTTTACAAAGGGTTTCACTTTAGATTTTTTAATCTACCTAGAAATACACCCATACTGAACGATAGCTTGCCTTAGCTTAAAATCAAGCTTATTAGGACTAAGCTATACCTATTTACGCATATTTATCTAGGGACATATTGTATTATATTATGAGGACCTAATTTAATTATTAATTTTATATATTTAGAGGGAATTTATTTTAGTAGGTGTCTGTCTGGGTTTATTTTGATTACAGTTTAAATTGTATACAATAATATATGTAAGGGAACACAAAATATTCCACTTTATACGAAAACTATTCAAGAAGCTGGAGTGCGCGGAAAAAAATGTGTCGTCCCTTGGTACAATCTACCTAATCCTTTTCACAAAGTATCAGTATGGCTGACAAAATACACATTTATTTAGAATTTCATTAGAATCGATGTAAGATAATATACGGACGTATGAATCGACAATTATAACTATTTATCTGAAAAAAAAAACCACAAAAAAAAGATCTTTATAAAACTTTTAACAAAAATTGTTTAGAACAAAATCAGTTCACAATATTTTTCATATATTTGCAATTATACTCGTAACTTAATGCATTGCATTATTAATGCAATGTGAACTGCTTTTGTTCTAGGCTTACTAGACACACTAGGCCGGTTTTTGCTCGTTTAGTAACTTCCTATTTCGGTCCGGGAAGAATTTCGTTAGTTTTTTGTCATAATAGAAATTAAATATTGGCTACTGTAACGAATGGCTGAAGTACAGTCTATATAATTACAATAGGTTGTAAAAAAATCTAAAAAGCAATTTCTTTCCGGCCGCCGTTTGTTTGATAGCAAAAATTAATAAAAGAAATAATTAATTCAAAGCCAATTAACGAACCTGACCAAGAATATATCGGTTGCTTAGTGTAGGGGTCCGTAGCCATTACTTCTTTTATTTTTATATATGATATAATACGGTCAGCTATGTCCCTTAAACTATTTTAATGTACAATTTACTACGGTCGCCCCTACCCCTAAACTATTTTCATATAATATAACGTACTGCGCTCAGCTATGTCCCTTAAACTATTTGCTTTCAGAAAACCGTATTTTTTTTTGTAGTCTTTGCAGTCTATTAATAAATATAGTAGAAAAAAAATGTTTTCTAGTGACACGAATTTTACCAAAAAAGATCTAAAGATATTATAAACCCAAAGGATTATTTTAAAAACTATATGAGAAATCTTACACGATTTGAAATTACTTATTAAAACGTACTCCATTGGATGAGTTTTTTTATCATCTCCACTTTTAATGATAGGAAGGTACCCTATTTTTTTTTTCCTAATGTTGTTTCATAATAGCGGTTACATTTATCTATACTTATATCAACTTTTAACTGAGTAAGTTATTCATTGGAAAATCTTAGCGCCCTATTCGAGACACTGTATGCAGTGCTAGGCCAGATTTTTTTATTACTAAGTGTCCTAATCATATAGTACATATCTAGGGGAAATGATGTTTATTTATTTTTGACTATTAATATATAAGGTTTGAACATAGAATATATATTTATGAGAATCCTTAATTAAATGATTTTTTTTATTATCAGTCTTTTAATAAAAGCTATATTATTTTTATAAAAGCGATTAGCGAAACTATAAGGGATCCTTGTTTCACAATGGAATCCTAAAAATGATTACTTTCTTTATAATATGCATTTGTAAAAATTTAAAAGTATTCTTTATTTATTTCATGCACTAAGATCGGTTTTCTTTGCACGGCTGCATATTATTTCTGACATGTGTTTACGACCGGTTCGCAATTACCTCGTGTGTAAACTAACATGAAGTAGACAACACAAAAAGACCATAAATTATGGCTTACTATATTATATGAGTAAAGTATGTGAGTAGTAAAAAAGTTTAAATCAAGTGTGTGCTAACTTTTAATTGTGCATGTGTACCAAACGGCCATTCAATAAATGACAATTTGAATGTTAAACTTTTGCTTTATGTAGGAGTAATATATCTTGAAGACAGTGAATCCTTGGTGTTATAGTGGTGTAATATGGATTTTATTCATAAATTTTAACAAGAACATCAAAGTATTTTAACGGGAAAATATCGATTTTTTTGAATTGAATAAACTAATTGAAGCACTAATTGATAAAAAAAATTAAATTCTGAAACTTTGGAGAATACAATTCAATTTATGATACTAGTAAGTAGAAAAACTAATTTGTTTGTATTTTGTTTTACTTTGTAAACTAAATGTTTGAATTTTAGGGTTCCCTACTCAAGCATCGGTTTGACTTTTTAATGGCTTTATCTTATAGACCAAAGTACGCAAAAGCCTGAAATTTTCACAAAAATGTGTTATTATGGCGGATTTCCTAAAACTGTTGCAAAATCGACTACAGAGGATGAATACATAACTATGAGCAATGCAGCTAGAGACTTGCGGGATACTTACCTAGTAGATCTAATAGTTATGGTATAGTAGTTCAAATAATAGTATACTTAATTACTCGTTTTGCATGAAGACAATCAGTCGGTAATAAAAGTCAGTAAAAATCTTTAACTTTTTAGTCGACTGAAACATATAAATATTCATAATTATTTAGCCTTTATATGAGATTAAGTTAACTAAGCTTAGAATTAGGATTAAGTTTAAAACCTTCTGTTACTAACACGAAGTTTATATTTTGCTAACAGTGTTTCACTTAATAGTCATTATTATTATTTCTATTTGTATTCTTTTATTGAGGGGGACTTTTATATGTATATTTAGATATTGGCAATAAAAGATGTCAGCAGTACCTATTAACATTAACATTTTCAAGTATTTAATGCCTATTGCTTTATGTTTTCAAGAAAAACTCATGTGTAAATGATGTGTACAAACGAACGATACTTATATTAGAAGGTACAATTTTCGGTTCAATGTCACTGTCTTAATTTACGTTTATCACATATCGGTTTCAAATATGCAATGTTTGTAGAACAAGCTCTAACATACAACAATAAGTAATAACAAACAAAGAGCTAAAATCAAAAAAAATGTTACACTCATAGAAAATCAAAAGCGCCATCTAGTAAAAAGGCATAAATTTACAAGAAAACCTTGGTGCCCAAGGTATTTCGAGTAATAAGCATACAGAGTGTGGTCAATGGCGGTCTTCGAAGCTTCGTCAGACATAGGCGAGAATTGCTCGATTTTCGCCTGTCGTTCGGCACTAAGTCCAATGGTTGGCGGTCGCCTAAGACTGATGAAGCGGCCGAGACCCCAACTGTACCTAATAGAAAAATTAATATAATACTTACCAGTGAAAAAATATAAAGGGAGAAGATCACTTGTAGCACATTATAAACTATGAGAACTTTATTCAAATTGTATGGCTTCTTGTCTTTCATGTATTCCGGGCCTATTTTCAACACAAAGGCCAAGTAGGCTGCGATTATCGTAATTATCAGAAAAGGTGACCCCATCATAAATAACTGGTCCACAACCTCAACTAAAATCATAAAAAGTATTTTTTTTTAATAACTCTTAGCTGACTAGTATGCATACAGCACATATAATAAATAAATAAATAAATATTTATGGACATTACACACAGCGCCGTCTAGGCCCAAAGTAAGCAAAGCTAGTGTTATGGATACCAGACAACGGATACAGATACATATATATTACTTTTTTTTGTAAATACATACATATTATACATAAAAACACCCAGACTAAAGACCAACATAAATGTTTTTATCACATAAATGTTTGTCCAATGCGGGAATCGAACCCACACCCTCTGCGCAGCAGTCGAACACTATACAACCTATATAGGCTTCGAGGGAGTCCAAATAATTTGCATATGCTTGTAATGGCGCCGATGCCTTTTTCAAAACTTATTACTCACTTATTGAATAACCCCATACTGTAATCATTACAGAGATAACCCTTTACTGGGACCTTATTATCTTAGCATTAGTTAAAGAAAGTTTCTCCGAAACTATACTGTGCCTTACAACTAAGATAGGTACAAACGTCTAACGTGTGGATGAACTACTGCTGATGGCGATTGGTGAGCGCATCACAAGGACAAATTCTAATAAGTGGCCAAATGGCAAAAATAATACATGCCATTACGATTCTGATGAAATTTAAAAAAAATTAGGGTTACTACACATTCCTTGCAAGTTTTTATTGCTTTCTTCAATGTAAAGGGTTTGTTAAACAGGTCTTTAAAATAATGCTTCTTATCTATCTTATTGCTTTCAACGTACTACTTAAATATGAATAACGGTGATTGGTGGATGACTCTGCAGATTTGTTAAGACGTAGTGTTTCTTGGTAGTAAGCTTAAGTAAAGAAAAGGATGACGCGATATGTCCTAACTAAGCGTGCGTGAGTATTTCACGTACATCTCAACTTGCTGATCATTGCCTTGAAATACAAGAAATGAATTAATTGCTTCTTATATTCATCACTATCAAAAATGTTTATTGGTAAGGTTTAAATAACTTTTAATTCTATGTTTCACGTTTTGTCTTTGCTAGAAAAGGTGTCAAATTAAGATTTTTTTATCGAAACTGTTCGATTTTATGTGTATCGAAACATGTTTTTACCTTTCTCGGGAGTTTTGCTTTATCCCGTAAAATACGATTATTTTTAAGTAAGATCTACTACGCAGGGCTCAAAAAAAATTCCAAGTTCTAATTTAGGTAGGCCCTACGGCCTCTTAAGTCTTGGGTTATTTTCATTGATTAAATTATAAATTGGGTGCTGTTGTATATTAAAAAAATATGAGTTAAATGTGCAACTTGATCAAACGATGTATCCTAGCACCGTGTGTTATGTGCCTCAATTATTTAATGACAATGACTGTACATTATTTATGTGTACTTGTAATTGCCGTGAACTTTAAATACTTGACCTTATTAACGTCCAAGTAAAACGTAAAAGAATGGAAAAGTCGTTTGTCATGTAATATAAATTATACTTTGTGTAAATTATACGTCGTCATGAAAATACAATGTTCCAGTAAAGTTAATGTAAGCAAAAGTATTATGAGAATTTTCGTTTGTATTTGTTTGTTTCTCTGTTTGTTTGTAAATCCATCCCGCAAAAGCTACTACACAAAATTAGATGCGGTTTTCACATTTGTTTTTTGGAGGACCAACTTATAATTGGTACATGTTTTATCTTATCCCAGTTATACCTAATAAGATTTCTTACAATAATAAAGGTGTTGCCGTAAGAATTTTATTTTTATTATTTCTGTGAAATATATGTATATATGAGTCGCGCCTCTCCATCCATCATCGATGTGCCAATGATAAATGACCCCGTTACTCTGATGCAAAATGCAGGTAACTGCTTACAGTAACCCGCGTTACACATGTCGGTAACTGGTAACAGTAACCCGCGTTACACATGCAGGTGACTGGTAACAGTAACCCGCGTTACACATGCAGGTAACTGGAAACACTAGCCCACATTTAACAATTTGATCGTAGGAGCTCTTAACCGCAGTCATATATTATTCCCGTGGAAAGACATAAAAGATATTATATATTATTCATTCTAGTGCCGATCAACTATTTCTGTGCATAACATTTTGTAAACCTGTTGCTCCGTTGCTTATTCGAAGAAGAAGAAACCAACAAACACACTTTCGAGTTTATAGTATAATGATTTACATATTTCAAATTTGCCCACTTAGCTAACCGAAGTCATAAATATAATAGTTGTTATAAGTAAATAAATGCGTATATATGTACATATGTATGCTAAATTATACTAATGTTTTTTAACAACCAAGTAGGTACTTGACTTTGCAATACTTTACTTACTTCATTAAAGATCTAACATTGCATAGGTAGGTACTGTTTTTTTTTTTGGAGAGAAGGATGGTTACTATTATCTATGCCATGTAGTGGTAATTCCATAAGTAAGGTTGTATGGGGCTGCAAAGAAACATTTATCAGATGATGGGTAGCATCAACTTCCTCATTTTGACAGTACCTGCGACCGCCAACTCGTTTGACAAGAATGACTATTATTGGCATGGCATAATCTTTACTGTGTTTCAAACAATATACTATGGCCTAGTCTCCTACAGCCCCACAATTCCTTGCTATGCAATCACGGTAACCTTTGGGCCAGAAATAGCTTAGTAATTCTGACAGCTACCATCACCAATGACGAAAACTGTCCAATTGCAAATACTAAACTTGCTGTAACAAATAAAACTGAATTCCCAAAATGAGACCTCAGTCTACACCAGAAAGTCCGCGACCTATTAGAAAACATTCAGAAAATCTGTAGAGTGTAAGATTTAAATGGCAAATAGCTTAAGAACAGTAAGGTAGAGACAACGGAATCATGGCAGAGGTTCTACAATTGACTAGAAAACCAAAACTTCAAGTCTTTTAGAGATTATTAAATTTTGGCAACTTGAAGGAATCACATACAAAAAATATATTTAAATAAGTTTCAAGCTATTTTGCTTCATTCGCTAAAAGTTACTAGCATAAAAACTGAAGACTAATGATAAAGACATTTACTTTCTTCATCTCTATTATTATTTCGTCATTTAAACTCATGCCCATATAAATTTATATTTGCCTGTAAGAACTAAATCAAAGTTATTTTTAAAAAAGGTTTTTTACTTAGAAAGCGTAATTACTAGTATATCCACCTTCCAATCGGATCGGTTCTACAGCAATAACCACCTATTGAAAGACAGGAAAAAGTCACATATTTCAAAGTAAAACTGCATAATTTCTCGCACGTTTCTATCATATTTATAACAAAACATTTAATTTAAAGTATATTATAGAAATTTTTATGATAAAATAAAATTAATTTTGATTTTTTTTTTGGCGAAAACAAGGAAAAAAATCAAAAATAGTTTTTGTGTTTTATAAAACAGTTTACAAGAAATAAAAATAAAGATAATTAGTTCATGATAAACTTACAATTGCCCTTGAATTCCCACAGGGAAAATTTGTGAGGCACTTCATTTTTATTTATTAAATCCATGAGTTACAAAATAATTATTGTTGTAAAATGAGTTCTGAAAACAATTGAAATACGCCAACACTCTTTGTGGATACTTTGACGTAAATGAATTTATTTTACGAAACATGAGTACATTTTGAACATTTAAATTAGTTAAGGCTAAGCGCGGTCAAAATTTATTAGCAAAATAACTCGTATATTACGATTAGCCTTAAACTTGTAAGTTACTTGAATATCGCTTACAGTTGTGTTTAGTTTCACGAGAATCTGTTAAGCAACTATTGCGTAACAATTCAAATGTTAAAGTTGCTTTGGAGATTTTGAAACTTTGTTTACAAAACTCGGTCAGCTGTTTGGTAAATTTGTATTAGAAGTTGAAAAACTTTAATGTATATTGTAAAAATAGTCGCTCAAACATTGTTAAGGGTGATGTATGTTCGACGATATACCCTGTGTATGAAAAATGTCACCTTAATTATATTTTTTTCTTTTTAGTTCGCGTTATTCTTTCTTTTTAAGGTTACGTCTTTATTTAAATAAAAGCTTGTTTTTAAATTTTTTTTTAATTTTTTTCCTGAGCGAATGGTGGTATGAGGTTAAAATGACACAAAATTCTAAGGTTCACAGTCGCTTAATGTGGCGACTTTTATGAGCATTTGCTGGTTGTGAATATTAATATCAAGGGTGCTAAATTATTGTTTTTGAAAGTTTTTTTTTAATTCAAGATGGTAAAGTTAATACAGCGCACAATTGCTTGTGCGATAGTTGCTACCATACCAATTGTATTATTTTATAATACTGCTCATCAAAATTATATAAACATATGCGATCTTAAACAAGACCGTTTTAATAAAATGGACCTTCTCCTCAACAACTGCATACGGTTCTGTTGTTCATTAATATTAGGTCTCTAATTTTGGTACTCAACTTCACATGTATGTTTAAAGAAACGAGACGCCAAATGCGAATCCTCTGACCGATGTTTTTTATTCTTCACGACTAATCGTCACCATATTATTTAAAAGCCAAATTTCAATATCTCAGTGATTCACTTTCACAATCTCTTCGCTCTTCCAGGATACTTAAATTAAAAGTCCCATTTTTTCCGTCTCATTTTCCTCTCAAGTTACTGGCTGTACAAGTCTGGAACGCGTTATTTGCTGATATTAAAATAGCGTCATCTAAACTATCATTAGAAACTGCGCTACGCACACACAATCAAAAGAGTAATTCTAACTTACTCAGCAATATAATTTGTAAATAGTATTGTAACATATATATAATTGCATTTTATAGTATCGTATCGTTGTATTTTTTGGGTTCCATAGTTAACAAGGAACTCTTATAGTTTCGCCATGTCCGTCCGTCTGTCTGTCCGCGGCTTAGATCAGAGACAATTAGTACAAGAAAGCTGTAATAAGGCATGGATAACATATTAATTAGGCCGACAAAGTGGTAAAATTAAATAAGAAAAAAAAATTTTTTTAGGATACTCCGTATAAGTAAAGTACCTTTCTTGTCCACCGAGTGACGTTTGATAGCTTGCTTAAAAATACTGAGGGTGTGCATAAACCATTTTTTGATCCAGAGATGAGTTTGCGACATGTTAAGCTTTAAAGTGCAAATTTTGTTAGAACCCACTAATCCCCCTCCCCATTGCCAGCTAAATGCAGCCAATGGGAAAAGCATATATAACGGAATTAAAAAGAAAACTATCCTAGCTAAGTTTGCTTTACAACTTAATCAGTAATAGTCGACCAACATATGCAGATAACAGTACTGGAGACGCTTAATTCACGGGTCGAGCAAACATCCCTCGATCCGTTGTGGAGGAAAACTGCGGAGAACTTGTGTCTCAAATCGCGACCACACTATCCAAGGTCTCTGGCTGGGGACGGGTAAAGTTGGTCCGATTCAACCCTACAGTCCCACAATTGCAGAATACTCCCCTCTCCATCTTCAAGAGCATTTGGATCCTTGGTGTTGATATCCCCAGAGATGTTCAATTCCGAGATCATTTGCATGTAAAGGTAAAGCTGGCGTCCAAAAAACTAGGTGTACTCAACAGGGCGAGGCAGTAGTTCACGTCAGGACAGAGGTTGCTGCTTTACAAGTCACAAGTTTGGCCCCTTATGAAGTACTGCTGCCAAGGTAGATGAAACTAAGCAAAGTTATACCTCTTTTTAACTCAGGTAGTTCAACAGACCCTTATAATTTTCGGCCTATTTCAATACTATCTGTACTCAGTAAAAATTTTGAAAAAATCATACTTTGTCAAATGTTAAGCCATTTCTGTATTGATGACCTACTTAGTAGTAAACAGTTTGGTCTTATGAAAGGCCGTTCCACAACCGATGCAGGAGTGGCACTATCAAAAAATATATTTAACGCCTGGGAGGATTCGCATGATGCTCTTGGAGTGTTTTGTAATTTATCTAAGGCATTTGACTGTGTTCAACATGAAAATCTCATCCGAAAGCTACATCACTATGGTATTAGAGGCAAAGCTCTTGACCTTTTGCAATTGACCCTTTCGGAAAATCTTTTCTTATCGGTGTTCTACGTCATACAAAGAACACACCCTCCAAGTTTCAGGTCTCTATGATCAGCGGCTTAGGCTGTCCGTCAGTCATTCAGGACAAACTATTTTATATGTATAGATGTTATATTACATTTTATGTCACGTTCCACGGGATCTTATGTCCGTCTCCTGGTTCTAAGCTACCTCAGCCAAATCGGTTCAGCCGTTCTTGAGTTTTAAATAATGTAACTAACACGACTTTCTTTTATATACCTATATAGATGTCCACTATGCTTTTGTGTGTACAACCTAATTTTTAATTTACATTTAAGTTTCTACGTTAGTTCTAGAAACAACTACATAAAAACAATGACATGCGTAATATTAAGCGTATAATGAACCTATTATAATTCAGATATTTTGGAAAGCTATTTGGCTTTTCATTTTGGATTAATTCAGCGAAATTAACAAAACAAGTTAAGCAAGTAATAAAAGGTATTTTAGTGTAAGAGCTGGTGAGGTTTTTAGACGTGATATCAGGTAGTTTAGTGCTTCAGCTCCTAATTAGTTATTTAGCTCCTTATTAGTTTTTTTTAGTTCCTACATAGTAAAACGAAATCTAAAATGCGGGTGTTTAATTTTAAAAAAATCAATGGGCTTTCAATTTTTAAAAAAGGAATATTTTTTTTTACCTTGGCATTGTTTTGGGCGCATTGAGTAAGTTAAATACTTATATTTTTAATTTTCAAAGACATGGAGGGTACTTTAAAAGCCAATTTTATATGAAGTTATTAAGCCATACACCTAACAAATTGGTTCATAATGCGCAAACACTGTTTTTTATACCCCCTATTTTGTTTAATGATTTAATTGTAACAATATATTTTAAAAAAATGTATTGGGTACTTACAGTGTTAATACAAAAAAACTTTCTCTTATTATTTTTTTAATGAAATAACTTGGTACAAGAAAATAAAATCTTTAAAACCTGAAATATGCACATTAATAACCACAATCTACCAAAAGTCAAACAGGGTACATGTTCTAGAAACGATGAAAAAAAGAAGAAATAAAAAACTTAACTTCGTCGTATATCTGTCCATCGTAACACTTTCTTCTTCATATAATATTTAACGAGCGGCTAATTCAAATTTCCAATTCCAAAACCATTCAATTATTTTCACCTCATGAATTTGTTTCGCGCATCTATTTTTATTCATCTTCTCTAACATATTTTTCTCAGTCTTTGTCACCACACTTGCTTTCACACGGCAACGCTCCCGTATCACATTATTCCTTATTCTGTCGTTTAGGGTTAAGCCACACATATGTGCCTAATACTCAATACTCTTATTTTCACAGCATTATTGTTACTTTCAAGCTTGTTTGCCAAACCCAACATTCACTTCCATCAGTGATCGAACCAACGTACCAAACATCACCGGAGATGTAAATATCAAGGATCACCCTAATGCTCTCGAAGATGGTTAGAGGCGTGTTCTGGAATTATGGGACCTCAGAGAAGGAGTTCTTAGCAGTAAACGTGCATACTTGTGTCTTCGTTGGATTGAATCGGACCAAGTTTGACCGTCCCCAGTCGAAGACCTTGGTCACAGTTATCTTGATTTTCGGTATAAGCTCTCCGCGGGTTTCCTCCACGTCGGTACGAAGGATGTTTGCTCGGTCCATGTAATAAGCGTCTCCGGTACCGTCATCTGCATAGAAACTTATGTTGTTGATGAACACATGTAATTGATATGCAGTAGAAACAGTGTAGGACACAGCACAGATCCCTGCGGGACGCCTACATTAATATCCATGCTATCAAAGCGACTACCGTTAACTCCGACTTGTATACGTCTACTGGACAAAAAGCTAGCCACCCATTTGTACAAACTCTCGGGCAGTCCGTAGTATAGCAACTTCAACAGGTTTCCCTAGTGACCCGATAAAAGCTTTCCTTATGCCCAGGCTAGGGTGCGCAGCATTGGCTAAGCTTTGTCAGTCTTCACCTTACTTTTACCGCAGAGTCTGAACACGACAATCTTTGAACAGTGCATCCTACCTGTCATGACTTACGCTGAAGCAAGGACACTTACAGCAGTGCTGGTCTACAGTTCAAAGTAACACAGCACGCAATGGAGCGAGCTATGCTTGGAGTGTCTCTGAGGGATCAAATCCGAAATGAAAAATCCGGAGGAGAACTAAAGTTATCGAAATAGCTCGTAGAATTAGCAGCTGAAGTGGCAGTGGGCTGGGTTGGAGAACCGATTGCTGATAGAGCAGATATGTCCTAGAATGGACCAACGACCTTAATAGGGTGGCCTGTTGTGGTTGGATGCGAAAGGCAGCGGACCGGGAGAAATGGCGCGCTATAAAGGAGGCTTATATCCAGCAGTGTGCCACCTCCTGATTCTCTCTTGTGCCCATCGGTGTGTAAGATACACTAGAAGATCACCGATCGAGCGCCCGTATCGAGAGCCGTATTAACCGATAGTCGACTTAAATGCTGGATGTTCATCACCTAGGAGATAAAAGAGGTGATACCGATTAGCTAGTAATTCAATGGTTCCAATTTATCGCCTTTTTGTGCAAGGGATTTCTATTTGCTATTTTTCACAAAGACTGAAATTGCCAACTGTGCTAAAAAAACACAAAGAGGGGCGTGACGCTCACCGGGCCTCCCACTGAGTTATTGTGTTATGGAGATTTCCAGCATGGTCTTACCACACCACAGTATAGTAGGTGTAACAGTGCCTCCTTCGTTAATATTCGAGTTTGAGACAAAGAGTCTACCCAGTAAATTGGCTTCCTCTATATAACTATGGGCCATCGGTCTTTGGCAGCTTTGGCAAACGACCAGAAACGACTCCTTGAAGGTAAGAATGCAAGTCGCCCACCTATTTTGCTGATGAATTGGAATTTAATTCTGGTAGTTGCTTTCTTACTGAACCTCAAGGCAGCATTGAATTTGCATTTTAACAGGAATATTCGGATTGGATTCGGAAATATTTGCGGAGATGCAATTCATTCATTTTTTACAGACGGACACAAATCCTATGAAATTTGTCTTTAATATTTTCGGTATTTGGTTATAGGTAAAGATACGTTCTGTAGTAGTTTTAGTAAAATTGTATGCACAGCCATATTTGGGTAAGCTAACAACCGTAGATTATCTCCGCTTCCTTTACTCAGAGTTAGTGGTAATTACAAACAGAGAGTCATGGTCTCTAGTGTCCTGTTACTAATCATATACACAATATTAGTTAGTGTACGTCTCTAATTTATGACTGACTGGAATTTGTTGTGTTCGTTACACGTAAGTGTTATAGTCATATTTATATTTATTTAATATATTTAATTCTATAATACATTAACCAAATTATAAATAAGAAAAAAATTAAATTAGGAAACAGGTAATTATTTGATTTTTTTTATTATATTTATTCAATATATATTTAAATCTTAGAAAGAATTTTTCAACTTTCAACCCAAAATGACTGGTAATCAAAGTTTGATAATAAAATGACTTTTAAATGAGTTTGAAAAAAAATATCAAGCCCATTTTAAATATCTACTAAAACCAAAAACAAAATTCAAAGAGCACGGAGAACATTGAACTAAATCATTGATCATCATTTGAGTTTTAGTGTCGCGCCTATAAATAACTATATTAAAGAAAAGTATGTAAAGGATAAGAGTAATAGTAATTACATGTTTAAGTTATGATTGTTTTATTTATGTGTAGTTTATGTATTTTTATGTAAGGAATTTATGTATTTTTTATTTTATGTATAAGGGTATTTATGTATTTTGTAGTTATATATTTATTTGGTAATTTATTCTTATTCTATGTTACTTATATCTTTATTTCAGTTTTTGTACAATTTTGCACATCCTACCATTCCAATCTTTTAAATTTGTATATCAATACCAACATAGGTTATCTGGTAGAAATCGCCATCTGGCGATAAGATCGCCTGTTGTACGTGTTTTTTAATATTATTTTTTCAATAAGTTTGTGTTTTTGTTTTGTGCAATAAAGGATATTTGTATTGTATTGTATTGTATTGTTTCAATGCCATTTATTAATGTCATATTCAAAATAAGCACCGAAAGTCCAAATAGAGAGGATGCTTCCCAAGATCTTGATTCTACGAGTATTTCGATGCAATGGGTGGGAAGAAAGATTGAAGTACATGTACCATTGGTTAAATGGTTATTAATGCGAATGTGAAGTAAATATAGTATTTAGGTTTCGATGACCACTTACTATCAGGGGGCCCGTAGGCTTGTTTGCCACTTTAGTGGTATAAAACAATGTTGGATTCGTATGTAGTATGCAGTAACATGTAAACGCAAAAAGCAGTTTTGCTCTTGGTGTTGAGCTCTGTGTGATATTTGTTAATTGATTGATATGTGATAATGTTGATGCCTTAGTTTATTATGAGGCATGTTTCACAAAGTGGCTGACAGCAGGGAACATTGTGTGGGGAGGGTAAAGTTGTTGTCATGAGTTGAGGTTTCGTTTCTAAATAATAAAGTCGAAAGACTCCATAGTAAAAATAATATGATATGTTCGTTTTCGGCAGCCAATGTAACGAAAAACATCTATGTTTAGGAAAGAATGAACCATATAGTTGGTATTCGGATCGGTCGAGCTAGTTCATTCTTTGCATACTATGTGCGCGTGCGCGCGCGTCAGTCAGTCGTCTATTAATCTGTGCGTCTCGTATTTGTCCTTGCGCTAATTTCTATATTTAATAGTTATAGTGAAACTAATCACACACACGAAAACAAAAACTACTCACTTCACCCCATTTTACACATAAAACGTTATCAAAAACATATGACGCCAAATTTGGGTAACTCCATGCAATTTACTTACGGCCTACGTGTGGCCTTTTTAGTAAACAATCTATTATAATGGCTTGTCTCCTATTAGGAATTAGATTTACCTGTTTCATTTTAATAGTTATCTTTTTATTTTGAATTCGTTAGAGCCCTTTTATTTTGTAAATATATTTGAACCGTAAACAGGCTGATAAACAGTAACTAAAATATCAATTTGCCAATCTATGGATTGTTTGATTTACGAAAAATATACAGAATCTGTTACATACTACGTAAAAAAAGTAAGACACCTTCTTGTGCAGCGTCATTAAAATCAGAATTATAGGCGGAATTATAATGCTGTGATATAAGGATGGACAGACAAAGTTAAACTGAAGGCATTCCGCTTTGCCAAATATTGCCTACGGAACTCTAAAAAAATAGTGCTTCAGATATTTTTTTAAACGGCCTGTATATTGGATAGCATTACCTTCTTATATTCTGTAACGGTTTATTTGGAAGGTAGTAAAAAGCTTTAACTGCTTCCTCTTGACTAATTTACTTAAAAGTAACATTTTTTCTCGCAGCGACCCATTCAAAATCCGTGAACCAGTTTTTAATTAAGTTGTGTTACGGAAACGCTTTCTCATCGATTCAAATAACGGTTTTTTTGTCGACGTACCGTTCATTCAGAAACAAAATACTCATTTACAACCAGAGTCCGTTTGTTTATATCGTGGCCTCTTCTCATTTATTGCATTTACCGTGTATGGCAGCTAAAATACATAAGGGGAGTATTCCCATTAAATATTTCTAATTTCCATTAAAAAATTTGTGAATTTGAATGTAAAAATATAAAATTGGTCAAATGTTATTTTTAGAACGTTTTATATTACACCTTAAATTTATCTCTGAGTATTAGTAGCAGAAATGCCTACTACAGTTCACAGATATATCCTATAAAAAGGTCTAAAAATAGCCAATGACAAATGTTATACTATCACAATTAGATTTTTGTAATTCGCTTTCTTCAAAGAGAAAACTAGGAATATCTAATAGCTGCTATACATTAAGAACCAGGAAAATAATATGCTATTATCTATATTATCTATACGAAATTAAAAATTAAGCACCGTGACAAAGAATGACAAAATGTAAGAAGTGCTAAAATTAAATTTACGCTTTAACAAATACCACTAAGACATTTATCCTCAAAAGGTTGGTCACAGATGTTAACAACGTCAAGGGTCTGACTCGAGACAACTACCAAAATACCTACCCAAGTTGTTGTATTTTTTTCTCCCTATCGGGAGTCAATGAAGTGCGCTACTTTGGTCTTTAGTAATAGTATATATTTAAGACTTTTATACTAACTTCAAACGGTTGTTAAGAGATTTCACGGACGTATAATTTAATAGCTAACAGTTATCATTACTTGCAACATCAGTGAACGTGTTCTGCCCCTTTATGAATTGGCTATTTATATCATATTGTGTATGTATATTTATGATATACTTATGGCACATATTTATGATATACTTTATTTGTAATTTATTAATTAGTTCTACTTCACAGATTGCCTACAACTTTGGTCTGTTTAGTATCTCTTTCTTACTCACTTAGATTTGCTGTAAGAAATCTCTTTAAAGGGACAAGTTTGCCCTTGCTCTTATACTTTTACTTTTAATTATGTGTTGACTTGTACAATAAAGAATTTTCAATAATAGTTTTGGAATATTTGCTGACAAGTCATAATATTATAATTGAGCCTGAGACCTTCGACATGATAATCCAACGTACTACTTCTTACTTAGCAATACGTATTTGTATTTAATTCGCAATTAAATGAAGCATTTATAAGCCTATAAACAGAATATCCTTTCGATTTGTATCGATTATTTCTCAAAAATTGTTGTTAAAGAAAGTCAAATATAACGGAGAGATCGAAAGTGTCTTAAACCAAACCACTTTCACTGTCACTTGTTTCGTACAGGGCAACAGTTTCAAGCATATCTTTAACATGTGTTATCATCTTTAAGTCCCAATATGTGTATCTTCGTCATTTTATAAGTAAAATAAAATAAAATAAAATTGTGATATATGCAAGGAATAGTTTAGTGAAAAAAAAATTTAATAAGCGTTTTATTGTTTCCCGTTAGTGGTGTTAAAGGACTTTTGCTAGTGAAAAGAGGTAAGTAAATATTTTTTTTCCACAACTACTACTAAAACGCATTAATTTGCTTATAATCATGTTATTTCATAATTTGCATATTTTACGTTAAAAGTCATAATAACTAATGATTGATAATAGTCAATTATAATTTATTATTTATTAGACTTCAATAAATATGTTGTGTCACTAGTACTGTGTCAACGGAGATAGACTGAGGATTCCGTAGGTGTGACTGTTTTTATATTATCAAGGGTGGCAAACGCATTTTGCATTTTGCAAGATATTTTCTTTAGACTTTAAAACGTTATTGTGAAGAATTTTAAATGATAGCTGCATTTTTAAAAATATAATCCTATGTCTAGCATATCTGGGTATTAATTATAACGCAAGATCTATTGCTGAATATATTGCATTGAGAGTAATATTTACAGCTGAAAAATGCTTATTTACAGATACAGATGTAATTTAAGAAATTATCAGGGTTTCGTTCTTATTAAATAGCACGGCAAAACTTAAAAACAGTTAAACTAAATTGGACCGTGTTATGCATAAATGATCCAACCCACACTGAACTCAGTTTAAGTTATTTGAGATTAAACATTTGAATATATTTTTGTCATTAAAGCGTTTGAAATATAATATACATTGTATTGTGACCAATCTTAGGCTATATAGAATGGTTTCTTTCTGTATACTTAATTTACAGAATTAACTTGTACTTTTGTAGTTATCTTACGAAAACCTACTGTGCATAATTTTTGTAAAATTGCATTTTTTATGAGGCAATTTTAAAATTAAATTTGCAACAATGATCCAACACCACTGGGTTATAATTAAGAACTTATTTCAGTATACAAAATGTATTAATAATATAAAGCTGAAGTGTTTGTTTGTTTGAAAGCGCTAATCTCAGGAACTACTGGTCGGATTTAAAAAAATCAGTGTTGGATAGCCCATTTTTCGAGGAAGGTTTATAGGCTATATATCATCACGCTCACACAAATAGGAGCGGAGCACTAATGAAAAATGTTTCAAAATCGGGGTTTTTTTATCCTTTTGAGAGCTTCCGCTGCGTGCGCTGCGTAAACGGTTAGAGTTTCGCAAAAATCATGTATGACAGAATTGTTTCCCTATAAAAGTTCTAAAAAAATCCGCGACAGCATATGTCTATATTTTAAAGTTGGCTCACTATGACCTTTTTTATGCTAACCATATTTAAAACAAAATTGCCCTGTTCATCATTCGATTTCAATGAATATCTTAGGAGATATCGCAGTTTGAAAATAACGTGGCAACAAAATAATTGCAGCTGCCGGCGGGCAGTCATGACGGGGAAGGGCGGTACGTTTTATTTAAAATATTTTACCTTCTGTGTTTTTTTTTTATAACTGAGGAGTTGCCGTAAGAATCCTATGCCGATAACCAAATTTAGGGCGGACGAAGCCGCTGGCAAAAGCTAGTTTACCAATAAAGGGCCATGTATTTAATAGTCACGCCAATTCCAAATAATTTTTTTGACCTTAGTCGCGCTGTTTTTATAACTTTTGTTTAAAACCAATCCTATCACAAGCCGAAGCTGGCCGAATACCGAAAATGGCGAAACAGTTACGTTCAAACCTGAACTATTGAGAGAGATTTAGAACTTCTATAGACAGTTGGTACACCTTAACTCGTGATCCTGTGACAAACCGGTAAAGAACCCAGAGCCAAAATTACTCGACAATATACCAAAGATATCCCGGACTTCAGATTGTTTGAGACTTTAAGGACCTTAAGGACAATAAAGCGGTGGGTGGTGACAGAATTATGTCAGAGCTTCTCAAAGTGTGTAAAACACCCATACAAAGTCGTTCAGAGGCTCTTTAATTCTGTTATTCTTGAAGGCGCGCTAGAAGCTTGGAGTAGAAGCGCGGTCATACTTTTTTTTTAAAAAAAAATTTCGCTTGTAAGTCATATCTATAACCTGTTTTTCAGGGTCATTACGAATCGTCTCCAAAGCAAAATAGTCAAATTTAAGCTTCCTGAACAAAACGAATAGGTTTTTGTACTGTAGACCACAAACATACGATGCGCTAGATTATACAGAAGTCAGAGGAGATAGTCAGCCCCTTTGCGTAGCGTTCATCTATCAAGACCAGTGCGGTGTTGCAGTCTTTCCAGCGGTGCCACTTTGACTATCGGTACACCAAAGTGCTGAAGTCTTCATATTACAGAGCCGCAACGTCTGTCCAACTACAAGACCAGAACCCGAAACCAATCCATGTGCAGAAAGGTGTGAGACAGGAAGACGTTATATCTCCCAAACTGTTCACAATTAACAGTGCGGTTTCAAAGAAACTTCCTACCACGAACGCGTGGGTTTTGGAATGAGCTCCCTGCCAAGGTTTTCTCTAAGGACTACAGCATGGGGTTTTTCAAGGAAGAAGTTATTAGATTTTTAGGTTTTTGGAATAAATAATTAAATTTTTGTCAGATTGTTGGTTGGATAGTTTTTGCATAACTAGTTCCAAATACCAAAGCTAGAAATAAAAGCCCCTGTATTTCACTTAGTTATTAAAAACCTTTTAAAAAAGTAACCAATATTCGATCATTAAAATCACAACTATGACAAAGGACTTATATCCTATAGAGAACGTCTCAAATTAAACTTACTTTTGCATTTTTAACGTTAAGTATGTTGCGGAGCAATTACTGTTTTTGTCACATCCGTGTCGGTTTTTCTGGAATTTCTTAGGATCGTGTCCGTCCGCCTGTCTATATGCCACTTATAATTCTGACATCTATGGATCGAATATCCATAAATAAAGTGGTTGCTGAATAAAAAGCTTATTATAAATTGAACTAAGAGATCATCTTATTTATCGCTGGATACGTCTTCGAGCCCCTCATTTTATATGGTATCGCTGGATGCGTTTTCGAGTACCCCATTGTGTGGGATATTGTCGGATACGTCTCCAACCCCTTAAGCTGTGGGGTATCGCCTCATTGTGTGGGATATCGATGGGTACGTTTTTGAGTACCTCATTGTGTTGGATATCTCTGGATACGTCTTTGAGCCCCACATTGTGTGGGGTATCACTGGATACGTCTTCGAGCCCCTCATTCTATGGAGTATCGCTGGATAGATCTTCAATCCTAAGTAACTATTTCTCTAAAGTGCATACTTAGCGAATAGAAGTAATAATAGCTTTTAAAATTGAAAATTTTGTGTCCCACCCCCTCTGACATTGAGATCTAGCATTGAAACCCCTTTAACATTTAAAATTTGAGATGCCTTTTGCAAAAATAAAATAACTTAGGCTGTCCCAGAACTTTTTTTTTTAACTAGAGTTCTAAAAATACATATTTTTTTATTTTACATATATTTTTAGAGAGTTTTCATACAGGCTGATTAACAGCTCACTAAAGCCTGAGTGCGAAACTTTCGAGCAGATTGGAAAATCGTTAATAAGGCCTAAGTCCGATTTAACGGAGCGGCATAAAAACTCGTTAAAAGAACTAAGTCTATTTTTTAAAGCATAAGCGTCTTTCCAAACCAATGATGCAAAAAAGTAGTTGCCAAGATGTATCTTAATTAAGATCAAGATAATCCAAGTTGATCGTAGCAAGTTTTAAATATTAAGACACAAATTTTGATAATGTTTCTTCGCTCAAGCGAAATGACATTCTTGCGACAACTAATGAACTCGACTGAAATCACAAGTTTTTTGGCCGGTGAAAGTGATATATGGTGAGAGGCGCTACTCCCCCGATAAAAACAGAACACAATGGATCGACTGGATTAAATAACTCGCTTAACTGCTCGATTAAATTTTGATTGTTCAGACACGTTTAGTTACTAAATTACTCGCCATTCGACTCAAATAATAGCCCGTTCCGAACTAGCCTTAGCGTATATTTGGGTACCGGAAATACTGTCCCAGGTCCGTTTTGATAATTGTATCTGGTGAAGCTGATTTTTTTTGTGCACTATACCTAAAGCTTTCTTGTACTATTTCTTTCAAAAAGTTATCGGTAAGTATTTTTTTAAGGTTAACAACATCTATAGAGTAAGGAATATTATTGTCAAATTCAATCTTGTTTCCATCATACTGATAAAGTTTTTTTTTGTATTATTTTTCTTTAATTAATTGGTAGAGCATACCTGGAATGACCTAATTTGTATCAAATAGGGTTTGTAATGAGCAAACTGCGCGATGTATCAACAGCGCACCTATAGTGGCACTGTACAATGCATATGTCCGCAGCATATAAGAATATAATGCAATCATCTGGGACCCACATGAGGCTAAGTATAACCTTATGGTGGTACGAATCTTCCCATTGTTTGTTATGTATGTAGAAGGTACGAATGATATGATGGTATTTGCAATTTTGGCAATGGGGTTATTATGGATGTAACGGTGTATAACGTGTGTATAACGTCTGTTATTGTTATCGATTATAATTTTTGAACATCTTTCGCAACTGCATTCGTCCCCACTATTGAGGCACGGTCTGCACCTTGTGCAAGGGTGATTTCAGGCAATAGTCATACATCTTTTTGATGTATGTAGGTTTTCTCACAGTGTTTTCTTCACCAAAATGCCAATAGTGTTAACCTTGAGCTGGTTTTTGGCACCGTGATAGTTTGAATGACAGAAAATGACATAGGAGGGTGTTCCCAAGGGAATATTTTTGCCATGGATTGAACCACAGTGCACTATAAATTATTCACGGGGTACAAAGATTTTATACGATACTCTTTGTCATGGTCGAGAGTTCCTAAGTAAACAGATTTTTCCGTTCCGTTGATAATACCGCTCAGGTCAAAACGGATAAATCCGACGAATTGATCTTTGAGAACGGCGGCGTAGCTAAAAACATGGTAGACGGGAAAATTGTCACAGGTATTCCCGGCAATAACCGAATTTTGCACCGATAAAGTCACAGGAAACAGCTATTAAAATATACAGCAAGTCACTTTTTTATTTAGTTATCAATGTCTCAATACAAACTTTCTATAATATTTTATCTATGTATAGGTCCGATTAGATAGGTAAAAGTACATATTTAAATGATGGTTGTTCTATTCCAAATGGACGACATTAACATTAAAACTTAAAATCTGTACAGATTTACCCAGAAGCAATTATTTTAGATACCTCAAATAATGTGTTACTTAAATAGTATCATTAAATCAACCATTAATTAATTCATCGTATTTGTAAATCCGTCCTCATAATGAATGAGGAAGCCGGAATAGGCGTATTATCGACAACAGAGGTGTGGAAGCCCTCACTCTGTCGCGTTAACCGAAGAAAATATGGCGACTGTAGATTTGATTTTTGACCTCCGGGTCAGATATATATATGTATATAGAAAGGAGTGAACTGACTGTCTTCTATATAAACGTACAGCCCAAACTACTGGGGATTGGAAATTTTGCACAAAGGTCCCTCTTATAACGTAGGCAAGCACTAAAAGGGATTTTGAAGAATCATCCCCTTAATGTATAAAAATTGACGTTTTTGGAAAAAAAAATAATACCTAGAGGACAAAATAGGGAATGAAAATATGTATAGAAAGTCTTATTTTGTATTTAAAAGTACACGTGAACGAAGTTGTTAAGTTACGAATACATATCCGGTACCTTGATGATTATAGCTTACATTGCTGCTTTACATCGTTTATTTCAAGGTTCAAAAACATGTCATGGCATACACGGCCGTTAGTTTTTAACGTGAACACGCCGTAGAGAATAAACGACAAAAAAGTAACTGCACTAATACTAGATCAGGCAACGTCAGCCATCTTGTCTTTCTTCCTCTTTCTACAGTCTTGTTTGTAATGTCACTTAGAATCAACTTTAAAAAACAATTAACCTCTTTCTGAAAGTTGGACATACCTACCTAAACTACTTGCCTAGGTATGTGTATTCGTCGACTATCCTTTCCACCCCAAAAGCTTAAACACATCTTCTAACGCAGTTGTGAACAGTTTCAGAGTAATGACGTGTCTCTCACACCATCTGCAGTTGGATAGGTTTTTTGTTCTGCTCTTGTAGTCGGATAGATATCGTAGCTCACCACTTTCAGAAGCTGTGACGTAAATCCGTCATCCTTCGCCGCCTTACTGTTCTTGAGCTGTTTCAAGGCCATTCTTATCTCATATAAATTAACGACCGGGATATCTTGGGTATAGTGTCAAGTTAATTTGGCTCTGGGTTCTTTTGCCGTGATGTTGAAAGAATCACGAGTTGAGGTGTACAACTGTCTATAGAAGTTCTCAATTTCTCTGTATACTTCAGGTTTGTACGAAATGATTTTACCATTTTCGGTCTTCAGCTTTATCAACTATCGTTGCCCAATAGACAGATCTCTGGAAAATACTTTCGAGCCTCATTTCATTATTAAATTAAAATAAATATACCAAGCGTACATATCCAATCATAAGCATGGTTGTGGTGAAAGCCTCACCCCTGTCACTTTTAAACCATCAAGCGGCTTTCTCACAAATTATGATGAAGGTTTGTATCTTACCACTTATGACCCCCTTCTGGGAAAAACCAAGCAAATTGCGAGTATGGATCGCGCACCGAGGGTTCTGTTCAAAGTTATTATATGTTGATAGTTCTTCCATCATGAGATCGAGTCTTACACGTTTATGCCTTAATTACGAGTTTTCGAATTTTTCCCATTTTTTTTTTGGTGTAACATCCTGCTTCTTGCCAAATTTCATGATTCTAGGTCAACGGGAATTACCGCATAGGTTTTGATTTATTAGTGTCACAAGATGCAACCAAAATGACAATATTTTGGGCATATTTTTTTATTGCATTGACTTAGCAGCTTGTTTTTTTATAATTTTAAGTGACATTTGATATTGGTTTCTACTTGATACTCCCTTGTCTTTTTGAGTAAAAGGGTCCTGACAGACAGACAAACTTTTTTCAATGTATTATAACTACAAATTAACGAATTAAGAGTAAAATGTTGCTTCAATTTCACGATTCTAGGACAACGGGAAGTACCGAATAGGTTTTGATTTAATTGTGAGTGCCGAAATATGCGAAAAAATGGCCGTATTTCGACCGTATTATTGTATTGAGTTGACTTAGAAGTTTGATTCTTGCACAACTTTAAAGTACCGTAGACTTTTAGTATGAGGTATTAATTTCAACTTGATACCTTCGCGCGTTTCTGAGAAAAAGTATAGTATTCTATTCTTCAAAACAGGTTATTTGGTCTAATTGGAGTATAATATGTGATAAAGCTATTAACTAAGATGTGGTGACTAATTTATTTTTAATAATTATAACTACAAACGCGTTCGTTAAACTGTCACAAAATTTGTAAGAAATGCTAATTAAAGAAGACTTATTATTATTTCCTCTATTACCTTAATTAGATTTGATGGACAAAAGTTTTGTGGTTCGACTCATTTACTTTTCTGCACTTGTTCTAATCGCAAAGTACATTATAGTTTTGGAAAATTATTTGTTCACATTAATATATAGAAAGTTCCAATATTTAAGTGACGAAAGTTGTATTAATTGTATTAATAATATTTTCATTAAAAGTGTGAGTGTATCAATGTGAAAGCAGCGGTATATTAATAATAAGATATTAGTCGAAAACAGAACCTAAACAATTTACATTGACGACCTTAAGTTGGTACGTAGCTTTTTATATAATAAAATACTTTACATGGAATAATAACACGACAGAAGATACTAAAAGCAATAATAACTTTTTTAGTCCCGTCAAATAACTTAATTTTATGTGTTACGCGAACGATGAAAGCCTTAAAGTATATGTATTCTTTGATCTCACACAGTGCCAATAGCCAAATGTGTATTTTGGTACTAGCGATTGTAGAAACGTTCTAAAATGGACAAATACGCATGATGTAGGGTTTTTAGCTAAGGTTTCAGTAGCAATTTGCATTCAAGATTTTATCTATAACTTAATATAAAACGCATATTAATAAAAAATAAATTTATAAGGAAAAAAAAAATCAGTCAATTTGATGCCTAATTAACATGTTACGTAACATTAAGTTACGTGATAGCTTCGATAATTTAAGTTTATTTGCACAATCTTCAAAATAAACCAATAAAACAATATCCGAGAATAATGTTTTTGGCACATTGCTAGATTCCCGCCACTACTAAAAATATATTCTTTTATATAACTACTTGATCTTTGCGGGAAGCAGTTTATAAATGTAACTGTGTAAATAATAGCTCTCGTCGTTATATTTGGAAGTGTACTTTCCATTTTACGTCACTATCCGACATGGACCTGTTTAATTTTATTAAAGAAAAAAATTTGTATGCGTATAAACTTGTTCGTCGCCTTTTGCCATGCACTACAAACAAGACTTATTTTTATAGAAAGCGCTCAGGAAAGTCGGTATATTAACTGGTGCCTACAGCGCCTTTTTTACCCGTCTTACCCAGAAGGAGGGTTATAATTTTCACGCGTATGTATGCATGGCTATGTCCGTTCCATTGTGACTTGTAGCCTAAACGACAGGACCAATTTCGATAAATGAGGTCTCAATTGAAAGGTTTTCATCTCCAGAGTGTTAAAGGGTAGATAAAATAGTCAAAAGCGAGTCAAAAAAAAGAAGCTGTAAAGATAAATAAATAAACAAATCCGACTACAAAATGCATTTTGTATTTGTTTTATATTTGGAACATTTAGTAGATTATAGTATGTTTCGTACCGAGTACAAAATTAAGTTTTTTCTTACTCCAGCATCGATCAAGCGAATTTTGACGAAAGGCAAACATTTCATACTTACCTGTGAGTTATTTTACCCCAGATTCATTTAAAATCTGGTGTACTTAGGTTTCAGCTTGATATACAACTACAACTAATAAACCGAGTTATATACATTATAATCTTTTTCAAAATAACGATGCTATTGAAATCCCGCCGCGCCGATGACGGATTATAGCGCGGACGAAGCCGCGACCAAAATGCTAGTAGAATAAGTAAATCTCGGTAGTTTAATCCGAGAGATTTAAGGTAAAGTATAAACGAAATTTTACTGAATAGGGATCTCATATACTATACAACTTTTATTCACATTTTTGTTTTTTCAATTATTTATTGCATTTAAAAACCTTTTATTTTATTTTCAGACATTGAAAATGGCAAGTCCGCTCTCACTGAAGTCTCCCGACTGGGATTTAAGCAAAAGTTTTTGTAAGCCTCTTAGTATTATTTATTTGTACTATTATTTATGTGAAACAAAATAAGTGTGCCAAGATCGTAGCCTACCCCTCTTGCATTAAGGCGTGATGTTATGTATGTATGTAAAAATAATAAAAATCTGTTTATTGTAAATTATTTATTTAAAGATAAACCTAACATGTAAAAAAAAAATAACTACGTAGAATCATAGTGCTTAATTCAAATATAATCTATTGCTTTATGAAATTGGAAGGTATTTGACGATCATATATAATTTTTTTGATCTTATAGACACTTGATGGCTCTTGTAGATCTATCAATTTGAAAGAACTAATGACGGCATATAAAATATTTGGGTGCTGTCCGGATATTACCCCTAGTGCTGATTTACGACATAAGCCATTCGTATTCTCTGATTCCACGATTATTGTGTTAGCACCATTAACATCACTCTTAATCAGGGTTCATACTTTTGGAAGTCACAAATGTGATAAGTAATGTTTGTTTATATGAAGTTACAAGTGTAATTGCGGTTATCGTTTAAATGTTTACAGGTTGTGTGCAGCTACACCTATGGTGTTATCAAACGCGGTTCAATTCGTTGTATCAAATGTTAGCTGTTTTTTTTAACTATCACTAACGTTACCACCCGTTCCCACTGTTGGGGCACGGATTTGGGCCATAAGCCACACGTCGGTCGAGTGCGGATTGTGGACTTCACATATGTCAATTTTCTTACACTGAAATCCAGTGATGAGAATAATCAATGTAGGTACTTGATAAATTTAGAAAAAGACTCATTGGTACTCGCCGGATTTGAACCTCCGCCACTTACTTAGGAAACAAGGTGAAATCGAAACCTCTGGGCTACCACCGACACTTTTGCGTAAAGTCCGCCGCCGAATATTGCGTCACCACTTAGATCCTAAGAAAAATACATGTCAAAACTAGGCACAAGCAATTATTGCGGATTTGTATTTATTGAAATGTTCAACGAAAATAGTCAAGGGGATTGTTCAAAATCAGCTACTTCAATATTCTCATGTTCAATTGTCTTTGTTTCAGACGAAGAAGCTGATGAAATGCCTCTAATGTCGAACCCTGGCGTCATTTGTATGATTCTCGCCGCCTATTTATTATTTGTATTTAAAATTGGACCAAACTTCATGAGGAAAAGGGAAGCGTACAAGTTAAAGAAAACGCTTTTAATTTATAATATTTTTCAAGTATTGCTGTCTGCGTATTTAGTACAAAATGTAAGTATGGTCACTAAAATAAAAGAAATCTACATAATCTGTATTATCATGAGTTATATTAGTTTTCTAAACAATTTGTAGGCTATTAGACATTATAAAAAGGTCACATAAGCCAATATTGATGCATTTGGGCTGCATCGCATAAAGTTTTTGCGAAACGCTTATAAGAAAAAATATGTAACTTGCTTAAGAAAAGTCTGAAAATGACTACAGCTCCAACACAACTCCGTTGTATATCCTTAAAATGTATTTCATGATTGTCAAAAAGTCATTAAGAATTGTTTTTATCCACTAAATAAATTCTTCAGCAAATAATCGAAGCATGTATGATGTGACTTCTAAACGACAAAAACTTTTAATTCCGAACAATAAATAGATTTTTTTTATAAACTTCATTATAACATAAATAAATTTCTTCTTATTAGTTCTACTTTTCCTACTACTACCAACCACTTTAGTCCTGCGTGACAGTGGCGCAACACTGCTTCTGATAGCAGTTTATCTAACTAGACCATAGACTTCGAGTACTGTAATCTGCAATATGGCCTGCGCAATAGCCACACTTTATAAAGAGGGAAGACCACAGTTTCGCTTCATCTCAGTTACACTTGCAGCCTTTTATTTTCACATCTGGCTAGGAAACAGTTATTTATGTCTATGATAGACGAAGGTTGCTTTATATATGTACCACGTCATAAATTGTCTGCCTGTATTTAGAAAAGTAGATAACTCATGCAAGACCAGGAACAAAATAATATACCCCCTTGCCAAATCATGACGAACTATAAGAAATAGGTCAGGACAGTATCACACAAATAATTTTTTTGGCTTACCTACATGTACCTAGATCGACAATACGCGTATAGCAGGCAGTGTCCCTTACCTGATGAGTAGCCTATTCCCTCGACAACCTTGATACATGCAAACAATATATTCATAGCTTTGTTTATCACAAAATAACTTTTCTGACGCGGTGTATAGTTGCTAGTGTGATGTTAGTCCACACACTTTTAATATGGCGACTTTAGTTTTGGTTTTTGACCACCGGGTCCGAAAAGTTGGTTCAACTATTTAGCTTCCACTTTAATATTCAAATTCAGAAAATAGCAACTAATGACATCTGTTAGTAAACGCTGGAACTCGGAGAAAAGAAGCAGAACGCAAAACTTTGTTACAAACATCAGTCTAAAAGCTTTAACACAAGATTCAGAGATGTGCTTTTTTTCTCAAAGATTGTTTCTCAAATGATAATAATTTAATGGTTACTGAAGAGATAGTAACTAATGATAATATAAACTTTATTATTAGGTATAGTATCTAGTAATTATTACTAAAATATAAAGGTACAAATAATTATTTTTTAGATGTTTGCGATTATTCTCATTCTACGAAACCTTTACTTAAATCCTGTACGTAGCACTTAGCTAGTTCTTTATTTTAATATTTGTTACATATTATATTTAATATTATGATATATTAAATATTTTAACTTTTCAGACTAATTAAAACAAACAAAATCCTTTTTCAGGCTTTCGAAGGTTTATTACAAACGGGAATAATACCCAGAAAGTGTTTAATAAAGAGTGATACAGGCATGAGAAAAAAGGTAAAATATGATTTTATTATTTGTATTGACGAATTTATATGGTATTTAAATACGATTTTGCTCGAAAAAACACATAACTATGTGCTTATAAGGGAAGTCTAAGTCTAAGCGGATATGTAAGATCAATAAAAACATTGAGTTAAAATCGAAAACTGATATCTCATGAATTGAAAAATATTTAAAAAGAAATTTATTTGAGAGTAAAATAAGAAATAAGGCGACGAAGTTTCAACAATTTCAATTTTTAATCTAATCGAAAATAAAAAATATTTTTTTATGTAAAATAAAAAATAAAGTATTAAAAATATACCTCATTGACTACAAAAACATATAGGTACAAACTATAGCTGATCTATTGGTACTGCGTTAATTCAAATAAAACTCTCACAGGCAATTTAAAAATGAATATTTTTGCTCATGGTAAATAGAGATAATATATAATACTACCGCATTTTGAGTAGCGAAATTTTACCATAATGATTATTAAAGTTTGTTGGAGACATTTTTAATATCATAACATTGAAAAATGTAGTATTATATATACATTATTATGTTACAGATCCTCTTTCTCAACTGGATGTACATGTTTGCTAAAATCACAGAACTGGCTGATACAGTTATATTTGTACTTAGAAAAAAGAATAATCAAGTGACCTTCCTACACGTGTACCACCATTCCGTCATGATGATTGGTACTTGGGCGACCCTGAAGTACTGGGTGACAGACATCTTAGTCTACATTGGTTTCATAAATTCCTTAGTACATGTATTCATGTACACTTATTATGGATTGTCGGCCTTGGGACCAAATGTCACCAAGTATTTGTTTTGGAAGAAATATATAACTAAATTGCAACTGGTAAGTGAATTATAATTATATGCTCTTTAAGGCTCCAAGCCCAATTAATTGCTAGTTTTTTATCTTTGGCTACGCTGCGGACAACATTTTAAAGCTAGATTCATAAAAATTAGTGCAGCAAATAGGATGAAAAATATTACAAAAAATATTATATCTTATTCAAATAGGTATTTTTTCATTCATTTTATTTTTAACTCTTGAATGAAAATTAAGCACTATACCCGGCCTTCTGGGTAGGGGTTTCTTAAAGCAAACCTGAAAGACAAAAGAGTAATAGTAGAGCAAAAGCAGTACCTAGTAGAACTAGTTATCTATGATGCGATAGGTGTATTAGACGTAAACACATGATGCACTAGCTTGCGCTAGACGTTTAAACACATTATGCGCTAGGTGTATGAGACGTTCACACACAATTTTATTTGAAGCTCCTAATTCCGTTGACAATTTATCAAACCTCATCGTGTTTCTAAACCATTAGATAATAATTATTAATTAATTCTTAGCTAATTAATTTATACCTAATGTTTTGATTTTTTTGTATTTTCAACTTGTGTTAATCTTTATAGCCGAATTCAAAAAAGGAGGTTTTCCATTTGACCCGTATGTATGTAATATTGTCAGAATTTCACAGTTTTTGTATATAAGTCTATACCAGCTTTTAAATATGTATTTCAAATTTTATTAGTGTATGTATGTATGTATGTTTATCCGCGCATATCTCAAAAACCATAAGTTGGATTATAAGGATTCTTTTTAAGTTTGACTATATAGTCCGACTTAGTGAACAGTGCAAGTTTTATTAAAATCGGTTCAGTAGTTTTTGAGATAGAGAGTTAAATGTGTATCAGTCGCTAGGAAAACGTGTCGTTGGCTTAACAGCGTTTTTCTAAAACATGTCATAATGCATGTTGTTTAAATTTTTGCATGCACTTAGGCTTCAGCTAAACAATCTAGATGAAAATTTCAAAAAGTGCCTTAGCTATTAAAAAAGTAATATGTTTATTTTATTTTATTAAATATACGTAGAATGATTCCTAATTATTAATAAAAATGAATGCATTTTCCAGGCGCAGTTCGTGTCGATAATGATTCAGTACCTGATATCTCTAAAAGTGTCAGAATGTCCGCCTTCGAAAGGAGTTGCCATATTTTTCTCTTTCAACATTATCTTCTTCTTATGCCTCTTCGCTAACTTCTACAGAGAAAGTTACATCAAAAAGAGACAAGCAAAGAAAAATCTGAACGATATTGTGAGTAACGAAAAATCGGGGTGTTTGAAAGAGGAACAGAAAGTGTTATAATATTATTGACCTAATTATAGTGTTTTGTTTATATTATACGATCAGTATTTATTTAGTTGTTTGTTTTTTATAATTTTTCTTAGTTTTGACTATCTGCATTATAATTTAGTTTAATATCAATTGTATATTAGTTTGATAAAATTTGTATTTTTTGTTTTATTCAAACAAGTAACATGTATGTAGGGTCAATTGAACCTGGTTGTTTATCGACGATATACCTGCGGGTTATAAAAAAACGTTCCATACCCGCATGTATTGTCTAGCAGCAAGGCAAATAAATGTTCTTAACATTTTCTGACAATATTAAGTGTTAAAAGCTGCGCCTGTGCGATGACTAAAAGTATCATAATTCATCCCAGACTGCTAACTTCCAATTTGGTTGGCCTTAAAGTTGCGCAATGCATCCCAATCTGCTGACCTATAGTTCATTGGTTGACCTAGATGATTTGGTAAACCCAAAAACATGACGATATAAGTTTTTTCGCAGATGAAATCGTTGATGGTTGATTTAGACACCGTTTTTTATAGTTAGCCCAATAACAAAAACGAGACCCTTACAGTTTCGAATGTCCGTCCTTTCGTTTGTCACAACCTTTTTCATGCCTCCCCCCTTCGTTAATGCATCAATAATTATAACTAACAGTTCTTAAAAAATAATTGCGGTTTCAGGTTTTCTGCAGAAAATTGCTATACTTAATGACTTAACGAAGGGAATGCCAACGAGACCCTATTACTAATTACAGTCTGTGTATGCGTCTGTCCTTCTTTTTTATGAAGAGTTTTATAATTAAAAGTAATAAAACGGGATTAAACGCGTCATTTGGCAAAATACCTTTTTCCCTACGTTTCGGCTGGGTTACACCAGCCTTGGTCACGGGAAGCCTTGTAACCCAGCCGAAACGTCGGGAAAAAGGTATTTTGCCAAATGATGCGTTTAATCCCGTTTTATTATTTTTAAATTAGTAATGGAACGCGGAAATTTAAAAACTTATAAGGGTTTTATATATTTTGAACCGTAATAGATAGACTGCTGAAATTTTAGACAGAATATTATAATAGAGGATATCGTAAAACAAAAAGTTTTTGATGTTGTTTTTATTGTTCTATAGTAAATCGATAATTTATGCGAACTTCGAAGTCGAACTTGTTAAAATGTTACCTTAAAATTAAATCAACAAATAGCAACAAGTGGAAGTGTTTATTACCCAACTACGATGGAGAGTTTTGATTTTAGCAGTCTTTGAATTTTTGTTTAGCTCAGTCATATGTTCCAGTGTAAAAAGCTACTGATGCCTAAGTACTGATCATATTTTGGCAAATGAGGCGTCGTTAGCAATTTTACCTCTCTCTCTTATTTAATTATGAAATTCGAAGATACCAAAATTGTACAATTTGTATATAAAAATTTATAGTCAATGTAAATTTAACATGGTCATGTTCCCGAGAAGCTTCAAGATTCCCATCATATTTTGAAAAATAAGTTGTCAAAGCTTTATCTTGTACTTAGTTCAAGTTCAAGTGACTTCTCATAAAATCTGTCTCCGAAATCAATGGCGCATAAAAATAGACTAAACAACTCAAAAAATGTAGATAAATATATCGTGTTTGGTATCTAATTAAAAGTTTTGATGAGTAAATGTCTAACACCTACATAACAAGTTATGTTATGTAGTCTTAAATATAGCTTCGGTAGTCGGGTTTTAGTTTTCTTAGTTTTATTACAAGAGGCAATATTAAAACCTATAAATGGAGTTAATGCTAACAAATCAGCGAGCAACACCTAGTAATATGTGCTGATTAAACCCTTTTATCTAATATCGAACACGCCACATTTCAAAAAAAACTATTTAATACAGGACTTTATATCCTCTAGAGAATGCCATATTGAATTCAGTGTACAGTCACATAGCCTATAACCAGCAGACCATAAAGATGCTTCGAAATTCGAACGATACCTGCATACGATACGATGAACATACATACATACCAGTTAAAAACATACATCCTTCTTCTTTGGGCTTTGCCCTAGTCAGGGAAAAATGTTGAACATGAAAATCTAAGAAAGCAACTTATTTTTATATTTTAAAGAACAATGAGTAATTTATTAATGCTATTTAAAGTCAATATGATATATGTTTCAGCGCAGCTAATGGCTAATGAATTTATTTAAGGCGTTAATTAGAAAAATACGAAAAAACTTTATATAAAATAAAATATTTTGTTAGATTAACATTTATCTTCTTATCACTATTAATGAATATTGAAACTTTTTACTTTTTTTAACTTTTTACTTATATGGAAGTTTATATATAAGGTTTTGGTTAAATTAAATAAAACTAAACAAAACTTAAAAAAGTGCTCTATATCCTGTCGTATGGTAGTGCCAGTTTCTGGCACTACTACACGCCACACAAAGAAGTATTTTGTTCCTAAATAATTTTGGGAGTTCAATTCAGGATTTACAGCATTTTTTTTAGTTTTTGTTTAATTTTATTTAATTTACAAAACCTTACGGTCTGCGTTAAGCGTTAAGTTAGATAAACTGATTTTCTTAAGTCAACGCGTGATTGATACAAGTTATTTAGAAAAATATTTAACAACAGATTTGGCATCAGATGACTAGGACAAAAGGTCTGGAGCCTCTTCCACGATGCAACTTGGCAAATATTTTGTGTGTCAATTCTTCATAACAAAGTGCAAAGTAAAGAGTTTTTTACTATTTGGGTCTGTTATAGTAGATTGTATCACAATTAAGGGATCAAATAATATTTTTACGGCGAGGGCGCTATTTTGAATACATAGTGTAGCGAAGGATTCTAAGGTAGAATCTGAAGCGCAGCGAGGGATTCAAAGGACAGTGCATTAGGTAAAATAATTTTTGCGACCGAGTTATACACTCTACTTTTTATCATCCTCTATGAGTTAAGAGGTAAGTGTAACTTATAAATAAGACTAGTAAATGTATTTATTACATTATCACTACTTGAGAAAAACGCACTATTTTTTATAAAAGTATTATTGTAAATACGAATTTTTTACTTTTCACAAACTTTTTTTTTATTTTGTCCGCGCGCGACCTTACAGTTTTATTATGCAGCTAGTTACTTTTTCATACAATGTTCTTGATCGATATCTGTGGTGATTGGAACATTTACTAACAGTATCCACATTTCAAATTGAAATCACTTTTCGTCTCTAGGGGCACTTTAATATTTGTTAACGAGGAACCAACCAGCTCTTTCTGAATAGATGAGATGAAAAAGATTAGGTGCGTTTTGATGACTGCTTCAATGTCATAACCCTGCCAAGTTAAAAAGTTATAAATTCTGTATAACACAGTACAAATCTTGGTTCATTCTCTTTGGTAGGATTACCGCATTATGTTAATTATGTCGGTCAACAAAATGCAACTATTGTAAGCTGATTGAAAAGTGAGATTGCGGCATGAAGAGAACTGCGTGGAATATGCCCTTTAAAGCTATAAACAAAAACGCATTAGTGAGATAAAGACAAATATCTCCTATACTTCCATAACTTTGTGTGCCTGTAGGGTGAAGCCCACACAGGCCGCTTAACTTAACGTAAATATTTACACTACTAAGCTAACAGACAAGCTAACGGTCCGCCTGATGGTAAGCGATCACCGCAACCAATGGAGCCAAGGTCAAAACTCGCACGTTGCCGTGCCTTTAAAAGATCTATTCACCTTTTTTTTGAAAAACTTTCAACCAAGCAATAAAAATAAAAGAAAAATAAGGATGGTTGCGCCACAAGCCGAAGCACGCCAAAAACTGCACGATTTGGTATATATGTCGCAATGTATATTTTTCTCGGCAAAAAATGAGATTTAAAAAATAGAGAATACGCGCAGCCAGTATCTGAACTATCTTTTTCTGAACGTGTGTCGCTTGAACAATGCTGAATTCAATTAACGTTGGAAATCCTATTGCCATTGTTGACGTTCGCCTATAGGATATTTCACTGGATTAAAATTTTCGCACATACATAAAGAAACATATCAGTATTTCCCTTAGACGTTATACGCACGCCACCTGCAGGGGCACAGGTCTCTCCGTAGACAGAGGAGGACAAAGCTCAGTATTGTTCACACTTATATACTCGTACTATATTATAAAATCAATGTAAATTAATACTTTTATAGCAAAGATGCAGTCAAAAGATTAACCTCGATCCAGGACTTGAACCCGAAACTCCTTAAATTCCCTGTAAGTGGTTCACCAATTGAGCTATCAAGGCACAAGTCTGGCTGATGAAAATTCCAACTACATCTTTGCTTTGAAAATATGCTCGTTAGAAACGTCACATACAACTCCTAGTGACTTATAAAGTCCTACATCAATCTTACAAACACACAGAATCTTTATAGAATTAGGAATATCATATAAAATATACATACATAGAAATAATCTTTCTTCGTTTATGACTCCCCCAAATAGCAATATAAGCTTGATTTCGTCAAAGGTGATAATTGCTATGGCAAGTATACACACTTGCAGCAAGTTTAAAACAATCACTCTAGTTTCCATGTGGCAGACTTGCTCGAAGTTTATCGAACAAACTTGCAAAAGGATTGTTTTGACAAAGCAGCTTCAGTGTTGTCATAAAACACTTGCAGGTTTTTGTTAGATTTGTAATAAAGCCTCCATGATTAAAGCGCCAAAAATTTTTGTTTTCATACAAAATGAATTTTGGTATCATCTCCGAAGTTTTCAAAATTTTACTTTACATTTTGTTTTTGAAAAAAAAAAAATTTATGTACTGGCCGTTTTACGCCGTTTTAAACCAGTTAATGAGATTCTGACACGTCATTATTTTTTAATATTTTGCAAAGGTGCCGGAATTTCTTGTATGTCGCAACTTTAAAATATATAAAAAAAATAATGGTTAATCAGAATCTGATGAAATCAAACCCTGCGAGCACTTTATTTATTTATTTTTAAATCATAATTCAAAATGTAGTTCACAGAACTTCGAAGATAATGGCAAATCAATTTTGTGTGAAAAACAATCTACGGCGTTTCAGATTATAGACACGAAACCCGAGCAAGGTAGAGAGAGTTGTGAAGATGGGTTGCAGACATAAAATAGGTATGTACTTACATACTTTCACGGGAAATCTTGCTGTAACATTGTGAACGTAACCCGTAAAACATATAAAAAAATGCAAGTATTGTTGATAACTTGATTTTAACCTATTATTGTTAATAATTATTATTAATAACCGATAACCGATAGGGAAAAAAGGTTTTTGAAGGCTGGCCACGGATCGGAAGACGCAGTGTAGGACGGCCTCCTACCAGGTAGACAGACGACCTGGTCCGAGCCGCAGGAAGCGGATGGACGAGGGCGACTCAGGACCGAGAGGCCAGAATTCTTGAGAAATTAGTCTTTAGTTGTTAGCAGGAAAAAGGAAAACGAGAAATCAATCCCATGTGCCATTCCTGTTGAACATAATAAATTTTTGCACCTCATCTATTTTGTATAGTGCCTTATACAATATTATATATATATATATATATATATATATATATATATATATATATATTATATTCTACAATTATGTAAAATAATAATAGTAACCGGCTAGCAGGCAGAGCATGGGTGTCAAACAAACAAATAAGTTGGTTGGGGTGTACTAAAGTGGGCGCTGAGTCAAATATCAATTATTTTACTATGTTATACTTTAAATAATTTTAGGACTTTTCGAAAATTTGTGGTGTCCACATAACCATATATTTTGATGACGGAAATCGATAGAGTACATCGTTAGCAATAACGTTTGTATGGAGCAGTTTTGTCAGTAACCCCCCTTTCCTCCCTGGACCCCTAGATGGCTAAATATTTTTTTTCCAAAGTGGATGTGTCCCTATGACGGACCTCTTTTGCCGAGAATTAGCGACATAGCACATTGCCTGGAGCAACATTTGTTTGATTATTCCGTGAGCTACTATGAACAGAAATCTAAATAAAAATAAAAAAATTCAGCGTTCCGTAGTGCTGCAACTAGGGACCTCAAAAAAATAGTCTCCTACAAAGGCTGTCTTAAAAGAAAATATTTTTTTTTTTTTTTATACCACTAAGGTGGCAAACAAGCTTACGGCCCGCCTGATGGTAAGCGGTCACCGTAGCCTATGGACGCTTGGAACACCAGGGGTATCACTTGCGCGTTGCCGACCCTTCAGAAATCTAATAACTTCTTTCTTGAAGAACTCCATACTGTAGTCCTTGCAGAAAACCTTGGCAGGGAGCTCATTCCACAACTTAAGCGTTCGCGAGAGGAAGTTTCTCTGAAACCGCACTGTACGCGACCATTTAGGTTCTAAAGTGTGAGAATGAATTCCCTGCCGATGGCGAGCGGTGCGATGGTAGAAAGTAGCCGTGGGCATCATTTCGAACAATTCCTCAGAACACAACCCATTGTACAAGCGGTAGAACACACACAGTGAGGCAAAGTCTCTCCTCAGACTTAAGGGCTCGATACCGCAAGTGAGTTTGGAATCGTCGACAATTCTCACAGCCCGTCGTTGAACCGAGTCAAAAGGGCCAAGCTGGTATCCGGGTGCACCTGCCCAGAGATGGCAGCAGTACTCCATATGGGGCCGAACCTGCGACTTGTAAAGTAACAACCTTTGCCCCGACGTAAAGTACTGAAAATATATTATACATGCCATTCCTATGGCTATATTATATATCATCAATGTAAAAAAATACTACGCCTACCCCATTTCGTGGCATGACGTTTAATATGTCTTTGGATGCAGTTAAGGTTTTTGAGTAACTTTTTCTCTTAGATCTATAATTTTCAGAGTAATATGCTTCCTTAGTTGAAAATTTTGTGTCCCTTCTAATTTTATAACCATGTAATCTAAAAATAATAACAAGTTAATTTTTTTTTAATTAATCACTAGGTTTTTTTTGTTCATGTTCCTAGTTATATTAAATGTTAAACATACCGTATAGCGTATCCGACATGCAATGTACTCGTATGTTTTAAATTTAAAATTCATTTAAAAAGTGAGAGTGCAGTTATTCATAAAGTGATTTCACTTTTCTTGGACATGACATCAATAGTAACTTAAACATGCAAATAAATGCGGCGTCATCCTGTGGCCAATATTGAAGTGGGTACTTACCTCATAAGACTGTATCTTCACTAACAAGCTTACTGTACAAAGTTTTTTGGATTGCTTATAGAAACTTTTCGACTAGTGTCATCTCTTTGTCTGTCAGTGCGTGTATTGTGGATACAGTGTGACTTTTGTAATCGTTGTAAAACAAAGCATTGTAATTTGAAATATTGTGCCCACATTTTTATTAAAAACCGGCCAAGTGCATGTCGTACACGCATTTCTTCAAGGCTACGCTCTGCCCAAATGTGCAGTTTTGTGCTTGTTTTTGAAATCGACTACACTGTCCTATTGCAAGTTTCGAACTTGAAAATATATCGTATCTTTAAAAGTTGTTCTTACTAGAAAGTTACTGCAATAATTTTTACATATTTTTTCTATTTTTAATCCATAACTCCCTAATTACTTTAGTGAGGTTATATGTGATTTTTTTTATTTATATTAAATTACAAACTGGATGACAGTTTACATAAGACATCCGCCTGTAAAATTTCACCTCAGTCTTACGACTGAAAAGACTGAATGATGGTAGAATTATATGGCTGAGCCAAAACACGGGCGTGTATGACTGTGATGAATATGAAGCGTGCCTTTTATTCTGTTTGGCTACGGAGCTCTCAAAAGGGATTTGCAGGCTAAATATAATACTCGACTTATAATAGATGTTTTCTTTTATTCCTTAGATCTTTGCATTGTCTCTAAAATGTGCTAATAATTTAGTGTTAAAACCCTTTTTTTAGTAGATGTATAAATCTTACTCACAAGTATTAGGATTTATTTTAGAAAATTATTTTTAAATTATAAGTAAGTAAGTAATAACTTGTTGTATTTACACAATATGCAACGGAATAAGTTGTAATGTCGTGCGTAACTCCGCGGTAGCCAGCTAGTACGTTATAATACTGTACAGAGGAACTCAATAGAGAAATTAAAAACGCTTTTAAACTATTTTGGACCGTTTTTATGGTTGCACTTTTACTGAGTCTACGCAATCTATCTAGCCTAGGACTGTGCTACTATAATTGTATGTTAGGGATCTTTTATCACTTTATAGTTAAACAAAAGAATAAAAAAACTTAGGCAAAATATTGTTTTGTAAAGATTACAAGTTAATATACTAAAAATATATAAATGATACTAAAGATGTAAGATACTAATACAAAAATATGTTTAAAAACTAAAAATATCTTAAGATACAAAAGATGTCTAGTTAATATATTAAAATGTCTAGTTAATATACTAAAAATATCAAGATAATATACTAAAAATATCAAGATAATATACTAAAGATGTCTCGGTAATAAACTAAAATGTCTAGTTAATATAGTAAAAATGTCTAAATAATAGACTGAAATATAACATAAATAAATAAAAATATAAAATAAATAAATGGCACAAGTCGGCAACACCATAATGAACAAAGGCGTTTGTTTGCGCATAGTTATTTATCATACATATACTACCGTATTAGCATCTTATTGCTCAAAACTTACAGTTTGTTTACTTTTTTATTTGTTTAATAACAACACATTCAGTGGTACGGAACCATTCGTGCTCGTGACCGGCTCAAACCATTGTCCGTCTTCCGTATTTTTGGAACGTTTGCATTTGCACTTTTAAAATATTAGCAGGCTCTATTCGTATTATACTCTCCTACACGTACAAAATGAATGTGGAGAACATAATACTTGCGCTATAAACTTAAGTTATGCCGTAATTTAGGCGAAGTGTGGAACTATTGGCGAAGTTCAGTTAATTTCAAGTTATCGACCAAAGTTGTTCAAAGTTGAACGTTCAGCTGACTCGCTGAACTAGCCGTGGCTAGTAAAGTTACGTGAAATTAAGGGATCCCGAGAGCTTTTGGATTGTAAAAAGTTTAAACTGTTTCAGCGTCATTTGGATTTTATTATTTTAAGTTCAAACTTACTATTGTGCAAATGTACAAGTTACCAGTGAACGATTTTCCTCATTCATTAAATTACTAATAGATAGTAATCGCTTATTTAGCTAATATTTTGTCTATTTCGTGGGTTGCCTATCGGTAATAGGTCGTAGTGTAACATTATATATAACATTATAAAAATTTTTTTAGAATTGAATTTCCTTTCTAGTCAGTCTTAGCTTCACTTTCGCTTGGATAAACACATTTCGCCTTTAATATTTATAAATCCTTATTTTTAATTTTGTACCTAGTTTTTAAGAAGATAAAATGAAGGGAAAATGAACATTGAAGAACAACTTTTATTTGGTTATCATCTTCAAAACCCACCAAGCTGAATTGTTTCTTAACCTTATAAACCTACGAACCATGTAGGGGACACACTTCAACAGTCACTTATTTAGCTAATATTGTGTCCATTTCTTAGGGTTCTTATCGAAAATAAGTGACTACCACTTATATAGATATTATTATATATATTTCCCTCAGTGGCTATGAAATATAAGTAGTAGTCGTTTATTTAGCTACTATTCTGTTTATGTTTTAGGGTGCCTATACAAAAATAGGTAGTAGTTGCTTATTTAGACATTATTTTGTCTATTTCGTGAGGTGCCTATCGAATAATAAATAAATTAACAAAGAAATAAGTTACAACAATAAATTTTGCGTTGTAGAATATTCATAATGGAACTTCTTATCAGCCTCATACATCCTACTGCTGGGGCACGGCCTACCCCTAACGAGGGTGATTTGGGCCATAGTTCACACGCGGGCACAGTGCGGATTATGGACTTCACATACGTCTTGTTTTGACGTTTGCTGGTTCTCTCACTATGTTCTTCACCGAAAAGCCAGTGGTGTGGATAATCAATGTACATTGGTACACGCCTGGTCTCGAACCTCTGCCACTCAGGACGCAAAGCGAAATCGACACCCCTCGGCCACCACCGACTTATCATTATAGGACCTACAGAAATATTCACTTATACCATCTAAGCTAATACTAAAAAAAAAAAGTGATAACTTCTTGTATATTCTGGCTCACAACTAAGACCATGCGTTGAAAATGAAAGAAAATCATGAACAAAAAGATTAATGCAGAAACCCTGTCAGAATTAACGAAAACAATACGAACAATAAAAGCATTATAGTCAACACTATTGTTGCATTATCCACTAGTTTGCTTTGCTATTACTATTTTTGCTTTACTATTACTTTTACTTTTTTTAGAGTTTCGAAGCCAAATTCCTGAAAAACAAAATCCTCATAGTTGCGTCACGTCCGGCGGTATATCACAGCATTATTATTCTGCTGTTTATTATAGTCATCGATTTTGGAAAAAATATTCGGAAAGATTTTATAATCCTACACAATTTTATAATGAAATTAAAATACAAAACGGCCAAGTGCGTGTCAGACTTCGTACATTTAGGGTTCCGTACCAATTGTAGAATATTAGCCGTCCTAATGGCAGAATTATTCATAAGCAGTAGGTGAGTGAATCTCTTCTGTGGTACGCATATGACTTAAATCAAGTTGGTTGTTATAGGAAAGATGAATGAATTGAATTAAATGGAATGGAAAAAAAAAACTGATTTATTAATATATTAGTATTTGTTTGTAAAATAAAGATACGTTATAAAAAACATTATTAACAAATTGTTTATAGGTAAGTAAATGGAAAGTTAAAAACTTCTTTGAAACCAAATTTCGTACAAGAAGCTGATTTTGATGGTTTCTTATTCCTTTGACTTTTTTACATACTATTATGTTATTTAATTTTTTTTATGATGTTGTAAGTGTTAATAAGACAAGCTTACCTAGGTTATATAATTGTATCTTCAATTCTTATTCACATGCAAACCTTAGTTCTTTTGACGACAATAGGTTATTTTGTAAATTCAATGTTGTAAATAAAGATTTGAAATGAAATTAATTAGTTTTTCAACGTTTTTTAAAATAAAATATTTATCTACTATTGAAAAATGTTTTTGACATTTGACGCAAACTTGCTTATACTGTAAAATTTTAAGACTGTATCTCCAACCGTTTGGCTGTAAAACTTTTGCAAAGGTTGTTACTTTACAAGTCGCAGGTTCGGCCCCATATGGAGTACTGCTGCCATCTCTGGGCAGGTGCACCCGCATACCAGCTTGGCCCTTTTGACTCGGTTCAACGACGGGCTGTGAGAATTGTCGACGATTCCAAACTCACTTGCGGTATCGAGCCCTTAAGTCTGAGGAGAGACTTTGCCTCACTGTGTGTGTTCTACCGCTTGTACAATGGGTTGTGTTCTGAGGAATTGTTCGAAATGATGCCCACGGCTACTTTCTACCATCGCACCGCTCGCCATCGGCAGGGAATTCATTCTCACACTTTAGAACCTAAATGGTCGCGTACAGTGCGGTTACAGAGAAACTTCCTCCCGCGAACGCTTAAGTTGTGGAATGAGCTCCCTGCCAAGGTTTTCTGCAAGGACTACAGTATGGAGTTCTTCAAGAAAGAAGTTATTAGATTTCTGAAGGGTCGGCAACGCGCAAGTGATACCCCTGGTGTTGCAAGCGTCCATAAGCTACGGTGTACACATATTGAAACAAGCTCACAGTCCGCTTGGTGTTAAGGGGTCACTGTAGCCAATGGTCGTTATAGTAACACTAAGGGCATTACGTAGTCATGCCTAGGGAAACTCGCTCAGGAGTTCATCTACAACCAAAGCGTTTTCGGGGGAATAAAGAAGTACCTCTGACACCGCGAAGTACGTGACCATTTAAGTTCTAATTTGCAGTGCTATGGTAGAAAGTAGCCGGCGGCAATAGGGCATCAGTTAAAATATTTTTTAAGAACTCAATTCATTAATCCAGCGGTTAAAAATAAAACTACCTCAATGTGTTACACACTTACTACTGTTTTTTATTGAAATCTAAGTTAAAATAAAAAGTCGTTTAATTAAAGTCGAAATATTTTCTTTTATTTTTATTTAAATAGAGAATAAAGATTAGAAAGTATAACTTTCATTCAAATTAACAGATTAAACAGGTACCTATGGAAGCCTAGTGAATTAAAATACGAATGACCTTTTAAACTATACTTATTTCAATACAAAAGATTGTATCGTTCTAATAAAATGTAACCAATATCTTGTCATTGGAACAATGGATGGGAAGATCTTCAAGGGTTACACCGAGAGAGTAAGCAAAGCAATGCATACTGATGTCGCTGCTCTCAAACAGAGATTCTGAATTAACCTAGATGTAACAAGGCTCAGTGAGTATTGACCTGACTGCTAAATCGAGGAGCTTGGGTTCGATTCCCGCTCAAGACCAACATTATATGATGAACATTTGTGATTGTCTTGAGACTGGGAGTTTTCTATGTATAACATGTATGTATTTACAAAAAGTATAATAGTACAAGCTTGCTTAGTATTTGGCACAGGTGGCGCTGTGTGTAATGTCCAAAAATATTTAAAATAAAATGTATTTTAATGCGAAAGTTTGTTTATTTGTTATTTTATAGCGACGCAACGAAGCGTCTTTTTGACCTGATTTTTGGCACAGAAACAGCTAAAGGGAAGAAAATGTATTTCAGATTTTGTCCAGATTGAGAGTGTTCAAAGGAACAAATTCTTTCTCAGCCAAAACCGTAACACACATAGCTTAACTAAGCTGAATTCTACATGAAACTGCGGGGCCCGCATATTGAAATAAAAGTAACCTGCGGTACCACTGGCGGTAAAATCTATTTATGTGCAAGTTATCGATTCATGTAAGAATGTCCCCTTCACCCTTTCTATATTCTATATATTGCTGAGCTAAACTTTATCAGACAACACCAGTAGTTTAGACTTTATGGAAATACTTTAAGCGACTATTGGGGCACGGCTGCCCCTCACCTTAGACTAAAGCAATTGTTACAACGACAACGAACTACGAAAAAGAACGAAAAAGATTTATTGGAACAAGATTGAACTCAGAACGCGAGGCAGCAGGTTCTTAAATCGCTAGGCCATAACTGATCTTTGTAATATTTGTAGTTTGTATTAAATCACATCTTTCGGCGATGGCGGATCTAGATTTTTCTTGATCCTTAACCTTTTCTGCTTGTCTGTGACGTAACTAATATAAGGACGACCCGATACAAATCTTGATACTAGTTCGTGATCGGAATCGTTAGAAGGAAACTATTGGGTTCACTGAGAAGTCGTAAGTCAAGAGTAAGAGTCACAAACATTTAAGAATTAGTGTCACAAAATATTTAAAGTTGTGAATGAATCATGCACAGCACTAGATTGTTTAACTTAAATTATGAAATCATACTTTTGTTCTTCAAAAAACCTACGGTCTTACTACAGACTCAAACAAGTTAGCGTAATATTTTCCACTATTTAAGAGGTTTATTTGAGTTTAAACAAAAGTTTAAACGTGAAATTGCCGTTTTAATGAACTGGCTACTTTAAATAAAAATGAAACCTGCACAGTGTCAAATTTCAGAGTAAAACTTTTTTAATACGACATTTTTCCACTATGAAATTCTTAATTAAAAAAAGCCATGACATATTTAAAATACGCTTTGTACCAAGAAGAAATAAACAATATCTAGTGGTGGCTCTAATGCGCAGTATTTTGGGGTTTAACCATTTTACATAGATTTATTTTTAAAAAAATAAACAAAATCGCTTCACAAGTTTGTCAGGTATTGTTTTCATTTTTTTATGTTTTTATTTCGAATGAAAAATAAACACCAAAAAATTCACACCGGAAATGGTTCGCGACACATGGACGGGCATCTAGACCTTAGTGCTCTCATGTGGGTTTTCGTTTTATTCTTAAAAAAAAAGCAGGCAAAATTCCTGAAAACAAGCAACATTTTTAATGAAGAAGGAACAAGCTATTGCGAACTTGACACGCCAAGTGCACTTACAACTTAGCGTTTCAAGTTTCGTATACAGAAAACCGGACACCACATCATCATGTCAGCTGCTAGAGTTCCACTCCAGTAGTCGAAAAAGGCCCTCTAAGATTTTTAAAACCACCTGATTCATTGCAACCGCCCATTTTTTTTTTTTTTTTTTTATACCACTAGGGTGGCAAACAAGCTTACAGCCCGCCTGATGGTAAGCGGTCACCGTAGCCTATGGACGCTTGCAACACCAGGGGTATCACTTGCGCGTTGCCGACCCTTCAAAAATCTAATAACTTCTTTCTTGAAGAACCGTCCCTCACTGCCTTTTCCAGATTAAAAAGCACATTTCTACGCAAAACCCATTCATCTCCCAAACAATATAGTCGTAAAAGTCACTACATAGTTTGTAAGGTGATCCATTACATGAACAGTAAAAAGGAAAGTGAAAAACCCAATACAGGGTACATTATTACCCTGTTGTAGACTCACGTACCCTCATCAAACACATTATTCTGACGCTAACCCTTTGGGGTCACCGAAAAAACTTTTAGGCATATTGGTTTGTCTCTCGGGTGTGGATGTTTTACGGATGTTTTAGAATTGAAAAACTATTTCAAAACTTTATTAATATTTTAATATTTATATACAGATACGGCAGATGATTTATTTTTGTCCGGTTATGAAAAAACTGGCCTAGAGCATCATATGCCATACCCAGTGTACGGTATTACCTAGAGCATCATATGCCATACCCAGTGTACGGTATTACCTATACTGTGTTGTAAGGTTCCGTAACCGTAGTACTACTATTGTCATTTGAGTATGCGTAAAAGTTTAACTTCGGTATGCTTTTTTTAAAATGTTTTTGGCAAAGCATTTAGGGTTATATCTTAACCGACACGAAGGTAACATAAAATGGTCACTTAGAAGCCGAACACTTGAAATTGAAATTAATAAATATAGAAATTTCAATAGGGAAGATGGGTTTAAATTGGTTTAATTTCTATATTTATTAATTTCAGTTTCAAGTGTTCGGCTTCTAAGTGACCATTTTATGTGTGGTTTAAATTGTCGAATACGTGGAATTCAGTGTGAGGTTGATATAAAAAATATAAATGAGTACGTTCCGAGAAACGCAGTGACACAGTGAGTATATATACTCTCGTAGTGACTTTTGTGTCAGTTCTAGTAGTTCCGTAACAAAATGAAAAAAATCGGCCAAGTCGGACTCGCGCACGAAGGGTTCCGTACCATTATTTACAAAAACGACCAAAAAAATTACGTTTGTTGTATGGGATACGGCATAGCGGCAACAGAAATACATCTTCTGTGAAAATCTCAACTGTCTTACTATAACGGTTCATGAGATACAGCCTGGTGACAGACGGACGGACGGACGGACGGAGAGCGAAGCCTTAGTAATAGGGTTCCTAATTACCTTTCAGGTACGGCATCCTAAAAAAAGGGGGTAAATAGATATGTTTTTCCATAGACGTTGTATAAACTTGGAAGTACGCCAGTCATTCTGTGATCATGGATTCATGTTGCTTGCTACAGCACCAAAATATCGGTAGCTCATGTCCTCGGCTAATCACGGTAAGAACCCCGTAACACATTATGTTTAATAGTGATATTTAGTGCTAGTAAAATAGTTTACAAGTAAGTCTGATGAAAAATATGATATATAATTTTTATTATAATCAATTTTCTAAATGTGAGTCGTGCACATTTACACGTGCAAATAGCGAGTTTGTATACCGATAACACTCTTAAAACTTTTCACATCCACTTTATACTATAGGTAAAGTTTTTTTATTCACAACAATAATACATATTTAAAAACATAATTTGAAAATTAATAGTGTTTCTGTTTATGATTTAAAAATCCATAAATAATTGAATATAGTGCAGAAATACCTTTAGTTTTTCTGGATAATGTCCTCTACCCTAAGGTTGTTGTTCACGTTTCAGTGATAAGGCCGTCTGTTGTATTTTTCTATATAATTATAATTAAAGCTATCGATTTGTTTTTTTATCGTGAAATAAATAACATTATAATTATTTTAATAGGGAATTTCATTTTAGTGCAATTGAGAATATGATCTTAGGTTCGATTAACGGCACAGGCTACAACAAAAATGTAATTTGTATATTTTACAAGTTGTATACGGTCTCATGCCTAGGGAACGGAGATAGGTCCGTGCCCTTTCGCTTTTCAGTAACTTTACATTGCCCTAACTAATAGGTCGTCAGTCCACATTATAGGTCATCATACGACACAGCGTGGAGCTATTATTATCGGTGAAAAGTGTATACGTATTACAAGCATTATTAACTGTTAATCACAAAGCAATTTCTAAGCCTACGCTGCCTGTCTGTCTTTCTGTCTGTACGTGCGTTTGCCTGTCTGTTAACTTAAAAAAAAAACAATTTAATGAACAACCTAACTTACAAAAATCTTTAAAAATAAAATATCAAAAATAATGTTCCCCACTTGGTTGGGTGCCAAGGCTGTGTTTTCTCGCTAAATTGCTCTACCAATTCTCTTACTTTAAGACGCCCTGATATTTTTATCCTGATGGGGATCTTGTGATGATAGATAATTAAATCAATGTATATGTTTTAAAATGATCAAAAATTTCTGTTAACTTAAAGTAACGTATTTAAAGTTAAATAGTAAGGTAACTTATTCAAATGATTACGTACGTATTAAAATCATTCAAGAAACGCCTTCTACTATATCTGAATAATCAGAAAAGGATTTATTTTAATATCACATGAATGTGTAAATTGAATCAGGATTAGTTTTTCACGAGGGTCGCTTTGTCCCAGCTAGGGAGTCCGTATCTGGCGGTATTAACCCTTTTCCTTACGAAGATTTGCAGGGAATACTCGAGGTTTATGATTTATTCATTACTATAGAAAAGAAAAATAAACGTAAACTAAAATTTTTAGTAAAAGTTTTTGTGACTATCATGATAACAAAAAGTAGCTGAAATCGGTACTAGACATAGAATAAATCTACTTTATCGCAGCAAAACAATAATCCAAAAATATTGGGTTTTGTTTATATATTTGTTACACTTTCTCGAAAAACTAACAAATAAGTACGAACGCATATTTTGTTAAATAGAATTCTTTGTAATACTTTGTTATACTACTTTTGAAATGAAGAAACTTTTTTCATTTATACAAAGTGGATTCAAATCAAAACAATCTGTCCTTAGTAAGAACACGAGTTACGATCGCTACTCCAATAAACATTGACGACTTTGCTCGACTTTTGTACTCTCACACATTTAGTACGCTATTTGTTGAGTTACATGTTTTGAAATTCCAGTTATAATATTTCGCAAACATTTTAGATCAAAATATAAACTGTGTGAAACTAGTTTGTGAAAAATAAATAGTTTTCAAGACAACAAAACCTTGTATAAAAAGGAAACAATTGAACGATCTAGTCTTTTTATTTCATGAGAAATACGGGTTGTATACGATTGAATTATGGTTGTAAATACACGTAAAACAGCTTTAAAATTATCATAATTGAATAACCTATTTGATTAAATAAAACAATGACCTTCTAATAGCTAAACGTTGCATTTAAGGGTTGTAATGGCTAATGTCGTCTTTGTTTCCACAGTACACCAATATACAAAAGGACTCTGTAAGAATGCATCTTTCAAGACCAACATGGGGCGTCACCACTATAGATTTGCAATTTCTTTCGCACTAATACCACGCTATATTTTGTGTGTCTACCACGATCCAGACTATAGAAGACAACCACAAATGTAGCGGCGCATATGATTGTGGATCAGGACGCTTGTATGAAGAAACCCCTTCTTATACTATGCTAATATCGAAGTTTTTTTGGGACCGTAGCCAAATGAAAAAAATACTCTTTTAGTTTCATAGTGTCCGTCCGTTCGTACCTATGTCACACGGAGCATCAAAACATCGATATTTTTGTAGCATACGTACTCTATGTATTATCTGCTCTTGTAGGAAGTGTTTTTTTCTTGATTTTGTTTTCTTGATAAATAATGTAGTTTAAAAAAACACATAGTTTCATGCAAAAAAAATGGCTGCCTGATCTTAAAATCCTCCGTTTTAGATTAACTACCATCTGGTATGAGAAGCTCGTAGCTCAGTTACAATCGTATATTGGGAACGATAGTCGACGTCGAGCATCATAACACTAGCTCTAAAAAGTTTGCTAATCTAAATTGAGCCAGTATGGGGAACTATGGCTTAAGCTTCCTTTCCCTTAGGCCTTTAAGGTAAAATCTGAAATCGATATCCGTAACTGGCAACGCCGGTCTTGAGGTGTATTTAATGCGTTTTAATACAGAACATAATAAAACCTGATATCGCATTAACGATATAAGTTAAAACGGAACCACTATGATCGCAGCAGTGTATATGCATAAGATAGCATGCGTATATAATGTACTGAAAACGGATATTACAACAGACATAACACGCAGGTCGCAAAAATCGTTACTCTTTGTGCTGCTGTGTGTAAGACCGCATGCAATGTAATCGAAACAGATATTGCCAAAATGAATGCGATAATCACCGTTTTTAACGAGTGTTTTAAAAATGTGGGAGTCTTTATATACTAGATCTACATACTTAAAGTTTCGTATTCATGATGATGACCATAGAAACACCAATTAAACTAAACTACAAACGTTATTTATTTGTCCCTATTATTATTAAAAAATGTTTTATTCAATATTTTACTTGTTAAAAAAAATAATAAAAAAAGATATTTTCAAAACGCCTAACACTTAGGTATCCCGCTAGCACAAAATACATATGTTCAACACTAATAGTTTTATCTAAGATACGGCTATGAAATCAAATATATTTTTAAACTCAATTTTTTGCTAATTTGATTGAGGTTCACTCAGAGCAAATACACCCTATCCAAGTATTCTCTGTGATTATTTGTAGCCACCTAAAGGTATTAAAATTACTTTAAAATGAACCAACAATGTATTTTAATTACGTATAGCTTGGTGTTTAGAATTGTATTATTTTGTAGAATCTAGGAAGTAGGTATATTGCGATTCTTGAGTAATTATTATCTTCGTTGATTTCTCTAATCATCAACGCTCACTCTTTTAATGTTTCAACAAATCTATAATCTTGTAAATACGAAAACTGTACATGGCTTGTCACCAGTATACAAATTATTGTATTCCATCACATGTTTTTCAACTCATTTGCTCAAAAAATGCATTTACGAAGCTTGTATACATTGTTCGAAAGTGAATTTTGCAAATGCACGCGATTTTTATATTAGAAAAAGATGTTGCGACTTTCCGACAGATATCTATTTACAAAATATTGAGTCCAAGCGAGGAATCTGATATTAATATGGAATCTACTTCAATTTAAATCTTAAATGTTGCGCTTAAATGCAGAAAAGGACTCTTACCGCCAAAATCGATATTTAATGGCTTACAATAATTTTTATATCCTGGAAGACTTGAAGAAATACTCAATCAGTCTCCAAAAATGTTTTATTAATGGCTTATTTCAATGAAGAATTAATCATTGTGTAAAGTATAAGCCGTCCTTATTACTCGTACGGTCAATATAATCGTTGGTAAAAAGCACTCTTAAACTCAACAATAGCTATAGATTTATCAAAGGACATAAAGCTACACGTATTTTTGAAACGACATTCAGATGGATATACAAGCAAAAAATCTATAGTATTCAGTGCAGCTAACGTAGAAAAATCCCTAAATAAAATAAATCCTAGATGAATAATATTTATTAATAAAGGTACGTTTTTAATAACCCTTATCTAGTTTAAGGTTAAGGTTAATACTGTTTTCTCGGAAATGTGTTGAAAACGTTGTATGACATTCGTGCAGGATTGGTATTTACAAATTCTTGACTATGGTAACTCATTTATATTCGTCTAATCGTTTGTAATAACCAATTTACCGCTCTAATATCATCAATAACTATTATGAAGTCATTATCATTAAAGAATCCTGATGCTATTACTTCATCTCCTCTTTGGCAAGTACAAGTATCATTTACGTTTGATTTTACTCTTTGGTTGCCGTAACGTAAAACAGTTCGAAATTACTCGAAAAAGTTTATTTCACAGTTATTGTAGTTAGTTACTTTAAATTTTGCACAATTGAGAAACTCAAGTGTATTACTAAAGGCAGCAACGGGAACGCATTCTTCAGAAAACCAGTTCAAGTCAATCTCTGAATGTAGGTACCGAAATAAGAAAAATTGTAGATATTATAGTTTTCAGCATGTTTGGAGACGATTTATAAATTCAAATTTGTCGAATACTTGTTGGTTAGTAATCTGAAGACAGAAAATGAATTTTTTATACAGGTACCACTTTTTTCTAATTATTATTTTCTTGTGGATTTACCCATATAAATTAATAAATTAGCAAACATTTCTGGATATTACGTAGCTCAGTTTTGAATTATTATTTGCATGGTACCTATATAAATAAATAATGAATATATAAATAAACAAACATTAATGGATATAACATAGCTCAGTTTTTAATCATTATTGGTATGGACACCGTTAAAGGGTCAAAATTCCATATTCAAAATATGATTATCAAATTAATTATTTACTAGCGTTGAAATTTATAACTTACAAGAAAACATTAACTATACATGTTAAGGCAAAAAATAAAATATATCCTAATAATTTTATGCATTTTGTAATAAAATATATCAGCGTCATGACCTTGTGCGAGCACGTGATGACCTTGTGCGAGCACGTGATGACCTTGTGCGAGCTGTGTGCTTGGGGGCTGTGCTGCAGCGGGAGCGGCGCGAACGATACCTACATAAGTAGCAGAGGTATGTGAAGCCATGTGTTTTTGTACCAAATGCGTTAACGTTTCTCACTACCTAAACCTAGTTCAGATTTCACGATTTTTGAAAATCTAGTAAACATTATGATAAATGAGTTCTCACGTTTTTTTATATGCCAGAAAACATTTGCAATTCAATTCAATTTCCAAATAGTTTAAATTTCACCTCAGACAGAGTATAATTTTGGTTTTGGAAACAAGTATTCCGTGATTTTCGACCTCGACATAACGAAGGATATAATTATGAACGGCTTATGTAAACATTAACTCAATGAATGTCGTCAATAAACGATTTATTATTGAAAGGAGTATCTCTCTGCAGCGCACCAAATTCTATCAAACAACGAAATGAGTGAAACAACCTTTTTGTGACGATAGATAATTGTTTAGTCGTATAAAGAGCTAGTGCCGCACCGGTACCCTTGAAAAAGCATTTATAGTACTTATTGCTAATCCAAACATAATAATATGCTACTTACAAATGGCTGTAATATGATTTCGAAAGTTAAGCAGCCAGTCTAGATGCTAACCTAAGTTTCTCATTCGTAACACACATCTGAGTACCGGTGTGACACAAAGCTAGTTTATATTGCGATTGGTAATGAGATAGTAAAAATAAAAATTATCGACATTTTCTTATATTAAGATATAAACGACTTCACGCTTCTCAATCGGGTGATTGATAGTTGATATCGCAATTCGCATTTAGCTCTGTCTGTAAATGCTTTGAACAATTTTATCAAGATTAAACTCTTAGTACCACCTGAATGTATGGACAAAGATTCCGCTGATAAATTTGCATAGAAACGTAATTATAAAAATTATAACATAATACTATATAGCGAATAAAAGCAATCTTCCATAGAAATATTGTCGATCCGCTTGTTTATTATCTTACTCAAATGGCAATTGGTTTCAAGACCATTACGTGTCCCATGGCCGCGCACGTATGTATTTAACCGTGCAAAATTCGTAAGCTCGTGGCAATGGAAATGGTAAGACTTGAAAACATTATCAATGGAGTTACAGAATCAACTAGAATTTCAATACAATGCTATTAAAATATAAATTACTTTAACTGTTTCAGCCACTTAACAAATACATAGGACTCAGAAAGTTTTGAGAAACTATAAAACTAACTTCTATGGATAAAATATTTTAATTAAATCTTTTTAAAGAACTCTCCACCAGCCTGTATACAAAGTTTTATGCGTCTGAACCTATTTTCGAAACATTTTTTCCAGTCCGCCGCAGACACCTCTTCCACGGCCTTCTCGAACACTGCTAGCCCATCTTCCGGCGATGAAAATAGTAACCCTTTTAGCTGATTTTTTATTTTAGGAAATAAGAAGAATTCACACGGTGCCAGATCAAGACTGTAAGGAGGGTGTCCAGGAAGTCTCTCGCTTTGAGTGCTGTGTGCGCGGGTGCTTTGTTATGGTAAATCAGTACCCCGTGGAGCCCGGTGTTCGGTCGCTTGTTGCTCATTGCACAAAAAACTTCTGGCAGGCATTTTGTGGTATACCATTCGGCGTTGATGCTGCTTTGGTTTCGTAATGGAATTGAAACCAGGTACCCCGTCAAAGTGAAGAAACTAGCGATCAAAATTTTCGATCGCTTCACTTTTGTAGGCGTTGGTTCGTTTTGAAACAGCCAAACTGTCGACTGAAGCTTTGTTTCTGGATTGTATTGATAAATCCAGGATTCGTTACTAGTCACAATGTCGTAAACGCGCCGAGACAAGCCTGCTTCAAATTTTTGAATCATATCACGGCACCACTCTACAAGGGCCTGCTTTTGTGCTTCGGTGAGGTTGTGCGGCACCCAGCGCAAAACTATCCTCCTTACGCGAAGGTGCTCATGTAGAATCTTGTGAACGCTTTCCGAACCAATCTGCAGTGTATGGTGAATCTCTTCGTATGTAATTCTACTGTTTTCTTGAATTACATTTTTACTGCCAGCACACTTTCTTCCGTGACAGCCGTCGCGCGTCGTAGGACGACTACTCCTTTGTTCATCGCCCAAAGTAAGGCGACCGCGCTTGAACTCGTTATGACAACCGTAGATGGTTGCTTTTTAAGGTCATTCATCCATAAAAGCCATTTAAAGTCGATCAAATGACTCATAAGGTTTTAGGCCACCTTTTAAAATCGTAGAAAATCATCGCACGAAAATGCTCCCGATGCAGATCCATTTTTAAATGAGACACGATAATTAAATTTGGCTCTCAAAAAAATATGGAGGCAATTTCGAAATACGAACATTAGTATTTTTGCTTTTAAATAACCAAATTTTTCAAAATAATGACGAGTGGCCAGTGCCTTATATATAAAAACTTTTTTTCGCAAAACTTTCTGCGTGGCCTGGTGTGCTTATAAAATAGACCATCTTTGACGGTGGAACTTCTGTGTTTTTATAAGATATTAAATATTCCGGTTCGGATCATGTTTTACTCCTATTACATTTACATACTTATCGAAAATTGTGTGAATAATTGAAACTGGTTTTCATACGATCTGTACACGATGTATAAACGTGATAGTTTAATGACAACATAATAAAATAAAACGATACAGCTGGCAGCTGGCTTTCTCAATGTCATATACACATATGGTTTGGGTTGCGTTCTTATTTCCGGTTAAAAAAATATTTTCAATAGAAAAGACAAATTAAAGTGTGACAAGAGACAAATTAAACTTTTATTTTACCTACTTATTCGTACTTAAATTTTTACAAACTTTAAAAATGATTTATTTTAAAATTTTAAAATAACTTTTTCTACGAGTTGATTACGACTGACAACTAAACGATTGTTTTGTAAAATCTCCTATTTTTGACTTGCAATGTGTGTTAGCTTTAATATCATAAAAAAACACATATCTTTTGTACAAAACGCAAAATACTTTCAAACAAAATAAAATTATTCTTATTGCTGAGTGATTATTATGTCGGTGGTCTTTTTCTTAATTTCTTAAGCCGTTGTTTCTTTTCACAGACTAAAGGGAGATACTAAATTATAATATACCTATATTAACACCAGACATTCCCTAGTACGTCGCTCGGTTTTTTTTTATCGGTAGCTAAATGTTTTTTTTAATAGTAGCAAAGATGACTTCGGGCAGCTTGTAACCATATTACCTTAAATTTTTTATTATTTATTTTACTTGGTACTATCTCCTTATTCATGTCGTAAGTATAACGTAGCTTCATAGTCGTCATCCGACTTAAATAGAAAAATATGAACGAATAACAAAGTTTCCAGATGGGGAAAGACGAGCCAAGGTCTATATTTATTTGGACGACTTTGCTATTTGGGCGCCCATAAATACAAACAAAAAGAGTTATGCAGTAGTCCCTTTTCCCTCAACAAAAAATCAAGTAATTCTGTAGGTATTAACGACAATTATGTAAACAATTAATTTTTAAATTAACTCGTTCCATTATTGATTTAAAAAATAAAATGGGATTAAACGCGTCGTTGTTTGGCAAAATACCTTTTTCCCGACGTTTCGGCTTAGTTTCACCAGCCTTGGTAACGGGTAAACAGTGTACGACGCATTTAATACCATTTTATTTTTTAAATAACGAAACCATTATAGTTTCTTTATGCCTGTCCAACCTGACGTCATAGTCTTGAAATTCCACCGATTGATAATGGCAAAATTTTACAAAATCCTTGACCGAAGCGGCCCCGGTTTCAAATGTTTGCTTAAACTTTTATCGCGATCTTTATCGTCGAGACACTTCAACTTTTTGAGTTTATATGTTGTTATTTTATGTTTTTATTTTTAAGTTCATTTATTGTTTTTATTTTCTGTGAGTGCTTCTGTTACTCGAAATCAGTATTATTGAAGAGATTTAGTTCTAAAGATTGCAACGCACTCTTCTTTTTGATCGAAATGGATATTAAAGATTTAGTGAAGCAATTCAGAAATTTTCGACGCAAAAAACCTTCGTGCAGAAAAGTCTAGAGGCGACTCAAGTCAGTAGTCAAAATCCTCAGTAATGTTGGTGTAAGGGGGCTGAGTGACACAATCACCTGACACCTGGTTTGCTGGGAATTTCTTGAGTGCTTCGTGAGATACTGGCATGTCGAAAACGTACAACTACCTTCTATGGACTTGCCTATGGATTGCTATTTCGCACCGACACACGGTTAGCGAGGTTTTTAAGTAACGTTTTCTTCTTTTATAAAAAACCTAATTTTTTGTATTCTGTTATTCTTTCTACTTCACTCACAATCAGTTTTTTACCAGACTACGGCGAAGCAAAAGGAGGGTTATGATTTTGACCTATATGTATGTATTTTTATCTGTGTCCTTATGACTTTCTAAAATACTTATCATAATTTGACAAATGAGGTACCTATCGTTGGAAGCGTCTTGATTGTCCAGTAGCTAAAGGCTATGTGACTTCACATTTAATTGAATATGGCGCCCCCTAGAGGACATAAAGTCATGAACCAAAAAGAAGGGTTTTTATTAATGCTGTGTTGGGTACCAAATAGAAGAGCTTAATTAGAAAATGTCAAAAATACATATATTGTTAGCTGTTGCTTTCGGCTTTGCTTGCATGCACCTAATATTTGGGAATATATTCTAAAATCACGCCTCACTCCAAGCCTATCCAAAATACATATAATATGTCTATATAATATAATATGTCTAGAATTAAAGGTATGGGCCCAATACTGGACATCCATCTATGACTTACGTAGTTGATAATTAATAACACATTGCGATCAGGGGATCCACTATGGATGTCATCCACCGTTGGCTGCTTGGTGTTTGGGGGGGTTCTGGATGGGGATGGATATGGCGCATAGACGTGTACATTTATGTGTGTTTACACATATTTGCATAGATTTTGTGTATTTAGTTGGCCTAGTTCCTGCGTGATTGATGGTAACAGGTGTACACCCGGGAAGTTTCTTGTCACTTCTTCTTCCCTTAGGCTTGTTACCGGAGTGACAGTACGTTATATGGTGTGCATTTGTTACCGTACTGTCGTGTGGGAGCTGGGCTACTTAATGATATACAACGTCTATGACGATATTTAACGCTTCACATGGTGCGCCCCCTATGCTACATACATGTTTGACTTTGTTTTTAATAGCTTAGTAACTTATTTTTTTATTACCTAATAAGTGTTTCGGTACTTATTGTATATTCTTAAGCTAATTATCAAAGTATTGTATTTTTACTTTAAATGGAACTTCTTGCCAGCTCTTTCGGCAGAAATTAACATTGCTTACATTGTATTGACGATTCAAAAGTGAAAAACCTACTTGAATAATGTTTGATTTGAATTGAATAAGTAGCTTCTGCCCGCAATTTCACCCGTGTGAAATTTTAAAAACAAAGACAGCTTTAGACTACTTTACGGTAGAGGATAGCAGTGGTCGTATGCCACCTACCCTGAAAAAACAATACATTCTATTAGTTGTAAGCCATCATAAGCTTTGGGCCAAGTGGCATACGACCACGTCTATCCTTTGAACATCACTACGAATATTAAATAAATACAGGTACTACAATATATATACTGAATAGTTTGTACTTTGCAATTTCAGATGAAAATATTTTAGTTTTTGAACTTATTTTTTTTTGTAAATATTTAATTCAATCGATTCAAGTCCCAAAAAAGTCATCTGGTACCGAGATTATGACTTCCAGTCATTGGTGCGCACCACGCAAATAAACACACAGGGTTTTTTCTTTATGAAAAATTAGCTAGTTTAATCATGAATCTAATACCTTTTAACTAGCAATTCTTATATATATGTATGTATATAACCTGAATCTCAAAAACGGCTCCAACGATTTTCATGAAATTTAGTATGCAAGGGGTTTTGGGAGCGATAAATCGATCTAGCTAGGTTTCATTTTTAGAAAATGTCGTTTTATCCGTGTGTTCAGGCAATGATAAACTGAAAAATATGACTTTTCCTGACATCTCTTAACGAGAAGTAATACTATTATTTTTACTGTCACAGCAACACTAAAGCTACTTGACATCAGATGCCTTTATTAAATAAAAAAACGAGCTACTTTATCATCTAGAACCTCCAGGTACTAGAGGATAGTGTAGCGTAAATCGACTATAAGTCACGTTGCATGATAAAATTTATTTTTATTTTATTAGGAGAATGGGTTCCTGTAATGATGGCAGGTATGGAAATAGTGACCGGTTTCAAAATGGGTCCCCCATCTTGGCCGCAACATCCCATCTCTGTCGAAGCTAAAAAAAAAGGATCCAGGAGCGACTGAAGAGTTTAAAACTTCTAAACTAAATTTTATAATCTATTGAATAGCTTTGAAGAGGGTAAAACAAATTATTTAAGTACAATATAAGTCATAAGAACTATAATGGATCGTTCACACTGTATTTATTGCCTGATTTATAAAAAGAAATCTTTGTTGTTTTCATTCCACATTTTCACCCCAATTCATCAATTCTTGTTTAATTGTTTTCTATTTATAGATGATACATAATATTGAATTTTTTAGCAGGTAAAATTATTTTTTTAATAAAGAGAATGTTTGAAGATCTAAGGGTTAAATTAGGTTATCGGCGTGGAACTTCTACGTCAACTCCTGAATTATACTAATAAAGTTTGCTATAGCAGCTATTGCAGACACGACGATTCTACAGATTTCTTATTGCCAGAAAAATGCCTTCATAAATGTGAATTCAAAGAGAATAACAATGATAGGATTAATATACTGCATTGGATAAGAACACATATTAAAATAAAAACATACTACTATGTCTTTAAAAAAAAAAAACTTTTAGTTTCCGGCTTTTATATTGAAAGATAAATTTAGTATAGAACATTCACATTCATGATTTTAACAAATAAAAATTGGTTATTTTGTGAAAGAAGAGGTAAAATTTTTGTAAAAATATTAATGATATTTTTTACTCTTCAAACCAATTAATCATAAACTTATTGATAAATTTTCCATCCCGGCATGAATGAAGTTAGAAATTGTTACACTAGTTATGTGGCAGTTAGACTAGGAGATACCAGAAACTTTGATGTCCAATTTTTGATACTATAATTGTGTAATTACTAGCATTTTTTACTTGAGATATATTAATAATAGTATCCATAACATCAAGCATTGTACAAAAAGCGTTATTTTTATCGAAATTACAAAGTACCTAATTTTTCTTTGTTTGGTAGTTTAACTTATTTTCGCATAAAATTCCAACTTCTTTAGTAAATCAGTATAACAATAGTATCTTCTAATTATTATAACTAAAAAATATAGAAGTATAAATAATTTAAATATTATTAAGTTTTACTAAATATTATTTAGTATTAATTTAATAAAATATGTCACTCACTAGGGGATGTATTTTCCATAATTGGTAATATACATCATTCTTGACTTTAAATCCAACGGCTAAATATCATGTTATATGCATTTAGCTTCATAAATGACGGATTTTTATAAAATCTTTCAACCCCCGTTTTGCCCCCTTAGGGGATGCTTATGTACAATCCTTTCTGGGTGTTCGCCTAGGATATAACCGGATCCTCTTTACAAAATTTTAAGTCTCCGGGCACCAATACATCGAAGTTCTAATACTAATTTTCATCTTTTATCTTCTTCTCGAAATCCGTTCCTGTCAGGGCTCGCGTACAAGTACGTCATATATCAGTAACCTCTGTGCTAAATTTCTAGTCTCTCATAAATATCGAAATTCTCATAAAAATTTTCATACCTATTTTTTTTATTTTTATCACTTTTCTGTACGCACATAAATATCGAAATTCTAATACAATTTTATTTCATTTTTATCCCGTTTTGATGTTTTTTAAAACATCACGGATTTCCATACAAAATCCCACCCGTATTTTACCACCTAAGGGAAAGATTTTTTTCAAAATCCTTTTATAATACTCTACTACGTACTGTCACTCGGTCAGTTTACTTTTTCATTTATATATACAAAGGCTAAAGGGAACTAATCGTTAGTTCATTGCGACCGTAAACTTCGTGTGCAGCAATTTTCCGCATCCTAACTAGGTCGTAAACCCACCTAGTGGGTCGCCGTTAGACACTGCCGCTTACAAATAAACAGCACATTTATAAGGAAAATACAATAATCTTGTAAACAATATGATGGATAAAAGGAAACGGTGGACGGACACACAGACAAACTATAATGCCCTCACTTCACTCTCGTCTAGTGGTGACAGGCCTCAGAGGCCGTGAGGCTGGTGAGCACGAAAGTAATCAAAGTTGACGATTGCGAGGGCGAGCGTGTTGAGAGCGATTCCGCCCCGTTCCGCTGGCGACGCTTGCCTTGGCACTACTCACCAATTGCTTTACCAGAGCGTGTGTGAAGTGTGACCATAAACCTACTCACACTTGTTGGAAACAAATCCTTAAAAAAAAATATAGGAGCTCTCGTATTTAAAGATCAACTAATAGGAGCTCTCGTATTAAAAGATAAACTAATACATCAAGATTTGATAAAGGTCACTTGAATTCGCTGCATTCAAATGGCTTCGATTGAAACGAATTTACTACGAGCGTGACAGTTGTTGACATGTAAAAGGACAACTTTATAATAATTTAAAGCCTTTTCCCTCGTGATATGATGTTAATATACCCGTTCAAACCTACGCCACTCTGGACGCAAAGAAAAATCATAACGCCACCACCGACCAGGAAAACAATAAAATGACAAAATATAACTATAACCATATTGATACAAGTGTTGTTCTGTAACTAATTAGTATTCATTTCCTTGCAACGTGCAATAAATCGAATATACACCGTCACGCTTTGATTTACCTTTTGAATACTTTTGGACCCTAAATAATTATCAACATCCATTATTCAAAATATAATATGAATATTTTCTCTTAATGAAATTTTACCTACAAATATCAGCTGTTGTTTGCTTGCTTGTTTCTTTCAATACGTTTTTAAAGATATTTTGTCAATCTGTATGTAAAAATATATTGATTATTTTCTAGAGGTATTGTATGCAAAGAAACACTCACTGGTAAGTTATATTTTCATTTACGTTCCAATTGGCTACTTCTTAAAATTTTAGTTATTTATTTCTTGCTTGCAAAAAGTTCCAATTATAGCTTAACGGTAATTCTAAATTATGAATTAAGCAAATTTTTTAAGATTCGATTTGTACCAAAACGAACACCAAACATGTAATGGTGAATGTGTCGATAATAATAATAAATAATCGTACAGTCTGGTTTCAGAGAAACTTCCTCCCGCAAACGCTTGGGTTGTGGAATGAACTCCCTGCCAAGGTTTTCTCCGGACTACAGTACGGAGTTCTTCAAGAAAGAAGTTATTGGATTTTTGAAGGGTCGGCAACGCGCGAGTGACACCCCTGGTGTTTTAAGCGTCCATAGGCTACGGTGACCGCATGCTTGTTTGCCACCTTAGTAGTTAAAAACTATTCTAAACACATCAAGAATGTTTTCGAAGCATCGAATTATGTAGAATTTTCACATATCTATGATATGAGATATGATTCATGATTTAGTTTTATTACATATTGCAATGACTTTTTCCCAATGTTACAGATTTTAACAAATTTAAAACAATTAATAAATAAATAGTAATCCGGTATTTTGTAGTACGAGTAGGTAGAAAAAGAAATAAAAAGAAATATGTAAACCTTATTTTTTTCCAAACCAGCTTTCATCAGACCCTAGTTATAGTTTAAGGCCAGAGTACTTGACAAGACAAAACAAGCAAACCTAAACTCTATGGGGTAGCGTCGTTTCGTTACAGAGGTCCTACAGCCACCTCCGGCTCCATCATCAGAGCAGCTCATTTTATGTTAAATAATTTAATCCCTTCACTGTAGAAGATAACGATAACGCTGTATTTCCCAGCACTTTTTATTCGTTCAAAAATGAAGTAATGCTAAAGGTTTAATTAATTTGATTTAGAAGACCTTCACACCTTATTTTCTTAGAAATTACAATCTGCCACTAGGGACAGCAGACATAACACGGTAGGCAGTGATAATCCCAGGGCAGCCAGAGATGGCAAGGCCCTACTGACTCCACCTAAAAAATTCGTTTAGACCATCCGCAAAGTATCTAACAGTGTGTGCGCACTCTACTGCCTTTGCTCTTCGGGATTCAATCGGTTGCATTAAACTCCAATATTTTTAAACACATATATTTCTGATATTCTTAACAGGTCGATCCGCAAAAAGATATATAGCTAGAAAAAAATCTATATAAACGTTTAACTTCCGGTTTTGTGTCAGTCACCAAGAAATATTTCACAGCAATAATATCGCTACCAATCAAACATGCTTGAAGTCATAATATCTACGATGTTTATCATCTCGGTAAGTGCGGAGTTTGATTATTATACAATGGCTGGACCTTGGTATGCAGCTGAGTGTTTCAGTAATACATTTGACATTCCAAAATGTCAGGAAATTAACATAACGTACTATAACAACGGATCAACATGTTCTTGTGCTGATGGAATTGAACGTAACCTGACTTTTGTGACTTATCAACTTACAAATTCTTACGAAGAATATCAGACTGTTTTCGTTGAAGAGGATGAAACAATCGACCCCGATGTTAATGCTACTTGCACTTGTGAAGGAGGACATGAAGTCGTAGCAACGAGATTTTTGAAAGACAAAGGTTTCTTTGTTAAATATATGATGCAAAATAATAATTCGTATACTGAAAATGACCCAAATACAATTTTCATATTATCGAGAAATATCGAAACAAAGGAGACGTTAGACAGCATTGTTAGCGAGTTGGATGATACAAAAAGTCGCCAAGGTGAATACATGTGTACTCAGGAATAATAACTATATTTCTTTACAAGAATCTTCATATCTTTAAATTCCGGCTTTGTTATAAAAATATAAGATTTGAAAATAATATAGTTTTATTGCTTTCCTTAAGTTAAGCCTAGCTTACACCCTATGAATAGATTTTCATTTAGTATGCCCCCGATACTACAACATTTTTCTTAAATTTTGTAGGCAGAATTTTCGTACGATTTTGTGTGTATTTGCATATTGCATTTGACCTACTACCTCATGTCCAATTTAGCTAAAATTTAGTATATGTACTTATATAACTCCGGTGGCAATGCAATAATATGGTACAGTGGAGCTGATCTGACGATGGAGCAGCAAGGTGGCTATAGTAGAAACCCTGTAACCAAACGACGCCACTAGTTTGATTTTTTTTACACGAATTTTGATCTTAGATGATACTCAGGGTCTGGTGATGAAGCCGGGAGATGACTCCAGGAACTCTGTAATAAAACATCGCAAACCCATCGAGTTTGGGCTCGTTTGATTTGTTGTGAGAAGCACTGTGGTCCTAAATGTTATCCAGAGTCTGAAATAATCGTACATAAAGAGTAAATTCACGTCGCGCGTCGAAGCTGACACGTATTTTTTTTTACATTTAATATTAAGACCTACAATCTAGTACAATATTTAGATTAATACAAATTGACATATCATTACCCTTATTTGTCTTTATTAAAAGCTTATATTAATTTGTAATTGTTCGTACGTAAATTCGTTGTTCGTTTCAAAATTTGCAAACCATTTTGCAAGCGTGTGCTAGGATGGATACTTCTGAGCTGAAATTTTAGTTAGGTATGTAATCTCAGTTACACAGCAAAAATATGGTACAATAGCTGGTCTTATATCTAGAAACTTCTCAACGAAACAGACGGGGTGTTTGCGCTTATTAGATTTGTCTTGACTTTTACTCTAATAGACTTAGGTGGTGTCTAGGGTCTGATGATGGAGTCGAAAAGTTATGAATTTTATTTTTCCATTCTTTAACATACAAGAAAAAAAAGATATTTTAAACCCCTGTAAATTTTAATTCAACCTATAAAACTTATTAAAAATTTATGAGTTTTCAATTTAGAATCCAGGAAAAAAGATTGTGTCAGAAGTTATATCTTTATATTCTTAGTGATTTATTATAAATTGTAAGACCCATTGCGTACAGGCACATGGTCTTACTCAGTTTTACAAGTTTACTTTATGTAGTTCTAAGGTTTTTACTCCGTTTTGTTGTGTATCTTCTGTCGATAGAATTGTCAGGAAATAAGTTTAGATTTTGTCTTGCGAAGTCAAAAATGTGTTGGGAAGTCTATGTCATTATTCTTTGTTCTTTAAATATGTCTTTAGCTGGTGTGTTTAATGTGTTGTATGTTATTATTCTCACAGTACGTTTCTGTATAACTAAAGCTCGCTGTGATTTGTCACATTGACGAGTTGCGCGTTCGTACACACACAAGCTTCAAACTTCTAACGATTAACTACATACCAGCATCCTAATGCTATAATGCTAGTATATAATACATAGTAATAATATACTTTTTTGTACCAACATAATAGTTTTTCAAAAATATGTTTATAAATATAGAAAACAAATGGCGGTCTTATCGCTTTAAAGCGATCTCTTCCAGACAACCTTTGGGTAGAGGAAATAATAAAGTTCAACATAGTATAGTAGGTGTGTGTCGATACAATTAATGTATAAAATATAAATAAATACGTTATAAAATATAAGTTATCAGGTTGGAAAGCAAATAATATTTTTGTTTTGTTCCTACTATAAACCTTTATCTACGAAACCCACTAATTTATTCACTCACTACTTACTTATATTATTTTCCGTTAAATTATAGGCAATAGAGACTTTGTAAATAGTATTTACTTATTTATTATTTACAGAATGATTCTATTCGTATTATCTGAAGCTATGGACGATAAAGTTTATAAAAACCTGACTTCAACAAAAGCTTAAGCCTATTTTAATTGAATGTTCGCAAAAAATTATGATTTTGACTTTTTATGACACACACACAATGTGGTAGAGTGCCGAAACAGCTAACTTTGAGCAAAATCGTCAATGTTTATTGGTGGAGCGGTCGTAACTCACTGCGGTCCCACAATTCCAGAACAATCCTCTTTCCTTCTCCAAGAATAAGGATCCCATCCTCGGTGTCATCTTCAGCGATGTTCTGTTCCGAAATCATTTGAAGGCAAGGTGAAGCAGTATTTCACGTCGGGGCAAAGGTTGCTGCTTTACAAGTCGCAAGTTCGACTCCATATGTAGTGCAGCTGCCATCTCCGGGCGGGTGATAAGGCGGACCGTAAGCTTGTTTGCCACCTTAGTAGTATAAAGAAAATCGACTTTGTATAAATGAAAAAAAGTTTCTTTATTTCTGAAGTAATGCATATACTTTCTAGTCACCAACTTATGAGTACTTACTTAGTTATTTGTTATTTCTTAAAGAAAGTGTAAGAAAATAACCCAATATTTTTGGATTTTTGTGTTGCTGCGATGGAATAGATTTATTTTATGTTCTGTATTGATTTTAGCTATTTTTTGGTAGCATGATAGTCACAAAAAACTTTTCACTTAAAATTAATCTTCGCTTATTTTTCATATCTAAAGTAATGGACAAATCATAAGCCTCGAACAGTTCCTGCAAATCTTCGCGAGGCAAAGGGTTAATACCTACAGGTACGGACTCTCTGGCTGAGAAAAAGCGCCCTTCACTAAACACTAATCGAGATTCAATTTACACATCCATGTTATATTAAAATAATTCTTTTTGTTTAATCAGAAATAAATAAATGTGTTTTTTGAATAATTATTATTATGTTTAACGTATCGCAGATGTACCTAAATCTTGTGTTAACCACCAAAATAAGTTACCTAATAAACTAACAATAAAACACAAATTACGAAAAAAACATATGAACAACCAATATCAAATAGAAAAGAACGGGTATATTAACATCATATCACGAGGGAAAAGGCTTTAAATTATTATAAAGTTGTCCTTTTACATGTCAACAACTGTCACGCTCGTAGTAAATTCGTTTCAATCGAAGCCATTTGAATGCAGCGAATTCAAGTGGCCTTTATCAAATCTTGATGTATTAGTTTATCTTTTAATACGAGAGCTCCTATTAGTTGATCTTTAAATACGAGAGCTCCTGTATTTTTTTTTAAGGATTTGTTTCCAACAAGTGTGAGTAGGTTTATGGTCACACTTCACACACGCTCTGGTAAAGCAAATGGCGACGCTTGCCTTGGCACTACTCACCAACATGTAAAATAATAATTTAAAGCCTTTTCCCTCGTGATATGATGTTAATATACCCGTTCTTTTCTATTTGATATTGGTTGTTCATATGTTTTTTTCGTAATTTGTGTTTTATTGTTAGTTTATTAGGTAACTTATTTTGGTGGTTAACACAAGATTTAGGTACATCTGCGATACGTTAAACATAATAATAATTATTCAAAAAACACATTTATTTATTTCTGATTAAACAAAAAGAATTATTTTAATATAACATGGATGTGTAAATTGAATCTCGATTAGTGTTTAGTGAAGGGCGCTTTTTCTCAGCCAGAGAGTCCGTACCTGTAGGTATTAACCCTTTGCCTCGCGAAGATTTGCAGGAACTGTTCGAGGCTTATGATTTGTCCATTACTTTAGATATGAAAAATAAGCGAAGATTAATTTTAAGTGAAAAGTTTTTTGTGACTATCATGCTACCAAAAAATAGCTAAAATCAATACAGAACATAAAATAAATCTATTCCATCGCAGCAACACAAAAATCCAAAAATATTGGGTTATTTTCTTACACTTTCTTTAAGAAATAACAAATAACTAAGTAAGTACTCATAAGTTGGTGACTAGAAAGTATATGCATTACTTCAGAAATAAAGAAACTTTTTTTCATTTATACAAAGTCGATTTTCTTTATACTACTAAGGTGGCAAACAAGCTTACGGTCCGCCTTATCACCCGCCCGGAGATGGCAGCTGCACTACATATGGAGTCGAACTTGCGACTTGTAAAGCAGCAACCTTTGCCCCGACGTGAAATACTGCTTCACCTTGCCTTCAAATGATTTCGGAACAGAACATCGCTGAAGATGACACCGAGGATGGGATCCTTATTCTTGGAGAAGGAAAGAGGATTGTTCTGGAATTGTGGGACCGCAGTGAGTTACGACCGCTCCACCAATAAACATTGACGATTTTGCTCAAAGTTAGCTGTTTCGGCACTCTACCACATTGTGTGTGTGTCATAAAAAGTCAAAATCATAATTTTTTGCGAACATTCAATTAAAATAGGCTTAAGCTTTTGTTGAAGTCAGGTTTTTATAAACTTTATCGTCCATAGCTTCAGATAATACGAATAGAATCATTCTGTAAATAATAAATAAGTAAATACTATTTACAAAGTCTCTATTGCCTATAATTTAACGGAAAATAATATAAGTAAGTAGTGAGTGAATAAATTAGTGGGTTTCGTAGATAAAGGTTTATAGTAGGAACAAAACAAAAATATTATTTGCTTTCCAACCTGATAACTTATATTTTATAACGTATTTATTTATATTTTATACATTAATTGTATCGACACACACCTACTATACTATGTTGAACTTTATTATTTCCTCTACCCAAAGGTTGTCTGGAAGAGATCGCTTTAAAGCGATAAGACCGCCATTTGTTTTCTATATTTATAAACATATTTTTGAAAAACTATTATGTTGGTACAAAAAAGTATATTATTACTATGTATTATATACTAGCATTATAGCATTAGGATGCTGGTATGTAGTTAATCGTTAGAAGTTTGAAGCTTGTGTGTGTACGAACGCGCAACTCGTCAATGTGACAAATCACAGCGAGCTTTAGTTATACAGAAACGTACTGTGAGAATAATAACATACAACACATTAAACACACCAGCTAAAGACATATTTAAAGAACAAAGAATAATGACATAGACTTCCCAACACATTTTTGACTTCGCAAGACAAAATCTAAACTTATTTCCTGACAATTCTATCGACAGAAGATACACAACAAAACGGAGTAAAAACCTTAGAACTACATAAAGTAAACTTGTAAAACTGAGTAAGACCATGTGCCTGTACGCAATGGGTCTTACAATTTATAATAAATCACTAAGAATATAAAGATATAACTTCTGACACAATCTTTTTTCCTGGATTCTAAATTGAAAACTCATAAATTTTTAATAAGTTTTATAGGTTGAATTAAAATTTACAGGGGTTTAAAATATCTTTTTTTTCTTGTATGTTAAAGAATGGAAAAATAAAATTCATAACTTTTCGACTCCATCATCAGACCCTAGACACCACCTAAGTCTATTAGAGTAAAAGTCAAGACAAATCTAATAAGCGCAAACACCCCGTCTGTTTCGTTGAGAAGTTTCTAGATATAAGACCAGCTATTGTACCATATTTTTGCTGTGTAACTGAGATTACATACCTAACTAAAATTTCAGCTCAGAAGTATCCATCCTAGCACACGCTTGCAAAATGGTTTGCAAATTTTGAAACGAACAACGAATTTACGTACGAACAATTACAAATTAATATAAGCTTTTAATAAAGACAAATAAGGGTAATGATATGTCAATTTGTATTAATCTAAATATTGTACTAGATTGTAGGTCTTAATATTAAATGTAAAAAAAAATACGTGTCAGCTTCGACGCGCGACGTGAATTTACTCTTTATGTACGATTATTTCAGACTCTGGATAACATTTAGGACCACAGTGCTTCTCACAACAAATCAAACGAGCCCAAACTCGATGGGTTTGCGATGTTTTATTACAGAGTTCCTGGAGTCATCTCCCGGCTTCATCACCAGACCCTGAGTATCATCTAAGATCAAAATTCGTGTAAAAAAAATCAAACTAGTGGCGTCGTTTGGTTACAGGGTTTCTACTATAGCCACCTTGCTGCTCCATCGTCAGATCAGCTCCACTGTACCATATTATTGCATTGCCACCGGAGTTATATAAGTACATATACTAAATTTTAGCTAAATTGGACATGAGGTAGTAGGTCAAATGCAATATGCAAATACACACAAAATCGTACGAAAATTCTGCCTACAAAATTTAAGAAAAATGTTGTAGTATCGGGGGCATACTAAATGAAAATCTATTCATAGGGTGTAAGCTAGGCTTAACTTAAGGAAAGCAATAAAACTATATTATTTTCAAATCTTATATTTTTATAACAAAGCCGGAATTTAAAGATATGAAGATTCTTGTAAAGAAATATAGTTATTATTCCTGAGTACACATGTATTCACCTTGGCGACTTTTTGTATCATCCAACTCGCTAACAATGCTGTCTAACGTCTCCTTTGTTTCGATATTTCTCGATAATATGAAAATTGTATTTGGGTCATTTTCAGTATACGAATTATTATTTTGCATCATATATTTAACAAAGAAACCTTTGTCTTTCAAAAATCTCGTTGCTACGACTTCATGTCCTCCTTCACAAGTGCAAGTAGCATTAACATCGGGGTCGATTGTTTCATCCTCTTCAACGAAAACAGTCTGATATTCTTCGTAAGAATTTGTAAGTTGATAAGTCACAAAAGTCAGGTTACGTTCAATTCCATCAGCACAAGAACATGTTGATCCGTTGTTATAGTACGTTATGTTAATTTCCTGACATTTTGGAATGTCAAATGTATTACTGAAACACTCAGCTGCATACCAAGGTCCAGCCATTGTATAATAATCAAACTCCGCACTTACCGAGATGATAAACATCGTAGATATTATGACTTCAAGCATGTTTGATTGGTAGCGATATTATTGCTGTGAAATATTTCTTGGTGACTGACACAAAACCGGAAGTTAAACGTTTATATAGATTTTTTTCTAGCTATATATCTTTTTGCGGATCGACCTGTTAAGAATATCAGAAATATATGTGTTTAAAAATATTGGAGTTTAATGCAACCGATTGAATCCCGAAGAGTAAAGGCAGTAGAGTGCGCACACACTGTTAGATACTTTGCGGATGGTCTAAACGAATTTTTTAGGTGGAGTCAGTAGGGCCTTGCCATCTCTGGCTGCCCTGGGATTATCACTGCCTACCGTGTTATGTCTGCTGTCCCTAGTGGCAGATTGTAATTTCTAAGAAAATAAGGTGTGAAGGTCTTCTAAATCAAATTAATTAAACCTTTAGCATTACTTCATTTTTGAACGAATAAAAAGTGCTGGGAAATACAGCGTTATCGTTATCTTCTACAGTGAAGGGATTAAATTATTTAACATAAAATGAGCTGCTCTGATGATGGAGCCGGAGGTGGCTGTAGGACCTCTGTAACGAAACGACGCTACCCCATAGAGTTTAGGTTTGCTTGTTTTGTCTTGTCAAGTACTCTGGCCTTAAACTATAACTAGGGTCTGATGAAAGCTGGTTTGGAAAAAAATAAGGTTTACATATTTCTTTTTATTTCTTTTTCTACCTACTCGTACTACAAAATACCGGATTACTATTTATTTATTAATTGTTTTAAATTTGTTAAAATCTGTAACATTGGGAAAAAGTCATTGCAATATGTAATAAAACTAAATCATGAATCATATCTCATATCATAGATATGTGAAAATTCTACATAATTCGATGCTTCGAAAACATTCTTGATGTGTTTAGAATAGTTTTTAACTACTAAGGTGGCAAACAAGCATGCGGTCACCGTAGCCTATGGACGCTTAAAACACCAGGGATGTCACTCGCGCGTTGCCGACCCTTCAAAAATCCAATAACTTCTTTCTTGAAGAACTCCGTACTGTAGTCCGGAGAAAACCTTGGCAGGGAGTTCATTCCACAACCCAAGCGTTTGCGGGAGGAAGTTTCTCTGAAACCAGACTGTACGATTATTTATTATTATTATCGACACATTCACCATTACATGTTTGGTGTTCGTTTTGGTACAAATCAAATCTTAAAAAATTTGCTTAATTCATAATTTAGAATTACCGTTAAGCAATAGCTTTTTGGAAATTTTTGTAAGCAAGAAATAAATAACTAAAATTTTAAGAAGTAGCCAATTGGAACGTAAATGAAAATATAACTTACCAGTGAGTGATTCCTTGCATACAATACCTCTAGAAAATAATCAATATATTTTTACATACAGATTGATAAAACATCTTTAAAAACGTATTGAAAGAAACAAGCAAGCAAACAACAGCTGATATTTGTAGGTAAAATTTCATTAAAGAAAATATTCATATTATATTTTGAATAATGGATGTTGATAATTATTTAGGGTCCAAAAGTATTAAAAAGGTAAATCAAAGCGTGACGGTGTATATTCGATTTATTGCACGTTGCAAGGAAATGAATACTAATTGGTTACAGAACAACACTTGTATCAATATGGTTATAGTTATATTTTGTCATTTTATTGTTTTCATGGTCGGTGGTGGCGTAAGTGTTATGATTTTTCTTTGCGTCCTGAATGGCGTAGGTTTGAACCCGGCGTGAACCAATGAGTATTTTTCTCAATTTTCAAGTACATTAATTATATACACCACTGGCTTTTTGGTAAAAGAAAAATCGCGAGGAAACCTGTAGACGTCAAAGAAAAAAAGTCGCGTGGGCTATGGCTTAAGGGGGCCCCCAACGCGCCTATACATTTGCTTTATGGGCGTCAAGCTAAAATCGACAATGTTATTCTCAATTAGAGCTCATTTTTCAGTGGCTAAAATTTATTATATATATGCGAACAGCTCAGCGTAAAAAGTGGAAAATAGTTAATTACAGTTATATCACATAAGATATAAAAATTCTATTACAGTATTTTTTTGGCTTTATAGTTACTTAATATTTCATGAAATAAATTATGTTCCCGCTACTAGTTGATAAGGAGTTATGAATATAATAATAAATAATCGCCCCTAGTGAGTTTATTGGTCGGAACACATATAATATAAATTTATTGTTAAATATTATTACATTCTACTTTCAGAAACAAAATGTTACGCACTATGCTATGCTAAATGGAATGTGTAAAAGAAATTTTGAAATAAGGATTTTACGTATCGATTATTACTATATTAAGACGTTTTTATTTTGAACTTCACAATATATTATAAATATAATATATTTTGTAACTAATGTTAAATATATTACATATATAGCATTGATATGACTCGCCTTATTTTTGTTTTTAACAATCCTGCTAACTAACTTTGCCAGCGGCTCAGACCGCTCTACATTTCGTTATGGGCAGCAGATTCCTACGGCAACACATTTTTGCCTATGTAAATGGTACTTAGCCCTATCAAATTATAAATAGTTTTAATTGCCTTTAAGAGATACGGACCAAATCCTAAGTTCTTAGTACATTTTCCCTAATTTCCGGATCCCATAGTCGATTCGATCATGATAACCTATGCAACGCGTGTTTGTACGATTTTCGGTACCCTTTACCCTTTGAAAAATCATATTTATTATTTTTTTTGCTACGTTCGAGGTGCTGTGTTCGAAGTGCTACTTTGTAGGGTTATTTTTATTGTACTTAAATCGTGTTACCAGGTTTAGGGTGCTAACTTGACGGTGGTGACATAAGTACGAACGGAGATGACGAAACTATAATGGCATTGCATGGTATGGCATTTTTATTGTTAGGTATCTGTAGCCAAAAAGGAATAAGGGATCCCTAAAAATAACAATACTTTACAGTGTGTTAGCACATAAATGTGAAAATTAAAACAGGATTAAAATGTAACGAGAGATGCGAGATACTAATTGGAAAAGTTCGAAACTGAAAATATATACCAATTTCCGCATGAAGATTGTCGCTGCGGCTGGGGTCTCATGATTTATTTATTAGTTTGGGGGTCTAAGCTGAAGCTGTGGTCTAACCATGCAGCTTTACTTTAGTATTCGGGGGCGCGGTAGAACCAAATCGCCCAAAACAAACAAACAAAGGCACAGCCGTACAATCCCTTTACCTAACCTTCGTGGAGTATAAAGCTAGAAACCTGAACTTTTAACGACCAAAAGGGCTAAATATACTTACAAATATTGCAAAAAGACATTTAATTTGAACCAATAGCTCAAGACCTATTTGCAAGGCAAAATTGTCTTATTTTCTCACTGATACACTCACTCACCGCTTATCAAAATTCTAAGGCACTTGTCAAAGTTATATAAACTTTTGCAATTAGTGTTTAGCCTATAAAGCAAGGAAAAACTAAAACCATCCGCAATTTTAGTACCGTTTTTAAAATATACAAACTATATAAGTAACTTTGTAATCCTATATAAAAAGATAGGCAAAAACAAAGTTACTCTTGCAATTCATACTAATAATTTTCGTCACTTACACTACCCAAATAGATAGAAAAAATTAAATAAATAATTACAATAAATACCATCACGACACTTATCCCCAAAGGGATGGTCAGAGTTACGGACGTATGTCATTACATCCACGTTTCACCGACGGTATTCCGCCCTACAAACGTGATAGGTGGCGAGCCTACTGGTAGTCGCAAATATTTACATACGTGAAAAGTTGTAGCAACTAAAATACATACAAAACTATAACTTTATCAATTTGTCATGATTAAATTTCTTAAAAAGTAACGTAAAAATGGTTATTTTTTGCATAAGTTTCATAAGATGAAGGCGAGCTACAAACTTTGATCTAAATGTCAAAACCAATCTACATATTTATGACTATCAAAGAGCAGCTGTCTTATAACTTATACCAAGTCCTAATTATATAGTTAATCTTTTTATTTGGTTTTGATCCAAAACGATTATTTGATAACTTTTTACTATATTATATTTTAAAACCGTGTTTAAAATGGGACATTTTCTTCTTTAGATGTTTCTCCATTACTGGATGTTGGCCGTCAGTTTTGCCTGTAATAACTGCTTTGCAGTGGCGGCGATTCCCGTCTGTTTCCTTATATTTTGCAGCCATGGCTTATTATAAGCTGAAGAAAGTAATATGAGCAACCCCAGCCAAGAAACACTGTATCTGAAAACGTGTTGTGGCTTAATCTCTGTCACACAGGGCTAAAGAAGTTGGTTTCATTTTAGGTTGCAAATAAGGTAACAGTCCACCAGATGGTAAGCGGTAACCGCAGCCTATGGGCGCTTGCAATACGTAGGGCATCACTTGCGCGTTCAAAAATCTTTCTCCTTGAAGGACCCCATATCGTATAGTCCTTAGAAAAATACCTTTCACAAGGTTAGCGGGAGGAAACTCAGAAACTGCACTGTATACGTGACCATTTATATAAGGTGTGAAGATGAATTCACAGGCAATGGTGAAAAGTGCAATGGAAGAAAGTAAAAGGAGGATTTCTCCTACATCATGACGAGGGTTTACTGTGTGTCCAGAAAGAAGGGCTTTAATCCTTAAAGGGATGTCCCATACTTGGTTTAAAAAGTGGTGTTGCGACTTGCTTTGTTTTTGAAGTCGTTGACGCCGGTTAAAATTCGCAGGTCAGAGTCAGCAAGTGAGTGAGAAGACAATAAAGTCGTTGCCTTAGCACATCGTTCGTTAGTTCATTGTTTTTAAAAAGTGAAACATGTCTAAATAACAGTTTTATAGGTCAAAGTTAATGTTGAGTTCCCTAAAAAAAGCAGATCTGTCAGTAAAATCATGTTTTGTTCAACTTTAAGTAACTTTCACACATCTATTAATAACCTCTTAAATGTCTAAGCTATTTGTGACAGAATTTCAACCATTTTGTTTAATGACTTCCAAGCTTATCGCGAGTAAGTACAGTCGATGACCACTTTAGTAATAAACAAAATTTGCGGTAAATACATCTGTTTTTAAGTTTTTGCGTTTATTTCGTTATTTAAATTTCCTAAAGAAGACAAATGCACTGATGTGAATCATTTGAGCCGAAAATAGAAGAATACGAAGACGGTAATGTGCCTGAAACTTTAAAAGCCCATTATGAAGGCCATACAATTTTATTTTATTTTATTTATTTTTATTATTAAAGATCATCAGCTTACAACAGCAGGATATACAATGTGAATGAGTTATTAATAGATCGTCACACATAAAAACTGAGTCATTTGACATTATTAAGCACATTTAACACACAACTATAGATAGTAAAAATTATGTATTTAAAAGCCAAGTATAGGTATAATCAAATGTAAAGAAAGTATTTCGATAAAATGACATGACTGTAACACACGAAAAAATATAATTCTATAAATTGTAAAATAACCCCCGATTTAACCTTTTCCTAGCAATACTGGTGTTAGAACTGCTTTTTATCAAAATATAAAGAAAACCACCGAAGTAGGTCTTCTCGAATTCCAATTGCTTCTAGCTTAATCATAAGGCGCGAATGATCAAATTAAATCTAATAAAGCCATTCAAAAATACCAGGAAGACGCTTCTGAGGAAAAAACTACCAGCGTTAGATATTATTCTATAGATCTGCAAAAGGTAATGTTATTGTCAACTCAACGTTTCGTCAAAATTATCATTTAACTAAACTACTTTATAAAATAATAATGCTTACTATAATAATAATTGAGTTTCTATCAAAATTCATACTTTATAGCTTTATTAAATAATAGTTATGGCGATAGGTGAACTTATTCAACAATATTGAAAACAATTTAATCAATATTAAGTGCTATAAAACGTGATCTATAATTTTTACGCAAATATAATTAATTTCTGTGCAAAACCGGATATACCGCATCTTTTGATCTAACTTTTATCTCTGCTGCTTTCCTAGTCGTGACGCGGCATGGTCTCAAAGTGACCGACTCATTTTTTATCTCTCCTATAAAATTTGCCTCAAGTACCTTACTAGGTTTAGAAACTGCACAGCCGAACTGTCCAACATATTGTGACAACGTAAGGTAATATTTCACTGACATATTCAACACGATATTAAAATTATTATAGATGCATATTATAGTAATGGTCGGACACTGAAAGCCTTATGTCATCTGGTGACGAGGGTTTTCTAATATTTATCTCACAAAATACGACTTGTGAGCCGCGTCTCATAAAGTTATGTCGCTGGAAATATTCCAGACTTTTATTCTATAACATACTTAATAAATACTAAGGAAAACTATTATCTTCTTAAGCTTTTACAAAAAAAACATAATTATTCCATTAATTGAATATTTTAATAATAATAGGCAAATTATCTAGGCCTAAATATGTACCTAAGTATATATCAGTTTTCATCATGCATTTCAAGATGATTACATTTTTTTTAAATAAACATGTATTTGGACATTACAAACATTACGCGCTATTTGGTCCCAACTAAGCTGAGATTGTTCTACGGATATCAGACAACCAACATATATACACACTTTTTTGTAAATAATATACATAGAAAACAAACAATTTTTTTCTTGTGCGGGAATTGATCCCACAGCCCTCGATTCAGCAGTCTGGGCAGTCCCACTTACACAAAGTTTTGTATCAAATATACATATATTATTATTTGATTTAAAAAAAAAACTCAAGGAAGTAATATATTAAATCCTATAAAAAAAAAGCAATTCATTTATATTTTATAGCTTTTATAACAATAACCATTACCTATACTTATATTACAAACTTTGTCGGTCGTTACAATAGTAATAAGGGATCAAGTTTTGCAAACAATATATAAATGGTTATAGTTTAAATTATTCCTTTTACTGTAATACTATTGAAGTGATACAGATTTTATGTAATGTGATTTATACCATGACTACATGAAATTGGTATCGTTAAAACATGTTTTTCAAATAAATGGATTTTATAATATGATGAATTTATATAATAAATTAATTATGGTTTATTAACTAGGGAGCCACCACAAACACTTTTGGGTCTTATATCTTGCAATTGTTACACATAAGTAAATAAGAATGATAAAGAAACGGACCGAGCGCCGAGTTGGATATGATACTACAAGAGCGTGTAGTGTTCACGTTTTGGATGACGGCGATCAGATGTTTTCTTGGACCCGTTGTAGACGTCCGTTTCGGTACCAGACTGAATAAAAACAGTGAATAAACGAATTGTGCGCAGTGTTGTATAAGATACCACTTAGCTTAAACACCTTTTGGATAACGGACCATCGAATATTTGCTACCAGATGTTTTCTGCCGGTCCGTGTTGATTTTCGTGCTAATAGACATCAGTTAAGACAGTTCAAACTAGTCGAGCTATCTACAAAAACAGTCACCGAGATTTACAAGCCGTCAGTCTGTCAGTCAGAATCAATTAAAAATATCTTTAGTTCCATATTATCACTATCGACACGACAATCAGACCCCTGATGTATTGTGGCGGTCCATGTTAAAACGGCTGTCTACAAGGGCTTTAGCTATCTTAAAAGTTTTGCACTCGAGATAAAATCTTGTTATATTTTCATAAAGGTAGAAACCGTCACCTATTTAACTTATTTCCTTTTATTTTAAAGGGGCTAATACCAAATAGCAGCGAGTGTTAACAGAAGTTAGTTTTAATTTTCTCCTAGGTACACGATTATTTCGAAAACGAGTTTAAAATATTACACTACACCACATGAACTGTTTCTAGATTGCGAGTTCTGAGAGTTTACAAATGACTAGTATTATATCTACTATACAGCATATATTTTGAGAATTCGCTGTGTAAAAAAAAAACGGGACCCTATTACAAAGACTCCGCTGTTCGTCCGTGCGTCTGTTTGCCTGTCACCAGGCCTGTCTCATGAACCGTGACAGTTGAAAGTTTCACAGAAGATGTATTTTTGTTGCCGCTATATAAATATACAAATACTAAAAAAAAAAAAAAAATATTCATCAATAATTTATTTATGGGATACAACAAACGTGATTTTATTTGCTTGTTTTTGCTTGGCAACACTTCAAAAACAAATAATTACATTAAAAAAAACAAATATTCAAGGGGGGCTCCCATACAACAAACGTGATCTTTTTGCCGATGTTATAGATAATGGTACGGAACCCATTGTGCGCGATTCCAACTCGCACTGTGCCGATTTTTTATTTTGATATGTCTTTCTGTTCGTCATTTTATTTCGTATCTCATCATCGTAAAGTACCAAACTGCCTATCTATGGACAGACATATCTATATTATACAACTATACATGTTCCGTATAACTTTTATTACAAAGCCTGCGATCTCATTCCTATTCAGTTTCAAGACAAGACCAACTATATCATCTTTTATTGGCGTCTAGAGGGTGATAATTATGATAAACACACTACACTAGTATTGATACGAAATATGCGTGACTTGAATATTTAGTCGTTTAATTTAAGCACGAGTTACAAATAATGTTAAATGTTGACGGATTTCATATTTTTTAAAAACAAACTGAAACATTAAAATAATGTTTGTAAACATTCATAACTATTAGTTTTAAATACGAGTAAACATACATATTTATATTAGAGTCTATTACAATTTAAGGTTTTAAAGAATGAAGAATTTAAGTTTTTTCAACCATAAATAATTAAATTTTTATGATAATGTAGTATTTTAATAGACAGTAAGTATTTTAGCACAGCAAACTGATACAAATTTTTCGAATACAATTTCTAGCATGTCTAGCAACTTACGTCTCGAGAGTCGTGAATGTACTTGCATACATTTGTGTCTCGAATTCCAGATAACGGTGTACTCGAGACTGTTACCAAAAAGCCCCCTTGTCCACCAAGTAAATGGTATTGCAGACGGGCATTGGGATGTGGGACTTTAGGTTATTCTGCAAAAAAATTACTATAGTGACTTAAATTTATAGAAGGACTTTAAAGTGATTTCAAAACAAATAAATATATAATACAAATAATTTGAAAAATGCTCGATATGTTTGTTAAATCTTCCATTATAATTAAATAGGTATCTTAATTATTTTGCGCTCCTAATGAACTAAACGAGGCTTGCCTAAAAGTTATTCATTAAATGTACATTTCAAAGTTAGAAACAGAGTTTTAGAGAGTTCTCTCAGGTGTCCGAAGAGATTTAATGCTCAGTGACCTAATAAGAAAAAGAAACTTTTTGGGTGTTGACAAATAATTAACTTTAAGCTCTGAATATCTCGTTTCATAAGTATTTATCGTGCTCTGAAGTCACATTGCTAATATAATTACTAATAACTTTTGATTTTGCTCAATTAAGTAGTTAGTAATTTTGACCCTATTGGTTTTAGACAAAAATAAGTGCTTTTTACGTTCTATAAACAACTGGGTTCTATAAATAGCAGTAAATAAAATGTAGGTACAATCTTCTTTTTATCGGGATGGCTTTTTAGTTAAGCTTTATCCCCGAAGCTTAACTCTGCTCAAGATAATGTGAATAAATTGGCCTTCCGCATACAATCGTGACAAATATATAAAGCTAATACAGACGCTCTATAAGACTGGTAAATGCTTTTATTTACGCCGTAGAATCGTTTTCTAGCATATTTTTAGTGAACAAGTATCGTAAGTTATACAGTAGCACTTTTTATAATATGAATGTATTTGTTTCATATAAAGAAGTGAATTTTGAAAATTGCATTGTGTAATTACAGTACACCTAGTTGCATGTTTTGCACCTTTATAAAATAAGTTACGTACACATAGCCTAGTTCACTACCCACAACAAATGTAATAACAGTTGAAAAAAATCTATCTACCTATTCTTAGATAAAACATAATTTTTTTAGATTCCATTCTGTTAAGAAAGTTAAAAAGTTTTTGCTTGATATTTTCCACCTAGCTAATCAAAGTTAGGACTTCAGCAGCCACGATACTTTTAGCATGAGCAACCGGCGATTTTGGGACTGCGTCGCGTTTTGGTTTCCCGGAAAGTGACTGGAGTTTGCACGTGTGCGGGTTAGAAACCTATATACAAATTCCAGTGTATTAGGTAGTGGGTATTTGCAGGGATAACCGCTTGCGAATTTTGTTTTACACAGATCTTCTCTTTTAGTTAATTTTTTTGCAATATAAATAAACAATTGCAAAAATATTTTATTAAATTGTTGAATATTTTTGTAATATAATCCTTTCAATAACACAAAAATGTTTACTGCAAAATTTGCAAGTTACCCCTTTGGGTGTATTGCTACTTGGTCGCTCGCAGAAGCTGCCGAGTTATACTCTTGCCTGTTTCTTACCACTACTACAAAAGACCGATGGAAACTAAGCCCATAGTGCTAAAGAAACCCTATCTATTGAGCAGTATGTTTATAGTCAAACTCAACTAGGAACTACGAAGCAACGCCAGGACTTTCCACCAACTATCTCGTGGTTAATAAGTTGATGATGCTAATCTCCATACAACAGCGATAGATCCACCTGGAGTTACTTTGAAACTTGACGGTAGAAGTTACGTAATTTTACCCATCTTATTCTTGGTTTCTTAAATGAGATTAAAGTCACTCGGCAATCTATGGAGACAACTACGGTAGGTGTTCCTTTAACGCAATAAAATGAGGAAATCCAACAAAGATGAAGTCAAGCAAGCTGAAGTGGCGATGGTCCGGCCACATTGCTCGTTGAATCGAAAACCGATGAGGAAGAAAACGTTCTCGAGTGACGACCACGAAATGGAAGAAAGCTAATGGATGCAAGCGGCCCAAGGACAGCCATTATGGAAACCTACATGGGAGTTCTACGTTCAGCAGTGATATTTTTAAGCTGAAACAGATGGAAGAGAAAACTGAACCCCTTCGAAATAAGTGTCAAATTAGTACATTCATTTCTCTTTTACTTTTCATTAGATAAATGTCCTTTTCGGTAAAGTTATAAGAGAATGCCAACAGTGTAAACCTTATATTATACCAAGCACAGTTTCAAAACAATATAATATTCAGTATTTGCAGTAATATATATTCGCTTAACTACGGAGCTCGGTCTCACTGAGTGCAGCCAGTTACTACGGTAGTTGATCGTTATAGGACTTTAACTTGTGTTACTTTATGAAAGTTACTATTGCGATAAACATTGGCGACAAAAATTGACTCGAGCATAGTTTAAGTAAGATATTTAACCTTTAAACTTTTCTTGTGAAAAGCTTTTCTGCCTATACGTTTATGTTAATGAGATAATTTACATAGTTAAAGTCTCGATAGAAAATCAGAGGCAATAAACCCAGTGGTTGGAGGGGCATATCAAATGTGTAGAGTATTGATTTAACTAGTGCCGTCATTAAATATTTTTAATTGTCTCTTTCTGAACAGCAAATTTTAAAAATCTTAATTTTAAAAAAATATTGAATAGATTAAACCATAGTCATAAGCTATTTTCAGAAGGCTTCGTATTGTTTATTTTTATTAAATGGATTGTTTCCAAAACAAAAAGGTTCATTGGTCAGTCCGTCAGTCTGTTTATCCTCTTATTTATACACGCTAATATTTTTTTTACTGGTAGCTGTAGAAGTTATTTTCTGTGTATTTTCATATAAATTTTACGTATGTTCAACTATTCCTGTGCCAAATTTCATCTCAAATGTGCCATTGCGACATGAGGGTAGGACGAATAATCAAACAATCAAAAGAACTGGAATTCACATTTGTTGTATTAGTATTTTTGAGTGATTGTAAGATTGTATGAAAACTATTTTTAGAATTGCACAAAGTTTGTTGTTTTAATTATACATGATCATATGAACAGTTTCGGTAGGAATAAAATTATATTATATTTATACTTTACAAAATATTAATTAATTGCTTCTGCCAGCGGCTTCGCCCGCGCTAAATTTCGTTATCGGCGTAGGTTCTTAAGGCAGCTCCTAAATTATAGAAAAAAAAACAGACTATCAAATATTTCCTCCTTAATGGCATAAAACATTCGTGTCTATGAAACCATCGAAATACCCAAAACAATCTGTCAAGCCGTTTAGAAGTTGCGTGAAAAAGATAAATACGGAAGAACAATTCTTACTACCCGTTGTCCTATTACCTGTTTTCCCGTAAGAAGGAAGTATTTTCCCGCAGTAAAAAGTAGTCTGTGTTTATTAGGGATAATGTCGGTTTCTAATGGTAAGAGAATTTTTCAAATCGGTCTAGTAGTTTCGGAGCCTATTCAATACAAACATACTTACATACAAACCTTTCCTCTTTATAATATAAGTATAGAAGTCGAGATTGAACTAAAAAAACTGCGTTTACGTAATCCACACAAATTGGACGCCACTCGTTAGTCATACGTACACAGCATAAATCCAAATCCTAAAAGTAATATTTGAGTGAAACAGTGAGTTCCGTCTGTTATAAAAGTGTAGAAAATTTTGTGTTTTAAGTTTTAAATTTTTTAATTACGCGTTTTAATTACATAATTACGTTAATGAAAATTAATAAAAGGGGGGGAGGCCTTATATTTATAAAATGTCAGACTGTAAAATTATTTATTTTTCAAATCCAAAACAAACAATATAGGTACATTTAAAATATATAAGAAAGTATAATCGGTTTTATTACAGATCTTCATAAAAAATATAAGAAAATATAATTAATTTCATTGAAGTATCTAATATTTAAGGAAATATAATTTATTTTACTATTGTAACATAAATAAGGAAATATCTTTAATTTTATTACAGATCTTATCAGATGATTTTTATATTATTATAGTCACAGTTTGTTGTATAAAAGTTCTATAAACACCGTTTGGCCTATTATAGCCACATCACCAGTCGCCGCCGTATTGTCGATTTATCACAGTTTCTTTTTGGGTTGCAATTAGTGCGTCTAATGTTGCAACGGCTTGTTCGACGAATATTCTTAATTTAATTTGCGAATTTAATCTAACCCGATTAAATTCGCAAATTCAATTAGCGAAGAAAACACTTCAATTAGCGAAGAAAACACCCACTGCTTTATGTTCTGTCAGTATGTCTGCTTTGAGGCTTATGTTTTACTTATCAGTGGATTTGTATTCCGTTAACATTTTTGTTAAAATAATAGTTTTCACTTTTTAGTACAGTTTTAAATTCAGATTGTTTTTTTTTTCGTTTAATTTTTGAAAAGTCGACTAGCTATCTTAATCAAGATCAGTTCTTCATCAGTTTCACTATCCCAATGATAGTTTGTGAATACAAATGCTTGATTTGTTATTGACAATACCAAAATCGCTACGTGGTTTCCATCATCTGTACTACCTAGTATACTACCTAGTATAAATATGAGATTAAACTGGAAGTAATGTACCCTTTTAAATAAAACAATAGTTTTTTTTTCAAATCGGTTTATTAATATTATAAAGGCGAAAGTTTGTGAGTGTGTATGTTTGTTACTTCTTCACGCTTCAACCACTGGATGGATCGGAATGAAACTTAGCATACGTATAGGTTAGGTCCTGGAATAGCATATAGGCTACTTTTTATCCCGAAATTCCCGCGAGAATAACTATAACCGAGCTTAAACGAACTATAGCTATAACAAGTCGCCGATAACCGAATTAAGCGCAGGGTAATTAAGGAGTAAATCACAGTAACAATACTGAGTCCCACACCGATAACTAAATTTAGGGCAGGGCGGCCGCTAGCGAAATTCATTAACTACCAGCTATCCCATTAATATTATATATGCGAAAGTTTGGATGTTTGCTTGTTAGTCACGCTTTAACCACTGGATGGATCGGGAACCGTTAATTGATTTAGATGAAATTTGTCTGGGTCCCGGGGAAGGACATAGGCTATTTTTCATCCCGGAAAACTCAAAAGTTCCCGCGGGAATAACTATAACGTTTGTTACTTACTCCTGCTGCACTGGGAGCATTTAAATGAGTTGAACTTTTGCACACAAAGATATTTAAAGATACGGAAAAGGACAAAGGCGACTTTTTATCCCGGGAAATTCAAAAGTTCCCACGGGAGTAACTATAACCGAATTCCATAAACGAACCATAGCTGCAGCTATAGCTTGCTTTAACAAACTTCTTTAGTATAATCAAGGAGTTGCCGTAAGAATCCTACGCCGTTAACCAAATTCATGGCGGGCGGAGCCGCGGGCAAAGTCAAGTCGGTTTAAAAAAACAAGAATTCCGTGACATTGGTTAATAAATAAAGAGAAAATAAGAAAAAATATTTAGAGAAAATTTTAAAAACCAAACTAACCCTAAGTTTAGTTCAGTTTAATAAACTTTATATTTTCTATACAAAAGAAACCTTCTTGGACGAGAAAATGTTATTTAATATGTAGAATAAAAATATGCTTTATGATAAAGAAAAATGTTATTAGCGATACTTAGAGAAGTACAGAATAAGTTGGATGAAGCACAAGTTAATAAAAATGGTTACAGTTCACCGTCACCACACGTATATGTTTTAAGCTTTAACATGACACGTTCTCTATACATTGATCAAGTTTATGTCTGAATACAAAACGAAGTCAAAGTCAAACTGTGCAGTACTGTGCATCCTCTTCCTTGAAATGCTTCTATGCTGGCCAAATAAATGATCTTTGCTTGAGGACTGTATGTGATATCAGTCAAAACGTCAGGTTGATAACAAAAGTTACTTAAAATCCTAAAATACATTTTAAAACGCCTATTCAATGACACAACAAAATATCCTTTAGTTTTTTGTGAGGAAAATTTGGGAAATACACAAATGATACCCTTAAATTTTATGACACGACTGTATGGCAGTTTACACGGGAAAGCTTCTTGTATAATTTTAGAAAAATGGGTGGACAGCTGGCGGGATTATGAAAGTACATCAGATCCGAAAAACCTGGCATTTAGTAGAGCTACCTACCTAGGTAGGTATATTGCGCAGCTCAACCCCCTCCACACTTTTTCCCAAATATTTAAATATTTTATTAAAAACGGTGATTTTTCATGATCCTGTTAATACTGCATAATCACTCAAAAATTTAAGACATAATATTTAGAATAATTTTTCATATACTTATAAACATAAAGTTATGACATTACTGGGTTGTATGAACCACACACACCAGTACCTCTTTGACATAATGTAATTATAAATAAAACCGTTATCCCATTGGTAACTTTGTATTTATTTCCCAGTCATTAAAGATGTATAGAAAATAATTTGTTTTCTAGTCAGTTTTTGCAGGTTTTTGGTTGGAGCAACAGCTTTTTTGTAATTCTAGACAAAAGGTGTTGCTCCAACCAAAAACATGCAAAAACTGATTAGAAAATATATTTTTTTCAGAACATTTATTCAATTTTAAAATTCAAAATAAAAATAATGATTTTGAGTAGATTTTAAAAGGGATATAACCTAAATAAGTTTATAATATGTTACAAACTATCATAAAAATTGTACACCATGAAAGTATATTCTACCTTCTCCGAAATTCTTTATGTTTATCCCAGCTTAGCTTAGCTCAGCTCTTATTCAAAACAAATATTAAATTAGCAGCAAAGGAAATTCTGGTAATACATTAATTTGTAAGACAACGCCAATAGCGAAATTACATAATATTCTACGTTATTAAAAAAAATTGTAAGATATGTTCTACTAAAACAATCATAAAGTTAGGTATCCATAGAATAAGTAATGGCTACTTAAGAAGTTTAGAATTCGTTGCTTAGAGCTCTATATTGATGTTTGACAATACACTGAAAGTATCCGATGGAAGGTAGGTTTATTGTGAAATTGCGGGGAACCCTAACTTTATTATAACACCTTAATCTAGCCCAAAAAGAACATAAGAAATATGTCATTACAGTGGTCTAGCCAAAATTTGATATAAGTTTACAATAGTAACGTGTTTACAATTGTCTTATAATGCGCTTTAATGATACAAATTTTTAATAATAGCGAAATGATCACAAAATAACAAATATTTTATGTAACAAGATTACGGAATATCCATTTTTCGAGATTGGCATTAATCTTAATCTAAAAACAGGGTTCCCTTTATAGTAAATAATGATTCCCCATACAAATGCAAAAAATACTTTCAGTGTTTTACCTATTACCAAACTGACATTACCAGAAATAATTTAGTTGTTTGCATAGACAAAAAATCAAAATTATATATTATAAAAGTTTTTTACTTTTACCAAATACAGCGCTATTACGAAGCAAGTAGTGAGCGCATTCGATCTTACATAGAAATAATATAAACTTGATCAGGCAAGTAAGATAAAGGACGTAGACCAAAATCGCCTATACGGCTAACAAGCTAGGTACTAGATTTTGATCAATATTAGCCTATTCAATCTAATTATTGTTTGTGAAAAATTACTGTAAGTACGAACGTCAGTCACCTAGACTGATACAAAAACGAAACAAAACTAATCACACTTACAATTGTGCCCAAATTCAGTCTTTTAATATAATATTGTACTGATATAAGACTGAAATAAGTAGTCCATAAGACAGGTTTTTGCTAGTTGGGCGTTCACCGCAGCATATGGCTGCTTGTTAGTTTTATTATGTATTACTATAATGACTAGACTAGGAGGCTGTACATACTTATACAGTAACAATAAGTGTTCCTTCTTTGGAATATGACTACAGAACCCAACAAAGTTTGATATTATTTTATTTTATTTTTGTGCCAGAAGTTTTATCTGCAATGAGTAACAAGCGACCATACACCGGACTCCGCGGGGTACTGCTTTACAATGATAACACGCCCGCGCACTCAGCGCTCAAAACGAGGGACTTCCTGGACACCACACCGGTCAGAGTCTTGAGTCACCCTCCTTACAGTCCTGATCTGGCATCGTGTGACTTCTTTTTATTCCCTAAAATAAAAAATCAGCTGAAAGGCATACAGTTTTCATCGCCAGAAGACGCGCTATAGTAGTCTGCGGCGGACTGAAAAATGTTTCGAAAATTGGTTCAGACGCATGAATCTTTTTATATAGGCTGGTGGCTAGTTTTTTAAAAAGATTTAATTAAAATATTTAATCCATAGATGTTGGTTTTTTAGTTTCTCAAAACTTTCTGAGTGTCTCATGTATTTGCAGTAATCTGTGTATTTATTTTTGTCTACAAAGTCATTTAAAGAACAAAATGCTGATATCCAAGGTAAATAATTACACAAACTTTCCAAATAAAATATGAGAAATCGGCCAAGTGCGAGTCGGACAGGGTTTTGTACCATTATCTATAAAAGGCAAAAGAACATGTTTGTTGTATAGGATTATTAAATAAATAAGTATTTATTTTATTTTAATTTAATTATTTATCTTTAAATTGGCTACATAACTAAATTCTGTGAATATTTTAAGCGTCTGCCTGTTGCCGTAATCAGTATCGAGCAAAATCAAGCAAAAAAAAAACACGTTTGTTGTATGGGAGCCCCCTTAAATATTTATTTTATTCTATATTTTAGTATTTGTTGTTAAAGAACAACATCAATTATCAACAGAAATACATCTTATGTGAAAATTTCAACTATCTAACTTTCACGGTTCATGAGATACAGCCTCGTGACAGACGGACGGACGGACGGACGGACGGACAGCGAAGTCTTAGTAATAGGATTCCTAATTACATTTCTGGTACGGAACCATAAAAAGAGTGTACATAATAATAAATTATGCGCTTTTGCGTAGCTTATACAAATGCCGACAACGTTGTGATTTATTACTGTACCTAAGGGATTTAAGCATACATTTATCACTTTTCTTTTCTTTTACAGCCTCAATTTAATTCTAGACTTTCATAATGGCATTCCTAAAACTCTAAAATGCTTTTGACTATGCGATTTTCCATAAAATGCCACCAACGTGTACAAATTATTTTACCTGTTCTCTCTGCACCAGTTTCAAACTTTTTAATAATGTATAATAAAAACTCAAAATATCAAATCTGTGCAGCTTAATTTATACTTGTAAGAAATATAAAAATCTGAACTCGATACTAACAACCAACACGACACAACCGGTACTACACAAACGACACTACACAACCGGTACTTCAACACCAACACAGTACAACCGACACTACACAACCAATACTACACAACCAACACTACACAACCAACACTACGCAACCAACACTACACAACCAACACTACACAACCAACACTAAATAACCGACACTACATAACCAACACAACACAACGGCGCGGTGGAACGTGCTGAAGCTTTGACTTGTACAGTACTCAACAACACCAACTCTTAAGACAGTAAGATTTTTTTTTCGTGAATGCAACTTTACGTTTTCTGCATAAAGTCATCAAATTCCTACAGCACGATTTCCTATTGCTGGCCCTTAAGATAACAGAAAAGGACAATGTCTATGTTTGTCCTTTTAAGATTCGATGTAGTTTGAATAAGAATGTCATTCAAAATCTTGTAGAAAATATTTTAAGGGTCAGCAAGCGCATGGCGAAGAACCATGCGAAAGATAAAACATTCTCATTCAGACCGCAATCTTGAATTTTGTATTCAGAAACAAATAAAGTAAATTCGCCTCCCGTCTTCACACGGCTTGCGAAGTTATCAAAGAATTTAATTTACATCCCGATCGCCTAAACCTCTACGTTAAGCCAAGCGAGCGGCCCATGATTAATTTCGGCAAACGAACCTCCACAGTACCTTTGTGATAATATTTATTTTTAGATGTTTGCAGTTTGTGTATTACTATTATTTATTCATATATGTATAAATTGAGCTGTTTCTGTACATGTACATATTGTTATATTGTAAAGTTTTAATTCATATTCAATATTTATCTCAGCTAGCAAAAACATACTCAACAATTTTATAAAACCTCCTCTAACGACTGCAACAAGGGAACTATAGATTTTACCGTCTCCAATACTCATAAGAAAAGTTTATTTGTAGAATTATCGATTTTACTTCCAAAGACTCACACAAGGAAAGTTTATTTGTAAAACGGTTTACCCTTCACTAAAACTACGGTATGAAAAGTATTACGCAGGTCTAAAGATCTTTTATCTATGCTGAAACTAAAAAAAGGAAAAAGGAAAATTTCACAAATACTTAATTATTAAGTACGTGTAGTAGGAAAGTTTGTTTTGTTATTTCTATAAACTTATCAAGAGTGCGACATAGGATGCTCTAAAACCACCGTATCTTCTTTAAAATTCCGTAAAATTATTGACGGAATTTTAAAGAAGATACGGTGGTTTCATTTGATGATTTCATTAAATAAGTTCTGAAATCATAAAAAATGGTCACACAGAATTACTGGTCTAAAATTTACGTTCAGCCAAATATCCTACATAAAATATTTACAGCGATTCCGTGCCATAATATGTGTACTTTCATACAATTTATGTGTACAGTTGTGTGCAGGAAGTTTTCAGTTAATGTTTGTTGCGTGAAATTACTTGAAAATAATTTATTTTGGCTATTTACTGAACAGCAAACAAATTAAATATACTTTCTCATTTCCTGTAAGACTTTTCTTTTCAAAGAAGAAGTAAACAAAATGTAAAGAAATGTCTTTTGTTTAAAATTCCATTTCACAATATGACACAAGTTCTAAAAGATTTTTTAGTAAAAAATAAAAGTTGACAAAGACGCTGCGGTGAAACGAGTTACAATGTAACTAAAGAACGACTTGAATAACATTAGTACTTTTCTTCTGTACACAAGTTTCCTTTTATAATATCTAAAGCTGTTCTTCTGATTCTAAGTTTGCATGCATTAATTCTTTTACGACAGAATAAAAAACAAAGTTGTTGTATATTGACTCCCTCGCAGCCTAGTTGGTAGTGTTGCCGACTGCTGCGCAGAGGGTGTGGGTTCGATTCCCGCATTAGACAAACATTCATGTGATAAATAACATTTGTGTTTGTCTTGAGTCTGGGTGTATTTATGTATAATATGTATGTATTTACAAAAAAAAGTAATATATGTATCTGTACCCGTTGTCTGACACCCATAACACATGCTCTGCTTACTTTGGGGCCAGACGGGCTGTGTGTAACGTCCAATAATATTTATTTATTTATTTATATTTATATTAGATATATGTATAAAAAGCGCCAAGTTTAGGAGAAATTTTGGTTAACAATAAAAGAGTTAAATTAATAACAATAACTTATTTATAACTTTTCTATGTGTTTATGTATAGGTTATTTTATTATTATTTTAAATGAAATATTTACACCGCCAACAGCTTCTCTGTTTAGCCCTATGGTTGGCTGGTAGAAAATGCTATATAGCATTAAGCCCGCCATGTACACCAATGTGTTCAGAAGTGTAAATAAATAAATAAATAAAATACAAATGTTTAAATTTTTTGATTAATTTATGATAAAATTTGTATAGGCGTTCAGAAAACGTCACTTTGCAAATTTTAATTGTTTTTATTTTATTACAATTTTCAACAAACTTGCTTATAAAGCTGCCTTAACTATAACGTGTACAGGATCTTAATAGTGCCATTTACACACTTGTGCGCTAAGAACAATTACAGAATATAAGCCCTTTTACTTAACAGATTTTTAAATTTTTCAACGCACTTGCTCATAAAGCAGCCTATACTTCACTGTTTTTAGGTTCTTAATAGTGTCTATTATGCACTTGTGCGCTAATGACAATTACCGACAAGAACCTTTTACTTTACATTTTTTTTTATTTTTAGTAAAAAAAATTATGCCTAAGTTAAATTCTTATTTTGGAAAAATAAATCCAACATGTTTGTTAAAAACATATCAAAACAAAAACATTTCATTAAATATCAACTTTTTGAATTTTAAGTTGTGTGTTGAAAAGAGTCGTATGACACTTAAGAGCTCTACTGAATACTAGTTTTTTTAGTTTTATTTTTAGTACTCGTATCATTCGTATTAGTTCGTTTACGATATTTTGTTATTTTTGTCACTTTTGCTACCTAAACTTTAGACCAACCTGTCAAATTGCCAATACATATTTTTTTTTTTCATTTTTGACGTAGTTTGTGTACGTTTGTTTGCAACCAATAATTCTGTTAGTGAAGTGTGAAAGCTACAATAACGATAGGTGTCGTTGGTGAAGCTTGCGTTATCAAAAGCGTGAAAAGTATCAAACGTGGAATCTTTTATTTCAAGGTGGTCAGTCGACAGTGCGTATTAGCGCCTAATATTAAAAAACATTTACAATTTTTAATAGGAGAAACTTCTACATTCTTAGAGACTGTAAAGGGTCCACTGATTCTAATAAAAACTAAGGTACTCTTACCTAATTTCACTATAAAATGCATATAGTCGTAGTTTTACATATATTACTTTTTTTTTGTAAATACATACATATTATACATAATTACACCCAGACTCAAGACAAACACAAATGTTATTTATCACATAAATGTTTGTCTAATGCGGGAATCGAACCCACACCCTCTGCGCAGCAGTCGGCAACACTACCAACTAGGCTGCGAGGGAGTCAATATACAACAACTTTGTTTTTTATTCTGTCGTAAAAGAATGAATGCATGCAAACTTAGAATCAGAAGAACAGCTTAAGATATTATAAAAGGAAACTTGTGTACAGAAGAAAAGTACTAATGTTATTCAAGTCGTTCTTTAGTTACATTGTAACTCGTTTCACCGCAGCGTCTTTGTCAACTTTTATTTTTTACTAAAAAATCTTTTAGAACTTGTGTCATATTGTGAAATGGAATTTTAAACAAAAAACATTTCTTTACATTTTGTTTACTTCTTCTTTGAAAAGAAAAGTCTTACAGGAAATGAGAAAGATCAAATAAAAATGTTTACTTTAAAAGACGTTTGACAACTCTTGGCTTGCATAGACTTTTCCGAATAAAACTTATTTTAACGAGGAAAATGTACCTTTAGGTCAATAGAAACATCGTGAGAAAACCTGAACCTAAAGTCTACTAGGCCCGCATGGACAATGGCCCGAAACCGCCCTCGCACTCAATGTAAAAGTAGGCCGGGCCCCAATAGTGGAGACGTATGAGACTGGTAAAGTTTTTTTTTTTCTAGATGTATTTTTATTAAGAGCTCAGTGTTCCAATACAGATTGCATATTTGTTATTTGATTAACAAAGTATTGTATTATTAATTTAAATAGTTGAGTTTCTTGCCGGCTCTTTTTGGCAAAAAATAACACTTAGAATATAGAAAGTATTGTTTAGAATAAATATTATTTCATTAGATTTTAAACGGTTTGTGATCATGAACTATTGTGTTTTAATACTATAAAAATACTTCTTTTGATGACAACAGTTTACGCAGATGTATGAAATGTATATGTATGTAGATCTTCAGTTTGTTATTTAATATTTCAGTTATACCAGTATCGTATTTCTTTTATTATATTTTTAAATTTCCTTGTAGGTAGTTTACTGTTAGCAAAAATAAGTCATTTTCAATACCTAAGTCTTGTAAATAATTTTACTTGCTTTTATTTAACTCACAATGTTTCCTTTTTTTTCCCTTCCATCTTGTGGTGGAATCTTGTAAGCTTAATTAAACATACTTCCTGTAATCACCCTTCGATGAAGTTTTGCATACTTACTAAGTTTTGATAGTTGAACATACGTAGAAAGATGCACCAGAGAAAAGTAAAGATTTCCAGAAACCATGCATTTTGTATAGCAGTGATAAAAATATTGGAAAATATTACATTTATTGTTGACACCAGCAAGGGATCCAAAACTGCTTGACAGAGTTTGCATTGATAAGTTGTAGTTATGTAGTTATTTTGTTTTTCTTTTATTTAATAACTAAGAGGGTCCCGTTTTTCTACCCTCGGCAAAGTACTTACAATAATATAAGTAGATCATCTTTGCAATAAACAGGTGACTAAAGTGTAGTGAGGTGTGGTGGTGGGAAAGGGGATACTCCTCTTGATATAGCATACGATAACCATAAGATAACCCTAGTTAACCTAACCACGGTCAAAATATAGATTATGTCTCTAATTGTGTGATGTATTGCCTACGTAAGTGTTATTGACAGTCATTGTGTTCTGATATCATAGTATCAAGACAAAATAACAAAAGTTATACAACAACAATATTATTCCAAATGTTTATACTATAAATAATATGATAATAATACTTTATTGAAACCTATTTTTTGTATAAAAAAGTGTTGAAGATAATATCGCGAGAACCCCGATAGGAACAAAGAAAATTTGCTATTTTTAACTTAGCTAGTGATTTATTATCGAAGTTGGTATCCAAACCTAAATAAGAATTAACAAATTAAAATTAAAAATATGCATTGTACAGCTTACACAGCTTGGTTACTGCTACTAACAAACAAAACCAATAGTTTTGTTGGTGTAAATATCTAAAAATGTTTATGGTGTATAACAACGGAAAATGTTTATAAACACTACAAATTGGTACAATTTTTGTCGTTATTGACAACAATTTTCGGTGTATGTATCAAAAACATTATCCAATGTAAGTATTTTTATGGTTCCGTACCCAAAGGTAGGTAAGTCCGCCCGTCCGTCTGTCACCAGGCTGTATCTCATGAACCGTGATAGTTAGACAGTTCAAATTTTCACAGATGATATATTTCTGTTGCCGCTATAACAACTAAAAACAGAATAAAATAAATATTTAAGGGAGCTCCCATACATCAAACGTGATTTTTTTGCTCGATATTGATAACGGCAACAGGTAGACGCTTAAAATATTCACTGAATATTTAGTTACATCATAAATATCATCATATCAGCTTATATTGGTTCACTGCTGGACATAAGCCTCCTATATGGCGCGAAATTTCTCCCGGTCCTCTGCCTTCCGTATCCAGTCACTACCAGCCACCTTTTTAAGGTCGTTGGTCCACCGGGCTGGAGGGCGTCCCACGCTTCGCCTTCCCATACGCGGTCTCCACTCTAGGACACGTCTGCTCCATCGACCATCGGTCCTCCAGCAGACGTGGCCAGCCCACTGCCACTTCAGCTTGCTAATTCTGCGAGCTATGTCGGTAACTTTGGTTCTCTTCCAGATGTCCTCATTTCGGATTCAATCTCTTAAAGACACTCCGATCGTAGCGAGCTCCATTGCGCGCTGTACGACCTTGAACTTGTGGACCAGCCCTGCTGTTAGTATCCACGTTCGGCGGCGTAAGTCATAACTGGTAGGACGCGCTGGTCAAAGACTTTCGTCTTCAGACTTTGCGGTATAGGCGACGTGAAGACTTGAAGAAGTTTACGAAATGCTGCCCACCAATGCAGCTGGATCCTCCTATCGGCTTCCTTCTCAAAATTGAACCGGCCCAGTTGGATTTTCTGTCCAATGTACACATAATCATAGACAACTTCGAGTAAGGTACCTGCTACGTATACTGGCCTTGGCACGACGTGTTGGTTGAACATGACTTTTGTTTTATACAAGGCCCACTCTGTATGGAAATATACAGCAACTTTATTATAATGTGTTTATATTAAATCTATAGGTAGCTATACCTATTTATTCTTCGAAGTTGTGACTCCTGAATAAAATCGTATTGAATTTATTCTGTATATAATTTTTTTTTTTATACCACTAAGGTGGCAAACAAGCCTACGGTCCGCCTGATGGTAAGCGGTCACCGTAGCCTATGGACGCTTGCAACACCAGGGGTATCACTTGCGCGTTGCCAACACTTCAGAAATCTAATAACTTCTTTCTTGAACAACTCCATACTGTAGTCCTTGCAGAAAACCTTGGCAGGGAGCTCATTCCACAACTTAAGCGTTCGCGGGAGGAAGTTTCTCTAAAACCGCACTGTACGCGACCTAAATAGGTTCTAAAGTGTGAGAATTAATTCCCTGCCGATGGCGAGCGGTGTGATGGTAGAAAGTAGCCGTGGGCATCATTTCGAACAATTCCTCAGAACACAACTCATTGTACAAGCGGAAAACACACACAGTGAGGTAAAGTCTCTCCTCAGACTTAAGGGCTCGATACCGCAAGTGAGTTTGGAATCGTCGACAATTCTCACAGCACCTCGTTGAACCGAGTCAAAAGGGCCAAGCTGGCATCCGGGTGCACCTGCCCAGAGATGGCAGCAGTACTCCATAAGGGGCCGAACTTGCGACTTGTTAAGTAACAACCTTTGCCCCGACGTAAAGTACTGCTCTGTTGAGTACACCAAGTTTTTTCGACGCCAGCTTCACCTTATCTTGTAAATGATCTCGGAACTGAACATCGCTGGAGATGTCGACACCAAGGATCCCAATGCTCTTGGAGATAGAGAGGGGAGTGTTCTGAAAAATAAATAATATCACCCTTTAAAACACATCAAATTAAATTATTTTAACAATGAGTGAATATAATTTATAGTATAAGTTTAATTTAACTAAAATATCTATAAAAATGGTAACTTATCTTTTAAAAGTGTTTTTTTTTTGAGATCACATACATTTAGGAACTCAAACCATCCCTAGTAATAGGCAAGGGTCTACAGGAACATGGTGGTCGGTGATGGAACTTAGCTCTACCACAGAAGTGTCCCGGAGAATACTATACAACACAGGTTTATTCACCTAGCTATGTTGTACATCATTTTTGAGTTGGTAACTTATGGAAATGATATATGATGGCTCTGGGAAACTCGTGGAGGGACCTGTTGATCACGTGCGTCAGTATGTGGGAATTCAGCTTTTACTAAACCTAATATAATTGTTTCCTACGTGGTTATAGAATTGGAAATTCCCGGGGACACAACTTTAACGGCGAAAATAAAGTCAAGTACTTAGTGATAATTTCGGGCACTCCGTAACATGGCAACTTCGAGGGAAGTCCAGTGCCAGACCCGATCAAACGCCTTCGCTATGTTAAGGCTACATGCCAATGCCTTCCCCCGAGTCTCAGTGGCTATTGCCTATCGGTGTGTGGAATCTACTAGGGCACCAGTCAAGTGACGGTTGCGAAAGCCACATTGACGGTCGCTGACCAGATCATGTTTTTCTAGGTATCTTAGAAGCTGTGTGTTGATCACACGCTCCATCACCTTGGAGAGGAGAGAGGCAATAGCGATAGGTCTGTAATGCGATTTTTGGGCACCGGGTGCACATTCGCAGACTGCCATGAAGACGGAAATTGTCAAGTTGGGTAGGAAAGCGCGATGAGGCTATTATATTAGAATATAACATAGTAGCTACATACATACATCATCATCATTACACCAACTACAATCCATTGCTGGACCTAGGCCTCTCTCAACGGTTGCCACTTTGCTCAGTCCTGCGCCTTACACATCCAGTCGCTCACAACAATTTTTAAGTATATCTTTACGCTATCTGGCTAAGGAAAGCCCACGCTGCGTTTGCCTAGACCTGGACTCCAGTCAATAACACGTCTACTATCCGTTTACATTAATGCCATATTCTCTCCAGTTAAAGTCTTAGACATCTTGCAGCTTGTTTGTAAATAGCTTCGTGTTATGAAATACACTAATTTATAGGTCCTGTTTGACGGCTTTTTACTTGGTCTAACATCGTTGCAGGGTTTCACAAATATGTCAACATATCGCCAGTCAACGTCGCAGTGATGTAGAGATTCTAGCTCAGTTCAAATTTCGTTGCTGTCAAAAGCTTTCTCATAGTTTACAAATGTTACACATAGGGGCTGATAGTTTTCGGTATTTTGTATAATCTGCATCACTGTGTGGATGAGGTCAATGTCGTTGAAACCTACCTAACTTTTATACTTATACTTATATACTTCCTACACAAAAGTCTGAAATCAAGTTCCTTGTTAGTCGCAAAAAGAACTTAAAATCAAAACAGTGTGTGATTTTTTTATTAATTTTGTAACATTTGTAATTTTTAAAAGTTAAAGCAAAGTACTCAGAGTTTGCCTCACCTAGTTAGTATATCTTACATATTGGCGATAGTTCACGAAATTTAAACTCAAAATACGTTAGGGCTGTCGAATATAATGTCTTGAAATTATGAAAACGAAACAAAATAACTGTCGAAAATAAAACATCAGGTCAACCCTGTCAACAAGTGAAATAATTCAGACGTGATTTACCCGCCTATGTATGCAGATGTGAGAGGGAGGGTTCCCTTTCTCACCATAACGACTCATCACACTTGTGTCACCTGTTCTTCGCAAAGAAAAAGAAAAAAAGGTAATGTTGTTGTTGTAAAAACACAACAACTATTAAACTGCATCCCTTATGTATAAATCCTATTAAATTTAGACCATTTCATAACTTTTAACGCGATTATCCCAGAACGTGATTTTCGAGTAACGTCTTTGTTGTACGCAGTGCCTCAATTACAAGTTAATCTCCACGCGCCCCTGCCGACCTGCTGCTGCCGACCTGCTGCTTGTCGGTCACGTGCTTTCAGAGAAAATAAGCTTTCGTCGTAGCTTTTCCCCTGCGAAGGTCAATGGCCAAAAATCATATACTTATTTTCTTTTCAAAGAATCAGTTTAAGAAGCATTTATACTATCTAAATATCCATTAAATAACAAGAAAAAAACGTTTTGCTAAGTAGAATATTTATACCAGTGAACATGAAATTAAAAAAGCTTATTTCAAAAATAATAAAAACTAACTGCGTAATAATCTTTAATTTAATGCGATAACATTTAGGAGTTCAGTTTGTATATACAAATTTGTCAAAACAAGTAGCCGAGGGGAACTTCTGCCAGTCGTCATTACCACCACTGCGTAAGACCGATGGTGACTTGGCCCACAGTGCAAAAGAGAAAGCCGATCTATTGGGCAGTCTCTTTGCCTATAACTCGAATGTGAACGACGAAGGCGCTGTACCACCTACTTTACCGTGGTAAATCTCTATAACACAGCGCGAGGTCCGGCGGGCGTTGCTTTCCCTAGACGTTCATAAGTCGAGTGGGCCAGACAGCATACCAGCAGTGGTGCTTAAGCAGTGTGCTCCTGAGTTATGTCCTGTACTCACGCGCCTCTTCACGCTTTCCTACCACACTAGGCAATTTCCGTCTTCATGGAAGACTGCGAATGTGCACCCGGTGCCCAAAAAGGGCGATAGATAGAACCTCTCTCCTCTCCAAGGTGATGGAGCGTGTGATCAACACACAGCTTTTGAGATACCTAGAAAAACACGACCTGATCAGTGACCGTCAATATAGCTTTCGCCACGGTCGCTCAACTGGTGACCTTCTAGTGTATCTCACACACCGATGGGCACTAGCCATTGAGAGTCAGGGGGAGGCATTGGCATGTATCCTAGACATAGCGAAGGCGTTCAATCGGGTCTGGCACCGGGGTCTTCTATCGAAGTTGCCATCTTACGGAGTGCCCGAGGGTTTGTGCAAATGGGTGGCTAGCTTTTTGTCCGGCAGAAGCATACGAGTTATGTAGTTGACGGTAGTTGCTCTGATAGCATGGACATTAATGCTGGTGTCCCGCAAGGCTCTGTGCTGTCTCCTACGCTGTTTCTACTGCACATCAATGATATGTTGGACATCAACAACATACATTGCTATGCAGATGAGAGTACTGGAGACGCCTATTACACGGGCCGTGCAAGCATCCCACGTTCCGTTGTGGAGGAAAAGCGTGAAGAACTTGTGTCTCAAATCGAGATCGGTCTGTCCAAGGTCTCTGACTGGGGGCGGGAAAACTTGGTCCGATTCAACCCTTCAAAGACACAAGTCTGCGCGTTCACCGCTAAGAAAACCCCATTCACTGTAGTCCCACAATTCCAGAACACTCCCCTCTCCATCTCCAAGAGCATTGGGATCCTTGGCGTTGACATCTCCAGCGATGTTCAGTTCCGAGATCATTTGCTAGACAAGGTAAAGCTGGCGTCCAAAAAACTTGGTGTACTCAACAGAGCAAAGCAGTACTTCACGTCGGGGCAAAGGTTGCTACTTTACAAGTCGCAAGTCCGGCCCCATATGGAGTACTGCTGCCATGGGCGGGTGCACCCGGATACCAGCTTGGCCCTTTTGACTCGGTTCAACGACGGGCTGTGAGAATTGTCGACGATCCCAAACTCACTTGCGGTATCGAGCCCTTAAGTCTGAGGAGAGACTTTGCCTCCCTGTGTGTGTTCTACCGCTTGTACAATGGATTGTGTTCTAAAGAATTGTTCGAAATGATGCCCACGGCTACTTTCTACCATCGCACCGCTCGCCATCGACGGGGAATTCATTCTCACACTTTGGAACCAAAATGGTCGCGTACAGTGCGGTTTCAGAGAAACTTCCTCCCGCGAACCCTTGGGTTGTGGAATGAGCACTACAGTATGGGGTTCTTCAAAAAAGAAGTTATTAGATTTCTGAAGGGTCGGCAACGCGCGAGTGATGCCCCTGGTGTTGCAAGCGTCCATAGGCTACGGTGACCGCTTACCATCAGGCGGACCGTAGGCTTGTTTGCCACCTTAGTGGTATATAAAAAAAAAAAAAGTAATATTTAAATATTTTACAGATATAAATTAGTGATTTAATAGTGAATTTATTTGAACGGCGAGAGTTTTTCTAAAATAAAATACATAATTCAAATATTTTATTCTAAATAATCTATACATATAATAAAATCGTAGGAAAGTCAAAACTGTACATTGAATATTTTTTTAAAAGAATACTTGGTGTGTTATCTACAATCGATATCGAAGCCAAAAATATAGTTTTTATAATTTTTGTCTGTTTGTCTGTATGTATGTTCGGGATAAACTCAAAAAGTACTGCATGGATTTACTTCAAATTTGGCACGAATATTATTAAGAAGTTGGGTCAACATATAGGCTACATATCATCACGCTATCACCTACGGTGAACGAGTAGTGAACCTTTATTTCTTCAACGCATTCTGTAACAACGTGTAATCTAACGAAGCATATTTGACTTGATTATTAATTATTCTACTCACACATAGCCATTTATTTATGTAAAAAAATCGTGTAAAGTCATAACTTAGATGTTTTATAATTCGTTTTCACCATATAAAAATGTTCCTATTGGCTAACTAGATGGCTTTGGCGTCAAATTAGATCGCGCTATGGTTTTGTTCACAAAAAGTGATCTTGTAGTATAGCGTTCACGCAGACGACGTCGCGGGCAGCAGCTAGTCTATATATAATAATATGTTATTGTTTTTTTTTTATATTGAATTTTAAATGTGTTTGAAAAATAATTGAAGTATCATACGCACTGTATTTATGTCACCTGTATCCGCGGCAGAACCACAAGGTGTCGTCTCCATCTCCTGGTGCACAAACACGATAACCACATTTGAAATTCAAATGTGTCGCCGCGGCGTGCACCGTGTACTCATACATATCACATAGCGTTCATTCTTTCTGAAAACATATTTTATTTCTCATTATCGCGATCGGCACCACGTTCCTTTATTTTCATATTATTTTAAACTAGCTTTTGATCGTTGCTCCGCCCGTGCTACATTCGGTCATCAACCTATGAAATTCCTACGGCAACTCCTTGATCTTTTACTTAGTCCTCGGCTCTTCCCGCTATACGGGGTCGGCTTTTCTTATCATACTTAATAATAGTATTATACATATAGTCTGTGGTTCAGCAAAGTTTAGTTTGAAGTTATAAATAACTGTTGCTATGTTGATTCAGTTATAGTTGTTCCCGAGCAAATATTTAAATTTCTGGAATAAAATAAAGCCTTTGTGCTTTGTGTCTTATTCGGTTTAAAGAATTTATTTCTCAAATGAACTTACAATGCTCACTTATTTAAAAAAAAAATTTGGAAATTTAAAAAATAAATTTCTTAAAATTAGTAGATTAGGATTGGCTAATACGATTGTTACTTAGTTAGTTGTAGTTATAATAATTGAATTTAAATAAAAACTTTTTTATTTAAAAAACAACTGGCTTCAAAAAGATGCACTAAAGAGATAAAAATAATTACTAATTTCCAAAAATCTGTTCTAAATTTTTGAATTGGTGTCATGCAAGCAAAGTGTTATAAATTGTTACATAGGTACATAGACACCAACTTCAAACTGTAATTCAGATCAGATTTTTGGAAATTAGTAATTATTTTTATCTCTTTAGTGCATCTTTTTGAAGCCGGTTGTTTTTTTAATTAAAAAGTTTTTATTTTTATCTTTACAGTGACATATTTCTTTTTTTTTTTGTAAAATAAAAACATTCATACTCCTAACAAAGTTTTATACAATATCAACATAAAAGGCGTTTCACCAGATCCAACTTAACATAAACAATTCACTATAGTAATACCACCACCACCACCACCTGGAAAGTATAAACTTTTAAATAAAAAAAGAATTTCTCAAATCAGTCCAGGCGTCTTCGAAAAAAAAAAATTTGCGATCGACTTTATTTCCTCGTGCAGAATTCTAGATGCAAAATCTTGGCCGAAAGGTTTTGTGACTGAGTAACTCAACAATAATCAAGTCAACAATAATTTGTCAATCTACCGAGATTTACATATTGCTGTATTAAGCGACCGAGTTGCATTATATATTTTACGAACCGTGAGCTACTTATTGCGCATATGAGCTGCAGCTCAATAGTTCGTTGGTTCAGAGCTACATATTTGAGCCGTTTTACAACTGAGGTACCCATCGCAACTACATGTTCCAAATAAAAATTCTATCATCTGTATATTATTCTAGAGATTATTCTGGAAAAATCTAATTACATCTTTCTCGAAGAACCCCAATATTTTTTAAAACTGCAAATGTAGCAATATATAAATTTATGGCCTAGCTCTCGAAAAAAAAAGGTGACAGGCAGAGAGATGGTAGATTTATTTTTGTCTTGCAGTCTCGCTACAGAATAGTACCGACAGTAAACTTTGAATTCTCTTCCTTTTCCCTTAATGGACTTCTTATTTGTGCCAAGAGAAACGTGACTCGAATGTACGGTAGAAACAATGATTAATTTGCGACTGTTCGGAAACCTTTGTCGGAGCCATAATTTATTTATTTCATAAATCAAAACTTAAACAAAATAAAAAAACAAATGCTCTCTAATTCAATGATACCTGCATGACTTTTTTATGCGAACTTCTTCTATTCTTAATTATGAATGAAAATATTTACCCTTTTTCATATGACCCAATTTTTTTGTTCATAAAACACCAGAGGTCATATAGGCGGCTAGAAAATTCTGACAGTTGAGTGGTCACTAGCCCAACTAACGCTTAATTCACGCTGAACCAGTGCGGTGGACTATGGCTTAATCCTTTTTCTTCAAGGAAGGACCTGTGCTTCTTTAATAACTACATTGGTTGAAGCTTGTTCATGACTGACATTTAGTAAGATAAAAGTAAAGAAACTTATTAAAGTGTGAATCGTGGTTCTGGATCTGGGATCATTATTATTACCTCTTTACTTGACTGGAGTACATTACTGTTGAGGTCGTGAAAGTATGTCTTTGCTGGATGAGCAGAGTTAAACAAACAGTGAGGTAAGTCCTTCAATAATACGAATCTAGATAGTCTCACGGCCGAGATTTGTAAAGGGTTTTACTCAAAAACTTAATAAGCAGAAATTAATTCACAGAATTAAAATGAAAATAAAAAGTTAAAAACATGATATGCGGATATGATATATCCACATGCGTCAGGACACGTGCCCTGATCAAAAATTTGTAAGACGGAGGGATTGTAGATCGCCGGCGAGGCGTAGGAGAGGAAGTATCCCCCTCTCTTTCTACCGTGCGGCGAAAGTTCTAAGATTGTTAAATTTTCAATGTAATATAAATTGTCATGTTTAAGTACGATAGCGCAATAAATGAATGTTGTATTTTACAACATAAATTATAGAACATTTATAAAAAATGGCCTAGTGTCAAGTGTTCGCGCCATTACAATTTAAGTGTCCGTATTAACAACATCTTGTGAAAATAATCTGTATTATTTAGTGAAACAGTTACACATTTGTTTATTGGAATGCAAACGAAATCTAAAGTTGAACAAACGTCGGACTTGGTTAGTAATTGGATGGGTAACCGCTTAGCGGCACACTTTTTGTTGTTGTTTGTTTTCGTAAATTACGTAAATGATGATACAGAACTCACGGTGCGCGAGTCCGACTCGTACTTGACGATGGTTTTTTATTAACTTTTTACCAAAGTTTTGAGGTTGGCTTACTTTATTAAAATATTGTACTATAAATGCCTTCTCACTTTTCCTGTGGTCAAACAACTTAACTACAGACAAAATATTTTATTGAGATAGTGCGACGGCCTCGGTAAAAGGTAAATTAATATTTTCCCCTTATATTTTGCTTAAAATTAAGGACTTAAAAGTTTTGTTACCTAATTAAACAGTTTTAAACTTTAATAGAGTCTTTAAACAAACCTTCTTACTTACTTTTTAATTATATGTATGTATAAGTCAGGTATATTAGAAAAAAATAATAAAAATCATTTCCTTGATATGTTAACTATCACCCCTACTGACTGACTGTCCTACTGACATCACCTCATCTCTCATTTAACTACTGAGTGTATGAATAAAAGCCTCAAATCGTACACATGTCACTAAATCACTTATTTTTTTTTGCATACGACTTTCCGTGACCGTAAGAATACTTTTCCTATCTTTTTTTATTTTCTGTAGGTACAAAGCCACCAGTTCATTATTCGGAAAAACCTTAGATGACTGGACTGGCATTTGTTTTCTTATACTTCTAATGTGGAAAACAAGTATATTAACCAATTAAGAATGAACGGATGCTGTTGGCTATGGACACGAGCTAAATCCTGGTGTATTGCTCACGTGTTTTTAGCTCTTTCAAAACTCCATTCTTAATACCATGAGAAAAAACTTTACAAGAAGATCACTCTAAAACGCAAGTTTTCTGTAAGGAATGAATTCTCTTGAAAAAGAAGTTCACATTTTATTTGGATTTGTTTCATCCAAGAAAAGAAAAATTCATTGTAAGGGTCTTACTTGCGAGTAAATATGAAATTGTATACCTAATCAAAATTGGACTTATCCGAAATTGGAACTAGAGAATGGTATCGATTGCTAGTTATGTTCATAATAATAATTTATTAATCACGCTTAAATTTAATGTGTTTAATTGTAATGTATTTGTAAATTATCTATGCTTATGCACTACTCTTTATAAATTAAACAAAAATCAATATAATGTTTTTTGGCGCCTTATTAAGTCTATTTTTGAATCAAGTTTGTTTATTTATTCACAAATACAATTAATCCTACAGACTTTTATACAGAAAACATTGCATTCGTCCTTTTTAGTGTTCCGTACCTAAAGGCTGCCAACGAAGCCCTATTACTACGCTGTCCATCTGTCCGTCTAACATTTTAATGGGTTCTATATCTTAGACCGAAATAGATAAAAGCCTGAAATTTCCACAGAATATGTATAATGTAATTTATATTAAAGTTTAACTTTTATTTAAGGTCATGAAAAAATTAAATGATCTTTTTTGACAACGTTATTAATTCAAGAAAACGATGATAAAAAGACTCTAAGTTTTAAGTTGTTTCAAATAAATGAAAATATCAGAAAAAAAATTCTAAAAAACTAAAACAGAGCATTATTTCAGCTGTGCCCGCGACTTCGCATTTACAAATTTAGGTTATGGCGTAGGATTCATACGTGACCTTCTTGATTATATATTATATTTGCTGTGATTATATAAGGAAGCTTGCTATAAAATACCCTATGAGTAAATCCAGTTTAAAACCTATCTCCAATCTAAATTTCATTCTAATATTTCCAGTAACGGAGAAAGCAACATACAAACTTTCGTATTTATATTACTAAAGTGATACTTTTGATTAGAATATACACTTCTTGTCGCTGCCAACTGTCTCATTTTTAATATGTATGGAGTATCTGGCAATTATAAAGATAACCTTTAGCTTAACCATTATTTTAGGCAAAAAAAAAATTTTTTCCTGTCTGACAATTGACATCGCTTTGTGAAGCTTATTTGCGTGCTAATGAAAAATAAACCAAAAAAAATGCTAGATGACTAATAACTTTATTGTATATTTACAAAATCTCATGTACTTCTACAATATAAAAAATCTTGTTATGTTGTTGGAACAAAAACATAAACATATTTATCTGTATATATATACTTTTGTACGTGTGTACGTAACTAAACTCCTCCTAAAAGGGCTCCAATAATTTTGATGGTTTTTTTGCGTATAAGTGGGTTCCTGGATGGTTTTTTGGATTCACTATTTGGACCCGGTAGTCGGGCTGTGGTCGAGTTAATTATATTGTATTTATCGAACATAATAACTAATATTCACAATATATTTTGGGTTAGTGCAAAATTTTGATCGGATAGCTAACGCTGCGCGGTCGAATTATTAATGTATAAGTTTGTATGGGATGGGACGGGAAATATTATCTCACGTTTTTCTAGTCGTTTGCCTGATTGCGATAAATTATGACGTTTTTTTTTGAGCCATTACTGCTTCACCGGGCTTTTAGGGTGAGACTCTGAAGACTCTGATTCTGAACGCCTCGGCTTGGGTCGTCAGTGCGACTGGCGTGAGTTTCGAGTCCGAAGGTGAGTCAGCACCAGGAGCGGAATTCCCCGTTACGCGGACCAAATTTTGACGTTAATTGAGCGCGAAGTCTCGGTATTGGGGAATAGGGAGGACGGTGATGGGGGAAGGTGATAGAGGTGAGAGGGAGGTGAGGGGCGATAGGCAGTAGATGTTATAAATGTCGCAGAAAATTTGTAATATGCGTAAACTTATAAGTAAGCTAGGAAACTTGTTCGCTAACGAAAAGTTGTCCAACGGATTTTCGAATTACATGTTTCCTGATAGATTTCAAGAAACTTACAAGATGACTGACCGATTTTAGAAAACTAAGAGAAGATCATTTTTGACATAATTCCAAGTTTAAATATCGATGTTTCAGAAAACTTACAAGTTTTCTAGACGCTGTTAGTAAATTTGTGAACGTGGGGTGATGTCGGGGTAGTGAGGGACCCCCGGAGGCCTAATGCCAACGCTGGGTATTCTCACATGAGGAGATCCATCTGGATTACTGTTGCAATTTAATAGTTTTTGCAAACTATAAGCACTGCTAAACCTGTTTTACTTGTATCAAGAGGTGTTTTCGTGTTGAGTTCGTAAACATCGTCACGTACTTATTTTACCATCGCGGTACAATAGGTGGCCAATTAGATACCGGTGAGTCTTTGAATGAAAAAATCGTAAAGATAGAGCAGTTTTATAAAGTGGTATGAATCTACTACAACAGCCAAACAGGCGATAAATAACAAAATCACAAATTTACTAACGGCGTCTAGGAAACTTGTAAGTTTTCCTAAGCATTGATTTTAAAATTCTAAAATATGTCAAAAATTTACTTTTCTGTACTAACCTTCTTTAGTAAACTTGTAACTTGGTCATTTAGTAAGTTTCCTTAAATTTATTAAAATATATGAAACTTTACATTTTACTATAATAACTGCCTTTATATCTCTTGAAAAGATTCGAAATTTCAAAAAGACGTGGAATATAGTAACACATAGTATCTTAACAGTATTTTTTTTTAATTACGCTAGCAGTATGGCAATTTCCAAAAAAAAAACCTTTGGAAAAATTTTGATTGACACTCAGGACCCAAAACAAATAAAATGATTCCTTGTCTGCCATAATCTGTTAAACCGTATAAGGTCTGTATATCAAACTTTTTAATGTACGCACAAAACATAACCATGACTTTCTCGTTTTGATTCGTTAAATGAAGTATAGAAAAACAAACATCTTGTATACCTTGCATACTAATATTAATTTAGATAATTTCGCCACTAAAATGTCCCACGTTTATGCATGCATGGAGCATCGCGCAATCATAAGCTAACCTTTGAGTCAAAGGTGATTTCTGGCAGCAAAAATTCCAATTTAGCTCTCTGTGTTGACATCGCTTTACGAACCCTTTTTCTAGAAAGTAATGAATAATTTAACAAAGGCGTTTGATGGTTCAAATTACGTTTTACATACAAATATTTAATAAAGCCTTTATTGTTTTTCTAAAAACGTTAAAATTGTTTAAATAAAATATCAGTGATAAGAACTGTCCAAGTACATCTACCTACCTATATTGTAGATGCATTTACTTTAGGTTTCTACTATGTAAATTATTGTACATGTGTGAAAAAATCTTAACAGATTTTATTTAAAATAAATTTTCATTGGAAATGTTAAAAATGTTCTTTTTTTATTTTGAGAACACACGGTAAAAATCGGCACACGTTCAGTAGGGTCGATTGTTAGAGTTTTCAAAAGCCTTCTGACATGGCGCAGCGACTGCTGTCATATGCAAATAGCCAGGATCGACGGTTTCACGAACCCTTCGAAACATGAAGAAGCCTAGAAAACTGTGCAACTTCCACGGTCACTCACCAAGAAGTATCCTTTTCGATAGACGAATGTTATTGGGCCACATGCTCCTAATAATAAAATAAATAAATAGTTTATTCTGCAAGTCAGTTTTGAATTATTGTTTTTAAATTAAAAAGGGAACACCATGTAAAAAAGTTTTCAATTCAGATAAGGAATTCAAATCATATCACAAAGGTGACTTGGATCTGGAGAAATAGCTTATAACTCTTCAGATACAGTTACATTCTTACAAGTACATTAACACACAACTCATCTATCTGCATATGACTATACTTTTACATACCAAAAAATTAATTAAACTAAAAGAAAATAGGCTAACATAGTTTGCTTAAATCCGTTTTTCTAGAAAGTCTACAAAATGCCAAAAATCTTTTAACAAAACATCCGAATCCAAGAAAACACCATTATTCTAACGCAGTATATATCTCTTATCATAAAACAAATATGTTCGCAGCAAAATAGCAAGGAAACGGAGCCAAAACCTTAAATCTTATCTGGGCAATAAAATCCGCAAATATTCATGTTTGAAACTTCCATTTCCCATTACAAGCTCGATTTCCTTTACGTGTACGTACGAGTATATCATTGTATTTATTATTTACAACACTGAGACGAAACATTAAACTTAATTTATTACCTTTAACTTTTACGAGGTACTAATGCTTGATTCAATCTTAGCCTAATGGTCAGTTCAGGTAAAACGCTGTTCGAGAGTACGTTTACCCAGGGCAGACAATCACACTAGCTAGAAGCAACAACGAAGCAGACGGAAAAAATCAGTTGGGCTGGGTGGCATTCGAAAAGTAACCTTAGGTCTTCACGTCACCCATACCCTCAATGTTTGAAGACAAGGGTCTACAATCAATTCATATTACCTGTCATGACATACGGCTCAGATACTGCCTGTAAAATTGTACATAAAAGTAATTTTCGTAAATCATCTACATACAGGTCAAATTCCAATTCAGGCCAGTAAATATTACAAAAGGGTTTAATTGAAATTACTAAACTAAAAGTGATTAAGTTTACCCGAGTGAATACGGCTGCAAGTATGAAAGTGAATTTGTTACTAAAGTTCACCAAAGTTCCTTAAGTAGCATATACATACATTCACACGTCACGTACAGAAAATAAATACCACAGGACCTCTGCTTGTATTTACTAATCTGATAGGTATACTCAAGAAAAGACTGTATAATGTACCAGAGTGCATGTAATAGAAAATATCATGTACTTTAGTAGTGTCATCCTTATGTCGGTGTTATTTCATATAAATCATGTACCTATATCAAAAAAATTAAAAAAAACAAACAAAATATACGATGTCAGTAAAGAAATTATCACTAAGTATTTAGCTTTATTTTCGCCGTGTGTCCCCGGAGATTACCCGAGTTTGTAAGAGCTCTGGGTAAAATTGCAAACTTGGACGTTGACGATTTATTTAGATAAAATTTCACTTTTAGTTCCTAAATTTTGATAATTATTGTTTTGATTATCTAATGACCTCACTTTCTTTTTCCGTATGTTTAATGAGAGATGTGTGTTTGTAAAGTGATTCGCGTAGTGAGAGATGTAATCGTGTAGAGTTATGTTTATAAAATATATTAAATACATTATATTTAATAATTATAAATTTAAAATAAACAACAAAAAAGAATAGTAGGTGCGATCTTCTTCCTGTAAATTTAGAATACCTAAACAACCTTTTGAAGACTTCCTGAAATCTTTCAGATTTATTAAATTTTATTGTTATCTGAAAAGCGTTTTTCTAAAAGGGTCCCTACAGCATGGGCCCCCAACACGCCTGCACCCATGACCTTCTGAACTTGAACTTCGTTCAGCCTTCAAAACCATCCTAAAGATCTAATCCCGCTAGTTTCTAAGCTATGAGATTCAAACCATCAAAACAGATTTCCAGATCATCTCATAGTTATCACACTGGGACTAAGACATAAGATGTTTATTCTCCTCCTAAAATAATACCTATAACACAATAGTACTTCTCTCCTAAAGTCTGCAGACATCCTAGACATCTAAGTCATACTAGACTCCTAAGACATAGAACATCCTAGTACCAATATTGAAAAGCAAATTTCAACTATTAGTTGTATTTACCTAGACATGCACCTGCTCGTGACGAATCTTTACAATTCTATAACCATGTAGGAAACAATTATATGAAGTCTAGTAAAACCTGGATTTCCACACCCTGACGCATGTGATCAACGGGTTCCTCCACGAGTTTCGAGCCATCATATTTCATTTACCGAAGTTAAAAACTCAAAAATGACGTTGAACATAGCTAGGTCAATAAAATTGTGTTGTTCTCTGGGACACTCCCGTGTTAGACATAAGCCCCATCCCCTACCATCAAGTTCCTGTAGACTCTTGCCGATTACTAGGGATGGTTTGAGTTCCTAAATATATTTGATCACAAAAAAAAAATACTATAAAATAGATAAGTTAAGATATTAAAATTACTTCTATACACTAGAAGTAATTATTTATTTATAAAACCTGTATATTTTCTTAGCTGGGTAATAAAATTTTAAATGTTTTCATGTTGTATTAAGCTTTTTGAACGGTTCGTCTGAAAATCACTTAAAATGTTCAAGTAATTGTAATTACTTGTTTGAAGCAATACATATCAAACAAAATAACATAACTATTTTACATACATTCAATCAATCACATAACACTTATGTAAATAGTCACTGTCGAGACTCACATCTCCAAACTGTATAAAGAAGTAAGAAAACCCTACCTGAAACTTTAAGATTCATTTGGCCTATGATCCTAATTTATATAACCAGCTCTGAGATGAACAACAGAACATACAGACAAGATGCAGGATGTTCGAAAAAAAATCCCCTTCTGTTGCGCGTTGATTCAGTATCTAAATTCAAATTTAATTTAATTTTAAAAATTGGTGTTTCCTTGTGATTATAACAAGAATATTTAATTCACTAAGTTTTAAAAGATAATTTCCTTTATACTGTTAAAACACTAAATTAATTTTTGTTTGCACTGGGGCGCACACAATTTAAAAATTATATTTTTTTAAAGATCGTTCTCGGACAAAAGCTCGCGGTTGCACGATCCAAAGTTTTCACTGAATTCTCCCTCAGAATTTCAGCCGTCGCCCATATCGTGGGACAAAGTCAAGTTAGAATTGTCAAAATCTCTACTCGAAACCTAAAATAAGAGTTTTCACGATTTTTTGTTCTAAATATTCATGTGTGTGTGGGTTAATGGTCGTGTTAATCCACACTCCAATGCGTTTCTCTTGGCAACTGTTCGAAATAACTAAATTTTCGAAGTAAATTTTATATAACTGCACATAAATTATGTATTTAATTGTTATATAATTCCTTCGGCTATTAAAAAGATTTACAATTAAATAGTTTTCATTAAATTATTCCCAATATTTATATGACTTTACACAAATTTGCAGATTGTTGACATTAAACGTTTGAAAACTAATAATTTTAAATTGTATACTCTCAAAGTGTCTAATTTCTCTTTAGAATAATCAATTAAAATGTTGATCCTAAACTGATTTAAGATGTTGATAATTTCTAACAAATTAAATCAATAATATTTGTGTTCTATTTTGTGTCAACCCTTAGGTTTGACTGCCTTTGAACTTGAACCTAATGCAGAATAATTTAGATCCATTATAATGTAGCCAACAAGAAAAATACGTATAACCGATATTCCAATCAAGCGTGAGGAATTTCTAAGCACTCGTATATGAAACTCAACCAGTTTAACTTGCGCCACAACAAGAATTTAAGAAAAAATGGTACTCAAGCATCAAGACCTTTGATAAAGATTGAAGCTCGTGTGTCTTTTGTCGTGTTTTAGTCTCCTTTAAATATTGAAAGTATTTAGTAAATTATTTTATTTACCTATAGGATCACTTCATGAATAAGTGATTCCTACAGTAGTATACACAAAATTGTGTTTTGTAAATTATAAATAAGTGGCATCGGTTAAATATACAAAAGTCGCTTTGATAGAATTCGTAAAAGTAAGCTTGAGTAGCATACCCTAATCACGTTTAGTAAAAATTATCAAAGTGCCTCTGATTGTACTAACTAAGCTACATTTAATAGGTGTGCTAAGGAAAAAACTTTAGAAAGTACAAGAGTGTGTTAGAGCGTATTTATATTTATATTATTTCCTTTAGTAAAATATAAAAACGTTGTACGCAAGTGCCTTCGATTAATTATATGAAATTGGGTTTGAATAAGCCAAAGTTACTAAACTACATTTGATAAGGTATGCTAAAGTAACGACAGTAGAATGTACAAGAGTGCGTTTGGTAAGCATAACAGAAGTTACTACAGTAGAATACGCAAAAAAATCTAAACTATATGTGAACCAGTTTTGTGGAATTCACAAGATTTTATTTCGTTGATTAAACGAAAGTGCTTTTGATCAACCTTTAAAATATCAACCATTTTGATGTGGTAACGACAACCTTATACTTAAGTAGGTCCTATATCAACCTATTTTTTTTGTCAAAATTACAAGTAAAAGGGTTAATTTGACCAAAGTTTTTTTTCAGTGGTGACCGCTGACAAAGAGGCAGACCGTCACCTTGTTTGCCACCTTAGTGTTATAAAAAAAAAAAACCTCATACCAACATATAGAGAATCATATCAGCGCCATTTAGCGATAGTATAATTATTTAGGTCATAATAAGTTCAGACGGTCGTATTTTAAATATCTCTTTTCCAAGACATCCTACCTCCGCTAGTAGGGTAAACATCTGAGTGTAAGTGCTCTGCGTTAAAATTAAGTTTTAAAAATATTTAAGGCGTGATTTTAATACTGAATTACACGTTAAACTACGTAAAGAGACCTAACTTATTAAGGGTGTGCTAAATTATAGTGATTTAACAACTATTTAAAATAAACAGTGCATAACTCGTTTTGCCCACACATACCTTCTATTTATTTTACCAATTGACACCTAATATGTTAATTTACAATCGGTTTGTGAAAAAATCCAAGTGTTACAACAGTGGAAATAGGTTTTTATTCTAATAATCAATACATTGTGATTAATCTTCTACGATATTTATCTGTTGCGTTGGTACATTTCAAAGTGACGAGAGTCACAGTCTAACGAATATCTACTTTGAAAAGTAAGGACAGTAATTTTCAATCATCTCTGTGTGTCAGCAGTGGCTCAGTGGATATACATCTCGGGTCACTTTCAAAGGTAAACTGTAACAATAGGTTGAACTCCTACTAAAATCGAAGATACTTTTTTTTGCGTTTCTAAACTGAAGTTAAACGTTTATAAAATAAAATACTTGTACAACGACCTCGACCTTTTCCGAATTGTGGAAAACCGCAATAGTGAGGCCAATTCCGAAGATCCCAAATCCTGAAAGTGAAAAGGATCTGCGATCAATTACGAACTGGCTTGTATCTCAAAGGTATTAGAAAAAGCAGTGTACCTACAACTTTCTGATTATGTGGAATATAATAAAATTTTACCAAAGGCTCAATCTGGGTTTAGGAGTGGACATAGCACATTCACAGCCTTATTGGATGTCTTTGCAGCGTCTCATGTCAGCGGGGAACAGGGAAATACACTCAAATCATCATTACAACCTGTGGATCGTAGTATCCCACAGGGATCAATCCTAGGTCCTTTACTTTTTGTCATTTACAGTGCTGACATCATATCTTGTCTTGAGAACTGTCAATATCATCTGTATGCAGATGATTTGCAAATGTATGTCCCAGTCCCACAACAGAATGTACCTTATGCAGTAAAAAATCTAAATAGTGACTTGAATGGTGTAGCACATTGGTCAGAGAAAAATTGCTTAGCTCTTAACACAAGCAAGTCAAAGTATATGGTGATTGACTCAAAAAAAAAGTTAAAGAAATATTAAAAGCCAAACCATGTATAACTATTTTAGGACAGAAAGTCGAATATGTGGAGGAAGCACGGAATCTAGGACTTATTATGGACAGTCACCTCAAATTCGAGGCACACATACAAGAAGCAGCAAAAAATTGTTTTTATAGACTTAAAGTGTTGTACAAACTAAGAGAGTACCTAAGTGTTAACATTAGAATTAGTTTGTGTGAATCACTGATTTTGTCAAAACTTAATTACGCTGACACTGCATACGGGCCTTGTCTTTTAGCCAAATCACAGCGCCTCATACAACGAGTACAAAACGCGTGCTCGCGATTCTGATTTCGCATACCACCAAGGACTCACGTTACCCCTTTTATAAATAATGCTAAGCTTATGAGGATGGAAGGGCGTCAAAAGTTGCACCTTGCGGTATTAATGTTTGGTATAGTCGAAACAGGAAAACCCGCTTACCTCGCTGAAAAACTCTGCTGGGCCCGAGATGCAAATAAATATGCAACACGTGCAAAGGGACTATACCTTATTTTTTTGATTTAATAAAAAATAAGAAAGAGAGAACTGTTGAACTATCGACTAATTTGTGTTTGCTTAAATACAAAAAGGGACTATACCCCATTATTTTGAATTAATAGCAAATAAGAAAAAACATAACAATGAACTCCAGAAAAGTACTAATATGTCTTTAAAACCTACTTTAGTGGATAATACCGACCAGATTTCATCTCAATACGTTCCAGATGCGGAAAAAAGCCGGTTTTATCGTTAGTAAAAAGAAAACCAAAAATCACAAAAACGTCACTTTATTCCATTAAAATATTGCAGGTCTTATGAATAAATTAAATTTAACTGAAATATGTACAGATGAGTTTATAGAAAAAAATATTTAGACATGTTATGCTTCAGTGAATTGTTCAGAAAAGCCGGAAGTGAGGTTAACGCTTACTTGAAAGACTTTAAGTTAGCTTGCTCTTTTTCACGTAAAGAAGAAAAATGAGGTGGAGTTTGCATCTTTGTCAGAAAACACTTAGAATATAAAGTTATTTCGGTGTGTACGGAAGAATCAGTAAAAAAATATTTTGAATGTTGTGCAATTGAAATTACTTCTATGAAATGTTTAGTAATATGTATATTAAGAATTCCAAACTTAGACACTTCTATATTTTTAGAAAATTAGAACAAGTGTTGAGTCAAATATCATTTCGGTGTAAAAATTATATACTGGCGGGTGACCTCAATATTGATACTTCTCGAGACACAGTTAAATCCGCAATTTTAAAATCACTTTAGTAAACTTTAATCTTAAATTACACATTACGGAACTTACTAGAAAAACGTCTGTATTGACTACATTACAAGCAATATCCCAAATGCAATTAGACGTAAGCATCAACTATATTTATAGGATCACAACACGGGCCAAACACTAACTTTTCTTGATGAAAAAAAGGAACCTAGAGTACAGTCTTGGTATGTAAAAAAAAGAGACTACAGAAGCGAAAATATAAATAAATTTAAAGAGTATCTATCGAACTAAACCAAAATGGCATCACATTTACCAGGACGCTGACGTAAACTGAAGCTTTGACTGAAGTTTCATGAACTATTTTGTGAGTTTTACGACTTATGCTTTCCTATCTTAAAAATAAAAGTGAAATCTAACATTTTGCGTCCAAAATGAATAACGAATGGGATTAAAAAAGCATGTATTAGAAAAAGACAACTACGATAGCCATACTATAAATATAAAACACTGAAACATAAGGATTTATGCAAACAATATACAAAAATACTAAAAAATTGTATGAACTACTCACAGAGAAGTATGAACCACACACATATCTCAAAAGCAACAAACAAATATAAGGCAACTTGGGATTTAGTAAGAAATAATCAAGACCAGGTAAAATTAATAAGACCTATTAAGTCTATCGAAAAAATGGATCATCTGAGACAGATCCAGTAAAAATCGCCAAAGAGGTTAAGAAACTTTTTTATAAAAGTTGGGAGTAATAAAAATCATAGAAATACTTTGGGCAATAAACCTAAGATTGGATTTTTCGAAAGCAGTATATTTGTCAAACCATGCTCTAAAGATGAAATCCAAAAAAAATATTGAAAATTTAAAAAATACGAACTCTATTGGCTATGCCTTCGTGTCGACTAAAGTTTTAAATAGATACCAAACAAATAACTCCCATAATAACTTACCTTGTAAACCTATCATATAAGGAATTTTTCCAGAAGAACTCAAAATATGTATAATAAAACCACTATTTAAAAAGTCAGACGTTGAAGAACTAAACAGCTATAAATCATTAACATTATTATCCCTTTTTTCGTAAATATTTGAATGAACTATTCATAACCGTATCTCAAACTTCTTAGATATACATCAAATTATAAATCCTGAACAAAACGGTTTTCAAACATAAGTCTACAACCCTTGCTACTTTTAACTTAATAAAAAATATAACTGAAAAATTCGACAAAAAAATTCCAGTGGTAGCGATGGACTGCAACTGGAAGTCTCATATTCAGAACGTGTGCTCCAAAATACATAGCTTCACTTACGCCCTTAGACAGTTACGAACACTGGCAACTGAAAAAGCTGCACTAACAGCATATCATGGGTATGTTGTTTATAATGGGGCAATTCAACTTTATTAAACGAAGCCTTTATTGCCCAAAAAAAAGGATTAGAGCAATTTGTGGTGTTGGGCCATTACATTTATGTAGACCTTTGTTTAAAAGACTAAAGATATTGACACTTGTTTCTCTTTACATACTTGAAATAGGTCTCTTTATGAATAAAAATGTTTATATTTATAAAGAATCCAATGAAACAAAATTAAAACTAGAATAGTGTCAAAGAACTCTATATCAAAAAAAATGTTACATCACGTCAATTATGGTGTTTAATAAGATACCTAAAGACATCAGAGAGATTACAATAATTCATTACAAATACAGACTGCCGCAATAGCTTGTGAATCGATGCTTTTATACGTTAAAAGAATTGCTCGAATATAAATAACCAAGTGTGATATTTTTGTAAACCAAGATATAATAAGAATAATTTTGCATGCCTTAAGAAGGTGAAACATGTTTTGTACTTAAATACTTTAGAACCATCATATGTAACCGTGTTTCTTGCAAATAAATCTATTTATTTATTTATTTAAATTTGCTAGATTGGAAAAAGGTATTTAAAGCAGTAGTTTATTAAATACAGATGAATACATTTTAGTTTGCTTTTATAAATTCCAACTTGTTAAGAACGCTTTTCTGCAAACTTAAATGTCCATTTTATTTATTAAAGCACTAATGCACAAGAATTTGCTCATCAGATGCTGTGAAACAAAGTTAGCGAGCTTTACTGTATCTTTTAGTAGTCCTTTGACAAATTTCTCAGAGCAATTTGTGCACGTACAGTGGACTGCATGTTGGGAACAAGAGAGCCAATGTAGATCGACACTAGCGCGGCAGTAATATTAATTATATCAGTACTACAATAGTATTAAAGCACAGCATTTTAGTGTTTTCGGTTTAAACCAAAATAAGTAGCAAGTACGAGTTAAAATTTAGAATAACTTTATTTTTTTCTATTCATTAGGTACTGTATTGCAACCAAAGACAAAAAAAACCTATCAAGTACATACCTCTCGTTGCGCCTGACCAATTGATCGGTTTTTATATTTTTTGCATTAAATCTAGTTTCAGCCGGCAAAAGGCTGATAATCTTTTTCGATGATGATGACGTAACTCGACTTTTTGATCACTTAAACTTAACGACTAACGAAGTTCTTGAAAAAATCTCTATGTAGAGCTTATATATTTTGTAAACTGTAACGGTCGCCATAGTGGGTGGCTTAGTTTTAGGACCAATATATGACTATGTATGGACATCAAAAGAATATGCAATTCTTTCAACTGGCACTTTTCTTACAATAGTATCAGATATAACTTTTTCTTACAATAGTATATAAAAGTCCTGATAAGCTTCTTGCTGGATCTTTTGTCTTGGCTCTTTTGGCAATCTCGTCTGGACTTAGGTACCATGCAAACAAACCATTTTATTTGACCCAGCTAACTTGCGTCTTGTGTAGTATGATAAATCGGCAGACTGGAATCGACGCATGACCTTCGTCTTCGTCGTTCTTGAATGTTGATTCTATATATTAATTTATTTTAAATTTTTGACATGTTTGCTTGTAATTATTTAGAAAATTTTCTAAATATTTTTATTCCTTACTAGATTTTGCCAGCGGTTTCGCCCGCCCTAAATCGGTTATCGGCGTGGAACTCCTTTTTTAACTCACTAATTATTATACTTATGACGTTTGCTATAGCAAGCTGTAGCTATAGCTATAGTTCGTCAAGACTCGATTATAGTTATTCTCGCGGGAACTTTTTAATTTTTCTTGATAAAAAGTAGCTCATGTGCTATTCCAGGACTTAATCTTTAGGTGCGTCAAGTTTCATCCCGATCGGTCCAGTGGTTGTAGCCTCCCCTAATTTGGTTATCGGCGAGGAACTCCTTAATTAAGTATACTAATTTGCTAGCGGCTCCTTTTGCCCTAAATTCGGTTATCGGCGACTGTTATTTACTCCTTAATTACACTAATGAAGTTTTACTATATCAAGCTGTAGCTATAGTTCGTTTAAGCTCGATTATAGTTATTCCCGCTGGAATTTCGGGATAAAAAGTAGCCTCTATGCTATTTCAGGACCTAACATACATGTATGCCAAGTTTCATCCCGATCCGTCCAGTGGTTGAAGCGTGAAAGAGTAACAAACACCCAAACAAACTTTCACATTTATAATATTAGTACGATTATTTTAGTTTTGTATTTGACGATATTTGTGTGAATTTATTATGTATATTTTTTTTAAGACATAATTTAATTTTAATAAGAAATAAATGACATACCATAGAAAAGTTTTCAGTTTACAGATGTTGACACTCTTATTATGTTCTGCTTTGGGTTAAGGCCGCATATTGATAGTCTTTATTTTACAAAAAAGAGTAGTACGGCCAATCTATAAATTGGGACCTAGAAATTCTTTTATGGAAATTGATATTTTATTTGTTCCTTGCCAATATATCTACACTTGTATAATGAATGTACCCAAAAATTGGCAAAAATTGTATTTGCTCAAAATAGTGACCTACACAGTGAATAAGGATAAATTGGTAATAACAAAATGTCATCTTCAGAGGGTACAAAGCTCTTTTGTAATTCAAATTTTTACACTCAAATTCCAGAACAAGTGGTTAATTTACTTCTAAATAAATTTAAAAGACTTAATTTTAAATGCACATCAAAAACCTTATCACCCGTCAATTTATTGACATCAAAATAATTATTGTAATGCTAACAAACCAAATCTTTAACAAAACTAGCACTAGAAAAAGTCCGAAAATATGCATCAATCAATTTTCCTCTAATGCGCGACAAAAAAGTTATCCAATGTACTAAAATATTATTTTTATATTAAATATACATCAAATTAACCACAGCGTACAAACGTAGTACTCACACATAAAACAAAATAACTATTTTTGCAACATGTTTTCTACTAAGCATCTCAAAACTCACTCAACAAAAGTCTTAAAATTTCAGAAAACACGCTCAGCCAATTGACTAATTTACTATAGCAAAGTATTGCCTTTACCTGGCATTATTTTTTAAAGTTAATCTAGGTAATATACTAAAACTTATATCACTTTGCCGCTGAGTAAGGGCCTACCTCTAGCGAGCAAGTGAGATGCGGTTCGCGAAGCTTGCGCGGGAGTAAGTGTGAGTGGGACAGGGATGTGTGCTGCGTGTACGCAGGCAGTGTACGTAATTGTTTGTTTTTTCCACAGAGAATAGTAATTATACCAAAAGAAATGCATTTAATTTATTGTGATCAGTCTAGTCTTATGATAATTGCAGTGAAAACTTCTGTGTGATTGTAGTGAATTTTACTAGTACTTATTAATTTCAATTAATAGTTATACATTACAATGGAATTGGACGTTTTTACCTAATAACATTCAACACCAAAATTATAGTACTGTTCGGAAAGTGATCCTGAAGTGCAAGAGGAACCATCTACCAAGCGAACAAAAAAGAGTGGTCTCGATTGGATTTTCGAAAAAGATTTGAAAATTCTGAAGAAGCACAACAATTTATTTAACCTAAAAATACTTTGACCTGTAAATTTTCTCATACAACGGAGAAAGATAAAAAACAGTATTACCGTTGCAAAAAGGTTAAATACCGTGGCCCTCAGTGTGCGGCACAGATTTATTTGCTTTTTAAATCAAATTTTGATACCGTATTACTGTACCGCACAGACAGCGACCATGATCATGAGAATATTATAATAGTAATATAATAATATAATCTTTATTTCAGCCAAAAAAGCCATAGGTCATACAAAATATGTATAAAAATAAGACAAATAATAATATACAAATATTAAAATCTACAGATCTAAAGAGATCAACCGTCTAGTCACTTTCGGTTCTCGTCCCGATGCAGAGAAATCCAGTATTTATATATAGGGCTTTCTAGACCTGTACCAATCACTTGCAGTAAGGTATTATTGGAATAGCGAACCCTCTCCCAAAAAACGCCACACGAGTCCTCATGACAGCAAAAAAGGCCGGCACTCCCGCCTCAGCAAACATGCTTGATGCGCTACAGTAACGCGGCCGACGCATAATAATGCGAAACGCGTCGTTGAATTGCACTCTCATGGTGCTATACGAATTACGCGAAAAATTAGACCAGAGCTGGCAAGTGTAGAAACACAGGCAGTAGGCATTAAATAATGTCAACTTAACCTCATCACTACACCTGCCAAACCTACGCGCAATCTTGTTGCACCGAACCGAAAGGGCCCGTCTTTCCCGCTCAATGTCAAAGTCATCCCTAAGATCAGGCGTAAGTAGACGCCCCAATAATAGGACCAAAAGTAATTATGGCATAAGCCAAGAAACAAGGAATGAAATTAACAAACTTAACGCTCTTCATTTGAAGCCAAAGGCTATTGTAAAACGTTTAAGTGGAATGAAAGATATTGAAGTACCCTCAAAAATCAATTAAGACGTATGATCGTCGCAGAGCTATTTATGACCCTTCTACAACCAGTCGCGGAGAATTAAAACAATGGTAAATCAATTTGATCCAATTTGCAATAGCAATATAGCAATTTCTACATCAGAGCGTAAAGATTTCAAAATGTTGTTTGAAGCGATCAAAAAATCTGTTTTTATCCTTTACTCCTTGACTATCGAACCTGAAGCTCTAATTTGCGACGCAGCAAAAAGCATTCAATACGCTTTCCATGAAGTGTTTGGCACTGGAGAACCCATAAAAATGTGTTGGGCGCATGCTAAAAAAACATACAAAAAAGTTTTAAAAAAAATAAACAGAAAGCTAATAAAATACTCAGTGACTTCCCGTGCCTTATTCAGCCAAGAAATAGAAGAGTTTTTACGTAAGCACTTACAAGAACAACATATTTTAAACGTGAGTGGGTCTCCCTCAATCCAATGCCAGTGACAAATAATGCCCTAGAATCTTTCAACAAAAATATAAAGACAGCCACTTCCTTGCTTTCACTGTCTAGGTTTCTAACAGTCACAACGAACATAGATAATGAATGGTCTACAAAATTATAAAATAGAGACATTTCAAAATGTACCTCCAGTAGAACTGAAAGACTGGACTCATGTGTATGAATGGGCAAAAAGTGACAGGAGCGTCAAAGTCTTAGAATCAAACTCCGCACAAACACTTTTATATTAGCAAGCTCAACGGCAAGGAGTATTCTAGTTGGTCAAGACTGGACCACTTTCGATGAATTTAGAAAAAATGCTTTTGCGTATTGGAGGGTTATCTTGCCCACTTAAAGAAACGCCTGAATGGATGGTAAATGCACCTGCCTCCATTTTTTCAAGAATTTTATATGCGATCATGTAATCGGGCTTGCAATTTGGTTCAAGTTTGTGACCGCCTGCACAAGCCAAGAATATACCTGTAGGCCAAAAAAGAAAAACCTGCTTTAATAATTCAATATAAACTACAATAAAGTTGAAGTTACGAACTATTTGTATCTAATTTTATATTTGGTGGATGATCTCATTGTGTTGTATTTAGCAAATAATTAGATTTTTATGACAAGCTAAAATAGTGCTTCACTTAAATAAATTGCCTTATGCGTTAAAAAAATAGAAGCTACATTTAAACAAAAATGAATGACAAAGTTATTATTAAATATTCGTCCAAAAAAAAACTCCGCTTTTTAATTAATAGAGATGTGTCACGAACTCAAATTGTTGCTAAAATAATAATATTTTTATGTAACTATTTTGCTGTGCAATCAGTATTATTGATTAGAATTGGATTTTTTTTTATATAGATTTTTTGAATTACAGTTAAATACTAGCCAATTTCTGCGTCTTCCGGAGAAACAGCGTGGGTCGGCCTCCTACCAGGTGGACAGACAATCTGGTCAGAGCCGCAGGAAGCGGATGGGCGCGGGCGGCTCAGGACCGGCCGTTGTGGAGACATATGGGGGAGGCCTACGTTCAGCAGTGGACGTCTTTCGGCTGCAACAAACGAACAAACTAGCCAATTTAAAATACATTATGACAAAGATAGTTTAAGACGGGTATACCCCAACGATCTTGCTTGTTTGAGCAAAGCTATTAAAAATACCCCCCTGCGCATCCCAATTACCTCTTTACGGAGTCGAGCTTAGAATCGCTAAGTCGCGGCCTAGTGAGAGTTTTTAAACGTAGGCCCGCACGCATCACATATATTTAGGACAAGTTAGAGTAAATGTTGATTTATGATTCAAATTGATAAATAATAGCCAGGGTTGGAATAAGGAAGTGTGATTTAAAGAATCTATACTATAATTATAAGCGGAATCGTAGTTAGAGATAAAAACATTTGTATGCACGTAGTTAGCCGGCCCTTTGTCGGAAAAATATTATCATAAATATAAAACCTAACATCGCTAGAGTTTGTTGTACGTACTATATATCTAATCTTTTTGATAATTATTGTGCAAACGTGTGTTTAATGGGCATTAAGTATCTCAGTTTTCCGGTTGGACTTGAAAAACGTTTCTACTTTTGAAGCCTGAACTTTTGAATAAAGATCATCTAAATACGTTTCGAATTGAGGTTAACCAGTCTCCATTACCAAAACAGTCATCTCCTTTCTTGTGTGTACCTAAAGTAAGAATCTACTTATGTGAAATGTTTTATTATGAAATTAGGGCACCAATTTGCAGCTAAACATGATTAAGTTTATATTAAGCATCAAGCCTTACAATATGGACCGACCTTAACAATACGTTAGGATTGCAGTTTTCACTGTATTTTATTTGAACAATATTGTAATTTTATTAATATAAACGAATAACCACACATATAGTCCTAAAAATTCACTGTTTTAAATCTAAAAAAATACCAAAATTGTTAGTAGTTTTTCGATCGTTACTTTACTAAATGAACCAAAACATATCGGCTTTCAACGAAAGTGGAACAGAATCTGAACAAAAGTTACATTTGTGATTCAAATGTGAGAAATCTGAATCACAAAATTTTGTTCACTTTGCCAAAAGTTCACTTTGGTATGACATTGTGTTTTTGTTGAAAAATTCTGTGACGGCGCCGTAACGATAAACTGGGAAAGGAATACGTTTTTATTTTGTTACAGAAATAAAATTCCTTTAAAAGGACATGTGTATTCAGTGGAAAGTGTAAGTTAAGTGGATTGAATGTAAATCATAATACTTTAGAAGATTATACTTGTATTCTTTATAAAGCGACACTCATTTTTTTTATTCAACGATTAGGTACTAAAAGTACAATTAAAACTTATAAACAATGAATATGTGTTTTGCCTTTAAGAAAGTTCAATACAACACGGCAACATAATATTCAAATTTTCAGCAAAGAAAATAAGGTCTTTAAAAAATACGTAACTTCTTTCTACATATTATCATGCCTCATCAGATGTTTATCCTACAGGGGCACAGTAGGCCTCTTCTGGGAAAAAAAGATTTAGGCCATAGTTCATCGCTGTGTCTCAATGTTAATTGGTAGACGTTGTCGAGCTACTGGCCACATATTGACTGGCAGAAATTTCAAGACGCCAATAAGGCCTCTTTTCATAATATGACAGCAGCTGGGATCGACAGTTTAAGCTTTAAGGAACTCAGGGAAATGTGTCACTAGACGGTCGCCGGCCACCATCTAATGTGTCACTAGCCGGTCGCCGGCCACCCATCTTATGTGCTGCCAGACGGTTACCGGCCACCCATCTAATGACGGACCACGCCCGACGCTGCTCAACTTCGCCAATAGATGTCAGAAAGAGTCATATTTTTCAGTTTATCATTGCCTTCAAGCACGGATAAAACGACGTTTTCTGAAAATGAACCCTAGCTAGATCGATTTATCGCCCCCAAAACCCCTCAGATACTAAATTTCATGAAAATCGTCTGAGCTGTTACCGAGATTCAGATTATAAATATATATATATATATATATTTATAATCTGAATTATATATATATATATATTTATACAAGAATTGCTCGTTTAAAGGTATTAGATTGGTATAAAACTGTTTATAATAGGTATAAATCTGTTTATAATAGGTATTGAACTATTTATAATAGGTATAAATCTGTTTATAATAGGTATAGAACTGTTTATAATAGGTATAAATCTATTTATAATAGGTATAGAACTGTTTATAATAGGTATAAATCTATTTATAATAGGTATAGAACTGTTTGTACCCCGGTCGGGTTAGTCGAAAAACAGGCTTTAAATTGCAAAAGTTACCCACAGGAATTTTATTTCTGGAATCATAAGGGTGGGTTTTTTTTATTCCAAATTAAAAATGGCGACTAAAGGCGTTGGTCGCCATTGTCAATTCAAAGGAAAATAGTTTTTGCTTTAATGCTCGTTTATTTTGAAGTTTCCAGCAAAAATTTTAAGGATTTAAGTTGTTTCAAATTCGAAGCACTACTTTAGCCCTTGCAATTTTAATGTACGATCAAAAATGTTGCAAACAAAAGTTGCAAAGTACATTAATCTAATACGACGTTCATTATTATCTTAAGGACATAAATGTACGTAAACAAAGTTAAATAGGATTAAATTTCTCAATTTAGGTTTTTCTAACTTTTGCGTGCGCAACCTAGACGTACAAATGCAAATTTGGCTGCAGTACGATGTGGATGCTACGGACTGGGTTTGGCAAATGCTTCCCATGGATTTGAACCCATAACCACCGCTCCAGAATCCACGCAAGAATCGTGTCTGAAAATGATTTTCTTCTAATGCTAGAATGCTAAATGCTGCAAACATAAAGCTCTTAATAACAGGTACAAAAAGGTTTATAATATGTATGAAACTTAGTTGATTTGAGGTAAAGTAAAGTTTATATTGTGTATGTAGTCAAAGCTTGTATTTGTATTGATGCTTCTGTACTGTTTCTTTTAGATTTTTGCACAGTTATCAATCATGCTCGATAAAATAAAAACTATATTTCTGATACCTTCTAGTTTGATGCATCTGTTAGTTCTGTTTCCCGTACATGAAGCGATATTCATATTTGAAATTCAAATTTCTACGAATAGGTAGCTATATTCTTTTTGCGTTACTTATTTTCAAAATTGATAGTGCTCCAGAAAAAAATATTTTTTTTTACATTTAATTAATTTTATTCTAGTTTTTCATTTACTTTTATTCAAAGTTACCATATAGGAAATTTAGTTTTAGGGTACCCAATAGGTAGAATGATTTCAAATTTTTTAAAATTTTGAAACCCTTGCAAGTGTATTAGACTCCCACTTAACCAGTTTCTTCTTTAAAACTCACGTTAGAGGATGAAAATTACGAGTAACATAAAAAATCTCTCACGACAATCTTTACTAAAAACGAGAAGGTTTTTTTAATTTTTTCTTAAACCCTATAACAAAGTCATCAACGGCATAACTTCTAAAGATAATATTAGCACATACCTAGAACTATGAGAACAATGAATCCCTATATAGATAAATAATAAAAGATAAATATAATTTATTTTTTGGAAATTAGATCAGACTTTTTCTACAAAATCATATTTCTTTTTTACCCATATATTTTTAGATTTCTAATTAAAAAACTTTTTTGGTATTACGGATATCCCAAATCCGTGAAAACTCACCACAATCCGTATTATTAGCAGCTTCGCACTATCCTGTTAAGATATACGAGGTGTGAGGACCTCATTGAATTATGGTATCTAAAGTGATGTCTAACAAACCGTTGCATCCACAAGATTTAATTCTTCATTTTTTATTACTATATTTGTGCCTTTTTATACTTTTGTTTTTTTTATAATTCAGAAAAATATTATTGATTCAGAACCATTTGACTACTTCAGAGATAATATTATTTACATCTTCACAATCTGATTGCTGTCTATTAAGTTAAAATAGTAAAGATGTGTCATCAGCAAACAATAAAGTATCATACTTTTCTTGTCCAATCTTTGGTAAGTCATTAATATAAACCTGAAACAGAAAAGGCCCTAAAACTGACCCCTGTGACACGCCCATGCTAATCGTAGACCCAGACGATCTTTTACCATTGACCTCAACCATTCGAATTCTGTTAATCAAAAAATCATCTTGAACAAGTCACAAAAAATACTGAGGGCATCCTGTGAACCATCCCGGACTCAAATATTTTTTGAATAAATTCCACACCAGCATCATTTGTTAAAAGACCGTGTAAATCCGAATTGATTTGAATTCATTAGATTGTCACAGTAAAAATTCTTTATTCTTTATTGCACACTATATAAAAATATTATGTACAAATGGAGTACTTAATGCCTAAAGGCATTCTCTACCAGTCGACCATTGGTTAACAGAAAAGCTTTGTTGGTGGTGCCAAATAAAAGCTTACATTTAATATAAAAAAAAAGAAAAATTACTACTAATATATAGATACATACAAAATACACTAATATATAAGATAATTTTTGAAAACAGCTAAAAACATATTATTGTAATATATAATACAAATGGACCTTTAATGTTTTGAATGTACTGATAAAATTAAGAATCCTATAATTATCCTATACATTTTTAAAAATTGTAGTACTTATAGTTAACGGTCTCACGTCACTTTTGTTATTTACGAAAAGTCAATTTTATCAACATATACACTTATAAACTATATTATACAGTAATATTTATTGCTTTTTATATAAGTAATTATATAAGATTTGATCCTCACAACAGTTTTTATTAATATTTTAATTGAAAATATTCAAAGGCTTCTTAGTTACAACTTACGCCTGGGTTGCCTGGTTGGAAGTCATTTAAGCTGTTCCTGGCTGTAAACACTCCAATGGTCACTCATTTTCAATTTTCAAACACAGGACGAAGTAAGTGGAGTTTGTTTTGTATGAGGTAACACTGAATAATGGCTAGCCACAGAAATTTAATATTTTTCACAAGAGGTTGATACACTCCAAAAAAAAAAATCCTGCTTAAGACGATGCAATAAAAAGGTAAAAATAATTCATTATTTCCTAAAATCTGATCTAAATTCTAGTTTGAAGTTGGTTTCATGAAAGTGAAGTGTGTTATAAACTGTTAAGTGCATAGACACCAACTTCAAACTGTAACTTAATTCAGATTTTTGGAAATAAGAAATTTTTTTTTAACTTTTTAGTTCATCTCTTAGAAGCCGGTTGTTTATTCGTTAAAAAGTTTTTATTTTTTACTTTTGAGTACTAGGAAAAAATTTTTTTTTAACACCTTCTTTTTTTACCGAAAGTTTAAGTTTTAAATACATTGCATTTATATGAAACCACCTCGGAAGTAAACCCTTTTAAACCCCCTTTTATCCTTCATAGATTTCTTATTTGATGATTTGCAAATCTGAATCTTCGGTGAATTTATACAACTCCATATATGGTTTTTTATTTACCTTAAATATTTGGCTTTTTGTAAAGATATATCGGTCTGACGCACCCATTGAGGTTGTGCATGTATTTATTTATTTATTAATAAAGGCTCCCTGGCACAGCTTTCTCGTTTTCACGAGAAGCTCAGAAATTTAGTTAACAAGCTTTACGGATCCTTTGACAAATTTCTGAAAGCAATTTCGTGTTTACTATATTATTATCACAAAAGATGATTGAAGCTGACTGTTCTGATATTAATTATTTCAGTATTTATTAAAACAGATGAAGTATGTAACCTGTCACTTTGAACACCAACGATATAACATAAACAAATATATACAAAAACACACAAAAATAATGAAGTATGTAAGTTTTGATTTAAATATTATGGCCAAGATTTCATTGGTTTTAAGTGTGTTTGATTTGCTAAAAAAACTGGTTGAATCTAATTGCGTTAAGTTTATAGGGCAAGCAAGTTCGCCCAACGTAGTGCCGCTTTAATAATATAATAGGCGAGATATAGGAAGTAATCTAAGTTATTGCGATTTGGCTCGACTCGACTTGACAAGCCTAGTGAACAAGTAAAGTATTCAAGTTTGTAAGAAAAATAATAATATGGAATGAATAATATTCTGGATTTTTCGACTACGCGTCGACGTTGCGGTAAAATTTGGAGGGATACAAACCAAACCGAAAATTTCTTCATTGGGATATTTATTTAAAAAACGGCAAAATTCAAAAAAACTTTCAATTAATCCTTATATTGATAAATTCTTAAGATAATAAAGAAAATGTTTTGTTCGTTTCAATTTACGTGTGTGGCAGGTAATCTTAATTTGTTGTGCAGTAAGAATATTGATTCAAATTTCAATAACGGATGTAATACCTACATGTCTGCCAAATTTCAGCTCTGTAATCCTGAATTTTCTTAAAATAAAAAGAAATGTGACTGATGGGCCAGGCTAAACTATTCGGGTTTCTAGTTTGACTACGGAACCCTAATAATGCACTTGGGTTTATGCACCAAAAGTACATGCCATGACCGTTGTGTTGTTCGTAGTTCCGAACTATATAAACACAAAATTCTCCAATATAATATCTTTTGTCAACATGATAACCGCATTTGAAATTCAAATATGAGGCGGCGACGCGCACCTTCATATAACATTTATTTCGTTATTTCTCACCAAACATATTTTACTTCCTGTCATCACAACCATTTTATCGTTTGACATATTTTTCCATTCGTAAAATTGAAATAATCTAGGTGAGTGAAATAATTTTAATAAAATTCCTATCTACCTCGTGTGCTTTCCTGCTTCTTTGCTCATGGCCTAGTAACTTATCAGATATCAAGCAAAGTCGGGCGTGGTCTGCCATTGAATGAGTGACCGCGTAGTACACTTTCCTGAGTTAAAGTGATAGACCTAGCTTTGGTCTTTCTTGTCATATAACACCAGTTGTTAAGCCAATTCAAAAGCCTTGACAATTTGGCAATCAAGTGGTTACAAGCTCGATAACGACTGCCAATTTAAACTGAGATAGAGTGGTGGACTATGGCCTAAGCCTTCTTTCTCTAAGGAGAGGCCTTTCTCCTGTAGTGGGGACAAACAACGGTCGAAGCAACAACATCAGCGGTTACCGCTATAAAATAGAGTTCGCAAAAATTTAAATTTAACCACAATAAGCAAAGTACCTACGTTTTTTTATTTAAAAACGTTTTAATTATTTATTATATTTACCTAAAAATACACTCAAACAAATCATAGATGTTCAGAATTAAACAGCAGAAACCCCAAAATAAATAAGATGACTTCAATGTTTTATGTTTAATGATAAATAATCTCTCAATCAACGTCAATATTGTTAAATGTAAAACCTCCTGTCTACAGCAAACCAAATTCACCCGAATAATATCCTGCTCTTCAATCAAATGCCAACATTCAAATTTATCCTCTCTACATTTTTGCAAACTTTTGGTATTTAACTTAAAGTAGAAACGCAATAGAAATAGTCATTCATCGTCTCTTGGTATAAAAAGTCTAGTTTCCTCGCTACTTCTGGTTAGTGGACTTCATTTGTGCAGAAGAAACGTGACCAGACTACATGGACAAAGCAAAGACTAATTTACAAACAATTCGTGACCCTCCGCAGTGACGCGATGACTGTAAGATAAAAAAATTATTGAGATGTGAGTTTTTTAGGACTATTAAATTTTTATAAATGTATATTTGCCCTAACATTAATAAAAAACGGCCAAGTGTAAGTCGTACATAAGGTTCCGTAATCTGTTAGTTAGTTAGTAAGGCGTATGTATTGTGCACCTAGCCTCTCAATTGGGCCATTGTACATAGGTACGTAAATCTGTTCTTCGTTGGATACTCATACCATTTTAGCTCTGTCCAGAAATCTAGAAGGTGTCTGATGCTGCTTTGCACTTCTCTTGAGACTTTCGGACTGCCCAGAAGCTTTGCCCGTTGATCACTGACACTTCTGCAGTGTAAGATCACGTGAGCAGGTGTCTCCTCCGTTTCCTGACAGCCACATAATAGGGGACTCTTGGTGATGTTGTATGAGATGTTTGTATGGTTGGCAGTGACCCGTTATTAAACCAGTTATGTGGCTAGGGATTTTCCTTCTGAGTTGCAGTAGTTTGTGCGACAGGTGCTCATTTAGTTTGTGCGACAGGTGCTCATTTAGGGATGAGAGGCAGCCTTAGATTGTCTTCAGTCACTTCGTTCCGCCCACTGTATGTTGTACAGTTGTAAGGTTCTGTCGCGTAACAACGTATTATTTTACTAATGGGTATCAGCACAATTCTATATCTAGTTCCGTAATCATACTATCATACATATGTACGTGCAACATAATATCATGACCCTTGTCGGTGTCCTAATTCAATGCGATTACGCTACCATCGCCATTTCGCGCGATGGAACAAACAAGATGTGAAGGCGTGTACTAAATGTTATTCTCGCGATGCGGCTGCGTAACCAAAATGTTTGATTTTGTTCGTCCACGCGTGTCCTTCTCCTCCTGCCAATTTGTGATGTGATTTGTAGGCATTGACTATTAACTCGTTTATTTTTAATCTGCAAAATTTAAAATTCAAACAAGCTTACCTTAAGTGCTTTTCAAATTGATCCGAAAATGATGAGCCCAGCTCTTCCTTCTGTAACTGATAAATAGTAACAACTCCCTTTTTCCGGTTGTGTCTATCAGATATTTTTTTAACTAAATGAAGACTCAATATTATTAGCACACTGCACTAGAGCTATTTTTTCTTAGAACTTATGTAACGTCCTCAATCCTATCTAGGGACTGTACTAACGACTGCGGCTCGATTCCGTAAAATGATTTCTAACAATTCTCGTTTGAAATCCATAGAAATAAGATGAATATTGCGCATTTGAAATTACGTATGAAATTCATCGATTGTCGCGAAACCGCAATGTATATCTTATTTCTTTCAAAAAAGGTTAGCAATCTTTTTACAGAATTGACCCGCAGGTATAATGTCATTTGAACAAAAATTAATTACAATAACTGAACGGCGCGCGGCTCGACCGCCTAACACTCTCAGATAAATGTAATGATGTTTTTTGCGAAAAATCTAAAAAACCAAGTGACTATCTTTAATTATATATGTTAAATCTTTCAATTAGCTTTGAATATGGTTTTATATAGAGTTGATTCTAAAATCATCTTTTAAATTATAATTGCCTAAGTGCGTATATGTATATGCATTAGAGTGAATCAAAAAAGGTATGAACCTATTTTGTCCAAAACAATTTTAATTTGTAGTGTTTATAAAGCCTTCTTATCATGCGTTTTTTTTCAAATTTGGAGGCCTATAACTCGCAAAATATAAAGTGTAAAAAATAAGTTTTCTGAGTTTCTCAAATGAATTTTTGAAGCCCTGTCTAACGACACTCCACACGATAGAAATTTTTTTATCGCTCGGCTCAATGTATGGTGAGTCTCCCCCTTAAAAACAATGCCCATTTCTCTGAACTGCTTCGGTAGGCACATAAAACCGTGGCTGTTATCATAAGACAATATTCCTTGCGCGTCACTTTAAACGTCTATCGCCTCTTGCTACTGCAATGCAATGATGTTCACGAGATACTGCGACGATTCTATAATTGCGCAATGACTTTTTTTTTCTGACCTGACTATGAAGTTGGCTGATTCGGCCATTACTGCCCCACCGGGCTTTTGGGGCGAGACTAAGAAGGAGTCTCAGCCCATACACTGCCCAACGCTCAAGGGCTTTGGGTTGTCGCTTTTGTGGTCGTTCCTTCGACCAGCGTGAGCCTCGAACCCAAAGCCGAGTCAGCGCCAGGAGAGGAGTTCCCCGTTACACGGTTGCGATTGCGGCGATGATCGCGTGATCTCGTTATAATAGGACACCACCTTAACAGTTTTAAATGTCTTTTTGTCTGCTTGTTTACGTACATATGTCAACACTGTTCTAAAGTTATAAACTTGTAAAGCTTGTTGTAAGTTTTATAGGTATACCTGCTCCTAACAAGCCTCACTTTTAGTTGTACGTATACTAAGTAAACTCTTGATTGTTTGCAGATAGCCTTTTTCCTGCCATTAATTTCAAAAAGAGTTTAGTACTGCGTACTCTAATAAAACATTTTAATATGACATAATACACCATCGCGACACTTTTCCATGAAGGCGCGGTCAGAGGTACTACGTAAACGTTTTACCGATAGTATTTCGTTCCACGAATGTGGGACATAAAATCAGCGTATTCTAATGTGCGTATTACATACTTACGTACTGTAAGTGCTTACATTACATAGCTGGATGCAATACCAAGTGCGAGTCGAACTCGCGCACCGAGGTTTCCGTACAAACCTGTAGGTATATAATTGGGTAGTTGCGAGTTTGAAAATATGCGGCTTAAATTGCTGTTACTTTTGATTGCGTTGACATAAAATTTAGATTTTTTTACAGCTTAAAGGTATTGTAGACCTGAGTATTTGATATGAATTTCAATTTAATACCCCTACGCGTTCATGAGGAAAGGGGTAGTGACTGTAAAATTATTAAAAATATTGAATAATTTTACTAAAAATTTACGGTTTTCGCAATTTTTCCTTTATCTGTGCTATAAAACGTGGCTTCAAACCAGATTTCGGTTTAATTAATAAATAATTAATTCGGTTTGCTTCCCTTGCGAGTTTCGAAAATTTGCGGCATAAACAGCTGTATCTTTTGATTACGTTGGCTCAGAAGTTTGATTTTTTCTTACAGCTCCAAGGGACAGTAGACCTGAGTTTTTAATATAAATTTTAGCTTCATACCTCCACGCGTTCCTGAGAGAAAGTGTCTTCACAGACGGATGGACGGACGGACGGACAACAAAGTAATCCTATAAGGGTTCCGTTTTTCCTATCGAGGTACGAAACCCTAAAAAGGCTTGCACTAATGTAAATAGCTAAACAGTAATATTGTAGAGACTTGGCTATCATACAAACAACTGAATCTGTGCTATAAACGAAAAACGTCAAAGAAACACACCTTACCCTTATGCCCTAAGCCTTATGGAAACCTTTGCGAGGGTCAAAGTAATAAAGTAAACTGCCCTTAATTAGAATGAAACAACAATATCTTTGGGCACAGCGCTGACAGAACACAAGTAATTTAAAGGCTTAAGTGTCCAAGTTTGTAAATTTAGTGTTTCGTATTTTGGCCTCTCATTTTACGAGTACGTTACTAAAATAAAGACGAACCGGGCCTTCGAATAATATTGCGAACTTAGTCAATTTTGTAAAGTTTGTCGAAGACTGTTTCAAGACGATTTATTTCGGAGACCAAGAATTACTGTTTTGATGTGAGATTAACAGCGTTTCAGAATAATTTGTTTCTATCATTATCCAGGTGCCGAAAGTTTAAAGTGGGTTTTCCATTCAAGGTAAAACAAAAAACATTTGAATCTTACATTCTGAACATTTACAGAATAGGTAGGTCCGATCTTATTTTTTACTACATCACATCCTAACGAATCCTAATTTAATAATTTATTAAACCCGGGTCATTTATTCACAAAAGGTAAAAGCCGTTATAGACATAGCCTGCTTTGATTCATTTTCATACAACCCATATCTATACCAATATTTTAAACGCGAAAGCACCGCTGAACCGATTTTAATGAAATTTAGTATGAAGATAGTTTGCGTCCAGGGGAAGGACATAGGATAGTTTTAATCTATTTAAGTTCTTGCGTGAATAACTATAACCGAGCTTGAATGAACTAAAGCTATAGCAAACTTCATTAGCTAAGTAATTAGCTCCACGCCGATAAACTTAAAGGAGCGGAGCCGCTTGCAAAATTAATTGATTACCAGTTACCCCACTAATTTTATAAATGCGAAAGTTCTACAACCGAATTACACGAACGAACCATAGCTGCAGCTATAGTTTGCTTTAACAAACTTCGTTAGTATATCAAGGAGCCGTAAGAATCCCACGCCGATAACCAAATTTAGGACGGGCGGACCCGCTGGCAAAAGCTTGTAAATATTATAAATTCGAAAGTAACTGTTTCTGTCTGTCTGTCTGTTACCTCTTCACGCTTAAACCGCTGTACCGATGAAAATAAAATTTGGAATTGTGATAGTTTGAGTCCCGGAAAAGGACATACGCTACTTTAAAATGTCAAGTGTGAGTCGCTTTTTGTCTATAACTGAGGAGTTTGTGTTAAAATCCTATATCGATAACGGTATTTTAGGGCGGCTGGACACGTGGGCAAAATCTGGCATGGAGATAGTTTAAGTTCCGAAAAAGGACATGAGCTACTTGAAAACGTCAAGTGTGAATCGGTTTTGGTTCATATAATTAAGAAGTTGCTGTTGAAATCCTAAACCGATAACCGAATTTAGGCCGAGTATAACCGCGGGTGAAAGCTAGTGATATATGTGTGTGAAAATCTGTTTCTTTGTTAATTTTTTTCTATGATTATTTGTGAGCATCCGGTTATGCTGAATTTTGGCATATGGATAGTTGAAGAGATGGAAAAGGTCGTAGGCTACGTTTTATCCTGAAAAAAGTCCCGCAAGAATAACTATAGCTAAATTTTACGTAGGCGAATTTTTATAATTTTTACATGATAAAAAGCAAAAGCTAAACCGGGAAAAAACCTGTAATGTGCAAGTAGGCTCAGGACACCCAGGGTGTCATTATGGAGCTACAGTATTAGTCGCTATGTTTATAATTGTGATTGTGATGTTTGTCACCAAAATAAATACTTCTTTGGTGGACACTAGAACACTAGTTTTGCGTTTAGGCCGGTTTTCTTTCAGATACAAGCCCCGTGTCCTAAGCTTGTATCTGAAAGAAAACCGGCCTAAACGTTGACCTCGCACATCGAAGGTTCCTCACTTAATAATTTCTTAAAAGATTTTTGTTCCTCCTCAATCAACGTTATCGATGTAGGTAACACAAATTGATTGTTTCTAACAAACACTTTATTAATAACCAAAAAAAATTGAATTTGTAAGCTTGTAACTACGCCCAATACTAAAAGATTTACCGAGCTATTTCAGTACGCCATTGACTTAAAATAGCATATAATTCATCATATTTCACAGGTTTTTATGTAATCTTTAAGGATACAAATATTTCATGTTTTTCTAACAAATTTTAGACTCAGTAATTTCGGAGTTGAGGCGGGAAATGGTCAATTTTCATCTATTTTAGGTACCTACAGTTTGCAAAACTTGATTTTAATATTTAGATTTACTTCCCAAAAGCCCCTGTGAGTAGAGAGTGATATTTACGACCTTGTTTGAATCACAGAAACCCATATATATATACCAAATTCAAACTTATTCGGAGTAAATTGGCTGTAACCAACGGACAGACAGACATACGAATGATCTTATATCTAAGGAACCCTTATAGGATTACTCCTTTTTTTTATAAGGCTGCACGGATCCATTATAAGACAAAACACGCGGTTCCATCAACACCAAGTAGAAGAACCAATATAATAAAAAAATGTCATGCCGTTCATCAGATTGTTTCATTTAATTTTATCTTATGCAGTTAGGTCCTAGTACGGAACCAACGTCGTGTGAGTTTTGCTTACAATATCTGTTTGTGGTTGGTTTTTATAGAGAATTATGTATGATTTGATATCACTTTTTATTAATAACAAAGCATTTTATCAATAAAGTATTATAAGAGTATAGATTCTGGTATTGGTTAAATTCCGTTGAGTACAGTCGATACTTTTTTGCTGTCGCAGGTTTTGCTGGCGAATGAAATGGCAATAAATTCACGAAACGCGACCGCTCGCTCAATTCCCTAAATTGAAAAAAGTGCTAGTTAAAAAAGAGAGTACAATTTTATACTTCATCTATATGTTTGAAATAAATCATTTGTGCAAATACTTTGTTTTATGATTTTTTGATTAAAGATAATTATTTGATATAACAAAGAACTGAAACACGCGCCTGATCAGATTTTTATGGAAACCAGATACACCTTAATCTGGGACATGTTGGTTATCAAATACAAAACCTTCTGATGATAAGAATTAGCCATAAGTCCAGTGAAGTGCAACACAACTACAGTGTTTGTAGTTATTTTAGTTGTTTTAACCAAAGTTACTGGATATTACACTTCAAAGTTTGTTGTTTACTCTCGCCTTTTACTAGGAAATCCATTCAGAACTTTAAATAAAACTTACATAAAGATACTTTACTAAGAAACTTTGAATATCTTTAAGAGAGTTACTTCAGGTACATTTCTCTCAAGAGAAATTAGTTTACATTTGTCTAGCCTAAGACTGTGACCGGGCTCTAAGAAAACGATGTACCTAAATGTTTAAGATCTCCGCGAGTTAAAATAATTTAAGCTCGAGAGTTTTATGACAATAATTGGTTACTGTTTTATTTTTTCTTCAAAATTAGACTTGCAACATTTAAACTGCCGTATGATGATTATTTAATACTAGATTTTGGCCGTGGCTTCGCCCGCTCCGTATTTGGTCATTGCCGTGGGATTTCTACGGACATGGTAAAGAGTGTTATACTCTGCTACTCCAGCTATCTCGAGTTAAAAATCAAGTTCCTCTGTTGCAGTTTGCTTTCCTTGGTTGCATCATTATATCATTCTTTATACGCTCCACTGCACAGTCCTCTCGTTGAAGAAGGAGGTTTAGGTCATAGTCGTGGTGACTACTTTGTCAAGCAGTTTAATGTGTGGACTTACACTATTACCCTTCATTAAAAAAAATTGTTTAGACTATTTGCTTTACGAAACTGTACGTACAAATTTTTAATTTTGTAGTTTTTAAGGTATTTACAATTTTTACCCAATTTTGTGTCAAAAATTGTGAAACCTCTGGTTTAGAATACCTAGTTTTTAATGTGATCGAGAGATCTTACGGCATTTTTTTTTTGCGTCGCACGAATTCTCACTTTATTGACTCGATTTTATGAACAAAGATAGATTGAGATACCAAAAAGGACAAAGAATACGTTTATCCTGATCAAAAGTTTCGACGGAAGTTTTTTTTGCGCGTGAAATCATACAGTGCGGATCTCGTCTATACTCCATTTCAAATAGTAGGTACGCGTGATACGAGAGTTTTTATTTAATCGCAGCCCCAGGGGAACACAATGAAGTTTATGAATATTTAGTTTTGAACATATTTATTTTTTATTTCACCTATACAATTTATTTCTAAAATTATTATAAATTATACATTTATTTTCAAAAACAAAATTACACAATGCCACGTACGTTGCTATTTGGAATGGTATAGTATACCGTATGATACTTATATCTAATTCACAATAAAATCTAATATTCATATGTTGTAAAAATTGATACGAGCGATTTTTAAGTAAAAATTAAAAATAAGTTACAATTATTTTTAAATATATTTAATACCTCCAAATATGTATGAAAATTTATACCACAGTGTTCGCTCAAATAAATTTTGACGTGCTAACATTTATGAATAAAACATTAAGGCCCAGTTCCTGCAGTGAAATTTCTCTCAGTCTAATACTCTCAGTTTTACTATGTATCTAGCGAGTGAGTGTTCCCTCGGGGAACCCTAATCCTAATTCAATTTGCACATTCATGCGCTATTAGAATAAATTTTTCACATTGTTGTGAATCTCAATTTGATTTTGAATTCATTTTCATTCTATATCACGTAGTGTGGATATTATCAAAATTGCTCTCCACCTGTCGTGTACTAAGAGTTTTTTGGATCAGGTTCATCCCCATGTATAAAAATGTAGAACTAAATTATGAACGGTAAATACAATACAAGGTCGATCTTTTTGTGGATCATACAAACATTATAAGGCTGACGTGTGGAAATCCAGTATAGTGTCGTACCGGGTTTTTATAGGATATCCACATTAATAAGTTAAAATTCTTCAAACAGTTAATGAGGTCAGTACAGTAGTGCCGAAGATTTTTCCTTACGTTTAGGTACCTACAAACAACCAATCCAAATACTAACCAAACACCACGTTAGTTAACTTTGAATATCGTTTCCAACAAACATATGTGTTACAGTTCCTCTAAATAAAATGCTAGATGGCGCTGTAACTTTATTATTTGTTGTTATACTTTAGAGCTCACACATACTATAGCTGTAAGATTAAAGCTAGTATGTGTTACTGTTTTCACTATAAAACAAATATGTTATTAAGAGTTTATAAACAGTTACACATTTTTTATTGGAAAAATATCCCCTAAGGGACAAAACAGGGGATAAAAATTTGAATGACAATACCAAAACCTTTGTGTCTAGAGACTTGAAATTTTGCACAGAGGTTTCTGTTACAAAGTAAGTGAGCACAAAAAAGGATTTTGCAACTATAAACCCTATATAACCTAGCAAAATAGGGAAGTAAAATTTTTGGTTGAAAATTCTTTATTATTGTAGGCAAAACCGTAAACAGTCAAAAGCAGACTTTTTATCCCAAAAATACACGCGGACGAAGTTGCGGGCAGAAGCTTGTATAACATAAAGATATTTATCTCTGCTTTGTTTTAATAAACTTGATATAAAAGTTAATTTGCCAAATCGAAATAAATAAATTTAAATAAACATGTATTTCGTAGGCTAGGCATAGGTATAGGTTGTATATTTGTCTTATTTGTATTTAAATAATTGTATGTAATTAACCCTTAATTAGGCGCATGGGGTCAACACAATTTCAAATTTAAAAAAATATGTGTTAGAGTGTTTGAAGTGCGCCAGCGGTCCTTCTAGCTTCCTAACTACCCGCAGGGTTCGCAAAATAATCGCGACCAGATTTGAATTTTTTTTATTTTTTGGATTTTTTATTTCATTTATTCGTTATTTTTTTTGTTTATTTATTAGTTATTATAATACAATATCTTGATATATTTCATAATAAATAGTTTTATTTATTTCTTATTATATCATGTTTTTATTTAGTTTGGGGTCACTAGAGACCGAGCCATGCGACTAATTGTGTAATTTTCTTAATGCGCCTAATTAAGGGTTAATATTATAGTACCATTAACTACGTTCTCAGTTATTTCAGGCACAAACATTACACGAAAGCTTTTAGTGCTTTTGCTGCACATAAATTCAACAAAAGCTCTTAATCAGGCCGGTGCATTTTTTCCGCGCCATTATTTCGGATGGATTCAACACTGTTCTTTTTTGAAATCTATTCATTTATTTTAATTATTAACAAAAGAAAGAAGCTGCCTTTTTATTTTCAGAAACGTAAAGTATCTAAATAATTATCAAGTGAGAGTCGGACAAGATAATTTTTTTTTAATTGCTCAAAAACTGTAAAATCCTTGTTTAATGATCATAGCACATGTACTTGTGTAATTATCAAGTGAGAGTCGGACAAGATATTTTTTTTTAATTGCTTAAAAACTGTAAAATCCTTGTTTTATGATCATAGCACATGTACTTGTGTTTTATGATCATAGCACATGTACTTGTGTTTTATGATCATAGCACATGTACTTGTTTTATGATCATAGCACATGTACTTGTGTAAAAAAGAAACTAAATTTTTCCAACAACTAAGCAAATTTTACCAAAATTGATTTCTGAAGATGATTGCAAACGAGTTGAATTTGCAAGAATTTGATTAATTTTTTTACAGTCCTGAGTACACTTTTTGACGTAAAAAATATGTGTTATAGTTTAAACCTTAATTAATTTAATTTGCTAATATTATAATAATTTGGCTATTAAAACACTTAGAAAGAAAAATAATTCTAACACTCTATTTTTGTGTTTAAATTAAAATAGTTTGGAAAGCTAAGAATGATATTCTCGTGATTCTTATTCCATAAACTATATATTAATATGACCAAGTGAATTTGCTAATTTCATAATTCTAAATAAATATTTGAAGTTTATGTGGACAAAAAAACGAGAAAATCGAGAAATTCAAGGTGCGGTCATGTGCTGTCGCCTACCGTAGGTGGAAATGTGTCTTTTTTTTTTTTATAATTTATTCAGTTTAGGCTACAATAATTGAGCACTTATGAATGTCACTACGCCATCGGTTCGTTAGTCTACAGGGTGGGAGACCTTGTACTGAGAAGAACCGGCAAGAAACTCAGCAAGGGCATTTCTTTTCTCCCTTTCTCTTAAAGCGTCCAATTAAAATATTGGCCCCTATCATAAAAGGACACTTTCCATTACAAACATAAAAAAAAATGAAATATAAAGCACAAAAACAACATAAAAAAGTATCTGATATAAACAAAAGAGAGAACAGAAAGTTTATGTATTCATCACTAAGAAATAATCAATGTCTTACAGTATTAATAAACAAAACAATAAAGTAAGACTAAATACTAAGAATACAAAGAAGTTTGCAAGATCAGACCAGCCTCCACAGGCGGCACCCGTTCACGAGTATGACACATGAATCAGCCATCGCTTCGCTCAACCATGTTTTAGGGAACGTAACGACCCGACACACACACCACCACCGCAGAGACACTTTGAGAGAGCATGACACACTCAAGCAACTCCAATAAAACTTCGATCGTACTAGTTACAATGTGTGTAGTAAAGGAACAAAATATAAGAGGAGAAGATTGGAAGGTTCGTAATGCTTTACTACCAAGAAGCAAATAAACTCACTAGTTAATCTTTTATACATCATATATAAATACAATATAGCCTTACACTAGGTAATAACATAATAAACAATGTTTTAATTTAAAAAAAAATTTCAAATGCCCCAATACAAATCAATTAAGTTCTAATTTTTCCAAGCATTTTTATCATTTATGTATTTATCAACTTTGTAATAGCTTTTTTTCATAAAACTATCTTTGACATATTTTTTAAATTTATTTGAGGGTAAATTAACCACATGTTCTGGAATTTTATTGTAGAAAAATATACTTTGTATTGCGAAAGAGCTATGTACCTTCTGAAGACGACATTTTGGAACTACCAATTTATCCTTATTCCTTGTATTAACACTGTGGAGGTTACTATTTTTAGCAAATAAGTGACAATTTTGGCGTACATACATTATAAAAGCGAAGATATATTGGCAAGGAACAGTTAAAATATCAATTTCCCTAAATAGTTCCCTAAGAGAAATTCGAGGTCCTAATTTATAAATTGACCGTGCTCTCTTTTGCAAAATAAAGACTGTATCAATATCAGCTGCCTTACCCCAAAGCAAAATGCCATAAGACATGACGGAATGGAAATAGCTAAAGTAGACCAAGCAAGCAGTGTCAACATCTGTAAGCTGCCTAACTTTCCTAACTGCATAGGCAGCTGAACTGAGTTTTCCTGCAAGAACTGAAATGTGAGGGTTCCACTGCAGCCTATTGTCTAATGTAATACCTAGAAACACTGTTGAGTCTAATAGTTCTATTTCTTGTCCGTTTAGGGATAATTTTGTACGTATGTTTCTGACATTTGGCATCATAAATTTTAAACACTTAGTCTTTTTCGCATTAAGAAGTAAATTATTTGCCGTAAACCACTGAAGAACCTAAGAAAGCGCACTACTTACGTCGTCAAAATTAGTTTTATTTCTGTCAACTTTAAATAAAAGAGATGTGAAAGCAAATAGTACAATCTTGCACAGCTTCTCCACAAAGAAAGGCAAGTCATTTATGTAAATTAAAAATAGAAAAGGACCTAAAATAGAACCTTGAGGAACTCCTAATTTTACTTCAGAGCCATTGGATTTTACTTCATTGATTTGAACCTTCTGCATTCTACTACTCAAATATGAGCGGATAAGCTCAAGAGCCAAATCTGCAATACCATAATGACTCAGTTTCCGTATAAGAGTTTCATGTTGCACGCAGTCGAATGCCTTTGATAGATCACAGAAGATACCAATAGCATTTTGTGACTGTTCCCAAACAGCAAATATATGCTGTATAAGGGCAACACCTGTGTCAGTTGTGGAACGCCCTTTTGTAAAACCAAACTGTTGAGGATAAAGTATTATTTTACTATATTTCATTAAGTCTGGGAAAATCCCTTCGTCAACACACTTATTAAATATTATGGCTGAGATTGGTGCTATAATATCAATAATTCCGCCAAGGACTTTGACTGATATACCCCATAGGTCACAATTTTTTTTTTGAGCTAGTAATTTAAATGTCTTTATGATGTCTTCAGAGGTAACATGCTCAAATTTAAATATAGCCTTGCATTTATTTACATTACATTTTAAAAGTAACTCTGATTCTAATGGAGAGGAATTTAATGCATTAGTTGTAATTGTAGGCATTTCAGTAAAATATTTCTCAAAAGAGTTAGCAACATCAAGATCTGAATCAATTATTTTTGAATTTACAGTAAGTGAATAATGATTGTCACGTGGTTTAATTTTTCCTGTTTCACTATTTATTACATTCCATGTGGCCTTTATTTTATTATCAGAATTTTTAATTTTATTACTTAAATGTATTGATTTTGCAACCCTGCATACTTTTTTAAATATTTTTGTTTATAACGGCACGCTTTTGCTAAGGTATGCCATAGCCTTAACGTGATCACGGCACTAATAACAGAGTCGACACAACACTATACATAATCTAAAAAAGGTATTGCGCTAAGATCCTTTTAAACCAACCACAAATTATCATCAAATTATCTGTAGTGCAAAATAAAAAATAAAATATGTAGAGAGTCGAGTAAAGCAGACTAATTCGTGCTGCAACCCGAACTTAACGAAGACTGGTTGAGCGTTAACTCAATAATGAAAACACATGGACGAGTATTTCGTTTCTATTTTTCAAACCAATTGAAATATCGATAACGTTAAGTTAGTTTAATAGTAACTTCATTGGGCTACTTAAGAAAATAAGTAGTGGTCAACTTACTACAGTACATTGTGTATTAAGAAGGGTGGTAAGGAGAAAATCACTAACGAGAGACTATTACGAAGGCTTAGGCCGTAAGCCGGAGGTTTTAATGACTTGAGTTTGTAATTTCTGTATCGCCCGTGTTACACACAATGTTTTTCATCACATTTGCAAGTAATTAAATAGAATATATAGTGAATAAATAAATAATTTCACCAGAACACAATTGAGATGGCGGCAATAGAAAAGTAATGGTGCCACCGCCTAACAAATTTATGAATTAAAAAGTTTTGGCTTAAAAACTGTAATTGCTCGCTTGGTACATAGTTTATATTGTTTGGCTGTCAGCTTTTATACATAACTGAAAGAATAAGCGCGTCATTACCGCCCGCGGGTTGTATGAACGCGCGCTTCTCCTTAATTAAAAAGCACGTGGAAGTAATTAAGGTCTTTGCACCCACTTTGCCTGCACGTAATGATATTGTTTACAAGTAGAGTAATAAAAAAAAATATTAGCTATGAGAGCTTAGCACAAAGACAATATCAAGTAATCCAAAAAAAATGACTAATATTAGTACATTACCAACATTTTTATACATCGTAAATCAAGACGGTAGTTTAAAAAGTGCATTGTAACAAAAATGAACGAATTCATGAAAGCTGCTGGGTATTTTGTTATAATCTCGAAAACAAAAAACAATAAAAACAATTAAATTTGCCTTTCGAGGATTTGCTAATAAAATTAAAGAAAAGATGATTTTTTTTTTTTTTTTTTATACCACTAAGGTGGCAAACAAGCTTACGGTCCGCCTGATGGTAAGCGGTCACCGTAGCCTATGGACGCTTGCAACACCAGGGAAGTCACTTGCGCGTTGCCGACCCTTCAGAAATCTAATAACTTCTTTCTTGAAGAACTCCATACTTTAGTCCTTGCAGAAAACCTTGGCAGGGAGCTGATTCCACAACTTAAGCGTTCGCGGGAGGAAGTTTCTCTGAAACCGCACTGTGCGCGACCATTTAGTTTCTAAAATGTGAGAATGAATTCCTTGCCGATAGCGAGCGGTGCGATGGTAGAAAGTAGCCGTGGGCATCATTTCGAACAATTCCTCAGAACACAACCCATTGTACAAGCGTTAGAACACACACAGTGAGGCAAAGTCTCTCCTCAGACTTAAGGGCTCGATACCGCAAGTGAGTTTGGAATCGTCGACAATTCTCACAGCCCGTCGTTGAACCGAGTCAAAAGGGCCAAGCTGGTATCCGGGTGCACCCGCCCAGAGATGGCAGCAGTACTCCATATGGGGCCGAAAAGTAACAACCTTTGCCCCGACGTGAAGTACTGCTTCGCTCTGTTTTGTGGACGCCAGCTTCACCTTATCTTGTAAATGATCTGGGAACTGAACATCGCTGGAGATGTCGACACCAAGAATCCCAATGCTCTTGGAGATGGAGAGGGGAGTGTTCTGGAATTGTGGGACTACAGTGAATGGAGTTTTCTTAGCGGTGAACGCGCACACTTGTGTCTTTGTAGGGTTGAATCGGACCAAGTTTACCCGTCCCCAGTCAGAGACCTGGGACAGTGTGGTCTCGATTTGAGACACAAGTTCTCCGCGGTTTTCCTCCACAACGGAACGAGGGATGTTTGCACGACCCGTGTAAAAAGCGTCTCCAGTACTGTCATCTGCATAGCAATGTATGTTGTTGATGTCCAACATGTCACTGATATGCAGTAGAAACAGCACAGAGCCTTGAGGGACACAAGCATTAATGTCCATGCTATCAGAGCAACTACCGTCAACTACGGTTCGTATGCGTCTGCCGGACAAAAAGCTAGCCACCCATTTGCACAAACCCTCGGGCACTCCGTAAGATGGCAACTTCGATAGAAGGTAGTCCAGGCTACATGCCAATGCCTCCCCCTGACTCTCAATGGCTAGTGCCCATCGGTGTGTGAGATACACTAGAAGGTCACCAGTCGAGCGACCGAGCGAAAGCCATATTGACGGTCACTGACCAGATCGTGTACTTCTAGGTATCTTAGAAGCTGTGTGTTGATCACACGCTCCATCACTTTAGAGAGGAGAGAGGTAATAGCGATAGGCATGTAATTCGATGGATCTGATGAATCGCCCTTTTTGGGCACCGGGTGCACATTCGCAGTCTTCCATGAAGACGGAAATTGCCTAGTGTGGTAGGAAAGCGCGAAGAGGCGCGTGAGTACAGGACATAACTCAGGAGCACACTGCTTAAGCACCATTGCTGGTATACCGTCTGGCCCACTCGACTTATGAACGTCTAGAGAAAGCAACGCCCGCCTGACCTCCCACTGCGTTATGGAGATTTCCGGCATAGTAGGTGGTACAGCGCCTTCATCGTTCATGTTCGAGTTCGAGGCAAAGATACTGCCCAGTAGATCGGTTTTCTTTTTAGCACTATGGGCCAAGTCACCATCGGTCTTTCGCAGTGGTGGTAACGACGACTGGCAAACGTTCCCTTCGGCAGCCTTGGCAAGCGACTAGAAAGCACGACTTCCAGAAGGATAGCTCGCAAGTCGCCCACCTATTTTGCCGATGAATTGGAATTTAGCTCTGGCAGTTGCTTTCTTACTGAACCTCGAAGCAGCATTTAATTTGCGTTTTAACTCAGAAATATTCGGATCCTTATTATAACGAGCCGTGGTCCAAGCCTGATATGCATTTTGCTTAAGAATTTTAGCTTTTCTGCAAGACCTATTAAACCACGGTCGTTTTTTGACGCCGGCAGCTACTCGCGGGTTAGGAATATAACATTCCATACCAGCAAGGATTGTCTCAGTGACTGCGGCTGCGAAGACGTCAGGATCTTCTGAGTTAAAGCAGATCTGCCTCCACGGGTACGATGCATAAAATTCTCGCAATCCATCCCAGTCTGCCGACTTATAGTGCCACACACGATGCCAATTAGTTGGCCCAGAAGGATCGGGTTGTGTGCATGACACTTGAGTCCGAACGAGACAGTGGTCCGAGGAGCCAAGAGGCACATCCACTGAGACGGAGTATCCGTCCGGATGAGTAGTCAGCAGAAGGTCCAGTAAGGAGCTTGTACGTTCCTCTATATCTGGTATTCTCGTTGGAGAAATTACCAGCTGAGAGAATCCATAGGTTAGAGTAAATGCATGAGCAGATATCCCAGCATAGTAATTGGTTCGAGAACTGCGCCAATCGCGATGGTGGGTGTTAAGGTTTCCCAAAATAACTAGTTCTGCTGTAGGATATTGCTCTAGAACTTTGTCAGTCGTCAAACTCAGATGCGTGAAAAGTCGAGTTACGTCCATGTCACCGCTATGAGACCTGTATAGGCACGCATAGATACGAGTGTGGCCGCCGTAATCTACGCGCACCCACAATATCGACAGGTCCCTGTCTTCAAGGCTATGAAGGCGGCGACAGCAGATATCCTCCCGGACGAACATACATACACCGGCACGACTCATAAAATTGTGTTCGAGTTTGTAGCCGGGATAGTGAAGGTATGATGTGTCGGCCGGGCATGATATCTGCGTCTTCGTTAGAAAAAGAATGGTCGGCTGCACAGTTTCGAGATGGTGGTGGACTGCGTTAAGATTTGCGTGAATACTCTGATGTTGCAAAAATCCACATTATATGTGGATGGAGTAGCCGCTGTACAAACTCTTTTCTTTTTCGTTCTCATGGCCATAATAATATAAAAAAAGTTACTAAGACTAAGGATGAAGATTCACTGCACAGACAGCTTAGAGGACAAAAGGTGCGGTTCTAAGACTGCCGAAGCTCGACACAGATGATAAGGTTGCTGGCGCGGCGGGCGAAGGGGCCCTGATCCCCCTCTGTTGTAGTAGCCGGGTTCACTCCGGTCTCCTTCTCCGGCACGACTACCACTTCAGATACTTTACACAGGCTGGCGGGTCAGCCTCCCAGGGCGGAGATTAAGTGATCCCTGGGTTCGGGATCCCGTTCAACCTGTGGGCGGCCAGCGGTCAGCCGTTTCATCATGTCTCCCTGACCGCCGAACCAGCACGCCGCGTCTACGCTGAGCATGACAGCAACAAGCACCGCTGGTCCTCCGCTGTCAGCACAGTGAATCCTCAAAGAGCTCTGGCAATCTTACTTACCGCCAGGAACACAACACTACTCAATTTTAGTGTTATTATGGCCGCGGTTTTCTGTAAGGTGGAGGTACTTCCCCAGTAGAAGTCAATTAAAAGATTATATAGCCTTATTTTTCGGAACAATTATGCTAGACAATAAAAATACAATTACTGCAGACGTAAATGTTATTAATTGTTTCCCGGCTCTGTTGGAAAACATTGGGCAGCAACGCCCAAGAATTAGGATTTTCCTTAATCATGACAATGCTCCAGCTCGGTTTGCCAGACTGACAGACAAACAATCTGACTATAATATGTGTGACATTATTAAGTCAAAAGTAACATTATGTCAGTCCTAATCTTGCACGTCGTGACTTTTATTTCCCGAAAATAAAAGACACACGAACCTAACATTATAAACCCTAAAGATGCATGAGAAAAAAAAGTTCGTTCATTCAGGTTCTGGTGCTTACAATGGAATAAAGTTTACTGCCAAAAACATAATAAATATCAGAGTCCCTCTGTATTATTCAGTGGTACTGGTTTTGGTGGCATCACTACACACAATCACCACAAGGAAAAGTATTTACGTCAAACTTGCAACCAAGGTCATGTTTGTTTACACAATTTATTAGTACAGAAACCTTAAAAGTTTGCATGTTGCGTATTTATAGGTTCAAAATGCTTTGTTTTGCCATTTACAGTTAACGCTAGCAAAATCTATTCGTATGTTTTCAGTGAAGAAAACTTAGTTAGCCTTAAATATTCTGCAAATATCCTTTTTACGTCTGGAATAAGTTTAAAGTATAGACGCAGTTAGCTTTCAGGGTTCTGTTTTCAAATTGGTTACTTTACTTTTTTTTATATACTATTGAATTTTTTGGTTACTTTGGAGGTCTATTAAAGTTTTACTTACTAGTCTTAGCACACCTATTGACACAGCTAACAACTTGGTTGGTTGCAAGTAGGGATTGCAATCCAGCGGCGTTTTCAATCCAGCTGGATTCTTGCTGGATTGACCTGAATCCAGCTGGGTCCAGCGCGGATCCAGCAAAATGTGGAACGATGATAAAAAGACAACATTTTTAAGACATTTTTTTATTAATTTGTACTTCTTACGATAATCTATGAAATCTTTCACTCATTTGGTGATATCTTATATCAATTTGCTTTGGTTTCTTAATCATTTGAGATCAAAAGAATCAACTTAAAATAAAATAACAAAACATATAACCTTACTAACATTTTAGATAATGTTTCTCAGTAAGCAATATCTTTTTACATTTATGTTTAATGATAGGATGGCTAATCAGTGGCAATCAGTCTTACAAATTCTTTTAAAATTAACTATAAAAAAGGATCGTAATAATAATACTATTTTAATCTTCAATCAATTTTTTGTATCAAAAGAAGCTCCGAAATAATCTTCTCTCCACTCGTTAATCGTTAATAATTAGGCAGTTTAAAATCTGACGATAAGAGACTGACTATTTCTTTTTTTGAATTCTCTGAAATTAAGACCTTAGAAAACAAATTTTATCTACAGTCTTATTTTCCAACCTGCTTCGCACAGAACTGCATATGTAGCCGGCTGCTGAGAATGCCCTTTCGGCCTCTACACTGGTCGGTTTTAGGGTCATTAAATACTCATAAACCATAGATAAATGTTCACCTCGCACTCCTTCGGTCTCATAAACGCTCATTTCTTTTTTCAGGACCTTTCCGTAATCTAATTGACCACTTGGCTTTTGTTTATTAAATTTCTCCTTATCTCCTTTAAGTTCTATCTCAAGCTCTTGCTCTAAAGTCATTTTCACGGGTTCTGCGTCTGCGTCATCATCATCTAGACCATCCTCTTCTAACTCCATGATATCTTCTTGCACCGGCTCTACAATGCGGTGTTTATTTACTCGTTTTAAGAAAGTTTTCATCTCCTGCCGCATCGCATTTTTTTTTGGCAAAGGAAAATAGCCAGGGTTTTTAACTGCTTCTTTTTCAACTTTTCTGGATTTTTCAAGTACACTAACGTACCAGTAACTTCGGAGAGGCGCAGTTCTGCGATTCTGTTGCGCAGTGCTTCAGTTAGCTCGGCGCTTAGGGAAGTGCCCTGGCTATATAGCTTGTCTAAAACAAATTTCAGGAGCCGTGAATTCTTATCAACCCTAAATTGAAATGTTTATCATCATGGTGCAAGTTGTTTTAAATTAGTGAATTCTTTAATGAAATCCGCTTGAATATTCTCTGCATACCTGTAAATGATCGCTCTGATGGTATTTGGAGAAGTCGGCAATTGAAATCCTAATTTTGCGAATAATAATCTCAAGTCGGATGATGTACAAAATGAACTTAGACTAAAGCCATCTTTACACACCATCCTAGTGACCAAACTCTCCATAGAACTTTCTTTTTCAAAGTAGGAATCAATAGTCTTCTTGGTCTTGCTCGGAACTACTTCCTGATAATCTTCATTTTTTGAAGTGGTTGCTATAGCATCAGTAGGAGCTTGTAAATCTGCATTTTGCAAATCTTTGTTGGCTGAACTAGCTTTGTTGCCAGTGATATTATTTATGACACTGATACAGTGTACTTTTTGTAAATGCCCTTTTAACCCTGTAGTGGAGCGGTTGCTAATAAGCAATGTTTTTAAACATAGCGAGCACTTGCCACTTCGACAATCCAACTTTACGAAATAGTCCCATAAACTTTTTTCACCGTCGCTAGAATTCTTGGTCGACATTTTAAACATTTTGAATATTATTTTAATAGAATATAATGCCTAAAGATAAATAAATACAACTATCGCGATGCAATAACTTAACAAAACCAATAAGGTAATATTTTATTTAAACTATCGTGATTACTATTACAAACTATTACTATTGCAAACGCCGCGCCGTGGTTGCGGGAGGACTAATAGTTTGAACGCGATTTTAAACTTGAGAAACCTATAAAAACCAATCTTTATACACATGACACAGCTTTTTCCAATCAAAATTGCGCATTTTAGCAATCTTGTTAAATAGCAAGCAACAATACACATACACACACAACCTCCGAAATAACTAAATAGTCCACTGTTGGATATGTACCTACTTCCTGCAATCAAAGGTAGGTAATAAAATAAGATCGTTTTAAATATGAAAACAAAAACAAAAATATTTCGCGATGTGTTGATGAACGTCACCAAACGTGTCTTCCTCTTCCTTCTTCGAGAAAGTAAGAGACATGACTCAAATCAACATTAATACTAAATTATTTAAAATAAACATTTTACTTTACTTACCATTCAGTCTCGCAAAGAACAACCAACACGCACTCCATATGCACTTAAGTGACACAAAAACACTTTCTATCGAGACGAGAGCCGTTAATCAACTGTCTTTGATTTATAAAATAAACAATTACAAGCGGTGGTAAGGGCTATGCTATGGTGACAGAACGGCAACGTTGCCGCGCCGTTTTGAAAATGGCGGCAACTCAAAACTATACAATAGAAATTGATAGTGATACGTTTGCGGATCCACATCGCTGGATCCAGCACTGTATGCTGGATCCAGCATGTTCAAAAAGGCGCTGGATCCAGCTGGATTGCTGTATGCTGGATCCAGCAATTGCAATCCCTAGTTGCAAGACTTGACCTGTTTTTAGGGTTTCGTACCAAAATGGTAAAAAGGAATAGGTATAGTGAGAATTCTGTGTTATACTTATTTTTCTCAGCGACTAAAAACATTGAAAGGTACAGGTTAGAACATTATATGTTCCTACATTGTTTATTAACAACAAACTACATAATAATAGTGTCAAGTAAGAATTATCACTTAACTAAGATCTATATAAGCTGGTTTAATGTAATTAAAACGCGAAGTTAATAATATAGGTTCATTAAGTATGCTACAAGCTCAACTTTGTAGAACTTAAGCCTTTACACATTAGTTTCATGTTTTTGCCAATATCTGTAAATTTAAGTTGTTAAACAACTAAGCTAGAATTCATAAAGGTTTCTAGTGTTTTTGTCCAACTGGGTGACGGTAATAATTGTAATATTATGTCTGAATTTTTTAATAATGATATATATTTAGAATGATCTTTGTTTAAAGATTTTATAGACTAAGGTGTACGTAACGAAGCTATTCCGACTGCTGCTGCAGTAATGCTGATGCCCCGGGTCTTGCAAAACCAAGGGTATTACTTGTTCGTCGCCGAATCTTTCAAAATAAATATTTTTGGACATTACACACAGCTTCGTCTAGTCCCATGCGTCTATATGTAGTATTGTGTACGGTGTGGCGATGAGTCACCATGCACAAGCGCCTGTGCGGCCGTGGCGACGCGTCGCCACGATATATATACAGTACGCTATATATATATGTACATAATAATTACAATGTTTCACATCTGCCAGGCGTCCCGTGATGGCTGATTTTTTTCGTTACTTTAAGTAGTTTGAAATTTTGGAACGGGTAACTTTGTCTTTGGTTGGGCAACACCCGAATGTTTGCCAAGTTGTGTGAGACTAATTAGCTAGCTACTAATATTTAAAGCTATGAAACTCTAGAAGAGCAAGTAACTAGTAAACATATGTGTTAAATAAAACCATTGTGTTCCTTATTTGTTTTAAAAAAATGGTTTTAAAATTGTCTGTTACATAAATTATTATTTGTGAAGAATTAACGTAAAGAAAGTTTTATTGCGGATGGAAATACAGAGAAGGTACTTTACCTAGTCACTCGTACTCACCACAAATTGCATTTCAAACCTGTCATATATGATAAAATACTTTGAAATCTTACTATGTATTTTAATATTCTTATGCAATAGTTTTTGTTCATTAATTTATTTTACTAAAGTTTTTGTATAAAAAGTGAAGTGAAATCTATCTGTTAAGAATATAAAAATGGGATGATAAGAAAATATAAGTTAAACTTCAAATTAGTATTAAAACAAATTTGCTGTTTTTAATATATGTCAGAATGCATAACTTTTACACTACATAATATTTCACACGTTACTAGGTTTAACTCTATAGAAATCAATTTTAATTCATGGCCTTCGGTGCAATAATTTGATGGTAATTTATTTAACTATTTAATTTGATGATTTGAGCGTAACACAATAAAGCTTTATATTTTTGTAAATGATTTCATTTAAAGCTTTATTATTTAAGGCTTTATTTGTTTATTCTTATAAGTTAAATGATTAAGCTTAAACCTTTTAATAATTATTTTATAATTATAATTATTTTAAGCTACATTAATTAAAACATTTGAATTAACTAATCAATTAAAACCTTAGTTGATTAGTTAATTTTCTTAGTTTACTTTGATCAGCTAATAAATTAAAGCATAATTGACTTATTTAGCTTTAATTCAATAAAAGCTTAATTAATTTATCGATACGGAAGCATTGCTTACATGCAAAAATATTTAAAAATATTCCTGCTCTAAAACTAGCACTCATAAATAGAACGTAAGCAAATATTTAATTGAAAAAAATGTCTAATAAAACCCATCTACCTCTATCTTCACACATGAAAACTAAATTCTAAATTAGTTTGAGACACACACATTGATATGAGAGAAACTTCCTCCAGCGAATGCTTAGGTTGTGGAATGAGCTCCCTGCCAAAGATTTCTCTAAGAACTATGAGGTTCTTCAAGAGAGAAGTTATTAGATTTTTGAAGGGTTGTCGGTCGGCAACTCGCGAATGATGCCCCAGATGTTCCAAGCGTCCATAAGCTGCGGTAACCGCTTACCATCAGGCGGACCGTAAGCTTGTTTGCCACCTTAATGGTATATGAAAAAAATTTGCTTCTTTTTCATACATAATTCTAAATTTTGTTAAAATCAATACAGCAAAATCTTTCATTTGCCATTAAGGTTCCAATAAACCTGTTTGAAACGGCATCACGTAATGCTTTTATATGCGTGTTAGAACATTAAAGGTAAGGGGAACCATAAGAAATGTGTTACTATCAAAATCCCTATGAAGCCATTATAGGAGATGTAACGCTATTTTTATGTAATAGCTTGTTGACATTCTCTTCTGACTTTACGTTTGAAGCTTATGTCAAATATGCATAATACTGCTGGGACGATTACTAATGTATTCGCTTCTACAAAAAAGAACTGTGACGTCGTGATATACTAGAAAACGAAAATGGTGATGATTAGCTGAGATTGAGACCATTATAAGTGGTAAACGGGACTCTATATGGTAAATACCTTTTTCAAGCGCTCCTACAGAGTGGACTTGACAGTTTATAAAATCACTTGCATGCGACAAACATAACTTTATTATCTGGCGTAAAAACTACAATAAAGATTAGTAGAGGTTCAGTAGTGTTCGCAAGAGATCTTGGAGCTTATTAATAGTATCGAACGTTTAGGATTTGGAGTTTCGAGAGAAAAATGTATGCAAGTAGTTCTTACCTTTTAAGACCAGTGAAACTACTTGCATACATTTTGTCTCCGTAATCCAGGAATCTGGCTTACTCCAGACTGTTCGCAATTGTCTCTTTGGCTTTAGGACGAAGTTGACTGGCAAGGCTGAAGAAAGTGGACGACAATATAGGTTTGTTGAAGCCAGAGATCTTGGGGAGATTTAATGATTCTTATGATAGTTATACATTTCAAAATCGAAACCGACTCGATACTGTAGCAAGGATATTCATGACGTCATACGAGACTAGTAGAAGTGGCTATATCAAGCGTATATCCCAAACATACAAAGTGGCTGTTTCTACGGAATTCGAAGATAAGAAAACCGATTTTATTTAATTATCATTTTGAAAAACATCCAAATATCTAATTTAGAAGTGTGATTCTCTTGTAAACCTAAAAGTTTTTTTGACTACAGAAAACATCAAATGAAAATCTGTGACAGCTGTAAATATAAGACAGTCGATTGTTATATATTTAAAAACGATTTTATCAAAATTCTATAGTTTTGTTAAAAAATGTAATCCTGACTTTTACCGCTAACGTTTTCTTATCTTAACTTTATCTTGTTTTGAAAAGTTATTTACATGAAAATAAGAAGAACAATTTTGAAATTGGGTTCATCTTATACGTGCTGTAGCAAACTAACGAGATCAATATCTAGGTTTATATTTTTTGTTTATACTTATATTTTCGTAAAAAGTTAGTAACCAACTTTTTAATAAGGTTGCAAAGCCAAATTCTAAAAAAGAAAGGGAGTTTTTCATTGAAAATAAAATAAAAAAAGGTAAGTGAAGCTTGTTCGCGGTTTTAATCGGACTGTATGACGATTTTAATATAACTAGATAACACGAGTAAGCAAAGATAATACTTACCTTTTGTAGCAATCGATGGGGTATCCCATGGGGAAAGGGGTGAAGCACCTTCAGCTGGACTCTGAGCTAGTAGCTACCAGACTTACCGAAGATACTCTGAGCTAGTAGCTACCAGACTTACCGAAGATACTCTGAGCTAGTAGCTACCACACTTACCGAAGATACTCTGAGCTAGTAGCTACCACACTTACCGAAGATACTCTGAGCTAGTAGCTACCAGACTTACCAAAGATACTTCCGAATGCAATTACCACCTTGTAGTTTCGTGATTAGAAAGTCCTAGTCGATTGATTTCACTGCAAACTCGTGCACTTTTAAATCTTTTAATTTCTTATGGGAAACGATAAACGATAACGAAAATTTTTGATACGATACGAAAAAGCGGGAAACAACAACGAACTTTTTCTCTTTTTTAAGTGATGTTGCTATATTCAAATTATCTTTTCTAACAGATTATGACGACAAACGTGAACAAAGCTACTTGGGATATTATTTTTCATGCACGTGGAGTTTCATTATGTGGAGAGTTAGTTGTTGAATAGTTTTTCAAAAGGGTTGGAGTATTGGTACAAATGTATATACGCCTTCTACCTTTTTAACCAAGTTTTTTCTTGACTAGTATATTTTCTTTGGAAAATTACAATAAATAAGAATAATTATTTCTTAAACAAAAAGTACACTGACGAGTAAACATAACTACAGTAGAATTAATTTACAATGACTCCGCCTACAATGACGAACTGTTTATTATGACATAATTGTAGTAGAATTTTGATTTTCATGCAAATTCCTAAGAGAGTTGGTATTGTTACAGTGACTGCTCTTATATTAGCATAACGCTTATTATAACGTAAATAAGGCCAGTTATAGTGACCAAGTTTAATAGCTGTTGATCTTGCGCCCTTTTACAATGCTTTGTTTTTGGTACTTAACTATCTATTCCTTCACCTCGCCGCTGCTGCACTAACGCGCCGCATGTGTCGTATTTGTTTTGACCTGCAGTGACAAGCTAGTCTAAGCTATTGGTTTAGTGATTTGGGGCGAAAATGGCTCCTCAATATTGGTAAGCATTTACAGCTAAAGAGAAAAGTTAAATAATTTCTTGTTTATACGCTATGTAGTATTTTTCATTTCTTATAAATGCTACCTAAATATGCATCTGAATTTACTTTGTCGTTTAATACTATGCTTTGTCTGAAATCCGCTTATTACGACCTAAATATAATTTCTCTTCAATGTCAAAATAACCGGTTTATTCAGTCACTTACAGAAACGACGATATTTCATAAATTAGTAGAGACAGCTCCATGAAACAAAAAGTATATAAGAAAGAATTTTATTTTACACATAAATTAATTAAATAAGCTTCATTGTTCCTTTAGGTTCATAGAGCTATCATGAGTTGTTTAGGAAATATTGTCGTCTATGTAAATTAAAAGTTATATTTGCTGGTCAGTATAGTTTTTTGGATTTTTTTAGTTATATCAACGAAAACTTTTTTATTTTCGGGGGTAGCTCATGACCTTCTCCGTCTTTTTAACTATCCTTGTTTTAAGTTTTGGGTCGTTGTGACGTTAAGGAAGAACTATCGAACATATACACTTACTTGCACATCTATACATATAAAAGGCTTTGTCCTGAATGACTGATGGATCAACGCACAGTCTAAACCGCTGATCGTAGAAACCTGAAACTTGGAGGGTGTGTTTTTTGTATGACGTACGCATCCGATAAGAAAGGATTTGCCGGAATTCTACCCCTAAGGGGGTGAAAAAGGGGGGCAAAGTTTGTATGGGACAACGTGATTCCTTGGTCCAATCTACTTCAAATTTTGCATAAACCTTTTTTAACAGAATTGATGGAAGACGTGTTTCGTATTTTATTAAAATTCATCCCCTAACGGGGTCAAAAAGGGGTAGAAAGTTATTTGGCGGTTATTTGCTTCGAAGTTGATATCAATACTCCTTAGTGGTTTTGATTTAAATTTAATTTAATTTTGACACATGTTTGAAAACTCAATACAATTTTATTCAAAAAAGTTTGAACTTACTTAAAAACATAAACAACTTCAATACTCTTTAAAATTGGAATGTCTCGAATGTCCCCGGACTATATTAGTACCTCATTTAAGGGGCTTCTAAGCTCAAAGAGATTATGCGTTTTTTAGGTGTTTGATTTTTTGTGTACAATAATACTTAAAGTTTTCTTTTTCTACTTATCTTATATATACATATAAAATGCTTTGTCGTGAATTACTGACGGATCAACGCACAGCCTAAACCGCTGATCGTAGAGACCTGAAACTTGGAGGGTGTGTTCTTTGTATGACGTAGGCATCCGATAAGATAAGGTCAAGTGTGAGTCGGATTCACGCAATAAGGGTAAACCGATTGTAATGCAATTTTGGTAAGTTTGTTATACACACGCCGGGGAATGTTTCTGAAAAAGAAAACAGGGTCAAGTGCGAGTCGGACTCGCGTAATAAGGATAAACCGACTGTAATGACATTTTGGTAAGTTGTTATGCACACGCCGAGAAGGTTCCTAAGAAAAAAAAAAGGGTCAAGTGCAAGTCGAACTCGCGCAAAAGTGGTGAACCGATTGTAATGAAATTTTGGTAAGTTGTTATGCACACGCCGGTTTCTGAAATAGTACAACCCTATTAGGTTGTTTTAAAAAAAGAAACAACGTTCTCCGGTTCAGCTATATTTATATAAAAGAAGAAACTGACTGGCTGACTGACTAATCGATCAATGAACAGCTGAAATCGCTGTGTCTAGAAGCATGACATTTGCACAAACGTACCTTAAATGACGTAAGTGTGCACTAAGAAGGAATTTTTGGAAATTAATCCCCTTAGGGGGTAAAATATGGGTTGGCAGTTTGCATGGAAATGGCTAAAACTTGGCTTAAACGTTAAAAATTAAGATTAAGTAAGATTCACCGTTTTTGAAAAATCAGGGAATGATTTTTTAGAGACGGCAAAATAGGGGATGAAAATGTGCATAAGAATTCCGATGTTATTGTATGTAAAACAGTAAACAGTCAAAAGCTGTATTTTTTAAAAAGTTTACGCAGACGAAGTTGCTAGAATAAGATAGTCTATAATATTGAGCATGGATGGATTATCTACTCCCTAGTATTTCAGCCGACAACCATAGTGCGGTAAGAATATACCAGAAATCTACAAAACACAGACGGTTTACCAGCAGCAGCTTATGCAATGTACTCCTGAGTAATGTCATGTACTCACGCGCCTCTTTGCGACCACAACAGGCAATTCCCGTCTTCATGAAAAACTGCGAATGCAAATGCGGTGCCCAAACGGGGCGATTGATCAGATCCATCGAATTACAGGTCTGACGCTATTACCTCTCTCCTCTCCGAGGTGATGGAGCGTGTGATCAAAATACAGCTACTAAGATACCTAAAAAAATACTGCGGCCATATCTGGGCGGGTGCACCTGGATACTAGCTTGGTCCATTTGACTCAGTCCAACGACGGTCTGTGAGAATTGACGACGTTCCCAAACTCACTAACCGTATCAAGCCCTTAAGTCTGAGGAAAGACTTTGCCTTTGATATTTTTAACTTTAAATAATTTGTATACAAGAAGACTTTTAAAAATTACTTTTCATATTTAATTTTACTGTAGCTTTTATTCGAAATTTTCTAATGCTTCTTTAAACCTTATTAAATGACATTTTTTGCTTTAAACTTTTGATGTAATAAAATAAGTTGGCTTTGTCATGTCCGTATATTAATTGGTAAATTAGGTCACGTGACGGGTCTCCAGAGGTTCGCGAATTAGTCGCAAATTAATCTCTGCTTGGTCCATAAATTCGTGTCACGTCCCTTCTGCACAAATAAGAAGTCCGCTAACGGTGATGAAAGGGAATTCGAATCTACCTGAGCTTAAGATTTCGTTTTTATTTAAAGCTATTTATAAAAGCCGAGAAAAAAGAGTTTTATTCAAAAGTTATGTTTCTGTATTAGGCTAGATAATTGTAGTTTACAGTTGTAATCACTTCATTAACTATGGTGTAATGGATGTATTAAACATTTTGAAAGTAGAATTCTGTAAGTGTGTATTTAAATTTGAATTCAAAATATTTTTATTCAAATGAGTTTCTAAGAATACTTTCGAATCGTCAAGTAAATTAACTACAACTAGCTTTACAAATTACTTACAATACTGTTTTATTGCTGGCGTCCAATAGATACTCTTGTAATTTTACAAACGAAACATAATATAACGATAGTAAATCAACAAATAAATACATGTATTGTGTTAAAAAAAAAACAAAATTTAAGCAATATTTCAATTGTCTATTGTTTTACTTTTATTATTCTGTGATTTAAAGTAACTCCCGAGAAACAGATATTCATATATCATATATCACTACACAGCAGACGTACATCAACATATATACACATATATATATATTTACATTTTACAAACATCGCACACCCGAACGTAGCCCAACTCCCAAACTACTTTTTTTAGCAACACTATTTTCTCTGTGATAGAAATTAGAAATAAATATTCTTCTATAGTAATTTAACGAAGTGTGTATTAAACAAGCAATACTATTTAAAACTTTTGTCTATCTTGTGAATCTAAAACTGCCTCCGTGTGGAGCTCCTATTTAATTCTTGTCATATAGTTTTTTAATAATGACTCATTGTCTACAACCTGCAAACCGATCACTGTTTCGCCTTAAGTATCACGTTGCTCAAACGTCAAACCCCGTGGGCTCTCTTGCCATCATTACTTAATTTAATTTTGCTAACCGAGTAATTAATTTATTAGTTCAATTATTGTCATGCATCAGGTGATCTAGGAAAAATAAGTGAGATACAATGTGACAAACACTTATTTCCCGCTGCACTCAGATTCGCTTAATGAGTACTTATATGCTTCTTTAGTAAAAACTTAAGCAAATCGACACTCAGTGTAACTAACATCTGACAATTGTAAAATTACGTCATAACTATAACGTTAACAATTACTAACCGAAAATGACTGGTTATAGTTAAAGTTACAATTTTAATTACCTGGTATTTTGAGTATTCTGTAGGTAGCGTTGCTAATGAAATAAATCAAGTTAAACAGTATTTTTTTTACCCATTAGGTATCGCACAGAATTAGTTATATATAATTATAGATAATAACTGCTGCTATTATTACTTAAAAAATTGGTAAAACCTAGTCGTAATAGTTATTTAAACATCTACAAAATCATTTTTTGATAGCACTTAAACAGAAAGTATCCATATTTATTTTTTTGTTTTTCAATGAAAACATCAACAGAGTTACAATATAGCTGAATTACTCATGCATGCTTAGTTACATATCGCGTCATCCTTGTCTTTACTCAAGGTTACTGGCAAGCTACATTGGCTCATAAATAACACAAATTAAGGACTGTTTCGTTCTAGCCATGCTTTGACAGCTTTGCACAATATATTTGTTTATTCATTGTGAAAGGCATGGATTCAAGTCGTTTAGTCTAGCAAAACACCTAACCTATCTAGCATTTACAACTTGTAGGACTGTGTAACCCAAATTGGTGAATTGTGACGGTAAAAGTATATTTTAAAGTTATTTATATAATTACTTTAACAATAATTTTGATGCATTTGAGACAGCACCTTGTAGTTCACTTTCTTGGTCTAGCTACTTCCCGCTACCTTTTGTATAACTTTGATACGCAGTTCGAGTCCAAAATCCGTCGTTGTATATATTTTACTAGAAGGAAAGTGAATATAGCTAGGTTAGGCAAGCTTGTATGTACGTATAGTTATGTTAACATATATATCTTAATATGCTTAAATATCACAGAATGGAGAAACCAGTGGCTGGATCACACACACCAGACATATCAGACACACAGCAGCAGAAACAGATTCTTTTCGCCCCACTTTTCTGAGCCGAATTCCTTCTAATATAATATTTCTGGACTAAAGTGGCTTTATATATTTTCAACTAGTCATAAATGACCATTTTTAGGGGTTCCTTACCCTGAGTATCCGACCATTAAAAGGCTCTATCTTTTAGACCGAAATAGGCAGAACCCTGAATTTTTTTACAGAATATTTGTCATAATGGAGAATTATCTAACAAATAATAAAAAGTTATAAAGTCAAAATTTAAGGGGGGTCCCCATACAAGAATCACATTTAAGACATACAAACTTCATAGTTGCAGTGAAAACTATTGTGAACTATAAAGTATAACAACAAATAATGAAAACCGGCCAAGTGTGAAACGGGCCCTAGCAAGTACTATTTTAAATTACCGGTATAGCGCTATCTAGCTTATCATTAAGAAAAAGAGTTACACAATTGTTGGAAACGATATTCAACGTTAAGCAACGTCGAGCTTGGTCAGTATTAGGTGTGCGAGAAAAATAAATTGTCGGTTTAATATATGGAGAGCTTAATTTCTATAAAATATGTGTACATTCACAAAAGACACATCTCTGTCCACAATTCGTACCGGGCCAGCGTGTTGACTATGGCCTAAAATTTTGATAAGGAATAGGGTAAAAGTGGGATAGTTGCCCCACAGTTTGAAGTAGGCTCATTATTTCCAAACTATCAAAGTATTTAAACCACCTATTATTTCTCATGAAAACCATGTCTTTTACCTACATCACGATTAAGAGTGATTGAATTTAACTATTATAAGCGAAAAAATGATTATTTTTTGCAGTACTAGATGGGGATAGGTGCCTATTATATGGCAAAATTGCCTCAAAGATTTTATAACAATAAAGATAGGATTATTAATTTATTAAAAGAAAATGTATAGTTACTTATGTTTATTTTTAATTTTTATCAATGGCACGTAACAATTGCTTTGATTATTATATCACGTCTCACACTTGGCCGGTATTTATTATTTGTTGTTATACTTTAGAGTTTAAACTATTTTTCACTGCAAGTTGAAACTTTGTATCTATTTCTGATTTTAGAGCAGAAACAACGAAAATTTTAACTTTTTATTATTAGTTAGATTCGGGATTCCCCATTATAACACATATTCTGTGAACAATTTAGGCTTCTACCTATTTCGGTCTAAAAGATAGAGCCGTTTAAGAGGTAATATCCCGCTACCAATTCATGGTCACTACTTTCTCCCCCATTAGCTATCGGTTTGATGAGTGCTGTGGCATTCCCAATGAATAATTCCCATTACTTATGTTAGTGGCTTTGATAGTTTAGCAAAAAGATTTCCTTTACAATCAATATCAATCAATAAAAATACAGTTTCTTTTGATTTGCGGTTATATTAATAACACAAACAATTGTTGTGAAGAAATAACAGAGTAGAACAAAAAACTACAAACCAACTTGTTGGAATTTAAATGGTTTAAACGTAACAGAACATAAACAAAAATATGAAATTTGCTAGACAGATTAACTGAATTCTTATAATTTATTTTTTAAATTTGTATTTTGAATAGATAATATGTTTTTCTCTCCGTCTGCGATTCACTTGAGAGTTAATCAAGATAGTTCAGACACAAAGGGCTCTGTCTTTTATTTCAATGTAATCTATTTTGTTTTTTGTTTAAAAAATAACAAAGATGTTTTTCATTGGGGATCACTGTATTTATTAAATTTAACCAAAAAGCCTGTGGAGAAAAAACAATTCTAATAAATATTAAAATTCTAATATATTTCCATCAATTCTAAAAAAAAATAACTGGCAGGTGTTTTAGGTGAACCGCTATACGATTTTGTAATGTATATAGCGATACCTACTCTTTGCATATTCTATTTTGTGTAGTGTCGTGACGTAACGTGGGTCTTTATGAATGCACTAGCTTTTGCCCGCGACTCCGTCCGCACTAAATTCAGTTAAAGGCATGGGATTTCTACAGCAAGTCCTTGATTACATTAAGAAAGTGTGCTTTAGCAAACTGCAGTTGTGAGAACTTTTAAATTTTCTGTCATGAAAAGTAGTGTATGTCCTTCTTCATTGTTTTGTGACTCTTTCTCTATAAGGGTGTGTTATGTGCAATAACATTAATATAAGAAGAAAAATATGTTTTTGGAACCAAAAATGAAAATATCGATCAACGGATAATAGTTTGTTACCCGTACCGGAACATCAGCTGGTATAGCACGTACTAGTTCATTGTGTCCTTCCTTAAATAGTAATATTTAAATACTGATTTACTTCTTTTGGTTCGTCAGGAACTTGGTATATTATTCTGCCAGTCTTTTATTTTACCACTCATTGCTTAAAAACTGGTAATTTACGTAGTATAGGGATATAAAGCCACCAAAGTCCAGATAAACTACATGAGAAGCAATTGTTACCACCTTCTGGGGATAGAAATCGTACAAAATATACATGCATACATACTCTAACAATTTTATAAAGGCGAAGATAGTGGAACAAATATTTTACCACTACTTATACTATGTATAATACTATATACGCTAAGTCTATGAGAAATAGTTTACTCACAAAAGTATTATACTAATAAATTGATACCTACTTCAAAAGAAATAAGAAAAAGACAAAGCAGAATTTACGACCACTGGGATTCTGTAAAAAAGCTGGACGTCATCAAATGCTTATTTGCGCTGAAGGCACGTGACCAGGGAGCGGACGAGTCTGTGGAGATTAATTTATAATTCACGAGACCACTGTGTCGTGTTGTGACATACTTTATTGTTAACCGGGTAAATTATTGTTTTTGTCGCCTTTGTGTTATCTAATTTCAAAAATATCTTTTTTTACCTACCTTTTATAACATAGATAATGTATTTTATAACACATTTTCTAGTAAAGGGTCTCTTATTTCACCAATTTCAATATCGTATTGTATCTCAGTACGTACTTGTGTGTTATTGTAATGTAAAACGCACGAGTTTCTTTTTAAGGGGCAAACATAAGTGAAAGTGGCGCCCCCATCAGATTTTTCAGTTTGTATTCATCACATAAGGAATTCTGAAAAAGTGCTCATATTAAAAGTTTAAAGTACAAGTAAGCTATTTTTAAGAAGTTTTAGTTGCTATATATTATGCATGTGTAGGCTAGAAAGTTCATTTATGCTAAAAGTGGCCACTTTTAGAGAGAAAGAAGTTTACAAGAAGTATACAAAAATTGCCGAGTTCGTGTCATATTATTACATTATTCCATTTACAAGATTTCCAAATAATAAACATTTTAGTACAAATGACTTAAAAGTCAAAGAGAGAGTCGCACAAGTTAAATTAAGGAATACCATAAAAGAACTATCAAAATATATCTATACTAATATATAAAGCTGAAGAGTTTGTTTGTTTGAACGCGCTAATCTTAGAAACTATTGGTCCGATTTGAAATATTCTTCCAGTGCTAGATAGCCCATTTATCCAGAAAGGCTATAGGCTATATATCATTACGCTAAGACCAATAGAAGCGGAGCATCAATGAAGAATGTTACAAAATCGGGAGTTTTTTTTCCTTTTGAGAGCGCTGCGTAAACGGTTAGAGTTTCGCAAAAACCATGTATGACAGAATTGTTCCTCTTTAAAAGTTCTTTAAAACATTCCGCAACAGCATATGTCTATATTTTAAGGTTGGCACACTATAATCTTTTTTATGCTAACCAAATTTGTTCTAAAATAATGCATTATTTGCGAAGGTGTTTCTATAAACATGATATTAATCCAAATAAATACGTTATTCATCACAAATCTTTAATTTAAAACAAAATTTCCCTTAACATCAATTCGATTTCAATGAATATCTTAGGAGATATCGCAGTTTTAAAATAACATGTCATCAAAATAATGATTAAGTACTGCGCGCGCATTTATGATGTGCAAGGCCAGCGGGCAGTCAAGAGGGGGAAGGGCTGTACTTATTAGTTAAAAATATTTTCACCTTCTAAGTTTTTTTTCTATAATTGAGGAGTTGCCGTAAGAATCCTACGCCGATAACCAAATTTAGGGCGGGCGAAGCCGCTGGCAAAAGCTAGTCTTTTATAAAGCAGGTGACTTAAAAACCGTAAATGCATTTATAGGACTTACCCAATGACAATAGGTAATTTTTTTACAAAACTATGCTGTCATTTACATTAAATTTTACATTACATTAAATGTAAAATTTGACATGAATCGATGCAAAGACGGCAGAGTTATGAGTTGTGATATACGGATGGATGGAAGAAAATATAAGGGTCCCACTATAGCTTTTTGAAAGACGCAGTAAGCTATTGAGCTATAATAATACTACAATTAATTGTTAGGGCCAAAACGATAGTCTTCTAGCTAATTCCTCGCGGCGTTACCTGCGCGATCTAACTTTTCCTGTCGAACTCCTATACAAAATTTATTTTTCATATTTCAACTCCTTAAGGAATAATTTCCCTTACGCGTGTCATTTGCTTACACGAGTCCCATTAACAAGCATACTTTTACGATCAAAAATCTTCGAACGAAACCACCTCGGGTAGCTCTAAAAGGCAGAAGGTCCAGCAATAAAAACAAGTATTATAGACCGCAGTAAACACTTTCCTTGTCTGCAAGCACTAACTGACTGATGCTTTATACTATTTTAACCAGAAACATCACAAACTGGTGCTTTAATTTATGAAAATAATTTACACCGCCATTACTATTTACAGCGTTTTTAGTATGAATGAATATACTTTTGAGTATTTTCTGAGCAAGTCGCTTGTACGAGTATGTATACAAAGTATTTTTGAGTGTAGACAATGTTATTAACGATTCTTAATGACATTATTAAAGGCAAGCAATCTGTTAAAAAGTTGTTGTTATAGTGTCTAAAAAAAATGGCAGTAGGTATTGACCCGACTGCTGAATCAATAGGCGTGGGTTCCATTACCGCACAAGACAAACATTTTTGTGATAAATATTTAGTATTAGTAATGTTAGTCTTGAGACTGGGTATGTTCTATGTATAATATGTATGTATTTATATACATACATTGCCTAGTATCCATTGTGTAACAATCACTTATTTATGAAGAGATTATTATTTGGAAATTCATTCGTTATTTTGAGATAATTAAAATTCGATTGAATATCGTACGAGCTTAAATTCTTATCGGTACCAAACTTACTTTTGTTATTTTTTTTTAAATATTTGCTACAGTTCAAGTTAAACTGGTCGAGTTTCGTATAGGAGTGGATAAGAATTCCGCGCACCTTGATGATATATCAACAAAATTATGATTTCTTGTTAACTTTCTTAAGGTGAACCTAATTCTACTTGTATTAGGTTCAATTTAAAGTTTAAAGTAACGTTTTAGACTAATGGTTTTCTAAAATACCGGGAAATGCATTTTTGACAAGTCTTAGAATAAATGAGTTTGTTAGGGTTGACACAAAATAAGACGCAATTTTATTGAATTATTTTGTTAGAAATTATCAAAATTTTATATCGAATTAAAATCAACATTCTGATATATATTTCTTAAAGGAAACTATACTCTTAAAAGGTGTAAACTTTGAAATTATTAGTTTTCAGAAGTTTAATAACAGTAAATCACCAATTTGTGAAAAGTCATATAAACAGTATAAATACTTAAATAAAAACTATTTAATTGTAAATTTTATTTATTACTGAAGAATATAGTAATGAGTAAGTAAAGTTGTAAATTTTATCCAAACTAAAAAAACTTTATGGAAAAAACACATTAAGTATTACTGTTAAAATAACATAGTTTCATGAATTTTCCTTAACAGAACAGTTTAAAATTCGTTTGGAAAATTCGAAAAGTGTCACTCGATTTAATTTTGCTAGCCCTTGGATTTAATCTCCAAAACACATAAATGTTTAAATTAATGACTTTTTAGACATAAACCCCTTACTAACGCACACGTATAAACTTTCTTAACAAAAAACCATGAAAACACTTTACTGAAATCATTTATCTGATAATATAATTAATTAAAACATACCAACCACCATACATATAAAATTGAAACTCTAATAAGCAATGAAAGATGTAAAATCTGAAAAATGAAACTTGAATGAGTTAAATTTGAATTATTTAACTTAAATGAAATATACAACTGTTATTAATATAATTATATAAAAAATACATTATGTGTTCGTCAAGAATTTAGTATATCTATGGGATATTATCCTTATTTATTCTTTACACTGAATTAATTATATCACTGAAATTTATTAAGTGACAAATTGAATTTATTTTATGTATTATATTTAATTTTATACTTTCTTTTAAGCACATCAAATTAAATAATTTTAATAATAAATAAGTGAACATGATTTTTTGAAGCTTAATTTAATTAAAGAATTAATAGATAAGTATTCCTTCTGATAATAAATACTTTTTTGAATGTTAAAGCTTTCTTTTTATTTCAAAAGTATTTTTTATTCGGGATCAAATACATTAAGAAACTCAATCCACTCCTAGTATTCGGTTAAAATCTAAAGGAATTAATTGGAGAACGAGGTGGCAAAATAGCTCCTATGAAGGAACCCTGATTTTGATTTCTCATCTCATGCATCATTGTGTGGAAATTCAGCCTTTACTAAACTTCGTGTAATTTTTCCGACATGATTATGGAATTGGCAATATCGTCAAAAAATTAAAATTCTTAAATAAATAAATGTTAACAGTTAAAATTCGTTCCCAACATAGACATTCTATAGATTAAAACATTCTATGTCTTAAAAGTGAAAGGTGTCTGCAGACTTTCAGGAGAGAAGTGTAATTGTGAAATAGGTTTTAGCTCAGGATAAAAATGTGATTATACGTCCTAACTCTGTGTCCAAGCCTAAAACCTATGAGATGATCTGAAATTTGATCGGTGGTATGAATACACATAGTGTAGGAAATTTGAGGGCGAAGTGCTGAAGGGAACAGTTTTGCTTGTGTTACCAGCCCTACATCTTCGTTTCAAGAGGTCTCAGGGTGGTGAGAAGGGTCTACCTTAGACTAGGGTCGTAGGGAAAATAGGTTTTCTATTTTAGAAACTTATTTATAAAAGGTCGTATTAGGTATTTATCCTTCTTTGAAACTCATGTATATTACTTAATTTTGTTCTTCTTTTAATTTATATTAAAATCATTAAATATATAATTATAACATTAGAAAATAATCACACATAAACACAAAACACACCTTACACCACACATTAATGGGACGAAGTGAAGCGTATTCTAATATAATGATAGAATGTGGAATTAACTAAGTGGAACCAATAAAAGACTATCAATTTGAATTGCTTCTTTACCTTGAGTTCTCTCAGAACTTCGGTAACAGAATACAACTTCAACGGCGAGAGATAGCTAAGTACTTAGAAATAGTTTCTTTTTTGTTGAGTAGTTAATTTTCCTTATTGTATTTTCATTTTTTGATTTTGTGAATTTTATTATTAGTTTATTAAATACTTATTTTTTACATACACACATATACACTTTTTTATAAATATACCTTAGTATATTTAGTAGTAAAAAGTTTACAATGGCAAAAGTTTTGCTTAGTTTGGGACCAAAAATATAAATATCTGACTTTTACACTTCAGTTTAATTATCTTTTAATTTAAGTTATATTTATTTTTATAGTCTCATCGGCTAGTCCAGGGCCACTTGCACTCACTGGCTAGCTAGATGCTTGCAACCATCGGTTATCGATTCGATGAGCGATGTGGTTTGTCTATCCTTACTTCAACTTACTTACTGTATGAGCTTTGTCGGTAACTTTGTCTATTTTAAGAATTTTCTCATACCGGATTTTATGGCGTAAAAACACCCAGCATAGCTTCATAGATCGCTGAGCCCTTCTGAACTTACTACTACTTTGAAACGACTCAGTTTTGAACGTTACTGCTATCTGTCGACCATTTCCTTTATTTGGCACTAAAGTATGATCAACGAAAAAAAAAATTAAAATTAAAAGCATATGCGAGAAAGTATAATATATTTCATTTCACACAAACACACGGCATGCAATACATAAGGCGTTTCTTGTTACCACTTTGCTTTAGGACTGTGAAAAGGTAAGATTTTACCATTACCAAGCTACATTATTGTTTCTGATGTGTAACTTTAATGGCTTTCTATATGGCTTACTAGACTTTGCCAGCGGCTTTGCCCGCCCTAAATTCGGTTATCGGCGTGGAACTCCTTAATAACCTCCTTAATTATACTAATGAAGTTTGCCATAGCTTCTATTATCTATAGCTACATCTATTGTTATTTAAACTCAGTTACAGCTATTCCCGCGGGAACTTTTGATTTTTAGAGATAAAAAATAGCCTATATGCTATTCCAGGACCCAACCTATGTGTACGCCAAGTTTCATCCTGATCCGTCCAGTGGTTAAAGCGTGATTGAGTAACGTACATCCATCCAGACATACAAACTTTCACATTTATAATATTAGTAGGATAAGTCTGACATGACCAGGTTTTGTTTGAGTAATAAGTTGTGAAATTAAAGAACCAATACAATATTGTGCCCCATTATTTAATTACTTTCTACCTCTGATTAACTACAAAAAGTCGGTCGGTAATTTAGTATGAGATTTATGTAGTTGATATTTGTTGTTGTTTTTGTATTGACTTTAAATGAATAATAATAAAAGTAAGAAGTGGGTGTAGAAAAAAAAATAGATAAATGTTATGTAAAAAAATTACTAAAAATATCGTTATTTTTATTTTAACGAAATAAAATGTAACTTTATGCAAAGTGCTTTAAGTTTCTACTTATGAAAGTAAAGTTAAAGCTGTGAATTTCACATCTCAAGTTGGATTTGATCCGACAAATCTGCATATTTATTACTTTCCTAAAGGCAGATGCGAATCTTCAAAGTTTTTAACAAATCTTGAGACTCGGGCCTTGCCCACTAAAAATAAATTAAATCATAAATTTGACTCACCATATTAGTTATTAAACGATCTCGTTAAATAAAAAAACCAGAATATTTTAGCCTCCCGAGTGGGATTTGTGGACTGGAGTGTATACTTGCTTTTTAATTTAGTTTATGTTTTCGAGACAAGATAATACATTTACTCGTCGATCCAAAGCTAAGTAGGCTCCTTATCCATAGTTGTTAACTTTATCAACTAACGCTTAACTAATTTAACTTTATCAACTAACGCTTAACTAATTTAAGGCCCCTTCACTAGATCGTTTCTCCGGTATTTTGAAGATGATGGTGATGGTCTTAGCATCGAGCGCTAAGACCGTCATGTCCTAGTGATTTGCTTCTTGAAATTGATTTATTTGTCCTAGCCATATCCTTGTCCTAACCGCATCCTTGACGAGCCACATCCTTGCCTAGCCAAATCCTTGTCCTGGCCACATATTTGACAGTAAACCTAGTATGTCTCAGTATAGTATGTCTAGTAAATATAGTATGTCTCAGCATCGGGCAACTCTTCATTTGTCTCAGTGTCAAACAATTCTACGGTGAAAACTGAACAAATTTTCTATTTATTTTTCACCACGCATTCAGGCTAAGCTTAACATTCTGGTTGTTTGTGCCTTTCCAAAATTCAAGTCCTATTTATGGTGATGTTGAGCTAGCAAATGTATTTTAATTTCGGTCTTGGTGATATTGTCACCATTTTAACTTGGACTTAACTATATTTATGCTCGGTAACGACTACCAAGATCCGACGCATACCTCAAAAAGATGATATAGGGTTTGAGAGTCAGTACCTAAATCTGTATTTTTTAAGTTGAGTCCATCAAAACTGCTGTTCAAAATTGCAATTATAAAATATTATGTGATATTCGGTAAATCCTATATAGAACAAAGGAAAATTTGTATTAGATATTTTTTTTTTTGAAAGTAAACCATTAACCATGTTTTTACGGAAATTTTCCACTCATGGCATGAAAAACAATGCCTGGGCGTAGCTTTATACCTAAGAAGTTCTCCCAGATTTAAATAGAGTTTCTGGGTTAAAATTGTTTAACCTTTTAAAAATTCCACGACTACGAAATCACAGAAAAGATAGTTTTGGCATCTTAAGTAAGACTTATTCTACTTTTTTTAACAAAAACAGAAACCACATTCTTATGATAAACTAGCGGAAAATGTATAACGCTATAAAGATAGTTTTGGCATCTTAAGTACGTTAAAGTGCTAATAAAAAAATAAAAAAATTAGAAATGCATAAACTACGTTGGTAAGAAAATAAATAAATATTGAGTGACTCCTCATTTTATAAAGTTCAGATTTACACAGAGCGTTTTCAATTTACTTGAGTGTTAATCAAGATAGTAGAAAGACAAAAGGGATTGCCTTTTATTCTGATGTAATCTTACTTTCCCTTTTTTCTTTCGAAAGCGACAAAGAAGTTTTCTCTTTTGTTGTGCTAAGTTTTCTGTGTGGTTGTTAATCTAGTCCTACTTTCGCCACAGCTAACAATGTATACGTAGCAAATATGTATTGTAAGTTGTTAATTTCAATAGAATAATGTACATGTTGATTAAAAGTTCAGATATTTTAGTCAAGTAAGTTTTTATGGATACTATCGCCAGAAACAAATTATTTTAACTTTCCGTCTAACATGGTGAACCTTGGGTGAATAATAATGATTTCTACCGAGAAAGAGCGACACCAACCTTTATAGATTAATTATCATTCTTGCATAGAATCTCAGCCTCAGCCTTAGATTATGTCCAAGTTAACTACTTCCTCACCAGTTTCCGCCCGCTGCATAATTGTTCTACTATAATAGAATACATAATTACATTTTCAAAACTACCCAATAATCAAAAGTTAAAAAAAAGTTATTGGCACGGATGCCGACGTTCAAGTCTGTTAAAATGTTCTGGTTGTGACATCGATCCACATTGCTTCTTATAAATGCTCATAGTCGTGAGAAACACGAAAGCTTACGTACCACAACAATTTTGTAAACTATGCGAGCACCACCTACCGAGTCACAGATATTGTGATTTTGTTTTAATTAAATCAACATACAATATAGTATATACAAATCATTTTGATCCATTATTACGGGATTCGACAGCGCAAATTATAGAAGTATCCATGTTATTATATATATTATCGATTACGCACTGTGCTGTTTCTTGGTTAAATGGTATAAGGTTATCGCCTAGACGGCAAAATAGGGGATAAATATTTGTATGAGTTTTTCGACATTAGTTTTAGGTAATCATAGATCGTAAACAGTCAAAAGTTGTCCTTTTTTAAAAAAAATATGTCCACGCAGACGAAGTCGCGGGCAGAAGCTAGTATTATATAAACTTTTACGTCTTGGATTATCCGCTTTAAATCTGCCGTAATAACACATAATGTGTTAGAATTTTAGCCTGCTATCTATAACCCAGTTTCAAAGTTAAACCCTTTAAAGGTCGGATAGAAGAACAAATGGCGAAGTGTAGTCTTATCTATAGAGTCCCGTCATTAAAAATGAAATGCCGCGTGAGTCTGAAATTTTTGTTTTAAATCAAATTTATTGACGACTTATTCTACTTTTTTTAACAAAAACAGAAACCACATTCTTATGATAAACTAGCGGAAAATGTATAACGCTAAAATTAAAATTTGTTTTCATTAACAACTGTGACAGTGAAACCCAAAAGGTAACGCAACTTCGCTCATTAAGATACCTACTTTAAACTTACACAGAAAGTTAGTTACTGTTCATATTAAAGACAGTAGTAAAAGGTAATTACTTAAGTTAAAAGGTACGATACGAGATAATTATCTAAAAACTTTGTCATTAGTGTGTTGTCTAGACAATTCATCAATTTAACAATCAACACGCCTCTTCTCCAATGTTCGCCTTCCCAAATGCCTCGCAAGGTTTTGTCAATTATACAATGGTAATTAAAACATGGGATATGTTTGTGTGTAGGGTGGGCGGCTGTTACTTGCGCGTAAATAATTAATACGTAAAAGCCTATCAAAGTATCTATATAAATGTATTTTTATACTTGTTAAACGTTGTTTAGGGTTCCGTACCCAAACGGTAAAAAACGAAACTCTATTACTAAAACTTCGCTGTGTGTCCGTCCGTCTGTCACCGGATGTATCTCATGAACCGTGATAGTCAGACAGTTAAAATTTTCACAGACGATGTGTTTCTGTTGCCGCTGTATCAACAAATACTAAAAAACAGAATAAAATAAATATTCCAGGGGACCCTGATATAAAAAAAGTGTTTTTTTGCTCTGTTTTTAGGGTTCCGTATCCAAAGGGTAATTAGCGATTCGCTGTCTGTCCGTCCGTCCGTCCGTCTGTCACCAGGCTGTATCTTATGATCCGTGACCGTTAGATATTCGAAATTTTCACAGAAGATGTATTTCTGTTGCCGCTATAACAACAAATACTAAAAAACAGAATAAAATATATATTTAAGGGGGCTCCCATACAACAAGCGTGATTTTTTTTGAACTATATTGATAACGGCAACAGGTAGACGCTTAAAATATTCACACAATATTAAGTTATACAGTCACTTTTAAAATAAATAATAAAATTAAAATAAAACGAATATTTCAGGGGGCTCCCATAAAACAAACGTGATTTTTTTGCTTTTTTTTGTAGATAATGGTAAGGAACACTTCTTGCGCGAGTCCGACTCGCATTTGGCCGATTTTTATGTTCTTAATCTACGCATTATCTTTGTACTAGCATACGAGTGCGTAATGGACAATATTAAGATGCTGAATACGGTGCAATAAAGACCGCTTTATGACCAAGTGTGTTTGAAAAGATTTCAAACATGTACCTAACAACATTTACAGTTGTTTTGGGTATTTTTCCTAAAAACGTAAAAATAACTTGTCCGTTGACAGATGCTTGTCATGTACTTTATTTACATTTTCATTAAAGACAGATAATAATTTCTAGTTATTAGTACTTCTATAAATCAGATAGAAAGCATTCCAGAATTCATTTCTATTAAAGGTTTAATTCAATTATTATTTTGTAAGTACATTGATACAAAATTCATACAAAATGTATTATATAAGATTATTATAGCTTCTGTCTAACTTACTATTATGGGCTCTATTTATATCTATTTTTCTGAACAAGTCTAATGTCAAATAATTGTCTCATATCATTGCTGCAAAGTTTTGGCATTGGACATCAAGGAGAAACCACTTAGCCCAGTGTTGCACATACGTAGGGTATAATTTTTATTTTTATTTTTTATTTATTTAGCGTGTAATATTTTCTAAAGGATTATAAAGTCCATAATAACGACTAAAAGAAAGCAAATAATATTTCATTCGCAAACCAAATATGAGAAAGTTATTTACCGTCGAAAAGGTCAGCCTTTTGGTGGACGACTGCTGTCCCTTAGGAGATTATATCTAAATTCAATTACCTACCTAACAATAGTTTCTAAATATATTTGTTCGATGTTTATGATCCTTTTTATGTGTTCATAATATATTAAAGAATCGAACCTTCCTTCAGTTTCCTTTCTCTGAAATAAATAAATTATTCATGTATATAATTTATCAGGAATGTTATTTTTTTTTATAATCATATTTTTATAATTGTGTACCTACTTTGTTAAATTCCACCATCTTTTTTTTAGCTTCAACTACTGCGATTACTTCACTATATTATAGTTTCATCCAGTGGCTCCGCCCGCCCTAAATTTTTTACGTCAACTCCATAATTATTTTAACGAAGTATGCTACAGCAGCTATAGTTCTTTTAAGATCCGTTATAGCTATTTTGAGTTTTTTTGGCATAAAAAGTAGCCAATGTCCTATTTCAGGGCCAAGGTGAAAAAAAAAAGTTAAAGCTAAAAAGCTAAAATTTATTTGCGATAAACAAAAATTGACCCCCAATGCAGAAAGACGTCGTGTTTATTAAACTATGAAAAAAGAAGTTTAGAAAATCGATTTTTTCGACGTAGCAGTAATACATCAAGCGGACCACATTCAAATAATTTGAATGTAATTAAAAGTAGAGGTGGACGATCCACAGGTTTCACAAGTATAATATTTTTAAGTACTACCATCAAAAGTGAAATATAAGGCATTTTATATCGAGCAGTTCAGTTTCCTAACAAACATTCATGAAAATCATCGTATACACCAAAAAAAACTGGCGGTCTGGGACTTTTTTGTTTCTGTCACTTATTTAATTGCTCCTTCATTTCAATATTCCATTTTCCAACATATTTTATAAATTTGATGTGATTTATCATTTGGTTCAAATATGAATTGATGATACTGCTGATTGATGTTTGCACAAACATATCAAGTACTTAGGTACGTACATCACTACATAAGTCAATCAGGCATATTCTACAACATTCAAAGTCATATATACCTACAAGCGGAAACAGTGTTTTCTCCCTCTTGCTCTTAAAAAATATCGTTAATTGACCATTGTCTGTATGGAATTAAATAACACCTATGAATTGCTGGAATGTTTTTTTCAGCCGTTAAAAGTGGCCGTTTTTAGCAGAAATGCTAACTACAACTCACAGATATTATTTAGAAACTATATAAAACCTTCTAAAAATAGCTTATATTAGCGACATTTGGATTTTAGAAATTCGTTTTCTACGAAGAGAAAATTGAGGATTTCTAATGGCGGCGCTAGTTAGCTGCTATATGCGCCTTAAAATTGCGCTGAGTGAATAAAGAGGTTTAACTTACCAACATTTTCTTAAAGCTAAATATAATTTTTTTACAAAACCTATTAATAAAAATACATTTTAAATTATTGTTCCTGCAAAAAAAAACATATTTTTCATTAAATATCAGAAAAATGGCATAATTATGAAATGAAAAATGATATCCAAGATCCAACTTGCTTTGCGGGACCTACAACTTACTATGCATGATTCAATTATATGCGAACGTTCCTATATACCAATTTAAAAAATCAGTATTGGTTTTTAAAACTATTTATTTCTTTTTTCTCAACTAATCTTTTTTTATATGAAAAATACCTAGGGTCCATCCTTATTATTTTAATTTATTATTTATCCTTATTACCTTAATTACTCATAGAGTCAACGCATTATTATTAATAATAGGGCGTATCTACATATTAAAAAAAAAATGGCCTTTATCTCTATAAAAATTACCCTTGTATGTGCTTAACCTGTTTTCACAACAGAGTTACCAGGCTATTTAATGATGGGTAGTATATACTATTTTTTTAGGTTTTCAGGGGTGTAACTAAGTGCTAATTTTGTTAGTCGTGTTAGTCGTGAGCGCGCACCCACTATCGACGGGCGTTCGTTCATTGTAGCGTTTAATCGCGGGTAAAAATGACGAACGTTATAAAGTGCAACGAGTGCAATATTGTAATTGACGAACTACTATGTTACGTTTAAAACAAAGTGTCAGTGATAGATGAAGAGACGCTTGTGCGAATATGTACAATATCATTCACTTTGGACGAAATAAGGAATGCAAAATCGCTTTTGTTTAAGTCGATCCCAACAAACAGGCGAAAAATAATACGCAAAAATAAAGGTAAAGAAGAACGGGATTTATCAGATATTATAAATATTTTTAAATCGACTGAGCTGGACAAACTACCACCGATTTTGTTTGATCACCTGGACTGTTCGAAACTACTGAAGGACATGTTGTTAATGAAAAATGAGATCGAAGACAAAAAAGCTACATATGCTACGCTTGATGCTGTAAAAGAACTTTAAAGCGATATTTTACGATTGAGAAATGACTCATTACCGCCATCAGCGTTTAAGGGTGCGTTCCAAATCGCAACGAGGAAGTTAAAAAAGTGGTTTTGGAACGCCCGGGGTAGAGTAATTTTCCAACTGTTAAGTTGAATTCTTTACACTGCCATAGAAAAGGTTGAAAATCACTCCACTCAGTGTCACTGTCAAACGCTCGTTCCAGAACGGGTTAATTTTTCAACTTTACCGGGCGATAATTACTCGGCGTGATTTGGAACATAGCCTAAAATAAATCTAAAACGTGGTGGACATGGACAACAAACATTGATGAATGACGACACTGAATCATTCGATAATAATAGGTCTCCTTCGTCACAATATAGAAAAATGGGGGTAGTTAGAAACCAGACGGATTGTATATCACTTGAGACTCAACACTGCGTGGAACTCAACCAGACAAGCCCGAGCCCCGGGCGGGGAGCGGGAGGCGTACGGGGCGCGAGTGATACCCCTGGTGTTGCAAGCGTCCATAGGCTACGGTGACCGCCCACCATTAGGCGGACCGTAAGCTTGTTTGCCACCTTAGTGGTATAAAAAAAAAACTAATTAAAAAAGAAGAAGAAACAAAATATATCACCGACTTTTACGAAATAGTTTATTACACTTATAAACAAACTATTTAAACTACATTTATACATGTTTTTATATTACTAATTTGTATTTTTGGAATAATCGAATTCGTAATACCTACCTAGTATCTCTGCGGTATTGCTACAAAATTTACGGAGATAGGTTTTTGAAAGAATATTAACCTATATGTTTTTTTTTGTTACTAAAAATCTTCATTCTTCAATAAAAAGTTACAGTATATTCAAAACGGGTTTCGAAAATTAAACTTTCTGGACCACGGTGAGAAATGATTCACAGGTAACTATGATATTTCGGTTGAAAGATTATTTCATACCCGGTTGAAATTATTTCGCGGCTTTATAGTAGGCAGAATGTTACTGGCTACTTCGCCTCCCGGCGCACCCAGGAGCATTGCCATTGTAAAAGACTTACAATTTATCGGGTAAACATTAAAAACATGGTGATTTTTTCTAAAAGTGATTCTGATAATAAATAATTAGGATCGGACATTACGGTAGTGGCAAAAGTATTCTACGTACCGAGCACAAAATGGCTTTGAAAGCGTGCCATTTTGTACTCGGTAAATATACTTAAATCATATAGCTCTTGGAGACGATAAGGGCTGTGTTCTTATTAGATGTAAAAAGTAACCCAGTCTAGTAAATAGTTATTTTGATAAATAAACAAAGAATTATACATACTTTTTGGCAGTAACTTTTATAGTGAGACATTTTAAACAGATTTTCTATCGGTTTAGGACCACATTTTGTGGCCAGCAAAATGTTATTTGGACCAGATTCAAACAGCCTCGTTAAGGCGATCAGCAGCGTCGTTACGTCCGTAAAGAGCGTGATACTGAATCGAACTCGATCTGAATAGCTATCTGTGCCCTCGTTACTTTCAGCACTTTACCGTCAAAATGGCATTATATGTAAATTAAATGTTTTTGGTATTTGTTTGCGGCGAAACAAATATGTTACAATATTTTGAACTAAAGTAATAGATATCTTTTAATATGCAAAATAGGCAAAAATAGCTTTTTATACAACTGTCACAAAATGTAGGTTATTGTAATACGAGCGCCAACGAAAAAGCATGGCGCAAGTATTAATTACCAATTTCTTGCAGTTGCATACAAGACTAAGGTGGCAAACAAGCCAACGTTCTACTTGATGGAACACCAGAGGCACCACTCCCGCGTTGCTGAATACATTTCGTAAATGTACTTGTATTTTTTATTTTATATTCTCAAATAATGAATAAAATAGGATAAGATTCAACAAAATAAAAAATTTAAATCAAATTTTTCAGAAAAATGAATAAGTTTAACTCTAAAATTGCTCAAAAATTAATTAAATACCGAAATATAAAATAAAAAACAAACGTCAAATAATTTTTTTTATATATATATATATATAGATTTAATTTTTTTAATATTTTAAAGTACATTTTGAGGTCGACCATTCGAAAAGTTAGACTTTCAGATGAAACAATGAGCCCTACCTGTAAATTATACCAAAAACTTGTTAAATGTAAACATCTACTTAAAGTGAGGGGTAGTTTTCGGCCATAAAACATAAATTTTCTCAGAAATGGATCATTATTTCAGTTTTTTTAAAAAAATTAGAGATTATATGTGTTTTGAAAATTACTTTTCATTAGTTTCATGAAAATCAGTATTTTATTGCGGATCTAAAAAATAAAAAACCAAGAATATTGCAATTTCAAATACTTTGAAAATTTTAAGGTTATGGTAAAACTGTCTTATACAAAAGTTGTAGATTTTTACTAGACTTACAACTTTTATTCCGGACATTCTTCGATAGGACGTTCCAGTAAGTCACAAAAATAAAATGCATACAGTTTTCTGAAACCGCACTGTATGCGACCATTTTGGTTCTAAATTGTGAGAATTAATTTTCTGCCGATGGCGAGCGGTGCGATGGTAGATAGAAGCCATGGGCATCATTTCGAACGATTCATCAGAACGTATCCCATTCTACTAGCGATGGAACACACACAGGGAGGCAAAGTCTCTCCTCAGATTTTCTTCATAGTGAGGTGTCTCTTTAACCTTTCTACTCCCTACAGAACATAAGCCTCGTTAATCTGCATATCCTAGTTCATCTTATACAGTCATCTACGTATTAACGAAGTATGACTCTTTTCATTACTATAAACACTATCCTCAGACTTTATGAATAAATAGCCTAAAAAAATAAAATAATCTTTTTATATTTTATTCTGCTATGGATTAAAAAATGCAGGGAACAATTTTGCTAATTTATGAACCACACAACACGCGTTATCTTTGTAATAAAATCAGTGCAAAATTTATTTTTTACGGCACAGCCCGCTTGGGATTGCTTATTTGCGTATATTATTTTGATTGCGTAATTATCATACTTTTGTACTGTTACAAAACAAAAGCTTTTATGAAAATCTCTTATCTGTTTATTTTGAGTTTCTAGATTTCTATGCCCAAAGTACAATGAGATCTCGCAAGAACGTCATTTTGATTCCAAAACGAAATACGTAGCTCACATAGGTTAATTGACTTCAGAAATATCTTTGAATATGTTACATTTTTATGAATACGACTCTCAATTCAAGGAAATTACGCAGGAATCTATTTATGAATAAGCGCCATCTAATGGAATTGTGTAGCACTAACTGACTTTTCAGTATAGTTTACTATTTTCTCGTGTTTTAATGTTAAAAAAGTACATACTTTTCGAAACCTGTCGGCTAAAAGAATACTAGTGTGCTACTACAGTGCGGCCGGTCAAAGAATGCGTTCCTGACACCTGTCAATTTGTCATGCCCAGTGATGTACAGTAAATAACATTAATAATATTTGGTAACGTTATTTATTGCATTTATTATGCATATTTATTCAATTTAATTTATATGTTGTTATGTTTTATAGGAATTATATTTCAATATATTCAATAAATATTCACAATGTAAATAAATTTTTAATGAATCAATTAATTGAATCGAATCGTAATTTGTGAATGTAACGAAGGGAAAAAAATAAAAATTCTTTATTTATTGGAAAATGTATATTATGAAATACATAGTTTTAAGCCTTAAACAATGAATACTATGTCAAACAATTTAATGTTCCAATTCGCTCGAGGGCCATCGCTGTCATCTTCACTAACGTGTATAATCATATTTTGTCAATCATAGTATCTATACGGATATAGCGGTCAAAGTCATCAAATATAATATTTTTAGTTTTTTCAACCACCTTCATCCAGTCATGTTTTGTGTGTCGCATGCTTCTTTTAAAAGCATCTTCATATTTTTTATGCCATACGGTGGAGAAGTATTATGACGGGCTGCATAACCTTTAATTTGAGCCCAAATGAGCTCAATGGCATTGTACTGGCAGTGGTACAGGGGAATTTGGAGAACGCGATGACCGTACTCCAGAGCAAACTCATCTATTTCATATCGAACATTTTTGTCGGCTTATGGTCATTGACAAATTTCATCAGCTCTGCTTTTAGCATTGATATATTTGCTTCATTGCCACTTTTTTGCAGCCAAGACACCAATTCCTCTTTTCTATTAGCTTGGGAGGTGCTTTACTTTTTTGCACCGAATGATAAGGGGCATAACTGAAGGCTCTGGCGGGCCCGGTAGCAACACATCCTGGAACCACTCCTTCAATGAAGCCGCATTCATTTCTTCGTGGTAGTCAGTAGAGTTTTTGACTCAAATGCCATTTTCTTAAGTTTTGTTTGGGCGTCTTTTATTATATTATTAACTTTATTAAATACTAAGTACATTATATATTATAAAATAATAACTTTTTTTTATTTTATACCGACAGATTGTATTAAGATTACAAAAATATTAGATTACAATTGCCTCGTTATATTGTCACATCACTGTAAAAACAAACAGTTAACATAACCTTGAAACAGCGCCGTACCTGAGTGTAATAAGGCCTGTCGGCTAATAAGGCCTACCCCCTAAATTTTAACATAAGAAAAGTGCAAAAATATCCAATATGGGAAACAATGATAAAATTTTATTTAGTCTAAGAAACGAGAAAGAAAAATCAAAATATTATCATAGATCTTCTACAAAAAAATGATTTTGCACAGTGCGAGTAATAAAGCCTACGTGCAGCATCCAAATTTTTACATCACTCGAAAGATTATTGATTTCTATGGTAAAACACATTTGTAATTCAACTTTTTTAGCGCCAGTCTCTTTCACTTTAAATATAAAAGCGTAATTCCAAGTGTCATCACAGGATCAAATAAAATTTAACTAAGTTATTCTGTTATTTATTGAAACATAGGCTTTATTACACACCTAGGGCCATATTACCCGCACTTGTCTCAATTTTTTTGAATTCATTTAGAAATTTGAAATAACAAGGTAAAAATATATTTTTCTACCGAGCAACTGCAGTTTTATTATAACAATACAAAAAATGTTACGGAGTTCGGAAAGACTAAATAATTGATTAAATAAATAAATTTGAAATTAGATAGGCCTTATTACCCGCAGGTACCTTACGTCCATGTTTAAAAGCTTTTGTTTTTATATTTGTTAATTAAGTAATTGTAATAATTTTAGCCCAAAATTAATACATTTATTGTAAGTTGGCATAATTATTCGAATTTTAATGTTATCACTCGTTAATATGGTAAATAAAAGATATTTAAATTTTTGCCGTAAATTGTACGCCAGTTCAAAGTTACATCGCCCAGTCGATCACAATCTCTCAGGAACGCATTATTTGAGCGGCCGGAATTTACTTTTGATTTTTTTAACTCCAGCTAACATCACCATATTATTGTCATTTTTTTTTATTTAACTTACAAATTTTCACCATATGATTTTTTTACTATTGTACAATATGTTCATCATATGAGCTCATTTTGGTCCACTGCTGGACATAAGCTTCCTCTATAGCGCGCCATTTGTTCCGGTTCTCTGCCTTCCGCAACTAGCCACCACCAACCTGTGTATGTTCAGACTGTGATAATACTATTAATTAAAACATAACAAAATTCCTTATATCTCAAATGTTAGTATGGTGGCTGCTCGCTCTCGGCCTATGACCGACCCTCAGTGGATAGATGACATAAATTAAATATAACGAGCGACATCAAAACTTCTCAGGTACGAGTATGTCAGACAGTTAAAGAAGAGCTGTTTATTTTAAACTATTTTAAATGATAAAATATTGTACTTTTTTGTTGAAATACATAGCAAAACTAATATCAAACATTTGTAAAATTTGTAACGTTTTTTTTATGAGAAGTCACTGACTTAACCTTAATCGCACGACTAAATGAATATGGATGAAAGACGATCATAACTAGACTATATCTTAAATTATTAACAAATAGAATTCAAGATACATAATTTTTATCTTATTTGAGAGTTTCTATAGAAATCAAGATCTTTGCGGATAAAACGGCGGGGCACAGCTAGTATAACACAAAGCGGAAATGAAATACTATCAAATTCTTAAACGTAATTGTTTAAGAATTGTTGAAACTCCATCCAAGGTTTCAATTTACTATAACAAGAATATAATTCAATTATGAAGCCCCTTAAGCTTTACAAACTGAGACAAAACATCGTAATTTTCACAAAACAATTACTTCCAGAAGACTGATCAAACTAAAATGTTCTATGGTATACAGGAAAATTTGAATAGAGTTAAAGTGTCTTTAATTATAGACTTACAAGATTTGTACGGAGGACTAGTATGAAAGTTTGCCAAGTTCTAAGCTTTTGAAGGCCGTACAAAGCGATCTTGAATTGCTTTCAAACTTATATTTTGAAACTTAGATTGGATTCAGCAAATTAATTCTTAGTTTGTATTTTAAAGTACCTACTTTGTATCGTTATAAATTATAAAATGTTTTCAGTTACCTGTGTTTATATACAATCTCAATATTAAATCAACTCCGCGTTTTAATATATTTTTAATAATCTTTTGAGTGTTTCCGTTTTGCAAATATCATCAAGTAACTAATAGTTGTAAATTAAGCGAGAAATGTGAAACGACAAAATAAAAGGTTTATATTCGAACGTAAAAAACTAAGGAAAGAAGTCAAGAAACGGCCAACTTAAATTAATAATTCAAGATAAAATTCAAAACAAAACATATTTGATGTCTAAATGAACGGAAAACCAGGTAAAATATATGACAATCTTTGTTAATAAAAGTTGTTGTAGAGCGGTACATGAGTAACCGAGTAGAGCGGTACATGAGTAACCGAGTAGGTAATTTAATAAAATTGCTCTTCTTTAGCTCGTTTCTAAGAAAACAACTCTTTTAAAACCTAAGTCATATTCATAAAAGCAAAAGTGCCTCTCTCACTAAATATTAAAACAAAGATATATAAATGATGTTCGTACACAACAGCGGGAGTCAATTTGTATTCATAAAATTCCAGAAAACAAAATCAGGAGTAATAAAAAATGTAGTCCTTTAAGTCTATTTATTATATTTGATATGTACGTTTAATTTTCGTACAATAATTAATATACCTAGATTAAAAATTAATAAGAGTTTGTGAAATATGAAAAAGAACATCCCAGGTTATCTCACATCACTGTATTCTATTGGGAAAACGTCAAACTTTTTTAGAAGCCTATTAATTACGATTATTTGTGATTATTTTACTAATGGCTCCATTTGAACCAATCCATCAGAATGTATTTTCAGTGTTAATGCATGTTTTTGGACACACAGCGCCACCTGGTCCCAAACTAAGCAAAACAAGCAGCCCATATTCTTATGTATGTGTACTGTAAAAACCTAAAGTGCGGTAAAAGCCTGAAATATTGACCATTTATATATTATCAGAAATACCAACCTAACCTAAGTTATCCAAAGCTATTAACATACGTGATGTTAAAATACAAAAAGTTTAACTCAGAGCTTAGTTTATTATCTAGAAATTTGAAAAAAGTTTGTTTTAATCGCAAAAGTTTGTTTGACATTTATTAAAGTTTGATTGTGGAAAAAGATGAATTATTTTTAATTGTCTTATCAGTCAGTTTTTTTAGAAGTTATAACGAAAATACTCTCAGTGACGTGAATTTTGCCAAATTTTCCCTATTTGTATGTAGGCTTAGTTAGTATCCTGTTTATTTTTATAGTACAAAAGATAATACATCTACACTAAAGGATTAGCATATAAATTTTAACAGCAAATAAAAAGTTCATTGTGTATTAAGGGTGGTAAGGAAAACATTACTAACGAGAGGCTATTTATAAGCCTAAGGTCGTAGGCCGAAGGCTTTAGTGACTAGTTTGTAATTAGCGTACTGTCCGTGTTACATACAATGTTTTTGCGAATAAATAAATAAGATCACCAAAACACAATTGAAATGGCGGAAATAGAAGTAAAGAAAACAATACCACCAACATTTATGAATAACAAATTTGGCTATAGTTCAAACTTGCAATTGCTCGTTTGTAGTGTGCGCGTAGTTCATATTTTGAAAAGACAGTTTTTAAACATACTTGACAGAATAGGCGCACCATTACCGTATGCGAGTTTAATTAAGTTGCTTTGAGAAAATTAAAATTTAGAAAGAAAAAGCCCGTGGGAGTTATTAAGGTCCTACTTTGCCTGCACGTTATGAAATTTTTTACGAGTAAGTGTAATGAAAAATAATTCTCAACTCATATTTACATAACACTAGCTTTTTTCGTCTTTTGGTTACCCGTACGCAAGTAGGTACGTAGAAGCACTAAAACGTTAGTGTGATATTTAAGAAACTTTCTACCATTTTGTGGCAAGTTTTTGATTTTTTTTTTTACATAACTATTTTTTACTCAATTTCTTGTTTTTGCAAAATACGCCTTCACAATTATTGGGGACGGTATACGATACTTTGATAATATACCAACAAAACACTTATCCCCTTATTTAAGAGAGGTAGGGCAAAGCGAGTACTCGCTCTACTGAATCGCCTGAACAATAAAGATAGGCACAGCGAGTACTCGCTCGAATGAGCATCCCGAACTGGGGAAGTATCTCCGCCTTACAGAAGACCGGGGCCAAATAACACTTACGTTAATTAGTTTTGTGTACCCGGTGCTGAGTAAGGTAGCCAGAGCGCATGGGGATTCACTGCGTGGACAGCGGGGAACTGGTGGTGCTCGTTGCGGTGATTGCTTACAAAGACCCGGTGAAACGGCTAACCTCTGGCCGCCCGCAAGCTGAACAGTTTCCCAAAGCCAGGGATCACTTTAATCTCTGACCTGAACCGCCAACATGTGCAAAGTGTGTGAACTAGTAGCCGTGTCGGAGAAGGAGACCGGAATAGGCCCGGCTACTACAACAGAGTGGGACCGGGGGCCCTTCCGCCCACCGCGCTAGCAACCGTAATGTGCCGAGCTTTCGCAGTTTTGGTACCGCCATTTTTGTTTTTTAGCTGTCTGTACAGTTAATTCTAATAGAGCACAATCCCACAGCCAAACTTTAACTTAATACCCAATTTAATTGACTTTTATTACTCTCCAAAAAGGGGTCCATATGATACCCCAAAAATGAAAGGGGTCAAAAAAACCCACTTGCACCCCCTTTTTTTTCAAAGAGGGCTGTTCCCTATAACTTCCCATTTTGATAATCGATAGAGTCCATCGCTACTAGCAATGTTTGTACCAAACATTTTTTTGCGACTGTATTCTTTTTAAAGAAATAAGGGGGATTGAAAGCACTCACTTCCCAACCCAAATCAAAACTATTTAGTGATATTGACTTAACTAATTCTGACTCCTTCCCATACCACTTTCCGTGCGACATCCCATCTCTTCTGAGATCTAGAGACAACTCGATGCATGTCGACCGCTAGCATACGACAGCAATCGATAGCGAGACGTTCGGTAACGACTGGGTAGATGGGCGACGCCGGCGTTAGTTTGTTCAGCGGGCTACACCTGCAGCAGCAAAAGGGGCAGTCTCACCGGGAAGCATTGTTTTGGAGGCTGCGCAGCGAAAAAACTTTACACCTATATTATATTCAATCTGGAACCACGGTTAAAGTAGTAGAAGATCATTCCATTCAAATTTTCCTGACGATGTGTGCTTCATGGAAAAATAGGTGGCGAGAAGAGATTATGCGTCCTTTAAGCTCAGCGAATCTGAGGCCTATCTGCAGGAATATCTATCAGGCTGGAGCCATCGGAATCACTTAGAGTTTAATACGTCTTAGTGTAAAGTGATGACCTTTTCTACCACCCTATTGATACACGTTACTCAGATCAGCGATCTTGCTCCTTCAGGCCTCACATTTAGAGACCACGTTATTGCAATTTGCCACAGCGCCTCGAAAGCACTAGGTTTTGTTATGAGACAAACTGCGCGCTTTAGCTACGACAGCGCACTAATAGTGGCACTGAACAATGCATATGACCGCAGTTTACTAGAATAAAACGCAATCATCTGGGCAACTGGACCCACATGAGGCGAATTATAATCTTATGGTGGAACGAGTCCAGAAACAAATTGCTAGACTTTTGTATAAAAAAAAATATGGGTCCTTATTCATTGCCTTCGTTGTTCGTGGGGAGAGTGATAGGAATTTCTGCACGTTTTTAAAATCGATTCTACTGTCCTATTGCAAGTTTTATTAAAAAATCGCTAAAAAAAAATAACGGGCGAACCTTTCTATTTTTAATTCATAACTTATTATCAGCTAGTAGCGGGAACATAATGTATTTCATGAAATATTAAGTAACTATAAAGCAAAAAATTACTGTTATAGAATTTTTATATATTATATGATATAACTGTAATTAATTATTTTCCACTTTTTACGCTACGCTGTACGCCTATTTATAATATATTTTGGCACTGAAAAATTAGCTCTGTTTGAGATTAACATTGACGATTTCAGCTTAACGCCCATAAAGCAAATGTATATGCGCGTCTTAAACAGTGTGCTCCTGAGTTATGTCCTATACAGACGCATAGGAGTCGTAGTTGACGGTAGTTGCTCTGCTAGTATGGACATTAATGCTGGTGTCCCACAAGGCTCTGTGCTGTCTCCTACGCTGTTTCTACTGCATATCAATTACATGCTGAATATCAACAACATACATTTCTATACACATGATAGGTCTTGCAGGAGAGTTTTATTTTTATTTTTTATTATATTTATTTATCAGATGAACACAAACAGAAATACAATAATATAGCAACAATATAAAATTAATAATAAAGTAATTTTATCCTTAACTACGTTTTCCACAGATGTATTTAAATAATGATGTTGGTGCATTAAGCCTTATACATTGTTATCACCTAAATAGATTAAATCAATAGAGAAAAGTAGGAACTGTTAGCACAAAGACTACTATTGTATAAAATATACTCCTATATACACATATACATACATACACACATATATACGTATACATTTCCATACATATATATATAAAAAAAATTATAATAAAATAATGATAGAGTAAAATGACGCGATTGACATGAAAGTAAGAAAAAAAAATTATAACAACAATACTAATTAATTACTTACTCGTTTCGGTGCTAGAAGCTAAGGCTACACTTATCTAGCTCTTATATTTATTTCTTGTTAAATTAAATAAGTTTATGTCAGAAAATAAGTTATAATGTCGCTCGCACATTCTCCTTGTGGGCGCTCGTTCACCAGCATTGGTGCGGACGGGCGCTATGTAAAATAATTTGCGTGATTTGTCGCTTGCTCTGCTTGGGGTCCGTAGCATTATATGTTCAACTAACTCAGGGCAGTCTATAAAGTTATTAATGATTTTAAACAGATATACAGATTTTAATAGTAGACGTCTTTTACTTAGAGATAACATGTGGAACTTAGACAATAATGTTTCGTAATTATGACCAGTATAGATAAATCTGTAGGAAACTAATTTAAGCATTTTCTCTTTCTATCAAGTTATTGTATATATTGTAACGGGGCTCCCATATTATCACAACGTACTCTAAAATTGGCTTAATAAGAGTTGTATAAAGGTACAGATAGGTTTAAATGTTTTTAAACATAAATGAATTACGCGCAACAAACCCCAACATTTGGTATGCTTTGTTTGTAATACTGAGTATGTGCTTGTCGATTGTTAATTTTATATCGAGTATGACCCCCAGGTCTTTTATATTTTCAAATTTTTCTAGAGGCATATTATTTAATTTATATATAAATTTTATTGGTTTAATTTTTTTAGTAAAAGTGATAGTTTTGCATTTTGAAAAGCTGATATATATTTTATTTAGTAAGCAATAGCTAGCGAGAGAGTTTAAGCCAGTTTGAAGTAGTAGACAGTCTTCGATGCTACGAATGGTTCGATATAGTTTTAAGTCATCTGCATAAAGTAGAAAATGTGAGTGTTTTATATGTTTTGCGATATCATTGATATACAAAACAAATAAGAAAGTTCCCAAAATAGAGCCATGCGAAATACCAGATGTGACTGTAAAAGGTTTTGACTCATAACCATTCATTACATTTTTTTGCTGTCTGCTAGAAATATATGACAAAACCACCTTAAGAGAGACCCCTTAATACTGTTTTAAGCTAGTTTGAGTTAAATGTCATGATCGATTTTATCAAACGCCTTCTCAAAATCAGTATAGATGGCGTCTGTTTGCTCCCCAGCATCTATTGCTTTATATAAATTTGTTACAATGATGGTTAAATTACCGACTGTTGAGCGGTGTCTTACGAAACCATGTTGGTTCGGTATCACTTGATCTTTCAAAATTGGATAGAGTTGTTGATGTATCAACTTCTCAAATAGTTTAGAAAAAGTTGATAAAGTAGAGATGTTGTGTTTGCTGCCGTTTTTGTGAACTGGGACTAAGTTAGCTTCTTTCCACTTTGACGGGAATTTTTTGAATAAAATTTGATAGAGTCTACAGTGTTTTTAATGAAATATGGATGGATACCATCCGGTCCCGCCCCCTTTGTAATATCGAGAGAGTTTAATTCTTTTGTAACTTGATCCAGGGATATATAAATGTTCGCACGAATTTCCACCAAATGATCCGTGATTTAGATACCAAACATTAAGTTTAGAAGTAAGAGACGAATTTAAACGATTTTATTTATTTTAATCCTTTATTATACAAAAAAAAACATTAGACAGAAAAATAGTACAAAGGGCGTACGTATGTCGAGATTTTTCCCGCAAATCCAGAGAAAGAATAAATTTACAAAAAAATTGATTATTGGTGGGATTGGTATAGAGACGAAATTAGTCATGTATCTACAGCCAATAATGATACATTTAGATTTTGAGTGATTGACAAGCAGACCAAATGAGTAAGCCCGATTAAATATGTTTTGCATATCATTATTTATATAATATTTATACCATTAGAGATGTCAGAGACGTGACAGTGTCGGTAAAGCTGCAAATCATCAGCATAAAGATAAAAGAGTGAAGAAATAACAGAAGAAATGAAATTAATAAAAATAGAAAATAGAAGAGGAGAAAGAACACCACCTTGAGGTACGCCAGCTGATAAGTTACACTAATCTGAAAATAATAATAACATTGCTTTGTACAAGTATTGCTAAACAAAAAATAGTGGGACTAAGCAGATTTCCCTGTTGACATACTACGCACGAGGTAATTTTATCATCAAAGTTAACGAATTTAGATAGAGTGACGTAACTTTGACATAAATACTCAAATAGTTCAGGTACAACGTTTTTTATTTCAGCTAAAAAGGCGATCCTAAAGACCGAATTAAAAACATTCATGTTTCCTTCAGAAATTTTATTTTCGACTGATTTAACGAGAGAATAGTAAGAGTAGGAATTGCATGAATCTACACTTGGGACTGAAAAAATTAATAAAATCTGTTTGATTCTGGCGGTTAAAAATTGATTTTTACATTTGTTTTTTAAATGTAGAGCGGAATAACCAAACGTGATAGGGTTTCCCAAGAATGACAAGAATTTATTTTGACTACATTTGCCACACACTGCCAAAGATTGCGCTAATGACGCACGCGCCCTTTTCAATATTCTATTTATGAGACTGGTTCGATTTTAAAGACGCCCAAGATATTTACAACTTACAACAAACGGAGTACTGATAGAGGTCCTTCTTGTAAAATCAGATAAAGGCGATTTGACAAAAGCTCAGGAATCTGAGATGATGTAGCATTGTGTGTAGCACCATGTTTACGGCTGGTGTGTATAGCTAATCCTCAAGAACCTTTGTAAACCTTCCGATCGTTACAAATATAACACTCTAGCAGTACTGGTGAAACTGTAGAATTAGACATAAATCTCTTTTCTACGAAAAACAGTATCCAAATAAAAACCTACGTATAAAATAAAAAACGATCTGACAGAAACTTACATCAAAACATCCCATAAAACTAAAAATTGACATTTAAATTATAAAATTATTTTCGTGGACCAATGATATTAATTTGTATATGTAATAAAGAAAATGCAAAATAAATTTGAATTTGTAAAGTTAACAAAATAAAATGACAAGACGGAAAGTTTTTTTCTTTTTTTATACCTTTAAGGTGGCAAACAAGCCTACGGTCCGCCTGATGGTAAGCGGTCACCGTAGCCTATGGACGTTTGCAACACCAAGGGCATCACTCGCGCGTTGCCGACCCTTCAGAAATCTAATAACTTCTTTTTTGAAGAACCCCATACTGTAGTCCTTAGAGAAAACCTTGGCACGGAGCTCATTCCACAACCTAAGCGTTCGCGGGAGAAAGTTTCTCTGAATCCGCACTGTACGCGACCATTTCGGTTCTAAAGTGTAAGAATGAATTCCCTGCCTATGGCGAGCGGTGCGATGGTCGAAAGTAGCCGTGGGCATATTGTTGAACAATTCCTCAGAACACAACCCATTGTACAAGCGGTAGAACACACACAGGGAGGCAAAGTCTCTCCTCAGACTTAGGGGCTTGATACCGCAAGTGAGTTTGGGATCGTCGACAATTCTCACAGCCCGTCGTTGAACCGAGTCAAAAGGGCCAAGCTGGTATCCGGGTGCACCCGCCCAGAGATGGCAGCAGTACTCCATATGGGGCCGGACTTGCGACTTGTAAAGCAGCAACCTTTGCCCCGACGTGAATTACTGCTTCGCTCTGTTGAATACACCAAGTTTTTTGGACGCCAGCTTTACCTTGTCTAGCAAGTGATCTCGGAACTGAACATCGCTGGAGATGTGAACACCAAGGATCCCAATACTCTTGGAGATGAAGAGGGGAGTGTTCTGGAATTGTGGGACTACAGTGAATGGGGTTTTCTTAGCGGTGAACGCACAGACTTGTGTCTTTGAAGGGTTGAATCGGACCAAGTTTTCCCGTCCCCAGTCAGAGAACTTGGACAGACCGATCTCGATTTGAGACACAAGTCCTTCACGTTTTCCCTCCACAACAGAACGAGGGATGCTTGTACGTCCCGTGTAATAAGCGTCTCCAGTACTGTCATCTGCATAGCAATGTATGTTGTTGATCTCCAACATATCATTGATGTGCAGTAGAAACAGCGTAGGAGACAGCACAGAGCCTTACGGGCTCAGATCAGCCATCAGAGCAACTACCATCAACTACGGCTAATATGCGTTTAATTTGCGTTTTACCTCAGAAATATTCGGATCCTTATTATTACGAGCCGTGGTCCAAGTCTCATACGCAGTTTGCTTAAGAATTTTAGCTTCTCTGCAAAACCTTTTAAACCACGGTCGTTTTTTGACCGTTATTGTCTCAGTGACTGCGGCTGCGCAGAAGTCAGGATCATCTGAGCTAAAGCAGAGCTGCCTCAACGGGCACGATGCATAAAATTCTCGCAATCCGTCCCAGTCTGCCGACTTATAATGCCACACACGACGCCAATTAGTAGGCCCAGAAGGATCAGGTTGTGTCCATGACATTTGAGTCCGAACGAGACAGTGGTCCGAGGAGCCAAGAGGCGCATCCTCTGAGACGGACTATCTGTCCGGACGTGTAGTCAGCAAAAGGTCCAGTAAGGAGCTCCTATGGTCCTCTATATCTGGTATTCTCGTTGAAGAAAGTACCAGCTGAGAGAATCCATAGGTCAGAGCAAATTCATGAGCAGATATCCCTGCATAGTTATTGGTTCGAGAACTGAGCCACTCACGATGGTGGGTGTTAAAGTCTCCCAAAATAACTGGTTCTGCTGTGGGATATTGCTCTAGATCTTTGTCAGTCGTCAAACTCAGGTGCGTGGAGAGTCGAGATACGTCCGTGTCACCGCTATGAGACCTGTATAGGCACGCATAGATACGAGTGTGGCCGCCGTGATCTACGCGCACCCACAATATTGACAGATCCCTGTCTTCAAGGCTATGAAGTCGGCGACAGCAGATATTCTCCCGGACGAACATAGATACACCGGCACGACTCATAAAATTGTGCTCGAGTTTGTAGCCAGGATAATGAAGGTATGATGTGTCCGGGCCGAGCAGGATATCTGCGTCTCCGTTGAAAGAGGATGGTCGGCTGCGCAGTCTCGAGGTGATGGTAGACTGCATTAAAATTTGCGTGAATACCCCTGATATTGCAAAAACCCACATTGTATGTGGATGGAGTGGCCGCTGTAAAAACTCTTTTCCTTTTTCTATTTCTGGCCATTTTATATAAAGTTACTTAGACTAGGGATGAGGATTCACTGCACAGACAGCTTAGAAGACAAAAAGGTGCTGTACTAAGACTGTCGAAGCTCAACACAGATAATACGGTTGCTGGCACGGCGGGCGGAAGGGCCCCTGATCCCTTTCTGTTGTAGTAGCCGGGTCCACTCCGGTCTCCTTCTCCGGCACGACTACCACTTCAGAGACTTTACACAGGCTGGCGGATCAGCTTCCCAGGGCGGAGATTAAGTGATCCCTGGGTTCGGGAACCCGTTCAACCTGCGGGCGGCCAGCGGTCAGCCGTTTCATCAGGTCTCCTTGACCGCCGAACCTGCACGCCGCGTCTACGCCGAGCAATGACAGCGATAAGCACCGCCGGCCCTCTGCTGCCTGCGCAGCGAATCCTCAAAAAGAGCTCTGGCAACCTTACTCACCGCCAGGAACACAGCACTACTCAATGTTAGTGTTATTGTGGCCGCGGTTTTCTGTAAGGTGGAGGTACTTCCCCAGTTCGGGCCGCTCATTCGAGGAAGTACTCGCTATGCCCCGCTTTATTTGTTGGGGCAGCTTATTCGAGCGAGTACTTGAAGTGCCCTTCCTCTCTTTAAAAGTAAACAAAAATTACGTAAACACTGTGATTCGGATTGGCTGAAGTAATGACAGTAAATGCTGCAGCAGGGGAGGTTGTGTCTCAGGACTGGTTTCAATCGCTACTGCACGTTGCCTAGCAACGTGTCCTCTGTTATCAAGTTTGGTTTTTCGAAAGAAAATTCCAATTTTTATCCAAGAGACACAGGAACTTTACATAAATGCACCATCAAGCTCGTAAAAATTATTGTCTTCATTATTTCATTTGTGTATAATATTATTTTATATATATTTATTTTTTACCCAAACATAACTTGGTGCAGAAAAGAAAATATTTACCTATTAAAAATTTAGGAACAAACATCAATATGCTTAAAAATATGTATGATTCTAAATGATATTCCTTGAAATTGTTATGTTGAAAAACAATGTGAACACAAAAATATTAATAAAAGAGATATGTATGTTGAATGACATTATGAATATGAGTAATCCTGGATTACGATCGTTATGAACCAAAATAATTATAAATTATGATCATTATGATGACAAATTGAAGGAGATACATTTTCGGACTTCCAATAGTCGAATTTGCAATTTTATATGAACTTTGACGTCACCAGTATATACAAAAAAAAAAACAAGCATGGTGAGTTTGTCTTAATTATATTGGCATTTAACTTTTAGCAATTAGTTTTATGCAACTAAAAACCTAAAATCTATAAAATTTCCGATAAACCTATCAAAAAATACTATTTGTATATTATACTATTTTTCAGTAAGGGCTGATTTGATGAAAAACAAAAGAATAGATTAACAATATCTAAAAGCTCCCTTGGGGTATGTCAAAGTGAAAGCTTTTAAATTGCTTTTAAACGTTTTAAGAAAATTTGATACATTTTTAAATTACTCCAGGGGCTTCAATATAGATCGATAACATAGCTAAAAGAATCCATTAAATCACAAATTCAGAGACACACTAATTTTTGTCAGCAGAAATAAAAGCTTGTTTTTTAAGGTTTTGTACCCAAAAACTATTAACGGAACGCTGTCAGTCTATATGTGAACCAAGATAGGCAGGAGGCTGAAATTCGCAAAAATAATAAATAAAACGAAAATGACGCACATTAAAATAGTGTCACAAAACATAAATTTACAATATTTTTTGTTTTTGCTCTTCCGTAAAAATTATAATTCAAGCATTTTTAATGTCGTAAGTTATCAGCAGACACTAACATAAAAGAAAAAATAATAACTAAACGAGCAAGTTAGAGTCAGTCTCACGGTAAAATTTAAAATAAAAAACTTCTAATATTGATATTGTATTTTTCGTAATTTAGTTATTGTTTATGTATTTAGTTACATAGTATAGCTGCAACTACATGGCGCTAGAAAATAAAAGTACCTACGTATTTGATACATGATATTTTTTATTAATTGTATAATGCAAAGGCATGGCTGATCGTAGATGATGTAGTACTACGTTCATCCAACTCGCAATTCGAAGGCATGCCTGATTGTAAGTGGTGCAATGCTACTTATCTGCCGCTTGTTCTCCTGATAGCAGTCGGTAATTTGTATGGTCATAGTGAACCACAAAGGTTATTATTTTAGGGCTCATCAACATGCTGATATTATAGTACATTACTGTAGAGGCCGTGAAAGTAAGCATTTGCTACATGATTAGAGTTTGAAGAACGAACGAACCATAACGTGAATACGTATACCAATCTAGCAATAGTCTGACGACTTAGACTTGTTAAGTGCTTTACTTAAAATACAAGATATCCCGCTTTCATTTTTTTTTTATTTTAGCTACGCCGTCGCAAATAGCAACTGTGACGGCCCGGTCGTTCATCACCATAGAGAAGAATATACTGAAATAGAGTGCCCACATGAAAAAAGTTTGTGGCAATACTTTTTCAGTGCCATCTATTATTATATACATACATTTGAACCTATCTCTGATTGTAAAATTTTTCTGAAAACTAAAGCAGTGGGTAATCCCGGCTAAGGTCGAGACCTGATATTGCCAATCCTTGATAATATTTTGCCTCATATTACCCAAATTATTAACTTTTCTTTATACACTGGTTGCTTTCCAACTTCATAGAAAATGGCACACATAATACCCATCCCAAAAAAACTGACCCTACTGACTACGCACATTATAGACCTATATCAATTTTGCCCTTTTTGTCCAAAGATTTAGAACGAGTTCCCTCCTTATCACCAGTTCTCAATTTTCATAAATCGCAACAATCTTTTAAATAGATTCCAGTCTGGATTTCATCCAGCACATAGTACATCCACGGCCCTAATTAATATGACTGATGACATTCAACGAGCCCTGGACGACCGAAAACTGACACTACTTGTTCTTTTAGATTTCAGTAATGCATTCAATTGCGTCAACCATGATATTCTCATGTCTATCATTCGCTCCCTAAATGTATCACAATCAGCGGCACAATAGTTCCAATTGTATCTTCAGGGGCGTCAACAAAGTGTACGAATAGACGAGTTTAACTCTGATTGGTGCAATGTTGATTCTGGCGTACCTCAAGGCGGCGTGCTATATCCTTTATTATTCTCAGTGTTTATAAACACTTCCGATTTATTTACTATCTTTTATCACTAAATCTATTATCATTATTGAAGCTACTTCGATCTATTACAACAAACACTGCACAACCCCTTATTTATATCTACATTACCAACGGTTAACTAGTAGGAAATGCCTGAAGGCATTAAGTTCGCCTATGTACAAAATTAGTGCAATAAAGAATTTTATTAGTATCATTATTATTATTATTATTATTATTCAAGGTGTAGTTATCGCTTCAACGAAAAAATTTAATTATATAATGATATATTATATTAAATTATAAATAATAAAAAACATAATTATTTGCAATATTTCGAATATATTATATCGTCTTCAGTCAAAATAGTAACACATGGTAAATAAATCATATATAGTTAATAAATTTATTTACCATGTGTTACTATTTTGACTGAAGACGATATAATATATCGAAATATTTCAAATAATTATGTTTTTTATTATTTATAATTTAATATAATATATCATTATATAATTAAATGTTATTACTATTATTATTATTCTTACCCCTAAAACGATTGCAAGGTTTAAACGTGGCCCTAGATACCCACCATTTACTTTTATCTAAAATATTATAATAGTATTCAAAACTATTTCATAGACTTTCTTTATTTATAAAATAAATAATTAACCCTAAACAAATCGTTTATGAAATAGTTTACTTTAGATGGTAAGTAAATGTAAGCAACAATTTTCGATATTGAGTAATTAATAAACATTCCTATTGCTTCTAACATTACATCTGCAAATATCACACAATATATTTATTATTAAAGTAGCAATCGAAATATCTTAAAAAGTTGGAGACATTTTTTTACGCACAAGAGAACCAGAGATCGTAGGAAAAACGCTCTAGGAGATTCTAACTTCGCATTATAGCGGAGATATAATTACAAAACTAAATTTGTATAGGCATTATCTAATAAGTAAAGGAAAATAGCAAATATTACAAAAATACAACACTGTTTTCGTTTTTTTGTGTTACCAGTCCTTTACGTTGCTAATCGATTGCCGAAAATAATCGATACAAAAAACACTTAAATATCGTCTTTACACATAATTCTTATTGTAAGACTTGTACGGATCTTTGAGTAATTAAAAATGTATTGTGTAGCGTAGCTCATAATAACATTTAAAAATTGAAAATAAAATTTGTTAAACTTCAGTTTATGCAATTATTGTCATTCATATTTATGTTGTAGATGCAAATGCAACTTTTTGAGAACATTAAAACTTATTATAATGAAATTTCCAACTACACGCGAGTAACATGTCGTAGGGAACAGCTACTCATTATTTTAATAAAATTATTTAAAGGAGCGTTTTGTATACAAGCAGAATGACTCAAATTTAATTTTTTTGTTTTATTGTACAGGTTATTTTTATGCATAATTAATTATCTAAGAAAATTAGCAAATGTGCATGCAGACTAATTTATGTATGGTAGTAGGTAATATTTGATTATTTGTTTTAAAGCTACCGCTAGTGTTTAATATTTATTATTGGAAAAATGGAAAATGAGCAGACATTTAAACTAATGAAATTAGATTATTTAACAAATGCTCTAAAATTTAGTTTTTCTGTGTGGAGTGGAATAGTGTACTGAATCCTCTAAGAATTTGTTTTTCTCACACAAAGCTGACAGCAGAATAGTCAAGATATTTTTTGACAGAATAAAATAAAAAGTTTAGATAAAGTAAGGCTTCGGGCAATAATAATAGCTTAAAAAGTCATGACCTAAGTCGTAATTAAAACTCATAATTACTACACTGCCTTATAATCAATCGATTAAATTTTTTTTTTCTGGTTACACCCCACCGTAATGAAATCATCGGAAATTTATCGAGCTAATTTGTAAGGCTAGGGATCATTTAATCCCGACATGTATCGCTATTTAAAGTTAAATAATTAGCTGGGCCCCGAAAAACAAAAATGATGTCTTTAATACAAAAATGACCCATTATAAAAGATAGTGCGCACATGATCATCACTGGCCAGTTTAATATAATATATTTTTTAAATATAATTTAATATAATTAACTGTCTGAAGTTCAGTTTTTTTTTTGTGTTGTATTTGCTAGATTTTTAAAGTGACAGGCGACGTAACGCGTAGAAAAGGTCCCGATGATCCAGCTGGACACTATACACCTTATTCACTTAACTGATATGTTAATATTTTTTTTGTTTAATTTACTCTTATAATCGTTATATTGTAGTGCGTATATTCTTGTAAAAGAATTTGATGTTCTCGCAATTTAGACAAATACTACCTACAATCGGGTAGTAACATATAATAACAATGACATTCTATAATAAACATCTAGGCCCATACACTATTACCCAGTCCAGTTGTTATTTTTAAAATATAAATATACAAATTTACTACCTACTAAATACTAAATTTAGTATATATGTAGGTATATATTGCATTACGGAACGTCAAAAATCAAAAGTAACCCTCGTTCTTAGGGAATAGGAAATAATTGACAATATTTTATAATCTTCGCTCTGCAGACGTATCGACTTTACCGCCTCCTGGGAATTGGGCAAATAATATTTATTATAGGATTCAATATATACTTTGCTTTAGAAACCGAAGGTCAATATAAATGTGCTGCAATAAATAAAGTGTTAGAAATTCGTAACAACTTCTTAATGACTCCCTCGCAGCTTAAGTTGGTAGTGTGGCCGGCTGCTATGCTGAGGGTGTGGGTACGATTTCTGCACTGGTGAAAAAATTATGTGATAAAAATTTGTGTCTGGGTGTATTGATGTATGATATGTATGTATTTGTGACCGTTGTAGTTAGGGACTAGTTGGAGCTGTGTGATAGGTCCAAAAATGTTATAATTATCATTATATTTGTATTAAAACTATTTGGTTTAAATAAAAATTAAATGTCTTTGAATACAAAATAATTAAGTCGTTTGATTGTGTTATTATTATACAAAAACACTTAATTTCGAGGGTAAATCTTGGTTTAAAATTAGTTAACGATTTGGAAAGACTTAATAAACGATGGCGTTAGTGTATTTTACTAGATAAACTAGACTACGTGATATAGCCAACATTTGAGTATTATGTATTGTATATAGTAGCTGCAACACATATAAATAATTTGAATTTTAATGTTGTATGAAAACTATAATAAAACATACAATGTTAAAATAAACAAAACGCTAACTTCCCTTTCGATACATTTTCAAACTAAATTACAACCATTAATAGATAAGTAACTGTTAAAAGTTTAAAAGTAAATTTTATTCACTGTTTGGTCTCGCATTTGCGATAATTTTACTTATAGGCATAGGGTTGCTACGGCAAGTCCTTAATATTAGTAAGAAAATAGCTGTAGCTATAGTTCATCCATGTGATATTCGTTTGCAGTTATTCTTCTGGCACCTATATATTTTTCGAAATAACAAGTTCCTTCTCATTGCCAAAAATCAGTTTAAGTGTTTGATACGCAGCGACGTTAGGTAACTAATAACAAACAATCAGACAAACAGCCTATACATATTATCAGTTTAATAAGTATAACTTCCATACTACTAGTCAAATTATTTTTTCGATTATTTTCACGTCCGGTCCAAGGCTAACATATATAATAACAATTTTGCTATACTTCTTTCTTATTTCTCGAACGTAACTATAGATATTGTCTACCATGTTGGAGGGATTTTGTATTGGCCAACAACGAATTTCTCTGGGGTTTCCTCGTTGGCAAAGTCACAAACTAGCTACGTATTGTATTGAAATGCAAAACAAACAAACAGTTCACAATTTATATCCTCGTAATACTGTGTTAGAAATTGTTCGTTTATTTTTGACGTGACAACGTCTTATAAATTGGTTTGCCGGGTGACACTTCAAGAAACTGCGTTACGCTCCGCTCACGTTATGCGCTCACAATGAGAGCGAGTGAGAGGCACGCGCCCGCCTAAGAGCGAGAGAGACAGACATAAAATCATTGTCACGTAAAACTTTCGCCCGTATACCGACTTTACAGGCAACCAATTTTTTTTTGTTTTAGTTTGACATTCTAACTCGTGAAAAATTTTTGGCGTAAAATACTTCGATACCTACTTATTTCTGACAACTAACTGAAAACGAATTCTTAATCATTAATCAGTTAATATAATCATTTCAGAAAATGTCATATTTCAAACACGATTAGGTTTAGTTGCAAATAAGTTTTCAGGTTATGTAATAAATACTATAGCTTCACTTGTCCCAAAAAGTGGTAGATAAGAAATATAACAATATCACCAACTCCTGAAGTTAACAGTTAGACGTTCCCAAGTAATAAGGGATGAGCTGATTCGTATATATTGGGCAGACGAGGCAACTGTTACTTTTCTTCTCTGTCTTTTTCTTCGACATTTTTGTAGACCCTACTGGGAATCGTAGCCGCAACCTTCAACAAGGCAGGTAAACACACTATGACCTCACTTCACTTTGGACTCCTAGGTTCAATTTCTAATACACAAAGTAACCATTTTTGTATTGAAAAGAATGTTTCGGGTCCGGATTGTGGCTATTAGACTCAGGGTCATTTCCTATCTCGTTTGAACGGAATACTATCAGTGACAGTTAATTATAGGAGCATTTAACTGTTCGTTGACTTTTATATTACTGACTGACCATCTTTTCGGGGATAAAAGTCATGATAGTATATTTTTTTCATTATATAATACATACTTTTATTTTATTATCATTTTTATTATTATTATTACATAATTTAAAATTTCTGAAAACTTGACTTCATTTACCCGTTTTCGTATTTTGAGTAATGCTTCTTCTAATACAGTTGAGCAATAACTTGAATGGGCTTAAGTTTGGGACAAGGGATCCATCCCTGCGGTATTCACAACTGTGACAATAGACAAGAGTCCTTCGCTGGTTGTCAGGTGCTTACAACTTGTGTCGTTAAACTTAGGGCTTAGTTTATTGTTTCACAACTTCAAGAGATTTCAGTTCGATATTAAACATAACTACAAATATTTACATAAAATTAGTAAACACAAAAAAAATTAAGATTATTTATAAATTACTATTTTGATTAACTGATAAAATCCGTTTTGAAATGGATTAATTTAAAAGTTAAGAAAAAAGAGTAATTTATAAGTCATACTACTATACTATATTATACTACACTAGCCTACCCTGTCTCAAAATGACATACCGCAAATTAGCAGAAAAACCCTTAAATCTATGGTCATAAACTTACATCAACAATAACCCGTGACCTGGAGCTGCGGTCGCGTTGCCTGTCGGAGACTGAGGAGAGTTGTGACATTTTTTTCCATTTTCCTACGTATCTCAGTCAGAACCAGTTTAATCTGTATGAACCCTGAATCTCGACAAACCTTGTACAATATGAATCAAAAAATAAGAAAAATAGTTAGAGTCCATGGTGAAAATTGATAAAAACAGACTGGCTTAAATTTTTCGTGATATCTTTTACCGATTTGATTATTCGTTCGCAAACATACTAATTAGCTATTATGCAAAAATACAATAAGTCCTGCACATGCATAGAAAGCATTATTGTTATAAAAAAAAATAAGAGTGTGTTTAATAGATTTTTAAAATAACAATATGGCGATATTTTCAGCTATTTAAAGAATATGGTCTGTGAGAATTCAACGTTGTCACAAGTCACCTTTGTCACAAATCACCTCGGTCACAACTCTCCTCGGTCACCCCAAGTATAGTAAATCGTACACTAAATTATGCGCTATATACGTTCTAGCGTACAAATAGACGGAAAAACGTTTTATGAAATTAAACAATATTAACGAAAAAAGGACACCCTTTTATTCAAAACAAATTAATAAAATTGACTTGCTAGCTTAATTATTTAAATTATTATTTTCTTAATCTTTATTATTGCTTTGCCCTGTGTCACTCGTATTACTACCGTTGTTTGTATACAAAATTGTAAAAAGATTATTTAAAATGTTCATGTCGTACATATATAATATTTTATTAAGTACCTATCTACATGAATTGATTTAGGAAAAGGTCACCCTCGGGGCATCGGAATAATATGAAAGCTGACCCTCACCAGATTATTCAAATTTAACTATCTTGGGATGAGGTTGTGTTAAATAGATTTTGTTTATTCTAAATAACGTATGTTTTTATTATCTGCCTATATTTTTTTGAATAAAACTATTTTTAACAAAGAGAAAACAGCTATGCCGTAAATACAAAGTAAAAATACTAAAATAGTGTGTTCCGTGTTATCATTTTTAATATTTGTGAGTATTGTTACTTAATATTGATGCAGCAATAACTTAGATCTTATATAAAAACGAGTCACTGGATGATAGATATCTGTGAGGTATGATTACTGCCAGTGACAATTATTGATGGCTTCTGCCCCTATAGTAAGTAGCCTGAATAGTCCTTAAACTGTAAGTAGCTAGGTCCAAAACACAGCTATGAAATATCACTTTTGGCATAACTTTTAAATGTTTAGAGAAGACGTTAAATCCAAACAGTAAATAAAAAATATCTACATGGTATACTGATACTGAAGTTTTTAAAAGTTCGACGAAAAAGGGAAAACACAAGAGTTACAGAATCAGACCTCTCTGTCTTACTAATGAGATAGAGACTAAACGTCTTAGGTGTATCCGAACATCAATTTGTCATATAAACTGCGTTATACTTAAAAAAAATTATGACATTAAGATGGCAAACAAGCTTGCGGTCCAACTGGTAAGCGGTCAACGCAGCCAATGGACACCTGGGCTATCACTCGCGCGTTGCTGACCCTTAAAAAATCTAATAACTTCTTTCTTGAAGTACTTACGGACTGTAGTACTTAGAGAAAACCTCGGCAGGAAGTTAAAAAATGTGTTATAGGTATAGTTTTAGGATTCAATAAAAAATAAGGAATTTGGAAGAAAAAAAGCTTTGTATTCGATTTTGTGACTAAAAGAAAAGATAATTGAATAACATTTTGGTGTATTTTGATCTCGTTATGTTATGACTTAAATACTTTGAAAGTTATAATAATAAAAAATATTGTTTCTTATTATATATTTGATCGCCAAACGATTTGGTTATTTTGATACATTTTTGTACATGTCACCTCGTGTATACATTTTACAGATCTGGATGTCCTTTACGTTTTCAAAAAGACTTCTATCAATTGACACCGATTCAGGTTTTCCGCATACTACCTTCGAAGCACTAAATATTCATAAGCACTAAATATTCATAAGCACTAAATATCCTAAACATATAAACATAATTCTATTTACAAGCGTTATTGTCATAAATTGTTATTTATCATTTTTAACAAAATGCATATTCATTCGTAAAATCCCAGCGAATTATGAAATCACTAAAGTTTTTGTTGTAGAATTATGAAATATAAATTTATTTAATTCAATCAAAACTTATTTTATTAATAAATCATTGGCATTTCATCGATGAATATGCGTCTTGCGATTACGATTAGAAGCGTTATATGATGATAACACATTTCGATTAGCAAAATGTCTTCAGTTAAATATATTAATTACCTTAGAACCTAGATGTGCGGTTTCAGAGAAACTTTCTCCCGCGAAGGTTTAGGTTGTGGAATGAGCTCCCTGCCGAGGTTTTCTCTAAATACTACTGCCCATAAGTACTTGAAGAAAGAAGTTATTGGATTTCTGAAGGGTCGGCAACGCCTGGTGTTGCAAGGTGTTGCAAGCGTTCATAGGAGACGGTGACCGCTTACCATCATAATATAACCGGTATAAAAAATAAATAAATAAACAAAACCCTTCCTCTGTGAAGTCGTAATATATGATTTCTTCCACTAGATCTATATTGTTATGAAATAGGAATAGTAGAAGAAGTAGAGGTGAGGTAGATAGTAGCTGCTGAGAAGGTGACAATATTTCCTAAATCACAACTAGTTTATGATATTCCAGAAAAAATGCAGAATTTCCTGATAAATGTAATTTAAAAATATATCAACAGCAATCCTTGCTCGTGGGAACAAGAAAATTTTCGTCATATTTTATAATCTCCGCTCTGCAGACGCCTCAATTTGTCTGCCGCTTGGGAATTGGGCAAATAACATTCACTTACTACAGGATTCAATATATCATCCTTTGATAAATTTATTGCAAAATTGGAATTCTACTGAAATAAATATGTCTTATAGCTGCATTTCCTGTTTAAAAATGTAAATAGCTTTATATTATTTTGCATACCATTACTACACGAACTAAGATCCATAAACATCTTAGATAGTGACTGACCAAAGTATCGGTTTCATTTTGGGCCAAAAAACATTAGTTTGACAAAAAAAAGTGGGCATTGGACTATTTCAATTTAGTCGCCTATATATTGGTATTAAATACAATAATAATATTGACACAATCAGTGTTTTATTTATCTTATAGAGTACAAATATGTTATATTATACAAATATTGAAAAAGACACATTCGTTGCAGATATTTCGGTTTTATTATCACCGTTATCAATGCTTAAAAATATATACAATAATATGAATGAAAATTAAAAATATATATTTATATATAGTATTTAATTAATAATTATATTGTTTATTATAGATTTTTGACGATTGCGCCGTAGTAAACAGTGCAAGGACAATAAACCTGAATCTTTTGTAGAACTGAATTTGCCTGCAACCATTATTCAGCAGAAAAAAAACCTATGGGAAACTCACAAGCACGTCTCTGATCAGACGTATATCGATTATAGAGAATCTGTGATCGAATTTCAGATGTAAGACATAATGTCAATTGTTATCTGACGGAGATAGGGTAACAAGTACAACGTAATGCTGACATTATCATATTGAAACATTTTCCTGTGCCCCACTCTGAGAAAAACAGTATTTAATCGTATGTATGCTCCACCTAATAGCATTCCAGTCGACAAATACATAATTTACATAATGAAAAAGCGAAAAGGCTTTCTTAGCTTGTAAATTAAAAATATATATTTATATATAGTATTTAATTAATAATTATATTATTTATTATAGATTTTTGACGATTGCGCCGTAGTAAACAGTGCAAGGACAATAAACCTGAATCTTTTGTAGAACTGAATTTGCCTGCAACCATTATTCAGCAGAAAAAAAACCTATGGGAAACTCACAAGCACGTCTCTGATCAGACGTATATCGATTATAAAGAATCTGTGATCGAATTTCAGATGTAAGACATACTGTCAATTGTTGTCTGTCGGAGATAGGGTAACAAGTACAACGTAATACTGACATTATCATATTGAAACATTTTCCTGTGCCCCACACTGAGAAAAACAGTATTTAATCGTCTGTATGCTCCACCTAATAGCATTCCAGTCGACAAATACATAATTTACATACTGAAAAAGCGAAAAGGCTTTCTTAGCTTGTAATAAAAGTTTTCTTAATAATGATATCTATACTCAGCTATAAAATTAAGAGAGCAAAAGATGATTATAAATTTTAAAGATTATTTTTAGGCTAAATACAATGTATAAAAAAATCTATTAGGCTAGTGCACAAAAAAAAAATAAGTAAAAATTTTGACATTACTACTAACGTTAGCTTCGGTTTTGGCTGAAACGAGAAGGGAAAAAAATTCGGTAGCAGTTTCAATTCGTGCTAAAAATTATGTTTCGACTGGACACTAACTTTAAAACCTAAAACGCTTCAGCTGTCAAATGAGTTTCGTAGGGAGGTTTTGTCTAGAGACTACAATGTGGGGATCTTCAAGAAGGGAGTGATCAAATTCTTAAAAAGTTAACAGTGCATGAGTAATTCTCTAGCCTTTGCAAACGTTCATGGGATACAGTGACTAAAAAACGAGATCCAATATTAAACATAAGAGTACTAGACCAGCTTTTTCACAATGGCCGGCCTTAAGCTGCCTGATTCCAGTGGTTTCCTATAGATTAAAACAAGTCGTCTGTCCCCTTTGTAGGAAGTTGTCCCAAACAACAGTACAGCAGCTCTTAATATAGGTATAATAATAGCAATACACACCTAGCCTTCCAGTCTATATACCTTCGCAGCCACAACTCAAAAATTTTCCTTTCTCATTAGTTATCGGTTTGATAAATGACGTTATTTGCCAGTTGCCCTTTCAGCTAGCTAGCTAGTTTAGTCCATTAAAATAATATTCGTCCATTAAGGTGTTTTCATTTATATTTATTATTACTATAGTGGAACCTCTTTCGGTGTGTTCGGGCGCATCTTTAGATGACGCAGAAAACCTCCCACAACGTCCCAGCTCCCAGGTGAGATAGTTGAAATATGATTGATTATTATTTATAGGTCGTAATCTGGTCTTGCAAACATTGGTTTGTAGTTTCCGTTGTTGCAACATAATATTATTATCTGTTAATATGCTGCAGAGCCATTGAGTTGGAAGTGACAACAAAGGGAATAATAATATTAAAACCTTTTTCATGAAAAAATACTTAACTGCGCCAACTTTTTTCTTTTCTTGAAGAACCCCATACTGTAGTCCTTAAAGAAAACCAGGCACAACCTCACCGTTTGCGGGAGGAGGTTTCTCTGAAACCGTACTGTACGTGACCATTTAAGTTCTAATGGCAAGCGGTGCGATGGTAGAAAGTAGCCGTGGGCATCATTTTGCACGATTCCTCAGAACACATCCCATTGTACAAGCGGTAGAACACACACAGGGAGGCGAAGTCTCTCCTCTGACTTAAAGGCTCGATACGGCTTGTGAGTTTAAGATCTTGGACGATTCTTTAGCCCGTCTTTGTACCGATTCAAAAGAGCCAAGCTGATATCCGGGTGCATCCGTCTATATAGAGATGGCAGCAGTACTCTGTTGAGAACTCTAAGTTTGGAAACCAATAACTTGCAAAATCTAAATTTTAGAGAGAAAGTTTTTTAAGAACCTCAAATGCATTTGCTCAAAGTCCTGTCATACTCCTGGCGATATGTTGCGCAAAAATATTTTTTCATCCTAATATAGGTATGAAAATCTACTCAAAGGATTTTTTTTAATAATCACATATCTGTATGGAGGCTTAAAAAAAAATTATATCTGTAAAAAATCTACACAAAGACAGCGGAATTGTAAGCCATGACATGACGAATTTATGGGGGTTCCGTTTTTGACATTTGGCTACAGAACCCTAATACTAACGTGAGCGATTGATGCGAAGAAGTATGAAGCGCAAAAGTAATGAAAATAAAAAGGAGAGAACAACGTCTGCCAAGCAAGCAAGCTAGTTATTAATAAATAAGAAGAACAAGGTTATTTTTAATAGGTGTCAGATATTTTTAAAATAATGGAACTTTATAAACCGTATATATAATACAGCTAAATTGCAACTAACCCTCCAACGTACCTAACAGATATAAACTACCGGACCTAAACTAGTACGTCTCGTTATAACGGTTGGAAATATATAAAGTTTTAAAAATAATTAAAAAAAGTTTGGTTGATCACCTAAGTGGCAGATCCTAACTTTGTTTGCTAAGAGACACTTCTAGTATTTTCGTAAGCCACGACAAGATAGACAAAGAGTCGACAATTAGAGACCCCTGCAATTACGTAATCTTAAAGCTCCTTAGGGATATGTCAGGATTTAATTTCACAAGCGAGCAATTAAAGAGAAAGCTCAATTCATTCCAATAGAGGGATTTGGGGTTCAAGAGAAAATGTACGTTGAATTTTATCTTCTTTTCTCTAGAGAATACGAAATCTGTAACGGAAGATAATTATTTAACTGAATTACTTTTAAAAACTACAATCCCTGTGTTTTCTTGATTGTGAATTGAAACACACGAACATTTCAGAATCTTCATTCAATCGACTTTGTGAAGGTGTTTTTTAGGATTATGTCGTGAACAAGAAACTCTTATGGTTTTGTCATATACGTAAGCCTGTCCGTCTGTATGTCTTTCCATAGCTTAGCCCAGAGACTCTCAGTACTAAAAAGCTGTAATTTAGAATGTATAATATGTAAATATTAATATCACTTTAACGACGTGGAAAATAAAATCTTGAAAATAAATGTACCTCCTCTACATTTTTTGTTGAATAAGGTGATCCAAAATATTGTGGATATGTAGAAATCATTGATTGCGATTGAGGATTCCGTTAGCGGCATATTAAGTATAAAATATGATGCTGAAATGTTTTTGGATACGTGAAAAACTTTACAGCAGTAGCATGGAACGAAGTAATTATCTAGGTATCTTTGATAAAATTTACTTATGACGGGCATTGCATGACGGTTTTTTTTTTTTGTAAAATAGTTTACTTTCTGGATAATGCTATATGAATTTGCTGAAATTTAATCACGTTAATCAAAGCTTGGTTTGGAAATGTAGTAGTAACATCTGTTTTATTCTTTTTGAGTGCTGAAATAAAATTTTCTTTGTATATACTGTTTTTATTTACTTGTCATATATTGTGAACTTAAAATTAGAAAAAAAAACTATGATTTTGGCTTGAAATATGCATTATACGTTTAGGCATTAGGTTTTATTATATTCTACATACTACATAAGTATATAATAAAACAGTGCACGTATTTTTTGACCGGAAAACATACTCTGAAAAAAAATCAGAATTTTTTTATTTAAATCAAAATTTTACCAATCCGTAGGTAGGAAGCGTACGATTTACGGTTGACCTAAATGCATTTGGTCCTCAAGTGACTCCCCGGTGACACAGTGCTTAATCAGAATAGGCTGGTGGATAAACGGTTTGAATTCTAATTTAAGTATAGAAAATATTAAATTGTAAATTACTGAGTTTTACGTTGTTGTTTTTTAAATTTTATATTTATTTATTTCATATAATAATGGGCTTTGTTAGCACATTTTGTTAAATATTTTTTTTCAAATTTTATGTTACATAGTTTTAGTATTATTAATATTATATTAAAAAAATTAACTAAAATAATATAAATCTAAACAATATCAAACTAAAATAATATATTTCATAGTATCTTAAATATTAACAAAATTACTTATAGTCATAGCTAATGATAGTGTATGTATGTCGTAGATCAGATCAGAGATAACATTTTGTAAGTGAGATACAGAGTCCATGGGTGTGAAAATCAGGACAAGTTGCGTCTTTGGTAAAATTGACAAAAATACTCGCAGTGTTATTTATTGCTTTGCAATGTAGCGGCTTTTAAAACCGGACAAGTGTGAGTCTGACTCGTGCACCGAGGGTTCCGTGCAATCTTGTATAAATATAACTTGTTTGTCACCAGGATCACCTAGACTCAAATTTTTATCACATAAATGTTTGTCTTGTGAGGGGATCGAACCCATGTTCTTTGGATCGACAGGCGGTATCACTTTTTTGAGGTACGGAATCCTAACAATGGGTAAGTGTGAGGCGGATTAAGACACCAATATCTACTACTACTGTAACCAGAAGTTTATTTAATATTAAAATTCCTGAAACTAATATTTTGTTCAGTTCAAATGGTTATCAAGAAAACACAAAATAAAAGAAAACTTAGTCACGCAAATTACTTTATTGAGTGTAGCTAGGCTCCTCTTATTTCATCAATCGTTATACTTTAATTGACAAATTGTACAAATAATTATTAATACATTGTAAGGTAAAAAAATAAAATGTAAAAAATACTATCTACAGTTTTAACACAGGCAAAGGGTTTCATTTACTCATTTACCAACATTTGCTAATAGGCTAAGTTATCTATCATAATATAATTTATCATCAAGCATACACATATGCAACTTAATAATAAGTAAAAATTCTTTACTTTATGAGTTATTTAAATATATAACGAAAATAATACTTGTCAATAGAAAAGTGTAAGTTTCGTTTTTTCTATTTGGCTATGAAACCCTAAACACGGGTGTGTCATTGTGCACGGTAGAAGCTAAAATTCTTATGAATTTATATATATCTTTTTTTTTTCACGCGCAAGAGAGTATACAACACGCAGAAGTTACCTGGACACTTAAAAAATGCACTTTCCCTCCTGGCTAGTGTACTCAATGTCATTAACTAGATCCAGTTACAAGATTTTTTATTTTATTCTAAGCGAGTGAAGGTTACGTCAATATGACTATCGTCTCGTAAAGGTCGCTTTATTATGTTTTCTAACTTTTGTTCAGTAGACACGTGTGCATAGCGGCGATAAGGATTATAGAATGTTGTTATCTGACCAAAAAAAGAAAATTTTACTGTGTACCAAATAATCAGCAAGCTGGCTGTTTGGCCAGGTAATAACTTTCCTAGGATTGCTACATCGCGGCAAAATGCACTCTTGTCTAAAGATAAGACTTCCAAGGTTAATCTCTCTGGAGATCCGATTAATCCGCTAACATATTACGAAGTTTAATTATTTAATTATTTTTATTCAGAAATTCAGATAAGGTTTTATAACTCGTTGGGAATATATAAATACTGATAGAATATTTTCATTCATGTCTAACAGCAGCGGGGTAATTCTTAAAACTAATTTCAATCGTACAATTCTACGGCGATCGTGAAAATATTAAAATTGGCCCTCTTGAACATTGTTGTAGCGCTCAATCGAGAACGGACTTTGTTGGCTAATTATGGATCTGGATATACTTCTGACGTCATCGAAAATAAAAAAACAAACTGAATTATGGCCAGACTTACGGCTCGCGTACACCAAAACGGATTTTGTCGGCCGATGCCGGTCGGAACTACTTGGACTAGTAACTTGGACGTGCACGTGCTTACACTGTAACAGTTATTAGACGTTTCCCGTTACCGGTCTTCTGTAGTTTACTCTGCGGCTTAACACAGTGAAGAAGCGTTTTAAAAATGGAGGATTTCGAAGAAATGTATCTTTTAGAAAATTCGAACTGCAATTTAATTCGTCTACGTCAAAGTCGGCGTGTGTAGGTTAATGAAATATTTATGTACAGAAAAAAACTGGGTGAATACCACCACCTTTTTGAAAAATTAAAATTACAACCCAACAAGGTGTACACCCATCAAAATATAAATACTCTCAATTTGCACCGTAGTCGCTGGCAGACGACGGCCGAAAAATCCCAACAACTTCAGATTCGACGGTTGAATTGCCGTCATCGGGCGTCTTCGGACGATAGCGTTTGTAGTAGTGGTTACGTACGTTTGTTTCGATCGGATGAATTTTGCCGATGACGGCCGAGCATATATAGTTTGTACAATGACGGATTAGATGTACGCAAGCCGTTACTTTTTATGGATTTAGCAAGTTTAAATGTAATAAAGCTTTAAAACTATTTTGTTTATTTTTCAAATGAATGTGACTGACGTTATTTCAACGAATTGTTGTTAGTCAACGGCAATTCCAGTGTCAATATGTTTTACAATTTGGTTTACAATTACCAATGCAAGTATAAGATTGAGGCAGTACTAAATTGAACCTCGATTGGGATTGAAACTTATTTCAAGAGTGAGTTTCCTGTTGTTCAAAATGATTAACTTTAATTTTAAAAATTAGTAGCGATTCTAACATACAACATAACATAACATAAAATATATTATAGTAAATTGTTACTCAATATTTATTTAAAGAGTTTTTATGATTTTAAAAAAATGTTAACTTCTGGATAATTATTTATATAATTTTTTTTTTACAGAATCTATGTTTTTTATATATTTGAAGTCCTAAGCTATTAAAAATTTGGGACATTGAAAAAAAGCATTATTTACTCTCCTACACATAAATCTAAACAGTTATATATCAGTCTGGTGTCAACAAACAATACCTATGAGTAGTTACATATTATAAACTTAATGTACGAGTATTTTATTTAGATCAGTTAAAAAATAGAGATGGATAGCTCAAGTGCGAACTAGCTACGAGATATGCAGCTTCAAACAAATGAGCTTTTGAGCTGTAGGTGAGATGCAAAAGAAATCGCTCACATATAACTCGATTGCTCAATCGATTCGATATCAAGGGAATTAAAAAAAAAACGCGTTCAAATGTTGATTTATTCTTTACTTTTTAAATTAGTTTAAGGGCGTATTATTTTTGTTGTGCCAGTGCGAAAAATAATTAATTAATAAAACTTGATGAGTTATCTCTTTAGTTATTAATGTTCGGGTTTAAAAAACATCATTCCACTTTTTAAATTTCATATTTAACCGCTCGAGAGTTCGACCGGACGGCTAAAACATTGCGGATCGCTCTCTGATACTGTATTACAAGTACGATTTATTCCAAAGAAGCTTGTGCAAGATATAGCTGCATATCTTAGCATGTTTGAGAACATTATATTATCCAACGGACATAGTTACTCGATTAGTAAATTTAAACAAATGCCACCTAATATTTTCTATTAATAAGGTGGTGCTAATAACAATGTTAACAAATTTACTCATATTTGTTTGTTTTTATATGTGACAAAAACAGGAAAACAAACGCCTTAAATCATTAAACTGATTTTTAACTCTGAAAAGTAGCTTGATTTTTTTATGTATTTTGGAATCATCTACAAAGTTTATCAATTAATAAATTGTATTGGCTAAGGATATACAAATATCTCTTAAGGTTAGAAATTACAAATTTTACGTTAACAGATACTAAAAATACTACTATAAATTATTTTACTATTTCTCAGTTTATTCTTAAGACATTTATCTACTCTATTATTAACGGTTAAGTATCGTATAGGCACGTCATGGGATTACAGATAGTTCCTTATACTACGTAGTACAATTTAGTTTATACTTTTTCTAGACTAACCTACAGTTTAACATTTTACCATTTACAACTGTAATTTCTACTATTAAATTTTGAAAACCCTGATCCTCTTTAACAATTATAATTTATAGATAAATAGCGTTTTATTATAATTCTTAACGAAATTCAGAAGATCAGTTTCTAAACATAGTTTTATTCTTTTAATATCACTAAAAATAACATTATTGCACAAAAAAAAAGAAATAAAATATTTTTTGGTCTTTTACTGACTAACTTCCTTTTATTGTGAGGAATTGCTTTAAAAGTAAACTTAATATTAAATATTATATATAATTTGTAAGTAACCTTGTTATATTTTATTATTATGCTGTAACAAACATACACAATTATTTATAATTAAGTACTTTATACATTCATTATTTAACTAGATTCGACTAAATTCATTTCTTTAAGTACACACAAGTATACTCAATTATTATGAGTATTATATATTTAAAGTTAACGCTTAAACCATAAAATTACCTAAATGTTGAAAGTCTTTGGTGTAGGTGCACTAAAGGCGGGTTATACACTAAATAGTTTTTGTCACTATACTGCTATCACTCGGACTGGAACTTTCATTTGATCTTTGGTTCTTGAGGTCCTGAAAGTGAAAAACAACAGAGAGCCGATATACTATTTCCTCTTTCATATCAGAACTAAGCTAATATCATTCAGCTGTTTACCATAAAATATACCATTATCGAGTTTATTTATTAAAAGTTATCCAGTTTTTTATGTTAATCAAGTAATAAATATACTAATTTATTTTCATCCAAATTAAATGATACTTAAACCTAACTATGTCACATGTACCTATAGATGACTCAAATTATGTTAAATGACACGAAAGCAATAGTAAGCAATTAGCGTGTTCTTACCCTGGATGTGGCCAGCCTTTGTACAACGATTTCTAATCTATCCCCAGCCGCCGCAATCAGAGGCACTGTGAGACAACAGTCGTAGTCCACTGTTCTAGTTCCATTCACCTGTAGAAATAATATAATAATAATAATAGTCTATGAAAAAGTCTTGTATTACTTTTAATAGTTTTAAATGGTTATTAGTTTTTTGATTTGTAATAGTTTGAATTAATAGAAGTGAAATTAGGAATTTATTATCTAGCTTATGATTAAATATGTTTATCTTTTTATTATTTATTTTTAAATAAATATTATTAAAAGCCTTTAGGGTTACATTAATACAGGACATTATGACTATTTTAAACTACCTGCTTATATTTTTTAAATGAAAACCATATGCTATAATATTACTATATAATAATGTTATATTAACTAACCTGCAATATCCTGTCATAAGGTCGTAGCAAACCTACAATGTCAGCAGGACCTCCCTTTCTTATTCTGTTGATGTAGACCCCTCTCTCGTAGAGTCCATCAGAAACGGAGAAGCCGTAGTCATCATAAATAGCGTCTTTATACAGGATCACATGGTGTACTGAACCCCGAGCTGGTGAAGCTGTTTCGCTGCTATACAGGCCTGCGAAATTAAAGAAAAAAAAACTTTATTATTCATAATATTAGAATCTAAGTTTAAATTGATATTGTAATGATCGTTCTTTTTTTTTTTGATCTTTACTAAGAAAAAAAAGGTATTCATTTAACAAAACCTTTTTTTTTTTTGATTGTCATTTGTTAATCTAAAAGTGCGTTTTGCAACCATAAAGAGAAGGGGTTTCAGAACGCCCTGCATATGAATTATTTATACTGTACTACAGGCATCTAATGTCAATATTGTTCTCCTGTCATTGTATTGCCTAACAATCATTCCAAAATGGATAGAAAGTTAACTTTACGAGGCAATATTAGTACTTGACAGAGTGAAAGCAAAAAGGAGCGGACTCCATAGAAGCAATTATGAGTAGCAAATGAATAATAAAATCATACAAAAGTTAGGGACAAAATTAGAAAAGGGCCCTTTTGTATCTATAGGTACAAGGTACTTAAAATTAATTTCACTCACTTGGTATGTCATTTTCGTAAATAGGACTTGTAGAAAATTGAAAACTCGTTCCAGGCTTCAGTGGGGATTTTTGTGGCGTTGTCACTGTATAGATTCCGTTATTCCAATCACTATCCCAATTCGATCTCTTATTCTTCGGAGACACAATACCATACGGTGACATTTGTACGTAGTCACATTTACAAGACGTCTTTTCCATATTGTGTAGCTGACAATCTTTCATGTTGGTTGTCAGTATTTCAATTTGCTGCACGTCATCTTCTCTTGTTATATTTTGTTTGTTCTTTAAAGTATTTTCCGGAATGATGCATGTGTTTTCATAGTGAAAAGTTTTTAGTGAACTGTTCAGCGAGTAGTTTGGTAAAGGTAAATCGTTGACGCTGTAATGGCCAGCATTAAAGTTACATGCCATGAGTTTGTCTTCGTCCGTAGGTGAATATGGTTGTTTATCTGAAATCCGAGTTTTATCTGGAACTGCGTATTCTATTACTTCTGAGTTACCTGCAACGATATTTTGAAAAATATACTATACATTATATATACATTACATTTAACAATTAAAATTTTTAATTTCATTTTTAGTGTTTGATGGTTTATAAATTATAAAATATAGCATGAACTTACCACAGTTACCGCTTATTCTGACTGGCGTATTTTGATCCCAAGATTCAACTGCACTGTCGTTTGACAGACCAGGACTAGATGTGGAATGGCTAGAATCTCTTGCACTCGTCTCTTCTAAAGAGCCTAATATAAAATATTATATATTTATTTATAATTTAAAGTAAAGTTAATTAAGTGAATTTTCTATAGTATTGAAAATATATTACCTGTCATTTTTCTACAAAGTTGAAGTTGAACTCTTTGTCCACTTTGTTGTAATAGTTTTATACCTTCCGAAAGCGGTTTGTTGAGAACACTTTCTCCATTTATTGTAAGAAGTTCATCTCCTATTGCTAATTTTCCACATTTTTCAGCCACTCCACCTAACAATATCAACAAATGATGGATAATTTTTTTTTATCTATAATACTTAAAAAATTACAAACAAATACGCTATTACCTTCAACCAAACCACTAAGCAAAATAGGCTGTGTAACGTCTTCGCTGCCAGCTATAGTCAGACCTAAAGGACCATTTTCTTGTTTTATTAATTCAACTGTAAAAACTGCTGTATTTTCGTTACTACCATGACTTCTCTCACTTTCTTTTGCACTATTATTAGGACTTTCAGTATGATGACCAGAATCTTCTCCACTATGAACAACCGCTTTGATTTCAATATTACTAAAGCTTTGTAATGTCATCTTTGAATTTTGTTTATGTGTGCTCGTCCAGTCTTTATTTATGTCTCGTTTTCTTATTTTTAATGTTATTATATCGTCTGGTGAATTTTGTAAAATGTTGAATGCCGTATCCTTAAAATTTAGCAATGTTTAAAAAAAAATGTAATAATGTTAACATATTTTATTAATGGTTCCAACTTGATTATTTAATGTTGAAATAAAACAAAACTTACCAAGGATAAGTTATGTAGTGGTTGACCATTGATAGCGAGCAACTGATCACCTGCTGCAAGAGCTCCACTTCGATGTGCCACGGAGCCAGGCTTTATATCGGATATTATCATTGGCTCTTCATTACTTAGCAGTTTTTGCTTGCACCCTGAAGTCACAGCAATATACTAATTCAAGACAATTTGCAGAAGCTAATACATCAATTATTACTATTATTAACGTATACTTTTTTGTTTACAATATAGAAAAACACGTGTCTGGAGCCTGAGGGGCCCTCACTGTTCATAGAATAAAAAAACAGACAGTAAAATAGTTATCAGGGCTCGTTCTAATATTCCTATGGTAAGGGTTCTATTTCCTTTATGCTATGGTTTGTAATTTATATTTTCTGTTTTTACAGAAATCCTACTAATGTATTAAATGAATTAACATGTTCGTAAAGAAGTTTCTTTACAGCACCACAAATGGATAGCTAAGTGTAGATAGCTTTAATTTAACACAAATTCTACATTTTATACTGGAAAATAAAAAGTTCTTTCAGGTATAATTATAACTGAATTTCTATAACTACACCTATAGTTTGCTATAGCAAAATTCTATCCTTTAATAATATTATTTAACCAAATTTTAATAATTAGCGTTTAAAAAAAATTTGCATGGTCTACCTGGATAAAACGCTAGTATTCTATAAATATTTTAACATGTTTAGAATGTTTTTAATACCTGTAATTGTAACACCTAACCCTCCAGTTGTCTTGGCTAATTTAACATTAAACACACCACTAGATGCTTCTATTGTGTTGGGCATACTAAATTCTACACTTAAAGTTAAATATTTTGGATTTTGTGAATCATTTCTTCTTTGCAGTATCTCGTTAGCCACATCCATAGTTAGATTCTCATGTCCATTTATTGACATTACTCTGTCTCGTATTTGTAGACAGCCAGATCTGAAACATTATAATATTGAGAAAACTTTAATATTCAAAAAGTTTATATAGTTCAGTTACTATTTAATTTAATTATGGCTTTGTTTGTTTTTATTACTTAAGATTTCATATAAGTCTGAAACAATATGAGTAAATTGTTTGTTAGTTTTATCTCGTTTTTTTTTTAGTTTTGTATTTGCAGTTGTCTGTTGCAGCCATTATTGCTTCACCGGGCTTTTGGGGCGAGACTCTGAAGGTGCCTCAGCCCATATAGCGCCCAACGCTCAAGAGCAAGTAAATCTATCTCATATCAAACTCTAAAATTTATAAAAACTAAATAATTATGATTGTACTTTTATCTCTATCTGTACATATAAAATAACTTTTTCGTTATTTCTTTTACCAAAGATCAACAACAAAATACACGAAGCTTTGCCAAAGTTGATTGATTAGATGTCTTGACTGTCTGAGCATAGATAGTTTTGGAGGTTATGTTTTATCAAAGCTAAATGTCAATCACTTTTCTGGTTCTCTACCAATCAAAATGAGAAGGCTGTCTGTAAATTATTTTATCTCTTTTATTGGTTACGCTTGTTAAAATGCTTGCTATCTTTATTAAGAGTTATTGAAAGAAAATTTTATTTTCACTACTTCGTATAAAATCTCTTTGTTATTTAGCCACATGTAAGGTATACAGAAGACAGACTCTGAAATATATCTTGATCTTTTTTCTGTCTGCTAGAAATTAACATTTTTTGGTTTAAAGCTAAATTTACAAATATTGTAAAACATTTTAAATTCTTAACTCATATATTCTTTTCAAAGCACAACTGAAGTAATAAGTCCTGGTTCTTAGACTGGTTGGACAAATAATCTGCAGATATAGAAACTTGGTGAGATAGAACCTCATACTCACCTGTAAGCCGGAGACTGTGCAGAGACGTGCGATATGACCAGAGCTCCACTCTCCTCGTGCACGGCCAGCCCGCTGCTATGTCCTGATGGCACCTCCAGCTGAAGGTTCAAAGCTTCCGTACGACAAACCCCCATGCTCATGTACGTCGGCTGGTTGTCTACAATTACCAACAAACATTCAAATTAATATATTTTCAAATTTGAATATAAAATTATAACTTCGACTACTTACCATAGTCGTCTTGTAATCCCAGCTTAGGCATTGAACTCTGTCGATAGTTTCTTTGGCGACATTTCTTAGGATTCAAAGTAGACGTTCCCGATATCGAGTTTTCTAAAATAAAAGTAAGAACTATTGATAGTAAAGTTACAACTACTAGGAACTTATGAAGTCCTATTACATAAATCTTACAATTTCACAATGCTGCATAGAATAGTACTTTTCCTTATTCTGCGATAGAATTACATTACATAATAAAAATACATACCTACATAGAAATAATCTTTCTTCGTTTGAGACTCCCTGAAGATTGGAGTCTTCGAAGAAAACCTATCATAGGCCACATGTATGGCTATATCATACATATAAATAATTATTTTCATACCAAGCCAGGGCAGGAACCTGTGAACCTAAGACTCTATCTTCCTGTCTGCATCCTGTAAAGTTTATCTAATAGATGCATACACGAAAGTTATGCTTTGCTATGCTTCTTGTTTATTTATTTTTTTATGTACCACTAAGTTGGCACACAAGCTAACAGTCCACCCGATGGTGAGCGGTCAACGCAGCCTTTAGACGCTTGCAACAACTTACACACACACACACACTTCACTTACGCTTTGCAGAACCTTCAAAAATCTAATAACTTCTTTCTTGAATAACCCTATTCTGTTGTCTTTAGAGAAAACCTAGGCTAAGAGCTCATTCTGAAATTGCTCTGTACGATAGATTCTAAGCTGTGATGATAAATTCCCTGCCGATAGCGAGCGGTGTGATGGTAGAAGTAAAGTATTAATAACGTTAAAAAATTAAACAAAATCTATCTATCTAATATATATCTATCAGTTTATAAAAGCTAGAAAATACTCTGTTTTTTTTAGTATTCAGTTTCGTTATAAGCTCTAGCAATTTATTAGCAAGGTTTTTCAAAGGCAACACACGACACAGTTTTATCCTCTTCTGCTTGGAAAATTAAAACAGTTTCTTTATTCTTATACGTCATTTGGAAAAATCGATAAACAATTTCTAGTTTCTAATTTAAGAGATACTGCTTATTCAAACAAAGTTTAATGTATATTTATTGTAAACTTTTCCAATTAATAGTTTAGATTTGCATGCAAGAGCATAATATTGAAATGTTTGTAGTTAAGTCTTCAAAACTGTAATTACAGGCAGATATGGTAGTCATATATTGGAAAACTTCTTCTGATAAGAAAACTACTTGAAACTAGAAATAAACTGTAGCAAATTATTAGAGAAATCACGTACTGAAGATGAAAACTTAAGTCTTATGAGTTGTACGAGCTAAGTTGGCTCGCGTTCATACCATCGTGCTTAATATGTTTGGTTCATGTTAAAGAATAAGAGCAAATCTTTAAAAGTGTCTTAGAAACTCTTACCTTGATTGAATTATGGTAAAGGTAAAAAATAATAAATATCTAGTTACCAGCAGGTAAACCAAGAGATAAACAAGCTTCAGGTAAACTACACTTTTAACTTAAAGAAAATTCTATCCGAGTCGTAACATAAAATTACTACAGAACAGATACTCTTGTTGAAGAAGTAACATTATAAAATCTGAAGTATTTTTAAGTCAGACATATTGTAATGTATGTATGTAGGAACTCATGTTTTATAATTAAAGAACTTCAATTAGGATTCCTTTTTATTTTATTTATCCTTATTAGGATTATTTTCATTGAATAAGCTGCGTCTTATTAATTTTTTCTTATATTTTATCGTAAATTTAATTATTGTTAAACTAGTTGTTACGAGTTCTTTAAATCGCTTGTCGCTTGTATTGTGAGACAATAAATAATTAGCGTGCTCTGCGCTCCGTTATTCTGCGGAAGTTTTCCCACATCATGGGAAGAATTGACTTAGTAGGGATAATATGAGTAATGTATAAGTCTCTTAAAGAAGAAATATTGTTTATATTATCACTAGCTGATGCCTGTGGTTTCTCTTGTGTAGACGATATATTTAACAACTTGAAATTAAAAAATAACTACGTCGGTTCATACATTCATTAACAAGAAGCTAGCAATTTTTAAAAATGGTTTAGTTACTGTAAAATCCGATTTGTGTACAAGTTTATTTGGTACAAATTTTTTATTCTGTATGGTCAATAACCATCAAAAGTAGCTCTTCAGACATATAATTCTAATCTGACCTAGTCAAAGATAGAAATAGCTAAAAATGTAAAAGTACAGTATTTTTTTATCACTATGATTTATTTTAATATTTATTGTGTAATAAAAGCTAAAAATGTAAATGAACATACACAAATATATCAATTATTTGTATATAATATAAAAAAACGGTAATATACCTCTCGTATATCTTCCTCCGTGAGCTAACACATGTCTTGGTGCTATGTGCAATCTAGTGAATCCAGGCTCACAGTTCTCCAAGTAGCACATAACTTCTTCAGCTGTGTAATTGTTGCCATCAATTACGTGGTCGTCGAAAGCCAGGAGTTGATCTCCAGGGTGTAAAGCACCGCATCTAGAAAAAAAAGAAAAAAAAAAATATACCTAATCTGTACATAAATTAGGCTTAGCAATAACAAAACGATATTGCCTACACGGCAGAGTAAATTTTCTAAACGAAAAGTGTTTTTTGGTAAGTTCTGAAGCAGTCAAGTCATACTTATGAATAAACACCTCGTTTTTGAAACCAATGTTACGTTATTATCACATATGGGAAAAGAATAAAAGAAATATTGCGCAATTAGAGACGAGGCAAACTCGCAGAAGTAGTTTTGTTTCAGCAAGTTAACTGCCTAGCACAAGACTTTGCAGTTGTAATGGCAGCCATTTTATTCAATTTCATAGTCGACATCTTTAAATTGTTTTATTACAACTGCAATTCCTATGGTGCAAAGTTCTAAGTGTTTAAAAAAAATTTAGAAAGGCTAAATTTTATATGATATTTTGAAATTAAAGATTGAATCAGTAAATACTTCAAAATTAAAAAAAAAAACACTTTCGGGTACATATTAATACACTTTCTCTTTTTAGGGTTCCATAGCCTGATAAATAAGCCTGTGAAATGGCAAAAATAATTTTGTCATGTCCGTCCGTATGTCACAGCCAAATTATTCCGCCGCCTTTGGATCCATTTTTATGAGATTTTATAGGAATGTGTATTTTGTCACCACCGTACATATCCATATATTCATATAAGTATTGTAAATGCGACAGTCGCATACGGCAGACGCTGTCTGTCTGTCTGTCTGTCCGCTCTGTACCGATTATGATTCAAATTGAAGTTTTTATAAATTGGTTTGTACGAAATCGGTTTATAAGTTTTTCTGATATTTGCAATAATTGCTTATTTACGGAACCCTAACTGAAAGCGTGTGAAACGTGTAGTACTTATGTCATATTAAACCTGTAAAACCCACTAAGTAATTTAGTTATTTAATAACAGTAGGTATAAGAGTACAACACTCAAATTTGATATGACACATGATGTAAGTTAATATCATATTCTACTAAAGGCATAACACGTAGTGTTTCAAATTAAATATGACTCTCATATCTTCAACATCGTAACAATTATTAATTATGTTTCTACCTTGTGATACCACATATTATTTTCATGACGTCAATTAAATGACAAACATATCTATATATTTACAACTACTACAGTATTCCTATACGATCGTGATACATTACCGGACACGATTTTGTAATGAACATTTTCTGTGAACTTCAATACACTTCTGGAATGTTTAATATTATGTAGTTTCATCTATGTTAGTTGGAAGTCATGTTTTTTTTTGTTATACCACTAAGGTGGCAAACAAGCATACGGTCCGCCTGATGGTAAGCGGTCACCGTGGCCTATGGACGCTTGTAACACCAGAGGTATCACTCGCACGCTTTCTTGAAGAACCCCATACTGTAGTCGTTAGGGAAATCCTTCCGGCAGGGAGTTTATTCAAGCGTTCGCGGGAGGAAGTTTCTCTGAAACCGCACTGTACGTGACGATTTCGGTTCTAAAGTGTGAGAATGAATACCCTGCCGATGGCAAGAAAGTAGCCGTGGGCATCATTTCGAACATTACTTAGAACACATCCTATTGTACAAGCGGTAGAACACACACAGGGAGGCAAAGTCTCTCCTCAGACTTAAGGGTTCGATACGGCAAGTGAGTTTGGGATCGTCGACAATTCTATTATATTATCACAAATGTAGCAGGAAAGATAAACATTTTCATATAAAATAGCGATTTAAGTTCCCACCCTCCTAACAGTCAGATTATTGCGGTTTCTGATAATGTTGTATTTATTAAGGTTTGTGGGCTTTTATTTTAAATCAAGCAGTAAAACCTAGTCTTCCATCATATTTTTAAAATTTTCAAAAATCGTTATATTCAAACTATTTTGTGTTTTTTCTTACTAGTTTCATTTTGTAAACTTAAAATAAATAAAAAAAAACTATGATTTAGACTTAAAATATGTACAAAGAGAAATGATAAAAACACAGATTTTACTATATTCTACCAGGTAATATATTTTTATTTGAGACTTAATTATAGTTTTCATGATTTTACAAAACTTGACAAGTATAAGAGTGTATTGGGTATTTTCCGATTTTGTATAAAATCATATAGCTTCAACCGCATTATTCGTGTTACATTGAATCCATACTAATATTAAAAATGCGAAAGTAATTCTGTCTGCCTGTTACCTCTTCACGCTTAAACCTCTGTACCGATTTAGATAAAATTTGGTCTGGAGATAGTTTAAGTCCCGTTAAGGACATAGAATAGTTTTCATCCCGCGGGAAAAATTATAATCGAGCATGAACGAACTATATCTACAGCTATAGCAAACTCTATTACTATAATTAGGATAATTATAAATAGGTTGTTCGAAAATAAATATTCTGCATATTAGTAAAATAGTTATTAGCAACTGCTAATTAAGTTGTTTACAAATAAAGTGACTACTCACCTATCACTGATACTTGCTGGCAGGATACTGTCAATAAATATGGCATTACAGTTTCCAACTCGTTGGTAAGTATCTGAGCCAGAACTGTAGACATCATCAGAGTACCTCTGATTCATGAGGAACAGCCCCAAGTCCTCATTGCAGGGCCTTTCTATTTCTATAAGCAGGGGACCTGTTGCCAACTTGACGGACTCCATGATCGAAACGTCATATTCTATCGTCAGACTGGTGACTTGAGGACAGTTTTGTAATAGTTGGTGGACCTCGGATAAGGTTTTGTTGGTTAACGATATCTGTAGGAGAAAATTATAAGTAAATATATGATTGAAATTAAAACTATAATAACGTTTGCAAGAATTTGTTTAATTTTGTTACAGTCCTGAGTAAGTACACTTTTTTACGTTAAAAAATATATGTTACTAGCGGTCCCGGCGAACTTTGTTTCGCTGCCGTCCCTCTGTAACCCGGCGAACGTTGGTTTTTACCTAAAGTGCCCGAGTCCGGCTCGCACTTGACAGATCAATATAACTACTATCCTATCTTTTAAGTTGGATCAAATAACAGATACCTGACCCGGAGAACGTTGTTTCTCTTTCTTAAAACAACTAGCGCGCCACTTATTTTGAAAGGGTTGTACTAATTCAGAAACCCCAGCATATGATTGACCAATTTTTATTTCTTAAAAACCTTCCCCGGCGGTGTGCACAAATATTTACCAAAATTTCATCACCATAGATTAACCAGTAGTGCGCGGGTCCGACTCCCACTTGACCCTTTTTTATATGATATAAACCTTGCCCTAACAATAATAAACACAATATAAATTATCCAATTCGGTGCAGTCGTTTTTATATATATATTTTTAACATAGCACCATGTATCTATCAATCCAGTTAACAGATATCACCATCTGTTAGAATCGTTTAGAGCTAACAGATAATTGTGAGACGTGGTGGTTATACTATTAAATTGAAGCTTATATGAAACGTTTGTATTTTTAACATAGCGCCATCTATTGCAGAATCGTTTGGAGCTAACAGATAATAGACAAATAATTTGCAATAAAATAATATTGCGCCTATAAATTGAGATGTAAGCTATCCAATATGCTATCCTATATTTTAAGTCGGATCAAATAACAGATAGTTACGAAGTTTTATCAAAATCGGTTCAGTAGTTTAGGAGTCCATCGCGGACAAACAACGTGACAAGTAATTTTTATATATAAAGATATATTATAATGAAATATAATTATAATTCAAACCTTAATTAAGTAAATTTGCTAATAGTATATAAATTTGCCTTGAAAACAGTCTTTAAATTTTTGGGCTTAAATTAAAATTGTCTTTTGGAAAACTAAGAGTGATATTCTCATGGTTCTTATTTCATAAACTATATAGTAATATGACCAAGTGAATTTGCTAATTTCATAGTTGTAAATAAATGTTTGAATTTTATACCGACAAAATACCGAGGAAATGGTTATTTTCAACGTGCGGTCACGTGCTAGCGCCTATCGTACATGGAACTGTGTCTCTTGTATGCTTCAATAGTGTTATATAACTTTGTACACTGGTCAAAATGGTATGTTTCTGCTAGGATGTGCCATAACCCTAAAGTTACGCTTTTAGTTGAGTCCGTTATCAATTTAAATTAACAATTATTGATTAACTTATCAAAAAACAAACACATATCTACTTATCATTAAAATAGGGTTTGACTGCAAGCTGAATTGTTTCATATTAAAAATGTATAAATAATTCTTATAAACATTAGCACCCAATATTAAGACTTTTCTTTTTTTATAAAGAATAAAACAGTTTAACTTTTCATTGTTCGCTATAAATTTGTAATAATACAAAGAAAACAACAAAATCTTATGACTTTACTGATTTCTCACAGTTCGTCACAGGGTAACCTATTGTAAGAAGTAGCGTAACAAGTGTCATGTAACTAGTTAAACTGAAATAAATTCATTTTTCATTCTTTTATAACTGATGTGATAAGAGATTTTGATATTGCACGAGTGTTTAAACAGCACTAATTTTCAAATTGTTTTAAGTACTACATTTATTACATTCCTATAGCAGTAAGGTCACTTGGTTTTATAATACATACTTTTTCAAACATTACAAAAATCAACAATGTCACGATTTGCCTTGGTGCCCCTTAATTTATAGGTGTCCCTTAAACTAAGTTAGTAGTACCTATACTTACATATACTTCTAATACTTACATGATCTACTTTTAACAGCCTGTCTCCGGGTTTTATCCTGGAGGTATTATAAGCTGCCCCCCCTGGCCTGACATGGGTCACTACCAGAGGTTGCGCGTCTAACGATCTGCTATTCAGCACCAAATCTGCACTAGGAGCCGAGTTCTCGGGAAGACCACCCCTGATAGTGATACCAAGGGACCCGTTTATCTTCTCTACAGGAACTTCTGCTAGCTTCGTCGTTATGTAGAGGGAACTTTGAGAAGCTGGAAAATAAATGGAGTTTTATAAAATGTTATTAAACAAAAATAAATAAAAAGAAAGTCGGGACATGTTATGTGCAGGGTTTTAAAGCCGTTAGAGTTCGAAAAACCCTAACTATATGTCACCAAATATACGGCTATAGCAAGTTGGGTTATTTTCAAAGTAATTTTAGTCTATGTACTGGTAACACTAGCTTTTCCACATTTTTCTCAACGATACAAACAATTTTCTGCTACCTGGGTATCCAGGTTTCATGATTTTAGGATTACTTATGCACCCCTGACTTTCATTAAGAAATATTTATTCTGTAGACTTATCTTATCTTATATATATAAGATATTTAATCTGGCTCGCGCACCGAGGGTTAGATAGTTCTTCCATCATGAGAGCGATCAAGTCTCACAGGTTTATGACTTAATTGTCAGGTTTCCCTATATTTGTGATGTAACATCTTGCTGCGTGCCAAATTTCATGACTCTTTGTCAACGGGAAGTACCCCATAGGTTTTGATTTTTTTGTGTCTAAATATGTGACAAAAATGACCGTATTATGGGCATATATTTTTATTGCATTGACTTAAAAGCTTGATTTTGTTTTAAAAAAGTTAAGAAAAGTTTTAAAGTGTGTATTGCATTATAAAAATCAAAAAAAATTACAAGCATTGACCATAGTATATTTTAGCAAAAAGTCAAAAAAAAATCTACTTTGAACACGCTCAACTCTATACAAGAAATGAAAAGTTTTAATCATTATCATTACGGTATAAATATTATAGAAAGTATGTAATATATAAGTATATCTTATAGTATTTAATATCACATTGTGCAATGATTATTAGTACATTTACATGCACATCGTTAGTAATACAGAAATTAGCTTTCTGGCCGATATCGGCTTCATGACTACGTGTGAATAAAGATATTATTGTAATCCATACTAATATTATAAATGCGAAATTAACGCATGCTTGTATCTCTGTCTGTTACCTATTTACGCTTAAACCGCTGCACAGATTAAGATGAAATTTGGTATGGAGATAGTTTGAGTCCCGAGAAAGGACATAGGCTACTTTAAAAAGTCAAGTGTGCGTCATTGTTCGAATTGATCAGTGGGCATCGATTTGAACAATTTCGGATTAACACATAAAACACTTCTTATTCCAAGACCCCCCACGGTATAGGATTATAAGCGGGCTAATCTTTATACATAGAATCAAACCCGAGCAGTGTCTTTACGTTTTTTTTCAGCTTACCTATCTTAGGTAATGTTCTTTCTTTATGCATTTTTCTTCATAAATAATTCAGTATTTTAAATTTTGAATGGAGAAAACCTTTAAGTAGCCTAGGTTTAAATGAAACTTAAACTATCTCCATGCTAAATTTGCTGGCGGTTCTACTCGCCCTTAACTCGATTGTCGGTGTAGGATTTCAACGGCAACTTTCAATTACAGAAAAACAACCGACTCACACTTGACATTTTCCCTTTGTTCTTTCTCAGGGCTAAAACTATCTCCTAGCCAAATTTCATCTTAATCGGTACGGTAGTTAAGCGTGAAGAGGTACCTAACAGACTGAAAGAAAAACGGACAGACAGAGTTACTTTCGCATTTATAATATTAAACGGGATGAAAGTATCTTTCTTATCAAAGTAGCAAGCATTTTTAACAAATTTATATATTTATATAAATTAAATAACTTTCCGAGTCTGTATAAAAATGTTGCGTAAAACGGTTTAAAAATAAAATTGTTAGAGACTTACGTAGACAGAAGTTATATCACGCGAGACTAGCTTGTGTCACGTCACGGAATGCTAGGTTGCATGTTTGACACTTTCTATCTCGCTTCCACCTATACGTTGATATGACCACTTCTAGGTACGTTTTCACCCAGAAATTGTGTGTGAACGAGACAAGCAAGCGAGTGTTACATGTCGTTGCAATACACACTCACCGAGCAAACAGTACTGTGCAAGCGAGAAAAATATCTCGACACTTTTTGTATCTCTCTCTCGCATCGCCACGAAACAAATTTCTTGCCGCCAGTTTCACGAGTGCATTGACATAGCGTACGCGTAAATAAAAAAATGTCGTCACCAATTTATAATGGCAAGAAAGAATGGAAGAAAAAAGAGGTCATAATGTTTATACAAATGATAGAAGCAGCTCCTGAATTATGGGATACGAGTTGCAGCGACTACAAAAATAGATTCAAGAGAGCAGCGGCATTGAAAAGGCTATCTGAAGTATTCAAGACCACCATTTATGAGATTAAAAGAAAAATACACAATTTGAGGAGTCAGTTCAATGCAGAATTGAGGAGAATGAAGAGAAAAAGTGAAGAATGTGGAGACGAGGAAGTACCAGTACACACTGAATGGAGATTTTTTGAACATTTGAAGTTTTTACTTCCCGTCTACAATGCCAACAGTGACATAGAAATGAAAATCACACAGTTTCCCCACTCCGAGCTAAAGGCTGTAAGTACCTACCTACCTATTTAATTTTATAGTTCAGGTTATTAGGTAAGTGATTATACAGTTAATTGTAGGTAAGTAGGTACTCATAGGTACCTTAGTTCTAGCATTATATAATCTGTGGTCACGTGGAGCTGTATATCCAGATGTTGTACATATTAATAGTATAGCCATAGTATAAGAGTATATTATAACTTTTTCTAATAGTATAGCCTATAACTACGATTAAAAGTAGTAGTACACAAAACCAGACTCCAAAATATAGTGGCTCGCGCGCCGAGCACTATCTCAATAGGTATTTTTAGAAATTTTTCTTTAAGTAAAAGTAATAGGCACTAATTTTGATATCAGGATTTTTTATGGAATTTATGCAAGGGCTATTGCAATAACAGAATTTACGTGCATTAATTAGTTCACATGCAACAAACAACCGTGTTATATGTGTATTTATTATTTATCATTCGATTCCTACAATACCTAATAATTTCCAAAATAATTCGTTAGAAGTTTCAAAAGTAGTAAAACAAAGGGTTTTAAAATTAAGTGTCCGTTGTGACAAATTCCACCACGAGGCAAACTAATAACTGTAAAAGGGACACCCCTTTTACATCAATTTAAAACGGCACAAATTATCAAAATAATAAAATTGAATTTTGATATAACTTACCTTTAATATTTCATCTTTGTTTAATTTTTAGATCTGTTTCTGTCACGAATGGTAAATTTTAAACGGTATATTTTTGGTATCAATTAATAACTATCTTATATTTCTTAGATATATTATTGCTCTGGATGTAGGTGCTTGCTACAAGATTTGTAAATAAGCTATTATGCAAAACGGGAATTCCAAAAAAAAAAATATTCAAGAAGGTTCACGTGAAAGTACTTGCGTACATTTTACTCCCGGACTCACGAGTCGCTAGAGACCGTTCGCAATAAACTCCCTGCTTAGATTTAGTATTTTATGTGATGTGTGCTTCAAATTAGATAAATAGTCTTTTTTCTTAAGATTCCGTACCCAGACGTTGACAACTGTATCCTATTGCCACGGCTAAGTATGTAAGTGATAATTATGTGCTGAAACTAAGTCTACGCCATTCTTATACTACAGAACAAATGGCTTAGTAAAAAGGCGACAGATATACAATGACCCATGCTGGCCCACGATGGCTCATCACGGGCGCATGGTTGAACGTGGACCAGCATGGCCCATTGTGCCGCCTTAAGAGTTAACTGTCGCAGGTACATCTAAATTTTTTGTAAGGAAATATACAGTAAAAAATATTGTTAATTTACTAGAATTGTAACAGTCCTTAATTTTCTGTTTTTACCGATACAAAAATGTTAAAAAGGAACTATTACTGTGAGACATCAATGTTCTTCCGTCTGTCTGTCTGTCTTCTCCGTAACTAATATACGAATATATATCGGTACAAAAAATATAATATATATAAATAGTTATTCGAAAGCAGATTAAAATCTTAGAAAGGTTTTATTTATTGAAATAATTAATTATTTTTCAGGACTCATCCGAATCGGAAATGTCAGAAGAATATCAAGAAGAATTAAATTTTTTTAACGAAGAAGAACAAAAGTTGAACCTAATGCCAAAGACTGAAAAAGTCTTTATAACTCAAGTACAAACTAACCACGAACGAAGTATAGATAAATCAGTTGGTACTGTAGCGCACAATGATAACAAGCTATTCGGGGAATACGTCTGCAGTGAACTTAGGAATCTAAGCGACCGCGGTGCTAAAAAACTTAAGTTACTTATAAGGAAAGCCATATTGGAAGTTACAGAGGAAGAATTTAATCAAGAAAATAATGTAGGAGTAAAGGACTCTTTATAAATAATAATCCATTTTTTCTTCACTGTGACATAACACTGTAGTTCAACTTGCGCGTCCTTGAGCCTTTTATTCTACTGCACATTTTTTCGTTTGGTTCCTAAAATTGACTATTAAATATAGTCAATAGAAATGTATCATTTCATTAAGTACATATATATTATACATACATATCGCATATCTAATCAAAATATTTCTTGAAGTAAAATATAAATGGTATTTTTTTTAAATAATTTACCTAGATAAACGTAAGAGCTTTGCGACTGCTTACCCTATTTCCGTTCCCGTACACGTATTGCTTCAAGGAGTAATTGATTTCGAAGACGCATTCCTACCACTTCAAAGAGGACAGAAGACTTATGGAGCTTCCTTCTGTAAAGTGGTCTGTACTGTCATTATCGAAATCTATTTAATTATCTATCTGGACATACATTTAACAGTAAAATGCCCCTTAGTCTTATTAAATCTTGAGAACTACATATAAAACTCACTAAATTAACATTTGGAATGTATTTTTCGTTTAAGTTGCTTGGTTAGAAAGTAGATAATACTGCTGGTATCAGCCAGTAATGTATAATAATCATGCTTACATTAACAAAGAAAATTATGGTAAAATTTGTTAACCCTAACCATAAAATATCGGCCAGGTGCGTGTCGTTGATCACTTCAACTTAGAGCCTAACGTAAAATATATAATTAGCTAGAAATAATTATTGTTTTTGTCACCATTGTGTAAATTATACATTGTTTTTTTTTAAATCCTCAAAAATTACTGCAATATAAAACTGAAAAAAGTAGATAATAGATAAAATGCACAGAAATAATAAGAAAAAGACATCTTTCAAGTAAACGGTGTTTAGAACACATGAGTGTATAAGTGTCAGTTAAGAAGATGCTGATCTGGCGTTCGAGCATTCAGTGTGCATAAACCATTATAATGACAAAAAAACATTAAGAAGTAAAAATTTACAAAAGCACATAATTTTTTTTTATAGTTTTATAACGTTTCACGGTATTCCTTTGTATGTAATAAAGTTTATATTTTAAACAGCATGTAATAAACATTTGGTTTTAAATTTTTTATATATGAAAATCTACACTTGGCCAGTTTTATTGTACATGCATTAAGTTAGGGTTCCATAGACGGAAAATTATTGCATATAACTGAAAAAAATGTAAACCAAAAATATTCAAAACAATTGTCGATGTCAAAAATAAAATTTTATTATTTTTTTTTTCTTATATTTTACGGAAACGCGGTTTGAAAGTAAAATAAAAGTAGGTAAATCAAATTAATGTATTTGATTCATTACATTATATTCATACATACCAATTTTTCTAATTTGGAAGCAAAATATAGATCTTGAAAAAAAGCCGAGTGTGATTCTAGCTCGTGCACCGTGGGTTCCGTACAAACTATTTATATGTAAATAGTTTTTCCATCATCAGATTGTGGTTGAAAGGTCAAGTTTTGGATTTTTTTCTATATTATTGATGTAACATCTTGCCAAATTCCATGATTCTAGGTCAACGAGAAATACCCAATAGGTTTTGATTTATTTGTGTCACAATATGCGTCATAAATTACCGTATTTTGGGCATATCTTTTTTATTGCATTGACTTAGAAGCTTGATTTTTTAACTTTAAGTAATCGTATACTTAAGTATTTGATATCAATTTCAACTTGATACCTTTACGAGTTCCTGAGAAAAAGGATCTTGACAAACAGACAGATAGACAATCCAACGTACAACAAAGTGTTCTATAAGGGTTCTCTTTTTCCTTTTGAGGTACGGAATCCTAAAAACAACTTAGAAACCCTTAATGCATTTTAAAAGCATCACCTAACGATATCCCACACCATGAGGTGCGCAAAAACAAAATTCATCCCTCAGTTCAATTCATATTTTTATATTTATTGGTATCCCTAAATATGTTTTTTCTCATTTTTTATAACAAAACTGTATAGAACTAACAAAAGACACTTTAATAGAATATAATGAAAGACGGCGCAATTACAAGGCTGTGCCATACGTACAAATGAACGGACGGTCATGATGAACTTAATAGAGTTCCGTATTTGCCTTTTGGTTATGGATCCCTAAAAAATAATTGGTTTCTTATCTCTTAACTTCCGAATTAATTCATTGAAACTATCTAGCTATCTACTTTTAGTGCAAGCATTCCTAAATGTTACACTATAGATAAGAAAGTTTTAATTATGATACAGTGTTACCCTATAAGTGGTAATGGATTTAGGAAGTTACTGTACTGTTAGTACGTATATGAGAGTAAATTAATGTGTTTGTATCAATAACAACTTTTGGAGATAATAATCATAAAAAGATCATCCAATTCACGCCAATTTTTCGCCAAACCTAACAAATTATTCAATATATAATTTTCATAGCAAATCTTTATGGCGGTTAACAAAATATATTTTTCTGGAAACTTTTATCATAATCAATGCACAGGATGAACGGACAGACTGATGAAAATTCAGAACTATAAAAATCCGTTACTTACTCGTGACTTTGAAAAAAGTCAAAATTTACTTAAGTCTTTATATTATTTTCTTAACGTACTTTAAAGTTATAAACTGTAAATTTATGAAGATTTCTTGTGTTATGAAGTCACACGTGGTCGACACCTGCTTTCAAGATACGAATTATTTCAAAAGCTTCACACGGCTTACTCGAATGTCGTAAGTTTAGAACTCTTTAGCAAAATTTAATCTTGATGAGTTGTATGTAACCCAACTTTGTATTAGATTAACATATCATTAACAGAGAAGTTTATGCAACAAGGGATATTTAACAGATCAAACAACGGTTCAAAAGTTACCAACACTAAAAATATAGTCAGTTTTTACCCAAAAACCCTAAATACTTCCAAGATACACCGTTGGAGAATTATATTTTTCAACTCAAATTCATACTCTGTTTGTTAAAAATGTTAAAATAGGTTCATTTCAATTTTTACCTCCTACAGTTTTTTTTTTAATACCCTGAGTTGGTAATACCCTCAGTTTTTATACTGAGATGGCAAACAAGCTCACGGTCCACCTGAGGTCTTGCAACATTAGGAGCAGCACTCACGTCTTTCTTAGATTAGAGCGAAGCAGTAATTTACCTCGAGGCAAAGATTTCTACTTTACAAGTCGCAAGTCTGGCCCCATCTGGAGTACTGCTACAAAGTCAAAGTCAAAGTTGACAAGCTGGTTGAGTGCACCCGGATACCAACTTGGCTCTTTTGACTTGGTTTAACGACGGGCTTAAAGGATCGTCGACGATCCCAAATTCACAAGCCTGAACCTCGAACCCTGGGAGTCTGAGGAGAAATTTTGCATCCTTGTGTGTGTCCGCTTGTATAATGGGCTCTGTTCTGAAAATTGTTTAAAATGATACCCACCCTCAAACCTTAGGACCTTACGCACAGTGCGGTTTTAGAGGTACTCCCTCTGCGAAGCTTAGGTTGTTGAATGAGCTTCCTGCCAAAGTTTGCACTAAGAACTACAATATAGGGTTCTTTGAAAAAAAGTTATAAGTTTTAAAGAGTCAGAAACACGCGAGTGATGCCCGAGGTGTTACAAGCGTCCATAGGCCACGGTGACCACTTACCATCAGGTGGACCTTTAATGTGGGCATACTCGTATGTTATGAATCTATTTTTTCTTAGTTACTGCTACAAAATAAGATTACAATTTTATGGTAATGCATATTTTTTGCAATTGCATTGCTTGGCAGGTAGTGTGTCGCGTTGATTGCAATCAATAACGTAAGATTCTCACCATAATTAGGCATGTAGTATTCGACTTCCAAGGAAGCGCGTTCCTCGACATTGTCAAGGAGCCGAAGAACCTCATCGTTGGTGAGCCTGGCAGTAGATATACCATTGACGCTGCAGATCCTGTCTCCTGGAGCTAGCCGGTCGGACTCGAGCGCCACCGAGTCCTTGCTGAAGCCCACGATCGAAGGTACTATGCCTGGTTCTGAACGTCCTGGGAAAAAATGAAAAAAAAAATGTTTCAAATATGGGTGCATATTAGTAAGAAACATATTTTTATTTTTAAATTAATCTACACGAGTATATTATTATAAAGGTCCGAATATCGAAATCGCTAAATTTGCATTTTCTTTACGTTTTGAGACCTAGAGAATCGTTTGATATCATTTTTAGACTGATCTGTGTGTGTGTGTGTGTGTGTATGTATGATATCGCAATATCCAATGGACCTAATTTCTCTCATGACCATATCAATCGAAACGCCACGTCATGACTTAGATCTGAAAAGAGTGTGGGCAAAATCGGTCTTTGAGTTTGTTATCGCTGAAAAACTGTTTTTTTTAAAGAAGCCAAAATTATCTTTATCTGTTAATTCTCAAACATAAAAAAAAAGTTTCTCGTGCGGTACTTCCTACCGAACTAATTTTTTAGTAAAATAAGTTAAAAAATTTAATTTTTTTGGCACACTGCTGTGTACCTATATAAAAAGATTGCAACCTACGATAAGGAATAATCGGATTTCAATACGTCACCAAAATCAACGTTTACTGCTTATCAAAAAACCTTTCCTAAAGAAGTAGGTACTCTGTGCCTAAAGTGGCAAGTGGCTGCGGTACAGTTGGATACATCCGCTCTACTTCTGTTCTCATCTATTTAATAGACGCTATATTTATCAGGCCCATCTAACAGTGGATTGAGCTTTTTAACTGCCTGAATCCTTTCTGGAATTAATGGCGTCTGTTGTATATGTAACCTGCCCTCTGCTTATTATTAGAGCTATGTCGATTAAGTAGTTACTAGCTCGATTTCCTAACTCCGGACCACATGGCCCCGAAAATTTATATTCTTTAGGATAGTATACGCATATACCTAATACAGCTACCAGAATACACTCTTTATTAACTATTGAAACTATCACCAGTCGTGTCAGAAGTTGACATTTGATGGGACCTTCGTCTTGGGTGAGTTCATCCTAAGTCTAGCATTTCGATCTATAAGGTAAACTAATTTAAAAAAAAAAGTTTTGATGAATAACAATTAATTTATATTCATTCATGTTCAGATATCCGTGTGTTATATAAGGACACTGCGACGACGACGACGCGCCCTGAAAAACATAATTTAGGATTTCCTTTTCAAAATGAGTTTTTGATGACAAATTAAAATATATAGTGGCGCCACAACTAGATGAGCATAAATGTTTGTCGCACTCAGAGATTTACCAACCGAACGTCACCGAGTATTTATGTGACACATTATGAAGGTTATTTTATTTTTACTACAGAGCGATAATAAACAAAATAAATGTGACTAGCATGCAACATCGAGATATTTCTCTTACTAAAATTTTTACGATCTTCGCGTAAGAAAACTTCATGCTTTGACATACATCTTCCGTTTCACTTCGCTAATGAACCAATTCTTACGGTCTTAATAAAAAAAAAACAATAACGGTGAAGGGGATTTATAAAGATTACAATATGACTAAGAATAATACGGTTTTTGCTTGGAAAACGGCAGAATATAAAATTGGGTATTAAAAGATGAATGAAATTCTGTATGTGGGAGGGAATCACAATTTATATAAAACGCTACGTAGTCTTGTTTTTTAAAGAAAATATTATATTGTACACATTGTTACAGATAAAAGTAGTGAAATTTTGTTTTCGATTTGTTAAATACATATAATTAGCGATTAAAATTAAATTATATTTTATTCTTTACAAGCAGACATCATGCAGTCTCCACTCATCTTATTAATAATTAAATCTTACATGCTGCATTTAAAAATCATTTAATAACTCGCTTGGTTCTCAGGTGAAGCCAAACACAATAAAAATATGATATACCAAGCAATAAATATAACAAAATGTGTTTGGTCACAGAATTGGTAGTAGTATGAGGTTGTGGTAGAAGTTTTATATTGTTATACTATTGCGTTTGAAATATCGAAGATTTTTTCCTTGAGCTAAAAAAATTCATCAGGCTAAAAAATATAAAAACTAGTACTGTTCCAATCATGACTTGTGCAAAAATTTGATTATGTTAATTTTATTTACCTTAAGTTTCGTAAAATTAAAACAAAATTAAGTATATCACTAGTTCGTAAAAGATCTTTATATTGTCAGAAATTAGCTCGAAGCTAGTGGCTCAGAGAAAGAATTTTATTTTATTTAAGTACAGTACAGATATTTATTTTAGTACAGCCCGGAAAATAAACAGATAAAAAACCGAAAGATAATAAGTGTCTTGTCATTCATAATATTAAGCCTACCTTAAAAATGAAACATTGAGTATACTTTTAGGCAGTTCAATAAATAAACCTCCTGAAAACCACACGTACAGTGCTGTTTCAGAGAAACTTCCTCCCGCGAACGCTTAGGTTATGGAGTGAGCTCGCTACCTACAGTATGTGGTTCTTCACGTAAGAAGTTTTTAGATTTTTGAGGGGTCAGCAACAAGCGAGTGATGCTCTAGGTGTTATAAGTGTCCATAGGCTGCGGCAACTGCTTATTACCATCAGGCGGACCGTACGTTTGTTTGCCATCTTAGGGTTATAAAAAAAAAACAAAAACAAAAACATTAAATATATAGTCCTAGAAAAGTTTGAATATCTGCATTCGAAAATCATATTATTATGCTAGTAGTTTCCAGTAACGTTTGCTTATGAAATCATTCATATTTTATTTTTATATATATAATTTACTTTGAGCTTATAACAAAATAAATTAAAATTATGTAAATAGAGAAAAAAATTCAACAAGTTTTGCCAATACTTAGAGAAATTTTTGCTGTTCAGTCAAATTTAAAATGATTTCAAATTTATGTAATCTTGTTGTATTTGTTATTATTATAATTTCACAAACTGCGATGAATTATCTGTTCAACACAATTAACGGAATATTTACCTTTAATTCAATAATATCAAATAAAAGTTAAATTGTACCAACGGATCATTATTGTAAAATACTAGGAACAAACCGCGTTTCTGAACGTTTCAATAAAATTTTGTTAGTAAATAGTTTTGAAAAAAAAAAAAAACATTTTGAGCGCAGCTTTTGTAGGACACAAATACCCTTTCCGATCAAGTGAGATGAAAAAATTCCTAACGTTTGTCGCTACGCTCTGGATTTGATTTTTGATTGTAAAATCTTAGAATCCTTCCTTTACTCGATATTTTATACAAGCAAATAACGTCTATATAACAAATATAACTTGTGCACGCCTACTATTTGCTAACATTTGGGTGAAAAGCTGAAGGCCATTTTTTGACATTCGACAGATGAACTATTGGAATGTAATGGATTTTGAGTTGTCTATTAAAAACACCTTTAGAAGAAACGATTTATTCGAATGTAATTCTCAAATTTAAATAACGGTCAAGAAGACATACAATAAAATTGGAGTAACTGCATTATCAAAAATCGTGCCTTGAGTTCCAATCTTTGTGGTCACACTTTTTTTTTTTTTTTAATTGTGTAACAATCCTGTGTAATTAATAGATTTTTTGTTACTTTTTATTTTTTTGTTTTTTATCCATGACGGAAGACGGTATCAGCATTCAGGGTAATGTGCATTTATATTTATGTTACATTGCCTTGTTAGGGTTCCGTAGTCAACAATGAACCCTTATAGTTTCGCCATGTCCGTCCGTCCATCTGTCCGGCGGCTTAGTTCAAAAAATACTAATACGAGAAAGCTGAAATTTGGCAGGAATATTTACCTTTAATTCAATAATATCAAATAAAAGTTAAATTGTACCAACGGATCATTATTGTAAAATACTAGGAACAAACCGCGTTTCTGAACGTTTCAATAAAATTTTGTTAGTAAATAGTTTTGAAAAAAAAAAAAAACATTTTGAGCGCAGCTTTTGTAGGACACAAATACCCTTTCCGATCAAGTGAGATGAAAAAATTCCTAACGTTTGTCGCTACGCTCTGGATTTGATTTTTGATTGTAAAATCTTAGAATCCTTCCTTTACTCGATATTTTATACAAGCAAATAACGTCTATATAACAAATATAACTTGTGCACGCCTACTATTTGCTAACATTTGGGTGAAAAGCTGAAGGCCATTTTTTGACATTCGACAGATGAACTATTGGAATGTAATGGATTTTGAGTTGTCTATTAAAAACACCTTTAGAAGAAACGATTTATTCGAATGTAATTCTCAAATTTAAATAACGGTCAAGAAGACATACAATAAAATTGGAGTAACTGCATTATCAAAAATCGTGCCTTGAGTTCCAATCTTTGTGGTCACACTTTTTTTTTTTTTTTAATTGTGTAACAATCCTGTGTAATTAATAGATTTTTTGTTACTTTTTATTTTTTTGTTTTTTATCCATGACGGAAGACGGTATCAGCATTCAGGGTAATGTGCATTTATATTTATGTTACATTGCCTTGTTAGGGTTCCGTAGTCAACAATGAACCCTTATAGTTTCGCCATGTCCGTCCGTCCATCTGTCCGGCGGCTTAGTTCAAAAAATACTAATACGAGAAAGCTGAAATTTGGCAGGAATATACACATTGATCAAGCCGATAAAGTGGTAAAATAAAATCTTTGAAAAAAAATTTTTTTTAGGGTACCCTACACCTACGTGAAGAGGAGATGTAATTTATTTTTCTCGTCTTCGAGATGAGACAATGGTAATCTCGTGGGGTATCGTTGGATAGGTATTCTAAAAGCATTTTTTGATTTAGGGCTCCGTTTGCGAAACATTTAGCTTTAAAGTACTAAATTTTATTAGAGTCAAGGATCCCCCCCCCCCACCCTCTACCAGCAAAAGTGTAGTATTTGGGAATGTAAAAAAAATTACGGTGGTAGTGCATAATATAATGAATTTAAAAGGAAAACTATCACGGCTTAGTACACTTTACAGGCTAACGAGTTATAGTCGACCAAGTTATAATATGTACTTACGTAGTGAAATTTTCGTACCAATTCCATTAAAAGTTACTTAAATGAAGTGGTACATCTGTAAAACAGGTATAAACGCTTGAAAGATTCACAGAATATTTAGTTATATGTTCACTTTAAAAATAAATTGAATTTAAATAAAACAAACATTTAAGGGGGGCTCCCATACCAGAAAAGTGATTTTTTTTGCCGTTTTTATAGACAATGGTACGGAACCCTTCGTGCGCGAGTCCGACTCGCACTTGGCCGTTTTTTTTTAACGGAGCTTATTTTGATGTAGTTTGGAGAGTAAAGGAATGTGTTTTGGAGTTGTAGAACCACAGTTCCAGGTGTTTTTTTTAGAGATGAACTCACAAATTTGTGTTGCTTGTGCCTTAATTGGTTTAAATTGAACCAAGTATTTCATCTCCTGTTGGATTCCAAATCTCCAAGTATTTCATCACCTTGGACTGAGTGGTCTCTATTTTCGACACAAGTTTTTCGTGGCTTCCTTTCACAAGGGATCGTTTTGCAATTGCAAAAAATGGTCTCAAATTGCAAAAAATGGTCTCAAATCCAGATTATAAGTTATTTTTTGCTAGCAATAATGCGTTCTAAACCTTTCAAGCTCTGCCGTCTTCGTATTTCAAACGAAGATACTATTAAACCACCACAAAGTACAAAATAAATAAATAAGCCCATTCTTCATTAATTTACACCACTTGTACATCTTTCATAAAAAAGTGATTTCCTGATCCATTTGTTTTAGTAGCATTAAATAATACGACACGGGTTGGCGCTAACAATGTCATAAACTGTGAGTAGTTCAGCCTACGTAATAGTATCGAAATGGGTCGTAAATATTAAATGGCACTTCTCTAGAAAGACCATTTCGAGACGATGGTAATGTTACGGAATATAAAAGAATATTCTCTTTTGATTTAAGGACATTTTTACGCGTTTTATGCTTATTTTCTTGAAATTATGCCTGAATCGAGGATTTTATTTCGATTTCTGAGAATGTTTTTATTAATTTTCGTAATATTTTGCGTTGGCACGCATAACATTCTATTAATAGTTATTTAATTAGCCTCAAGAAGCCCACTGCTAAAGACAGACCTCTTCCATTAAAAATTAAGCAGTCTGAGCCGCTTGTATTCAGTGACTTCCCGTCGCTTAAAGGTTTCCTAGATGATTAAAACTGCTTGTTAAGCACGAGAATATTACGATACTGTCGCTGTACAAGACTAAACCCGGCTATGCTTTGCTGTAGGTCATTCGCAAAACACCCGATCCCGGAAATTTCGGGACAAAGGTATTCAAAACACTCTAGTATACAAATGCAACATTATGAGAAATTTTCAAATCAGTCCATCATCGAATTTTCGAGTTTTGCGGACACAAACTATCAGAAGATAAAATAATTACCTAGTACTATAGCTATTTATATACCTGACGTTTTGCGTCAGTCCGTCATTATCTACGGATATGTAATAGTTGGCCTTAATGAGCATTGATTGACCGTTTGTCCAGCTCAATCAGCGAGAGCATTATCCCGGAGTTCCCGGACTGCAACGGTCATTGTTTACTCAATGTCACACAGCTTTGATTGATATCGTTTCACTATACAGTAAGATTAATGTATGATAGTAAAATTATGTGTATTTGCATTAGCCAAGAAGAAAGAAAATAATTCAACATACTACTGGCAACGCGCTCGACGTACTTTGCTACTGGTTTCATTATGTACTAAATTAACATTAATCACATTTAATTTGATAAATTAGATTTAAAAGAAAACAAACTGATTTTACGTCCACGGTGTTCTTGTTTTGTGGTTAAGTTTTACTTCTTAAAGACTGTAAACTAAGGAATTAAGTAAAATATGACGTTGAAATTCATAAGATGGGTGACCGATAGTGGTATTTTGTCTGCAGTTCTTCCATCACGCGACTTTATAAGTCCCACGGCCTTTTTCTTTGTAATTTTTTCTTTCTTCAAGGCAAAGCGGGAGACTTAACGTACTGTTTTATTTATTCAATCAAGTATGAACAAAAGTGCCATCTGTAGTTCAAGATATGAACTACGCGCCAAGCGCAATTATAGTGCAAGATTTTTTTCTGACCTGGTGGTCAGAAATTAAAACTACAGTCGCCATATTGAAATGGTGTGAACTTATTACGACACTAACGACCAAAAAGTTTTAACTTTAGGTTAAAAATTTAATTCATAAATTCTCTAAATATCGCTAGATAGCTACACTTCTGTTCTCACAATTTTAATTTTGGTAAGTTTCTTTATTTACTACTTACAAAAGAAATAAAAAAAGTCATCGTCAGAGCTTTAATATAAATGCGACACCTTCAGATATTGTTAGTGGGACTCAAGAAATAAATATGAACATGAACCGAAGCCTAAAAACGAGTAGGTACTTAACCGCATACGCCAATGAATGAATATGTAGAGGCAGTTTAACAGATTAATACAAAACCCCCACCCCAGACATGGGTCTAAAGTTTCATTGTTCGGTGGCAAAAGTGACAAAAAACACAAAAATATCGTAAACGAACGCATGACAGTTTGTTACAGATGATACTAAAATTTTAATGTTGTTGATACTAATGCAAAGCGAACCAATGACAGATGACAAAGTAAACAAAAATAATGATTCTGCATCCCAAAAAGAACGCGCCCATAGGCTGATACTCCTATAAAAAACCTATTATTGTTACAACTAATCCAGTAAAGTAATTCACAAGTGTAATTTCAACCACAATTAGTAATTACAAGGTTCCATCAGACGTCTGTTCGCTCTAAGATACGCCACTAGATACCACAGCCCAACCAGCAGCAGCACGTGCCGGCCCAATAAAACTACTGACTGTTTACAAATTTGTCACTATTTATAACATTGCTCGTCAGAACTGGTTCAAAACAAAAAGCAACAACTTGAAATACAACCTAGATAATGGCCAAATATCCTTTTAACCCTTCGTACACATCGTTAGGTGTATTTTGAATGTGGATCACGACTTTTAAATGTTTTAACTTTTGAATGTATGTATGTAACTCAAAATATTGAATGGATTTATGATAACACCGTGTAGCAAATATAACTTAGATAGCATATTTGAATGATTCGATATTGTCCGGAGTTTTTGGTACGTTTATGATATTTTTAAGTGTTGAAGTATAGATATGTCACTTGGAAACCAGTCAATTACACAAATCAGTGCTGAAGTTTCAATCCTTAGTACTAATGAAAGATAAGTACAATATCAAATATTGAAACAGAACAGCCATAAAAATTATAATTAAACATTTTTTTATTGTACAAAATTATGATAAATTATACACTTTGTAATCTTTTTCGAAATTATATATATATATATATATACACACGGAGAAAAAACTAAAGTAGCTACAAGTAAATAACACTAATAACCACTAAAATATTAATTATTCAGAGGACAAGTAAATTACACTGACGGTTAGCAATGAGTTTTACTTATTGTATTTATTAAAAGAAATAAAACTAGTATCGTTGGAATAACAGTGATGTTTACGAAAAAACAAGTAAAATTTTATGGAATGCAAAAAAGTATAAACACGCTTACAATCAGCGTTTAATTACACCCATACGTGTTGGTGGTCCTGATGAAGCTCTGTGATGCGAAGCGCACAGTTGATAATAACTGGTCAGTGTTCCTGGATGGATGAAGAAAGGGCTGCGGCGTCACAAATCTGTTTAGCTCACGGATTCTATGTGGGGAGCAGCGGTAAAGGGGAATCCCATGCCATGAGAGGAGTTATACCTGGAGAACGCCTTGTCACACTCTACTTGCATTTCGGAATGTCGGTGTATATGCAAACTATCGAAAAAACTTCGATAGCGCTATGTAAGACTCGTGACGTCAATTCGTAGCAGTAGGTTATGATGTTTGTTATTAGTAAACTTCACTAATTCTTAGAAAGGTGCTTGTAAACGTTAATTAGCCTTCACTGTAATGACAAGTAGTGTTTTATCTGCCCACTTTAATAAAACTTTTTGTAATCTTTAGTAAGCTTTATATGTTGATATTAATTACCCTACTCATAAATTCGAGTAAAGTTTTATAGGATTTGTAAAATTCTGTAACCCGAAGTTATTAAATACGGAAATGAATAAAACTATTTTGTTGTTATTATTTTATGGAATTATTAGAATGTACTAAAATTTATATGGTTTTGTAATTTCCGGATTTTTTTATTTTGTAATTAATAAAATTTAGTATTAACGCATTTTAAGAGATAGTTTTTTAATTCGAAGAATATTTTTTTCACCGTGTATTATTATGAGTATATCAACTGTTGCTAATCGATTATATCTGACATAACATTATAATCAAGCTAGGAAATAAAAAAAAAATGTGGTTTCAGGAAAATGTAAATTTTTAAAAATGGTAGAAGTAAATAATTAATTGTTATTAAATTACTAGTTATAAATTTCTATATTAACTTATTATTTATGAACGCTTTTCGAACTTTTCAGCAATAATGAATTTAATTAGAAAAGTTAACAAAACCACTAACAGTATTTAACTATTAAAACAAATTATACCGATATTAATTACATAATAAAAAAAAATATATACAATGTGATAGATAACTTCTGCTTTTTTCTTACATTAAGCGCAGAATAAAGACATGCCTAGCCGGATGAAAACTGAAATTGGGCTTGGGTATATTTGAAGTACACACCTATAACTATGACACCTTAAAAGTAAATATCATAATCTATCATTTGAAATGTGAATATCAGTATTTTCCTTATCTTTTAGTATTAAAACCGTAGTGATCTGGTTAGGGCGTGAAGGGACGAATCGGGACCATAATGTCTGTTCTATTTCGTCTGTTTCGTTCCCTTTTATTTGATAATACTGTTTTTTAGAGTTTTGTAGTCAAAGAAAGATCCTTTATAATTTGGCCATGTCGGTACGTCTATCACGGTACTACATGGGCCTATTGTTAATTAAGGTATGCATGAAAAATATGCCCAGAAGGATAACAATGAACACAACCAGACCGGTAACAAGTAAAATGTGGTTATTGCTAAGTGTGTATTGTGAATGTTAATTAAATCTCAAGATGTGGGTATATAAGACGCAGTAATAGGGTAAGCAGTTTAATAAACTAGAAGTAAATAAGAAGAAATATTCCGAATTTTCTGAATTCCAGATTCCCTATCAGATTGATTCACGGTCCAGATACCGTGCTTGCTGCGGAATCTGGCAGAAATAGGTTCAAATAAATTACAGTGACGTATTTTATAGCTTGACAGTTCGCTTGCCTCAACACCTTTAGCCCGTCCTTAAGATTGGAAGCTCTCAAAAACAAATGAGCTGGGTTTATATAACTTCCTTAATATATTTGGGCAACAGAGAGAAATTGTACAAATAATAATATTATAGTTGTTAATTTATTTATTCGAAAATTTCTTTACTGGTAAAAATCAATTACCTTATTTACTTTCGAAAAAAAATTAATTACCTAATAAAATAGTATTTTTTAGCGCAGGGTTGATTGGTCTTAAGACGAATATGATAAGGCAACAGCTGAATTCCTTATATCACATTTAATAAGTCGATACAATAGTACAACCAATACAGGGGGTATGTGTTGCTCGCTTCTCGACAATTTTATGGTCCACTAAAAAACTTTATTCTTTGAAAATAAGCGTAAGTCACAAATACATAAGTAGGTATATAAGTAACTCTCTTATCAAAGAACACGTTTTTCCACTGTTGAGTTAAAGTGAGCTCTCTTAGTAATATTTAATTCAAAAGACTGCCAGCGAAGCTCCATTCTCCTCTTGTCGAGTGTTCTGTATTGAAACGTGAGCCGGGTGGCATTTTGAAACGAACTTCCGATGTTAACTTTGCATTTAAGTTTTATAGCTGTTAGAATATAACGTAGTTTCAGCGGGGGATTTATTCTGGAGCTAAAGTGCCTGTTATGCATTGAAAGCTCTGTGATGAACGTTACGACATTTTTATAATAATGTGAAGAAAAACTGTCTTTGTAGGGTTGAATCGGACCAAATTTTCCCGTTCCCCAGCCAGCTTAGACAAAGTGGTCTCGATTTGGGACACAGGTTCTCCACGTTTTTCCTTCACAACACAACAAGGGATGCTTGCACAACCCGTGTATTAAGCGTCTTTAGCACTGTCATCTGCATAGCAATGTAATGTGTTAATGTCCATGCTATCAGAACAACAAAAGGCTCGTATGCGTCTGCCGGACAAAAAGCTAGCCACCCATTTGCACAAACCCTCGGCATTTCGTATGATGGCAACTTCGATACAAGACCCCGGTGCCAGACCCATTAGAACGCCTTTGCTATGTCCAGGCGACGTGCCAATGCCTCCCCCTGACTCTCAATAGCTCGTGCACATCGGTTTGTGAGATACACTAGAAGTTCACTAGTCAAGTGACCGTGGCGAAAGCCATATTGACGGTTGCTGACCAGGTCGTGTTTTTATAGGGCTAACCAGGTCATGTTTTTCCAGGTATCTTATTCACCTTGGAGAAGAGAAAGGTAAAATAGCGATAGGCCTGTAATTCGATGGATCTGATCTATCGCCCTTTTGAGCACTGGATGCACACAGGCGCGTGAGTGCAGGACATAACTCAGGAACACACTGTTTAAGCACCACTGCTGGTATACCATCTGGCCCACTTGACTTATGAACATCTAGAGAAAGTAACGCCCGCCGGACCTCCCGTTGTGTTATGGAGATTTCCGGCATGTTCTTACCGCACCACGGTATAGGAGGTGATATAGCGCCTTCGTCGTTCATATTTGAGTTGGAGGCAAAGAGACTGCCCAATAGATCGGCTTTCTTTTTTTCACTATGGACCAAGTCACCATCGGTCTTTCGCAGTGAAGGTGGTGTGAATACCCCTGATATTGCTTAAGTCCACATTGAATGTAGATAGAGTAGCCGCTGTAAAAACGCTTTTCCTTTTAGTTCTTTTGCCCATTTTTTCAAAAAAGTTTCAAAGACTAAAGATGAGGATTCACTGCACAGGCAGCTTAGAGGATAAAAAGTGCGGTACTATAATTGCCCAAGCTTGGCAAAGATAATACATGGCTGGCACGACGGGCGAAAGTGTATCCCCCTCTGTTGTAGTAACAGGGTCCACCCCGGTCTCCTTCTCCGGCACATCTACTATTTGAAAGACTTTATACAGGTTGGCGGTTCAGCCTTCCAGGGCGAACCTGTGGGCGGTCAGCCGTTTCATCAGGTCTCCCTGACTGCCGTACCTGCACGCAATGTCTACGCCGGTCCTCCACTGTCCACTCAATGAATCCTTAAAGAGCTCTGGCAACCTTACTCACCGCCAAACTTAACCGGCTCGTCAAAGTCAGTTATTGCAACCCAGCCTAAATAAGAGATAAATTCGGTTCAGGTCTTTTGCCTTTATAGAGCTATCATGAGTTGTTGTGAAATATTGTCATCTATGTAAGTGACTAGTTATTTTTGCTCGTCAGTTTAATATGGGTTACTAATATAGGTACAAAATACTAGTTGAATGCGCGAATAAAACCATCCCAAAATAAACGAAAATGCTAATGATGTGAGTGACTAGTAACATTTAACCTGAGGGAACACGATACGGCACAATTAAATTGTGTGCGAATACAAAAGGGGTGAGCGGATTGTTATGAGTCAGAATGTCACGCACTGTTTATGAGTCACAGCGAGTTTGTCATCCAGCAAATTTTGAATGTCCTGAAAAAGGATTGAAAAAATATGAAGTGTCATGAGCAACTTTATGTATTTTGATAAGAATTGATTTATTTCGTATTGTTTTTAGGGTTCCGTATCTCAAAAGGAAACCCTTATAGGATCACTTTATTGTCCGACAGTGTGTCAAGACCCTTTTAATCAAGAATGTGTATAGGTATCAAGTTGAAATTAATATCAAATCATCTATGATCAATTGATCACTTAAAGTTGTAAAAAAAAAAAACAAGTTGAGTGAGACTTGATTTCATGACGAGGAATATCTACATATAATATGTTTGTATGGAACCCTGGGTGCGCGATCTACACTCGCACTTGGCCGGTTTTTGATACTAATTATTAAGTGTTTATGTTTCAGCATAGTTCTTAATATCAATTTTCGTGTCAGAAGGTATTGTAATCTCTTTCCATCCAAATAATCCTTCTGATTCCGCAAATAAACTTTACGTGGTCAAGTGATAACTCCTTATTGCTTAATGCTAGTAAAAAAAAATACATGATCTTCGGATCTTGTTTATGGCCTTCGATTGTTAGCGCGTACGTTAAGCAATGTGCAGAGTCCAGAATGCCTGTGCACGGTTCTGCTACAAAATCCAAGGACTTACATCACACGATATTTAAAAAGCGGTAATAATCTTAAAATGACCTTGCGTGGACAGCTACACCTGGCCACATCACTGTTTGGTATTGTTCGCTCGGGTCATCCAGAGTATCCGTATGAAAAACTTAGTGGCGAGTTCTCTCCAACACAAAGCGATTCATTCGGTAAGTGCACCCCTTAGTATGCCTCACCACCGCACATCAGCTTTTCGTGATGGCTTTAGATATACCGCTACCAAATGTTGGAATAACCTGCCACCCCGCTTAGAAACTCTTGTTTTGTAACATAGCGATGGATATTTCATTATCTGTCCATGGCTTATTGCCACTTCGCAATTAATATCATATAACATGGTTTACCAGCATCCTTAATCCTTCACGTACCAATATGTAATAAACTTTTACGTATTCTTGGTTTTTCTCCGTCTCCAGGGTCTTTTTCTGCGCCGGGCTTCGGTCGTGAGCGCACATTCGGTGCCTTTCTATAGCTCTCGTTATTTCATTCTGTCTCGCTCACACCTTCCGTGTTCAAGTTTGAGTACTACTAAAGTCTCGTTGTCGTGACTAATAAGTTAAGATTTAGTACTTTTCAGAACGCTATTGCTATTTCTCTTTCGGTGCATGACGGATATACTTGCATTAGTTTTCGCCCAGTAGTTTTGTTGTAGTTTATATGTTTTGTTTTGAAGGTCCGTAGTGCTTCTAAGCTTGCCGTGTTTTGCTTTCAATTACTATGTCTTAGGGTCTTAGGGTCTCCGCATCGCATTGCACTCTGCCTGGAGACTAGGAACAATAATGGGTTTCATCCCCAGACATTATACATTGCACTTTGTAGGGGACCACCTGTAGGCGTATAGACATCACTAACTAAAAGTGGACAAGAAGTAAATTTTTCACGCTACCTATCCATCGATTGTTATAAGCGATGAAGAATGAAGAGGTTATGGGCAAGGAATGCCTCAGGGAGCTTATCATACTAAGGTAAACGTTCCTCTGGCAAGAGGTCACCCAAGATCCCGGCTCCAAATAGCCTGCAGCAAAACCGCCATGTAAGCGCGCCGCGCGTAATTGTGCCCGCCGGCCGCACCAGTTGTAGACATCACAAGAGGGCCATTGTTCGCCAATTTGTGACCAATCCACTGACTAGAGGCAGGATGTCGAAGTAGAGCGGAGAGCGTCCCTTCCCCCACTTGACTCAGTTCTGCCCGTAACAGTCTCTGAGGGCCAAAGGATTATCAAAGACTAGACACCCAAAACACCCAACAAACCTTCAGGCTTAGCTCTTCTTCTTTTCCTGCAAACTGCATCTTTCCCGATGGTTGGAAGGAAGCCAACGCCATCAACATTTCGAAACCAGGAAAACAAAGAACTGCTGTCACATCTTATAGGCTCATAAGTCTTTTAAATGCCTTGGAAAAGCTCGATAAGCACCTCCTCCTTTCGCGCCTGAAAAACTACGTCCTGTCTGAAGGTATTATTTTCAAAACAATTAGGTTTTCATGCTTTACTCAAATGAACCGTATAACGGAGCATATCCTTTAAGGTCTTAATAGATTCTCTAAGCTGTTTAGTACGGGAGCCCTTTTCTTTGTTGTAGCGATGGATTTTGACAAAATCTGGCATTACGGCTTAATTTACAAGCTATTCAATCTCAGAATACTGAACCGCCTCATGCTTATCCTACGCGATTTACTAAGACCCATTACCGCAGGTGTCCCCCAGGGTCCCGTACTATTCCCCCTCTGCTCTATTCATTGTTTACCAACTAGTGGCGCTCTTCGCAGATGATATGGTGCTTTGTTGTTTACAACGACAGGTCCTTTGAATCAGTGATTGGTTCCGGAAGTGGAGAATTGCGGTCGAGTCCGAGAAAATCGCAGCAGCCTCATATTTGTCCGTCTGATTGACGTTATGTTAAGATTATTTCTGAATTGTATCATAATGTCCTTTGGTTTGAAAATTTGACGCTTAAGTATTGTCATGTCTGTCCATCTGTCCGTTTGATGGCTTTTTAAGGTTCCGCAGCCAAACGGTAAAAACCAAACCCTTATAGTTTCTTCATAGCTGTCCATACTCCTGTTTAACGATTTCAGGGTTTTATTACCAAACACCAGAAACTTAATCGATAAGTTTAATCATGTCCATTCGTCTGTTTGACAATTTTTGTGGCAACTAAAAATTAAAATAAAAGTTTCACAAAAAAAAATTAAACAACTTAAAAAAAATTAAACAATTTAAAAAAAATAACTAAAAAGAAAAAAAATAAGGCCCTAAAGCTGACATTATGACAGAATATTGGGCTACGTGTAAATAACTAACTGGAGTTATTTTTTTGCCAAAATTTTATTTTATAATATTATTAATCTATTATCAGTACACTATTCTGAAAAATGAGATGCACCAATACACAAATAGTAATATTTAGAATTCCCCACATACTCCAAGCAAAAGAGCGTTGTAAAAAAAGATCAATAGGAAAAAGGCATTCAAAGAAACAGATATTGGAGAAATAGTTTTAGTGGACTTTTTGGTCTGGCAAATATGCGCAATGCCCGAAATTGGTCTAGATTTTAATTCGCCCATTGATCTGAAAGTTCCAAGCCAATAGATTCTGTGGCAAAAGTGCTATATACTAATCCAGCCCTTTAGAATCGTTTGACTTTCACCAGCCGCCACCATTGTTTAATTGGTTAAAAAATACTTTCCACTTTACCACTGGTAATAAATTGGGAACATTATTAAAATAATATTCCGTTTAACGTCAGAGACTAAATTTCTGACAAATTTGACAAATCAGATCTAAAAGTGACTGCCTCAAAATAGATATTGTGAATTCCAATGCGCATCTGACGAGTTATTTCTTATTCATGAATTGCAAATCTAATTATTTGAGAGAAAAGATGTTTCAGAAATTTCGTACTTTAAATTCAATTTATTTGGAGTGTTCCTTTAATCAAATAAATAATCCATTTGAATCCCAACTTTGTCTCCTTCTGATGTTCGCAAATGGATTCTAGCGACAAATGATGACAGCTGGAAAAAAATTGAGACAATGAATATGATTATAACTTAACATTCCTGAAATATTTCTTAGATAAACAAGAAACCTGCTCATAGCATCACTAATACCTAATATACAAAGTTGAAGTAAGATATATTATCTAACTTAAAACACTGTTAATATGGGAGTTAACTATATTTTTTTAGAAATTTGGATGTTAGGACACGAAGTACAACAGCGATGATAACTAACTAAAAACATAACCGACTTGCAGTTTGAAAAAAACGATAGATATACAAAATTACTTATACGTTTGGTGACACGAAGGTGTCCCTGTATTTAAATAACCGATTTTTTAAGAAGAGATTTGGCTGTCTGTTAAGGCATTATTAAAATTGATTAGTAAACCGAAAACATGGGCCTTAGTGTGATCTACGCGGACCAAGTCGAGAACAAAAGTTAGTAGGTATTTAAAATAAAATCTTTCGATTTTGTGAGGTCACTATCAGCTTACAAGTAATAGGGTTGTGAGGTGCTGATGTGAGAAAACTGGCGTTGTATAAAATCGGTCAAGGAATTGTATTTTAGCCTATTTCGGCAAGTTTCCACGGCACGTCCTCAGGTCGCTGGATCGTTCACGGGCCAAGGAATAAAGCTTGGAAAATGTTATTATATATATTTGCTTCGGGTTTTATTTTGCTTTGTACTTATTTCTTAATCTCAGTTTTCCTTTTAGAAAAATATTTTTGTTTTCTTTTTAAGCTTTATTATTTATTAAAGTACTGAAATTCGGGTTAGAATTTGCAAGTAAAATTAAAGCCAGCGCGTCACGTAATGTAGAATAATCAACATCTATGCATCTACACAGCAAGAAAGAGGCCACGTCTACGCAAGTTTGCCTAACTATCATTGATTAAGGGTCAGCTCAGACCGAGACGCGACGCGACGTGAAGCATACATAAAGCTACACACGATACCTCGAGCTGTGTTTTTGTGCTCTCACTATAATTTGTATCTTTTCGTCTAGTAAATAATGTATTTATCCATCCATAATGTATTTAGTCTGACTTAAAGATAAAGTAAAAGTTTCAATAACAAAAAAACTAACATATTCATACTTGTTGGTTTAATTTTACTTTGCACGTAGGTAGTTTTACATTTTACTAGTATATGCAAAAAGAGAGAGAGAGAGAAGAAGAGAGAATTTTCGTCTAAAGGAAAAATTTAAAACAATATCACAATTGGAGATTTTAAACATAATAAAATATTACGCTTAGTTTGCCCGAACATAAAGGAAAAATAAAAAATATATAGTTCACTAAAGTCACACTGAAGGAAGACCTGATATTCTAAATCCGTTAAAGTCCATATGAATTGTGCTTCTTCGATTTGTCGAGAAATTCAACACGTAGCTATGTTCACTAAAAGCGTTACGAGTTCGATTGCTTTATTTTTTTTTGCCAAATCTTATTTCTATATAAATGATTAATATCAAATATTAATAGAATTAAAGATTATATTCAAAAATATCTTTTACATTCCTGAGCTCCCCTCTGAGATACTTCAACTGGCGACTCCACCAGTTTTTGATAACTTTCAAGTGCCTAGGCTTTGGTTTCTCAACACTTCTACATTTATAAAATATTCTTCTGCGATTTGTCTTGGCAAAAAGTCATTGACTGAATATAAAAAAATTGTAATTCTGTACTCATATAACAAGTATTTGGAATAAAACCTCTGTACACAGACTATAAAATACTATAATTCTGTAGTAATCTCCAAATCCACGTCGGCGGTAAGAAATTTAACAATGTGTAAAAATCGCCAACTGCGACAAAATAATTTTGGATAAAAAAATTAATAAATGAAATGCTTCAGAAATAACGACAGAGCAGCTGAAAGATAAACCATTAGCACTTGCGTATAGTAGTTGAGTAGATATTTTAAATAACGAAATATTATTCATAAACATTTACGCAAATATGACTTGGTAAAATCTCTTCTTGCTGTCTTCGAGAGTCATTACGAGCTGTCACCCGATGGTATTTGGCGACGTGTTATCATCATAGTATAAGAAATAATGCCACTAAAATAGGCAAGCACACAGAAAGGCATAGATCACATATATATATATTTAACGGCAAAGTTACTAAACGTATACGGTTACAGGACCAAAGCACAGATTATTGTTACAGTGTACAAAAGATAATTCCTCTTAAGTACTCACAACGAAATTAAAAGTGTTATGAATGAATGAATGAAATGAAAATTAAAAAATGCAGCGTTGGTATAAGACAGTTTAAGATTATATAAGCTTTGGCAGTTCCAATATTTTACGGAAATCTACACAAAAAAAAATTGTGGCATCATTTGTAAAACATGGTAATCAATAATATCTATAAGACCATTAAACTTGGCCGCAGCGTCGTTGCGTAAGATACAAATATTGAGTGTGGCCACAAGTTTAATGTTGTTCATCGTAGTTTAATTATTTGATGTTAATATACATAAGTATTGTGTCAAAATAGACGCAAACTCCAAACTCAAATACTTGCCTGTATAATTTTGGTAGCAAAATTTTATTTAATCCTTGCCCTATTTCCACAAATTCTTAAAATTTTCAAAATTTCTTAGATAATTGTAATATGACATACAATTATTAGGCAGTGTCTTAATTTTATATTAAAAAGGTGAGGTAAAGGTCCTAAAAAGTGAATTTAACTTTGGGTTTACAAATTTTTAATTAAAACATAGATGTTAAGCAACTACAATCTGATTGGTCACGTTAACCGATATAAGTTTACTTGAAACACCTCACCGGTAAATTATTTAACAAACACACAAACACTTTTAGAACCTATAAATAAAAACACTTTTTGATTAAGCTTTTCCGAAAGTACAATTAATAAAGCCTTCCCCAATTTCAAATTTAATATTCTCTTCCCCTTAAATTTTAATCTAGGAGAATAGGTCATGCAGAAAATTAAGCACAATAACTCATCTCTTCCAGCGGCTGTAAAAAATAACGGAGTTCGCAGTCGCGGTGCAGCGTTCTCGTTAGCGCGAGCCCAATTACTGACAATGGGAGTTGCCAGCCTTCCGAATACAATTTACTCGCTCATTGACTATAAAATAGATTACTGTAATTTTCTTTCTATAGGAATGATTTTAATACAAAAGTCAGCGATGTAGGTGTAAGTAAAACTTGATATTTTCCGGAATGGAGCTGCTACATTATACATTACTTGGGCTTAGCAAAAAAGATGATGGAGATTTCTATTATGATTTACGTACGATGTAAACTATAACAACATCTCTAATAGTTTTAGAGCCCTGGTACTAAACCTTAGCTCTCTGTCTGTCCGTCTGTCTCTCTGACCTTTAAAGAGCTCTATGATTTACCGATGGTAATTTTATTTATAAAGCGATTATATCTATACAAAAGTCTCTTTTTGGGTTCCGTACACGAAGGGTAATGAGCGGAATCCTATTACTAAGACTCCGCTGTTCGTCCGTCCGTCCGTCTGTCACCAGGCTGTATCTCATGAACTATGATAGTTGGACAGTTAAAATTTACAGATGTATTTTTGTTGTCGCTATAACAACAAATACTAACAAACAGAATAAAATAAATATTTAAGGGGGCTCCCATACTACAAACGTGATTTTTTTGCTCGTTATTGATAACGGCAACAGTTAGACGCTTCAAATATTCACAGAATATTTTGTTGTATAGTAACTTCACTACATAGTATAAAATAAAGTCGCTTTCCTTTGTCTGTCCCTATGTATGCTTAGATCTTTTTAACTAGGCAACGGATGCGGTTATTTTTAATAAATAGAGTGATTCAAAAGAAAGGTTTATATGTATAATACGTGCATAAAATAGTAGAGAAACACTGATAATTTTAGAGGTTTCTAATGTGAAGTCGTAAATAAACACATTTTTTGCGCTTACATTGCAAACGCTGGCTGAACCCTACGAGATAGTACTACAGTATTGTACACCTTAAAAATTTCTACAAAATAGTCCGCGATGGTATATGCCTATCTCTTAGGGATAATCCACAATTACCATTTTTATCCTTTAGCAATACGGCATTAATCTTTATTCAATTAAGGTAATTCATTTTAAAACATTGTACATTTGATATAGACGAATATGGCCCTTTACAGCATGTAATTTTAATGAATATTTTCGAAGATATTACAGAATTAATATGCAGGGACATAGCAGTTGCGGCGGGCGGGGACGGCGGTTCGGTCCGCCGCACTGTCATGTGTATCTATATTAGAATGGCAAAAACGTGGTTTGCCACATGTAAATCTGCTGGTGTGGTCAGTGAAAAATATTAGACCAAATTAAATAGACAGCGTTATTTCAGCTAAATTACCGCTTAAAGAAGAAGATACTGTCCTGTTCGAAATCTCTGTCACCAACTAACGGACAAATAGATAAGGTCAACAACTTGATTCTTTCAAAGATTGATGCGCCGACGCAAACATACTACTCGGGTGATACTGTACTCGATTTCGTAGAAAATGTTCATTTTCCTACAGAATTTCTTAATTCTTTGAACCCGTCCGGACTCCCTCCTCATAAAATGGTGTTGAAAGTATGTTGTCCTGTTACTTTATTAAGAAACCTGAATCCACCTAAACTTTCCAATGGCCCGCCTTTGCTGGTAAAATCAGCAAAAACTATTATAATAGAGTGCACAATACCCATCCGATGCGGTACTGGAGAAAATAATAATAATAATAATTTATTTTGATTATTTCCCATAACATACATTGACAATACATGTTGTGGGAAACTGGTTACCCAAACTAGGTTTCCCTGTGTCTTAGGTAACCAGGTCTCCACCTCTCAGAAACAAGAGCTAACAAATTAGGGATTATAATTAATCTTATAGCTAAAAACAAGCATTTCGAGGGTGTACGTGTGTGTGTGTGCGAGGTGTGTGAATGAATTTATGGTATGTGAGAATGATGATGTAATGTAATAGTGTAAGAATTTTAACTTTGTTTATTGTTTTTTTTTTAAATTGAAACTAGAAGTATGTGTAAGTAGTCACCTAGAGAAACAGATTGTATCGGTGTAGTTCAGTGTTCGTAACCAATTTACAAGGTGTTTTTTACCAACTTTTTTTATTTTTGGGAATAAATTTATTTTTTTATTTACAAGATTGTACAATTTGTTTCCTAAGAAGAAGAAGCTTTTTTTAACAAAAGAAGTGTTCGTTTTTGGATTCTTACAAATTTTAGTGGTGATTCTCATTTTTAAATTTGGGTGATTATTATCGTACACTAGTTGAGAGTGTTTCGTCATTATGGTGTTAAGTACGAACAGTTGTCGTACTGACAAGGTATTGCTTTCATTGTGCAGCTGATTTGTGGGGAATATGAGTACATGTGACAACAGTGAGTATATGTTCTTCGAAGGTAAGCTTGTTATCAATAGTAATGCCCAAGTATTTTATAAACGATGTTCCTCAAAATTTCTGTGCATTTACATATTTGGTCAGCAGAGAGTTCACAAGAATGAGCATAAAGTTTTCTTGGGTTGCTTTGTTCGTTTCTATTATTACGAATTGAGAATTGTATATACTTGGTTTTGTCAGCATTGAGTGTAAGCGAATTTAAGGCGAGCCAATGACACACTCTATTTAATCCATGCTGAGCAAATGTATGTACTTCATTCCAGGTGTCACCATAAAATGTTAGGGTTGTATCGTCCGCGTAAGAAATTATTTTACAGTTTCCCAGGTTTAGAAGACACAGCTCACTTATATAACATAAAAATAATGTAGGTCCCAAAATACTACCCTGTGAAATACCAAAGCCTATCCGCTCTTCATCACTGATGCAATTAACTATTTTTACACGTTGTGATCGTCCGCTGAGCTAGCTCTGAAATAAATCTAGTTGAGTATCTCTGATTCCCAAGTTTTCTAATTTCTTAATAAGAAAAGGAAGAGACACAGTACCAAATGCCTTAGTAAGATCTAAAAATATGGTAAAGCACTTATGCTTTTTATCTAATTTCTGAGCTATGAAGTCTGTGAATTCGAGGACTGCATCATTTGTTGAGCGGCCTCTTCTGAAACCAAATTGGGTACTAGCGAGTAGGTTTTTTTGCTCAAGGTAATTGACTAGTCTACTGTTTATTATTTTTTCGAATACTTTCGACAAAGAAGGCAAAATTGAAATAGGGTGGTAGTTGTTAATACTGTCTCTCTTCCCTGACTTAAAGATAGGTAGAACTATAGATTTTTTCAAAGCATCAGGGAAAACTCCCTTTGCCATGCATTGAATAATAATATGAGTTAAAGGAGGGACTAATGAGCTTTAGCAGCTTTTGAAATTTGAGCAGAAATGCCAACCCAGCCTGAACTCTTGATACCATTAATAACGTTTGCTACTTCTTCACAATCTGTTTCTCTAAGCATAATAGAATCTCGATTTTGAGGACCAATATTCAAAATTTGAGCAGTCGGTTGGTTTACATGTAACTTAATTTTATTCGCTAGTTCGGCTCCAATGTTTGCGAAGAATGTATTGACTTCATTTTTTGAAATTGATAATAATTCCTGTGCATTGTCTTTGTTATTATTTACGTTCGTTATTTTTTTAATCGTGTTCCAAAGCATTTTATTATTACCCTTTGCTTCTGTAAGTAAATTTCTTTGATATTCCCTTTTCACTTTTTTAATTATATTATTGCAAAAATTACGATAACGTTTATAGGTAGTTTCTAGATTTTTATTCTCTGGATCGCGCTTCCATTTTAAATGCATAGCATCCCTATTTCTAAGGCATCTTAGCAGGCCAGCCGTTGTCCAGGGTTTTAGCCTAACTTTGTTCCTGGATAATTTTATCTGTTTTGTATTTTTTAACACAGCTGTTTGTATATATTCGATTAATAAATTGGTTGCATTATTAACATGACCTTCTTTGAAAATACATGAAAAATCGGTTTCATTTAGGTCCTTTTTTAAGTTTTTGTAATTTATTTTATTTACTAGATTTAAGACATTATTACTGTTACTTATATTTTTTAGTAGGATATAAGATAAGCTCGGTAGTTTAGTTTTAACAATAACATGATCTAAGTAGTTGTTTTCTCTCGTTGGGATTTTATAAGCAGGATACAGTCCCTGTATTGATTCCCCTGATTTCTCTGTTACCATCGGATTTACCGTTCCAATTTAAACGCATTCAATTTCCAGTAGAGATATCTTTTACAATGACCATTATTAATCGCAGGGTCAAAATTTCAACGCTGTAGGCTTAGATTTGAGCGTTGAGTGTTTTTCACATGGCCAATTATATGTCGCTCTTTCAAGAGTAACTTCTGAAAAAAACACGTTTGTATTGTCTAATGACAATAAAGCTGTGAACGTTGTATATAAAGATATTCTGTAGTATAATAAGTATCAGCATTGCACCCGTGCGAAGCCGGGGCGGGTCGCTAGTTAAATATAAATAATTAAATTAAAATAAATCAAATATTTTAGGGGTCCCATACAATAAACGTGATTTTTTTGGCGTTTTAATAGATAATGGCTCGGAACCCTTCGTGCGCGATTCCGACTCGCACTTGGCCGATTTTTTTTTATTATCCGACAGTTGGTTTCGCAGCGATGTAGTTAAGTAAAACTTGTAAAAAATCCTTATTCAGGTACATTTTTATTTTAGTACTCCATCATCCCTAGTAAAAAAATATCAAGTACGATTACTTATTGAAAAAAAATCTTTTATAAGATGGTGACCGTAAGTAAAAGTTACTTAAATTACATGCACGTCATGTGAAAGTACCAAGCATTATTAATTTACTAAAAAAAAGTTTTGCTATCTCAATATGTATGTATAACATCATAGTTTTGATCCCCTAAAGGGGTAACCAGTGGCTGGATACATACTCACATTATAATGTCGGCCTGTATGTAGGTATATAAAAACTTCATATTTCTTACTACAAGCAGTCGATTTTTCCCTGGTCTTTACGGTGTTTAGTATTTAAAAACCTCACTCATAAGTAACATTATGCAATATTTCAAATAAATAAGGTACATAGCTCTTTTTTATACAACTAACCAATATTAGTGTATATATTAAAAGAGGCAACGAAATTAAAAGGGCCCCCAACGCGTATTGTATTTGCTTTATGGGCATTAAGCTGAAATCGACAATGTCAATCTCTAATAGAGCTTATTTTTCAGTGGCATAAAAATATTATAGATAGGCTTACAACTAAGCGTAAAAAGTGGAAAGTATTTAATTACAGTTATATCACATAAGATATAAAAATTATATTACAGTAATTTAATAGTTACTTAACATTTCATGTAATAAATTATGTTCCCGCTACTATAGTTGGTAACGAGTTATGAATAAAAAATAAAAAAACGAGAGGTTCGGTCTTTTTTTTTTTTAAAGCGATGTTTTAACAGATATTTTAAATTAAATACAGTATCTATTGCATTCGGCTAAGGTTAGTACGTGTACAGCGGATCAAATTTAGGTTTCGAACAATATGAAGAAGGTACCGTATCTTTTCTTAAATTTTATTGCCACCAACCAAACTAGGTGAAAACCGAGCTTACGGTCCGCCTGATGTCAAGCGGTCACTATTATAGCCTACGGACAACACCAGGAGCATAACCCGCGTTACTAACCCTTTAAAAATCTAATCACTTCCTTCTTTAAGAATCCTATACTGTATGTATGTACTATATATTAGGGGTAAATAAATTTAACCTGCTAAATATAGTGTTCACCTTGCGCATGAAAGTTTAAAGCAGGTGAAAACGTAGCGTACGAATTAATTAGATACAACATCGATGTATTAGAAACTATGTATATGTTTAGTTCAAAATTAATTTAATAACTGTAAACACATTTAAATCGTAGTTCATATAAGAGTATTTATCCTATCTAATTTGACAAACAGATATTTTCTTACTTACGTTTATTTTTATTGGTTCCAAGTTGGATATTTTCAAAATTATGTCTTAACCGTAAGATATCTACGGTTACACCTTACTTATTAGACATTAACATGTTATGTCATTTTGTGTTGCTACAGTTGTCCCTGTATTTAATATCAACTCATCATGTTGCTCCGTTGCACCGTAAAGAAATAACAATCGAAGAATAGTAAATTGGTACCTAAGGGATGAAAGGCACACATTTCTGATGAGATATTTATAGTTTATCCAAATCGAACACTTAAGGGGCCAAATAAACTCAAATCCTAATTTTCGTGCTGATTCAAGTCAAAAAGCCCAAGAAACTGTTAGTCTAATACGTTAACAAAAAATATCAATTGATACCTTAGAGCCTCGTTAATATTTTGTGTTGAATAGAACTGTATTTTTATTTCTACTTTCTTAAAAAAAAAAACGCAATGAGTTTCTGATTTTAGAGTTTTTGGAAAAACTCTCGAGAATAGTATAAGCGTTTTAGTTTCTGTTTATACGTAAAAAAAGGTCTTTCAAAAACCGACACTTCGATTTGAGCACTTTATTTTTAGCGAGTTTTACTTGCGTGAAAAGTACCTTTTTCCTCAAAATTGTAGTCTCACCTCGCAAGTGCCCCTGCTCCGTCGCTCTGTAATCCCCCGCGAGCCCAGGCACAGTCCATTTTAGGACCATAGATATGCAAGTTTAGTACTATATACATATAGTACAGATAGGCAACGGCCCATACATTTACTGGAACACTAAGATTAGTTCTGTAATACGAGTGCGTGGCGCTAGTGCACAAAACGGAAAGGATTTTTTTTTTTCTTAAATTCAACTATTACTAGCCAGCTCATAAATTACTTTTTTAATGTGGCTTTATAGATACCAAGTTCCATCCCAGACTAATAATTATATTGTTGTTCATCTACGAAGAATATAACAAAAGACGTAAAATCAAACAACGTTCTCAAAGTTCGACATTGTTTATTCATAAATATTCGTGAAATGTACATTTATTTTCGATTTTCTTAAATTCTTAAGCTAATTACTTAGGCTGCAATTAACAATTATTAGACCATTTACGAAAGTTTTTGTTTAGTTTTGAACTAACTGGTCTCTGACTGGGGATGGGTAAACTTGGTCCGATTCAACCCTACAAAGACACAAGTGTGCGCGTTCACCGCTAAGAAAACTCCATTCACTGTGGTCCCACAATTCCAGAACACTCCCCTCTCCATCTCCAAGAGCATTGGGATCCTTGGTGTCGACATCTCCAGCGATGTTCAGTTCCGAGATCATTTACAAGATAAGGTAAAGCTGGCGTCCCAAAAACTTGGTGTACTCAACAGAGCGAAGCAGTACTTCACGTCGGGGCAAAGGTTGTTACTTTACAAGTCGCAAGTTCGGCCCCATATGGAGTACTGCTGCCATCTCTGGGCAGGTGCACCCGGATACCAGCTTGGCCCTTTTGACTCGGTTCAACGACGGGCTGTGAGAATTGTCGACGATTCCAAACTCACTTGCGGTATCGAGCCCTTAAGTCTGAGGAGAGACTTTGCCTCACTGTGTGTGTTCTACCGCTTGTACAATGGGTTGTGTTCTGAGGAATTGTTCGAAATGATGCCCACGGCTACTTTCTACCATCGCACCGCTCGCCATCGGCAGGGAATTCATTCTCACACTTTAGAACCTAAATGGTCGCGTACAGTGCGGTTTCAGAGAAACTTCCTCCCGCGAACGCTTAAGTTGTGAAATGAGCTCCCTGCCAAGGTTTTCTGCAAGGACTACAGTATGGAGTTCTTCAAGAAAGAAGTTATTAGATTTCTGAAGGGTCGGCAACGCGCAAGTGATACCCCTGGTGTTGCAAGCGTCCATAGGCTACGGTGACCGCTTACCATCAGGCGGGCCGTAAGCTTGTTTGCCACCTTAGTGGTATAAAAAAAAAAAAAAAAAAAAAGAGACTTGCTATTTTTAAAATGTTGTGTATTTTCTGAATAATATACCTAAATTGATAATATGATAATTCATATTGGCAAATTCACCTAAATAAGGTTTGTACTATTACTTATGTTTTTTTCACGTCAAAAAGTGTACTCAGGACTGTAACAAAATTAATCAAATTCTTACAAACTTATCTCTCCTAATAATCTTAAAAAGTTCTCTATCGTAAATTACCATACAAGATTCAACCTTGCAATGATTATAGCGACACCTGCAAGGCAAAACTTCGTAAATCATTTGACGTAAATACAGGAGAGCGCGTCGAAGTTTCAAAAAATTCTTAGTGAATTCTTCTGTTACGTCCTTATGCCATTCAAACTAAAAAAAAATGTTCAAAAAGGAATGGTTTATATTTCTGTATGATTAATGTGTTATTAGTACTTTCATTTTATTACCTTTTATGAGTTACAATGAGTTTGCACGGCATAAACTTTATAAAGTGACATTGCAACTCAGGACATACAATTAAATTTTGTGTATCAATATTTGCCTCATAGAGAAAAAAATGCAACATGTATTTTAATCTGTTAAAAAGTTACCATAACAATAAAACATAGTTGAATACTTAAAAAAAAATCTATAATAAGATATAAAAGAAAACACTAATAGGAAAGTGCACGAAAGGAAAAAAGCATTTTCTAATATATAATAATAATACTTATAATATTAAGTTTGGTAATGCTATGGTTTTAGTATTTATGAAGCTTAATTATTTGTTTAAGGTAGTTGCTTACTTCTATTACGTATACTTTATTTATCTAGCATCCATAAAATATCATCCTAATTAACAAATATCCTCCAAATTAAGATATATTTTTAAAAGAAACATTACAAAAAGCAATAGAAAATATTTCAGTTATTTCTCTACAAACTAGAGTATAGAGTACTTTTTCTTCTGAAAGTTTGTTCTCATTTTGATTAGTATGAAAATTAACGACTTCTGTTTCTATTTTATCACTATGTGAAGGTAGAACCAACATATCACTCGAATTCACTTCTTTATCTGTAATTACTGAAAATATTTGAGAAAAAACAAAATTAAGGTTACACAAATATAAATATAGATATAATACCTACCCCATCATAACCTTATGAATACCTATTTGAGACCTCCTTTAATACGTACATAACTAACTAGTATTAATGATGATAATGATGGAATTATACAATAATTTGAACTGGAAATCTCAAAACAACCGTTTTGTATTTGCGTTCAAACCTTAGGCAAACAATATCACTAGATGCAGCCATACGGCCTTATAGTATGGGGCAACTCTGTCGACAATATAAGAGCATACCTGAGGGTACAAAGTATACGAGAGCGCGTATTAATGTAACACATGCATGGACAGCTGCAACCCATTTTTTTTGCCATTACTATATTTATCTTTGTCAATTAAAGACATTTGTTAGTTTATTTTTTTAAATATTGCGTATTATCGTATCATCTGTATTAAAAAAAAAGCTGTTTTATCGTGGGTTTTTTATTTTAAACAAGCAGTACAGCGGTTCGAGAATAGACAGAACTGTCAACTTTGAAATAGAAAAAATTACAAAATATGTATCTCAGAATTACAAATAAACCAAATCAAAATCAATCTTTTATTAAATTTTAAATTATTCAAATTAAATTAAAAGACCCATATCCCACACACCCATACCCACACACAACGGGGTGCTCGAAATTTTATTTTCTTACCCCTCATTTTAATGTGAGATTTTCAATTAAAAAACTTTCCTATATCTAAGCCTAAATTTTGTCTAGCTCAAAATAAAATATCTCAAGTCGTGTTATGACAATGCATAATTTTTTTTTGTGCCTGTTGTGTTGATGTTTTGATGAAGTTTTTTCAGACTTATCAATTGAATTATTAATATTGATTCTATAATAACTGAAATATGTGTCAGTCTGTTTGTTTTTTTGTTATTGCTTAGCGTTGCTGCGGAGCAACCAACTGTGCTGATTTTTGGTGCAGATATTGTTGATTCGATTTCGATTCATGCAAAAATTTCGTTAAAATGTTCATTTGCATCGGTATCGTAATAAATTATACGTCCCACAGCTTATCTTATTATGTATTACTAACAGTTTATCATAACGCTGGCCCTTTCCTGTATATTATCTAGTTTGTCATAAAGTTTTGATGCCTTTAAAGTTTAAATAATTATACCTTGTACCGTTAATGATCGGCAAACTTTTATGATGACGTCTTGACAATTCACTCTTACGTACTGATATTTCAAGTCGTTATCCCATATAATTTTAATGGAGGCTAGAAACAATAATTAGTATGTCTTCTTCGGATGAAATTTGTTGACAGAACATGAATATCGTATATTTAACTAGATAATGTAGTTACAAAGTATCATGAAGCGATATTAACAAGTAGTTTCCTTAAAAAATATGGTGCCGTGTCGTACTGTTGTACGTTCTTAAGAATTATACGTAAGACACCCCTCCATTTTATATATCGTGTCCTTAACAATTTTCAGGAACAGTTGTGATGAAGTGTTTTCGGCAACTTGCTATTAAACTGGTTGGCTTAGCGGTTAAATATGGTATGTATAAAGCCAGACGTCCTGCGATCGATTCCCGCATGAATTATCAAAAAGAAAAGTCTGCCTCTATTATAAAAACACTATTTCCTGATAATTCTTCAATTCGCATGACACAATTACATGCAATACTTTAGCGGTATCTGACAGTACTTAAGTATTTACATGACTTTATATAAGTTTCCTGTTAATACATAGGTTTGGACGCCCAGTCGTTATTTATGAGGAAAACCTGAATAATAGTTTAGGATTCCTAATAAAACTAATGGGTCCATTTTTTTCCGTGTAAGCGAATTTTAGGTGGACTATAACTATAGCTACAGCTTCAGCTTGCTATAACAAACTCTCTTACTTTAGATAGAACTTACTTTGAAGACTTGACGTAGAAATCTCACGCTGATAACCAAATTTAACGCGAACGGATATTTGGCTATGTAACTATGTAAAACACATCGACAAAAAGAAAAAGTACAAATTTATATAACTTCTCTAATAGTTTTAGAGCCCTGGTACTAAACCTTAGCTCTCTGTCTGTCCGTCTGTCTCTCTGACCTTTAAAGAGCTCTATGATTTACCGATGGTAATTTTATTTATAAAGCGATTATATCTATACAAAAGTCTCTTTTTGGGTTCCGTACACGAAGGGTAATGAGCGGAATCCTATTACTAAGACTCCGCTGTTCGTCCGTCCGTCCGTCTGTCACCAGGCTGTATCTCATGAACTATGATAGTTGGACAGTTAAAATTTACAGATGTATTTTTGTTGTCGCTATAACAACAAATACTAACAAACAGAATAAAATAAATATTTAAGGGGGCTCCCATACTACAAACGTGATTTTTTTGCTCGTTATTGATAACGGCAACAGTTAGACGCTTCAAATATTCACAGAATATTTTGTTGTATAGTAACTTCACTACATAGTATAAAATAAAGTCGCTTCCCTTTGTCTGTCCCTATGTATGCTTAGATCTTTTTAACTAGGCAACGGATGCGGTTATTTTTAATAAATAGAGTGATTCAAAAGAAAGGTTTATATGTATAATACGTGCATAAAATAGTAGAGAAACACTGATAATTTTAGAGGTTTCTAATGTGAAGTCGTAAATAAACACATTTTTTGCGCTTACATTGCAAACGCTGGCTGAACCCTACGAGATAGTACTACAGTATTGTACACCTTAAAAATTTCTACAAAATAGTCCGCGATGGTATATGCCTATCTCTTAGGGATAATCCACAATTACCATTTTTATCCTTTAGCAATACGGCATTAATCTTTATTCAATTAAGGTAATTCATTTTAAAACATTGTACATTTGATATAGACGAATATGGCCCTTTACAGCATGTAATTTTAATGAATATTTTCGAAGATATTACAGAATTAATATGCAGGGACATAGCAGTTGCGGCGGGCGGGGACGGCGGTTCGGTCCGCCGCACTGTCATGTGTATCTATATTAGAATGGCAAAAACGTGGTTTGCCACATGTAAATCTGCTGGTGTGGTCAGTGAAAAATATTAGACCAAATTAAATAGACAGCGTTATTTCAGCTAAATTACCGCTTAAAGAAGAAGATACTGTCCTGTTCGAAATCTCTGTCACCAACTAACGGACAAATAGATAAGGTCAACAACTTGATTCTTTCAAAGATTGATGCGCCGACGCAAACATACTACTCGGGTGATACTGTACTCGATTTCGTAGAAAATGTTCATTTTCCTACAGAATTTCTTAATTCTTTGAACCCGTCCGGACTCCCTCCTCATAAAATGGTGTTGAAAGTATGTTGTCCTGTTACTTTATTAAGAAACCTGAATCCACCTAAACTTTCCAATGGCCCGCCTTTGCTGGTAAAATCAGCAAAAACTATTATAATAGAGTGCACAATACCCATCCGATGCGGTACTGGAGAAAATAATAATAATAATAATTTATTTTGATTATTTCCCATAACATACATTGACAATACATGTTGTGGGAAACTGGTTACCCAAACTAGGTTTCCCTGTGTCTTAGGTAACCAGGTCTCCACCTCTCAGAAACAAGAGCTAACAAATTAGGGATTATAATTAATCTTATAGCTAAAAACAAGCATTTCGAGGGTGTACGTGTGTGTGTGTGCGAGGTGTGTGAATGAATTTATGGTATGTGAGAATGATGATGTAATGTAATAGTGTAAGAATTTTAACTTTGTTTATTGTTTTTTTTTTTAATTGAAACTAGAAGTATGTGTAAGTAGTCACCTAGAGAAACAGATTGTATCGGTGTAGTTCAGTGTTCGTAACCAATTTACAAGGTGTTTTTTACCAACTTTTTTTATTTTTGGGAATAAATTTATTTTTTTATTTACAAGATTGTACAATTTGTTTCCTAAGAAGAAGAAGCTTTTTTTAACAAAAGAAGTGTTCGTTTTTGGATTCTTACAAATTTTAGTGGTGATTCTCATTTTTAAATTTGGGTGATTATTATCGTACACTAGTTGAGAGTGTTTCGTCATTATGGTGTTAAGTACGAACAGTTGTCGTACTGACAAGGTATTGCTTTCATTGTGCAGCTGATTTGTGGGGAATATGAGTACATGTGACAACAGTGAGTATATGTTCTTCGAAGGTAAGCTTGTTATCAATAGTAATGCCCAAGTATTTTATAAACGATGTTCCTCAAAATTTCTGTGCATTTACATATTTGGTCAGCAGAGAGTTCACAAGAATGAGCATAAAGTTTTCTTGGGTTGCTTTGTTCGTTTCTATTATTACGAATTGAGAATTGTATATACTTGGTTTTGTCAGCATTGAGTGTAAGCGAATTTAAGGCGAGCCAATGACACACTCTATTTAATCCATGCTGAGCAAATGTATGTACTTCATTCCAGGTGTCACCATAAAATGTTAGGGTTGTATCGTCCGCGTAAGAAATTATTTTACAGTTTCCCAGGTTTAGAAGACACAGCTCACTTATATAACATAAAAATAATGTAGGTCCCAAAATACTACCCTGTGAAATACCAAAGCCTATCCGCTCTTCATCACTGATGCAATTAACTATTTTTACACGTTGTGATCGTCCGCTGAGCTAGCTCTGAAATAAATCTAGTTGAGTATCTCTGATTCCCAAGTTTTCTAATTTCTTAATAAGAAAAGGAAGAGACACAGTACCAAATGCCTTAGTAAGATCTAAAAATATGGTAAAGCACTTATGCTTTTTATCTAATTTCTGAGCTATGAAGTCTGTGAATTCGAGGACTGCATCATTTGTTGAGCGGCCTCTTCTGAAACCAAATTGGGTACTAGCGAGCAGGTTTTTTTGCTCAAGGTAATTGACTAGTCTACTGTTTATTATTTTTTCGAATACTTTCGACAAAGAAGGCAAAATTGAAATAGGGTGGTAGTTGTTAATACTGTCTCTCTTCCCTGACTTAAAGATAGGTAGAACTATAGATTTTTTCAAAGCATCAGGGAAAACTCCCTTTGCCATGCATTGAATAATAATATGAGTTAAAGGAGGGACTAATGAGCTTTAGCAGCTTTTGAAATTTGAGCAGAAATGCCAACCCAGCCTGAACTCTTGATACCATTAATAACGTTTGCTACTTCTTCACAATCTGTTTCTCTAAGCATAATAGAATCTCGATTTTGAGGACCAATATTCAAAATTTGAGCAGTCGGTTGGTTTACATGTAACTTAATTTTATTCGCTAGTTCGGCTCCAATGTTTGCGAAGAATGTATTGACTTCATTTTTTGAAATTGATAATAATTCCTGTGCATTGTCTTTGTTATTATTTACTTTCGTTATTTTTTTAATCGTGTTCCAAAGCATTTTATTATTACCCTTTGCTTCTGTAAGTAAATTTCTTTGATATTCCCTTTTCACTTTTTTAATTATATTATTGCAAAAATTACGATAACGTTTATAGGTAGTTTCTAGATTTTTATTCTCTGGATCGCGCTTCCATTTTAAATGCATAGCATCCCTATTTCTAAGGCATCTTAGCAGGCCAGCCGTTGTCCAGGGTTTTAGCCTAACTTTGTTCCTGGATAATTTTATCTGTTTTGTATTTTTTAACACAGCTGTTTGTATATATTCGATTAATAAATTGGTTGCATTATTAACATGACCTTCTTTGAAAATACATGAAAAATCGGTTTCATTTAGGTCCTTTTTTAAGTTTTTGTAATTTATTTTATTTACTAGATTTAAGACATTATTACTGTTACTTATATTTTTTAGTAGGATATAAGATAAGCTCGGTAGTTTAGTTTTAACAATAACATGATCTAAGTAGTTGTTTTCTCTCGTTGGGATTTTATAAGCAGGATACAGTCCCTGTATTGATTCCCCTGATTTCTCTGTTACCATCGGATTTACCGTTCCAATTTAAACGCATTCAATTTCCAGTAGAGATATCTTTTACAATGACCATTATTAATCGCAGGGTCAAAATTTCAACGCTGTAGGCTTAGATTTGAGCGTTGAGTGTTTTTCACATGGCCAATTATATGTCGCTCTTTCAAGAGTAACTTCTGAAAAAAACACGTTTGTATTGTCTAATGACAATAAAGCTGTGAACGTTGTATATAAAGATATTCTGTAGTATAATAAGTATCAGCATTGCACCCGTGCGAAGCCGGGGCGGGTCGCTAGTTAAATATAAATAATTAAATTAAAATAAATCAAATATTTTAGGGGTCCCATACAATAAACGTGATTTTTTTGGCGTTTTAATAGATAATGGCTCGGAACCCTTCGTGCGCGATTCCGACTCGCACTTGGCCGATTTTTTTTTATTATCCGACAGTTGGTTTCGCAGCGATGTAGTTAAGTAAAACTTGTAAAAAATCCTTATTCAGGTACATTTTTATTTTAGTACTCCATCATCCCTAGTAAAAAAATATCAAGTACGATTACTTATTGAAAAAAAATCTTTTATAAGATGGTGACCGTAAGTAAAAGTTACTTAAATTACATGCACGTCATGTGAAAGTACCAAGCATTATTAATTTACTAAAAAAAAGTTTTGCTATCTCAATATGTATGTATAACATCATAGTTTTGATCCCCTAAAGGGGTAACCAGTGGCTGGATACATACTCACATTATAATGTCGGCCTGTATGTAGGTATATAAAAACTTCATATTTCTTACTACAAGCAGTCGATTTTTCCCTGGTCTTTACGGTGTTTAGTATTTAAAAACCTCACTCATAAGTAACATTATGCAATATTTCAAATAAATAAGGTACATAGCTCTTTTTTATACAACTAACCAATATTAGTGTATATATTAAAAGAGGCAACGAAATTAAAAGGGCCCCCAACGCGTATTGTATTTGCTTTATGGGCATTAAGCTGAAATCGACAATGTCAATCTCTAATAGAGCTTATTTTTCAGTAGCATAAAAATATTATAGATAGGCTTACAACTAAGCGTAAAAAGTGGAAAGTATTTAATTACAGTTATATCACATAAGATATAAAAATTATATTACAGTAATTTAATAGTTACTTAACATTTCATGTAATAAATTATGTTCCCGCTACTATAGTTGGTAACGAGTTATGAATAAAAAATAAAAAAACGAGAGGTTCGGTCTTTTTTTTTTTTAAAGCGATGTTTTAACAGATATTTTAAATTAAATACAGTATCTATTGCATTCGGCTAAGGTTAGTACGTGTACAGCGGATCAAATTTAGGTTTCGAACAATATGAAGAAGGTACCGTATCTTTTCTTAAATTTTATTGCCACCAACCAAACTAGGTGAAAACCGAGCTTACGGTCCGCCTGATGTCAAGCGGTCACTATTATAGCCTACGGACAACACCAGGAGCATAACCCGCGTTACTAACCCTTTAAAAATCTAATCACTTCCTTCTTTAAGAATCCTATACTGTATGTATGTACTATATATTAGGGGTAAATAAAATTAACCTGCTAAATATAGTGTTCACCTTGCGCATGAAAGTTTAATGCAGGTGAAAACGTAGAGTACGAATTAATTAGATACAACATCGATGTATTAGAAACTATGTATATGTTTAGTTCAAAATTAATTTATTAACTGTAAACACATTTAAAACTTTAAATCGTAGTTCATATAAGAGTATTTATCCTATCTAATTTGACAAACAGATATTTTCTTACTTACGTTTATTTTTATTGGTTCCAAGTTGGATATTTTCAAAATTATGTCTTAACCGTAAGATATCTACGGATACACCTTACTTATTAGACATTAACATGTTATGTCATTTTGTGTTGCTACAGTTGTCCCTGTATTTAATATCAACTCATCATGTTGCTCCGTTGCACCGTAAAGAAATAACAATCGAAGAATAGTAAATTGGTACCTAAGGGATGAAAGGCACACATTTCTGATGAGATATTTATAGTTTATCCAAATCGAACACCCTTGAGGGCCAAATAAACTCAAATCCTAATTTTCGTGCTGATTCAAGTCAAAAAGCCCAAGAAACTGTTAGTCTAATACGTTAACAAAAAATATCAATTGATACCTTAGAGCCTCGTTAATATTTTGTGTTGAATAGAATTGTATTTTTATTTCTACTTTCTTAAAAAAAAAATCGCAATGAGTATCTGATTTTAGAGTTTTTGGAAAAACTCTCGAGAATAGTATAAGCGTTTTAGTTTCTGTTTATACGTAAAAAAAGGTCTTTCAAAAACCGACACTTCGATTTGAGCACTTTATTTTTAGCGAGTTTTACTTGCGTGAAAAGTACATTTTTCCTCAAAATTGTAGTCTCACCTCGCAAGTGCCCCTGCTCCGTCGCTCTGTAATCCCCCGCGAGCCCAGGCACAGTCCATTTTAGGACTTCGTGGAGGTAGGATTGCACGTCGGTGTCGGAGCGACTCAATGGAAATTAGTAACGATTGTGAAAAGGTTTGCAGTCATTTAAAAATTAAAAAATAGATACGAGTTGCTTGATGAGCAATTAATATTACTGCTTATTATATTGTATTTAAGATATTTAGCTATGCATTAAACACTTCTAGGGTTCCGTAGTCAAATCGCAAAAACGGAACTTTTATAAATTCGTCATATCCGTCGGTCCGTCCGTATGTCACACACAACCTTATAGTTCCATCGTCTTTGCTCCGATTCTAATGAAATTTTACAAAAAGGTGTTTCTTGTAAACTGCTACAAAAATAAATTATAAAAAATAAGAAAAAAAAGTTAGTTATAAAACTTTATAAATAATTCCATGCAAAATTGTTTTAAACTAAATCGGTTTATAGGTTTTTGAGAGATCTGCAATAGTTGCGTTACTACGGCTATGGAACCCTAACTTAATGCGTGTACGTCACGTCCTTGTGTGGTTTTTTTTAATTATCTTACTCAACATATGACTTTGTATCCGCCTTATTGTGATGGTGACTTATGTAAACTGGCAATAACAACTCACCTAGTTTTGAAATAAAATTAAGACTTTTGTACATTTAACTGACGGGTAAAATTTTTGTGGGATGTCGTTAAAGATCAAAAAGGTATAGGTTTCTTAGTAGGTACAATTTTTTATAATTATAAAAAAATAATCATATCTCCTGTAAAGATTTCAAACTAAAAAATCTGAAGCAAATCGACCTGATAGATAAGAGTGAGTAGGTATCTACTTAAATTTTAATGCAAAAATAAAGTTTTGTATTTTAATATTTTTGAGTACGCAGGTACATAATATAAGTATAAAACTTGGCGCAGTGCGGGTACCTACATATTGCGCCGCGCCACCACGATACGCTACGCTTGGTGTGCGAGCGTGTAAAGCGCTCAGGAACACAGTACATACATATTATACTAGGTAGGTATACGAAAAGGCGCGGCGGTTTAGCGGCTACTCGCTGTGTCGGCGGCGGCTGATCACTACCTGTTTCTCGCTACTTCATATTTGTGTCAATGTTTAGGACTTCATATCTAGGATTTTATATAATGTTGTAACGTAAGTACCTACCTAAATTAAACAATATGTAATTGTTTTTGTCCACGTCTTCATCCCAGTGGCTCCTCCCATTTGCCATAGCTTTATGATGTATGTGTGCTCTGTCTGTCTGACTTCATGAAAAATAAATAAACCAATCTAAATCAGAATTTTTACTGTCAAGGGTAGAAACTAAAATTATGTAATATACATAAAATAAAAACAATACCGAATAATTTTTATTATAGATTATAATTATAGAATTTTATAGAATTGTATTCAAAAAATACCATAGGTTCTCAGATATATTTTAAAAGAGCAAAAATATATGCTATAAAAAATTCAGTTTATAGTCACCTTGGCCCCCTGTTGATTAACATGGCGAAATTATTTACCGATAGATAAATAAAATGGACTACGGAACCCTAAAAAGATAAAAAATTAAAGTCTGGCGTTATCAAGGCCTACTGCAACCGATCTGATATACTATTTAGGTACTATATGTATATAGAATAATAAAACATATAGGTACTAAAAAAAAGTTATATACCTACTTAATAATCACGGATAAAGATCATGTATAAAAAATAAAACTAGTGGCTCTGTGACCTGTAGTGTAGAGTTATTTTTTTTCGCAGAAGGGGTGATTTATTTTTAAAGGGTCGACAACGCGTGAGTAATGTTCTTAGTATTGCAAGCGTCCACAGGCTACGTTAACCGCTTAACTTCAGGTGGGCCGTTAGCTTGTTTGCTACCTTGGTTGTATATAAATACTTGTTTGTGGCATTTTTTTTTGTTTAGAATGAAGTCCTTAAGTGTGCTTCTCAAATTTGATTAAAATCCGTCAATAAATAACGCTACAGAAAACTTCCCCCTTTTTCTCCGCAGTAAATAGGTACAAATAAGCTGCATCTGTATCAACACTGCAGCAGTTATAAAAAAAACATTCGGCAGTATTTACGAAATCAACAGTGTTTCCTCTTTATTCTTTTAATCTTTGACGTATTTCAAGTAGTTCTGAGAGTCACCACTAGAGGCGCTGGTATCAGCAGCGGGATCTACGACTCTCCGTTTCGATGAAGCGGTTCAGTTATGGTAAAGCCTTAAGAAATTATCAGAAAATTCGGCCAGATATTCAATTCAACCTTTTCTAGTATTATATAGTCTGTGATTCAACCATAGACAAAAAGAACCGGACCGTGCATTTTCTAGCCAGCTGTGAAAAAAAATTGGTCGCAATATTGTGACAGAGAAAAAGCAAACCTGTGGTCTCTCGTCTGCAAAATGGTGGACGTTGATAGAAAGAGACTACAGGTATGCTTTGTCTCTTTCTATAGGCTGGTCAATTTTGTGAGGCTGTTGCACAGACAAATTACAGAACTTAAAATCTATGGATTCAACTAACCAAAAATTCTTCACAATGTTTTCCTTTGCAATGTACTTGATAAATTTAGGAAAAGACTAGGACTAGGATAATTTGATTTCATTATTTTAGAATATAACACAGATAATATAATAAACCTAAACCCGTTGGCATCCTTTGGGTTAAGAACTCTTAATGGTACCTGATCTTAAATAACAGTATTGATAGCCATTGAATCATGGCCGAAATAAAGCGCTTTCATTTTCTAAAAAAACTTTTTCTCAACAAGCACAAGAATCTGTACTTATATTATAAAATAATCTATAATAACTTTTAGCTTTTCCTTGTTACGATGACGTGGAAATAATCCTATAACCCTTATTTTATGAAGGACCAGCGAGGTGGCGACGCAAGAAAGCAACTCAGCTATAAAATCGGTCACGGAAATTTATTCGGTATACTTAAGTTCGCGCGTGGTACCAGGTGACATCCTGGCTATGGGTGTTAATTTTCTTTTTTCTACTTGTGTTATAAGATAATTAATTAGCAAACGCATTTATGTGTATTATATTCTAAAACTAATACTTCTAAAATTTTATTTAATGTTCGGGATCAAACGACACAAGTATTTTGTCTCATGAGTTCAGTTTACAAATGGTTTTTATAATTATGTATAACAAACGTTATCATATTTGTAATGAAAGGTAATATTTAGTTTGCCAACGTCCAAAGTACAAAATACCTACAAATCTCAAACGAAGTACCTACAGATATCGTTTGCCGTTGCAAATATAAAATAATACTGAAATTTGGATTGACAAAATCTTATTTTTTTGAATGATTACGTTAGAAGCTCGAATTATTCAGAACTTTAAAAATGTTTTCAAAGGGTCGTAATGATTATGGATATGGATGGTTGGTTTGAAGGAAGTGTTGATAACTTTTGAAGGTCACAAACCCTAAAAATTCAATGCTCAATTAAAGATTAATCTTCCTTTTTTATGTAATACAGAAATTTCTAATTTATTTATTACAATTGGGAAAAGGAAAAGTGGGAACGTACAATTCGCTTTAAAATTTCGTTTAAGAAGTTATGTCTTGCAGAAAATTATGCTCAGCGCAACGACTTTTGTACTGAAAAATGAAATATTCTATTCTCGTTCTGAAAAATTAAGTTTTGTTATTACTGTAAATCAATTCAGATCTCTAAAACGAGAAATGGTTTATTTTTCTAGACCACATGAGTGTCTGTTAAATATGTACAGAACTATAAATCCCACCAAAAACATTTTCATATAAAATGTTGCCAAGACGAGACCATATGGCTCGGACCGTCAAAAAGTTATTAGATCTCATGTAGAGCCAAGCTTCTAACTCTACATGCCCTAACTCTAGATGCCTTAACTCTACATGCCCTAACTTCACAAACTCTATACCTTAGGTATTGACATATTTTTGAAACGGAGAAGAGAAAGAGAGGAGTTTTTTAGTATTTTTTGTTATAGGGGCAACATAAATACATCTTCTGTGAAAATTTCAACTGCCTATCACGGTATATGAGATACAGCCTAGTGACATACGGACGGATGGACGGACAGCAGAGTCTTAGTAATGGGGTCCCGTTTTTTACCTTTTGGGTACGGGTACGGGTACCCTTAAGAAGCAAGGTGCGAGTATTAAAATAACATGTTCATGCAGTTGCATACAAGATTTTTTTTAAACTGAGAAATAAACCACAGACTTTGAGTTTTGTAATCTGTCTTATGGACTTCGCAATAACCTCACAACTTTTACCATCTTCAGAAAGAGACAAAGCAAACCTGTGGTCTCTTTTCTCTTTCTATTAACGTCCGCCATTTTGATTGTTTGTGTTTATTAAAACAAGATACAAAAAGACGAAAGACCACGGGTTAATTTCGTCTCTGTAACACTTTTGCGACCATTTTTTTTTCACCCTGACTAGGAAATGCGCTGTCTAGTCCAGTATGTCTATGAAATTAACCGATAAACCATATTCTGAGAATAATGTGTTTAGTTTATTGTTCGATTTCTGTTTATGAATACCTGAAGTTTACGTAAAGCAGATTATTGCTTGCTATAATAGCTCTCTCCATAATATTTGGAGGTGTACTTTTCATTCCCTATCACTTTCTGACGAAGAAAAGAACATCATTTCGATGCAATTGTCAGTGTTATATTTGGAAAATTTTGAAACCGGAGTACATAAGAATTTATAATTTAATTTAATAGATATTAAGGTTTACCAAACAAATAGGTTATTATAATAATCTAGGCAACTTTTTACCTTTTACATTTATCATGATTTTGCATTATTTTGCTAAATCGCGTTTGCAAAACAAAAAGGGTCTAATACATTTTTACGGTGTATTCTCATAAGTTGTATATTTATGACCTGTACATTTTTGCTGTATGTAAGAAATTTTTGTTAGTGCATACGGTGACAATTTTAATGCTGTAACGCTGTGAATGTGTAAGGAGCTCTATGTCAAGGTTTTCTCAAAGACCACAGTATGGTGTAGGTAATTCAAGTAGAAAGTGATTGGATTTTTGAAAGGTCAGCAACACGCGCAAACAAGTAGGTACCTCTGTTGTTGCAATCATAAACATTATTATAGGCTACAGTAAACTTGTTTGCCACCGTGGTGGAAAACTTTTTTATAACAAACTGTAAGCTTATACAAATAAATTGTAACTTATTAGTAAATAAAATTCACTCTGACTATAAAAACGTGGTTGAAAATAGATTCATTATAGCATTAAAAATCCGCGCCAATACGTTGTTCAGTGACCTCGTATTTTAGAAATAGGGCTGAAGGTATTGAGGTAAGGCAACAGTCAACCTATAATGTCTGTCATGGAAATTTATTTAAAACAATTTCTCCCACATTCCACGGTGGAACGACGCTAGGGCCGTCAGTAACAGATCGTGTGATCGGAACGTGAAATATTTTGAAGGTTCGTACTTACATGAAAGTGTTAACTTTGCAATGATTTTCCATATAAAAATGTTTTTGATAGTAAACCTTTTATAAAAAAAAGTTGAATTATAATTAGAGTGAAGTTGTTTAACCTAGTAAGCACTGTAAGCACAACTCTTTTAACATATTAAACACTGTAACCACATCTCTTTTAACATAGTAAGCATAACTGTTTTAATATTATTATTTAAAAATGATGAACTACTCCTTGAACATTATCATTATATCTGCCTTCCGCCAAACGTCAACGGCTCTTTAAATAATAAATAAGCAATAATGGAGCATGTAATAGTAAAGAAGTCATAAGCCGTACGTGGTCATTCGGAAGCAGCAAGTATTTCTGATGAAAAAAATGATGCGCAAGCTTGCCACATTCCTTCCAAAAATACGTTATCGGCTATACTTTTTGTGAAACATAATTCCGTTAAAATGTTATTTCATAAAACCGTCTGCAGACGTAAAGCTATGTGTCACCAGACGCTTCTTTTATTTCGATACTTCCTCTAGTAGTTATGTGGCATGGCCCAAGTCCAAACACTCCATAATTAGGGTCAACGGTAGGTACTTTACGCAAGCTCTCTAAATATATCTGTCTTTCAATGACAGGAATCAACGAGTCACTCACTTGTTCAGTTTTACGTAATTATTGTTGGCAAAGTAGTATTTAATAAAGCATATAATAGAAATTAAGAAAGTTTTGTGCTATCGTTACTTTGTTTCGGTATTTTGTTGTTATTCGTAAAGTAACTAGTAACTAGTAATCGGCAGTGAGTTGTTCTCCAGATTTTTATTGTCACGAAACAAACAATCGTTACCGGCCTTCATACATCTCTACTGTAGAAGCAATTGCCATACTCTCACCTTAGGTGCAGGCGATTCGAGCCATAGCCCATCACGTGGGCCCATTGCAGATTGTAGACTTCACGGAACCTTTTCGAACATCCTCACGATTTTTCAACGAATTTAGCCAGACAAGTATGAACTACAGAATGTACTTGCGTTTCTGAAAAGCAATCCTTTGGGATAAACAATAAAAAACAGTTGGTGGTGTAAAGGAGTAAAAGTCTGGTTTAAATTTAGCACATTACTGCCGCGGACCGCAAACGCAGCATCAGCAACCGAGCGTGCTTGAGTATACGGGACGAGGCACAGCCAAGGCACGCATCACAGAGTCCGGTTATGCTCAGTTGTGGCCAAGGCTTGTATAGTGCTATTCTCAAACATGAGTGTAAAAAAAAAACTAATTATATTGACAAATTGTTTAGGTAATTTTTCCACCAATTTGCCGCGTTCAAACATCGATTTCTTGTTTACTTTTTTGAATTAATTTAATGGCGCATATCTTTGTTGTGACAGTCCGAAATGTTCATAAAACTTGATGAGTTATCTATTTAGTTATCAATGTTCGTGTTTTAAAAAGTTCGTTACATTTTCAAATTTCTTACTCTCTGATCTCTGATACTGTACTGCAAGTACGATTTATTCCAAAGAAGTTTGTGCAAGACATTGTCGCATATCGTAGCATGTTTGATAAAAAGTACATTACTTTCGACTAGGTTAGCCTTATACCTATAAGCCGTATACACACGTCATTTGTTCTTTTTGTCATTTATTTCCTTTTTATTTATAATTTTTCTGTGTTTTCAATTGGACGAATGAGGATTATGGCCTTAGTTATATAATTAGATAATTTTTTCAAAAAAATTGACAGCCAAAAAGGGCCATGCTAAGAAAATAGTAAGGAAATTCACTGTAGTCTTTTCTGACCGGATAAGTGTTTTTTTTTTTAATTACATTTTCATATGTATTTACAGTTTCATGGTTGGAATATAACAATAATTATGGCATAGACTTAGCAATACTTCTGAGGTCTTCAATTAGAACCAACGCTGTATCAGCGAGAAAACGAGAAATTTTATAAGGACGTCACTTTTTTTATTTATTTTTTTCACTTTTTTTCATCACATCTAATGAATATATTTATTATTTTAACATTGTATTTGGTCGGCTATACCTTATAATATTTAAAAAAAAACCAAGGATTTCATATCTTATAAAAACGTAAGCATTTTTATTTGAGTATTAAAACATTATTTCATTTAAAATCTCAACTTCATTTTAAACGAACTTAAAAAAGAAGGAGCTTCTTAATCTGTGTGTGTGTTCTTTTGTGTCTATATTACTCGATATTTTGTGTCTATATTACTCGATATTTTGTGTCTATATTACTCGATATTTTGTGTCTATATTACTCGATATTTTGTGTCTATATTACTCGATATTTTGTGTCTATATTACTCGATATTTTGTGTCTATATTACTCGATATTTTGTGTCTATATTACTCGATATTTTGTGTCTATATTACTCGATATTTTGTGTCTATATTACTCGATATTTTGTGTCTATATTACTCTATATTTTGTGTCTATATTACTCGATATTTTCGCTGCTTCTGAACCGACTTTACAGACATATTATATAAGGATTCACTCCCCGATTGGTGCCATTTTAATTTATTCTTAACTATTCTTAATAGACCAAGAAATACCATTTTTATGAGATAAAATGTTTTCAGTTCTATTATTTGTATCTACTGAAATAATATAAATAATGATAATTTGTTAAAAAAAAAGTTTTGACGTGTTTTTTCTGTAAAATACAGATATCTATGCGAGCACGGTCTACAACAATGTCAATAGTCCAGTCGGTTAAGGTCAAATACATGAAAAGCCACGAAACACCGGTAACAGCATTTTGTCTTCATAAACTGTAGAAGCCACCCTACATCGTAAAACCACAAAAAACAGTTCTGTGAGGTGTCGCTTCTTCTCCCTCTAAAACCAAATTATAAGCCGCGCGCCAACAAATTTCAACTAAATTAAATTTGACAGAAAATAAAACAAGAAATTTTAGCGGCACTCCCGAAAATAAATGTTGTTATTTTATGATACCTCCACTAAAAAATATAAGACTGGGTTTTAAAATAATTATATATTAAATATATCATAAAATGTAATTTTCTCATTTATTAAGTATATTTTGGAACAAGAACACATAAAATTACCATATAATTCTAACGCTTCTATTTGGGCGTTCTCGGTTAAATAATATAACTGCCAAAAAATAAATTACCTGAGGATCAAAGGAAATGTAAATCTCTTTAATTTTAATTTTATTGTCAGAATCACATACAGCTACCCCTTTTTTTTCGATAACGTAAACAACAAAATTTACAAATAATATATACCTAACTCACAAAAAAATATTTCTCTTTTATTTTTACTAAATCGCTGACAGAAACATTTTTACAGGTTGAACTTTGGGAGAAAGTTTAATTGTACATTAAAATTTTATTTCAGGTTCTTTTCCTTTTGTAGTGAACCAGTTGTGACGAGTGTGATGTTATAAATAGTGACAAATTTGTAAACAGTCACTAGTTTTATTGGGCCAGCACGTGCTGCTGCTGGTTGGGCTGTGATATCCCGTAACAGGTGCCGGAACAGATGGCTGTAAAGTCGTTATTATTTCGAATGTGGTTTAAATTATACTCGTAGAATACATTATTGGATGAGCCGAAACAATAAATAGGTTTTTTAATTGGCTCATCGGCATAACTTACATGATAATAGAAGACAGCTGTCGCGAATAATACGTACTTTTTTTTGAAACGCTGAAGAAATGGTGCATTCACCTTATCAGCCAGCCAGCCTAGCTTACACTTTATCAACTAACACAATATTGCCCCTGAATTTTTGTATAGGCTGATATTGAACGAGTGATAACTTTCACCCCTTAACCCGTTAACATATAAATTATTTCGCGTATATTCCATGGTTCCCAAATACTGTTCGATTAATTATTAATGAATGTTGTGATAATTCGTGGCCATGGAGTGCACGGACCGCTTATTGAAAGCCAATTATATTGTTCAGGAATTATAGGTAGTACAATAAGTAGTTATGCAACATAAGGACGTTGTGATACATACAAAATGTACTTAGGTAAAATCTATTCCATAAATAATTGCGTTGTCAACAGTCATGCCAGATATTTTTTTTGCCAAGTCGGGATTTAGAAACTTTTTGAGTGAAAAAAGCGGGATTTTTTCGTCGAAAGCGGGACATGGTAAAAAAAACGTATATATAATCAAAAGTTTTTGAATATTTATCTTTTTATTTGAGTTCAAATCACGTTTACGTGACAATTAATAGGTACTTAGTAAAAATATACAAAGAAAATGTATTTAAATAAAAAAAATGATATTTTAAATCATATTTAACCTATCGTTAAATAGTTGAGTTTTATTCGTCTTCTGAATAAAAAAAATAAAAAAAAACAGCAATCAAAATCAAAAAAGTTTTATTCATTAGAGAAATATGGCGTTTCAAACAATAGTCTGAGAAGTGAGTGTAAAAATTGCAACTTACAATAAGAGAATAATTATTTATAAGAATTACTTATTCATGATATTTCTGTGAAGATTTTACTTTTTTTAAAGTATCCTTTTTCTCTTTAATAATCGCGCATTCTCAGTACGCTGCACGCACGGTCGAGTTATTCCCGGAAAGCGGGATTGAGCCTGTTGAGCGCGGAACATTTAATTTTGATTTAAAAATCGGGACATCCCGCCAAAATCGGGACGTCTGGTAACAGTGGTTGTCAATACATTTTCCTCTGATTTCTTAATCATTGACCGTCTTATGTTCTGAGTCGTTAAAGAGGACAATTTAATGGTTACTAAGGCACACTTTTATTCCTAAACACAATCGATGTTTACGTTTCGATTTATCGAATCAATTCTACATTGTACCTATTACTAAGGTATATTTTAGCGATAAATCTATTGAAATATCATAGGAATATCAATTTATTTTTAGGGATACATCAAACCGCAAACATGTGTTTCGGTATTTTCATGAATTAATTGTCCATGTCCATAATGGCTTACATTAAAAAGAAAAAACATAACCGGCCGACATGTTTGTGTTACGATATATCGGTAAAAATCAGCTAATTCTTTGCGATACATCGAAATATGAAACAGCGATAGAAATGAAATATCCATAGTCATACGTGATTTAACATGGAGAATAAAAGATATAACCATAATAAAACTGCTTAAAATTGTATCAATACCTAGGCATTCGGCAGTGTCCATTAGATTATAATTATTGATTTGTAATGCATAAATTTAAATAACAATTTAAAAAAAGTATATAAATGCATGTTTAGCCACGTGTAACTAAAAAATTGATAATTTATGTGTCACCAAGAGCACTTCTTATTAATATTATAATTGTGGAAGTTTATTTGTTTGTTAATCACGCAACATGCCACAACGTAGGATCCAATTGAGCTGAAATTGCACAGAGATAGTGAAAGTGACGAAGTAGGAAATAGGCTAAACTAAGTAAGGCTTGAACGGTTGGTAAGAAATTGATTTAATTGTAAAGACATAGATAATTATTTAAACACATAAACATCGACGTAAGTTCGATCTCCGCTAATGATAATATGGTAATCGTTTATTATAAGATCGAACCCACGCCTCTCTGTTAAACAAGGAGAAGCACTAACATAAGGGTTTCCTTTTCTATGCCTTGTATAACCTGTATTTATGATACAGTTTTAGTTAAAGTAATCAGGTCTGCCGAATGGCAGGGAAAGTGGATTGGTTACACTGAAAGTATCTTAGGCAGGGTTTACGTTTGGGTGGTCTCTGAGGACAAGATGAATATCACTTAACCAACAAACTTACGTAGAAACTGATACAAAGAAAATGTCTGCTTTAGTTTTGTTATTTTACTCCCTGGTAACAGGGAGCTGGCCAGGTGAAGTAGTCCTGCTCTTTCCGTTGTTTTATTAAAGTTAGAGGGGACACAAAAAACCTTCCTTCTCTAAAAAAAAAACACTTAGATATGTCAAATTTCATGTTTATCGGTCAACGATAACGAAGTTCATTGATGTATAGGTAGATAGAGACATAAAACAAATATTGTGTAATCTTACAAAAAAATTGTAGGTTGGTACTTCTTTCAAGAAACAAACCAATTGGTATAATTATTAAAATAGAATCAAATATGTAAAACACCAAATCATACATTAAAATATCTTTGGATAGGTTAAATACACATTTTGTGGGGTAAATATTAGTTAGGCTACAAATTTCATAATTAATAAAACTTAAAATTCTTAAGGTGGGTAAGCTAAGTATTTAAAATTAATGTAAGAAATCAGAACCTTTTTTAGACAAGATGGACCTGTATGACATTCAAAGTACTGGAAAGTGTCATTGAAACGTGAACTAAACCCCTTGTTTTGCGAGCGTGCATGAGCTACGGTAACTTCACAGCATCAGGCTTATGTTGTTTATACTTCTTAATGTTTGCCAACTTAGTGGTAGGTATAAGAAAATGTTAGTTTCACAATTACCTGCATAGTTTTCTCAGGTACAAGTTGTAAAGGTATCATTTACTAAACTGATAGGCCAGCCTAAATGACCTAGTACTTTCCTATAATAAAAATTTGCCAGCCATTATCAAAATATAATCTATTTTAAATTGGATACATACGCATTCTCATTAGCGTTTCATCAAAGACTGATGAATTCGTTGTTAAGTAGACGAAATTATCACAGCTTTTGCTAAGTTAGTCTAAAACCGCTGCGACTGAGCTCAGTCACGTACGGTTTCAATTTGTTCAAGAAGCTCATGTTTACTTCACCAACCGCTGAACAAACGAGAGCTTATCCCAAACTTCTCGGCGCATCCCATTAGTGAAACATCTAATTCCGGAGTAAGTTTGTACGAATAAACAACACTACGCACCTCATTAACTTGTATTTATATTTATACTAGACGATGACCCCGGATTCGTTTGCTTGGTATGTGCATCGTATGCAAACATATTTTCATTTCTCACCTAATTAGGATAACCTATTTATTTTTGTGCTTTGTTTTTCTTTTTTTTTTCAACATTTAGTAGCATTTACTCCAAATTTTCCATTCTAGCATTTAAACTTCTACTACGTCAAAATAACTACTTCAAATTGTTACATGCACTAGCTTGTTGAGGTAACCAAAAAATAAACAAATTTACAAACGAACTATTCACTATCAGATATCTATTAGATGAGATATGTAGGTATATGTGGAAGATATATATGGCAATAACTTACGTCTTTGATGTCGTTTCACGCGTGATAGCGTCGGCGTTTTAGGTGGTTTAGTTTTCACACTTCGGTAGCAATAAATGGGCTCTTCTTTCGTACTTTTCTGCTTCAAAAGAGGCAATTTGAAATTGGAAAACATTTCTCACTGAGCACATCACTAAAACACAGTACAAACTCACAAACACTCAAATTCCTTTCCACAGGTGTTCCATTTTCAAAACACTCTCTATACGTTTTTAGTTTCGTGACACGGCGCGTGCGAGTCGCCTCGCTTTCTCAATAACTTTGTGAATCGTTGTTTTGGGCGCACGAGTTTGTTAAATTTAGAACTGGTGCGTCTGCCTATCGCGCCACGTCCGTTATAGATTTAAAATTATAAAATAAAACAGTATACAAATATTGCCGGCAATAAAATTTATTATAAATAGTTAGCGGGTATCTACTGCCTTTTATCTATGTTTAATGGACCGCTCTACTTGAATTAGTATCTGGAACGAGAGGATTATGAAGTCCAGTTACATGATGGTAACTGCCAGACAATCATTAATAAATGAATTTGTCTATAAAACAACATAATGGCTGTATCATTTACCTTTCGTAGCTAAATATAGTATGCAACATTCGTATATACAGGCTGGTCCTGCAAATAGTGGATCAAACGTAAAGGGGGGAAAGAAAATTAAGAAAAATTAATACTTCTATGGAATGCCTGGAGACCAATGCCACAATTTTTTTTTTATTTATTTTAAAGGAAAAATAACTTTTCAGTCATAAATTGGCATAATAGTCAAAAACAGATACTTTTTAGTGTTTTCTTGTTGCCATGAAATTGTTCTTCACAATAAAAGTGATTAGACAACTGTGGGTACACTAATTAGCGAGTAAAGGAGCTTTTGTAAGAAAAGTTTAAGTTTAAGTCGCACGAAATTTTTTTCCAACTGTAAAGCCGTACTATGAAAAATAAGTGTACAACTGAAAAGCGGCCCTTTATTGAAAACGAATGCCTGTTAAATTCGGATTCCATCAGGTATAAGTCTGCCCAACGAGCTTCTGTTTCTCGTAGTCTCTTCTGTCGCCAACTCTAGTTTATTTCTTTAACCACCCGCCCCGGGATTGGTACAGTTACTTGCTACCAGCCCGTTACTACCCATGTCTTTCTCCTTGTGACCTCAGCCTGCTCAACGGAGACTGATTCCTTTCCTAACTTTAACCTACTCCTCAACAAAACATGTGGCTGCAACATGAACTACAGCCCAATCCGTGCCTGGCCAAAAAATACCCGTTGGATTGGCCGAGGCCTTTGGATCACAAAACCATTGTTTTTTTATGGGGCCACTTCAAAGAAGTAGTTTTTGAAAAAGAAAATCGAAATGAAACCGAACTAAAACGACAAAATAGTGGTAGTGACAGAACACACTAAAAGAAACAGCGGCGCGTTACCTACATCACAACTTTCTCCGTATATGTCGAATGTGCCTAGTTGCCAGAGAAAAGCATTTTGATAATTTTTTGCTATTATTATTTTAGAAATTAGCGCGAAACTGTCGTGTCATTCAACCATTTGATTTTTATTTACTACCTGTTGGGCCACTTGCACTCACAAAACACACTAGCTAAGCTAAGAATCAGCTGGATAGTGCACAATAGATAGTGCCCGAATATAAAGAGGACCAAAGATTTCGAGAAACATAATTTACACACCGTTATTGCAAAAGTAACCGACACCATAACAGGTTTTTTGTTGATCGTAGCTCAACTGAATTTTGTAAAATAGCTATGTGTTATAACCTCATTGAAATACTAATTAAACAGGAATTCCTTTTCAATAATGGGACACATTTCAGTCGTACACTTTGTTTTCAGTGAACGACCTTAAATTTGGAAAAAAAAATCGTGCGTTTTAAACTTTTCTTACAAAAGCTGCCTTAACTCACTATTTAGTGTACCCACAGTTGTCAAGTTTTTATTTAAAAGATAAATTCTATAGCAATAAGAAAAAACTAAAAAATATCTGGTCTTAACAATCCACTTTGACTATTATGCCAATTTATAACTAAAAAAATTTTGAGCCGTCGATCTCTGGGCATACCAAAGAAAAATAATTTGTTCGGGATAACCCCCTCTTTTCCCCGTTTACGTTTGATCCACGATTTACAGGGCCACCTGTATAAGTATGTAAGAAAGTAAGAAAGTAAAAAAAATATGAGAAACAACATAATCAATAAAGAGAAAGTTTTGAAATGTGTCCTTTGTTATAAAACATTCCTAAATACCTAAGCGTTGTATTTGAAGATTTTTTACAATCCAAAAAAGGGACGAATAAAGGGTAATGGATAATAATAAATAATCCTGGACATCTCTGGTCTAGAACTAAGCAAGGATAGCGTCTCTAATGGACTGGTTGCCATCAAACTTAGTATATGGATTTGTTTCCATTTTTTTTAGATTTCACTCAAAACTTTGTAAGTACATGTCATGGCCTGTATACACGGAGAAAAAACTTTAGTAGCTACAAGTAAATAATACTAATAACATATTAGTAATTCCGTGGACAAGTAAATTACACTGACGGCAATGAGTTTTACTTATTGTATTTATTAACAGAAATAAAACAGGAAAGTTTTATAGGATTTGTATAATTCTGTAATCCGAAGTACAAATTATTAATTAGGGAAATGAATAAAACATTTTGTTGTTATTATTTTATGGAATTAATAAAATGTACTTAAATTTATATGGCTTTGTAATTTCCAGAAAAAAAAATTCGAAAATAATAAAATTTAGTATTAACGCATTTTAATAAACAGCTTTTAATTCGAAAAAAATTTTTTTCTCCGTGTACAACTGGAAAATGCAATTACCTGAATATCCTGGAAAAAATTGTTAGCACTTTCGATAAAAAATATCAAAACTTTTCTTAGTTTTTTTACGAATTAGTACCTACATCATGATTACTTCACAAACTCAGTAACACCAAAGTTTTACTGCAAAAGGGATCCCATTAAAACTTTTAGAATTGTATAAAGTAAAATGGAAAACTCTTTTTAAATTAAAAAAATCTAGTTAGGTACATTTTGGTATAACAAAGACACTTAATAGTCTTGACCGCCGCTAATTATATCTATCCACGAAAAATAAAATGTTTTCTTATTCCTACCTAAAAAAAAAAACAAAAATAAGATGTGTGTGAATCAGTCCGGAAGCCACGTGTCGCTAGAAAACAGATCAACAGATCACTCTTCTATTTCCACGTAGCTTTGATTGAGGTTAGTGGAATTCATTCTCGACGAGAAAAAGAACAAACACAACTCCTAATGAGTTGAACTCTTAATGTGATTTGTAACCTCAGCTAAGAAAAGAAATTAAAGCTAACGTTGGATTTTGTTGTTCATACAAACTTGAATTTTGTTAAAAAGCTATTAAGTCTGCGCACCGGTTTAACTAGTTTTCAAATTACGAATTTCCATACAAAAGTTTTAACTTCTATTGGTATGAGTTTCGAAACACTCTCTTAGTAGATACATGCAGCAAAAACGAATTCACTGCTCAAAATTAATCGTTTTAGTTTTAGTGGTCTCGGTTAGGCTATGAAGAATCAATTTTTTATTACAAAATATAGGTAAAGATTAATTATATTTAATATTACAATACATAATTCAGAGTCAACTATCTAAACCGGTACCGATAAAAAAAATTCCTTGTCTCAAAAACTGAAATATATTGTACAATAGAGATTACGTGATCTACCGTTTTATAAAAATAATCCCCTAGAGGGCAAAACAGGGTATAAAAACTTGTACGGGAATGGGATATGCAGATGACAGTACTGGAGCTAGCAGGACCAGGGTATCTCGAAACCAGTGGAGCAAAATATTCAGTTCTTTGTCAAAATAATAGCAAAAAAAAAAGTGGGCATACCCGGTGTGGCTACGCTGGCTTTAGTCTAAAGCTAGCAGATAGGAGCATGGTATCTCGGAAACCAGTAGAGCAAAAAAATCTGTTTTTTGGCAAAAGGATAGAAAATTAGCAAAAACAATAGGGTGCAAATCCCATGTTGATAGGTGTAATAGATCTGGATAACAATATTGGCTATGCTAGCTATACCCTAAAGCTAGCAGGACCTGGTGGGTATCTCGGAAACCGGTGGAGCCAAAAAAAACAGTTCTTATGCAAAAGAATGGCAAAAAATTAGCAACAAAATAGACCGCGATCCCCGTGTTGATAGGTGCAATAGGTACGGAAATACGATAGTGGCAACGCTAGCTATAGTCTAAAACTAGCATGACTATGGTAACTCGAAAAATTTTTGGCAAAAAATTTGCAAAAAATATGGTTGAAGTCGCATCGCGGCCTTTTATTTTGGCTACGCTAGCTTTATAGACACATCAAACCGATACCTACATTAAGAAAATTAATTCTCTGATTATACCAATTACTTAAACAATTTATTTCTAACCTTTAAAATTAGATAAGCCCTGAAGGTGTAAAATTACTTAAACAAGACTTGGATTTCGAAACCGTAGTAGAGCGTCCATTGATTATTAATCTTAGGAGAAAATTATACGTAAAATAGTAATTATAAATTTCTGACTCTGCTGGGTTATTTAGTATCTTAATAAGACAGAATAGGATATTGCTCCATTATACAGATATGGAAAGTTTTGTGAAAGCAAAATATACGTTAATAGCAGTAAAGATTCAAATTTATGTCGCTGTGTTGTTTGAGTAAAACCCAATTATTAACTCTGTTAAACTAATATTTTGTTGTTCTTGAATCATTATTATAATAGTAAAATACAAAGGTCTTAGTAGTCTTTTTATCGTTACAAGGAAGATACTTGTAATTTCTCTCGATTCACTGCATACTCTAAGACTGATAAATTACGTAGTCGAGTAAAAGACAAAAAACAAGACTCAATGCTCCACAAAAACATATTATAATATTAGATACAAGCCCAATAAATAATATCAGCAAAAAGTAAGCAAGTTTGTTTACGAAACCGTCTGAACACGGTAATGGCGGAAAATATTTACGGCGTTTGCTTGCGACAGCCACCTCGAGCGTAAATGACAAAACCGTCCGACAAACTCGACAAACTTGTTCATTTATTTTCAGCTTTTAACATTGACGAGCAAAGGTTATTTTGATGAAATGTGTGGTTTGGAATTTATTTTATGATTTGATTTAAAAGTTATTTTATGAGAAGTTTAACAAAGGTTTTTGTAGTTGCTGGAAGTAGCAGTAAGATTCGCTGAACAAACTGTAGAACGTTATTATGGGTTTTATTTTGCTTGATACAATCTGGAATGAGCATATTCACTGAAGAACTCAATTAACAGTTAACATCTAAAGTGGCAATGGGCAGTTTGGTAGGCCACATTGCTTGTCGGACTAACAACCGCTGGGAAAGAAAGGTTCTGGAGTAGGATCGAAAATACAGCGTGAGAACACCTCGACAGAAAGGCTTGATAGGTGCGGGCAGCTCAGAACTGGCCATTGTGGAGATATATAGGAAAGGCCTTAGTTCAGCAGTGGCCATCTTCCGGCTAAGACAACGACTCATCATTTAGTTACTTATAAGGTATGTAGTGTTTCGATATTAAGGTTTCATCCAATAACACGTTATTTACTTTAACGTATATATTTGCAAGTAAAAAGTAAGTAATAAGTACCTATACATACAAGTCAGTTATATTTTGAGTGTCATACACAAATGTATACAGGACCGTGTGTAAGTGTTTATTTTGTATTTCTGTCAATTGGAACATGGTCATTTATTGCTGGTCGAATAAATGGGATTAATTTATCCACGTAAAGGATCTGTACTTAGTAAATTCGAAGAAGAACTTAGCAGTAGAGATAGTTCAAAGGATTAGTTAATTCAACCAGCCAATTGCCACTTTACTTAATAATAAAATTTGTAGGTATTTATGTATATATATAGATTTTTTATCCCCAGAAGGAAGTAACCAGCGGCTGGTCACACACCCGCACCATTTCACCGACCACTACATTTTGCCGCAACTCTTCTTCTGATGCAGTATATCTGGAATATAGTGGCATACGTCATTAAGTACATGCTTTAAAATAATTACCAGTAAAAAAAGATCTGGTGAAGAATAATATTAGTATCTCTATTACTAGTGGTCAGGATTGGGAAGAAGATTCCCCCTGATAATAAAAAATACTAATAATTTTTTGAGCTACCTTGACCAGTCGGATATATAATATAACGTAATAAAATTTAAATCTAAAATTTAATCCACGAGTAAAAATAAATATTAAATTCGAAAACATAAATTGGAAAAGCATACAGACGGAATCCGTGTTCGTTAATATGGCGATCGCAAATAACCGAATTAAACCGTCGCGTGGCCGGTAACGAACGACGGCTATTTTCAGACTCGAAATTTTACCGAATCTGTTCTTGTGCTTAAAACAATAAAATAGTATAACAATCCTGCTCTGTATAAATATTTCTATAAACAAATAATATAAAAACAACAAAATGTATAATGGAAATTACAACATAAGTAAAATCATGACTTAAACTCAACTGTCATAGCTTCGGATTTCTAGTCTTCCATACATATAAAATGCCTTGTCCTGAATGACTGACGGATCAACGCACGGCCTAAGCCGCTGATCGTAAAGACCGGAAACTTGGAGGGCATGTTCTTTGTATGACGTAGGCATCCGATAAGAAAGGATTTTCCGAAAGAGTCAAGTGCGAGTTGGACACGCACAATACGGGTAAACCAATTGTAATGAAATTTTTATAATTTGTTATGAACACGCCGGATAAGGTTTTTGAATTAGTAGAACCCTTTCACAATAGGTTGGTGCGGTAGTTGTTTTAAAAAAAGAAACAACGTTCACCGAGTCAATTAGTATGACATAAACATTTATTTTTCAATACAACTTATACAATCAATGCAAATTGTAAATTAAAACAATCTATGAGAGACGAATGTATTATACAAAGCTTATTTTTAGGACTCAGTGTCCAAAATACACTATATAAATTAAAATTTTACTTGTTATTTTTTTAAGTGCACACAACTTAGATTACTTTTGCAAATTAAAATAATGAGGTAAGTATTGCAGCTGGCGGGGGCGTACCTACAGCTGCTTTCTGTCTAGTAAAGCTTTTAATGGCTAGCTCAGTTTAGAGGTATACTATTGGATCGTTCTGAGTGAAACTACAAAGGTTATCATAATAACGGTCACATAAATTAGTCCTAACAGCCAAACAACTAGCGTTTAGGGTGCAAATATTAATTTTTGGGATTTCCTTCTTCATGATGCAGTGTCCATGCCCTTCTGGTTGTCTCCACTTATTTCGCGTTATACTTATTTCGACATCAAGATTGACGTGAAATGTCATGATACTTTTTCGCTATTACTCATTTATAATTGGAGAAAAAAAAATTGGAGGTAAAAGGATTTAAGTGTTAGAAGGATAAAATCAACTTAAAGTTAAGACACAAAGTGCGTTATTGCAGCAATGTCCAATACCAAGAAAAGCAAGTATGACCTATGTCACTGAAACTTTGTACATATCTATTAGTTTATTTACGATTACAATAAAGTAATACTGCTTATTTACTTTACAACAGGTTAGCCTAGTGGTAAAAAATATATAGGAAGTTTTACTCTAGTTTTATATGCGTAAATATAAACACAACTACTAGGAACTTATGAAGTCCTAGTACATCTTTTTCTTTTTTTTCAAGTAGGTTTTTAGGAACACTTTTGAATCGTCAACACAATGTAAACAATGTTAATTTTTGCCAAAAAGAGCTGGCAAGAAGTTCCATTTATAGTAATAATACAATACTTTGATAATTAGCTTAAGAGTATACAATATGTACCAATACAATAGGTAATAAAAAATAAGTAAGTAAGCTACTAAAAACAACGCCATCGGTTCGTAAGTCTATAGGGCTGGAGACCTTGTACTGAGAAGAACCGGCAAGAAACTCAGCAAGGGCATTTTTTTTCTTCCTTTCTTTTACAGCGTCCACTTAAAAAGTTGAAATGCCCTCCCTATCATAGAAGGACACTTTCCATTACAAACATACAAAACATGAAATGCAGAAGCACAACATAAAAAAGTATCTAATTATAAAATATATAAAAAAAAGAGTGTTTATGTATTCATCACTAATAATCAATGTCGTATAACGAGCGTATTTTAGGTCGATGATGTAGTCAGAATCGTACCTCGATAGCTCAATGATAAAGCACTAATACGGAATCATGGGGTTGCAGGTTCAAATCCTGACGCAAGGTTAATCTTTTGTCTGTATCTTTGCTATGAAAATATTCATTTATATTGGTGGTTGAATGAAAGTCTACGTAAAGTCCTAGTACATCAATCTTAAAAACTCACAAAATCTTTATAGAATTAAGAAAAACAATATTAAGATAAATACATACAAAATATATTTTCTTCGTTGATGACTGCCTGAAGGTTAGAGTCTTAGAAGAAAATATTGCATTGACGATATAATTATATAAGTCAAAATGCCTACGATGCACATTGCCTCTAAATGCTAGGGAGTTAGAATAGCGACTAATATCTAAAGGTAGAAAAATGATCGGCCTTTCGTTTACCTACTTCATTCATTGTCGTTTGCTGCAACCAGTCAATAAAACGATTTTTTGTGAAAAAAGAGTTGTTTACATTGTTGTTAAATGAAAACCGGGTTCAAGAAAAAGTACTATAATTTTATTAATTTAAATGTTTTCTGCTTAATTAAATAAAACGCCTGGGATCACTTTCCTATCAATTAATCGCCATCAAAAACCATAGCTACGTTTTAAAGGGTAAAATTCCAATTTCCAGTGTTAGACCGTGCAAAGTAGTACTCTATAGTTTAATATTTATGATTACGTAGTTTATTTTATGTTTACCTTTTTATGTTTGGTGTTTGTTTATTTGTAGCCATATTACATTTAAATTGAAAAATTTACATTCTCGTAGGTTTTTAACTAAAAATAAAAAAAAACATGCCAACATTGTTCATTATAATGTTTTCATCATTTACCCGATTATCCGATATTACAATATTTTTTAGTTTTAAAGAAACTATGGGGCCTAGAAGCACCACATAAGAATTAAAGCAAAGCTTATTCAGTTCTCTAAAAAATCCTTTCGTTTAACTTCTCCGTGTGACCATTAGTTCAGCTGGTACGTGTCGTGGCAAATTAACAAATCAATAATTTTTCACTTTTTGGAAAAAATGCCCATCTTTGACTAGCTGTATCTTCGCAATGAATGGAACTAGAGTGCTCGAATTGGGCAAAAATCATATCAAATTTAGTTTGTTATAAAAAAGTACTGGAGAAAGATGCCTTTTTGTAGTCAATATTGACTGGTCATACCCCTTTAGTAAAAATCTTGTCTAACTAACGGTTATACAAAGGATTGTTTACATTGTTGTTCAATGAAAACCACGTTTAAGAAAAATTACTATAATTTTATACATTTAAATGTTTTCTGCTAAATTAAATAAAACGGCTGGTTTTAGTAAGATAGCTGTTTGTAAGTCCCCGAAAGTCATGCTTTTAGCAATCAGATACGTATATGTCATAAATATGTCCCCATTGTGTCTAGCCAATGGTTAACCTCTGTTACGTATTAATTCGTGAAGTTGAGTAACAACTTTACAACTTTGTTTACGTGAAAATCCATAACTCAGAACAGATGAGGAAAATATTTACACACTATGATATTTACTTGTCGCAGCAGAGGTGTAAAACTAATGCGGTAAAAACTTTTTAACTTACAATAATTAGTGCATTACACTTAGGTACGGTAACATTGTTTTTTTTTGTTCACATTAAATCTATTATTACAATACTTACAGTGAAATTTCAGTTGTTTTTATAAGGTTGGGTTTTTTTAGATAATGAATAATTTTTTTTATATAGTTTAAAAAAGCTCTTTTTATACAGCAGTATTTTACCCAGAATCTGTCCACAAAACGCTACAGCTAAATATTTTACTACAGGACTTTATTCTGATATATCATTTTTTTTCTACACTACAACATAATAACCAATGTTTTGTTTAGTTGTAGTTACATTTAAAAAATACATTAAACACAGTAAAATAAACGCAAGACCAAACTGACAGAGATTAAAACAAAACGCAACCCTTCTCGCATTTCGGCAATAAACTTAATAACAGAGCTATTTAAATACAGCAGTGCATTTGCTAATACTCTAGGATTTAAACTATCGCCTCTCTACAGTTGTACTTAGCTTTAGCTCGGAGCCATGATAGTGGCACGAATTGCCATGCATTTGGCGTTCAAGTTCTTAAGTCACTTAAGTATATCTACCTAAATGTACCTACTTACTAAAAAAAACAGAATACTTGGAATAAAGTTGTGATTTTGTCTCGTAGTTTCAAAACATACTTCGTTATTCTATAAAAATATACACTGGCCTACAACAGAAGGTATAATCGTTTTAAAATTGTTTGTTTCTCCTAAACTATTAAACTTAGAGACTTTAAATAAAAACATTTAAAACAGTTAAAAAATATGTTTTGAACATAAGTTTATTTTAATTCACTTAATGTTTTTAACATCAATGAAACATAAAAACAAAAAGTAGCCATTTTCACTTATTGGCAAAAACTTTAAAAACCCTGAAAAAGGTGTTTGTAGTCTTAAAATCACCTTTTTAAATAACTGGTGTTGGCTCCTCTGGCTCTGATCACAGCTTCAAGTCTGTTTGGCACACTGAAGACGATGTTTCGGAGACGATGTTGGGGGATTTTCGCCCATTCTCTCATCAAGGCCTGTTTAAGATCATTAACGGTGGCAGGAGGTCGTCTGCGTCGTCTGACCAACCCTCCGAGCTCATCCCAAGCGTATTCGATCGGGTTCAGGTCAGGACTTCTTGATGGTCAGGCCATCAAGTTGATACCAACCTCCTCAATGTACTCTTGTACGACCTGAGCGATGTGTGTCCGGGCGTTATCTTGCATTAGAATTGATCCATCACCCATATTTACTAGATATGGTCCTGCATACTCACTAAAGGTCTCTTGAGCATATCTCACCCCAGTCTTCAGGTGAAAGAGGCTCGATAATAAATATTTACGTGCTGAAAATACTTTGGCTTATGAATTAAATGTAAATGATCAAATAACAAATGCGAAACATGGTTGAGCGCAGCGATGGCTGATTCATGTGTCATACTCGTGAACGTGTGCCGCCTGTGGAGGCTGGTCTGCTCTTGTAAACTTCTTTCTATTCTTAGTATTTAGTCTTACTTTTTTGTTTTGTTTATTAATACTGTAAGACATTGATTATTTCTTAGTGATGAATACATAACCTGTCTTTTTTTTTATATAAGATACTTTTTTATGTTGTGCTTGTGCTTTATATTTCATGTTTTTTATGTTTGTAATGGAAAGTGTCCTTTTATTATAGGGAGGGCATTTTCCAATATTTTAATTGGACGCTGTAAGAAAAAGGGAGAAAAGAAATGCCCTTGCTGAGTTTCTTGCCGGTTCTTCTGAGTACAAGGTCTCCCGCCCTATAGACTTACGAACCGATGGCGTAGTGACATTCATAAGTGCTCAATTATTGTAGCCTAAACTGAATAAATTATATTGAATTTGAATCTGAAAACAAAAGCAGAAAGCAGAAAAAATTACAGCATTTGAAAGGGGAGCGTTTTTCTTTTTTGTTTATTTTTCCAGCCATCATTTAAAAAGAGGTTGTCAAAAATAACAAAACTATATTTCCTACATAATGCTTTATACTTCAAGTTTCTAATTAAAATAGTACAGAAGTTATCTTCACGTTTATGAGTGTTATACCTTCTTTTGCAGGCCAGTGTAATTCGTCACAAGCATATGTATACTTTTATATTTATTTCGCACTAATTTGAATTTAGGGACACTAAGTCTGGTCCGACATGCTCTTAAGTAGTATGCGTATAATCGTTATTTCAGTTAAGTATACGTCGCAAAGTATTCCACTTAAGTTCGTTGTATTATTTAAAAAAAAAAACAGTCTCATAATAATAATAAGCTAGATTTTACCAGATTTTGCGACAGTGAATTCATAGTAATATCTTGTCCGAAACGAACCAAACTGGAAATTACCATTTCAAAGTCAATAAAAACCATACAATGATCTGAGATTCTCTATTCAACGAATTCTATCTCAATGAAGTCATAAAAAAAATATTCCTACGTATCATGTACAGGAAGGTTTAATTACCTATTAAAATTTTTGTTGAAATTCTAACCAACTTTCGTTCAGTTCTTTAAATTTAAGTTAAGTAACAATTGTATTCCTACTAAATACCTCAATGTCAACGTCTTGCAGCATCACGTTTATCTGGGAGTCCGGAAGTCGACTGGGGATTTGTGGCGTGACTTACGAGTCGCATCCGCCCCGATATTTGGTTCAAACATACGCTTTGCCGATACGACGCGACGGTCTTGTTAACAAAGAGCTCTCCAGCTTATTTAACTTATCTTTATACGTACATTAACTCAATATACGAATATTAACTCTGTATACACTCAAAAGTATTTAGTTTTGGTACGACAGTGAGCATTTCTATAAATTGACCCATTGAATATATTTTAACATATTATATGAGTAAAACAATCTCACGTTAACAACTCTTTGGTCTTTTGCAGTTATGTCAAAGAATATTTACTTGCTCAGTTGTTATTATTGTAAATGTGTTTTAAAAACACACTCGTAAAGCTGCCTTTACTTGAGTGTTTTTATTTTTGTTATAATAAATCCAACGTGTTTATTACAAACATATCAAAACTATTACATTCCATTAAATATCAACTTTTCTCATCATTTTAACACTAATATGTATTTACTGTCCTTCAAGTGTGTTTAAAATAATCGTATGATACTTGTAAGCTTTCCTCAATACACACTCGGCTGGATGACGCCCTTGTCTTCGGATCAGACTGCAACCTACTACCGTGTTTGCAATGAGCAAATAGCTCATTTGTATCTATAAAAATAGTAGGTACTCAGTGCATTTACACATTAACATTAGACACTTTTTTAAATAGGCATGTATACAAAGAGCGTAGTTACGAGGTTTGCAAAATGTCAGAAAATTTTCATCGTATAAATTATCGCTTGTAATTGTAATAAAGACGCTAGTTTTTACGATTGGAAAACTTTTTATTTTAAGGAGAATAATAAAAGTAAAATGTTATTAAGAAACAAGGGGATCTTTTATGATATTATGATTACTTAACAACTTTTGCAGTTTCATAAATTAGGGACAATATTTTATATTCATAATAAACTAGTGTCCCCCAATTATTAGTTAAAAAGAAACCGAGTACATTCTACTAGAGCTATTTTTTGCGTATCAAATTTTGTATTCGATACTTTTTAAATGTCACTCAAATGGTGCATGGAAAAGCTATCAAAAACCTTAGTCAGATTCATTTACGTTAGCGTTGTCAAAGCGATTTTTGTGTTTTTTTTGCAAATAACATACAAAGTAAATATGTTTGTGAAGTTTGTTGATTTCAGAAATATGATGGTAATCTTCTTCTGCCAGTTATCTACAATGGCAAATATTGTAAGCCGTAAAACAACCACGTGAGTCGATAGATTGTCAAATTTTCAAGTAAACAAAGCTGATCAACGTTCTACACCTGTGGCATACGAATGAAGTACGTTTATTAAAATGTACATAATTGGTTTAGTAAAATGAGTTACTATGAATTAATGGTGTAAAAGAGACTCAAGTATGTAGATTTAAAATAAATTACATGTACACATTTAAAAAAGTTTGTTCAAGTAGGTATACGTATAAAGATATATATATATTTATATATTGGGAAACAAAAAAGGTATTTATACCTAATATAATATTTACGCGATTTCTAATCGTTAAAAACCTATATTTCTTTAAAATGTGTAGGTATAAGTTTCGAAAGATTAATATCATAATATGTACACGTATTAAAATGTATCTTTGCTTACACATTAATCTGCTACCAGGTGCTAAAATATTATCATCTCCGAGAATGATGTTATAGGCACATTGTTAGATTCCCATAACATATAAAAATCTACGCAGCATTTTTCATATAAATGTCTGAAGTTTACGATAAACATATTATTACTTACTATAACCGTAATATTTGGATGTGTACTATCCATTCCATTCTGACCTGGAAATTTTTAATAATTTGACAAAAAAAAAACACTTTACCTAAATGTGTCTGTATTTGTTTGCCGCTATGCTTTACTCTACCACTGGTTTTTTAGAAGTAGAAATCAAAAACCTTACATGTCGGTAATGATACTAGTTGGTCTATCTTAGCCCTTTAGAGACGAAATATTTTTTTTATTGAATACAAAACATGTCAGAAGTCTTAAGTTTTAAAACCTTAAAACAACTGTGTAAACACTTCATCTACTATGAAATAAGAAGAATATAGTGACGTTTGATATAAAATGGTGACGTAGATTATTATATCTAGGACTACGGAAGAAACGACCGGGAATTCGTAGCATGACTTATGAGCCACTTCCGTCGACATATTTGCTTTACATAGAAGCAGCTTCCGCAGATCTGGAGTCGCCTAACCGCTGTTCTTTCATGGTTGTATTGTCAAATGATACGTTATGAGTAAGGTATCCTATAGCTGCAGATTATTTGCTGAGATTGTATTGAATTAGTATAAAATGACTTTATGTAAAGATTTTGGGATGTTTTTGATCAAAAATTACGTTACTTGTGATCATAACTACTTCTTTTAAAAAAACTTCAAATACAAAAGGTATACTAATATTATGAAGCGGCAAAAGTGAATAGTCATAGATTATAAACAACTCACTAATCGTCATACTTCATTCGTGTCGGTACAAGGTCTGCACTAAGTAGACAGTTTCTAGAGATTTTGTTAAGGTAGGTGCACATTTCTTAGAGATATTAAATGTTATAATTGATTGATTTTGCTCATAGCTATTACTTATTTATAGTTCTGTCCAGTTAAGCTTTGTATTTTCATTAATTTTTCATAGTATAAAAGGCTTGTTTTAAAATAATTGCCATGCCAATAATTAGTATAAAAATTAACTGATTTCTAATTTATTGGCACGTTGCCAATAAATGGGGCTAAATATGGTTTTGTTTATATATATTTTTTTAGCATTTCAAACTTTAAGTCTAAAATAGTAACGTTTAATATAGCGAAGACATTGTTTTTTTTACACGATTTCCAAATTTTGGAATTATGCCAATATTTAATAATCTAATTATTATCAGTAGTTGCAATAATTGGCAACAGCGTGCCAATAATTTGTTTCAGGTCCTAACCAAAGATGAAGCCAAGAAAAAAATATTAAGAAACCTGCCAAGGATAACAAAAAAGAAGAACAACGGAGAAAAATGTATACAGTAGAAAATTTACAACAAGCCTTGCAAGCCATTCGAAATGGAATGAGTAAAAAACTTATTTCGAAAACGTATCAGGTACCTCGATCAATATTATAATTTAAAACTAAATTTCCAAATAAGAAATCTCGTCCGGGTCTATCTACCGTTTTAACTGCGGATGAAGAACTTTGTCTTAAGACTTGGATAATAAATTGCAGCAAAAAAGGGTTTCCACGACGAAAAGATGATCTCTTAGACAGTGTTGCTGAATTCCTAAACAAGACCAAAAGGCAAGATCCGTTTAAATATGGAATAGCCGGAGAAAAATGGTACAAACTTTTTTTAGCTCGCCACCCTGACTGGAGTGACTTCTTCAAGTGCAGCTGTCGTAGAAGCACCTACACTTCAAGCATTGGTTTGATGATATTTAAAGATATAGCGTAGACAACAGCTTCACTGAAATTTTAAACAACCCCAAAAGAGTTTACAACGGGGATGAAACTAATTTTCTTCTCTGTCCGAAAAGTGGAGTCGTATGGAGTGGATGACAGCCAAAGGACAAAAAAAAGGTCTATAAAATTGATAATGCACCTGCTAAAACTTCTCTAATCGTACTGTTCAGATTCAGTACTGATGGCAGTGTTACTCTTTCTCTAGTCATTTTTATTATTAAAACGTATGCCAAGTAATTAACGCTCCAAAATTCCTCCCTATTGGGGCATTGGGCTTAGCAATAATGGGTGGATGGAGAGCGACATTTTTAAATCCTATATAGAACATGTACTTTTTCCACATTTGGAAAAAGAAAAGAATTTCCAATAATTTTGTACGTAGATGGACATAACACACATTTGACGTACAAAGTAAGTGAAATTTGCTCAAAATTAAATACTGTCCTGATAGCTCTATACCCGAACTATACTAGAATTTTGCAACCAGCAGACATTTCTGCATTCAAACCTTTGAAATCAGGGTGGTAGAAAACTGTTCTTGCGTGGCGTCGAAATCATCCATCGCAAGCTTTAACAAAACATGAGTTAGTCCCATTGTTAAGGAAAACTATTTATGAGAGTATCAATCCTTTAATTATAATTAATGGGTTCAGAACTACAGGACTCTATCCTTTCAACAAAGATGCTTTCGACTATTCGAAATGATTAGGCAAAAATAAAATTCAAAATACACATTCAGCATAGAAAAAGAACAAAATGGTTCCTTTTAAATTACAATGACTTACAAAGATTTCAAAAATATTATAAATAAACGAACATTACAAATTCTTGAAGATAGCGATGATAAATGTGAAGTTGACGAGGATTTAAAAGATATATAATTTTTTTGCAAGGAAACAAAATAAACAAGAAGTAATAAACAGTTCTATAAATGCAAAACAAGAAATAATAAACAGTTCTATAACTATAACAGATACAGAGAAAAAAATTAATTGCCATAGATTTGATGATTTCGATAAAGAAAATATGAATGTGGTGATTGCAGATGATTTTGAAAACGAAATTGTCATTTAAGAAATACGTAATGATGAAATACAAAGTATGAATGTGTTGATTAAAGATAACTATGAAACTTACATAGTCATTGATGAAATACAAAAAGGTAAAATATCAAATATGGATGTTACGATAGTAGATTATTTTAAAAATAAGCTAGTTGTTCTAGATATACATAAAGATAATATTGTATCGGATAGTGATTCACAGGATCATAAACCTCATGTTGTTAAAATAACTGAAACAGCACAGATTCGTACCAACAGTAAATAAGTTAATCTCTAATAAACAAACATCAAATATTTACACTTGACAAAGAAAACATGCCAAAACCAAATTTGCCAGTGAACTTTGATAGATTTTAAAAGTGTAGAAGTGAAAAGTGTTATAGAGAACTCTCAATTTTTCTTTCCTAATACTAGTACCCTTTAAACGATTTCTTCTGGTTTTACCTAAAACACCTGAACGAAAAGGAATCAGAAATACAACCGTTTGTACATACATCTGCGGCATGGAAAAACCTTGAAAAAAAAAGAAAAGAAGAAAGAGAGCGAAAGAAATTATAAAATTTTCAAGTAAAGAAAGAAAGCAATAAAAGTAGACCAAAAAACAAAATAAAGACAATATTATTGGAAAATCAAACCCTGATGAAACAAAAATATTAGAAAATGAAAAAAATAATAAAACTTGTAAAACTTATAATACGGAAGAAGTATTAAACATATTAGGTGAAATGTAATATTAAAATGAATTAAAACTCGCGATACAATTTGTCATATACCTGATTAAGAATTAATATTACAGAATTGAAGATTAAAATAGTGTTGACATAAAACTTACTAAAGAAGTTCCTGGCTAAACTGATTATTTTTGTTACTTTTATTACAACAAAGTAAAAAGGTACTTAGTCTTTTTGTTCTGTTAAGACAAAGTAGCTACGTAAGAATTTCTTTAACACTTATTAACACATACTGCGCGTATGTAATTGTCGATAGATTTGATTTTATTTTGCTGTTATAACATTGTGCCTAATCTAATCAGCTGAACGGCTATTCAATCTCACAAAAACATAAGCTTTTAACATCCTTATAGGCTCAATTACTAACTGCCTATAATATAATCATTTGATGCCTATTATTGGCTCAGGTCTGCCAGTAATTGGTCAAACATGTGTCAATAATATGTCAAACAATGGTCTTTTGGTGGATTTTGGTTTTTTAAAAATGGAATTAAGCACTTATTGCTAATGAAAATACTAAAAGAATAATATTAAATGTAATATTAAACTACATACAATATTCTCGAATAACATAGTAACATATAATTAATCTGGTTTTAATAATTTTTCAGTTGGAAATACCAATATTTGTAAGTCACGTCGAAAAATAAAACCGGCCAAGTGTGACTCTGGCTTGCGTACCGAGGGTTCCGTAAAGACTTGTATGTAAATAGTTCGTCCATCACGTAAATATGGTCTCGGAAGACTTTTCGACGTTTATATGAGTAGGACAAACTTGACTTTGAAGTAGAAAACATGTTACATCGATATACGTCACCGTCAATCCTATAACTGTAAATGTGAACTAACCCATGTATGCAATATTATATATTATTTATTTATATATAATTTAATTTAGTAGCTTGATTTTTTACAGCTTCAAGGGACAGTGAACCTTAGTATTCGATATTTATTTTAACTTGATAACTCTACTTGTTTCTCAGAAAAATGGTCTTAACAAAAACAGACAGACAATATAGACAAAGAAGTGATTCTATAAGGGTTCTTCTCCGATACGGAACCCTAATAAAGAACAATTCATTTACGTTGAATTTTTAGCGGGACTGAGAAAAATATACTTGAATATATACACTTTTATCTCAATTCAGATTTCCCTAGGAAATATTTTTTTTGTGTGGTCACTATTTATCTCGTAGTACCTACCGGTGCATGCAGTTGACTTCATGTTTGGTACAGAGATATATAGATAGATGTACTGATAGAGTGGGACTAAGACTAGTTGTATCCAGATCGAGAGCTATAATTTTTGGGCGGACGATACCGCGGCACACTATTCGACTACGAGACAACTGTTTTGGTACATAGCTCAAGGGATGTTCCAAATGTTCCAATGGAAATAGTTTTATTTTTTTCCAGTAAATCAGTGGGTTACGATGCCATGCCTATGACTGAGTTCGGCGCGGGCAAAGCGAAGATAATTATCAATAAAAATATTTATCATTTACATCATAATTTTATCAAAAACTAACTTTTGTTCGTGTTTCTGTATGCGCTAAATTTTGTTATTGGCGTGATTGTTGGGCTACTTCTTGATTGTTTTGTAGATTAAGTAATATAACTTGTTACATGTACCGACTAGTATTTCAGTACAAAGTTTACTTTAGCAAGCTTTAGCTGAAGCAATTTGGTAATAGTTATTCCTGCGGACAATTATAGATTTTTCGGGATAAAATGTTTCATCATTTTCGTCGTTTCCTCAGGGCTGAAGGCTGTGGTCTTGTAGGACAGCCTGCTCTACAAGTGTTCTCCAGGTTGCTCTGTGTTCAGCTTGGCGAATGGACGCCCATATCTTGTGGTTGGTCACCTTCTTTACCATCTCCATCCAGCAGGTTGTTAAATAAAATGTAGTCTATGTGTTGTTAATTCATGGCATAAGGTATCACTATTCTAAAGTTTATCTAAATCAGTTTAGATGTTGTGTAATGAAGAATTAGTTACTTACTCATAAACATTTACATTTATTTTATGTCAAGAGTGTGTCATGTTTACTTATCACCGAACATCTGTTATTTAAAAATAATAATAACAATATATCCAACCACAACAATAACTTTTCTATTTACAAAGTTTCCGTCAGCGATTTCACAAGTTTCTCATAACCTTAGCAGGATAATAAGATCCTCTTTGGGTAAATCGGATGATCCTTTGAGGGATATTGCAGACCAATGCAAGAAACCTCATAATATTTTATTGCTCTCAAATCGTAGGCGAATACAAAATGGAAATGAATAGTGAATTGAAGAGACTGAGTAAGAAATAAATATTCTAAATAGTGTGATTCACTAGTAATACAATTGTTTATTTATAGATGATTGGTTTTTTATTAAATAATTATTTCGAAATAAATTTTGTTAGTCATTCAATTAACAAAAAAATAATTTAATTTACATCTTAGGTATATGAAACTAATGTCGCCTGTGTTAATATCGTTTTATCAGAGGTTTGGTTTGGCTGCGTGTTTGCCGTCATAAGTTTAGCCCGCTTTAATTGTAACGTCTTTGCTCAAAGGAGCTAGACAATATATCACAATAATCCATAAACCATTGCCTTATACAAGAGCTAAAATAAAAATTAAACATTTGGATAAGGAGGTAACAAACAAACACAGACAAACAAATTGTAATAAAACGATTGATCTATAACATACTGGCTTGTTACGTTTCTCTATGTACATACGCTAAGCCAGTTACAAATTTATCGTAACCGATAAATTTGTAATGGACCGTAGGCTTGTTTGCCACCTTAATGGTATAAAAAAAAATAAAAAAATTTGGTTACAGGTATATTTTCTATGCACAAATACCTAGTGTGTTAGTATCTTATAATAGATATATTTTTTATTAATTTAAACATTCCAATTCCAAATTCAAAGCTGCATTTTTTCACAATCTTACGTATACATTTTACTAAGGTGATATTTGTCACACAACTGAAGAGTAAGATACATATTTAAAATTCATTGTAAAAAGTATTCCACGGAGTAATATGTCACGTAATAAAGCATCAGTCTTAGATTTATGGCTATCTAAAAGTGCCAGCTCACTGTGTTCGTGATTTTATGCCAGTGTCGGGAATTAAATTGAAGAGCGTCTAGAATTTTTATTTCAGTGATATACGATGAAAAATAGTTCAGTTTTAAATTAAATTTTAAATAAAATTAAGGAACACCAATATCTATAATTAATAACCCTTGCCATAAATCATTACAATGAGAACTACAAATATATTATTTTTGATTTAATGCATTCTTAATTTGCTTTAATATTTTTTTTTTCATAGGTCTTCAACTTTTGGCAAAAACTTAACATCAATTGGGATTTACGTTAAAAGTGGGCTTCAAAATATATATACTTACACCTTTGATTAAGTTGTGATTTGAGACATTAAAGTAGCGTCGAGGTTGACTCTATACTATTTGTGACACTGTACATTAAAGTAGCGTCGAGGTTGACTCTATACTATTTTTGACACTATACATTAAAGTAGCGTCGAAGTTGACTCTAAACTATTTGTGACACTATACATTAAAAGTCGGCTACAAAATATAAAGTCAATATTATTCCATAATAACTTTTAGTTTAACTAATAATATTATATAAATGTACAAGTGCAACATAAGAGTTTTGTTTAAAAATTGAGCTGCCACTAACTACAGTATAGAGTCAACCTCGACGCTACTTTAATGTATAGTGTCACAAATAGAATAGAGTCAACCTCGACGCTACTTTAATGTATAGTGTCACAATAGTATGGAGTCAACCTCGACACTACTTTAATGTATAGTGTCACAAATAAGTTAGAGTCAACTTCGACGATACTTTAATGTACAGTGTCACAAATAGTATAGAGTTAACCTCGACGCTACTTTAATGTCACAAATCACAACTAAATCAAAGATGTAAGTGCTGTATTTTTACATTGACATAAATAAGAGCCAATAGTTTACCTAATATTCATAATAATATCATTATATATTATGTTTCCTTAATAGGACTTCCTTTTAACCAAAACACTAATCGAATTCACTTTGTTTACTCTTTGTAGACGAAGAGCAGTAACCTCTCACAGGCTAATAAATTAAGGAGATGAATCTTACCATTATACCAATAAATTTAATTAACTCTCGCGAACCTCCTAAACAGATAAGCCCCTTGGGTGGTAAAAGCAGATTACTTACGAATAAGGTCTGAATTATAGACTGTGAAGACGATTAAATTTGATCTTCTGTGAAGTTAGGTTTAAAAATCAAATCATTTTAGGTATATAGTTATATTCCTAACTTTTAAGTATAGTGATAGACCGCTTATAAAGATGGTGAATAAACTCTAATACTAAATTTTATTGTTGAACTTAATAAACAAGATTATACGATGTTTTATGATGAAAAAAATCTATTGGTACATTTATGTATTGTTTCCTAAACTTTTTTATTACTATTTTCTTTGAAAAAACGTAATATTTTAGTTGATTTTTACTAATAGGTACTTAAAATAAAGTAGTTTCTTTCAAAGGGTTACCGATTTGTTATACTTGCTGATTTTAACGGAAAAGGGCTGGTTCTTGGACAATATGGCTTTTCCCTGAAGAGGATACACTTCGCGGCGACTCGCAGCGGGCTTCATACAAACGAATTTCTCATTTGTTTTTGACATTTGTTGATTAAACACCACGAAATTTTGAAGACATTTTTTAGTAATAAATATCTAGGTCTGCAGTGTGCCAGTTTTTGTTAAATTTTATATGCCAAAAGTTAAATAAAAAAATATTTAAGAACTTGCACTTCTCAACGACAAACGTTGATTCGCATAATAAATGACGATGACCCCCGAGCTATTGGCCCAATTAAACCTTTTTGTCTGACAAGTGGTTAATTAAACTTCGGTCTTCGGATCGGTAGTTGATTAGTCAGTTCGTTAACATGATGATATAACTTACCGTCTGCTATCTTTGTTACAATAATAAAGAAGTGATTGCTTATAATCTTAATTTAGACTCCCTAGACCCCGTTTTACTCTCTGCGCTCTGCGTCTATGTATGATATTCAATAATCTATATATGTACCTATATGTGTAATATCTATGCTAAAAAATGAATCTCCGTTACTTAAAAACTTAGTTCAACAAAATTTGTAATGCAAAGCAGATATAGGTTAACGAGATGATACAAGTTAGTTTGGTGCACGAGGGTTAGAGAATTTAGTTAGGATAGTAATTTAATTACGAAACGTTACAGAGATTCATTTATGAACACAGATAAATATATACTGTAAAATTAATTTTGAAAATGTATTACAAACTAAAATTTAACTTAATTTCTCTCATCTTGTGCATAAAACTAACTAAATCAAAATTAGTTTTAATATATAAGTATAAACCCCGTGTCAAGAATTTTGTGGTCAAGTACAGCAAGAGCATTTTTACTGATGATTTTTGTATACTTAAACTGATTTTCGACAGTCACAGACTTATGCCTCTTTTCACTAAAATCACTTATTATTTTTATACCTGTGTATACCTAGTGTGAGTTTTTGCATATTTTTAACACTACTGTCGCGTCCGCATATTCATTAAAAGTCCTATGAGAAAAAATCGTCTCAAAACGCGTCCGCTAGAGGCGCTCCTTCGTTTCCATACATGTATTTCGTTAACGCGAACGCGATAGTAGAGAGATAAAAACCTCACACTAGGCATTTTGGTGATGAACGGTATATATCTATATAGCCACCTTATTTCAGATACATTCTATCAGAAACATTTTTGCGGCAGGAAAGATTACTATAAAAAAAAAAATAAAAAAATAACCTATAATAGTAATTCAGAAATAAAATCGAATAATACCTATATTAAAAATAATTATTTTAAAAGAATCACGCTAAATTATTATTAGTGGTGGAGTTCACGGCTCACTTTTGCGCCTCGTGCCGTCAGAATAATGTTGCATATCCATGGATTTCTGTTTACGAAGTAATCTTTAATAAACAATCAAGGATGTTTACGTATCTTGTAGAAACAAGGTGATTGCGGAAAATATTTACAGATTTGCGTGAGACAGCAACTTCTGGTGTAAATTATGCTTCAAAGTGTAATTTTTTATGTCTTTTTTGGATATAACATGACATAATAATATAATGGCTCAAGTTGCGGGGTCTGTTTGATTTTGCGCGATTTTCTCTTAATACTAAAAAAGTAAATAGGTAGTTAACAAATTACATTAGGGTGTTTTGCTCTTATGTAAAAACGAAATAAGTTAGGTAATTCTTTACTTTCGAAGAACGGCTGATTTTCACGTAATAAAAATTTCTATTGATAGAATACCACATTTATTTACAAAGATGAAATTCAGAAACTCTCGGAGGACACTAGTTTTTCCGGAAAATAAATAAATTCATTTCATATAAAATCAGCCATTACACAACAATAAATATCAATAAAAACAAACCACATGAAAGAAAAAAACCAATTTGTACTTATTTAGAATTGTTTGGCAGGAATAGGGGCATAGGGCAGGGTAGACACCGGTTTATTGATCTGAGTGACAGAGGTACAATTTGTTTCTGGCGCTCGCCGGCCGCTACCGCGGCACGCTCCGCTCGGCTTCGTGCGCTAATTTTCATGTGCTCCGCTTGGCTTTGCGCCCAAGTTTTTATATTTCAACCAACTTGTACTTAGTTAGTGTAGTCACGGCGATCCACTTCGCAAAATCAAGCGGAGCACATGGAAGTTAGCGCGCGAACCCGAGCAGAGCGTGCCGCGGCAGCAAAACAAATTGTACCTGTGTCACTCAGATCAATAAACCAGTGTGTACCCTGCCCTCCCTACTCCTGCCAAACAATTCTAAATTAGAACTATTTGTTTCTGGCACTTCGTGGCCTCTGACGCGGTACGCTTCGCTCGGCTCGTGCGGTGTTCACCATGTAACCTAATGGCTCGTCGCTTCGCTCCTCACTACCAAACTTGGCAAGGTTTGGATTCGCTGCCAGTTTTTTGATTTTATTCGAGTATATAAATATGCTTTTCTATCGATTAAAATTATAGAAAAGAAAAATCGATTAAATCCTGTGTTTATTTTTTTCTTTAGGCTGGCAAGTATTTTCGTGAAAAAAAAAGTGTTGTATTTTTAAATGTTGGTGTGTAATAGCGGATTTTGTATGAAATCAATTTAGGTTTTTTTCGTGAAAACCTAGTGTCGTCCGAGAGCTTTTGAATTTTACCTGTGTATATAAATGTGGTGTTCTATCAGTTAAAACATCGTTACGTAAAAATCAGTCGTTCTTGGAAAGTAAAGAATTACCATAAGTTATAATAAGGAAGTATAGTTTACTGACCGATTCATATTCATAATGACTTTCACAATGATGGGAATTGAATTGCTACTGGTAACGCTTGACGTTTTATTTATTGATACATTATTTACTTAAAACATATATTTCCCTTATTTTGCTAATGCTCTTTTAAATATTCCCAATGAAACAGACAATATTTGTTTGTTTGTTTTAGTCTGAACAGGGTTGCTAGTTTGTAATGTAAATAGTTAAATTACTAATTTCCCAACTGTACGAATATTAATTACCCCTGGAAATGTTTGTAATGAGTGAAACAGTAAATCTTTTTAATAATTCATTTACTTACATCAAGTATTGTAATAATGGATTACATTTGTACTCGTCTCAAATTAAATACTAATTTTAACCACAGTTGCGTCAATGTTACTTATGTCAAAAAGTACCTCAATGTCAACGTCTTATAGCGACAGCGTCCTGATTATCCAGGGTTCCGGAAGTCAGCCGGGAATTCGCGGTGTAACTTACGAGCCACTTCCGCTAACGATATTTGCTTAAAACACGAGCTTTGCTGATCCGAAGTTAATATTTGATGAATATTAGTTAAATCTAGCTGTGATGTCTATTCTTAAGGCCAATCAACAACAAAACTACATAATACATATCATGAACAGTCATTTAAACCCCTGAAAAGTATCTTAACCTTAAATCTTGGGCTTCAGTAATATTATACACTAGCTTTTACCAGCAGCTCCGCCCGCCATAAATTTGGCTATCGACGTGCTCCCGCCCGCTGGCTAAAGTTAATTTTCACATACAATCAGCATTTGTTTTAATATGTTGATAAAATATTTTATCTATTGTAGGACAGTTTTAAAGAACTTAAATAGAACTTTGTTCAAAAAATGTTCCTGATGTATCGCAGGCGAGTACTAGGAAAGGATTTTGTGACATTCATCCCCTGTGAGAGTAAATAGGGGTTGGAAGTTTGTATGAACGTCATTTTTGAAGCTACATGCATAAAATTTGGGTAGGTTGAAAATTTAAATTAGCGCGTTTCACTGTTAAACCTGACAAATCCACCCCCATATAGGGTAGAATGCGATTTAACACCTTTACGCTTCAATGATTTTATTATAACTTTTAAAAAGAAGTAAAAAATGACAGCTTGTGCATAGACGATTAATTAAATAGATTATCACCAAATTTTATGCCTCTTCACATTTTATTTAAAGCGATTTAAAGGATTTCTTCCTATTCCTACTAAAAATCCCTAAAAACAATTTAATACATTCACCTTTTTATTCTTGACTTTTCAGACATGGATGACATGAGGAACCTAATAGGCCGGACATACTTCTTAACACTTGCATCCAGTACATTTTCAGCCTTAAAAAGTTTGCTCACAGGTATGTAAGAATTTTGTGTGGAGTATATTCTTTAATCAGTGATAATAAAACCCAGAATGGGTCTTTTTTTTTTTTTTTTTTTATACCACTAAGGTGGCAAACAAGCTTACGGCCCGCCTGATGGTAAGCGGTCACCGTAGCCTATGGACGCTTGCAACACCAGGGGTATCACTTGCGCGTTGCCGACCCTTCAGAAATCTAATAACTTCTTTCTTGAAGAACTCCATACTGTAGTCCTTGCAGAAAACCTTGGCAGGGAGCTCATTCCACAACTTAAGCGTTCGCGGGAGGAAGTTTCTCTGAAACCGCACTGTACGCGACCATTTAGGTTCTAAAGTGTGAGAATGAATTCCCTGCCGATGGCGAGCGGTGCGATGGTAGAAAGTAGCCGTGGGCATCATTTCGAACAATTCCTCAGAACACAACCCATTGTACAAGCGGTAGAACACACACAGTGAGGCAAAGTCTCTCCTCAGACTTAAGGGCTCGATACCGCAAGTGAGTTTGGAATCGTCGACAATTCTCACAGCCCGTCGTTGAACCGAGTCAAAAGGTCCAAGCTGGTATCCGGGTGCACCTGCCCAGAGATGGCAGCAGTACTCCATATGGGGCCGAACTTGCGACTTGTAAAGTAACAACCTTTGCCCCGACGTGAAGTACTGCTTCGCTCTGTTGAGTACACCAAGTTTTTTGGACGCCAGCTTCACCTTATCTTGTAAATGATCTCGGAACTGAACGTCGCTGGAGATGTCGACACCAAGGATCCCAATGCTCTTGGAGATGGAGAGGGGAGTGTTCTGGGATTGTGGGACCACAGTGAATGGAGTTTTCTTAGCGGTGAACGTGCACACTTGTGTCTTTGTAGGGTTGAATCGGACCAAGTTTACCCGTCCCCAGTCAGAGACCTGGGACAGTGTGGTCTCGATTTGAGACACAAGTTCTCCGCGGTTTTCCTCCACAACGGAACGAGGGATGTTTGCACGACCCGTGTAAAAAGCGTCTCCAGTACTGTCATCTGCATAGCAATGTATGTTGTTGATGTCCAACATGTCATTGATATGCAGTAGAAACAGCGTAGGAGACAGCACAGAGCCTTGCGGGACACCAGCATTAATGTCCATGCTATCAGAGCAACTACCGTCAACTACATAACTCGTATGCTTCTGCCGGACAAAAAGCTAGCCACCCATTTGCACAAACCCTCGGGCACTCCGTAAGATGGCAACTTCGATAGAAGACCCCGGTGCCAGACCCGATCGAACGCCTTCGCTATGTCTAGGCTACATGCCAATGCCTCCCCCTGACTCTCAATGGCTAGTGCCCATCGGTGTGTGAGATACACTAGAAGGTCACCAGTTGAGCGACCGTGGCGAAAGCTATATTGACGGTCACTGATCAGGTCGTGTTTTTCTAGGTATCTCAAAAGCTGTGTGTTGATCACACGCTCCATCACCTTGGAGAGGAGGTCATATCTTAAATATGTGTAATATTTTATTTTCATCTCAAATACGCCAACTGAGATCGATTCACAACTTACAACTTAGCACACATTCACTCACACCGCACTGGTTTAGTCTTAAACTCTTTACAGTTACTGCTGTAAGGCTATGGAGTTACCTGAAACAATCAAGTAGGGGTGGGGTGAGGACTCATGACACTTAACAATCTGACTCGGGAATATTACCTACGTATACTGAAAAATCAATTAATATACATATTAATTTTCTATTTCTTGTATTTTTATATGTATATATATATATATATAATATGATTGTTATAAAATTAAACTTCTTCAAGTGTTTATGGTTTTGTTTATCAATAAATTATGTTTAAAATAAATACATAAGGACTATAAAATAATATATTAATTGAAAATATTCTGCTTGTATGTTTTTTTTTATACATACGACTAAGGTGACAAACAAGCACACGGTCCGCCTGATGGTAAGCGGTCACCGTGGCCTATGGATGCTTGTAACATCAGGGGCATCACTTGCGGGTTACCGAACCTTTAAAAATCTAATAACTTCTTTCTTGAAGAACCCCTTACTGTAGTCCTTAGAGAAAACCTTGGCAGGGAGCTCTTTCTACAACCCGGTCGTCGGTCGAATGTAAACAAAAAGAAGTGGCAGAGGTACGGCATAACTTATTAACCTAAAAATAACCTTTTATCGAAGTATGGTTACGGATTTATTGCAAGTTAATATTGTGTATGTGTGTGTTTGAGTGTATGTCAAAGTAATGTAAAGTTAAGTAACTTACGAGTCTTTGAATTTAAGCAATAAAGAGTTTATAAAGAAATAAATAAATAAAAATTTGTCTGAGGATTCCGGTATTACCATTAAAAGTCTGCACGGACAAACTTGGCAAATTTTTAAATGTATGTTTTTAGGTAGAATAACTTTTGTTGATACCTTTAGCTCATTAATATCTTAGATAACTAAAGAAATTAGCAAACAAAATACAAAATCTAATTGCTGTACAGTTAACCAACAAAATAATTAGGTACCTAAAATTTTTTAACAACGGACTTCAAGGAAAATATCTATTTTTAAATATTTTCCTTCTTGCCTATTTCGCAGCTCTTTTACTCTAGTATCACGTTCTTTATAAATAGCATTTCATTATGCTGTTTGAGATATAAATAACATCATTTTTGACGAGACGATATCTCCGAATGCTTTGTAACGTAATTTTTTATATGAAATACTTTTTAAGAACGGAAGTAACACACGTTTTATCACAAATATATGTTTTCAGAACATTTCGATTTTATTTAAAAAAATAGCATACCTAAGTTTGTCATACAGACAATTTTGTTAAATATGTAGTTACTTAATTGGCATAACCCAAGACAAATGATTTTTGCATATAAAACTTGTTTTGGTAAAACAGGATGATACTTTAAGGGATATTGCTGACGGTTGGTAAAAATCTCATAATATTTTATTGCTTGAACGTCAATTGCGAACGCGGGAAAAGTCATAAATTGAAAAGATTAAATGTGAAATCCGATCGGGCGTGAATGCGTCAGGTGATGTGTGATATTACAAATGAATCATAATATACCTGCACAGATTTCATTAAAGTCAAAATGCAGTTGGATCTTTTAACTGTATATATTATTTACAGTTATTTTCCTTACTGACTGACATCTTTCACTTAAACTGAGAAATTGAGACGGATGAAATAGTTATTTATTATTATTTTTTTTTGTTATTATTAATAACAGAGTAAGAGAACAAACGATAAGATAACTTATAAAATCAAATAGATAAGATATCAAAAAGATAACTTGAACAAGAAAAACCGTGGTTTAAATTAAACTTTTCTTTCCTAAATTGTTAGCATACAAACGGTTAAAAAAATATTACTGAGGTTTTTCTTATTGAAAATTTATTTGTTTTTTTAGTTAGTAATACTATCACGATATTTTGCCCGAGACTGGGGTCACAGATATTGCGAACGTCAACGTTGGATGTTCAATTTATGTTTATTAAAATGTTAATAACGTTAAAAGAATAGCGATATTCATAATTGTAATACAAAAAAAAAATGTCACAAACTTGCTTTGATGCACACAAGGCTTAAGAAGGTAGAGAAATCCTTTAAAGGGCATTGTATTTCTTTTTACAATAAAATTAAAAATCTATTAATAAATATCATGATCCTCCAAAGGTAGTCTTTTTTTTATACCACTAAGGTGGCAAATCAAATCAAATCAATATCATTTATTCAATTTAGGCTACAATAATTGAGCACTTATGAATGTGACTACGCCATCGGTTCGTAAGTCTATAGGCCGGTAGACCTTGTACTGAGAAGAACCGGCAAGAAACTCAGCAAGGCCATTTCTTTTCTCCCTTTCTCTTACAGCGTCCACTTAAAATGTTGGAAAATGCCCTCCCTATCATAGAAGGACACTTTCTATTACAAACATAAAAACATGAAATGTACAAGCACAACATAAAAAAGTATCTAATTGCAAAATAAAAAAAAAACTTTTTTTGTATTCACCACTAATTAATCAATGTCTTAAAGTATTAATAAACAAAACAAAAAAATAAGACTAAATACAAGGATACAAAGAAGTTTGCAAGAGCAGACCAGTCTCCACAGGCGGCACCCGTTCAGAAGTATGACACATAAATCAGCCATCGCTTCGCTCAACCATGTTTTAGGGAACTTAACAACCCGACACACACGCCACCACCGCAGAGAGACTAAAAGTCAAATAAGCTTACTGTCCGCCTGATGGTAAGCGGTCACCGTAGCCTATGGACGCTTGCAACACTATCTAATAACTTCTTTCTTAAAGACCCCAGCGAGGTCATCCCACAACCCAAGCGTTCGTGGAAGGAAGTCAACAAAACGCTTCAATGGTGAATTACATATTTAGGACGAGGGATTTCAATATTTTCAACTTAACTTTTATATCAGAATTTTATTAGTTCTAGAATTTTCCTTTTAAGGAATTCTAAATTAATACCGCTTCAGCCACATTTTGGCACATACTTTTACTAACATGCCAAATAACAACAAATTCAAATGGAGCTAAGTTTCGTAACAAATAATAAGCCATTTAATTATTTACACCAACACTGTTTGTCTAAATCCTCCCTCTCAGTGTTCAACTTGATACAGTTATTGTCTTTTATATTTCTCTTCTAATTAATGTATTGTTAGAAATAGAAATAAACAAATTCAATAAACAAGTAAATATTAAAGTAACATTCAAAAGTAACGAGTAATTTATGAGAATTTAGTGAGAAAAAATGTGTCACTAAACAGGTATGTTACTTGGGAAAATCTCAGTAAATTGAGGAAGAAAAATTTTAAGTAACGGACAGAAAGGAGTTAGTGACATCAGCATTTGTTTGTAAAATGTAGTCTTCATTAAATGTAAATGCAAGAAGCTTTTAAAGCTTTTTCTTTAAAGAAGAATGTTGCAGTTTTAACTACTTAACATCTTTTAGAAATATCATTTTATTTAAAAAAAAAAATATTTTTACATATCTGTAAATTAAAAGAAACGAAAAATAAGCCAAGACAAAAAAATAGGCACAATGTTCGCTCTTCCTTAGGATGTCAAAAAAAATTATACCTATTCATTCTTGCACTCAGTATTTGTTAAGGCAGGCTACTTTCTTGTCATCGAACAGAACAGATTTAATTTCTTTACAAAAACCAGTCATAATTTTACTAACTTAAACTGTTAAAGTAAATTCTTGTTTGTAAAATCTTTTATTTTCTGTTTCAGCAAACAATGTTGCTCTTTTGTAATTTTTTTTGGAACATATACTAACTACTATCTGTATCATAAGCTCTGTTTACTTAGTAAGTATGCCACTATATGTATTGGATATTATTACTTTTGTCCCATATGCTGTATATTTATCTTCAGGTTGATTATTTAGAACGTGTTTGCATGATTTTCTAGTTAAGAGATAATCCATCTGCTGGTAACATTAGGTACAGGTTTAAAGTGGGTTTGCTCCAAGCTCCAAGACAAGATTAGGCATTTTGTAATATTGTATTGATTTCTTAATGTAACTCTTTTTACACTTACGTATTCTTTATGATATCCATACTAATATTATAAATGCAAAAGTAGCTCTGTCCGTCTGTCTGTCTGTCTGTCAAATTCAAAAGTCTCCGCGGGAATAACTATAACCGAGTGTAAACAAACTATATCTTTTTATAGAAAACTTCGTTAGGATAATAATTAAGGAGTTGACGTGGGAATCCTACGCTGATAACCAAGTTTTGGGCGGGTGGAGGCGCTGGCAAAATTTATTAATAGGTAGGCACAAATATAGGTTAGGTCTTGCAATCTGTAATTTCTCATCCCCGAAAATTCAAAAGTTCCCGCGGAAATATCTATAACGTTTGTTACTCAATCCTGCTGCAATGAAGCCTCCAATTGAGCTGAGAATTTGCACAGAGACAGTTGAAGATATGGAAAAGGACAAAGGCTACTTCTTATCCCGGAAAATTCAAAAGTTCCCGCGGGACATATTGTCGTAATTTATTTTATGATACTAGTTAGTTTGTTTATCGTCGTAATCGTAATAGTATAAAAATGGATCAGATAAGAGACTGACTTGGCGTCATCAACTCATCAATAAATGTATATCACATTATTACACACGTATTACCCGCTGCTCTCAATCTTTTTACGTGTTTTGTAACTTTTAATTTTAGATCCCTAAAACCAGAATCCAAATCTTAGTTAGCAAAAATTTTACTCGTCAACGAATTTGATGGACTCCATTTTATTACAATGTAGTGCATACATATTATTGTATGTTAAGTTAGTAATTACTAGACGTCAACCGTGACTTTGCCCGTCTGGGTCCGTGATTTTTTGTCTGATCGTGTTGTACATTTCTTGATAATTTTAATACATATATATATAACTAGCTTTTGTCAGCGGCTTCTCCCGCCCTAAATTTGGTAATCGGCATAGGATTCTTACGGCAACTTCTCAATTATAAAATACAACACAGAAGGTAAAATATTTTTAAATAATACGTACCCCCTCATGACTGCCCGCCGGCCTCGCACATCATAAATGTGCCTGCAATACTTGATAATTATTTTGCTGCCACGTTATTTTAAACATGCGATACCTCCGAAGATATTCATTGAAATCGAATAATGAACAAGGCAATTTTGTTTTAAATTAAATGCTTGTGATGAATAACGTATTTATTTGGTTAAAGATTAATATCATGTTGATAAAAACACCTTCACATATAATTCATTATTTTAGAACAAATATGGTTAGCATAAAAAAGATTATAGTGAGCCAACCTTAAAATATAGACACATGCTGTCGCGGACTTTTTTTAGAACTTTTATAGGGGAACAATACATGATTTTTGCGAAACTCTAACCGTTTACGCAGCGCACGCAGCGGAAACTCTCAAAAGGATAAAAACACCCCAATTTTGAAACATTTTTCATTAGTGCTCCGCTCCTATTTGTGTTACCGTGATGATATATAGCCTATAACCTTTCTCCACAAATGAGCTATCCAACACTGAAAGATTTTTTTAAATCCGACTAGTAGTTCCTGAGATAAGCGCGTTCAAACAAACAAATTCTTCAGCTTTATATATTAGTATAGAAAAAACACCGGTTTTGAAACATTTTTATTAGTGCTCCGCTCCTATTTGTGTTAGCGTGATGATATATATCCTATAACCTTCCTCCACAAATGAGCTATCCAACACTGAAAGATTTTTTTAAATGCGACCAGTAGTTCCTGAGATAAGCGCGTTCAAACAAACATACTCTTCAGCTTTATATATTAGTATAGAGTATAGATATAGATTATTCTGAACGTGTGTACTCACTAAACTCCTCCTGGTGTCATCGATTTTATTGGATTTTTTGTGTGGGTTGGTGGGTGCTGTCTTGGAGTTGGTATTAGATTTTTATATTTATGGTGCAAAATAACTGATATTCACAATATATGTTGGTGTAGTGCTGAAAATCTAAATCGCAAACTTTGAATCCAACGGTGGCGCTGCGGTCGAGTTATTAAAGAGAGAGTGTATAAATTAGAATAGGATGTGACGGGGATTGTTATCCCGCATTTTTTTATGCGTTCGCCCGATTGCCATAAAACTCTGGTGTGTAGCGCGCACGCCGGGGAAGGTTTCTTACTTACAACAACCATTTTACAATAGGTGGAGCGTTAGTCATTTCGACAAGCGAATTGAGCGCTTGACTATGCGTAAAACTGGCGTATAAAAAATTTAAGCTACTACTTACAAGTCGAAAATCAGCTTACCTGGAAATAAGAAACAAACAATGATTAAAGCTTTATTTTGTAACAAACTTGCTGAGAACTATAGAAAAACTGGTCAGGTGCGAGTCGGACTTACGCCCTAAGGGTACGCCCTTTTGTAACAATCATTTTTATACTGTAAAGTTATAGACTAACGATTTTTTTTTATATTATAAAACTAGTAAAGTTGATCTATTTGTGATTATTTTTTTGTTTTACTCCAAGATTTTAGTGACTGTAGTTTGAAGCGTTTATATATTCCCTTTTAATAAAAACATATTCAATAAAAAATGTTTTTTTATATTTTATCTGTCACAAATTTTAATATTGTTTGTCAAGAAATACGTCGTGATAATACAAAATCTGTAACATTTTCAACGTGATAGCTATAACAAGGAATATAGGTCTCAAAATGGATAGACATATAGGCAGACAGACAGACCGCGAAGGTTTAGTTCAGTAATAAGAGTGTACTGTTGGCACGCTTTTGCATCCTGAAAATCAGAAAGGTCTGCAATGTAGTATCTCAATTATTATTTAATATTTAAAAAAAATTTAGTTAGTATTCTTGATATTGTATTTTATCAACCTATACCATAGAGTAGTCCCGACTGTGTTCAGTGAACCATTGACTGTTTTATTTACTCACAGCAGCTAAACTTAAAATGCTAATAATAGGTCCATATTATGGCTACACTAAAAAATAATTATGGGAAATTTATCCCCTACGAGGTTTTTTTTCTGACTGACTATGTCACAGTTGGCTGTTGCAGCCATTACTGCTTCACCGGGCTTTTTTTGAGCGAGACTCTGAAGGGGCCTCAGCCCGTATAGCGCTCAACGCTCAACTCAACGAAGGTGCATTAGGGTTGTGAAAATTTAAATTAAAATCGTAGTTTTCAGAGTTTAATTAAAGAAACGGGGTTTATGATGAGGAATTAACCTAGTCAAAAATTAAGAATTATGTGTTTCACCATTTTTGGACATTTCATAACATATTATTTGACGTGCACACCTTTTTGTAACACTTTTTAAGAACCGATGCAAAAATGACCAAAAATGTTGTGACATACGGACAGACGCGGACGGATGTCTGTAACTGTGACTCTTAACATTTAGTAATAAGTATTGGCACCTTACTATGCGACTTACCAAAAAACATTATTTCACTATAATAATAATAATAATAAAATATAGTCAATTAGGTTTTTTTTTCAAAAATTGTATCAATAATAAATACAAATACAATTTTTTACCTATAGTAAACTAATATAAATAAATAAATATATATATATTTTAACTAATACTATACTAATAATAAGAGTTTGTTTTTGAATATTTAAAATCACGCTACGATCCTTAAGAGCCGAGCAGAAAGAAATAAAAAAGTCAAAAATAATTGTAAACGAAGGCAAAGGAATAACGCAGGCGAGCGATACCACGGGGGACAACCTGGCAGATCCAAGTCTGCCAGGTCAGCTTGTTTAAATATATGTAAAAAAACTAAACACAATAAAACATTTACGTACAAAATTAGAATTATTTTATTTTAAAAACTTATTGCATGATTTTTTCATTTAAGGAATATAAAAAATTATATCTTAAAGAAATCCTTTCGAAAGTTCATAGTTTACATTTATTCGCTACGTTTTAGTATCTTACTGACTAGTGGTCTGCTGTAAGGATTCAAGAAATAGGCCTCATGGGAAAAGAATACTCGAGATAATAATTATATGAGCTCTGCCGAATACCTAGAACAACGAGCGGCTGGAGCACGAGCACCACTACTATATAGACCCAAGAAATGTTTTCTTACAAAATGAAGGCTTGAATGATACCTATTTATAAACATAAATGTTTATCACATAAATGTTTGTTCAGTGCGGTAATCGAACCCACATTACCGACTAGGCTGCGTAGAAGAAGCTAGTAGCTTTTATTTTTCATAGAACATTTATTATTCTTAATTTGGCGGATTACCTAACAAGGTATAAAAATCAGTCCTAGTACGAATCGGACTCGCTCACCATACCAACACATAAATCAGGAGACCGACTCGCACTTGACGGGTTTGTTTTTTACTAAAGAGCTTACCCTATAAATCATCATAAGTATAAGCTTGTATGTACATTACCGTTTCACAAGCGAAAACATATTTCTTGTATGAAAACCACCCTTAAACTTTGTTTTGTTTTTATTACTTTTTAGGCCGCCATAATACCACTCAACACTCTATGAAAATCGAGGCTTCTACATACTGTGGTCGAAAAGGTCTTTCCGTTGGCACTCTTTGATCACAGAACTCTGTATCACGACGAACTACAGTCATTTTTATAACAAAAGTTTTATTTTTAACTTAAATAAAATGACTTCTTGTAGTTTTTCCTCAAACCTGGCAGTCATTATTTTCGTTCTAAATCACCAAATTTTTATTTAGTAACTGTCACCCTGTATGGTTTTTTATCTCTACTACCTATCGGTTGCGTAGTCACTAACAGTCCTAGTGTAAAATATGTTCTCAAAAGATGTCTGCTCGGGTGTTTCTTCATTCCTATACATTTGTGTCGCTGACTCGATAGTAAAGTAGTAAAAAATTCATAAAAGCTTCCAAAAGGCACACAGTTGACTGCTCGTTGCGTTCTGGAACGGCATAAGGTGATATTAATTTTCTGTTGAATGGGTTTTAAAATATTATTTTCTACTGTTTTCCAATTAAAATTTTGATTTTAACTCTTAGGTACGTAAAAAAAAGAGCCATTATTTATACGTCAATCTGTAAAGAAAATTTTTTTTTTGAGTGGCAGTTGTTGCCGACACGCTTACTTATGAATTAAATAATAGTAATAATAATAGAGCGAGGTAATTTGATCATTACAGCCTGGGCTGACAGGCGAAACATAAAAACGCTGCAATAAGATTCATATAACTTTATGCTCTCATAATAGATAAGTATGTAAAATAAGTACATCGGTTCTTGGCCCTTCAAACAGAACTAAAGTTTATATCGAATTTTATATTAAAGTATTAAATATAACTAGGACGCGATTGTCTTTTGTTTGACTTGGGGTACCAAAAACTTCGTTATGAAATTAACTTTTAGGTAGTGGGGTACCTAAATGTAAAATGTAATGTAACCAGTGAGAATCGAGAGAGTTTAAAGTGGTAACGACTCGTGTCACCAGACACTCCTCCGCGCTTATTACACTCGTCACGCTACACTTGTTTTGCGTATTCTTGACTTGTCTCGCATCTCTTTTATTTTATTTTTTGCTAAAAACCCTTAAGTAGGTGAATTATTTCTGAAGAGCTTCTCCAGAATTTATTTAAGTTTACATTTATATACGTATCATATATTAATGTTTTACCATGTTTTAATTATTTGTTTACTTTTTTTTTGTGTAACCAAATTAATGACAACATTTTATTTGTAGTAGATATTTTTTCTTTCATTGATGTAACAAATAGAAAAATTCTTTCTGTTAGACTGCAATAGAAGTCAAGTCAGAAAGCTTCATTTTAAATCCTCAAAGATAAAGGAATGTATGTATGTATGTATGTATGTATGTATGTATGTATGTATGTATGTATGTATGTATGTCTGTATGTATGTATGTTTGTATGTATGTATGTATGTATGTATGTCTGTATGTATGTATGTATGTATGTATGTATGTATGTATGTATGTATGTATGACCATATTTTATATTCTTTACTTGAAATTTTGCATTAAGATATTTAGTAACATTATAATATCGCATAAAGAAAAAAAGCATTGCATTAGCTATTATATAACACATAGCTTACAATTTAAAAATACAAGTCATAAATATCTATAAAAAATTTAATTCTCTAATCAAAAGGGTTTGGCAATTGAAATTGTTTCAAGAGTTACTCCCTAGGTTTTAGTATCAGAAGTCATTACTGGACAACACACCTTATAACTAAAAATACGGCAAATGTTTATAACATTCCAGAAATTGCGATTATAAATTGTTTTAAACATTATAAATTGAACCTTTGTCATATGAAATTGTATTGATTAATAAATTCAAAAAACGTTTATAAATTTTTATATATATATTTATTTTTTATATATTTTATTAAGTTCAAAAAACAATATTCGTGTCTGTTAGACTTTTTTAATCTAATAAAAGGAATTAGATAAAAAGGCCAGCTAGACGCAAATGCCTAGAGAAATACAATTTGTAAAAGTGACTCTTGTTTATTTAATTGGAAAACTTTTTTGTTGCTTAACGAAGACAGAGAAAGTTAAATTACATTACTCCAAAAGTCACTTTCGTCCTACGGATATCATCTCGTTTAACACTTGGATAAATTGAAAACACTCGAGAGAGGTTGTTTTTTACACAAGGTATATTAAGGTCAAAAAAATATATTTATTTTTATAAAAAAATATTTCATACATAATAATATTTACGAGTGTGTTCGTTTTGGAATAAAATTTCCCACGTTTGATAATTTTCACATTTTTTTAAATTTTTATTTTGATTTATTCTGGTAATACACAGGCGTTCAATATTATATTACAATAGAATAAAAAAATAACGTAAAAGAGACCAATTGTGGCAAAAACAGCAAAAATGACGTACACAAACGCTTAAAGTTTATGATATTTTTTAACACCAAAGAAAGACGAACAAGATAACAAAATAAACTAAAATAATGACCCTTTATGACAAAACTAACACACCATAAAAGTTACGCCACTTGACTACGAAATGAAAAAGTGCCGATGATACATATATAATAATAATATAGTATATAAATAAATATAGTTATTAATTTTCTGTATTAAAATGATTGTTGAAAAGTTTACCTGTATAGTGTATGGTGTTATCGCCCCAATAACTTGGCCATTCACATATTTTAACGTTAGTGAAATAATTTAAATTAGCATTTGAAGGGGTATATTTAATATACAGACTATGTAAGGTTATGTAATGAAATATTTGCTTTGCTTACATTATTAAAACTCGGTTAAATATTTTTGGTATATAACTTTTTTGACATTATAACGTTTAACAACCCATAAAAACGTTAAAAGTTTGTTTTCGGTAACGTTATTTTTTGTAAGCCAGAAAATTAAATTTTGTAATAACCAATAACGATGTATGTGCATGTAAACACCTAAATATATTAGTATAATCAAAAATATCATTATATAATGTTACACACATTACGATGTAACATACCTTTGTCCTTTTTAGGGTTCCGTAACCAAAGAGTAAGAGGCGGGACCCTAGTACTAAGACTCCGCGGTCCGTCCGTCTGTCACCAGGCTCTATCTCATGAACCGTGATAGTTACACAGATGAAATTTTTACAGAAGATGTATTTCTGTTGCAGCTACCACAGCAAATTCATTCAAATGGCTTTTATGGATGAAGGACCTTCAAAAGCTTGCATCTATCGTTGGCATAGCGAGTTCCACCGCGGTTGCCTTACTTTGGGCGATGAACGAAGGAGAGGTCGTCCTACGACGGCTGTCACGGAAGGAAGTGCGCTAGCAGTAAAAAAAGATAATTTAAGGAAACAGGTGAATTACATACGAAGAGATTCAGCATACCTACACTGCAGATTGGTTCGGGAAGCGTTCACAAGATTCTACATGAGCACCTTCGCGTAAGGAGGATAGTTTTGCGCTGGGTGCCGCACAAACTGACCGAAACTCAGAAGCAGGCTCGTGTGGAGTGGTGCCGTAATATGACTCAAAAATTTAAAGCAGGCTCGTCACGGCACGTTTACGACATTGTGAAAGGTGATGAATCCTGGATTTATCAATACGATCCAGAAACAAAGCGTCAGTCCACAGTTTGGCTGTTTCAAAACGAACTAACGCCTACAAAAGTAAAGCGATCGAGAAGCGCAAGGAAAATTTTGATCGCTAGTTCCTTCACTTTGATGGAGTATCTGGTTTCAATTCCATTACGAGACCAAAGTAGCATCAACTTCGAATGGTATATCACAAAACGCCTGCCCGAAGTTTTGTCTAAAATGAGCAACAAACGACCAAACACCGGGCTCCACGTGGTACTACGTCACCATGACAACGCACCCGCGCACTCAGCGCTCAAAACGAGGGACTTCCTGGACACCACACCGGTCAGAGTCTTAGGTCACCCTCCTTACAGTCCTGATCTGGCACTGTGTAACTTCTTTTTATTCCCTTATATAAAAAATCAGCTGAAAGGGATACAGTTTTCATCGCCAGTAAACACGCTAGCAGCGTTCGAAAAGGCCGTGGAAGAGGTGTCTGCGGCGGCCTGGACAAAATGTTTCGAAAATTGGTTCAGACGCATGAAACTTTGCATACAGTGGAGAGTTTTTTGAGAATATTAAAGTAATATATTTTATCCATAGAAATTTTTTTAGTTTCTCTTTCTAAAACTTTCTGAGTGTCCCATGTATTATTATTTCGTTTTTATAGATAATGGTACGGAACCCTTCATGCGCGACTCCGACTCGCACTTGGCCCTTTTTTTTTTTACTTTATAAGTAGGTAGATACTCAACGCCATCACATCTAGAAACTGTACCGTTTTTTGTTTGAATTTAACTTTTTTAGAATTATAACGTTTAATTTTTTGTAAGCCAGAAAATTAAATTCTGTAATAACCAATAACAATGTGCAAGTAAACACCTAAATATGTTAGTATAAACACAAATATCATCATATAATGATGTACCATACCTTTGTCCTTTTTAGGGTACCTTACCTCAAAATAAAATGGGAACATAAGGGTTCCCTTTGTTGACCGTCTGTCTGTCTGTCAAGAAGAAATGCGAAAAGGTATGTCGTTGAAATTAATATCAAATACTAAGATCTACGATCCCTTGAAGCTGTAAAAAAATTTAGTTTCTAAGTCAACTTAGTCAAAAAATACGGCTGAAATACGGCCATTTTTGTCGCATATTTTGGCATTCACAAAGAAATCAAAACCTATGGAATACTTTTCGTTGTCCTTAAATTATTTAATTTGACTCAAAGCAATCACAAATATAGGGATAAATCTAGAATTTTTTAATTTGTAGTTAGGTATAACACATCAAAAAAAATCTTTTGGTTTGTCTGTTAGGACCCTTTTATTTAAGAACGCGTGGAGGTATCAAGTTGAAATTAACACCAACTACTTAGGTCTATGGTCCCTAAAAGCTGTAAAAATCAATCTTCTATGGCAGCACAATAAAAAAAACATGGCCATTTTTGACGCATAGGTATTTAGGTATTCATTTATTGATAAATAAATCAAAAACTATGTGGTACTTCCTGTTGCCCTAGAATTACTAAATTTGACACGCAGCAAGGTCTTACGTCACAAATATAGGAAAAAATCGGAATTTTTTCAATTTGTAGTTATAACACATTAAAAAAAAATGTCTGTCTGTCAAGACCCTTTTACCCATGAACGCGAGGAGGTATCAAGTTGAAATTAAATAGTAAAGTCTATGGACACATATGTTGTAAAAAAAAAAGTTCTAAGTCAATGAAATAAAAATATGCCCAAAATACGTTCGTTTTTTATCGCATGTTGTGACACGAATAAATCAAATTATGGGGTATTCTCGTTGACCTAGGAGACTTAATCTCGTTGTTGTACTGAATCCTCGGGGCGCGAGCCAGACTCTCACTTAGCCGGGTTTTTTTTTTACTTGATAAGTAGGTAGCTACTTAACACAATCACATCTAGAAACTTTACTGTTTTTTGTATGAATTTACCTTTAAAAACTATTTTAGAATGAAAAAGTTTGTTTTCGGTAACGTTGTTTTTACCTAACCAAAAAAAAAAATCTGTAAAAAGCAATAACGATGTGCATTTAAACACCTAAATATTTTATTAGTATCAAAAAAAATGTCACATAATGTAACACACATTACGATCTACCTATTTTACTTTATTTAGGTACACACAACCCGTAACACAAAACTTTATCGTCTTTTATAGAAAAAAAATTTTTAGTAATTTTAAAATTTATTAAGCAACATGAAATAGTATGAAATTAGCCCTCTAAGTTACTCAATGCACAAAATAAAAGTAGGTATTGTAACGTACATACCAATATTGTTTTAAATAAAATACAGGGAACTTATTAGGAACAGTTTTTAGTACGCAAAACTCTGGAACTCGAGAGCAAAATGTATATACTTGCATATACATTGCTTTTACCTTTCAAGACCCGTAAAAATACTAAATACATTTTTCTCTCGAGTTCCAGAGTCTGGTGTACTCGAAAGAATAAGCTACCAGAACGAAGAAGTTGTATAAGGTGAGTTAAAGAAATTTATAATAGTTTTGCTTGCTACAAATCAAGTAATTTTGTTGGATTTCGTGCAACCATGTTAAAGTTGTCGTCTTATTTTGGTCAAAGAGATGTTATATCTAAGCTACATTGTAGGCCATTAAAAGGGAGAGATACGTGAAATCGTGTAAATATGGGAATGTTCCACAAATTTTATTGTGAGATTAAGCATTTGCAGTTTTTTTTTTTTTTTTATACCACTAAGGTGGCAAACAAGCCTACGGTCCGCCTGATGGTAAGCGGTCACCATAGCCTATGGTGCAACACCAGGGGCATCACTTAATAATTATTAATAAACTATATGTTACAATACCTACCTTTGCCTTGTGGCATTAAGTTTATTTTGATTAATTGTAATTAGCGCTAAAAAAGCAATTTTCTAAAAATATTTGACATTAATTAATTATCTACTAAATATGATTATCTACTGTATTCGTATTCGTCAGTAATTCCTACTATCTGCCAGGGTACATACGTATTATTATTATATAGCTATATTGATTTATTAATAACTAAAAATGTCAACAACACCTGCTCCAAATCAAACAGCAAGCAATAAACGATTAGATTGTGATCTAGATTAATCTAGATTGTAAGTCAGATTTGAGTTATAGACGTAAACAAAGTGAGCTTATGCGGTACCACGAATCTCTTGACACCTCTGTCTCCACACAAAGTAAACGCAGTAATATTTGAAATTCAAATACGATGCCATCCTCATAACCGCTTACTCTCGTTCAGTAAACATATTTTTAGTGTCGATTTTATCTACTTTCAGTGTTTGGATTCAATAGATTTATGAGAAGGTAACTTTTAGAAATAAAACTTCAAGTTATCTATAAATTTTTTATGGTTTGATTAATATTAAAATATATTTTATGACATTTGTGACGTTCGTAACGAGTGTATTTTCAGAGCAAAGATGTACCTAGTTAAGATTTTAACCAGTCTGAATTTTACCTTGACAGCTTAGTGGTGCTACCAGATGCAATTTGAGGGTCACATGTTCAATTCCGGCTCGAGGTTAATCTTTGACTGCATCTTTTCTACGAAAATATTCATTTATATTAACGGTTGAATCAAAGTTTATATAGAAGTGTTTTTGTTGTATAATCAGAAAAAAATAAAACTGTCTCAAAAATAAACAATTCTTATTAAAAAAATACTTATGATGAATTGTTATTACATATACTGTCATTTTACGTAAGCGGCACTAATGTTAAAAATGTTGCTGAATACTTACAAACTTATCCACACATTTCAATGCGTATACAGAATTATAAGCCATTTATCTGGTTTCTTAAAATCTGTTGATTATTGGCTTTAGTAAGGTTTATAGCTTTGTTTTGATTTTTTTTGTGTGAGAATCGAGTGAGTTAATTTCAAACGGTAACCTCCACAAATCATTTCGTGCATGCTTATATCTTATGACACGCTACACTTGCTTTAACGAATCGTCGTGTGTCGCTTCTAATTTTATTTTGCATGTAATATTTTATACACGAGTGTATCAAAGAAAACGTACTTTGAAGTTTTCAGTTCTCCCCTAATTTGCAGCGAATTTGATATTCTAGTGGCAAGTCTTTTGATTCCTAAGAAATTATTTTACGTACTGTATGGTTTCTTAAACGCATTAGTTTAAATAAAGTGAACATTTTGTTAGATATAAAGCACATGTTTTCTGTTTTAATATAACAGCAATATTAATTTAAAATACATTCATATTTATTCTATTTGATGCAAGTACATGAAGTTAATACATTGTACCAGGATCATAGGAAATGGATCTATTATCTCTCCCTTGAAGGAAAAAGGCGGTAAGTTATCTAATGGCGATCATGATCGTCGTTGGTATAATTTTATCACTTTTCAAACCAAACCTAACACAATTTGGTATTATACAAAACTAAGTGGGCTTCGTGGTTTGTCATGGGCTGAATGTATTCTGGTCGTTAATTAAACATCATAGGGTGTACCTATCAGCTTGACAAATGTCAGTTTAATTGAAGCTGATCGATTGAATGTTCTTTAAATAGCCGTTAAAAGGCATTATACCGGTACATTTATAACATATGTAAAGCGTCCAAGTGCACTGTATGAAAAGCAGTGCTGCAGTGATGGATGGGCTCACCACCTAGCACACAGGAATACGATGCTGTAGGTGTGTCTGGTTACCACTCTTGGAGCATTAAAACCGCGAAATTATTATTTATACATACAGACAGCCATTAATTTACAACATATAACCATTAATAAAAGGTGGAAAAGTTAAGAGATCTCATTCGATTATCCTTAACCATACACGATATTGAAATACTGATTACTGATTCTAAAACTGCTTCACGAGATCAATTCTTTGGTATGAATATTGGTTTATAAAATAAGCGTCTAATTCGAAAATTTGAAGCTTTCAGCTTCCATGCATTTAGTATAGCGCCATGGCACTCATCGCATGATACTTAAATAATTATACAGACATGTCTATTTTTTCAACATTACAATATATGATGGCGTCAGTACTAAATTAAAAACGCAATACTTTATTGTACACATTAGTAGGTAGTTTTAGCTCTTTTAATTTTTCTTAATTAAATCGAGAGAGAGTAGAATGGAGACACGTGTATCTACTATCTATCACAAATATTAATACAGATATTATTAATTGCATAATATGTTTTCCAGTACATACCTAAGTGATGAAATATCTCACTTCATGTCACCATACTAAATGTATCGGAGCTGAAAACTTCGAATTTTCGGATAGATCTAGTTTATTTTATAAACTATTATTAATAACATTGCATAAATCTCATGAAGCAATTTCAGGATCAATAATCAGTATTTCGATATCTTGTATAGTTTAGAAATAATCGAGTGAGATCGATAGGTATCACTTAGCGTTTCTATCCTCTCTGTTGATGCATGCGTAAGTATTAATGTTTATATATTAGGAAATCATATTCCCAATGCTTCTATCTAAAACAAGTCTCTAAAAAGATTTATAATCTACATAGAAAATGTGTACAAATATGCATGAAAGCAACTTCAGTTACGACCTAAATGCATAAGGCGTTGCATAGAACAACGACTTAACAATGCAGCTATGTTTCACAGACATAAGTGATGTACTTAAATTGTGTAAGTCTTAAGATTGTTGCGACATTCGTGTAATTCAGTTTTTGGCAGTGTAAAGAGATGTTGCTTGTATAGAGATGCTCCGCGTATATTGTTTCACTCACATTCTAGCTGTTAAGTTATTGTTAGGTTGGCTAGAACAAATAAGGATTTATATTATTGCTCTGTAACTGACTTGCAACTTGAATTATTAGGACTACGGTGTCTTACGTACTTACTGTATATTTGTTTCTAACATTTATTTAAGTAATATAATAGTCATTATGTGACTTCATACTATTTGAAACCAGAATTAGAAAGTGGGGTACCACGCCAAACAGAGTTTCATATTTTTTTTAATTTTAAGTATTTTTAATGTTTAATATTATAAACATCTTTAGTTTTCAGACAAAAATAATCTTACAAACTTATATACCAGAATTAGTCCAAAATCAACCCCTATGGTGATAAAAGGGGGTATCAAAAGTATTTATGGGACTTATGATAGCAATTTTTTTCGTTTTCTGTGACAACGTATAATTATTTTTTTTTACTCGAAAACAGAATTTAATATATAAAAGTTACCTACAATAAATAATTAAAAATAATAACACTCTTTTTAGCGTGGTAACCCATCTTTCCTATTCTAGTTTTAAATAATATGAAGTTACATACTGACTATTCGGCAAAGTTTTCTTTCAAACGCGTATTATTTAAATAAATGTTAGAAACAAATGTAAAATAAGAACGTAAATTAATCTGAGCAATTAAAACTTTTTTAAAGAACAAATTACACTGTAGTCCGAACGGTAGCGACACTTTTAGCGGCACAAACAAGAAAACCACATCTGAAATTCAAATCCAACAGAATCTTCCGGAACAAGTTCGTCGTTGAGACAACGCTCCAAACAACTTTATTGGTCCCCGCTAATTTGATTTAAATCAGGGTATTTACGAAAGAAGAGTAAACAAGGTAAAGATTAATGTTTAAGGAATAAACTGGTGCTACAAAGTAACTGGAGCGCAGCTTTTTCAAACAAAAAGGTGATCAATATTCTGTTATTTCCAAGTGTGATACACAAATTATAAACTATTATAACTATAGCGTGCTCCAGACTCGCATTTAGTTCACTGATCGCCTGTCCGTAGTGCCCTTAGTGCACGTGTCTCCAATAGCGTTTAGAAATTATAAACTTCTCTTCACGCGTTTTAGATGGATTTTTCTAAAAATGGTTTTGCTTTTATTAGTATGCCAACTTCTGTTTTCTACTATTTAATTTGATGGCATTGTGATTAATCGACATATCAGTTGCCTGAAATCTAAAGTAAAAGGTTAGAATAAGATCTTTAGTGGGGTTTCCAGTATTCCATAATCAGTTTACTTGATACACAAACTCTGCGGGCAAGAGGTTTAGGCAACTTTTAGATAGGTATGGCAATAGCCAAATTAGTCCCTTCCAGTAACTTCTACATTGTTATGTCGTATGAGATCGTATTTTAGGAAAGAGCTGCGTATGCGTATGTAGATGTAACCTTTTTTTTAACAAAAGTGACGAACATATTCACTAAACATAAAAAAGAAATAAAAATAGAATCTTTGAACATCTGAAGTCGATAAGTGAATTTGAGCTTGTTTAGAAGCATAAGCATGAAAATGTTGTCCATGTTGCGTCTTAAAATTACGGAAAACAACAATTCTTATTTTCAATTTATTTTTATATTATAACTTTTAATTTATTCTCTTTTATATTTAGTGTGCAATAAATAGTCAAATTTGTCGGCGAGTTGTCAGAAAGTAAAAATGCATCTACATACTTTCATAACAATCTATCTGTAACGAAGTTGTAATCAAAACACCCTTGTCACTGACAGTCTGACGGGTGGATCAGTCGTCGCTGACTTAAGCCTTTCTTGAGCTTTCTCGGAGATTAAAGCGACATCTTGGAGATTAACGGAGTCCTGAAGTTCTCCTTATTTAAAATTATCTCCGTACTTGACTTAGTTACAATGATAAATTTTTATTTAAATTTCGAAAAAATAATAGCAATGCATTATAACTGAAAGTTTGCTTACATGAAATTCAGTGCCCCGAAAATTATTAAACTAGGTTTATAACGGCTTTCACCTTTTTGAATTACTGACTTTAATTAATTATTGAATTATAAACTGGAGTGATAATAAATTGATGTATTTATTCCTAATATAAAGACTTTTTATTTTTTTACTTTTTAAAACAGCGCTAGATTTCAGAGTGAAACTTTTTTAACATTAAATTGATGTTTGACTTGCATATACAGCTCTTAACGTAAAGATGGACAGAGTGAAAATCAGAGTAATATTAGAATACAAGTTCTGACGTGGGACTAACGCATCAGAAATTGCTCGTAATGTCTATACTGTGTTTGGAAAGATACGGCCAACGAACGCATTGTGGAAAATGCAGCCTGAAGAAGGTGACTTTCGTCTGTTTGGATTTTGGAAAGAAGAATGCTTTTAAATTATATCGGATTTTACCTACAAAAATATCAGAATTATCATACAAGGATACATATTAGAGAATGATTTTTCATGAAACGGTAAAATGTGTCATTTTAATGTTAAATACCATTTTTATGCATTAATCGCCTAAATTGATGGTTTTTCATACAAATTTCCAACCCTATTATACTCCTTTAGGCTATAAATTTTGCAAATAATGCTTTCTTAGTGAAGCCTGAATCTCCATGCCAAATTTCATGTTTCTAGACCCACCGGTTTGGCTGTGTGTTGATAACTCATTGAATCATGCAGTCAGTCACAGTCACTTTCTTCTTTTACATATACATACAGATAATAGTACATCCTATGGTCCACAATACAGCAGGATTATGCTATACCTACTCAATAGTTTTAGATTTTTTTAGGTAACTTTAGGTCTTTACAATAGAGACATTTGGAATTGTAAAAAACAGTCAATCTAATTTCATGTGCTATAATATGGCCCAAAATTCATGTTTATTTATCTAGCTGCTTATGCGTAATTGAGAAACAAATATCGAAATATATTTAACATCAAATATCAACTCAATTGGTTGTTTTGTAGAAACGTTAAGAATTACAAAAAAAAAAAGTAAAAGAGAAACTCCTGTCGCTTAGGTTGTGGAATGAGCTCTCTGCCAAGCTTTTCTCTAAGGACTACAGTATGGGGTTCTTCAAAAAAGAAGTTATTAGATTTTTGAAGGGTCTGCAACGCGCGAGTGATACCCTAGGTGTTGCAAGCATCTATAGGCTGCGGTATCCGCTTACCATCAGGCGAGCCGCAAGCTGGTTTGCCACCTAAGTGGTATAAAAACAATGTTTGTCGAAATACTGACCAAGGGGCCTATATTTCCCTGTCTCTGGTCATTCATTTTACCACTTATGTTTAAACGTGTCACTTATTGTACAAAATTATGTGAGGATTAACGAGTGAGGTGCATTGAATTACTGGTTACCCTAACAGTGGAATAAACCCGCATTCCGAAAACTTAAGAGGCGTTTTCGGTTTCATGAGATTCTGCCAACCCATAATTATTTAATATTTTTGCAAAGTTGCTAGAGTTTCTTGTATGAAACAACTTCAAAAAAATATAATATAATATGAAAACCAAAAACAGTGCAGTTTTTTTTTGTCATTAATACAAGACTTTTTAACTAGTACATTATTTTTAGTTCAAAATAAGATAAAATTACTGTGCGGAAGTGAGTAGTGGATTCAATTTAATACAACGGATGTAGGAAACTAAATGCATAAATTTAACACAATGCAGTGGGTTAACAATGAAACTATGTAACGTAAATGTACTCAGCATGACTTAAAGCATTTTGTGAAACTTAGTTCTTGGCAACGCACCTTGATACCAAAATACTGTTCGTATATTACACGGTTTTGTAAAAGCAGAATTTGTAAAATATAGTATCTGTTTCTTCATTATTTAGTTATAATTATACTGTACCAATAAGTTAAATTGAGTGTTCTGATTATTTTTGAATAAATGAGCTGCCCCGATACGAAACAGTTTGTTTTATATTAAAACAAACCAATCCTGATTTATAGCTTGCCTAGTACAGGCTCTCAGGACTCGGTACTCATTTTACTACTTATAACTTTAAAGTTGGTGAAAAACTTACTACTAATGAAGAGATAAGCCCATCTCAGTCCAGAACTGCATCAGAATTAGTAATGCAGTGATGGCTGACATCGTGTCACGCAGCATTAAAGTGGTTGTGAAAATTTGTTATTGTTGACATTTGGGTGGGCCACAGGCCTATCATTAGTTGGGACAACAAATTTTTTTTGTTTATGATATGACTGAAGTCGATATAAAATATCGAAATATTTAAAATACATACTTATTTTTTTTATTGTTCCTTTTTCTTATTTATAATTTCAACTAATAGGTATATAATTTATATTATTAAGCATATTCGTTCAAGAGATAGGTACTTGTTATTTAAATAATAATCGATTGCCACATGTGTAACGGAGCACCACTTGAGAAAGGCTCGACCGATTCGGTTGATTTTTTTTTTGTTGAGATCGTTATTGTCAGGACAAGGTTTCCATTCGAAATTTAATTTTGGTATTTTGTTGTGCACACGCCGTGGAAGGTTTTTGAATTAATACAACCCTTTGCCACTTAGTAGCACACCAGTCGTTTTCGACGGGGCGGGCTGCTAGTTTTTAATTATGTTTAAGAACTCTAGTGTCCACACTTACAAATTTGTAAGCAAAAGGTAATAATAAAAAATAAATACTTTATAAAAAATGTAATAATTAATTCGATAAAATACAAAAGACTACATTGCGCTACATCCCCCGTCAGATATTACTTGTATTAATATGCATGAGTCGTTGAATTTTGATCAAGCTATTCCTTGTTTTATTTTATACCTGTTTATCTCAAAATTTACGACGGAGCCCGTCACGTTGCGGAATTATGGAGCTGATAACAGGGCCTTTGATTTTAAATAGACTCTAAAATTTTACACATAAAATTATATTCACTTATTAAGTATAGGTATTAGGTTTTACAGTTTTGACCAAAATTGCAACCGATTTTGGATTGACTGTAACAAAGAACACTTGTTAACGGAAAGCTCTTAGTGCTTAGTGCTTATAATAAGTACAAAAATATTTAGGACAAAATTATTCTAAATATTTCGATATGTGTATGAAGATTACGATTATATATTATATATCGTTTACTTTTTGCATATTTAGCATGGTACCTTATGTTTTACTTCGAAATCCGTAAGAACTACGGAAAAATGGTTACGTTACAAGTATGTGACAGACGGATAGCTGTTGTAATTATAAAACCCAAAAACAACAATTTTGTGAAACAAAAAGGTAAAATTAAAAGAATACAAAAGTTAAAATTATACCAACGCATATAAAAACTGTTATGAAAGTAGAAAAATAATTAAACACCTCATGAATATTTCATAAATTTTCTTTGAAATCAGCTCTAAAAAAACATCCACGGTAAAAATTATCTCTAGAAATACCTTATTGTAAGTTTATAAGACGTGAAACATTAAACTTGCTTCGCGCAGCTGTCTGACGCCATTTTATCTTGCTTAACACGTGTAATTTAATCTGCTAAAGCTCAAAGAAAGCAAAAATACTTTGAAGTTGATCAATATCAGGTCTTTTGTTCAACTTTGTTTTCATAACATACCTGACAAGAATTTTTAAAATTTATTTTGTGTTTTGACGAGTTGGAGATAAAAAATACCCTCCTTCTCTCACTATATACATAATCATAGGTGTATAGTATAATGCAAGCCACATGAAATAACGCCTGGGGCTGATGTGGCGTGGAAACCCATCCCGTACAAAGTATACTGTAATAAAATTTTCTAACCAGGTGTTCAAAACAAAAAATCAAAACTTCAGTCGCTTTATTGAAATAGTGTGAACTTAGAACGACACTAGCGACCAAACACCCAAGGTCAGAAGCTCAGAAAAGTTTGCTGCACTGTATGAATATAGGGCAAAATTCAAAGTCACGTTTTGTTTGACCGCATTTGCGGATTACTATTTCGATGTAAATAATTCGACTTATGTATTTATGTATTTTTAAATTAGCTAGATTAAGACTATTTTTGAGTGATAAAGGTAAAGAAAACTTCAATTGCCCCTTAAGTAAAGTAAAGATTTCAAGGAACGAAATACTTAAGTAGTCTGTCACTGTTGAGGATGTTGAGGGTACAAACAAGAAAACCACATCTGAAATTCAAATCTAAAAGCTTGAGAAAGTTTAAGTTTGACGCAGACACAAAGCTTCGTACAACTTAATTAGACGCTTCGCTAATTTAATATGAACTATTGTGCTTACATATAACTGTAACAGAATATTATTGAATACACATAAACAAAAAAATATTGACACTTAATAAAAAAAATCGGCCAAGTGCGAGTCGGACTCGCGCACGAAGGGTTTCGTACCGTTATCTTTAAAAACGGCAAAAAATCTCCTCCATCATTTTAACAATCCCTGTACCAAATTTTCGCTCAATAGGTTTTCCGTTGCGTTATTTAGTAACACAAACAAACAAACAATCTCACATTTCCATTTATAATATTAGTTCAGATATAATTTTCTGCATATTACAAGGGGGCAGGATAATCACTAACATACTAAAAAATCTTTTTAACAAAAAAAACAACCGGCTTTAAAAAGATGCACTAAAAAGGTAAAAATAATTACTAATTTCCAAAATATGATCTGAATTACAATTTGAAATTGGTGTCATGCAAGCAAAGTGTGTTTATAAACTGTTACATAGGTACATAGAAACTAACTTCAAACTGTAATTCAGATCAGATTTTTGAAAATTAGTAATTATTTTTACCTTTCATTACATCTTTTTTAAGCCAGTTGTTTTTTTTTTTTGTAAAAAGTTTTTATTTTTTTCTTTTCAGTGACGAATTGCTTTTTTTTCTTGTTCACTAAAAACATTCATACTCGTAACAAAGTTTTATACAATCATCAACATAAAAGGCGTTTCACCAGTTCCAACTTAACATTAATATTTTTTTGTCTCCAAAAGTTTTAGTTTTAAATTCACTATAATAATATTGGACCACCTGGAAATTATAACCTTTTAAATAAAAAAAGAATTTCTCAAATCGGTCCAGGCGTTTTTGAGAAATCGGGTAACATACATAAAAAAAAATCCTCCTTTTTTTGAAGTCGGTTAATAACGCAATCGCAGCTTAACTAAGGCGTAGGTTTAATTCCCGCATACCACAAACATTTATGTTTGTCAATAATTATTGAGAACCTTGCTTAGTTTCAGACCAGACGGCGCTGTGGAATTTGTACAAAATATTGCTATAAAAATACCCATGCAACAGCACACGCAGTGACGTGCAAGCAGTTGTTACTATCAAACTGTGGAAGTATCGGTGTTTCCTCGTGGACTCATTAAATTGTGCCATTAATGAGAAAAGAAGACCTATTTCGCGTGGTCCCAGTGCAGTTTAGCTACCCCTTCTACTATGAGGATGATCCTCATGGATATTATAGTTATAGTTTGCATTAGATTTTATATATTTATATACATATTATGCCTGGTTCCGCCTATTTTACTGCGTTCTTGGCTTAGGCGGTTATCGATGATGAAAAAAAAGTCCTATACTTATTAAGTACTGTAAAGTCTGGTAGAAGTCGGTCTATAAGTTTTTAAAAAAGTTTTTTTCTTTGAATTAATTCTGAGTTGGTATACTTTTTTGGGTTTTCCCGTTGGTCCAACTTTTTTCTACAAAAATGATACATCCAAAGATGACTTATGCGTCTAGATTCCGTGTTCAGGCACACAAAACAAGCCAATACGGGTACCTGACTTTTCAGGTACTTGCCTTCAAAACTACATCATACGTAATCTGCGCTTCGACGCGAACTGTGCTCCCGCGCAAAGTAATAAAAATGGCGATTTGTGCAATAAAATCGTGTAGAAACTATTACTAGAAGATAAAAAAATATCACTTTTCACAGGTTATTTACTAATGTGCTCGCTATATTTGAGTTACAAACTAAGTTTTCAAAATAATTATTCGCAAAACAAACAACAAATGTTTTTCTGTCTCTCGTAACAGTAACGTCACGTACATTACATTAATTTTTCGCATATATTCTAGACAACTGAACCGATTTGGTTGAAATTTTATATGGGTATTTTGATGGTTTTCTAGATGATTTAAATATACCATTGGACCCGGTAGGTGGCGCTGCTGTCGGTATGTCAACTACTAAACGGCTTGACCGATTGGGTTAAATTTTTTTATGTGTATTTCCACGGTTTCACAGACACGAATGCATTATGCCATTAAAGAGGAAAGATTTGATTGTTTGTTTTTTTCTATAATTAAGTATTTGCCGTAAGAACCTACGCCGATAACGAAATTTAGGGCGGGCGAAGCCGCTGGCAGAAGATGGTTCATAATAAATGTTAATTGAGAAAATTGTACACATTCAACCAATATCATTGTGATCTGATTCCTGCCGCCTGCGGCCGCTCTAGCAATATCGCTTTCGCAAAAGAAATTTAGTAATTATTTACGCATTGATTGTGCTTCATGCTGCCTATGCGCGCATTCGATCTATCTGTTGACCGAAAATGAATGCGCTCTATGTTCAATATGGCGGTACCTTCAGTCCGCATTTAATGCATTGGCTGTACAAGCTCAGGAGGTAGAACAGAGAATGTTCTTTAAAAATAGTAAACAGCTATTTCGTTTGTTGACAATTGGCGAACGACAAATGATTTCAATGGCTCTGTGATGCAATAGCTTTCTATGTTAAACAAAATCTTGTAAACAAAACACGGCAATTGTCACGTGGCGGGAGCTATGAATAACGTACACGGTGCGCACGGATACCATGTTAGAGAAGGACAGAATTTATTTTGTGCATCCATCTATATTTCAGCACTACATAAACAATATTTGGAACCTATACTTTAAGGTTTGAACAAGGATTACATGGCCATGGTCAACGGATTGCTACCGTCGACGCAAACGTTAACATTATATCTCAATATAATGTGTCACCACAGGGGTCATCGTATGTGAAAATAAATTGAAATACCGAATAAAAGTAAGAACTCCCCAATTTAGGGTAATCACTTTAAGATTGGTAACACCGAAATGACGCACACAGATGTGAAAATGATAATCATATTATCTGATTTACACACACATTGATAGGAAAATGGCTCGCAACACTCCGTTGGATGTTGTGTCGGACACGGTATCTAGACGTATAAGTCATCTTTGGATACATCTTAACAAATTCTTTCCGGACTATATCTCGGTTAGTTTCAATTTCAAATGAGAGACGTCAAACTACAAAGAGCTATATCACCGTAACTATTGATTGTAGACAAATAGTTTATTAACAGCAATCTCATTCAATCCAATTGTGTTTTCAAACCATACGAGGACCCACTCGAACGTACACAAAAAATATTATTAAAATCATACCTCCTGTTAAGAAGAAGATCAGTGTCACACCGGCTGCTGCACCGAATTTACCATCCAATTGTGTTCTTTAACCATCCAGGGAGATCGTTCCAGCCGTTTAGGAGGAGTTAGATGACAAACACACGCACAGAAGAATTATACGTAGGAAAAAACCGACTCACACTTGACGTTTTCAAGTAGCCTATGTTTTTTCCCGGGACTCAGACTATCTCCATGCCAATTTTCATCTTAATCCGTAAAGTGGTTTAAGCGTAAAGAGGTAACAGACAGACAGACAGAGTTACTTTCGCATTTATAATATGAGTATGGATTGTTTTCATTATCAATAAAATATAGTGTATAAAATTCTAATTTCAGTAAAAAAGTAAAGTCGTAATCCTAAACTGTGTGTTTTTATATGAATATAAGAAATGAATCTACAACCTGTATTTTCTTGTCAAAAAATATTGAAATTGAGCAAATTGTAACATTCAAATAAAGCCGTAGGGTTCAGTAAACATGTAAATTGCATGTAACCAACTTCAGAGTAACAAGTCGTATTCTTTGATGCTTAAGGGAATACAATTTTATTTGGAAAATAAAATTAAAGGTGCCATATATGTCACGTCTTGGCACTATGGAGATGCAAATGTGATGGGACCTGTGTTTTGAATTTGTAAGGTAAATTTCTACAGAATAACAACCACAATAAAAAAAACAAAAAGAACCGAAAAATCGCAATTTATATAAACAATGGAAGTTTACGTTGAAATATAAAAACAATAGGAAGTTTTACTTTTCTGCCACACAACAAAATATATAAGGATATGTAATAGAATTTGGTAGGCGATGTAATAATTAATTTTCAATACTCTTATGTCATGAAATATAGATCCTATCTACATATGTAATATTAAAAAAAAAAAAAAATTTCAAGTCATTGTTTAAAAATTAGGGCAGGGGTGGACAAAAAGTTTTTTTTTATTATCGTAGGTGTTAAGTCGCAAAATATGCACTTAAGAGAGACAGTACATAAGAGAGACAGTACTTAAGAGAGACAGTACTAAGTGACAGAACAATCGAGTTAAACTAAGGATGACGTGATATATAGCTTGAATAAATTGTTCAGCTAACATCTCAGCTCACTGAAATTTTTATTGAAATATATGAAATAAATTAATAGCATTATGTATCAGTTTAATCAAAATATGCTTTTTTTATGGGTTTAAAGCAGTGTTTTCGGTATGTTTTAGCTAAGTTGTAAACTATTAGCACTTTCAACTTTGAGGATTTCTTTGGCAAAACATTACAAAAAGGAGTAAAACTGACCCCAGTTTAGAATTTTTTTTTATCGAGCAAAAGTTCATTAATTGTGGTTTCACGTTTTTAAGGATTTCAACCATATCCCGAAGAACACTGTCATTAAATGTAAGTCAGATCTACCCAGCGGATTAAGATAAATCCTTGTCAAAAAATTGTAATTTATCTAGTGTAGCTTCTAAAGAGGAAAGGTCCCCTTGAAAATCCTGATTTAGAAGAACTATATAACGATACATAATGGTCAGCGAAATTATAAAGCTAAGCCATATACGGACGGACGTGCGTGTTGTAGATTTATTTATCTGCGGTTTTGAAGTATCGGAACTATTGTGGATGGATATTGTTCAAAAAAATTTTAGTTGAAAGGATTCACTTTATAATTTGGTTAAAATAGGCCAATATTTTACCTTAATTTGTCCTTCTCGTGCCTTTTAGAATACTAATAAAAAAAATTAATATGCTTAAATAAGTAATTTCACTTACTCATACGTGACAAGTTCATTTCTAAAAGCTTTAATTCAATCTGATTCGTTTCCTGTAGGTTCGTCTGCGCAAAAAAATTTAATTCAATTTAGACTTTGTTTAAAATCTTCTTTTATATTATTCAGAAACACCTTTCTGTAAAATTTCATTAGAATCTTTGCAAAATTACGAAAAAAGAAAACTTTATAAAGCTGTTGAGTACGGATGAACATAACGAAAATATAAGTATAATAAAAATTTTGATTTGGCTACGGAACCCTAAAAAGAAATTCACCTATGATCTTAAACTTACAATTTATTTTTGTTTCAATTAAAGACAGATGTCATTTAACAATTCGCAATAACCTTAAATATAAAAACAAATTGAAATCAAATCACATAAAGCAATTAACTTTAATGGAGAGCCAGTCAATAAGCACCCTTGTCACAATCTGACGACCGGATCAGTCGTCCTCACTGAAAGCTATTTCCTGAGCTTTTCTGAAGTATTATAACAGAACTACATCTCAGAGATTATTAGCGTCCAGGCTCTTTGAAGCATCCAAGATGTCGGCTTACTTAAGAATTAAAGTATGTCACCGAAATTATATTTTTCTTGTGGATTATTTAATAAATCATCTTTCCGCACTATTTACTTTTTATTATTAGAATTTGAAAGTTAAAATTGTACAGTATTACAGTTCTATCGGTCGTCAAAGATGATAAAGAATATACATTTATGACTACATACAGTTTATTTCTGTAGCAGCAGGAAACCTCATCTGATGGACGATCAGTAGCTTTATTTGGTATTTTTTTAGGCTGTTACATAAATTGACTTGAGTTAGTAAAGTAAGAAGTTTTGATAAAAAAATATTTGTTACTTTAAGCTTCTTCATTACAACAATAAAATCATGTTATTATAAACCTTTTATGATTTTTTTATACCACTAAGCCTTAGTTGTTATTTGATAAAGCTAACCATCTGGTCTCAAAGAACTCTATACTGTAGTGTAGTCTTTAGAGAAAACGTTAGCAGGGAGCTCATTCCGCAACCTATAAGCGTTCGCGGAACAATTTTTTTTAACTATTATGCAACGTGTAGGTAAAAATAAAACCTACCTTGTACCTAAAACTACATATTTACGAAAACAAGCCGGTAACGGATCATTTTTAGTTATGGTTTTGGTTAATTAATAAAACTGGCATATATAGGTATTTAGGTAAGCCTAGGCTTACTTAGGATAGAGCAAAATTACCGAAAATAGCGAGAAAAGCAGACATTTCGAATCAAATTTTACTAAGCTGAAATGACGTGAGTGCTAAGTACGAATTTTATGTATTCGAATACGATATTGTACGGCAATTGTTGTAACGATTTTTTTTTAACAAGAATAAACTTTTATTTTACGATTGAGGTTTGGGCACATTCTCCCAGTATCTAGCGCGGCTACTTTATCCTTCTTTCCCGGGGTGGCTACAGCTCATAAGAAAAAAAACATCCTAACAAGGCCACATGTTCCAGAAAAATACTGTCATTCTCCAAATTATCTAAGATTTAATCAGTTTTTTCAAAATTAAATGTTAAATTGGAATTACAGTTATGTCACAGGTAGATTACTTAAGTAAACACCGGTCGCCCTGTATCTACTTGTAATTTTTTTTTTGTTGCTTTTTCGTCCATTATTTTCTACACAGAAGTTTAACAGTTCCAGATGTTCTCGAGTGAACAACGATTTAGTTTTTAACTGTGTACGAACAAAAACAACAACAGAACTAAGCGCTAAAGTCGTACTTGTGGCGTAAACAAGAAAATTACTGTAGAAAATTTGCGTCTGACCCATTATCCACAGCACAACACTCGTTACAATCTACTATACTAAACTTTGTATAGGTAATATGATAACTGCATAGATGTTAAAGTTTCTTTAGATACTTAATTATTATTTAAAGTATGATTGTATAATTTTAAATTGATGATGATTTGTTTTTTGATCTACTTTAACTGACTTCGAAAATTCACGATTTGATTTTTCGAATATGAATTCGACAAATTTGTACAATAATTGTACCATATTCATAGTACAAAAAGTTTTGCGGACCTGAAAAATAAAATAAGGAAGGAAAAATTAAAAAAGGGGTTATTTGGAAAAAAAATTAAAACCTGAATTTTTGTGATTTTTAAAGGTTGACAGGTACATTATGAATAAAAACCCAATTAAATGTCCCCGATTGCCAGCTACCCCGAGAAACGGTGGAGCGATAAAGGGGTAAAAAAATTCTGGATTACTGTGGCGAAAAATTTCTCTTAGATTTTATTAGACCTACAATTTTTGTAATGGACATTTTTACCATTACCTCAAAATTTTCCGCTACACTTACTGTAGTATGTACTATGGACGGTACCAGAAATTGAAAAAGCTATTTTTTACACCTTCCTTAGCCCACCGTATCTCGGAGTAGCTGGGCGTCGGGAACATTTTACGGGTTTTTATTCCTAATACGCACGTCAACCTTTTAAAATCATAAAACTTCAGGTTTAATTTTTTTTGTTCCCAAACCGAATTGCGATTGGACTATTATAGCAATCTAGCAAAAAAAACTAAATTATTAGAAAAAAAATAAACCAGTTTTCCAACTTTATTTAGAATTTATCAATTCAATCAGTAAAGTAAAGTAAAGTTTAATTAGTAAAGTTAGCATTGGAAAAAGCATTCATATTTGATTACTATAGGTTTTAATTGTATTGTGCTGGCCGGACCGTTTTGAAGTAGGGGTAACTTTTTAAGTAATAGTTTTTATAAGAAGTTGTTTATTAAGGCTATGGCATACTCTAGCAAAAGCGAGCCGTTATTTTTGTATTTTTTTGCTGGTATAAAATTCAAATATTTATTTAAAACTATGAAATTATATATATATATATTTTATGAAATAAGAATGAAGGGAATATCACTCTTAGTTTTCAAACTATTTCAATTAAAGCCCAAAAATAGAGTGTCGGTTTTTTTTTCTAAATGTTTTAATAGGCAAATTATCATAATATTAGCAAATTCATTTAACTTAGGTTTTAAGTATAACATTTATTGTTTTCGCGTGAAAAAGTGTACTCAGGACTGTAACAAAATTAATCAAATTCTTGCAAACTTAACTCGTTTGGCTATGCCATCACCTAAATCGCTCACCAAGATTTCTATAATCCACATCTCAGCAATATTTCATAAGATGTTTATTTCAATTTAAGAAAAATACAATTCAAAAAGTTTTATAATTTTTTTTAATCCAACCTAAAAGTGTGGTGTGATTAAAAATGTGGCAAAGTATAGTGTTAAGTAAGTGACTGTGCGTTATTTTCGTACGTTCATGCTTGCCGTTCTTTGCATACTATTTATTATTATTACCCTTACCACGGCACGTTTGTGTCAACTTGCGTGTCGCCTGTCGCCCTCTAATTTTATTTTGCATATTAAATTTCATGTGTAAAACATCAAATACGACTTCCCGCTTTGAAGTTAAGCGGTTATTTACATTAAATATGTACAAGCGTATTTTTTCTCTTTGTAAATGTGTTTTGTTAGGATAAACATGATTTGGGTTTTCTTTTGAATACCTATTAGCAATATCTGTACCGTTTGCTGTCAGAAATTGTACTAGCATATATTGTATAGAGTAATATTCTATTTATGACTCAAGTGAGTCAAAGCATCCACACTAACAGTGGATAAACTTTTGTGTATGCCTGTATTAATTTGTGTTTTCCAAGAAAAAACATTAGAAAAATTAAGCTGACATGACTAAAAGCTTAAATATAGTAGCCTGAGCTGTTAGCTAGTAATTTATATTAATTGTGTTCAACTAGACTAGAACTAGAAGGATGTAAAATTTTAAAAACAAAATTAAATTGCAAACAACGTTCAAGTTAGGAAACTAAAACAGTTCATTTTAGATTTTGCTTTAAAAAATACTGCAATATAATGCATAATGTCTTTTAGGAAAGTTTATATAGTTAAATATAGGGATAAAGTAAGGTAAATTATTTGTAACTGAATAAGACAACCTACCTTAACCGAAACACAATCAGAAGACTTATACATAAAACATTAAAAAAAAAACTTAACAACTTATAGTAAAAGAAAGTTAGTGACAAAAAACTAATCCGATGTGAAAATGTGATAAGATTATGATAGATTGAACGAAAGTTTTTTTAACATTAAGTTCACATTCAGACCCGATCGTGCCTAAGAATTTAAATTAAACAGTAAGTACACTATACCTAATTAAGTAAGATACTTATCGGTGACAATATTTTCTTATTATGAAAACCACATTTCGTATCTTTGTCGTAAATAATAATTACATTATTTTTTTAGCTTTTAATAAATATTAAACATTACAAAGCAATATATTGGTTATGAAATATAGAAGGTATAAATCTGAAAAGTAATAGTGAAAAGTTGCCAATATCTTTTTGTAAAAGTAACAACAAAATAATGGACAGGAAAAGCTTTCCACTGCTTTGGCATAAAAATTATGTTACTGGCGCATTGCCAGAGAGAGGTTAGAAGCACGCTTAAGCGAATGGTCCATTGTGTTCGAAGCTTCGTAAAATCTCTGAAAACAGTGCGGTTGTTATGTCCTAACAGACGATTTTAGAGAATTTCAGTATGTATGAGAGAAATTGTAGGTATAGAGGACGCTATTACATTTTATCTATATTGCTTTTTAAATCTTTCATTATGTTGTTATGCGGAATGCGGGATGCCGCATAACAGTAATCATTATTACTATAAACTTTTTACTGGTTGGATACTTTAAGTTCTTATTTCTGAAATATTTTAATGGGTATTAGTGGAGAGACGTTAGACGGTAGAACTCTTATTATATCAGAACCTTTGAAATGTTAATATTTAAACTATGATCTGGTTAATCACGATTTTACAGTGAAATATTAATTTAAAAAATCATGGCACTATCCCAAGACCACAATAAAAAAATTTGAAGGAACAATTTTTATGCTGATAATTCATATCATTAAATTGTTGTTTGTTTAAAGTTCGATAATACATAGTTAAATCAAACTATTTTGCTTCTAACCTGCCTTGCCATCGAGCCTGCCCGTGATGTAACCCATATTTGCACTACATTTTCACTTCGGCTTGGCTTGGGCTAACATCAATCGGAACTCATAGTAATAACAATTTTCTCGCACTTGTACTGAAATGTACTACTTTATTAAATATGAACAGATTTTTATCTTTATATAGATAAAGATAATAATTTTTTGTAACTTTCAATCCTAAAAAGAAGTGTAAGCATTACAAAAAATAATAAGACATTTTTATGGGATTGTAAGAATGGTTTATGCTTAGTTTAGGGTTCTAAATATTATCTATTTATTTTTTAATCAAAGATGAATAATAAATAATTCCAACCCAAAAATGAAGTCCAGCAACTCAAATAAAACTCTGTTTTCTTTACAGATTAAAATTACATCAATAAATCGTTAGCTTTTCTGATTCTTCGAAGTTAAACCAGTTTAAAGCCCTAAGGAACAATCAAGGCACAAAGCCAATCACATTAGCTATAATCCAATGTAGTCATGTTATAATACTCTATTTTTAGCTCAGTCTAAACTAAATGATAAAAACAAGCTAAATCAATTGATCTTTTTACAATGCCCATTATTGCCCATAGCGTCACGTGTTCAAAAAGTTACAAATCATATACTGAGTTGTATTATATGTACCTGAAACAAGTGTTTTATAATACATATGTCAGTGGATTGATTTGAAGTATTTTTAAATAAATAATGCAGTGGGGCTATTATTATCTCTCGAGTTTTATTAATTGGCTGACCTAGTGAATGGCTCACATTATGCTATAGCGTAGACTTAAATCTTTTCCCCGCTTTAAATCACCCGCAAAAAGACTATTAATATTTTATGTTCCTCTTCATCTTTACAGTTGTCCTTCTGCTAAAAATTGAATCAACCTGTTGCTTAATTGTCATATATGTATAGGTATAGTGCCTTGAGATATCGTCTGCGCAAAAATCAATTCCCGTGGAAACTCTTGATTAGGATTTAAAGTATCCTATCTTGATTTCTGTCACTTCTATTGTCTTACTAATAAGTTCAAAGACATATTACATTATGTTGTTCATAAATACAAAAAAATTAAAAAGAATAGAATTTCATATATATATTCATTTAATAGATTTATGTGTCATGTCATGTGTCATGACAATTTAGAATATGTTATATGTACTTCTACGACCGAAATATACTTAGACATGCTGAAAATACTTCCAACTGAAATTCTATGTAAATCGTAACACACACACACACACACACATGCAAAGTTGAATAAACCTTCAGAATCCTACTTATGTTAAAATCGAAGTAGCACGGAAAACACACAAGCGTTAGAAGGTTTCACGAAAAGCCTCGGTAAATATTGAAATATAATGCGTGTCATAGATTGACGCTTTACCACTTAGTATAAAGAGAAAGATCACTTAGCCAAATTGGTCTCGAAATATACTTAAGAACTTAAAAATCAGAGCATGTGAAAATACGTAAATATGGTTTCATGAACAAAGTGGTCCATTATCGGAGGCAGTAAAAAAAAGGATAAAAGAATGTATGTAAAACAGAAGTTTACAGAACTATAGTGAACGTAACAACGTTAAAAGTTTTTAAACTTATGACTTATAATAACTTTTAACTTTTTGTTCCTAAAATTGTTTCCGAAATAACCTTACTTTAAAAAATAAAAAAAACTGACATAGCGCGATTTCTAAACAAATGAAAATTTTTGATAAAAAATTGTTTGTACTACTTGAAAATCTGTTTTATTTTAAAACTTAATTATATATTAAAGAAACCCTTTTGACAGCAATAGGGCTATGATTGGATCCACGGATCTCTAAACCTCTAAATCCTTTACGTTCAGGGAAGTCCGAGCATAGGTATCTCAGTTTGCTTTTGTTTTTTTAAATAATCATATGTTTTATACGGACACGGAGTATGCGTGTATCAAAAATGACACTTAAAGTAAGTTAAATTAAGTCATCTGAGACCTGAATGCTGACCGGCTAGTGACATATTTTTCTGAACTCCTTCGTTTTCCACGATTCGATGTTAATTCATAATTTCAGTTGATAAATTCACTTTAACCGTAAAATTTCAAAAACTTCAGTACAAAATATGGTTTTTTTCTAATACACAAAGATTTTTAATCTTATTCAATACAAATAATAAATAAAGCTAGTATATATATATATATAAATATTATAAATATTATATATATATATATATATAATATTTAGATAGTCTAATGGGCACTAGTTCAACATACGTCCGCCATTTGCGCTGGCTCGACATATTAATGGCCTAAGACTTTGATGGAAGAAGTCTTAGAAGTCATGCCTAATATAAATACATTAAGAGGACTATATTTTCTTGAATATGAAAAAAGCAAAGTCTAGCCTAAAAAGGTGTTGCTAGAATAGATGTGTCTTCTATAAAATATGTCTTATATAGGTATGGTTACTACTACTACTAACTTAAGCAAAAAAAGGTATATACTGTTCTCGTAAACAATAGGTAAATTTAGTAAAATTGGGTACAATAATATCATATAATGTCTACATTGTTTCTTGTAGGTACGATACAACGTATAGTTGATACAAACAGTGCATGGGTTCATATTGCTGGCGTCGTTCTGCAAAGCTGTCATAGATTTCCCTACAGTTTCATTACTGCCGCGCCAGCTTATTATTTGCATTCACCCGAGAGTCGTAACAACTAAGTATACTGTTTGTGGTAAGCCAGGGGCAAGTTGTACTCTCCGAATATCGTCTTATCATTTCTATGCTGTCTGGATTGTTTTGACCCTTACTTTTTCAGTGTATTTCTTACAAGGAAATCTGCTATTATTTAGATTACTATTTTAGTATAAAATGTTCTTGGCTTAAAATAACAGTTAATTATTATTTCATTTTGGTAGTATAGTAAAGCTGGTAATTAACGACTAAGAGGAAATACATTAAAAACCATCTTAGTCCAGTTACTCTGCTATTAGTTGCGAAGATGGTCTCACCATTTGTCATGTAGGACTGAAGTGGTTGGTGAAGAGAGGCTGGAACTCACAGGATGAAGGCGTGTGCCAGCCACAAATCGACTGTGAAATTATAACACCCACCCTGATATTTGGAACAAAATTCTTTTTGATGCCTGTAAAAACGACCCTTGTACATTTAAACGCAATTTTTTTTACTTACTTATCTTCAAATATTTTCTAATTCAGAATGACATACGCATCCCGTATGATAATTTTTATGGCAATATCTGGTAACGCATTGGTAATTTGAGTACTAAATAAGACTTGTTTTGTGATAAAAAACCTGGTAGGTAATTTTTATTACATAAAATTCTTTTCCCGCACGGACCCTATTTAAGAACATTATAAGTGAAGTCAAACAGTGTCCTGCCAAAGGAAACTAACCTTAGCCCACTGAGGCAATTCACATTCTGCTCACTGTAAGTTTTGTCTTAACTTAACTTCCTCAACGTCTTGGTGTCTTTTTGAGCTATTTCCAGTAGTGAGGAAAGGGTTAATTAAGGTAAGGGTAGACCGAAAATTGTCTTTATCTTTGCTTTCCCAACAAAATCATGTCTAACCGCACCATAGATAACTCTCTCTATTCACGTTGCGTTCACGAATCTGTCACGACATTCTGGCGTGAACACATATAGTATTAATATGTTGCTCGAGAAATAAAGAGATATGGGCAACTTTTTAGGAACTAAATCATCGTCGTGCTAAATTTCAATAAAATCGGTAGTTTAAAATAATTTAAAAAGAAATACTTTTAATATAAACACTATCTTTGAAGAAAGATAATACATAACTTCTTTTATTTGGTTTGGTTCGGAAATCGTGATCAAATGGACCAAAACATGTTGTTAACCGAAATAAGCCATCATTGTGCCAATTCCAGATTAAATGGTTGCACTTGAAATAATTGGACTTGAAAGTTAACCTAACAGATAGACTTTTAAAATTGTTTATGTATGAGGAAGTAGTAATGAAATAAAAAAAAAAAATATTGTGTAGAGAATTAATTTCATACCTTAAATCAAAATTCTAAACTTAAAAGTAAAATGAACACGATAAATAACTTGTTTTTTTTACCTACTGAGCCATTAATACCTTTCCTATAAAAGGTGCAGCAGTTGCGGAGATTACCGTCCACATATAAATAGAATTTATATAAAATTTGCTCTCCCTCTCTGTCTCTCTATATAATATTATTATTTATGTATTTAGTATAGATTGAGATGAAACAGAAGAGATATAGTAGTTTATTAAAACTATTTTTTTTCTAACGTAGATCGTGCTCAAGTCCTTGCTCTCCCACCGAACGTGACTTAAGCATGAAACTGGTGCCCTGAATCGCTGACGAAGTGACGTCAAGATTTTTGCCTCAGAAGTGCTACAGTATTGACGTCAGCGAGCTTGGTATTGTTCGAATTCAGTTACATTCTTATTTTTTGTTATTTTATTTGTGTCTTTCCATAAAATTACTAATGTATGGAAGCTGTAAGAACAGAGAAGTACTACCTTTATTTTTTATTCGAATTTCTGAACTGAATATATGTGAGTTTAAATTAGTGATACTTGCTCTTCTTTGTTTATAATTAGGTGCCCACGGTAGATAAATTACCCTTAAAACAAACTAATATTTATTTATAAGATTTGAAATTTTACGTTTCATACTTGATTTTATTTATTTATAACCCGGTGTTTAACCCTGTATTATTTTCGTGTTCCATATTGATTTCGGCTTAATTATTTTTTTCAATTTATGTTAATATAGACGCATGTTCAAAAATCCATATTTTTCATTTTATTGATACCTACCTAGATAACGGACAAAATAATATGATGTATTAAATATAAAAAAAAATATACAAGGAAATCACTCTTAACGTAATGTTAAACATTAGCAATTTTCAGTTTCACTTAAAAACTTTTTTACACAACAATATTAGGATAATCCATCACTATTGTCGTCGCATTGAAGGCTAGATAAAGGTCGAGCATCATGATCATGCAGGTCAGCCCGCTTCACGAGCCTTCTCCAGGCTGCTCTGCTCTGGCAAAAAAACCGCCTGAATGTTGTGGTAAGTCACCTTCATTCGTTCACAGAATGTGCAATCTGCCATAATTTATTTATCCAGCTACGTACCCAATCATTAGACAGTTTTGAGAGTGGATTAGCTACCGCCGAATGGCCGAATTTCAGTAGACGTTGCAAACAAGGATAATTAGTTGATTATAATTTTGATATATGACTACCCTTTGTTTGTTTAACGGTGTAACAACTATGATAATTAGGCAATAATTTCGCTCTAACTGCTAATAAATTGTTAAGAAAGATTATTATGATACGTTAAGTTGTCACCTTCTAAATTCATTTTGAATTAATTGCTAAAATAATTTAAATTTATTTCAGTTTAACAACATTTTTCGCACAGGGATCGTATTTAAGTTTATAGTCAGAAAAATATGAAATATATATATTAATACTTGTATTTCAATTTTTGAAGCGTTTTTGAAGTCATAAGTTTTATTTTTCTATTTCCATATAAAGTTTCGAAACAGAAACTAACACTGTTTGCTGTTTAAATTATTTAATTTCTTATAAATCGCAAACTTAATAATTAATGCACGGGTCTAATGTGGAAGTAAAAACAGGAAAATGTTACTTTAAAAGTCGGAAAATAATAAACAAAATTTATTATTTTCTGAAAAATGAGCTAATCAGATTATTATAACAGCTTTTTCATTGCAAAAACAATCAGCACTTAATATGAAAACAAAATTAAGCTGCAAAATGATAACATACATTAATAATTATTTGTATTGTAGGTTTGAACAAACTTTTGAAAAACTAACGGAAATAAAAAAAAAAAACGGGTTCCACTCCGGGAATGCCAGCAGAAGTGAAAAGATACTAGCTATTTACTTCCCATCACTTTGTATACATATTTATTTATTAGAAATAATAATGTTTGTTTATTTACTTTTTTGACGTAGTATATTTGACATCTTAAGCTGTGATAGAATTAAAATCCCATATCCCACCTCCCTGTACTATTCATAATCGCCGTGTAGTAAGAATAAAAACTAACCTAATGTAAATAAAAGTCACGTGTCCTGACGCGAGTTCCGCCTTTCGAATTTTCGATCAGGTCACGTGTCCTGACGTGAGTTTAACATTTTTCCGTCCATCGCATCACAAAAAAGTGCACAACGTTTCACTTTGAAAACCTTTACAAATAACAAGCTCAGTACCAACATTCACATGTCTTTCAAGCCAAGTTTATAGCTCTAGTCCGTTTTTAGAAGCGTGGAGGTGTTTGATCATTACAGATGAAGATGACGGACGACTTCTTTGAAGTAGGGCTATTATTCACCAAAGGAACTGCATGCTTGTTGGTCACACTTGTTATATTCACGTTATATATCACAACTGGCAAATATTCGTTTTGTTTTTACTAAGCACCTTCTTAATCTACAGAAATAACAGTCGCGCGTACATTTTTATAATATTTTTTAATAACAGTTTTTATTTTATTTATGTTTTACTTTTCTACGTCTTACGTTTTTAATGATTTTGCTGCTTTTATTAAAATTAGTGTTGTAGTTTAACGGTTCTATCGTTATAAAAAGATGACCTAGAGTCATCTCCGCGACAAGTTATGCCTATTTAAGTGATTATTTAAATTTTATTACTTCAAGAGATAATAACATATATCACTTTGATTGAAAACTTCTTTTTTTTATACCACTAAGGTGGCAAACAAGGCTATTATAAACTCTTTCCCACACACTTTGTACGACTATTTTCCCTTACTCTTAGCACACTACCTAGAGTCAGCAGTAAGAGGTGCATTGTTTTGTATGTTGTGAATGTCTTCTGTTTGTGTACAAAAAAATAAAATATTCTTGGGATGTGCTGGTGATATTTATACATATATTTTTATACTTGAAAGTTTGCAAATAGGTTTCTGTTATAACATAGGCATGCACTAAGAAATTATGTTGTTAAATTTATGCCCTGAGGGGGCAATATGAAGGTTGGGAATTGTATAAAAAACTGTCACGTTTTAACTTAGTGCATTAAAATAAGTCTTTGGCCCTTATGTTTTAAAATTAACGAAATTTCACGAAATCATCCCCTGAAGGGCAAAATAGAGGATAAAAAAGTTGAATGACATCTCCGATATCCGATATTTTGTCGGTAATACCACAAAGAGTTAAAAGCATTTTTCTTTTAAAAGTCGGATGAAAGAACGAAGTCACGGGAATAAGCTTTCAAGAATATATATATTAGACGTACAATTAAACTTTTTATTTAATTAATTTTAACACTCAAGGGAACCTTATTTTACTAAGACAAAGCCATCTCCCTCTTTCTCTCTCTCCGTCTAACTATAAAATGGTTGTATCTTTTAACTGTAAAAGATGTCAATCAAAGTTTTAATTAAAACAGTTTAAGAATGAAGCCCACTCCAAAACAACAAAAAAATACAAAACCTCCTAATACTCTTTGTTTGTGCCTGGTCTATTTTTGGAACCGAAACACCATAGTCTAGGAAATCAAACGCACATTAGCATTTAACTATATGAAGCGTACAGTCTTTAATTACCTTTTTTTCAAATATGAGTAAAGATAGAAAGGCAACGGAAAAAAAAGATATGGTTTTACATTTTTACTAAACAAATAAATACTAGAGTTATCTTTATAGGTACTTAAAGGAGTAAATCAGTCAAACTTTTGACACGAACAAGATATAAAATGACAATTTAAATTTCCCTTAAAATTTATAAAACTATTACATTGTTTCATTTGTAATTCGCTGAAAGAAAATACCGCGTCCTCAGATTAACTACACTATGGCATTAAATTGTTACAGCGCTATTGACTTAATATATCGATACGAAGCTGTATGTAACTTACGTTTTAGTAACGGTGTATGTAGGTACAAGGCATAAGTATAATAAATCATAATCAAGCTATAATTTTATATGACAGCATTGAGACCAACAAACATCTATTAGATATGTTGTTATTTTAAGCACAACCAAAAAGATAAATAAAAAACATGATTGTTACATACAACAATACTTTTCCTCTACTGAAATGTTTAATGGAGTGCTTTTTTGTCGATAAAAGTAGGAAACGGACCTTAAATCAAATACAAAATCGCTTACAAAGTGACTTTGGCGGCGGAAAAGTTCTTTAGAATGAAATAAATGATGACGCTAGCTTAAATGTAGATGTAAGTCTCTTAAAGGAATAATTTAAATCAAATTGTTGACTGTATATGCTGTTTATTTAAATCAAATTGTTGACTGTATATGCTGTTTATTTAAATCAAATTGTTGACTGTATATGCTGTTTATTTAAATCAAATTGTTGACTGTATATGCTGTTTATTTAAATCAAATTGTTGACTGTATATGCTGTTTATTTAAATCAAATTGTTGACTGTATATGCTGTTTATAAAGTGTCGACAAATTATAATTTGAAAAAAAGTTCCATAATATTTAAAATGAAAATTTTACGTATTTGTGAAACGCAAAAAAAAATCTAAAATTACAACTTTGCCCATTTTTAATAAACCGGGTACAAAAAAAGGAGGAGGTTCTCTATTCGGATATATATTTTATGTATGTTAGTTCGGGCATAACTCCGTCATATAAAGGCGGATTCGTCAAATTCTTTTTTTTATTTAAAAGGATATACTTCCGAGTTTAAAGTTCGTGTCTATCACTCCAACATACTTGTAAACTGTAATTTAGAGAGATTTTTGGAAATAAGTATTTATTTTTACCTTTCAGTGGATCTTTTTGAAGCCGGCTGTTTTTTTTTTAAGTTTTTATATTGTTTTATGCAACTCAGGGCCAGGCGTAAACTGATTTATAACCGCTTATAAGTTAGGGTTAACCATGCTCGACTGTCATGGTTTTGAGACTCCAAACTGTACGAAATAGACTGTACAAGTGGGGCATACGTGCTTGGCGCCCGATAATTGACCCACCCATCCGCCATAGAAATCGAGGTCGCTGAGGCGGATGGTGCTGGGAGCGAGCACAGTGGCCGCAACAGCAATAGGATAAATTTCGTTTGTGACGAGTCCAGATTTGATTTTAGATGACGTCTGGGATAGTGACTGGCTGAAGTGTTCTCAGGAAGTTAATTCCTACAGTGGGTTAACACAACTAAATTAAAAAAATGTAGGCGGGAATTATGAAGGACAGATAAACGAGTTTTTGCAAACAATGACTAAGATGCTGATTCTTACGTCCAAAACTTTCTGTGGTATTATGTTCTTCCATTTTCAAAGGGCATTAGGGCAGATTTTACTTTAATTGTCATGCAGCCAGGAGGACCTAAGAATAACTGTTGCAAGGGAAATATCAATTTCTGCCGTGACCTGTTCAGTCGCCAGTGTAGATGTGCTTCAGAGGCGTGTTTTGAGAGACCTGGACAATGTGTTATCCACATAACAATTGTAGGACCTACCAAGTGAAATTTCATTAAGAGCGATTATCGCGGGATGAGATCTATAACCTGATAAATTCAACCGCCAATCTCGTCTGGTTTTTAATAGCCATGGTGGTAATACTCTATATTAAAACAAAATTATTCAATATTTTTTTGAAAAGAAATAATTATAATTACATTTTTTTATGTTGTTTTATCCATTAAACTGTAATTTTAATGATTTTTATTAAATACATATCCAAAGCTTTGATGTTTTTAAATTTATTAAACAATATGTCAATAATAATAATTTCAAGCGGTAACTGAAGAAACATTGTGAAGTAAGATATTGGTTGGTGTTTTTTACATTTTTTTAACCACTGACTACTGACTGTTGTTGGCCGCAGATGGCCTTAACAACTACACGTGGACTAACTTTACAACTACACGTGGACTAACTTTACAACTACACGTGGACTAACTTTACAACTACACGTGGACTAACTTTACAACTACACGTCGACCAACTTTACAACTACACGTGTTCTAACTTTACAAGTACACGTGGACTTTTGCTGCGAAAAGTTGGGGCGGTTTGCACAAGGGTGTACTGGACACGAACCTTACCCGTGTAAATTCGTGTTATATTTTATGAATTCATAGCTGATGGTCGCCCCAAACAAATCACATTTGGCTGATTTTCATCGGGACGTCAAATGCATACAAATTATAATAGACAAAAACAAATGAATTTTGTTAAAAATAGTCATTGAAAAATTCTGAACTCAAAATTACATTTCCACTTCAATGTGAATCCAAGAAACTTAACTTAGCTCAATTCTAGTCCTCGAAAATTTCGAAGACGATCAATAACCTCTCATTACAAAGACGAGTGGCCGTCTCAGAAACTGGATTGGGGAGACACTTTTCCTTCTTTAAAAGCTCTCGAGAGACTCTTCAGTTTGCTGACGTCAATCCTTCAGTTCTTTTTAGCTGAGAGCCATCAGACGCAAACTCACTCTGTCAGCAATATCGTTCTAATTCAGCGCACTTGATTTGAATTCATGTCGTAGTCATCTTTGGTGTCTCCTAATGAAGAGGTTAGAAAGTTTTGCTTTGTGAAGCCTTAAGGTACATACTTGTTTTTATACTTTCTTCTGTAATAATAAAATTTTTGACTGACAAAAAAATTTGGTAAAATTTTAAGTTATGTGTTTATAGTATACTTTCTGGATGTTAACTTTTAAATTAACTACACATCAATATATGTATTTGGTTGGGCTGAAGGTGAATATAATTAGACCAATTTTGTAAATCATAGAGTTTTATTTAGATAAAAACAGTGTATTATTGATAGAATCAGGCGTTACTTTGCGGAAATTCATTATTATGATAAAATATAATTACCTTGCAAATCCGCTAAAAAGCGGATTTGCAATATAATAATATTTTATCATAAAAACAGTGTAATAATTAAATCATCAATAAGAAAATGTCGTATTAAAATTTTAAATTGAAAACTCCTGTAAATTAATAAGTTCAATAATTGGTAGCCATGTATGTGCCACATATGTTAGCCATAGTTTATGCCAAATATGCCAAAATAGTCATGGGGCTGGGTAAAAATAATTTACACCAATAATCTTATAACTAAAAGAATATAAAACGCGTGTAAGAGTTAAATTACATTCCAGTCGTAGACTTCAGGTGGTCTTACGTCTTCTAGACATGAAATAAATTTGAGGAATAATTGTGTTTAGCATTTACTTTTAGAAGCTTTAGGCGTTTATACAATTTGTAATTAAAAGTAATTACCAAAACTTGTTTACATCAAGTTTCAAAATTTGGAAATTGAATGTTTAATTTGAACAATTTTTACATACCTGCTCAATCATACTTTAGATACCTACTTAAAATACTTCTCAAACCTGTAAAAAATAAATATTTTACTAACCTACTTAGACATATTGTACATACCTACTTAAACATTTTTTACATACCTAGTTAAACGTAATTTAGATACCAACTTAAACCTTTTTTACATACCTACTTAATCATATTTCACATACCTATAATATATAAACATATTTTATATAACTTTTTGAACATAATTGATAAACCTACCTAAACATATTTTACATAACAACTTAAACATATTTTACTTACCTACTTGAACTTATTTTACATACCTACTCAAAATTATTTCCATAACTAGCTATCTTGAAATTTTAAACATCTTATAATATTTTACGCTCTTTAACATTTTTCATTTATAACTTTCACTTTTAAGTTAACATTGCACTGCTACAATCTGCTAATAACATAAATTTGAAAGCTTTCCCGCATTTTCTCGGAGCGTAAGAATCAGTTCCAATATAAAGGACCATTTGCTTGAGCTTGCATCTAAGTTCTCTCTGGCGAAGTGCCAACATCTTATATTAGAGTATTATCCTAAAGCGAATCTCTTTCACTCTTATGCTAAATTGTTTTGTAGCTTTTTTAGCATGAAAAGCAGTTTTTTATTAACATTATTTAAATTGTTTTGTGTGAGAATTTAAATTAATTTAGGTTACATTAAAATAGTTATTTTCAACTGAAGTTTTTAAAGTTCCGTGCGGGTGCTAACCGAGCCTTTACTAAACCTTTTGATAGAAAAATGGGCTATTCGTTGTTAGTATTAATCAATACTGTCAGTAAAATTGAAAGTGACAAAACTTATACATTTACATTTCACATTTTATCGTATTTTGTTTCTGCCTACCATGAGGCCAAAGGAAACTTCTTAACGATATACAAAGTCGCTTGCAACTGCTGGTATTAAATACATAAAAATAAGTTAATGTTTTTTTTTTTTTATCTGTTTAGTCATTAAGTGATTGTTAAGCACATTATTATTAGTGTGATGACGCATTTTCTTATTTTCTACATTCATAGTCGGCCAATTACTATTACTTACTATAATTGAGTTATTAGGTTAACTATTATACAGTCAACTACTCCATTAAACATTTTCTAGTTAATAGGTTGAGTCTTATATTTAAACAGAAAAAGTTTAGCTGACAACCGTTCAATGATTTATTTGTTTTTAGAGCAAGACCAGATTAGAAGCACAGTATACGTAATAGCACTTCATGGCAATAGGTCATACAAAATCCAAAAAAATAACTTCACTAACTAGTTACTGCAGCATATTTTATTTAATGAAGAGTGATTCACTATTTCTATCATGAAACAAAAATAAGACCCGAAAAATATAAAAATATAACCAAATACTCCGGTGTCACTCTCGATGATCGCCTGGACTTAGAGAGTCGCATTAAGGAAATAAAAAACCGAACCGCTTTCGTGCTCGGGGTAGGACTCCACCCCATGATAGATAAACACATTAAGTTGTCACTAAAAACGCTTTACAAAACTTGCATCTGTCTCGTGTTATTTTACAGTTTTATCAGCCTTAAATTAGCTTCAAATAATCCAAAATTGGGTTCTAAGAAAACTACAGGTGGTTCATATCACGTACATACGACTGACCCTCAGAGATATTTCGATCTCCCATCAATAACTAAATACTTAAAAAGCAATTATCCGCTTTTGAAATTTTAAAAAGTGTGAAATTGTTTAGATTGTATTGACGATTCAATAGTGTTCGTAGAAATCTACTTGAATGTATATTGTTTGATTTTATTTGATCTTTTTGTTTTATAATACATTGGTCAAGGTGTGGTTTTTTTTTATCATGGTTAAGTTCATGAACAAGCAACGTTTAGAAATCGTCAAAACTTACTACCGAAATTTTGTTTCAATTCTTTGGACAAAAGTAAATCATGCAATGAAACTGAACATCGTTCTTGATATAGAATGTTGTAGCGGATTAAGGAACTTTCAACATCGACAAAAACAATTTTTGTGTGTATTTAGAGCGGGTTTCTTGATTATCGAGCTGGATTCCTATTTACTGTTACCAAAAAAATTTAATTTTTTAACATAAATTTAGAGAAGTCAATTATTGAATTTAACAGAAATATCAACAAGTAAACATGAAAACCGTTTAGATCGCCCAAAATTCAAATGATATTTCGACAGAAAACATTGTGCGGATCGTTTGTGTCGGGAGGAAAACAATAACAATTCGCTCAAACGAGTTTGACTTCCACTTTGATATTTTTATGTATCACATTAATATTGTTTTTGTTCATTTTATTGTATTTATGTTTCCTGTAGAAGTAGATGTAAGAATGAGAACAGCTTGTTACATTATAACGCTCCTGAATAAAAAGTAGTATACGAAATTGTAAACGCCAGTCGGACTCACGCATTAAGGGTTTTGAGTTGAGGGATTAATAAGATTTTTAACTTTTTTTTAAACTCTTAATAACGATCAATTAAATCGGAATCGGTATTTTTGCACATTCTGATCACTTCTCAGATATTATCAATCAAATATTTTCGAAATTTTCAAATAAAGGCTGGTCATACCCTGCTGACCATAATAACTCTACCTTTTTAAGCCATTTTAAGGTGTCAAGCAAGCGCTCACCGCAGCTCACAGGCGCTTGCAACACCCGGGGCATAACTCACACGATGCCGACCGTTTAAAAATCTAATCACTTCTTTCCTAAAGAACCCCATACTGTATTCCAGTCAAGAAAAAACTTGACAGGGCTTAAGTGCTCGATACGGCTTGTAAATTTAGGATCTTCGACAAATCCTTGCACCGAGTCCAAACAGCCAAGCTGGTATCCGGGTGCATTTGCCCAGAAAGATACCTTTATCGACCCCCCTCAATTTCAGACACTATTTTTAGTAACCATATAATAATTTTAAGGTTTTTTTAGAATAGATTATACTCATTGAGTTCCCGATATTAATAATATATCAATTTATTATTAATATTCAATAACAAAAAAGGTTAAAAACTTATAAAAAAAGTATGCGTAAGTTACTCTTATTGTTCCACAAATAAACTCTCATTATAACATAATAGGTACGTAGAACTAAACACAAACAAAAACCATTTGCATACTTTGTTCTACAATTTATTCTGGTTTTTATTTAAAGCGCGTATTTTTCATTTTTGTTAACCAATATGTTTCTACGCATACCATGTGAATCCGACTTAGTAAACTTGCAAAATCAATGTTTTTTAGTTTCCTTGTACTTGAATATTATTGTTTCATTTAGTGATATTAAGATAACTGTATTAGGTAGGTGTGACACTTAGGAAATTTTGATTGTCCTTATTTTTAGGGTTACAACGGGACCCTCTTACTAAGACTCTGTTGTCCGTCCGACCGTCTGTCACCAGGCTGTATCCCATGAACCGACAGTTGAAATATTCACAGATGATGTATTTTTGTTGCCGCTATAACAACAAATATTAAAAAACAGAATAAAATAAATATTTAAGGGGCTGCCATACATGAAACGTGATTTTTTTTTGCTCGATATTGATAATGGCAACAGGTAGATATTGAAATATTCACAGAATATTTAGTTATATACTCACTTTAAAAATAAATATTTAAATTAAAATAAAACAAAATTTTTTAGCGAGGGCTCCGGAACAACAAACGTGATTTTTTTGCCGTTTTTATAGATAATGGTACGGAACCCTTCGTGCGCGTGTCCGACTCGTACTTGGCCGATTTTTTTGTATATGGGAATAACTTGCCAAAAATTAAATTTTACTGCATTACTTGTACTTCCATAAGTTAAAAGAATAAAAAAAAATTTATGCAAGGGCAAAAAGATCGTCACAACTACGCGCAAGCGCCACCCAAGCGTAGTTACTTACCCAGCAAACTGCTATAGATACACGCGGAGTAACTAAGAAATTCTCATCTAAGAAGCACTCATATAAATATATACATAATGAATGTATGTAAATAAATAAGTGTAAATAAACAACAATATTTACACCACAAAAATTATGTTAAACAGGTAGTAGGTACTAAAAGAGGTTTATCTGAGAAAACTATGATCTTAAATCATTTAAAAAGGATGAGTTCTCTTTATTTACAAGAGCGCAATGTTGTATGCTACTTTGATATTAGTTGGTATTTATTTTAATACAATAGATTTTCTATTTTCGTTATAATCGTTTTCAATTTCGTGCGCTACTGTGTGACACGATTTTTCTAACATAAATGAGATTACGTGTTTTGAATTCCTTATTCCATTGTTGAAAACATTGTCAATTGATATGGTTGTCTAACACGTCACGTTTCTAAGTTATAGTGTCAATACTATTTACGTGTACCCTCGTAAAAAACAAAAGATCAAACGTTGTTAATTGCAGATTTCTTTTAATACTGAAGTCTGTACGACTATAAATTAAAAGTTTTAGTGGTCTTAAGATAATTCTAACAGTTTATTTGGGTAATCATAACATTTTTTTCGAAAGTCATGAAGAAAAGTAACCACCGCAAGTGTTTAAATCATCCGGAAAAGTTAAGGAAAAATTAAGGCAAAGTTAATATTTCATCATTTTCTTTTGGAATATTTGGCTCATTTTTTATATTGACCACTTAAACCTCAGCTATTTTGATTCGTTGTCACTTGTCAATATATATAACATTTTTTTTGTGTAAAATTAATAATTTAAATAAAAAATATGATATACAATTTTGATACTGTCTTTATTTATTTATAGTACATCAATTTATCATAACTTTAAAATGATACGTGTTACAAAAAATCTATTTAAGTTTTTCTGTTCAGCAGGTTTATTTTGATAAAAAATAGCCGTTTCATTAAATGTTAGAGCACAAAAAAAAAAATTTGTCACACAGTGTAATGTTTATGTTCATTGGCAAAGTACTTAGAGCGCGCCCCGCCCGGTGAGTTTATCATCCTGCACACTGGCGACTGTTTACAAACTTTAAACTCAAAATATGGCTAGGGCTGCCTGATGTAACATTGTCTTTATATTATAGAAATAACTGTCAAAAACGTGTACATAGAATACATCACGTCAACCATGGTTAGGTTTACTAGAGTTTGTAAGCAATATCTAGGGAGCATCCCCTTCCCCACTCAATTACCTCACCACCTTTTCGTCATCTGTTTTAGAAGAAATATTCTACTTATAGTATTCTTTTGGTATTGGTAATTATTTTATTTTATTGTATTTCTATACAATCTTTATTTATATTAGGTATTATGTTTTCATTGAGTTTCATAAAATAGATTATTCGAAATATGAATACCTAAGACCTTGATTAAAAGTAAAGTCCTTCATGGTATCCAAATTTTGGGTCTTTGATTTAAATTTGTTATAGGTATTTTAGGGTTTTATAAAAACTGAATCTTCATACCAAAATAGATAATTATATACGATATACATATAAATATATATGGGTATCACCAGTGTGAGACTGCATAACATGGCAGCAAATGAAAAAAACACTTATTCACTAGTTTTTTTTCCTCATGCCAATTACAGGTGAGCTAACAATTTTTTCGATGAAAACTATACTATTTGCCATATTGCCATGTTCACTCTAGGAATATTAGATCAGGAATATTGTCAGTCTAACTAGACTCTACACTATGAGGACAGTTAAAAACAGAAAATAGGTTGGTACCAAAAAATAATTAGTTGTTTTATCACAGATTCTTAGCGACAAAAATAAATAAAGAACTCCAGAAAAAATAACAGTGTTATTTATACGGACAGCAATCAGAACCAGATGAAAGGAGGGAAAAGAAAAGATGTATCACTGATGTTATCCACCTAATGTACCTCCATTCATCACGAGCTCTAGGCTCCATTCTTTTTTGGTGGATAGCTGCGGAAATGTAAGTCCCGTTACTGGTAAATAATTGTAAAAGTAAAAGGTATAGTAACTAAAACATCTCCATCACGGGGGACAGTTTTTCAGTTTTTTTTTGTGAAACAACCTACAGCCAGATAACATATGAAACAGAATAAGCTACACACATGATATAGATTAAGAAAAATAATAATACCAATTTGCACGGTTTTAGTGCATTGGAATGTTGTGTCGAAGTCCTTGAGTTTGATTTCCAGTGCGTGCCAAAACATTGTCGCAATTTGCAATGGGTGCTTAGGCTATAGTTATATGTACTGGTGCGGATTAGCAGACAGCTTAGCATCGATCTACTGGCCACTCAATTGCAAGAAATTAGAAACTCTCCAATAAGAGGCTACTGATTTGGTTTTTCGAGTACGACTGCTGTGATATAACAAACAGCTAAAGTTTTCACTTGCCCCCCAAAACTGGGAAGAGTGCCACTAGTGGTTATCAATCCAATAACTGACTAAGCCTGACGTCGGTTACCTTTGCACATCGTTTCTGATTGATAAAATGACAATCTACATTTGTTTTAAAAATACAAAACCATAAAATTATTATCTATAATTATAACATTGGAACTTTAATAAGTTCATGAAATAAACGCTATAAAAGTCATAACAGTTTACGCGGAACTTTATATTTTATCGTCGAAACAATGACGGTTATTACTGTTACAATAAACGGTTATAATATCAACTATTACGTTCTCTCACTTATTACGTTCTTGAATGTTACATATTAAAATTAGTTCCTTTTAATTAATTCATTCCCAAGATATTCTTTTACTTTTTAGGGTTCTGTCCTCCGATCAGTGCTAACGGACTCAATTACAAAGCCTTCGCTGTCTGTCTTTTTGTTTGTTTGAAGCGTAGTTTGTATGCTGTAATCATCATAGAATATTATGTGCTATTACGGCAGATCACTCGGCTATAATAAGCAAAACAAAAGTAAATATTTAGGAGAGACACAAACAAAACATTAAATTATGGATTTGCTGTGCTGTAAGAACGTAATTACATACAAACTAGAAACTTAAATACAGTGATTGAAATATTAACCTATCAATTAATAGTAAAACAAGACGACTTTGTTTGTTTTATAATAAAAAGTTTTCACGTTTTAATACTTTTCACACTTTTATAACGCCAGCACACACTACGATAATAGCACACACACTTTCATAAATAATTAATATGTATAGGCAGTGACAGATTAACACCAAAACTCCACCTCCAGGAATGGGTCTAAAGTTTTATTTTTTGGTGGCAAAAGTGACAAAAATAACAAAAAATAAATAATGAATGCTTGTCAGTGTGTTACAGATAATACTAAATTTTTAATATTTTTAATACCGATTCTAAAGAAACGGTTGACAGGTAATAAAATTTACGAAAATAATGATTTTTCAGCTTCGTAAAAATCAGTGTGTAAAAATATACCGTACGCTTCAAGTGGAGGCGTCCTGTTGAATTACCCTCACTTTGTCTATATACTTGTCATAATCACTACACACAACACTATCGGTGTCCTCGGGTGCGTTCATTGGTGAAACTCGAGAGCTGTAATTTCCTATGACTGGATTCCATGCAGGTGGCAGTTTGTATCCATCCTCACGATTGAAGTTCTTATGCTTATGCTTCGCGTACCAATTTATGGTAATATTGGCGATCGGTGGACAGAACCTTAGGCTGGTGGAGCTCAATCCAGTGGTTGGAATTTGAGTTAATCAGATGTTCTATATCTTTTGCTATAGCTGATTTTGTCGTCTGGAAATTCTTTACAGCTGCAATATGTTCTTTGACCCTGTCCTCAATTGTGCATTTGGTCTGGTCAATGTAAGAACTGCCGCAGCTGCTGTTAATTTTGTAGACACCTGGTGTTTGGTACGGGATTACGTCCTTTGGCGTGCGCACCTGCTGTTCAATTTTGGAGAACGGAACAAATGCAGTCTTAATGGAGAATTTATTCAAAAGCGATCCAATTTTATCCGTTACTCCTTTGATATAGGGCATGAACGCTGGCTGTCTGCTAACCTCTGGATTCGTCGTACATGTTTTACGGCGAACTGAACTTCTTCTACTCGTTTTGTACCCGTTTCTCTTAAGTGCTTCCTGAACGTGTGCCAGCTCAGTATCTAAATGTTCAGGGTCACAAAGGTCATGAGCTCGGTTAGTCAGGGACGTCACAACTGATTGTAGTTGACGCGGGTGATGCGAGGAGGCGTTCAGGTATCTGTCCATGTGTGTGGCTTTCCGATATACAGTATGCCCCAGAGAGCCATCTTCCCTTACATTCAATTTAACATCTAAGACTGCCAGTGAACGTTCACTTTCCATTTCATATGTAAAACGTATTTTGTTATGAATTCCAGTGTAGTGAATGCCAGTTTTTGCATAATATTTTATCAAGTTCATTTTGATAAAAAAACAATAGAATTAGAGACGAGTTATTTAAGAAAACAATATAATTAAGTCAACAACTTAATTTCCATAGCCCTAAAAAGGGTTTCTTCTGTTAAGTTTAAGACCCTCATAAAAGTCAGCATTACCAGTAGCGTTTCGTTAAGTTACTAAGTTGTACCGATTAGGAAGTCTGCTGTTACACGTAATATTGCTGATTTTTAGAGCACTTTAATTACGAGGGCTGCATTAACCTTAATGCGTTTGTATTATACTGAAAAAAATTAAAAAAAAATATAAAAAATTAAGAGACATACAGTACAGTGTGGTTCCAGAGAAACTTCTTCTTATAAACGCTTAGGTTGTCGAATGAGTTCCCTGCCAAGGTTTTCTCTAAGGACTAAAGTGTAGAGTTGTTTAAGAAGAAAATTATTAGATTGATGCGGGTATGTATAAACCATTTTTCGATTCAGGGATCCGTTTACGAAATGTCTTTGTAAGAGTCAAAAGTGTGTGTCCCTCCCGCCTGCTAAGTGGTGGTTTGTGGATATGTGAAGAAAATCACGGTAGTAGTAAACAAACAGGGTTAGTAGGAAAGATTACTTAGATATTAAGGGTGGAATTATTTAATTGTAGTATAAAAAACTAGCATATCGCCCGCGTTATACGCTTAGATTTTTTAAACTACGCAACGGATTTTAATGTGGTTTTCATCAATAGACAGAGTGATTCAAGAGGATAGTATATACGTATAGTTGAATGATAAATCATCCCGACATGGCGTGCTTATAATAAGTAGAACCTTCGCTCGTTTTTTTACAACTCCATATATTGTCAAGTAGCTTTAGTAACAATAACAGTATTACTACTCGCCAGTAGATGTCAGGAAGAGTCATATTTTTTAGTTTATTATTGCCTTAAAATACGGATAAAACGACGTTATCTAAAAATGAAACCTAGCTAGATCGATTTATCGCTAAATTTCATAAAAATCGTTGGAGCCGTTTCCGAGATTTAGATTATATATATATATATATATATATATATATATATATACACACTACTACACTACACGTATCTTATTATTTATCTTCCCCTGGGTATATATAAATATTTATATATATATATTTGCGTGATGTGATCGTACACCAAACCATAAAAAATTGTATTTTTTATCCCGTTGGGCGCCCCTTGTGAAGACTCAATTCTCCAGGTAAAAGAATACAAATTGAATTAGGTCTAAATTTTATTTTTATAATAACGACGGTGTCGTTCAAATGACTTTTTGAATTTTGAAGATGGTAAAAGAGGAATATAAATTAAATTAGGTCTAAATGTTATTTTTATAATAACGACGGTGTCGTTGAAATGACTTTTTGAATTTTGAAGATGTTATAAAACAACATAGTATTTAGTAATTTAAAAAAAAAACATAATGTGTGTGTTGTAACACACAATAATATTAAAAGCAAATCCTTAATAACCAATTTTTTTGGTCAATTACATAAGTAGTTAATACAAATCAAATTTTTCACGCAATGTGCCCTCAATTTAAAAGGTATCTTCAACATTTAAAATCTTTGATATGGTAGATACCCACATTTTTGTCATTTAAGACCACCAGTTCATATACTAACGGTGAAACTTTACGTATAACGCGACATTTTACGAACTTCAGAGCTAATTTAGTGCTGAAATAAGCACCGGCATCTCCATACATAATCATAAACATTAAACTCTTTAAAAGTATGACGCAGATTATAATGTTCTGCGTTCTTTTGATTTGCCTTATATAAGGCTAATTCCCACCTTGTTAAATATATTAGCAAGAAACCCGGTATGCTCAGCATAAATATCCCTGGGCATAAATACAAAATTATCGTAGTCCTCGTACTTGGCAAAGATATTACCGTCGGTCACTAATTCACGGCTGAAAACTAAAAACGCTGGTCAATAGCCAGTCGTATCATTACATGACAAATTAATTGCCATTTGTACTTGTGGAATAAATTTGTCCCAAGTTCAGTGATCTTCGCCTACCAAGGCCGCAATAGCCGTAATATTAGTTTTGTTATAACGTTCCACAGTGTTTACTTGTGGACAGTAACGTGGAGTGTAAAATACATTTGGAATGTTATATTTTTCCCAAAGATTTTTACAATCGTGGCTAGTAAATTGTGAACCATTGTCCATAATTATTGTTTGGGGTACTCCGTAAACCAAGAAAACTTCGTTTTCTAAGGTTTTTAATACATTAGCAGCTGTGGCTTTTTTTAAAGGAAAAATTCAACAGTTCTTACTGAAACAGCATGTGACAACTGGGATGTTTTAATTTCTATCCCTCGTCATTGGCAAAGGACCAACTAAGTCAATGGAGATGCATTGAAAAGTACGTGAGCCAATTTTAGGTTTTCCCATGACACCAAATGGGAAATGGTTTTGATGCTTGTAAGCCAAGCATGTAGCACAATCAGCTATGTAATTAGATATCTGGCGGAACATTCCTGGCCACTAAAAATCCCTTGATATCTTTTTAAAGGTTTTAAAAGCACCAAAATGCGAGTTTGACTGCTCCGTATGTTTAGCCGCAATAATATTAAGCCTATCGTTAGGATTCGGAACCACATGTAATCACTATCAGGTTCCGTTTCAACTTTTTTAAGTAATTTCCCATCCTTAATACAGAAATCTAAACAATCTGATGGATTATTTACGCAATTGGTACGCTTTTGTTCGTACCAAATCATACTCCGATCAGTATCAATTGGTTCAACGAATTTATGAGAAACATCATCTACGTCAGTCTATACGTCAGTTGATGTGTCCTCTATTATAGGGGTAGACCGAAATAAAATATCAGGAACAACATTGTCCTTTCCTCTTTTATGCTTTAAAATAAAATTAAAGCAGGACAACCGTATGGTCCATCTGGATAACCTACCCGTTGAATTAGGTAATTTTAAAAACCATTTCAATGCAGCATGGTCAGTAAAAATAATAAATTGTTTCCCGTTATCAAGAAAACAACGCCAATGTTCTAGTACTAGAATAACCGCTAGCGTTTCTCGCTCCGCGGCCGATAATTCCGTTGCTGCTTAGATAAAGACTTACTCATGTATGCCACAACAACCTCATTGCCGTCTACCTCCTGAGTAAGCATTGCGCCTATGCCAAAACCAGATGCATCACAATTTTCAGTAAATGGTAAGTCATAATTTGGACATGCTAAAATAGGTTTATTTACAAAATGGTTTTTCAAAGTATTAAATGCGTTATCCACTTCTTTCGTCCATTTAAATCTTGGCGTATTTTTACCCGCAGACGTTAATGAATTAAGAGGACCAGCTACAGTACTAAAATTGGGTATAAAACGCCTATAGTAACTAGCTGTACCTAAAAATCGACGAACCTCCTTACGCGATTTAGGAGTAGGGATTTCAAGAATGGCTTTTACTTTATCTGGGTCTGTGCGTAAACCACGTTCGTCCACAATGTAGCCGAGATATTTTAGCTAATTTTTAAAAAACTTACACTCCTCAAAATTAATAGTTAAACGAGCCTTTGTCCAGTACTTGATTTAAAAGGGATATGTGCTCGTCGAAACTCTCGCTAATAATGATAATATCATCTAAATAACAGAATACTTTATTGTTAAAATTGGGAGAAAAAAAGGAATCCATCAATCTCTGCTGTGTAGCAGGACTATTTGATAATCCAAAGGGTAATTGCTTAAATTGGAAGCTGCCGCATGTCGGAACGTAAAATGCAGTTTTGTTTCTGTCATCTACATGTAAAGGAATTTGCCAAAATGCTTTTGCAATATCAATGCTGCTTAAGTACTTCGCATTAGACAAATTATCTAAGTTTCTATTTCATTAATATAAGGTAAGTTATACGCGTCTTTCTTAGTAATTGAATGTAATTTCCTACTATCCAAACAAAATATCCATTCGCCATTCTTCTTAGGCGTAACTAAGACTGGAGATAACCATGGGCTCTCGCATGGTTCAATAATGTCCCAATTTATCATTTTATCTACTTCTTCACTAAGTACCCGTTGTCTTTCCGGAGACCATGTACACGGCATCGAACACAAAATGGCGGACGATTTTCATGAACCGCCGCAATTTCCTTTGGCGCTTTGTTATGCAACGGATTAAAACTTTGATTCCTATAAACCGTTGGTTTATACTTAGAAGAACTAGATTCCAACTTAATCAAAGATTTTTGTTTGTAATTATTAAAAGATTTAAAATTATCAAAGGGTTTCGCTCGAAACTCCTTCTGTCTCCAATTTTCATAATTTATACCTTTGTTATTCGCAAATGGCGTTTCTGAGGAACTACTAGGTTATAATCAAAATCAGAGAAAAATCACTTCCCCGTTTTCTGGCTCTTTGAAATTCTTATTTTTTTAAGAAATTTGTAGTATTTCTTGCAAATGCTAATTAAATTGTCAATAGACATAATATTAGCAGGAATTACAAAAAAGGAATAACATGGTCTAATGTTCCGAAGTAATATTTCTAACTGGTCACTTTCACCAAGCGATTTCTTTAGCCTATTGAACATTTCAACCATTATTGCAACATAAATAACGATATTTTCGTTCTCCCCTTGCGTACGTTTGTATATATAGTTCAATAATTTATAATCGTAGTCGAAACTACCGAAATCTTCAACTAATTTAATACACAGTTCGTCCCAATTGTTTACCTTCTTTTTAATAAATCTAAACCAATGTAAAGCGTCGTCAGAAAAGAGTTAAAACGCTCTAGCTAACAGTAATTCTTTCTTTATATTCCTAGAAAGCCTTAATTTTTCTAGTATTTGTAAAAACGAACTAGGACATGATTTCCCATCATATTTAAATATTTTCAGCTCAAGTGTAGAGCTTCTATCACAAGAAACTGTGATAAATTTATTTTGTTTAATACCTATTTCTTCTAAATATTCTCTAGATATCTCTAAATTATAAAAATCCTCCTTTAATTTTTTGGATACCTGATTAATTTCCGGTAAACTACCAACTTCTGACCTATTGTCATCAGGTAAATCAGAAATTTCATGTAATGAATAAAATTCTAAAAACTTGTTATTCCATAATTTATCCAATTTTTGGAACTCATTTTTAACTGTAGCCAGTTCGGGACCCAAGTTTTACTTATCCGTGATGTCAATACGTAGTAATCTAAAATGTATATGGTTAAAAAACGCTTCCAACCGTTTGATTTTTTCCTTATTAATACCCGTGTCCTCTAACTTTTGTTTCATAAAAGTTAAAGTAACCTTAAGACCTTCAATATCCTCTTTGGGATCTAAAATTTACTCAGGTATCTCATAAGCTGGTAATTTTTCAACCAACTTTAATATTTGACGCTTCAGTTTTTTCTCACTAAAGGTTCATAGATCAGTTCACTTGTGTTGAGCAAGTGATATTTAATAGTTTTTTTCCATTTTTACTAATTTTATTTTATAGTTTTTTTCTTTATTTCTTCACAGATACTCACTTCCTTTAAAGAAAATAGTAAAATATTCGTAACGAAGCTTTTACTACTTTACAGTCTCTCTGTAAAAACTATATAAATATATTTGTTTCCAAGAAGTTGTACATGTAATCCCACTTATGTCAAGTACTGCTTTAGACATAATCGACGAAGATCATCTTGGAAACAACAAAAATAAAATTATTAAGTACGGACTTTTTATTTATTAGTTAAAAACGTAGTTTTATTACGAGGTAAAAGAACCCCTAACTTGGAACAAATATAAATAATTAAACGACACAGCTTTTCACTGTCTCCATTTGTCCAAAAAAAAATAAAAACGATGTAAACGTTTTTCTCCGAAGTATTTTTTCCTGGTGGACCTATATGAATATTAAAAACTATTAATATTAGCAATTCTCTACTAATCTAACGATTAGTAAATAAATAAGGTTTTCTTACAATATAACCTTTTAATTGTTTAAACTAGAGACAAAAGAAAAAAAAAAATTATTAGCCAAACGAGTCCGAAAATTTCATGTAAAACATGAATGTAACGCAGATAGTTGCATTTTTTTGAATTTTTGCGTTATGTGATCGTACACCAAACCATAAAAAATTGTATTTTTTATCCCGTTGGGCGCCGCTTGTGAAGACTCAATTCTCCAGGGGAAGATAAATAATAAGATACGTGTAGTTCGAAAATACAATTTAATTATAGCTTCCTATACGATCGCACATTACAAAAATTAATTAATTTTAATTTCTATTATGCCATACACAATTTTATATCTTCATTTTGGAAATTATTCATTTTGCCGTCTTTTCTTTTTTTGATGACCGTATTGCAATTTTTACCCCAGTCGACTTTATTATCGCCAAAGTTGGCAAATCGTGGTACGATGTAATTAAGTAGTAGAATTACGACAATCTATGTCATCTCCATATATTTCCCGAATATACAAATTACGGAAAAGAAAATTTAATAAGGCAAAAAGGCCATTCCGCAAAAATCAAGGTCTTCGTAGTTCCTATTAAGTAAAGCAGAATTATGGTACCTTCTGTGTGATTTATGGGGTAACTCACAAACCGTCGGCAGATATTCCAGGAGATCAAAATTCCTTATATGCTTTCCATTTGATCGAATCCGATCAAAAACACAGTTTCTTATATATGGTCTACGCCGATAAGGTTACACCAGGTAAAATAATTAATTATTTTTATTTATTTAAAATTTAAAATTTATATTTTTTAGCTCTTCCGTTGAGAAAATCTCAACCAGACTGACTTTGAATATTTTTTGATCTGTCATCTTTTTAAAAATCAGATTTAAAGTCTGTTGACGTAAATGAGTATGGCATTCCATGTATGGATATGGATATGGAATTTTACAATGATTTTGACATAAAACGCAAAAGGGTAATTTAAAGCTTATTACCCACTACATATACAAAATAAAATACTTCACTCGCTACATTATCCCCCCTTCCTCGTGAAAATTCGGTTACACGAATATATATACAAGAATTGCTCGTTTAAAAGTATTAGATTTTTGTGTTGGTAAGCTTAATATCAAATTATATGTCAATTTGACTATCTTATTAATATTTCACTCACATTAAACACATTTTATATATAGTTTACAAAATCACACAAACTTCTTGCTTTGTTGTGCCCTTAGAGGTTGCAATTTAATACACTGTTAAACGCATTTTCCAATATTATTTTTAAGTTTCAAGTTAAGTATTTCATTACATCCAAATATTTATTACCCTTTTCTACTATGGATTGAATTTTAAAAAACGGCGAAAATGCTTTCTGCGTTAATTGTGTTACAGAACATTAATACTTAAGTTTGACTACAAACATGGTATTTCCCAATTTAAATTCTAGCTTTGTCACCACCTTTTAAAATACATACATATATACAAAAATAAATACATACATACATACAAACATACAGGTCAACTGAGAACCTTCTCTTTTAAAGTCGGTTAAAAAGTAGAAAGGAAGAAAGAAAACACATGTATTTAACGCATACATGCAACATGCACAAGATCAGTGGTACCACGGTAGTAAAAACTAACCGTAGTTCCACTGGGGTACCACGGTTAGGAAAAAGAAACCTCCTTAGAATCCTAAAAACTCATATTAATTGTGCTACGGAGCAATAATACCAAGTTTCAAGTCAATTTAATTATAATATTATTATTGCCCCATAATGTTGCCCATCGTTTTCACCCCTTTGAGCATTGAATTTCAAAAATCGGCCAAGTGCGAGTCGGACTCGCGCACGTAGGGTTCCGTACCATTGTCTATAAAAATTTAATGTTATTTTTTATTTTTATATTTGAGTTGATTGAATGAAAGGTAAATTGCGGTTTACGATTTATGACGTATTAAAGAAAACTACTTACTAGGTCTCGGTGAAACCAATTTTCGGATGAAGTTTGCAGGGTAAATTCTCATATTTTAGAAGTTACAGGGGGGAGGACGACACATTTTACCACTTTGGAAGTCTCTCGCGCAAACTATTCAGTTTTGAAAAAAATATATATTAGAAACATCAATATCATTTTGAAGACATATCCATAGATATGTGGGGTTTCATCAAATCCACAATTTTTTAGTTTAAGTTCTAAGTATGGGGAACCCCCAAAATTTATTGTTTTTTTCTATTTTTGTGTGAAAATCTTAATACGGTTCACAGAATACATCTACTTACCAAGTTTTAACAGTATAGTTCTTATAGTTTGTTGTGTTTTGACATACGGACGGACAGACAGATAGACAGACATGACGAATCCATAAGGGTTCGGTTTTTTGCCATTTGGCTACCGAACTCTAAAAAGTCCGATTTCTAATGACGCCTTCAAGTGAAATATTATAGAGTCAACACTTTCTTCATATTTCCGTCCTCAGCGGCTTAAGCTGGGCGATTATGCCGCACATTACTTTATTATTAATAGATGGGCGACAAATACAAAAATCGTGAAACCATTCATTTAAAATTTCAACCAAAAGGGTAAATACCGAATAAGTAAAATAATAAAAAAATATGGATTTTCATACAATTATTCAACTTCTATATCACACCATCACACCCTAGGCCTTAGGAGATTGTTTTTTAAACAATTTGACAACGTGAATTTTTTATTGAAATTTCGAACAGGTACCAATTTTCATGGTATTATTTGCAATATCGACCTTATCCATATACAAAATTTTACTCCTTATTTTACCACCTCTCGGATGATTTTTCAAAAGCTTATATAGCTTGTCATTCTTAGTTTTAAAAATATCGATTTTTATAACAATAATTATCCATTTTTACCGCCTTAGGAAATTGAATTTCGAATAATCCTTTCTTAAACGATGCTGCCAACATAAAACCAATCCTTTAATAAGTCACCAGGAGTTGAATATGTGACGTTCGTGACGAGCGCATTTCCAGAGTAAAGATGTAGTTGGCATTTTCATCAGCCTAACTTCTGCCTCGATCGCTCAAATTGGAAGAGCACTAACACGGAAAGCTTTTGACTGCATCTTTGCTATGAACATATTTATTTACATTGATGGTTTATGAAAAAGGTGTATAAAGATATGCAGCACACATGTGGTTAAGAAACAGACCCTGACTTTTGTTGTTTTTGGACCTATATTGTTAGGTAATAAACACACTTTTTTTTTCTCATCAGTATATTTTTGTTTTTCTAAAATATATTTTAAATTTATCATAAATTTAAGGAAATAAAACAAAAAAAAAAATTACTTACGTAAATTTCATTTTAAAGATAATAATAAAATTTTGTATCACTTAAACTTATCGAAATAAAATTAAAATTGTCATGTGTATTTGTAGTTAAATATTTAACGAGTAAATATCAGTCGGACTATAAACACAGCTCGAAGCGCAGTCATAACATTTCATTCTATAAATTCGATACGTTTACTGTTGAAATAACAAATAATTGTTTTATTGACCCAGTAGTTCGAGCGTTTGTTTTGTTTATATTTGATCAATAATGAATAGTAGTTATTATATTTTTGAAAATTATCAACATGTTAAACGCATTGATACGAGTCACAGACCACAAAATATAATGTACCTTATACCAATGTCTTCCCCTTTATGGAACAGGTGCAATGATATGTATGTCCACCAATAAGGTTAACGTTGGATTTCAAATTAGTTTTCAACATGACATTATCGACAATTAACAACAGGAAGCTGGTAGTCTTTATAAGAAGAGACAGGTCTCCCTTTTTCTAACCAGCAGTCACACAGTCAGCAAATACCACTCCCGTACGCACGGAATCCCGTTTTAATTTGCAGACGGTAGATAAATGAAAGTAGTTGCCCAACGGGAAGAAAGATTATCTTTAACATAGAGGAGGAGCCGACAACTTCTGTTTCTACGTTTTTTTTATTCAAGATGACAAGATGATCCTACTCGCATAAAAGGCCGAAAGTTTTCCTAGTTCATATTTAGATGAATTACGAACTATTTACATACAAGATTCAACGGAACCCTCGGTACGATTACATTTTACGATAGTCTATGTTACTCATACATAATGTAGCTTTCTTTTTATGAAAGAATGTAAAGAATCAGTTCAGTAGTTGCTGAAATTATCCCCTAGGTACATACAAACAAATAAGCAAACAAAACGTCTTCATAATTATTAGCATTTAAAGTTATTTGAAAAGAAATAGTCATAATCATGAGTAAAAAACGTAGTGTTTGATCATAAACATCCGCAAATCTTTACGTAAAGTCGTATTATACTAATTCAATACGAGCCGAGCGAATAATCCGTATTTGGGGGCCGTGTTGCCCCATGCATTTTAAGGTCCAATTCCATATAGTAGAGCTATTATATATCGCGAAACAACCTTGTTTCTAACTTTAGAAAAAAAAATCGTTTTGCGGTAGATACTTAATTTATTAACAAATACAACTTCACGCTACAAACCCAAAGAACGGGGTAGTCACTTTATGCCGGTGATCCTGTCGTGACCGCAGCTAGTAAAAGTATTGTCTATAAACTTACTTATTGAACGGCTATATAATAAATTTGATAGTTTCTGTGAATAAAGCATTCAGGCATACCAGCTTTATATAAATTTAATATTATTTATTGGGTTTCTCTTTACAATATAAAAGAATACACGCTTAATTTAAAAACACAATTCACACAGTGTGTTGCATTTTGTTATGAGCATTATGTATTTCGTCTCGTTTGTTAGTGATGTCCAAATACCGGGAAATGAATATAAATTGCGGAAACAACAATGAGCCTGAGAGGAGGCATTACTTCCTGCGACTGATTTTGTTACAACATAAATATTTATCTTTCTTCGTTAATAAATGATAGCTCATTTATTATTTCTATACTCGTAGAATAATTTATACTTTTTGATTTCCGTATCGAATTTGAAAGAAAATGGAACGCTTATGTTTTCTTTTTAGGGTTTTTCTGTGACCAACTAGTTTTCCGACATTGGACGTTCCATGTCTAAAAACAAAGGTATTTATCCATACTGATATTATAAATGTGACAGTGACTTTGTCTATCTGCCTGTTACCTCTTCAACCGCTATTATCTTAAACCGCTGTACCGATTAATATTGAGGAGTTGCTCTTGAAATCCTACACCGATAACAATAAGGGGGGTGAAACCACGGGCAAAAGCTAGAACCTACCAAAACATAAACGCGATCTCGACCCGTTACATTTATTTCTTGAATGAGAAAAATTTTCTATCATTTTCAAAAAAATAACAAGTAGGTATACAAACACCATATTTCAGTAAACAATAATTCACCACATTCCAAATATCTGTAACGACATATTTCCGAGAGGTTTTAGTAGTATATTCCCCGCAATCCCGGATACACACAAAGTTTGCAATAAATTGATCCCAGAGGTCTGTTTAACTTGCGACGTATCCTCGTGTCCGCTGACATCGAGCCACTTGATAAATATTTACTGTGATATATCGAGGGGTTACGGCTCAGAGTTTAACTTTGACGTAGTTATTAGCTTGAAACAATTACATGTACCTACTTCTTTAACATAAAATTATAAGAAACTAGCGTTTCCCCGCGGTTCCACCCTCCCTTAATTCGGTTATTACGAACTCAATTATAAAAAAAACGACTCACACTTGACGTTTTCAAGTAGCATTTGACCTTGGCCGGGACATTTTTCCTTTATACCAATAGAGATGGCAAACATGCTAACAGTCCTGATGGTAAGTGGTCATCGAAGCCTATGGATGCTTGCAACACCTGGGGCATCACTTGCGCGTTTCCGACCCTTCAACAATCTTATAACTTCTTTCTTGGAGACCCCATACTGCAGTCCTTAGACACAAACTATCTCCATGCCAATCTTCATCTTAATCAGTACAGCAGTAAAGTTTTGCATACCATTAAACTTATGACGTAACGTAGTCATACCTCGAAATGAATTCTTTGAAAAAATACTTAAAAATTTTATATCGATTTTAAGGCATCGTAAAAAAATTTTTCCTTTTTGAGTCTTTACAGCTGTGTTTTTATTGGAATATCTACTGTAATACTGTAAAGAGAAAGCGGTTTGTAGGTTTATTTATGGAGGTTAAACTCGCCCTTTCTACATACTAGTCAAGGTTTAAAATGACAAAACTTGTTATTCACCAACGTAGTGTATAGTTGATGTCGGAACCGAGCAATTTGCTACAAATATTTTTACTTGCATTTGAAGTGCTAATGTTTTAACTGCTACTTCTAGATGCTTTTTTTTTAATCTTTTTAGATAGTAGCTGTACGTGTATTTTTTTTATAAATTTTCAGACAAACCTTGTCTTGATAACTATGAACATAACAAAGTAAAACATCCAATTCGGTCGAGCCGCCCTCAGGTGATGGTATTTTATATATGCATTGATTTTTATTTACAATAAGACAAACAGGTTCATTAGAAACTGCACTAACAGCGTATCACGGCTATGTGGCATCCGTATTAAACTACGGTCTACTGTTGTGGGGTAACTCTGTGGACATAAATAGAGCTTTTAAAACCCAAAAAAGATGTATAAGAGTAATATGCAACGCTTGGGTAACAGATAGTTGTAAACCTCTATTTAAAAAATTAAAATTGTTAACATTACCATGCATGTACATCAGGAACATATGTCTGTTTGTTAGACAACATCCGCAATACTTTCCTAAACATTCAGAAATCGTAACCTCAAGGCCATCAAGAGATAAATTGAAATTATTTATACCTAAATGTAACCTTGATATATATGGTAAGAATGTTTGTTACATGGCAATAAAAATTTACAATAAGTTGCCATCTGATATAAAAGCACTACCATATCATTTATTTAAAAAAGGATTGACGGGATGGTTACTAGAAAATTGTTTTTATAGCGTAGGAGAGTTTCTTAACAATAAATAGCGTGCGTCAATTGCTACATATGGGTATATTTTTTTTTTTTTTTTTGAAAAATTATAATATGACATGTGGCGAATGTAATTTAAAAATTTTAATATGACATGTGGCTATTGTTATTTATTTTTCTTAACATTTTATATTGTATTTAAATTAATTCTGTTGATAGATGATAATGAATTTATATTATTGGTGACATTTTAGAAATTAATTAACTATTGAATTGTAAAATTTGCACACCCTGAAGGGGTAGAATAAGAGAACCATGTACATCAATTATTTATTAAGACCATCTGTACCTTATACAGGCAAATAAATCAATAAAAAAAAAAAAAAAAAATATTATAGATATATTCAAAATCAGTTTATCTTATTAAAATAATATTTTACCGTTATTCGTGATTTTTGTTTCAGATATACTTGTCTTCGGAGTACCATTCAGTTCGACATCCTTAAACAATCAAAGAGTCTAATTTATATGGGTTGCGTGCCATCAATGAGACAACTTCTAACTTGTAGAACAAACACGAACTAAGATCTGGTACGAATCCCCAATTTAGTAATTAAATAAACGATACCGTTTTACTAGGTCCGTACCAATTATCCATTTTGGGTTCAATTCTTGTAATTAAAGTAATTGTTGGTTTCGTAACAATACGAAATGGAAAAATATAATTATAATAAACGTGGTAGGTAGATATTAAGGATTAAATATATGGCTTGCCTTATAGATTATAAATTTAATTCCCGGAAGGCAACACTTTGTAAAGTTATTTTAAGTCTGGTTATGTCCTGTACTGCGATAGACAAGTCTGTAAGACAGAATATCATCGTAAAAACCAGCAGCCCTATATAACAATTTGAACTAATTGGTACTGAATTATACTTCGTATCTCTCCCGAAGACGATTACAGTTTACATGCAGCAATACGCAAGATTATGCTGTCCAAATCACACCTTTAATTAAAATTAAAATTAAAATTTACATAGTAGGTAGTTTCCACTACCTACCGCTATGCACCCCTCCATATTGCCATTACGTGTTTTTGTGCTGTCCAAAACTCGTCAATTTGTTCGTCTTCAAACATAATTTTAAAATAAGTATTTAATAGTCATAAAAGGAAAGGCGTTATGGATTAGGAATAGTGCTTCGGTGAAAAGTTTGAAAACTTGTGATAAAACGAACAGGAATTTTGTCATCTACGCACACGTTGTTCTACTGCGCATTCAGATAATTATTTAGACAGTTGTCTAAAATTTCAAGGTGAGTTTTAAAGCGATTTGTTAGAAACAAATAGTAAAGGACCAAATAACTCAATTAAATGATCAATTAATTAGTTTAAATCTACCTTCTTACATCATTTTTTTATTGGACATGGAATATTGTTTGAGCAAATGTAACTAAGACATTATTATAATGAAGCAAGAAAACGAAGCATTACTTCTTGATCTATGTGCGACATATGTACACATCTAAAATAAGTTATCCCGGCGTATAACGCGTGTGGATACCTACCTACTTATACATTTTGTCATAAAATTTATCTTTGATATGTCTCGACGCACCGATATTGTGTGTGTAAACCTACATTTTTTCAATAAATAAATCCAATCACTTCAATATCCCGACATATACGCGTGTGTGGATAACTAAATTTTGTCATAAAATAAATACCATGTTGGATACCTACATTATGTCATAAAATAAATACCATTATTGAAACTTCCCGACGTTTATCGTGTGAGGACGGTTATGATGACTCGACTTACATAAAAATTAGTGCCGTTATATATTACAAATGAGATCTCATGCTGAGTTACCATTATTATAACTCATGGAAATATCTAACAAAAACCTGCACACTACATGTAGCAGCTATATCGGGGTACGACCCAACGCAAAATAAAAGGTTTTCAGACAATTTACACATCATGATATAGCAACACGATTTTTTCGATGTTATTTGATTAACGGCTTAAGGTGATAAATAAATTTTATCTAAAACAGGACTTACTTACAAAAACTGAGTATTGTACGTTTGTACACCAGCGCTTTTATTTAAAATCATGTGATTAAATTAGCACTCGCTTAGTTAAATATTACAAAACATTAGTCAACAGAAACACATTTAAGTGTTTAAAAGTTGATGGGAAATTGGTAAATTACCTAATTAGCCGTGTATAGCCGAAAACAATTTTCTATTATAATCTAACAAAAGTGAGAAATACTAAAGTAGATAACAAGATCAAATATTTAGTTCCAACATTTCCGTCTTCCTGTGGTAAACCCAGTCAACCACAGCGCATTCAGCTGATTGATCACGACCGATGTCTTCAATTCCATTAGACTTTGAACAATGGGAAAACCGCGGGGAAACAGCAGCCGAACCACGAGCGTAACCCAGTTCGAGCCTGCCGCTTCCACGCCGCCGCCGCTGCCTCCACACCACGCTGGCGATGGTGCCGCAAACATCAAAGTAGCCACAAGTAAAACAACCCGAAGATAATTATTATTTCAAAGAATGGCTTCATATAACAAATACCGTTTTACTGTGAATCATGTTAGATAGTAACAGCTTAAAACAGGTGGAAAGGATACTAAATTATTAGAATGAGGTTTTTAGTCTACTTAATCTGCATCACCTATTTTTACATTACCTAAGCATAATAGAAAGTGTTGATTTATCATTAGGTAAAAAAAAGCAATAGTTTTTGCTTTGCTGTGGGGCACTTGTGAAGAATTAAAAAGCCTATAATAATAATAATTTGATATGAAAATGTAACATTATGTATAAATTTTAGGTCACTTTATCGACAAATTTTCAAGTTCTAAGTATAAAGATATTGAAAATTTTAAGAAAGATCTAATGTACATATGGCAACTTTAGACACATAGGAGTCCGCCTTTATTGTGCAACTGCGTTGAGCGACAACTTTTCGCAATTTTCTTTACTGTTCTTTACTTTGTGGTAATACGTGTACTCCATGATTTTATTAAAACTTCTTCTTTAAAAAGTTCTTTTTTAATTTAAAAAGTTATTTTTTAGATGTTTATTTTATACAACAGCATTTTATTTAAAATTTACGTAAAACCACAAGATAATTGTTATTAATATAATATATGCCTAAGTTAAAATCAAATTCACACAAAGAGATCATCAAAAACACTTCCTCGTTGTGTAAGTCTCGGTGGTACCTACATATACATCTTTTATATTTAAAACAATTAACGAGAGCATAACGAGCCTTAATGAGAGGAAACAAAAGAAAAATCGAGTTACCTAAATTAATAATATAAAAAATGCAAAACCAGGCATTTTGCCCGATTTGTAGTATGCTGATGTCAGTGTGTCCCGCTGTTAAATACAGCCATGATGGTTGAAAACTTTTTTTTTGGCATTTAACCAGTCTGACATTATATACGCGACTTTACTACATCATATATTATAAACGATTACCTCAGTGACTTCTCGGTTATGGGTTGGGGCTTAGTTTGATATATAAATAACAAAGCTTAACTACTTATCATTACATTTACTGTTGAATATTATATACTTATATATTGTGGAAATTGTTTCGAATTCTATTCAGTTTTTTTACTAAAAAAAGACCACATATACACAAAATAACAGACATCGCCTATATTAATCAAATGAGCGGCAAACAATTTACACATTGGAAACATGGAGTAAATATGGTGCGAAAATCGAAACATCCACGTTCGTACATCTTATATCAAATTCAGAAATTTAGTAGTTTACTTTGAATCAAGTCAAACATGTAATATAAAAATCAAATGAAAAATTCCAGATTACGCTTTTTACACAGATAATTATAATAATAATTTATTTATTTACTAAGACTATGTATGTATGGATACACAAGAGAATGTATTTACCTATACTAATATTATAAACAGGTGACAGTTCAAAAAAGTATTCACCGTACAATCTTATTGCATAATAATTTGAACAGCTAATGCTTAATATAGGAATAATAGTCATTTAGTAAAAACGACGTCGATTTACTTGCAAGTGTTCAAATTTATTATATGATCATATATCCGAATTCCGATTAAAACTCAAGTGGCTCCCAATTCGCCTTCGCCGGAATACTCATTTTCTGTTTCTTCTCTACAACGTACTGTTCAATCCGTCTACTGCGTTATACTTGAAAGAGCGTTTCAATTTTATAGGGTCTACAGCTCATCGCGCCACTACAAACATGATTCTGAAAACCCCAACACATTATTCGCAAGCATATAATGACTCATTCACTGTCACAGCCATAAGGCTATGGAATAGTTTACCCTTTGATGTCAAAAAAGCACAAACTTTAAGAATATTTAAAAATCTCGTAATAACACATTACTTAAAAATTTAAGCTGTCTCATCAACACTGTTTATTCATCTATATTGTTTAAGATGTATGTAGTTTGTGTATTAATTTATTATTTTTATTTTTTGTTATGTATTTCATATATTTATATTTATTTTGTTTAGATGTTGGTACGTATTAGTATTATTTATTATTCATATGTATATAAATTTAGCTATTGCTATAAATGTATATATTATTTTACTGTTGCCTTTTTTTTTTTCTTATATTGTTAAGTTTCAGTTAGCATATTCTACTCAATAATTTTATAAAGTCTCCTCTACCCAAAGGTTGTCTGGAAGAGATTGCTCATTAGCGATAAGACCGCCAATTTGTTATTACTTTTATTGTTTAATTGTTTTGTATTCTATATGTGCAATAAAGTATATTATTATTATTATTAGATACGCTTCATGCAAGTTAAACCTAGATGCTTAACACATAGATGCATTAAAATATAGGAATTTGTATCGTTCCTTAGCTTTAATATTATTTCCAATTAATTTTGTTTGTAACAAAGTAATCCAAGTGTCATCATATCGGTCCACACAACTTCTTTTAAAAGCTTTCAGCATCCTATGTTGACTGTAGGTACATTGACACCAAGGAAATTATCAAGCCTGGACATAGAATGGCTTCGATTTTACCAAAAACGCAAAATAAATGTAACATTATAACGCTATAGCCATATCCCTACAATTTAAATCAAATTGTAACAAGAATAGCGTTATAATAATAATAGAATACTTGTCAGATTAATTTAACACTAACACTAGTTAGAGTACACTTAACAAGTGTCAACTAGTTTGTGTCAACAAGTTTTATCCTATTGAAAATATGATTTAAGATACCTATCTGTATTTTCAGTATAAAAAGGTTGCTAAAACGTATAATTGTATGAAAATAACTGTTTTTTAATATTAATTTAAAAAACTATAACTATTAAAGTTGATAGGACACATTCAAAAAAGTAAATATGAACTTTGATTCAGAAGAGCCGAAGTTCAAAGTGGTTGTTAAAAAGAAGCTGAGACACACATTATAATGTGGCAGTTTATTAACAAACACTGTGTGTGGCCGTTGATTGCTACATTCAAAGGATTAAAATCTTTATTTTATACATACAAATTCAATGACTTAACGAAAACTTACAACTTCCTAGTGACTTATAAACTTCATAGAAGTATATATATAATATTAATTAAAACTTCAAACACAGGCGCATATATCATTAGATACCAAACATTTGTTCAACTCTTTAAGCCTTTACTCACAAATCCTAACAAGATAGAACTAGTAAGGTACGACTCGAATGAAAATCTCTTTTTATAAGTTATCAAAAACTATAGAATAAAAGCGGGCTCTTAAACTTAACTAGCTATGTTAATTTTAGAACAAAGTGGCTCTAATATTTAAAAATTGTATGGAAGCTCTCAGCACACGACACCCATTCAAGTCTATAACTCATATAAGTGTCGTTTTGATTACATATTTAAATTACTGTAATGAAAGATAATATGACCTCTACCTCTTTTAAAAGAAAGTTAATTTGTTAATGCGTTGTTAAGTCTAAAAGGTAATTATCTATATATAAGGATAATAATATACATATAGACAAGGTCAAATAAAATACGTAGATGTTGAACGATTTCATGTTAAATTTTTTTGACTTTCTAAACATCTACATGTAAACGGTAATCGTCTTAGGGAGAGATACGAAGTATAATTAAGAATCAAACGAACTTACCTTGTGAAGTTTGATATCTAAATTTACGAGTGTCTTGACCTCATTACTTCAAATTCACACACTTCATTGTGGTCACCAAGGGCTGTAGTTGAGTAAATATTATCGTTTCATGCCGCCATGCGCTTTATAATTTGAGATATTAAGCATAGTCATTGTTTCAGAAGATGATGAGGCAAATTTCTATTTGCATGATGCGGATGAAGGCGGATGAGGGCGGCAGTCAGCGACACAACGACGAAGCTCGATTTGCAAGCGCTCCTGCTACTGTCGTGAGTTAAACCGATTTTATAGGCAACTGCAATATTTGTTATTCCGTTCCTAAATCAAACTGGTAACCTAAATAATTTAAGTTTGATAATATAGTTAAATAAGTAATAAATATTTTTGGACATTACACACAGGTCCCAAAGTAAGCTTGTTTTATGGGTACCAGACAACGGATACAAATACATAATAAATATTATTTTTTATTGTAAATACATACATATAATACATTAATACACCCAAACTCAAGACAAACACAAATGTTTATTTTATGACATAAATGTTTGTCAAGTACAGGAATCAAACCCACACCATCTGCACAGCAGCTGGCCACACTACCAATTATGCTGCGAGAGAGTCATCTTCATTGACCGGCTAATGAGTAAACGACATTTTAATGGTTTTTAGAACTATTTAAAACGTAAATGTTACGTGCATTGTAAACTGTTTGATGAAAAAATAAAATAAACCTACTTGAAAAAATAAACTTGATGTTTAAAAATAATTTCTGTTACTAACGCAAATAAAAAGGGTATTATACAGCAACACAAGGTATTACACAGCAACACAAGGTATTATACAGCAACACAAGGTATCCTCAAACTACAAACATATATTTTTGTCTTAAAATAAACTAACAAATTATTATTAGACATTCACTAATTTTTTTTTGGAGTTATATTTAAAAGTTATGTTTGGATGTAAGTTTGTACATAAAAGTTTGATTTTAATCATTTTGTTTTGTTGGATAGGGTAATTGAACCTCTAAGTTATCATAATGAAATTGAAAAAAAACTATCTCAAAAGGTAGAGAAAAAGGGGATGTCTAATTTGTCACCTGCTGATTTTGCAACTTTTAAACGATTATATTAAAACTGGGCACACAGTATGTAGTTCTGATGTCAAGTGAACTCCTGAACGGTTTACAGCAGCCATCTTGGGTTTGGTATTTTTATTTTATCTTGAAGATAAATTTGGACCTCGTAATTAGATTATTATTTTTGATATCGATTTCTTATTCTAGTATCACTTATTGCATGCCTGTACGTTTAAACTACAGGATGGATGGAAATGAAACTTGGCATACATATAGGTTAGGTCCTGGAATAGCATATAGGATAAGCTACTTTTTGTCCCGAAAAATCCAAAAGTTCTTGGGGGAATAACTATAACTGAGCTAAAACGAACTATAGTTACAGCTATATCTTGCTAAAGCAAACTTCATTAGTATAATTAAGGAGTTAATTAGAGAGTTTCACACCGATAATCAAATTCAGGGCGGGCAGAGCTGGCAACGCGTTGTAAAAAATAAACACTTTTCAACAAAAAAACTGTATATGAACAATACTACAGTACAATATGAAAAATACTAAAAAGTGAAAAAGAGGAAGACAAAAAACAATATTTCATACAAAAAGTAAAATATAAATGCTAGACTCAAATTAAATATAAAATCATAGTAATCGTCATAACAGATTAATTTATTGAGAAACCAGCACAAACACTACCTTGCCAACTTCATTAAGTAATGGCCACTCAAGGAAATTTGGTCAAAATTGGATATTGGATAAAGCTATATCTACAAAGTACCAGATATTGGAAATTGAACTCGGTACGAGAGTAAGTTGAACAGACTGTCCTTATGATGAACAATTCATTGTCTGCTTCAAATTAATTTAAACATTTTTTCTTGGAACAAAATAACTTTACCTTAATCAATAGGCAATAAAGGCATTATTTATTTAGTAGGTAATTAAGTTAATGAGATAAGTAAGTTTATTTAAAGATTAATGAATCTCTTGTTCATTGCTATGATGTTTTTTCGTAAGTAAATAAAACAAGCTACAAAATATATTTCAAAACGTTCTTGCTAAAACTGAGTTGTTTAAAATATTGTTTATTAGACAGATTTTTTTTTGAACTTAAAAAGTTTTTATTCTTGAACTCAAAAAGTTTTCTTTTTAAAAATTAGGTGTTAAAAAATATTGTTACTGATTATATTTTTGAACTCAAAAAGTTTTTCTTGCTAAAATTAAATTATGAATTAGACAAAGTCGACAACAATGTAATACAATAAAGTTATTTTTACTGATTTTTACATTGTATATTGCAATAAATTACATGTTTTTTACACAATTACAATAACATGATTACATTATAAGATGATAAGATATTACACGAGTTTAACACTAAAAGTTATAACATGTTTTCGACAGTCGTACGAGTATATTGAAAATAACCATATTTTATTTGGTACAGGATTTTATGTTATTTGGTCATTATGGTATTATCATATGCAAAACACCAAGATTACAACCACTACTATTTTCGGATCTTAGGATAAGAACTTAACTAAAACCTTTAGCTACTTAAACAGTTCCTGGATATCGTGATAAATAGAAACCGAGTCTTATCGTGTTGAAATCTGACAGGTGCATATTCTAAACTGTTTAGAACTGCATCAAAGTCTGCCTAGGAGGTATTTCGTATGTATTTATGTTTATTTTTATGGTTTTAGTATAGTACTGTTGCGGCTGGTATTAGTATAGTACTGTATGTATTATATTACAACGCAACGGCAACGTTTATCAGATTAATTTTATATAGTTTTGATTGATTTCGATAATAATGTTATCTAAATATACATAAATATTTTTTTACATTAAATTGATTTCATAATTGTTGTGATGTATAAAATTTAATATTGTACATATAGGTATTTTAAATGTAAAATATTATGTCACATTAGAAAACAATTTTATTTTACATTATAATAAGATCTCCTAATAGAATGTAAGTTCGCGTTATTTATTTATATATTTGATACTGCAACTTTCTGTGTGTATTCTTGTCCCTTAGTATTAAATATACTTCTTTATTTTAATTTTTATTTAATTCTAAAAAAAAAAGGTCGGGCAGTGTCTATCTACTAAGTGTAGCAATGAAATAAAGGTATTTATGATATTTCAATACTCAACATTATTTTCTTACGATTCAGTTTGGTAGTTCAACCATAAAAAATCGAATTCGATTCGAGAAGGGTGATCAGAAAGGGTGATGAATATTATCAAGGATTCAATAACATGAGCTACCAGAAAACCTATTGTAAATTCAGTACAAGCAAATTGCACAATTCTAAAAACAAATTCAACTTTGCACAACTGCGCACCAACAAAACAGCAAAATAAAGTTAGTCCCAGCCATAAACACCATTCTAGGCAGTTGGTAATTCTCTGTTTCACGAATACGACCTGCCGTAGAAAAGTATTTATCGCTCTCCGTGAACTTAAGTGCGGGAGCGGACGAGAAACACGTCGTAACGTGAGGCGTAAATTTCAAGATGTAAGATAAAATCTAGAAAAGTTGTAATTTTGTTTTTTTTCAAAGTTTGTCCAATTCTTGACTAAAGAAGCGAAATGAAAAGGGTAATACAGTAATAGGTGCACAAGTGAAGTTACTTCTTTCAGGACAATAAAAATATCAAAAATTTATTGTTTAAAAATTAATAGTTTTTTATTTAAATAAAACGATAAAAATTGGTATATTGACTATAGGTGTGAATAGAGATGACGTTTTTCTGCATTTTTTAAAAGTCATCCTAAATAACTTGCTATCCTTAATACGAAAAAAATAAATGATGTCAGAGTAAAATTATTATTACAAAATGTGAATCAGAATACACACGGATTATTTAAAAAAGAACTTGAAATTGAACTGTTCATGAACAGTCAAAACATTGACCTTTTACGTATTACAGAACATTCACTACGCAGCTATCGGTTAGTGTTCAATTTCTTTAGTTACCATTTAGGAATTATTTTATCCAAATTAATACAATCCATGGTGACTCTTTACTTTTAGTTAGTAAACAGCTAAACATTAAGGAACGTACAGATATTGAAAACCTCTCTGTCGAGCGAACTGCCAAGCTATATACAAGTTGAGCATCTCATTTTTGTGAATCTATGATAGATTTGAAAGCCGTAAACTTATATAATAAACAAAAATTAATAAAAGCCCAGTGTTTGGAGAATATGTAAAAAGATATTCCAAAACAATGGGTAACAATTTTTGTAACAATGGGTACTACAAATTTCAGATTATTGAAATATAAAAGAACGTTTTAAAGTTTATTTTTGACGGAAAAGGTTAGATCGCGTGAGTAACGCCTCGAAAAACTAGCCAGAAGCTAGCAAATGTTAAACACTGATAAAATATTACAGAAAGACAAATTCCATTTAATCGATGAACACACAAGAAAGAGGTTGAGAGGAAAGTCTCTTCCAGTCCAGCTGTACGTATATGTAGGGCCGAAACATATAAAACTATTTTTACATTCCCCTTTGCGTGAACAAATTTAGTTCCCCTGTGTAGTGTGTAGCGCGCCGCGCCGCGGTGGTGGGTTACTAATTGACGCCTTAAATCTGTCGGCGGCTGTTCGTGATCCTGCGCTGTTTGTCATTTCATTATTATGAACTGCTATGAATCATACGAAAATCTGAGAAGTGCGAGTCTGACTCACGAATTATGGGTTTCTTGGTAGTAAACAATATAATTTATTATATAGAATAACAAAACAACTGTTAGAGCAAAACGTATTTAATAAATATCTGTAAAATAATTGACTTTGAGATAGAACAGAAACAAAAACATTTAAAAACTAAATTTTTTTCAATCGACCTACCTTGAGTTTATTATGTTATTATATCCCATGTGACTGCCTACTAATTAAGTCCTGTTGGCATTTTTATAGAACGGAACAAGTAAAGCTTACAAGTAATTAAACTAATTTGTAGTGATCCCCGTCATATTATTGGCGCAAAACAAATAATAATTAACTATAGTATTTAAATAAAAATTCAAACTTAAAATAACACTAAAGTTTATTTCACACTTCAATTTTGCCTGCATGATTTTAACAACTCCGCGGTTTTTTCCTATCCGGTGTTAATAATAATGATTTTAGTATTCATAAAATGCGTATGTTAATACTTCCGTAGTAAGCCGATCCTTGCCCCCCGGGAGGTGCACCTAACCAACTGGTATGCAATGAGTCCGAATTTAACATCAGTTTCGATTGACGGCGTAATTACGTTGTAAATCTCTCGGACAGAATTAACTCAAACCGAGCTTTGCTACGGAAATGCTCAACATTGTATGTAAAGAGGATTTTAGATTTAAGTACTGGAGGATACGTGTTACAAAGTAATAGGAGTAATAAAAATTTTTCCTTTTTTAAATCAACTTAAATATTTTTTATGTAAACAATCTTCATTTAAATCATGTGTTATTTTTTATTTTTACTTTTATTTGTGTTCTATGTCAATAAAATATATAGAAATCATTAATAAAACTAAATGCGTCCATGATTTGAATTATAAAAATTCCAGCCTTTTTTTATTTATAAAATAGAATAAAATTTGGAATGGATGCGACTAAATAAATATTTAAAAGTGCTGTTCAAAAGTTTACTTCAATAAAATATTTAAGTAAATAAAAAATACAGATATTCATGACAAAATGCTTCGAAAGAAAACGTAAATTTAGTAAAAAGGGTAATCATAATTTCAAGTGGTATGACTCAAATAAACTGTGCTTGAACAATTAGACAATACGTTAAATCAATAGTTCGTTTATTATACGTATTGTATTACCATCTCATTATAAGCCAACGCGTCAATCAAAGTAAATATTCTAAAAAAAGGAGTTTTCAGCAAAAACATGAAACAATATTATTCCTTGCTTTTTAAAAACTTTGGAACAAATTGCGATATTTTAGACGTAAGTATAAATGAATAAGACATTTCTTTACTTTATATTATACTACCTGTGCTCCTTGGTGTTACCCGCGTAATGAACAACCTTTAGTTATTCAAAATATATAAATTATGCCTAGGTAAAAGTTTTAAATCAATCCATTGAGTCATTTTTGAGTCACGATGAAACAGACAAACGATTTCGATATTTTTTTTATTTTATTATTGAAATTATATTTCTCTGTATCTATAATAAAACATTATGTTACTAAAATAATGTATAATAATATAAAGGTTGCAAAGTAAAGTTCGTTCACAATATTATTATCAGTAACATTCTAACATTACGGAGAATATTTTCTTGACATTAATATCCCCTGATTGCCCCATTATACTAACTGAATCAACTACGTCTGAAACTGTATCATAGGGGGTAATATTATTATGTTAGAAGATATCTTCGGGGTAATTTGCTGAAAGTAGATAGGTAATTTGTCTATCCATTGATTTATGGACTCCCAAAGCGGCAAATTGGCTCACATATTCTCTCTTTCAACCAATATTTATGATCATACATAAATTCATAAGCTTATAAGTTTTTTATCTTTTAAAAATAATTTAACATACAAATAAATGGACCAAAGATGATTACACTTACGGTAAAAATTCAAGCAGCGCATAATACAAGTTTATTCAGTTTTGAATCAAGTGACTTTAGTTAGTAAAATTAACTTATGTAGATATATGTGATAGTAAACAACTTACATTGTCTGTTTTCCTATCATTCTTAAAACAAAAGCTATCTTACCAAGTGTACAAAATAAACTTCGTACATAAGCTCTCCTCTACGTGCTGCCGCAAATTAATCGTTTGCAAACCATAAATCTGTGACCACAAAATTCTTTCCGCACAATTTCTGGAATTACGGGCATAATTTTCGCTGCGAAACATTTACTTAAGCCCTTTGTGTGGCGCTTTAGCAATTTGTAAGAATGCCGTTATGTACTGAATTGAACTTTATGGAGGCAGTTGCGTAAATATTTTTCACGAGAGAGTGTAAATTGATTTATGTTTTTAAAATTGGTTTTTCAATTTTCTTAAACGTCAAGGTTACAGAATAGACTTTAAATAAAATAGACGCGATAAGGTCTGTTTACTTTTATATTCATAAAATCATTGGCTTCAAACGTTTAATAAAATTAAATCTACACAGAATTGAAATTTTACATTTTTCGTGATAAGTTCTTACATATTGATAAGATAATTAATTTCGTAATATTATTTGTTATGCTAGCAAAGAACTAGAAAAAAAATTCTTAAATAACTTGAATAATATTGAAGAAAAACTAAGTCAAAATGCATTTAACATTACAGCAAACAAATCATTTTCCATGAGACCAGCTACTACTTGTAAAGAAATCGCTCAAGTCATAAATTCCCTTCTCATCTGGCTGCAACGGAACTAGGGATTGCAATCCCGCAAAACGGGATCTGCGGGATCCTGCTCCTTTTATTAATCTGCTGGATCCCGCACCTCCAAAACGCGGATCCGCGGATTTCGCAAATGTAAAATTTGGCACTAAAACATTCGCGTAAATCGCGAGTAGCACGAGTGCGACGTTTCAGTTGTACATAAATAGCACTGCGCTGCGCCTGCGCATGTCTTTCTGTAGGTAACGAGTGTTTTTTTTTCGTATTCACCGACCGGTGTTTAATACAGCAATATAATAAATACCATCCTATAGGATACTATTTGCGGCGCCTCGCAGCGGGCTTCATACAAGCAAATTTCTTTTTTTTTTTGGCATTTACTGATCAATCACTGTGAAATTTCTTAGTCTTAATCCCAAGCCGAATACATATGTCTGTGGTTTCGAAAATTTTGTAAAATGTTTTTACTAACTAAAAATCTTTTTTTAAACCATTTGTATAAAAAGCTAGAATCCTGTATAACTTTTGAACTATATATTTAACAGAAAACTGACACACTGCAGACCTAAATATTTATTACAAAAACATATCTTCAAAATATGGTGGTATAATATCAGCAAGTGTCAAAATAAGTGAAAAATTCTTTTGTATGAAGCACGCTGAGAGGTGCTCAGAATTGAATTCTCTTAAGAGCGCATTTTCAAAAGTGATCACCATAGGTTGATATTATAGTAATAGCATCTAAGAGAAAGTTAGGATTTGATTATTAGTTATTATATGAATAAGACTGAATTAAAAATATAAAACTGTTATATGTCTGTACTATGCCAAAAATTAAAAGACGAATCTGAGAAAACAGATTACTAATTACTTATACTTAATTGATAGAAAAGAAATAATTTCTGTTACTTACAGTAAGAAATGATTAATAAAAGTTAATTTTTACACAAAAATCTGTAGTTCGAATTTGATTTTATAGCATAATTTTAAAGATGCGGGATCCCGCGTGATCCCGCGCGGGATTGAGTAATCCCGCATATCAATCCCGCGGGATTGAATGAGCCGCGGGATTGCAATCCCTAAACGGAACTACTTCCACAATATTAAAAAAATTAAAGATTCTGTTCTTCTACCACTTAAATATTTAATAAGCTGAGGTTTCAATAAATAAAATAAAACCGGACATTTTCCTGAACAATTGAAGACAGCAAAAATCATTTTAATATATAAAAAGGGATCAAAACAGACGGTATCAAACTATCGACCAATTTCTCTTTTGAGAACTACTTCTTAAATCATTTAAAAAAATGTGGAAATACGTCTAACTGCTATATATTTCCTGCTGAACGCAAATCAGTACGGTTTTAGAGTAGGCATGAGCACTAGTGATGCAATTGTATAGTTGACAAAGTTCATAGCTAATAATACTGAAACGAAAAACTCTTACAGTTTTTTTGAATAAACACACACTCACACACACACAAATTTGTAGAGTGTTGAAAAAATAGGATATTTGATATATCTTGGTGCCGCAAGTTAGACAAGATACACACGTTGAATCAGTTATCAAAAGTTTAAGAAAATGAAATTACGTATATGCTGCATTAAGACACATAAAAAGCATCAATAGAAATAAAAAATATATGAATAAAAATATACTATGCCTTAACTCAATCTCTCTTGTTATACGGAACACTAGAAATATTATGGAGAATACCATTTTATAAGCGGGTGTAACTCTGCGGATTATTTCTACCACTACTAATAATAATATTATACTTTTGTTACTTGTTCTTATTTGTTACACAGCCTTGATTTTACCAGCCACAGTGTGTTACCAGCCTTCATAATATTGTGCGGTGCCCTACCCTCATCGATTGTCGAATGCGAAGTCGATTCGGGCCTTAGGCCAATGTGTCTTGGTGGACTGTACACGTTAGTTTTTCAATCTCTTCACGTCTGGTATGCTCAGAATGTTTTGTTTCTAGAAGTAGTAATGGCTTGAACAAACAATATTTACAATAATTGGCACTGCCAGGTTTCAAACGCCCGTGCTCAGGTCATACAGACGCTGTAACTATTAAGACACCACCAATATAATAACATGTATTTTTGTACTAATAGGCTAAAATAATTAATTCTTTATTGACACAAAATTAGAACAGCCAGCCACACGCTAAAGCACACTTAGGATGTTGAACCGTTTGAAGTTATTATTATCTCGTTGTCCACTACTTAACAGCATAATGTTGAGTCGAAAACTCCTGAGCATAGTCAATTTTCCATATTTGTAATACCTATGTAATGGATGTATTGTACGTATTGCTTCAAATAAATATTTATTTTCTTCTTCTTCTTAAAATACTTTCGTTAAATTACTCTGCTTCGAAAATTTTACTGACTTGATATTCAATAAATCTGTGAAAAGAAATGTGCAGTACTTTTTATATATTATTAGATAATATACCCCGAATCACCACACTATGTGGTATAATTTTCAGACGTTGCCGTGAGTACTTTAACAAGTCTTTGTACTAATGTAAACGTGTATCTAAAAATAAAAAATAAAGTGAAGATAAATACGTTGTTAATACAATGACATGGTGGATTCCTAACACTTAAACTTGGTATATGTTTAATATAATCTGTGTTACCTTGGAAAGCAATATAGGAAACCATCCTACTAGGTATAACTTAAGTAACTAATCGCTTACATACTATACTATAAGTAACAATATGAAACAGCTTGACTTCAAAATATGTGTATGTATAATCAATATCATATGGGACTGAATATCAGTACTGTGGCTCCGGATACAACTTAAACTGAGTGAGAGACCTTTTTGTCACTCAAATATCTTATGTTACATAATTGTTTGAGTGTCAAATAAATGTTTTTCTTTCTTTCTTTCAGTTGTGTGTGTGCATTCGCTAGGTACTCTCTAGGGACTACAGTATGAATTCTTGATGAAAGTAGTAATAAGCTTCGGCAACATGCTAGTAATGCCTCTGAAACTCCCGCTTCAGGTGGCTTGTGTGCCTGTTTGCCACCTTACTGATGTTAAAAAAACGAGTATACGGACAGGACATATTTGTACAGTATGAAGTCGCACCTACAGAGTCTGCGTATTATTTATCTATATTAGTATAAATAACCTAATTTATGTGTATGTTGTGTGTATAACAATGGAATCATTCATCATACCTGCCAGTTTCAGGCCAATCCGTTTTCCTGGAGGTCTAATGAGCTCTATGTGAGTCCTTCGCAGGCCTCTCTCCGTGCAGAGTCCCGAATCAGTCGAAAGTGACGTCTGAGACTTGAAAACTGTAACAATATAATAAAAATTTTGTTTAACATGTATTATTCATCATTTTATAGACACTGACAATTGACAAGGTAAGTAAACGTCTAAAATGGGTTTTAACTCAAATCCAAACTTCAAACATTTTGTTTAAGTAGACTTTTAAACCTACTTTTGGATCCGAACTTTCATTAGTTGTGAGCAAATGCTCATGTCACTTGAATGTTTGTCTCGACAACGTGCTCGGATGTGCTCTTTCCATCAAGTTGTAATCAAAACGTACAGAGTAAGCTTTAAAGCTTTACACCAAACTTGCAATGAAGCCAGCAGGCTAGTCTTTCAACTTGTGCATGCACGTTGCTTTCGTCAGCTATTTCTAGTTATGCGTCGTTTTTCTTGACATTACTGAAGATTGAAATGATCTTAATGTTTAGGGTCCCACAGCTGTGTGTGATCGAGGTATTTATCAATGGATATCTAACAACAAAACATGATGGAACAAACAACATAACAACCGCAAAATGCTTGCGCTCACGTTGGCGGTGCTCAAGCGCTCACGGTGGCGGTGTTCAAGCGCTCACGGTGCCGGTGCTCAAGCGCTCACGGTGCCGGTGCTCAAGCGCTCAAGGCGGTGTTGCTCACGTTATAGCGACTCACTTGTAGCAGGGTAACATGAAAGCGATACCACACAGGCAAGCAACGCAGAGACTGCTTAATTTTTTAATTTTACCTTAAATAACAAATTTATTCATTTACAATTTAGCAGCATATTCATAGCAGCTTTAGTGATATACGATACGAAAATGTTAGATGCAGTCAATACGTTCTCAGATAGCTTCAAAACTTGAATAGCACGATTAGAAACCTCAAGAACCAAAAATTATGGATTATAATTTCCTCGTGGGTTGTTGGGATCAAACTTAGGCTGCGGTGACTTTCCATCAGGCGAACCGTTACTTTGTTTGCCACCGTATCGGTATAAAAAAAACCACTGTTGCTAAACCTACAACACTTTTGACTTGAGTTACTAGGATTCAAATATAACAGCCGTTTCATACACCATCGCTGCTAATAAGCCGGTACGTAATAAACAATTAATACGTTAAACAATAAAGTTAGATGAAGTTATAAATACTGAAATATAAAATACTCTTTTAAATAACATAAAGGTAACTTGATGAAATAAAACCATTTTACATGCGGGAGAAAATGAAAAAGGTGTTGTAAATCACATAAACCATTTTATCTTGTCTAACTTTCTTAAGCGCGTGAATTTTAGCTTGAAATATTTCTTCACTTCGTATTTCATGAATAATGTAAATGTGAAAAATATCAACCCGAGAGAACAGAACATACTGTGAAATATATTTTTAGAGTTCCGAAGGCAAATGGCAAAAACGGAGTCCTTATATTTCATCATGTCGGTCCGTAATCTATATATGTAAAAGAGTGAAGTGACGTGACTGTCCGTTATATTAACTTACAATCCAAACTACTGGCTTTAAAGACTTGTAATTTTGAACAGAAGTTCCGAAGGCGAGCAGGTTTTTGCAAAATTAATCCTCTAAGTTGGTAAAATGGAGGCTGAATGTTTGTATGACAATCCGTCATTTTTGACCTAAAGTTAAAAAACTAGGATTGACGTGTTTCTTTGTCCTGTTGTGAAATCTATTTTTTTAAAGAGATGCCTCTATATCAAGAGAATATGTTTTCCATCCGTCTTTATACTTATTCCGTGTTCAACAACTATTATGGCTTTCAAACAAAAATACCTATCTGTATCTGTTAAATATTTTTGGGAAATATAAATATCAAAAATACTGTTCATATGGACTTAAATATTTTTAAGGCAACATAAATAAGAGATCTTTAGGACCTAGTGTCTAGTGTTTTTATTGATTGATGATTGCCAAGCGATTGATCTCTACTTCCAAAAATCTGAAGGTTTGTTTATTTATTGGTCAACAAATAGGCGTTGCCATACAACATCCATTGGCAGCAACATCCAGGGCCATTTTTAATAAGTGTTTTAGTTTAGCTATATTTACATAAATAAATATGTCTTTATGTCATATCGCGTTTGAACCGGTTGGAACATCATTTTGTTAAATACTGTCCATGATATTGTATGTGCATAAATCTATCCATCTAACAATGTGAATTAATAAGTGGCTTCTGATGAAAAATGTGTAAAAGATCTTCAAAACAGCTCCAAAAAATCAGTTTTAAATATTTTTAAATATACTCACAGAATTCTGTATTGCAGCCTATTATATTGCAGTCCATACAATACGGTAATCATATTTTTTTAAGTAGACCACAAATAGCCTTCCTATTGTACACTTTACATGAAAGGCAAACATTACTGCATTCTGCAGTGTTTCTTGACCTGAATGTTGAAAATTAGTCGGAATTTCTTACAGTATCATTTATCACGGAACAGAATAAGAAGTAAACTCGAGCGATCGCAAGCTCTCGTTAAGTCAGTAATTGGCGTGGGTTGCAACTGCAAGCGGGTACCAATTAAAATGCAGAAATACCTGAAAATATTTAAAATCATTTTTCATAAGAACTAGGATTTGCACTGTAATGTATGTTCCGAATGCAGAATAATCTTTCAACTATCTTCATGTGGCTAACATGTAGGAGGTACATGACATTACACACACAATGTGCTTTTCGAACGTGTATGCCAGTGTGTTTGTTATTAATGTTTTAACAATATGATAAATAATTTACGCTAACTTAAGATGGGTAATATCCATTATCGATAATAATTCAACGTATTATATTTAATATTTCAGTTACTACAGTTATGTTGCATCGTGAAATCTAAATACATATCCAAATATATATATATATATATATATATATATATATATCCTATATTACTAAAGTAAATAGTTTTTTAATTTATAATATAAATTTTAATGTCTTTCTTATAAACCTCATAGCTTCGCTTAAACTGGGCCTCCGCATTTTTTGTAGAGCTCTCCAAAAAGTATAAAACATGACCGGCACGCCACCGCGCCGCTGCTGTGCCGGCAGGGATCATGTGCCGGCTCGCTATTTGCTTTGACGCTATTTACAGTATGTTTTAGCATGATAGATACGTCTAACAAACAATAATGCTAAAGCGCTTTACAATACTTTCAAATTAAAGTAGATGGTAAAAACCATACCACTGCATACACTTAATGCAACATTTTAATTTGATATTAAGCGCCAGTATTTTTTTAGTTGGAAAGAAGGATCGCTGCATAGTGCTAATTATATTCAAGCTGAGTTGACAGTTTTATGGGTTAATTAGACAGATATAAAAGAGCTCGTGTTCAAGAAAGATCAATGAAAGAACAATGAAATTTGTTCTAATTGTACAACATTTTGTAAAAAAAATGTGACGGAGTTCATAATATATGAACATATAAATTTCGACGAAGTCGAAGTTTATTTGGATTTCTTGAATTTTAGCTAAATTAGATTCCGTACAAACTTATTATATGTAGACAGGTAGTTCTTTCATCATGAGCTCAAGTCTCACAGGTTTATGATCAGTTTCTGGATTTTTTCCTATATTTGTGGTGTAACATCTTGCTTCTTATGTAACATTTGATGTAAAATTTTATTTTATTTGTGCCTCTTAACTAAATTTTAATAATTTCTAAAAATCTTTGTTTTCATTTTATAAAAAAAAAATTTTTAGAAACACAAATAAAATAACATACGTCCTTCGTATCGACGGCACATTTCGACCCTAAGCCAGCTATTACCCGCTTCTAGTAATTTTTAGGCGCCGTACGTCCGGCACCCACCGCAGCAACCGAAGTAATGAGATAACACAGATGTGCGTACCAGTAACTCAAAAATATATGAGCATTATTGACACCACGATACCAGTTAAGGGTTAAATATAATATACTTATAATATTAAAGACATATCGCACAACGCCAAACTAAGCAAAGCTTGTTTTATGGATACCAGACAACGGCTACTTTTACTTAACCTGCCACAGGTGACGTCAATTTGACTTACATTATTGGTGACACTGGTCACCGGTGTTTTCAGCCAAAGATTTTCCTACTTATTTTACTTTGTATATGGTTTAGTTTTGAAAATGTATGTTATTTGAGAATTAACAAAGGTATTTCGTTAATCACGTCTCGGTTGTTTTATTATTTATACACAGAAAACGATTTTACATAGTACAACAAAATTTACCATGTTTTTACATATAAGTTACTGAAAAGTTAAAATCACTCAAAAATTATATATTATTATAACTAAATTAGCCACAGCCAGCCATTTAACACAAGAAACTTTTATAAAATAAACAAATTCAGGTATTAATTTAGCCAAATAAAAAATTCATATAAAGTACTCTAGATATTCTTTAGCCAAATTGACTTACATGATTGGTGATGCCGGTCTTACGCACCGGGTTGGTACAAAAACTTCAAAACAAACGTCAGCAACGCGGTTGCGAAGTGGACTAATGGTGGGGATGTGCAATGCGGCAGATACTTAAAATAACAACAAAATCAATGGCAGATGAAATTTTTTTCAAAATACCCGATTTCACACACATATACGTCACCAGTGGCAGGTTAAATACTTAAATTACTTTTACATATATATTGTACATAGAAAACATTCAGATTCAGAAATACACAAAAAGTCCATTACATGAATGTTTGTACCGTGCGGGGATCGAACCCACACCCCTTGATTCAGCAGACAAGTCATTATTCACTAAGCCTCGGTGGCTCTCTATATTTATAATAAATTAAACCTAAAAATATTATAAAAACTAATAGTACAATAACTAAGCTATATTTTTTTTGGTATCCTTACCGCAGATACAGTATTCCACTGTATATGTTTATTTTTATAGTTATTTTTTTACCTATTGTTCTATTATTTATATTGTAGTTTGCAAAAAGAAACTGGTCAAGTTAGACTCGCGCACGAAGGGTTCCGTAACATTATTTATAAAAACGGCAAAAAAATTAGTTTATTTTTGAATTGAATGTATAATTTAATACTCTGTGAATATTTCAAGAGTCTACCTGTTGCCACCTGTTGCCGTTATCAACAACGAGCAAAAAATCACGTTTGCTGTATGGGATCCCCCTTAAATATTTATTTTATTCTGTTTTTTAGTATTTATTGTGTAACTATCACGGTTCATGAGATACAGCCTGGTGACAGACAGACGGACAGCGAACTCTTGGTTATAGAGTCCCGTTTTTTACCCTTTGGGTACGGAACTCTAAAAACACGAACAATAAGAATTCAAACAGAATACTTACACGTTTAAAGTTTACAAGAATACATGTCGCTTTCAGACCCTTCACCATAAAATGTTTTCGCTCCAAGTGCTCAGGGTCACGTAACCCATTAGCATGGGCACACGTGCACATGCCGCTTCACACGCCTCATTTTGTGAATTTTGGGAGACTTACTTACAAAACATGCTTTTAATTAACGTTGATTAACTGTGATTAGGTTAAGGATAAAAGAAATGGCAATTAGTTTATTAAGGGCTAAAAAATAAGAATTTCGTGATTTAGCGCGTTATATTGCTCCCACGAAATTTAACTTTTATTTCGATTATTCCGTATTAATCGATATCAAAAAAAACATCGTTCATTCACACTAGACACATCAATTAAGGGTAGGCACAGAAATATAGTTACAGTCGGATAGGTGCCCCGAATTTTAATACATAATACATTTTGTACCATCAATAAATTGTTTTGATTTTGTTTCTATCCGTTAAAGTTAAAGTAAAGAATGTACTCAGAGACCTCTCTTACATTTTAGATATCTAAACCTGACTCAAAATCTATTTGCAATTCGGGTAAACAAAAATGACCTTGACGCGCGTCTTTTGCTTTGTTAGTCTATGCAACATATACATAAATACGTATAATATTTCTCATCGTAAATTTGGAATTTTGTAGATTTTAGGTTTAATCAGTGTCGTGATTTGAAAACCAGTTAAAGAATGAGACAATAAAGGTAATTTTTTTAAATGTAAGTATTTTAATGATTTATGATAAAATTACCAGAAAAAGTGAATATTAAGTAAAGTTAGGTTATGTTTACAAGATTTGCAAATAGATTTTGAGTCAGGTATATTAATAAGTACCTATTTACAGTAGGCATTGATAGATCTTGATTTTTTCAAACTACGCAGTTGGTTTGCAGCTACATTATAATTGTATTAACTGCATTTGAACCACTGTCAAATCGCTAGTTTGAAGTCCAAAGGTGGCATGTCTACCGTTTTAAAATATAGATGTCCTACTTAAAAAACATTGTTTTGTAAGGCTACTCTAATGCCAAATCATACACAAAATATTCTTTATTACAAGTCAAAAAAACTGTATTTATATATTTATCTTTTCATCACGAAAAGCTAAGTTTTAAATATACACAATGTTATTTTTTTTTATTATACGTCCATCTTATAGCTAGTTTTGCTAGTGGAGCAACTATCCAGTATGGGGCATCTATTCTTCAAACTATAGAGGTCTAGAAAAACGAATGATGATTTTGGTTTCTTTAATTTTTACCTTATATTCACTTTTGGCATTGTATTCTAAATTATTTCTTAATGTTTTTTTATACAGTCGATTCCGCGCCACAGGCGTCTTTCCAACATTTCTTCAAGAAATTCAAAACGCGAAGATTGCTAAACGTAGTATATCAAACATATTTGAGGCCTGGTCGGGTAGAAATTACTGGAACATTTTTAAAAATATAATGATAATTCTCGATATACAATTGTGTTTTATAAAGTTAACAGAAATATTTGGAAAAGCTCAGTTAGAGCAAAGAGGTAATAAAAATATTTTTTTGAAATTTTAATCTAGATTTGTATATATTTGTATCAAATGTAAAAACAGGTAATATTTTATCGACTTTGAAGAGTAAATTTCACAGTGGTCATCTTGGTGTAGATGCTAGCATATCAATCTGCATACTAAGGATAATGTTCAGATACCTTTTGTACCTCTGACTTCGCTCACGACTCTCCGATTCTCGCTCATCAACGTGCTTTATTCACAAAGAACGGAATAAGGAACATTCTTGTGGACATTTAGAGTGGAATATGAGCTTAGGAAGTAAGTGTAACTTTTATTATTTTTCCATTCTTCGCGTCTAAATTATAGAATTGTACACGTTTTATTTTTCATTCACCCTAAGAGCTTTCAACGAAGTGTTTTAATGACACATGTAAAAATGATAAATAATAATTTAATATTTACAAAATCTATAGGAATACAAAACTGTATTTTGTAAAAACCTATAGTTACTTATCTTGTATCGGCTTGTTCTAATATGTATCTAAAGCAAAGTAATAATTACCAAATTCAATAGCTAACATTCCAGATATCTTTAGATAGACAACATTTTGTATGTTGTTCTTCATTTTAGAGTTCCGTAAAAACACCGAAAAACTTCATATGGAATCACTTCTATATTGATAAGATGTTTATCCGTCCATGGGCTCTTAGACAGTCATTTATTTTGTTATGTATTTTAAAGATAAGGTTTGTAGTTAGGGTTGTCTTGACACCTAGGTCGCCAACTGGTATAGAATGGATTTACTTGGCACATACATATATATGTAGACTGGGTCAAGCTAACCTGATTTAGCTCGCTAGCCACCCGTCCTTCCCTGAGGGTAGAAAGGAGGGGTGCTGAAATTTCACACCGCCACACTTCAGATAAAAAATAGTATCAGCTTATCTTTACCTAGCACCTCGAATGTTGTATCATTTTCTTATAAATCGAGAGCGAAAAATTCATTTTAAGACATTTGTTATAGAATTTTATACAAAAAAAAGTAAAATATTTACGAATGTATAAAAATTAGACTTCTATTTTTTATATTTATCAATCTATATCTCAAAAATACTGATTTTGTTTTGAATAAAAAAAAATGTATCGTAAACAGCGTTTAACGGCCTTCAAAAATTATATGGTTTGCATATACTTACATACAACGACTACCTAGAAAAAATTTGGACTCGATACAGGACGGCGGCGGCACGGTCGATGTATTTATTCGATCTGTCTATCTCACGCAAGCTTACAAAAGGAGTCGTACGTAAGTATAATTTTAGTCTAAGTTACAGTTTTTGGTAAATATTCATGAATTTGAATGTTTTTTCCAAAAAGTTTAGTCAAACATAAGTTGGTTTTTCATAGAAAACTTAGTTTTGCTATTGTCCTCCGCTCAGGATCGAAGACTAAATGTCAGGTAGGCAGAAAAAAAAATCCAGGTCACAAAAAAATATAAACAACAACCAATAAAACTAAAAAAATATTATATAACCTCTTTTCAACTAGTATTGGTAAAACTGAAGACAAAACCAAAGCGTTGCGGGACTAAGGAACTACTGTAGTTTATTTAGCAAATTGTATATAAACTGAACGTAGAACAAGATATTTAGACGCCTTCAATGCACATGAGAATCAATCTAATCCTCCTGCCTTATCTACTTTTGATTCTCTAAGACCTTGTACTAAATCGGATATTTTGAAATGTCTTACGAATTCGTGCGCGGAATTAGTTGCGACATCTGCTCCTCAAGTCTCTGGAAAAGTTCTTAATGGGTCGGTAATAGTCCATATGCTGAATGCTGCTCAATCTAGAACTTTTGGTGACTATGCAGATAACATTTTCAAGTTTTCTTTTCCTATTAAGAAAGCACCCTATTTAAATTTAAAAAAGGTTTATGTGATTTATTGCAGTTATGACAGAAAAAGTATCAAAAACAGTACTAAGAATAAGCCCGGTATTGGTCCACGCACACGAGAGTGCCCAAATGCTTTGCACCAAAACGGTGGGACAATTTCCTTCGTGACAGTGAAAACAAGATGGAATGGTTTTATAAGCTGTCTTTAGCCTGTTGCGATAGCGTGATAGGCTAAACAACTAAATATATCCGATTCTATGAGTGGCCGCAGCAGCATAGCAATTGTTGTAGATATTATTGACCCTTGCAACCATAAAGGGGCTGACACGAAGAAAATAGTGCACGTGGCTGATGCTGTGACTCACGGGCGTAAACAGAATATGATACGCACAGTAGTAGTCCTGGCAGTGTCAGTCAGTCAGTCAGTGTCTTTTCTTAGCGGTGAACGCGCAGGCCTGTCTTCGTAGGGTTGACTTCTAAGAGTTATAAGTGCACTGTGTTAGTCCAGGTATGAGGTTAAACGACCGTGCGTATTTAAAATCTTCCCAGTCCTGCGGAACAGATTAAAATAACGATTGGAAACCAAAGTGGACCATAGCAGCCACAGCTGTTACTGCTAGTTAGGAATTTATTCGGTCCAAGTGTAAGCCACGGTGTGGCGTTACATGCAACAGTCGAATAAAAATATTAAAATGCCCTGAGTTATGCCACTGTTTTCACACGGAAAATGTGGTTCTAGCAACCATGATATAAACTGATATGATTTTTGATCTATCGCGGCGATATAAAACTTTAAGCATCCCCCCTTCCTACCTCTTAGGGGGGGGGGGTTGCTACCGGGCTAAATCAGCTCTGATGGACCCATTCTTCATCCCTGCCAAGTGAATGAATCATTTCTATGCCAGCATTGTCGAGCAATACAAACCTTAGTATAGAATATTCAGATATATTTATATCACTTCAATCTCACGTCAATTTCAAATTATCTCGTACAGAAGTCACCCCTTTGAAATACGCGTATTTGCAATCGTAATAAGTAATAAGTAATCTTAATGATTTGAATTGATTTTGTGGCATAGAAATATGTTATAGGAGGTTTATTTGATAGCAAATTACAGCGGAATTGAAATTGAGCGTTGTAAGTTACCCCGCCCTTCTAGTTCTTCTGGCAAAACTTCCTGTTTCTGCTATCGACGCCAAAGCCATGTTGGTTATAAATTCAATCGGGTTTTAAAAAGTATTTCAATAAATTTATATGTATAATTAAGCCATACTAAAATAAGTCATCATAATGAAGGGAGAAGTATGCAATTATATTCTTCGTGCATTATTAATAAACAAACTTGTAACGTGTTGTAAAGGAATTCTTAATTAAAGTAAATGTACTTTATAAATATTTAAGTAACTTCTGGGTATCGCAGCCATTAACGAAATTCTCTGTTATAAATTTGTTCTACCAAAATCTTTCAAAATATTATCCATATAAATTGTCTCATCAACGTGGCCTCTAACTATAGGCCTTATAAGTAAGCTCAAAGTCACACAACGAGCTATGGAGAGGGCTATGCTCGGGGTTACTCTACGAGATCGAATCAGAAATGAGGAGATCTGTAGACGAACGAAAGTCACCGACATAGCCCAGCGCATTAGCAAGTTGAAGTGGCAGTGGGCAGGGCACATAGTACGTAGAACTAATGGTCGATGGGGCCGAAAGGTTCTCGAATAGAGGCCACGGACTAGCAAACGCAGCGTCGGAAGACCGCCCACAAGGTGGCCGCAAGAAGACGCTGGATGCAGGCTGCTTCCAACCGTTTCCTTTGGAAATCTATGGGGGAGGCCTATGTTCAGCAGTAGACTTCTTGCGGCTGAGATGATGATGATGATGATGATGATGATGAAATTGTCTCATAGCACAAACATTGCTTAGTTTGGGACTCTCCTGCGTACCGACATCTGGTTTTATTATACTATGTAAAGATTTACAAGCTTTGTCTGCAGCTCCACCCACGATCAAGTTGCTTCTGCTGTAACTTTTGAATTTTTCCGGGGTAAAATGTAGCTTATGTGTTGAACAATATATTATATTTCATTGTGAGCTGATATTTGTTTCCGTCAATTTTTTTTGAGTGACATATGATTTAAAATTATTGATTTTTTTATATATAAAGAAATATTTTAATAATTTATGTTCTATTTATTATCTGTATTCTTAATCATGTTAAAGCCATGCAAGTAGGACTCGCACTACATATACTATAATAAATGTTTTGACTTTCAACTAAAAAAAACAACTTATCTGAAACGACAGTTTTGTAATCTAAAAGTAACCAAACAACCGTCACGTAACTCATAAAGAGCTGAACGTCACGTTGAACGGTAATGGAAAAAGACTCGACTTTACGAGTGAGCTCCCATGTGTACTGATTCAAAAGGGTAGAATCAATTTTCTTCTCCAAGCCTACAATAAAATTTGACTGCTTTTTTTACCTGTAAACTGTAATTTTACTGCTGAAAGTTCCTCCTCTTCTTAATAAAAAAAAGTTGTAAAATACAACTACAACAACTAAAAAAGAGTTTGGATATTTGCAACATTCAATATTGGTAATTTTATGAATAATTATTTTTTTTCACGCTAAATTTGGTTATCGGCGTGGAATGAGTTCTCTGCCATGACATGAACAAGTTATGTATGTCCTCGCAAGCACACACCAATTATTTGTATTTGAGAATATTAATATACACTTCTTGTGTGTGTTTTGATTGGAAGTCGGAAAACGTATCTGCAATTGAGTCTGAATCATCTTGTTATTTAATATTGTGTTTTGTAGATAACTTTTATTTTTGTTTTCAAAATCGGAATTGCGAATAGAGGCTAGGCATAGTTACAGATCAATTTTTATTTTTGTTAGATTATTTTTACAGACCCATAAAAGTCACGCCGAGTAATCACACCGGTGTGACTATGGAGAAATAAAATAATCCTTACCTACTCTGAATCTTTCTTAGTCCGAACCTAGCTTAGTAATAAACCCGACCACAGCAGAACCGGTCTTCCTTAGAATCTGTCCTAATGAAATACGAATAATACAATAAGATGCAAAATATATGTAAACATAATCTTATGCCTTTAAACGTGCTATTCTTGTATAAATATATATAAATTTATATTATCTGAATCTCGGAAACAGCTCCAACGATTTTCATGAGATTTAGTATTATTTCGGGGGCGAAAAATCGATCTAGCTAGGTTTAAATTTTAGAGAACGTCATTTTATCCATGTTTGCAGGCAATGATAAACTGAAAAATGTGACTCTGCCTGACATCTATTGGCGAATAGTAATACTATTATTTTTACCGACACAGCAACACTTAAGCTACTTGACAATAGATGGCGCTGTTAAAAAAGCTTGTTCTCCAGGTACTATACCATAACTGATGAACTGATTGATTACTAACCGTATTAATAAAAGGGAATTTCCGGGTTTTCTTCCTCTGTATGTTTCTGAGCAAATAGTGTGCCGAAAGTAAAAATGCTATAATTTAGAATAATCTATATAGGTCCAGGACTGTTAATTGTACAATATATATTATTTGCAATTTTTTGGAGAATTATTTTTTATCACAACGAGTAAATAGTTGGTCAAGCAATGAGATGGCAGATGGAGAGACAAAGTTTTTTTATTGCATTCTTATCTGAAGCCAAAAATCGTCCACAATTGCAGCACAATCAAATCACGAGAAGTTGGACAAAATTGATTTTTGACAGACAAATAACTTGTTGCATGTTTTATTGCCAAGTGATCTCAAGAATTGCAGCATGAAAAATTGGTCAAAACTGACTTTAAGGATTCGACGATGTTCCGACAACGAGGCAAGTTACGCAAGTAACAGCTTTTAAAATAGCATAGAAATTCGTTATCATCGTAATGTGCATTGCTAATATTTCAGGGAATTCTGCTGCAACACAGCCTTCCAAACTTTGAGTAACATATTCATTTGTCTATGACTAAATAAATAATTACGTACACGTATTTTATAAGAACCAGCTTAAAAAAAGGCGACCGACATTAAGTAACGTTTGGTGCAGTCAGTCATTGGACTGGTGAGGTCATGGCGTAAGAATCTTAACATCATCCCGAATGACACTGGTTGTACATTTAACTGAAGATTAAAGTCACCATATGGTTTTTTTTATCAATATTCTGCAGAAGTAACAACAAAACACTTCTATGCATCTCGCTTTCTCTTGTTTATAAATATCTTTTTATATTTTCTGGTTTCCTTTAAATATATTTATTGAAAGATTGCTTTATTATGTTGTCGCTAGACATTTATGGATTTTATTTTTGCAACTTATTGGACTCCGTGGGAAAAGTGAAAAACATGTATTTTATCATAGATTTTTTTTGATTTTATTCGAATTTTAGAGCAGTCGAAGGGACATACCTGGACAATGACCTGTGCAATAGAATTATCACCTCGACTGCACCGAAATGAAATCGAAACATTATTATATAAAATGCCTTTTGTTTCATTTTAATTTTCGTTAAAATCATGGCAGTTTTTTTTTTTTAATTTTTTTTTCCTATATTACTTTTTCCTTACTTTTATTATATTATATTTTCTACGAAACACTAGGCGTGTACTGGCTATACTGTGGCTGTGTTTTGTTTTGCCCAAGTACAAAACTTGGGCAAAACGAAACGCAAAGCTATTTAATTCAAGAAATCCATAAAACATTCAATAGGTAAGATGGATATAATGTATCAAAGGCGTGGATCCAGTGATTCATAGGTTTAAACCGCACGATGGTGATATCCAATGACCTTTTACGAAGAAGAGAATAAGTGATATCAGAGGTAAACGCAAGATGGAGTAAGTGTAAGTGTAAGGAACATTTAGACAATGTAAGGGTAGTGTAAGAAACTGCACAAGCGCTAGCTACGCCGCGCACTAGTCCACAGAACACATATCACTAGTCAGTCATGCTGTGACCACGCGGAGGTGCAAGACTGGGCGAAACCTGGGCATCCAAAAAAGGTACGTTTTCGTAAAATCGTCGCGTCAAGACTCGATCATTTACGTCTTATTTATCATGATGTGTAGGATGAATTAATGCTGTCATTGACAAAAGGCTTAGTTTTATCGAAAGTAAGTAGTTCTTATTTTTATTGTAGCTAATAAAACTAACCTATGAAAAAAAACAACTGATCTTACATTTACCAGAACCTGTAAATCAGCCTAGGAATATAATAAGATTTTTAATGATTACATTTTCAGAAAGAAGGAGAGAAGAAAAATGTTTTTTAATAAGTTTTTTAATAAATTTTTGTATTTGGTTTGATCGTACTAAAAATATTTTAGGTTTTTGAGAAACGTCCATTTATTATAAAGGAGAAGAATCGGCATTAAATAAACTTATCTAAATAAATGTTTAACTTAAAAACACCATTGGACTTAATTTACAAATTTAATGAACAGCTATCTCCGTAAGTGCCAAAATTAAAATGCAAAAATTTAATTCCAGCTAAAGCACCCTCCAAATTACCAACACCTGTTCTTCCTTTCAGTGCAATTAGATTATTTCTCAAAGTTGAATATTTGGCTCAAATTAAATTTTATTTTACGTGTATTACCTTACTCCTAATAGAGCTAAGTTAACTTTTGCAAGCATAATAATAACAATATGTCACGTTATTGAAACCTAGTACTTGGCTTACATTATATTTATTTTACAATATAATAATAAATGATTTTATGACTAAGTCCTAATTTGCGCTTATACTAGCAAAAAACACTTGTCTCCTAATTTGTCGTAAATCAACATGTACTACATAGATTCTTAAAGTATGTAACATTCGAAATTTTAATTGAATTGAACAAAATTTTATCATGTTATAAAAGAAGTATTATTATGGTATATAAAATAATTATATAAAATAAATATCATAAACTCCACAGAATGTAAGATTGTTAGGGTGTTCCATCTGACTACTTTTTAGCAGAAATTGTTAGTGGTTTGCGTTTTATGCTTTTGTATTATAGCAAATAATCATAGCAAAATACCAAAAACCCATGTCGGGAGGTGGGTATTTTGCGCTACTTTTTGACAGCTGTCAAATGTGAAAGTGAGTCCTTTGAGAAAAATAGCTATAACGTTGTTTTTTACAGAAATATTTATTTTTGCATTATGAACTATATATCTTTGTTAATATCTACAAAAAAATCAAAATAAAATACTCAAACACAAAACAACCAAGCGCTTTTCGTTTAAACAATAATACCGCATAAATTATCAGATGCGCTTAGACGGAACGGGTAGTTGGTGCTAAAATGAGGTTTAAGTATTTAATTGCAACGCGGCTCAAAAGGAACGCCCTAATTAATACTTCACTTGGTGTGCATAGAGAGAGGCAATCCATGTAGAACTAAGCAAAACATGGATTCTTATTATATTTTACTGTATATTATAACAATTAACACAACACCTCTGTCTATTACAAACACTATTAATTGTGTACAAATATATATATATATATATATATATATATATATATATATATATATATATATATGTAATATAGTAATATATATTTATATGTAAAAATGTTAGTAATATGTGAGTAAAATAGAGTAGGTTCTCTATTTCTCTGTATTTTGGATTTTTTAAAGCTCTTAAATTTTTCTTTATTTCAATTTATAAAACTTCGACTACAAACTGATTGTTTCCAGATTTCAAAAATATTTCTAGATTTTTAAATTGTAAATTGCACAAATCATCTTTTAATTTTCTAATTTATTAGCTTCATTTAATAATTTAAGCGTAGAGTGGTAAAATATATTTTCATAGCAAATTCTTACTCATTATCATGCAGCTGCCTGGTTTATTTCAACAGTTTACCAACAGCAAGCAATCATTAGAAAAATTTGTTGTATTCTCTTTATTTTTAGTTTTCGTGCCGTTTCGCTGAATAACTTAACTCGAAAGGCTTATCCACATGAGGCGTTTTACGTGCGGTTTTTTTTATGAAACGTAATAATTTACATATCTTAGCCACTATTATTCCTTCTCTATAATAATGATTTACCAAAGAAAACCAAACACACGTGCATTTTATTTGCTGATGACACAACAGTTGTTGTCAAAGTTAACAATGTTAGTTACTTAGAGATGGAAGTCAATGATACACTAAATCATATAATTACATGGCTACAACAAAATAATCTGTGAATAAATATTGATAAAACAAAAATAATAAAATTTCAAACCATCAATAGTATACCACAAACTCTAAATATACACTATGATAATAATATATTAGAACAAGTTGATGGTGTTAAATTCTTAGGTGTGCAGATTGACAAATATTGTAACTGGAAGGACCATGTTGATGTAGTATGTAAAAAGATCGAAAAGTATGTATTTGCCTTGAATCGATTATACATAATTGCAACTAACGAAGCTACTCTCAGAGCTCATCATGTATATGTATCATCTGTCTTGAGATATGGCCTAATATTGTGGGAAAACTCTGTAAATGCACAAAAAGTATTTAGAGTACAAAAGAAATGTGTAAGAATATTGCGTGGAGCAGGACCGCTCGACAGCTGTATGTAAGCCTTTATTTAAAAACAAGATAATTCTTCCACTTCCTTGTCTATATATATTTACATATAGTATTTTATTATCATTATTAATTAATTATTATACATTAATTCAAGTTAACTTATGGAGTACTAAGTTAGCCAAAACTTAATGTTAGAATATGATATAAGACTTTACATAAACGTTTAAGTAAATAAGTTATTTACATTGTTACATAAAGGTTAGGTAGCTAATAAGTTTTAGGGTTTACAAAATAAGTAAATGACCACTAGCATCCAAACTAGGCGAAGCCTGTGTTTTGGACACCAGTATCTTCCAGAGACATTAGGTATGTAGTCTTTGGTTAGTAGGTAACAACAAGAATGCAATATACAGTTTTCTTACATTACTGTGCATAACATGAGGGTAGGATTCTAGAACCAATGTGAATGTACACTTTGTGTTAATGTGTAATATGACTCATGCCCACCATAGTACTGTGCCACTACACAATACGCGAGCACCTTATCGTGTGTTGTAAACTAGTTATTAGATGTATTGTGGCTCCTAAAACTAAGGACTTAAGGAGGTGTTATGATTTTTAATTACTTTTATAATATTTTATACGATTTTTTAAGAGATTTTGTTGCAGTATATTATTATATTCTTAAATAAATTTTCTATTTATACAAAATGGATATTATTATTATGTATGTGCCTACTTGTGTTTTTTCATTATGTTTATTGAGGTGTTAATACAATATGTCCAAGTTATAGTGCTTACGTGTATATATATGTTTGTGTGTGTGTGTGTGTGTGTGTGTGTGTGTGTGTGTGTGTGTGTGTGTGTGTGTGTGTGTGTGTGTGTGTGTGTGTGAGTGTGTGTGTGTGAGTGAGTGTCTGTGTCAGTGTGTGTGTATTAATGGTGTATGGCGGGTATCATGATTGAGCTGATAGGAGATTTTCAGTTTCATCGTAGTTTTTCGTTTTGAGCCATACTGTCAGGATCTTTTTGCATTTTAAGTAGGTAAGGGGATAAATGTTAATAATTTTGTTTAGTTTGTTGTAAAGTACAGGACCTAGGTAGATTTGAAATTTGCGAATGAAATTCGTCTTAAAATATATTGTTGGACAGACTTTATCTTTTCGACGAGAAGTGGTTAGATTATGAGAGAAGGAAAGTTTAGAATGTTGAGTGGTGACCGTGTTTCTGATAAAAAGTTGCCTTATTGTTAAAACATCACAGTTTTTGTATAGTTCAGCGGTGGAATAGCGAAATGGCTTAAATGTCATAACTTTCAGTAAGGCTCTTTGCGCTCGCTCCAACTTTATTAAATGCGACTTCCGAGCTCCACCCCATGAGGTGATACAATATGTGAATACAGATTGCGCTAGTGCATAATAAATGCTTTTCAGTAGTTTATAGTTTGCAATATGACGTAGTGTCTTAAAAACATATATGAGTCTTCTTGTTCTCTGTGATAGTAAATCTATTTGAGGTATCCACGACAACGTTTCATCCAGTAAAACTCCAAGATATTTAATTATTGTGGATTTATTTAGGGTACTGCAATTACAATTATGATTATGCATATCGTAGTTTTGACATGTATGGACCTGTATTTTTAAGTTTTGTTCGTCAAGACTTATCCGTTTAGTAGTTTTGAAAGTTATATATTGCGTTTTAGGCAAGTTTAGAGTCAGGAAGTTCAGATGAAGCCAATAAACTACTTTTCTCAGACCCTGTTCAGCTAGATTTCTGGCTTTTTGCCACGTGGAGCCATGAAAAATGAGAGCAGTGTCGTCAGCAAACGAGATTATTTTGCAGCTAGTCAAACTGAAGTTACACAATTCATTAATATATAGAAAGAACAGACTTGGACCAAGAACACTACCTTGAGGTACCCCATAAGAGACTGTAGCATCTGCACTGTAGTATTCGCCTATCTTCACTCTTTGTGCGCGATTACTGAGATAGTCTTTAAATAGTGCATGTGCATTCCCCCTAATGCCAACTTTTTCCAACTTATCAAGAAGAAGGTGGACAGGGACCGTGTCAAATGCCTTAGCTAGGTCGAGAAATACTCCCACACATTTTTCTTTTGCGTCTAGTCGCGTAGCAACGTATTTAGTTAGAGTTGAGACTGCTTCGCTGGTCGATCTTTTAGCTCTAAAACCAAACTGGTTTGGTGATAGAATGTTTTCTTTTTCTAGATAATTCACAAGCCTTCTATTAATAATCTTTTCTAGAATTTTGGAGAGTGCTGTTAAAATGGAAATAGGACGATAGTTGTTGACACAATCCCTGTCCCCAGCCTTGTGAATGGGATAGATAATTGCTATTTTAAACACTTGGGGAAAAACACCAGCATTTATACACAAGTTAGTGATATGTGTTAGTTTGGGTACTATAACGTGTTTGGCCATTTTCAAAACCTTAGTGGAAATATTGTCCCACCCCGTTGCACAGTCATTTTTGAGGTTGATGATTAGACTTTCAACTTCCTGCTCCGTTGTTCCAAACATAGCCATAGAATTTGGAGGACACTGCAGTTGTGAAGTAAAGTCACTGTCATGGACGCTTGGATATTCTGAGGAGTTTATCTTGTCTGCTAGGTCTTTACCCACATTTGCGAAGAAGTTGTTAACGTGTTCAACAGCAATTTCAGGGGTATCTCTAACTTTTAGTAGATCTGTTTGTAAGTTTTTCTTTGTGTTCATGTTAGTCACGTTTTTTATTATCTTCCAGGTGTTTCTCGGATTGTTAGAGTTTTTTACAAGTTCTTCTTGTTGATATTCTCTTTTGAGTTTTCTTAACAAGTTATTACAATAGTTTTTGTAACGGTTGTATGTGGTATTAAGTATAATATTATAAGGTTCTTTTTTACATTTTAGGTGCATTCGGTCTCGGTTTTTTATGCATCGTACTAAGCCAGGTGTTATCCAAGACTTTATACATCGAAACTTTTTAGGTATTGAGACATCAAGAGTGTGTTTCTGTATTATACTTGACAGGGAATTAACAAGTTTGTGAGCCGTCCAATTTGGATCATCTGAAGTGGTAATACAATCAAGATCACTATTTTCAATGTCATTAACGATCGCATCGTAGTTAACTTTCCTAAATGTTAATGTTTGATTATGATTGATTTTATAATGCATGTGGATACTAGTAAGAACAGCTGAGTGATCTGTTAGAGGTGATTGTAGTACCATGGTTGTTGCGGGGAGTTTTGCTTTAATCATTGCATGGTCGAGACAATTATTACCTCTGGTGGGAATGTCATGACCAGGTAAAATACCATGGCTAGCCAACATATTTAGATAATCTGTAGACTTACCATCGTCAGTTCCCTGTTTTACATCAATATTAATGTCACCCATTATCACTATGTTATTGATTTTTTTGTAGATGTTTAAGGTTTTATTTAATGAATTAATGAAATTGTCTATATTCTTATATGAAGGTGATCTGTATATACCTAGTATGACGATGTCAGTATTTATTTCAATAACAAGGCAAGTAGCCTCATCTATTGGTTGTTCTTTTATCTTATAATTTAGGCCTTGTTTAGTATATACTACAACACCATCATTTTGGTTATAGTCATTTTGTGAGTAGTTTATGTTGTAGCCAGATATTGAAGGAAAGTTAGTCGTTTTCTGGTTCAACGTCTCTGTATATGTTTGTAACAACCTCTGATATAACACAAAGGCCATCCCGTTACATACATAAACTTTATCTGCCACAGCAGAGATTGTCCCTGTCTCAAAATAATGTTTATTGCATGGCAGTGAAAATATACAATAAGCTCCCAATAATATTAAAGACCTTAACTTGACACAATTTGAACACAAAATATTTCAATTATTATTAGATAAATTATATTATGACATTCAAGTATATATGAATGATAAACTTTAGAATTTGCGGACATGATGAATAATAATTATTTAACTTATTAATGAATTGTTCAATTACCAAGTCTGACATTTTGTATAATTGTATTTTTTTATCTCTACTATTATGTACCTTTTCATAGAATGTGAGCATGAAATTTAATGTCTTATATGAATGACAATTATGACAATTTATATTGTTAAGCGTTATGTGTGTTAATTTAAATATCAAATAATTTGTAAACATTTGCACGCTTGAAACGGCAGAATATGATAAACTTTATATTAATGTAATGCTTTCTGTATTTTACCATAATCTAGCAAATAAAAAAATCTGTTCTATTCTATTGTAAACGCTGGTTTACGTACGGTATGGACGATCCTCCAGTTCGCAAGTCGATACGCTGGTAAAAGGCTTAATATGAATGATACGCTTTTGTGAAATCATATCGGTGTATGTCTGACTGCCACAAAAAGGGTTTTTTTAAAAAGTTATATAGAAATTAAAGGAAAAATAACGTTATAAAAATAGAAAGTGTGGGTACACAACCATAAATTTTAATTTTAATTGTCTGTTTACACCGATAACACAACAAGCCGATTTGACAAAAAAAAAACATTCAAAGAAATCATTTTTATTTGGCGCTATATTAAAATTCTATTTCCAAACTTAACCATTTATATTCCATCTCTTATGTCTGTACACATCAGTAAGTGGATATACAACTTTGTCAGAACATACTCCACGCCACACTTCACTCACTTATAGAGTAGTATATTAATATCTTCATCTCTATAATTTTATTAATAGAAAACCGTTTGTGAACTGAAAGATATTTATCCTGGAAGTTTGTAGAATATTTTTAGCCTCGATAAGTATTGAAGCTTCTTGTACTTTTTAGAATTTATAAAATCTAATATATATTTTTATTTTATACAATATTTTATCATTTCTATTTACATTACATTTTACCTGTAAAATGTATAAAGTAATCATTTTCCATATCAGTTAAAAGTCATGAAATACTTTGATTAACAATTTAAAGAGCCAAATATGATAATTTTATTGATATGTTGCACAAACGCCGTACATCTTTTGTAGTTTCTTACTGAAAAATCACCGTTTTTCAATTAAAAAGTATTTTTTTTATTTCTTTTTCAGTCCCTCAAACAAAATACCCGCTAAAATTCATGTAGGTATTTTAGATGTTTCATTGAAAAAAAAATTGGACGAGAACGTACGTGTATATACATATTTGGATAAATGTTTACTTGATGGCCTGGTTCCTGCATGGCTGATTGGTAACAGGTGAAAGTCTGGAAGTTCCTTGTCACTTCTTCTCTCCTTAGTTTCCGAAGTGATAGTAGTTTAAATGATGTGCATTTGTTGCCAGGCTGTTGTGTGGGAGCTGGGCCACTTTAAAACCATTATTACTAAGACATTTTTATAGAATTATCAAATGCTAATAAAAATGGTTTGTAATAAATGCTATTTATATATTTTATACAAAATCGTTACCCAATTTAAATCAGCATAAAATTTTCAGAGGTAAGATAACCTCCGCGGTGTTGAAAAAACTCTAGCATAAATTAATTTACTAAGCTTATACCTTTTCAATCTATCGAAACGTTATTTAATGATAGAAGCCTTTTCATTAGTTCATTAGTAAAATATTTTTGTTAAAGTTGACTAAAGCATATCTTGGATTAAAGTAAAATAAATCTTACCTTTTCTAATTTTTCTAACGTTACTTCAATTTAATAAATTAATGATCGATAATATGTTACACAATCATTTTGCTAGTTGATTTTTTTCTATTTTGATCTTAAATTGTGTTTTAATTGAAGGCTTCCTCTGTCTTTTGCTCTCTAATAAAAGCTAGTCAAGTTCATGTGGGGCAGATTGCGGCCATATTGTCATCACAACACCGGTGACTGGATGTCGTGCATCGAGCGGGTACCTGTAAAAAACTCTCTCACTCCAGTGTTCATCTGTGGTTCTAGCAACGTGTACTGCGCTTCGCGTTTTGCAAACTATGTCTTTTGTATGTGGTTGTGTGTCTTTATTCTCTTTCGGGCTCAAAGCGTTGTTCCTAACATACTTTTCTTCATCGCACTTTTTGTTTTTGTTACCGTCCCACCCTGATAGCCGTAGAGTATAATTATTACTTACGTATCTAAACAAATTATTTTAAGTTAAAAAGAACTTCTACAGAACTTATATTTACCAGTCATCAAATTCAATATATTTATTTTATCGACAGAACCTCGCGGGTCTCTTTGATAGATAGATCCCGAGTAAGTATAATAACATGGAAAGTAGTGTAGAATATTGTAAGCCCGGCGAAGTATTGAAAGCTTTTTGTACTCCTTAGATTTGATATAAGCTCATAAATAATGCTTTTTAATATTAAAATTTCAAATCAGCTCAACCATCTTTCATCTTTTTACGGTCTAAAGAATAAGGACGGAATGAAAAATGAGTAAAAACTTATCGATTCAACACAGACGTGCTATTTTATATGATCCATAATAATTATATAAATGCGAAAACAGCTTTCTATGTCTGTCTTTTTACCTTTACCGTATTACACCGCAGGTTACACTTAGAACTGAGAAAGCTTTGATCCTAGGGAGTGACTGGAGGGGGCTACATTAATTCGTCTAACATTGTTTCGTGTGGAAACTTTTAGTCCATTCTTTCTTAAATCCTGTGTTTCTTATTATCTTGCAGAAAATTCGCAGAATGATAGTCTCGAGAAAAGCATTGAGTTTTGCGTGAGATGAAAATAACATGGCAACTTTGAATGGTTACCGGAAAACGGACACAAAAACCTGATTTTTTTGTCAAGAAATACTTATTATACTAAGAATACAACCAGACTTAAAACAAACACAAGTTTCATTACAACCTAAAAGTTTGTATTGTCTGGGGATCGATTGACGCTCCCCGCGGTCACTACTACTTACCAACAGAGCCACGGAACTATTTCATGTCATCAACGAAACAAGTTTTTTTCTGTATTAAAGCAAGACTTAAGTTTTTAAAAAAAGGTAAAATTTAAAAATATAAGTAATGAATCCAATTTCGTACTCGAATAAAATGAACAAAAACCCAACGCCTGGCACTCTCAGTATATTTTCAAATTAACTCAGCTCTGCTTTCATCTATTCTCGGAAAGTGAAGCGGTCTTAATGGTAATAAGCATAGAAATGAAGAAAAACATTTTTAATGCAAAGTTAAAATAATTTTCAGCCACGAGGATTTATCTCACCAGAGATGGAGTTTGTTTATTTCCCGCAAACTGACCTAAAATGTGCTTTAAAACTTAATATATTCCTAGCGAGTAAAACGAGGTGGATATCTTATATAAGTTGATTTACCATAAGCGGATAGAAATATTCGTTTTTGAATTCGTAATATTATATAATACTAGCTTTTTCCCACCCTAAATTTTGTTATCGATGTAGGATTTAAACGCCAACTCCTCAGTTGTAAAAAAAAAACCGACTCATGCTTGACGTTTTCAAGTAGCCTTCCTTCCTTTGAGTCCCAAACTATCTTCATGCCAAACTTCATTCTAATCGGTACAGCAGTTTAAGCGTGAAAAGGTAATAGACAGACAGAGATACTTTCACATTTATAATATTAGTATGGATTTCAGAATTTTCCAACTGAGTGGTTGAGCGATACGGTTAGTCCGTTGTTGTGTTTATGAAAACGTATAGCATAAATTGTAAATAGGTCATTATTGGAAACTTAGCTTAATCTTCATGATTTGCTGAGAGGAGCTAGGACTAAATGTTCTAAGCATTTGCTAAGCTTTCTTTGTTACTTTAAGACACCCTTCCTACAAAACCTAACTGCAACAGAAAATATCGGGTTGAGTTCGAGTTTTAGAGAAAAAAATATATTATATTTTATTACTCTATACATGCATACCTACCTTGCCGAAATAAAATGGAAATTTGTAATCCAAAGAGTTGTTAAAACGAAATCATTACAATGGCTAACTATTATCCCCACTGTTGTGAATAAAACAGATTTGAGGCTACCCAATTTAAGGATGCCCTAGCTATACGTAATGCTCATGAACCTATAAATCTCCCTCAAACTTGCGACGGATGTGGAGAAAGTGAGTTTTACCTTAATCACTACAAAGGATCATAAACGACATAGAATTGGGATGAATCAGCCTGGGGAGCTAGTACACCTAAGTACACCTGGGGAGCTGAGCTAGTAGAGCTAGGAACCTGCAAGGAAAGCGTTCTTTTCCGGTTGCAAAGTGAAATAAACAGCAAAGGCATAGAAGAGAAACACATTTAAAAATATGATCTTGCTGTTGAAGACTTAAGAGCGTCACTCACCCCACTAATTATCTCATTCGATGGAGCACTAGGCACTGAATAAAACAGATTCATAAAAAAAATGCATCTAATCTAAACGAGAAACAGGGAAAAGCATACTCTCAAATAATTTACTGGCTGAGAGTGAATAACAGTTCCACGTGTTAGCAGACACAGTGGTCTTCACAACATTAGGTTGTAAAAGATTAGATATTAAAAACCAGAGACTTCAGGGTCACAGGACTATTAATCACAGAACACTTCAATTCTTGTCAATCATAATAGCAACAAATAAAGGATTAGTAATCGCCTAAACACATAAGGTGTTTATAGTTAAGGCTATATATATATAATGACCTTTAAAACAAAATGTTTCATTACATTGACGATTTGCGACAGTTGTATTGCTACATACGCGTATTTTAACAGAAAACGGGACAAAATAGCAATACCGAACAAGGCTCTCAAATATGGTGACAGTCCCGTATGTACGAAACGTGTGACAACCCTAGATATGGGAAACTGTTTCTCACGTCACAAACATCTGTAATAAGAGCAGTCTCCATAAGGTTAAGAGGCACAAGAAGACAAATTAGATCCCTTGGTTGTGAAGAAGGAGCTATAACTATACTAACCTTACCCTAAAAATAATCTTATCTTTAGTCCTGCGTGACAGGTGTTGAACAGGAGTATCTGGACTTTGCATACCTGCATACGTATAAAATTTGTAATAAATTGCAGTATTCTGATAATTTCCGTAGTTTCTTATTAGAAACAATAAAAAACAACAGCTAAAATTAATTATTATTAATTCTCTGGATTATATTTTGAAATGCTCTTCATTGAAAAAGGAAAAAACAAATAGCTAGTGTTGGCACTAGTTGGTTTTCCTATTATGAAAAAAGAATAATGGTAAACATTTGACAAGTCATATCATTACATTTTAAATCCTATATTGACAACACACAAATTAAGTACCAGTAACATTTACTAATTTTCATACCCATTGTTCAAAATAGCATTAAAGCTACGTAAGTATCCTTGCCAATTCAAAAAGTATCTAAACTACCCTCACGTATTTCATAAAGAGCCGAAGCCGAACGCTGTCGACTGGAAATGGAAATGTCTCAACTCTACAAGGAAACTCCCATGTGTACTGATCAAAAAGGGTAAAATTACTTTATATTATTTACTTTTCCAAACGCAAATAAAATTTAACTGCTTTTCAACTGTAATATGTATACATTTTGTAGATTGTACACGTTGTATAATCTTCTAATTTCATCAAGGTATATAAATTAAATTAAATTCGCTCTTGCTTTATTTATTTAATTTTAATTTATCTCATATTTTTATTTCATTTAACTGAAGTAACATGCTACCTACACGGACCACAGATTAACTATAAGTTACTCGATGTCGAGATACCTACAGCAGTTTCAGCTTCGTGTAAAGACTGCCCTTTGGGCAAAAACAAAGGCAAAAACAAAAGAAAATCAAGGTAAAATATAAATTAAAAGGTAAGAACCACAAAAGTGTAAAAATATTGCTTTCATACAATATTTCATTTGAAGATTTTTCCATTTCCCGGTTTTTTTTTATGCCACATGCACGTTTTTCTTCATCAGTCTTTAGCTATCTCAATCTTTGAAGCAAACCTATTTAAATCTGAGCGATATGAGGCAGGATATAATTAGTATCCAAAGTCCATGAATCATACACATCCGGTGCTTTTCGAAGAAATTCTAATGTTTGAGCGCTATTTAGGTTATATACCTATAGCTAACATCTGCCTAGACAAGTAAAAAAATAAAAATCATTACAGTATTTGTTTTATTGTGCGTATTTTTTTTAGAGTATAAAATACGGAGGTACATGGTTTAATATTGATAGTGGTCCAAACTCACATTTCGCTATTTTGAAATATGCAATGATAAGCCAAAAGAAGCGTCTTCCGATTTTGTGTCCAAGGTTTTGACTGCGTTCAACATGAAAACCTCCCGAGGACGCTACATCATTATGGTATGATCTTTCAACATTTGACGTCTTACATGGGTAACAGAGATCAAACAAAGATATTTACTTCTTTCACGTTCAAGGTGTAAGATCGCTGGGGACAATGCAAGTCACGCAGGGTTCCGTACCCAAAGGCTAAGAAACGGGACCCCTATTACTAAGACTCCGCTGTCCGTTCGTCCGTCTGTCGCTAGGCTGTATCTCATGAACCAAAGTGATAGTTAGACAGTTAAAAATTTTACAGAAGATTTATTTCTGTTGCCGCTATAACAACAAATACTAAAAAACAGAATAAAATAAATATTTAAAGGGGCTCCCATACAACAAACGTGATTTTTTTTGGCGTTTTTATAGATAATGGTACGGAATCCTTCGTGTGCGAGTCCAACTCGCACTTGGCTGATTTTTTATTTATATTATAAATATTAATGATCTCACATATTATGTAAAAACCATGACATTTTATTTTCTGATGATAATTCTTTATTTTTTAATTTGTTTCAGAGTTTTGTAAGGTTTTATTTTAAGCCAAAATAAAATGAAATTTTGCAGAAAGTCAGTACGGCCACAGATAAAAAAATAGTACTTTGTAGGTATAGATCCTAGATAAACATAAAGGGTACATTTCATTCCACTTTTCTCTATCAAGTGTCTGCGTCATCCAAAAATTTTAGGAACATAAATTATGATAATTATCTTTGACGTACCATTAGAAATAAATGATTTAATTTTCATAATTACATTGCCTTAAATTTTACCTCATCCAAAAAGAGAGGAAGGGTTAGAGGTATTTGTTCAAAACTTTATTATTAAAATTCAGAGAAGCTCAATTTATTTAGCTAATCCCAAAAACCATCCAGTGAAAACTTTCCAATTTAGTCACGGATTATGAAACTGTGTTTAATGAAGTTTAACACCATACGTGTTGTTAGGCTTACGTAATCATGTTATTCAAAAACTACTTGGACTACAAAAGTGGTAAAAGGTATACGCTTATGTGTATTAGGGTACCTAATTGTATATTTAAACATTTTGTGGCATTTGTTATAAACTAAGTTCCTCACATTAACAAGAAATTTGCTAAAATACTGCTATAAAATTAACCTTATTAAAATGAAATAAAAATAAATTAAAATGGGACACATATAGATATATCTCCCGGTACAAAAATATGTATCAACATTAATAAAAAATATCAAGGGGTATCTAAATGAAAAAAGTTCACTGAGTGTGAGGTAGGGTAAGGTTGCCTAATAAGCTAATGAAAAATGATAATTACGTTGGCTTTGTAGTTTGTAGTGAGTGCGTAATTGAGACACATATATTTTTGATCTCTTTATATAACAAGAATAATTTAATTGAAAGAAACATATTTATAAACATTACATTAAAAAGATTGTTACTTAAATTTGTTATTAAGTAAATTTAAATCAAATATAGTCCATTCTTATTTCTACAAATAAATAACAGTGATATTCACTCTAGCGTTGATTTAAGTCAATAAAAGTAATTTTGTTAGTATTTTTTTTATTTCAATCCGTTCCGTTCCCGTTCCGTTCCAGCGTCTTACCAGCCAGCGTTCCACTGCAAGGACTCAAGGAACCGAACGGGTCACATAGGAAAAGAACTGTCGATGAGAGGGTTCTGTAGAGTGTTCAAAACTGCGGGCTGGAACAGCGCAAACTTTCAAAAAGGTGGTAATTGAAGAAACGGAGGGTTCTCAACCACTGGAAGGTATGCGGCGCTTCCAGTCCGCATTTGTGAGTGATTCTGGAAGTGTCCCGTCCATCTCATGGCATTCCTATGTGTGCCTATTACCTCTGCCCAAGCCACCAGTAAGACGGAGTAGATAGGGCAGGTAGTGTAGGATTTCGCAGTCTAGGAGGTGGAGTGGGAAGGATAGAGCCGACCGGTACCAGCACCCTTTAGCCAGCAGGATGATAAATATATACAAGTGTTAATATATACAAGAAGGGAAAAATGACTGCTTTGCCGTTTCTGGTCTGCGTGCTGGCTTCTAGACTCTTCTGTGTTCTAATTCTTCTTTGATGGTATTCATTTGCACCAGCTTCTTTAGTTTATATACGTGTAGCTTTTAGTAGTTTCCAATTAGCATTACACCTCCGGGTTTTTTTGTTGCTTGACTGGTGTTCCAACTTATGCATTCTTTTGTCTTGTAATGGTATTCAGTTTACATCGTTAATAAGGCATTTTCGATTAGTTTCTGTTATCGGTAGGTTAAGCATAGATTTAGATATTCAATGACTGAATGTTTTTCTGTAGCAGTGTTCTGTTCCAACACTTGTGTTTTATTTTCCCTTAGCAGTTTGGCAGCTTTTATATTCAGTGTCTGGTTCCCTGAGCTTCAGTTACTATTCTTAGATATACCTACCATAGTACTCCTAGTTCGTGAATGGGCATAGCCAATGCGCAAAAAAAAGATTTTCTTCTTTTGTTTTCTTTAGTTCAGCAGAGATCTGACAGTTTTTTTTAATTATTTATTTATTTAATTATTTATTTGCAGTTTGTAGATTCCATTTTTAGTTGGGTTGTCTCCGAAAAGTGTCTATAGCCGTAAATATTAAATTGACTCCACAAAAGTGTCGGAAGCTCGTAGGAGATTGTAGGTGGTTGCAGTAGCGGTAGATAGATTGGCTTTTCTGTCCTCGAGATGAAGGGCTCGGCGGTGACACGTCGCTGCTCGGATGGCTTAATTTAGCGTCCAGATTTTTTTTATACTATTAGCACTGTTTAGTTTCAGTGTTCTGTTTCCATAGCTTTACTGGTGTGTCTAAGCAGTACCTAAAAATCGATAGTAGTTTCATCTTTTGTAGCTGTATTCCATCGTTTGGGTTTTTTATTTCTTAATTGACAGTTTTTCGTTTTTCTCATCCTGTTCCCATTTTATTATTATTTATTGACATTTTTTCAGTTTCTTTGTCCTTTTATCGTAGCTTCAGTTCCTTTTTTAGGTGTACCTATCTAAATGTATCATAAATGGAGTAAGTTAGAGAAGTGTAACGTCGATCTTTTAAGGAGGTATCCAACACATGCGTTTTTGTTTGTTTATCTGTAATTTTCAGTTTCATTATATTATTTCCTGTAGCTTAAGTTACTTTTTTAGGCATACCTAGTAAAAAATATAAATTAATATAATTATATTAATATAACCAAGATTTTTTTTGTTTTTAAGGAAGTGTTCCAATCAGTGAGTTTTTCGTTTCTTTGTGTTCAGTTTCAGCTTCCTATTCCCATAGCTCAGTAACTATTTTCAGGCATATCGAATTAAATGATAAATTGAAGCAGTCATAGAGTAGTGACATTCCATTGTAGCTAACTGTAGTAGACAGATTCCCAACAATTGCATTTTTTAAGTAAGTCATAGATAAATTTAACCAATAACATAATTTCGATGTCTTAAGGGAGTACGAGTATTTAATACATTTAAGTTTTTGCTTCTTTATTGACAGCTTTAAATTTCAGTGTTCTTTTTGCATGTCTTCAGTTACTGTTTTAAGGCGTGGTACGTAAGTAGATTTTAAATGAAAATAAGCTCAGTAACTGTAACTTAATACTTGTGAAGAGAACGTCGAACTCTTGCAATTTTTATTTCTTTGTTGGCAGTATTCTGTTTTAGCTCCCTATTCCTTAGAGCTTTAGTTATTATTTAGTTAGTTAATATACTTCAGTTTAATGATGATTCTGTAGGTGAATCCCAATAATCAGGTTTTTTTTTAATCATAAATGTATGTAACCAATAAAATAATTTCGTTGTTAAGGGAGTGTTGACGTTGACGTTGACGCTTCTGTTTCTTTATTGACGGTGTTTAGTTTCTGTGTCCTTTTTTGCATAGCTTTAGTTACTGTTTTCAGGCGTATCTAAATAGATTATAAATGGATATGGATACCTAAAAAGATTATAATCATCTGAAGCGAACGTCAAACATTTGCGTTTTTTGTTTCTTTATATGGCAGTTTTCTATTACGGCTCTCAATTCCCGTAGTTTCAGTCACTATCTTCAGGCGTACCTAATTAAATAATAAGTAGAAATCAATACTCATAAAGTAGATTTATTCTGTTGTAGCTGAGTCCCAATGATTACGTTTTAGTTTTTTGTGACTTTTTTCAGGCGTACTTGATCAAGTGGGTAACAAATGGATATAATTAATTAATTATGCTCGGGCTTTCGTGTGAATATTCCAGCACTTTTGATTATTTGTTGGCACTGTTCGGGTTTAATATCCATGGCTTCAGTTACTTTTTTAGGCGTATTTAAGTAGGTGTCAAAAGATAGGTTGATGGAAATTATTTATCTTGTAGTAGACTTACTTACATTTCTTTTTATTCTTTATTAACTGATTTCTTCTCCTGTTATCATAGCTTCAGTAACCTTTTTCAGGTGTACCTACTTAAGTGGATCATAAATGAAAAACAGCCGTGAGTTGATGTCATGCTTTTGTGGGGTTATTTCGGCACTTGTTGGGTAATTGGGCTTTTGCCTATGAGAACGTAGCCGTCATGAGGTACGGTACATATGCATCTTTTTTTTTAGGCGTACCTAAGTAGATAATAAATGAAAATAATAGTCATTTAGTTCTCACAATTTTAATTTGATTTATCATTGGTGGTGATTAGTTTCGTAATTAAGGTAGTAGTCGTACAGCTTATTTATAGGTTTCCTATTGTATACTGATCAGCGGTAGATTTTGAAGCAGTAGTTGGTATTTTCCGGTGCAGTACCTATTCAAAGTCATTGTGTTTCTTAATTTATTGGTGGTCTTTGGTTCCGATTGGGCCAGTCGGTCAGTATGCGTTATAGCATATATACTATTGTTTGCTGTTATAGTTTTTTCTTAGGCAACTTTTGAGTGTCTGTCTGTCTTCTGATTTTTTTTAAATGCAATATTCAAGTACCCATAGCATAAAAAATGGGAGTATCCTCTATTCTGTACACCTATTATGTCGATTCTTATTTTTTTGTTTAGTTTTTAGAATCTTTTTTTACAATTCGTTTTAGGGTCATTTTTTTTCCACTGAACACGCTGTTTTGTTCTTTGGTTCTGGAGTTTGACAACAAAGTATTTTTTTTTCCTTTTTTATAAATTGATTCCAGGATCCTCCCGTTCAATAACCAGCCTTAATTACCATAAATAACTTCTTTATACTTACCTCAAAGCTCGCGAATGTGTTATTTAGTTACTCGCAGCTTTTATCGCTTGGTGTAGCTCCGTAAAAAAGACTTCTGTGTCGCATAATTACATAAAGGACAAAAAGCTAGGTGTTAAATAGCTCAAAAAGAGGGATATATCTCACCGATAGGTACAAGAATACGTATTTATATGATTTTAAAGAATAAAATACGTAAAATCAAAAGTGTAGTCGAAACACAACGTCTAAATACATTAAAATATAAAAAAATATACATTACTCACAGTACTCCCCGCAGTTGCATCTATGAGCGTGTCTTTACCCTGTCTAGATAACAATGTATTGTATAATGCTGTGGACGACAGAGTCGTATGATCACCGCGTGTCTTTCTGGTAGTGTTGCGATGCCCTAACTAGTATTGCTTTCATTTACATGTTTATGTACATATGTATCATTTAATTCAAATATAAAACACTCGTTATGTTAAATAGTGTGGATATCTTGTCGCTGTCTATCTGTTTAGTACCTACTTACATGTTCGTCAGTCTTATCGTTGCTTATGATAGTTGTTCCATTTTGGTACTAAAATAAGTTTAAAAACTAACCAGCTTATGAGTAGATTTATTTTAAAGAGCACTTAAAATCTAGAAATTCTATAATTGAAACTATTTTTTTTTTTTGGACCTGCAATTCACAGAAAATTGTTATTAAATTTTACCTAGATGTACATAATATTATTATTATTATTAGCCTATGTTGATATTTGACTATGAATAATCATACATTTATGAAAATCAATTTTAATTTTTAATTTAGGTCTCAATGTTCAGTTTTATTATTTCGTTAGGTTCTTTACCTAACTACAAAACTTGACGCTGGTTAGACTTACTTGGAAATAAAATACCCAGCTCCATACTAATTCGGTACAAGTCTTTTACAGTTCACATAACAGCTTTAATGTAGTAGTGCCTGCGTGGTAATGCAATGGCACTGTATGGTTTGTAACGTTGGTTCATAGGTTTACTTATATTTTAAAGTCACTTATGTAATAAAAATTGATTCAGAATTTTATAGTTTGCAAATTGAACCACAAGACAGATCTTCATTCACCAAATCCATCGATATGAATTTATCGACTCAGCTCCACCCTAATACTTTTCAAACTGAACCCCGCCCTTCTTGATCAAGATTAGTTCAGTCATTGCTCATTCAAAATTTCGAATGTAGTGCGGCGCGGTGACATCGGTTCTGGACGTTCTGGGTACTATTGGAGAAATATAGCACTTCTATCTCGTTTACAATGCTCTGTAGTTACACTAATTACCTTACATGACCGGCAACAATGTCCAATAAATAACACTTATTAAAAAATATTTAAATTTATCAAAAAATATTAATCGCTTTCCTAGGCACAGTATGTTCAGCTAAAGCTGTCAGTTTAAAATTGTTTAAACCAAGCAACTAGGTACCTATTACCAGCCTCCCCCCAGATATCAGCCGGGCGTGCTTTTTTCTGTGATAAATAAGAATTCACATGCATAAAGCAACATAATATCTTCAACTATGGTCTATTTTTAAAGGAATATATATTTCCTAGGCACAGTATGTTCAGCTAAAGCTGTCAGTTTAAAATTGTTTAAACCAAGCAACTAGGTACCTATTACCAGCCTCCCCCCAGATATCAGCCGGGCGTGCTTTTTTCTGTGATAAATAAGAATTAACATGCATGAAGCAACATAATATCTTCAACTATGGTCTATTTTTAAAGGAATATATATTTACGACGAAAACTGTCAATTATCATGCCTATCCCTTCACATTCACTCTAGCGTTGATTTAAGTCAATAAAAGTAATTTTGTTAGTATTTTTTTTATTTCAATCAAATAAAAAGTGGAGTATTCTAAAATAAAACGTAGGTATTTTATTTTAGAAACCCCAAGTATCAAAAATAAGAATATCTCAATCCTCATGCGATGGCATAAAAATATTTTTTTTGTAATATAATTGTTATTACAAAGTCGATAAACACTGTTGCTTAACTATTAAGATAGTTAAATTATGCATTAAATTTTATTTATTAGCACCGCACACTATTTATATTAGCTCTGATATTTTTCGAGAAACACGTAAAAATTTATTGGTTTCTCATATATATGGCACTCTAACCTTATCGCTAGCGGGGAATTTCAAATTACTACAAGGTTTCATAAACAGTTTTTCCAAATTGTGTACCGTTAAATTGAGTAAACGTAATTAATTATCGTAACATAAAAGATACTGACTACTTCCTCACATAAAAACTTCTTTTGAAACAATGTTTCAATATTTCATTCTCAATATTGAAATATTGAAGATTTTTATGATACCCCAAAAGGATACTCCTGTCAAAATTACCTGTTCTCGCTTACATAGTATTCGGAATTTTCTTTCATAAAGCAGATGCTTGGCATAATTTTACCGCCGTAAAATTTCTTTATTGCATATATCAAATTTATAACCCTACGTTACATTTGAACAAAATTATACAAAAGAATAAAATTTAGAATAACGGTTTATTATCTTTATTTGCAGATGTGGTTTCAACTGCCGAATGTCTGTTAATCAAATTTGATTTTTTATTCGACAAAAAAATATAAATAATATTGTTTTATGTTTGAAAGTTAGAAGATGAAAATTGGTATCTGCCCTTCGGTTAAATTATCTCCTAGGAAGTTTACTAGTAGAAGTAACAGGGGCATGAAAATTTGTAAAGGAAACCGGTTATTTTTGTACCATAAAATTTAACATTATATCATTTTAATTGCAACATTGCCAATCAATTATACAGATTCTAAGGAATGACATGTTTTAGCATTTTTGATCTAGGATGATATTCTCCCTGAGGGTGAGTGAAAATAGCTAATATTTTTATAGATTCGCAAAAATATTTTCGGAAATCATGAAATGTATTGAAATAAACATTATTTTACCACTTATCTCATATAAATAGGTAGCCAATAGATCTCCATTACTAGCTTCACCAACTCTGGACTGTATTATTTTAATTAAATTTGTTGCACCGATGACATACGTGTCGAAAAATGTAGCAAAAAGTTTGGCGAATTATTAATTATATTTGACAAAATATTTTCTTCAGGGTGTGTGGATGGAATACTCTTCAGCCCAGAAAAGGAGCCCATATGTAATAGAAAAGCTAAAACTCTTTCCGAATTTCACGTGTTAGCGAAATTGTTTTATCTTGTCACGTTAAGGATTACTACAAATATAATCTAAAGTCATCAACAAAGTTCGATCTAAATTTTTAACAAATATTATGAGCTAATTAAACCCCAAATTTTTCATTTTTGACCCATAAAGTTAGCCCACCTTTTCAATTATGCTAAGTTAGTAAAGCTGACGCCGCAAAGATATTTACCTTCGAACTTTTTTATTAAAATCCCGGCCGCCTCAATTTACTTAGCTAATTTGCAAAAAATGCTCCAAGCAACCTTCAGAGCTTTAACAAACTTGCAAACTTCCACTGAAGATAATTTAACCCAAAACTGCTATCTGTTTCACAGTAAATTTTCTCGTTTTTTTCAGGGACAACGATTATTAATTTAGCAAACGGACTTTTTCTCCTTAATTTTTAATTTCTTTGAGAGCCTTGTCCATTATGGCTAGATGTTGCTGCAAGTATTTATTATAAAAATATTGTCATCTCTTTCTGACTTTCGTCATTTGTGTACCTTTTTACCTACTTAATTTTTTTAACAAGCTCTTTCTTATTCAATGTTACCTTTGAAACCTATTGTAAGTAAAGTACCAACAATTAATTATATCTTCAAAATTATAGTTCTGAGTTTGACAAGTCCAAGGTATCTTATAAAAACTTCTAAATTAAGTTTAAAAAACATTTCATCATTATCACTGTACAACTTGCTAGTGAACGGCCTCCTTAGTTTTTTGTAATGGATTGGATGAGGTGTTGGTATACAACAATTTTCCGCTTAGGCGTCCAGTTCGTATGGATGCAGTGCAGCTAGTCTAGTGGGTGGCCTTTCCATACCATACGGTGTTTTCCGGATCGCAAACCTTTATTTCTCATTGTTTTGATTCAAGAGCCAATAAATAAATAAATGTTCGTCAAAATTACCTAGTGGCATTCCCTCTGTCGGTCGCTCTACTTCTCTTACGTATTTACTTCGTAGGGATCTTCGTAAGTAGTAGCCCTAGTACCTATTTTAGTACCAGGTTGAGCTACTTTAAGCTGATATCACAGCCAAAGCATCTCATGCAGTATGTACTTCTAACACTCTCTATACAGCTGCCCCTTAGGTCACTAAGTCTGAGATCGCTTGCCTAAAACACACACATTTGCGCGTATACACAAATCACTTGTTTTTTTGAGTTAGTAGCCAAAAGTTACTGGGTTGGCCTGGGTAAAAAGGAAGTAGAAAGGCTAGCGAACGCTTTTACGCAGCAAATACTGCATAGTGTTTTTACTAAAATATAATAGATGGTGTCAGTGTGTTTTTGAATAAAAACAATCGGAAAGTGTGTCATTGATTGTTATCCCAGTGAAAAATATAGATCGGACAAGTCTAAATAAACTTGTGGGGTCGATTCCTGTCTCTATCAGGGAGCCCTAGATATTTAGAATGGTTTTAAATTGCCAGTAAGCTCATGATCAGTATATATATGTACTCCAGTATCAAATATATTCGAAACGCTGCCACCTTCGTAGACAAATAGATGTTACCTATATTGTAAACCCGAGAGCGACCCGACGTGATTGAAGGATGACCTGGAGACCGAAGAAACATGATAGCTAAGTCTTACTTGTATAATAATTTTCCTAGTTAGAATTTGAGTCTAAGTGGTGATTATTCTTATTGTGATTATAAAAGACCAATATAAAAAGATCTCCCTAAACTCCCGATATATTAGAAATAGGTAGTAAGCAGCGTCTTTACGCCCTCGCCCGCTGCAGTACATATGTAGAAATGAGGCAAACAGTTGGGCACTAGGTTTCAGTACCGCAAGTATTTACTGGGGACACATATACAAATACGACAATAATTTTATATTTTGTGTTGCAAATAATTTATAAACCTATATTTTCATGTATTTTTTTATTAATAATTTTTAAAGCCCAGCTAATCTGGAAATATAATTCACTATGTCTGAATTCTTTTAGGGTGAATTAACTATTTTCCACTTAAAGGTACATGTTGTAGGTTTTTTTTGTACAAAATTGATTTGCAATAATCTTCATAAATCCCTCATTTTTACTTGGTATATGTAAAAAAATGAAAAATTAAGCGTTCTGCATTTTCGATTTTATGGAATGTAGTAGCTTAGTAGAAACTAAGCCATTATTTTTTTGAAGTAACTCCATACAAGAAATTCCAGCAACTTTGCAAAAGTAGTAAAATAATAATTTAGAATCTTATGGAACCGAACCAAAAATGCTGAACTCTTATTTTTTTTTTTTTTAAATCTTAATATAAATTAAGAATTTGTGAACTTAAGGATAACGCCACAATTAATTATGCAGGAAAAAATTACATAATTTAATTTCAAGGAATGGCATCGTTAAAAAACACTAGTTCGGTTTTTAGAAAGCTTTTTTTTAATTGGAAATTGTAAGTATGTTCCGACTTTAATAATGATATTGCGCTGATATAAATAGTGATGAGAAATAATTATTTGTTTAACAAGTTGGCAAAGTTGTTATTTTGTGAAGTGTGCCAACGTTAAAACCCGACTTAGAAGAATCTAGAATTAAATCACAAGCGTAGCGAGTGATTCTAATATTGACTACTAAACACAGCGAGTGATTTAATGGCACGAGGCATAAAATAATTTGCTCTCGTGTGAAACATAGATCTTTTCATCTCTACCAGTGCGAAAAAATAGGTCTTAGGCAAAAACACATATAACTGAAGGCCATATTAGGCAATAATTTTATTCTAATTTTCAAAATCTACCTACTATACTCTGCTCCTATCAAGAAATAAAGAATAGGTAGGTATTATTTTCATTAAAAAAAATTTTAAAAATAATTTAAAAAAAGAAAAAAAAACTGTCACTCACAACGTATCTATTATTAAATATTTATTTTCAATACAAATTACCTATTTTAACTATCCAAATGCGGATTCTTAACACACGCTACAGACTTCACAGAACACTTCGCAGAAGTACGAGTATGTTATATAGAAGAGAATGATTGACAAGTTTTTTAACCTGTGAAGCAAAAGTCATAAGCTTTATATAAATAATTTAGTTTTGTAGTTAAGTGTTTATTTGCTATAATTTAAGTTTATAATTATTTCATGTCAAGTAATATTTGTAAGGATGGACCTTGGGGCTCGGGCTAATTAGCAAACCGAGTTACTTCGCTGTCAGCAATGTACCGACGGACGAACGTTTAAAGGTAAGAAGGGGATTTAGATACACATATCACGAGTTCATCTACAACCAATACTTCTAATTTTGTAACAAATAAACCTAATATTTCTCAGTCTGTTCCACCTCCGCCATTTGAAATAGTGTTAAGCAAATTATGTCAAAGTGTAATTGTAAAACGCGTTCCAAGAGGAGCACGGATATCACTTGCGAGGTCTCTGTCAACAACAATTCAAGGTTGCCTTCTAAATATGCTTATTCTCATCTACATATTAAAAAATTCGTTGCAACACAATCTTTGACAGCGCAATTAAAACAGAATTGCGGTCAAAATGTTGTCTTTGATTTTAACAACATTAGCAATTTTGAGTTAAATCAATCATTGGATTAATATTAAAAAAAAGATTGAAAGTAAAGTGATGGACGGAGACCTTCGCAATGCTGCCATAATTCTTTTCTCAACCGATACTCCTCCTAACGCCGAGACTCTAGAAAGCCTTAGAGCAAAGCATCCCTAACCTTCAGCCTCTTCTCTGCATAATAATTCTTAAAACTTAAATTACTTAAAAATAAAAGATCAGGACACTTATGCAGCGATCATGTCTTTTCCTAACGGCTCATCCGGTGGCATCGATGGTATTACACCCCAACACCTCAAAGATTTTATCAGTATCTCTGCTGGAGATGCCGGTGGAGCCCTTCTAAGTGATATCACTAAATTATGCAAATTCATGCTTTCCGTTAAAGTCAATTCACAGGTTACCTCCATACTTTATGGGGCCAGATTATGTGCCTTCAATAAAAAAGACGGTGGGATTCGGCCAACAGCAATCGGGTGTACTTTTCGGCGACTTACCTCTAAATTAGCTTGTAGACACATAGCCTCCACCATAAATTTATAGAGAGGTAGGGCACTGCAAGTACTCGCTCGAATAAGCCACCCGAACAACTAAAGCAGGGCATAGCGAGTACTTGCTCGAATGAGCGGCCCGACCTAGGGAAATACCTTACAGAAAACCGCGGCCATAATAACACTAACATTGAGTAGTGTTGTGTTCTTGGCGGTGAGTAAGGTTGCCAGAGCTCTTTGAGGATTCGCTGCGCGGACAGCGGAGGACCGGCGGTGTTGTTGCTGTCATGCTCGGCGTAGACGCAGCGTGCTGGTTCGGCGGTCAGGGAGACCTGATGAAACGGCTGACCGCTGGCCGCCCGCAGGTTGAACGGGATCCCGAACCCAGGGATCACTTAATCTCCGCGCTGGGAGGCTGATCCGCCAGCCTGTGTAAAGTATCTGAAGTGGTAGTCGTGCCGGAGAAGGAAACCAGAGCTACCCGGCTACTACAACAGATGGGGATCAGGGGCCCTTCCGCCCGCCGTGCCAGCAACCGTATCATCTGTGGCAGCTTCGGCAGTCTCAGAACCGCACCTTTTGTCCTCTAAGCTGTCTGTGCAGTGAATCCTCATCCTTAGTCTTAGTAACTTTTTTTATATATTATGGCCATGGGAACGAAAAAGAAAAGAGTTCGTACAGCGGCTACCCCATCCACATATAATGTGGATTTTTGCAACACCAGGGGTATTCACGCAAATCTTAACGCAGTCCACCACCATCTCGAAACTGCGCAGCCGACCATTCTTTTTCTAACGGAGACGCAGATATCCTGCCCGGCCGACACATCATACCTTCACTATCCCGGCTACAAACTCGAACACAATTTTATGAGTCGTGCCGCGCCGCCTTCATAGCCTTGAAGACAGGGACCTGTCGATATTGTGGGTGCGCGTAGATTACGGCGGCCACACTCGTATCTATGCGTGCCTATACAGGTCCCATAGCGTTGACACGGACGTAACTCGACTCTTCACGCACCTGAGTTTGACGACTGACAAAGTTCTAGAGCAATATCCCACAGCAGAACTAGTTATTTTGGGATACTTTAACGCCCACCATCGCGAGTGGCTCAGTTCTCGAACCAATAACTATGCTGGGATATCTGCTCATGAATTTGCTCTGACCTATGGATTCTCTTAGCTGGTACTTTCTCCAACAAGAATACCAGACATAGAGGAACATACGAGCTCCTTACTGGACCTTCTGCTGACTACTCGTCTGTCTGTCACTGTCTCGTTCCGACTCAAGTGTCATGCACACAACCCGATCCTTCTGGGCCAACTAATTGGCGTCGCGTGTGGCACTATAAGTGAACACAGGCGGACTGGGATGGATTGCGAGAATTTTACGCATCGTACCCGTGGAGTCAGATCTGCTTTAACTCAGAAGATCCTGACGTCTGCGCAGCCGCAGTCACTGAGACAATCCTTGCTGATATGGAATGCTATATTCCTAGCCCGCGAGTAGCTGCCGGCGTCAAAAAACGACCGTGGTTTAATAGGTCTTGCAGAAAAGCTAAAATTCTAAAGCAAAATGCATATGAGGCTTGGACCACAGCTCGTTATAATAAGGATCCGAATATTTCTGAGTTAAAACGCAAATTAAATGCTGCCTCGAGGTTCAGTAAGAAAGCAACTGCCAGAGCAAAATTCCAATTCATCGGCAAAATAGGTGGGCGACTTGCGAGCTATCCTTCTGGGAGTCGTGCTTTCTGGTCGCTTGCCAAAGCTGCCGAAGGGAACTTTTGCCAGTCGTCGTTACCACCACTGCAAAAGACCGATGGTGACTTGGCCCATAGTGCTAAAAAGAAAGCCGATCTACTCAGCAGTCTCTTTGCCTCGAACTCGAACATGAACGATGAAGGCGGTGTACCATCTACTATACCGTGGTGCGGTAAGACCATGCCGGAAATCTCCATAACGCAGCGGGAGGTCAGGCGGGCGTTGCTTTCTCTAGACGTTCATAAGTCGAGTGGGCCAGACGGTATACAAGCAGTGGTGCTTAAGCAGTGTGCTCCTGAGTTATGTCCTGTACTCACGCGCCTCTTCGCGCTTTCCTACCACACTAGGCAATTTCTGTCTTCATGGAGACTGCAAATGTGCACCCGGTGCCCAAAAAGGGTGATAGATCAGATCCATCGAATTACAGGCCTATCGCTATTACCTCTCTCCTCTCTAAGGTGATGGAGCGTGTGATCAACACACAGCTTCTAAGATACCTAGAAGTACACGATCTAGTCAGTGACCGTCAATATGGCTTTCGCCACGGTCGCTCGACTGGTGACCTTCTAGTGTATCTCACACACCGATGGGCACTAGCCACTGAGAGTCAGGGGGAGGCATTGGCATGTAACATGAACATAGCGAAGGCGTTCGATTGGGTCTGGCACTGGGGTCTTCTATCGAAGTTGCCATCTTACGGAGTGCCCGAGGGTTTGTGCAAATGGATGGCTAGCTTTTTGTTTGGCAGACGCATACGAACCGTAGTTGACGGTAGTTGCTCTGATAGCATGGACATTAATGCTGGTGTCCCGCAAGGCTCCGTGCTGTCTCCTACGCCTGTATGTTGGACATCAACAACATACATTGCTATGCAGATGACAGACTGGAGACGCATTTTACACGGGTCGTGCAAACATCCCTCGTTCCGTTGTGGAGGAAAACCGCGGAGAACTTGTGTCTAAAATCGAGACCACACTGTCCCAGGTCTCTGACTGGGCACGGGTAAACTTGGTCCGATTTGAACCCTACAAAGACACAAGTCGCATTCACCGCTAAGAAAACTCCATTCACTGTAATCCCACAATTCCAGAACACTCCCCTCACCATCTCCAAGAGCATTGGAATCCTTGGTGTCGACATCTCCAGCAATGTTCAGTTCCGAGATCATTTACAAGATAAGGTGAAGCTGGCGTCCAAAAAACTTGGTGTACTCAACAGAGCGAAGCAGTACTTCACTTCCGGGCAAAGGTTGTTACTTTACAAGTCACAAGTTCGGCCCCATATGGAGTACTGCTGCCATCTCTGGGCCGGTGCACCCGGATACTAGCTTGGCCCTTTTGACTCGGTTCAACGACGGGCTGTGAGAATTGTCGACGATTCCAAACTGACTTGCGGTATCGAGCCCTTAAGTCTGAGAAGAGACTTTGCCTCACTGTGTGTGTTCTACCGCTTGTACAATGGGTTGTGTTCTGAGGAATTGTTCGAAATGATGCCCACGGCTACTTTCTACCATCGCACCGCTCGCCATCGGCAGGGAATTCATTCTCACACTTTAGAACCTAAATGGTCGCGTACAGTGCGGTTTCAGAGAAACTTCCTCCCGCGAACGCTTAAGTTGTGGAATGAGCTCCCTGCCGAGGTTTTCTGCAAGGACTACAGTATGAAGTACCAGTTAGGCTTTGGCAGTAAAGAAGACTGTGAAGCAACCGTTCATTCGGCACGCAATTTTCTTTTGGAGGACAAAGCAGATGTCCTTTTAAAAATAGATGTGAGGAATGCTTTCAACAGTATAAATAGAAAAACCTTGCTGGACGAAGTATCTACTCACATGCACGAAATTTACCCTTACGTTTGGCAAAACTATAACTTTCCTTCCAATTTATTTTTTGGCAATAATACAATTAAGTCAGCTGTCGGTGTCCAGCCAGGTGATCCATTAGGTCCGGCTTTGTTTAGTTTAGTAATACATAACATAATTAGCCAGTTAAGTTCAATTTTAAATGAATGGTATTTAGACGACGGAACCCTAGGAGGCACAGGTGAACAAGTCAAAAATGATCTCGATAACATTATTGAAAAATTTAAAACAATTGACCTTGAACTCAATTTTACAAAATGTGAATTACTTATTTCTGATAGATTCTCAAATTGCGAAAAAAAAAAAAATCAACAGTTTGAAAACATTGCTCCAAATATTCATATCTTAGATAAAAGATCTCTTTACCTCCTAGGTGCTCCAATTTTTTTAGAAAGTATTGAACCCCTTTTAGACATTGAAATCAAAAAAATTACTGATTGTTCTAATAGATTAGGTATTTTGGATTCTCATGTGGCTTTCAAAACACTGTCTTTTTAACCAAAGTTAACATATATTCTTCGTTTGAGCCCGATTTGAAAATTTCACAATATTTTAAAAGTAATGGATGCCAGACTAAAATTAACGGTTGAATATATAACAAATTTATCACTCACCGATTCCGCTTGGTCTCAAGCAACTTTGCCAATTAATTTTGGTGGCATTGGCATTCGCAAAATTTTTAGTATAGCTTTACCAGCTTATCTCTCCTCCGTACACAGTGTGCAAGGCTTATGTAATAAAATTTTAAATAAAAAACAATCAAGATACCTTTTTTGTTAGAAACTATAGAAGAGTGGAAGACACTTTTCCCAGTGGAGATATACCAAAGGAACCAAATGAACAAAAACTTTGGGACACTCCACTAGTACAGAGTGCTCATACTCTTTTACATCAAAATTTTAATAATATTTCAGACAAAGCCCGCTTACTAGCAGTCTCTCAAAAAGAATCTGGCTAATGACTTCACACTATACCATCACGCAATGTGGGTACACTGCTTGACAGTGACAGCTTCAGAGTAGCAGTTGGTATTCGCCTCGGGGTTGCAATATGCTGTCCTCACAGATGCTCTTGTGGTAGCGATGTTGATCAGTTTGCACTCCATGGACTTTCATGTCGAAAAAGTGCCGGCAGATTCTCCCGTCACGGCTGACTTAATGATGTGATAAAAAGGGCTCTTGCCACCATTAACGTACCTTCCATTCTAGAATGATGATGGTAAAAGGCCCGATGGTATGACACTCGTTCCCTGGGAGCGTGGCCGAGCTTTATTGTGGGACGCCACTTGCGTAGATACCATGGCACGGTCTTATCTCAGGGAAACGAGCGCAACAAGCGGCTCAAATATAGTAAATTACTTTCTGATTACATATTTGTGCCGTTTGAAGTAGAGACGCTCGGATCATGGAGTCCATCTGCTCATAAGTTTTGAAAATCTATTTTACCGCGCTTAAAAGCTACTTCTGGCGACAAGAAGGCTGGCTCATTTCTCGCTCAGAGAATAAGTATTTCGAATCAGAGGAGAAATGCAGCCAGCGTTCTTGGAACTCTACCACGCGGGCACACACTTTTTTTATAATTAGATTTTAAGTTTCTTAGTAGGTATATCGTTTTGTAATTACTGTATTATTAATGTTTTAATTAAAATTAAAATTAAATTAGATAAAAATAAATATATAGTTTTTAAACCTTTCATCGCGTTGTTTTTTCAGTATTGCAAAATTCCTAAAGGCAATATTCGAAAGTGGCATTAATTTGTCTCACGCTCGCAGCAAAAATAGATTTTTGAACACCAAAACCGGCCTTTTAGTGCTGGAGAGATGAAAATGACCTTTATTTATCCAATCTATATAAGTCAAAAATACGCAAGAAGATAGGCTTGAGTAGAGTGGCCATACTGCGATGTGCTGCTACTGTGACAAATGTCTGGTATAGAAAAAGTAACTAGAGAGTTACCTGAGAGAATCCCGAAGTAGATATAGAACTAACTGAAATACAAATGACAAATGAAAGAATTATTTCCACTCACCGTCTAGTTCATATCCTTGCCCACCCCACTGCGGCAGGTCATGTGAGTACACTTTAGGATCACTCCGGCTTCCTATAGAGATCTTCAAACTTTTCCACAACTTCATCTTGACGACATATTTGTCAACAATGTCACACACTGTTAGCTATACAATGTTAATATTTTGATTATGATAACATAGTTTAAATATTTAATCACTTTTGATGTTTAACTAAATTAACACTATTGTTGTCTTCATTTACTCGAATTTACCAAACCGTCTTGATACCTGAAACAAATATTAATATTTTAATATCAATGTAGTATTAAAAAGAAAATAATGTAATTATTTAAATCTCTAAGTTATCTTAAGGTCCAAGTTTTGTGTCAGGAATTATTTTTTTATAGCTACACAGTAAAATATCGCATAGTATTTTGATATATTTTTAACTTAGACTTGAGTTAAAATGTATGTATCTTGATTTTAATTAATTTTTTATAAGTTTGTTAACGCTCCATGAAAATAAACACCCATGCCAATGGGACTAACAATGTTCTCATATAGTAAGATTAAGTAAAAGTAAAAAAAGTCATAGAATACTTTTATTTTCGAGAAGCATATTTCACGCATTTCTACCGAAGCATTGGTACCACTTCTTTATAAATTATTATCTAAGGTTAAGTTTTTTGAAGATCGATCGATCGACTTCTGTCATTTATAAACCCTAATGGAAATTACGGCGGCATAACTTCGTCACTTCGTTAAAATTTGGAATAAAGTTCATGAAGACCCGAAATATTACAGAACTTCGAAGAATTAAAGACGCTTTGAACCTTTGTTATCTTACTAACATTCAAAACAAAAGCCCGATCAGCTTTTCTGAAATTAAGTAGATGTAAAAAGAAAATGATCTATCGATATCGAAATGTACCTTTAACTACGTAAAAGTCCAAGAGAAATATATATGTAACATAGTCATAAATCAGAAAGACAAAAACTCAGAACCATACATTACAGAAAATAACGAAGTTTGTGTCCTTAACTTTTATTTATTATACGAAGAAACAGAAAACCATGAAATGTTGTACAAAAAAATTAGAACAATGTTCTCTAATAAGAAATTGTTTGAGCAAGCAACAATTGTTCGTCACGGGCCACGGGTCGACGACAGCCATTAATCAAGCGGCCCATAATAATTAGACACGGTCCCTTGCAGACAATGCTTGGTCTACCTACACACTCTGTGCGCGTGCTCACTAGCATGACCTTTATTGCGAAACTTATATGTAGCTAAGTATGCAACCCTTTGAACTGAATAAAAGTTGTGACCTTTTGCAGAGATGTAGATAAATCTCAAAAAAAAAGGTTTAAAAATATGATGGAATTCAGTTGCGAATTGCGTTTTTTGGCTTACTATTTATTACGTACAAACAATAACAAAATGGAAGGAGGCAAATACATATAATAAACAAAAACTAAATTTAAAAAGTAATTAAAAATCTTATTTTAAGTACCTATTTTTAAGAATTCCAGGCCACACAAAAAGTTTTGCAAAAACAAGTTTTTATGTATAAGGCACTGGCCACTAGTAAGGATTTTGAAAAATTTGGTTATTTGAAAGTAAAAATACCATTGTTCGAATTTCGAATTTCTCTCCACATTTTTTTGAGAGCCAAATTAAATTATCGTGTCTCATTTAAAAATGGATCTGCATCAAGAACATTTTCGTGCGATGATTTTCTACGATTTTTGAATGTGGCCTTAAACCTGATGAGTCATATGATCGACTTGAAATGGCTTTTATGAATAAAGGACCTTCAAAAGCAACCATCAACCGTTGGCACAGCAAGTTCAAGCGCTCTCGCCTTACTTTGGGGAAGAGAGTGTGCTGGCAGTAAAAAAAAATAATTCAAGGTAACAGGCGAATTACATACGAAGAGATTCAGCATACACTGCAGATTGGTTCGAGAAGCGTTCACAAGATTCTAGACGAGCACCTTTGCGTGAGGAGGATAGTTTCGCGCTGGGTGCCGCACAACCTCACCGAAGCTCAGAAGCAGGCCCGTGTGGAGTGGTTGAAGCAGGCTCGTCTCGACGCGTTTATGACATTGTGGCAGGTGACGAATTCTGTATTAATCAATAAGATCTAGAAACAAAGCGCCAGTCGACAGTTTGACTGTTTCAAAACGAACCAACGATCGAGAAGCGCAAGAAAAATTTTGATCGCTATTTTTGCTTCACTTTGTCGGGGTATCTGGTTTCAATTCTATTACGAAACCAAAGCAGCATCAACGCCGACTGGTATACCACAAAATGCCTGCAAGAAGCTTTGTCTGCAATGACCAACAAGCGACCGAACACCGGGCTCCACGGGGTACTGCTTCACCATTACAACGCGCCCGCGCACACAGCAATCAAAACGAGGGTTTAAAAAAAACAAAAGAGGAATTGCTTCAATAACCTTTTATTATTATATTTTTAATTAAAATTCATTCGCCTATGTAGATTTACAAACGCATTTCGTGTCACATTTTTGTGATCCTTTGTCTTTATTTCAAGCTGAATTACTAAAATATTTTAGCACTGTTTAATCAAATTTTATTTTACTATACTTACTTATTAGACAATATACAAACTGTTTATGTAGGTATGTACTTATTTAATTTGTTAATAAAAACTCGCGCGCGAACTAAAACATTTGTTGTGATAAGATCGGCAACAGCGCGCCGCCGCGCCGGCCGGACTAAAAACGGGGGTCAAGCTGGCAGCAGTATTTTTCTTTAGATAGCCCAGGAGCGGCGATCTACATTTTTCTAATTTTTCATACAAAATCTTCTGTTACACGTGTGACACTGTGCCGAACTTTCTCTTTCACACTCATTGATTTTAGCTCTAAGTCTTTGTGCTGAAATTCGTTTTATAGGAGCGCAATTGCTAGCGCTCCACTTAGTGACTCAGTCTTCTCAGTGCAATTCCATACTAAATCTTGAGTTAACTGTGTGTGTACGGAATGTTTTTAGTGAAATGCTATTTTAACACAAAGAGTAATCGAAGCATAATAATTAATTATTTTAAGTAAAATCTAAAATATATTGTTTCTTAAATAGATATTTTTTTGGGAGTGCGCTGCACCAGCGCTCCTTAGGACGAACTGCCTCTGCTGGACACCACACCGGTCAGAGTCTAAGGTCACCCTCCTTACAGTCCTGATCTGGCACCGTGTGACTTCTTTTTATTCCCTATAATAAAAATTCAGTTGAAAGGGATACAGTTTTCATCGCCAGAAGACAAAATGTTTCGAAAATTGGTTCAAACGCCTGAAACTTTGTATACAAGCTGATGGTGAGTTCTTTGAAAAGATTTAATTAAAATATTTTATCCATAGAAGTAAGCTTTTTAGTTTCTCAAAACACTCTGAGTGTCCCACGTACGTCATGTAAATTTTACCTCTTTGCATTTCTTTTCGGTCTACCTTACTGCAAATATAAAAAAAATAATATTGGTGTACGACAGATTTATTAAAAATCTTCGTACGTAATATTAAATTCTAAAAATGCTCAGCCGCAACTGAACAATTCATGACGAATCGCACTTTGCTCGTACGGTAACTCTTGAAAATTTAATTTCACGCTAATCGTTACCGTCGTGACGCTAGGGCTGCCACTTGAATTAAACGACGCTCGTAATGGCAGCATTAACCGTGCTTACATCTGAGACGCACGCTTTGTTAATATAAAATTATTTCGTTAATAATGAGACTGTTGTAAAATTACTGACATTTTAGCTACCGCTTTATACAAAGTATTCTTGTTTTTTTTAAAATAAATTTTAAATATATGTGGCCATTTAAGATAAAAATATTAACATCATACTAAATACATTATATTAAAAAATAAAAACGATAATAACGAAAATTAGATGCATTTACATTTCGCCATTATGGGGCCTATACCTATTGTAGTGGTAGTTTTTAGGGTCCTATTCCACGAAACTATCGTGACACCAAATGATTAGGAAACAGCTATTGGACGGTGAACTGATTGGTAAAAAAAAAAACATTTTGTAAATAACAGCCAGTCTGGTCCAGTTTAGAGGGAAAAACCCTTATTAAAGCATTTATACGTGAGTAGTTTTTTATTAATTTTATGTATGTTTATAATAATAATAATATTCTTTATTACACAGTGAATAAGACATATACATTATATAATATAAAATAGCGAGTACAATAAGGCGGTCTTATCGCTTACTAAGCGATTTCTTCTAAACAACCTTCGAAAGAAGAAAATTGAGTAAGTAGTGCATATTTCAAACACTCGCAGACTTAAAAAATTATAAATATAAGTATTCGGAGACCGGTGGGCCAGTGGGTCTCCTTAAAGATGGGCCGTAAATATTTAATACTTTAGAAATAATATAAAAGTATATTTACATATACGTACATTCATATATAAATATATATAAATAAATAAACAGTTAATTGAAAAAATAAGAAAATTTAAGTTTTTATTGATACTCAATGATTGCGCTTGTCGTATCTGCAAAGGTGAAGAATTCCACAGTCTGATCGCTTTAACAACAAAATTTTATCTGTATGCATGCGAGTGGTGTGTACGCGTTCTTAATAGTAAACTAGGCGAATATCGAGTTGTTAGAGTATCACGAAATTGTAATTGTTGTTTGAGATAATGAGGTATTGAATGGTTAAACAGTACATTGTACAAAATAAATAAAATATGTGTATTCTTGCAAAGACAAATTGGAAGCCTCTTTAGCTTTGATCGGAATTGGGAAATGTAATCAAATTGCGTAAGCCAAATATAAATCTGATACATAATTTAAGTCGCCTAAGTTTAGTAAATTGCTCCTGTGTGTATAATTTGTATATAGTACATAATTGTGTAATAGTATTTTAATTGAGATCTCGCACTCAATTTGAGCGCTGGTTTTTAGTAGTAGCCCTGCGATTATTTCTTGAGAAATAATTTTACTGCAAAAATGCATTCAAGTGAATTTAAATAATAAACACCCACATTCGCATACATTATTATGGCTCAAAACTAGGGAACCCGGCATTATGTTAACAAGAATAATCAATAGCACCACAAAAAAAAGCCGGGATTTGAACTTAGGACGTCAGTGATGGTATTCTAGATTGAACTCACTACACTTGCATTTATGCACCATTTAGCCCCAAATTAAGCCAAACTTGTTTGTGTTCTAGTAAAAGGAATTATGTCAACAAGATGACGAAATGCAATAATGAACCTCGATTAACTGACCGGTCAGGCACTCTATTAGTTTGCATTCATTATTTTGTCAAAGATAATGGATACGTATGCTTTTAAACTACTAAGCGCTTTATTCATCTATTTAAACAAAATCCAAATATTGGATGCCAGGAGGTAACTCACTGTCAATTTTTTTACAAGAAGCTGTAAATCAAAATATGTTTGGTTAAAATGTTAACGAGGCTTTTAGGTGTCGTATAGGATTATATGTTTCTTTGGATTTTTTATTTTAAATGAAGGCATTTTATTTCAATAAAAGCAAGTTAGTGCGTATAAGAAGCTATCGCGACAGGCTGTGGTCTTGTACCGAGGAGAAAGGTAAGTGTGTATAGATGCTCGGGTTTTATATTAATAAGCTAGGTAAAAAGGACAAATTAAATATTAAACTACTGTGTTACCCTTAAAAACGAACCCAATAGGAAGAAACAAGGTTTAGTTGCAGCAAAATTTATATACTAAGACCATATTTAGTTCGATCCTAGTTCTCATCATGGATGTAGGTTATTGTCCGTTGGCATTGAAAATGTTTGTGTTCTCATTTAACACGAAACAAATATAGCTAAGCTTAATTTCTGATGCAGCGATCCTCTTAGCATTACGATCAGGATAAATTTCATAGACAGCGCTGATTACTCATGTATCACTCTGGCGCGACGCCAACGTTGACTCAGGGACGTGTGTTCTGCGTTACATGCCGTTAACATGACAACAAAATGGAGTACAGATTTGTTGTAATCTATGTTAAGTCACATTCTAAAATTTCTGACTACAATCCATTAAAAGAATTTATTAAATGAATATTGACAGTCCTTTTCATAGGAGTATAGTTATAAAAAAACTAAAAAAACAGATTTTGATTCAAACAATCATACACATGAAAAAGTTAATTAAAGAAAATAAATACAATTTGAATTAAATGTTTCTGTCTACAGTTTCGGGCTTCTAGTGATGTTATTCTGTATATAAATATATATCTATATATTTTTGAAATATTTATTTAATATACATGTTAGTACATCTATATATTATATGTGTTTATGTATATGTATGTCTATGTTTGTGTTTATGAATGTAGGTTTATGTATGTGTTTATATAAATATCCCAAATTATCAGTACAAACATCATAGTATTAGTATTAGTATAGGTTTAATTTTAACTATTTGTTCTTTTTTGTTTGTTTTTTACTTATCTGCTAGTTAGTTAAGCCTAGTTTTATTGCACTACCATTTAAAATTATATATTAAGTTTGTGGTTAGCTGGTAGAGAATGCCGTATGGCATTAAGCTCGCCACTGTACTCTTTTGTTTGTGCAAAAAGAATAAATAAATAAATAAATAAATAAAGTAAATAAGACTAAACCGATACAATGGGGTACGTAAAAAACCTTTTCTGATACCTACCTATGTATGGTAGATAAATGTAGCCAGCATAGGTTAAAGCTGTGCGATGTACATACGATACCTGCCTGTATAGTTTCGTGATCTATGGACATATGGACGGACTGGGCGGATGTAAGGGCATGACGAAGTTATAGTGGTTCCGTTTTACCATTTGGCTACGGAATCTAATATATGGAATATAAATTAAAAACTTATATAGACAGAAATTGCTCTGATCTGTAGATTATGACATGTTTGTAAAAAAATTAATCCGTATCTATGGTTGTTACTTATATACTGTGCTCTCCAGTGGTATCAATATTTAAGCTTCTTGGTTGTTCCGAATTAGTTTATGTCTCAAGGTAAAGTGATACGCTTGTAAAAAAAATAACTGTATCTATCCTTATCAGCCTCACACGCCCTAGTTCACACGCGGGCCCAATGCGGATTGTGGACTTCACATAAGTCTTTTTTTTTTTGAAGTATGCAGGTTTTGACGTATGTCATTGTCTTCACGATGTTTTTCTTCAACGAAAAGCCAGTGGCGTGAATATTCAATGTACTTGAGAAATTAAGAAAATTAGTTTATGACTTAAGATAAGGTGATACGCTTGTAAAAAAAATACCTGTATCTATGGTTGATTCGAATTAGTTCGTAAGATAAGGTATTAAGGTAATTCTCATTCACAAATGTTACACTACATACGTATTGCATAAAATCTGTTTTATTCTATCATTGCTCATCACGATACCAAAAACTATTTATATTCAATATTCAATATTCAATATTCAATATAATTTTATTCAGATTAGGCTACAATAATTGAGCACTTATGAATGTCACTACGCCATCGGTTCGTAAGTCTACAGGGCGGGAGACCTTGTACTGAGAAGAACCGGTAAGAAACTCAGCAAGGGCATTTCTTTTCTCCCTTTCTTTTACAGCGTCCAATTAAAATATTGGAAAATGCCCTCCCTATCATAAAAGGACACTTTCCATTACAAACATAAAAAAAACATGAAATATAAAGCACAAGCACAACATAAAAAAGTATCTAATATAAACAAAAGACAGTTTATGTATTCATCACTAAGAAATAATCAATGTCTTACAATATATTTTTATTAAATATGATCAATTTTTATTTTTAGAAAGCATAAACAGCGGGTATTACATTATAATAAAATTAGTTTTATTATATTATTAGGGTTCAGAGATGCAACTTCATTTACTGATGAATCATCTCATCAAGAAGCTAAATGCTATCAGTTCCCCGCATCTCACTGCATCAATTGTGATAATGGATGGGGGTCGATTGTCCTCAACTGACAGAGTGCACAATAATGGGTTATTATTTTTAAATGATATAAAACAAAGTTGTCTTTTGTCACTAATAACATAGATGTCATAATGTTGCTTAATAAACGTCATAATGTTACAATGACAAAATTGAATGAAACAATTAAAGGGTGAGTTTTTTACTATTGTATGTTTTAACGATTAATTGGTTCTATTTGTTTGAGACAATATGATTTTTTTTTTTACTACTGCTATTCTTGCCTGTAATATGAACCAGCATTATACGATAACAAGGTTGCATTCCAAAATACATCTGACAGAAAGTAAAAAGCAATCTTAGCCGCTCCAGAACGCAACAAAAGTCAAAAGTTCTGTTAGATTACTTGACACAGAGTAAGTGGGTAATTTGGAATACAGCAAATATTGGCTGCATTTGACAGATAGCATCCATACTAATACTGTTTATGCGAAAGTGAGTTTGTTTGTTTGTCTGTCCTTTCCTTTACATTACATTACCCCTTTTATTTCCTTTTATCTTATCTATTATCAATTTATTTAAAAGAATAAAATATAACAATTTACAACTTCTATTAACATATAAAGTACATACATTTTACAAACACACAAAATCTTCATAGAATTAAGAAATAAAATAGAAAAATACATACATACATAGAAATAATCTTTCTTCGTTAATGACTCCTTGAAGGTTAGAGTCTTAGAATAAAATATATAATACATGCCATATCTATCATATATATGGTATAGTACAAAGCGAATATAATATACTACGTATATACCTAGCTCGAGGTTAATCTTTTTACTGCATCTGTGCTATGAAAGTATTTATTAAATTATAATAATACATATTTTAAATTTATTCAGTCAACATGACATGATATCAAAATATAATTACCAATTTTTATGTCTCTGAGTTTAGAAATTTGGACTCGAATAACGAGATTCTGAATAAAATATTATTAAAAGAGACTCGTTTGAAACATCTGACACGACATCCTGCCACTTTATTTTTAAGCTCTTCGTCGAATTTCGACTGATGACTATAAATGTTGCCAATTATTGTTTCTTGGAACATTTATTTAATAAGTTTAAAAAGCTTTTAAATGCTTAAATACCCTTATTTAATTTTGTATCATTTTTTAATTAGTGAAAATTAGACTTACACTTTTTAGCTTAAATGCCTTCTTTGATTTGTAGTATGTACCTAAGATGTTCAGTATTGTGAACTTATTGTAATTTTTTTATATTACTAAAGTGGCAAACAAGCTTACGTCAAATCTTTCTGAAGTTAACCAATCACCGTACCCTATAGACACTTGCAGCACCAGAGGCATTACTTGCATGTTGCCGACCCTTTAACAATCTAATCACTTATTTCTTGAAGAAACTCCTAATAATGATGTAATTTATTGCACACACAAAAACAAATGCTTCCTTAAAAATAAAAAAAACATAGAAAAGTACAATACAAGAAAGTAACGACCTTAGATTTTACCTTTAGGTTCTAGGATTTAAATATACGATGGTAGAATGTAGCTATTGCCATCATTTCGAACAATACTGCGAGACAAAGCAAAGAAAGTACCTTCTCAAGGTTCAATACAGCTTGTTTGTCGATAAATCTCTCAGCTCGTCGTTTAACCGAGTCAAAAGAGCCAAGCCAGGTATCCAGGTGCTGTTCCCGCCCACAGATGACAGCAGTAGTCCATGTTGGACCGGACTTGCGAATCACAAAGCAGCAACCTTTGCCCTTATGTAGGGCCGAACTTGCGACTTACAAAGCAGCAAACATTGCCCTTAGGTAAAGTACTGATTACAGTAGAGTAGTATAAGTCACTGGTGGCCGAGGGGTTGCGATTTCACTTTCCATCCCGAGTGGCGAAGGTTCGAGACCCGGCATGTACCAATGAGTCTTTTTCTTTATTTCTCAAGTACATTGATTATTCACACCACTGGCTTTTCGGTGAAGGAAAACATGCGTATGTCAAAAAAAAACAAAAAAAAATATGTATGTGAAGTTCACAATCCGCACTGGGCCTGCGTGAGGACTATGGCCCAAATCACCCTCGTTGAGGTTAGGCTGTGCCTTAGCAGTGGGGACGTATGAGGCTGATAAGGAAAGTACTGATTTGCTCTGTTGAGTACACCAAGTTTTTTGTACGCCAGTTTTACCTTCACCCCCAAATAAAAAGTGAACGTCGCTAAAGATGTCAACACTAAGAATTCAAACTTTCTTGGATATGTTTAGGGGTGAGGTCTGGAATTGTGGAACCTCAGAGAATGGAGCTGTCTTAGCGGCGAAGGCGCAGATTTGTCTCTTCGTTAGGTTAAATCGGACCAAGTTTTTTCATTCCTAGTTGGATACCTTGGATAAAGTAGACTTGATTTTCGACACAAGCACTCCGCGTATTATAAGCGTCTCCGGTACTGTCATCTGCTTAGCAATGTATATTGTCGATGGATAGCATATCATTAATATGCCGCAGAAACGGCGAAGGAGACAGCAGAAAGCTAGCACGGTCTTTCTGGCTTTCACTTTAGCACTATGGGCCAACACGTTCGGTCTTTTGCAGTGGTGGTAACAACGACTGGCAAAATTTTTCCTTGGGAGCTTTAGCCTTACTAAGAAGCACAACGCAACGGATTGCTCTTTCAGTTGCTTTCTCACCGAATCTCAAGGCACCATTTAATTCATACAAAAAGAAATTAATTGCAACGAAGCAATGAGGTGAACTGATTTTTGGTGCAAGGATAGCTGGAGAGATTTTAAAGGACATAGAATACTTTTAATCCCAAACAAGGGGTTCGTACAGGAATAATTTTGTTTTCAGTTTACTTTTTCTTAAGTCGTAACAGCGAGATAGGCTTAGGGACAGAGGAATAAAAAATATACTTAATCCGAAATTTTCCACGGGAAAAGATTATCCAATGGATAAAACCGCAGGTGCATACTAGTTTTATATACTCAGACTATTTATTTTATAGTTTTCATTTATACTACTGATTTCAGTTATTTATATTGTATGATAACGACTTTAAAAACAGTTTTTTATAAATATCTTAATATATATCATAAAATTATATATTATTCCGCAATATTACTCCGCAACAAAACAAAACAAAATCATTTTTAACGTTCGACTATTGTATTTCAGAAGCCCACAATATGTACGACAAAACATTATCAAGCTTACTTCTGGCATTGTTACAAACGAGGTATACAAATGTTTTCATTTACAAATCCATTAAAAGGCATTTTTCATGTTCACGGGTTCTGTATTATTCACGCTAATTGGTAATCTGTTCTGCGAATTGAAATATCACAATGTTTGTAACGTCGTCGTTTGTGCAGGTTAATTTAAATATTTTAGTATTTTTTTAACATTGTTTTTTTTAGCAAACGTTCTCATTTCTAAAGGTTTTGTAAAATACTATAGTACTTATCGTTTTGGAGTAAACATAGTTACTATCTGCGTAAGTAAAATCAATTTTTATAAAAAGGTCTATCCGCCAAGTACCAACTTTCTTTCGACATTTCAAAAATTAAAACATAACCTCAATTTTGAATTGCTTTTCTTAAACGACGCAATTTAAGTATTGGATTTGCTTTCATAGAGTATCCTATCCGCGGTTAGACCTTTTACTTTTCCGCTAATTAATGTTATGAGATTTAATTATTTTAAAGAAACACAACTGAGTATCTATACTAATATTCTAAAGAGGAAAGATTTGTTTGTAAGTATGTTTGTATTGAATAGGCTCCGAAAGTACTGGACCGATTTGAAAAATTCTTCTACCTTTAGAAGCCGACATTATCCCTGATGAACATAGGTTACTTTTTACCGCGGGAAAGTGCTTCATTTCTACGGGAAAACCGGTAATAGGGCAACGGGTAATAAGAATTGTCCTTCCGTAGGTACTTATCTTTTTCACATAATTTATAAACGGCTTGACAGTTTGGGTTGGGTATTTCGATGGTTTCACAGACACTAATGTATTATGCCATTAAGGAGGCAATATTTAACTGTTTATGTTTTTTCTATAATTGAGGAGCTGCCGTAAGAACCTACGCCGATAACGAAATTTAGTGCGGGCGAAGCCGCTGGCAGAAGCTAGTCATTAATAAAGATACACTCCACAAAATCGATCCTCGCTGACTTAATTACCAGAAGACAAATGGGCTGTCAGTTCTAGGGTAATTACAAATCGTACCAGGAGCCATCATGTGCAGCCGCAAAGATATATCGAATTTCAGTTCAATTTACTTCGACAGACATTCGAGTGATGCCGCAGCCTAAATGTCAATTACAATGCCGTACCTGACTCTACAAATGATGTCACTTACTCTATTTAGAACAGAGGGGCTGTTTGTTATCTGTATTATCCGTTGTTTATCGCATCAACTTATGGTTGTTGTAATATGGTACACAAAAAGCAAAGAATCTTAACTTTAAATCGTCGCTGCAAATCATCATATAGTTAGTTTTCTTATTAGTGTAGTTAAGTGAAGTACCTAGTATAAATTCAGTGGGTAATAAAAACAAAAATTTACCTCAATTTCGGTAAAAAAATTAAAATAGATATAGAATAGTAATGTGTAATGACAGTGATTACTAATACTAGCCACGTAATTGGTCAAAACACGTAAGTAATAAATTACAAATATCAGTATTGGCAACATTTACATACATATAAGCAATTTTTGAACAAAGAGTAAAATAAATAATACGACTAAAAAAACATCTAAGAGTAAATCTGCTTTCAATGATAAAAATTTCAAAAGAAGCAGAAACATAACAAAGGAAACGTTCTTTGAAGTCGGACGGGAGATGCAAGATTTGATGTTATCTTGTGTACCTCGTCGTTAGAGAAATCAGCCATCAATCATGACGTCGAAGTGGAAAATGATGACGTCTTAGATGATTTACGAGCAAAAGCTTCTCATGAAGATGTAAAGATTGAAACGTGTAAACGTCAGGACGTGAAAAGAGCGACGGATTTATTTATTCGAAGGTCACGATACGTGAAGATTTGATTCAGATTGCTGAAACTACAGGTGTGGTATAATAGCATGTTTATATCATATTTATTACTGTTATAAATGTAAAGGTTTGAGCCCATACGTTTGGATGTTGGCGAATCAATCACTCATTAACGGCTACAGAAATATTTACATAATTAAGCAAATACTTGGATTAGATTCTGGATATACACATAAATTACTTTTTATGCTGATCAAAGGATTGTACAGAAATAAGTGGAAATCCATATTAAAAAAAAATATACATATTATTATACATTTATTATTACAAAGGAGTAGATTTTTTCTGTTATGAGATACAAGTTGACCTCAATTTGAACCGTAGGTATTTGAACAATACTTTATTTTCAAGTTCATGCTTTTAATAAAGGGCAAATCAAACATTTATCAAGTCTAACTGGAAAACTGAGATATTGAGTGAAATACCCACAGGTTTGCTCAACGATACTCGCTAACAAGTGTAGTTATGACTTCTATGGAAAATTTATATGTGAAGTAAATTGCGACAAGCTTTACTGACCCGGCGGTCAAAAATCATAAACCACAGTGACTATATTGAAACTGTGTAAACTTACAGCGACACTTGCGACCTAACATCTACGGCCAGAAAAGTTTGATGCCCTATAAGTAGCTGTACAACCTCTATGGATGAAGTTTAGTTTTATATGTCTATGGATAATATGTTTCTCACGAAGGCGACTGTACGCGCACACTCCTCAAAATTCGCGCAAAATCTTAAAACTGGCTGCAAATATGTTTTTGTCAGCACCTTCAAATGTGGCTAGCGAACAGCCACATTACATTTTTTATACTTATTATTAATTTATCTATTTTATTTATTACAATTTATTAAAAAAAAATAGACATGAATGTTTACTTACATTAAAGTGCCCGAGTGTTAAATTAAAATTAAATAATTTTCAGCCGGCTATGATTATTTTTATAACATGTTTATTCCTCTAATAACCAGAAGTAGGTACCCTCAATTTTAGTAGTTATTTGTTATCAGAATTAGTAAAATATGTTTTAGCCGTTATTACAACGGCTTATCTAATGATATCAGACTTTGTGCTTATTTTTGAAGTCAAAATACAAAGTATAATTAACGGATTGCGTGAGTTAATTTGCGAGATTTTTTTACGGCTTTTAGCCTAAAGCGGTTCTTTGCAATAAAGGTTATGTAAATTTCCTTTTTCCTTCACTGAAATGTTTTTATAATTTAATTTCTATAATAATTAGATACGTAAAAATGGGATAAGCTAGAAACTTTTTAATGGTTGTTATGTTATGTTTAAGTTTAGCTTACTTTCGGCAGATCGCTCATTTTTTTTCAGATTTGAAGAGATCAAACAATTAGTTTTGATTCACTTCTAATGGATATAAAACTTTCTGTACTTGAGTAATAAGCATAACTACTTGTCTACCTTTATTTTTATAGGTTAAATAATTAGAACCTGAAACGAGAGGTATTTTTGCAGTTTTTATCATTTCGTTTCACAACAGGAAAATGAAACTCTTATTTGCCTGTCTGTCAGTCTGTAAAAACAATTTTTCTCAGTATCAGAGTTATCAAATTGAAATTATTATCGAATACTCAGGTCTGCGGTGCCTTACGGCGAGGTATTCATGAGTATTGTACAGTAAAGTGCAATAATCATCTAACTGCCTCCGGCGTAATGTTGACAATTCGATGCGCACGAAGTAGCTTAGAACTGTAAATTGGAAAAACTGATCAATTAAATTAATTAAAAATTAACGGAAGCGAAAATCAAAATTCCCAGCAGCTGAATTTTAAGTATTGTTGTTACCTACATAATTAATTTATTTTGAGGGATAGCCTTTACGGTATAATAAAAATCTCGATTTTAATGATTTGGAAGAGGTAATTTCCAATAAAAAAAAATATCGATATCAAATTATCGAATAATGTTTCTGAGCTAACAAAGTCAAGAAGAAAGTCTAAAGATACATGACGCTTAGTTTCAGATCCGTAGCTTTTATTGTTGATTTGTATTCTTAAACCAAAAATTACTCTTTTCACAATGGCTCGTCTTAAAACTGTTAAAAAAAATTACTTCCATTTATTTTACATATTTTAACACTTGCAAAAAAAAACCAAAACATATAGGGTAGTTCTAATTGACCTCGAATAATGAAATTGGGATAGAAGCAAAGTTCATCCTGTCAGTAATTGTTAGCTTTTTTGCGGCCACCGTCCTACAACTCCACGGCAAGAAACATAGTCTAGAAATATTTCTATTTAATATAATTAATAGAAGGTGGCTTTGTTACTTTTCTTCGTTCATGCCAGTTCCTCAGGTGTCTCTTGTTCTTTTCCTTTTTAGCATATAAGTACGTAAACGACTTGTAATAATACTGTTTAGTCTTTCCTAAAGCTAAAGTGCCTGGACAGGGTATGTAGCTAAAGTGCCTGGTCATGGAACATAGCTCGAAGAACTTATTGCCTATGTTAAAAAAAATTCCTGAGTGTAGCCACATAACGGCGCATCGGATAGACGGATGATATTGAAGGTTGCGAGGAGCCGTTTCTTAAAAGCCTATAGCAGCACACTAGCGTCGCCATTAGATATCCTCAATTTTCGCCTCGTAGAAAACGAATTTCTAAAATCCACATGATGGAAATATAAAACTAGTCATAAGCTATTTTTTGAATGTTATATATAATTTTTAGATAATATCTGTTAGTTCTAGTTAGCATTTCTGCTAATAGGCCGTTTAAACACCTAAAGGAAAGAAAGCAAGGCCAGTGATAGGTAGTGCTATGCCGTTCACTGTATATGACGATGTATGGAGCCTTCATAGATCTTAGCGGCCGCTCGGCCACAGTTTCATTACGACTACGACGAACTGAATAACACTATCAACGGCCTTAGTATAAGTATATTTCCAAATGTAGACGTCAATACTATATTATAGGCTCATATGATAATAATAAATCTAAACTAAACCCATATAATAATTTCTATAAAAAAAACAATATCAGAACCTGTGACGGATAAAAAAACACTTATTTTTTGGTTAGTCTAGGTTATTTTTTTTATGTCAGTACTATGTTACAAAGAGAATAAAAGAGTCAAACCCGTATAATTTATCACGTTTACTCATAATAATTTTCTTTTTCTGTATACTTGGTTCAGATCTTTTTGTTTTATTCACAGCATTATGTGTAGGATGACTCAGCTACAGTAATGGCTATTAATCAATTTCTTAGCCTATCAAACTATGCTTCAGCTTTTATTATTTCAATAGTAATCAGATTTTACTTCTTTATATGATATCTCAGTTTATATGATTACGCTGGATGAAGTGAGGTAATCTATATCTATAAGTAATCTATCTCTAGGCTTAATATGCACATCAGGAAGTCTAAATCAGGAATTAATTAAAATACCTAAATAATATGTTAGATGAAGAAAAGTGTATTTGGAATATATATATATATACCCACACACAATATATATATATATATTGTGTGTGGGTAGGTGTGGCGCATAGAGAGTACATATATGTGTGTAAGCAATCCCGATTATGCAGTTCAGACCAAAATAAAGGTAACTGGGTGAAAATATCCCTTAATGCTTTTTGTATACCTACGCTTGACCAAGCATTTGTATGCAGCAGTGGTTTATTGTGAAAACACTGTAGCAGAACTGCAAAATATTGGTAAATTTCATATTTTGCAAAATTATCTTTGTTTGGGTTCAAATCCCCGTCTTCTCTCGATTTTTCCTCTTATCTGTATTTTTTTTCTCGTAATCCACTTTGTAAATTACACATAACTCTGGATAATTTGGCATGAAATTCGAATTCGAGACGGAAAAATGTATGTGCGTTCGGGTAAGTAATTGTAGTGGGTTGTAGTTTCGCAACTAAGTGTTCTCCTGAATTGTGTCCTGTACTCATACGCCTCTTCGCGCTTTCCTACTGCACTAGATAATTTCCGTATTTATGGAAGAGTGCGAATGTGCACCCGGTTCTCAAAAAGGGCGACAGATCAGATCCATCGAATTACAGACCTGTCGCTATTACCTCTGTCCCCTCCAAGGTGATAGAGCGTGTAATTGGCCAACTCCTAATATACCGAGAAAAACACGACCTGGTCAGCGACCGTCAATATGGCTTTCGCCGCGGTCACTCGAGTGTATCTCACACACCGATGGACACTAGCCATTGAGAGTCAGGGGGAGGCATTGGCATGTAGCCTGGACATAGCGAAGGCGTTCGATCGGGTCTGGCACCGGGGCTTCTATCGAAGTTGCCATCTTACGGAGTGCCCGAGGGTTTGTGCAAATGGGTGGCTAGCTTTTTGTCCAGCAGATGCATACGAGCCGTCCCGTTACTGAGATGGCATGGAGTTTAATGTTGGTGTCCCAAGGCTCTGTGCTATCTTCCACGCTGTTTATACTGCATATCCATGACATGTTGGACATCAACAACAAACAGCTATGCAAATTACAGTACTGCAGTCACTTATTCAAAACATCCCTCGTTCCGTTGTGGAGAAAAAGTGCGGACAACTTGTATCGCAAATCGAGACCACTCTGTCGAAGGTCCTACGAAGACACGAGTCTGCGCGTTCAACGCTAAGAAAACCTCATTCACTGAAGTACCACAATTCCAGAACACTCTCCTTACCATCTCTAAGTGCAATGGAATATTCAGTTTCAGTCACAGATCATCTGTGAGACAAGGTGAAGCTGGCATTAAAAAAACTTGTGAACTCAACAGAGCAAATTAGTACTTCACCTCTGGGCAAAGGTTGCCAAATTCCCAGCCGCAAGTTCAGTAATATATGGAGGACTGCTGCCATCTGTAAGCGAATGCACCCGGATACCAGCTTGGCCCTTTTGACTCAGTTCAACGACGAGCTGAGAGAATGGAATATGTTGTGAGAAATTGTTCAAAATTATTCCCACGGCTACTTTCTGCTATCACACCGTGCGCCATCAGAAGGAAATTCATTCCCACACTTTAGAACCAAAATATTCGCGTACAGTTAGATTTCAGAAAAACTTTCTTCCGCGAACACTTGGGTTGTGGAATGAGCCCCCTGCCAAGATTTTCTGTAAGGACTACAGTTTGGGGTTCTTCAAGAAAGAAATTATTATATTTTTGAAGCGTCGGCATCGCACGAGTTATGCCCCAGGTGTTGCAAGCGTCCATAGGCTGCGGGGACCGCTTACCATCAGGCGGACCGCAAGCTTGTTTGCCTCCTTAGTTGTATATTTTATATATATTCTTCAGTTCTACGGTAAATAAAGATGGCAAAGATAGTGTGTGACATATGAACGGACGATATGAAAAGTCATGGCAAAATCATAAATAAGACTTAATTTTTGCCATTCGGCTAAGAAACACTGAAAATTTTAGGTCTTAAGTATAGATAGATGAACATAATTGTGTGAGTTTGTGTAATATTTATATAATTGCATGCGTTCATTTTTTAATTCATTCATAAACAGTTTTCATGTTCCCTAACTCGATATTATACAAATAAGCATTCAGAGGGCTTAGCACGAGCTCCATTGGTAAAGTGACGTAAATTACGATGTTAATTAAAAAATGAAAAAACAACCCAAGTTTCGTTTATTCTTCAAAATTGAATTATGTCGGTATTTATTTTTTATACAAAATTTTCTTTGTTTACTTTACGGGTAATCTTCTGTAAATATTTTAGTTGGGTAGTAGCGACCAAAGTACTGATCATTTACATAAACATATTATACATTTACAACATTGTGTTTAAGTTTATGACAAATAAAATAATGCAGTGATTGCAAACAGAAAATTTGCATGCGCAAAATTTTATTTCCTGCTGTTGAATTCCTACGGGAACTCTTTGATTAACCGGTATAGAAAGTTTTTTATGTTATTCTCTGTCCCTCCACCTCCTCTGTCCCCCCACTTCCAGCTATCCCTGAGCGAAAACTCAAGTCACTTCATTGCACCGTTTTGTAAACTGTACTTTTATTTTTTAAAAACACAAAATTGTTAGCTTATTTTCTCTCCCGTTTTAATAAATTATCAACTGCTAGTCGTTAGAAATAATAAGCATGTATAATTTTCGCTTTGAAGATCTTGAATGTTTTTATAAAACAAACTGGAGTTAGGTAATTATTTGATTTAAAATCGCAGTCTAATTTATTAAAACATTGAATTTCTTCATAGTGAAGATTATACATTCTCTTTTCTGTAGGTGATTCCAATAGAGTAACAGTTGTCAACCACCAATAATTGAGAATTTTTGAGATATACAATATTTTTGCTGACTGACGAGTGACGAGGATATATTTAGATTCATGGAAATGAAGCAAAAAAAAACCAATATTTTTATTTATCACTAGCCTCTTCTCGCGGCTTCGCATGCGCCGATCTCGTTCATTGCCGTCGGATTTATTTAAGATAAAAAATATTCTGCGTTTTTTATTGTTTCCCCAGTTCTGTGAAAACAATCAAATCTCCAATAGCACCGTTAAGATATAAAAAAAAATAACCCGCTGTATTACTCACAGAAAAATCCATTTCCGTTGGAACTCTCAATCAAAACATTAGTATCCTATTATTTCCTTCTAGAGATTGATTATACCCCTCTAGCTTAAATGGTATTATATATGATTTTAAGTCCCTCCAACTATTTATACGCTAAAAATCAAAGTCACAAGAGACCAAAATAATGTATTGAGGGCGAGAGCGACTGTTTGAATCCAGAGCGAAGTGAAGGATTCTAAAGTAGAATCTCGAGCGTAGTCTCATATCTATAAGAAAAATAAATAATATATGCTTTTAGAAGTGACTAACCAAATTATAAATTCATTTTTTGTGTAAATCAAATTAAAATTGTCTGTAATATTCTGATAAAAAGTCCGGCCCCATATGGAGTACTGCTGCCATCTCTGGGCGGGTGCACCCGGATACCAGCTTGGCCCTTTTGACTCGGTTCAACGACGGGCTGTGAGACTTGTCGACGATCCCAAACTCACTATCGAGCCCTTAAGTCTAAAGAGAGACTTTGCCTCACTGTGTGTGTTCTACCGCTTGTACAATGGATACTCACACTTTGGAACCGAAATGGTCGCGTACAGTGCGGTTTCAAAGAAACTTCCTCCCGCGAACGCTTGGGTTGTGGAATGAGCTCCCTGCCAAGGTTTTCTCTAAGGACTACAGTATGGGGTTCTTCAAAAAAGAAGTTATTAGATTTCTGAAGGGTCGGCAACGCGTGAGTGATGCCCCTGGTGTTGCAAGCGTCCATAGGCTACGGTGACCGCTTACCATCAGGCGGACCGTAGGCTTGTTTGCCACCTTAGTCGTATAAAAAAAAAAAAAAACGAAACAAAAACGAATAAAAAGTTCTCGCGTATTTTTTTTTATTTGGTTTTTTACCATCGGCCAGGATGTTATCGAAGCGAAATGCGTTCAAAGTTTTTAATTAAATAGTGTTTCAAATTCAAAGTAATTTCGTCAATGTTATTAGGTACGCCGGAATGACCCACTTTACTCGCACTTGTCAAGAAATTAATAATTTTGTTTTACTGCTGCTGTGTTATACCTATGGGTTAGTACATTCAAATACACATCTCTACCCCTCCCCCCCTCAACCAGCTTCACAGATCTCCACGCTTTTTTGCTATTTATATACAAACTTTACTTTTTCAAACAATCTATTCTAATAAACAAACATTAATACAAAAATTCAAATATCCAATTCATATTTATAGACAAAGTATTGTTTTGTTTTATAACAAATTTATTTATCTAACCTCATAAATTATTACTTTATACATGTAGGTGATATTGTTAATATTATAAGATAATGGAAATATTTACCTACATCTACAAAAGATATTATAGTGAGAAGTATGTATTTTTATTGCCTTTTTAATTTGTAGTTGAATTCGTTTACCCAAAAAGCAGATAGCTGAACAAACCGGTAAAAATTCTAATAGAATTTAAATTCACGTTAAAATCACTCACAGCATAAATAAAAGTTAACGTTTTGGCAACATTTCCGACAGTGTCACCTGCCAACCCTCGTCTGCATGGAAATTTTGCAATATTTTGGTACATTCGCGGGATGAAGTTTCTCTGAAACCGCACTGTACCTGACCATTTCGGTTTTAAAGTGTGAAAATGAATTCCCTGCCGATAATAGAAATTTATGATAATCTGAAGTCAATACATAATGCTATTAGTAGTATACTAGTCGCTAGTATGCTAGTAAATGTGCGAGGTGGTCATAGAAACTACTTAGATACAGAAAATATAGAAATTTATGATATTCTTATGACAATACAGAATGCTAGTAGTATTATAGTAGTCGCTAGTATGCTAGTGAATATGCGAGGTGCTCATAGACTATTTAGGTATGAAAACTATGTCAATTTATGTAGTCTGATGACAATACTGAAATGCTAATAGTAGTAAATTTTTTTTTTATATAAATATTTTTTGACATTACACACAGCGCCGTCTGGCTCCAATCTAAGCAAAGCTTGTGTTATGGATACCAGACAACGTACTTGTATTGTGACTACAGTCCAGTAAAATAAGTAACTTATGTATTATAAATAACAAAAGTAACAGAAAATAACTAAAGAGGCCGTAAGTCTGAGGATAGACTTTGCCTTCCTGTGTGTGTTTTACCGCATTATACAATGAGATATGCTCTAAGGAATTGTTCGAAATTATGTCCACGGCTACTTTTTACCATCACACCATTCAACATCGGAAGGGAATTCATTCTCACAGATTAGAACCGAAATGGTCGCGTACAGTGCGGTTTCAGAGAAACTTCCTCCCGCGAACTACAGTATGGGATCCTTCAAGAAAAAGTTATTAGATTTTTGAAAGGTCGCTAACGCGCAAGTGATACCCCTGGTATAAGCGTCGATAGGTTAAGGTGACCGATTACCATCAGGCGGACTGTAAGCTTGTTTGCCACCTTAGTGGCATTAAAAAAAATTATGGACTGAACGAAAGTAATTTTTTGTTTCTGTCTTCTCGTACTTGTATGTACGCTTAAGCGTACTAAAATATCAGTGACGCATAAACCTAAAAGGCAATTAGGTACTCGTCAGTAGCCACTTAAACATTCGTTAGGAAATATTTAAAATCTTAATCCATAAAAAAACTTGTTACCAAAAAAAACAACCGGCTTCAAAAGGATGCACTCAAAAGGTCAAAGTAATAATATAGTGAAGTATGTTATAAACTGTAAGGTACATAGACGCCAACTTCAAACTTTAATTCAGATCAGATTTTTAAAAATAAGTAATTATTTTTACCTTTTTAGTGCATCTTTTAGCAATCGGAGAACATACATAAAAAAGGTTCCGAGGAATTGAGAACCTCCTTTTTTGAAGAAGGTTAAAAAAGACTGCAATATATCCGATTACAGGAAAATTTTGAATTACACAGCATTATACTAGCTAGTTAAGAATAAAATAATGTTAATATACAAAATTGTTTAATCTATTTTATAAGTATAAGTGATTCCGTGTAAATGGATAGTTTGCGGTTTTGCCATATGATAGGCGACACGTGTAAACAAACAGATCTGCTTTACATTTCGTCTCTTTTCCTCTTCAATCTTAACAACTTTTGCCTTTGAGACTTCTGCTCATAAATCATGTGTGACGTCATCGTTTTCCACTCCGACGTCATGATTGATGACTGAAACCTTTGTCGACGACGCGACGTACACAAGATATCTGCAAACCTAATAGCTGCCGTTTAACTTCAGACAAATTTTCTCTTATTAACTTTTTAACAGACTTTGGTGTATTTCTTTTGATTAAAAGTTTGTCTTTTTTAAATATTGGCTAATCTGTTCCTGAATTTTTTTTTTTTTAATACCACTAAGGTGGCAAACAAGCTTACGGTCTGCCTGATGGTAAGCGGTCACCGTAGCCTATGGACGCTTGCAACACCAGGGGTATCACTTGCGCGTTGCCGACCCTTCAGAAATCTAAAAACTTCTTTCTTGAAGAACTCCATACTGTAGTCCTTGCAGAAAACCTTGGCTGGGAGCTCATTCATTCATTCATTCATTGGGAGTGTTCTGGAATTGTGGGACTACAGTGAATGGAGTTTTCTTAGCGGTGAACGCGCACACTTGTGTCTTTGTAGGGTTGAATCGGACCAAGTTTACCCGTCCCCAGTCAGAGACCTGGGACAGTGTGGTCTCGATTTGAGACACAAGTTCTCCGCGGTTTTCCTCCACAACGGAACGAGGGATGTTTACACGACCCGTGTCGAGCGTCTCCAGTACTGTCATCTGCACAGCAATGTATGTTGTTGATGTCCAACATGTCATTGATATGCAGTAGAAACAGCGTAGGCGACAGCACAGAGCCTTGCGGGACACCAGCATTAATGTCCAGGCTATCAGAGCAACTACCGTCAACTACCGTCAACTACCGTTCATATGCGTCTGCCGGACAAAAAGCTAGCCACCCATTTGCACAAACCCTCGGGCACTCCGTAAGATGGCAACTTCGATAGAAGACCCCGGTGCCAGACCCAATCGAACGCCTTCACTATGTCCAGGCTACATGCCAATGCCTCCCCCTGACTCTTAATGGCTAGTGCCCATCGGTGTGTGAGATACACTAGAAGGTCACCAGTCGAGCGACCGTGGCGAAAGCCATATTGACGGTCACTGACCAGATCGTGTACTTCTAGGTATCTTAGAAGCACCATCACCTTAGAGAGGAGAGAGGTAATAGCGATAGGCCTGTAATTCGATCGATCTGATCTATCGCCCTTTTGGGCACCGGGTGCACATTTGCAGTCTTCCATGAAGACGGAAATTGCTTAGTGTGGTAGGAAAGCGCAAAGAGGCGCGTGAGTACAGGACATAACTCAGGAGCACACTGCTTAAGCACCACTGCTGGTATACCGTCTGGCCCACTCGACTTATGAACGTCTAGAGAAAGCAACGCCCGCCTGACCTCCCGCTGCGTTATGGAGATTTCCGGCATGGTCTTACCGCACCACGGTATAGTAGGTGGTACAGCGCCTTCGTCGTTCATGTTCGGGTTCGAGGCAAAGAGACTGCCCAGTAGATCGGGTTTCTCTTTAGCACTATGGACCAAGTCACCATCGGTCTTTCGCAGTGGTGGTAACGACGACTGGCAAAAGTTCCCTTCGGCAGCTTTGGCAAGCGACCAGAATGCACGAATCCAGAAGGATAGCTCGCAAGTCACCCACCTATTTTGCCGATGAAGTGGAATTTTGCTCTGGCAGTGGTCCAAGCCTCATATGCATTTTGCTTAAGAATTTTAGCTTTTCTGCAAGACCTATTAAACCACGGTCGTTTTTTGACGCCGGCAGCTACTCGCGGTTTAGCAATATAGCATTCCATACCAGCAAGGATTGTCTCGGCTGCGCAGACGTCAGGATATTCTGAGTTAAAGCAGATCTGCCTCAACGGGTACGATGCGTAAAATTCTCGCAATCCATCCCAGTCCGCCGACTTATATATTACCAGAAGAAGACACTTTAATGAATAAAAAGAGTTTTCAATTTTGGTTTGTTCCCTCACTCATTGCAGCGCAGACCTCTTGTTAAAAACAGAAGTCAGAGGGCTCATAAGTTTACCTAGATAAAGCGCGGTGAGACGCGGGGTCGAAGTAGCTGTTATGAGATAAAATATCCAAAGATGGATCACCAGACATTAAATCCATCACACTTTTTAATGGGTAAATGGTTAGATTATTTAAAACGCATAGTATGTGCTTATTTATAACTATTAATTGAAAGTTGAGTAAAAATGAAAAAAAAATGTATATGCAAGTAAACGATAGCTTATAATAATAATAGCTTAGCAATAATATTTACCTACCTTATATTACCTTAATTAATAAATTTAAATAGATATAACAAGCGAGTGATACCCCTGGTGTTGCAAGCGTCCATAGGCCACGGTGACCGCTTACGAAATAAAACGCATTTATTTCATTCTATTTTTTTGTATTTGTTTTTATGCCGGCAACAAAAAATACATCATCTCTGAAAATTTCAACTGTCTAAATATCACGGTTCATGAGACTTAGCCAGGTGACAGACGGACAGACGGACGGACAGCGAAGTCTCAGCAATAGTGTCCAGTTTTGTACCCTTTGGGTACGAAACCTTAAAAAAAAACAAAATAACCACAGCCTAAAAATTCATTTATACAGTTAGTCATCGCCTTTGATATTGAAAAAATCTGTGCGCCTCGGGACGCCCGCACCGCCACGCCGTAGGCCTAGCTGGACAGGAATGGGGTGGAAACCCCCTGGAAAGGAGGTGCCTTTTCACCGCACTGCGTACTTCATTATTGCTCTGTATAGACGCCTTCGACTGTCTTTATGAATGTTATCAATGTTTAGGTTGTTAAACAACTGTCAAAAATGTGTACATAAACAATAAATCACGTAAACCTGTGGCATAATCTCCATGTCAACCATGGTTATGTTCGCAGGGGTTTATTAGTATGCAATGTCACGGGAAGCGTTCTCTTTTCCACCGCCCTGCCTCACTACACTTTTGTCACTTGTTTTTTGATAGAATGTTTTTGCTCTAGTCTAGTGGACGTGAAAGAGTTTGAAATTTATATATTTTATGTATTCTTGATTCAAGTTTCATTAAATTATTATTATTTATATTTTATTTTAAAAGTTTCTATTACCACGCTAACCTGTGGTAGCCGTCTGCCATTTCATTTATAGGTAGCTGGCATAATAGTATATTTTGACATATCAAAACGGCAGCTTTCCTAAAATAATTTTCTTAAACATCCTACGATATGCCAACATTCTTGCAGTGCAGTATCAGGGAGCGACCCGCATTGTTTTAGCCGACCGCTCGAGCGGTCAAATTTAAAATTTGGAAATGGAACGAACTTTTTTAATCCCGAACATTGATAATTAAAGAGATAATTCATCATTCTCATCAAGTTTTATTTAAATTTCGGACTGGCACAACAAAAATAATGCTCTATTAAATTAAAATGTACTATTTAGTTCGTCAAATAAGGTATCACACCGGTCACACTTGACTAACACTGAACCTACTGCGACCGCGCTTAGCTAGCCCCCACATCATGGTCGGCAGGTACAACAAACTAAGTGAGGAAATTTAAGGTTTTTCTAAATTATGTGTTGCCTGCCGTCCACTGGCTCTTTGACTATTAGTGAAGGCTTTAATGACGATGATCAAATATGATTTTGAATAAAGCTAAGAATAATTTTAATTTACCTCATCTTTGGCTAAGAATAATTTTAATTTACCTCATCTTTGGCTAAGCTTACTTTTGGCACCTATAGTAAATACCTTAACATAATTTTTTTTGGTAACATCCAATGTGTGTACCACCTAAATGCCTTAAACGTCTCAACCGATGAGAGGTAACGAGATTTAGTTACAATCGTTTGTCTGTCTGTAACTTCTACACGCTTAAACCGCGGCCTGATTTAGATGAAATTTGGTATGGAGTTAGGTTGAGTCCCGGGGACATAGAATAGTTTTTATCCAGAAAGATTCAAAGTTCCCACGGGAATATATATATCCGAGCTCAAACTAACTATAGCTATAGCTTACTCTAGCAAACTTCATTCGCATAATTAAGGAGCTGCCGTAAGAACCCTACGCTGATAACCACATATAAGGCGGGTTAAGCCATTGGCAAAAGCTAGTAAATAATAAAAATTATAAAATTCCTGAAATTTAATTTTTCGGACCCACGTTAAAATACAACATCAATCATTATTAATTAATTTAGAATATTAATAAATTTAATCGACAGACAACGACAAAAGCGTCTTAACCTATGCGTGCGTTTTTGTATTGGTAGTGACGCAATACTAACCTCAGGTTAATGAACCAAAATAAAATTTCAATCAATGCTGTGAAAATGATTAATATGGTGTGCGCATGAAAAATTGTTACATACTTAAATCAATCTCAACCAACCGTAGCATTTAAGTAATTTATTTCTTTTTAAAAACTGATTATCGTGCAGGATTATAATATAGGTTTATATTTATTTAGTTATTTACTTTGTTGGTTTTCTTAAGATGTGATATAAACAACTTTACTGTTTTGAGCGTACGCAATTATTTTAAAACAATTTTACTAACACGGTTAAATTAAAATAGGATTTGTTTTATAACGAACCTATGCATGACTCAAAATTATAATTTTCTCAAACATGCTACGATATGCGACCATATCTCGCACAAGTTGCTTTAGGATAAATCGTACTTGCAGTACAGTATCAGAGAGCAACCCGCAATGTTTTAGCCGTCATATATGAAATTTTAAAATGGAAAGTACTTTTTTAAATATTGATAACTCATCAAGTTTTAATTGAATTTGGGACCGGTACAACATAAATAATACGCCATTAAAATTAATTCAAAAAAGTAAAAACGAAAATTTGAACGCTGCGAATTGGCGGCAAAATTACTAAAACTATTTTTATTATTTCCAATACAGTTGTCAATATAATTTTTATTTTGGTAGTAGTTTATTTTATTCGCATGTTTAAGAAAATCACTATATATAAGCCACAACTGTGCGTAACCGGACTCGGTAATTCGTGCTACGGCCCGCATACTCACGATTGCTCGGTCATGCTGAGATTGCGGGTCGCGACAGTAATGTATTATTAAGTATATTGACATAAGATATTCTTAAATTTTGCCATAAACTCTGTAAAATAACTCATTGCTTCTTTTATTTGTAATAAAGTTAAACCTTTTTAGGGTTCCGTACCTCAAAAGAAACAAAATTAACCCTCATGGGATCACTCCAGTATCCGTCTGTCTGTCAAGACCCTTATTCTCAGGAACACGTGAAGGTTTCAAGTTGAAATTCCGTTGAAATTGTAAAAAATCAAGCTTTTAAGTCAACGGAATAAAAAATACGGCCGTTTTTGTTGCATATTTTGGCATTCACAAACAAATCAAAACGGACGGTTGTACGGAACCCTCGGTGCGCGAGCCAGACTAGCACTTGGCCGGTTTTTTTTTATAAAACAAAACTGTTTTATTTGTATTGAAAAAATGTAAGAGAGAGGTTTAAAACAATATGATTTTCTAAGCAAAAAACTTAACGTCGAAATCAGTTGATTGTGTTAGTTAAAAAAAATGCAAATAAGAAATGCTTACGTTTTTCCGCAAACCACTCTTACTAAGCATTTGTTGCAAAAGTCAGCTAGCAATGAATTATTGATAATAGTCCAGAGATACACTTATTATCTATGACATGATACTTGACACTCTGAACTTCAAAAACACTAATTTAATCCTGAACCCACTTTGTACAACTTATGTGTACCTAAAAAAAGTATATAAATTTTCTACAAGGATTGTTCCTTATATAATTAAGGTTCCTTTATATCATTGATTAAAAAAAAGGTTTTTGTAATTAATATTTTTTTGACAATACAAATATTGTAAGTATATCACTGATCACTTCACGGTTTACTAAATTTAACTCATTAAATATAATCACATTTGTTTTACCGACAATATCTAAGTTACTGCTTTCGCAATCGCAACTCAATGTAGCTTTGGAGATAATTTCTACGTAACGTCCACCCTCTACAATTGTACAGAAAACACTGAAGTAAATTTTACTGAACCTATTACAATATTTTACTTACAGCATTTTGTAATGCAGCAAAAGGGAATCAGGAAGTGATACTTAAAACGAAACTTTGTTGGTATTACAATGTAAAACGCTACAATATTACAGAATTACTAAGAAGTTACCATTTTTAGTAACTACCTATTTAAATACTTTATAAGTTTTTACTTCAAATTCTTTCTATTATATTACACAGCGTACTGGTTATAAAAATAAATCGGAATTATTGGGTTAGGTACATATTAAAAGTTAGGTACTTCGAAACTTTTTTAGACTACTAATGAGGTAGAAAAAGGCTAACGTTACGCCTAATATTAAGCAATCACTGTTGCGTATGGGAACTCGATTCGATTTATTCACGTCAAGTTTATTTTTTCGGAACGAATACATATTAAGCTCACGATAGCCAGCGAGCTGAAGTGTATCTTTGCAGATGTTTATTAGATAGAAACACCTTATCGAATCCCAGAGGCATCACCAGAGGTATGATTAACACGTTGCCGAGCCTTTGAAAATCTAATCAATGCCCTCTTGAAGAACCCCGTATTGTAGTCCCTATAGACACCTCGGCAGGAAGCTCATTCGCGGGAGGAAGCACATCTAAAGCCGCAATGTGCCTGACCATTTAGGTTCTAAGATGAGAGGATGAATTTCCTGTTGATGGCGAGCGGTGTGAAGGTAGAAAGTAAGTTTTGTGGCGGGTATAAATAAGTATACGTATTAAGCACTCTGTTTGGAGTTATTTTATTTTTTAAATAAAATTACCTATAAAGGTTGTCACACACGAGACAGGCGATATAGGATATATTTAATAGACCGTATATCTTACGATATCACTCTTCATATTGCATATCAATAAAGGTTCACATACGAAGCAGATTATATTAATATTTTATCTTTAGTACAAACTTGCAGATATAGTACATTACTGCTGAGGCCCGCAAATGCAGGCCGAGGCATATAGCCGAGGCACGCATCACAGAGTCCGGTTAAGTTCAGATGGGCCAAGGCTTGCATAGGGCTTTTCTCAAACATGCGTGTAAAAATTAATTATATTGACGACTGTATTAACGATAATAAAAACAGTTTAGGTAATTTTGCCGCCAATTCGCCGCGTTCGAATGTCAATTAATTTTTTTAATTTAATGCTGCAATTTTTTTTGTTGTCCGGAATTTACACAAAACTTGATGAGTGATCTCTTTTGTTATCAATGTCCGGGTTTAAAAAAAATCGTTCATTTTTCGTTCCATCATCGAGTGCTCAATCGGTCAAATATAAAACATTGCGGGTCGCTCTCTGAGACTGTACTGCAAGAACGATTAATCCCAAAAAAGCTTGTGAAAGATACGGTCGCATATCGTAGCATGTTTGAGAAAAAAAATTTATACTACCTGCCTTGAATATAGAAATTTTTAAGTTTGTCTACATAACTCCTAAAATGAATGAGCAAAGGTATCTTGTTATTTACCACGAAATATACCTCTTACGTATCCTACCCTACCCTTAGTGCGCGTGTCCGACTGTCACAGCTAGTTTTATTAGGACTGTTATTATGATAAACGCCTATGACCATACTCGGGTACTTATATTAGCTTACTTAGAGAGCTAAAATAAGTCGAATCGTGTTCACACGTGTTTAGATTTGCACATCACGTTTTGTATACTTTTAGTTTAATAAGGGTGGTTTTGGTGTTTAACAGCTCGCAGCAAAATCGTTTTTTGCTGAGGGTGTGAGGCAAAAAGATTCAACGTTCGAACCTAAACTTTTACAATTATGTAATACTTAATAAAATAAATAACGCGATGAGTGGTTCAGAAATCAATTTGTTTGCAAATATTTAATCTAATTTATTAAAATTAAAAGCCTTCACCTAATTTATTCGTTTTTAAGTACTTTTTATGAGAATATTACAGACAATTTTAATTTGGTTCACACAAACTGAATATAAAAATTTGTAAATTGGTTATGTAAATATAAATATTCGTCACTACTAAAAGCATCTCTTATTTATTATTCTTATAGAGGGGAATGAAAAGCAGAGTGCGCCACACGGTACCAAGATTATTTAACCTCGAGCGATGTGCTTTTCGCCCTTAATGCATTATTTTGGTCCTTTGTGACAAAATCGACTATGTATTGCATTTTATGCGTACTTAACTGTACCAATATAATAAAGCTTAAGAGTTTATTTGTTTGTTTTGCGTTTAAACGCGATTATCTCTGTAACTACCAGTCGCATCTGACAATCTTTTTGCATTTCATACCCTTATTTTTAAGGAAGGTTAAGTTTAAATAATATCATTCTACGATTCTCAGACATCATGCTTTATTTTTAAGTAACTGGAAGACCGAGTTGTGCTAGCATTTTTAAACAATGCCATCTATCGTCAAGTAGCTTTAGTATTGCTGTGTTGGTAAAAATTACTACTCTTCAGGAAGAATCATATTTTTCAGTTTATCATTGCTTGAAAACAAGAATAAAATGACGTTTTCTAAAAATGATACCTAGCTAGATCGATTTATCGACCCCGAAACCCGCTGCATACTGAACCACATGAAAATCGTTGGAGCCGTTTAAGATAATATACTCTACAAGAATTGCTCGGTTAAAGGTATTAGATAACAATGTCAAGCAGTAAATTTCCGCAACTTCTATTGAAATAAATAAACATAAAGCGAAATGGCGGGAATAGTTATCTGTTCAACAAGCGAGCAAAGTTGTTTTTTGGTGGTTTTTACAATTGCCACTCGAAAAAGGGCATCTTATTCATCGATAGGTAACAGTGAATAAAACTCACTTTTACTCATTAGATAATAAAAACATTTTGAATTAGGAACAAGCACGAATTGTACGAATTATGAACAAAAAATAAATAAAACGTGTTGAAAGTACTTACTGGCTGGCAAAATGGAGCTATTACAAAAAATATATCCCATCAATTCTAGTGGGTTTTCTTTATTGAACCTAACTAATTCTTTAATTGTTTTAATTATCATTGTAGTTGTTTAATGTCATTGTTCTCTTATCACCCGGTAATTATTACCGAATATAAACCCAAATTTGATAAACATTAATTGAGTAACTGAGAAGTAAATAAAAGTAATTTTTATTTTCTCGCGGTCAATGGTAAAAATTAGAGTATGCAAAAAACACCTCGGTCCTTTGTAACCCTCGCTCCGCTTAGGATTTTACTCTAGCATCCTTGGCCGCTGTTGGGATCCAACTTAGTCCCTCGAATTAAATTTTTTTCAGTTGTAGTATAATCTACTATTATTCGAATTTACATAATAAAAAAATTACAATGGGTACAAATTTTTAACTTTAGCAACATTTGCAAGGTGAATACCTAGTTAATTGATATTTTTTAACCGTCTTCTCAAGTAAAAAGCTAATTTCAGCAACGAACGCTTGTATAAACAATTTGGAATTGGTGAAATTATTTTGAAGCGTAGGTATATATTCAATTTTCAAAAGGTGCTAAACTAAAAATCTTGTTTACTTTATAACAATATGTAGACGTACTTTAACTTATCGTTTAAGTCGGTCTTCGTTATGTTTGTTACCTTGAACCTGATTTGTCTCCCTGGTAGAGGTGAAACGTTATATATTTACACGAGAGCAAACTATTTTAGGTCTCGTGTCTTTAAATTCTAGACTGTGCTCAGTAACCTATATTAGACTCACGACCGTAGCGAGTTGGCACTTACACTAAAAAACAACACTGCTTACCTGTTCAACAAACAACTACCTACTGTCACATGACTAAATAACCCACCAGACCGATAGCTTAGAACAACGTTTCAAGAATCATACCTAAACTGGTAGAGTTGCAACTGACACATTTAGTAAATTAAATCAATAGATAGCTGATATCGATTTCGTCCCTCTGTTCACTGTATGGAGCTACCCCTAAATATTTTTTCTTAATTTCACATTTTCGCGGTTCACATAAGACTTTCCTGTAAAATTTCATCACAATCGACATATCCAAAGATAGCGGAATTATAACGCTGTGACATACGGATAGGCGGACGGACATGATGGATTTATAAGGGACCATTTTGCCATTTGGCTATGGAACCCTAACAAAGTTCTCTGATTTTATTTGTATTCAGTAGGGAGGTACCAATAATATAATTAAGCATATTTATGTGTATACATTAATATATGCATGTTTATATGTATCATTATTAGTGTAGGTATCTAGCTACGTAATTATAAAAAAAATGTCAAGATCTTTCCTTTTTTTTATTAGAATTGTTCATACACACAGTACCTACATGTATTTGGCATTTCTAAAAGGCTTTGCAGTAATCGATAGCAAACACTAAAAGAACTATAATTTTAATCGCTGGCACTCGCACACGAAGCCCTGAGATGCGCACGCTCACTGAGCCAGTTGAAACCGGTTTTTACTCTAGCGTGCGCCAGTTCTCGCCCCGCGCTCTGTGTCAGTGACAGGCCACACACACATACCCGTGCTTGTAGTAGTGCTCTCGCTAGCGCCGGTTGTTTGAAGCTATCAATCTGTAGGTTATTTAGTCATGTGCTGCTGTTCCCTCATAAAGTATAGAGACCTATGTGTATGTAGGTAATACAAATAAACTAGTTTAGATGTCATTACCTCCCTTTCAGTTTCCAATTATTTATTTTACATTACGTTTAATTTTTCTTTTTTATGTTAGGTCTTTCCATAGCTTCTGCATTTTGTTAGAATATGTCATGCAACTAATATATTAAAAATGTAAAAATTGGAGAAGAATTAACACATACTGGTTGGATAGTTTTTACCCTGATAATAATTAGTATCTATGGAAATAGGTTTTTCTGGCAGTTGAAACAGGAGGTAAACCATAAGTAAAATAAAGCGTTTTGATAAATTAAGGTATATCGTCAACGTCGCTTGAAAAGTGGTATGGAAAACGGACCTTTAATAGGGTTAAAATAGTAGTATTTAAGTGTAATAAATAAAAGGATTTCAGACTGGCAACACTGACAGATCACCGGCAGTGGTGTGGCTGCGTGAGATGATTCATTACAGTTTGGCAAGTCGCCAAACAATTCTACCAGCAAGTGAGTGGCCCAAACGTTCGTTCGTTCTCTTTTATAAGAAATATTTTAAAATGTCTACAGAGTAACGCACGAAAACTATTGTAGATTTTACGGACATGTCTTAACAAAGAAACCAGATGAAGTTATGCTTAAATTATTTTGCTCTGGAAACCTGATAAAACTAATAAATACACCTTTTTTTAAACAATTGCGCCAGGAAGGTTACATTTTTCGAATGAATGGATTTTTTTTTTTATACCACTAAGGTGGCAAACAAGCTTACGGTCCGCCTGAACACCAGGAGTACCACTGGCGCGTTGCCAACCCTTCAGAAATCTAATAACTTCTTTCTTGAAGAACCCCATACTGTAGTCCTTGTAGAATACCTTAGCATATTTCTTAGGCATGCTTTGTAGACTAAACGCCTCGATGGATTTTAGCATCAAAGGCGTCGGTAGATTCGTCTCAATTGTGAAAATGACACAGGGTAATAAAATTATAAAAAATTAAAATGGTAGAAAACAAATTGACAATTATTAAGACTAAAAAGATTTTTTTACACTGAAATTGTAATCAACAATTAATTGCATCTAAACAAGTTTTTCTCTGGTTCTCTGGCGAGGTCACAAGATAATGAAATATTTTATTCATAAAATTAAAAATTATTACAAATATTTACAAGTCACACTAAGGTTCCTTAAACCTGTGCCTGTGCGGCCATTCTGTCGCTCGCAAAGATTTTGGATTAAAATATACTTTAATAAGAATCGTGCTTCTTATTTCCTTTACTATTTATGTTGTATTGACCAATTTAAATAAAACATAATACAAAGAATAAAAAAAAAAAATTATTACATTTTTATCAGAACGTATTTTCTTTTATTGGTTATATTTTTAAGGAACCACACCCAAAGAACAACAAGCCAACCGGGCTTTTGCTGTTTATCCTACCTTTTAAGGGTACTATTTGACAAACCATAATAAATGAATTCTAAAATTACTAAGAACATGTGTAATTATTACAGATATTGTAATAATAAAAAAAAATGTAAAAATTAGTTCTCTTCTCATAAACGGCCAAGATTGAATGCAACAATCGCTGCACTGAATGCGACACCAATATTATCATATCCCACTACTTCAATCATTGTGAAATTTGTGGCTTGGAAAAATTACACATTACATATAACGTAAAAAACGCATCGAAAGGACTAGAATAAAATCAAAATGATTCAAACAAAGGCTTTCCACCAATACTGTCACCCTAGAAGATTTGAAAGACAATAAAGAATTAAATTATTCAAAAGCTATAATAAATAAACAGTGAGATATCCAAAAGCGGTGAATCAACCGTAGATTCCTTAGAAGTAATTATGGAATCGCAAAATTTATATGTAAAATTTGCAATATCATATTTAATGTGGAGCTGCCTTTTCGGACATGACAAAGTCTGCCGGGTCCGCTATCCATACTAATAATATAAATGCGAAAGTAACTCTGTGTAAAGTGTCTCTGTCTTTCTGTCTGTTACCTTTTTACCCTTAACCACTGTACCAATTAAATTGAAATTTGCCATCGAGATAGTTTGAGTCCCGAGAAAGGACTTAGGCCAATTGAAAACGTCAAGCGTGAGTCGGTTTCTTTTTTTTATAATTTAGGAGTTGCCGTTGTAATCCTACACCGATAATTGAATTTAGGGCGAATGGAACTAAGAACCTAGGCGTCAGTCTGTGCTTATATTATCTACGAGCGGGCCTACTCTAAGGGAAGGAAACTACTTTTAAACTTAGTAATCTGCTTCAAAATAGCCAAGACCGATTCAAACTTCGAGTGCGTCACCGTGGCGGTTCCTAGTACTAAACGTGCTCTGCGCCGCTACATCCAGGGACGTCTACACTGCTTCGGCTGATCAAATCACACTTAAAGTCTTCTGATTGGCACTATACTTCACCAAACTCGCGTCGATACCATGAAGTTGGTATTTCCGATTGAACGCGGGATTAACTTTGTAAGGCAGTACTGACTTTTTAGAAGAACTTCACAAATTCCAAAGCGAACAAAAAACACTAACAATGCAATACGCGAGTGTCGTTTCCAACCTGCCGCAAAGACTGAACTGACCTAATTTGCACACCGGGTGCGAGCGACGCACGTCATCGCATCGCTTATCTTTACCGAACACCGTCAATATTTAGATACTTTATATATGTTTCACTGTTGTGTTCCATTTTATTTGCAATAAAAAATATATCGTAAATATAACAACAATAATAACTTACCAGCCGAGTGTGAGTCGGGCTTGTACTCATATTAAAAATAAAATAAAAACTGATCAATGCCCTTTACCTGAAAATGTACCCTGAATTTTAACAAAGTCGTTTTTTATTTCATTTCGGTTTTTTATTTTTATTTTATTTTTATTTAAACGATGATTTATTGTACCTCTATATATTATGCTCATACTTAATGAATAAATCTTAATAATCTTTAGGATATATGTGTTTAAAATTTTGATACCATCGAAATGAAATATTCGTTCACCGAAATGAAATAACTAGCAACCGAAATGAAAGAACCTATTCACCGAAATTAAAATCCACCGATTTAGTTATTCAAAAACCTGCGTTACTTTTACGACAAATCGCTCAACACATACATTTATACTGTTTTTTTTCTACAAATTATAATAAGATTGTTACAAGTGTAAACTGGGCAGAAAGAGCGGGTTTCACAACTTAACAGGATGGACTTGTCAAAAATATTGAGTTTTTGATTTATTTTTAATAAAAATTCACCTGCTGCCCTGGAAATTCGGTGAAAACACCGATTTGAAATAATTATCAACTGAAACGATACCGAAATGAAACAATTATACACCGAAATGATAAAATCTTACCTAAATTAGAATTTTTGTCATTTGGGTGAGTTTTTTATCATTTGGTTTTCATTTCGCAACCAAGGACAAAAATAAGCATTACAAGAAAACTTTTAATTATAGGATGCAATAACTACGCAAATAAACGTAGTACAATTTTCGCACTCACAAATACTTAATTAAATATACTAATTGAAAGACAAGTTATTTTTATACACGGAAATGAAAAGAAATTTGTCCCGTGACACCGATGTAAAATACTAACGTGTTTGGCGGATACACGCAGGCAAGCAGCGTACATCCTTCCACAACAAGCTCTAGGTGGCACTGGTGCGTAAGTTCTGAGCGCATGAGGGGAAAGAAGCGTAACAAGCTGTATATAAACTATATTAAGGTTCGATTTTACATCATTAGATTCCAAAATAATGACCATTAGCTAAACAGCCTAAACGATATTTGGAGGGTGTTATAATCTAAAAGGCTGCACTAAGTAAGTTGTGGATTCTATTATGCAGGTAATAAACTTTACAATAAATTTATATTTATTACAAAAACAGCAAATATCCGCGATCTGTCAGTAGTACAGTCTAAAGCTGTACAATAGTTGTCATTTATTATTTTAGTTTTAAAATACCCTCATAATAAGTTTTAGAACGGTGTTTGCATATACCATTGTAAAGATACAAATACAAAGTGATACTATAATAACACTTAGAGCATTAATAAGTATGAATTGGTTGGAGATGGTTTTTTTTTTTTAAATTTGTATTTTACGCTTAGAGAGATACTGCTTTTTCCAATTATTGGTTTGTACTGATGTTAAAACGCGGTCAAGGCTATACTTAATGTAGTACTTACATTAAATTTAGTACAAAAATAGTTCTACTACGTTACAAACGAGTTTCTATAACAAGAAGTTGAGTAACGTCCGGTACGGTCACGTCTCGTCACGTTCGTCACGGGTCGCGACCACTCGTTAATCAACGGACCCCTAATTAGACGCGGTTCCTTGCAGACAATGCCTCTGCTTAAGGTCAACACTGTGACCTCTTTCTGATTACACTGTTACGGCTCCTGTATAAAGTAAGCACACAATTTTATTATTATAGGGAATAGAAAATCAGTAAAGTGCTTTGGTTAGTTTGGTATGATGCCAAAATTTTAATATCGATACACCTCTGTAAATCAAAAGGTAAATGTTTTCAGACAACGAGGATAAAAAATCAATGAACTATGTTGATTATTTGATTTTTACCCATTCTAATAACGTATCATATTATTTATATACGTAAGTTTGTGAAATTTTTTTTTACGAATATTCACGCGGCTAAATAATTTAAGGTGAAACCAATTCAGATTGCTAACGCACAAACTTCAGTTCAGTAAATTTATATAACTAAAATATTTCGCAATTTAAAATACGTTATTATCATAAAGAGCCATAAATAGTACATTGTTCACCAAGGGGTGAAAGAGACTGATTACCGACGAGGATGTAGTTTGAGGTGGGAATCGTCTTTCATCCTGAGTGATACATAGTGCTTTACACTACAAATACGAGGATAATAAAATATAATTAATTAAAGTTTTAATTTACTTAACAAATATTAATTCACTTTTATAAACATAGATGGCGCTGTACCGAATAATTACAAGTTGTAGTTATATTGTCTGTTGTTTATAAATAGAGAGTTATTTTTTTCAAAGTGTAATTGGTTGGCTTTTATAATCACAGATGGCACTGTACCAAATAAAGAGAAGCTATTTAATTGATTCGTTAGCTTTCTTTCGGTTTCTTACCACTAAACGGTCAAGAAATAATCTCTGCAAACACGTACTTTCAACCCTATTTTTGACTATGCATGAAGGTTCTTTCAGAGCATGAGTAGTGTAAAAGTAATTAAATAAGTCCCAGTTTTTTTTTCTCGTTTGACAGTTAATAAATTCAACAAAAGCTCTGGTTAAATATTATTGCACTGGTAGTTTATGAAATTATATTTGTTTTGTGCGTATAGTGAATAGTGATATAATACCTATGACAAAAACGCGATTTGAGAAGCAAAATCTAAAACATGAAATCTTAATGTTACGCAGTTTGAAACGATGTTAAAATTTGGGTCGCATTCGCCTTAACTCAAATATTTCAAAATATATACTTTGTTTGTCTACAGAATTAAAATTATATCTGAAACGGTTCCATATATTCACACTTGGATGGTCGTTATATGTAATGTAATTAATTCCACAACGTTAGCAATTGCTTAGTTGTTCAGTGTTTCATACATTTCTCCTCAGACACAAGACCAGCTTTGAGCACAGTACGAACATTTTGAAGCGATCGATCTGTTTGTTTGTCAAAGTTTGTCGATTTGGCTGCTATATGAGATGTTATGTAGAATGTGCGTATTTGAATTATATAGTATAGTAATAGGTACTTGTAACAAATGTGGAACTGTGTTGAGTGTTCTTTTGTCTTTGGCGCGTGTGCCACTGTTTTAGGGAATTCACATATATATTTTCATTTCGATACTTGGTAATGAATGTAAACCGGACTCAGAATCTGTTTGCAATTCGTGTAAACAAAAATGACCTTGACGCGCGTCTTTCGCTTTGTTAGTCTATGCAACATATACATAAATACGTATAATATTTATCATTGTAAATTTGAAATTTTGTAGATTTTAGGTTTAATCAGTGTCGTGATTTGAAAACCAGTAAAAGAATGTGACAATAAAGGTAACCATGTAAGTATTTTAATGATTTATGATTAAATTACCAGAAAAAGTTAACATTAAGTAAAGTGAGGTTATGTTTACAAGATTTGCATAGAGATTTTGAGTGAGGTTTATAACTTTACAATTTTAAACGCAAACTCACTCACATTAAAATATGGATGACAGCTTCTTTTCCCCAACCACTTCTGTCCTGCGTGAATGGTGGTTAGCCTATCGCCGCCAAGCTGCTATGTAACGTCTAAATGTCCGTATAAATGGCCAATCGTATTTTACCATCTTAAATAAATATTTTCATAGTAAAGATGCAGTCAAAATCGAACCAGGACAAGAAAACATATTTCTAAGTATGTAATATTTATAATGTATTTCTTTTTTTATTCTATGAAGATTTGTGTATTTGTAAGCTGATGTACTAGGACTTTATAAGTTATGAGCTTAACCAGAATAATATTCCTATTATAAATATTCTGATGAATTACTTGTAGTAATAAAGTCAGGATTGGACAGATACATGGAAAGCAACTGTTTCAGCACGTCTTGGACATGTTTCAGCACGTCTTTGACATGTTATTTTCGAATCAGTTATGGTTTACTGTGAGTATTAATACAGTTTAATTTATCCATGTGTGTTTTAAGTATTACAATATGTGCTATATTTTATTTGTACGAGAGAGTTCGGTGTGTTTGTTTGTGCGAACTGCACTTATTTAACACGCTTTTTTTTCCTTTTATTAGACACCTGCATTAGATTCAACGAACTATGAATGTAAAAAAATCTTGGAAGTCGAATATACCTAAGTAATGTCGAATTTTCATATTGATTTACTATTTTGAAAATGTTGCTAATACCGACGACGTTACAAAAATTAGGTTCCGTCGAGCTGATCTGATGATGGAACCAGGAGGTGGATGGTGGAACTCTTCAATGAATTCAGTAAACCACTTCAGTTAAGGCTCATTTGGTTTGTCTTAACTAGTCAAATACATCATACTTAGGCTGGGTTGCACCGAATAACTTTGACGTTAACCAGTCGTCAAAAATGGGAGACTGTATGAAAATTTTCGTAGTTAGCTATTTATAAACTTAACCGGCCCGTCAAAGTTCATCAAACCACTAACTAGTTGACTTTAAGAGGGCGATATAGGCCAGAAAGCTATTTTATGAAATTCTAACGTTGTGTATGTAAATGCACTATAAATCATTATATAATTTGATATACATTACTATGAGATATATATGTTATATATTTCTTAAGTAATTTATAGAGTAATGACGCTTTGAAACTTTTTTTTTGTATGGAATTTAACGTTATTACCGTTTTGTAGTCACATTTATTGACTTTTTGCTACAACTTAGAGTCCACGCACTAGATAACAAGCTATTCTAATTATTTAACTAACTTTCATTATTAACCAATGCAAAACACGCTTTAAAAATTTGCACAAGTGTTGAAACAATGGTCACTTCCAGATTTTTTATTGCATTAAATACAATAAATGAAAATCATTCGGTAAGGTAATGCACTAGACAAAAGTCAGTTGTATAACATATATTTTTTTCAATCCTTTAGATACAAAAGTTTAGCCACACAATTTGCACAAAAACGGCGTATTTTCGCGCTCTAGCCTATACCGCAACCTTAATAGCTGACGATAGAAATAAACAAACGACTGGTTAACGTCAAAGTTAGTTGGTGCAACCCAGCCTTATTTTAAGTAGGATTGTAGCCATCTAAATAATCACTTTGTTAATATAAGCGTATGTTTTAGTTTCTTAAACTACATAAAATAAGTAATATTAATAATAATAATTCATTTCACAGTTTTATTTTGGACTACGGATCAAAAAGGGCCTGTGAGGAAATAGTTACAATTAAACATTATTGTAAACTTGTCATTCATCACAATAATTAACCCCCTCGTTGATTTCTCGTCACTTTCTTTTAATACCATTGCGTCTCGGTTCCAAATTAGTTTTTAATATCCAATATGGTAGCGACAACTGTTTTTAATAGGAAATAATTTTGTTTTTATTTTAAATTGGCGTGAGAAGGGTGAGACCATGAGAGTTATAAAAACAATAACTTAAACAAAAAAGTCACACGCGTAGCTCCTGTTGGAAGATTTACGGGTTGCACTGATTTCAATATTGGTTTTCAGGGTTCCGTAGCCAATTGAAACAACGGAACCCTTATAATTTTACCATGTGCGACCGTTAGTCCGTAAAATTCCGCCGTCTTTGCATTCATTATGACTAAATTTGAAAGGCTCCCAAGATAATGAAAATGCTTGCCAAGCATTTAAGTGTTTGCCAAACATGTTTAGGGTTCCGTAGCCAAATGGCAAAAAACGGAACCCTTATGGAAACAGGCATCAGTATGCGTCGTACTGCAAGAATGGTGGGTGTGACATTAAGAACGGTCTTCTAGGTAAAACAAAGGTACGTAGAAACCGGCAACCAACTCAGAAGACCATGTAATGGCCGTCCCAGATATAGACTACAGCTAGAGAAGACCGATATATTGCCTGCACCATTTTTAAAATGGCCACCTCAAAGCAGTTCAGGTCCAACAGCAGCTTCTCCTGATGAGGGATGATTACATTAGCGAAGACACGGTCAGAAGAAAACTTACTGAGGTAAACCTCAAGCCCTACAGGCCAGCAAATGGTCCCAAACTTGAGGCAGGGCATCGGGTTAACAGATTGAGGTATGCTCATGACCTAGTACAGTGCGGTGAAGAAGAATGGGCAAAAGTCTTGTTCACGGATGAGTCACTTTTCTCATTATTTAGTCATAACGGAAGGCGAAAAGTCTACCGACGGCCTGATGAGCGATAGGCTCAAGCCTGCTTTGCAGAAAGAGTCTAATACGGCGGGGGCTCTGTACAGGTATGGCTGGCATCTCTTCGCACACAGTTAGTGGCCATAGAAATAGCACTCTGACCTGGGTGAGATATGCTTAAGAGATCCTTAATGAGTATGCAGGACCATATCTGTTAAATATCGGTGATGGATCAATTCTAATGCAAGATAACGCCAGGCCACACACCGCTCAGGTCGTACAAGAGTACATTCAGGTGGTTGGTATCAACTTGATGGCCTGGCCATCAAGAAATCCTGACCTAAACCCAATGGAACACGCTTGGGATGAGCTCGGGAGGCTGGTCAGACGACACAGACGACCTCATGTCACCCTCAATGATCTTAAACAGGGCCTGATGGGAGAATAGGAGAATATCCCCCAACATCCCAACCCCTCACAGACTCGAAGCTGTGATCAGATCGAGAGGAGGCAACACCAGTTATTAAAAAGGTGATTTTAAGACTACAAACACTTTTTTAAGGTTTTTAAGTTTTTACTAACATAAAACATTAAGTTAAGTAAAATAACCTTGTGTTCAAAATTTATTTTTCACTGTTCTAAATGTTGCTTTTATTTCAAGTCTCTAAGTTTAATAGTTTAGGAGAAAATTCAATTCAAAAACTGTTATACTTTCTTTTGCAGGCCAGTGTATATAACGAAGTTAAAAGGAAAGTACCACAGCTGAGTAGGCTGTACAAATTAATCTATAAATGTACTTGCAGAAGTTAAAACCTTATACAAAGTCTATTACAAATTACATAGATGAGTAGTTAGTTGTGTAAAACAGGCAGTAAATATAAATTAACCTCATAATATATATAACCAAATAAAATAACCTATAAATTAATTTCAGTTATAATAAAATAAAATCATAACATTCTCAATAATAGTAAATACCACATTAATAACAATATTTTCGTTCATATAACGCATTGGAACGGGCAACGCTTGGCAGCTTTATAAGCTTTTCAAATATCCGCAATAATATATTACAGAAACTCTAATTATTACGTGTACGACACGCACTTGGCCGGTTTTTTTTTATAATTTGTTTCATAATAAATCTTGTTGCTGTAGAAAATACGTATTCTGATTCTTGTTTTGCGGCCTGGAAGCCTTAGTTTATCCAACAAATTAGACAGCGGCTATAAATACTTTTATGTATAAGTCATTTATTGTATCATCGATTTGAATCAATCTAATATAAACTTTTTTTTTGCTTGGACTAAATAAAACCCTTCTTCTAAAAGTGATTTCATTACATTTTTATTCATATTTTATCACAGTAATAACCTAATATATCAAAAATATCCTCACCTCACTAAATAAACTAAGTCAAACGAAAGACGATGACCTCTATCCTATGGCGATAAACTTATAACACTATCGCAATTCAACCGAAAATAATACATCTAAATCAATTTTTCGGCAATATGCAATCGATTAGCTTCGTTTAACAATTTGATAGTTAGCAACTTTTGCAATTTGTCTTTCCTTTGAAAACATTAATTGGACTATTGCGACCGTTTTAAAAAATAACCCAATCGGTCCAGCTGTTCTCAAGTGCGATGCGTTTTTCAAAAAAACAGCATTTAATTTTTATTTTATACCTATTTAGAAGACTAGTTTCTGCCAGCAGCTTCGTCCGCGTTTAATTTCGTTATCGGCGTAGGTTTTTACGGCAGCTCCTCAATTATAGAAAAAAAAACTATTAAATATTTTCTCCATAATGGCATAATACATTCGTGTCTGTGAAACCATCGAAATACCCAACCTAATCTGTCAAGCCGTTTAGAAGTTATGTGAAAAAGATAAGTACGGAAGGACAATTCATACCCGTTGTCCTATTACCCGTTTTCCCGTAGAAATTAATCATTTTCCCGCGGTTATTTTTTAGAAGCCTATTTTTATCAGGGATAATGTGGGGTTCTAATGGTAAAAAAATTTTTCAAGTCTGTCCAGTAGTTTCGGAGCATATTCAATACAAACATACTTACATACAAAAGTAAAAGTTGAATTCAGAAAAAGCCCTGACGTTCTTTTTACTTGAAAGTATGACAGACAGAAACACCCATACCAGATGTAATGTAAAACACGTGTAAAAAAACGGGTTGCACTCCGGGAGTGCCGGCAGAAGTGAAAACATACTCGCTATTTACTTCCCATCACTTCTTATCCATATTTATTTATTAAGAATAATAACTTTCGTTTATTTACTTTTTTGACGTTGTATATTTGACAGCTCAATCTGTCATAGAATTAAAATCCCATATCCAACCTCCCTGTACTACTCATAATCGCCATATACTAAAAATAAAAACTAACCTAATGTAAATAAAGGTTGTGTCCTAACGCTAGTGACATCTTACGAATTTTAGATCAGGACACGTGATCTGACGCGAGTTTAACAGTTTTTACCCATCACAAAAAAAGTGCACAACGCCGCTAAAGAAGTTTTCACATCAAAAAAATAAAGTGTTTGTATCCGTAAGACAAAGTCTAACTTTACTACATATTTGTAATTACCAATCTGAATACGATCACATCTTAATCACAGGACCGCTCGTTATGACCCTAATAACGTGTGATATATGGAGCCTGGAGACCAATATCTCTGATACCAACCCCAGTAGAGATTGGATTACAATGTTATGTATGACATGCACACAATTAATTAGTGGTCCATATTGTATTAAAAGTTGGATCAATATTACATATTTTACAAATCCAATATTCCTCATACTTTTGTTTTTTAGTCGTAGAGTTTTGTGTTAGGAAAGAACAAATTAATAGCGGGTAGTTACTCAAAAAAATATTTTCCATAACTGGAACAGTGCAGTTTCCTGCGTGATTTAATATAGTATAAGCCTATAGCAATATAAGCAAGCTGAGTTGGGACAAGACCGGCTTACACATAAACGGCCAATTAATTAACCATTTGAGATTCGCTGAGGACATAGTCTTATTATTAGAGAGCAGCGTAGAGTTGGCATCCATGATCGAGGCGCCCCAAAAAATAAGATTGGAAGTTGGTTTAGAAAAAAACATGAGCAAAACGATAATCATGACGAATGGCGCTCAAAACAAAGTTCTGGACTTTGTCAGCTTTATCTACTTGGGAAACAAATATCTTTCCAAAAATCAAACAATGATCTAAAGATAGACAGGAGAATAACAGGAATTTGATGTTTCAGAGCCAAAAAGAGATCCCTAAAGGTCAAATTCCGTTAAAATTAAAAATAAAAGTAACTTCCATCGTTTATTTACGCATGTCAAACTTGGAAGTTCACTTAGCGAACGAAAAACAAGCCGGCTTGTCAGCGGAGTATGGAAAGAAGCATTTTGAATATAAGAAAAATAATAGAATACGCCTCATTACCATTCGTCAAAAAACAAAGGTAACAGATGCTCTTTCCTACTCTAAAAAATTAAAATGGCGATGGGCAGCCCACGTCGCCAGAATGACCGATAATCGTTTGACAGCGCGTCTCACATCCTTCCTGGCCGGGACCCAGAGGAACCAGAAAGAAAGTTAGACCCGTAACGAGATGGGCAGATTCTATCGAGACAGCTGGTAAAGACTGGACGAACAAAGAAAAAAAAAGAGTACTGGTCGTCACTGGAGGAGACCTTGACCCTCAGTAAAGAGGGTTCTTGCAAAAAATAAAAAATAAAATTTTGACGATCTATAAATTTAATTATTATTATTTATTTATTTTTTTATATTTATAGACTAATTCTAGTCATTATTTAATTCACTCATTGACATAAAATTAAAATATAGATATCTGTTATTGTAATTGAAATGTAATTAAATAAAAGGCTTTTTATTTTATTATATTTATTATTTATAAGACTATAGCATCCAGAAAGGTGAGGAACAAGTAAATTTCAAAATCAGTTTTAGGGTTCCGTACCTCAAAAGGAAAAAAGGAAAAACACCTATAGAATCACTTTGTTGTCTGTCTGTCTGTCTAGACCCTTTTACTCAATAACAGGTAAAGGTATAAAGGTTTATTTCAAATTAATATCAAATACTTAAGTCTACGGTCACTGAAAATTAAAAAAAAAACAAGCTTCTCGGTCAATAGAATAAAATGCGGCCCAATAATATTTGTCCAAAATACAGTAATTTTGTGCATATTGTGACACAAATAAATCAAAACCCCCATAGGTTGATCTAGAATCATTAAATGCAACAAGCAAGATTTTACAACACAAATATAGGAAAAGAACCAAAAACTGATCATAAACCTGTCAAAGACTTGATCTCCTGATGGAAGAATTGCATATTTACATATATAATAAGTTTGTACGGACCCCGGTGTACCAGCCAGACTCTCACCTGGCTGGTTTTTTGGATTATGAAGCGATAAACAAACAAAAATATCTTCCACCTCTATGATATTAGTATGATAAGTATAAGTTCATGGATAATTTATGACGGAAATAGAATTGATACAATTATTTTATACCTACTGCTTACTTTTCTACTACAGTATATTATTTAATGTTGTCCAACATGTATTGGATGTCTACGGCTGGATTGCATCAAAACCATTGTTAAAATAATTGTCAAAAATAACATTAACAATTACTTTTAGTTTAACAGTTATAATCCACTAATTTGAGTTGCACCGTCCTACAAGTTATTGTTACGTGTTTTGCTAGGTTAAAGGACTTGAATACATGCCTTTTACAATGAATTAAAAAATTTTGTGCGACGATGCCAAAGCATAGCCAGAACAAAACAGTTCTTAATGTGTGTTCCTATGAGTCGTGTAGATTGGCAGTAACCGTAAGAAAAGACAAGGATGGCGCGATATGTAACTATAGGGGCCATTCAAATATTACGTAAGCAGATTTATCACAGTTATTTACTCCCCAATCCCCCTTGTCAGCAAAAGAAAGCGAAGCTCTAAACAATGCTTATGTAAACATTTTTATATGCATTTTTCTTCTAATGTATTCTGTTTTTTCTTCTTTTAAGATAAACAGAATAGAGTACGGTACAAATATTAAAATCTTAAGTGATATTACGAACAAAACAAAATTCTTTTAAATTCTTGGTATACATATTAATTCCAATTAACAGTCTTCAGTCTATGACACCCGAATCCATGATTCTAAATTTTTGATGATATTGGATGTTTGCTGCTCAATGTTGTGTGCCTGCTGGATCAACGGTAACACAAACATTAACTTGCTTTGCTTACATACATCTAATCGTCAAGCCTACTGAAAGTACACAATAGATTGACGGAAGAAATTAGGAAAAGTGAACAACGCGCGGTAATCACCCCACTCGGTTCCAAACGAGTACCTAAACGTATAGATTATTTGCGGGAATCCCCGAAAATGCGTTTCGTTTTCAATCATAAAAATGCGTGGGTTGCCATATGTGTAATAAAATTAAGGTGCGTTTCGTTGACTAGCATTACACGCATAGAATGCACTCAATGCTGTCTATGCAAACATGCGATCGTTCTGTTGACCAAAAAGGAATGCGCTATGACGTCACTTTCGGACTGCATTCAACGCATTGGCTGCACATGCTCGGGAGGTAGAGTAGAAGATGTGCTGTCAAATAGTTGTTGGCTATATTGTTTGTTTACATTTAGTGTACAGAACCATTTTAATACCTATGCGATGTCATAGCTCCCAATACCGTCAATAGAACGCACCTAAAGTAACTGCTGCTGCCGTAATCACCATCTAGACCCCCTCACCCCCACGTCATCAAAAATAAGCAAAGCAAAGACCCCGCCGTCCCCCTATAGTGCTTACGTAATACTTGATCGGCCCCTAAATGTGCATGAGTAGTAAAGCTATATTGTAACTTAGTTGATTTTTACATTGGAAAACAAGAAATAAATATGGATACTTTCTGTTTTAGTGCTATCAAAAACTTTTTTTGTAAAGGTATTACTTTATTAATAAAATATAACGACTAGGCCGAATATCGAATTTAACCGTTACAATTTACTACTACCGTAATACCGTTACCGCGTAACGTACCACGTACTACTACCGTTACCGCTGCTATTATAAGTAATAATAGCAAGTAGAACTTGCAGTAACGCTTTTATCTACAATTATATTAGCAAATATTTACTTCTCTGCACCTTGTTATTTTTGGGTAGCGTAGCATATATACAAATGAAATAAAAAAGTCGGCGGAAAAGAATAGTTTTTTAAAAAAAATAAAATAAAATAGAAAAGTGTATGCTAAAATACTAGTGCTAGGTTTGGTTATGTTTTTCTTCCCCGAGCAGAGCGAGAGCAATCTACAGAGGGGTGTGTTTAAGACGTACCAAGAGTAATTCTTAAAAAATACATAAAAAAAAAATTCAAAAAATATACAAAAAATTCGATTTCGGCCGCCGATTCATTCATTAAAATATTTTTTACGCAAAAATGACGTAGTGCAGAGAAGTTAAAAAATAACCGCAATGCTACCTGCACAATATTCAAAACACCAGAAAATTCAAATTTGTTGTATTTCACATAAACCTCATTTTATGAACATTTAGCGGCTTGTCAATTGTAACTTTAACTAGAACCAGTAATTTTTGGCTGGTTATTGTTAACATTAAAGTTATGACGTAATTTAACAATTGTCAGATGGTTCACGCCATTTTTTGCTTAACCGAGTATTTAACAAGCCGTCGGCTTTTTGTTATCGTTATAGTTAGTTGGTGCAACCCCGCCTAAACTTCATTTTATGACAGTAAAAGTTTTAGGAAAAGGGACGGTTTAATCCTGATTCAGGGTTTCTTTCTACCTCTATATAATAACGAATTATACAAAACCTTAAAATAATTAGACGTTCCAGTTTCAAAAAAACGGCTCAACCGAAAAAACCAAACACCGATCATAAGCCTTGCCGAGTGTTCCGGTAGCAAAATTATTTTATTCACATAGTTCTTCCATCATGAGATCAAGTCTCATAGGCTTATGATCGGTGTTTGATTTTTTTTTACACCATTACGGGATCGTAGACCTTAGTATTTAATATTAATTTTAACTTGATACCTTCACGCGTCTTCAAAAAAGGGTCTTCAATGTGATCCTATAAGGGTTCCTTTTTTGCCTTCTGAGATACGGAACCCTAAAAAATAAGTTGAATACATTTTATTGCAGTTAAGGTTTGTTCTAAGGATATAGTATATTTTGTGCCAAGTAGAAAGAAAGCTTTCATTCCGAGGGTAAGAAAAACGATACATTTTCTATTAGCTGAAAGTCACTATTCACCGTCACAATCACTTTCGGAAAAAAAATTGTATTTATGACGTGTGCATGTCTTACCTATAAATTTGACGTCAAAACGGTGTGCACGTTACATTCCTGCAAGTTTGACGCTAAATCGGCATGCATGTTACTTGCCTGTAAATTTTGACGTCAAAACGGCATGCATGTTACTTGCCTGTAAATTTGACATAAAAACGGCATGCATGTTACTTGCCTGTAAATTTGACGTCATAACGGTGTGCATGATACTTGCCTGTACCTTTTAGACACCTAGAAACCTGTCTAACATTTTTCATTATAATAACTAATACTGATATCATTCTAGCTGCTCATCGAGTAGGGATCAAAAGTATGATTTATGCTATAAAGAATAGTTAATATTCAAGTTTACACTTCTGCCGGCACTCCCGGAGTGCAACCCGTTTTTTTTAAACTTTTGTCAACTTCCATAACTTTAAAAACACAATACCATAATTTAAAAATAGAATCATAACACCATGCTCTAACAAAATATCATACAAAACATGTTATGATACAATCAATACGATACAACACAAAAATCCAACCAATTAGATTCCATCATTTTTTTATGGGCGGAGCGCCGGCTAAAGCGCGTGCGCGGTGATATGCAGAGTTTTGGTGCTAAGATTTTTTTTTTTGATTTTGCTAAAAATATCCGATAGTAGTGAATGTGTAGAAAATTTGGCTGCGCCCGATATTTTAGATGTAGCGACAAAAATGTCTCATAATCTATTTATTACCAGGAAAGTCGAGAAAATATACAATGAATGCTATCTTTACGGCATCTTGACGACTTTATAACATGGAAAATGCAAAAAAAAAGGCTACATCGTTTTCGGAAACTATTTCTTACGTTTTGATCTTTTATTTGAATCCCAATGTATGAGATTAGGTATGATTCTTGAAACGTTGTTCTAAGCTATCGGTCTGTTAGCTATTTAGTCATGTGCTATTAACTCACACACATACTCGTGTTTAAAACCTCTTATTATTCATCAGTTCCATAAACTACTATTTGATATTTAACTTCATATTTGTCCGTATGTATGTAAGCAAAATTTTACACCTTTCTGGTGTCTAATTGAGCTGATATTTGGTATACTTATATAACTTCGGTGATAACACATTAATATGGTACCCTGGAGCTGATCTGATGATGGAGCTGAAAGGTGGCAATAGCAACTCTTTAACATAACAAGATAGCCCCGTCGTGTCTCTTTTGTCTCTGATTATGAAGGCAGAAGGTGGCTTCAGTAACTCCGATAATGACACGATGCAACTCCGCCAACTTCAAAAAAAAGAATTTATCACTTCAACCAGTATACATAATTTTTAAGATTTTTTTTTAGTTATAAATATATATTACTCTATGTGGGCTTCTTGCGTACGTATTTCTCAGTAACAAGTTAGCAGCTTTCATATTTTATTATTTTACTGAACTAGGTACTGTTTAATTAGGAAACAGTACAAATTTCATCAAAATCGGTTTGTAGTTTTCAAGATATAGACTGTTGTGTGTACCAATCACTAGAAAAACACGTAGTCGGTTTAACGCATTGGTTTTATCGGAGCAATCCTAAGCGAAACTCTTGTGTATTTAACCAATATCTGCGCCAATTGTAAGCCGATTTATACTACCAAGGTGGTCACCATAGTCTAACGCTATTCAGGGTCATTACTCGCGCGTTGGCGACTTTTTAAAATTCGAATCACTCACTTTTTGAAGGACTCCATACTTCTTAGTTATTAAGGGTGATTGTATATATACCAAACAAAAAAATAATAAAAAATACACGGCCTTCAAAAATACTGACTAAAAGTAAACTCTCTAAAAAAAATAAACCTTCATAAAACATTGAGCTTAGTGTTTTGTTCAATTTAAAGTCAAGTGCCAAAAATGTTTTTATTATATATTGTTACTTATTATTTAAGTAGGTTTTTGAAGGTGGTGTTATTTATTTTTTTGTTCGACAATATTAAAGCATGGTTTTTAAAGTGTTTTTTTTTACGTTCATTTATTTATTTTGACTTTAGATTGTAACTCATTTCCGTGTTGATTGTAGCCAAACCAAATACCAACACGTCTTTAATTCATTTTGATTAATTAATTGTCATGTTCCCCTCTCAATAATTAATTAATATAAAACACCCCAAGTTTCTTCAGCTAACGTTCTGGTAAAATCAATAATTGTGACCTATTGACCCCTTTGTATTACCGCAGAGCTTTTATCTCCTTTAAGCTTGGTCTTAGCTTCAATTTATTCTTAATCCCTTAACAGTGAAAGGAAAAGCTTTCTTCGAGAAAAAGATAAGGCCCTGCTTCACTGAAATGAACAGTCGAACGCAGTTAAGGTTCTAAAAAATACTGGTGTTACTCGTATTTACAGCTTTCGGTCCTTTGTTGGTGTTTTACAATTAGTTTTCAAAGTCTTGTTACTGGTCAGCTGGTCATATCAGTAAAATTATACACTGTCACTAAGAATATTATTTTATATTGATTAAATCGATGAAAAATATGTGTAAATGTTTACAAAACATAACTTTTACATTTTTTTTCTTACATACAATATAAATTGGAATTGGAAATTATTTTATCTCATTTTTTAAATGACAAGAAAAAGCGCTTGTTAATAAAATTTGTTCCATTTACGAAAAAATAAAATTAAACAATTTGCGTCATTTACGTGTCAATTTGCATCTGACGAGGCGCGGCGATCTCAGCCGTAGGCCTAAGAATTTACAATACTGTCTAAAAAAAACAATAATGTCAATTTTCATGACATGACTAACAGAATTTTTACATCATACAATTTAAATAAATAAATATTAAATATGACATTAGTGTATTAAGGAGAAAATTACTAATGAGAGACTATTTAGAAAATTACTAATGAGATGCTATTTAGAAAATTACTAATGAGAGGCTATTTAGAAAATTACTAATGAGAGGCTATTTAGAAAATTACTAATGAGAGGCTATTTAGAAGCCGAAGGCCGAAAGCTTCAATGACTCGAGTTTGTAATTCCCGTACCGCCCGTGTTTTATCTTTTGCATAAAATTAACGAGTAAATAAATAATTCAGAGAAACTTCCTCCCGCGAACCCTTGGGTTGTGGAATGAGCTCCCTGCCAAGGTTTTCTCTAAGGACTACAGTATGGGGTTCTTCAAAAAAGAAGTTATTAGATTTCTGAAGGGTCGGCAACGCGCGAGTGATGCCCCTAGTGTTGCAAGCGTCCATAGGCTACGGTGACCGCTTACCATCAGGCGGACCGTAGGCTTGTTTGCCACCATAGTGGTATAAAAAAAAAAAAAGTTGAATAAATAAATAAACTCAAAAAAACACAATTGAAATAGCGGGAATAGAAGTAGAGAAATCACATCCACGCGCTAGATATCTAGATAATTTATGAATAAAAGAGTTTTGGCTGAAATCAAGACCTGTAATTGCTCGCTTGTGGAAACAGTAGGTGCGTCAGTACCGCCCGTGAGTTCTATGAACGCGCGCTTTGCATTGAGAAAAATAAAATTTAGAAAGAGAAAGCCTGTGGGAGTAATTAAGGTCTTAGCACCAGGTTTGCCTGCACGTAATGACACACGAGTAAGTGTAAAAACTAAACTTCTTCTAAAATGACCTTCTAACTCTTATCTACGAAGAGGTGTAAGAAACAGATATGGGATTCTTATATTCACCTTTCATTCGTGGTGGCCATCCCAATAACGGGCACAATCTAGACTCGAGAAATCTTTAACAATATACATTTGTAACAGTATGTTGGTCCAAAAACCAAAATACTCAATACCCGGTTCATACAAAATCAAAAACATGTCGGCGGAGTCATCACTTACATAACAAAACTTTTAAGGGAGATTTTTGCCAATTGGCTACGGAGCCCTAAAAGGAGAAATTGTCGTACCTTCAAATTTCATAAAATATTTTGCCATGCTCGAATCGATTTATTAAAAATCATATCAAAATGTAGTTTTACAGGTTAACTTGCTATTAATCAAAAAAATAAAGGTACTTTACCAGGGCCGTTGAGTTTACTGAATTGAATTTCAATATAAGCAAATATTTAATAAATTTAAAATGAAGCTTTTCTTGTAAATTCAATTTTGTGTCGAGGTGTGACAGCTTAAAGTCGTAATTACATTTTCTTTCTTGCTTTTTCTAAATGTAGACGCTCCGTGATGATTCTTGGAACCGTTTCGGTAATTATATTTCTATAGTTAGACGAGAAGGGATGTAAAGCCAGCTTGAGCCGAGCGTCTTTACAACATTGATGGCTTATTGCTCATGAATACTTTCAGCATTGAATAAGCACAAAAAGGACTCTTTCCCTCGATTTAATGGAAAATCTTTCACAAGGTATTAGTCTATCAAACAAGTATCTGACTTGAGACAAAATGTTTTTGACTTTAATCACGGAGGTTTATTTTTGTTAACTTTTCTTTATAATATAAAAAAGTATCCTGACGACTTGCTTTTTGATTAATTAATTAAGTAACGCTTGGGAATTATAGCCTTTTTCGCAAAATACAATTCTGTGGTTGTGGTACTTATTTATATGCAGAAGACAACTATTTACTTTATAAATAAAATATTGATAAAAAAACATACGTTCAACATAGACAAAGCTTTTACGTATTTTTTGGTGGAAGCATATATCACATTTTTAAGGATATGTTAAGGTACCTCGCTTAAAAAAGTCTAAAGTCATTTTTTTTTATTCAAATTAGGATTTTAAAAACACCTTTGAATCGTCAAAGTTATGAAATACCATTTTTTTTTTAAATAAAATATATTATTTTTGCAGTGTCGACATCGGTCATTTGTCTTATTGTCTTGATCGCATACACAGCAGAGCTAAGTTTTTTGGCTAAGTTATGAATATGAGGATTCCATTGAAGTTTGGAGTCCAGCGTTATAGAAAGACTGTTGAATCAACAAGTTCTAATTGCTCGCCATTAATATTAATACATGTTTGTATCTGACTAACATTTGGTAGTGTAAATTTAACACATTTGGTTTTTTTGTCATTACGTAACAAATTATTAGCGGTAAACCAATTTACAATTTTAGAAAGGGCATTATTTAATTCATCATAACATGTCTGTCGTCTCTTAACTTTAGAAAGTAAAGAGGTGTCATCGGCAAATAAGACAATGTCATGGTTTTTTACATGATATGGGAGATTATTAATGTAAATAAGAAATAGAAAAGGACCTAAAATTGAGCCCTGAGAGACTCCCGTAGTGACTGCTGATCCCGGAGATCTTTCACCGTTGACATCTATTTTCTGTACTCTGCTACTCATGTAGAAGGTCAAAAGAGTTTACTATTATTATTTTCTAAAAGTTTTTTGGGTATATGAACATTAATATGGTGTGTTTATTTTTAAATTAATTTCTGTTTGAGTGCGATAGCTTGGCATTCTTGTATATACAGACTTCTTCATAGACTTAGACGAAACATCCTCTCTGTTATTTGATCAATCTTTTTTCATTATTTTGGCGACTTAAATATTGAAGCCTTCCAAAAGAAAACTATACCTAGGAGACAAGTTGTGAACAAATTAAGTTATTAAATGTAGATTAATGTAAAAGTATATATTTTTTGATAAGTATTTGATTTAAATCTTATCAAAAATATAAGATTCTGTTCTTTTATATATTATTTACGGAGTATCAGCATTATAAAACCATTCCAACAAATCTGCGATTTATGGTGTTGGTAGCATTGTTACATAGGTACTACCTAAACATATACTAGCTGATCCGGCGAATTATGTTTCTTTTTTTAAAACAACTGCCGCACCAACCTATTGTGAAAGGGTTGTACTAATTCAGAAACCTTCCCCGGCGTCTGCATAACCACTTACCAAAGTTTCATAATAATCAGTTTCCCCTTATTGCGCGAATCCGACTCGCACTTGACCGTTTTTTTTCTTTCATAAAAACCTTGTCCAACACTAACAAACACGGCAAAACAAATACCCGAATTGGTCCAGCCGTCTTCGAGTTTTCCTTAGTGCGCAAGTCTAACTCGCACTTAACCATTTTTTTCTTTCATAAAAACCTTGCCTTAACACTAACAAACACAACAAAAAAAAATTACCTATAATTAAATAATAATTAATATATAGCCTATATCCTTCCTCGATAAATGGGCTATCCAACACTGAAAGATTTTTTTAATCCGACCAGTAGTTCCTGAGATTAGCGCGTTCAAACAAACAAACAAACGCTTCAGCTTTATATATTAGTATAGATAATTAAGATTCGTCATGTTGTCTTAAATTTGATAGCTTGTCGATCCTAAAAAAAAAAAAAACGAGTTGCACTCCGGGAGTGCCGGCAGAAGTGAAAACCTTTACACACGATTCGCGCTTAACACTCAAATATGTCACAAGACATGTCTTTGACATTGTCAAGAAATAATAATATTGGTTTATTTACTTTTTTGACGTAGTATATTTGACATCGCAATCTGTCATAGAATTAAAATTCCATATCCAACCTCCCTGTACTACTCATAATCGCGAATACTAAAAATAAAAATTATAATAGGCGTGGCATTACGGTTTCCGTCTTACGAATTTCCACGATTAGGACACGTGACCTGACGCGAGTTTATCATTTATTTACTCATACCAAAAAAAGTGCACAACGCCGCTAAAGAAGTTTTCACTTCAAAAATATAATTTTATTAATCGATCACAGTATAATGATTTTTTAGCAAGTTCATATCTTTATGTACCAATACCGTTCTTTATTAAAGTGTGTAAACACAACATTGTGTATAAAACGTTTTGTTGAGATCAGTAAACACTTCTACAAAACAATAATCTACTGCTTTAGGCTATCAAAGGGAGCGCAAACAATACCCATTGTCCCTTTTGTTTCCGACGGAGGTTATATTATGTTTTGGGTTATACTTTTGCGCACTCTGAATTAGATGTTTCTAAAATAAAAACGACTACGCCAAACATACAAAGAAAGCTGTACAAAGTTCAGAAGAAAAACAATGAATTTAAGATAAAGATAAAAAGATTTAGGAATAAATAAGATTTTTAAGTTTTTATAATAACCATCATCTAAATGTACTTACTAGTTAGATTTTTTCGATTTCGTCCTTCGTAAGTAAATTGCTTTCAATAATTTTGAAATTTTTTAATATAATGAACGAATGAATCTTTTATTGAATGAAATAAGAAAAATATTTTTAAAAAGTGCCTGGTTTGAGAATTCATTCGAAACAGCCTCTGTTATTGGTACATTTCGGAAACATTCTTCTATTTTCACCAGCGCTATTTTCGTTTTTCCGTTGTAGTGGATTTCATACTTCATTTTTTTCAAACATTCAAGTTCTACTACGACCTACTCAAAATCAAAAGTCTCGTCTTTGACGTCGAAGCCAAATCACTTGTCACTGCAATAAAAATTAGTACCTACGCATGATTTTCATTAATAGAATTAGACAAAAATTTGCAAAATTCTTTCAAGGTATAGGCACCAAAAACAGGATAACATGCGTCAATAGATTAAAAATTCTAATAATATACATGCATTGAGCACGGCAACATGAGTCAATAATTTTTTTTTTTTCATAATATATGTATCAATAAATTAAAAGTTTTTACAACGTACAAGAATTTAGATATAATTCGAACTATAAGGAATAGCAATGACATTTATTCACAAGGTTCGATGATATCAACATTACGTTCAGCAATCAAATCACGAGTATAAAACATATATTTTTCATCGTACTGGCTCGAAAAAGCACACTCCATCGTTTAAAATCTGATTGTATTAGAATCTGATGTACTTTGAAAAGACTACTTTATTCGCTTCCGCGTGTTAGATTAGTTATAATTATCAACCGTAAAATTAATAATTGTATATTAAAAAGGTAATAAGTAAATTAATAAATAGCAAACTGTTATTATATATATTATAAATAGTTTTTATGAACAGCACCTGCATTGGCACGTGGTGTTTTTATTTAGTAAAAAGACGTAACCAACACCTGATCATGGGGGGACACTCCTGAGAACGACAACCCAAGCCGAGACTCACTCCGCGGGGAGCGCTTGAGCGTTGGGCGCTATATGGTCTGAGACTCCTTTAGAGTCTCGTCCCAAAAGTTCTGTGAAGCAGTAACGGCTGCAACAGCCAACTGCATAGTAAGCTCAGAAAAAAAAAACAATGGGCAATCTAGTTCTGTCCGCCGCACTCACGTAAAGTGCGAAGTAAAGAATATAATTTTATTTTTTGTCGTCACGCTGCCGAAAAATATTTCAGTTAAGTACAATTGACTATGTTACTTGTTTGCAGAAGATTATATTTTATTGAGAGTTTTAGCTCTTTGTGGCATTCGACTCGACCAGTCATTAAGGTCCTTAAGTACTTATAATTGTTCTTCTGGCACTAGTTGTGAATAGCTTACGTCTCTTAGAAATACTTAAAGGCTTATTTATATTTATGCTTGATTCTTAAATTTAATAAGCAGATACTTCATATCTCGTAAAAATTGTGATAATTCTGTTATTCTAATAAATCATCCAAAAGAGCGATTGCTAGAAAGTTTCTTTAACCGTTTCTTCTTGTCAGAACGTCACTTTGATTCCGAAACGGTAGTAGTTTATATTTATTTTATATTCATTTTTCGTTTTTAAAACTTTTTCAGACATTTAATTTAAATCTTGGTAACATTTCCGATTGGTCACGCATATTTGGGGTGACTGTGAACCCGTCTTAATGCGAAGCTATTATCGTAGGTAGCTCAAGGTTACTCATTAGGATTGACTTAAGTAATCTGTCACAGATATACTATGCAAACACTATAGTACCCTTTACCTCTAGCTTAAAAGATCTAGGTCTATATATAGACAATACTTTTAGTTGGAATGATCAATCGCAGACGTTAGTCGAAAAGTGTTCAACGCTTTGCGATCACTTTATCGATTAAAACATTTTCTACCATCATAAACGAAAATCTTGCTAGTAAAAACTATTATCATTCCCATAATTAATTTTGCTGTTGTTTGTTATTTGGAGCTGACCCAAAATCATCTCAATAAACTTGATCGTCTCCTTAATTCTTGTATAAGATTTATTTTCAACTTAAGAAAATTTTACCACATTTCCCAATACCGTACTCAGCTTGGCTGGCTACCTACCCGTGAACGCAGATATGCTAGAAAGTTTTCTTTATACGATTTTAAATAATTTTCATTCTCCTCCCAATTTCCAATTCTTTTACTATTCAGGCAGTATTACCTACTTTGGAACGTGCTTCCTAAAAATAAGGAAACGCCTTCCCGAAATAAGTTTAAGTATTAGCTATACAAATATTATTGAGGCTCACCTTAATAAATAATTTTCAATGAATCATATGCAGTACCTATAATTATAATTATTTATGTACCTATTTTAATACGTATTTATATATATTTGTGTATGAGTATGTATGCATGTTTAAACATATACTTACATTTTTTTTTTTATATTCCATTAAGGTGGCAAACAAGCACACGGTTCGCAAATATGTATCTTTGTATTTATTTAATGTATGTATTCAAACCCTATACTGTACGTTACTTTTATGTAAGCAGATATTAGCCGTTCCTACTTAAAAAACTACCTTAAGCTTTCTGCATGACCCTAAGGTCGACTAGTAGATAATGCCTAAGGCATTTAATTTAAGGCATTGCAATAAAGTGTTTAAATAAAAAAAAAATTATATTATATCCTATCCTCAAAATACTACCTACATTATCATATACATATGCCGTCAAATCTAACACGTCCAAAAGGTTTTTTTAATTCTATAAAAAAAACATAGTGAAACCATCCGAAATACGGTTCGTCCTTACTACTTTATACATTAGTAATCCGTTAATAAAGACAAGTTAAAGACAATGTTTTGTTTCATTTTATTTAATAGATAATTGATTGTAGTTTGTTAAATCTATTTCTATACTAATATTATAAAGAGGAAAGATTTGTATGTAAGTTTGTTTGTATTGAATAGGCTCCGAAACTACTTGACCGATTTGAAAAATTATTTTACCATTAGAAGCCGACATTATCCCTAATAAAACTACTTTTTACAGCAGGAAAATACTTCATTCCTGCGGGAATAGGACAACGGGTAGTAAGAATTGAACTTCTAAACGGCTTGACAGATTGGGTTGGGTACTTCGATGGTTTCACAGACAGGAATATATTATGCCATTAAGGAAAAAATATTTGATAGTTTGTTATTGTTCTATAATTGAGTTTGCGACCATGTTGAAAAAATGTTAGTAAAAGTAAAAGGGAGAATATGTTCTCTGCAGCGCCACCTACGTTAAAAATAGCCGTAACAAAAATTCTAGACCGTACAATATCCTGCTACCTTCGCAAGTAATATTTTTCAAGCAGATAAATAAATTTAAAAGTTACAGAGGAGTTTTTTTTACTGAACAGCAGTATGCAGCCATAACTGCTCCACCGGGCTTTTGAAGGAGTCTCAGCCTATATAGCGCCTCCTACTTGCAGGGGGAGCCTTGGCTTGGGTTGTCGTGCTTAGGGTCAACCCTTCGACCAGCGTGAGCCTGGAACCCGAAGGTGAGTCAGCGCCAGGAGGGGAGTTCCACGTTACACGGTTGCGACTGCGAGTGAGTGGGGGGAGAAGCACCCCGGCACTTTTTTGATACCTCGTGTATGAGGTGGTTCAGTGCGTTCGCTGACGAACCCGGGGACGTTGGCGTCGTGTGAGGGGGGAGAGGGGTCTATTAGGGGAGGTGGTTGAGACTAGTCTCGTTATCCGGATAGCGAGATCGTCGTCTAGGGCCGTTAGTACGTGCCGAGGCCACCTAACAATAGTTTTTCGACTGTGCCGTGGTCGGTCTGAACCTAAGACCTTATTTATACGTACAGTACGGTACGAGTATTTGACTAAGAGGATTATTTTCCAATTAATTTAGTAAATTATAATTAATTAGTGTGGCGATGTGTTTCCGTGAAATCGGTTGTTTACTGAACAATAGTTGCCAAAGCTAGATACCATAAGATAAAACCTCTAACGTATGAATAAGGTATTTAGATACATATATACATAGGTAGATTAACACAATAACAAGAATTACAGAGTCCGAGCTTTATAGATAAAACACAATATAGGCGGTCTCATCTCTATAAGGCGAGTTCTTCTGAAATGATATTTGATAAATTTTTAGCCATTCTGCGAATTATTAGAAGTTAGCAAATCTTTACTTCACTGTAACTCGAGAATTATTTTTTTGATTGAAAAATATCACCTGCAAAAGTTTTATAATATTACATTTACTATTTGTCCTAGGTATTAATGAAATTGTATAATCTATTGAATAAAGTTTTATTGTGTTGTTTTATTTTAATTATATAAAACGTAAAACGACTTTAAAATACCAAAACAGTATTTAAGGAGGACCTAAAGACAGACAATAAGAAATACTCGAGATTCTTCTCCAAAAGGATCATACTAAGAGTGATAAAATGTACATTACTTGGAGCTCAATAAATACCAGCATAGATAGAGTCGTAAATTCTTTCAAATCCGTCCCCTCGCTAGCTCTGGGGTCGTCTCGTGGTAATATTCGGCGCACCCTCGTAAAATACGCACAACGCGTCAGTAATTTATTTTACGCACCGCACTAAAACACTTGGAGATAAGTGTAAACAGTGATAAAATAAAAACGGCGTTGTAAATGTAATTGATAGTTGCATTTATGTGTGATTTTGGGGTGCTCACCAAAAATTAATTTTGGTGCAAGTTTTATCGTTATAAAATCTAAGAGCATTTTTAATGCGCGGGCAAAAACGTCACTTGAGATCCGCAAGTAAATTTTTTTTCAGAAACATGTCGAGTGGGGTATCAAATTAAAAGTGATTCATGAGTCGGATCTACAGATATACTATACTATTACCTTTTGTCTACTTGTTTTTTTAAAAATCCAAAAAGTTTTTTCAAAAACTTACCAAGTTTGGAATCCAACAGGAAGAAGACGAGTTTAAGTATTTTTAAAATATATCTCAAATAATAAGTGATATCCTGATATATAACCTCAAGATAGCAATTTTGAAAATATTTTTAATATTTTAACCTAGAGACCAGAGTTTTCAGCAGAAGATTTTCAAAATTATTTTACATGCAACTAGTTTAGATTTAAAAGTGTATGTTATTTGACAATAAAACTAAGGTTTTTCATAAGTCACAGCTCGTTTATTTTACTATTTATACACAGAAAACGATTTCACTTAGAACACCAAAAATTACCATCCGCATACACGTAAGTTACTTAAAAGTCAAAATCACACAATAATTATATATTTTATAACTAAATCAAATGTCTGGCACAAGGAACTTTTATAAAAGTGACAATTTTGTTAAAAACTGCGAATAAAGAATTCAAAGAAATGTTGTACCGAACGGCTATGCTTTCCATCAATTTGCGGTTTTTTTTTGCGTACATGCACCTTCTATAATTATTGCCAACTAATAAAAAAATACAGCAACAGGTATAGATTCACCGGCAAAAATATTTTACGTCCCATCTATTCGAAAAGAGGCGAAGGGTTCCTCGATAAGTGCGAGCAAAGTGGTCATGCCCGCGCACTTAATTTAACAGTGACGAAATGACTTTTGAATTCGAAATACTATTCGGTTACAAAGTTTGATTTTTTTATATACTTTTTATCAAAATATTACAAACAATTTTCATTTTATTTAAACAAATTGAATATATATATAAATTTGTTATTTGGTTAAGTAAATATAAATATTCGTCACTAATTTAAGCATATCTTATTTTATTTTTCAGCAGAAAAGCAGAGTGTGTCACGCGGTAACAAAATTATTTAACCTCGAGCGATGTACTTTGAATCCCTCGCGACACTTGGCTATGGTACCCTCAAATGAGATGACGTAAGCAGTAAAAAAAAATCTTTATAGGTATTTGGGCATTTGAATTTGAATCCATGTTTTATTATTATTAACACATTACGTGCTTAGACTGTCCCAAGTAAACAAAATGCGTTACTCAGACTTAGCTAAGAATAAGAGCATGCTTAGTAACGTATGTGTGTCTAAGCAGTGTTTATTATTACATTATTCAAGCTAAGCCTATGTCTTTGCAATAAGTAATACTTTGTCTAAGTAACGACTATTATAACGGGCCTCAGTGATGTTCATTGTTGCATTTAATTACATTAAGCTTACTAAGCCTCTGTCTTAGAACTTTACTTTGTCTAAGCCACGACTTATTGTTGACTTATTAATCCGCCACGTGCTCGAGCTCAAGCCCCTCTGAACGGGAGTCACATGTCTATACTCTATCCACCGAAACGAGTTAATAGAGCATTGTCTCTGTCGCACAATCCCTTACAAAAGATAAGGACACAAAAAGGTGAGTGGGCGTCAACTATACTGATAAAAAGTTAAGGTGTGTTCATATGCGATGATTTTGTGCGCTCAATAGTAAGCACTAAAACCACTTAAGTATTTTGTATTGAACTTAGAGAAAGAAAGAAAAATATTAAGACAATGTTTTAAAATAAAATTATGTATATTTAAATAGTTTAACATATACAATTAATTAAATTATTCCGACGTATCACTACTGTCGCTGTCACTTCCCACGTTTATTATGAATGTTTCGGTCATTGTTTCCACATTTCTGTCCATGGCATTCATTTTCGGTTCTACTATCTCTTCGACATGTTTTATGCATTTTTTCCATTTTGCAGCGTCAATATTTTGAATTGAGTTGTTTAATAACATTTTTAATTCTGCCATCTTGTATGTTTTGTTGCGGGATGCGACATGTCCTTTAACTTGAGCCCAGATCAACTCTATCGGATTTAATTCGCAGTGATACGGCGGAAGTCGTACCACAGTTTTATTTTTAGCTTTCGCCATTTCGTCTACGACACGCGCCTCGTACTGCTCCTTATGATTTTTTACGATATTCAGTAGCTCTCGTTTTAATAAATCATCCTGAAAGGGGATTTGTTTTTCTTTCAACCAATTAATTATCTCTTGTTTTTTATTTTTTTCAGTCGGAATTTGCTCTACTTTTCTTGAGTGGTACGAAGCGTTGTCCATTACAATAATACAATTATCATGTAACTTTTCAAGAATATTTTTGAACCAATTCTCAAACACTTCGGCATTCATATCTTGATGGTAATCTCCTTGCTTTTTTGACTCGAACACGTGTAAGCCCCCTTCTACAAATCCATCATCACTTCCAATATGAGTAATTATTAACCTTTTTCCTTTTCCTGGAACAATAAAAAATTGTATTGAATGATCTGATACAAAGTTAACGCTCACACAGTTTAAGATAACATAACAAACAATAAGTGCCGCCAATTAAGGATCGCTCAGGTACATTCAAACCTTTTCAAAGAATTGCATTAATGACAAAGACAGTTTTAACAATGGAATTATGTTAAAGAACTTACCGGAAGGATTTTTTAATCCAGTTGTCAGGCCATCAAGGAATGCGTCGCGTTTATTTTTCACATTTGTATCAGTCCATACGTTTGTAGTAGTATGGCCTTCATTGAGCCAAGTCTCATCCAAATAATATATTTTTTTCTTTTCTTCTCTTGCCATTTTCATTGTCCGCAAATAATTCCTCCGCCAAAAAAATATGTCGTCACGATCAATCAATAAGCTGTTCCTGCATCTTTTAATGTACCTAAATCCAATCATTTTAAGGATTTTATGAAGTGTTGATCTTTTGAATGTCCCCAAAGTACCATCTTCATTTATTGAATTCATTATTTTGTCCAATGTCGGTATCTCATTTCGGGAAAATAAATCGTGAACTTTTCTTCTTATAGCACATTTAGTTAAGTCGTCGATTGTGTCTACAATGAAAGTACGTTTTCTTGTTTTTTTGGGTGAATTTAAAACATTTTTAGTTTCTTTCTCTTTCAGAATTCTATAGATGGACATCCAATGAACACCCATAGATGATGCAACAGCTTTCATGACGTCATTGTTTGAAGGGGATTCCATGGAACTCCTCATAGATTGATACATGTTCCATATCATTGTTTTTTCAGTCGAGGAAAAGGCTCGTCGTCGCCTTTTTTCCACAGAGTTACCTCCATGTAAACTGTCGGCCATCTCACTTAGGCAAATCGACAGTAAACTCAAAAAGTCCGTTATACAAGCGCCAAGTCTTTAGGAATGCAATCAATCACAAAGCCGGGTCACACGTAACAAAATTATCCAGAGTCCAAATAACAAGCCGAGTCAAAAAATAAAATAATAGATTGCACTAGCACAGTGAGCACGTCTGAACAGTACGAGTCGCACGAACAAACTAAAAAAACTCGCGCTGTGAACACAGCCTTAACGTCATTGTTCGACCAATCACATGCCAGTTCATTTTTCCCCTATTAACTCGTTTCGGTGGATAGAGTATAGACCTTACCTAGACCGACTTTTAACAGTCACTAAAACTACGTATCAGAATATATATTTAAAAATCTGTTGGATTTCATTAGGTTCTTCAAACTTTAAATAGTTTTATATCGTATCAAGTCAGTTATTACTGAATATAAACCGACCAAGTGCAAGTTGGACTCGTGCAACGAGGGTAACCCTCGTTGCACGAGGGTACGTAACGTACTTACCACCATTTACGTAATTTACAAACACAAACAAAAGCAAAATATGTGCCCCTAAACTCATCCAATTACTGACCAAGCCCGACGTTGCTAAACTTTAAATATCGTTCCCAAAAAAACAAGTTTGTTACTGTTTCGCTTACTAAAAGCTACATGACGCTGTAACGGTGATTTCAGATGGTAAATGGCTCGGGCGGGACCGTCTCACACTTAGCTGTTTTTATTACATTATTTGTTGTTATATTTTTGAGCTCACACACACTATGATCACTCGAGATTGAACCTTGTATGTTTTACTGTTTTTTCGATCTACACTGGGCTAGTAACAAAGATTTGCACGAAAGGCCAGCAACAAAAATATTTATCCCCACTATATGTGTAGGGGAGGTACCAAAATATTTTTTTTAATTTTAGTTTACTACTTTGACAGCATAATTTATGTATACTTATGCCAAGTTACAGCTTTCTAGTCCTACTAATGGTCTCTGAGGTTAGCTGCGGACAGACGGACGGACATGGCGAAACTATAAGGTTGCTTGTTGACTGCGGAATCCTAAAAAGGTTATTAGGCAAGAGAATTTCCTTTATAAACCTCTGTTCTAGCTGGCTAGGTTCTAGGAATAGATTCCAGCTTGCCTTGTCGCATTCAGTTTATTAAAGAAGAAACCAATAATGCTGCACAAGTTTTCCGTTTCCTGACAATAAAACGTTTCAAGACTGAAAACGTTCGGATTCAGGGATTATTAAATTCGTTGCACCCGGTCTTCGGGACAATACGAAATATCTGTACTTTATAGAAATGTTTAAAGGCACAACAAATAACCTGCTATATTGTAACAATGTAAAAAAATCCGTACCACCATTTATGTATCTTACAAACACAGACTGAAACAAAAAGTATGCCGCTTAGCGGTCGCCCATCCAATGACTGACCAAGCCCGACATTGCTTGACTTTTAATATCAATTTCTATGAACAAACGTGTAACTGTGTCTCTTAATAACCTATATAATTTTTAAATTTTTGCTAGATGAGGCTAATTTGGTAATTAAGGATGGTAATACCTCGAGCCCATCTCACAGTTGACTGGTTTTTATTATTTGTTGTTATACTTTAGAGCTAATACTATAGTAACTGCAACATTGAACGCGCGAGTGATGACCGAGGTGTTGCATACTTACCTTACCATCAAACGGACCGCAAGCTTGTTTGCCACCTTAGTGGTATAAAAAAATTATGTTTGTATCTATTACTGTTTTTCAGATAAAGCAGAAACAAGGAAAACGTGTTTCTTGTATGAACCCTTGTTATGCCTTGCAATGTCGGTCTAAAAGATAGAGTAGAGCCCTTTAATTGTTAGACAGACAGACAGCGTAGGCTAAGTAATAGGGCTCCGTTGGTACCCTTTGAGTACGAAGCCGTCTGCGTAGAAAGCAAGACAAGACAGTTGACAAAGCTGAAGACCGAAATTGGCAAAATCGTTTTGTCCAAACCTGAAATATTGAGAGAGATCGAGAACTTCCATAGACAGTTATACACCTCAACTCGTGATCCTGTCAACATCACGGCTAAAGAACCCAGAGCCCAAATTACTCGACACTATACCGAAGATATCCCGGACGTCAGCTTTTATGAGAATAGAATGGGCTTGAAACAGCTTCAGAACAATAAGGCGGCGGGCGATGACGGAATTACGTCAGAGCTTCTGAAAGCGGGTGGAACTCCGATACTTAAAGTCCTTCAGTGGCTCTTTGATTCCGTTATCCTCGAAGGCATTACGCCAGAAGCTCGGTCATACTTTTCTGCAAAAAAGGGGACCTCACCTCATTGAAGAACTATAAACCCATTTCGCTTCTGAGCCATGTCTATTAGCTGTTTTCCAGGGTCATTACAAATCGTCTCGAACGCAAGTTTGACGAATTCCAGCCTCTTGAACCAGCAGGTTTCCGAAAAGACTTTAGTACCATACACAACATACATACGCTGCGCCAGATTATACAGAAGACAGAGGACTATAATCGTCCTCTTTTCGTAGCGTTCGTGTACTATGAAAAAGCCTTCGATTCTATCGAGCCCTATGCAATGTTACAGTCTCTCCAGCGGTGCCACATAGACTATCGGTACATCGAAGTGCTGAAGTGTTTGTATAACAGAGTCACGAGGTCTGTCCGACTACAAGCCCAGAACACGAAACCAATCCATCTGCAGAAAGGTGTGAGACACGGAGACGTTATTTCTCCGAAACTGATCACAACTGCGTTGGAGGATGTGTTTAAGCGTCTGGAGTGGGAAGGATATGGCGTCAACATAAATGGCGAGTACATCACTCACTTTTTTTTTTGCCGACGTCATAATGGTCATGGCAGAATCGCTGGCTGACCTAAGCACGATGCTCAGAGACCTCAGCAGAGTTTCCCAACCGTTTGGCCTAAAAATGAACATGGATAAAACGAAGGTGATGTTCAATGTCCATGTCGCGCCTATACCGGTTGTTGTTGGGAACACTAGTCTCGAAGTTGTTGACGCATACACATACCTAGGGCAAGTAGTCCAATTAGGTAGGTCCAAGTTTGAGAAAGAGGTTAACCGAAGAATCCAGCTCGGCTGGGCAGCGTTCGGGAAACTATGCAACATCTTTTCGTCCAAAATACCTCAGTGCCTAAAGACGAAAGTTTATAATCAATGTGTGTTGCCAGTGATGACTTATGGTACAGAAACGTGGTCTCTTACTGTTGGCCTCTTAAATAAGCTCATAGTCGCTCAGCGAGCTATGGAAAGAGCTATGCTTGGTGTTTCTTTGCGCGATAGAATCCGAAACGAGGAAATTCGCCGAAGAACTAAGGTTACCGACATAGCTCAAACAGTTAGTAAACTGATGTGGCGATGGGGAACAAAGGTTCTCAAGTGACGACCACGGACCGGATGACGCAGCGTGGGTCGGCCTCCTACCAGGTGGACAGACGATCTGGTCCGACTGGTCTGACCGATCATTGTGGAGACATATGGGGGAGGCCTACGTTCAGCAGTGGACGTCTTTCAGCTGAAACGAACGAACAAAAAAAAGAAATAAAAAATATGATTGTGTCATACTAGTCGTTTAATGTATATGAAAAGTAAAAAGTAATAAATTTCAGTTATATACCATAACCAACACGTAGCCCATATCACTCTCACAACCGAAACGCATCTAAAGACATTTCATATATCAAAATAAGTCGTTCTATCCTGAAAAAAATATTTTAATTCTATTGATTCTGAGGATGAAATGGAAAGCAAGTATATGTATTTTGAGTTGAATGTTATCGAGTGGGGGTATGTTAAGAAGGACAATAGGAATTGACCACGTCATACCCTATAGGTTTTATATAGTAACGAAACTTTAAGCATTTTACCAAAAAAATGATAAATGTGAATAAGAGGTATCAAATGGATAAAAATAACAATTACTTATTTTTAAACCAAATATTTAACTTTCGCTCACAATATCATCATAAAATGTAAACGTATACATAAATGTCTTACAATATTAAATATAAATAAGAGTAGTGACCGCAGTGGTTAAGCGGAAATATGACATCAAAGAACTATTTATCAAAGGAAAAAATAATAGGCAGTATTCGACACATAATAAATATACAAAAACCAATATCCTTACTTTTCGGATGTAGTGACATAAATGGAAACAACTCCCTATACTCCAATTACTTTACATCTACGAACATAGAAAAACTCTTACGTCGTTATGGCGACCAGGGACTTATTATTTTTCGATTCAGTCACTTTGCTGTTTTCTTTTAACAAGGTATATTTTATTATTTTTATTGTGTTAGGTACATAAGTAAGTTTGCCTAACAGCTAAAGTTTTTATAGAAAGTTTTCCTTTTTTTTTTTTTCAGTTGCCAATCAATAAAAATGTGTTTCAAAAAAATATGGTCTAGGAGACAGTTTACAAAATGACGCGCTTTTTGATTCATTATTTCCTATTCTGATTTCGACAATACCTACTAAAATCCATATTTATATAAGGAACTCGCACATATCCCAGTATTGTATTTCATCCGATCGACTGAAGGTATTGTCACTGTCAATAAAACCGAATTCAACCCAGCTATAGTCGATTGCGTAGTATGCATATGTGTCCATCCCTTCGTACACCGCAATATTTTAATTAATAGACTTATTACAATAAAATATTGTGTATTCGGATTTATTTGGACCATTAGTTGAAATATGACTTTTTTTATTTACCGAAAAATTATTTAATATTAAATTTTACTTGCTTTTGACGCCGCTTATCAGTTGCAAACTTTTTTTGACAAATCGCTAGGGGCGTCGCTCGAGTAAGGAAATTATTTTCAAGTCGACGCGTCCCTCTGAAATATGAAGATAACCCGAACACAGCTGTCGTACAAACTCACAAACTCACTGGCTCTCGAGTTTTTTGAATTAATGCATTCAGTAATTTTCTTTTATCTCTTTGCTTCGTACAACTTTCTTTAATATGGAATATTTCCTTGTGTTCCTTTTATTTCTCCTGGGTTATATAAATAATGATATTTTTGCCAACCATTAAACGGAGTACCTATATGGAGTTTATCGATCTCGGATATATTATGTTACATTAAAGCCCGATTGTCCAAAATTTTGTTAAGTCTTGCCTCAACATTTTTACCTATTATAACTTTAAAAGAGATACTTTATCACGTATTGAACAAATATAAAACTGTCATATTCCAGATGCACTGCTACAAGAGAACTGACAAGATATACAGAATTATATAAGTTCACTTTGGAACTCATATTTTTCCTTATGTTCAATACTACTATCCTAACGTAACTGACTTAAACACAAACAAGTGATTGTCTATATAAAATACTGGGTTAAAAAGCTAAGTGATCAAACTCGATTATTTCTAAACCATACTTGATATCGAAATACTGATTATTGTTCCTGAAAGTGCTTCATGAGCTCTATCGAATGATATGAACTGGTATGGTTTATAAAATAAGCTAGATATATCCGAAAATTTGATGTTTTCAGCTTCCATACATTTTGTATAGCGACATGGCACTATATAATTTTGGTTATACATGCCTCTTCAACTTCAACTGAAGAATACGTCATTATTAAGAAATTATAGTAGGTATTGTTGTTGGCATCATATTTCTTTTGAACTGACTTCATAAAAAGATGAGGTTCTCAATTTGTCGGATTTTTTTTTATGTATTTTCCTGGATTACTCGAAGACGCCTGGACTGGTTTGAGATGTTTTGAAGTTGGTGTCTATGTACCTAACAGTTTATACCAAAGTATACACACGTTAACACACTTTAATTGCATGCACCAACTTCAAACGGTGATTCAAATCTTTTTTTTTTGTAATAATACTCATGCTATTCGCAATCTAATTGTATTTGTGTGCCTAATTATTGCTACATTTTCTTCATTTATCAAAAAAAAACAGTTATTCTGATCTCTTTATTTTATTTTTCAATATTTTTATGTACTGGTTTTGGTTAGTATTTGTGTGCGTTTGACAACTAATTGCTATAGATTCGTCATTTACTGAAAAATGTGGTTATTTAAATCTCATTTAATTTCACAATGTTTTTTTATGTACTTTACTGTAAAACTATTTTATTTGTAACTGCTTTATGTGAAGAAGGCCCAAAAATATGGTTAAATGACGAAAACCATCACTGGTTTTCTGTAAAGCTAGATATATAAAGAATATATCTCTGATTGTCCAATTGTGTCCTATGTAGGAGCTCCAGCATACGATCTTGCTAAAAAAATAAACTACATACTTACAGATAAATCAAAATTTAAATCCATTCATTCTTTAAGAAATAATCCTAAAATACTGATTATTGATCCTGAAAGTGCTTCATGAGCTCTATCGAATGGTATGAACTGGTATGGTTTATAAAATAAGCTAGATATATCCAAAAATTTGATGTTTTCAGCTTCCATACATTTAGTATAGCGACATGGCACTATATAATTTTGGTTATACATGCCTCTTCAACTTCAACTAAAGAATACGTCATTATTAAGAAATTATAGTAGGTATTGTTGTTGGCACCATATTTCTTTTCAACTGACTTCATAAAAAGATGAGGTTCTCAATTTGTCGGAATCTTTTTTTTATACTTAAAGATAAATCAAAATTTAAATCCATTCATTCTTTAAGAAATAATCCTGATTTAATTAAAAATATTCATAATGTCACGATACCGGAAGATTCAATTACAGTTTCGCTGGATGTTAATAGTTTATTTACATATGTTAAATATCAAAAATGTTTAATTTTAATATTAAATAAGTTAGACAGATAACTCTTACATACAAGTTGGATCAATAAGTTATGCTAAACAATATTAAAAACGTTACAAATATATGCGCTCAAGCCAGGACTCAAACCTGCAACTCTCCCTACATACATGCGCGTGCTTGCTTTGCCAATTGAGCTAGCGAGGTACAATACTGGCTGAATTAATTCCCTACAGATATTAAGGTATAAAATTCGGTCGTTGCGGTGCGAACGTCATAACCTAGTGATTATATTCTGTTTAGTCATAACTACACAAATTGTGGGCAACTTACCTATGCGCTGCACAGTTCTTTATACAATTAAGGAACATATAGAAAATATACATTCCGATAGAGATTCCCTCGCAGCCTACTTGGTAGTGTGACCGACTGCTGTGCAGAGGGTGTGGGTTTGATTCCCGCACTGGACAAAAACTCATGTTTGTGTTGAGCTTTGTGGTGAGCTAGGAGGCATTAAAAAGGCCACGGCGGGAATCGCCGAGGCTGTGGTTAGACTTGGCGCACTGAAGATCTCCGAAGAAACTCACCGTATGAAGGCAGAGATGGAAAAGGTTCAGGAGCATTACGCTCGCCTGCGCGAGCAAACGGCGGAGCTGATGGCAGAACTGAGAGCGCTGAAGCAGGAGGCCTCGATTCTCCCTCCTTATCCCCTTGCCCAACCCCTCAACACACTGGATGCGCAGGAGCTCAGCCACACAATTACGGAGGAAGTCCGTCGCTCTGTCCTGGCTGCAATGGGTGAGCATGTCGGGGCCCTGGAGCGGCGACTCTCCTCTCCCGCGCCCAACTTCCGTCCTGCGCTGGCCGTAGGCAGTTCAACAATGGCTAGTGTGGCCCGCTCAGTGACGTACGCTGATGCCGTGGCCGTTCCCGCCGGCCATGTGAAGTCTTCCGGTGTGCCGATTCCAGTGTGCGGCCGCGGCCGGGCCAGGGGGCTGTACCACGCGCTGCCCCACGCACTGTTCAGCGCCAGTCCACGGCTAGCCATACGGCGGTGCGTGCCGAGTCCAGTTCGCATAACGCTGGACGACCACCCACTCAACCCGCTGGACCACGTGCTGCCCCACGCACTGTTGGCGTCACAACGCGAGCTGCCGTGGCTGCCGCTGCCGCTGCTGGCGTGGTTTAGTTACCACTGGCAACATGGCGAGCGCAGAGCCGCAATACTCGCGTCTGGGGCGTGGACGAAAGAGGAGGACTGCTGTGGCACTGACGCTACAGCCGGCGGCTGCGGCGGGCGGTGACACCTATGCTGAAGTAATACGGGCGGCGAGGCGCAGCGTGAACCTTGCTGAACTGGGCATTCAGGTTTCGCGTTGGAGCAACCGGAGCGCGAATTATTGAGGTGCCAGGAGGCACGAGCGGTGACAAGGCCGACTTATTGGCGGTCAAACTTCAGGAGGCGCTTGGCCCGGAGCGAGTGTCTGTCACACGCCCGGTGAAGACTGCGGAGCTGCGCCTGTTGGGCCTGGAAGATTCGGTAACTACCGACGAAGTAGCCGCCGCCATAGCAAATGCCGGCGTGTGTGCGGTGGCATCAGTGACAGTGGGCCCAGCACGAGGAGGCACAGTATGGATACGCTGCCCGCTAGCCACCGCCAGGAAGCTAGCGTCGCTTGGGCGCCTGCTCGTGGGATGGGCGGCTGTGCGAATAGAGCCACTCGCTTCGCGCCCCCTACGCTGTTACCGGTGCTTTGAACCGGGCCACACGGCCGTACTCTGCAACTCGGCGTTGGACCGCAGTGGCGAATGCTACCGCTGTGGCGACACGGGCCACCAGGCTAACTCTTGCTCCGCCAAACCACACTGAACAGTGTTCGCGGCGGCGGACAGACCCGCGGAGCACAGGGGCGGATCGAGCCTCTGCCCCGCCCCTGCCAAAAAGACGCCAGCCAGCCCAGCTGACTCAGGGACAAGAAAACGCGCTCTATGTCATTTACAGGGAGCGGATCGGGGACCTTTCTGGTGCCATCTGCCGGGCTAAGGCCGCCGCCCAGGGTGAGCTGCTGGCGTCGCTGGATCGGAATAAGCTTCGACCATACGCGCAGCCTCTCACGCGGACGCTTTAGCCGGCTTTGGTGGAGCGAGTTGTCATTGCCCTGTTCCCTGCGGCGGATGACCTGCGGCCACCACCGATGCTCCCACCTGCCGCTGTCACAGCGTCCGAGGGGAGCCCGTTCGAGGTGACCGAAGCAGAGCTTGAGCAGGTTGGCCTTGCCATGCGGAGCACCGCATGCGGAACCGCAACAAGGCACCCGGTATTGATGGGGTCCACGGCCGTGCGTAAGGACTCGCCCTCGACGTCCTTGGTGAATGGTTCCGAGGGATGCTGAGCACGTGCCTGAGGCAAGGCGCATTCCCGCGGCAGTGGAAGGCCGGCCGGCTTGTACTGCTGCAGAAGGAGGGGCGGCCTGCCGATCACCCGTCAGCCTACCGCCCGCTCGTCTTGTTAGATGAGGCGGGTAAGCTGCTGGAGCGGGTCGTGGCAGAGCGCCTCACGCGCCACCTAGAGACGGTCGGCCCTGGCGTCTCGGAAGTCCAGTTCGGCTTTCGTCGTGGCCGATCCACCATCGACGCCTTGAGGCGTGTCAAGGCGTTTTCGGAGAGCGCGATTTCTCGGGGTGAGGTCGTATTGGCGGTGGCCCTAGACATCTCCAACGCCTTCAATACGCTCCCCTGGGCGCGTGTTGTCGAGGCTTATCTCGCGGACCGAGAAGTGAGTACGCGGGATGAGTGGGCAGTCGACGTCACCTGTTACGCCGACGACACTCTCGTCACAGCGCATGGCGGCAACTTTGAGGAGGCGGCCACCCTGGCCACCGCTGGGTTGGCACACGTAGTGCGGTGCATCCGCCGACTGGGCCTGGAGGTCGCCCTGCGGAAGTCGGAAGTACTAAGCTTTCACGGCCCGCGGCACGGTCCGCCCGTCGGCGCGGTGGTAACGGTTGGAGGTGAGACAGTTGCGGTGGGACCGGCGATGCGATACCTTGGCATAGTCATTGACCCACGCCTCACCTTCCGGCCGCACTTTGAGCGGCTGGTGCCAAGGCTGATGGGTGCGGCCGGTGCGCTGAGCCTCCTGCTGCGTAATGTCGATGGGCCGAGCACAACCTGCCGGCGCCTGTACGCGGGGGTCGTGCGCTCTATGGCACTTTACGGGGCGCCCGTATGGTTAGACGCCTTATGCGCCCGCAACCGGGGCCTCCTCCGGCGACAGAGCGTGTGGTGGCCAACCGGATCGTGCGTAGCGACCGCACGATCGGGTTTGAGGCGGCCTGCGCGTTGGCAGGCAGCATGCACTGGGAGCTGGACGCCCGGCTTCTCGGTGCGGTATATGACCATGTCGTCGAAGCCCGGGTGTCGCCCCGGGGTGAATTGGAGTGGACGGAGTGGCGCGCGAAGGCACGCACGGCCCTCATGGTGCAGTGGCGCGAGTCACTGGAGCAGCTGACGGCTGGACAGGCAACCGTTGATGCTGTCCGGCTTGTCCTGCAGCAGTGGTGTGACCGTCGGCACGGCGACCTATCCTACCACCTGACGCAGATACTCTCGAGGCACGGATGCTTCGGGAGGTATCTGAACCGGATAGGTCGCGAGCCGACGGCCGAGTGCCACCACTGCGGCTGCGCTGATGACACGGCGAAGCACACGGTGGAGGTATGCCCGGCCTGGGCGGAGGAGCGCGCGACCCTGGTCGCCGTCGCAGGAGCGGATCTCTCGCTGCCGGCCCTTGTCCGGGGTACAGTTTGCAGCGAGAGAGTGTGGAGAGCCACTGCAGTATTCGCTGTGGTGGTTATGCGGCGGAAGGAGGAGGCGGAGCAGAGCGGAAGAGGGATCCCGCTGCGCCCCGGATACGACGACCGTGGCCTTGGCAGCGGCGAATGGCGCACACGCGCCAGCTGCCTCCTTAGCCGAGGCCCCGGGCGGAGGGCTCTTGAAAGCCTTCCGCACACCCACGAGAGGGATGGGGTCAGAGGGGGGAGATGCCGAGCAATGTGTTCCCGGCACGGCATCTCAAAGGGGAGGAAGGGCGGCATCGCTTGTTTGTATGCAACCGAGTGGTGCTGCCAATAGAGCAAAAGTAACGCTGCTGGTGGAGTCGAGGAGCATTCTTGAGTTCCCGTGGCTCTGCTGTAAAGGCGCGAGAAGGAACACTGTTGGTTTTAGTCGGTACGAGTCCGACATAACCTGTGCGCTGTCCTTACGGCGCATGGTTATCCATGAGAATTTCCAATAAAAAAAATGTATGATATGTATGAATTTACTACAAAAATATATTTATGTGTTTGTATTCGTTGTCTGGTTTTGCTCTGTACTTAATGACACTCATACATGTATAACTTTCAGTGTTTTGAAGGACTTATCAAAATTTTGTGGTCGCTCTATAATCTATCATTAAGGCAACGACCTAAAGTGGTTTAGTATGTTAAAGCTAAGTTAATTACGCTTTGGAAGATACAATAAATTATCTTTAGAGACGTTAATAATATATTTACAAAGACAAAGTATAAAGTAGACTGAAGCACAAAGAGTGCCCTCAATAATTATCGCTCGTGTCTGGAGCGCGGTCTTTTGTCCAGTAACGTTGTTTGAGGTTTACATTCTCTAAGGTTTTTATTCATGTTCTTGATGAGAAAATTTGTAAAGAAAAAGTAAAAAAGTTTTGCCAACAAACGCCTACTCCTACTACTACACGTTTCAATCAAATAAGTATGAAGTAGTTGTGTTATCAGCCTTTACACATCCTCACTGGTGGGGTACTTGCACACCCTTACAAATCTTAAGCGTAGATGATTTGGGGCATATTCTACACGGGTGCAGCGCGAACTGTGGATTTAACACACGACTTTTGAATTGAATGTGCTGGTTTTGTCCGCAAATTTTATTGTTTGGCTTAGGTTGTTGTTATTATTAGCTACTTACTTACTTACTTACTAAAGACAAAGTAGTTTTGCAATGAAATAGTGCTTTTTTTTTGCAGAGGCGCGCATACAGGTTTTTTTTCACGAGGCAAACGTCTGCCCTACATACTGCCAAATAATGTTGAGTTTGCGAAAACAATTTAAAACACGTATTTTTATATGACACTCGCACTCTATTGTGGCGAGGTCTAGTTGTATATATATTTTCAAAATGCATTTGAAGTTCCTTAATATGTATATTTTGCGAAAAAAAGCAATCCTTTGAAAGTTGAACCTATTTGTCTTTTTTTTTAACTTTTAAACAGTGTGTTTAAAAAATCGGTCAAGTGCGAGTCAGACTCGCACGCCGTGAGTTTCGTACCGCCATTTATGTTACTAACGAACACAAACAAAAGACAAAAAGTCTGCCGGTAAGCAGTCACCAGGCACAAAACCAGGAGCCTGTCTTAAAGCTTATTTCTGTTATACTAACGTTGTGTATGTAAATGTACTAAAAGTCATTACAGAATGTCATATAAATTACTATTAGATATATTTGTTATATACTTCCTTAGTTAATTATTCCATAATGACGCCTTGAAATTTAATTTTTGTTGTATGGGATTTAATGTTTTTACCGTTTTGAGGTCATATTTTTTTTTTAGTTTTTGCTGCAACTTAGAGTCAATGCACTAAATAACAAGCTATTCTAATTATTTAACCAACTTTCATTAAAATAAAATGCAATACATGCCTTAAAAAATTTGCACAAGTTTTGAAACAATGGTCACTTCCAGATTTTTTATTGCATTTTATTAATTAATATAATTGTATTAATTAATAAAAAGCACTCATTTAGGTAATGCCCCAGACGAAAGCAAGTTTTATAACATATATGTTTTTTCAATCCTTTAGGTACAGCCACAAAATTTGAACAAAAACGGCGAATTTACGCGATCTAGCCTATACCGCACAGTCTTAAGTATTGTCTATGTTCGAGCCGTATCCCTTTGAGCAGGGACATTTTTAAACTTTAAGTACAAGTTTTGAGCGCTTGCCAAATTATACAAAGCGACAACAGTAAAAAATGATCACAGTAAAATACAAAAAATACTTTTTGGTACAATTTAGTGTTATTGAAGAAGTAATAAAGAAAAATATCAAGTTAAACTTTTCTAAAATAGATAATTTTTATAAACTTTAATATAATTTTCTACGAAGATTTATTTTTTTAGAAATCTATGTTTGTTATAGGTTATTTTTCCTTAAGAGTTAAATGAGTTTTTTATTAATATAGCAATATTTTCATACTGTATGCTTAATATAATACAAGTTCTGCACTTAGAATTACTTGTTTTTTAAAAATATTTTTTTTTAAAGGTGTGAGAAAATGATAGACATTCTTTTTTAACCGTTATATATCATGTATTTTACACCAATTGTCACTATAACATACATACCAACCTTATAGGTATAATAAATAATCCATATCATATTCAATCCAAACCAAACGGTACTAACATTTTCATTATACACTAGCTTATTCCCGCGACTTCATCCGCGTAGACTTTTAAAAAGAAAATGAAGATTTTAACAGTTTATCTATGTTATCTAAAAAATATCCGAATTTTAATACAAATTGACATCCCTATTTTCCCCTATTGGTCTAGGAGAAAATTTTCCAAACACGGTGAAACATGACATACTTAATTTTTAACCTAAACACCTAATATTAATGTTTGTGCATTAGCTACAAAAATCAAGAATTTCTTTACAAACCTCCAACCACCCTTAGGGGATGAATTTTGTTAAATCCTTCCTGCGTTATTTATAAAACCTTTGTGTAATATTTTAAATCTCCAACCCAGTAGTTTGGGCTGTGCGGTTATATATATATATATATATATATATATATCAGTCAACCTGTCAGTTAACTATTTTATGTATATAGATTATGTTATACACATACAGGTATTTTTTACTTCATATATCTCGATGGAGCTATGATTCGGACAGTTCAGCATTTAAAAATTACAAAATTTCAAATCACAATGTTTTCCGGTAAGGTTTTGATGTTGTTTGTTGTTATTGTATTTGTACAATCTTCAAATGCATTTTTTTGATAAAATATTGGCACAATAACCCCTCTCGATTTTAGAGTCGGTTTACCTAACCGCACCTGAAAGTGAGTTATGTTTTCTGAGTGCATGTATGTATATTTCTTTGGCACGCTCTATAGCCTAAAGATCTTAGCTTTAGAGGTGTCGTTATGAGAGTGACACTAGGTACATAAAATTCTTGAAATCATAATGGCGGATTTTATGCGCGAGTAAAAACAAATTGGAAAAAAATAACACTAAAAAGCTGTGCATAAAAATACATATTTAAGTTAATAAAAAAACCCGACTCTAAAAACATAAAGAACTAAACAGAATTTAAAGCATACCAAATATATATTATATATACTACAATCAGGCTTATTTAAATTCAAATAGTGTACCTATAATTGCTAACACCATCGTACTTAGTTACCTTAAAATGAGTTCTGTCTGCTTATAGTTAAATATTTGGTATGTTTTAATCTCTGTTTAGTTCTGAATGTTTTTGCAGTCGGGTTTTTTAGATATTTAATTATAAATTTTTATTGATTTTTTATACCAGCGGTCCGTCTGATGCGAAGCGGACCCCGCAGCCTATGGACACTTGCAACTTAATAAAACTTCAAATCATGTCGTTATGATTATCTGTTTTGCAATTATTATAATTATTTTATATAAGGAGCAAGTATATGTTTTTTGACTTATCTACTTCAGTTTGTAACCATTAAAAATAAAGGAAAAATATTTTTTTTCAAATTAATTGTAAATTTAATTCATTTTAGCCTTAAAATACGTTTCTAAGCACTCATTTTAGTTGCATATAATAATAATAATTAAACGCAACAATCTGCCCGACTTGATATATTCAACGTTTATGAGTTTAAGAGGCTATACTAATTTCCTTTTTTTTTTTTTGAAAATGTGTCTCCGGATTCGCTTAACAGATCCGAGAAACCCTGAAAAGCGTGAAAACACGATTAATAAACTTTTGTTCGATAAAAAAATTCCTAAACTGACCCGTTTTTACTGTCTTTTTTTTTTAAATTTTGGCAAACAAATCTTCAAAGTTCTTAGTGTTATTAGTTTACAACTTTGCTAAAGCATAGCCGTGATAGTGCTTTAGACCCTGATAAAAAGCATTGTTTGACAACAATGATGTCTAATAAACTATTAATTTATTTCAATGAAATCTCAGTGAGTTGAGATGTAGCTGCACTACTCACGCACGGTGAGTTACATATCGCTTCATCATAGTTTTTACGAACGGTCCACGAACCGCCGAGCACCGCTTTTAAAAACTAGCTTTTCCCCGCGGCTCCACCCACCCTAAATTAGGTTATCGATGTAGGATTTCAACGGCAACTCTTCAGTTATAGAAAAAAAACCGAGTCACACTCGACGTTTTCAAGTAACCTGTCTCCGTTTTCGGGATTCAAACTATCTCCATGCCAAATTTCATCTTAATCGGTTTAGTGGTCTAAGCGTAAAGATGTTACAGACAGACAGACAAAAAGAAATATATATTTTCGCATTCTTTTATAATATAGTATAGATAATCAGTTAAGAAAATATAAATTTATTCAATACATATTTAGCACGATAAAAAGTTAATAAGCATTAGACCTTAAAGGAACTGTATAATTTTATTTTACATTTACAAATATACATGTTTCATAAACTACGCACAAAAAGAACAAACTATAATAAAAATAACTTAAAATCAATCAAATTAAACTAGTCCACGTAGCATAGTAGCAAGAATGACAGAAGGCATTTCCTCTTTGGCCGGCTAAGCAAATCGTTTGAGCGAAATAGCAGCCCGCATTCTTGTCGGCACAAACTCATAGTTTCCAACAAATGAGTTATATAAGCGCCGTTTGCGAGACTCTGCAACTTGGACTGACCCTCCAGCTTTAAGTTTGGTCCTAGGGAGTTGAGACGGAGCCAGGGTATCGACGCAAGTTACGTCCCGTATTAAGGCACGCCCCTTCTCCCAGGGAATCAATGATAAACCGTCCGGGCACTTTTCATCATCTCGACTTATGCCATGAGGTTCTAAAATAGAACGTATATTAATGGAAAGAGACCTCTTGATTATATCGTTAATTGAACCATGCCTGGAGAGTCTACCCGCGCTTTTGATACAGTAAAGTCCATGAAGTCCAAGACCATCAACGTTTTCGCTACACGGACATATGTGTGGATGGCAAATGCAATTTTAAAGAACTTGTAATTATATTCTTAATATCATTAATATTTTAACTTAATAAAACTGATCCAGATAGGGCCCTAATATTATCGAATAGAGCCTTTGGTTACCTAGCTACGCTATTGCCTATGATCATGAAATTTGGCAAAAAGCAAGGTCAGACAGCATAGGTACCGACCAAGGGTAAAATTCAAATACCTTTAACTTTAAGTAACATCACATAAAATGTTTTTATCAATTACAAACATTTGTGACGTAAAATATCGATGTATGGGAGGATACTTTTCAACTACAAAGTTATGTTTGTGCTCTAATCCGATTTCACTTAACTTGACTGTTACTTACTATACTCGAAAAATAGCTAAAAGTCTTCGTTACCTGTTTTTGTGATGGACGAACTATTTACATAAAAGTTTCTACGGAACCCTCGGTGCGCAATTTAGTATCCAGTTCAGTTATTTTTTTTTTTTATGACCACTAGATTATCATTATTTTGTTACCAATTAATAAACAGTCAATTTTTAGTTTATCAAATCTTAAAATGCGGGTAAAACTTTTAATCACTCTTCTATCCTACCTAAATACTAAATCCAAACAAGGACACTAGAACTTACCACATAGCATCAAAAAATCCTCTCGCTCACAACACCATTAAATCCTTTAGCTAAGTCAAAAGCACTGTGTGCAATTTTATACACACACCAATATAGCACTAACACCTTGTCATCACACACTAGCTGTCAAGCAGCATGACGTATGGCAGCTTTAAGCGACTGACTATTTTCGTAAGTCAACATTAAAAGGGAGCCACTACGCGACCGTCCCCTGCGCCGGCAAGGATAAAACTAAACTCCGTATTCAGGCAGAGAGTTGCTTGCCCCGTGTAAGCTATGATATTTTACTTTTTACAGTACCAATGAAGCAAAGATTTCGCCCTTCAGCGGTGCTTCAGGCCTAAAACAGCGAGATTACTGACGCGTACACAAAATGATGTCGTAAAGACGTGTGTTTTAACGCGTCTACATTATAAATTCTTTGATCTAACCACGACTGCTTGTTACGTCTCGTCGCCCGTTTAGAATTTAAAATGATACTTATCATTTCGAAATATTTGAATCTGTGTAATATTTTTCTGTAATAGATCATCATGTATACTATATGTGGGTAATCGTATGTGTGTCTATCCTTATCCCACTTAATATAAATATAGGTTATATACCTATATATACATGAGTATAAATGCAACACTTTTTCTTCTTTTAGTTATTTGTTAGCTTTAGGCGTGGGATTTTACGGCAACTCCTTGATATAATATGATGCATTAGAGCAAAAGTTACAGCAAGCCATAGTCCGTCTGCCGGGAATTCGCTTATTGTTATTCTGTCAGGAATATATGATTTTTTTAGGATAAAAAGCCTTCGGCCTTCTCCGTCCCTTCACCAATCTCTAACATACTTTTACATATATATTTGTTAGGATAGGATGTAGTAATGAAGCACCTTTTGAATGGAAGGATGTAGTAATGGAGAAACGTACGAATGACAGAATGTAGTAATGTAGCGACGTATGAATGAAAGTACGTAGTAATGGAGCAACGTTCAATTAAAAGGATGTAGTAATGAAGTGACGTATGAATGAAAGTATGTAGTAATGGAGCAACGTATGAATGATAGGATGTAGTAATGGAGCAACGTATGAATGATAGGATGTAGTAATGGAGCAACGTATGAATGACAGAATGTAGTTATAGAGCAACATATGAATGATAGGATGTAGTAATGGAGCACCGTATTAATGATAGGAGGTAGTACTGGAGCAACGTGTGAATGATAGGATGTAGTAACGTAGCAACGTATGAGTGATAGGAAGTAGTCCTGCAGAAACGTTTCAATGATAGAATGGAGTAACATATGAATGTGAGAATCGAGAGGTAAAAGTGTCCTAGTCTAATTGCCTGCTGAACTTGCTTAGTAAATTATTACAATCAATTCATTTATACAAAACTCATATTTTATCGCCTTAATAAGCTATTTGGTAAAACTGCTGTGTCGCAGAGAGACAACGTTTTAATATTGCAATGTCACGTGAGCGAAGTGCATGTAACATCACCATTGTCCAATGAGAAGTTGTTTGAAAAGTTTGGCTTTAAAAAACATTGACAACTTTTAATAAATATTTATGTTAAGCTTTTGGTATTTTTTTATTAAATTTGTAAAAATATGTTTTGGGTCAAACATAAAAACAATTCGTTGTTTAAGTCTGTGAAGTTACGTCCATTATTTTACACACATATGTTTGTCTTATAGATTACGTGATAATTTAAATGTTAAGTTTGCCCCAATGCCTGTGTTTGTATTTGGGACGACAATATTTCGATTCACCATTTTGTGTTGTACTATATACAATTTAAAATGGATGTGTGCTTATTAATCTAAAGTTTCGTCCTGTCAAAGCTTTCAAATCTGAAAATGTACTTCAAGGAAATTTCTAAAGGAAATTTGAACACGAAATTAATAACAAACCTTTTATTGTTTCGTCTTTCCTAGCTATTATACGCCTCTTAAAAGTTTGATCAAAGCAAAGATTTTGAATAGTAAATTAACAGATAATTTTCAAGTTTGCCGCTTTATTAAGTCCAACAAAACAAACGATAAATATAAAAATCATTTGTGTTAAGTAATTGTTATTTCCGCACAAATTCTTTTTCAAAATAAGGTTCGAAAGAAATAGAAAAATGTCGAAAAGAATTATTTTCCTTATTCATACTTTGCAATATTAAGCAGATGAAAGAAGAAAACAACTCAATATGGCAACTTCAACATCGTAAATCAAATAGAAATGAATTATTTATTGAGGAGCAGCCAAGAATATTGTTTAATTTGTGCGCTGTCATACATCGGATGATTTGATTCGGATATCGTCACGGTTGGCTACTTCTGTTCAATACGGTATAGATGTGTGCATACATATACTTTTGTTTGTTTATGACTTTTCATACTTCATCACATTTGCGAGTAAATTAATAAAAATGTAAGGTAAATAAATAAATAAACTCACCAAAACACTATTGAAATGGCGAGAATAGAAGTAAAGAAAACAACACTACCCCTAGATATGTAGAGAATTTATGATTTAAAACTTTTAGCTAAAGTCAAACGTAGTTCATATTTTAAACAGATACCTTTTAACAAATTTGTTAGAATAGGTGCGTCATTACAGCCCAAGAGTTTTATGAACGCGCGTTTTACCTTAAGAAAAGTAAATTTTACAAAGAAAAAGGTCTTAGCACCCGCTTTGCCTGCACGACTATGATAAAAAAAAAAATTAATGCCTGTTTAAAACATCAGCACGAGCATTTTTACTAAGGCTAGATTTGCTTTGTGAATACTATTTTTAGATTTTTTTTTTATCAATCTTACCCTTCGCAAAAAAATAACATAGCATTGTTAGGATGATGTCCATAAACCTTTATTACTATGACACCGAACCTCTGTAAGCTTTGCTTTATCTCTGATGAGACTTGACTAATTTCTTGGTGCCTTACATTGGCAAAATTTTCGACCAAAAAAAAAATTTTCGATGCCAAATTCGCAGGCTGATGCCGCTCCATAACCAATCCAGTCTTTACTAGCTTTGAATACCACATCCTATAATCTTTAATTATAACCCAAAAAAGTATAGTTCCATAACCAAAATAAAGCTACAAACGTCTTCTCCTCATAATCAGATAATATTTATATTTTGGGGTGCAATGATAGTTATTCATGTTTATCTAAATGTAGTAACTTTTACATTTTCATGAACAACGTTTCTTTAACAACTTTTACTTCTAAGGTTAGTTGTTGATTGTTAGTCGTATCTTGCCCCATTATACCGAATTCAATTGGATTAATTATTTACAAAAAACGATAAACGCAACTGGGACTTTTTACCTTGTGACATAATCCTTGATTCACAGTGATCATTTTAAAGTGATTTGAATCTGTGATTATTTAGTATATATACACCTTAGAACCAGTTTTGAAATAAAACATACAACCTAGTTGATAATCTCCTCCGTTTCTGAAGTCGCGTAACCACGAGGCAAATCTAGTGTAAAATAGATTAGATTTGATTTCAATAGTAGTATAGCGTTATCATTTCCATAAAACAAACATATTTTTTTATAACTCATAAAAAAGAATATTATCGCTTTTACCTAAGCGGCTATAAAAAGGAATGCGATTATCTTAAATTCAAATATGCTAATAACATGAAGATTTATTATGTAAGGGGAGTGTAATGAATGGGTGAAAGAGGGAAGGCAAGGAGTGAGCCAGGATAATTTAGAAAGGGAAGTGAAGAAAAGATTAGAAGTTTCCTGGCTTGTGTATGTACGTAATAGTACATTCCCGTTGAGGCCGTAAAAGTAAACCTTTGCTGCATAAGCAGAGCTTGAAGGCCGCACCGAAGGTAATGTCGTCAATAATACGAAACTAGCAATGGTCTCAGTGCAGTGTCGAGACTTGTATAGAGCTTTACTGAAAAACGCTGGAAAAATATTCTTTTCTTAATGTAATTAACATTTTCCATAGCGTTTTTGAGTAACAAAGGATTTTCAGCCTTCATCCGATATTCAGAAACTGTAACATAAAGTGCTAACACTTATACTGTATTGATATTGGGCGGTTCCGTAGCTTATGGACAGTGTTTTCAACACTGAGCCGATGGGTGACCTATATAGCACGAAGGAAAATGGCACCACTTATAATAGCTATCATTTGAACGATCAGCTAATAATTAAACAGGTTTTGATTCAGCTCTAACACTACATTGTGTATTGAGAGTAGTAAGGAGAAAATTACTAACAAGAGGTTGTTTAGAAGGCCGAAGGCTTTAATGACTTGACTTTGTAATTTCCGTACTGCCCGTGTTACATACAATGTTTTCCATCACATTTGCGAGTAAAAAAATTATAATATGTGGTGATTAAATTAATAACCTCACTAAAACACAATTGAAATGGTGGGAATGGAAGTATAGAAAACAACGCCACCACTATATCTAAAGAATTTATGAATTAAAAAATATTTGTTTGACTTCAAAAGTTTGTAGGTAATTGCAGTGCTTGTAGTCTGCGTGCAGTTCGTGTTTAGAACGATATCGCTCTTATACATACTTGATAGAATAGGTACTTAATTACCGCCCGTGGGTTCTATGAACGCGCGCTTTGCTTAGAGAAAAAAAAATTACAAAGAAAAAGCCCGTGGGAGATATTAAGGTCTTGGCACCCTCTTTACCTGCACAAAATGACACTGCTTACGAGTAAGTGTGATGAAAATATATATTTCGTCAGCAAACTAAGTAAATTGAGCTGCTTCTAGTAGCCAGTAAAAATAACTTAATTGATCAGCAAGTAATGCGATATTGAGCAGCCTTTAAATTTATCTTTTTGGGAAAAATTAACAGAGAAGCAAATCGTGATTCGGATTTTATCAAATTTTAGCGAGCTAAAAATTAATTTTGATTTGCCAATCATACAAAAAGTACCAAGTTACATAAGTGCAATTTAATTCTGGAAAATAAATTCACTGTTTATAAAATACCAATTAACAGCTAGTCGCTGCGCTGCTAGCTACCTAATTTTGTTTATGGTTGTGCTAACAGATAAACCTGCTGACCAACTAATAATTTTGCTGACCAAATATCCGGTATCTTCCTGATAATCTTTGATTTAGTTGCTGGTATTCCTGATGGTTTTTACGGCTGACAAAAACATATTATGCTGTTTTTTTTCCTGATTTATAATTACCATTCATTTACTTACCATAAATTTAATCACCGCAATACTACATCTAATTCCTTTGTCGGTCTAACGTCTATCACCCTTACAACCAATAACTATTTTAAGTCTGAAAATAAAAAAATACACAGCAACTTTACGTAGTTTCTCATTACTTAAACGTGCTTCTACTTTGTAAGTATTTTGTTAAGGGCATGTTAAATTGATACGTCTGCTTCGGAGCCCACTTTGCAACAGCTGTTAATATCGTTAGAAATGTAATCGTATTTGCAAAGCTCTTCAGATGCATATATAGAGTGCGAAATGCATTTGCGATCTCTTACGGACTAGTGGGAAGTATCATATGTGGCAATTACTGCATAAATATTTTATTAAAACTCATTTTTGAAGCGAATTTTTGCAATGCATTATTTGAGTTCGTACTCAAAAAGTGACGTTATGTTAAATGTACCGTTCTCGACGATTACATGATATACTAATAGTAAAGCAACTCAATGTGCGGTTAGTATTTGAATGGGTGATGCCTGGAAACACCTTGTGAATTTTCAGATATAAGAGGATGTATAACTATTTAACATTTACGCTAAGAAATCTCAGCAACATTATAATACACACATTTATACAAACCAGACTGCAATGAGCAGTGTAGTACGTAAAAGAATTGTTACAACCTCTGAAAATTGATATTTTTTAAATTGACAATTTTACCATTTGAAGGAAGAAAAATAATCGCGTACCTCACAATATAACAATACCTATTCATCTTGTATAATAACACGTATATCTACTTAGCTTAATTGAACAATAGCTTAATTACTACAAAAGACTTGTACCAAATTAGTATGGAGCTTGGTATTTTATTTCCAAGTAAATTTAACCAGCGTCAACTTTTGTATTTAGGTAAAGCCTAGGGTAAAGAACTTAGCGAAATAATAAAATTAAATATTGAGACCTGCATTAAAAATTAAAATTGTTTTTTAAAAATGTATGATTATTCATAGTCAAATCACAGCACATGCCATAACATTCTCAGAAAAAGAGAAGAAAAAAATAATAATATTTGACCCGTCAGTTTTTTTATGGTATTGAGCACTGACCATTGGTTTATCAGCCTAAAGATATACGCTATTTCTACGTTCCGTTTTACGTTAAATTATTAACGATTTTCTGTGAATTGCAGGTCTAAAAAAAAGAGTTATTATTTCAGAATTTCTAGATTTTAAGTTCTCTCTAGACAAAATATACTCCTAAGTTGGTTAATTTTTAAATTTATTTTAATACCAAAAGGGAACAACTCCTTTTGCAATTTCGAGTATTCAGAAAATGTAACAATTTGCCGATCTAAAGTTGACGATAGTGAAACTTCGTTAATAAATGGAACTAACCTACATGTATATATTGAGTCATCCATTAAGGACATAACAATTTCATATCTTAATAAAAGACTTAATAGTTGAGAAATTCAGCTCAAATATAATTTGTAATCGTTCGTGAATTTTACCATGATTAATATGTTGACTTTCACTAGCGTTTTGACTTTGACAGATTGTCAAAAATGTTTTAAGGTGCGTTCACACGAAGATGCGGAATTGTTATGTCCCTATTGAAAGACCCATTATATAATAAACACTATGTTACGTTAATATTATGCTATTCATCTCATCTATTCGAAAAACGTTGATTGGTTTTCCATTAGGAGAAGGCAAAGTGCGTGTTTACTCCCGTTCCCAAAGCAGAGTTTTCAAATTATTTCTGATAAAAAAAATGCGAACTGCGTCCTTGTTCTCTAACCTATCCAACAATAGTTCCTTAAATATGCAATCCAGAAACAGTCAAAATGTCTTTAAAATTAAATTCAAATTCAAAATCTTTTTATTCAAATGGGTTTCTAAGAACTCTTTCGAATCCTCAAGTTATTACAGTCAAGTTGAAGTTAAGTTATTATTACAATTAACTACAACTAACTATACCAAAAAATTACAATAATGTTTTATTGCGTGCGTCCAATAGGTACTCTTTGTAATAAACAAGATTAACAATGTCAATAGTTTGATTTAAAAAAAAAATTCAGGTAATATTTCAATAGCCTATTGTTTTTTAGATTGCATAGGGGATCATGTAATACGCTAAAAGTCTTTAATTATCCTGTGACGGGAATTAAAGTAACTCCCGAAAATAATATATTCAAATATCATCACAGAGCAGACGTACATATATATGGGGTTTTAGGTGTGTGTGGCGCACGAGTACGTACGTGTATGTGTTTATATGCATATTTGGATAGATGTTATGTACTTGATGACTTGGTTTCTGCATGGCTGATTGGTAACAAGTGTATAATTTGTTGCCAGGCTGTTGTGTGGGAGCTGGGCCACTTTCGGATGTGCGATGTCTGTTTGAGTGTGTGTGTAACAACAAAGTTATAACATTAATACTAAGCTTGGTCTTTAGAGTGCTCCTTTAACTTTTGAAACGTACATTATTTAAGTTTGAATAAAAATCTAACATTAATTTGGTGTATCAGGCCATACAATCTTGTCATTCAAATATTCATCTACATTAAAATATGCTTACTTACATAGCACACGTTTAAAATAAAATTGAAAGTGTTTGTCACCTCAGTTGAGAATTTCTACAGATAAATTATTATTAAATTGTTAACCACTTTCCATAAATGATTTGTTGGCTTTAGTAAGCCTAAACTTTGGCATAGCAAGTTTATGTTTCCTTGGAAATTGGGATATATTTTTACGGACAAACAAAACACTGTCAAAGATATATTTCTTTCAAAACATCCCTGAGGGAATCTTGGCTACCTAGCTTATAAATGCTTCGTACAGCCATTTCTTATATATATAAATATGGTTTCAATATCAGCAGCACAACCCCATAGCAAAAAACCATAAGACATTACACTGTGGAAATAAGCAAATTAAACAAGTCTTGCTGTGGTTATGTCAGTAAATTGCCTGATTATTCTCCCCGCAAAAGCAGCAAAACTAAGTTTACCTGCTAGAACTATAGTTTGTGGACCTCACTGCAATTTTGACTCAATAATTATACCTAAATTTTTATTTTTAAATTTTTCATTATTTAATACCAGATTTCTATTAATTTGGATTACATAGGCAGTGAAAACTTAATGCATTTTGTTTTATTTGCATTAAGTACAAGATTATTTACGGTAAACCAGGTTGAAATTGTTGTATGGTGTCCATTTATGTCGTTAGAATTGTCGTGTTTCCTGTTCACTTTAAACAATAATGAAGTGTGATCCGTTAATAATACTATCTGCACCATTCATAACCACTTTTTGAACTCAATTACTTAAGTATGATTCTACAAGTTCAAGAGATTTATTTCTAACACCTTAATATTTTAATTTGGCTAATAACTTATGATGATCGACACAACAAAATGCTTTCGATAAGTCGCAAAAAACGCCCACTTCATCTTGGGAACTCTCCCACGCCGCGAGAATGTCTTTCATATGCAAAGGCTCCAGCATCAGTAGTTGAGCGTCCCTTCTTAAAACCGAATTGTCGATCGTGTGAAAATCCATGTATACAAAAATGTGAAAGCAATGGATTAACTAAGATTTTTCAAACTAAATGGTCGCGTACAGTGCGGGTTAAGTTGTGGAATGAGCTCCCTGCCAAGGTTTTCTGCAAGGACTACAGTATGGAGTTCTTCAAGAAAGAAGTTATTAGATATCTGAATGGTCGGCAACGCGCAAGTGATACCCCTGGTGTTGCAAGCGTCCATAGGCTACGGTGACCGCTTACCATCAGGCGGGCCGTAAGCTTGTTTGCCAACTTAGTGGTATAAAAAAAAAAAAAAATCAATTTTCTGCAATTTTTAAGTTCTGGAAATACATAATTATCAATTCCTGCATTAAATATCAGCAAGATAGGGAGCAACAATTGAAATTGTTGAGCTAATTAACTTGTCAGACATCCCCCACAAGTCTTCAGTATTTTTCAGATGAAGTGTTTTTAATGATTTGATAATTATTTGGGGATCCGCATTTTTAAATTCAAAGTTAACATTACCCTCAGTAACACTGTCTTTAAGAATCGACTCAGCAGCTTGGCAAGATGAAGTTAAGGATTCAGTTATTTTTGATGGTATATTACCAAGGAAATGTTTAAATATTTGGCCATTTTTTTCTGCGTCTTCAATTAAACCAGAGTCTGTTTTGATATTAAAGTTCTGTGCACGGGCCTTTGATCTACCAGTTTCATTATTAATCACATTCCAAACAGTCTTAATCACATTATCAGATGAGTTTATTTTTCTGCTTATGTGATTAGACTTTGCAAAATGACTGATTTAAAAAAAAAATGAATACTTTTTGACATGTTTATTAGGGCTTGGATCACGCGTTAGCGTTTTATTTTATTAATTATTTTAATTCCTTTTGTAGTCCAATCGCTAAATTTAGGCCTGTAACTGCATTAAATTTTTTTAATATTTAAAAATGTAGTTGAAATTTTATTCTCTGACTAGAAAACAGTTTCTTTATAAATAGTTTACATCTTTTATGGGCTCAAGAGCGGGCAAGATAGTTTTTAATTTTCCTACAAAACTAGTGTTTTTGCTTCTAGTGTCTAGACACTTCAGAACATTCTGCATTACTTTTCCAAACTCAGAGTAATTTGTAGAAGACATAGACTATAGACACAGACAATTAAATATTTTTCAAGTTCAACACTAGACAATACAATTAATTTTTCAACTGAAAGTGCAACAACAGCCCTACGTTTGTTTTATTTTGAATTAACTAGAATTAATGAACCTCCTCGAATATTGTTTTATCTGTTATAACAACTTGAAACTTGAACATTTTTAATACTAAACAACATGTCATGTGATTTTAACCAGTATTCTTTTATACATAAGCTGTCTATATCGAGTTTTTCAATAAATCAATTTGTAATTCTTTGCCAAGGAAGCCTTGAATATTTTGACGAAATAATTTAAGTACATTACGCTCCTTCATTGTCACAAAATATTTTTTACTTGAGCGACGTATACTGAATCCCTGACTACACTCAATATTCTTCTTAAGAATCCTAAGCTACGTTCTGGATTTAAAATTGCGACCTCGTCATTAAAATACTTATTAGCTTCCTTGTAATTTAAAAATGATGTTGATGTGCATTGACACCATTAAAAGAAATGTTTCTCTATAAAGGTTAAAATAAATATAAGTATAAAAGTTTTAGGTACCTATAAATGTCGTAAATTTATTAGTCACGAGCTAGTACTAGTCCTACTTAACTAATCACTAGTGACGTGACAGCAACAGGACGCCATGATTCATGTTACTGGCCTTTTGCCAGACACTCCCACCTCACTCATTTTATGCACTCAATGTTTACGAACATTCCTATTGAAGTCGTATATAGGAACACCAATAACTACATCACATGTGCTTAATAAGGTTTATTTTCTACTATAAATAAAGTGAATAGTTAATATTTTTGAACGTCACACAGAGCGCCACCTGGTCCCAAATCTGTCCAAAGGTTGCGGAGAAATTTGTAAACATACTTACATAAACATACTTAAATAAATATTTTATTATTGAAGTTGGTTTAAAAATATATTTTACCCTTTATAATGTTCCGATATAATGGTCATTTAATTTCCTGTCCCTGGTTAATTAATCTGACTTCAAACTTTTTTTTAAATTTTTAGTTTCCACTTCAGCTACTTATAACATTTCAGTAGTAGTAGTCTTAGTCAACTCTACTTTCCTCAGACCCCATCCACGGGTTAACCCTTGCCCTTGTAAAAATCGGTGAACTCCGTTCTCAATTTGCAAAGATATCGCGTACGTAACACGCATATAAAACAGAATTCAGGTCCTCCTCCATTTTCTGAAGCCGGTTAATAATACAAAATTAGTCTACATTGTGAGGTGAGGTAAACCATTGAGGTATTTAAATCTAACAATGTATTCTTTTATTACAATTTACAGTCGTACCCCTATATTTTCAAGATAAAGTCTATTTTATTTTTATTTGTTGGCCGCCATCTCAGATAACCCGCCCTCGCTATTATATTCCCAGCTCTAATTTAGAATTTCATTCAATTCCTCCGAAACCCTCCTTACGTTGAAATTTTATGATTGATATCTAAATAATGTTTAGGAGGGTGGTGACGTCATTAGGCGGGCAGGCTCGGGGGCCAACCCTGCGGTAGATAATTTGGGGTGAATGAAGTAAATCATCAAACTTGTGATGCGTGTGACGAATGTGTAATATTGGTCCTCTCTTTTATCTTTTTATTATTTTGGTCAGTAATTTTTGTTAACATTCGGGAACCCCTATGATCACTGTTGCGGAGAACAAAAATAGATTTTATAGCTATTTCTTGCAAAAAAGAGACTGGGTATTATTACAGACTTTTGAAGAAAAATAATCCAAGACTATCTTTTGTATAAATCTTATTTTTTAAGAAAGATGATACAATTATATAGGTTTTTACTTTTACTATCCGAAAACCGTGTCTATAATAAATTATAACTAAGTACCTATACAGCTTTAATAAATTTACTAACAAATGAACATAGTAAGACACTTTACTGCATTAGAAAAATAAATGTAAAATTATAATAATTCCACATTTATAATTATGAATTTATAGCTTTAACTCAAATACAAGCAGGCTAGTTTTTTACAAAACTTATTTGTATTTACTTTTAACGCCACGGCCCTTTTTAGGGTTCCGTCCCCAAAGAGTAATAAGCGGAACCCTATTACTAAGACTTCGCTGTCCTGATAAATTTGACAATAATAGAAAGCTAAAATAGTATCTGTAAAAAGAAAAGTTTAAAAAGTCATGTTATAGATAACGACGTCGGATGGAGCATAGAGAAACATGTGATCCTTCGGAGTGCCCGAGGGTTTGTGCAAATGGGTGGCTAGCTTTTTGTCCAGCAGAAGCATACGAGCCGTAGTTGACGGTAGTCGCTCTGATAGTATGGACGCCGCAAGGCTCTGTGCTGTCTCCTAGCCCTTTTGACTCGGTTCAACGACAAGCTGAGAGAATTGTAACAATCCCAAACTCACTAGCGATATCGAGCCCTTAATCGACTTTGCCTCCCTGTGTGTGCTTGTACAATAGAATGTGTTCTAAGGAATTATTCTAAATAATGCCTACGACTACTTTCCATCATCGCACCGCTCGCCATCGGCAGGGAATTCATTCTCACACTTTAGAACCTAAATGGTAGCGTACAGTGCGGTTTGAGAGGAATTTCCTCCCGCCAACGCTTGGGTTGTGGAATGAGCTCCCTGCCAAGGTTTTCTTTAGAAATACAGTACAGGTGTCCATAGACTACGGTGACCGCTTACCATGAGGCGGACCATAAGCTTGTTTGCCACCTTAGTGGTATATATAAAAAAAACTTAAATATAGGTTATCATGATAATATAATAATACTTTTTCAATAATATGAGCAATTAAGTTTTACAAGTGTAAAGGGCCTTATTCAGAGTTCAAGTAACAATATTATTTTTACCGGACTGCGGGAAAGCCCAAAAGGAGGATATATGTGTTTGACCTGTATGTATGTGGGACTCTAAGTTCCCTCGTAACTACTAAACGGCTAAACCGATTTTAATAAATTTAACGTGGATAGATTCGTCTTAACCAGTAGAGTTATTACAGGCTATATTAAAATTATTGGAATTTGAAATCGCGGATTTTGGGCGCCGAATTTCTTTTTTACTTTTCAGTTACTAAGATTACCAATTATTTTTTAATCCGCAGTCGGGTTTTTTAAATTTTGAAATTATTTTTTACTTGTTTAAGTTTACTTAATTTGTTATATTTAAGTTTACTTTTTTAAATTCATTTTTTGTGTAAAATGAATTTTAATAAAATATGTTTCTACATAGAATTGGAAAAGTCTGGCCGTAAATGGCCGTATTTTGGGCATATTTTTTATTACATTGACTTTGAAACTTGTGACCGTGGACTTAAGTATTTGATATTAACTTGATACCTCCACGTATTCTTGAGTAAGAGGGACTTGACAGACAGAAAGACAGACCGTTTTAGGGTTCCGTACCTAAAAAGGAAAAAAGGAATACCGTTATGGGATCACTTTGTTGTCTGTCTGTCTGTCAAGACCCTGACAAGTGGATATTAATATCAAATACTGAAGTATCTAGTGCTCAGGAATTACGGAGTCCAGGTTTAGAAAAATTGGTGAGCGGAAGTTCACATGGCGGTGTCCAGATTGCAAGAACCAGAGCAGTGTCAGTGTCACATTACCTGTGCCCACCCGTTCGATATCGCCATCACTATAGAATTGTTTGAATTGGTGGATGATATTAAGTGGCTAACATAAGTGAAAGTGGCGCCCTCATTACATTTTTTTTAATTTCCATTAAATACAAACTCATTTTCAAAAAGTGCTCAAATTAAAATTTTATATTCAAGTATGCAATTTTTAGAAAGTTTCAAAATTCCTTATGTCATAAATACAAATTGAAAAATCTAATGGGGGCGCCACTAACATCTATGTTAGTCCCTTAAATGCAAAAAATTGACTTTACTTATCTTTAAATTTATATTTAACTAGATCACGATTTAATCTAAAAATTCTCATCGAACATCAGCAAAAGAAAATCGTGTAAAAACCGTAGAAGAACATGTACATAAAATTGGGATACAACAGGATCAACTAAGTAAGATAAACAATGGAGTCGGCTTAATAATGTTGAAGTCAAAGGAGTTCGTGTTAAAAATAATGAAAAACTATTTGAGGTTATGAATAAACTTACCAAAATTATCGACTGTGATTTAAGAAAGAAAATTTAATTTTCATAAATAGAGTTCAATCTTTGCAATCTAACTAGCACAAATCGATTATACTATCGTTTTATAATCGCAACGTGAAAGATGAGTACATCACAGCGGCGCGCAAATATAGGTAAGGGAATTGATCTGAACCTGCTAGGTTTCAGTGAACCAGGCAAAGTGTATGTTAGTGATCATCTAACGTTAGAAAACAAAAAGGTATTGTCTCTTACAAAAAACGCCGCAAAGCTGAAGAATTACCAATTTGTCTGGGTGAAACGCTGCCGGATCATGTCAAGAAAGCTGCAACCTCACCAATCATCACAATAAAATCGGAAGAAGATCTTCAAAAAATTATTCATTATATTGTGTTTTATAGTAATTTAGTTAAAGCCATTATATTCAGTTGTTAGGTGCCTGCGAGTTGGGAATCTCTGCAATTCTAGCAGCACTGCACTGCTAATCACTGCTGTCGTTAGCTGCTTAAACTTATTGCTTATAGTAGTTAGCTCACAACAAATTTATTTAGAAATCCAAGTCGTCTTAATATCAACCATTATTTCATTTATTATATATTTTTATTTATTATAAATCACCTCAAATTTTACTATGTGTATATTGTGACCCACGAATCTATCGCGTTTAAAAAATAACACGACTTGGTACAAAGACTTATGCTGTTTAGTTTTAACTTATTACATGTTATTTTATGTCATTTACAATGTTAAAAAAATAGTTCTATTTTGTTCTATCTATTCTGTACTGATCGCAGTAAACCGGAAATTCGAGTCGAGCGGGTTGACTGGCGTTCTGCAGCAGAAGACCTCTGGGTCCCAGTAAGTCTTGGCAATAAAAATACAGCAAATAACCAAAAATTGCCTATTGTACTCTCTACTTGTGCGCTAAAAATTTAGGTAATTCATTTAACTTGAAACTGATTAACTTTAAAAAATTTATCAACTCTTAAAAATTACTGGCAGTTTTTCCGACAAATCAATTCATTACCAATCTCACTTCAATCTCAGCAACACAGACTGGATATTGGAAAATAATTATCTGAAACACCAAGGAATTTCAGGAGACGCACAAATGAACTTTTTTGAATTAATAGAACAATGTGACTTTTACCAGTATAATAAATCTGTTAATTTCAATGGTCTTACCACCACCACCTTGATCTCGTTTTTTCAAATAATTATTTAGAAATTATAGCTGTCACTGATCCAATAGTTCCAAATAAAATAGGGAAATTTTCCTTCTTACTAACCCTAGAATTAAGTATTTTTATAATAAGGGTGATTGCCCTTTTTTTTCTGGAATTTAAAAGGATTGATAATCATGTAAATTACCGTAAGTTTTATATTTGCGAAACTGACGCGGTCGTTTTATTTTATGCTACTTTGAGGGAACTAATAGATAAATACATACCCCACATATACTGCAACAATAATAATCGGTTTCCTCCATGGCATAATTTAGCATTAAAAAATACTTAAGGAAACACAAAAACAGTACAAAAAATAATCATACAATTAGGCCACGATTCCCGGGAGGTACATCAAAGAGTGACGGGGCGCTTCTTGCCCCCACCCATTCGCAACTGCAATTGCTTAACGGGGAACTCCTCTCCTGGCGCTGTCTCACCTTCGGGTTCGAGGCTCACGCCGGTCGAAGTGACGGCCCCAAGAACGACAACCCAAGCTTCAGAGTCACACTCCAAAAACCCGGTGAAGCAGTTATGGCTGCATCAGCGAACTGCAGTAGTCAGTCAGAAAAAAAAGGGAGGTACATTCATTTGAATACGAACAGTCGGAGAGAAAACATCAAAATGCAGAAAAATGAAATCAGAGCTGTCATCAAGTACCTCTGTTTGAAGATATGGCTACCAAAGACATACACAGCGACCTAAGGATAACATTGGAGGACTCTGCTCCTCCATATTCCACAGTTGTACGCTGGGCAAAGGAGCTTCCCATCTACGTCCCATCCTTACTGCAGAGAACGTCAAAAAAGCCAAAGCTCGTGATGTAGGGGTCATACATGATTCTTAGCTCTGTGACAAGCATATTAAATTCATTGTTGAACAAGTCTCAAAAGCACTAGGATTCATCATTAGAAGTTGCGTAAACTTAAACTTCCGCAGCATTAAAGTTATAAAGGTTCCTTATTGTTCTCACGTGCGCAGTATCTTCGAGTTTGCATCACAGGTCTGGAATCCTCAATATCAGATCTATATAAATAGAATACAATGTGTATAAAAAAGGTTTCTAAGATATTTACAATTTCAATTAAACAAATATGTTGAAAATTACATTGACCGATGGTAAAAGTATCATTTTCTACCTTTAGAAATAATTAGAAACATAGCAGATATTGATAACCCCGTCAAGATCATTACACAAAAGTTGACTCTCCGTACTTGCTATAAAAAATATATATTTATGTACCTAACAGAGCCCTTAGAAAATCTCCCTGTTTGCAAGTCTCTGCTATATCAAATACAAATTGTAGATTCAACTCGTACTTTTACAGAGTACCTGATAAAATTAATGAAATTATTAACAAACACAATATTGACTTATTCCACACTTCTTCGGCAACAATCAAAAATACTTTAAATCAGCAATTTTTTAATTCCCGAATTCGCTAGCACTGTATATTTTTTAATATAATATCTTGCCTGCGTCAGTATGAACAGTTAACAAATGTCTTTTTTTGGTTTTTCTTAATTGTACTTAATTTTTTGTATTACGTTTTTACTTGATTTTCCTTTTATTAGGGTTCCGTACCAGAAAGGTAATTAGGAACTCTATTACTAAGGCTTTGCTGTCCGTCCGTCTGTCTGTCACCAGGCTGTATCTCATGAACCGTAATAGTTAGACAGTTTAAATTTTCACAGAAGATGTATTTCTGTTGCCGCTATAACAACAAATACAAAGAAACAGAAAAAAAAAATATTTAAGGGGCTCCCATACAACATACGTGATTTTTTTGCTCGTTTTTGTAGATAATGGTACAGAACCCTTCGTGCGCGAGTCCGACTCGCACTTCGCCGATTTTTTTCTTTAATCTTTTTAAACATTTTTGTCATAGCCACCAAGTTAATATCACGACTTATTTATATATACCTTTTTTTTCGCGTACATTACTGCCTACCTAAATAAAATATTGCTTATGGAGATGGCAAATGGCTTATTTCGTTTAGAATGTCGTTTGTGTGCACTTCGTAGGACAATATTATCATTATGCTTTACTGGAACCTACAAAGAAGCTTTTTGCGGACGGTAAATGTTCTCATTACAACACCTTTTCGACTATCATTCCATTTCAGATTCTCACAGAAAGCCACAAAATGGCCGACAATGTAATAAAAATAAATAGATTACACGAGTATTTTGTCCTTCCATATTTCATGAAAATTAAGGGGAATTTCGTACATTACATTACAAGTTGTGGCCCGTAGTTTTTTAGATATACTTATTTATGGTTTCTCGTGGGCTCTCTGCAACGTGATAATATTTACCTATTATGTTTACTGCCATATTTTAATGTTACCAGATTTTATAAGTTGATGCATTACATCAACTTTAGTGTAGATTGACACCAAATAACTTTTCTTTGTGGGTAAAGGATGACAGTAACATGAAGACCACAAGACACGTACATACACATATGCTTGATTTGACTTTTTTTTAAATTTTCTGCATCAATCTGGATGATTGATTCATTCATTTGCTTGTTGATAGCAAAAATCTCATCTGTTTTTCAGTCTTCTACGAATGTGATACTAAAAACTGCTTACCACTTTTTCCTATGTTATGGAATGGTGCATATCCGTAGGTAGTGGAAACTAACTTCTATTTAAAAAAATTAGTAAGCATTTTTATAGCTTGAAAGATGTGATGTGATGCTAAGTTCGTTTGCTTCTTAATTATACTTCGTATCTCTCCAGAAGGCGATTACAGTTTACATGTAGATGTTTAGAGCGTCGGAAAAATATAATATATGAGTTAAAGACTTTATTGTGCGCCGTGTGCTGTGAACTTCTATTTTGTGAGCTTTTAATATTAGTGCCACTTTTTTCTTAAATTAGTATAGCTACTTAAATTAAGATAAAGTTTAACAGTCCACTTTTATTCTGTAGTTTTTGATAGATAACATATAAAAAGACATTCTCATTTGTGTCGTACCTTACTAATTCTATTTTGTTAGGATTTGAGAGTAAAAGTTTTACTACTTTTATTGAACATTTACAAATGTTTTAATTCAGTCTTTGTTTTTGTATGTATAAGATCAAAATTTTAACCACTCGAATAGAGTAACCAGCGGCCCCACACAGTGTTTATTCAGCATAAAGAATTCAAACTACAAATCTGATCCTAATCAGCTTCCTTTTACCAACCACTTTGAGCTTTAGCTCTTCTCAATCAAAGATCATATTTTCTATTTTGATCAGATTTGTAGTTTGAATTCTTTGTTTTGATGCTTAACCTAAAATAATTATAGTTTTTAATATTAAATATTAAAATCAAATTAAATCATTGAAAAATAAATTTGCTGTAATATTTTTCCACTAATTCGAGAGAGAGTTCCAAATAGTAGATATAATATTTTGGGACTCTTATTTTAATACAATTATACATTTTAAGAACCTTTTAATACTGAAAATACAAATATCATATTTTTTCTGAATTAATAACAAAGACAAAACTGATCGACAGCTGTTAAGTGTTACTGTATCTAGCGCCAGTTTTAAATTAATATGTCAAGTATTCTAATATTAGCATTACACTATTGTTGTTACAAACAGCCACCATGATTTAGTTGTAGGTTTAAATGGCTTTAGCGTTATATTAATTTTGCATTTTAGTTAAAAACGAAGATATTATATGTCTAGGCTTGATAATTTCCTTGACGTAGGGTAGTCAACGCACAGAGGATGTTTAGTTGGTTTGAAAATATTTTATTTGGCGTTAGGTCACTCCCCGATAGCTGCCACAGTTGGAACGGTATGGTAACCCACCTAGGTATTTCATTTGTAAACACGGCATTAATTTTTAGGTAAGCTGGTAGTTTAACATAAATTATTTTCCGCACGCATACGTCGGGACATTTATGTTGACTTAGCATTGTTGAGTCATCATAGCCATCTACCCGCGATAAACTTCGGGATATTTCAATAATGGTTTTTATTTTATGACAAAGTGTAGTACCCAACACAATATAAGTCTGGATATTGAAGTGATGGTAATTATTTTATAAGAAAATTGAGGTATACACACGCGATATACGCAGGGATAATTTAATTCAGATGTGCACATATGTTACACATTGATCAAGAAATTATGCTATGTTTTCTTGCTACATTGCAATAATGTATAAGATACATTTGCTCATATGTTACACATTGATCAAGAAATTATGCTTTGTTTTCTTGCTACATTGTAATAATGTATAAGTTACATTGCGACTGCGTAGAAAGTTGACTGAAAAGTTGGAAAACTAATTGTTAATTACATACATTAATGTCGGAATTTTCATCTTACGAAATCAAACGATATTTTAGTGATCGAAGTATACACCATGAAATAAATAATACCACATACAGACACAGATACGCACTAAAAACATAACCCTCTTGCAACTAGGAAAAAAAGCTCTTAAATTATAAACACTGCTTATGACATAAACACAATATCCATTGACTGTTCACAAACTTTGCATCATTTCCTATGATACCTCAAGTTAACTGGAGTTTCCCGACAACTCCATAATCGCTCGTCTGTTTTACTCTCTGATACAAAATGTAGGCCGAAGTAACAGCAAAGTTCTACAGAACTGTAGCCAACAGCCCGACTCGATCCTGCTCTCAAGTTTGTTTCAAAGTTACAAGAACTGTCTTCTGTGTTGAACATTTTGAATCAAGACATCTTGTATAACAAACATTCATAGGTGGGCACTTCAGCTTGGGATAAATTCATGTCCTAGTTGTAGTAGAAACAAACAACGTTATCACACGTAGATGTGATCAGTCGATATATCGTAAGCGTCCGAGAATCTTTAAAAATATTGCTAAGCATTGACTATTGATGGGCATATAGCGGCCAACTAGCTCCACCATAAAATGTTTTAAATTTTCTCCTCGTGAAAAGCTAATTTCAAAAATTTCAATGGTGGAAAATAAAACTAGTCATGTTTTATGTTGTTTGTAGAATGTATCTGATTAAGTTGTTGTAGGAACAAGGAGTAGTACCTACTCTACTTTTACCCTAACTGAGAGTTCTTACAAGAATAAGTTTTATGCGAGCGAAACTATGAGGCTATCTAACTATCTCTAGTGTAATATAAACAAACTCTGTCAATTAAATCGAACTGTAACTTGTTTTAATTTACTTTTAAAAATAACTGTCAGTTCTGAAAAAAGTCAGTTTCAATTCATAGTGCGAAGATTGTAAATGGTCTTAATAATATGTAATTACATTAATAACAAAATGTCAACAGAAGCCATGTGTGTTAATATGTACTTATTTGTCGAATGGAAAACCACGTTTTATTAGATTCATTAAAAATGTCTGCTCACACAAATTTTCCCGATAAGATACGAATTTCAATAATTGTATTTTTTTGTTTTCAATTTTTACAGACTTTATGGCAATTTTTTACATTCTACCTCCACATTGGCGATAAATCAATTCTATCTTCATAAAAATTTTATGCTTTCGAATCAAAATTGCTTTGGGAATTGTTTGTGCAAAATTAGACGCAGAGTGGAAAGCCTGACGTAATGATTTATTAGACGGTGAAACTGTGGTACACCCGTCTATGTATGTATTACGCCTTACCCTATTTGAAATTGTTATAGCGTTATAGGGAGATGATTGACGCCAGTGAGTGACCTTGCTCAAGTATAAAACAAGCTAAAACAATTTTAAGCGTGCTTATATATCTAGGTTACTTACACGCCTCCGCCGACACGATTTTAGCTGGTTATTTTGATGTTTTTAATTAATTAAAAACAGAACTAGGCTTAGTTAAACAATATACCATAATGATGTATTTAAAAAATAATTGGGTTCCCTGACTTAATTTTGATATCTTGATAATTAATGTTTTTATTTCTTCGATTTCCAGAATCTTGTTAATTTTTTGTCTAACTAATGTATACTAAAAATTTTTTAGTATTAGCCTCTTTTTTCAATTTAGAACAAAAAGATAGACTGTTTTGGGACATTATTGTATATCGCAGTCATAACTCTGTTTGCATCTCCAATGTCGGTAAAAGCTTACTCTAATAAAAAGTGGGTCCTGAAACCTTACGGAAGGTTCAAAAACTTTGACAGTCGAATGGCCACTAGCTCTACAACGTCCGTCAGGCTAGTATGGTTTATTATGGTCTAAGCCTCCTTCAAGGAGAAACTTATGTCCCTAAAGTACCTATACACATCTTCAAATTTAAACTTCCTTGGGTACCATAGAAAAAAAAATTGTTAGAAAAATGCAAGCTTTAGAGTTTTAAATTTATTGTTGAGTAGCTGATATCAAAGCAATATCACAAAACATGCTAGATATATAGCGTAGTGCCTGAAGATAATATCAACTTAGGTAGGTACCCTAACATTCTATGGGACGGCGCGCGGCTCCCTAAGAAACATTGTTTTCATAAGAAAAACACGAATTTCCCTCAGTCATTTTTTTTTTAAGTGATGACACCTATTTAGAAAAACTTAGGTAGTAGTAGTAGTATAAAAAATAATACTGACACCTAAACGTCTGTAATAATTTACAAACTTACACAGAGTCTCGGGATATAAAAAATGTATCGTTCAAAGTATCGGATGAATTTATTAGTATATATAGACTATATTCTGATTCATTATCATGGTAATCGTGATTTATAAAATAAAATTCTAATAGAAGTGATTAACACTCGCAGATTTCACTACTTGTGACGCCCGTAGGCTTCACTACTTGTGACACCCGCAGGTTTCACTACTTGTGACACCGCAGGTTTCACTACTTGAGACACCCGCAGGTTTCACTACTTGTGACAGTAGTAGGTTTTACTACTTGTGACAGAAGTAGGTTTTACTAGTTGTGACATCCACAAGTTTCATTATTTGTGACACCCGCAGGTTTTACTACTTGACCGTGTAACACACTGTTACACACACCACTTTTTTACCTAGTACACGATCTTTTGATGGCTAATTATTTTATTAAAGATCATTTGCAATAAAAATGCGAGCTGTAGACACACTCAGTGGTATGCAAATAGTACAGACAGTACTGTAATACAAGCAATCAGTTCATACCGAGCGTAGAATGGTAATACTGACAAACTGTTAGTGTTGTGTGCCGGTCGCGATAAATATTGTGTATTGGCCAGTCGCCAGTCGCCAGACTCCCTCTCGGCGCGGGGCTGTGACTGTGACCGAATGTTTCATAAACATTTGGTTGATGTATACGAATAGCGTTTACTGTTTGTTCAGAACTTATGATTGAAACGTTTCAGTCTGGAATTGAAAATGTTGCTTTTGCCAGAATTCCTAAAACCGTATAAGGTTTTGTTTATTTTGGTATGAATTTCGATTTTCGAATTGTTGATTTTGTAGAATACATATACTAATAATATAAACTGACTAAAATTTTACGTTTCCAAGAAGATCTTTGAATGAATTAAAATAAAATCTACCAGCTCTTGTTATCAGCCATTTCAATACTTTGTTTTGATATCCACTAAAAGGTTCAGTGTTATTGTAACACTGCGGCCATAAAGCCATTATATTCAAATTAATACTTTTACATCGCGTAAAATATACGGTGGGCAGGTAAAGCCACGTGGAAAAGCTAATATTTCTGTATAAACGTTCTACTTTACAACACGTAGAGCGGCTCATCAAAATACGTCAAATAAAACTCAGGTTGTAATAAGTAAATACGAAGATAGACAGACAGGCTTTTTTTTCTTTTTATAAATGTATAGGAAAAATATATTGCACCCTGTGAATCGAAATGAAAAACATTTGGCTTAGCAGGGCAATTTCACTACAAGCAGGGAACGTCACTACAAGCAGGGAACGTCACTACAAGCAGAACTAGTCGTCGAATAAGTCAATGGAAGTCGGACAAAAGCGGATCGAACTCCCACCATGTAAGTTTTGTAGCGTTATAATGTAAGTACTAGTTACTTACTAAGACAATGTATTAAAGAAAATGTTAGGTTACAATTTGATATTTACAAGACACATTATTTTTAGGCCAACTTTTGCCGTCGTATACATATTTAATTTCTCTACAAACATAAGTTATAATTTATAGGCTACATGTGCACAAAACTTACAATAAATTTAAGACAAAATCATAATTAGTGAAAACTTTAAAGCCTTTAACTTCATTTCCCGTGTGCGCGTAGAATTTCCTTATAAATTCGTCATGTCCCTCCGTCCGTATGTCACTTTGGGTAGTTTCTAATAAAATTTTACAGACACGTGTCTTGTATGAACCGCTTTTCAGATATGTTATGGAAATTGAGAAAAAAAGATTATGGAGATAGCTCTCCATACATGGAACCAGCGGATGAAAAATATTTTCTTGGATAGAATTGAAAACGGAATCCGTTTATAAGTTTAGATATCCACAATAATTCGCATTCTACGAAACCCTAACATTATGCGTATATGATCCGCACTTAACCGGACTTATCACAATACTTACATAGATTGCGAAAAATGTAGTTCCATGCTAATGCTAACCCACACGATATAAAGTTTATTACTTACTTTTTTTTAAACAATGTTGATTACAATATTATTATAAGCTATATGTAATAAGTTTGTATTTTATGCGTACTGTACCAAATATAAATCAAACATGAAAAACTGATTTTCTTCAGAAATGCTGAAACACGAGTATTTTAATTTCTTGTTTACTACCACATATATTTTTTTCATTAGTGAAAAAAAAATCATGCTATGAGAGGACATAATCCATGAATGTTACATGTTTTGATTTCGCCTAAAATGTTTCCAATCGAGTGCCCGATATTAGGAATCATCCGAAAGTAATAGAGGCCCGAGAACGCAGCATAACCGGGCGATCGTGAATATGCTTGTATATAGTGCCTCTCTCAAACATGCGTGTAAAAAAAAACTAATTATATTGACAATAATAAACACAGTTTAGGTAATTTTGCCAATGTCGATTTCTCTTTAACTTTTTTAAATTAATGGCGCATTCTTTTTGTTGTACCAGTCCGAAATTTGAATTAAACTTGATGTGAAAAAATTATAGAACTTATATAATATCAAACATTGCGGGCCGCTCGCTGATACTGTACTACTACTTGTAGTTTTATCCCAAAGAAGCTTATGCAAGATATGGTCCCATATCGTAGCATGTTTGACAAAAATTTCTTTGTATAAATAAAGTAGCAACGGTACTTACAGTATCATTAGTACTGACAATATTGTCTTTTTTTTTCTTAAAAAATGTATCGCAGTGAAACTACATCAATGACAAATGTAAAGTAATTTATTTACATTAAGATGCTCAAAAAGGCTATACACAACTGGTACAAGAAAGTTTACGCGAAGCAATTTCTAATACGAGAAAAGTTTTTCATTTATCCAGACACGGATACATCATCATACGCATACATCTCACTGAAACGTGTTTCAACATTTTATATCTTGTAATTTTATAAAATAAATTATCAATCTGTACATTATAATTATAATTTTTTGTATTGTCTTCGTTGTTAGTGTCCTCTATTTGTATAAATAAATAAAAATTACAATAAACAACCACTTTTCACCAACCACTTTAGTCCAGCGTATCTGGTGGTGAGCACAACGCCTTCTGATGCACTTCATTTCTCTGCACTTCACTCATTTCGGATTTTGTCGCGCAAAGAAACTATAAGCCTAGCTCTTCCCATAGCTCGCTGAGCGACTCTCAGCTTTTATTAAACAAGCTTACGGTCCGCCTGATGGTAGCTTATTTAAGAGGCCAACAGTTAGAGACCACGTTTCTGTACCATAAGTCATCACTGGCAACACACTGATTGTAGACTTTCGTCTCTAGGCACTAAGGTATATTGGACGAAAAGATGCGTTGTTTCCCGAACGCTGCCCAACCGAGCTGGACTCTTCGGTAAACCTCTTCTCAAAGTTGGACTTACCTAACTATATCTACCTTCCTACCTAACCTACTTGCCCTAGGTATGTGTATTCGTCGACAACTTCGAGAGTAGCGTTCCCAACAACAACCGGTATTGGCACGACATGGACATTGAACATCACCTTCGTTTTATCTATAAACATTTTAATGCCAACCTGTTGGGAATTACTGGTCTTGTTGTCGGACAAACATCGTGGCTCTATGATACAAACACTTCAGCACTTCGATGTACCGATTATTAATGTGGCACCGCTGTAGAGACTGTAGCAACGCCCATCGAAGGCTTTTTTATGGTTTACTAACGCTACGCAAAGAGGCCGAATATACTTTTCTCTGTCTTGTGAATAATCTGGCGTAGCATATGAATATGGTCCATGGTACTAAAACCGTTTTGAAAACCTGTTTGTTCGAGAGGCTGGAATTCGTCAAACCTCCGTTTGAGACGATTCGTAATGACCCTGGAAAACAGCTTATAGATTTGGCTCTGAAGCAAAAGAGGTCTATAGTTCTTAAGTAAGGCGAAGTCTCCTTTTTTGAAGAAAAGTATGACCGCGCTTCTGCTTCAGCTTCTGGTGTGGTGCCTTTGATAATAACATAATTAAAAAGCCTCAGAATCGGTATTCCACCCGCTTTCAGATTCTCTGATGTAATTCCGTCATCGACCGCCACCTTATTGTTCTTAAGCTGTTAAAAAAAAAAAACAAATTTTATTTGTATTTTGGACGATTTGTACAAGTATGGCACCGATTTGTCCCCCTACTAGAAGTATGGGAATAATAATAATGGTCACTTTTTATCAAATACTTTTCAAAAATCTAAATGCAATACGGGTACAAATCGTTTTGCAAAAAAAAAATTAACTCCCTTGCGGGATGAAAATTAACCCCTGAAGTACCGTCATACTGGTACAAATGACCCAATATTTTGTGTCACTGTTCCCTGGTCTACTGAGAAAAGAACGCCACCGCCAGATATCTAGATTCAATCATTCATTCATTTTTAGTGTGATGTCTGTGTGTGTGAGTGTTGAGAGTTGAGTGTGTGTTTGTATATGTATGTATGTATGTTAGCTATTGTTGCTCCTGGGTATCTCAAGAACCAATGGTCCAAATTGCTCTCCTGACGTCACGCCATGACTTAAATCTAAAAAAAGTGTTTGAGCAAAATCGATCCAGCAGTTTGTTTTTATCGCTTAAAAAAACTGTTTTTTTTAAAGACGTAATAATAATCTTCATGTATAAATTCTCAAATATAATAAAATATTCTCAAGAGAAGTTCGCTCGTGCGGTACTTGCTAGGAAACAATTTTTTTTTGACTTTTTTTATGATGTTGATAAAAAAAAGTATTAGCGCATCGAGTACGTTGTACGTGTCAAAATACGAAGGATCGAGCTACAAAAAGTAAAGAAAAAAGTGTCAAGCGATCACATGTGGTGGGTGAACGAATGCAGTCTTACTCGGGTCACTCGGGTACCATAAAAAATAGAACCCCGATAATGTCACGTACAAGTTGTGAAGGTGGACTTTACACGTTTTACCTTTTGTTTCGAGGTTTAAGCTCGATGGGATAAGTACTTACATCTCGATATTCGAAGTTAGCAAATTCAATATCGAGGCCGGTGATCAATGTTTTCAATAGTTTTATAAGAAAGGTGATTCAGAAAATTAAGAACTTTAGAGTAAAAGTAATGTGAACGTTTTTAATGGTTTAAGATCTTTATTTCAGTTACTTCGGATTTTAAAAATGTATTTACTCAGAACTAATTTATGTAAGTATTCTTAATTGCTAGTGAGCGTACAATTCTAACTAGTAAACAAACAATCTAACGTATTATGAAGGTAGGCATCATGTTATACATTCATAATTCTTGTCACACACATAACTAAAGCATAAAAGTATACCTTTGTGGTATAGAAAAAAATGTTTCAAGTTAAAATATTAAGTACGAGGCAAGGGCATTGGCATATACATATTGAGGTTATTAAAATTAGAACAAAAGAAATTCAAAATAATTAGTAATGTGGTTATTAATTATTTAAAACCTGAATTTTTAATAGACGTTTATAACTAGCTATAGATTTTGTTTCCTTTATATTTTTTGGTGGATTATTGTACAGTTGCACCAAATTCTAAGTTTTAGTTTTAGTCCCATAATTTCTTCTAAGTCGTTGTACTTGTAGATTATTTGAGTTGCGCAGCTTCATTCTTTGAGTTTAATATTTTTTGGTGAACGTTACTTGCGTGTGGATATCCTTGTTTAATATTTTTCAAATAAGTATGCATGTATTGTAAGTATATGTATGTTTGGTTAATGTTAATTATCTTGGTGTCTTCGTATATTTTGTAGAAGTTGTACTAGAAAAGTACTGTGTCTAAATTGTAAAAATTCTGATATATGAATTGTTCAATAGGTCTTGCTCTTTATAACCAGGTTTTCGATATATTAGTGCAATACTGAGGACTTTACCTTCGTTTTTATTTATCCGCTGGTCTTACGTATTTAGACTTTATTTTTTGGAAACTTTCTCTTGTTTTTAATAGTTCCCAAAGCTTCTTGTAGTTAAAATAAAACGTTTCGAAGTCAACGTCATCTTTATATTCCTAGTGAATCGCCACTTATTGTCCAACGCTTTGTCAATCACCATCACTAGGATATTTTATTCCAATAAAAGATTTAATTCCAATAAATTTCTCAATTTGTTTATTTTTGAACCCAGCTTGCCACACTGACAACCGGAGAATGCATTTTTTGTTGCCGTTACCCTAATTTAACGGAATGTGTTCTCACTCAGGGGTTTTTATACACATTGATTACCCACAAATGTACCGCGAGTTTTTGTGTCACTGTGGTAAGTGTGGCACGTGTGGACCACACTCCACGACTTCGACATTGGTTTTGTAAGTGTTTTGTCCCGTTTCAACTATCTGCAACGCGTTAGGTTACGAACGCAGCCTTTTTTTTGTTTTCTGCAGTACTCTTGTCGGTCATTACATTCTGCAGAAATAACCTAAGAAATGAGTTTTGGCGCGAATCTTAAGAAGGAGTGGTGTTTTTTTCTGTTTAATTTTTCTAAATTCATTTAGTGACTTTCGATGTATATATTTTAGCAAAGTTTTACGAAAGCGTGTTAAGAATTGTGCAGCGAAGGCTCATAAATAGTGAATTATCAAGAAATAAGCAGGACATGACGCACAATGTCTGAGGATCCACACCAAATCTCCCGCCCAATCTTGGGACTTGAAAACGAGGACGCGCGGTAACGCCCGCGCCACGATACGATATAATATAATTGACTTTGACTCTGGCAAATGCATAAATGGTCTGCTAAAACCGTGCGAGCCCATTATAATATTAAAAAAAAAAAAACCTAAGAAATAAATGTTGTGTTTCTTGCATATTTGAAATTAAGACGCTTATATTATTACTATATTATTTATTGCGTACGTTATAATAAAAAGTGTCAGTGCTACAAACTTTTAGACCAAGGAAAGTACATATTAGATTTCTTCCATTTTATAAACTAATTTAGATACTGTCTATACTTTTTATGTCCTCTCTTATTTACTAGATGTAATTTCGGGCTTCCTTAGGTTTATTTAGAGGACAGTAGGACAGACAGACGTGGTCTATCACGTACAGCATAAGTGCTAATTGAATCTTCTTGCGGTTATTAATTACGATTTAGTTTTTAGGTTTCCGTACCCAGAAGGTGCCACCAGAGCCCTATTACTAAGACTGCGCTATCTGTCTGTCTGTCTGTCCGTCTTTCCTACCAATAAAAGGCTCTTTCTTCCGAAATAGGTAGAAGCCTGAATTTTTCACAGAATATGCATTATAATGGGGAATTATGTAACTAATAACAAAAAGTTAAAAGAGTGAAAATTTAAGGGGGGTTCCCATACATGAGACACATTTTCGTTGTTTTTGCTCTATTGTTAAAACAGAAAGACATACAAACTTCAAACTTGTAGTGAAATATAGTGTGAACTCTAAAGTATAACAACAAATAGTGAAAACCGGTGTTAAAAACTGGTGGTGTACTAAAAAAAGTGTGAGACGGGCTCAAGCAATTACTACTTTAAATTACTGGTCCACATTTGTTTGTTGGAAACGATATTCAAAGTTAAGCAACGTCGGGCTTGGTCAGTACTTGGATGGGTATGGGTAAAACACGGGACCCTATTACTAAGACTGCGCTGTCCGTCCGTGGGTCCGTCCGTCACCAGGCTGTATCTCATGAACCGTGATAGTTAGACAATTGAATATTTCACAGCAGATGCATTTCTGTTGCCGCTATAACAACAAATACTAAAAAACAGAAAAAAAAAATATTTTAGTAATAAACATGATTTTTTTTGCTCGTTTTTGCCCGATATTAATAATAACAGAAACAGGTAGACGCTTGAAATATTTACAGAATATTTATTTATATATTCACTTAAAAAAATTACAATTAAATTAAAATAAAACAAATATTTAAGGGGGGCTCCCATACAACAAACGTGATTTTTTTTATAGACAATGGTATGGAACCCTTTGTGCGCGATTCCGATTCGCTTTTGGCCGATTTTTACCTGTCTCTAAGACAAAACAAAACAGTAGGGCCGGAACAGATAACCGCGTCGCGAAATAAAGGGTTCTACTGCCGTTCTGTAGGGCAACAATATTTTTTTAAACTACTTCCGGGATGACACGTGTTGTTTACAAGCGTATTAGAAACAAATTGCATTGGTTGTGACCAAGTGTGACGTTATAACGGTGGAATGTGCAGCGCGCTGAACACCACAAAATTCTGCGGTTATGTGTTTCGGCCCTAAGATAATACCTACTTATTGCATATCTAAGTTTTTGTTATAATTGTTCGATACTTATTTAATTTTTGTTAGAATTTCAAGGTTAACATGTTACAATCTAATTGTTATGAAATTATATTTAACGTTTGGTGTGCACTAAGATGAAAAGGATAATCTTGAAAAAAAAACAGTAAAAAATAGTCCAAAGTTTGGCATATAAACGAACGTATTTATAATAACTATTATCATATTAACGATCTAGGGCACAGGCCTCAGCGCCTAGCTCGGCCGGGGGAGCTTCTCCTCTCCCCGATGAGAAGGGAGTTGTTGACGGGAACCCTCCCTGGATAACAGGTTAAGGTGCGATCCCCACGGGATTCGCCGCCATGCAGGGCACGGACCTCCGAGCCTGTAACGCCGGGGGAGCTTCTTCTTCCTTATTGGAACTTTGATCGGACCAGGAGGGTAATTTTTACAGACGCATCTCCTGTGCCGATGGTGAGTGCGAGGATGTCGCCGCCCACTGATGAGTGGCCGCGAATGGAGCGACGCCCTCCACCCTTCCGACGAAGGCAACCGGTAAATCCGACCTATAGTGTCCCTTCCTCCGCTAACATGAAGTGTCCTTCTCACGAAGACTGGGCACCCGAGATTGTGTGAGTTGAGTCTGACTCATCCTTCCAATCCCTTCCTTTATTAACTTGCAAACTCCACTTCTTCACCACCCCTTCCCCCTCCCTTCACGGTTTTGTGGCCGACCGCACAGGTTTGCGTTGTTTCACCTCGGGGTGATCGAATAACACGCGTGCGATTTTGGATTCTGGCTCACTGGGGTATAGTGTCGGAATGGTTAGTGGAGCATTTAAAGTTAAAACTCAACCCGGGGCTCACTTTCTGCGAGGGATTGGTGGAATTTCGGTATCGGGGTTTGTTATGACAGGTTTTGGTCGTTGTCTTCTCCTTGAATTCCCCTGACCCGAGTATTTTGTTTCGGCAATTGGTTTTTAAAACACATTATAATGGGCCCAGCACAACCACAAGTGCCGGTACGTTCGCCGGATCCTACAACTTATGTGGGTCTCTCTCTCACTGAAGCGATTCAGCGGTTTTGGGAAGTAGAAGAGCTGCCAAGTGCATCAGAACCTGAGGACCGGAACTGTGAAGCTTTATGGTGAATAATGCAGCCAGGCTTCAATCCGGACATTTTCTGACAAGATTGCTTTTTCGTCCCGACAGTCCTTTTTTGGGTCACTCCAGAAAGCTAGCGAAAGCAATTTAAGCAAAATATGTTGCATTCCTTAACTCACTACCTGAGTATCCATGTAGTGATACGGCCGTGAACAGGTTGACGCGTTTTGAACTACTGCGGCAGATGTCGTAATCGTTTTGGAAACGATTCTCAATGGAGTATCTTCATCTTCTGCAGCAGCGTGTCCGGTGGTCTGATAAAACGGAAACTCCTAAGGTCGGAGACCTTGTCTTAGTGAAGGAGGCAAATATGCCGCCCATCTATTTGAGAAGGGGTCGTATATTGCAATTGTTTCCAGGGCAAGATGGGTTCCCCGACTTGCTGAGGTAATGGTTGGTGACTCCATTTTGAGACGAGCTGTGGCGACCTTGGCTTAGCACGAGTCCCACGGTGTTGATCAAATTCCACGTCGGTAAGAGCTAGTAAAAAAGTTTGTACTGTTATCAATAAATTGCTACAAGTTTTAAGAAGGACCTGTAAAACTTCCAAGAACTTGGTTTTATGACATCTTTATTCTCGTTTTCGCTTAAACTTTTACAAGTTTGCTGGCAAGAGGAACTTTGAAGTCATATGAGAAAATTAAATAAATAAAAATAGGCTAAGATGACACGTGGTAATGCCTACTGTAGGGATCCGTTGCAGTTACTACTATTTAACATCATATATGTACTAAGCGCAACTTTGGAGGTTAGTTTTCAATAAAATCGGGCAAAATTTGGAAAACGACACAATTAAGAAACCTCATTATAATTTTAAATTCCATGTGCGAAAATACTCTATTCGATGAAGTTATATTTTTTTTCATCCACCAATTTACATTTTTTTTTATAAAATGTTAATTATATATTTACCGGTAAATATAATATTAGTCTCAAATATCTCTTAGTTACTTTCTTAAGTTAGATTGCTGTGGATTTGCTCGTTATAAATATTTTGCAGCTCTTGTATGTCTCTTTTTGTCATCGTTTTCACATACACAGTTAATTTCTAATACAATAATACAATACTGTTGAGGCTGTGTAAGTAAGCCTTTTCTAGACGGGAAGAGTTTGAAGGCCGAACTGAAAATACAGCCGTTAATCATACCTATCCAGCAATAGCCTCACTGCCGAAACTTGTATAGAGATTTACTCAAAAACGCAGGTAAAATAAAGTTTTAATAGAATAGATTTTTAGTAAAAGTAACTAAATATATAAGGATTATTAATTTGAGGTTAAAGGTATAAAACATATGTGATTTACATGTGTACAAACTTAATTGGTATTTGTACAAAGTTATTTTTATTTAGTTTATTTCCCATGACTTAACAAAACGGTCGAATGTTTATAACAGGCCATGTTTTTTTTTTAATTTATTAGCAATCCAGAATTGATTGCGTGTTTATCTTAATAGCAGGCCATACAAATAAATAACATAGGAATTTACTCTAACCTTTCTTTAGTCTAGAAAAGCGTTTTTTTGGCAATCCATAATCGATTTTCTGTCTATTTTCTTTTTTTGAATGTTAATGTGATGTGTTTGAATTTTGTATAGCGTTTTTTAATAGAACTAGTTAATATTATTCGCTCTGTGTCCATTAAGAGGGCGATATAGGCCATAAAGCTAATTTCTGTAATTCTAACGTTGTGTATGTAAATGTTCTATAAATCACGAATAAGATAATGTCATTAACATTGCTATGAGATATATATGTTATATACTTCTTAAGTATTTATACCGTAATGACGCCTTGAAACTTTTAATTTTTTGTATGGAATTTAACGTTATTACTGTTTTGTAGTCACATTTTTTGACTTTTCACTACAACTTAGATTCTATGCACTAGATAACAAGCTATTCTAATTATTTAACCAACTTTCATTACCAGCAAATGCAAAACACGCTTTAAAAATTTGCACAAGAGTTGAAACAACGGTCACTTCAATAAAAATCATTCAGTAAAGTAATGCACTAGACAAAAGCAAGTTTTATAACATATATTTTTTTCAATGCTTTAGATGTTATAGTTTAGCCACAAAATTTGCACAAAAACGGCGTATTGTCGCGGTCTAGCCTATACCCTAGCCTTAAATAAAATTTCAGGTCACAAACTAAAAATGAAATGACAAAATGTGTATGAAAATATATTTTGCAATATTTGCATTCGACCAAAATTAAAATTCGATCAGCTGCGTAAAATAACCTGCGTTAATAACTATGAAGTCGAAAGTAAAAGTTTAACAAATGACATAACTTTGTATTCTTATATGTTTAACTAGTTTATTAAGAATATCGTTTTATGACATATAATATATATATATAATTTGGAATAATTAATATGAAACACGATGTATTACTATTTATCATACGAATATTAAAATATGACATGTACGATTGTACGACATAATGGCATGTCGCCCAAACTGAGGCGACATCGTCAGTTGCGCTAATTCTTGTTCAAAATGCGTGAAATGAGCTCCGCTCAGCGACAGCGCCGGGAGCCGCTCAGCCGCGAGCGGAATTTTATTTCTATTCACATTGATTTTTCATAAGGGACGAAATTAATTTAATAGATTTTTCGTCAAAATTCTATTGAAAACATAAATTGAAAATACTGTGTATATACAACAGTTTTTCTAAGTTTTCTCATTAATTTTCAATGTAGATACATTAGGTAGGAGTCTATTAACATAACATAAGAAATGGCCATAAAACTTTCTTCTTCCGAAGTTGTAAGAGAAAATCAGTTAAAATGTTTATTATATATTCAGTACCTGCTTGTACATGTTAAGCCATCTGAATAGCATAACATAGATTCCAAACCCGTTTGCCAAAGTAAAAATAATGGCAAATATCCTCTTAGGATGAATACTACTAAAAAAAGCCGCGGACAACGGGCCCGGAATTTAGACTAAGAACGATTGTACGATTACAGGAGGTGCAAAGAATCTTTGAGAAAGACCGGGCTAAAAAAAGATTTAGAATCAGTTAAAAGATGCTTGAGCAATAAAAAAAATATTCTGAATAGGTGGTAAACAAATTTAGCAAAAGTATGTGATTGCGTTAGTTAAACTTAACCTCTACTTAAATTAAAATATTTTAAATGTTGGTTTAGATTATTATTTAAATTTCTTACTTTTATTCTATTTTGGAGAATTTAAAGCTTCGACAAAAATATATTTAATAAATTGAAAGCGGATTAAACATTTGTTTTCTCTTATCCTTTTAGATGCGCATGAAAAGCTTGGTTCACTTAACTGCACATATTTTAAAGTATCCTTTAGGTTGTGCGAGGATTTTCTCGATTTTATTAATTTTAAAGGTTCTGTTAATTAAGAAGTAGAAACCGATTTTATTCAAAACAATTTTCGTTAAAAATATTTATTAGGCCTGATTATCATGATTTTTCCAGATATTTAGGTCACGTGGATTAAAAGGTAGGGACACAATTTTTTCAACTTTGAAAGCCAATTACTTGCAAAATATAGGTACTAACGATAAAAAACTGAAACGAAATGAATGAACTGAAATTTATTTTTGGAGACCTACGGTATCATTAGGTAGGTCGTATAAAGAATTTTTCCTCACACTTACTAGTAAACAGTGTCATTACGTGCAGGTATAGTAGGTGCTCAGAGCTTAATTACTCCCACATGGGCATTTTCTTTTTACTTTTCTCAAAGCAAAGCGCGCGTTCGGCCTTAGGCTTCTAAATAGCCTCTCATTCGTAATTATCTCCTGACCAGCCTTAATTTGGAGGCTGTGATACGTGTCCGGACAGATGGATGGACATAATGAAACCATTAGGTTACGGAACCTTTTTGCCATTTGTCTGCGTGAAGCCCTTAAAAAAATATTTTTCGGAATTAAATCCTTTTTAGGATAAAAAGCCCCCAGTATTGTTAGTTTTGAGTCTTTACAATTGATATTAACCGAGTTTATTCATTTCGGACAGACAGACAATCACAAAAACGTCTTAACGTTAGGTCTGGTTATGGTACTACATACGTACACAATATCTTGTGACATACAAGTTCCACAACGCAAGTACCATTATATACTTATAGGTACTACAATATTTCAGCATGGTGCGTATTATTGTGTAACTTTGTTTCTAAAAATAGGATAGGATTGTATTATAAAGTCATATATAATTTTTATCTTCAAAACTTCATACTCATTCTTCTTCTTCACTGTGGTCAAGGCTGCAATTTAGTAAAAACCCTCGTCTCTCTTACACCATGCTGTGTAAAATAAAGTATGATGCCGTTCTATAGTGGTGATAATTGATTCATTCATAGTTACTCATCTTATCGAATTTTTGATTAATCGGTAACTGAACACCACTACTTCAGACCTGTAACTGGTTCAACAGCATTTGGAAGTGTCTGGTATCTGACAAAGTTTCGACACAGCGCGAGCGGCTATCGATTACCAAACAGAACATAGCTTTAATCGCTTTCAACATACTGCAGGTTAATAAGTGTTTTCCAATCACAGAGCAGTATCTCGTTCATTATAATTATATGCACAGGGCAAGGCGATGCAACAATATTTATATTTATACAACATTGATATATGAATATAGACTCATTATTACCGTGACAAACAACTACTAGTGACACCAATATTATAAACACACAAATATTTATAAAATCAAGAAAAACATTATAAATATACTTACATAGATATATTACAGTTAGTATAAACATGAGGCAAGGCATTAGGAAACGCATTTAGCCTTTGTTATAACTTGAAATACCTAGTCAAAACTAGAATTTACCACTGATATATTTGATTTTCAGGTAAAACTACTCCGAGCTTTAGTTAAAACTAGCACTAATTTGGGATTGAAAACAAGATATAGTTTTAATAATATTTATTAAAAATATCTAAGACACAAAGTCATGTACATTGGTAAAAATAATAATCTTACACTAAAGCAACATTTTAAGGAATATTGACATAAAGAAGTTGTCCAGGTGACAATTTTAATTGAAATCAAATAAAATAATCGACAGAGAACAAATTTAAATAAGGAACATTTTTTTACATAGAATTAATATAATCTTTCAACCTTAAAATTAAAAAAAATCGGCCAAGTGCGAGTCGAACTCGCGTACGGGTTCCGTTCCATTATCTATAAAAATTAAATGTTTTTTATTATTTTTGACTTATTAAAAAAAACTGTTTACTAGATCTCGTTCAAACCAGTTTTCTGTGGAAGTTTGCATGGTAATGTACATCACATATTTTATTTAGTTTCATCATTGTCTTATTTTAGAAGTTACAGGGGGGGGGACACATTTTACCACTTTGGAAGTGTCTCTCGCGCAAACTATTCAGTTTAGAAAAAAAATATATTAGGAACCTCAATATCATTTATAAAGACCTATCCATAAACGTATGAGTTTATTGAAAAAATATATTTTTGAGTTTCAGTTCTTAATATGGGGAACCCCCAAAATTTATTGTTTTTTTTTCTATTTTTGTGTGAAAATCTTAATGCGGTTCATTGAATACATCTACTTACCAAGTTTCAACAGTATAGTTCTTATAGTTTCTGAAAAAAGTGGCTGTGACATACGGCCGGACGGACAGACAGACAGACATGACGAATCCATAAGGGTTCCGTTTTTTGCTATTTGGCTACGGAACTCTAAAAAAAAGGATGAGGATCTACTTGTAAGACAAACTATTGTGGCATATTGAATTGCAAAGGTAACCATTATAACCATAAGGTGACCATTTTTCTTGCAGAGACACCTTCTTGACACACATAGTTGTTTGCATATGCAGCGCATAAATCATTGGCCCGTTCCTTAGCAACAGTCCCAAAAGGTAAATTTGTATTCGGAACATCATTTTCATGCAAAAAATTTCCTTTGCACTTGTCGAATTCTTACCTGAAAAGCACGTTTAAATATTTAGCTTTTACCTAATAGTGATATAATTATATGATAAAACAATTGAGTAATACATAGGTACTTTCCTGCAATATAATTTCTCGAGCATTCCATATTTCGTTCCAATCTTGTGAAAACCCTGATCATCCTTTTGAAGAACTACTCCGACTATATTACGTAGATCCGGTTTTGCTCGAGCAAATTAGATCTCCAAACTATACCTGAAGTTGGCCAGCTCCGTCTCGTCAACGGCGTCCCCACAATGTACATTTAGTAAAATTTGAAAACCTTGCCGGGGCGAACATTCCTCGCAGTTTGCGGCTGGCCTAAACCAGCCTCACTTCGTTATCGCAATGGTTCCATCGGAACTTTTTTATTTGATCTTAGGCCTAAACAATAATTTTGTTTTGTTTATTTGTCTGTTTCGGCTGTGGTAGATCAATAAATGTTAACTTAAAAAGCAAAACCTTATGTTAATACAGAATTTCATCCAAATCGTTCCGTTACGTTTCCGTTTCCGAGATATGCAAAATATACATAAGCATATACAAAATTACATGTGATATGTAAGAAGTAATCTTGTTTCACTAAAAGTAACGTACACAGTAAAAGCTTCTATTTCCGGTTTTACGACCGGCCGTAAGGAAAAGAAACGCGCATTTGTGTAAGCCCTAATGAGGATGGTGGTGTTTAAGTGTGTTCCCACAAGACTTGTATTAGGAAATAGAAATAAACTTTTACTTGGTTTAGTAACTATGTCTCGTAATGAAGTTTACTAAATTAACGTATGTACGTAGCTATTTTTAAACTAAAATAATAAAAAATTACACAAATGTGCTATAGAAAACTATTTGTTTTTAAGTAAAAATTGGTGACATCGGACGGAACTAGTTTATCATCTTCAATAATATTCATTCTTCAGTTTTATTTCAGCCAACTGTAAATTATTTCGTTTTCCGTACAGAACAAAATAAGAAAAATTAATAGGAGAGTACAAATTTTTGTCGATAATTCAATATCCTATCGTATTCAGTTGGCCGGCAGCCGTCGGGGAAGGAATTTTTATTATCAACATCCTTGTGTGGAATTGTGGGGATGTCTTCTTAATATGTGATGGGCATTGTAGGTAATATGATAAATATAGAACAAGTCATAATTACACCAATATTTACAGGTTGGGCATTTTAAAGGGGTCCGTAGGGAAACCAACCATAATCATTATATCTACAAGAAGACTTTCTATATTTTTGAGATATTATCATTTTCATTATTTTTAAAATGGTATTGTCAGCAAAATCAAAGCCTATTTCCATAAAACTCATTGTCATTCTGTTCGGTTCCCAATTGTACTGGATCGTCCAATAGAAAGTTAACTGAATAAGTCTAACTGAATAAAAAAAAGTTTTGTAAATAAAAATTTTCTAAAAATATTTGAGATTTCTTTTTGTGATTTCTGAAATTCCTAGTGGAAACTCTTACATCAATTGATAAACTTTTTGTCGTTAAAAGAAACTAGATCTAGCGGAAGAAAATTAAAATTGCCTTTATTTTGCTGACAGTACATTTTGTCAAACTCTGAATGTCATGTCACAAATGTGTTTATAAATAACCATACTTTAATCTTTCACTTTATTTTTTTGTTTTTATTTTTACACTTATACTATAAACTATAATATACGGTATTTCTATCTTAATTCCTCAAACTCAAACGCATTTTTTTTTTTAATTTAAATTAGGTTTTTACAATTTCGAATCATCAAAGTTATTAAATACTATTTTTTTTTTTTAAATCTAGTTTACAATGTGGATTTCTTCCGAGAAGAATCCGGAAATAAACTCGATAGTTTACTCTTTAAAGAAAATACAGTAGGAACTTCAGTCAAGGTTTATAGGCAGAACAAGTGCCAGTCAGACTCTACCGGGCATAATAACATATTTTTAAATTAGGTACTGTGACTGTAACTGTAACTGACTTTGACTGTAACTGACTTCCAAAAAGTTTCACCAAAAGGCTTCCTGTTTACCATTTTGGTACGGAACCTTAAAAGTTACAATGCCGCAGATATGTCAATAGTCTGTAATACTTAAGTCAATAACAAAACTAGGTAGATAGTTGAAAAACCCCTCTTCTATGATTATTATGTAAGTACCTACACGGTTTGGCTAAAATCTGGTGTTTCGTCAACCATTGCGGCAACAAATTTTGTTATTTGTTGTTTTGTTCGGGTTATTACGGTTTTTTTCATTAAAAAAGTTAGTAAAACGTTTCGTTAATGTTTCAAAACACGAAGCCAACATGAATTTCATAAATCATTTTAAAACAATGCACTTTAAAATAACATAACTAATACCTTACAAAAACTTAAATTTGTATAATGATTATTTTTTTACTCGTAAACAAAGCCTAATGGAAATAAAAACCCTCCTTCCATAAAAAACTTCGGTAACAATCGGCTATTATCGCCAATTGTCGTGTCGTATTTGTAACCAATATCCTTCATCAGGCATTGAGGCTGCGCTAGTTGGAACGCTTGTGTTCGATGTTTATCATTATGTACAGTGTACATACAGAAAGCACGCATGCATACATTTGTGTACGTTCGGGGCACAGAAACGCAAAGAAGGCACCGCGATTTCTTGTCTTCGCCACAGAAATTATTACCGGCCTGGTGTGCTCGTTATTCGCGCATGCGATATGCACATAAGGTAAACTTCTCGCTCATGTAGTATTGATTGTACACGCAAGATGACGCTTTAATATTCATAGGAAAATCGATATTAAAATATGATAATCTTAATAATAACTATTACTTGGTATAATTTCTAAATCAGATGAAATCAAACTGAAATTTGATGAATTCTTCAGGGCAGGCAGTGCCTTTCTGCACGCTACTGGGTTTACATAACTTACTAGTACCTGATGAAAAAAAATACAAATAAAATCATCAATGTCTCAAATAAAAGGAAAAATGATTATAATAACAACAAAATATAATCAACAATTTTATATTATTCTTATCTTTATTTGGTTTACCTATGCGACCTGTAATTGAGCATCTTCAGTTAGTTACATATATTTATTCGGAGTCTAGATTACTTGAATTGAGGCAGTTCGAAATCATGACGCAGATCATAAATAAATTTAATCGCTAAGTCATCGGTAATCTGCATCGAAAGGTAAGTGAAATCAACCTAACAATTACACAAAACAAAAGGTCAGTGATCTACATTTTAGCTTCACTCCTCCTAGATTAGGAAACATGTCAGTCAGTACCATTGGCACATGTCAGTATCCTGTTTCCAATTGACTTCAAGCGAGTTATCTGCCAGTGCACCCCTTCTTGACACAGTGATAGGGTTCAGTACCACTGGCACTGACAGAATGTTCATGATTCATGATCTTGGCGCCTCGCCAGATAACTCAGACATATGTTTAGTATTGCAAAGTTTTGTTACTTGATATTTGTATTGACTCTAGAATGTTACCAACAAAAAGAGCGTAAAAAGCGTAGGTAGGAAAGAAACAAAGCAAATACATTTATTTGGCTTCGGTAACGCCGTTTATTCATTCTACTCGAAGACAGATTATCATAAATGAATAAAATATATCTTTCCTTTTCTTAAACATCTCAAACCTACCTTACGCAACAAGATTGAACGAGAAAGAAGATGCGAGTATATTTATTCGCTGATCGATGGAAACACACATAATCAAAAATCAAAGTCAAGTTGTTACCATATATCGTATTCCTTTCTACATATTTATTTCACCAAGTTTACCAGGCTTACTTGCTTATCCCTTTGTACACATATTTGTTTCACCAGGCTTACTTGCTTATCCCTTTGTACACATATTTGTTTCACCAGGCTTACTTGCTTATCCCTTTGTACACATATTTGTTTCACCAGGCTTACTTGCTTATCCCTTTGTACACATATTTGTTTCACCACGCTTACTTGCTTATCCCTTTGTACACATATTTGTTTTACCAGGCTTTCTTATTATCAAGCTCTAAGTCCTTATGTTTGTTTGTAATGCAACCTATTTAAAATAAATCTTAATAAAAATCTAAGTTTAATTTATAAATAATAACAAAAACATAAAAGCTTAGTCATATCTGATATTAATATGGCTAAGCGGTTTATAGTTGAGGTTTATAAGGACCTTCATTTTTAATCATTACAATTACTTCAAAGGCCAGGAAGTAAGTAATCGCTGGACGAGTAAAGTTAGTTACGATACCAGCGATGCTGTTCCGGTCACGGACTTTATACTTTATTACTCAAACAAAGCGAGGAAAATAAAATGCATTTTATAGGAAACAAAAATTACAATTTCATGTTGGAAATGCAATGTTTTGATGTTCATGCATGATTGTTGTCCTAAGTATAATTTTTATAATTTCTTTACAAATTAAAGCAGCTAAATATTTACTTTCACCGGATTGTTAATCTTCCTACCTATCGTTATGTTATTTAAATATATAATCCTCTCTACCCTAACTACTTTACAGAAAGATTTGAAGCTCTTGGTTACCAATATCGTCCCATCCGGATACGCCCGTCAAATCTAATTCGCACTCCTGGGCACAGTATAACATATTATCCATTCACGGTGTCGGCAATTTAGTTCTGCCTCAAGAAATTCACAATCAGTTAGTATTTTTAAATCTTCCCTTCATATAAATAATCATTTTCTAAAAATTCAAAATAGTTAACTGTTACATTAACTGCTTTTCTAATCCTATAAATATTATAAATGCATAAGTTTGTTTTTCGTTTAGTCTGTTTGTTTGTTACTTCTTAAGTCACTTACACATAGACCGATTTAGATGAAAGTCGCGGGGAAGGACATAGGATTTATCACGAAAAATAAAAAGTTCCCGCAGGAATAACTATAACCGAACTTAAATGAACTATTTCATTAGTATAATGAAGGAGATGATGCAAGAATCGCAAGCCGATAACCAAATTTAGGGCGGGTGGAGCCGCGGAAATAAAATAGTAAAACATAATTATAATAAAGATTTGTCATTTTGTATCTGTGTAAAATGAATAACACTAATTAGTATATTTTTTTAAATTTTCGAGTTCCAATAGTAATTTAAAACCAGCCTTGGTCAAAACAAGAAGTCTTACTTAGACCGTAAGTGTTGTGTGCAGTATAAAGAAGAAGTGAGGGTAGTCCAACAGGACGCCTCCTCTCAAGGTCGAAGACGCCGTGCACCGCCAGTCTCCCTGTGACCAAGGTCGGTGTAACTCAGCCTTAACGTCGGAAGAAAAAAAAAAATAAAAATAAAAAAACCCGACTGCAACGACATTAATAACTAAACAGAAATTAAAAAATACCAAATATTCAACTATAAGCAGACCGAATTTAATGCAAGTTCCAATAGTGTACGGATTGCTCACGCTCACAATAGAGTTCCGTCTGCTTATAGTTAAATTTCTGTTTTTCATATCTGTTTAGTTCTTAATGATTTTGCAGTCGGGTTTTTTTTTATTTATATATTATCGTTTCCAATTTTTATATTTTCGTCCTCGCCCTTTAAAGCCTTTTTTTTGGTACCCAACTCGAGGGTCTTGTAAAAAAAATTTTCTTAGCTTGCACATTAAGGCGCATAAAATCCGCCATTATGATTTTTTAATAATTTTATGTACCCAGTGTCACTTACAACGACACCTCTAAAGCTACAATCTATCAAGCCATTTAGGCTTACAGAGCGTGCCAAACAAATACATATTACTTACATACATACACTCGAAAAACATAACCCTCTTTATGGCACATTCGGGTAAAAAGGTATTTCACCAAAAAACAGCTAAGCATTTGATCCCGTTTTATTTTTAAACTAGATTTTGTCAGCAGCTCCGCCCGCCCTAAATTCCGTTATCAGCGTGGAATTTCTTAACTATACTAACAAGGTTTGCTATATAGCAAGCTATATCTGCAGCTATAGTTCTTTTGAGCTCGGTTATAGTTATTCCAGCGGAAACTTTTGAATTTTTCGGGATGAATATAAAAGTAGCCTATGCGTTAATCCATGGTGTCAGCTACCTCCATATCAAATTTCATCAAAATTGATTTAGCCTTTTGAGCGTGAAAAGGTAACAAACATACAAACACACTGACATACTTTCACCTTTATTATATTAGTAAGTATCATTACTAATTAGTAAGTTTTGTTATATAAAAAAAAATTCACTGGAAGTAGTACTTACTTTCTGTCATTATTTTTACTATTTTTTTTTACACTGTTAACAAATGAAAATTGAATACACTACCCTGTTATGGTATTGCACATTGAACTAGGTTTAACTGGAAGAAAAAGAATAGGCATTCAGTTCGGCTTTGTATAACTTTTTAGTGCAATAAAGATTTTCTATCTATCTATAATCACAGCCTTTATTTTTGTAGATTGAATAGTTTGACGTCAGCAGACGATTGAAAATACGAACTGAAACCGAGACAAATTCGTACGGATGTCCATTTTTTAACCGAAAAAAGTATAATTATATGTAATGTTAATTGAATTAATTTATTATTATGTAGAATGTCGAAGTTATTTTTACTATTTTGTCTTCTCTTCTCGTAGCACATGTTTCTGATTTTAGTTTGTTTGCTTGTACGTTTAGGTTAGTTTAGGTATTTATGTTATGTGACACAATAAACTAGGGAGAAGGGAAGAAAATTCCAATAGGCGCCTTTGTATAACTTTTTAATGCAATAAAGAATTTTCTATCCATCTACCTACAAATAGCCTTAAATTCAGGCTTCTACCGATTTCAGCCTAAAATATAGAGCCCTTTAATGGCCAGATAGACAGACAGCGTAGGCTTAGTAATAGGGCTCCATTGGCACCCTTTTTCAGTAATTTCGAGACACGATCTCAAGCCCATTGCAATATCTATGTCTGCAGTTTTCCAAAATTTAAAAAAATAGTAGATTGTTGACTAAAAGATGAAAGGCACCTATGTCTGACGAGATACGCCATAGCCATATAGCCAATAGTTCGAGTCTGAAATGGGCCTTTTACCCGAATTAAATACTCTACTTTCGTTTCTAATATGAGGAAAGTAGGCACAAGCCAAATATGAAAAAGGTTTTCCATAACAGCTTGAGCCTCTTTTTTAATTAAATCAAATTCATTTCAGAATCGATTGTTGGACTCATTTTATTAGGTAAGTATAAAATTTAATTCACTACGCAGTTGGCATTTCTGCTAAAAGTGACCATTTTTAGCAGAAATGCTAACTACAACTCACAGATATTATGTAGAAACTACATTAAACTTTCTAAAAATAGCTTATGACCAGCTGTATATTTGTGACATTTGGATTTTAATAATTCGTTTTCTATGAAGAGTAAATTAAGGATATCTAATGGCGGCGCTAGTTAGCTGCTATTTGCGCCTTAAATATGTGCTATAGCTCAATAGCGATATTTAAATTTATTATTTTATTCTTAACTTCCGTCAATGACTAAAAGCTCTTAATTTGTTAAACAAATCTTACCAAAGTTGCTTCCTTAACTCGTTAACAGAGCCAGCTTCCTCACAATCTATAATTCGTTCTCGCAGCCACTCCATTACTCAGCGACTCACTCTTAGATAAGATAAAACGAATAATGAATTGAGTTTCATAACTCTCTGCAAACTTTCACAAGCTGTGTAATTGAAAATCGCTTACTTTTTTTCTATACAATTTTGAAATAAAATTATTGGAATATAATAGATGTTTTTTACCCACATATAAAGAGTGGGGGCTAGGTCCTCAGGCAGTTAGGATGTATTAAGTCAAGAACATATTCCCTAGTTGTCGGTCGTTTCTTGAAGAAATATATAAAAACTTCACAAAAAACTACTAATTCTAACTTACTGACTAAGCACAACACGACAAACATTACACGTGTAACCTAATTAAGCGGTCAACGTTAGGCACAGGGTTGCACACCCCCTTTACAAAAAATGTTAGTTGTAATATATTGAATTAAAAGTAAACATTTTATTAAATATAATCAAACTAATACCTTTGAACGAGCAATTCTTGTATATATATATATATAAATTATAAAATATAATTATAAATTAAATTTCATGAAAATCGTTGGAGCCGTTCCCGAGATTCAGATTATATCAGAGTGTTTTCAGGCAATGATAAACTGAAAAATATGACTCTTACTGACATCTAATGGCGAGTAGTAATAATACACAGTAATACTGAAGCTACTTGACAATAGACGGAGTTGTTGAGCAACACTAAGGCTACTTGACAATAAATGGCGTAAATAATTATTTGCGAATAAGAGTACCTACTCAACCATTATTATTATCATTTAATGTCGAAACCCCTATAGGATCACTGTGCTGTCCGTCTTTCAGTCTGTCTGTCTGTCCAGACTCTTTTTCCCAGTAAAGCGTGAATGTATCAAGTTGAAAATAATACCAAATACTAACTTCGTTTTGTAATAATCAAATTAAGTGCGTCAATCGCGCGTGATTACAATGTACTCGCAAGTACTTTAACATGATACAGACGTGGTATCGTGACAGCGGGAATGTTCTTGCGCGTCCAGTCGCAAGAGAGGTAGGGCACTGCAAGTACTCGCTCGAATAAGCTGCCCGAACAAATAAAGCGGGGCATAGCGAGTACTTGCTCGAATGAGCGGCCCGAACTGGGGAAGTACCTCCACCTTACAGAAAACCGCGGCCACAATAACACTAACATTGAGTAGTGTTGTGTTCCTGGCGGTGAGTAAGGTTGCCAGAGCTCTCTTTGAGGATTCGCTGCGCGGACAGCGGAGGACCGACGGTGCTTGTTGCTGTCATTGCTCGGCGTAGACGCGGCGTGCTGGTTCGGCGGTCAGGGAGAATGATGCTGATGAAACGGCTGACCGCTGGCCGCCCGCAGGTTGAACGGGTTCCCGAACCCAGGGATCACTTAATCTCCGCCCTGGGAGGCTGATCCACCAACCTGTGTAAAGTCTCTGAAGTAGTAGTCGTGCCGGAGAAGGAGACCGGAGTGGACCCGGCTACTACAACGGGGGATCAGGGGCCCTTCCGCCCGCCGGTTCGGCGGTCAGGGAGACCTGATGAAACGGCTGACCGCTGGCCGCCCGCAGGTTGAACGGGTTCCCGAACCCAGGGATCACTTAATCTCCGCCCTGGGAGGCTGATCCACCAACCTGTGTAAAGTCTCTGAAGTAGTAGTCGTACCGGAGAAGGAGACCGGAGTGGACCCGGCTACTACAACGGGGGATCAGGGGCCCTTCCGCCCGCCGTGCCAGCAACCGTATCATCTGTGTTGAGCTTCGGCAGTCTTAGTACCGCAACTTTTTGTCTTCTAAGCTGTCTGTGCAGTTAATCCTCATCCTTAGTCTAAGTAACTTCATACAAAATGGCCAGAAACAGAAAAAAGAAAAGAGTTTTTACAGCGGCTACTCCATCCACATATAATGTGGATTTTTGCAAATCTTAACGCAGTCCATCACCATCTCGAGACTGCGCTGCCAACCATTCTTTTTCGAACGGAGACGCAGATATCCTGCCCGGCCGACACATCATACCTTCGTTATCCCGGCTACAAACTCGAGCACAATTTTTTGAGTCGTGCCGGTGTATGTATGTTCGTCCGGGAGGATATCTGCTGTCGCCGACTTCATAGCCTTGAAGACAGGGACCTGTCGATATTGTGGGTGCGCGTAGATCATGGCGGCCACACTCGTATCTATGCGTGCCTATACAGGTCTCATAGTGGTGACACGGACGTAACTCGACTCTTCACGCACCTGAGTTTGACGACTGACAAAGTTCTAGAGCAATATCCTACAGCAGAATTAGTTATTTTGGGAGACTTTAACGCCCACCATCGTGAGTGGCTCAGTTCTCGAACCAATAACTATGCAGGGATATCTGCTCATGAATTTGCTCTGACCTATGGATTCTCTCAGCTGGTACTTTCTCCAACGAGAATACCAGATATAGAGGACCAAACGAGCTCCTTACTGGACCTTCTGCTGACTACACGTCCGGACGGATACTCCGTATCAGTGGATGTGCCTCTTGGCTCCTCGGACCACTGTCTCGTTCGGACTCAAATGTCATTCACACAACCCGATCCTTCTGGGCCAACTAATTGGCGTCGTGTGTGGCTCTATAAGTCGGCAGACTGGGACGGATTGCGAGAATTTTATGCATCGTACCCGTGGAGGCAGCTCTGCTTTATCTCAGATGATCCTGACGTCTGCGCAGCCGCATTCACTGAGACAATCCTCGCTGGTATGGAATGTTTCATTCCTAACCTGCGAGTAGCTGCCGGCGTCAAAAAATGACCGTGGTTTAATAGGTCTTGCAGAGAAGCTAAAATTCTTAAGCAAACTGCGTATGAGGCTTGGACCACGGCTCGTAATAATAAGGATCCGAATATTTCTGAGTTAAAACGCAAATTAAATGCTACCTCGAGGTTCAGTAAGAAAGCAACTGCCAGAGCAAAATTCCAATTCATCGGCAAAATAGGTGGGCGACTTGCGAGCTATCCTTCTGGGAGTCGTGCTTTCTGGTCGCTTGCTAAAGCTGCCGAGGGGAACTTCTGCCAGTCGTCGTTACCACCACTGCGAAAGACCGATGGTGACTTGGCCCACAGTGCAAAAGAGAAAGCCGATCTATTGGGCAGTCTCTTTGCCTCTAACTCGAATGTGAACGACGAAGGCGCTGTACCACCTACTTTACCGTGGTGTGGTAAGACCATGCCGGAAATCTCTATAACACAGCGCGAGGTCCGGCGGGCGTTGCTTTACCTAAACGTTCATAAGTCGAGTGGGCCAGACGGCATACCAGCAGTGGTGCTTATGCCGTGTGCTCCTGAGTTATGTCCTGTCTCACGCGCCTCTTCACGGTTTCCTACCACACTAGGCAATTTCCGTCTTCATGGAAGACTGCGAATGTGCACCCGGTGCCCAAAAAGGGCGATAGATCAGATCCATCGAATTACAGGCGTATCGCTATAACCTCTTTCCTCTCCAAGTGATGGAGGTGATGGAGCGTGTGATCAACACACAGCTTTTGAGATATCTAGAAAAACACGACCTGATCAGTGACCGTCAATATGGCTTTCGCCACGGTCGCTCAACTGGTGACCTTCTAGTGTATCTCACACACCGATGGGCACTAGCCATTGAGGGTCAGGGGGAGGCATTGGCATGTAGCCTAGACATAGCGAAGGCGTTCTATCGAAGTTGCCTTCTTACGGAGTGCCCGAGGGTTTGTGCAAATGGGTGGCTAGCTTTTTGTCCGGCAGAAGCATACGAGCCGTAGTTGACGGTAGTTGCTCTGATAGCATGGACATTAATGCTGGTGTCCCGCAAGGCTCTGTGCTGTCTCCTACGCTGTTTCTACTGCACATCAATGATATGTTGGACATCAACAACATACATTGCTATGCAGATGACAGTACTGGAGACGCTTATTACACGGGCCGTGCAAGCATCCCACGTTCCGTTGTGGAGAAAAAGCGTGAAGAACTTGTGTCTCAAATCGAGATCGGCCTGTCCAAGGTCTCTGACTGGGGGCGGGAAAACTTGGTCCGATTCAACCCTTCAAAGACACAAGTCTGCGCGTTCACCGCTAAGAAAACCCCATTCACTGTAGTCCCACAATTCCAGAACACTCCCCTCTCCATCTCCAAGAGCATTGGGATCTTTGGCGTTCACATCTCCAGCGATGTTCAGTTCCGAGATCATTTGCTAGACAAGGTAAAGCTGGCGTCCAAAAAACTTGGTGTACTCAACAGAGCGAAGCAGTAATTCACGTCGGGGCAAAGGTTGCTACTTTACAAGTCGCAAGGCCGGCCCCATATGGAGTACTGCTGCCATCTCTGGGCGGGTGCACCCGGATACCAGCTTGGCCCTTTTGACTCGGTTCAACGACGGGCTGTGAGAATTGTCGACGATCCCAAACTCACTTGCGGTATCGAGCCCTTAAGTCTGAGGAGAGACTTTGCCTCCATGTGTGTGTTCTACCGCTTGTACAATGGATTGTGTTCTGAGGAATTGTTCGAAATGATGCCCACGGCTACTTTCTACCATCGCACCGCTCGCCATCGACAGGGAATTCATTCTCACACTTTGGAACCAAAATGGTCGCGTACAGTGCGGTTTCAGAGAAACTTCCTCCCGCGAACGCTTGGGTTGTGGAATGAGCTCCCTGCCAAGGTTTTCTCTAAGGACTACAGTATGGGTTTCTTCAAAAAAGAAGTTATTAGATTCCTGAAGGGTCGGCAACGCGCGAGTGACGCCCCTGGTGTTGCAAGCGTCCATAGGCTACGGTGACCGCTTACCATCAGGCTTGTAGACCGTAGGCTTGTTTGCCACCTTAGTGGTATTAAAAAAAAAAAAAAAGAAAAAAAAAAACTTTGTTCCAGAAGAGGTGGGTGTGCGAGTCATCACATTTTAAATTAAACAACTTGGCCACGAAGACCTACCGCCTGCCGTAGATGCAGGTAGACCAATGTATCCTGCCGAATTTGAGGACGAAGTACTGGATTCCTTAAGAAATAATTCAGTGGTCAGTACCAGGGATGGCGCCGGCGAGGAAATATCCCGCGGTTTTTCCCCATACAAACGTATTCCCCAATTTTTGACTTTAGTGCTATAGTAGTCTATTAGTGCTATAATTTTTTCATGAATGATAGATATACAGGTTAACAATATCTGTATGTTTTGCTGTATAACAAAATATAATAACTGGGGCCCTGCAAAAGTCCAAATATTTCCTATTTCTATGACATCTCTAGATGTGTGCTCAATGTACGAATATGTAAACTATTTTTAACATGACAAAACAGACATCGAATGATTCATTACCTTTTAAATGAAGTAATTTTATTAATTTTGCGTCAGATTTGGAAAATGAAAGCAGAGAATACGATACCTCGATTTTGATGATTGATCTATTTCTATATTTACTTGGGCGGGATATTTATTATTTTCATCTATGTGAGTGAGCTACTCGATACCATTCCATTATACAAGAAAACGGGAACTCACGCCACAAAATTATGTGCCTCGTAGAATTTGTCAATGACCTGTGTCTGCAAGCCATCAAGAATATTGTCCACCTTTACGCTTGTTGGTCAACATATATAATGGGCATTACTGGACTGAAACAAATCCTGAGTGCGACCGGACTACTTTCAGTTTCAATGTGTGGGCAGGCAAACTCGACGATACAGTGTTTGGACCAGTGTCCTTGGATTTAATAAATACGGACAAGTATCTCTAACTTTTGCAAATCCATGAAGATAATTTTTCAGAAAGTGCACCTTTAGGCACTTAAAGAACGCTGTAGTCCAGCACGATGGAGCACCAGCTCATTCTGTCCGGCGTGATTATCTAAAATTAAGCCAACTTTGGCGTGAGGGGAATAGCTCATGGAGGAATTGCGCCACTCGGTCACTGAATATCGCACTATATTAGATTTATTTATTTTTGTTTTCGATAATTTGCAAAAAAAACATTAAAAATAAAAACATTACTATTTTCAGTTTGTGATATCTAATTTCAATGGCGTTTTAAGAGAGACTCTGTTCAACACACAACAATGTTAAGTTTGTAATTATGAATTACCCTAAAATAATGCATAGTCCTTTATAATTCATAGAGGCTGGTATAATTACGGGCGCAAAAGGCTTTGTTTCTAATTTGTGCTTGTATCGGGCTTGGCACCCCAATTAGACGGTGTTGTTTCACATTTTATTTGATAAATTCTTTTGTACTTGTATAATATCTTGGTTGATTATTGTATGTGATTTTATATGTGTATTAGCCTAATTATATTAACTGAGAATTCAGAATCTTTTTATGTACATAACTGAGTTATTAAGAACACTTTTGAACTTAAAAAACATTTCATTTGCTTTATAACTTAATTACAATGCTTATTTAAGCACTTGTCTGGTTTTTTTCAAGTATTAACATACTTCTGATCCAAATTACCAGTGAAAGTGACTGATTATATATTGAATAAACTTTTAATTTACTTAACAAATATTAATTCACTTTTATAAACATAGATGGCGTTGTACCGAATAATTACAAGCTATGTTTATGTTTCCTGTTGTTTATAAATAGTGAGTTATTTTTTCAAAGCAAAATTGGTTCGTTTTAATAATCACAAATGGCAGTGTACTAAATAAAAAGAATCTATTAAATTGGTTCGTCAGCTGTTAAATTGAAGGTTTTTTTTTTTTTTTTATTTCTTCCCTCTAAACGGGCAAGAAAGTAATAATCTCTGCAAACACGTACTTTCAACCCTATTTTTGACTATGCATGAAGGTTCTTTCAGAGCATGATGAGTAGTGTAAATTAACTTACAACACTCTTTAACTACACCTGAATTACAATTCGCATAAACATATCGAAAAAGTCCATTATGATACAAGCGAGCTGATCAATACAGGACGAGGTTTTTTTTTTTTTTCTGAGCTGACTATGCAGTTGGCTGTTCAGCCATTACTGCTTCACCGGACTTTTGGGGCGAGACTCTGAAGGAGCCTCAGCCCATATAGCGCTCAAGGGCTCCCCGCGGGGGAAGCCTCGGCTTGGGTTGTCGCTCTCGGGGGCGTCCCTTCGACCGGCGTGAGTCTCGAACCCGAAGGTGAGTCACCGCCAGGAGGGGAGTTCCCCGTTACGCGGGTACGGTTGCGATTGAGTGGGGGCGAGAAGCGCCCCGGCACTCTTTGATACCTAGTGTATCCTTGTGGGCGCCGACGAACCCGGGGACGTCGGCGTCGTGTTTGGAGGGAGGCCCTATTCGGGGAGGTCGTAGAGACTAATCTCGCTATCCGGACAGCGAGATCGTCATCTGGGGACGTTAGTACGTGCCGAGGCCACCTAACTATAGTTTTACGACCGTGACCGGGTCGATCGGGGGGATGATACGTTGTGGATTGCACAATTAATCGATTCGGGTGATTTTGCGTACGCTCGAAAAAGCGGACTGCCAAGTCTTTAAAGTATTGGGGAATCGTGGGAAGTTCGAAGTCTCAGTGTAGGTCCGCATTGCGAACGTAAGAACCGCTCTGAGAAAGCGGTTTTGGAGGGTCTGGAGTTTGTGGAGATTGCGCTTGGACAGCGCAAAGACTACGCTAGCATAAGATAGTATGGGGCGGGTACAAGTTGTGTAAAGATTTAGCTTATTTCTAAGCGACATCTTACTATACTTGCCTATCATGGGATAGAGACGCCCGAGGACAAAAGCGGCTCGGTCTCTGACTATTTTGGTGTGAGCTTGGAAGTTCAAACGACTATCCATGGTCACACCGAGATATTTGGTCTTATTTTGCCAGAGAATGGCACGACCGAAGAGAGAAAGGGGAGTTGGCCGCGGAGGGCGGCCTAAGGTAAAGAGGACTCACCTCGATTCTCCATTTCCGAAACCATTCGCCTAGGGCGGTGATAGCGGATTGGAGTCTCTCAGTGATTCGACTCACTTGCCTATCGGTGGTATAGAGAGCGGTATCGTCCGCAAAGAGGGCTAGATTGGTACCTATCGTTTTAGGGATATCGTTAGTGTACAGAAGGTACAAGATGGGGGCGAGCACGGACCCTTGCGGGACTCCTACTTCTATGGGACGGGGGGAAGAGAGAGTGCCTTCAACTTTGTAGCGAAAGCTAAGATTCGACAAATAGTCTCGTATGATGAGCACGAGACGATCTGGCAACTGAAAGTTGTACAGTTTAAAAATTAAACCGTTGTGCCAGACTTTGTCGAAAGCTTTCGCTACATCGAAGAAGACAGCGCCCGTGTGACGGGTCTTACCTAACGCTGGTTGAAAGCCAGTAAGAATATGTTCCGTTATGCGGAGTACTTGATGGACGCATGAGTGTTTGGCACGGAAGCCGAACTGCTCGTCTATTAAAATGCCTCTGGAGACTATAGCGTTCCGTAGGCGAGCGAGGAGGAGACGTTCATAGAGTTTACCAAGGGCCTTTAGTAAACTTATGGGGCGATAGGAGGACGGCTCGGTACGAGCTTTGCCTGGCTTATGGATGCCTATAACAATTTCATCTTTCCATTGAGAAGGAAAGATGCAATGTTCCATAGCAGCGTTAAAGATCGCTACTAGGAGGCAGATAAGGGGAAGAGTGAGGCGCTTTAGGATATCGTTAGAGATACCGTCAGCACCGGGGGCTTTACGGGGGCGTAGGTCTTTGATGACCTGTACGACTTCGTCGACAGTGACAGGGGGCAGGGGGTCTTGTGGAGGCAGAGAAGTTCTGCGCTCCACTTCGCCGTCTACCTCGCGCACGTGGTCGGGATCGAAAGACTGCTTAAGGCACATTGGGCTTGGAGGCTAGACGCTAGGCAATCCGCTTTTTCGTCGTCATTGAACGCGGGAACTTTGATAATGTGATAATCACCAACCGGCACCTGTCGTGAGCACTCGCCAACGGTGGCGGTCAGGTGGCTAGTGAGTGAGTCGATAGCTACGTTTAGGTCGGTCGCGGAAGAGATTTTCGAGCAATTGCCCAAATTTATCCCAGCTCGTCACGGCTCTAGTGTCGGGAGGAGAGTCCGAAGGGGAACCTAATCGAAGGATGACAGGGCGGTGGTCCGAGTCAAGTTCGTCAAGCACCTCTATAGAACGAAAGCTTAGCCTTACATTCTTTAGAAGTGCTATGTCCAGTACGTCAGGGTTGTTCCTAGTATTGTGGGGAAAGAAAGTGGGTGTCATGGGAGCGATAATGTCAAATTTTAGTCTGTCAACTAAATCGTCAAGGAGTCTGCCTCTCCGTGAAGTTACAGAAGAGTTCCAGCGGCGATGCTTGCAATTTAGGTCACCGGCAAGAATGACGGCGCCGCCTAAATTTAAGAGCGACTGAAGGTCGCTCTCGTGCAATTCTTTTAGGGGAGAGAGATAAACCGATGCAATGATGATCGGCTGATGGCCGGTCATCGCTAAGCGGCAGACGGATGCTTCTAATTTCGTAAGCGGTGGAGGATCGATAGGGGAGCAATGCAGGGAGCGCCTGTAATAGATGAGAGTGCCTCCGAGATTGGAGGTAGTTCTATTATTACGGACGGTGCGATAGTTCGCGATCGAAGGGGTGCGGACAGCGGGCTTTAGGAACGTTTCCTGGATGAGGAAGACGTCCGGTTTTTGGGACGAGAGGAATTGCGATAATTCCTCTCTTTGGTTACGAAGACCGTTGGCATTAAAATAGCCTAAGGAGACGGACCGGGGTTTTTCGCGCGCGGTTGTGCAATCCATTTTGGTTTTAAGGTTTTGGGGCCACCCTGCGGAGGGTGGCGAAGAAGTCGCGATGCTTAGCCATGAAGCTGAGCATTTGATTGAGATCGGTGAGTTGTACGTATTCGGCGTACACGATCTCGGAGTAGGCTGGGTCGCAGGCCGTCTGAGCGGCGTTGCGGGGCAGCGCAAGAGAGGGGCGCGGGGCGGCAAGATGCGTTTGGCGCTGGACGCGGGATGTCCCGGGACATGAGAGGGGCGGGGTAGGGAATGCCCGTGACCGAGACGGGCCCAGGGAGAGCAGACAAAAGTTTGTCTGTCTCCTTTGATTTAGCTGCGTTAATTAGCGCTGGAGGACGGCTCCAGGCGTTAACAGCTGGGAGGGGGGCAGGCACGAGCGGAGCCTGTTGGCGGGGGGCGGGGGGGGGGCGCGATTTACCCTGTTTGTGTTTACGCGAGCTCTTTGGGAGCTTTGGGGCACCCGTGGTAATTCGCTGGGTGGCCTTCGCTCCCACAGAGTACGCAAGCGACCGGGTCACAGTCACAGTCCGGAGTGGCGTGATCGCGCAGACATTTCACGCAGCGCGGTCTGCGTCTGCAGTTGCGCTGTGCGTGGCCATATAACTGGCATCGGTGGCATTGACCTGGGTTCGACCGCTTGTGCGGAGTCTCGACCCGGACGCCGTTGAGGCTGCACACATCTTTAATATTAAAGATGGCTTTGCCCTCTGTAGTCAGATCGAGCACTACGAGCACCATGTCGTAGCACTCTGATTTGTTACGGCCATTGTACATTCGATGTACTTCCCTAACAGGGAGGCCTTGGACGATTAAGTCGTCCTGGACGGTCTTAGAGGAGAATTCCTTAGGAACTCCCCTTATGACTGCCCTGAGAACGCGTTCATTGGCCAGCGAGTACGTATGGTACTCGTATTTTTGGGCCGTAAGAAAAGCCGTCAGATTTCGGAAATCTGACGGTGTCGGGACCTGTACTTTGATGCCGCGCTCGGCATCATTGCGGGCGTGCGTATAATTTATACGCTTGGCCTTCATAGCGTTAGCTATATTTGGCCAGGCCCCTTTGTCTTTGATGACAATAAGGGGCGGAGAATTTTCCTTCCGTCCCGAAGTGGGACGGTCGGCCTGCGAAGAGGTGGCGGCGGGGGTTGTGTCCATGGCTGCTGGCTCAGGGCTGGCCGCCGAGGTGGACGGAGAGGGGGAAGCGCTAGGCGCTTTGAGGCGTTTAGCCTCGGAGTCGGAGGGACAGACGAGGTTGTGGATTACGGCCCAAGCCGAAAATGAGGACGTTATTTAGCAGAGTGTGTGTTGAGCAGAGATCACGAGTATCATAGAACTATTTTCAACATACATAAAATAATAGTAAATACTCAATTGTTTTAAAATAATAATAAGTATTTAATGGTTTTTATGTTTTAACAATCACGTTGGATTAAATAAGAACTTGATCCATAGGCTCTCTTCTTGCTAAAAATTAAGAAAAAAGTAAAGTGAAAGACGATTGTACGATAATAGTCATTACGACACAAGTGTATAATGGTCACTATTAAGAAGCTGAAAAGCTGTTTTATATAAATGCAAGTGTGCGGTAATAGTCATTACTAGTACCAATAGCCAGTTCGTAATGGACGTTATTGAGATAAATAAGAAAACGGTGCAGTAAAAGCTGGTTTATGAACAAGCGTGTTAAAAAAATATTAAAGTCGCAAATCCTTAACGAAATCAAATAATGAAGTCTAATTCATTTTTTAACTGTACTTACTCAAATGAAGGTGAGAGGATATCTCACGTCAATAAGTAAAGACGTCGAGGTCGTTTGATGTGGTTTGCGGCACGGTCGAGCTACGGAGCTACGGTCGCTAGAATATTCTTATCTTTAATTATGTAGACCCTTTAGTTTAACTCAGTAAACTTTCACTTGCCAAATATATATGCCTATAAAGCTTGTGATTTTTTTAAACAATTGAATTAAAAAAAGAAAGTTTAAACTTTATTAACATTTGATGATTTTTTTATGGAGATCAGAGTTGAGTTAGGAAAAAATCTAAATTTAGGGTTCCGTACCTAATTTAGAATATAAGCTGTCCAAATGGCAAAATTATTCATAAGCAGTAGGTGAGTGAATCTCTTTGTGCTACGCATTTGACCGAAAAATCAAGTTGGTTGTAATAGGTAGGTATATTGGTATTTGTTAGAAAAATATACGTAATAATAAACCTTATCACCTAATTTTACGTTGATTGTTCAATGATAAGTTAAAAAAAAGACGTTGGTGGCTTCTCATTACTTTGTTTTCCATTATTTTTCAAAACAAAAAATACAGTGTTTATCTACTTACACCAGTCTCCAGACACGAGCTATTCAGTATTTAGTCACATTATTCTTGATTAGGGTTCCGTACCTCAAAAGAAAAAAGGAACCCTTATAGGATCACTTTGTTGTCCGTCTGTCTCCCTGTCAAGACCCTTTTTGTCAGGAGCGTGTGATGGTACCTATCAAGTTGTAATTAATAGACAATACTAAGGTGTACGGTATCTTGAAGCTGTAAATAAAATAAAGCTTTTAAGTCAACGAATTAAAAAATACGTTCATTTTTGTCGCATGCTTTGGCATTTACAATTGACACGAAGCAAGATCACAAATATAGAAAAAAAATCCATTGTCGGTCTGTATGTCGAGACCCTTTTACTCAATAACGCGTGGAGGTATCAAGTTGAAATTAATATCAAATACTAAAGTCTACGGAACCTTAAAGCTGTAAAAAAATCAAGCTGTTAAGTCAATGCGATAATAAAATATGCCCAAAATACGGTTATTTTTGTCGCATATTGGTGACACAAATAAATCAAAACGCATTCGGTAATCAAGGAAGAAACAACACAAATATAGGAAAAATTTTTAAAAACTATTTAAGGCATAAACCTGTGAGACTTGATCTCATTATGGAAGAGCTATCTTCATATAACGTTGGGTACAGTGCGCGAGCCAGTCTCGCACTAGGCCGGTTTTTTATTTATATTTTTTTTTTTACCAACAAGGGGGATAAAAGCTAACGGCCCGCCTGATGTTAAGATTTTCAAAATTTTACTTTCTTACTATAATCGAGTAGTTGTCGTTAAAAAGCCACACCAAAAACCGAATTAAGCGCGGGCGGAGCCGATGGCAAAAGCTAATTTCTAATATAGGACAGTGTAGATTGTAATATCGTTCACAGGTTATAGGTAATATATAATGCTACTAATTTACTAAATGATAATGTGTGTGTGTATGAGTTAGTATGTTTGACATTTCTTCATGCCACTTTATAACTGAAGCGATTTGGGTGTAATTTGGAAAGTAGGCATAATTAGCACATATGCTACAGTTTATCCCGGTAAATTTAAAAGTTCACACAAAAATAAATAATACCGATTCCTATAGCTGCATCTATAGCTTGCTATTCCTACACTCTGAATCCGTTTAATGAGAAATTATAATATTAAATAATTAGATTTTCTTTGCACCAAAATGTCAACAAGCCTATGTTGCTAACATAAATAATATAACTTAAATCAAAACGAACACTTTACGTAATATAATTAATTTATTTGTTTTCTCAGCCATGACACAGTATACAGAATATTTCGAATCCCAAGCGAGCCAAGACGCAAGCAAGAACCATTATCGAATATTTAATTCACAATAGAGTTCTGAGAACTTAGAATTTACAACAAGCAAAACTTGCCAGAACTGCTTAAACATTAATGAAATCCAGTACAAAGTATTTATCAAGGTGATCTCCGAATTTCAGTTTTCAATCATTCAATGTCTGAGACAAAATAATGAAGAAAACTTATTTTATCAAGAACATATTTTCAGATAATTTCCCTTTGACTAATCTCTTGAGACTTTGACGTTCTTAGGCCCATTAATTTACCTTTTCAATAAAGATCTATATTAACTACAAAAAATTTAATAACAAAAAGTTTTGTAACTGCGACCTTGCGTAAACTGTACGTAACATATCGTTCGATCGCCTGACAAAGTCATTGAATAGATTTTCAAACGTAATCAAACACTGTAGCCCTTATTCTACACTCTGAGCGAACGAGCTAACACCTAAGTAAACAACTAGTCCTATTTGTCACAAATTGAAATTAGTTATTCGACTTCGTTTAAAACTTGGTTTATAAAATGTGTCATAACTCTTTATTGGTTGAGGATGACGCTAGCAGAGACAAACCCTTGAGTTCATTACAATCACAGAATTGCATCTACAAGAGCCAAGTCCTTAACCTATTTATTAAATTGTGACGGAAGATGCATCTCGAACTGTCTGTGGTAGATGCTTGTACACTCGCGTGCAAGTCACGTAGGCGGACATATAAGACTTATATAGTTAAATGGTGTGGCCGAACGTTAAATTTTTCACGGTAACCGGTTTAGTATTTATACCCTGTTTCTTTTTTATTGAAGAAGATGTTTTCATGCATGAAAATATTAAATGATAATATATATGTATCAATATCAATATTTCGAATTTGCCTCAAATATTTTTTAGCAGATACGTCATCTGTGACACCAGCAATTGCCTTCACGTGCGTTTCTGCATCTTGAAATCTCTTGTTCTTGCCCATAGCTCTGTGCCATAGATAAGGAGCAAGACCACTGTTGTGAAATAGTAAGACTCCCCGAAATTTCTGTCGGCTGTAGCAGCAAAATGACGTAATGCAAAGCTGGCGCGTCCGAGACGGAGGCACAGCGCATCGATATTAAGGTTCTAGATGAAACCACTGTCAAATTCGAAGCTCAACTGTTTGTTCAAGGAAATTTAGTGAACTGCAACATCTTCCGCGTAAATTTTCAGTGATGATGATTATCTACTTACACAGGCTTATTGCAAGACCGCTGTACTTTAACCAGTTGGACAGTGGTTGAATGACACCGTTTATGTTACGTTTGAGCTCCAGTTTAACTGTGCGATCACAATGCCAATCACGTTATCGGCGCGGCGTAGGTACAAAAAAAAAGCTACTCTTGCTATACATGAGGTAAATCATTAAGTAAAGTGGTAAACGGCATGTTAGCGTGAGACATTCTTGGAGGCACGCCCATGGGATTTATTGCCTCATACAAAACGACGGAATTACGGTCACCAATTACGACCTGTGTGACCATTTTCGGTCCGGTCCAAGAAACATAAGGCTTTCGTATTTTTACAGATTCAATTACGAGCTGCAGACCCGTGATATACGGACGGTCATACGAACGGACTACGGACTTTCGATACGGAACCTTAGTAAGAAAACATCAAGTAAAAGCAAAGCTTTTATACAAACAAAACTAGTAAAATGAGCTTGCGTTTATCTGAAATAGAAAACTTGTATGGAAATACAAAACTTTTGTGATTTAAATAGAAAACAGGTCCAGAATTGACGTTCGCCTGCTGAATGGAGCTGAGGTGCTACGAGTATGAACTACGTGCGGAATTTGAAATTCAAATATAATTATCATGCACATCATGTCTGCTTTAAAGGAAATAGGAGTGAAGCTTGTGGTTCCGGACACTTCACCATGCTCGGGACAAGTTTGATTTGAATTTAAAGCTACCAACACATTAATGGTCCGGCCTTTATGTCAGGTTGTTGCGGTTAAAATGTTCATTTCTCGCTCATTGCTTTTCGGTTGGTTTCTATTTTAATAAATTTTACACGGGTGTAAATCTGATTTGTATGTATTTATCCATCATAATGATTGACAGGCAGAATGAACATGTGGATAAATGAAGAGACACATCAATGATTACATATAAATATTGCAAAGTGTTTTAGAAGGATAAAATATATTCATAATAAAATACTGTAGGATCTCAATAATTCACTTCAATATTGTAGATATATATCTATTGATAAGCAGCCTTTAAAAAATAATTTTCATATTCCTTAAAATACCTAATTTATGTATGAATCACTTTGCTAGCACTAAAAGGAAAAATGTGCGTGTTGGTAATTGGTATTTTCTCGTAATATACTCATAATTTAGGTTATATTAACTGAATAAACTATAATAAGAGATTAATAACCAATGTGTATTGCACCTGTAGTCAAAATAAACTTAAATAGAAAAATAGACTTTAGCGTTTGATTTTGCTGATTTGAATTTCACTTATTTTGTACGTTTTATCAATCAGAATTCTTAACCGTGAAAGGATTGAATAAGACAATATTGTTGAAGGTATAATTTTATAGCAATAATGCTTGTAAAAAAATAACTGGTCTACCTCTATTTGAATTACATGTATGAAGTAACTCCAATAAGGAAACCAATGAGACTTCGTAACCAAATACCTAGTTGTTACATCAAGATCGAGGAGTTAATTTGTGTGTCGAATCTCATACAACACGTATCTATCTTCCTTTCCCCTCAGCGTGCTGATTAGAGGGTGGCAGCCATGTTGATTGATGACGCGCAGGGTGACAACACCAAATGACGGCGTGCCAATCACGAATTGTAAAACGCGTTACATATTAACCTTATTGCATAGATTTACACAACATAATAATTATAATACTATATTCCACATTAAAAAAAATAACATCTTAACACTTCTAGCGAAATATATACTTATACTTATCACAAATATTGTGGTTAATAATCGTCATATTATTTCTTTATACAACTAAAGTGGTAAACAAGCATACGGCCCGCCTGACGCCATAAAAGCGATTTCTGTAACCTTTAGGCGCTTTGTAACGCCACCGCGCCAAGGGTCTGGAATCCTAATTACTACCTACTTAAAGAACACCATATTCCCAAGGAAAATCTGAACAAAAAGCTATGCTATAGTTGAGTCGATGTTGAGATTATTATATTAATTCTTTGAAGTCAATAAACTACAAGTAACTACCGTTTTGGAATCAAAATGGTGTTCTGGCATCAAAACGGCAAAAAAACTCGCCAGCAGTCGCTCTTTTTAATTAATATAACAATCATCAAGTACCTAATTTATATTCTGTTGACAATAACTTATTCATTCCAATTCTTTGTTATCATCGAAGTAATGTATTATTGTGTAATAAGATTTTATGACGAGTTTGTCGTACGAAAGAAACACTGATTACGAGTCAAAATATACGTGTACCTAACACGTGCGCCTACCGAGTCCCGGTACCCTGAGGACTACGTTTTTAAGCATGGATAAGTGTAAGCATTACTATGTTTTAGAGACTTGAATTGGAAGGCAGTGTCGCTACTATACAGACCTTTATTAAGGTATGCGTATTAATTTTTAAAGTTTGTCCAAGGGTTATAATCATTGTGACCACAAATTGTTATCTTTGAAAGAAAACTTGATTTAAACATTTACTTTTTTTGTATATGGTATTTTACTATGGTATTTGTATATGGTATATTACTTACGAAACTAATTAAGTTTGTAACTATGGTATTTGTATATGGTATATTACTTACGAAACTAATTAAGTTTGTAACTATGGTATTTGTATATGGTATATGGTATATTACTTACGAAACTAATTAAGTTTGTAACTATGGTATTTGTATATGGTATATTACTTACGAAACTAATTAAGTTTGTAACTATGGTATTTGTATATGGTATATTACTTACGAAACTAATTAAGTTTGTAACTATGGTATTTGTATATGGTATATGGTATATTACTTACGAAACTAATTAAGTTTGTAACTATGGTATTTGTATATGGTATATGGTATATTACTTACGAAACTAATTAAGTTTGTAACCTATTAAAGCATTATTTGTTTTTGTTTTTTTGAGTTAATTTTTTTTTTAGTTTCATATTTTTTTTTTTTTTTTATGTATTTATAAAAAAAAAAAACAAAGGATGATAATTCGTTCTGTAGATACTATTTTGATACCCGATTTTACCTCGTATCAAAAATATCACTCGTGTTAAAATTATCCTTATTATGGAACATTTACGTAAATACAAGTATCACATAGTATTTTCATACAATAATTAATTATACCATGAAAACTAATGTTACGTCCAAGTTACTTGGAAAATTGGCACGAGTATCGAAACTCCGGCAGTAGTTCGGTGGAACAAGTTGTTAAACAATTTACCAAGAAATTGGTTTTATGACACCTTTATTAACGTTTCTTCTCAAAGTTTTACAAGTTTGCCAGTAGTTGGTGCTTTGTACTTATAGTACAAAAATTATGACAGTAGAAGTAAATTGTTAACAGCATTTATATATCTGATATATTACTTTTTTTTTATTCTTGACACAGAAAAATTAACCACAGGCATGTAGAGTCGCGACTAAGGTAAATTACATACGTCTCAAAGAGAGATTTTTTATCTCAGAAATTTTAAAAGACTTCGGAGGAATAATTATAACCACATTTTATATAAACGAACTATAGTTGGCTTTAGCAAACTTCCTTACTATAATCAAGGAGTTACCGTAGGAATCCCACGCCCATGACCATGAACTGACTTAAGCGGGCCGGAGCCACTAGCAAGGGTGACTTTTTTACTTAATTTATACCCTTTTCTGAAATACATTTTTCGGGTTTAAAATAAAATAACTCTCGAAATCGCAACCTTATGCACATTGAAACTGTTCGAATTTTGCTTGGTAGAAATCACTTTTCAGCAATAAAGTCACCAAATTTGTTACATAAATGTTGTAAACAAATTAATTTGATATCATTAGGTATACTCACTACTTATCAAATGTATGTGAAGCTTGTTAAGGGTACAAACAAATAAAGGATGACTTAACAAGGGTCCTGACTGCTCACTCCTAAACCTTCCTTAAACCTGTATCAAAGAAGTACCTTAAAGAACAATTGAGGATAATACACAACCTTACTTAAGCATTTTACTTCAAACATTTTGTGAAATTTTGTGATAGCTTCAAAACTCAACAAAATATATTATGCAAGAAATATGTTTTTCAGCCAATATAGTACTTAAAGTGTACTGTGAAAGGTGTGATGCAGCTCAAAACAAGTTTACTTAGTGGTATAAAAAAAAAAAAAAAAAACTTGAGTATATACTTAAAAGTACTCGTCAGAAGAAATCTCTACGAAGTTACTTTAGTAAGGATTACTCAGTTATTAAAAAATACTCGTATCTTTTATGTGCACTTATTACTGTATTTACTCACGTGCAACTAATTACACGTGAAAGAATTGAAACTTAAGCGCCATCTATCCCTATGTAGAAAAAAGTAAGACTCTTTTAATGTGAGTCTGTCTCATTATTTCGCATACATAGCGTTTGGTGTCACTTTTCTTCAAACTACTTTTAAAGAAGTTTTTATGCATTACTTTTAATTTCCACGAAAAAACTGAAATTTTATTCATAGCTTTTGCTCGCTTTTTCAAAAGTAATTTTCGTTGTCACAATAAATTAACAGTCAGTTTCAGTCGCCCCGGGAGCCGTGACACGACTCATGGTAATTGGTTCACCCTATTTTAACACCCTTAGAATATACTTAACTGCTTGCAAAAAAAATCTTATGATTATGAATATATTACGAAATATAGTCTGGGCTTCGGGTGTCCTTTACATATCGTTTTTTGATAATCTCTCTCTTATTATCTCTCTTCCGGAATTTTGAAAACCGTTTCTAATTTTATTGCTTGAAGGCGTATCATGTGAAGATAAATATATTTCTAAGTCGGGATATTTGAAATGTAAGCGAATAAATAAAATGAACTAAGCGATCAAGCTAACTGACGCAACAAGGTCTGACTGAAAAGTTGAAAGTGTAAGTTTAGTTATTTAAGTGAACTTCTGTATTTTCCATATTATACAGTAAAATGTATACAAACAAACAAACAAACAAACATTCCAATTACAAAACGTGTTATAAAAGCTCAGGCAAATGACAAACCGATTATAAGCTAGCTTCTAATATAAATGTTGTGTAAGACGTTGGTTTCTCGCCACTTTAGAGTATATTGAGCGGTGGTGGCGCAGGGGTTTCGATTTCGCCTTACTTCCTGAGTGCCGGAGGTTCGTACTACCTACCTAATGAGTCTTTTTTATTTTTCATATACATTGAATATTCACAACACTGGCTTAACGTTGAAGGAATACATCAAAGACAAAAAGACAAATGTGAAGTCGACAATCCATACTCTTGCAATCGGCCCAAATTACCCTCGGTGAGGGTAGGCTGTGCCCCAATAGTAGGGACGTATGGTAGAGTATTAATATAGGCTGACAATAGTTAGTTATACATCTCATTTTGACTCGAAAGTATTTGTATATTTGACAAGGGTATCACAAATAATTTAAAACTCCGTACCACTTACAGTGGTACCACACACTGCTCTAAATATGAGAAATTAAATCGAATTAAGAAAGTGCCTTGTAGTTGAACATTACTTAGTCTTGGAATTTAATATAGGCAGGAACAATACGGTACGCAAAGTTTTGAGTCAAACCGAAACTTAAGTTATATTTTGTTTTATCTCAAAGACAATTATTTGGTGACATGAACTTATGAGATGTTTTGTCAGGAATATAGTAGTTGGATTGTTTGATGAAGAAATCTTTTGAAGTGAGAAATTATTTCACCGGAAGAACTTAATTTATGTTATTAAATTTTAACTGTTGTGCCTAAGCCATTGTACGCAACAATGCATTGCACAGGCCTCTCCTTGGAGAAGCGGAAGTAGACCCTAGTAATTTTATTGTTATAATATTAAGTCTATTCTTAAGATGAGATGTTACTTAAATGGGACCGAAAATTTAAATAACTGAACTTGTGTTTTCTCTACGGTTTGAGACCTATAATAGAAAATCAAACAACTTACCGGTAAGTGACGTTCGATGACTATTAAACTTTAGTGATTCAGCCAAGAGAAAACACTTTAATGAAAGTGACGTTTTGTTGACGACATAATGCACATTATGCGTTTAATGTCCATAATTCAACCAAAGAGAATGAGCCAAGATGTGCACAGTGTGTCACACAAAATTTATATCTTTTTACCTTGGCTAGATTATGACATGACATGACAACCGGAAAGCGCAGCGTGGGACGGCCCCCCGCTAGATGGACAGATGACCTCGTAAAGGTAGCGCGGAGCCGTTGGTTACAGGCGGCACAGAGTCACACGCTGTGGAAAAAGTTAGGTGAGGCCTATGTCCAACAGTGGACGTCAATGGGGTTATATGATGAGATTATGAAATTAAACGCATTGAAGCAGTGAACAGAATGCACCTTTACATGTAGCAGCGCGCGCAGGTGCTGCCATCGTACACTATTTAAGAGCCACTTTTTAAAACAAGAAATGTTAATCTAACTTGGAGGTATTTTATACACCTTTACCCCATACAGGCCATGTGTGCTCTGTGTTATTTTATGGTGTAAAGATTAAGGGCAAGACCGGAAGAGTTGTAATCTCTCGGGCGAATCACATCGTTCAATAGTCATCGAACTTCACTTACAGAAAAGTTCGTTTGATTTTCTATTAAACATCAGTAGTTCGCTCTTTGAGATAACACTTTAATTTACTTGTAGGATGTTTAGAGAATCACGAAATAGTATTGGCAAATGAACGAAGACGCGAGGATACATGTCATGTACCTTATTTACGAAGTAATGGTCACAATGTATTGTGAACTTAAAACACATCCTAAAGTGAGTACATTATCGGTGTAGGATTTTAACGGCAACTCTCAATTATAGAAAAAAACCAACTCACACTTGACGATTTCAAGTAGCCTATGTCCTCCCCGGGACTCAAACTATTTCCATGACAAAATTCATCTTAATCGGTCCAGCGGTTTAAGCGTGAAGATGTTACAGACAGAGTTACTTTCGCTATTATAATATTTATTTTATGAATTAAATAATATTACAGATGACGATAAGGAAATCATGAGTACCTACAGGAACAGGCGTATTCAATTAACAAGTCTTGACATCAAACTATAAAACATACACTTTATTTTAAATACATGACAGCTCCGTGGCTTAGTGGCTAACCCTGAATGATTTTTACTATGCTTTAAGTATCACAATTTTTCAAGAAATGCTCACGCATCAAAATTTAATTACATAACATTAAGAATTTACCCTTGATGTTTAAAATATTCGCATTATTTTGTATACCTAGTTATTGTCCCTTAATTAATGATAAACACTACAAAAGCTATATTATACTTACAGTAAGTGACAAAGGTCTGTCTCTATTCTCGCTTAACAAATTACCAGGTACAGCCATTCCATAAGGAACCGCTTTCAAGATACACAAGGTTCTATTACTTAATGCTGTAAAGGCAAAGTTTACTATCAAGAAAAAACACGTAAGTGAATTATTTTCTTTTATTTATAAAAATGTTAAAATTGTTCAAAGAGCTTTAAGAACTTAAGGCGGTTGATACCAGTATAAGTAAAGTTACTTTAACCAAAACAACTTAAATGGAATGCTAATTTCATTTTGACTACAGAAATTACTTCTGAAAAAGCTCCTGTAGGCTGCGAATAATATTCAGTTATTTAGTCGACGTAAAAGCATCTTTATGTAAGGATTTTAATATTAAATAAGAAACTCAAAACAGGAAATTGCTTTTAAAAATAAAATAATCACACGAATGATTTCTGTTGAAAATAATTTTGTTATACCTCATGTTTATTTCAGTTACTGTCCATTATCATTATTATCTTACTCCTAATAAAAAAATCATATAAAAGCAATATTTGCATTGTTAACACATATTTTGTTTTTTTATGTTTACTTTAGTTACTGTTCTAAATTTATGATTATCCTACTCCTAATTAAAGTTATATAAAATAAAAAGTTGCATTGTTAACATATATTTTTCTTTTATACTTTAAGTTATCGCTTTGATTAAAACTAAAACGCAAAGATATAATGTTGTCTTAAATTTCGCTAAAGACAAATTAAGGAAACAGCTGCCCTGAGTAGGTTAAGGTCAGGCATCTATTTGATGCGAGGTTAAGGAGGGTTGATCCTTGATCAAAACCCATGTTATATTTCACCATTACTTGTTTCTGTAATGTTTTTTTATTTATAAATTCGTAGTAACACAACTAAATACTCTGCTAACAAACCAAATAAAACCAAAATAAGAGAAATTAAGAATTGAGATCAATAATACCTAGCTAACACTTAATTTTTTTCAATTAATTGTGGCACAACATGATAAACATTTTTTTTACAAATGCCTAACTGCACTACAATTTTTTTTTATACCACTAAGACGGCAAACAAGCACACGGTCCGCCTGATAGTAAGCGGTCACCGTGGCCTATGGTCGCTTGCAACACCAGAAGTATCACTCGTGCGTTGCCGACCCTTCAAAAATCCAATAACTTCTTTCTTGAAGAACCCCATACTGTAGTCCTTAGAGAAACCTTGGCAGGGAGCTCATTCCACAACCCAAACACAATTTGTAGACAGCAGTTCAAATCTGCACTTCAGTTTATCGACAGCAGTTCTAAACTGCACTGCAGTTTGTTGATAGCAATTTTAATCGGCACTGTTTTTTCATAATTGCTATTTAAGTAATTCCATCTTTTTGTTCCTCTTTAATTTATAAGTTTAATGATCGTGTCTGTTTTTTTTATTATTTTGTAATAGCTTTTTAATGTAAATCAATAAGCCCAATGGTATCCCTGAGGTACGTACATAATTTAAAAACTATGCGCAATTTGTTTCAATGAACATTTTTTCTACATCTTAGTTCCACTCCGCAATTCATTCAAAAATTAATTGAAGAGCGTCTGACACCTTTAATGGATATTGACAACTGTAAAATAAACATGTGTCCTTGGCATACGTATAAAAATAATGAACATTAAAACATTTTATTCACGTCATAAAATGTATGTAACATACAAGTAAAAATAAAGTCAGTAAAGTAAATCACTTTTTAAATTTCTTAACTTCAATGAAGAAAGAAAATCCAATGATTTCAATAACCATTTGAGCATTTTATTGTTAATAAAGCTCGTTAAGTGAATGAATAAGAAGAAGATTAGTTTTAAATGTATCGTATGTTGCTGGAAATAAAACATAGAAATAAAAAATAGATCTGTCTATTTAAAATAATACATTCAGATTAAATAAAGTATCAGGGAAAACTTTAAGAACACATACGTTTTTGAAGATATGAACAACAGAATCAGACATCACGCATAATTTACTTTTACTTTGTTCTGAAACTTCAATTAATTTGATGAATCTTTTGAAATAATTTTCATTAACAAACCTTGAGCAAGTTTACAAAGTTTGTTACAAAACTCGATTCATTCTTCGTGTTATCTTTACTTGAAGTGACTCGTTAAGTAATGAAGCGGCTCCGCGAATGAGTTGTAGATTATGTGGAAGCCGACTCCGCTAACGAGTTAAAGAGACAACTTCTGTAAGATTTATTTAACAAATGAGGAACTGAGGTTGCTTCGAAAATAAAAGTAGGGCTTAAGGGAGTTTATGTTAAATCGTATTTCGGGTTAAAGTAAGACTTGGAAATGAAATGTATGTGATAAGTCAAAGATGTTGCGATTTTAGGAAAAAAACCAAAAACAAAATTGAATGTTCTGCAATATACTGCCGCCATATTGTTAAAATTATTTTTAATTTATCATAATCTACCTAACAGTACATTGTGTATTAGGGGCGGTAAGGAGAAAATTACTAACGAGAGGCTAGTTAGAAGCCTAAGGCCGAATTTGTAATTTCCGTACTGCCCGTGTAACACACATGTTTTGCGAGTAAATAAACAAAAATATGAGGAGAAAACATAACAGTACATATATTTTATACATTACATACTTGCTTAAAAATTTACTTCACAATTTTTAAAAACACAGTAAATTCTTTTTAAATTACTGTAGTGTGTAAAATTTATTGTCAGGAGCTTCATTCATAATTTTTCCTACGTTTTATACCGTAAGTACCTTCGACTTTTGCTCATATACCCATCTAAATTCCTTTTCAAAAATGCTGTTAATTTTATAATAGGTTCAATATTAATGAAATTTTTGGACTTGAAAATAAAGCATTATTTTAACATGATAGTAAATTGTGCATAGGGAAGACGGTTTGTATTTTTCGGCAATTAATAGGTTATTCTCTTAAAATGAACTCGTTTTCTTCTTGTTTTTCCAGGTAATAAAACTGGCGTATGCGAATAAGTACCTACTTGTGCTTGTCTTTAAGCTTCGGTGGTAAGAGATTTAAGTTTAATTTTGAGCCTTATTAACAATATCTGGTGGTGTCGCATTTATACTAAACTCATCTGACGACGAAGAAGTTTTTTATTTCTTTTGTAAGTTGTAAATAAAGAAACTGTATATAATAAAAATGGTGGGAACAGAAGTGTTGCCATCTTGAGACATTCAAAGAATTATTGAATTAAAAAGTTTTGGCTAAAGTTAAAACTTTTTGGTCGCTAGTGTCCTTATAAGTTCTCACTATTTTAATATGGCGCCTGTATTCTGATTTTTCTGACTCAGAAAAAAAGTTGTATTATAAATGTTCGCTTGGCGCGTAGTTCATATCTTAAACTACAAATAGCGGTTTTGTACAAACTTAATAGAATAGATAAAATAGTTCGTAAATTCTACGTACTGTTGTATGGTACAATTAGAGCGCGCGCGGTGCGTTTAGAGTCATAATGAATCATATCGGCTGCGGGTATTATAAACTCCAGCTTTGCCTTGAAAAAAAAGAAAAATTTACAAAGATTCCTTGGGAGTAAATAAGGTAAGCTTAGCACCCACTTTATCAGCACGTAATGATACTGTTTACGAGTAAGTGTCATGAAAATTAATATCAACGCGATTTTCCGGTAGTATTAAACCACATATCTGGTATAACCAGGTATCTTTAATAACATCACAAACAAAACATCTACAACCAAGATAAAATAAATATAACTACCTAGTATCGTTTTGTATAGTGGTTGTATAGGTGACTGACTTTGCCTAATGTGACTGAACTGAACTTTTACATTGTTTACCTTTCGGCCCTAAGGCCGACATTTACTAGTTTCCACCTTCAGTATGAGAGATAAAAAATTGGTAGCTGCATATTTTAATACTGGTCGATCGCTTCAAACCGACACCCTACGATTTTATAATTTACCCATAAAATACGTACATATGTACTTAGATTGTGTCCCGCGGTTCCGCTCTCGGAAACACTAGTTCGAACTGCCGATTGAAATAAAAGTACGCAATGATAGTTTATTGTGCTGACTGGTTTTATAGTACCTACGAATGGAATAATGTACTAGTTACTACGTGACATGTGACGAGTAACTTTTACGGTATATCATTTGTGACGTGATTTTAGTCAATACGGGAGAAAACTCGTTTCAGCCAGTTACTAAGTGAACTGCAGCCCATTCGCTGCAACCTTTACGACAGCGGCTACAAGTGTGGTGCCTCCTCTAGTACTTAGTACATAATAGCTCAGTAATAACGACATAGCGTGATGACAAAATTACGTATTTATCTATACTTTTATTATGAACACTAAAAATTTTGTATGTTTTATTTTATTTACTCCCTAAACTACAACTATCAAAGCAATTATAAAAATTATATTGGAAAGCAATATTTTTTATTCAATTCACAAGACAAACGGCACTGTTCCTTTAAATTCCAACAAAGGAACGTTGTTACCCAAAGATAGGTGAAGCAACTGCAAAAATATTGCACACTTTCTATCCCAATCTAGAGTTCCCACGGGAATATTTTTATCTGCGAATGAAACCGTGGGGTAAATCTAGTGGTAAATAAAAACTATTTTTTTTCTGTATACGTTCTTGTTCAAACTTTCATATTTTTGTGATTTTTTTTCTAGTCTCGCTTTTCGTTGCATCAGTAATATAATTCGCGAAAGCGGAAAAACTTTCCTGCAACTCGTCTAGTTTTGAAAGTAAAGTCTGAAATTCACACGTATTATTTAGAAAATTTTCAGGTACTGAGTGCAGCTCAGTGCTTGTTACGAAAGTTTAAGTTTTGCAAAGCTTTGCGAGTTTTTAGAACTATATTGTTTAAAACCTTGGCAGAGTTATAACTTAGTTTTTAAATTTATGTTTATATCTGGCATATACTTTAATATGTGCAATTGTACGACGTTCGTCACTAATTTAACAGCAATTTAATAATATGGAGTGATTAAGTTAATAAATTCACATTATCTATCAGTATCATTAGCAACAGTTTAATGCAATGAAATAAACACTGAGGTAACAGACTAATTCATAGATTTAACTTAGCAAGATTTTATTATGGTATTTATGTACGCTTGGACTTTGACGAATCTTTGATGTCAGTCAGTGAGTGAATGCCTTAAGTCATGATTTCTGGCCTCTCACATCTTTTATACTATTCCCTTTAGACATATGAAAATTTTAATAGTTTTTGTCTGTTATTAGTAATCTTAACATCTAGCTAAAAAATCTGTTTATTAGCTGGAACCTGAATGAAGATAAGGTGGGTTGAAATCAGCTCGAAATGGTTAGTGTATATAGTACCTACACAGTGACCGCTCTTAGGTCTTTAGTTGGGGTTGCGAGAAAACAGTCGGATTCTATAAAAAAATTCACAAAGCTGTCCAAAATGTGTTTAACATATAAGTCTAAAGTGCAATAAAAATTTAAAGTACTAAAGAGAACAAGTAATTTCTTTCATTTGTTGGGACACGGCTTACCCCTCAAGCTTCGGCCAAGGTGATTAAGGCCATAGTTCACCACGCGCGCCCACTGCGGATTGTAGACTTTACATGCGTTCTTTGACGTATGCAGGTTTTCTGGGGGTGTTTTCTTTTATCAAAAAGCCTGTATTGTCGACAATCGATGTACATCAGGAATAAAAAAAAGACTTATTATTTTTTTTTACATAAATATTAAAAATTAAGAGAGGTAGGGCACAGCAAGTACTCGCTCGAAAAAGCCGCCCAAACAATTAAAGTGGGGCATAGCAAGGAGTATAAACGAAAGAGTTTTTTCAGCGGCCGCCACATCCACATTTAATGTGGACTTTGAACATTAGGGTATTCACGCAAATCTTAAAGCAGTTCACCACTTTCTGGAGACTGCGCAGCTGACCATTTTATTTCTAACGGAGACGCAGATATCCTGCCCGGTGTATACATCATACCTACATTATCCCGGCTAAAAACTCGAGCAGTTCGTCCGGGAGGATATCTGCTATCGCCGCCTTCATAGCCTTGAAGACAGACACTTGTATCTATGCGTGCCTATACAAGTCTAATAGCGGTGACACGGACGTAGCTCAACTCTTTTCGCAGTTTGACGACTGAAAAAGTTCTAGAGTAATAGCACACAGCAGAACTAGATATTTTGGGAGACTTCAGCGCCCACCATTGTGAGTAGCTCAGACCTCGTATCAATAACTATGCAAGGATATCTGCTCATGAATTTGCTCTTGTAGAATGAGCTCCCTGCCAAGGTTTTCTTTAAGGACTACAGTACGGGGTTCTTCAAGAAAGAAGTTATTAGATTTTTGAAGGGTCGGCAACGCGCGAGTGATACCCCGTGTGTAACAAGCGTCCATAGGCTTCGTTGACCGCTTACCAACAGGCGGACCGTAAGCTTGTTTGCCACTTTACTGGTATAAAAAATAAAATAAATAAAACATGCCGAGCTTCAACTTTGTTTCCTTAGAACAGACAGTGAAATCACTAAGTCACCACCGAACTAGGTGCTTTAAACACCACAAAATCAACGTCAAAAAATAAAAAAAACTGTATGGAAGAAAAACTAAATGAAACCTATATACCTAGGTAAGGTATGAACTTAAAATAGGCAAGTAAATTCAAAATTGTATTCAATTTTTGTTAAGAAACCCCGTCTGCTTCACTGTGTTCAACGTTCAAAGTGACGTCTTTGTTCACTTTATTAAACCGCGCTCAACGCTGAGCCAAGAATAGCAGTCACACTGTACCCATGATGTAGATTATCTGAATAGAAGGTACTAGAAACTTTTAGACCAATGGGGTAGTGACTAACTATCCCAGAGTGGAGTTTAGTTTATCATCAGCAAGTCCTTCGTAAACAACGTCATCAAGATTTACAGTTTTATTACCAGTGTATTGTTACTCATACTCTCGATATGGAACAGGTTTCGGTAAAGGGCAACCAAGTAGACGACGATCTTTTGGGGGAGATTAATGAGAAAATTTCAAATACCGTTTTTTTCCGATAAAATACTCTTTAACATGATAAGGAATCAAAACATGGCGGGCAATCACTAATCACAAAACAAATGTTGCCTTATCATGATGATAGAAGTCTTAAGGCCAAGTCAGAGCACTTACTCCTTAGCTGGACGAAAAAAACAGCCACGTTTTGAATTGCGGGAAAGCAGTGGACGTCTTCCGTCTGCAACGAACGATGTCTGCACCTGTCGCGCATGTTCTTATATTTCAAGCAATGCGTAATTGTAGCTAATCATCTCGACTTTCAGTATCAGCTTTTTTGACGCTTATTGGCTCTTTTTTCCTGGTTCTTATTTCCTTTTTAGATGCTTCAATTGTAATAAGCTTAAAATTAAAATATGAAGTTAGTTATATAATCGTTTTTTTTTGTTTATCAAACTTCTCTTAAATGTGGTAGGTAGTTCAAAAGTCTTTGCTGCTTCATTGACTCTCACCCCGTCATCACAAGCCTTAATAGCATTGTGTAGATCAACTTTAGTCTTTTTTCCGCTATAGTTCATCAGTTTCCTTGTATATGTTAATGGCATATCTGAAAATGCAAAATTAAAACCTCATTAAATACACAAACTTCATATTATCCATCAGGTCTCCAGCAGAATGTACTAAAATCTCAAAGAAAAGTAAATTCTGATTGGTCCACCTTACCTGAACAAACCTGGTTCATCACTCCCAAATTTGCGTAGAGAAACGGACTTGAACGTTTATTGTTGATTAGTTACGCCAATTCCAATCTATACATACGGTCTCTATTACACCATACATATCTCCTCCCTCTGTATATGCCCCAGAATTAATTCTAGGTCAACGAAAGTACTTGCCTTATAGGTTTTAATTTATTTTTGACGTGTTAAAATATGCAAATGGCTGTAGCTTTTATTGAGTTCACTTAGAAGCTTGATTTTTTTACATCTCCAAGGGACCTTAGACTTTAGTATGTGATAAATTTTCACTTGATGTCTTCAAGCAAACTCTAAGGGACCGTTAAGCTTTTTTTTTTTTTATATACCACTAAGGTGGCTAACAAGCTTACGGTCCGCCTGATGGTAAGCGGTCACCGTAGCCTATAGACGCTTGCAACACCAGGGGTATCACTTGCGCGTTGCCGACCCTTCAGAAATCTAATAACTTCTTTCTTGAAGAACTCCATACTGTAGTCCTTGCAGAAAACCTTGGCAGGGAGCTCATTCCACAACTTAAGCGTTCGCGGGAGGAAGTTTCTCTGAAACCGCACTGTACGCGACCATTTGATTCTAAAGTGTGGGAATGAACTCCCTGCCGATGGCGTGCGGTGCGATGGTAGAAAGTCTGGTAGTCAGCAGAAGGTCCAGTAAGGAGCTCGTATGTTCCTCTATATCTGATATCTTCATTGGAGAAAGTACCAGCTGAGAGAATCCATAGATCAAAGCAATTTCATGAGCAGATATCCCAGCATAGTTATTGGTTCGAGAACTGAGCCACTCGCGATCGTGGACGTTAAAGTCTCCCAAAATAACTAGTTCTGCTGTGGGATATTGCTCTAGAACTTTGTCAGTCGTCAAACTCAGGTGCGTGAAGCGTCGAGTTACGTCCGTGTCATCACTATGAGACCTGTATAGGCACGCATATATACGAGTGTGGCCGCCGTAATCTACGCGCACCCACAATATCGACAGGTCCCTGTCTTCAAGGCTATGAAGGCGGCGACAGCAGATATCCTCCAGGACGAACAAACATACACCGGCACGACTCATAAAATTGTGTTCGAGTTTGTAGCCGGGATAGTGAAGGTATGATGTGTCGGCCGGGCAGGATATCTGCGTCTCCGTTAGAAAAAGAATGGTCGGCTGCGCAGTCTCGAGATGGTGGTGGACTGCGTTAAGATTTGCGTGAATACCCCTGATGTTGCAAAAATCCACACTATATGTGGATGGAGTAGCCGCTGTACAAACTCTTTTCTTTTTCGTTCTCATGGCCATTATTTAAAAAAAAAAGTTACTAAGACTAAGGATGAGGATTCACTGCACAGACAGCTTAGAGGACAAAAGGTGCGGTTCTAAGACTGCTGAAGCTCGCTACGGATAATAAGGCAACCGCGGCGGGCGGAAGGGCCTCTGTTCCCCCTCTGTTGTAGTAGCCGGGTGCACTCCGGTCTCCTTCTCCGGCACGACTACCACTTCAGATACTTTACACAGGCTGGCGGATCAGCCTCCTAGGGCGGAGATTAAGTGATCCCTGGGTTCGGGATCTCGTTCAACCTGCGGGCGGCCAGTGGTCAGCCGTTTCATCAGGTCTCCCAGACCGCCGAACCAGCACGCCGCGTCTACGCCGCGTCTACGCCGAGCATGACAGCAACAAGCACCGCTGGTCCTCCGCTATCCGCGCAGCGAATCCTCAAAGAGCTCTGGCAACCTTACTTACCGCCAGAAACACAACACTACTCAATGTTAGTGTCATTATGGCCGCAGTTTTCTGTAAGGTGGAGGTACTTCCCCAGTTCGGGCCGCTCATTCGAGCAAGTACTCGCTATGCCCTGCTTTAGTTGTTTGGGTGGCTTATTCGAGCGAGTACTTGCAGTGCCCTACCTCTCTTAAAAGCTTAATATTTGGTGTTAAATTCAATTTAGCTAAAGCTTTACGCATTTCTTAGAAAAAGAGTCTTAAGTGACAGACATATAGGAAGGTATATTTTATGTGATTTAACTACAACTTAACAATTCTTAGAATTTTCTTTCCACTACACGGGAACTACCCTATAGGTTTTATATGAAAATGGTAAAATATGAAGCATTAATGGTCGTATTTTATGAATGCTTTGATTCAGTAGTAGTATTAGTAGTAGTTTTTTCATGTAATTACCAACAATCACACTTTTATTTATTGTCGTGTTCTTACATTTTTCCAAGATTTTGTAGGCGCACTATGCAGGAGTTTACAACGCCTTAATTTATTTATCGGTAAAAAATACTTATGTACCCACATCTACTACTCCGTTTTTTTTTATAATAGGTCGAGTATTGTCACATCTAGCATCAGCATATCTGCGACTACGACCTCCATGTCAGAAGTCAGTGAGCGGTTTTCATAAGAAAACGCTACTCTATGCATATTCTTTTACCGTATTGTGTTGTCTACAACTCTACTATCTAACCGTGAAAATATATATTCCTTAAGAATCGTTTTATTTCTAAATGGTAAGTATTTTTAACTGATAAAAAAAAGAAGGGTGGTCCTCTATTTGACTGTAATATAATAATGTCTGCATGTTCAATGATAACACACGTCGGGCACATAGCACTATAATTTTGTTTTCAGTAGAGATCAAAAATGGCTGAGCTAACTTTAAACTTATTCTTTGTCACTTAAGCTATTCTAGTGCTCAGTTTTGACAAACTTGAATTGTTTTTGCACCTATATGTTAAACTTAATAAAGCACTAACGGGACAAATACACTCCATTTTGCGTTATAATATGGTAAATATTAATATTTTCCGCATCTCTAACTTACTAGAACACTTGGTGGTGATACGTGGTGAGGTTTAAGACTACCCCCCCCAACCAAAATCACGTGTATTTTTTAGTACCTACAAAACTTCGAATTTTGACGAAAAAATAAATACACGTGATATCTTCGACCCCCCCTCCCCCCTTGTGATATTTTGTGATTTTTGCCGGAACCCCCGGCCCCTTACGTGAAAACCTTTGGACATTATTTTTTGTAAATAACTATTTTCAAATCATATATTTTAAAACAATGGCTTCGCATTTAGTTTAGTTTTTTGTTTGGGCTTAACTTTAGCTAACACAATAATATTCTTTAATGTAACGTAACAATATCAAGAAAGCTTTGAAGCAATAACTGTAACAATAAATTCTAGCTCTTTATCCCCTACACATTTAAGAAAGCTCTATGAGAAACTCTTTTTCTACGTTTTCCTCTTATTGCTAAGAGCTTTTTATCATCACAACTGAAAAGTTTTGCTGTGCTCTGAATAAATGGTGACATAAATATGATTTACATAGTAAAAAAACTATCTAGTATGTTTTTACTAAAACTAGTACTTGGTGCGTACAAATAATAAAATGGTTGATCAGTGAAATAACATTAATTTATAAAAAAAAACCAGAAGAGAATATGTACAGCTTCTGCCACTTTTAGTAAGTAATGTGGCAAAAGTGTAAACATAACTTTAAATAATAAACTTATATCAAACATCCTACGATATGCGACCATATATTGCATAAGCTTCTTTGGGATAAATTGTACTTGCAGTACAGTATCAGAGAGCGACCCGCAATGTTTTATATTTCACCGCTCGAGCGGTCTAATATGAAATTTGAAAATGAAGCGAACTTTTTTAAATCCGAACATTGGTAACTGAAGAGATAACCCATCAAGTTTTATATGAATTTCAGACAAAATGACAACAAAAATGCACCATTTCATTAACATAAGAAAGTAAGAAAAGAAATTGACATTTGAACACGGTGAATTGGCGGCAAAAATACAGTCGTCAATATAATTAGGTTTTTTCTACGCATGTTAGAGAAAAACACTATACAAGCCTTGGCTACAAAATACTAGGCATACCGGACTCTATGCCTCGGCCGGCATATTCACGATCGCCCAGTTATGCTGCGTTTGCCAGCCGCGGCAGGATTGTACTATTTAGGCGCTCTGCAGCGAAGCATGTTTGTATGTGTAGATAAACTGACATTTTTTTTAAAATTTAGTTTGTCCATTTTATTTTTACCCAGAAGTCGTTGATTTACCACTAATATTTTTCAGACGTAGATATGTATTAATGTGGGTACGTCCGTTCCATTATGACCTCCTGTAGCCAAAACGGCTGGACCGTGTTCGATGAATGAGGTCTTAAATAAGAGGCACATCTCCCAAGTGTTACAGGGTACATAAAATAGTCTAATACGAGTCGAAAAAAGTAAAAAAAAAAAAAAAAACTAAAAAGCTGTCAATAAAAATAAATAAGTACAAAAATAAATAAGAAAACCTGAAAAACATTAAGAACTAAAAAAAAGTGCACCTAAAAATAACAAGTATTTAACTGGAATGAGTCCCCGCCCCGCCTGCTTGTGATGGGACTCATTTCATTGCAAGTACAAATAGTATTGATTAGAAAAATAAAGATTATTCGTGAATGACCATACGGTAAGTTAATGAGGGTAGAATAGTTATATTTCCCATTTTGTTCCAAGCTCGCTGTGATTCATTGCATTGCAACTCGGCAACCGGTCGGTCGAGTAGCTATTATTAGGCTGTACATTGAGTATTACTCGTCTTTATCACATGTGTTTAAAATATATCGTTTAAATTTTTTTTGAAGATAGCTATTGACTTAGCTTCTGTTATTGTCTTAGGTAATGAATTATACATTTTTGCTCCTTCGTATAAGACGCTTTTCTTTCCATAAATGGTTTTGGTGGTCGAGTGTATCTCGTGGGAGTGAATTTCTTTATTAAGTATTTTACGTATCAGGATACATGTATAACACATATATATTTATATGTTTCAGACATGAAATTCATAATTTTTGTGTCTTAGTATATTTTACTTGTAGGTGTTCGGTAATTATAGTGAAATAAGCTTTACTTACCTTTTCTTTGAGCTATTTCGACTGTATTGTGAATGTATTAGTAATTTGACTGTATGTTCGTTTTTGCTGCTGTTCCCTTGAGTTCAAGAGACTGTTTCATATTGTGTACCTTACATTTAATGGAAGACATCTGACCATCGTCCTAAGTGATTCTCTGAGAGATGATATTTTGGTTAGGATTTTTCGTAGATGTGGTTTCCAGATTAGTTATTTGTATAAGACCTAAATATTTAACATGTTTTAACTTCATGAAGTGTTTCATTGTTTAGGATTAATGAGCTGTGATCGAGAACTTTTTTTTTATTTTTTGCTTGTGCGTATGTACGTGCGTATGTACGCAAAAATTAGGTTTTCTGATTTTGACGCATTCATATTTAAAATATTACTATGAAACCAACTCTCTACCAATAAAAGGTCAGTTTGTGCTTCTTTGACTATGGTTTCAATGGAATTGCCGAAATACAATATACATGTGTCATCGGCGTATAGTGTGCGTATAGTTATGATGCTATGATAACTCACACTTAACCACAAAAGAGGCCTATATACCTAATACAACTTGTAGTTCTTTAATGAATGTACAATGGCGGTATGCATCTTTATAAGGTGAGTTGTACAAATGCTATATTGACGGTTTGCGCTGCTATATGGGTTATTACAGTAGTGCAATAGTGGTATGTAACACAACTTGCGTTATGAGCGATCTATTTAATCGAGGTTTTTATGGTTTATCTGCCAAACTATAGGTCTCACAAAAAGAATTATGTAACATTTTTTGTTGCAAATAAAATTATGTATAACTTTTTTTCAGTAACTTTTAGTCGAAGAATCATAAATAAAAAAGTTATAAGCGAAGATCCATAAAATATTGAGAAAAAAAATTCTAATCATTTTACAAAAAATATCAGAAAAATGGACATATACCTCGAAATGCCACAGTTTAGGCGGGCTGCACCCTAACTCCGTGATGAGGAGCAGTATCTGCGACTCCAAAACTCAGTATCGGTGAACAAATATTTTTGACCGTAATTTTGAATCCGCCATCTTGAATTTTTTTCCACCAGGCAGTTGCTCCTCATTGCCCTTAACAATATTTGTTCGAGCACCCCCCTCCATTTTCCAAGGCGGCTATGCTTTTTTCGGTCATTTTGAAGATCTGAATCCCATACTCACGGGACCATTTCCATCAAACCACCCATACATCATTTTCACCCCGGAGGCTTCTTCTGAGAGATTTATAAGCTTCAATAAAACCTTACTATGGCGGCCAACTTGAAATTTTCGAAAAAACCGACTTAATATTAAGAATGAGCGGCCCCGAAAACCCGCAGATACAAAAGTTGAGTCTGATCGGTGAACAAATTTTTTTAACCGCCATTTTGAATCTGCCAGCTTGAATTTTTTTCCACCAGGCAGTTGCTCTTTGGTACCTTTTACAACATTTGTTTGAGCACCCCCGTCCAAATAGTTTTCGAGATATCCTTCGTTGAATGTTTGTATGGCGGCCATGTTGTTTTCCGCCATTTTGAATTTTTTTCACCGGCGATCGAATTTGACCAGGGTGTAGGTTCACATCGATGAAAAATGTGCCTCGAATTGCCATCGTTTAGGCGGGCTGTACACTGACTCCCTGATGAGAAGAAGTTCTAGGCCTATTTCGATCAAACCCCACATTCATCACTTTCAACTCCGAGGACTCCTTCTAGGAGGTATATGGTTATCAAATGGATTTTCGCTTATAAGTTTTTTATTTATGATTCTACGACTAAAAGTTACTGAACAAAAGTTGTAGATAATTTTATTGGCAACAAAAAATGTTACATATATATATTTTTTGTTAGACCTATAGTTTGGCAGATAAACCATAAAAACCATTTGAACCTCTTTTTCCAAGATGGCGGCCGTGGGACAAGGGTTGCAATGCAACCACACAAACTTGGATTTAACTTTACACTAACCCCTCCTTCATATCTAAAAAATAAAATGGCGTCCTCTGACAAACGCACGCTAAGCCCTAAAAAATGTAACATTTCAATGGACTAAATGTATCAGTCGAAAAAATCAAACACAATTCACATTTCAACAGAACAGAATTGCAAAACGCACAGTATAGCACATATACACCACGGTCGAATCGCAAAAATTGGCCAGACTAAAGACGTGAAAAAGACGTTTTGAAATGATCAATGGATTACCCGGTCGCAAAAACGTGCACCCAACCTTTTCTCATTGTTTCGAGGTGGCAGGTTGTAACAGCTAATTATTGGTATCGAAGTTTGGTTATTTTAAATTTGCACTTGGGATCATTCCTCATTAACATCGTATTTGTCTTGAATTCATAACAGAGCTAGTAGCTAGTACACCATTTTGGATAGATAAAAAGATGTAGTTACTAATATAATTTCCAGAGACTCTTTCATATAACTATTTTTATGAAGGTTCTTCAAAGTTAAGTAGGGAACACTAAGTAAAAATCGATCAGCTATTTTAAAATGATAATAGTTATATGAAGTTTAACTATTTATTTTTATGAACTGGCATACTCCCTACGTTAAAACAACAAAAATGGGATCATAGAGTGCAAAAACACAATACAATGTTACAAATGGACCAAAAACATATATAATTCAAGAAAAATAACTTTTGGAAAGTAATTTAGAGAGTTAAATCTATTGGCAACGACCTAAATAATAACGTTCTTTAATATCTATGTCAACTTTTCATGAAACCCTGTATATAAACACGGTATAAAAGCAGTAGTTGGCGTTACAGTGTATTTTATAGTGTATTTTTGGCAAACTATAGCAATTAATAAGGGCAATAAAAAGCTTTTTGATTGCTCCTGCGTATTTAACACCTTTACTAAGATTTGTTATAGTAAGTGTAAGTGTTTGAATATTCCCAATATTACATCTATTTTTGCATACAAATGTCTTTTAACACTAGTTTTACCAAAATTTCCATTGTCATTGACATAGAACACAAAAAGTCACAACGATAGGTTTCTATTTCCACTTTTATACCTTTCAGTGTTAGAGGTGGTTTAAAGTTGTAATAATCCCATCAAAAAAGCAAGTATCGCAACGCAGTTCTTCTATGGAAAAAAATGTCTATATTCAAAAATCAAAATCAATCGAAATCAAAATATTTTTATTTAAATAGGTTACTAAGAACACTTTCGAATCGTCAAGTAAATTAACTACAACTAGCTTTACAAACTAATTACAATACTGTTTTATTGCGTGCGTCCAATAGGTAATCTTTGTGACAATCACAAACGAAACATAAAATTATAGTGAATCAACTACTAACTTAATAAACAAGATTTACAATGTAAATAGTTTGATTAAAAAAACAATCAATATTTATGTGTAATAAAAAGTAAATATGTATATATATATATATACACATATATGGGTATTTCGATGGCTTCCTGGATGATTTAAAAATACAATTGGACCGGGTAGGTGGCACCGCTGTCAGTATATCAACTACTAAACGGCTTGACTGATTGGGTTGAAATTTGATATGTGTATTTCTATGGTTTCACAGACACGAATGTATTATGCCATTAAAGAGGAAAGATTTGATTGTTTGTTTTTTTTTATAATTTAGGAGTTACCGTAAGAACCTATGCCGATAACGAAATTTAGGGCGGGCGAAGCCGCTGGCAGAAGCTATTAAAAATAAAATAAAATACACATACATGCACATATTCATATATTCACATACAGACATATATTAATACATATATATATAAATATACAAATACATATAAAAGATATAAAAATAAAACTATATGTAAATTAACTTAGGTCCTATCTGATGCAATCCTCGTTCGGCCGCCCGATAGTGGCAGGGTCCGAACACGAGCGGGTGCTATACACAAACACGCACATATACATATATATAAACACACACACATTCAAACAGACATCGCACACCCGAAAGTGGCCCAAATATCTAATGTAATACCAAGTCGGTTAATTTATACAGTACCTATCTATGGGAGGATCAATCCAACAACTTTGACATAAATTATCAGACACACTTAAATTAGACCGCACAACTTTTTGCGATACAAGAACTTTGCGGGACCTTTATTTTCGCTTTTAATGGAATCTAATTTCTTTTTGTAGGTACTCCTTTTTTTCTGCTCGGGCACTAATCATTGTGCGTCAGCTACCGACTTTCTTAAAGCCTTCTCTCTGTCTCCGTGAGCTTTATTCAGAGGCTTTGATGTAACCATTTTTGACAAGTCTGGATGATAAATGCTTTTAAACCTATTGTATACAGGAATTGCGAATTCTGCGCTTTAATTCTACTGAAGTCAACATTAATCAGATAGAAAGTGTCACTTACGCTTGACCGCATGTGAATAGTAAAAGACACATCGGTCCATTAGTGTCTATCTGTTTAGACTTAGAGCTCTGCCTCACCGGGATGCCATAGCGGCGTCCAAATAATTCATATAGAAATGTATCGGCTCTCACTCACTTGGCGACGCTTTAGCAACGTCGCTAATTTGGAAGCGTAGCCACGATTTACGGCTCCCTACGTGGCGACTGGATGCTCTGGCAGCCTGGCTACGTCAACACTAAAATCTATGCACATAAGCTGCACCTCACTCACTCAGTCGCCAACCGAACGCCATTTTGGATGCTCGCTTATATTTTAGTACATTTGTATAACGTTGAAAAAATGAGTTTCAATGCCGAAAGATGTATCGTGGACATTCAAAACCGTCCGCGCTCATGGGATAGTGCATCGAATGATTATTCCGACATTATCAGGATATTTTCTTAAATCTCTATATAGTTTGAAAAAAACACCACTTCGGCTGCAATCCGATATAAAAAGATGAACCCATACTTTGCTTTTTTTCTTCTTTTCTCTTTGTATTTTTCTTCGACGAACATAATAAATAAGTGCGATCTCCTCTACGTCCATTCCTATGACGTCGTCAAACTGACTGAAGAGTAGCCATGGCTACTCTGTTTGGCGACCTTTGGATGCCAGAGGTAGCCATGATTGCGTCGCCGGCGACGTTTCCATGGCATCCCGGTGAGGCTGAGCTCTTAGCCCTGGATTGTGTGTATGGTAACAGCATCTATAAGCTATACCTACATATCGGAAACTGTTCGCGATGAATATATAAGCTCTATCAATAATTTCAAATTTAGTTTGTAATAGTGTAGTGGTTACGTTTTGTTAATATAATGAATCTACCTACCTATCTGTGGCGCAGTGGTAGAGCGGCTGCTATGTCAAAGATTCTTTTCCGAAAAAGTGTGTAGCGAGTAGTTTTAATATACTTTTACACTACTCATGTTCTAAAAGAACCTTCATGCATAGTCAAAAATAGGGTTGAAAGTACGTGGTTTGCAGAGATTATTACTTTCTTGCCCGTTAATAGGGCAGAAAGTTAAAATAAAAAAACACCCAAGAAACAATTAAATAGCTTCTTTTGATTTGGTACAGTGCCATCTGTTATATAAAAGCGAACCAATTTCGGTTAGAAAAAATAACTCACTATATATAAACAACAGAAAACATAACCATAGCTTGTAATTATTCGGTACAGTGCCATCTATGTTTATAAAAGTGAATTAATATTTGTTGAGTAAATTAAAACTTTAATCAATTATATTTTATTATCCTCGCATTTGTAGTATAAAGCACTATGTATCACTCGGGATGAAAGACGTTTCCCACTTCGTGTGTTTCCCACCACTACACCCTCGTCGGTAATCAGTCACTTTCACCCCTTGGTGAAGAATGTACTATTGTTAATATACATTTTTGATTTGCTGGCCCCTGAAACTTAGGTTTATTAATGAACACTATTATCCCTTAAACTATAATTAATGATTAACTTTATACATATTATATACTTTTCCAATCCCTGTACTATAATTTGATACGCAATAATTTTTCTTAAAAAATTTTTGTCAATTTGTCCATCTATGTTGATTATTGAGTACCTACGGAACTCTAAATGATGTTAATGCTGACCGGTATAAAATTGAAATATTAAAAAGAAGAGCTGATGTCAAAAAGAGAACGCTCGAGGTTCAAAGACGTCAGAAGTCAGTAGCCTTTTATATTTTCCTAAGTGGGGATATTTTTTGGTAAATACAAAAAGAAAATATATTAAATATCTTCTGGTGAAGAAGTGGACTGATTACCATTGAGACGAAAGGATAAGCATTGTGCCGTCAGAGGTTGAGTCATCCACAGGTTTTTTTGTAAAATAATAACTAACACATTTATTTATTTTTGCCAGCGATTGCGGCATTGGTTTCTTGGGATCTTGTGCGGGTTCGAATCCCGTTCTCTTCAAAGGGCTGAATATATGATATGATCAGGTTTGTTTGCAGCCTCATGCGTCCACACTGCTGGGGCAGGGCCTACCCTCACCGTAGGCGAGGATGATTTGGGCCATAGTCCACACGCGGGCCCAGAGCGGATTGTGGACTTTACATACGTCTTTTTTATTTTGACGTATGCAGGTTTCCTCACGATGTTTTCCTTAACCGAAAAGTCGGTGGTGTGAATATTCAATGTACTTGAGAAATTAAGAAAAAGTCTAATTGGTACATGCCGGATTCGAACCTCCGCTCCTCAGAACGGGAGCCAGAAACACAGTTACCACTCGGCCACGCACAGGCTCATGATCAGGTACCATATCGAATAATACCAAGAAAACAAGAGTATTTAAGAACACTCCCACGGGAATGTGTACCTCCTTATTGTAATGTAAGATTTTTATAAGAATATAACACCGTAAAGTAACAACCCTTTAGTTTTATTTTAATGATTTAAAGTCCAGTATTGTTACAATTTGGTAATTGTAAAGTTTTGTGCACTTTGTGCCAAGTATGGCCTTTCACGTTTGTGGGACGAAATGCAATCATTGCATCGTCGATATTACGGGCATACATTCGTAGCATCTCTGACTTCGGGAATATATGTGGTGAAGGTATTTATTTTACTTTTTTTTTATTTTATAAAATCAATCCATTTATGTAGTGTAAATGACTAAAAACTGTCTTACATTTGACTGTCAGCCTAATGATGGCCAATCATCTAACGGCTCATCCTGATCAGTTATGAAAAGGCATCATTAGAAAGTATTAATTTGTTCATAACATTAAACTGAAAATACATAAAGATGAATTTATTATTTTATTGGTCTATCATTTCATAAGCCTTTGGGGTGTTGCCAAAATGACGTCAGAAGTTTACTAATTTGGCGGGTTACTTATTACGGATGATTAATGAAAGTTCTGCTTGGAAAAAACTTAATTAATTTTTATTCTGACACAAAATTTAAAAAGTTTGTGGTTATCTTTAGTACTTACCAAGGTGCGTCAGTACTTAGGTTGGTGGCGAGGAGAAAAGATACATATGCAACCAAGCTAAAAGCATTTCAGAGATTTCTTTCATCAGAACTTTTAAGAGTATTATTACTTTAAAGGGTGAGACTAAAGGTGTGCAACTAAGCGATCCCCATACAATTACTGACCGAGCCCTACGTTGTTTAAATTTTGAATATCTTTTCCAACAAAAAAAATGCGTTATTATTTCTAATAATAATCTAGTACTTTAGAGTTTACACTATTTTTCACTATAAGTAATACATACAGTATTTCTGTTTTTACAATAAAGCAAAACCAACGAAAATGTTTTTTTTTGTATGAGGAGCCCTTAAGACTTTTACATTTCTAACTTTTTATTATTTGATTAATAATAAAATTATTTGTGTTTTCTGTGAAAATTTCAGGTTTCTACCTATTTCGGTCTAAAAGATAGAGCCCTTTGAAACGTCATGAAAAGTTATTAGATTTCTAAAGGGTCGGCAACGCGCGGTGCCCCTGATGTTGCAAGCGTCAATAGTCTACGGTGACCGCTTACCATCAGGCGAATCGTAAGCTTGTTTGCCTCCTTAGTGCTATTAAAAAAAAATCTCTAATGACTTTAATTATATTTATGACTTGATTTTTTTTTTATTTTTGATATTGTAAGCCAGATAGCTTTTTTGCATAACGCCATTAATTTTGCATGTTGTTGACTATTTTTATAACAGATTTAAGGATTTAGAGCGGTTTATGTCTAAAGATCAAAGCTTTCATATTAAATTTTTTAACTCCACAAAATATTTGGAATACTTTTTTAAATACGTATATTATTTTAAATATATTTTCGTATGCTGTGATTACTGGTCTAAAATAGCAGTTTGGATCTGTTGGATCTGAAATCCTGGAATATTACTGTCTCTAAAATTATACACCCTACAACATCACGCTTGTGTTTAACAAGATTAAATGGAACTTCGTTTGACAAAAGTAATTATATGATTCAATTTAACATTTATTTTCTTCTTTATAAAGCATTTTAAGCTTGTTTTTTTTTTAAAAACAAAAAATTATTATTTCGTTCCGTTCCGTTCTTGAATGGAACCGGATATTAGAAATTATGGAACAGGTACCGGTTCTGCATGCCCTAACCTAGACACTAGCGACCGAACATCCAAGATCAGACGGTCAGAAAAGTTGTGCTGTAAAGCGATTGAATGTCAATCAAAAAATAGTATTTTTCATAACTTTGACGATTCAAAAGTGATTGTAAAATCCTAATTTGAATAAATAAATTTTGACTGTGACTTTGAATACCGAGCCTCTATTATTTAATTTAATATTTGAGTAGACGGCGCGCAAACACATTAACAATCTATTATTAAAATACGAGGCGTGTATATATTGCATAAAATTATTGATAATATATATATTTTGTTATGTAAGAATAATTGAATATGAATAATTTTATATGTAGGTATGTATAATATTTGCGTTTAATAAACACTGTATATATATATATATATATATATATATAGTCCAGTTGACGTGTAATACTAAATATTACCAATAAATGATGTCTATTGTCTAATGTCTTATATCAATGGCGGCATTGGTGCCAAGTCAACTTTAACAGATAAATTGAATTGTATTATCGTGTATTTTTTCATAAACAATAATGTGATATCCTTAACATAAATTTAAGTCATGTCACGTATTATGAATAAGTTATACTACCTAAAGTAAAACAACTTTGTTTAGTTTGTAAATCATATTTATGTCAACATTTATACAGAACACAGCAAAACTTTCCAGTTGTGATGATGAAAAGCTTTTAGTACTAAGAGAAAAAAGTGGAAAAAGAGTTACTCATAGCGCATTCTCATATGTGTTGTGGAAACAGAGAAAGAATTTATTGCTACAGTTATTACTTCAAAGCTTTCTTGATATTGTTTCGTTACATTAAACAATATTATTGTGTTGACTCCATTCTTAAAACTAAACCACTTAAAATACGTATATATGGTTAGAGTACTTTTTTACAAACATTGTGGTTTTTGAACATTTTTCTTTATCGTAATCGCCACAGCTTCGATTTTGGACAAGGCTACAACAATTTTTGTGTTCCAAAAGTGATGATAAATATCACCTTTTTTTCAGGTTAGATCATATGTTTGGAAGATTATAAGCCGCGTCTACGGGTATACTCTAAATACTTTAGAGCATTAAAATGCATTTTTTAATACCTATTTAACGACAGCCTAAAAAATGTTTATCTTTTAGATTTTAATTTTTAGCCGAAAAAAAAAACCTTACAAAGAGCTACCCTTTCAATTTTGTTTTCTTAATTTATAACAAAACTGTATCTATGGCTGGCATAACCGCATACGGTGGAACTGTAGGGTTGTGACATACCGACATAAGACTGTGACATATGACGTGATGTGTGACAGGACTGATATGACGAAACCTTTAACTTTCCGTTTGTGGCATTTTGATACGGAACCCTAAACAACAATGAATCATTTTTATGTCATAAACAAGCGTTAGCGAGCAACCAATGTAGAATATTACCTACTCTGGAAAATTGATCGAGCGTTAAAAAAGGGATCAGGTTCTCAGGCTTTACTACTCGATCTGCTTTTACTAATGCAGATCTCTATGGTTATTTGACATGCACTAACTCTGTTCCGTGGCTCTGTTGGTAGTAGTGACTCAGGAAACATTTATGTGATTTGATTATTTTTATCACATCTATTCAAAAAGAGCTGGTTGGTTCCTCGTTAATAGGGATTAAAGTTGCACTTTGAACCCCTAGGGACGCACAGTGATTTCAAATTTGAATGTGGATTACAGAGATCGATCAAGAACATAAGAGAGGTAGGGCACTGCAAGTACTCGCTCGAATAAGCCACCCGAACAACTAAGCAGGGCATAGCGAGTACTTGCTCGAATGAGCGGCCCGAACTGGGGAAGTACCTCCAACTTACAGAAAACCGCGGCCATAATAACACTAACATTGAGTAGTGTTGTGTTCCTGGCGGTGAGTAAGGTTGCCAGAGCTCTTTGAGGATTCGCTGCGCGGACAGCGGAGGACCGGCGGTGCTTGTTGCTGTCATACTCGGCGTAGACGCGGCGTGCTGGTTCGGCGGTCAGGGAGACCTGATGAAACGGCTGACCGCTGGCCGCCCGCAGGTTGAACGGGATCCCGAACCCAGGGATCACTTAATCTCCGCCCTGGGAGGCTGATTCGCCAGCCTGTGTAAAGTATCTGAAGTGGTAGTCGTGCCGGAGAAGGAGACCGGAGTGGACCCGGCTACTACAACAGAGGGGGATCAGGGGTCCTTCCGCCCGCCGTGCCAGCAACCGTATCATCTGTGGCGAGCTTCGGCAGTCTTAGAACCGCACCCTTTGTCCTCTATGCTGTCTGTCCAGTGAATCCTCATCCTTAGTCTTAGTAACTTTTTTTTTATATATATTATGGCCAGAAGACAGAAAAAGAAAAGAGTTTGCACAGCGGCTACTCCATCCACATATAATGTGGATTTTTGCAACATCAGGGGTATTCACGCAAATCTTAACGCAGTCCACCACCATCTCGAAACTGCACAGCCGACCATTCTTTTTCTAACGGAGACGCAGATATCCTGCCCGGCCGACACATCATACCTTCACTATCCCGGCTACAAACTCGAACACAATTTTATGAGTCGTGCCGGTGTATGTATGTTCGTCCTGGAGGATATCTGCTGTCGCCGCCTTCATAGCCTTGAAGACAGGGACCTGTCGATATTGTGGGTGCGCGTAGATTACGGCGGCCACACTCGTATCTATGCGTGCCTATACAGGTCTCATAGCGGTGACACGGACGTAACTCGACTCTTCACGCACCTGAGTTTGACGACTGACAAAGTTCTAGAGCAATATCCCACAGCAGAACTAGTTATTTTGGGAAACCTTAACGCCCACCATCGCGAGTGGCTCAGTTCTCGAACCAATAACTATGCTGGGATATCTGCTCATGAATTTGCTCTGACCTATGGATTCTCTCAGCTGGTACTTTCTCCAACGAGAATACCAGATATAGAGGAACATACGAGCTCCTTACTGGACCTTCTGCTGACTACTCGTCCGGACGGGTACTCCGTCTCAGTGGATGCGCCTCTTGGCTCCTCGGACCACTGTCTCGTTCGGACTCAAGTGTCATGCACACAACCTGATCCTTCTGGGCCAACTAACTGGCGTCGTGTGTGGCACTATAAGTCGGCAGACTGGGATGGATTGCGTGAATTTTACGCATCGTACCCGTGGAGGCAGATCTGCTTTAACTCAGAAGATCCTGACGTCTGCGCAGCCGCAGTCACTGAGACAATCCTTGCTGGTATGGAATGCTATATTCCTAACCCGCGAGTAGCTGCCGGCGTCAAAAAACGACCGTGGTTTAATAGGTCTTGCAGAAAAGCTAAAATTCTTAAGCAAAATGCATATGAGGCTTGGACCACGGCTCGTTTTAATAAGGATCCGAATATTTCTGAGTTAAAACGCAAATTAAATGCTGCCTCGAGGTTCAGTAAGAAAGCAACTGCCAGAGCAAAATTCCAATTCATCGGCAAAATAGGTGGGCGACTTGCGAGCTATCCTTCTGGGAGTCGTGCTTTCTGGTCGCTTGCCAAAGCTGCCGAAGGGAACTTCTGCCAGTCGTCGTTACCACCACTACGAAAGACCGATGGTGACTTGGCCCATAGTGCTAAAGAGAAAGCCGATCTACTGGGCAGTCTCTTTGCCTCGAACTCGAATATGAGCGATGAAGGCGCTGTACCACCTACTATACCGTGGTGCGGTAAGTCCATGCCGGAAATCTCCATAACGCAGCGGGAGGTCAGGCGGGCGTTGCTTTCTCTAGACGTTCATAAGTCGAGTGGGCCAGACGGTATACCAGCAGTGGTGCTTAAGCAGTGTGCTCCTGAGTTATGTCCTGTACTCACGCGCCTCTTCGCGCTTTCCTACCACACTAGGCAATTTCCGTCTACATGGAAGACTGCGAATGTGCACCCGGTGCCCAAAAAGGGCGATAGATCAGATCCATCGAATTACAGGCCTATCGCTATTACCTCTCTCCTCTCTAAGGTGATGGAGCGTGTGATCAACACACAGCTTCTAAGATACCTAGAAGTACACGATCTGGTCAGTGACCGTCAATATGGCTTTCGCCACGGTCGCTCGACTGGTGACCTTCTAGTGTATCTCACACACCGATGGGCACTAGCCATTGAGAGTCAGGGGGAGGCATTGGCATGTAGCCTTGGACATAGCGAAGGCGTTCGATCGGGTCTGGCACCGCGGTCTTCTATCGAAGTTGCCATCTTACGGAGTGCCCGAGGGTTTGTGCAAATGGGTGGCTAGCTTTTTGTCCGGCAGACGCATACGAACCGTAGTTGACGGTAGTTGCTCTGATAGCATGGACATTAATGCTGGTGTCCCGCAAGGCTCTGTGCTGTCTCCTACGCTGTTTCTACTGCATATCAATGACATGTTGGACATCAACAACATACATTGCTATGCAGATGACAGTACTGGAGACGCTTTTTACACGGGTCGTGCAAACATCCCTCGTTCCGTTGTGGAGGAAAACCGCGGAGAACTTGTGTCTCAAATCGAGACCACACTGTCCCAGGTCTCTGACTGGGGACGGGTAAACTTGGTCCGATTCAACCCTAGAAAGACACAAGTGTGCGCGTTCACCGCTAAGAAAACTCCATTCACTGTGGTCCCACAATTCCAGAACACTCCCCTCTCCATCTCCAAGAGCATTGGGATCCTTGGTGTCGACATCTCCAGCGATGTTCAGTTCCGAGATCATTTACAAGATAAGGTAAAGCTGGCGTCCAAAAAACTTGGTGTACTCAACAGAGCGAAGCAGTACTTCACGTCGGGGCAAAGGTTGTTACTTTACAAGTCGCAAGTTCGGCCCCATATGGAGTACTGCTGCCATCTCTGGGCAGGTGCACCCGGATACCAGCTTGGACCTTTTGACTCGGTTCAACGACGGGCTGTGAGAATTGTCGACGATTCCAAACTCACTTGCGGTATCGAGCCCTTAAGTCTGAGGAGAGACTTTGCCTCACTGTGTGTGTTCTACCGCTTGTACAATGGGTTGTGTTCTGAGGAATTGTTCGAAATGATGCCCACGGCTACTTTCTACCATCGCACCGCTCGCCATCGGCAGGGAATTCATTCTCACACTTTAGAACCTAAATGGTCGCGTACAGTGCGGTTTCAGAGAAACTTCCTCCCGCGAACGCTTAAGTTGTGAAATGAGCTCCCTGCCAAGGTTTTCTGCAAGGACTACAGTATGGAGTTCTTCAAGAAAGAAGTTTTTAGATTTCTGAAGGGTCGGCAACGCGCAAGTGATACCCCTGGTGTTGCAAGCGTCCATAGGCTACGGTGACCGCTTACCATCAGGCGGGCCGTAAGCTTGTTTGCCACCTTAGTGGTATAAAAAAAAAAAAAAAAAAAAATTGTATAAACAAGTATAAATCGCGCCACGTAAGTTGAACCTGCGCAGTAACACATTTTCGGTTTGTTAGTACAATTGTCCGTACTGCCTGCGCAGACGGCCGCCATTTTAGTTCAACTTACATGGCGCGATTTATATAACTGGTTTTTATATAACCTGTATAATATAACTGGTTGGCCGCGTGCGGAGCAAATAAAGAAATTTTTTAAAAAAAATTTAATGTATTTGTAATTATTTACTCAAATTCGTATTACTTTAATAAAAATATAGTGCGTTTTTCTCGAGTAGTGATAATAAAATAAATAAATTTATTATTATTAATAATTGTAAAATGCGTATACTTATGCGAAATCTAGGAAACTTGTCAAACGACTTTTTGAATTATATCTTTCCTGATAGATTCAAGGAAACTTACAAGAAGACTAACCCGCTTTAGTAAACTTGTAAGAGGAGATAATTTTTGACATTTTAGACGTCGCTAGTAAATTTTCGAACGCTGGTGTGACGGCGACCATAGAGTTAAGAAAACACATGAATAGCGTTACCCATTAATTATTAATTCGAAACTTTAGTCTTCATTAAGTATTTATTAAAACTTATATTCCTACCACACTTTTCAGGGTATTGTAGTAAATGGCAAAAACGGCACCCATAAAAATTTGTCATGTCCGTCCGTCCATATTTCACAGGGTCATACCCATCGATTCTAATGAAATTTTAAATTTTTTTTATACCACTGAGGTAGTAAACAAGCTTGCGGTCTGCCTGTTGGCAAGCGGGCACCGCAGCTTATGGACGCTTTTTTTCGATTAGAATTATGATGATGATGTATTTGTTACAAAAATTTTAAAAAAATTTTTAGGTGTAACTTTTTATAATTGGAGGACTGAAAGATGATTTTTTTTTTTTGATGATGCACCAATCATGTTTGGTTTTTGAGTACCTAGTTATTCATCAGGATGAAAGTACTGATGATGATGTCGAAATTGATCAGTGCAAGCTTCAGTTTTTGCGATTTAGTCGACATATACTTCTCTAATAGTTGCAACACGTAATTACTCCTTGTCGATGCCCGTTCAAGTTTTTATCAATAGTCCATTTGGCTGTTGTAGTAGATTCGTACCGTTTTATAAAACTGCTCTTTACAATGTATTAATTTAAAGACTCACCGGTCTTCCGGTCTATCTAATTGGTGATTGGTGATTTCGTAAGCTTACAAGTTTCCTAGCTAACTTATAAGTTTACGCAAGGTACAAGTTTCCTACGACATATACAAATACATACATACAAAGGTAGTGCCATCCAGTATTTTAACATCGTACCTACACATGCCAATCGGTTCGAAAATAGCAGGTAGAAAGGCGGTAGCAAAAGAATGACGAATCAGATCATTGAGTGCTGAATGAAGGTAAAATTAGACCGCACTTTTTACTCAAGAAAGACCGTGGTGTGCACTCCTTGTCTACGAAAGCAAATATGTTATTCACATATTTCTAATAGTGTACCCATCTAAATTTGTTGATGGAGGCGCGTGTAGCCAATGTACTGACTCTTTCTCTGAAACTGTAAGAATAGGGGCTTTATTAGTGTCATTTGTACATTTTTGCAATATCCTAGCATAGGTTGACTTTAGGTGTGACAAATCCCACAGACTTTGGTTGTTTGGATCACTGGGACAATTCTCCCCTAGGTTGGCCGACATCCAAGCCGTCATGGCTTCCACCATGCCCGCTACCTCAGCATCAGTTAAGTAGGGTTCTAAAGGTTAAGGTTACTTAATAGATTAATTATTAGAGAACAGTAATATTTAGTACAATTTTATTTAATCCACACTAGTCCATACTAATATTATAAATGTGAAAGTAACTCGGTCTGTCTGTCTGTCTGTCTATTACCTCTTCACTGATCCCTGATACAGGACCCTGATCTCCAAAACGCAGGGAAGATTTAAACGATATTTTTGGGTACGTTCGAGTGGGTGACCCGGTAAGGTACAAATGGACCCGGTAGATGGTGCTGCAGTCGGTATGTCACTGATCTTCTCCTAAATGACAGTGATGATTTTAATGATATTTTTTGTGTATGTAAAAAACGTATCAAAAGGGCTAGCTTTAAATCAAAATTATTTAAAGAAAGCCTTCTACGATGGAACATTTGGAAAAAAATGAAGAATTAAATAATTTAGACGTTGAGGCCATAGTATACAGTAAGATATCCAAAAATGATGACTCAACCATAAATTCGTAAGAAGTAATGGGATTGCAAAATTTTAAAAATGTAAATGTTAAATTTAAAATATATTTAATGTGGCGCTGCTTTTCCGGGCAGGACAACAACGTCTGCCAGGTCCACTATATTATAAATGCGATAGTAAGTCTGTCTGTCTGTTACCTCTTAACGCTTAAACCGCTGTACCGATTAAGGTGAAATTTAACACGGAGATAATAGGATAATAGTTTGCTTGAAAACGTCAAGTGTGAGTTGATTTTTTATAATTGAAGAGTTGCCGTTGAAATCCTACACCGATAACCGCATTTAGGGCGGGTGAAACCACGGGTAAAAGACATTAAATATATAAAATATCAAACTGATCAAAGCGGCTCAAACGCCGTCATTGAGGTGCGCTTTTTGTGACGTTAAAGTCTGTAACAATATAAACTTTTTTAGGTGTTGTACTTCTATTTTTCTGATTATAACTTAATAAACCATGGTAAAAGACCTAAGACTACTGTATAAGTATTGTATTATACCTAAGTGTAATACCAAACACTATAAGTATTGCACCTTATGTGTGTGTTTGCATTCATAGACTATGACGTCACAATCGAACTGAAGATTAGCGCTTCGTTTTACTATTTTGAAATCTTTATCTATACTAATATATAAAGCTGAAGAGTTTGTTTGTTTGAACGCGCTAATCTTAGAAACTATTGGTCCGATTTAAAAAATTCTTTCAGCGCTAGATAGCCCATTTATTGAGAAAGGCTATATATCTTTACGCTAAGACCAATTGAAGCGGAGCATCAATGAAGAATGTTACAAAATCGGGAGTTTTTTTTCCTTTTGAGAGCGCTGCGTAAACGGTTAGAGTTTCGCAAAAACCATGTATGACAGAATTTTTCCTCTTTAAAAGTTCTTTAAAACATTTCGCAACAGCATATGTCTATATTTTAAGGTTGGCTCACTATAACCTTTTTTTATGCTAACCAAATTTGTTCTAAAATAATGCATTATCTGCGAAGGTGTTTCTATAAACATAATATTAATACTTATCCAAATCAATACGTTATTCATCACAAGTCTTTAATTTAAAACAAAATTTCCCTTAACATCAATTCGATTTCAATGAATATCTTAGGAGATATCGCAGTTTTAAAATAACATGTCATCAAAATAATGATTAAGTACTGCGCGCGCATTTATGATGTGCAAGGCCAGCGGGCAGTCAAGAGGGGGAAGGGTGGTACCTATTAGTTAAAAATATTTTCACCTTCTAAGTTTTTTTCTATAATTGAGGAGTTGCCGTAAGAATCCTACGCCAATAACCAAATTTGGGGCGGGCGAAGCCGCTGGCAAAAGCTAGTTATCTTTTATTTACGTACTTTCTAATAATTAAAATTATTTTTTATAAAAAATGGTTAAATTAAACAAATGTAAGAAAGATGTTTTATTCCATGGCAATAAAGATTGCAAAAAAATATGTTTAAATTACATGCATAACCCTTATGTGATTTTCTGTAATTTTAACCCCTTATCTGGAAATCAAGATATTATCTCAAGAATCCACTGACGATATTCTAAGATTAATAATGATTATTTGGTTTTGACAGCTTGAATACACTTGACACTCGAGTCAAACTTGATATCAAATCTCGGGGACATCGCGAGATGAAGTATTTTGGAAGATTGTACACAAAGAATTTTCTCGTTCCACTTCAGATTAAAAAGGAAAAAGTCTTTTTAGTGATTTCTTTTGTTGTGTTTCCTTGTAAGTTCTTTCGTTACTGTGTAAATAATAGCAGAATGTTTTTTTTATATTTTTCAAATGGAAAAACAGACCCCAATTTAAATGACTTCAAATCAAACATTTATCGACTTATTGGGAACAACCAATGCAATATAGCTTATATTATAATAAAATATTTACACGAGTTTTTCTCACTCACTTTTATTTTTTTTTAGCTTAAAATGCAAGTAATCAAATTAACTTAAAAATCACACAAACGTAAGGTATAGTTTTTTTAACTTTAAAGATATAAAATTTGCATATAAACTGCGTATTATCGCCTATCGCCCTTTTTAATCTACATTTAAGCATTTTTTGTAAAACATGGGAAAGAGAACAAAATATTTCATCCCATGGTATCATTAATAATGTCTAAAGTTTCTTCTTCGAAAAAGAATGTCAGTTATTATCAGGTGTTTTTTAAACTTATTTGATTTTGATTTGACCTGAGCAGGCCTAAATGACAACAAAGAAATCAGAATATAAAAAAAATCAAATGCGAGCTGGACTCACGTACTGAGGGTTTCGTACTTAGGAGGTTTCTTAAAGGTTTTTTAATTACCCAAAAACTATTGATTTTTTATGTTTGTATCTACGCCCAATAATAAGAGATTTATTTAGCATGTTATTTTAGGATCTGTCATAAGTTTTACTGTAATCTAAAAGTAAAGAAAAAATATTTTTGTAGTTTTTCAAAATTTAGGCTCAGTAGTTTTGGAGATTTGGAGATAACTTTCATCTATTTTCTTGAATAACTTTTAAACTTTTTATTACAAAATTATAATCTTCTAAAGTTAGACTTGTAAAGGTTAAGTCGAAAATACTTCTGCAGCGCAATTTTATTGGTATGGACGTGGAAAATCTGCACAAAGATGCACAGAATATTAACTGGAAGACCATAACCGATGCCTCAAATATTGATGACAAAGTAAATTTGTGCAATTCCTCTATCACCCAGTTATATGACGTCCATGCAAAAGTGAAACACCTTCCTGCACCTTGGCTTACAGAAAATATAAAAGATCTTCTAAACAAATTAAATAGAGCTTAGTCAAAATTTAAATCTAATCCTTTAAACAAAAACCTTGAAAAGTACAAACTTCTTAGGAATCGCTGCAATACCATGTGTAGAGACGCACAACGACGCCTTATCCACACAACCGTAGAAAACGGAGATCCAGCTAAAGTCTGGAAATGTCTAAGGTCATTAGGGGTTGGCAAGTCTACTGCGACTACTTATCCAAGCGACGTGAATTTGAATCTCTAAATCAACATTTCTCCTCTCCAATTACTTTTGATAATAGAGAGAATAATGCTTTAAATTCTCTTTCCATTAGTTCAACCTCCTCCTCTTTCACTTTTAGTCGAATTGACGATTGTGGTGTTAAGAAAAGCATTCTTTCAGTTCCATCGAATGCCGTCGGTAATGACTGCATTAGCCGTAAAATGATCTTACCCATTCTTGATATTATCGTTCCTGTCATATACCCATATCATAAATTATTCTATTCTAAATGTAAAATTTCCTAAACTGTGGAAAGGAGCTCAAATTATACATACGTCAGCTAAAAAAAACGAATTCATCCTCCTTTTCTGACTATAGACCCATTTCCATTCTTCCTTTCCTATCCAAAGTTTTAGAGTGTGTTTTTCAGAAACAAATCAGCAGTTTTCTGAACCAAAATAACTTACTAGACCCATATCAATCAGGCTTTCGTCCAGGTCATAGTACGGCTATTTTGCTAGTTAAAATAACTGATGACGTTCGATAGAGAACAAGCAGCTGACAGAAATCGCATTACTTGAATATAGCAATGGTTTTAATACTGTTGATTTTGACTTACTGTTAGCACGCTAATGCTCTCTTAACATATCTCCAACCATTGACTGGTTTCACAGATACTTGTGTGGACGTTGGTTACGCATTCAAGTTGATGATTATTCATCTTCCTGGTGAATTGATTTGTGTGGATTAGTGAATGGTGTCCCGCAAAGTGGCGTAATGTCTCCACTTCTCTTTACTATTTTCATTAATTCTATTACATCGCAAATTTCTTCTCTCTACCATATGTATGCAGATGATCTACAAATGTTCTCGAAATGCTGCTTTGAAAATTTAATCCTAGCAGTAAACACTATGAATGCAGATACTGCACAGATTGTAGCCTGGAGTGAATCCCACAGTTTAAAAGTAAACCCGAGTAAAACATAGGCTATCGTAGGAGGAAGCTCAATACTCATTAATAAAATTGACTGGCAACAGTTACCCTCCATCTTATGTAATAATGTTTGTGTTCCTTTTAGCGAATGTGTGAAAAACCTAGGCATTCACATCGATCGCACGTTATCCTGGCATCATCAGCTGAATGAAATAAGCAGAAAACTGTTCGCCTCTACAAAATACTTGAGGAGACTTCAGAACTTCCTGCCAATTTTTACCAAAATTGCGCTTGCACAGTCATTACTCCTCCCGGTTCTCGAATATGGTGACGTATGCTTTTCCGATTTTACTGAAGAGCAGTTAAACAAACTTGAACTTGAAAAGTTATCGATACGGTTTATATTTAAGTTGACGCAAATATGATCATGTATCAGTTTCGTTCTAAGCTCAAGTAGCTCTTCATTCGCCAACGCTAGAATACACTCCTTCTTTCTCTTCTTTATTCCGTTCTGTTCATACCTTCATCACCAACTTATCTTAAACGTTGCTTTGAATTCCTTGGCTCTTCTATACAAAATCTTAGATCTTCTACAAATTTACTCCTAAATATCCCTTCACATTCCTCTCAGTTCCATTACAGTTAAATCTATAAAACTATAGAATGCTTTACCTCTCACTATCAGACAAGCCCAAAGCCACTGCTTTGAAACCCAGTTTAAGAATTATTATCGGTCACATTAATAATTATTATTTTACGAATAAGACATTATATTTTAATTATGTTGTGTACGTCTATGTAGTAGGTAACATGTAAGTATATGTAAATACTTTGTCATACTATATTTAATTTGTAGTAACGTGTATTATGTTTTATTCATATCTATCATTATAATAACACACTTGTTTGTTTTTATTTATATTACTTTCTTGTTCAAAGTTGCGCCTACTCTAAAATCTTATTCTACTAGATTTCCTCTACCTAAAGGTTGTCTGGAAGAAATCGCTAAATAGCGATATGACCGCCTCACTTGTATTCCACCAATCAACTTTATTTACTAGTTTTAATAATTTTTTTGTGCAATAAAGAATTTGTGATGTGATGTGAAAGTGATGTGAATCACATGATTTTCTCGTATATCATACTACACATAAATCATCACTATCAACATGATGATATTAAAATGATTATCGTATGATAATCGTACGATAATCGTAAACGTAAACAATTTTATTAAAGTCAATGAACTCCTCTTTGTTTGAATTTGATATTTCTAACCAAAAAAAATGGTTTTCCTTATACCACTGAATAATAAAAACACCATAAATCTCCCTGACTTTCTATAACAGAAATATTTGACCAACATCGACTTTGACCTTCAGTATCATTTGTACAGGAAACTTTTAGACAACTGAGGACCCATTTGTAAAGCCAACCATTATTCACTCCGTGGAACCATCGAGATAACTTTGAGATGAATTGAGTTTTACAAATGACTCGCTAAAGTTTCTCAAATCAGTTATAATTTCCACAAAGCCTAAGAGAATAATAAATTTCTAAAACTAAATATTAATAACATTTAATGTACATAACTGATAAAATTTTTTTCTTAATATGTGAGGAGAAATAGGAAAGAGGCAAAAATGTTTTTACATATGTATTAATTGATTGCTGAGGCGTGCCAATAATTACCATTTAGTTTCAACCAATGTCAAAAAAGTAGGTTCTGTGTTATTTTTGAGCATGAGGGTGTATCAGTAATTTTACTATGTATTATTAATGGTCTTTAAAATTAAGGTTCAGTGTGTCCTGGAAGATAATAATGTAGGATAGATTTTTAACCACGCGGGAGTGCCATTTATTATTATGGAATATTAACTATTAAGAGACCGGCTAAGTGCGAGTTGGACTCGCGCACCGAGGATTCCGTACTTGCCACCTTTTACGTAATTTACTAACACAAAAAAAACAAGTGTGCTTCTTATCCAACTACCGTCCTTGCTTAACTTTGAATATTGTTTCCAACAAACAAATACGATACCGTTTCTCTTATAAATAACTCTGTAATGGTAATTAAAGACGGTTGATGAAATTTTTTTTGTTTGAAACCATGTACAAAGTTAAGCATATAAGTCGGACTTGGTCAGTGATTGGATGGGTGACCGCTTAGCGTCACACTTTTGTTTTTGTTTGTGTTCGTAAATTACGTAAAACCGTGGTACGGAACCCACGGAGCACTAGTCCGACTTGCACTGGACCGATGTTATTAATACGCATGTAAATTTGCGTAATTTGCATATACTATACAGAGGTATGTACATTGCTAGGGATGTAATATTTAATGTTTGCTTTAGATTTTATAAACAAATTGTGCCTGTCTTTGCCTGTTCTACTGCATTCTTGACTTAGGCGGCTATCGATAATGAAAAATAAGTCATATTAAGCGTTTATTCCCTACGGACCAACAGAACGGCACAACTAGTTGGTCCGCGGGCCGTTTTATGCATTTATTTTTAAATATTTTCCATTGTTTGGTGTAAAAAGTACTTCAAATTTCTTATTACTATTTCTTAAATCTAATTATGTTTTAAATCCTTAATTTTTTTTAAATATTGCTATTTCAATTAATTTTTTTTTAATTTTTTTTGTTAATAATATTTCGGATGACAGTTGTCAATCAAATAAGCGATATATCTCCGTAATTATTGATCGAGTAGTTTTGATAGAGTTGTAATGAAACTACTAGCCTACGATCAATATTTTCAGGGATAATAGCCCTTTGTAGTTTGACAGCTGTCATCCGAAATGAAGATCTTGATGAGATCTATCACTTCTGTAAAGAAACTACTAGTCTAGAAACAATATTATCGGAGATATCCATTTTGTTGAAATAACTTAATTGGTCCACGAGAGAACACCACCGGGACGGACGGACATGACATAAAGAATTATTTCTTTTTTGTTTTGCCCTTTTTTCTTTACAGAAAGGTTCTATGACCCCTCTTAGATCAATTTGCGGTTCATAATTTTTAATTTTACACTTATATTTTTAATCATCCAGCATAAAATAATTAAGGTGCCATTCGTTCAAAGACTAGCAATTGCAGGACTGTCTACGTTTTCATATTTAGCGTCGGGGTGCAAATAAATTGATCAACTATTTTTTTATTGGTTAACAACTTAAACTCGGTTTAATTTTTTTGGATACATGAAAGACAATGTTTTGCATTTTTACTAAACCGAATTATGAACAGCGTGGGATTTCTATGGCAACTCCTTGATTATAGAGAGAAAGTTTGCTATATATTTATTTTTAAAGTGTTTATTGCCTTTTCCATAAAATTTCTAAAGTTTCTAAGGACATAATTGGAACATTGATTGTAGTAAGGAAGCTATATCTGTGGCTATAGGGATTTAGTTATAGTTATATTTACGAGTATTATAATCTTTAACTATATGCTAATTCAAGAAATAAGCTATCCCTATTCCAAATTTCAAATAAATCGGTCCAGTTGTTTTGACGGTGAAGGTGTAAAAATACTCACAAACTTTCGAATTTGAAATTGTTTTTATTATTACAAGCTTTATATTAACTTGCTCTGTCCGTATGTGAGTTGTCCGTTCAAAATTTGCAAACCATTTTTCGACCATTTGTTAGTATTCGATTAAGCTGAAATTTTTAGTTCATCTTTAGTTCTGGTGACAATACAATGTGCAATACTGAATATTGTTATAATTTCAATATGGGCACCGGTCCAAGATGGCGGATCACATATTTTTTCTTAACCCCCTTAATATGGGTATCAAACGTAAGGGCTTAAAATTAGAAAACGATAAATTTATTAACATCACAATAAATCCAATATGGCCGCCGCTCTAATATAGCAGATGACATATTTTTTCCCAATCCCCTTAATATGGGTATCAAATGGAAAAGCTTGAGTGGTAGAAAACGATGAAGTTGATAACATCATTCGAAATTCGAGATGGCCGCCATTCCAATACGGCGGATTAGATTTTGTTTTGTTCCGTTCAACCGTTCCCGTCCCCTTATTGGGCTTTAACCGTTCACAGGGTGCTGGTAACACTGTAGATTATGACGTAATATATTTAGGACCGAAACTTTTTGTGGTCGGTCAAATATATGTACCACTGAGCAGAGCAGAGCAGAGTGTGCGCATTAGACGGTCTGATGATCAATGAATTAGATTGCAATAAAATATCGGGGCAAACACCATGTAACACCCGTGCACTAGCTGAAATGAATAGAATCCTACTAATATTATAAATGTGAAATTTTATATGTCTGGATGAATGTCTGTTACGCAATCACGCTTTAACCACTGGACGCATCGGGATGAAACTTGGCATACACATAGGCCAGGTCCTGGATTAGCATATAGGCTTTTATCCCAAAAAATTCAAAAGTTCCCGCGGGAATAACTATAACAGGGCTTAAAGAACAATAGATGGAGCTATAGTTTGCTATGGCAAACTTCATTAGTATAATTAAGGAGATAATTTAATGTATGTGTTTTTTATTTGAAACTTGTTTTTAAAAATATTTGTTTATTGAATTTAATTTTTGTAATACATTTGTTGTAAATCACATTTCTTTTTGCACCCCCAAGCTAAACGGCCCTGGATAACTGATTGTTCGGCTTACATGTACTTTAACATACGTCGCATATGTCCCGCGTGTGGTACCTCGCAGATGCTATAAATATTCATATGCAATGCTCGCAGACTAAAAAGTATGTATATTATATGCCTCGTATGTGACAAGCTTTACTGTAGTCAAGTTAGTGAATGAAATATGGTAGATTGCAAAAATAAAAAAAGTATATCACCTCGAACACAAAATTATTACTAAAGGATGTGTCGTGTTTTAGCAAATTGAAAGTAGAAAATAGTAGAAAGGAATTGTAGAGCACATTTCAAATGTATATTTTATTAGACGATCCCCGCGGTTTTACCCGCAGATGAACGTATTTCTGTAAAACTTTCGATCAGGATAAAAGTTTTCTTTCTTTTTCTTGGTCCCTACAGTTATCCTGTGTTAAAAATCAAGTTAATTGTTAGCACCGTTACGACCGACGTTAGGATTAGTGACCCGCAGAAGAATTTATCCCCGTGGAAATTCTTGATTTCAATAAAAAGCATTCTACAATTTTCTGGCTATCTATGTGCCAGAATGAGACCCATACCGTTACTTTGTTGCTGACTTAAGTTACAAATAGTATCCCTATTATAAAATAAAAACTTATATTATTTAATACAAATAATATATACACTCTTAAAGTCCATTACAAATATTGGTAAAGGATCTTTTCAATTAGATGAGTAGTTTCTGAAATTACCTCCTAATCCCAAAATTCAATCTTAAAAACTTTACTTCTATATAAGATAAGTTTACGACTGTATAAAATGTAAGTGATACCAAAACCGTCGTTTTGTGTATCACTTGAGTTACCAGTTATTTGCGGTGTTTTTTAATTATAACTTATTATTATATGTCAAAATAGGTGACGCTTGAGTTTCCATTTTTAAATTACTTTTCTTAAAAATAAACAATGAAACACAGTAACTCAGCTCAACAATTTCGAAGCCAATCAGTGGTTAGATCTGAGTAAATCCTGAATCAAATTTATATTCAGCTGAATTCAAATTAAATTCGAACAGTTTCAATTGAAGTGAATTTAATTTTCACCGGAAGTAAAGCTTTGTTGAAAAGTTTACCTCAAGCTCCCCGAGAAACTAAACAGAAAAAAATGTTTAAATAATGTGATTTAGACTGAAATGAAATAAAATGTATAATTTATCAAATGTTTTTTTACTACCTTGGATTATTATTTTAATAAAACCACATATTATAATTACAGAAAGCATCAAAATAGAAATGATTCGCATCGTTACATTAAAGATTTTACTCTAAGTACTAAACGTATTGACAACGATTTTCGAGATAATTTTCGAAAAACTTAAGAGTTTAGGAGCGAGGCCAAAACAGCAAGCTCCTAACAAAGTATGTCATTATTCTAAAAATCAAAATATGCAGCATCGACCTGCAAGTTTTGTTTTCGTTGACTGCCCCGACCTAAAGCCATGTTGGCTGCCATCTATATAATTTTTTGTTTGCTGTGTAAAGCACGTTCTCAAAACATTTTCCTACAGCTGTCTGAACTGCTACAGGTCTATATTGTGAAAACTTCGGATATATCAATACCTTTGGGGATTGGAGTAACTCCATCAGGATAGGTTTAGTTTAAAATGCAAGATTATAGATACATTAAGGTGGAGACTCCAAGGCTGAAAAACAATTTTTAACGAGAAACGGAGACACACCACCTGGACCGGCAGATGATCTTGCCTAAAGGCGTTTCACCGTGCGATACAAGTCCGTAATACTAAAGCTATTAATGGTTATTTTTGCATGTATTTTTTTATTGCAGTAGTGAATGGTTCCAAAAACTGAATGGTTCCTTCGTTAAAATACTTTCAACATAATCAGTAATGCACTGATACAATCCGTTTTATCAGTTAGATATTTTATTAAACCTATAAAGTATTCAAAAAGTTCCAAATTGTATATTTTACCTTCGCTTTTAAATCGCTTGCGGTAGACATTTTTGTTTTTAATATTGAGTATAATATTTGCAAATATTGTCACCGCTGTGTTGACCTAAGACGCTTCGGTACGCAATTATTTATGCGTTAATAATCATTTAAAAATAGAATATATCTACGTCATTTTTTTCTACAAATACTTCTGCCCAGTATTATAAATGTCGGTGACAGAAGCATATAATGCACAAAAGTTTGACTTACAGGAATTCAATAAGATGGGAGACAGTGAAGTTTCAAACGATAGACCTAGTCTGTATGTTCCCATATCCGGAAATTTCAGAGTCACCTCAATCTCAATCTCAATCGAGTGATGATATACATCAGCAGAGTCCAAAGGCTTTACTTCTCCAGATACTTTGATATGGTCGCCTGGCATATCACTAACACAAAACCCAACTCACTGCCATATCTATTACATATATTACTATTTTAACAAACTTTATAATACTCGATTTAATATTTACAAAATGAATTAAAATTAAAGTCAACAATTACTAAACAATTTTTACAAGACACACACTCACACATAAGCATAAACAAACAATGACACACTACAAAACAAACACATAAACACACATGAGTATATACTTTCAGTTCTAAATAATGAATAAAGTGTTTCAACATTTATGTAAAATTATCTACGAGAACTAGAGGTCTAAACTAAGAGGTGAAAGTTTGTTTGGTTGTTTCAACGCTTGTGACGTTGGCACGTATGTATATGTCGCAGGCAAATCGTTTAATTCGCCGTTTCACAAATCTTTTTTATAGCTGGTTCTTTTCAAAGCAAATAGGCTTTTATTATTTGATGAATTAGAAAGTTATCGACAAGTATAGGTTCGAATATATTTGTCATTATTAAAATTTACAAAATGAAGTTGTATTATTTTTTTATTCCACTAAAGTGGCAAACAAGCTATCGGTCTGCCTAATGATAAGAGGTCACTCGCACGTTGCCGACCTTTAAAAATCTAATAACTTCTTTTTTTTATGATGATACCGTAGTCCTTCTACAGAACAGAAGACTCCCATACAACAAACGTGATTTTTTTGCTCGTTTTTGCTCGATATTGAGAACGGCAACAGGTAGACGCTTTAAATTTTCACAGAATATTTAGTTATATATTCACTTTAAACATAAATAATGAAAATACAATGAAACAAATATTTCAGGGGGGCTCCCATACAACAAACGCGATTTTTTTCCGTTTTTATAGATAATGGTACGGAATCCTTCGTGCGCGTATCCGACTCGCACTTGGCCGATTTCAGATCGTCAGTTTAATTATTAATTTAATAAACTTTATACGTTCCATACAAGCTTCATACAATAATCTGTTTAGTTACATGATAATTTCTATTCCATACTTTAGGATTTGCCTAGGCAGTTTGTAAAACGGCGAATTATACGATTTTCCCGCGACATATATATGGGAATGAGAAAGTTTAATGACGGGTATATCACCGCGCGGAACCGCAAAGCTAATGATTAAAAATAAGCAGACTTAAAGACAAATTGAAACCCGACTTCACAACCTGCATACCTACTTCATATGACGTGTTTATTGTTGGGACATAGTTCCTAATGATAGGTCACAATTAACATGATCGGTTAAGGGGTAGACTAATAAAAGTGTTAACTCAAAGCAGTACTACGTCACAGTCACGCATATAGTTCAGTGCGGGTTTATTTCACCTCCCTAGCGAATTATTCAGAGTCTTTTAAAATTTCTGTCACTTCTTGCGCACTTGACTTTAGGAATAAAATTTGTTATAATTTTACGTTTATAGTCATAGGTGATAGGGACTAGAATAGGGTTTAAGAAAATAAGCCATCGAGGCAAACCCCGGCTGAGATAGTTTACGTTTATAAAAATGACTTGAAAACAGCTTAAACATTCTTTTTTTATTTCTTTATTATAAGCGGTCACCGCAGGTTATGGATGCTTACAACACCTGGGGCGTTGCCGAACCTTCAAAAATCTAAAAACTTATTTCTCGAAGAACCCCACATTGTAGTCCATCGACAAAATCTTGGCTCATTCCACATCCTAAGCTTTCGCAGGAGGAAGTTTCTCTGAAATCGCACTGTTCGTGACCATTTGGGTTCTAAGGTGTGAGGATGAATTCCTTGCCCATGGCGAGCGGTGCGATGGTAGAAATCAGCCGTGGGCTTTATTAATGAATCTGCTAAAAGTAAGACTTTTCCTTACCACATGTATCCAACTACTTGCTATATTTGGATCCAAAGGAACTAAAAAGGATTTAATTTATTTCGTTAGGCGGTTTTGTTTTTCTATTGACACACATAATATACTCATTGAGTAATAATACTTTTTGTTTACAGTTACAAACAGAAAAAGCCAGGTTGTTTTACGGACAAAAACAACAAACTATCAATTTAATTAATAGTAAAATATTAACCAAATGAAATTACTTAACGTTGGAAAGTAACTTTTTTCACTTTTCTTGTCTTCTTTAAAGTTTCTGGAACTTTTAACAGCACAAACTGTCATTTTAAAAATATTTTACAACAAATAATTTGCGTAATTTCGCACCGCGCTGTTTGACACGTCACTACGCGACCTAGTAAAGTCCATTATTGGCCTACTTTTTTTTGTACGTTTCTTTGCGCCGACTATACATCTAGACTGGTATTAAAAAAATAACAATTATAGAAAAAGCCGACTCACGCTTTACGTTTTCAAGTAGCCCGCGGACTCAAACTATATCCATAAATTTTCCCGCGGTTCCACCTGCCCTAAAAAGGATGTCAACGGCAACTTTTTAATTGTAACGGTAACTTTTTAAAAACCAACTCACTCTCAACACAGACACAAAAAGAAATGTAACAGACAGAGTTACTTTCGCATTAATAATATTAGTGTGGATAAGGCCGAACTGCTGAGCAGATATTAATTAAAATTAATGAAGGGAGGTGAAGAACATAGCTACTAAAAAAATGTCAAGTGTGACTCGAATTGGCTAAGCTTGTCTACGAAATAAATAAGAATTTGATTGAACCGATTTTCGTAAAATTTAGCATGGTTATAACCGTAGGGAAAAACAAAGTCAAGTGTGAGTCGCATTAGCACAAAGAGGTTTTATGAGAATTCGGTCAAACCGCTGAGCCAATTTTAATGAAATGTCGAATTTCTTCTTCCAACCCTTATTTTCTCCATTAGAGGATTATTTTTGCAAAATTCTTTCTTTGTTCTTGCTAACGTTATGACAGAAAACTTTGTTCAAAATGTTAAGTGTATAGACCGAGTAGTTTTGGCTGTGCGTTGATAAATCAACCAGTCTGTCAATTGGTCTTTTATAGGTATACCTACTATTTAGATGACAATTTCAAAACTTCTTATTTAAAAAAAAAACAGATTACTCAGCGATTAAAAGACGTCAAGCATTTAGAGCACTGAGGGTTTATTACTAATATGTAGCAAAAAAAACTTCGTTACAACCGGGTGTCCCACGACAGCTCTCGTTTTTATTTTATTTATTTCAAGGTGGAAAATTAAATTATTTTCCGAGTTAATGTAAACAAAGCAGCGGGCAATACCAACAACGAATACTGTTGAAATGTGCTAGTAAAGCTTTTTTAATTGATATCAAACATTTCAAAATTATAAAAATTAAAAAACCCTCGACAGTTAAAACATTATTGAAAAAGGGTAAAATATTGTTTAAGCCCCTGACTTAACCAGATTCTGTAACGAATGATAATTAACGTAAAAAGCTTTTATATTATAATAGACTAGCTTCTACCAGCGGCTTCGCCCGCGCTAAATTTCGTTATCGGGTTCAGGTTCTTACGGCAGCTCCTCAATTATAAAAAAAAAACAATCAAATATTTCCTCCTTAATGGCATAAACTCAAACTCAAACTCAAATCAAACTTTATTCAAGTAGGTTTCTTAGAACACTTTTGAATCGTCAATACAATGTAAACAATGTTTATTTCTACCAAAAAGAGTTGGCAAGGAGTAGTATCCATCTAAAGTAGTAATACAATACTTTGATAATTAGCTAAAGAGTATACAATATGTACCAATACAATAGGTAATAAAAAATAAGTAAGTAAGCTACAAAAAACAAAGTCAAGCATGTCAATTTTTTTTTTGTTTTTATGCAGCATAGGAGGCGCACCATGTGAATGTCAAATATCGGTAATTGAGTGAAGGAATTTAGATATTTAAGAGAATTCCGATATTTAATAGTACTAGTGGCATTAGCGCCATCACAATTATATTTTTGCACAATCATATGTACATACATATATTAACATATACTTAAAATTATCCATACTATCCATGAATATTATATACTTAATAATAAATATTATAAATGCGAAAGTAAATCTGTCTGTTACCTTTTCACGGTGAAACCACTGTACCGATCAAGATGAAATTTGGCATGCAGATAATGTTGAGTCGCGGAAAAGGACATAAGCTACTTGAAAACGTCAAGTATTATTCGTTTAATAATTGAGGAGTTGCCGTTAAAATCATACACCGATGACCGAATACTAAGAATACAAAGAAGTTTGCAAGAGCAGACCAGCCTCCACAGCGGCACCCGTTCACAAGTATGACACATGAATCAGCCATCGCTTCGCTCAACCATGTTTTAGGGAACGTAACGACCCGACGCACATGCCACCACCGCAGAGACTTTGAGAGAGCATGACACACTCAAGCAACTCCAATAAAACTTCGATTGTACAAGTTACAATGTGTGTAGTAAAGGAACAAAATATAAAGCCGATTCATATTGAGATTACACAAATACACAAAATCTGTGCAAATGCAAATATGTGCAAACACACATACATGTACACGTCTATGCGCCACACCCACCTCCATCCAGAACCCCCCCAACACCAAGCAGCCAACGGTGGATGACTATCCATGGTGCATCCCCTGATCGTAATGTGTCATTAATTATCAACTACATAAGTCATAGATGGATGTCCAGTATTGGGCCCATACCATTAATTCCAGACATTATTATCTTTATTGAATTCTTCCACAGTATAGTATCCCTTGTTAGTAAGAACCTTTTTAATGTAAGTTTCAAAAGTATTTACAGGTAGGCTAACAATATTCTCAGGAATTGTATTAAAAAAGTAAATGCTCTGAATTATGAAGGCGACATTTTGGAATCGCAAGTTTATTTTTATTTCTAGTATAAACATTGTGTATGTCACTATTTTTAACAAATAAACTTAGGTTTTTAAGTACATACAGTAAGCACGCGTAAATATACTGAGAAGCTACAGTAAGTATTTTAATTTTTTTAAAGAGGTCACGAAGAGAATCTCGACGTGATAAGTTATACATGGATCTTATTGCTCTTTTTTGAAGTATAAAAATAGTTTCTATATCGGCCTCCCTTCCCCACAATAAAATACCATATGACAAAAGGGAATGGAAATAACTAAAGTATACTAACCGAGCAGTTTCTATATCAGTAAATTGAGCAACTTTTCTGACTGCATAAGCGGCGGAGCTAAGTTTTCGAGCTAAGACAGAAATATGTGAGTGCCATTGCAATTAAGCATCTAAAGACTGTTGACTCAACTAGTTTGAGTGCTTCACCGTTTATAAATAATTGTGGTGGATACATTCGTGTCTGTGAAACCATTAAAATACCCAACCCAATCTGTTAAGCCGTTTAGAAATTATGTGAAAAAGATAAGTACGGAAGGACAATTCTTACTACCCGTTGTCCTATTACCCGTTTTCCCCTAGGAATGAAGCATTTTCCCGCGGTAAAAGTAGCCTATGTTTATCAAGGATAATGTCGGCTTCTAATGGTAAAAGAATTTTTCAAATCGGTCCAGTAGTTTCGGAGCCTATTCAATACAAACATAACTACATACAAACCTTTCACATAGCCTATAACCAGCGGACAATCAAGATGCTTCTAGCGATATATCATTTGTGAAATTACGATAGGTAGTTTAGATATGCAGGAACTGATGAACATACATACATACTCGTACATGTTAAAATCATTTTAAAATACACATGTTAAAATAACCAACCAAGTGCGAGTTGAACTCACGCAATAAAGATTCCGTGCCACCACAGAGTAATAAATTTAATGAATCAATTTAATTACTAAATTATAGTCAGCAACGATACCCCTGATGATATTTGCTATTGTAAAATGTTGTCACTTGAAATAATTTTATTTATATTTTTTTCTTTCTTCATTATCTTTTCGACTGTCATTAGTTGAGCTATTTGTAATTCTTTAGTGTTTTACTTTTTATTATACTCTACACTCTCTGTCGATTTAAAGCTTCAATGCATATTATACTATTTTACAGTAAAGCAAAATTTAAAAAAAACCGAAAAAAAGTTATGTTTGTTTTCATGTATTTCTCCAAAATTTTTACTTTTTATAATTTGTTAAAATTTCCGCCGTAATAACTTTTTTTATTATATACCACTAAGCTGGCAAACAACGTTGCGGTCGGTCTGATGGTTAGCAGTTACCGCAGCCAATGGATGCTTGCAACACCTGCGGCATCACACGCGCGTTGCCCTTTAAAATCTTATAACTTCTTTCTTAAGAAAACCTTGGCAGGGAGCTCATTTCACAACCTAAGCGTTCGCGGGAAGAAGTTTCTCTGTAACCGCACTGTACGTAACCATTTAGGTTCTAAGGTGTGATGATGAAAGTCAATGAACACACACAGGAGGCAAAGTCTCTCATTAGACTTAAGGCCTTATATACTTGATCTTGGACATCAGATTTCACCCCCACTTTCCTGCCTTTAGTTTCGAAAAATTTCGTTAGAGGCGCTGAAATTATCGAAAGTATTGCCATCTGTTTAATTTTTTTGGTACTCGCTTGAATGCTAGTTGGCTCACTGTAGCTTAGTAGCCCACCCTAACATTCATAAAACAATACAAAAAAATTTCAAAATAGGTTGAGAGAGCAGACTGGCTCATATACTTCTTCTTACTTCTAATAGGTTTATTTTGGAAACTTTCAAGTAGCAATTTGGCCCTTGCTATTTACTCGACCACGACTCGTGGCGCTACCAGCAACGCCAGAAAGACAATATACATTGAATGTAGGTAACGTTCCTATTTACCTAACTACCTTGTATTATTAATATAAGATATAATCAACGGCGGAATGAATACCTACAAAGTTAGATACAAAATATTATGTTTTGCTTATTATTTATATAGATTAATTTTTGAAGGTTTTCTACTTGTTTTAAAAATTTAAATTTCGACCACTGGTCGAGAAGCAAAAATATAGAAATGCCAACTTTTAATATGGTGGTAAGTGGCAGCCGGCGACAATCGTAGGCAGCTGAAAATGGAAATGTAATTTCAATTTAAAATAATTATTTAAATAACGGTAAAATACGTACATCACTTCCACTGCGGCGTGCTATCGAATAAAAATAATAAAGCAAAAACAATCTTCGTAATATCAAAAAATATATTAGTAGGAAAATGGTCAATTCGCTCGTTCTGCGGCCAACGCCATTTGGCAGCCTTTTGGCTAGTTACTCGACTTTGGAAGTATGCAGTTTACAATGTCATTCTGAATGATACTTTCATCTCGAATGTCAACCTCAATAAATCGATAAAGATCATAAGCGAAATGGGAAAAATAGACCGGGGACAAATTTTACTGAAAGAAAACCTTAATTTTACAAAATTATTAAAACTGCATAAAGTATTTTTATAAATATATAGTTTGGAAAAAGTCCAAGGTAAAATAATATATGATTTACATATGATTTTACATCAATAGATACTGCGATTTCTGAGGTAATTAATACGCGTATGTTTTCTTTATCCAATTGGTTCGGTTTCCATAGATTTATTTCGGCATTATTAATCTAGGTATGTCATTTTGAACTCTGTTCTAAGCTTTCAAAGTCGAATAATTAGCCAAAAGTCCTCCTAATGGCCGTATGCCGGCGCAGTAACCTGTAACTATTGGCAATATATCCTCAGATACAATGATTGTAATACTGTGTTACTCTATGGATATAGGGTTCCAAAAACCCGCTTTGGCCGAAAATAATCCAGCAACCTGCCTACCTGGCCCACTCTCAATGAGTCCACCGCTTACAAAAGCATACAAATTTACTTTACTTAATAAACTTCGTTAACATTGGTTGAAAAAAATAAGATAAACTACTTATTTGTAGATTAAATGATGCAGCAGATATTCCTCAGACCTAGCTTTCTTACGCTACATCCTTTACATGCTCTACATCCACTGACCTCTACTACTACAGAGGTCAGTGTCTACATCCTACATCTATGTGAAAATTTACCAAATTGGTTTGAGTCTTTGACATATTATGTACAGCTGCACATATTTATTCCTTCCATGGTAGCCACCACTGCATATTAGCTTCTTACACCGCATATCTGCAATATCTCAAAATGTAGTACATAGGTAAGTAAAATGCTACAAACTTTTCTGACCTGGAGTTAAAAATCAAAACTACATTCGCGATATTGAAATGATATGAACTTACAACGACACTAGCGATCGAACATCCAAAGTCAGAAGGTCAGAAAAGTTTATTGCACTGTATAGCGGCTGAATACCGAGACTCTATTATAGTTGCAAACACATAAAAAAAAAAAATTTAAATATTTTTTTAAAGTAGTTAAAAGGCCATAAATCTAAATGATTATTATTATAAAAAACAAATGTGAATAGCTTTATATTAAAGGTGAATTTTTTAAATGGTTTTAGTTCGATATATATTTTTTGAAAATGTAATATACGTCAAATATTACGACGCGGTATTACGAAAAACGTTGACAAATCCGTCTAGCAAGGCGCTTCCCCGCGCACTAGTCATTGAGAAAATAATCACTACGTTTTTAAGAGACAGCACTCGGTACAAAAAAAAATCTCCTTTTATATGAAGTTTTTGGGAGTCACTACTGCCAACACTGACAAAATTTATTTATTTTCTTTACGTTGCCTATTTTGCAAATGGCCTGATAGTGATGGAGTTGGTCGATATAATAGTGTTGTAAATTATCGACATTCTTATTGTCGATATTATTGAGAAAAAAATATAGCGTAGGACATTGCAAAAATCATGTTGTTGAATATTTACATCTCTTCTTATTTTCAACTTATTACCTAAAATTTTTTTTGCTTCGAAAAGTAGAGCCCTTTTAAGGTCGATCATACAGGCAGACAGATAGCGTCAGTTTAGTAATAGGGTCCCGTTAGCACCCTTTGGCTACAAAACCCCGAAAACCTGCATTTTTATGCGACGACGATAAAATAATTGATTTGACCCACACCCACATTTATACAAGAGGGCCAATTTTGCGATGCTCGTATTATCTTAATTTACCCACCTCCTTAATTAATTAGGGTTCATAAAACATTAGGGTTCAATCGGCATGGAAAATCTTATTTATATTAATGAAGTTTGCTATAGCAAGTTATAGGTGTAGCTATAGTTCGTTCAACTCTGTTATAGTTATTCCCGCGGAAACTTTTAAATTTTTTGGGATAAAAAGTAGCCTATATGCTATTCCAGGACCTAACCTATGTGTATGCCAAGTTTCATCCCGATCCATCCAGTGTTTGAAGCGTGATTGAGTTACAAACATCCATCCAGACATACAAACTTTCACATTTATAATATTAGTATAATATAAACTACATGTAGGAGAGCAATAAATTTGACTTAATTAATCTGAGTCACAAGCAACGTATTTTGCTTAACGTTCTTTCTTCTATTTGTTTTAACAAAAAATACCAGTACCATTGCTCCCTGAAACACAAATATTATCTGATAATGAAGAAAAAACCGTAGTATAGCTTTATTTTTTTTAATATACTTCATGGGCTTATAATGAAAGATTGAAGGATTTGACATTCAAAAAAGCTGGTAAAGACATTCACATGCAATGGTGGCAAGACTTGTTAAGATTTATATTTTCAAAAAAAAACTGTCTTATAATTTCAAAAATTTTAAAATTTATTAATTTTGAAGTGGGCAAGGCTACCACCCTGACCTTTCCTAACTATCTAAGTTATATTCCGTTATAGCTGATCCTTGAGCTTGGATGCTTCTGAAGTTAAGGTTAATAAAATAAACCTTACGAAGGTTGGTCAACCTTGAAAGTGCTACGTAGGCTAGCCCACATGAGAGTACAGAGTTAATATATCTTTTACAGTTTGGCTGCGTTCTTTGGATTCCACTTCAGGTAAATCTAAAATCTAAAGGATTTTTGGCTTTATAAATCGTCATCAATGTTTCAGGTGCTCCAGACCTTTGACCTTTATGTGCCATTATTATACGCGCATCATATCAAATATTTTTTACAAAAGGGACATTTCGTTATTTCCTGTATGGTTACTCTTGCCTTACACATTAAAAATCCTTAAAAATCCAGATTTCGTTAGTGTTACCTTAATGTGAGTATCCAGATGACACTGCTGCGGCTGACTGCAGTCCCCCCAGATTTATATACTTTGTATGTTGATTAAATAATTTGATTTTTCAAAATTCAATTAATTTTAGTGACCATAAATCACTAGATTTCTTTAAAAAAACGGGCACAGAGGATCTCTTCTATCGAAATCGATATTCGAAACTAAGCAACGTCAAGCGCGAGCAATTTTATAACTAACTACATTTTGCCAGCGGGTCCGCCGGCCCTAAATTCGGTTATTGGCGTGGAATTTCTTAATTAACTCCTTAATTATTAAGTACTAAAGAAGTTTACTATAGCTGTAGCCAAAGAGAATATAATGACTAAGTTTTTGTTGTAGCTATAGTTCGTTTAGAAATAGTTTATAATATATGCAGGAACTGATGAACATACATACATACCTGTTAAAAACATATGAAAAAAAACCAACCAAGTGTGAGTTAAACTCACGCAGTATAGGTACCGTACCATCACAAAGTATTAAATATTATGAATCAAAATAATTATTAAATTATAGTCAGCAACGATGCCCCTGATGATATTTGCTATTGTAAAATGTTGTCACACGAAATAATTTATTTACTTTTACTTAAAAACTTTTTACTTATCAGTTGACAAATTTGTAATTGTTTAGTGTTTTACTTTTTGTTATACTCTCTTTGTAGATTTAAAAAATAACGAAAAAAAATTATGTTTTTTAACAAGTATTTCTCTGTATATCTAGTTTACATTTTTTTATTATTTGTTGAGATTTCCGCCGAATAACTCATTTCTATTTATTTTATATACCACTAAGGCGGCAAACAAGGTTGCGGTCTACCTGATGGTAAGCGGTATTGACGCTTGCATCACCTGGGGCATCACACGCACGTTGCCAACCCTTAAAAGTCTGATAACTTCATTCTTGAAGAACCCCATACTGTAGTCCTCTGAGAAAACCTTGGCAGAGAGCTCATTCCACAACCTAAGCATTCGCGGGAGGAAGTTTCTTTTTAAACCGCACTGTACGTCTCCATAATTTAGAACAATCCTCAGAACAAATCCCATTATTCAAGCGGTAGAACACACAGAGGGAGGTAAAGTTTCTCCTCGGACTTAAGGATTCCGTTCGGCTTGCGAGTTTGGTATCGTCGACGTTTCTCACAGCCCGTCGTTTGACCGAGGCAAACGAGCCAAGCTTATAGTATTATATCCAAAATAAAAAAAATAATAAAAAAACATGATTTTGGATGTTTATTTCTCGCCTAGATATTAACTTATTACCTATAATTATTCTCGCTTCGACATACAGGCAGACAGGCATCGCAGACATCGTCAGCTTAGTAATAAGGTCCCGTTAGCACCATTTTGCCACAGAACCCCATAACTTCCATTTTTATGATAACATTGGGCGATGACGATAAAATAATCGATTTTACCCCCCCCCCTCACATTGATACAAGAGGGCCTTTTTGCGATGCTCGGATTATCTTAATTTACCCACCTCCTTAATTAATTAGGGTTCATAAAATCGCCAATGATCCCTCGTCCCTTGTTAAGCACAGTTCCCTTGAGCGAAACACGGAGTTGTCCTGAGCTAATAAGGTTTCGGCTTTATTGGAAAATGGAAGAGGACGACATAAAAGACGTAATGTAATGGCTCTTTTATTTAACGACTATCTAAAGCTCGATTGTACCAAGTCTAAGACCTAATTGCAATTAATTAGTAACTAATTCTATTATGAGTATAAACCACACTTATTCATATCGGTTTTTGTGTATCATAATTAATAAAAAATATTTCTTATTATCATTATTATTTTATCTATTAACTAATTCTAAAGTTTTTACCGTATAAGCAAAAATATTATTTAGCTTTTTCAGTTTTTACCTTTTGCTTATTTACTTATACAAATTATGTAGAAGAGCAATGACTCAACTTAATTAATTTGAGTAACGAGCAAATTACGAAACGAATACCAACATTATTTCGCTGGGCTCTTAGCTTCCACATAAGGGGCATTGCAAATTTTACAAATCTAATAACCTCAAACCATATAATGTATTTATTCTCTGCCCATACTGTGTATTTACTACTCAACTATACATAGTATTTTCAACGCTTTTATAATATTTGAAACATTGCCCCTACTTGTATTCTGTAACTGTAATATATCGCGTTATAAATAGCAAGTCGATCGTGAGTTCGTGAGGTGCCTCTTCTCGTTCATTTTTCCAACGTTCTCGATTAATCTTACCACCGGGAGTAATTTAGTGTGTTTTGTTTGCTTGAAAACAAATTGTGTGGAAGAATATTGTTTTAAATGTACCGTTCCTTAACTGAAAATAAAAAACCCGGTTAGGTGCGAGTTGGACTCTCCAACGGAGGGTTTCGTATGTTTTTTCGTTTTTGTGAGAAGTTTGCTTGGTAAAGGTTTTCACAAAACATCAGATTGTTCTATTTAAGAGGCTAAATTGAGTTTTCTTGTGAAATACAGATAAATTTTAAATGGTTTCCAATTTTTTTATAGGCCAAACAATATGTCACATAATAGAATAAGAAAATATTTTAAAGTGTGTTCGGTTTGGGACAAAATGTTGCTGCTTAACACACTTTTGACAACGCCGGTTTTGCCGTTATCGTTCGTGTAGCTTTGAAACGTCACTAACAACATTTTAGTAGTATAACGAACGGTTCACGTACACACACAACCATAAACAATGAATATGTACAGGCAATTTACCAGATTAACAACATTCTAAAGTCTAAAGTGTTATTTTTCGATGGCAAAAATAACAAAAATATCGTAAACGAACGTGTCAGTTTGTTTAATATTATTGATACCAGTGCTAAACGAACAGATGGCAGATGACAAAATTAACGAAAATAATTATTTTTCATCCCAAAATGAACAGACCCTTAGAATGTGTAAAACGAATTCCTTTAAAAGATCACCCTAGTTTCCACAGTATTCCTTTTTTCATATGTCAGCGCCCCCACTTCAGTTCAGACTACAATAACGAGCAGTGACTATTGTATCTATTTATATATTCATGGTTTTATTTACAGAATACACCCACATCATAATGTGGTCCACGACCTTCTTTCACCACCCACTTTAGTCCTACGTGACAGAGGGTGGGCCTATCACCGCAACGCTGTTTCTGATGCAGTGTATCTGTGGCTTTGTAAATGTCATTAAATACCAGCTTTAAAGCTTTTACAAGCGGTAAAATAAAAGAGCTTTGATAATAAAAACCCCCATTATCAGCTCGACGGGTGTGCAGGTTCTTAAACTGTATCAAACAGCTGTGACGTAAAAAGGCACCACACTGAAATTGAGTGCATTATCTGAATATAAGGTTTCCTCATAAGTTATAGCTCATTTGTTACTGAACGGCAACGTTTAATTTAAAGTAAGTTCAGACGTTAAAAGTGACAAATTCAAACTAATGTTTATTAAAAATATTAGGAAACCTAAAGCTTAAGGTAATCTGACAATTTCCCAGGCATTCCCACAATCTAATATTATGCTGTGATATTAAGTACTAGACCCATGCCAAGTATTGAACAATCCTATTACCACATATGTTTGATGACCCTTAATATAAGCCGCGTTTTGTTTACAAACATAAATTACATTATATGATTAATGTCAGTCATACAATTAAAAAGAGATGACCCAAGATTTTTATAGCAGCTACGTTATAATGATGTATGCCTTTTTAATTTGACTAGATGATGACATTAATCGCATTGAAGCCGCAAACAAAATGCACCCGTTGTTGAGTGTACAAGTAGGTACTGCAGCGAGTAGGGGCGTGCATGTGCTGCTTTATATAAATACCTCTAGGTACCGGATCTGCTTGATTGAAACTAGGAATATTCGGGAGCGGGGAAGCGACCTACACCATTTTATTATTCCTACACCATTCGAAGTATGTAATACATTATCAACTTATCTCTCGACGACTTACTTGGATTCCATTAACAACTTTACGTAACGTCTTCCTTTAGGATACTTCTTGAATTGCAAATTTGGTAGGCTCATTCTAATTATTGCGTAAGAGACTTGCAGATACATGCCATAGGAGTGTCTGACATTTACTTTATTGACTACATAGAGCCATTCTACATTACCTTAGGGCTTCCTGATAAAATATAGGAATCAGCCCTCCAAATTATAATTTGCAAGACAAGGTGAAGCTGGCGTCCAAAAAAGTAGATAAACTCAACAGAACGAGGCAGTACTTCACGTCGGGTTATAGGTTGCTGCTTTACAAGTCACAAGTTCGGTCCCATATACTGCTGCCATCTCTGGGCGGGCGCACCCGGATATCAGCTTGGCCCTATTGACTCGGTTCAACGACGGGCTGTGAGAATTGTCAACGATCCCAAACTCACTTGCCGTATCGAACCCTTAAGTCTAAGGAGAGACTTTGTCTCCCTGTGTGTGTTCTACCGCTTGTACAATGAGATGTGTTTTGAGGTATTGTTCAAAATGATGCTCACGGCTACTTTCTACCATCGCACCGCTCACCATCGGCAGGGAATTCACTGTTACACTTTAGAACTAACTGGTTGCGTACAGTGCGGTTTCAGAAAAAAATCCTCCCGCAAACGCTTGGGTTGTGAATTGAGCTCCCTGCCAAGGTATTCTCTAAGGACTACAGTGGGATGCTTTAAGAAAGAAGTTATTGGATTTTTTAAGGGAAGGCAACGAGCGAGTGATAGCCCTGGTGTTAGAAGCATCCATAGGCTACGGTGACCGCTTACCATCAGGCGGACCGTAAGCTTGTTTGTTTGTTTGTTTGTTTGGCATAAAAAGAAAAAAAATCACTTGTAATATCAATAGTAGATTATTTACTATTATTTGCCTACATTACAGATCTCGGAAAAATGCCCGGAATTGAATAAAATTGACCTAGAGACTTGGTACAAACCGATCAACAACGTAACGAATCCAATGATTCTACCATGTTCTACCATGTTTCGCGATCGATGAATTTCATACGTCATTTCAAATGCGCAATGTATATCTTATTTCTATGGATTTCAAACGAGAATTTTTAGTTGTAATTTTACGGAATCGAGCCGCTGGTGTTTTTAAGCATCCATAGGCTGCGATACCATCAGGCGGACCGCAAGCTTGTCTGTCACCTTAGTGGTATTAAAAAAATGCAGATTAAATTCAACTTTTTTAAATAACTTCTACCTACCACTACTACTAATTACTAATTAACTTCTCGCCTCCTAAAGTACATGCAATGCTTTTCAATTCAAATATAATAAATAAAACTCTAAATGTTGAACGAGTAACTTTTGTGTAATCAAGCTGCACTCTCTAGAGCTTTGAACGGTCGCAAACTTTTCATTTTAACCACGATTCAGCGGTTGTTGAAACTAACAGTTAACTATTCTCGTTACACTTTGCTAAATGTATGCAAACCACTTTATACATGTGTTTGTATTTTAAGTATACAATTTTTAGTTTTTAGGGTTTCGTACCTTAAGTGTGCGCCTATGCAGATATGTAAGCAAGGAGACAGCCAACGCGTAAATCTTGCGAAAAATCAATAAAATGTTGTTTATAATGAAACTACGACAGTTTTCAAAAAACTGGTTTTAGCATGTTAGGATATTTTAATTGCCAGTCAATCATTTTAAAACAATCGTTACATAGCCTTTTGTTTTAAAGATTAAACAAAAAAGGTTTTGTCGAAAAATAAATTTATCGAGTAAAATGTCAAAAGTCTTCTTCACCATTATGATCCAGAAACAAAATAACAGACTATCATCTCCAGCCCCTAAAAAATTTAATACGAGTCGTTCGGCCGAAATGATCATGGGCTCTCATTTCTGGGAGAGAAAAAGGGTGGTCGACCCCTTTTTTATGCAGAACAAATAAAAACTGTGTAAAGAAATTTGTGAGAAACGGCGAGACAAACTAGCAAAATTTGTTTTGTTCCATCTAGATAATCACAGGTCCGCCGTTGCTATGGCTGCAATTCGAAATGCTGACTTCGAAATTCTTAAGCATCCTGAATATTCGCCCGACCATGTCCCCAGTGATTTCTGTTTATTTCCAAGGTCGAAGGATTATTTAACAGGACAAAGATTCAAAGATGATGAGTAGTCGCTGCAGTAAAGAAATTTTAAGTAAAGAAAAGAGATATTCCAAGTGTATTATGCTATATCTAAAAATAAAATAACATTTAATAAAAGTTACCAGCAACATACCTATTCTTACTCTTATTGAACGCCCTACATATGCTATAACTATCATTATATTTATTTTTTTGCGATACTAAAACTTACATATTAGTTGTAAGCAAAAGGTACAAAGCGGAAAAGTTTCATTTAAATTATAAACCTTTTAGCGAACGTATATTTTTTTTTTATGTCCCATCTTGCAGTATATTTATGATAGATTGATATTTTGACTTAAATATGAAACTGTAACAAGTTATTATTTAAGTAATAACAACTTCATGCTTATACTTATGCAAATGTATGTTTGTAACTGATAAATTATTTTTATGCTTTAATTTTATTTTCGATTTCAATAATTTAGTTGGCATAGTTTAGTTTTTTTAAGGTGTGGAACCCAGGGGAAAAACCAAATTTTTCAATTTACTAATTCTGTCACTGTGTTGTCTAACTATCTGTCTATCTGTCCGCTTATAAGATACGGCCCTACGGGTCTCTAGCTCATAAGCGGAATGAGCTTTAGATTTGCAATTTGGATATTTTGCCGTGCCTTTAAAGCCCTCACTGTGCTTAGTCTATTTTAGAATCACGAGCTTCTACACTGCTTGGCTAGGTCGGGATTAAAATTCGACCCTCACACCAAAAAAAATGCTCACTTTTTGAACAAATAACCATTTTTAAAATAAAAAAAGGGGAAACTTGTTCCAAGGTCCACACCAAAAGTAAACTGGTAAGTAACTTTAAAAAAAAACTAAAGTTTGAAGAGATACCGCGAACAAAAGACTTATTTAATAAGGTAAATTGTTAGTTCGAATTTAAATTGGCTAACACTAACCTAACCTTGCCAAGCTTGGTTTTTTTTTTCTCTAAAGAAATACAATAAAAATATCTTTTTTAAAACAAGATTTCGAAAAGTCTTAAAAGTTAATCCTTTTGTAATGTTCGTAATTATGTTTCCATTGTTGAGTTCACAGAGACAAAGAGAACTTCCCTCATTAACGCCTTCAAGAAATTCAGAAACAAAACTTTGTAAAAACCTTAAAGACTCGTTAATGTTAATTTTATGTTTTACAAAATGTTTTACTCCTTTTCTATGAATTATATAATCAGCTATGTAAATCTTTCAAATTTCTTGGAAGGTAAGAATTACTTTACAGTAATAATTATACCTTCTTATTCACTGAAAGTCTTTGGAAGTGTTTATTATTTAATCATGGCCTTATGATTAAAATCTGGTGGATCAGATATTACAAGTATAACCGCCTATGTGTCCTACATGTACGCATTAAAAATATTAAATTTTTCTAATTTTCAATACTTCGATGAAATTCGCGAAGTGTATACAAGATAATACTTCTAGTAGAATCGTAGTTCCATGTTAATTTTGTAGATAATTTTTTTTCCGAAAAAAATAACACATTAAGATAAAAACTGTTCAGTAGGTACCTAAATTAAAATTTTGCTGTAGATCATCAAAAGACAAATTTAATGATCGTGTGGGTGCCGAGTCAGCATTATATATATCAGTTTCAGTCAATTTCAGTTACGTAGAATCCTCAAAAAGGTCAAATTAAAAACCGGGAGGTCCTCAACCACTGGAAGGTATGCGGCGTTTCCAGTCCGCATCAGTGAGTTGTTTTGATAGTATCCTGTTCATCTAACTGCATTCCCAAGTGTGCATATTACCTCTGCCAAAGAAACCAATAAGACTAAGAAGGCGTAGATAGAACAAGTAGTGTAGGACTTTGCAGTATAGGATGTGGAGTGGGGCGATAGCAGATATTTACAAGTGTAAATATATACAAAGAGGGAAAGTGACTGCTTTGCCGTTTGCAGACCACAATTTTGGCTTAGCCTAAAATCTTTAAAGTTCTACGTGCTATAGCCTTTCAACTCTAATAAAGCATAGTCGTGATAGAGTTATATAAACCCAATTAAAAGCATTTTTTGATATCGTCGATTCAGCCGGAAGACGTCCACTGCTAAACGTAGTCCTCCTCCATATGTCTCCACAACGGGCGCTCCTGAGCCGCTCGCGTCCATCGGCGTCCTGTGGCTCTAACCAGGTTGTCTGTCCACCTGGTAGGAGGCCGTCCCACGCTGCGTCTTCCGATCCTTGGTTGCCATTCGAGAACGTTTCTTCCCCATCTGTTATTGGATCGACGAGCGATGTGGCCTGCCCCCTGTCACTTTAGCTTGTTAACTTTTTGAGCTATGTTATCGAACTTTGATTGTTTGGAGAATTTTTTCGTTTTGAATTTGTCGCGCAAAGAAACACCGAGTATGGCTCTTTCCATAGCTCGCTGAGCGACTCTGAGCTTATTTAAGAGACCAGCGGTTAGAGACCACGTTTCTGTACCATAAGTCATCACTGGCAACACACACTGATTGTAGACTTTCGTCTTTAAGCACTGAGCTATTTTAGACAAAAAGATGTTGCGTAGTTTCTCGAACGCTGCCCTACCGAGCTGGATTCTTCGGTTAACCACTTTTTCAAAGTTGGACCTACCTAACTGGACTGCTTGCGCTAGTTGTGTATATTCGTCGACAACTTCGAGAGTAGCGTTCCCAACATCAACCGGTATAGGCGCGACATGGACTGGCTGGCTCTTCTATTGCCGTGATGTTGACAGAATCACGAGTTGAGGTGTATAACTGTATATACAAGTTCTCAATCTCTTTTTCAATATTTCAGGTTTGGACGAAACAATTTCGCCATTTTCGGTCTTCAGCTCTGTCAACTGTCATTGCCCAATAGAAAGATCTCTGGAGAACACTTCTGAGCCTCGATTTTGCTCTATAGCCTCTTCTACACGTGATGTGTTAAAGTGCGTATATCGCGTCGTATGACTTTCGAGATTTGTCTATTAAGCCGCGTGTATACGGACCCATCAGATGAAGACTACAATTTAATTACGTGCCGCACCTTCATAAGATTGAAAGTCTAATCAGAGAGTTTTTGTGTTCTATTTTTGCATCGAGCTTTGAAGAACTTAGCTCCAACTCCTTGGACAGTTTCCACCAGCCTGTCATTTAAATCATCCAGATTTTCGCAATCTGCTAGGCACTGAAAGCAATTTCGAGTTCGAGCTGAAAATGGTCGGGGTTCTGTATGAAGACATTTGTTGGACGCAGCGTAGACCTCATCAAACGACTTTTTCAAATTCGAGGTTAACATTCAGCGTGCCTCTTATCATGTAGTGATCGCTGCCAGTTTTCACTCTATTGATCATAGAGACATCGCTGAATATTCACACGTCAGTAGTCAGAATCAAGTCAATCTTGTTTTTGAACAAACCGTGAGGGCCCGTCTTGGTCCATTTTCTGTGGGGTGGCTTTTTGAAAAAAGAATTCATCATAAAAAGACCTTTTCTCAATAAAGTCAACCAATCTCTGGCCTCTACGGTTTCGTTGCCCAACTCCAAATTTCTCTATTTTCAGCTCATCGCAATTTCCAGTGCCCAGTTTTGCGTTGAAGTCTACCCCATGACGACGGTGAAGTATGTTGGAGAGGTATGTATGGCTTTGTCAATATCATCATATACATAAACTCAACCTCATCATCCGGGTGTGCCGAATCCGTGCGTAAACCTGTATCACCTTTAGAGTATATCTCTTTGTAATTTTAAGTACAAGATACGCTACCCTTGTCGACACTCTCTCGATGGTCGTAATGTCGTTCATGAGGGACTTGTGGACAATAAACCTGACACTACCTTGGACAGTTGTTCGCCTTCCCGGAAATAGAATAAGTTGCCGGATTTGAGTGATATCGAGTCCTCCCCCTGTTGTCAGAGCTAGTTTTGTTGTTTGAGGTAGCCGGATTTCTGCCGGGGATTCTTGCACCCCCTGCCCCACCGTTACTTTGTCCGCTACCATGATCAGGACTAGCGAGGCTGCCGGGTACAAGGGGCTGTGGTTTTTTTTGTGTGTTAGGAGGGGTTTGTGCCAATAATGGCCACGCTTGGCATGCGGGCTGGCGACCACATATTTAAGTTAAATATTTCCTCGGTATAGTGCTGCTACGTACCATCTGGTATGTCCCTTTGTCACCTCGTACAACACCCACGGGGGGATTTGGGGTGGTGTTATTCTTTTCTGCCGACACCATACGGCATTTTTTTTAATATCAGTAAAATATAATAATTAAATTATTTTTGTCCTGCCCAAACATGTATCTAATGTGACGCTAGTTAGAGTATCTTCGCTCATTCAGAAAAAGTTTTTTTTTTTAATTCAATAATATTTATATTTAGCATTACAATTAATCATTCTGCTTCTCGTTTTTTTAATTCAAAAGATTTTAGTCGAAGCAAAGAAAATATCTTAGTAGAAACTAATAAAGTACTTATTTCAAAAACAGTGTAGAAAGAAAATTATTACCTTCTCGTATTTTATTCATAACTAAAGTTGCGCGGTGCGATAAAGCGATAAAACGTCTCAGTTTTGTAGTTTTACGAGAGAAGTATCTACAAAGTTGTGGAGTAGTAAATTAGATATAACGGCTTTGGTCATATGCCTTATGTGGATTATAAATAAAACAAAGTCTTAAATTCTGTAAAACCTAATTGAATTTTAACTTATTTAGGTTCAATAACATATATTGCGATAAAAAATTAGTACAATTTCTCATTTTTCGTGTTTGTAGTAATATGCTACCAGTCGTTATGAAATAACTATTTATGCAAAACCTACTGTTATAATTTATATGTAGATCATTTACATCTTGGAAATACGTTTTTAACGTATAGGGAATAAATTAAATGTAATAGCGGCGCTAGGTAGCTGCTGTACTCTTGAATCTTGAAGTTTCCTCAGGCAAATGCGAAAGACGTATCTACAGACGTAAATCTAAATTGTTCTGAAAGTGAGTAATTTAAAAAAACTGGCCAAGTGAATGTCTTGGTGGAATGAAAATTGATACGAACATCTAAAAAACTTATGAGCTTATTTTGTTCAAAACTTCAGTATTTATAAAGCTGTGTCGTATTTTTTTATCCAGATTTTTATATCGCTGTCTGCGAATCGTATTCAGTTAAAAATCTTGAAAAAATCAAAATAATATCTTTACAAATACCTACCCTAAAACAAAACCGATTCCCAAATTTATTGATAAATTTTAATCATTTATTGTACAAAAAAAAAAATCCCAAGAAATTATAATTCTAGAAAAATAGTACAAAGTTTTTTAGATATCCGCAAAAAATCTACACGCACTTAGACGGTCTTTTGTTATTGCTAGTTCTTGCTACCCAGTCATGTAGGGACGCTGATAATCCATGATAATTATATATCTCGGTTATTTGCTTAGTCCAGATTATTTTAAACTTAGTATCTGCTTACTTATAAAGTAACGTTAAACCTTCTCAAACCTACTTACATCAAGTACTACAATGCCCTCGACAACTCACCGTAAAAGCTATAACACTTCAGTCGCTCCCTTTTCTCATCGAAATGTCGTGCATATAAAAGTAGTTTCAGTGCTTTGGAGGGTAAATAAATACTTTGCATTTACCAACAAAATGCATTATAGAGCACAATTTTTAGAAACAAGCAACTACTTTTAGGTAAAAGTAGAGCAAAGCTCTTAAGTATGTATTTTTTACAAGCAATAGGTATGCATCTTTCTTTACTTACTTACTGGGGACAACCGTTTTGGACTTTCCTTGTTCTAAAATCCTAGCATGCCACTGATTTACTGCGTTATCTTAAAATAAGTGCGTTTATTGCTAGAGCTTAATTTTTTTTTTTGCTTGTATCCAAAAAAATCTGCCATATGTAAATTTCCAGTTTTCCAGATCTAAGGAAGTCAAAATGAATGGGCCATACACTGATTGTTTTAACACATCCACAAAGGTGTAAAGCATCGACAATTGTATCAGAGATTTGAAAGATGAGTAAAATATGCCAATGACCAACCAGGATCTAGTATGTCGGGTTGTGGCTGGATTGCGGCAGGCGGAGGATTGTGAGAAGTGGCGAGCCTTGGAAGAGGCTTATGTTCACCAGTAGACCAAAATAAGCTTTAGTGATAAACTAAAAAGGAATGGAATAATACTGATATAAATAAGTAGAAAGTGACTTTGGGTGCGTAGGATCATAAGATACAGGAAATTAAGATAAGGGATGAAAGAAGAGTGAATGCGGGAAATAAGGTAAATAGTGCATTGAATACCTTTGTGAGTAGTAACAAATTGTCTTGATAAGTACATTTGGCAGATCATGAGAGTGTGTTTGTTTCAGCACTGATGTAACAAAACCTCACTTGTCAAAATGTAATAAAGTAGCGTAATATACGGGACCATACGAATGGACTAACAAATATACATAGACTGCTAGATTATAATTTATTTATTTTCGGAATCTTTGATTTAATAAATAATTTATTTTTATTGCTATTATAGAGTATTTCGCAAGTTATATCCGCCTTGATGGATTTAATATGACGTCAAATGTGACAATGACGCGCGGATCACTAAGACAAAGCTGACGACACTTCACTAGTTTAAAACGCGATTAGGAGCTACATGGGAACAAAACAATGCTAACATAACGCAAAATTGTGTAATTAAAACTAGCTTTTAATTTTATATTTGCAAAATACAATTCTCGATAAAAAGTTTTCATAGAAAAAATAAGTAAAAAATGTACTTGTTTCTCCGTTCAGCGGTAGCTCACTGTTCACATCAACACTTTAAAAATAAGCAAAGCAAAATCGCAATTCGGTCCACTCCATTGTAGCTAACGTGTGAGCGCATAAATTACAAAGCGAAACATGGAGCACAAAATGGAGACATACTTAAAGCGCTGTTCGCTTAATCGTTATGGAAACTGCTCAGTGACTGCTGAACAGAGAGGCGTATGTTCGATTACCACACAGGGCAAACATTTATGTGACAACTATTTCGTGCTGGCTTTTCTTTGGGGCGAATCACTGTATAATATATGTATGTACTTACAAGAATTAATATTAGTAGTCTGGCTGACTCTCGACGACAATCCCAATTTTATTTTATGCAAGTCAATCCTATATTATCAGGTATAGAAGCCAAAAATCTCAAATACTTACATTGTTAGTGGTGTATATTTTTAATAATACTATTTGATTTTGTTGCACAAAAAGGTGTTAATTGATTTTTTAACTCACTTGTTAAAACTTAACTTAACAGCCTTTGCTGCACCGTTTTCAACATCTTAACAGCCGCGTTACGAACTATGAAGTTTCTTATTCTTATATCTTCTATTTCTTATTTTTGAAAAAAAATTCAACGTGTTTAATAAATACATATTACTATCAAAACTATGAGATTCCATGAAATATTAATTTTTACAACATTTTAACACTTACACACAACAACACAATAAATATTTACTGTTCTTGAAGTGTGTTGAAAACTGTCCTATGACAGTCGTGCGCTCTGCTCAATACAAACTCAGATAAATTACGCCCTTGCCTTCGACTCGGGATGCAACCCGCAACCTCGTCTGTAATGAGCAGCCTAGGTCACTTGCATTATAATATACTATAGGTAATCGATACCACAATCAGTGAATCAATTTCACTATGATTGAACGTCAAGAGTTATCCCACAGATAAGGATATATATGTGATCACCAACATTTTTTATTACTTATAATATAGAAGATTATTACACAAATACATATGTACATTGTACATGTACATTCCTTAGCCAAAACTCATTAATAATATCTTTGATGTCATGGTATAGACCAAATTATATAAAATGAATACAACTCTGAAAGTTAAATAAAAATTTAAAACAAATGATTAATACGAGTACAGCGATTATAAGCGTTGATTTCCCTTGGGAAATTATAAATGAAATTAAATAAAACCTTTGCAGTGTTTTATAATTCATCTAAGCAAAGCTTAAAATAATAAATTATCATGTATTTGTCTCACAGACCGGGATTATTCAGGAACTAAAGATAGTTTGTGAATTAAAATCGAAGATAATTGCAACAGGTAACAAACACTACGTAATATAAAATTAATAAACCTGTCACGTTTGTCTGTCTGTTCTTGCACAATTTAATAGTAAACGGATTTCATTCGGTTTCTCGCGATGAACTAAGTAGATCAAAAAGCTTTAGTTATAAAATTTATAGTCAACTTTTAAATGTAAGATACACTTGAAAGTCGAGCATAAATAGCAAAACAACTAATTGTTGCCAGGTTGTCCTTTAGCGAGAAAAGCAATAACAGACACTTCTTACTCTTACTTATAACAAATTGTAGATAAATTTTAATTAAGGCGCCTGAGAGCGAAAATTTTGTATAAAACGCTTTTCGCTACCCAGGCGATCACTACCGTCTCATTATATGTTAAGACAACGCGCAATCTAGCACATCAGGTTTAACCAAACTTTTAAGCGCAGAATAACGCAACTGGTACCAAAAAGGCGCGATTTTTAACAAAACGTTATGCTCTTAAATAAGTAATAAAATATATAAAACGTACCAACATAGCTAATAGCTTCCTTGTTTTTTTGCTACTTTGGCGATCATTGGCGTCTTATGTTGTGTTTAGACGACAACCCACGCCCATCGTCATCCGCCTTCCTTTTAAACATGTTGATGAGCCTGACAAGCGATGGATCGCTTGCACCAGCCTTCACGGAGCACAAAATCGCGCAACTGTTACGCGCAACCGCCAAAATTTTTAATAAAATGTTTTAACTTAGCAACGTTACAAGTATTATGATGTGTATCGCAAAATTCAACGGGCTACATTGTATATTATGTTTATTGAAGCGTGGTTTTGTCAAAAATGTTTTCAGCTAAAAAGCTGCGACCGACGCGACGTATTGTTATTTAGATTTATGATGCTCATACAGTCATTGAGCACGCACACTCACTGGCATGGAAGTAATTTTATATAAAAAGTGAGGACTTGGAGTGGCGTATCGTGGCTACATATTGGTATTGTAATATTTTATATATGGTGGACAAACATGATTAGGATTTAAAAGTAATTTTTTAGAGTTTCATATCCAATGGATGCCACCGGAACCCTATTACTACGCCTACACTGTCGGTCAGCCTGTAATGTGTATTGAATGCTTATGTTGTGACGGATATCTTAACAAAACATAAAAAATTAAGGAAGGTTTTCGTACAAGAAAAGTTTTTGTTGTTTTTGCTTTATGGTAAAAGCGGTAATAGGTAACAGTTGTTGATGCCCAACATGTCATTGATATGCAGTAGAAATAGCGTAGGAGACATCACAGAGCCTTGTGGGACACCAGCATTAATGTCCATGCTATCACAGCATGCGTCTGCCGGACAAAAAGCTAGCCACCCGTTTGCACAAACCCTCGGGCACTCCGTAAGATGGCAACTTCGATAGAAGACCCCGGTGCCAGACCGAATCGAACGCCTTTACTATGTCCGGGCTACATGCCAATGCCTCCCCCTGACTCTCAATGGCTAGTGCCCATCGGTGTGTGAGATACAGTAGAAGGTCACCAGTCGAGCGACCGTGGCGAAAGCCATATTGACGGTCACTGACCAGGTCGTGTTCTTCTAGGTATCTTAGCAACTGTTTGTTGATCACACGCTTCATCACCTTGGAGAGGAGAGTGGTAATAGCGATAGGCCTGTAATTCGATGGATCTGATCTATCGCCCTTTTTGGGCACCGGGTGCACATTCGCAGTCTTCCATGAAGACGGAAATTGCCTAGTGTGGTAGAAAAGCACGAAGAGGCGCGTGAGTACAGGACATAACTCAAGAGCACACTGCTTAAGAACCACTACTGGTATACCGTCTGGCCCACTCGACTTATAAACGTCTAAAGAAAGCAACGCCCGCTGGACCTCGCGCTGTGTTATGGAGATTTCTGGCATGGTCTTACCGCACCACGGTATAGTAGGTGGTACAGCGCCTTCATCGTTCATATTCGAATTCGAGGCAAAGAGAATGCCCAGTAGATCGGCTTTCTCTTTAGCACTGTGGGTCAATTCACCATCGGTCTTTCGCAGTGGTGATAACGACGACTGGCAAAAGTTCCCTTCGGCAGCTTTGGCAAGCGACCAGAAAGCACGACTCCCATAAGGATAGCTCGCAAATGCGACTTGCGAGACCTATTTTGCCGATGAAATGAAATGGCCAAATGAATCATTTTAATAAATTTGCTGCTAAAACAAGCGGAAAAACACTATCATATGATATTCGGCTTTTCTGAAAAAAATTCTTTCTAGTGGAAATTTTCCAAATTATCTTATAACGGTAAGAAATCACTTTTCGCGCGGTGAAGATATAATTCTCAATCAACTGGATTATTTCGTTGTGCGCATCTGTTATTTAAAGTTCGGTTATTAATTATTGATTTATTCGAGTAGTCGCCTACAAGAGATATATTTTTAATGCACTTTACTCTTAATTTCTGAATCACCTAGGTAAAAAGGGTAATAGGTATTCAAGTAGGTATATTTTCAATAGTGCAAAAAAATAATTTTACCTATTTACTTTCTTTAAGGTATAAATAAGAGCAATCCTAACTTGTTATCGATACGTTCGCCGCTAGTTTTGTAAATATTGTATGAGTTTCTCGAGGCGTGGAGGCGACAGAACAATTTTCTCTAGCTCTGAAATCCAATGAATATCTGATCAGTTCAGTAGACATCTAACATATGCAATGGGACGCCACTAACTACGTCTGACATTCCCACAGTAACCTCTATAAATTATAGAAGTCACCATCACGCAATTTTTCTCTTTTTTTTCTTTTTCTAATATAAATAGGCCCTTTAGTTTGTATCCAACATGTAACGTTGTACTTATTGTGTTTGTACACCTTTTAAATACGTCGTTTGTTTCACTGGCTCTTAAATACCTAGGGTGAGAACCAGATATTATGTCTTAACTTGATTGCTCTTCCTAAAGCATGCTTAAAATTGTTTATTTTTTATTATGTCTTCTAAGCTAAGTTGCATTAATGTTACATGCCTAATAAGAAAAAATAAATAAATGCTACTATTCGCGGCCTGGCCTGCATAGAATATTGTTCATAACAGCGGAATTACTACGGTACATAGTTTTGAATTGGGATGGTTCATGTAAGATGTTCTCTATCCTTTTAAAATACCCCTTGGACGGTTGCGACGTGAAGTAAAGTAACAGTTTAGATAATAGGTTTATCAGTAAATATTGTTTTTGAAAATATTTATCTACACTTGTAACTAGTAGCTGTACACTAGTAAAGTTTACCAGTGTATAAGGGTAGGTATTTGGGTTGGATAGGGCATTTGTTATGAATGGAAATGGCGAGAATTTTTCAAATTGTAACTTTGTTTTTACGGGAGTATGTGAGATAAATTTTGCAGTTTTATTTTAATGTAACTACCTAGTGGCTGTATAGGTTTAGTACCAACTCTTTGACTTTCCCTGAGAAGGACAATTAAAAAAAATGGCGCCATTTCTTAATATATCCTTTAACTGCATTCATAAAAATGGACGTTAAATTTACAATATTGTAATAAAAGATGTGAAAAATTATGTAATATTGTTCATTTAACAATGTTTTAACAAAACAAGACAAAAGATAAGCTTGTATTAATATGAAGATTTGTGTATTGCCTTTGGCATAGTCAAAGGAATAAGCACATATTATAGAAACCTATTGGCCTAATATAAAATCAAAGCCACTATGGCAAGAATTACCCAGAGCGCCACCTAGTTGGTAGTGTGGTCGGCTGCTGTGCAGAGAGTGTGGATTGGATTCCTGCACTGAACATCATTAATGAATAAATATTTGTGTTTGTCTGGGTCTGGGTGTATTTATGTATAATATGTATGTATTTACAAAAAAATATTAAGTATTGTATCCGTTGTCTTGTTTCCATAAAATAAGCTTTGCGTAGTTTGGGACCAGATGGCGCAATGTGATATGTCCAATATTATTATTATTAGGAATTTATTTAGTGAATAAAATTATGTCTAATAATGTACTAGTTTAAGTTTTGCATGAACTAATTATTGAGATACCTATCGCCCTTGCCTTACCTCAGCTATTATATATGTGCAGGGGCATAGACTTCCCCTTGAAGAAGGAGGCTTAGGCCATGAACCGCTGCACCAATTTTGGTCGAGCTTTTTTTTTTATACCACTAAGGTGGCAAACAAGCCTACGGTCCGCCTGATGGTAAGCGGTCACCGTAGCCTATGGACGCTTGCAACACCAGGGGCATCACTCGCGCGTTGCCGACCCTTCAGAAATCTAATAACTTCTTTTTTGAAGAACCCCATACTGTAGTCCTTAGAGAAAACCTTGGCAGGGAGCTCATTCCACAACCCAAGGGTTCGCGGGAGGAAGTTTCTCTGAAACCGCACTGTTCGCGACCATTTTGGTTCCAAAGTGTGAGAATGAATTCCCTGTCGATGGCGAGCGGTGCGATGGTAGAAAGTAGCCGTGGGCATCATTTCGAACAATTCCTCAGAACACAATCCATTGTACAAGCGGTAGAACACACACAGGGAGGCAAAGTCTCTCCTCAGACTTAAGGGTTCGATACCGCAAGTGAGTTTGGGATCGTCGACAATTCTCACAGCCCGTCGTTGAACCGAGTCAAAAGGGCCAAGCTGGTATCCGGGTGCACCCGCCCAGAGATGGCAGCAGTACTCCATATGGGGCCGGACTTGCGACTTGTAAAGTAGCAACCTTTGCCCCGACGTGAAGTACTGCTTCGCTCTGTTAAGTACACCAAGTTTTTTGGACGCCAGCTTTACCTTGCCCAGCAAATGATCTCGGAACTGAACATCGCTGGAGATGTCAACGCCAAGGATCCCAATGCTCTTGGAGATGGAGAGGGGAGTGTTCTGGAATTGTGGGACTACAGTGAATGGGGTTTTCTTAGCGGTGAACGCGCAGACTTGTGTCTTTGAAGGGTTGAATCGGACCAAGTTTTCCCGCCCCCAGTCAGAGACCTTGGACAGACCGATCTCGATTTGAGACACAAGTTCTTCACGCTTTTCCTGCACAACGGAACGTGGGATGCTTGCACGGCCCGTGTAATAAGCGTCTCCAGTACTGTCATCTGCATAGCAATGTATGTTGTTGATGTCCAACATATCATTGATGTGCAGTAGAAACAGCGTAGGAGACAGCACAGAGCCTTGCGGGACACCAGCATTAATGTCCATGCTATCAGAGCAACTACCGTCAACTACGGCTCGTATGCTTCTGCCGGACAAAAAGCTAGCCACCCATTTGCACAAACCCTCGGGCACTCCGTAAGAAGGCAACTTCGATAGAAGACCCCGGTGCCAGACCCGATCGAACGCCTTCGCTATGTCTAGGCTACATGCCAATGCCTCCCCCTGACTCTCAATGGCTAGTGCCCATCGGTGTGTGAGATACACTAGAAGGTCACCAGTTGAGCGACCGTGGCGAAAGCCATATTGACGGTCACTGATCAGGTCGTGTTTTTCTAGGTATCTCAAAAGCTGTGTATTGATCACACGCTCCATCACCTTGGAGAGGAGAGAGGTTATAGCGATAGGCCTGTAATTCGATGGATCTGATCTATCGCCCTTTTTGGGCTAATAGCCACACGACTGTCAAGAATTTTGGTCGAGCTAATAGCCACACGACTGTCAAGAATTTTGGTCGAGCTAATAGCCACACGACTGTCAAGAATTTTCAAGCCACCTATAAAGCTTTTGACTGGCTTAACGACTGAAGTTATAATATTACCGAAAACAGCCGAAACCAACACGATTTAACTCGCCTTCCAAATCATGGATTACAGAAAAATGTGCCACTAGGCGGTCACCCATCCAGGTACTGAACCACGCCTAACGTTGCTTAACTTCGCGTATTGTGACCCGTTGCAGAGCCAATTAAGAGCTATTTGCAAAATTGTCACAGTCGACAAGGTTGGTTCTAATATAACTAATTGAGAATATTTTCAATAATATTCTCAGTCATTCTAAATCTCTCATTATATTGAAGAACTGTTTACAGAAAAAAAGAAGTTGATTCGGGGACGAAATACCCTACGGTGATGAACCCTACGGTGATAAACGATTATATTAAAGTCATCCTCATTGTCGGTATCTCTACACCTCATATTTTATTTTTAACTAGTTAGGGGTTTTCTAAAATATGTTTTTTTAACTTTATTTAACTAGTATATATAACTTGTAAATCAAACTTTAATATCTACAAGACCCTCGAGATTTAGTCGAGAGGTTGTCTAGTAATTTACTTCTGTATTACTAGTTAATTACTAGTGACAATATTTTTAAAAACGCTACGTTATTTACTATTGTAAAATGTAACTAGTATTGCTTGTTGCAAACTAGTAACTTGTAACTTACAAGAGTAGAATTCAGAAACATAAGCTTTAGTTATTGGTTCTACAAGTGGGCAAAGTTGTATTTTGTGAAGTGTGCCAACTTTATATCTCGAGTATAGCGAGTGATTCTAATATAGAATACTGAGTACAGCGAGGGATTTAAAGGCACGAGACCTAAACAAAATTTGCTTTCGTGTGAAACATACAACTAATCACCTCTACCAGTCCGTTCGATTCCGTTCCAGCATCTACAATTTACCTTACAAATACTACATACTAATCTTTGCTCTTATCAAAAAATAAATAACAGATAAGTATAACTATTCTTTTTAACATTAGCACCTTTTGAGAGCCGCCAATTATTGAACAATTCTTTAAGATATTTTTCAAGTGACATCGTAAAAAGCTTAGTTTAGTATTAGACACTTGTTGTCTTAGCTCATCTGGTGTTAGAGAAAAATCTTAGTTGCTCGATTTTCAAAAAAATACAATATACATAAATAAACAATCTAAGGTTCCTTTCTTACTTCTTCGATGTGGAGACCAGATTTCGCATATCATTTCTCCAGAGTCATGTGTAAATATAGTCCTGTGCTTAGATCTAAGTTTGGCGAAGCGCCATATTGAAGTTTTATCGCGACGTCGCGCGTCCTCATTTTCGTGTTCCAAGCTAGGGCGGGAGATCTGGTGTTCATCCTTCAGAAATTGCGCGTTATGTCCTGCTTATTTCTTCATAATTTATTAGCTAATTCATGAGCCTTCGCTGCACGATTCTTAACACGTTTTCGTAAAACGTTGCTCAAATATACACATCGAAACGCATTAAATAAAGTTAGAAAAATTAAACATGCAAAAACATCTTAGGATGCGTGCCAAAACGCCCAATCTAAGGTTAAAATAACAAATTGCTTAAGCGCCCTTTCGCTTTCTTCTTTTTAAGACGTGCGTTCAGAAATTTACTCTATGACACTTTTATCGAAAATAAAGCAATTTTTTTTTTAAATAAACGCTATTAATTATTAGTAGGTGCGGTTATTAATCATAAATATTAGGTACGTCAACAATGAAAAAATGCAATGTAGTTATGCTTTCCATTAAAATAAATTTGTTTCTAAACCAGTCATCGCGTGGTTTTTTTTTTCAGTATCGCAAATTTCCAAAAGGTAAGATTCGAACGTTGCATTACTTTGTCTCACGCTCCAGCAAAAATCGATTTTTCTCACTGTTTTTCAACAGAGAAAAACCACTCTTTGGTGCTGGAGAAGGAAAAAGTATATTTACCAGTTACAAGACTAGTATTACTTGACTATTAAGGTTTCAGAAATAGGGCCCAGATCACCACTTTGACGAAATTAATGCATTAGTAAATAACAAACTATATTAAAAAACCTGACTGCAAAAACATTAACAACTAAGCAGTAATTAAAACAAACCAAATATTTGACTATAAGCAAACTAAACTTATTTTAAGGTAACTACTACAGTGTGAGCAATCTGTTTACTGTTTGAACTTGCATTGAAATGAGTCCCGCCTACTTACAGTTAAGTATATTTTAATTTCTGTTTAGTTTTTAATGTTTTTGCAGTCGGGTTTTATTAATTGTTTATTTTTATTCAAAGCTTTTTAGTGTTATTTTTTTCCAGTTTTTTTTTACTCGCGCTTGACTATTTTATTATATTCGCCTTTTAAAGCCCTTTATTTTGATACTTCAGTCGAGAGTTACGTCTTAAAAAAATGTTCTTAGCCCGCACATTGAAGCGCATGAAATCCATTATTTTTTAAGAATTTTATATACCCAGTGTCACTCTCACAATTAAGACAAATCTAACGACGCCTCTCAAGCTAAAATCTATCAATCCGTTTAGGCTACAGGGCGTGCCAAATAAATATATACAAACACACTCGAAAAACATAACCCTCCTTCTGTCGCAGTCGGTTAAAAACAATAGTTCGTTATTCTTTGTTAACATCTATTCAGGTTGTGAATAATGAAAGTCATTACTTATTTAAAATAATTAGGCTATATCAGTTTTTGTTATTGTCTTTATAGCTTTTGCCCGCGCGTCTGCTCGTAGGTACTAAATTCGGTTATCGGCGGGGGTTTCACAGGCAACTCAAAATCAAAATCACAAATGTTTTACTTCGTAAGTAATCAAATTACATTTGAAATATGTCATAATTCATGAAACACACACAGCACATAAAATAGCGCCGCCATAGCTGACTCGGTCAATCCCAAGGGTTTTTCTCATCTAGATGCTCAGATATTTTATAATAACCTTTTATTTATAACTTTACCTTCAGTACTGATTTAAATTGATCAAGGAGCCAATTCTGCAAGTATGCTGGGATGCTTTTGTATAAACGTATACATAGACCTTTGAATGAGCTAGTGACTTTATGTAGCCGACTTACATGACTATAGCTAGTTTATCCTTGTTTCTAGTAATTACATTATGGGTGATCTGTGCCTCTTAACTGATTCTATATGTTCCTTGTCATGAATAAGGTTTCCATATATATATATATATTGAAATGTCAAAGTTAAAACATGAATTTCCTTAAAATGATTCTTTAATGATACTCTTGGCCCTAATTTATAGATTGCACGAATAGTTTGTTTTCGCAGTATTTTTATACTTTTTTTTACATCGGTGACATGATCCCAAAGCAAATTCCGTATGTCATCAGACTATGGAAATAACTGAAGTAGACCAAACTTGCAGTGATTTTATCTGTAAGTTGACTAATTTTTTTTAACCGCATATACTGCAGAACTTAGCCTTTTTGCTAGATAAGTAATATGAGGGCCCCATTGAAGTCTGGTATCTAAAGTGATACCTAAAAAAACAGTTGCATATACAAGATTTAATTTTTCATTTTTAACCGCCTTCAAAAAAGGAGGAGGTTCTCAATTCGTCAGAAAATTTTTTTTTTATGTATGTTACCCGATTTCTCGAAGACGCCTGGACCGATTTGAGAAATTTTTTTTTTATTTAAAAGGGTATATACCTACTATACTTACTATATATACTCCTCCACTCCTACTCCTACTCCAGGTGGTCCCATATTATTATAGTGAATTTAAAACTAAAACTTTTGGGAAAAAAAATTAATAATGTTTAGTTAGAACTGGTGAAACGCCTTTTATGTTGATGATTGTTTATAAACTTTGTTACGAGTATCGATATTTTTAGTGTATAAGAAAAAAAAAGCAATTCGGCACTGAAAAGAAAAAAATATAAACTTTTTAACAAAAAAAAAACAATCGGCTTCAGAAAGTTTTTTATTACTCTATAACTATAGTTGTGTCAACACATTTAGTTGTTTTTTTATACAGAAGAAGATTATTAATTGAGAACCATTACACTACTTTAGAGATGGCATTATTTACATACTCAAACGGTATATATTAATTGCCTATTTGTGTCTATTTTGTGTTCCATTTAGTGTGTAGCCGCCAATGTTGTGTAAATGCTTACCTTGTTATTGTCTGTTTTGTGATGTTAAATAAAGAACTGTCTATGTCTAAATAAATCTTCATGCATAATTTTCTTAAAAAGATCATATGCTGGGGAAGGAGGTCTGCACGCTTTTTACAATGACCCGTTCTAGCTCTATACAGGCTATTTTAATATTTCTTTCAATAGACAAGTCAACAATATCAGGCCGTTCCTTATATTTTAAATTTTTACGATTGAGTATTAGAGAGCCCCCACGTATTGCTGTTTGTCTGCTAAACAAACTTGTAATCTGATTTCTGCTGAAATTAAATATTAACTGGTGACTTTTTAGCCTATGTTTAGTAATAAATAATACGTCAATATCATTTCAATTAAACAATAGTTAAATTTCCAAATGTTTTTTAGACATCCTTTAAGAAATTTTAAGCACCAGGTTGAGAATGTCAATTTTGGTAGTATCCAATGATAAAGGCGGGGCTCTTCTTGATATTTAATCTTATGCAGCTGCTAGAGTTATTCTTTCTTGATTATAGTAGGAAAGAAGGTTTTCTATAGCAAGCTATAGTTGAAGCTGTAGTTCGTTTAGGTAAAATTCAATTGTAATGTGAAATTTTCCGGAATATATTAGTAATTTTACAGAAAATTATTTTGGTGGCAAAAGTACTGCACGAGCAACTTTTCGTGAGAATATTTATGGCGTCTTTAAAAATCGGTTTTCATCACTCTAAAAATAATGGCAAACGATGCTCCAGGTCTCAAAACGTGAAGTAAACGCAAACTTAGCTATTTCGATATTCGGATCTATTATTATAACTTCCCTTAAGAGAACTTAAAAAATAAAAACTGACTTCAAACCTTGCCTATATGTACAAACTTAAACTAAAAATTTAAAAATAACTTTTTTTATTAGTTCAAAAAAAGAAATAACCAAACACAAAATTATTGATATTGAAATCTATTAGAAATATCTAATGTTATTTTTGAGGTCGGTCATTTAGACTTCAATCTATCAAATACATTATATTGCGTTAAAATCAAAAAGAGCGTTTTGATTGATGCTAGCGCGAATTGAACTAAGCGACTCCTACGCGAAACTTCACTTTCAGTCTCCACTTCCGACGTCTATGACGTTTTTGTAGGAGTTATAGGGTGAATTATATTATTTGCGTTGTCGTCAGATGGCTATTAGGGATGTCCCTTATTTTTCAATCTTTTTGTTTTTTACGCATACGCTTATTTCATTTTGCTATAAAACACTTGCACAGAAAATTTGACTTCATTTGGAAAACACACACACTCTACTACAAACTATATATTGTTACTTCTAATTTTACTAAACTCTACTAATTTTATCAAAATATATCAGTTGTGTATTCTATATTGTGTAAATTTTTTTTTAATCAAAGTTATGGAAGAGCGGGACATACTGGCACAAGTATTGTTTACTTAAAAGGATGTCTGAATATTATAGACTACTACCACATTTAATTTACAAAATAAAAATATTTAAAAATTTTATGCATGAAATTTGACGAACAAAGCAATTAATAAACAAACACAAACATTCACATTTACTAGTACGATAGCAATAGTCCAAAAATAGTTTTGCTATCCATACTGTCAATTTAACACTTTTTAGTACCTATGTCATTCAGTACCCACCTGAGGTATCACAGTTGGCAATACTAATTATTTTTGTAACTCTTGAACTTTAACCTTTCAAAAGCACATGTTTCTTATGTCGCTATTTCTGTGTAATGTGTAATAAAGGTATTTTTTGCAAATTATCATAAAATTACTATAGAATAGTTAGTGGTAAATCTTTCATGTATATAAAAATATGCTGCCAGTAAATCCTTTATTACTAATGTTTTTTGGCATTGAACACACACAGGAGCGTGTAGAGAGTATTTCACAGAATACTATGTAAATGATATATACCGTGGTATCCGGAGAGGGAATCAAGCTTGTAAAGTAATGTGGAAGTTTATACGAAAACACATCGTCGGGTTTATGGGTCGGATATGATATATGACGTTGTTTTCACATCCCTTTTATACGATTGTTTAAAATGTGTGTTAGAATTGATAACATTCCGTTAAGTATTTTAGCATCTGATGCTTTAGTAGTGCTTTTGTTTGCCTTGTATTAAGGAGAAATTGTTAGGTAGTTTGAGAAAAAAATAGAGGCAAACACCACTATTGAACCAGGAACCGTGAAAGCTTCAATTAATGAGTTGCAGTCCGGTGAAATCCAAAAAGCTTACACAGGTGATTGGACAGACAACGGGTACAACCGCTTACCAAAAAAGCACAAATTTGCTTTAAAGTAAGACTAAACGCTGACTTATCTAGCTAGTGTTTTATAAGTATAGACGAGTTTTTCGATTGAAAAGGATAGGTAATTATAGCTTTTGTTTTAATATTATTCTTAACAAAATTTTGCCAGCGACTCGGCCTGCGCTAAATTCGGTTATCAGTTAGGAATATCTACGTCAACCCCCGAATTATACTAATAAATTTTGCTATTACAACCTATATAGCTGTAATAATAGTTCTTTTAAGCTCGGTTATAGTTATTTTATCTACATACCAAATTTTATTTATTTTGGTTAAGCGGTTTAAGCTTGAAGAGGCAACAGGCAGACAGACAGAGTTACTTTCGCATTTATAGATAATATTAGTATGGATTTCTAATTAAATTGACACACACAATATTGAGATGAATTTTATTAAATTAATTACTATATATCTCTTTTATTCTACGTTACTAGACAAGTTTGTTAACATGTTCAGAACATACCTCTCACCATCTGCAATAGAATTGTGATCCTTGGTATTGACATCTTCAGCGATGTTCAGTACCGAAATCATTTGCAAGACAAGGTGAAGCTAGCGCCCAAAAGACTTGGTGTACTCAACAGAGCGAAGCAGTACTTCACCTCGGGGCAAAAGTTGCTGCTTTACAAGTCAAAAGTTTGGCCCCATATGGAGTACTGCTGCCATCTCTAGGCGGGTGCACCTGGATACCTGGCTACACTTTACTCAGAACTAAAAGTAAGTCAAGTCGATACAGCCAGCCAAAGTAAGCCAAATTACTTTTTTCTGTAATTGAGACGTGTTTTGAATATCTATTTTTGTGCTGGATTTGCAGAAAGTTAAAAAAATTCATATAAAAAGTAAAAATAGGCAGAGTGTCTGTTTAAAAATTTCCTTTTTTATATTAGGGAAAACTACCGCAATCTGTTATTATTTTTAAAAACTACGTAGCGCATGCCTAGCTTTGCGCGAATTACAAGTTTTTCTCAAAAACTACAAATTAAAAACTAGATTTGTAAGAAATTTTAAGTAACTCGCCGGTGATGTGAAACACCGCTTTTTATTAACTTTGTATTGTAATTAATATACATTTTTATAATAAAAAAAAAATTAGGTATTAGGAAGCTAACCATAATACACTTCTTCTCTTACTTTCTGAAGATGTGCTCGAGACTCTAAGACTGAATGAAATCTGAAATTTGTACAATTTTTTATCAAAAAAATCAAAAAGTTACAAGCATTAAAAGACACTATTGCCTGAATCCTTACGCAGTTGTAACAAAACCTCCCTTTTTAGGGTTCCGTACCCAAAGACTGACAAAGGAGCCCTATTACTAAGCCTGAGCGGTCTGTCCGTCCGACCAATTTTATTTAAGTCCATAGTAGGCAGAATTTATGAATTTAACTTTCGCAACTTTTAACATTTTAAAGATATACATATAACGAGTCAAAATCGCATTAATATTATAATAGGTATAGTTTTTTTTGTTTCCCGACGTTTCGACCGACATACACTGATCATGGTCACGCGACAATACCTCCCGTTCAATAAAAAATACAATTCTTACTACAAAATTATTTTCATTTTTCGGTTTAGTAAAAATTTTTACCCCACAGCCAATACCTAAGTAAGAAATTTGTTAAAAAAAAACTTGTTTATAATTTATCTTACACTAGCTGACCCGGCGAACGTTGTTTCTCCGCACCAACATATTGTCAAAGGGTTGTACTAATTCAGAAACTTTCCCCGGCATGTGCATAAAAATTACCAAAATTTCATTAAAATCAGTTTCCCCTTATTGCGCGAGTCTGACTCTTTCTCAGAAACATTTCCCGGCGTGTGCATAACAAATTTCCAAAATTTTATTAAAATCGGTTTGCCCTTAGTGCGCGAGTCCGACTCGCACTTGACCATTTTTGTATTTCATAAAACCCTGGCCCTGACACTAACCAACACAACAAAAACAAATTATCCGAATTGGTCCAGCCGTCTTCGAGTTTTCCTTAGTGCACGAGTCCGACTCGCACTTGACCGTTTTTTATTTCATAACAACCTTGCCCTAACACTAACAAACAAAACAAAAAAAATTACACGAATTGGTCCAGCCGTCTTCAAGTTTTCCTTAGTGCGCGAGTCCGACTCGCACTTGACAGTTTTTTTTCCATAAGAAACACAACAGAAAAAGAATTAGCGAAATCGGTCTAGCCGTTCACGCGTGATGGCGTGACCAAGGGAAACAGGGATTCATTTTTATATACCTATATATAATAATATAGATATAGATTTAATGTGCAATTTATAGTAAGCAAGACTAACATCATACATATTGTATATAATAATAAAATAGGCAATTCTATACGAGACTAACAGATATACAGATGTTAAAAATAATTCATTAAGGGTATTTTCAGAGATATGTGTGTTTCGCTAGTTATCTAAGCTAGCCACCCCGCATTTGCTGGCTCGCGTGGGAAATGTTTAAAAAAGCGCCACGCACCCACGTTTTTGTGAAATAATCCTAAATTGTTTTTGGTAACTTACTGTGCCATATTTGTAAAATGAAATTGTTAGCGAAAACGACCGGCGTACTTCTGAAGTTTTATTGAATACCTAGTGTTAATATTCATTACAATTGACAAATATTTAAGTGTTTCTTTTATATTTTCCCGCGGTTCCACCAACTCTATATTCGGCTATTGGTGTAGGATTTAAACGGCGACTCCTCAATTAAAGAAAAAAACCGAATAAGTGCGATTCTGGCTTGCTCGCGTACCGAGGGTTCCGTACAAACTAATTATATGTAGATAGCTTTTCCATCAAGAGATCAAGTCTCCTAGGTCAACGGAAAGTACCCCATAGGTTTTGATTTATTTTTGTCACAATATGCTAACAAAATAACCGTATTTTGGGTATTTTTTTTTCACACTGATTTAGAAGGTTGATTTTTTTACAACATTAAGTACCCGTAGACTTTACTATTTGATATTAATTTCTACTTGATACCTTCACGCGTTCTTGAGTAAAAGGTTCTTGACAGACAGACCGACAAACTTTTTTTTTAAATGTGTCATAACTACAAATTAACAAATTTCGGTTTTTTCCTATATTTATGGTGTAAGATCATGCTTCGTGTCAAATTTCATAATTCTCGGACAACGGGGAGTACCCCACAGGTTTTGATTTATTTGTAAATAACCTAATACCTAAATGCGTCAAAAATGGCTGTATTTTTTTATTTAGTTGCCTTAGAAGCTTTGATTGAGCTTGATTTGTTAACAGCTTCAAGGGTCCGTAGACCTTAGTATTTGATATTATTTTCAACTTGATACCTTTACCAGTTCCTGAGAAAAATAGTCTTGACAGACAGGCAGATAGACAGACGAACAACAAAGTCATCGTATAAGGGTTCCTTTTTTCCTTTTGATGTAAGGAACCCTAAAAACGACTCATACTTGACATTCTCAAGTAGCCTATGTCATTCCCCGGGACTCAAACTATCTCTATGGCAAATTTCATTTTTCATCTTAATCAGTACAGCGATTTAAGCGCGAAGAGGAACATATGTTTAAAATTCGATAATTATGTTACTTATTTATCAAGTCACAAATAATAATCAATCGCGCTTTCAAAAAAGAAAAGAGAGGTTAAGGCCTTTTTTCCTTTGACTTCATCGACGATTCTTACAGCCCGTCGTACTTCTCAGGGGCCGGACTTGCGACTTGTGCCCCGAGGTCCTGGACGCTGATTTGAACAGCGCTGGAGATTTCAACATCAAGGATCCCAATGTGTTCTGGAATTGTGGGACCTCAGTGAATGGGGTTTTCTTAGCGATGGACACGCAGACTTGTTTCTTTGTAGAGTTAAATAAGACCAAGTTTTACCGTGCTAGTCAAAAACTTTAGACATAATGATCTCGATTTTAGAGACAAGTTCTCCACGCTTTTCCTTCACAATGGGACGAGGGATGTTTGCACGGCCCGTGTAATAAGTGATTTCAGTACTGTCTGCATATAGCAATGTATTTTGGTAATGGACAGCATATCATTAATATACATAGTAGAAACAGCGAAGAGGACAGCGAAAAGCATTGCGGGACACTAGCATTAATTTTCATGCTATCTGAGCAACTAACATCAACTACGGCTTGTATGCGTCTGCCAGACAAAAAGCTAGCCACCCATTTGCACCCCCGTGTCAAACCCCATTAAACGCTTTCGCTAGGTCAAGGCTACATGCCAGTGCCTCCCCCTGATCCACTAGAAGGTCCCAGTCTAGTGACTCGTATTAATGCGTGCCTTTACAGGTCTTATAGCGGTGCCGCGGACGTATCTTGACTCTTCACGCACTGGAGTTTGACAACTGACTGACTTGTTCTAAAGCAATATCCCACAGCAGAATTACTTACACAGTTATTTTGGAAGACTTTAAAGCCCACTATCGTGAGTGGCTCAGTTCTCGAACCAACAACTATGCAGCGATATCTACTCAAAAATTTGCTCTGACCTATGGATTCTTGCAGCTGGTCCTTTTTTCAACGAGAATACCAGATATAGAGGACCATACGAGCTCTTTTCTAGACCTTCTGTTGACTACACGCCCGGACGGATATTCCGTCTAAGTGATGCGCTTCTTGGCTCTTCGGACCACTGTCTCGTTCCGACTCGAGTGTCATGCACACAACCCGATCCATCTGGCCCAATTGGCGTCGTGTGTGGCATTATATGTAAGTCGGTAAAATGGGTGGATGACGTGAATTTTATGCATCGTACCCATGGGGCAGCTCTGCTTTAGCTATATTATAATAATATTTTTGTATCACTTTTACATTCAGATTTTTTTTTTGATACTGCCCTATGACAGGTGCACATATTCAACTGAAATTAACAAATAAAAATTAACTAACTTCACTTCAAATTTGATTTGGCAATATTTGTTAAAAATCCGCCGTGTGTAAAAAAAACGACAACAGAGACAAATTACTAAATGACTAAATTAATAGGGTATGAGATAAGCATAATTTGTCTGATGTCAACTTAATTTACTATTGTCATTTCAGCGTTATTTATCTTAATATATTTCTGTAAACTTGCAATTTTATATTAAATTTAATTACTTGAATCTATATTTATTTTAATATTTTTTAATTAAACATATTTTATGTTAGTTCCTCGAAAAATTTATTCGAATATCAACATTAAAATTTGTCATTAAAAGTGTTGTTGCTGAAGTTTTATTATGCGCAATATACTAGTTAATTCCCGATACTTCGTCCGCATAGACTTTTATATAAATCAAAGCTTTTAACTTTTTATGGCTTTAACCACAAAAATATCGGAACTCTCAACATTTTAATTACCTGCCTTGCTTTGATTTTGCTCTCTACCCAAAAATATCATTCTCAGAGAATTTATTATCGGTTTATTCCTCAGTCGTAGATAAAATCTTGACGCAACTTCACGAAACTGGTATTTAAATACTCGTACAATGCTATTTCGTTAAACACCGCTCATATTAATATTACCCTCATTTTGTGACAGTTGCATAAATAGCTACTGTTCGACTCCATTGTCGCAATAATTCTCATTTTCCAAAACTTGATGCGCAACATGCACGTGGCCGGTTTATTATACATGCGCAGCATATGCAAAAGATTAAACAAAGAAATTAAGCATGATCATCTCTGAAAAGATAATAATAAATTTCTACACTTTTTTCAGAATTCCCGTACTAAAAATTTTATATATGTCAACGCATAATATATAGCTGAGTCTACGCGGGTGAAGTCACACACCGTTTAGCAGTATAGCAATAAATTATTACATTAATAATTAATTAACGTACCTATATTTAAATGCCAAGGATCCTAATATGAAATCACATTGCAAAATATTTTCGGTTACTGAACAACTTATTCATAATGTTCCGATTACTAATATCAATAATATTTATTTCCTCGGTAAGTTTGGGAATAAAATTAGATTTTTTTACTGGAGAATGGATACCGGTTGTTGCCATCAGAAATACACTTGTTTTTCCACCGTGTGTTCCTTTTAATGTAACCTATTACAATAATGAATCAAATTGTATTTGCGATTATGGAGTTGAAGAAAATCTACCAGCTGTGACTTTTACTAACACCGAACTTAACTTTTTTGAGATTTTTCGAACAGTTTTACTTGACAGTAAAGCAAAAGTGAAACAAAATGTTAACTCTACTTGTAGTTGTCAAAACGGAGATGAAGTGATAGCGTCGAGATTTTTAAATGATAATTACTACATAAAATATATGAGACAACATAATAACTCGTATACTGATGAAGAACCTAACACAGTTTTCCTTTTTGCTAGAAATGTTGGTGATATAAATGAAATAAAAAGTGTTGTAGACAGCGTGGAAGACATAAAAAACAGAGAAGCGTGGTACGTGTGCGCTCGAGCATGAAGATAATATTTTATTTTTTGTTTAACTTTTTAATGCACTCAATAAGTTGTTGTGTACGACGTTCCATTTATCTGTAATAAATAAATAATAATAATTAAAATTTTTGGTCATTACAACAGCGTCGTAACGCCAAAATAAGCAAAGCTTGTATTATAGGTACTGCAGCGTGCGGGGGCGTAAATATGCTGCTTCTACCTATTGTTATCTAGGTATCGGGATCTCTGCTAATAAAAAGACAACATCGGGAGTTCTTTTCTATATTCAGATGTTCTTTTCTATCGCCACAAGAGTATACAATATTTAGGTTCATCTACTACCTAGGAGAATTATTATACAACATTAAACTTATCTGCAGTACATCTTCTTTTATTAGGCCATCCTTCAATAGGCCTCGGGTCGTCGTGTTGATACATTGGATAAAATATACATTAGGACATTAAATCGCGATGGTGGCGATGCTTGGAATATTTTGGATACTGGAGTATCTTACTTTAAGTCTATTGGCATTATAAAGCCATTCTACCAATTCTAGGGCTCCCTGGTAAAGACAGGAATCGACCCTCCAAATTTATATAGACTTGTCCGATCTATATTTTTCACTGGAATGTCAATTAATAACAAAATAATGACAAGCCCAAAATTCCAATTGTTTTTATTTAAAAACGCACTGACACCATCTATTATATATTCATAAAACTACTACGAAGTATTTGCTGCGTGAAAACGTTCGCTAGCCTATTTACTTCCTTTACACTAAACAAGAGGTCGTAACCTCTACAGTACCATACAAAGGATACAAATATATAAATAATAGTTTTTTTTTGTAAATACATACAAATCATACAGAAATACACCCAGACTCAAGACAAGTCACTCAACATGTTTATATTATGACATAAATGTTTGCCGAGTGCGGGAATCAAACCCATACCTTTAAGGTTGCTTTTATCGGTCGCAAGTCCAGCCATTATTTTCCATCGTATCGAACGCAAGTTTGACGAATTCCAGCCTCTCGAACAACCTGGTTTCCGGAAAGGCTTAAATTAGCCTGGACCACATACAGACGCTCCGCCAGAACTATTCACCACTTTGTAAAATATTTAAACTTCTGGAGTGAAAAGAATATGGCATCAACAAGTGGATGTGGAGAAAACGAAAAGAATAGTCGATGTCCTCGTCGCACCTATACTAGTTGTTGTCTGAAACGCTTCTCTTCTACACATACCCAGGGCAGGTAGTACAGTCAAGTCCAACTTTGAAAAAGAGGTAAATTAAAGAATCTAGCTCGGTTGGGCAGCGTTTGGGAAACTTCCCAACATCTTCTTACCCAAAATACCTTAGTGCCTAAAGACAAAAGTCTACATCCAATGCGCTTTCCGTACAGAAGGTAATTTTTAACTGACAGAGGTGTTGCCCTTATACAAAATATATGCAATACAACACATACAAAATGCCATTGGTATCTTCTGTGATCTATCAAAGGCATTCGACTGCGTGCAACACTCTTATAAGAAAACTGAGTTATTATGTTATTAAAGATTTGGCTCTTCAGCTTATCCGCTCATATTTAAGTAGTAGAATGCAGATAGTTCAAATCAATGAAGTAAAATCCAATGGCTCAGAAGTAAAGTTAGGAGTCCCTCAAGGTTATATTTAAGGTCCTTTTCTATTTGTTATTTACATAAATGACTTGCCTTTCTTTGTGGAGAAGCTGTACAAGATTGTACAATTTGCAGATGATACTTCTCTTTTATTTAAAGTTGCCAGAAACAAAACTACTTTCTCAGGTTCTTCAATAGTTTACAGCAAAAAACATACTTCTTAATGCGAGAAAGACTATTAGACTCAACAGTGTGAAAAACGATAAAAATGCTTGGAAAAATTAAAACTTAATTGATTTGTATTGGGGGATTTGTAATATTTTTATTAAAAAAAATTGTATGTTATGTTATTACCTAGTGTAAGGCTATATTGTATTTTAATATGAAGTTGAAAAAATTTAAAAGATTAACTGCTGTGTTTCTTGCCGGTTCTTCTCGGCAGTAAATCATTCCGAATCGGTGGTCATTTTGGTATTTTTTTCAATTAATAATTAAACTGACGATTTAAAAGTGCTGTTTAAAAGTCTGTTTGAATAAAAAGTTTCAGTTTGAGTTTGAGTTGCCCTCATAAATAAGCTCAGAGTCGCTCAGTTAGTTATGACTGGTGTTTCTTTATACGTTAAATATCGGCGCCGGATAGCCAAAGTCGCTGACATTGCTCACACTGTTAGCAAACTTACGTGGCAGTGGGCAGATCTACATCTGAATCCGGCTTGGCTCTTTTGACTATCCCATAACCATAAGCGGTCAGTGGAAAGAATTTGCCTGTTTGTGTTCCGGGTTCTGCTCTAGGGTTTGCCATCGGAAAGATTTCATTCTCACGGTTTCAGAGATGCTTCCTCCCGCGAACGTTCAGGTTGAAATTTTTGAATTAGGCAGTGATTAGAATTTTAAAGTAAGGTTGGCGACGCGCAAGTTAAGCCCAAGGAGTTACAAGCGTCCATAGGTTACGGTTACCACTTAACATAACACGGGCCGGAAAGATGTTTCACTTTAAAACTTTTTCCACATAATAGAGAACTATAATGAAATGTAATGGAAAGTTTTCTTCTATGATAGGGAGGGCATTTTCCAATATTTTTAATTGGATGCTGTTTGAAAAAGGTAGAAAAGTAATGCCCTTGCTGAGTTTCTTGCCGGTTCTTCTCAGTACAAAGTCTCTCGCCCTATAGACTTACGAACCAATGGCGTAGTGACATTCATAAGTGCTCAATTATTGTAGCCTAAATTGAATAAATGATATTGATTGATTGATCGATTGATATAATTGCCCAATTAGGCATTAATCAGTTTCAATTTAGTCAATCATCTTTGCTGAAAAAATGTTGAGATCAAAATTTGTGTAAATTCTATGAGAATCCTTTGAACACTGAAAACTTGCCAAGTTCATTACTTTTTCTATTCGTTAGTAAGGAAATTTTGTATATTTACATAGAGCATATGTTAAATCTTTTTACTAACAAATAATTTACTTGTAGAGTTTTTAGCTACAAGTTACGCTTCACGACTTTTGCACATTTTCAATAAAAATAAATTTATATACATATATAACAGGTAAAAAATCACGTAAGCAGTAATAAATATTATGATACTCGAAGTTTTGACCGACCTAAGCCACGAAATGCGCTCGGCCAATATTTGCAACCTTACTTATAAGAGCGCACACTGTGGACTATTTACACTCAAGCCAATTTCAAACTTAACTCCGTGTAAGTTCAACGTACCAAACTAATTTTTACATAGAAATTAAGATTATCAATAACAAGCACTATTTAATATTTTACATGTCCAAGTGGAATAGTTTACAAGATATGAGAAATCATGATTTTAGGCATTCACTTACTGTTTTGTACCGTTGCTATCGGGGCCGCGCTTAGGTTTCGAACGCAACCTGTGTTATTTCTGGCAACACTTTTTGGTTGTCATTAGTTAATATTTTTATAACCTATATAACCTGTTTTATTTTTATATATAAAGTTCGTGTCCATAATCTCAGTGAGCATCATACCTATTTACTTAAGGTCGTACAATTTCGTTTATATTTAATTGTTTTAAATTAGATCTTGTCCCTAACTTTCATGTCCTCTCTCAGTTTTAACTGTAATTTGGGGCTCCCTTAGGTCTTCCATTAGAAAGTATAGGACAGACAAACTTTGTCCATATAGATACAACAAGAGTATATTGAGGTAAGTCACCTAGTATTATTTTGGGTATTTTGTACCTGTCATCATTGAAGAAACACTTACTGACTCATAGATCATCAAAGTCTAGGGCATCGATTGTCAACCTTTTTTATATCGCGACCCGCGAATAAACCAAAAAGTTCAGTAAAAAGTTCCGCGACCCCTTCACTAAAAATTATAATAAAATCTTAATGTATAGTTTATTTAGTCGTTAAACCTGTCAAGCCGCCTTAGACAGGCTCTTATTTGTTGCAGCATGTTATCACACATCCTAACCTAATGCTTGATTCTATGCGTCCTAATAGAAACTGAACTAAGAAGTACTAAGTACAGGTATCTCAATTACAGTATTCACGAAAAGCGCGTCCGGTGCGAGTGTTTTATGTCGAAAATTTATGATACTTACTAATATTTAATATTTCCCTTCTTTAAAATTCATTCCGTAAATAAACGATTTCTTTGTATACAGGTCTTAATTTTTGAACAGGTTGCAACCCCCTTTAACAATAAACGCGACCCCCCTGGTTAAGAACCGATGGTGTAAGGTAATCCTAATTGAGGTAGAGCTTTAGATTATAGCACATAGATAATACTTAAAATGAAAAGAACGAGATAAATCAAAATTCGGCCATGACCGAATAGTGACGTGATATAAAATACCTACTTATGCTTAGGAATTGTTGTATTATTATGATATTTCACGCGAGCTAGAGTTGTAGTACCAAAATTAAGCTAAAGTTACAAAATTGAACACATAGATATTATATAGGGTAACAATTTGAAAACGAGAAAAATGAAAAATTGAAGACCGAATTAAAATCATGCTAGCACCTACTTATGTTTGCCTGTCGTTATGGTATTATTATATATTATATATTTTACGATATTTTAAGCGATCTAAAGCTGTATTAGCGATAGAACAAATACCAACCCAAGATAGGTAAGTAGGTTCTTACTTGAGATGACTTAACTCACCTAAGAATATACCTACTGCTATAGAGGCTCAGAGGGAAATTTTACCTGCAGATCTGAGGAGCGCGGATGGGCACCTCGCACAATAGAAAATAGATGATGTTTTCGTGAAATATTTTCTGTGTATAATAACTAAATAGATATGGTTATTGAGTGATTTTGTAGAAGTAAAAGTAACAGTACCGCAAACTTAACAACACACATTGGTTACGGTACGGCACCAAAACATTTAACCGTTAAGTAATTAAAATTTATAATTTCTAAACTATTATAAATGCTTTTGTCTATTAGGCTTTTATTGTAACGGAATGTTGACTCCAAAGCGAGCAATTATAACATGTAATATAACAAGTTAATTATATAGTTTTGTGGGCAACGAATACATGGCGGATTTTTTTGTCTAACTTATTAAACAAACTATATGAGCGACACTAATGTGTTCACTTAGAACCTAAACGAAATAAACCCTTAATTGTAAACAGCACTACCAGCCGCACTTCTGAGAACATCCGTCGGGGATGCCCTTGCTATTTCAGTTCCCAATTTCAATCAAAATGTAGCAGTACAGAAAACCTATTTTCTTGTTGATACTCAGCAATTTATATCAATTTAAGACAACATTTATTAACGTACCCTATAGGTACTCACAGTAATAAACTCTAAGTAGTTACTTACCTCATAAAACTGTAATTTTTTTGTTCTATCAAGGCCGCCCCGACGGATTTTCTAAGATTTGTTATTACTTATACTTATTTTCCTTGTAATTGAGGGTTTTATTATAAATAAATATCTTTTTAAGATTACATGCGTTAAGGTTTTTTTTTAATTTATATATGCCGGAAATGTTTGGTCGCGGGCGAAGCCACTGTGGAGACATACAAGGGGAGTCCTACATTCAGCAGTGGACGTCAACTGGCTAAGAAGAACGAACCTAAGCAAAACGAACCTGAAATAAAGATTTCGCCAAAGACGTCAACTGTTACTTTGCTATCACATAACGACCGTGGTTTAATAGGTCTTGCAGAAAAGCTAAAATTCTTAAGCAAAATGCATATGAGGCTTGGACCACGGCTCGTTATAATAAGGATCCGAATATTTCTGAGTTAAAACGCAAATTAAATGCTGCCTCGAGGTTCAGTAAGAAAGCAACTGCCAGAGCAAAATTCCAATTCATCGGCAAAATAGGTGGGCGACTTGCGAGCTATCCTTCTGGGAGTCGTGCTTTCTGGTCGCTTGCCAAAGCTGCCGAAGGGAACTTCTGCCAGTCGTCGTTACCACCACTGCGAAAGACCGATGGTGACTTGGCCCATAGTGCTAAAGAGAAAGCCGATCTACTGGGCAGTCTCTTTGCCTCGAACTCGAATATGAACGATGAAGGCGCTGTACCACCTACTATACCGTGGTGCGGTAAGTCCATGCCGGAAATCTCCATAACGCAGCGGGAGGTCAGGCGGGCGTTGCTTTCTCTAGACGTTCATAAGTCGAGTGGGCCAGACGGTATACCAGCAGTGGTGCTTAAGCAGTGTGCTCCTGAGTTATGTCCTGTACTCACGCGCCTCTTCGCGCTTTCCTACCACACTAGGCAATTTCCGTCTACATGGAAGACTGCGAATGTGCACCCGGTGCCCAAAAAGGGCGATAGATCAGATCCATCGAATTACAGGCCTATCGCTATTACCTCTCTCCTCTCTAAGGTGATGGAGCGTGTGATCAACACACAGCTTCTAAGATACCTAGAAGTACACGATCTGGTCAGTGACCGTCAATATGGCTTTCGCCACGGTCGCTCGACTGGTGACCTTCTAGTGTATCTCACACACCGATGGGCACTAGCCATTGAGAGTCAGGGGGAGGCATTGGCATGTAGCCTGGACATAGCGAAGGCGTTCGATCGGGTCTGGCACCGCGGTCTTCTATCGAAGTTGCCATCTTACGGAGTGCCCGAGGGTTTGTGCAAATGGGTGGCTAGCTTTTTGTCCGGCAGACGCATACGAACTGTAGTTGACGGTAGTTGCTCTGATAGCATGGACATTAATGCTGGTGTCCCGCAAGGCTCTGTGCTGTCTCCTACGCTGTTTCTACTGCATATCAATGACATGTTGGACATCAACAACATACATTGCTATGCAGATGACAGTACTGGAGACACTTTTTACACGGGTCGTGCAAACATCCCTCGTTCCCTTGTGGAGGAAAACCGCGGAGAACTTGTGTCTCAAATCGAGACCACACTGTCCCAGGTCTCTGACTGGGGACGGGTAAACTTGGTCCGATTCAACCCTACAAAGACACAAGTGTGCGCGTTCACCGCTAAGAAAACTCTATTCACTGTGGTCCCACAATTCCAGAACACTCCCCTCTCCATCTCCAAGAGCATTGGGATCCTTGGTGTCGACATCTCCAGCGATGTTCAGTTCCGAGATCATTTACAAGATAAGGTAAAGCTGGCGTCCAAAAAACTTGGTGTACTCAACAGAGCGAAGCAGTACTTCACGTCGGGGCAAAGGTTGTTACTTTACAAGTCGCAAGTTCGGCCCCATATGGAGTACTGCTGCCATCTCTGGGCAGGTGCACCCGGATACCAGCTTGACCCTTTTGACTCGGTTCAACGACGGGCTGTGAGAATTGTCGACGATCCCAAACTCACTTGCGGTATCGAGCCCTTAAGTCTGAGGAGAGACTTTGCCTCACTGTGTGTGTTCTACCGCTTGTACAATGGGTTGTGTTCTGAGGAATTGTTCGAAATGATGCCCACGGCTACTTTCTACCATCGCACCGCTCGCCATCGGCAGGGAATTCATTCTCACACTTTAGAACCTAAATGGTCGCGTACAGTGCGGTTTCAGAGAAACTTCCTCCCGCGAACGCTTAAGTTGTGGAATGAGCTCCCTGCCAAGGTTTTCTGCAAGGACTACAGTATGGAGTTCTTCAAGAAAGAAGTTATTAGATTTCTGAAGGGTCGGCAACGCGCAAGTGATACCCCTGGTGTTGCAAGCGTCCATAGGCTACGGTGACCGCTTACCATCAGGCGGGCCGTAAGCTTGTTTGCCACCTTAGTGGTATAAAAAAAAAAAAAAAATGTTTTAGGATCATACTTAGATCGACTGAAATGTTATAGCCTACTATATAATAAAATTGCAGTCTACTATGTGTTTTTGACTATTGTACTATGTATAATATTTGAATGGTACCATAGTAGTGTCGTTATTTGTGAACAGCTGGCAGTGCTGTTGACAAAAAAGGAAGTAAAGTAAGTATGTACCACTTCTGCCTACTTCTCAGAAATTCCATTTATTATTTTAATACTACCAATACCACACAGACCGAGGTGCGCTCCAAGTACTTTGCTACAGAGAAACTATCTGCAATATGTTAACCTGCGACCAAAAGGTCGAAAGCGCCATGTACGAGTTCAAGCTGGCATTTATGCGTTTTGTTTAACGTATTGTAAAGCCATACATACTCCGTCTCTTTCACTCACATGCATTTGGTGAAATAGGTTAGCGTAGGCTGATAATTTGCGGGTTGCGTTTTTTTGCTCTTTCTAATGAATACGTTTTTACCGTTTGTTCTCTTTGTCGCCTACAAGTGATTGGTAGATAATAGTCTCAAATTAAAAATTAAAATATGTTCAAATTTAAATAACAGGGTGTAAACGTTTTAATTAAGATGTGTACTTGCGTTTTATTCAGAATAGCATGAATTTATTACGTGTCCGTCCGCCATTATCACTGTTTATGCGTGGTTGCGACGTGGTATTTTTCGCGGGTTTCGTTAATTTTTATCACACGCATTTGTTTATTGCGATGAGTTTTATTTGTTATAATGACTTTAAATCATATAGAGTGGTGTTTAATTGACTTCTTGCTGGATCACGAAATTTCATTTTCCAAACCTTACCCTTGTCATAATTCCACCCCTCGCCACCAGATGTACGACTCTCTTCGTTAATTCCAATCTCTCGATCTCACTTAACTAACATTATTGTGTTGAAAGAAAAAAAGAAAAACAGTTATGGCGTCTTAGGCATTTATTGACACTGATATTTTGATAAAAACGTCCAAAAGTCTCAATTACATCAAGAATGGGTACTACTGGATTGCCCAGGTACTGGCTGGGTATCAGCGAAGTTCGAAAAAAATAATGGTGATACCAAACAAATCATTTCAAGCTTAATTTGACCCCTGTAACTCAGAATTAAATAAGACTTAGTTTATATTTTGGGTTTCCAGTAAAGTATTAGTCAAAATTTAAATATTCCTCTGACTGCCATTGAATTATTAATTATCAAATATTAACATTTTTAAACCTGACTGATTCACTTACCCATTAAAAACCTTAACTATGTCCAGGTATGGTAAAGTTATTTAGTGCGTTCGCATTGATACAATAAGTATGTACATCATGTGTATACATAAGATTTTATTAAGATTATAATTTTACAAAATGTAATGATAACCTAACCAAATCATATATGTGAAAAAAAGGGGTTAGGTATAGCATAGATTTTACGCTTTTGCGGATAAAGAGCTAAGATACAAATGAATGCCAAGTTTTAAAAGTATAATTAAAAAATGCATTAAATTAGCACAGAGCGTAATTAATATAATGCTCATCATTTCAAATGACTCGGTAGGAATTGTGGGTAATTTTTTTTTTTTGGCAGTAGAATTAATTCGTCATAAATTCAATTAATGTCTAATTAACTCTTTATTTGAAAGCCCTAGTATTTACAAAACTTACATTGCCATTAATAAAATAGCAGTCACAGTATAAATTTTAATTTAATAACTGTCGAATATTATCTTTGACTTATTCAATTTTATTCTTTTAACAACCGTACAACAAGAGGCTCTTCTGGACCGCAAAACAGCAACTAAAAGAGGACTTCCAATTTATTTGGACCAGAGGCAGAATCATACGGGCGCGGACAGCCGAGAAAGAAGATGTACACGTGCTACGATCGGAGCAAGATATCTTAAATATGCTATGTAATAGGTATCGCAATTTGCAGGTAGTTCCTACAAAAGTCCCATCCCTAAATAAGATCCCCAAAGCACTAATATTGATGACACCATTACTGAATTTCACGACTGTACTCTTTACGACTGTACTCTGACTAAAATCAGTTTTTAAGTCATTTGCCCCTCTCTATAACAGCATCTTATATGCACTAAACATCCGTTCACCAACTAAAACCTTCTCTGCCCTAGACCAGACTATTATCTGCTCTACACTACGCCCAGATATTATTTTGGTTACAGAAGTCAACATATCTTGCTCATTAAAATTTTTATATGAAATAAATGGCTACAATATGCATTCTGAACTGAGAAAGAATCGCAAAGGTGGTGGCATTATTGCGTACATTAGTAAGCGTTTCGCATACACTATATTACGTACTATGACACAACATTGTGAATCAATATTAATTCAAATCGCTTCACAGGGTAACTATTTTAATAATTTTTTATGTTTCTGTCGCCCCCCTAACACAAACAAGCACCTATTTATTAAAGAAACGTTAAATTAATAACACTAGATTGCGATACTAGACTGCTTGAGCCAGAGGAATATAAGTCATATGCTTATGTTTAGCTACGCTTCAAAAAAGATATGCATCATAACAAAGCACCCGGTATAGATAACATCAGCGCAATAGATATAAAAACGACTTCTCAAAACATTGTTGCAGCTATTGCCCAAGTTATCAATTCCTCGATAACCGAAGGTTTATATTCAGAGGAATTAAAAACTGGTATCGTTAGATCGATTTATAAAAAGGATAATAAATTCGATTTTAATATCTATCGGCCCATAACTATAGTTCCGACTATTGACCCCCCAAGAAACTTTCGATTGGCATGCAAAGTATTCTATGTACAGAAGTACGTTTCTTGAAATATCCTTGTAACAAAAATCAGGTTACCCTGTTGGTCAGTTGACACGTGAAGGAATATTGTCTCGCTGTATCACCTGCATAAGAATATATACCTGGAGGAACTCTTGATTGGAAAAGTATTTTTGGCCTGCTTAATCTTTTCAACATAGCACTGTTCACCCCCTTGCTCCTTTGCAACGTGAAAAAATAGACATTCACTCCCAGATAAATATATTCTGCCGTGCGACCTCTCGATTGGGAGATAAAGTTTCCTATGTCCCATCTTAGGTTCTTGGTTTTTAGCTGCGACTTAAATAACTCCTCGTAATACCACCCGCAGAAAAGTATGTTACCATGAGAAATTGGATCCTCCGCAATAACAATCAAACAGACTTTCGTATACATATTTTTTAGGGTTTTCCGATTGGATTTTTTGTCTACACTAAAAAAAAGGGTTTGGTTTAAATTACGAAACTCTCATAGGTAGGCAGATTTAGAAGATAACTTTGGTTACTATAACAAAAAATAGGGGTTGGATTTACAAAACTAAAATGGTAAATATCGAAATTTAGTTTTATCATAATAGTATTGCAATCGCAAAAAAAAAGTTATGGTTTTAACAATAAATATTACAAATAAAACAAATTTTGCTTTGCAACTTTCATTTATTAGTATTCTACGTTAAGTTTACTAGTACCGTAGTAATACCTACGATATCACTTTAACAGAAAAGTTCCATATGATGGTTTAGTGATCGCTACCAGGCATATGGTTGAAATAAAGAAACAGTTAAGTATATATTACGATACCAAAAACAACATGCATATTTAGTAAATTGTATTAAATCCTTTTTTATTCAAAAGTATTCTACGTTAAATTTACAAGCACTTTAAGTTATATGTAAGATATCACTTTGACAGAAAAGTTCCATATGTTGGTTAGGTAATCGCTAGCAGACATATGGCTGAAACAAAGAAACTGTTAAGAAAATATTACGTAATATATTATTTTTATTAGTATTCTACGTTTAGTTTACTAGTACATTTCATAGTTTATATACTTATCATATTTTGCAATAACTTTTAGTAGATACATGCTTTCTAGAAAATATTACATAAGCAATGACTTAAATTAATATAATATTATACTTTAGTCTTTCTTTGTTAGTGAAATTTGTAATACTTTTTGAGAAATAAATAATCTTTAACCCAAAAAATTCTTTGACAAAAAGTCCATATGATGGTTTGGTAGTCGCTACCAAACAAACTGGATTGAAACAAAAGAACAGTTTTGTAAATATTACAAAACTTAACAACCATTTAGTAAATCTTATTATATGCTTTTGCTTTATTTACCAGTATTCTACTTTAAGTTTACAAATACCTTAAGAGGGTACCATAGACACGAGACTTTTGCTTTGTGAGCGTTCCCGCGATGACCCGGGCGTCAACGTTATTACGTGTTTAATTCAGCGAATGTGTCTTATTTACCAACAGCCGTAGTCGCGTGCGGAGTACGCACGGCTCTTCTAGAGTCACAGTCACAGAGACAGATAATTCTACTTCGGTCATTGGGTTTTTTCGACAGTTTTTACGGTTCCGTAGCCTGTAGTAAAAAACCAAAAACTTGTGGTTTCTTCATGTCTGTCCATTCGCCCGTTAAACTTTTTTACGGTTCTGTAGGCAAATGTGATAATTATTTAAAGTAAAAACTAAATGTCAAAAAGTAAAACTCTCCTAAAAAGTAAAAAGGTAACCCTCTAAAGCCTGCCACACGCCTAGCTATAATATATATTAATATGCCAAAATATATCCATACAAACCTGAAATATATTTATAGGTACGTGTGCGGTGATTCAAGTAGAACTATATAAAATATATCGTTAAATGCCTTGCCATAGGACTATTATTTATATTAATATACAATCCCATATATTATAGCTCCGTGTGTGATAGGCTTAAAGTAAACATACTGATAAAACATTATATAACTAAGGTACGTGTTTTCTTTGCTTTGTAGTCGAATGCCAAAAATTTGCATTAAAGATACAAATACCAAATATTTATAGTAATGCCATCCGATATCAAAGGGAAGAAAACACGTGTTTCTGTCACAAGTATGTCTGCTTCAGGAGATTATTTTTTGCTTTTTAGTAGTTTATAAAGTCAAATTTTTCTTTGTTAAAATTTTGTTACTTAATTTATGTATTTTATTGTGTGGCGAAAAAAGTCATTGTTATTTATTTTTATATTACCGTTTTATTTATTACTGATAGCTAATGAAATAGAGTATATTATTCTATGATTGTTAGAATTTCTTAAACTTTTGGCATCCGGATTTGTTTTTGAAATTCAGATTTGAGAATTTAGTCAAAATTAGCTCAAAGCCGGATTCTGCAGATAACTATTATCTGTATTGCAATCCCTAGTCCAGACTATAGCAGATATCGAGCAATTTCCGAAATTTGAGTGTCTCAATATTTGACTGCGCAAATATGCTCTCTAACCCGACACGATATGGTTCTTTTAGTTTGTCTTACGAGTACGTAGTATGGCCACAACTGCGGTCTATAGATTCTGCAATACATCTCGAACGAGTTTTAGCTTACATCACATAGGTCATATATTATTGGTTGGTGAGAAATGTTACTACGGACTGCAAACAAATAGAGATCAAAAGTGACACATGAGTCCACTGAGTATACATATAAATTGCAAACTCATACTGACAGGTTTCTTCATGTCCCATCGCAACATCATTCACGGTATTTTCAATCCTTAGTGACATCTCTCACCAACCGTGCATATGACCTATATGACAAGGAACTAATATATAGTGAGCTAAAACACGTACGAGATGTATTGCAGAAAAAAGGTTGCCAAATAATCAAATCTTCATCAAGCCTCCATAAAAAAGGATAGAATTACACCAACCGAAAATTCTTTCGACAGAACACCGGTATACACTTTTGTGTCCTATGCATTTTGAAATGGAAACCAAGAAGCAATAGAAATCAACAAAGTTTAAATTGTCAAATACGTGGAACCCTGTTTAGTGGTAGTTTGTGCAAATATAATTTACAGCCAAAAGTGAGTGCATGTAGTAAGAGCGTCAATGTAGTGTGTCGAGTTTGTGATGAGAACAGTGTGTGGTAAATAGTAGTGTACCTGCCAAACAAAAAAACGATGTAGTACAATAATGAGGGTATACAAAAAATTCGTAACTGCTTTACGTCCTCAGTTCACCCGTTAAATATGTGGCATGCAACAGTGCCGCAATATCGAAAGCTCGATAAATTATATTGTGGTAGACCCGTTTTTTAAAATAATATAATTGTAAGCAGTTTGAATTAGCGAAGATATAAGTGAAGCTTATTTTGTCTTAGTAGATTGTAAAATGTAGAGCGATCGTAAAAAAAACAAAAGAATCCTTCGCTACTCTCGGGATGCAACTTAGGTCCTCACATGATACTTGCCGCTTTTTATTTGTTGTGTAATTTACACACCTACTATTCAATTACTGAAATAAGGATTATTTAACAAACTCTACTGAAGAATCAAAATTATTATAATAATATGCTCTCCAACGATAACCCACTAAATTTTTTTTGACACCATTTTGCATATTATGGGGTTTACTGACGTATTAATATAGCGGGTATCCAAACCAATATATTTGTGAGGGTTTGTTTGTAATTGCTTAACTCATAACGGAACAGGCAATTGAGCAAATTTTAGTGCAGACATCGACTACTTTTTATGCTAAAAATTTTAAAATTTCCCACTGGAATAACTAAAATCTAATTCATCTAATCACGTGGACGATCTATAGCCACAGCCTCTCTTATTAAACTCTCTTATTATAATCAAGGACTTGCCGTAGAAATCTTACGCCGATTCCGGAACTTAGCGTGAACGGAGCCACGGTCAAAGCTAGTTATTCATATGTGTACCAAATATGATCGCCAGACGAAGGGTTGGTTAAAATATTTGTAAAGGTTCCGTGTTTAACTAAGGAACCCTAAAAATTGAACAAAATTTTATGCCATTTGTAAAAATAACTTCAGATTGTAGGTTATTTTTTTGGCAATAAAAATCAATCAATGAATAATTATGTATTTATTTGAAAGTCTGCAGTATTGGTTTGAACAACTTACACCATTTGATATAATAGCTACTTTCACAAGTAATATTAATTTTCATTTAAAGCTGTCAAATATAATTTTTAGCTCGACAGCACAGACAGGTCTTCTAATATTAATTATAAGGAGCTATAAAACTAATCAAAAACGGTTACTGCAGCTTGTTTAAACTTACGTGCTTGGAGCACTAGACGACAGGAAGTAAAGAAATGTGTAAATATTTAACATAAAAAATGTTTTAACAAAAAAATAAATAATAGCTTTATCCCTGCTGACGGTGAATACCTCTACCAATCATTTGTTCAATTTTAAATCTAAACGTTCCTTCACGTAGCATAAACAGTGAAACCAGGTTTGATACTGGAATATTGGCGATATGTGGTGGCAGATCCTTTTTTTAGTAGTGGTAGTTCGGCTTCTTCAAGATAGGTGGAAGAAACGGAAGATGATAGAGATGTCACGCCAGCTTCCGAACGACATCCTCGCGTTGCCATTCCTCGGGCACGTGCACTACGGCTTCGGAAATGATGAAGGTAAAACCTTCTTGTAAATAATCTAAGGTATGTAAAAAACGAATATAATTACAATCATTACATCAATGCAATCACGAATACAATTACACAAAAAGCGATTTATGAAATTGAAAATATTCGTGAATCAATGTTTTATAAAAACTAATCTTAAATTTAATTAATTTAATCTAGGACACTATCGCGTGAAATTCAACAAAAGTTAATTTTTCTTCTTATTCTTGTTAAAAGAAAGAAAAATAGCGCCGATTTTTAAGGTAACCTTTTCCGTTAAATATATTTTAATAAAATGTTTTTAGCGAAATCAATTCACAAGTTTTTCAAATATCCGCAATATTTCTCGTCCTCCGGAACCCTAGCTTGATGCGTGTACGACTCTTACTTGGCTTTTTTTATCCAAGCGGTGGTTATTGTACAAAACACAGATACAATTCGCTTAGGAGCATGAAATCCAAACATGTGCGGGTCCGCGTACATACCTAGTGGGCTACATTATCCTTGCTACCTCATCAGCATTTTGAAACCGCTATTATATTATATTATACTCACACAAAGTTGAGAGAGTTTTCGTATACATATATTAACCGCAAGCTGCTAGTGTAAAAAATTTAGTAGTTCGCTTTAAAGTACTACTTTAAAAAGTGATAATATAACCTCATTTGTGCGAAAGTTAATAGTTCCACAAAGCTATAAAGTTGATTGAAAATATTAACTGAAACTGTTTTAACTCGAATGTTTGAGGCGTTAGACGTCAGCAAGAACATAATAGTGTAAATATTAACCAAACAAATAGTTGAAACTTTTTTTGTTTTTAAATATGTAAAAATAAATTAAATGTAATAACTTTCCTAATAAATATAAAATAAAAAACGTAAAGGAAGCTAAAAAAAGTTTATAAAGGATGTTGTGGCAGATCCTTATGATGGTAGTGTTAGTTCGGCTTCTCTACTATAGGTGGAAGAAACGGAAGATGATAGAAATGTCACGGCAGCTTCCAAACGACTTCTTCGCACTGCCATTCCTCGGGCACGTGCACTATATGTTCGGAAATGATGAAGGTAAAAACATTTTTAATTGAATGTGTTATATTCGTAAACATTACATTTAAATGAGTTCCGTCTGTTTATAGTTAAATATTTGGTACGTTTTCATTTCTGTTGAGTTCTTAACGTTTTTGAAGTCGTGTGTTTAATTTATTTTTATTTACAGCTTTTTAGTGTTATTTTTTCACACGCGCTTGACTATTTTATTATTTAAGTGGTATATATTTTCGAACTCGCCTTTAAAGACCCTTTATATCAATACGTTACTCAAGGGTCCAGAAGAAACAATTTTTTTATCTCTCACAAAAAGCGCATTAAAGCTGCCATTTTGATTTTTTAAGAATTTTATGTACCCAGTGTCCTTTTCATAATGAAAACGAATCTAACAATGCCTCTCAAGCTAAAATGCATCAAGCCGTTTAGGCTGTAGGCTATAGAGCGTGCCAAATAAATATACATACATACGCACGATAAACATAACCCTGGCGCAGTCGGGTAAAAATAAAGAAACTCATAAACAGAAATAATTTTCCATATGAACAGCGAAATCAAAGATTATTGATTCGGAACGCTAATTTTTATTAAGAGTTTACACACACCCACACTTATTACCACACTTTTTCACATGTATTCCCTGTTTTGCAGCGGGCGACATAAAAATGATACCAAGAGTTTATTTTCAGCTTAATACCCTACACTACTACAAATAAATTCAACGATAGTAAATTACTGCCGCGGCCGCAAATGCAGCATAACCGGGCGATCGGGAGTATCATACATCACATAGTCCGGTTATGCTCAGTCGGGGCCAAAGCTTGTATATTGTGATATTTATAATAATAACACAATTACGTACATGTTTATTTAAAATGCTAATAATATTGACAATAATAAAATAGTTTACATAATTTTTCCGCCAATTCGCCGCGTTCAAATGTCGATTTCTTTTTTCTTTTTTCCTTTTGTAAATTAATTTAATGGCCTTACCCTATAGCTTAGTAAAAGGCAAGTAGTGTAATGTGGCGCTTTATTTAATTCCATTCATTTTTTTAAGAATTATAGATTTTGAAAAAAAAACTGCAGTTGCAATTGTATATACTGTCTGCCTCGCATACTCGTACGTTCGTCAGCATCACCTTTCAGGAATCTCGCTCATCCATTACGACGCATGCTGTCTGCCTTTTCTATGCGTTAAATATACCTGGAACTAATAAAATAAAGTGTATTTATTTAAAATATAAAAGATGTTGAATGCTGTAAATAAAGATAGGTTAAAGTTTGTCAACTATTGATAATTGATTGATTAAGAATGTTTTGCTGAAATACATGTGGTTAATACACATACCATTTACAAAGAGAGACCTTCAGTACTCTTATAACATAAATTAAAATGTAGAATTTAAAGAATTGAAATATATTTTTGTGCACTTTACAAAATCAACGTTATAATTTGAAGCATAATTGGAAATTACTCAAAATTAATAAATAAATACATTTGTGATAATTTACTAGACTAATGTCAGTTTTGCACAGAGGTCTCCGTTTCAGTGATTACGTTTACATCTGCCTAATTCACTTTCCACGCGTGCTATTCCCTAACACATAAAATCTCGACCAGTTTACCTTGTTGCTTGAAATTGACTGTCCGTCCCAGCCTTCTTTCTGCAACCTTGTGTTGAAGAAAAGCTGTTACTCTCAATAATATGTCAGTGTTATTCCCCTTATCTTCTTCGCGATAAATCCTTGAATCACTTATTCTTATGATCATGCGAAATTCATCCCTTACGCGTATCCCGTACGCACTTGTACGTCTTTCTTGCTCTTAAGTTTTTAGGATTGATGACACCACCCATGGCAACAGTGCCTCAGGACCAAACATATGCCAACAATAAGATTTCAAGTACGCGCCTTGAGTTGTTACCAAGTTGGGATGGACGACAAAAAATATGTACTTGACCACTGCAATGACTGACTAAATGTACAAGTTTTAGAATTTTAAATCTTCCATCCATGTGGATGTGACAGCAAGTCCGAAATTAAATTAAAACGTTAAAATAGGTCGTTACATTTTCAAATTACATATTCGACCGCTCGAGCGGCCAGTTAAAACATTGCGGGCTGCTCTCTGATACTTTACTGCAAGTACGATTTATCCCAAAGAAATTTGTGCAAGATATGGTCGCATATTGTAGCATGTTTGAGAAAATAAAACAGATATTTGGAAAATACTAAAAAATATTCTTCAAACGAAGGCCGTTCTCTGCCAGCTCACACTGTGCTAAATATATGAATGATATGTCTGGGGCAAGGCCTCAATGCCTATGTAAGATTTTCGGAGTCCGTCTTCTTGACTGGAGAATGAAAGAAAGTGTTTGGACTCCTCATTGGTCAGTCTTATCGGATGTCGCACGTAGTTGTATGTCTTAACTTGCTTACTGCAGGTACAAGTGCACGAAACGAATCTTGAAGTGCACAGAATTATACCTCTGTCCGGCAGGGAGGCGTAATGCTGTATATAAAGCTGTTTACATTTTTATTCCTTTCTTTCGTTTTATCAAAACGCATTGTGAACGCTAAAAATTCAATATTCTTCAATTTGTATGAGTTCTTCTTTGTAAAAAAGTATGTATTTTGAAATATTGTTCGCCTTGTTGTACGAGTCACATCGCTCCCTGTCGCGCCATCGTCAAAAATAACCATCATTTTGTGACACGAGGTCATTGAAATTTATATTTTAAGAGATCGCATAAAATACGCTTTATTATAATATGTTTAATTATGTTGACTATATAAAAGTTATAAGTTGTTTCAAAAAAAAAAAAAAATCAATCCGTATATATAACTTTTTACAATTTTATCAGAAAATTACTATAAATATCATAAAAGTAAATAACAGAAATAAATTTAACGTCTCTTATGTATACAAAAGTGCTATCAAACTTGCAGTAATAGTCAGCAGAATTTTTTCAATGTCCGGACTAGAAATACTAAAAGTTAGTCAAGGAATATCTGTAGTGTGCGGCTGGCCTCAATAAAAGATTGAAGGGTTACGCCCATTAATTCCTTTTACTTTTAACAACCGAATTACTTTTGATAAAGTTTAACTGTAAAATAACAGTAAAATATAAATATTTCTGGACATCTCCTTACACAGCGCCATCTGCTGAAAGTAAACTATACAAAGTAGTTTACTATGAGTATCAGGCAAAGTGATATAGATACATATTGTCTTTTATTTTTTTGTAAATATAAACATGTGTTGATGATTTTTTTAACTATATTTTTGCCCTTTGCGGGAATCTAACAAAAATTAAAGTCAATTAATAAATAAAGCATAATAAAACAAAGTAACTGAGGCTTAAAAACTAACTAGAACTTGAATTCTTTATAGCGATTAACCTATTTTTAGGTTTTGAATTTTGCTATTGCAGTTAATGATGCCTAAGCAGCATTAGCTCTACCCATCCTTGATTTTGGTTACGCTAAAACTAATATAATAATATGGTTACAAGACCAATTTGAGTGCCTTTAAACCTGTGAAGGTTTAAACGTAATCCGAATACGAGCTTAGCTCGTGTAGCACCATTATTCTTTTATGCCGAGATATTCGTGTTTTTTCGATTGTTTTAAGTCTTTTTAATGCCTTTTATTTTTTTTTACTAAAACATGGCTTTGAATTTTATAGTTCTTGTGTCATTATTTAACCTCTATTAAGTTCTTACTAAAATATTATGTTCTATGTAGGTACCACTTATAATAATTCTTTTACTGTCGAAATCAATCATTATGGAATGTTTAAGGCTATGCTCAATATTGTCAGAAGTGAAATCTAACTTCTTGTTATTCAAGTTATTCAAATTATAATCTCCTTTCTAATAGTTTTTAATAAATGATTATGATTTTTAAATGTTTAAGGTTGTATCTTAACTGTGTGTATGTATATACTTAATTATAGGTGTTTGTATATGAATTTACATATTAAGTTAGCAAAAAAGTTATTTCGTATTTTAAAATGATTCATTTTTACTTCTAATAAAAATGTTCGGTTTGATCGACTACCTACTTATTGCTGTCTTGTAGGTAATGATTCCTCTGCCGTAGAAACTACGGAATTTTTAGTCTAAAAATTGCAAACAGGAGTTTTAACTGTCCTAGTTAGATTTTAACTTTACGCAGTTACCAAAATGTGAACAGTCAAGGTCAAGGTGTACATTTTAGTACATTGGATGCATCGGCATTATAGTACAATGGATGCATGAAAATTATAGTACTAATTAACTAATTATTGATACTAAAGTTAATCATTAAAGTACAGTTATAGTATTGTGGATGCACTACCAAGTATAGTATGGCATTATTATAATAAAAGAATGACCATTTCTGTTAATCAGCTTAGGCTGTCTGATCTCAATTTTATGCTTTAATTTAATCTTATTAGTATGTTAGAAAAAGCAGTTAACAAACTCAAAATAACCAATAATATATACATTCTCACCCTTTTTGCGTAAAACCGAGTTTGGTTCGGTTGGTTTTAGAAGCTCAATCACGCCTTGACCACATTGTTTTCATAAATCCACATTTTGTCATCCGTGATCGGACATGCCAATCATTCTCGATTTGCTGCTTCCTTTGTCATTCTCTATTTTCGTGAGTAATAAAATTTCTTTGTTACTTTCACTTACTACATTATTTAAATGACGGGTTTCAGAAAAGTAAATTATTGGTCTCGGTATGAGTTTATCTGCGTCGTTAAAACGGCCACTAATGCTCTGCGCGTGACGACGCTCGTCTGTGATGTGCCTAACTCACACATCACCTGCGGCGGCATGGCCACAGTTTAGAAAAAACATCGTAAATTACATAAATGTGCCTTTTTAATTTTTATACTATTATAATAACTACTCTACCTTATTAGCCGAAGAAGGTGAAAGTTTGAAACTTTCACAGAATATGTGTTATTATACCGACCAGATATCCTAACAAATATGTAAAAAAATCAAAAATAGAAATTTAAAAGATAGTGGGACTCCATACGAGTAACGGTAGTACTAATAATAGATACAGTTCGAGTCGGAGTCGTGCATTATGTGATAGTACGGAACCCTCGGTTCACGAGTCCGACTCCCAATTGGTCTGTTTTTCCTAAACAGGCTCGATCTCTTAGAACATATAGCGGATGCATTTAGAAAATAATAAGCTTCAAATCATATTTCTGGTGATAGTATCCATTCTCAGGGCGAAAGGGGTAATTCCGTAAATATAACCAGATCCGCGATGACTTTTACAATTTAAAGGTTGTAGCATTTTTTGCATCTTACCATAAATAAATAATTATTTCTAAACATTACACGCAGCGCCATCTACCCCCAAACTGAGATTAAAAATAAATGAATACCACCACTTTTCACCGATAGTATTCCGTTCCATAAACGTTATAGGTGGCAAGCCTATCTCCATGCCCGGCACAAGCCACAGTCGAGTCAACTTGATACTGTATTTATATTGGTGGCCCCTTTCCGGGAATCGACAACTAAACAGAGGTAGGGCACAGTGAGTACTCGCTCGAATTAACCAACCGAACAATAAGAGCAGGGCATAGCGAGTACTCGCCCGAATTAGCAGCCCGCAATGGGGAAGTACCTCCTTACCTTACAGAAAACCGCGGCCACAATAACGCTTACATTAAGTAGTGTTATGTTCCTGGCGGTGAGTACGGTTGCCAAAGCTCTTTGAAGGTGGTTAGGGAGACTTGATGGAACGGCTGACCGATGGCCGCCCGCAGGTTAGACGGGTTCCCGGACCCAGGGATTACTTAATCTCCGCCCTGGAAGGCTGAACCGCCAATCTGTATAAAGTCTCTGAAGTAGTAGTTGCGCCGGAGAGGGAGACCGGGGTGGACCCGGCTACTACAACAAAGGGGCATCAAGGGCCCTTCTGCCCGCCGTGCCAAGCTTCGGCAGTTCGAGTACCGAAACTTTTGTCCTCTAAACTGTCTGAGTAGTGAATCCTCATCTTTAGTCTAAGCATTTTTTTTAACATATCAGGAAATAAAAGGAAAAGAGTTTTTTTCAGCGCCAATTCCATCCACATTCAATGCGGACTTTTGCAATATTAGGGGTATTCACACCAATGTTAACGCAGATCACCATCACCTAGAAAAAGCGCAGCCGACCATTCTCTTTTTAACGGAGAAGCAGATATCCTGCGTGGTCGATATATAACACCGGGTAAGTATGTTCGTCCAGGAGGATATCTGCTGTCGTCGTCTTCATAGCCTTGAAGACAGGGACCTGTTGATATTATGAGTGCGCGTAGATCACGGCGGCCACACTCGTATCAATGCGTACCTTTACAGGTCTCATGGCGGTCACAAGGACATAGCTCGACTCTTCACGCACCTTAGTTTGACGGCTGACAAAGTTCTAGAGCAATATTCCATAGCAGAACTAGTTATTTTCGAAGACTTTGACGCCCACCATCTTCAGTGGCTCAGTTCTCAAACTAATAACTACGCCGGGATATCTGCTTATGAATTTGCTCTGACCTATGGATTCTCTGAGCTGGTATTTTCTCCAACGACCATACAAGCTCCTTACTGGACCTTCTGCTGACTACACGTACGGACGCATATTCTGTCTCAGTTAATGCGCCTCTTGGCTCTTCGGCCCACTGTCTCTTCAAACTCAAGTGTCATGCACATAGCTCGATCCATCTGGGCCAACTAATTGGCGTCGTGTGTGGCATTATAAGTAGGCAGACTGGGATGAATTGCGTGAATTTTATGCTTCGTACTCAATGAGACAGTCCTCGCTAGAATAAGATGTTTTATTCTTAACCCGCTAGTAACTGCTGGTGTCAAAAAACGGCCGTGGCTTAATCGGTCTTGCAGAGAAGCTAAAATTCTTAAGCAAACTGCGTATGAGGCTTGGACCACGGCTCGTAATAATAAGGATCCGAATATTTCTGAGTTAAAAATGCAAATTAAATGCTGCTTTGAGGTTCAGTAAGAAGGAAGGAAGGAAGTAAGGGCGTATTGCGAGCTATCTCTCTGGGAGTCACGCTTTTTGGTCGCTTGCTAAAGGACAATTTTGCCACGCATCGTTACCACGACTGCGAAAGACCGATGCTGGCTCGGCCCATAGTGCTAAAGAGAAAGCCGATCTACTGGGCAGTATCTTTGCGTCAATCTTGAATATGAATGACAAAGGCGCTGTACCATCTACGATGGCTCGGCTGGAGACCTTCTAGTGTATCTCTCACACCGAAAGGCACTAGCCATTGAGGGTCAATCTTGAAGAGTCAGGAGCAGGCATTGGCATGTAGCATAGACATAGCGAAGGCATTCGGTCCGGTCTGGCACCGGGGTCTTCAATCAAAGTTGCCATCTCAAAGAGAACCTGAGGGTTTGTGCAAATGGGTGGCTAGCTTTCTTTCCAGCATACGTATACGAGCCATAGTTGACGGTAGTTGCTCTGATAGCACGGATATTAATGTTGGTGTCCTGAAAGGCTCTGTGCTGTTTTCTAAGCTGTTTCTACTGAATGTCAATGACATGTTAGATATCAACAACATACATTGTTATGTAGATGACATTACTGGAGACGCTTATAACACAGGCCGTGCTAACATCCCTCGTTCCGCTGTGGAGGAAAAGCGTCGAGAACTTATGTCTGAAATCGAGACCACTCTGTCTTAGGTCTCTGAGTGGGGATGGGAAAACTTGGTCCGTCAACCCTACAAAGACACAAGTCTGCATGTTCATCGCTAAGAAAACCAAATTCACTGTCGTCCCACAATTCCAAAACACTTCCTTGGTCCTTGGTGTTGACATCTCTAGCGATGTTCAGTTCCGAGATCATTTGCAAGACAAGGTGAAGCTGGCGTCCAAAAAACTTGGTGTATTCAACAGAACGAAGCAGTACTTCACGTCGGGACAAAGTTTCTGTGTGGTTTCAGAGAAACTTTCTCCCGCGAACGCTTGGGTTGTAGAATGAACTCCCTGCCAAGGTGTTCTCTAAGGACTGCAGTATGGGGTTCTTCAAAAAGATGTTATTAGACTTTCGAAGGGTCGGCAACTCTGGTGTTGCAAGCGTCCATAGGCGAACCGCAAGCTTTGTTTTGTGGTTTAAGTGGTATTAAAAAATAAAACTAAATGTGCAACCTCTGCGCCACTTGCTCCTCAAGCTAGGCAAGGCTTATAATGTGGATACCAGACTACATATATATGTATGTATATAAGGTGCTTACGTATGAAATTGATGTTTTATATGGAAAAAGCAAAACTAATTTTTGTTTACATTTTTTTTATTTAATCAATCAAAGTAGGTACCGTTGTGATCTGTGCATTTTTCCATTTGATAGGGAGTTCATTGATTCCTTTGCTGAAAAAATTGCGGGAGCGAGAATCAACAAAATCTTTGGAGGTGTTTTGGACTGCCTCATCTGAACTGATTTTTTTTCCAATTAATAAAATATCCAAATTCCAAAAAAAGTGGTAATAGGTTGGAGCAAGGTCCGGGGAGTATGGTTGGTGTGCAGTGTGTGGTCTAGCTTTGTCCTGAAGCAGCAGTGGGCTAGAGCAGTTGACCAATCTCGGCTGTTTTTCTATCATGGTTTCTAATTGTCGGCAATACAGATCAGCCGTAATCGTCTGACCAGATCTTAGGAAGCTGTGATGGATGACACCAACTCTTGTCCACCAGACACTAACCAGTAGTTTTTTTTGAGTCATCTTTCACTTGGGGATGGATTTAGCCGATTCTTCAGGTTTAACCACTGTGTTGAACATTTCTGTATATCGTACTGGATCCATTTTTCATCACAAGTAATGATACGATTCAAAATCCCCTCGTTATATTGACGGTTGAGTAACGTGACGCAGCAGTCAGCGCGTGTTTGTTGGTTTGCTTAACTTAGTTCATGCGGTACCCATGGCTCAAGCTTTAACTCTTTTCTAAGCCGACCGAACCCTGCAGCTAATTCTGACGTGGTTTGAGATGGATCCTATTCCACGGTTACTTTCAATTCCTCATTGACAACTAGGGTCTCCGGCCGGCCACGAGGTTCGTTCTGGAGGTCAAATTTTCTAGAACAAAAGCGTTGGAACCAAAAACGTACTTTGCTTTCTTTTACAGTGGCTTCTCTGTACACATCATTAATCCTTCGAGCTGTTTCTGCAGCGCTAGTGCCACGATGGAATTCGTATTCGAAAATAATGCGATTTGTTTTCCATATTTTGCACAGAACGATGTCAAAGCAAAATTGGGTTCTTCCCCTGTGTCCAACTATTCTGTCCAACTATTTGTACAAACAAGGAATTTTTTTTCCCCGTAGTCCAACTAAATAGTTGAACATTGGGAAACCGAAATTTACAGTGCCCGTTGTACAACTGCATGGCCAGTTGGACCACTGCCCCAAAATGATAAAATTAAAGCTTTTAACCGACTTTAAAAACGGAGGTTCTCAAATGAGGTTTTCGTGAAGGTTTTATAATGAATTAAACATTATTCCTTTTTAACCGACTTTTAAAAGAATGGAAGTTGTTCTAGTTAAAAAACGTCAAGTGTGAGTCTGATTTGCGCACTGAGGGTTTAATACGGAATATAAATACTTACCAAAGCTTTTTAACCAAGTTCAATTGAAGACAAGGTTTTGCACTCAAAATCTCAAAGCTTTTTTCCAAGTGTAGTTTTTAAATGGCTACCTATATTCCCAAAACTATTGATCATAGACTAGAAGTTTCTTTACAGAAGTGATAGATCTCTAAGTGGTCAAGTTAGTGTGCAACAGGTGGAAGATGGTGAGGAGTTGGTCGCTATAGATGAGCATGATCCACCTCTCGCTGTTTGTGTAGAATATAGCTTCTATAAGCATGCAACATTATTAGAACCTTCAAACATAGATCGATCTAAAGATTGGAACTATCGTATCGCAGACTTTTATACACTATATTGCTGTATACGAGATACTGATTGGAAGTCTATTTATGAGTGCAGGAACGTTAATGACGCTGTTAATCGTTTTAATAGTTTTCTTTATACTATATTTGACCATTGTATTCCAAAAAAAATACGGATGCAATCGTGTAATCGAACTTACCCTGTATTTTACACAAGAAGCATAATCCGTGACATTCAAACGAAAGCAAGCTGTCATCGTCGGTGGAAGCAAACTGGGGATGCCAATTGGTTGGCTGAATTTAGGCAACTTCGCTCGAAAATCAAATGCGATACACATAAAGCTCATAAACAATATGTTATGGATGTTTCTGCTAATTTGAAAACTAAACCAGCGTTATTTTGGCAATATGTGTTGACATAAGGTGTTGACCTTACGTAGTCGCGGCGGTGTCGAACCATTAGTAATACGAGGCGATAACGAGTATCGGGGCCCCGAGGCAGCCAATGCTTTCGCAGCTTATTTTCAATCTGTTTTCTTATCCGATAAGCCTTCTCTCGACCCTACAGTAGCCAGCTCAAGTACTTCCGCCGACTGTCGTCGCGTTGATATAAGTGTTATCACCGTTAATGATGTACGTCGCGCAGTCAAAAAGTTAAAGGCAAATGCCTCCCCAGGTCCTGATGGTATACCTGCGTATGTTATCAGGGGATGTATAGACGAGTTGATTGACCCTATTGTCTTCATTTTCAACCTGATTCTTAGTACCGGAGTCTATCCAACTATATGGAAAATGTCACGTGTCACTCCTATTCCAAAATCTGGACCTAGAGTCATGGTTGAAAACTATCGACCTGTAGCTAACTTATCTGATTTAGCAAAATTATTTGAGGTGGTCCTTCATACTGACTTACTACATCAATGTGAGCCTTACGTCACCGGTGCACAACATGCTTTTTTACCTAAACGATCTGTTGCCACTAATTTGATTACGCTGGTCGACTTATTGTCGGTCGAAGTCGATGCAGGGAATCAGGTAGACGTTATTTATTTGGACTTCAAAAAGGCTTTTGATAGAGTAGACAATGACCTGCTATTATTAAAACTAGGTAAGATAGGTTTTGTACCTAGACTTCTTAAACTTTTGTCAAGCTACCTCAGCGAAAGGCAACAATTTGTGAGGTATGGGCCTTACGAATCTTATCAATATTCTACGCTGTCAGGAATAAGTCAAGGTTCTAATTTAGGACCCTTCTTGTTTATTGTACTGATCAACGATCTCCCGGAAGTTGCCAAATATTCACAAGTATTGTTGTTTGCCGACGACGTAAAACTGGCTAAAGTAATAAAATCCTCTAGTGATTGCAAGTTGCTGCAAAACGATCTGGACGCGGTGTATAAGTGGAGCTTAGAAAAAAGGTTAGAGTTTAATATCAGCAAATGCGAAAAGATGACGTACGGGCGATCAAAAACTCCAATAGAGTTTCAGTATAAAATTGGAAGCCAGGCAATCATCAAAGTAGAAGAGGTTAGAGACCTAGGTGTTTACTTTGACTCACACCTCACTTTCCGAACGCACGTACAGAAAGTAACTTCAGCAGCGTCTCAGCGGCTAGGCTTTGTGATACGCAATGCTTCGCCTCTTTCTGTTGAAGCCACCTGCGCGCTATACTCAGCTCTAGTACGAAGTATTTTAGAGACGAATTCAGTGGTCTGGAGACCTCATGAAAGTAAATATATTCTCATGATGGAACGTGTCCAAAAAAAGTTCCTTAGAGCTTTATATAAAAAGAAATTTTATTATTATCCATTTTTATTTCCAACTCGTTTTCTACAGGGACACCTAGGCTTTGATTCTCTAGAAATAAGGAGGTCACTGTCTTTGTTTAAATTCGTCCTACATATTATAAGGAATAAAATTGATAGTGTTGATCTATTAGGTAGGTTATTGAAGTTATTTGCGCCTGATTTCTATCTGAGATCTCGCTCACGTCCTTTGTTTAAGGAAGCTGTATCCCGCACAAGCCTGTACGCACGGTCACCGGTCCCACGCGCGCACGCTCTGCTCCGCTCCATGCTCGCAGCAGCACCACAGTGTGACCTGTTCGTGTCTGACATAACAAATTTGTTGACTGAGTGCAAGAGTATGCTAGAAAGACGAATGTGAGATCTAGAAGTATATGTTTTTTGTATTTGAAATGTATGTGTTTTAAATGTATTGTAGTGATATGGTTTACAAACTGTTATACTGCAATTAATAATAAATAAATAAATAAATCTCATCAAGATCTTCGTTTCGGGTGACAGCTGTCAAACTAGAAAATGCTATATCTCCAAAACTATTGATCGTAGACTAGTAGTTTCTGTACAGAAGTGATAGATCTCATCAAAATCTTCGTTTCGGATGACAGCTGTCAACCTAGAATGTGCTATATCTCCAAAACTATCGATCAAAGAATAGAAGTTTCTTTACAGAAGTGATAGATCTCATCAAGATTTTCGTTTTGGGTGACAGCTGTCAAACTAGAAAGTGGTATATCTCCAAAACTGTCGATCAGAGACTAGTAGTTTCTTTACAAAAGTCATAGATCTCATTAAGATCTTCGTTTCGGATGACAGCTGTCGTCATCTAACGTCATACTGCTGTACTGTTCCGAAATATGACGTCACACCGTACTGGCCAGTATGCTGATTCGAATTTAGGAACACGTGCTGTATGACGCGAAAATAAATGAATTATTACATTCGAAACACAAATAGACAAACTTAAATTGAAATAAATTTGAATTTGGAATTCTTAACCAAACGCTGGCTTTTTGAGATCAAAGTGGCCAGTTCTATAAAATATCAATTTCATATGTAATGAACTACTACTTCTTTATGTAAATACATACATACTAGTATACATAGAAATCACCCAGACTCAAGACAAACACAAATGTTCATCACATAGATGTTTGTCCTGTGCGGAAATCGTTGCCCCTTAGTTCAGCGGTTCAGCACGCAGATCATAACGCACTGAGCCACGAAATAGAACCCTAATAGACCTTCGACACCGCAGTCCAACGTACGGCTACACAGTGCAACTTGGATGTTAAGGTTTCACGTCAAGTAATAATAACACATTGTTGGGATTGCATGCAATACACATATGGCATATGTGTTATTATAACCTTGACGTACTGTGTGTATCTACAGATATTTTTCATAGATAAAAAAATATACAATATCAGTTTTCTAAAAATTAAATTGAAATTGATTACAATGTTGCTTTTTTCAGATCGGATGCGAATGTTCAGGAAGTTCGGTTACGAAACGCTGAAGCAGGGTGGGCGGACCTCGGTGTGGATCGGAAACAAACTATATTCGGGTAAATGTCAAATACTTGGTTCTGCACGTAGCAAAAAAAGCTTTTAAGCTTAAAGAAATAAAGCTCATACCTAAGTCGAAATCTGGAAGAAATTGAATATTGACAATCCAATTTATAAAAAGGAATGTTCCTACTTAGTGTCATACCAACGCCGAGATTCAATGGACATTTTCCAAATTGGAACCAAACCCCTCTAAGTTTCTAGGATATAGTAACGTTTAGATAACACTCAAATTGACAGCAAAGCATTTCAGGGAATAATCCTTTTTGTCTATTGTTTTCTCGATCATCCTTTAGACCGTTGCTAGTATAATCGACTACAAAATATTCGGAAAATATTTCTCTGAAAAACTGTTACAACTCAAATTATCTTCAACAATGGTATACTACAAATAAAGACGTCAAAACAGATCGCCTAAGTCTCATTTATCTTTTACAGTTCTCGCTGAACCCTTGGACATAGAACTAGTGATGAAAACCTGTCTCGAGAAAGATGATGTCATGAAGTTAATGCAGTTTATAATTGGAAATGGAATTATAGTAGCTCCAGGTTAGTCGACAAGTATCTCAAATTATAGTAGCTCCAGATTAGTGAAAAAGTATCTAAAATTATAGTAGCTTTAGATTTGTGGAAAAGTATCTAAAATTATAGTAGCTCCAGATAAGTGAAAAGTATCTTAAATTATAGTAGCTCCAGATTAGTGGACAAGTATGTAAAATTATAGTAGCTCCAGATTAGTGGACAAGTATCTAAAATTATATAAGCTCCAAATAAGTGTACAAGTTTCTAAAACTACAGTAACTCCATATTAGTGGACAAGTTTCTAAAATTATAGTAGCTCCAGATTTATGGACAAGTATCTAAAATTGTAGTAGCTTCAGATTAGTGGACAAATATCTAAAATTGTAATAGCTCCAAGAAAGTCAACAAGTATCTAAAATTATAGAAGCTCCAGGTTAGTCAACAAGTATCTGACATAATAGTAGCTCCAGATAAGTGGACAAGTTTCTAAAATTATAGTTAGTACCTTAAGATTAGTAGACTAGTATCTAAAATTATGGTAGCTCCAGATTAGTGGACAAGTATCTAAAACTATAGTAGCTTCATGTAAGTCGACAAGTATGTAATTAAGTAACCAAGGGTTACCTTGCGTATGCCTATAACCAGTGGATCATCAAGACACTTTTAGCGATACCTCATTTGTCAAATTATGATCGTAGTCCATTGAAATGTTACAATTTAAGGACCGAGTATTGCATTTGTTAGAGGACGCAATTTTATTTTTGGGACATGTGTGGGGGTCAATAGAAGCTTAACTTCAAGTTTGAGGGGTCGCCACCCTTGTCATTCGGCTGCCATCTTGGAAAAAGTGGTGAAAACACTTTTTTCGCGATATCTCGGAAACTATGCGTCTTACAAAAAATTCGTGGAGATATAATTTGTAGCAAATTGTTTTGCCTACAAATATGTATATATAACTTTTTGGCCTAAATTAAAAATTAAAGAAGTTATAAGCAAAAAAGTGAGATTTTTTTATAAAAATTATTGGCATTATTAAGAATATATTTACAATAAAAAAAATAATAAAAAATAAGTTTAACATTTCGTTTTGACAGGATTCTCATGAGCATTGACGAACCCGGTCAACTTTGGAGCGCTGTAACAGCGTTTAAAATGAATGAAATTACAAAAATTACAGAGAAAAATTTTCCTCAAAAGATCATCTACAAGATTGGTCTGAGGTACCTATTTTTTTTGTAAAATGTATAAAAAAAAGTTATAGAGCAAAAATGAAAATTTTTATAAAAAAATCTCACTTTTTTGCTTATAACTTCTTTAATTTTTAACTTCTTTAACATTTCAATGGGCTATCGGTAGTTTAAAAGATATGCGGAAATATATGAACCCACATACATACTTGCTAGAATCATAAGTCCTCCTTTTCGGTTTGTTTTTTGTTTGTTTTTATGTCTAGGCGAAGTCACGGGAATAAGCTAGAAAAAAATATTTTTACAGGTACAGGTTTTATCAGGACTCGAATTTTTGTTACAAGTTTTAAAAAACTAATAGCTTAAATCTGGTTTTCAGTTCCTATTTGGCGGCCTCGTCGTAAATTTTTGCTACCAACCCTCAGTCCTAAATATCTAAATCAATTTGCTGAGATCTTCGCTCGTCAAAGTAATGTGCTGGTTCGGAATTTGCATCAACATTCTGGAGGAGCAGCTTTTTCCGTTTGGAAATACATTGCGGCTTACACTATGGATGCAGTCACGGGTGAGTTATTATACATTGCGGCTTACACTATGGATGCAGTCACGGGTGAGTTATTATACATTGCGGCTTACACTATGGATGCAGTCACGGGTGAGTTATTATACATTGCTGCTTACACTATGGATGCAGTCACGGGTGAGTTATTATACATTGCGGCTTACACTATGGATGCAGTCACGGGTGAGTTATTATACATTGCGGCTTACACTATGGATGCAGTCACGGGTGAGTTATTATACATTGCGGCTTACACTATGGATGCAGTCACGGGTGAGTTATTATACATTGCGGCTTACACTATGGATGCAGTCACGGGTGAGTTATTATATACCGAAAATTTACTGCATTACGTTAATTTCATTATATAGAGGATGCGAAATATTAAAACCATTTATTTCATGAAAAGTTTGCATATAATCAAGGAACTTCAAACAAATATATTCAAGCTTTTATATATAATAAAAAGAACTATCTCAAAGTTGCTTAGTTTTGTTTGAAATTAGTAATTTTTATTTAATTTCCAGAAACCAATCTTGGCATTGACACAAAGTCCCAACAAAATTTTAAAGCCCCCTTCTTAGAAGCATTTGATCAGCTCTGCAAAATCGGGACGTCGATGATTGTTCAATCTTGGTTTTGCTTCAAGGGCATTCACAAGCTTCTGCCTCAATACCAAGCACTGCTAAAATATAAACTTATGATTCGCTCAATAATTGACGAGGTAAGGTTTAACATTGTTTGTCTCCTTACATCGATTTTAATATATCATATTTCTGATTCTACCTTGCAGTAAGTAGGTAAGAGTTTAAGCCACAACTTTGGTTATCACAGCTCTTGCTTGCAGATAATACAAACTAAACGAATTGAGATGAAAAAACGAAAGGAAAAAGAGAATGAGCATAACCATAGGGGAAGCAATATTGATACAAGTTCCGACTGCCAAAAAAGTAGGTAACTTTTTAACAATCCTTCTACATCCCAAGCCGAGTTCTACTGTATTCAATAAGAACCTAAGCACGAACTTAATTGTGTGTCTTAGATGTGCCCACTGACACTTGCGCTACGAAAAGGAATCTAACGACTTATACATATTTCATTCAAAGCCCAGCCGTTAAGTAATTACAAGGGTCAAACATACATACATTAGAACCGAAATGGTCGCGTACAGTGCGGTTTCAGAGAAACTTTCTCCCGCGAACACTTGGGTTGTGGAATGAGCTCCCTGCCAAGGACTACAGTATGGGGTTCTTCAAGAAAGAAGTTATTGGATTTTTGAAGGGTCGGCAACGCGCGAGTGATACTTCTGGTGTTGCAAGCTTCCATAGGCCACGGTGACCGCTTACCATCAGGCGGACCGTGCGCTTGTTTGTCACCTTAGTGGTATAAAAAAAAACGTATTTTAAAAAGTTCAAAGCCAATAAATTTCCAAAAAAAAAACTTAAAAACCTTAAATTTATTTCTGAAGCCCTATGCGACTTTACCCCACACCATGGAGTGCTCAAACACTTTTTTTATCTCTGAGTTAATAGGTAATTTTAATGTTAAAAAATGTTTATTCAGTTTTTATAACAAAACTAAATGGCGGTTAACTAAAGACATAATGACGGAAGAATTATAAAGCTGTGACATACGGACCGACGGACATGACGAAACTATAAACTGTTTCGATTTCCGTTTATGCCATTTGGCTGTGCCGAACCTTAAATAAATGCATTTGTGGCACTATTTAACGGTACTGATAAACTGCACTTTGCTTTAGCTGACGGAGAGACCGATCTAAAAACATTCTTGGAGTTACTGATAGAGTCGTCTGGAGGAGACAAAGGGTATACCGACAGAGAGTTGCGTGAGGAGACATTAGTGATCACCATCGCGGGCACAGACACGTCTGCCGTCGGAGCGGGCTTCACGCTGCTCATGCTGGCTCGACACCCTGACGTCCAGCAGAAAGTGTACGAAGAGTAAGTAGGTACTCCAATTATCATCTTGGATTGGGGACAACATTCCTGATCCCAATGTTGTACATTGTATAAAACATTTTTTTTAAACTAGGTGTTTTCTTTGCTTTGATATCGAATGTGAATAGACAATGTGTACTTATCTTCACTGCATTTTTAGGAATTTGTATCTTTGTTCCATACTGTTCATACTTTTATGCCAAATTCCAAATTGCTTAATCAACTAAAGTTACAAAGGTGATTTAAGTCAATGCTTCAGTAACAGTGCCAAAACAAACTAAAACACTAAACAAACTAAAACTTAAAGTATAAAGTTATTATTTAAAATCACACAAAAACTAATTTCAGTTGCAGTGGCCTAATTTAGCAATCTAAAAAATTCTTATACTTAAGCTTTTTAAGTATATATGTGTGATATGTGAATTGTGTATGCATATACGTAAATATATATGTTACATTAACTGAGCACACATGACCGACGGTCTCGCGGATACACCTCCCTCACGGGCATCACTGTGATGCAGCACAAGCTAAGCAATTTTGGCATCATAGCACTGACACATTTTGTTTTATAGATTTACTGTAATTATAATCATTGTTGTTTTAATTTTCTAATTACTGTTGCTTTGTTAATAGTTTCCTGGGCTTATAATATTTTAAATGTGCTTGTATTTTGTAATTTTTCGTGTATTATTGGAGCGTCTTTGGTGCCGAAAAAAATCTTTATTGTATTTCAGCAAAAACGCTTTAAATGATAAGTACCACTATTGTGTCTCAGTAGTAATTATTTGAGCTATATATCACTGCTGTATCTCAGTAATTACGCTTTAAGCGATAAGGACCACTATTGTATACTTATCTGGTACCAACAAATGTATGGTCTGCGTTCTATAACTTAGTTTTCTAACACTAAGGTGAAGCTACATACATCATACAAACCAAAGATATTCGAACAAACACTGGTGTTTTACACTGTCACTGTATACAAGGAAACGTCATTTTAATATTAGTGACTTTCAACCCTGTGAACCCTGATGTAAGTCAGTTTTTTTGGTGTTACACCGATGTCATGATAAAATGATGGCTTAGTATCTTAACAACAAACAACACTGCCGTTAATAACCGAACAGCCCCCAAACATTAAACATGGCGTCATTAGTTACTTAAATTTTCAATTTTCAGATAAGTTAATGGGTCGGTAATTGTATTTTGGTGCGGTGTGGTTGGATTTTTTATTTTATTTGAATAACTTTTTTTTTTATTTTCTTTTACAGATTGCAATATTTATTTGATGGGTCTAAAAGGGTTATAGTAGCAGAAGACTTGCCTCGACTTAAATATCTAGAGGCTGTAATTAGAGAGTCGTTGAGGCTGTATCCTCCAGCACCGTTTATAGTGAGAAAAGTGGAAAAAGAAGTACATCTTCGTAAGTAAAACTCTCTTTGAACTGTACAAAATGAATGTAATATGTACTTAAAATGTAATTAATGATATACTATATGTCAATTTTGATTTTGTTTTTATGGTTGGATTTTTACTATATACGTAAAGAAAAATAGCCGGAAGGTAAAAAGTGGGAAAGTAGAAATTTACGTTGCCTTGCTCGAGTATACTTTGTGTTGTTTTAGTACGGAACCCAGATTGTGCTTGACCGTTTTTTTAGTTTAATAACAATAAGTATAGAACAAGCGCAAGCAGTGGCCGCAAAATAAACTGTCAATTTCCGATTGAATAAGATCTTCAGAAAATCTTGTGTTCATCGAGACAATAAAGAAAAACCATGGTTGGCCAATCAGAATCTGGATAGATATTTTTTCGTTTTTTTTTGAAATGGAAAAACAAAATCTAAAAGTAGTGTTGCCATGGCTAGTCGGATATGACACTATACTTTTTCTAATATCCTTGAAGTCTAAAATTAAATTAATAAAATTGACGAAGTTGATATTTCAAAACCGATATGCGACAGTAAAATAAGTTCGCGGTGCGCGAGTGGAGCAACTTCCGGATCATTAATTAGTGATTTGTCCGAAGGTCCGGTAGGTGCGTGTACGGAAGACGATGCGGCATTGCTAGCCAGCAGTCATACTGAAAAAAAGATTAGCTAACAATAACACGATTTTTATCTACTGGTTACATAACTGAGGGACTGCTAAACTAAATTGCTAATAGTAGATTGTGTTAAGTTATGTGCAGCGAATCAGTTGTTTAACAAAAGTTTGGTTAAGACTAAGTAAATTTCGAATAGCTAAACTCGTTTTGTTATCTTTTTGAAGTGAAAACTTCTTTAGCGGCTTTGTGCACTTTTTTTGGTATGGGTAAAAAATGATAAACTCGCGTCAGGTCACGTGTCCTAATCGTGAAAATTCGTAAGACGGAAACCGTAATAAATAAAATAAAAATCATTTATTTCGACCTTAAAGATCATATTTTGTTAGTAATATATAAGAAAATTCTAGTCTAATGTTAGTAAACTTAAAAGTAGTTTAATCTAGACCTTATATCTAAGACAGCCCTGATTAGTCAGCACGTGAACCATACTGCAGTGGTTCAGGTACTGACAATCCAGCCTGTCAGCAAAAGCTCTCAGGACGCCACTAGGACTATTCCTAACCCTGCGTACCAGGGATGTGCACCGCTTCCGCATAATCGAGTAAAAACAATCAACATGCGCATCGGCGAACATACCCGACGCACTGCAGCATCGAGGCAGTCCCATTAGCATCCTGAAAGCGTTATTGTACTGAACGCGGAGGGCATTGTACTATTTCTGCGTAAAATTGATCCACAGGCTGCTTGTGTAGAAGGAAGTACAATAAGCTCTAAAGAGTGTTACTTTAACAGGAGTGGAACAACGAACAAACCTGCGAGCGATCATGTTCGCCCTAACGGACAATGCCCTGCGCTCTCTCTCGATATCAGCATCGTCTTTCAGGTCAAAGGTTACAACATGACCTAGATATTTAAATTGTGACACCCTCTTCAACGGAGTACCATATAATTTAATTGGTGGTATAATTGATGGCAATGCTTTACCCCTGGCCTGAAAGACCATACATTCGCTTTTTTTTACATTATATATTAAGCCGTGACTTTGAGCATAGTTTTCACATATGCCCAACAGTTTCGCTAAGCCACAGACAGAAGCACTCAGCAACACCATGTCGTCAGCGTAACTGATGTTCGTAACCGACATGTGTGCCACTGAGCGCCTCTATGAGGGCATTAACATAAAGGTTGAAGAGCTTAGGGGAGGTTAAGCCTCCCTGTCTAACTCCGCACTCCAACCTATACGGCTGCGAATAGGTTTCGGACCATCGCACAAAATTGACCTGGTTACCGTACCAATATTTGAAGATTTTGGTTACTTCTTCAGGCAGTCCAGTATTTTTCATTTTCTGCCATAGGATATCGTAACTTACCAGGTCAAAAGCTTTACTAAGGTCTAGAAAACAGGCGTAAACAGGTGTACGTCTAACCGAATAATAGGTTACAGTTTGCTTCAGACATAGTATGGCCGACTCAGTTGACAAACCTGGCCTGAAACCAAACTGATTATCATGTAAGGTTATATGTTTATCAAGGTGGACACTAAGCAAACTGTCAAAAACCTTCGCAACAACCGTGGCCAGTGAGATAGGCCTGTAGTTGGACTTATCAGACACATCCCCAGTTCTATTCTTCACAATTGGAACCACCACAGTTTTCATCAGCGCTGAAGGCAAGTACGAGTGTGCCATGCACAAATTATAAAACATGGCAAGCACTCTGGGCAAGTGAGGACCCGCGTACCTTAGGTGTTCAATACTCAAACTGTCATGGCCAGGAGACTTGCCACGGGGCATAGAGGCTATAGCATTATTGACCTCCTTTGCAGTAAATCGGATTCCAATCTCCTGACCACGTGTACATTCATCTCTTCCAAGCTGTGATGGTCCCAACGGTGACGTCACCGTAAAATGGTCCCTGAACATGTCTGCTATGAGACCATGGTCATTAAAACCCTCAACGCTCACTGGTAAGCCAGGTCTACCATTTAATTTATTTGTAGATTTCCAAAAGTTCTTAAAGTCATTGTTCGAATGCTGCGTAGCCGCAATGTCCATTTTAATTTGCTCGCTGTGGTTTTGACACCAGCGTAAACGTGATTTAAATAAATTGCGACTACGCCGCATGTCCTCGAAAACTTCTCCGCTTTCTGGTCTACCCCACCAAGCCCACATCAAAAATTTAGATCTGGCCTCCCCATGGGCATTGCGCACATATCTGTTCCACCCAACCACCGGCCGCTTCCTATCACGCAATCTTACAGTATTGGATTCCGTTGCAGCTACCGTCAAAATATCTATAATTTCGCCATATAATTTATCGATAAGTAATGTGTGATCGGTAGACTCTCAAAAACAATCGCTACAAGAACGAAACTCTTCGGGGAAATCGACTGCTCTCAATTTATCATGACATTATTTCGTAAATAATGATATCTCCTCCGGTTTTCTATTTCCCCATAGAATCTCGTTTACAACATTATATGTACTAGTATACTTCGGTTTAATAATATCCAAATTACATTCAATTATTAAAGGGTAATGGTCAGACCACAACACGTCGTACTTTACATAAACATTCGAAATTGACGCTACCGCAGATTTCGTGGTTACACAGTGATCTAGCCACCTTTTCGACCCGTGGGCTTCACTAACAAATGTGTATGTGCCCGTGCTTATTCCTAAAAACTGTACATCTATACATGACCAGTTTTGTTCGTCACAGAAACACGTCAACTATTCATAAAAGCGTTCGTTTGGATGCGCATTAAAGTTGCCGAGGATATAGACACATTCGATATTTATATTATCAATAATAGCACTCACCGAACTGAGGCAGTCCGTAAACTCCGTAAGATTTACCAATGTATCCGTCGGCATATACACGCTGAACACTAGGATAGACCTATCACTCAGCATTATTTTTATCGCACATATACGCGCGGATTATCACAGTTTATTACTGACACATTTTGAAACACACTTTTATTCCACAATAACGCTACACCTCCGTAAGGTCGGCCGTAGACCATTCCCGCCGCCGTGTCCATCGCGGAGGTGCCTGTGCTGCCGAAGCGGTCATCAATCCCGCTAAGAAACTGAATATCGTGTGGGAATAACCACGTTTCTTGAAGCGCAATTACATCCGATGACTGACACAACTGCCTCACATGGTCAGCTGATCGTTTTATACTCGTACAATTGAAGCTGACAAAACTACATGGCAGAATTTTATCCACGCCACGCCTATTATAACTTTTATTGAAGTGAAAACTTCTTTAGCGGCGTTGTGCACTATTTTTGGTATGGGTAAAAAATGATAAACTCGCGTCAGGTCACGCGTCCTAATCGTGGAAATTCGTAAGACGGAAACCGTAATGCCACGCCTATTATAATTTTTATTTTTAGTATTCGCGATTATGAGTAGTACAGGGAGGTTGGATATGGAAATTTAATTCTATGACAGATTGCGATATCAAATATACTACGTCAAAAAAGTAAACAAACAAACATTATTATTTCTTGACAATGTCAAAGACATGTCTTGTGACATATTTGAGTGTTAAGCGCGAATCGTGTGTAAAGGTTTCACTTCTGCGGGCACTCCCGGAGTGCAACTCGTTTTTTTTTTTAGTGCACCGGAGCATCGAGCTTTTCATGTTTACCGAAGACCTATTTACTACCTTTTTTTAATTTCTAATTAAGTAACCATAGCGGTTTTTTATTGTCTTGACGAACCCTAGCTTTTCTAATTTAATCCTTTTAGAAATTGTCAGTTTTTTGGTGCCGGCCACCGTCCGTGGCAAAAAAAATTATATATCTAACTTATTTTGAGATTTTTAATTCCGTTATTATGATTTTAACTTATTTTATAATGGTACACATAACATTTCATAAACTATTGACTTTATGCAATATGTGCATGATAAGTTTTACAAGTAATATCCGTTTATTTAGGTATTTACAAAGATTATTCGATTTTTTCTTAATTTATTATATTTAAAATGTAAAATCTTTTTGCTCAGCATGTGGAGTGACCTTGGTGCCCGAAACTGGAGTTGTTATCAACATTTGGGCAACGAACCGTAATCCAAACTACTGGGGAAAAGACGCGGAAATGTTCAGACCTGAGCGGTTTTTGGACCAACCGCTCAAACATACAGCGGCGTTCATGACTTTTAGTCATGGACCACGAAACTGCCCAGGTGAGACGGTTGTTTTGTTTTTTTACACTGATAGTAGTAGTACATGTAAAAAAAATGACTTATAATAACCTAGATTGTAATTAGATCGTTAGAACAGGGTGTCACCCCGAAAGATGGCGCTTGCAACTGTGCCTAAATCTAGAACAGGGTGCCACTCGGAAAGATAGCGCATGCAACTGTGCCTTAAGATGGCGCATGCAACTATGCCAAAATTCAATCATGACAAGCCCCAAACATAAACCTATATTGATAATAATCGCTACATTTCAAAACTTTACACAAAGATTCTTTTACTCTTTTTTAAGAATATTTATTCATCAAATAAACATCTGCAAGGTCGGTTTCCCCAAGCATCGTGCCAATTCCTTTCAGCGATTCTGTTTGTCATGACCACTATATCATCGGCAATTCTAAAGTGTTAGACTTCAAACCTTCTCATTTATCATGACCATTCTAAAAAGTGACCGATGCTTTATTATCTATTTGCTTTAACCGACTTCAAAAAAGAAGAAAGAGTTTCTTAATTTGGTTATATGTTTTTTTTTGTTTGTTACCTCAGAATTAATTTATAACCCGATTTATAAAATTTCACGTATAGGGAAGGAATTACCCACATATTGGTACCATTTTAATTTAGTAAGGATTAGGACAAGAAAAACCAAAGTTTTGTGAGTTTTCAAGTTGTAAATTTTGATTATTAAGACGAGCTTCTACCGGTCTCTTCGTCTAGACTGGCCATGTAAGTTTCTGCGTGGTAGAGGTAACACTGTGAATGATAGTAACAAAACAATATCCCAAAACCGTTAATCTTACTTGTTCGAGATTAAACAAGTGGTGCATACTACAAATCTCAGAAAAATACAGAGGTTAGGGAATGTACTAATTTAAAAGAAAAATCGAAAAGAATTATAAAAAAATTATCATAATTTGTTTTATTTATTTATTTATTAGTATAACAACAGCTTAACCTAAAATACAATTTCAGATTCAGTAATTTTTTATGATTTAACACTAAGTAATTAACACTAAGTAGGTATTTGGTAATAGATACTCAATAATTAGTCACTTATTATGTTAATCACTTGGCAAGCTACTGGATACGAGTTATACTACCCTCCGTACTAGTTAAAAACTGTATCACGGAAAGATAACATTCGTCGCCTCCTCATACTAATTACAGGTTTAGTATTTAGTATGCTTGAACAGAACATAGAGTAACAATAAAATACAGAGAAATGTACATATTATGTTATTTTCTGTAAGACGTCTAGATTAAACTTATCTAATATTAGTTATTGAACTTTGTTTTATTATTTTTAATACAGCTGTAATTGTTAGTAGATAAACATGATATCAAATAAAATTATTATAAAAGTATTGAAAAATAATCAAAAGCAAATGTAAGTCAATAAATATAGTAACTAGTAATTTATTATAAAAGTATTTTATTATTAAAAACGATTGTAAGTAAATAAATATAGTAGATAATTTAATTATGTAACTTGCTCATAAAGTTTATCTTTTAGGATTCTTTCAGGAGTATGTGTGTGTGTATGAGGATAATTAGTTGTGTGTATGTGTGTGTGTGTGTAGGAGATATGGGAGGAACAGGGTGTTTTTGTATGTGTTTGTGAGTGTATTTGGACGTAATAAAATGTGTTTTGTCAATTTGACTTACTCATGGTAAATTTTGTATGTAATAAATTTCAACTGCATGCTTATTATTCTATAGGTTTTAGAATTCTCTCCGTTTCATCGTAACTAAGAGTTTTTAAATAATTTGTGACCGTTTTAGCGCATTCATTATAACTTAAATCTTTTAGACAAGTTACTCTTGATATTCTGTTATATAAGACAGGTGCTATAAATTTTATATAACCTTGTGCAAAAACTGATTTATAAAAAGGAACATTCCATACTTTGTCTTTGCGACGTTTATTTTTAGTTATTTCAGTAGGTTTTTTATGTTGAATAAGTACCGCGTGTTTTATATATATTTGTCTAACTGTTAAAACTGGTATTTTACATATAATTTTGATGTTGGATGTCGATACTTTTTAAATGACATAACTTTCAGTATTGCTCTTTGGGCTCTTTCTAGACACATTAATGTGGATTTGTATGTCCCACCCCAAGCTCGGATTCCATACGTTAATATTGATTGGCATAATGCACTGTAAATGGAAATTAGCTTTCTGTCACCTATATGCCTGAGTGTTTTAAATACAGGAATTAAGCGTCTTATACGATTACATAACGATTCAGTATTGTATTTCCAATTCATATTACGATCTATAGTTACTTCTAGATATTTGATTTTGGTAGTTTCTATTAAATTTACACAACTACACGCACGACTGTTAACATATTTGCAATAGTGAGCTTTCAATGGCCTAGTGGCCATTGGGGCTTGATTATTATTTCGAATGGTGAAGTTGATATATTTAGTTTTATCAACATTCAGTGTACTGACACTTCTTCACACATATCTACTGAGATTACTGTCTAGCCAACTTGTGATATGCCTAAATTCTTTCTCTATAGTATCATATAATCTACTCCAAGTAATTTCACTACATAGAAGCACAGTATCATCTGCAAAAGTTATAATTTTTCCATTTTCAATGGGTAGTTGACATAAGCCGTTAATGTAAATTAAAAAAAGGGTTGGTCCAAGGACACTGCCTTGGGGGACGCCTTAGTCTATATCTGTTTCCTTGCTTTTCTGGTCATTCAGTTTTAACCTCTGTTTACGATCTGTCATGTAGTTAGTAAATAGTTTTAGTGGTAAACCTCTGATTCCAATGTGCTCCATTTTACTCAGAAGAATAGGAACCGAAGCAGTGTCAATGCTTTGGCTAACTCCAGGAAAATCCCGGCACATTTATAGCCCTTATCTAAGTTTTCTACAATATATTCAACCAACTGGTCAATTGTATCCGAAGTCGATCGGCGATTCCTAAATTTAAAAGTTTTTCAAAAATTTTTGCCAAAGTAGGTAGCATAGATATTGGTCTATAGTTAGATACATTAAATCTATCTCCAGACTTATAAACTGGAATTATAATTGATTTCTTCAAGGCTTTAGGAAATTCCCCGTGTTCGAAGCATAGATTACATACAATAGATATAGGTAGAACTAATTTCTCTGATGATTTCTTTATAAACAAAGATGAAATCCTATCCTAACCAGAAGTAGAACTGGGTTTCAAAGATAGTATTGTACTCTTAACTTCATCTTCATCAAATTAAGAACACAATACTTGAACAATCACAAAAAAGTTCTGAAAATTAGGTTTACTTGTCTTGGATCTTCATATTTTCCGACCAATTCCGGGACCTAATTATTTTTTCAATTGATTAATAAGGTTTTGTTTCATATGAAAATAATTTCGTCTAGAATTTCTATATAAAGGCTAATTTTTTTTTATGAATTAAAAACATGAAAAACACTAGCCAAAAACCTTAGCGCTCTACGTGTTAGCGGCATAAAATGTGACGTGCGAAGTTCAACCTTATAAGAGCTAACTTAATACTTGACTACATAAAACATGTAGCTAAATGTTTTGTGTTAAAGTATGCTTTAGGGGCTTGTTTTTTACTTTTTAGTAGATCTGAAGTCGGTTTATATTTTTGTTGAAAACATAGTTTATTTTTAATCTGAATAGCTGCCTGGATATAATTATTACGTAACTATATAGATATAAAAATGGATGTTGGTATATATGTTCCGATACCGTGCTGTGTTTTTTTTTGGAGTAATTTTTTTATGTTATCAATTTTGCTTTCACTCGCCACTAGAGGGCACTGCAGTACAAAAAATTTAAGAATATAACAACATCTACCAGGTCATTAATAAGGTATTTTTTTTAAGGTAGGATAGAACAAAATTATCTATTTATCAAAATAAAACTTAATATGTTTAAAATATTTTAACATATTTCTCTAGGATACCAGTATGCAATGATGTCCATGAAGACTTCAGTAGCGTCGATCCTGCGTGAGTTCAGAGTTCTGCCGCCGCCGTTCGGAGAGAAAAACCAAACTATCTACACTCACAGAGAAGAACCTCTGCGCACCAAGTACGACATTATGATGAAGGATGTCGAGAACTTCGTTATACGACTTGAAGCCAGATAATATACATTTTTAGGAGACTTCATTGTTTACTTTTCCCTTTAAATTAACTGCAATATTATTGCAAATAAATTATATGTTATAAAGATAAAATCTGTATCTCTAAAACTATATATTCACATACTCGATTGTGGTCACCAGCGGCTGCAATCGAGTAAAAACTTTCGTATCACACGCACCATGCTATGTAAAATGGCATATAGTGGGGATTGTATATGACGTGACCTTGCACTTTTGTTTACGAAGACGCTACTTGGCACAGTTGATTCCCAGCAGATTTAGCTCGAGAGACACGCAGTAACCCCCAAATAGTATTAGAACCCTATCGTTAACCAAGGAACCATTTGCTTTGTGCGGTAGAAAAACAAGTGTTGAGTTGAACAACTTCTTCTGCTGCATCAACAGGTGCGCCATTCTTCAAACTGAAGATGGGCAAAAGGAAATCCTATTTAGGAGCCCGTATGGATGACTTTACCGCTTGTTTTTAGCGCATGCATCTAATTAATAAGATGCAAATGCAAGTGGGTAAAAAGACACTTGAAACACAGTTAAGATAATCGCACTGCATTCTAAACTGTGCATAGCATCGTAGAACATGTTGTGGAAATGTTATGCAACTCTTTTAGTTATTAGTATTAGTAGTTTTTAACCGACTTCAAAAAAGAGAGGAGGTTCTCAATTTGTATGTTTTTTTTTATGTGTATTACGCGATATCTTTGTGGACTACATACTTGAAAGGGTTATCCGCGGATTGGTCCCATTTTAATCTGGTAAGAATCGGCCCAAAGAAACTAGAAAATTTCTAAAAATTGTATTATGTATTGTATTGTATTGTATTATATATTGTATTGTATTATGTATACGACCTTACTATTCCGTAAGTTTCTGCGTGGCAGAGGCACTACTGTGAATGAGACAAATTAAATAATATACCATTCCGCATTTCACTATGTGCAAAGTTAAATAATTCGTACTCTAGTTGACGATTTAAGATTCCCTGTAAAAGATGCCTGTAATTTCCCGGGCTACCATACCCCTACGCGCTGATTTTCGCGGGCGTGCTCATGGCATGGGTTCACCCACGCCGCGCCTTTGTGGTTACCGACACATGATTTGATGTATTTAAATAAATATAACTACCATCATGACTCTGTCCTCGCTTCATGCGTTACAAAAACTACGTAGGCTGTTGCAGAATTAAAACAGAGTAAAATCACTGTTAGCCACTACCTAGAGATAGTAAGTCCATTAAAATACTAATGCTTTATAGCATTATTTCAAAATTGTAAATGGAAAATAAGTATTTTGGGTCTACCTATGAGATAGCTTGTATCATGACCTCATACTGGCTTTATAAGTTGTTAAGCTAATAGCTCTGGATCAGCAAAGAAATGTCTAGTCTACGATCATTATTTACAAAGATAAAGCTGTTTCTAATTTTACAGCTATCATCCGAAATAAAGATCTCGATGTGATGTATTATTTCCGTATATTATACTTTACAATTTAAACCACTAAGAAAAATTTATAGAAATTCCTGTTTAAAAATATTAGCAATAGCTTACTTGTGGGAAAAATTATTAATACTTATTTGTTAATTTATTAGTTTATTTTTATATAATCGATTACTGATGTACGTAAAGTTAGCAGAACAACTATCGCAAATCGAAATGAAATAAGTTGCATAATTTTTCGCTAATTTGCAGTGATTTATCCGTGAAAAATTAAAATTTGCCGCTTCTATATTTCTTGAGTTACAGAGTTTTCTGCTAACTTTACGTTAAGTTAGCAGAACACAAACGAAAAAATGAGATATAGAGAAAACCAAATACATAGGAATTTGCCGTGATTTATCCGTCAGAAAATAAAATTTACCGCTTTTATATTTCTTGAGTTACAGAGTTTTCTGCTAACTTTACGTTAAGTTAGCAGAACACAAACGAAAAAATGAGATATAGAGAAAACCAAATACATAGGAATTTGCCGCTAATCGTGACTTACTGACGGATATATTAATATAAATTATAACTTTGCACAAAGGTTTATGGGTAATGTAGGCGAGCATTAAGAAGAAATAGGGGTTGAAAGTTGTAATGGCAATCCATCATTTTTAACGCTAAATGCATAAAAAATTGTGTTTGGCTTTAGGTTGAACATTAAGATTGACGTATTTTACCGTTTTTGGAACATAATCCCATGTTTATGATAGAGCGCTATATACCAATCATGATCAATCTCCAGTAGTCTAGTAGATGGCGTCCCATCACAATACTGAGGGCAGGAACGGCAGAAGAATTGGTTAAGCCGTTGTCTCTTTGTGTTTGCAAACTTAAATGGCTGCCTCGAATCCTTTTCTACATTTTTTTGAATCTCTAAGGTGACCAAGAAGCATGCGGCCCACCTGATGCTAAGCGATCACCGAAGCCTATCGATGGTTGAAGCCCTAGTGTACTTGTGTGTTACTTACCCTTTAAATATTTAATTAGTTCCTTGTTGAAGAAATTCATGTTGTATTTTCTAAGAAAAATCTCAAGCTCATTCTACATCCTCAAGTCAAGGGAACTCATTCGTAGGAGGAATTATTCTATATACTTTTAACACTTAGCCTTAGGCATAAAATACCCCTTAGGACCAACTCACCACCAAATTTTACCACCAGTGATCAATTAGGACAAAACTATTCCCAATTCACCACTGGTGGTCCATTGGGAGATTACGATTCCAATTCACCACTGGTAGTAAATTGGGAACAGTTTACTTTCTTTTGATTCTGCAAGAACCTAAGTAATTTTCTCAACCGAGTTGCTGCATGAAGCGAGAACAGAATCATGATAATCCATTATTATCATAAATAAAATTTATTTAAGTTATTATTTTAACTGTTTAAATCCAGAAATATTTACATTGACGCATGCCATTTTTGATAGAAATTTATTCTGACATATTTCTATGAAATGAAAAAGTATTATTATAAAAATATTTGTTTAGTTGGAGGAAGAAATTATATCGTTTGTTGAATCCTAAGAGCTCTGCCTCACCGGGATGCCATGGCGACGTCGCCAGCTACCTATCCAAATAATTCATATAGAAATGTATCGGCTCTCACTCACTTGGCGACGCTTTGGCAACGTCGCTAATTTGGAAGCGTAGCCACGATTTACGACACCCTACGTGGCGACTGGATGCTCTGGTAACCTGGCTACGTCGCCACTAAAATGTATGCACATAACCTGCTCCTCACTAACTCAGTCGCCAACCGAACGCCATTTTGGACGCTCGCTTATATTTTAGTACATTTGTATAACGTTGAAAAAATGAGTTTCGATACCGAAAGATGTATCGTGGACATTCAAAACCGTCCGCGCTCATGGGATAGTGCATCGAATGATTATTCCGACATTATCAGGATATTTTCTTAAATCTCTATATAGTTTTAAAAAAACACCACTGCGGCTGCGATCCGATATAAAAGGATGAACTCATACTTTGCTTTTTTTCTTCTTTTCTCTTTGTATTTTTCTTCGACGAACATAATAAATAAGTGCGATTTCCTCTACGTCCATTCCTACGTCGTCGTCAAACTGACTGAAAAGTAACCATAACTACTCTGTTTGGCGACCTTTGGATGCCAGAGGTAGCCATGATTGCGTCGCCGGCGACGTCGCCATGGCATCCCGGTGAGGCAGATCTCTAAATGACCGCAGGCGGTGAATTGCTACTTATTATGGTTCATTTGATCACCAATGGTAAGTTAAGAGCATTTTTGCCACTGGTGGTAATATCGGAAAACTATCGTGTTATTATTATTACATAATAGTATATTAATATTATTGTTATTTCGCCAGTTTGGAAACTCGAATGCCAATTTACCACCAGTGGTAGGATTTAGTCGTCAGTTGGTCATAAAGGTAAAATACAGACAGTAACATATGGGTAAATTACAAAAAAAACACAAATTTTATCATTTTACTACACAACACTTTTGGATAGAAACTTGGCCTTTTAATAAGTATGTTTTGTAAAATGGCATTTTTATGGACAAAACTGAAACCTAAAACAATTTAAAAAAGCCCTATTCCATGCACAATAAGTATTACTTTCCTACGATTCAAGTAAAAGTGATAGTTGTCGATAGGTCCATATTTCCGGATATCAGGATTCCTAAGTTCCCGACTAGACAAGTTGCTGTTTAATTCAGTTCAGGTGTTGGTAACTAAAGGAACTTATATTTACCAACAAAATTATATATTATTATTTGTAAAAGATTTATTATATGTAATAGAAGTTATAATAGAAATTATTAATTTCTTAAGTATTCTAGATAAATAGTAAATTTATATATAAAATAATGGATGTCGGTTTATATATTGTATATACATTATGCATATAATCGATGAAATCCGACTTCATTTCATAGATCATCATTAAAGTTGGCAAATAGAAGTGTTTTTTCATAGAGGTTTTTTGTTGTCAATTTTGCTACAACTCGCTACTAGGGGTCTCTGTAGCACTTCAGGGCAGAACGACGTCTGCCAGGCCAGCTAGTATAATATATAAGTGCATGTAGGTACAATGTTTAATTTTTCGTCGTCTTAATTTAAAATATAAGACATAGGACGCATGGAGCAAATAAATTTGATTTCTTTATAATGCTCTTAAGAAAACTACTTATTATACTTTTTTATTAATAGATTTTTTTTCATGAGTTGTGTCCAAAAGCGCCTTTTGTATCTTTTTCTTACATAGGGGGATGAAAAGTAGATATATCACACGGTCACGAAAAGTAGATATATCACACGGTCACGAAAAGTAGATATATCACACGGTCACGAAAAGTAGATATATCACACGGTCACGAAAAGTAGATATATCACACGGTCACGAAAAGTAGATTTATCACACGGTCACGAAAAGTAGATATATCACACGGTCACGAAAAGTAGATATATCACACGGTCACGAAAAGTAGATATATCACACGGTCACGAAAAGTAGATATATCACACGGTCACGAAAAGTAGATATATCACACGGTCACGAAAAGTAGATATATCACACGGTCACGAAAAGTAGATATATCACACGGTCACGAAAAGTAGATATATCACACGGTCACGAAAAGTAGATATATCACACGGTCACGAAAAGTAGATATATCACACGGTCACGAAATATGTCGGGTGACGTACATTGAATCCTTTACTATATTCAGTATTCTACTCTGAAATCGTCTACTACGTTTTGGATTCAAAATTGCGCCTTCGTGATAAAAACACTTATTTGCTCGCTTGTAATACAATCTACTATTATTATTTCTATGCAGTGCTTTGAACTTTTCTACGGCATAGAATTTACGAGTACAACCGGGGATTACTCAGGGCTGTAGCTAGAGTTGAATTTAAGGTAGGGCATTAGTATTTCAAGGTAGGGCATTGCCCCACAATGCCCCCTTGGCTACGGCCCTGGGACTACTCAACGATCAAGTAGGTAACCTTTAGGGTAAAAGGTTCTCGAACAGGATCTTGTTCTAAAAATTGCTTTGTAGAACGATCCTTGCCAGATGGTGTTACGCTCTATAAATGTTTGCAGGAGGATTTTAGATACAAGTGATAACGGTGGTGGCAATCATGTAAGCAGCCGAAGGTTCAACTTTGATTTATTTCTATACCACTAAGGTGGCAAACAAGCTTGCGTTCCGCCTGATGGTAAGCGGTCACCACAACCTATCGCCGCTTGCAACACCTGAAGCATCACTCGCGCGTTGCCAACCCTTCAAATATCCAATTACTTCTTTCTTGAAGAACCTTAAAATTTATAGCCTGAATGATGATAATCTATGATCCAAGAATAAAGATATGAATCTGCTAGTCATAAACTTTTTGCGATCACCATTAAATAGGAGTCATAGAAACTGAACCAGGAATGGAGCACCACTGATCTAGTTCATGTAAGTTCAGTCAACTCCTGCTGACTCCCGGCGCAGTCTACCGCCACCGTCGGCCCGAGACGCCCCACCAGCTCTATCAACTAGGAAATCAAGGTAAGTGACTCCTTTCTTCTCTATAGACCTGATAAACTAGATATCTAACTTGGTTTTACCTGCGTAGTCTTTTTCTAAGTATGAGAAGAACATTAAGTTGTGAAGTTATTTTTACTACAAAACGCTTTTGCTGGTGTGTTTTAGATACGACACTAAATAAAAAACCGGCCAAGTGCAAGTTGGACTCACGCACCTAGGGTTCCGTACCTACCACCATTTATGTACTTTACAAACACAAACAAAAAAATATGTTTTTTTTTATTTTTATATTTGAGGTGATTGAATGAGAGGTAAATTGCGGTGTACGATTTATGACGTATAAAAAAAAACTAATGACTAGGGCTGCGGTCCGAATTGCGCTGAAAGTGCCGATAGCGCCATCGGCGCGCCCATAAGTCGGTTCGAATTGCGCTCACGGCACTTACAAATCTGCCTCTTGAGTAATATGACGTCATTAGTGACGTCATATCCGCGAGCTAACAGTGCCTTCGGTGAAGAGGAAAGGCGTCGTAAGCACGGTCAACAAACGTCAAACTGACACATGAAGGTTTGTTATTATTTTGGTTTTATTGTTATTGTTTTTTTTTGGCGCGAACTTTCGAACTGTTACTCCATGGTAAACCTGTAAATGCAACATCATATAAGAGTACATAATTCAAAATATAGAGTCAATGCCTCGAACCATTTCAGTTGTTATTAATTAAATACCATTTAAATTTTCTACCGTACACAGAGCTTGCCTTGAAATATGCAAGGTAAAACTATAGAAATAACTATATCTACAAACGAAAATAAGGAAATCTTGAAAATAACTTTTAGGTTAACTTTTGAGCGCGCTTACGCCTGGTCCGATTTGAAAACGTCACTCACGACCATAAGTGCGAATTTCAATTCGGTCCACTCATAAGCGTGCCTACGCTCGTAAGTCTTGTGAGCGCAATTTGGACCGCAGCCTAGATCTCGTTCAAACCAATTTTCGGTGGAAGTTTGCATGGTAATGTACATCATATTTTTTTTTTAGTTTTATCATTCTCTTATTTTAGAAGTAACAGGGCCCCCCCCCACACACATTTTACCACTTTGGACGTGTCTCTCGCGCAAATTATTTAGTTTAGAAAAAAATGGTATTAGAAACCTCAATATTATTTTTGAAGACCTATCCATAGATACCACACACGTATGGGTTTGATGAAAAAAAAAATTTGAGTTTCAGTTCTAAGTAATTTTAAAATTTATTGTTTTTTTTTCTATTTTTGTGTGAAAATTTTAATGCGGTTCACAGAATACATCTACTTACCAAGTTTTAACAGTATAGTTCTTATAGTTTCGGAAAAAAGTGTCTGTGACATACGGACGGACAGACAGACAGACATGACAAATCTATAAGGATGCCGTTTTTTGTCATTTGGCTACGGAACCCTAAAAAGACATAGTAACAATAAACTTGTCTATTGATTTCTCAATAGATTTCTCTCTACCTGGATTCAAACTTATTAGTTTTTTATAAATATTGAACCAGTGGTCATTCAAATCATTTTTTTTTTGTTTATATTTTTGTTATTAAAGCTTCAATTTCAATGAAACTAAGTTATATTGGGTTTTTGAGCGTTCTTAATTTAAGATGGCGGATCCAATATGGCATCATTTTTTGACAAATACTCTTTTATTTCAATAAATCTGACTTTTTGATGTTACTATATACAAATCTTTCATCAGTTTTTTTTATTAAATGATGTCGAATTCGATGTTAAAATTTCTTTGATTGCAAGTCCTTTATTAGAAAAGTCAATTTACCAGTATAGAAACTGCTCGATTAGTAAACTTTATTGATTTTCATTCCCTTCTCATAGTATTTTATTTTGGGGAAGAGCGGCTAACATAGAAACTATTTGACGTCCCATCTATTCGAAAAGAGGCAAAGGGTTCCGCGATAAGTGCGAGCAAAGTGGGTCCTTCATAAGTGCGAGCAAAGTGGGTCCTGGCCGGTAATAAAACAGCAAGCCTGCCGACGCGACATTGGTTAACCAAATTAAAAAAATATGCGCAAACTTCTTTTTCATTTTTTTACTGCTTTTTATCAAACATTACAGTCAATTTTTATTTGATTCACACAAATTACACATATACATACTTAAAAAAAAATGCAATAAGATCAATGTATAACTTACCGCGCCGAGATTCTCTTCATGACCTCTTTAACAAAATTAAAATACTTACCTACTGTTCTTACTTTTAAGTATATTTACGCGTACTTACTGAATGTCCGTAAGTTGTTTTGTTAAAAATAGTGCCATACACAACGTTAATACTTGGAATAGCAATAAACTAGCGATTCCAAAATGTCGCACTTAGACGTTTAAATGTAAGTGTACACATATTTGCATAAGTATTGAGTATTTAGTGGCTTGGTTCCTGGGAAGTTTCTTGTAATTTATTTTTCCCTTAGGCTTGTATATACTGACTGAAGTGACAGTAAGTTAAATGGTGTGCATTTGTTGCCGGACTGACGTTTGGGAGCTGGGCCACTTCATGATATACAACGTCTGTGATTATGTGTATTCATATAGGTATGTGCGCACGATTGTGTGATGCGCCTCTCTGGCGTCGGGGGATAATGGATTGCAGCGGGTTATTAAACTACATTTATTAGGGTTCCGTAGTCACCAAGGAACCCTTATAGTTAGTTTCTCTATGTCCGTCCATCTGTCCGTTTCACTATCTCATTTATAATATACTAGCTTTTGCCTGCGGTTCCACTCGCTCTTAATTTGGTTATCGGTGTAGGATTTCAACGGCAACTCCTCAATTACAGAAAAAATACCGACTCACACTTGACCTTTTTAAGTACCCTATGTCCTTCCCGGGGAATGAAACTATCTCCATGCAAAATTTAATCTTAATTACGGTTAAAAATACGGTTTCAGAGTTAACAAACAGGCATACTTTCACATTTTTAATATTTATATACATGGATAGTAATGATATTTTTAAATGTTTGGAAGTATATGTGTCGCAAGCAAATCGCATAATTCGCCGTTTTACTATATGCCTAGGCAGATCGTAAATTATGGAAACGAAAGGAACAGAAATCGCATTGTATGTCATGTAAGTTAGGTTAGGTTCAGTTTCTCTTTTGTAAACGTAGATGCGGGGCGAGCGAAGCGAGCGGAGTGTTCCAGCCCATCCTCATATAATAATCTGTTCAGTAATATGATAAATTCTATTCCATACTTTACGATCTGACTACGCATATTGTAAAACGGCGAATTATACGATTTGCCTGCGACATACTTATGATTGTGCAAGAATATAATTATTATGGTAATAGTCCCCTAGTACTATTTAATATCGGAATACTCTTAAATATCTGAATTCCTTCACACGATTGACGATATCTGCCGCTTCGCATGGTTCGCCCCCTGTGTGTAAGTGACATGTGTGTATATCACTACTTCGTTTTTAGTAGCTTCCAAACTGCTTTATATTACTAAGTGTTTGAATATAGATCCATGTACACTTGTTAGTTTTTTAACAAAGTATTGTATTATTGCGTTAAATAAAACTTCTTGCCGTCTCTTTTGACAGAAATTAACATTTTTTAGATTGTATTGACGTTTCAAAAGTGTTCTCAGAAACCTACTTGAATATATTGTTGGATTTGGCTTAAATTCAGAGCGGTGCGTCTAATATTAGCGTCCAAATTTTTGCAAAATTCTATCTAATCTAGTCCAATAAGCCGTCCATTTTTTCGTCAAAATTTGACGATATCAAGAGACCTTAGTAGGTTTACTCTTGACACGCAATTCCAATTGCAATATACAATTTAATCCCAAGAAATCCATTTGGTACTCTTGAAACCGACGCCAGCACACAAATTGGTTAGTCAAATAATATGGTCATGGAGTAGGAATCCCACAAAGATAGCTAAATTTAGGGTGGGCAGAGACTCCGGCAATAGCTAGTATTTCATAACTACTACTACAAAATATCTTTGTAATATATTCGTAGCTGTGAATTTCGTATCAGAAGTGCCAAGTTGTGGCAATTAATTGATGAGTTTTTTCTTAAATTCAATGTGCTTTATCTGCTTCTGATCCTATTTAAAATGCTTTCTGTCTTGACATCCATACTTCTATCTAAAATATTTCATGTTGATATTTGGTACGATTGCGAAGAAAGACAAAGGATCATATCTGAAAACAAAGAAAACCGTTAATATCTTATTATGATCCTCAGCAGAAGTACATTACTTCTACTAAAACAAAGTTCTGGGAAGTTTAATATTTAATCTTAATAATATCCAATACCTATATTATCATAATAAATTTGTTATAGGCGTGTTTTATACACCGCATTATAAACGTCATTGCCCCATGTCATGGGAAGACATAAAGTCTACAGGAACTGAAAAAGGTTGAAGGGGTTAGAAATCATAATTTTTCCTTAGCAAGTCTTTTGTTAACCTCTTCCCAGTAACTGGAAAAAGGTTGGAGGGTTTAGAAATCATCAATCAAATCAAACAACATAAATACATATGACTGTTAAACAAACCTATGCCCATAATCGGTTTATGAAATAGAGTACACTGTGCGGTAACTGTAAGTACAAATTATGCCTAGTATTACACTACCGAATATAATGTCTCCGTGTAACAATTAAAAGATTAGGTAGTGCTTAAGTGACTAACCTTACAACTGATTAAAAGGTGCAATCATGAGGTGACAAACAGGTGCACGTAAGCCGATATGATAATAATTATTCAGTTTAAAGGAACGCCGACACGATGACATCTAGACACGCGGTGACGTGTCAAGCCAAGTTCAAGTAACAGAACTGGCGAGCAGCACCATGTGTAATATTACACGAACCATTTGGAGCCACTTTTGACTCCCTCATAACTCAAAAATTATTTTACATAAACGTGTCAAATGTGTGTTGGCTCATATATTAAGACTTGCGAGATACATATGTGCTTCAAATTTCATAAGCATATCTCAAACGGTTATTTAGATATTAACGTTCAAAAATCATCATTTTTATCACTGACTGACCTATAGATCAAAACTATAATCCAGTTCCAGATGACCTAGAAAGTTCAAATTTGGCATGCAGATAAGTAATAAGGTGAATACAAAGAAATAAATCAGAAACTGGTAAAATTTTATCGTAATTTATTTAATCGTTAATGATCGTAAAGGTTTTTATGAATTAAAAAGACAAATTATTAAATTATTTGAATAACAATGTACTTAAACATATTCCCTTAAGATAGAATAAAAAAATATTTGGCAGAAAACCTACAAAAATTTATATTAAAGCACTTTTACGAAGTGCTTCGCGCAAATCTTCAAAGACGTCAGGCGCGCGTTTACTTTGCAAAACCTACGCAGCATGCACAACGAAAGATATAATTTAGATTAAGCAATGCGCACAGAAAGGAAGAATCTATTGTTTTGATTTCACAATAAACCTATGAGAGGCTACTAATATTGGCAAACAAATCGAAATAGGGCTGCGCGACCGCTTGAAGGTCTGATTCTATTAGGAACACTTAACATATACTTATAAAAACTGTAATGTAAGAATCAGCAATCAAAACTTATGACAACCGGTCTTTATGTGGATTTTAAGGTTTTCACCCAAAATACAACGAGTTGGATACCACCCTTAATGTGTTTTTAATCCAAATATTTCAGTTTTATAACGAGTGCTTATAAGTAAGTGTATAGTCGACTTTCGTATTTATTACGTTATTAACTGGGATTTAGTATTAATTATTTAGTAAGATCATTACAATTAAATAATAGGCATTTTGGTACACAGCGCGCGGTGCGACGTCGGAGCAGCGGAGTGGGACCGGTGCGATAAAACCTTGAAGCGAACGTGTACGAGCGAGTGCAGTCTTGCTGTCCGGTTGTCTCTCGATATCTGACCTATAAGGTTGCAATTTATGCTACGAAATTCATAGGTTTTCTTAAAGAATACTTATATATTTGTGGTTATATTATTATTACAATTCTATTAGTAAGTACGTATGGTATAGGCAATAGTTTAAATCAAAAATTAATAATAATTTTAGTATAGCTATAAGTAGGTATGTATACTTAACTCTGACTGAGTTTGAGAATGAGAACTTATTGGTAACAAATTGTTTTTCTTGAGAATTCAATAGATAACAGGTTATTTGTTCCGTAATCGTCTTAAATAATTATCTTTTTATAACGTATTTTGTACAACAGAATAACGAGTGTGTAACACACTTACCTTACACCGAATTATTCCAATGCCTCCCGATGGAAGCTGCCTATTCCATTCGATTGCATATTCTTTGTTTGAGCATAGTAATATACAACAAACAAATAGGTTGCGTGAGACTATAGTTAAATATGTATGTCGTAAACGTAGGAAAACACAGTTGTTTAACAAAAACCATTTGGTATTAATTTTGTTATAAATAAGTACCTATTAATAATTTATGTACAAAAAGTAATGAAATCTCATCAAAAACATAAATGTGAATATTATGATATATGCCTTGGATGTTGACTTCAACGACAAAACAAGTGAGATCTAAATGGGTGCCAAGTTCAATGGTCAGTCCTGAAATTTATTTGTAACAACATAAAATATCATTGCTTCTTATAACTTATTAGGATAATATATTGTAGCCTAAGGTCTGACTTGGCTAGTTTCTCATATAAATTATATTATAGCCTCCGCAAGTTCTAAACCTGTTACTTGTCGGTTCTTATTTTATTATTCCGAAAATTTGGCTTGCTGGTAGAAACTAGCCATTGAACATAATAATTCGTATATATATAATATATAAATTTAATGCGTAATATTATATGCCCTTATTACGTTAAATTTATACATTTAAGTAATAAAGTACATCCACATAAAAAAGGAGGCAAAATTATGCACTACATACATCCCACTTTCGGAACAAAAATGTGTTTTCATAGTTTTTCTTGTAGTAAATGACTATATTATTAATAATTTATGCAATTTATAACATGTTTATGAAATATAAGTTATTTCCTTAGCCTGTTATAGAAAAAAAGGAACCATGAATAGTGATGATGTGCTACGCTTTCTGTGACATATAAAGCTAACTTCACGTATCTTTATCTATTGTCTCAATATGAATTTGATTGCAATTTGATTACAAGATTAAGAGGAAATATCCCGCTGTTTTTCCCCATACAAACGTATTCCCCTGTTTCTTCCCTGAATTGAGGTATTAGAGCTGTTATTTTTTTTATGTATGATAGATATACACATTCACTCAAATATAACCACTAATTTTAAAAAAAAACAAAACAGACAGACACGGAATAATTCATTACCTTGAAGGTGAAGTAATTTGTATTAAATTTGGTTAAGATTTGGGAAAATAAAGCGGGGAATACGATACCCCGTGTAATACGATACGAGTGTTTTTTAAATTCCTATATCTGCATTGGCTAGGTTGGGATGTTTCCTCTTAAGCTACGATTGAATTCAAATAAAAATTAAAATTGTTCTGTTCGTGCGGTAGTTACTACTACACCATTTTTTATACTTCTCTCTATGTACAAACAAGACGTTACATCGATTAGTGATGAAGCTGGCTACTTAAGAAAATTCAATGCAGTTTATTATTATATACGTATGTATATTTTTAGTATGGATGTTTTCGGATTATCACAAGGTTATGGATGCCTTTTGGAGGTATATACGTAAAATTTTGAGTATTGCTCTCCTCGCTTTTATGTCTTCCATACACAGTGATAGGTCTATGCAATGCTATTTTGGCCGACATGAAATCTGAAATTGTAGGTGTTACAGAAACTTTAGAAGCCTGGAAAAGTCTTTCTCAGTCAGGATATTCCAAGAGAAAAAAATTTACAAAAACTTTGGGACCACTGATTTAGTTGAATTATAATAATTAAGTTCAAAATTTTACCAATGATCATGCCAAAGCACGCCTTTTGTTCTATTATACAGTTTTGTAGTCTCATTTTTTTAATTGTCTGCTATAACTAAGAGTCAATGCACTAGATAACAAGCTACTCTAATTATTCAACCAACTTTCATTACAAGAGTTATAAACAACTTATTGCGATATTAGGTAATAAAAATCGGCCGAGTGCGAGTCTGGCCCGCGTACCCTACAAACTATAAATCATTAAAATAAGTTTATACAAATTACCGAATTTTTCTATATTTGTGATGTAAGGCCTTGCTTCGTGTCAAATTTAATAATCTAGGACAGCGAGAAGTACCTCATAGGTTTTGATTTATTTGTGAATTAAGTAATTTTTTCAATAAATTTATTTAGCCAGTTTGAGGGATCTAAAAAGGACGTGAAGCTTAAATAAGCTAATTTTGAATATAGAGGTCATTTTTGGAGAAAAAATATAGATAATAAAAAAAAATTTGCAAACTGTGCTGGTGAAATACACCAATCAAAACTGCTTGTATGCTTGTCTCAAATATATTTATAAATTTTTTAATTTAAAATTTGTAATTAAATTTATGAAAATATATAAAAAATTACCTTTTTACTAATTCTATGTGATCAAGCGCCACTCTTTTTCTTTGCTGTATAAGTACCGGAGCATATTGTCGATGTCGAAAAATAAAAAAATAAAACTGGAGTTTTAATACAAAAATGTTGAGATATTTTATTTTACAGTATCTCTTTTGCCTAATTATATTTCATAAGTAACAAAAATCCATAAAAGAGAAATAAATATATTGGTGGTTAAAGCTATCTGAAGCATTTGATTTGTTTTACTCTTTTATATTATTTTATTGATCTTATGTAAATTAAAAAAATATTTCCAGATGCAGTGCTTCATCTGTGTCACCTACATGATAATCCTTTGTACCGCAAATCCTCCGAAAGACAGAAAAAAATTCGAACAGCAGGGTGAAAGGTCTCTTTTCCATGACGTCATCGAATCACTTAGAATACGTTCTGAGCTACCAGAAGACAATCCAAATGAAGAAAACAATTTAGGTCAAGTTTACGAACGATATGGCTTCGAAAATGAGCCATCACACCTTCCAAGCGATGTAGAATTTATTCCAAGAAGAAACGACAGAATAGAAATGCCACCGATGAAATACCGTTTTCCAAAAAGCATAACTAACTTAAATGCATACAATGACAGCGATGAAATCACCGATAGTCCTAAAGAGGAAATAGTTGTTTATATTAGTACTTATAAAGAGCCTAGGGTGACAACCCAGAAACCGAAAAGGCAGAAACCTCAGCCAACACCCACAAAAGTCAAACCTCTGAAATTTAAGAATGAGGAGGAAACTGAAGAAATAGAAACACAGGTGCCAGAAAACAGTCCGATAAAAAACCCAATGGGTGGTCAAAGCCAAATTGGTAACCGAGAATCTCAAATTGTTGTTAAACCTACAGTTATTGTTAATTTTCGTGGTACAGTTAGTCACTCGGATAGTGAAATCCGACTAGAAGGAAGAAACAGTGAAAACGATACAATAAGTGAATTGCCACAAAATATATTTAATATAAATCAGGAAGTGAAATTTGAAACTGTTACTGGAGTGAAAAGAAAGGATATGAAGAAAGAATACAACATGATTGAAGATGACACAAAGTCAGATAAAGGAAATTCTAAAGTAGACGAAGACATGATGATGTGTGAAACCGGGACTTGGAATCCAAAGAAAAATTTAAGAAACGGTCGTAATCTCAGCCATGAGTCAATATTTCAAATTTTATTTTCTGTTTAAGCTGAACTATAAATCAAGTGATTTATCAGACTTTGGAACTATTTTTGGAGACACACTATCCATGAATTATTGCCTTAAGAATATTATGAATCATGATTTATCACTATTCACAAATACTTACACATATTTTAATTTTTACTGTTAGTAAAAAGTGTCTACCCATATTTTATTTTATGCTAGATTTAAGTGACATATGTATAAACAGAGAACATTTGAAAGTAAAACATGTTTTCTAGTATTATTAATGATATACGATGAGTGATCTTTCATATCACCGAGGAAAAAACAAATAAACTGACCAAGTGCGAGTGTCTGACGACCAGAGGGGTTCTGTACCACCACAAAGTACTTATGCACTATTTTATACAGTGCCTACAAAATAATAGTCAGCAATCATGCTTTTTACCTAAATTGTAGATGTATAGAATATATATTTATACACAGATTAGATAGTGGGGTAAAAAGGTATACTTCCAAGATATGTAACACCGGTTTAACGATAAAGTACTATTTACAAACTAGCTGTTTTACCAATGATAGTATAAAGGAGGAGGTTCTCAATTTGACTGCATATATTTTTTTTTGTATTTTCGAGCATAACTTTGCACAGAATAGTTTGATTTTAATGATTCTTTTTTTGTTGGATATTTTATCCTTTCAAGTTGGTCCCATTTTAATTTTGAAAAATCTATCCCGAAGGGGAATGTTTAATCTTTTACCAGAGTTTCACCTGCAAATCAATTCTGTATAAACTTGTAGTTGTAGTTGTATGTAGTTCTGATGACACACTACAATATAATGGAAACTCGAGCCTTGGAGTCGAAAGAACTCCTCAACGGTTTACTGCAGCAACCTTGTATTTGGAATTTTTAATTCATCATGAAGTCAACTTTGGTCCTAGTTTTAAGACTTCTAAATATGGTTTTCCTTAAATATAAAAAATAAAACTTTTTGACAAAAATCACAAGTTCCAGTGGCGTCCTCTAGGGGTGCCATGAGTCCGGAATGAAACCGACAAATAAAAAATAAAGTAAACCTTTTAACTAATTTAGAGATGCGCCAACATAGTACAACAAAGCCCCGGCCACATCAGGATGCCACATGCCGTGTATCTCTGTTAATATTTAATTTAATTAAAATACTACAAATATCTTCAATACTTGGCAGCCTTCATACGTCCCCACTGTTGGGGCACGGCCTACGCTCATAAGCGAGGGTGATTTAGCCCATAGTCCACACGCAGGCCCCGTGCGGATTGCGAACTTTTACATACGTCCTTTTTTTTCTTGACAAATGCGGCTTCCTCACGATGTTTTTCTTTACCGAAAAGCCAGTATATATAAATAAGTGTACTTGAGAAATTAAGAAAAGAAAGAAGCCGACCCCGGGGTTCGGCTACCACCTACTCATATCTTCTAATATCTTCAATAACTTAAAGAAATAATTCGATTTATAGGCGAAATGCGGCGACTTGAAATTAGTTACTAACATTCGTTAAAAGTGTTTTTCTATACCTGACCTAAATTTTGACTTTTTGTTTTTTATTATTTGATGAGTAATCCGCCATAACAATACGTATTCTGTAGAGATTTCACTTTAAAGGTAGGTAAAACTGACAGACAGACAGTGTAAGCTTAGCAATGGGGTTCTTTTAACACCAATTTGGTACCGAACCCTAAAGAGAAGTCACCTAGTATTTTTTATGGTTTTGAACGCCTATAGGACTACTCGTGTGAAGTCGTGTGTCTGTCTCTGTCTGTCACAGATAATTTCCTCTGAATCTACTAGACCGATTAAGTTGAAATTTGGTACACATTTAGGTTTCTATCACTCAAACACTGAGGTGTATCGTAAATAAATAAATTTTGAATATTTTAAATTAAACTACTAAGGAACATATTAAAAATTTGAAAATAAAAGAGTAAACTGACTAACTCACTGACTGACTACTCCAAGGTTGCTGTTATTTACCTAGGCGAGCTCTAAAAACGATTTTGCAAAAATTATCCCCTAAGGGAGTAAAATAGAGGTAGGGACCGTATTTTTGAAGCTAAATGCATTCATATAGCCTTAAAGTTGAAAATTAAGATTTACATATAACACCATTTTTTGAAAATCATCCCCTTAAGGGCAAAATAGGGAATGAGAATTTGTATGAAAATATTCAAAGTTAAGCAACACGGGGCTTGATCATTGAAATGGGTCAACGCTTAGCGGCACACTTTTTTTTTTGTTCGTAAATTACGTAAATGGTACTACGGAACCAACAGTGAGCTAGTGCGACTCGCACTTGAAACTTTAATGACATGCATGTAAATTTACGTATTTTACAAACATAAAAAACCGCGTAGCGGTCACCCATTTAAATACAGACCTAGCCCGACGTTGCTTTACTTCGAAAATAGTTTCCAACAAAAAAATATGTTACTGTTTCTCATAATAATAGCTAGATGCCGCTGTAACGGGTATTGTAAACGGTAAGATGCTAATGAAGGGTCCGTTTCACGCTTGGCGGGTTTTTATTATTTGTTGTTATACTTCGGTGCTCACACTATTTTTCACTGCTAGTTTGAAGTTTGTATTACTGTTTTTACGATATAACAAAAAAAACAAGTGTTTTGTGACAACCCTGACACAATTTCAGTGTCTGACCGCTTGTCGGCATTTTGCGCCGAAACAAAGAAGTTTGCTCACTATTAGTAGTTATTACGCTATACCGGAGCTGGCCAGCTTCGAGTATAGTTTGAAGATCCAATTTGTCAAGTGACCACCGCTAAATGTATCTCACCAAGACACACCAGCTCGGGTATATTTAGGACCACCGTTTTAAACAAAGCGCTACTAAATATATCCTCTTTCGACACAATAAAATGCTAGGTCGAAATCAGGTATACTAAATAGCTAATTTATTAACAAAATAATGAAGTACTAAGAAGATCCGAACAGGATTCGTCACTGTCACATTATTTAACAGATTTCAATTGAGAGTTTACATGGTTACATAAATTATTCAGTGAGAATCCTTCTCTTTAAACATCATCTGAACATAAATAGGTATAACAACCGAAACACAACAAAAAATATTGTTTATTTAATTTTTTGACTTAGGATATTTGACATCTCAACCTGTCATAGAATAAATCCTATATTCAACCTCCCTGTACTACTCATAATCGCCATATACTAAAAATAAAAATTTAACCTAATGTACATAAATCTTTTCTATAAATTGTCCTTTTTTGAAGGTTTTACTTCAAAAACATTTAACCTGGATATAACATTTTAACATGTGTAATCCGCACTTTCATATTTTCACCAACCCAATTTCCTCTTACTTTTTATTCGTCCTATAGAGTTTTATACCCATCTCAACCCAATACCGCTAAAGAGATGTTTTCACTTCAAAAATATAATAGGCATTATGGTTTCCGTCTTGCGAAATTTTATGGTGTGGCATTATGGTTTTCGCCGAATTTTGTATATATTTTCGATCAGGACACGTGGCCTGACACGAGTTTAACATTTTATACCCACACCAAAAAAAGTGCACATCGCCGCTAAAGAAGTTTTCACTTAAAAAAATAGTTTGACATTGGTTGATACTGACATTTGTTTAGATAGAGAAATTAATGGAGAAATATAGCAAAAAAAAAATTAGAAAGAAATAGGTTGACTTTATTTTGACATAGGTTTAGATGGTGAGATGTTAAATAAAATACAGTACTCATTATTCCAATTGAGAAGTTTTCATTAGAAACTATTTTGCATGCGTAAAACTGCAAGGCAATAGATATTCCTTCACGTCCATCGTTACAGTGCAGTAAAGCGACTTGTAGTCGGCTTTATTTTGTTTCGATTAAAATAACTCTTCAAAATATCGTTATTTGTAAATCAAGTCGGAAAAGAAAAACTATTACCAACTTTACGTTCACGTAACAAGACGAGTTGATTTGATTTTTGGTGCAGAGATAAAAATTGGGGGAGCAAAGCAATCCTGTATAGCTCAGGATGCTAGGCCACAAACAAGTATCATACATCATACGTTGGTTAGCGGGAATCTCATTGCTAGAGAAAATACTGACAAATACATAAGGGGCAGTTTTAGAGTGAGATCAATAACGGTCAAGCTTACAGAAAAACGTTGACGATGGAACGGGCACGTGCAGAGAAGAATGGCAGATCATACGGTGAAGCTTGCGTTAAACATTCCTGTGACAAAAGGGAAACACTGACGACCACCTTCCACCTGGTTGACGACGGTTGAAAATGACGCTAAACTTGTAAATATCTACACAAATATGGCTCAAAACCGTCAGTTAATTGACAGGGAAGGTCTACCCCAAATAACAGGAGAAAGTATGAGCTAAGCAAATAACATTTCCATACCCATTACTTTTCAACATTTTTTTTAGTCAGTCAGTGAGTTACACGGAATATATCTTATAAATTGATTTATTTTTTGACCACATTATACACACACTGAATAAAATTGCCAAACTTCAAAATAGGCTTTATTAGATTTGCAGTTTTTAATAAGTTTAGTGAAATCCATGCGTCATAGAGCGCTAATGTAAAAATAATGTTAAGGTCAATCGGTCAGAATCCTATTCTAAATAATTACCAAACTAAGCGAATATTATAGGAACAGTTATAACTCTCGTGACGAACGACAAAGTGTTTTTCTGCAATTTACAAACAAATAGGTATTTCAATCTTTATAGCCTAGCATTTTGTCAACTGCTTTTAAATGTATCGATATTTCGATGTTTGCTGCAAATAATTTTTAGGTGTATAGTAAAGGACTCATCCTCGACTAGAGCATTCATTAGACCGATGACATATTTCAATAACGGATCCTACTAGAACGAATTATTACGAGTATAACTCGATTTGCTTGATGACATTGATGGGTGCCCTGCGCGCTACAGAAGAAGTGTCAGAGAGTGACTGGACACTAATGATGCGAATAAGTGGATCGGAAGAGGAGGACCAACACCGTGGCTAGGAGTCCAGATTTGACCCCCATGGATTTTTATGTGTGAGGGCTCATGAAAAGTTTGGTGTATAATGAACCAAATTCAATAACATCAGTTGATGTTTTGCGACAGAAAATAATTGATGCCGCAAACGAAATAAGAGGTTTAACAACTGGCGTAGTAAAAGTGGCTTAAGACACAGAATGCGAGATTGAGTACCAAACAGAGGCGGCCATGTGGAACATGTATTGTAGACTGTAAGATAAAGAGATTAATAAACATAATTTGTTATCTATTTGATTGTTTTATTATGTTATCTGACCCAAGTTATAAATTTGACGCTCTATTACCATTATTTTTTAAAACTACCTAGTAGCGTTTCATCAAAGTTTTTTCCGAGAATCCTGATAATACCCTAGCTTGTTGTGCCTTGTTAAAAAGCTAAGGAACCGCAGATATGTTTAAGAACATCTGCAGCACAAATGTAAAAGATTTTTTTAATATTGATGAAAGAAATAACTATTTTTCCGAACTTTTTTTTTATACTGTTCATCGTCTACTTCGACTCAGTTGGTACAAGTAATTGCAATTTTAGTATTCAGAATAATTAAACTCCTAATCTACTACACAAAAATAGCAAAACAAACAAAAAAAAAAAGGGGGACAACAGACAAAAGACGGCATTTTTTTTAAAAAACTTTAAAGTACTATAACTTGAGAACGGTTAAGTTTAGGGTCCCGTGTTTCGAAGTCAAATCAGTCAGAATTGATGGAAACTGCATTATCTTAAAGGATATAGGTCAACTTAACCTTTAACCCTATATAAGCATATCTTAGAACCACATTTTTTTACCTCTATACATAACTCTGTTTCCTATAATCCAATCCTTTTCAAATGTTCAAGTGTTTTATGGGTCAACCTTGGACTCAAGTTCAATATAAAACAGTAAATTATTCAAATCGGTTAACTGGCCGTCGAGAACTCGGTGAAGAGAGCGTGAAGAATAAATAGAAAAAAAATACGAGCTGAACATAGAACCTCCTTCCTTTGAAAAATACAATAGGCAATGCCTTCCTCCTAATACAAGATATCTCCAGCAAAAATGATGTACTCCTCCTAATACTAGGTAACTCTAACAAAAATGATGTACTCCTGCTTATACTTGGAAACTTTAACAAAAATAATGTACTCCTCTTAATACTAGATAACTCCAATAAAAATTATGTACTCCTCCTAATACAAGTGGTTTAGATGGAGAAATGTACTAAAAAACAAATTAGAAAGAAATAGGTTGACTTTATTTTGACATAGGTTAAGATGGAGAGATGTAAAATAAAATGCAGTACCCTTTATTCCAATTGAGAAGTTTTCATTAGAAATAATTTTGCATGCGTAAAACTGCGAGGCAATAGATATTCCTTCACGTCCATCGTTACAGTGCAGTAAAGCGACTTGTCGTCGGCTTTATTTCGTATCAATTCAAGTAACTCTTTAAGATATCGTTATGTCACTAGGTAACTCCCACAAAAAAGATGTACTCCCCTTTATACTAGATAACTTCAACAAACATAATGTACTCCACCTAATACTAGATAACTCCAACAAAAATTTTTAACGAAAATGATGTGCTTCTCCTAAAACTAGTTATTATACTTTTTATTGCAAAAAAGCTATGTACCTTCTGAAGACGACATTTTGGATCTACCAATTTATCCTTAGTCTTTGTATTTACACTATGTAAGTCACTATTTTTAGCAAATAAGTGTCAATTTTTGTATACATACTCGTACATTATGCAAACGAAGATATATTGGCAAGGAACAATTATAACATCAATTTGCTTCAATAGTTCCCTAAGAGGAATTCGAGATTCTTATTTATAGATTGACCGTACTGCTCTCTTTTGCAAAATAAAACTGTATTAATATCAGATGCCTTAGCCCAAAGAAATAACACATGACGAAATGAAAATAGACGAAGCGAGCAGTGTCAACATCTGTTAGCTGCTTAACTTTTCTAAATGCATAAGCAGCTGAACTAAGTTTCCCTGCAAGAACGGAGATGAGGGGGTTCCACTGCAGCCTATTGTCTAATGTAATATCTGATACATAGTTGAGTCTAATAGCTCCATTTCTTCTCTGTTTAAGGATAATGATCATGATCAAAAATTATGTACTCTTCCTAATATAAGATAATTCTAACAAGAATGATGTACTGCTCCTAATACTAGGTAACTCCAACAAAAATTATGTAGGTACCCCTCCTTATACTAGAGAACTCCGTTAAATATATGTTCAATTCTTAATACTAGATAACTTCAACAACAATGATGCACTCCTTCTAAAAGAAGGTAACTTCAATAAAAATGATGTACTCCTCGTAATACTAGATAACTCTAAGAAAAATTATGTTCTCCTCCTTATACTAGATTGCTGTAACATAAATAATGTACTCCTACTTATACAAGGTAACTCTAACAAAAATGATGTACTCCTCCTAATACAAGGTAACTCCAACAAAAATTATGTACCTACTCCTCCTAATACAAGATAACTTACAAAAATGTTGTAGGTACTCCTCCTTATACTAGATAACTCTAACAAAAATTATGTTCTCCTCCTAATACTAGGTAACTCCAACACAAATTATGTACTCCTCTTAATACTAGATAACTCTAACAAAAATGATGTACTCCCCCTAATACACGGTAACTCCGACAAAAATAATGTGAGTACTCCTCCTTATACTAGGTAACTCCAACAAAAATTATGTTCCCCTCCTAATTCTAGGTAACTCCAACACAAATCATTAATTACTCCCAATACTAAGTAACTCCAACAAAAATGATGTACTCCACCTAATAATAGGTACCTCAAATTAAAATTATGTACTCCGCCTTATACAAGGTAACTGCAACAAAAATTATGTACTCCTAATAGTAGATAACTCTAACAAAAATTATGTAACTCTCCTAATACAAGGTAACTCCAACAAAAATTAGGTACCTACTCCTAATACAAGATAACTGTAACAAAAATTTTGTAGGTACTCCTCCTTATACTAGATAACTCTAACAAAAATTATGTTCTCTCCCTAATACTAGGTAACTCCAACAAAAATGACTCCTCCTAATACTAGATAACACTAACAAAAATGATGTACCCCCCCTGTTACAAGGTAACTCCGACAAAAATAATGTAAGCACTCCTCCTTATACTAGGTAGGTCCAACACAAATCATGTATTACTCCCAATACTAAGTAACTCCAACAAAAATGATGTACTCCACTTAATAATAGGTACCTCAAATTAAAATTATGTACTCCTCCTGATACTAGGTAACACCAACAGAAATCAAAATATATTGTAGTCCTTAGACTTGCATCATATTCTTGAAATATTTAAATAGTTTATTACACAATATGGTAATTTTTTTGTTTTTTTGTTGTTGTTTTTGGTCATCATAATTTAAGTGGCAGGGTAAAAGTAATAATTCAACATATTTACATAAAGATAAACATTTATTAGCCTTAATAGACAATAATAAAAATATATCACCTCAAAGCTTGGAAATAAATGACCGGCACCCCACTAAATGATATATTACTACTACTTCACTATATTAAAAAATAAGATATATTTAACCAAGGAAATAAAAACTAAAGCCAAATTTAATATCGCAACAATATATTCGAATAAAACCTAAGTAAATTATAACACTTACAACGTAGCCGAAGATTTATTAAAATTATAATTGTAACTATTTAAATAAACCTGGTTTAAGTTTCAGTTTTAAGTAGGAACGATAGATCATATCCATCGAATTACAGGCCCATCGCTATTACCTCTTTTCTCAACAAGGTAATGGAGCGTCTAATATACCCAGAAAAACATGACCTGGCTAGCTACCGTCAACATGACTTATGCCACGGTCGCTTGTCTGGTGACCTTCTAGTGTATGTTACTCGCGGATGGGCACTAGCCATTAAGAATCTGGGGAAGGCATTGGCATGTAGCCTTGACATAGCGAAGGCGTTCGATCGGGTCTGGCACTGGGGTCTTCTAGCGAAGTTGCCATCTTACGGAATGCCCGAGGGTTTGTGCAAATGGCTGGCTAGCTTTTTGTCTGGCAGACGCATACAAGCCATAGTTGACGGTTGTTGCTCTGATAGCATGGACATTAATGCCGGTGTAAAGGCTCTGTGCTGTCTCCTACGCTGTTTCTACTGCATATAAATTACATTGTGTCCATAAACAACATATATTGCTATGCAGATGACAGTACTAGAGACGCTTATTACACGGGTCGTGCAAACATCCCCCGTTCCGTAGTGGAGGTAAAGCGCGGAGAACTTGTGTCACAAATCGAGACTGGGTCTCCGTCCAAGATTTCTGACTGGGGTTGGGAAAACTTGATCTAATTCAACCCTGCGAAGACACAAGTCTGCGTGCTAAGAAACCCCGTTTACTGATCTACCTCCTAGATCATTGTGATCCTTGGTCAACGATCTGGGAATATGTTTAGTATAATCATGTTTAGTTCCGAGATAATTTGCATGAGTAGGTGAAGCTGGATTCCAAAAAACTTGGTGTATTTCACGTCGGGGCAAAGGATGCTGCTTAAAAAGTAGCAAGTTCGGCCCCATATAGAGTACTGCTGCCATCGCTGAGCAGGTGCACCTGGATACCAGCTTAGCTCTTTTGACTCCGTCCAACGACGGGCCGTGAGGATCGTCGACAATCCCAACTCACTAGCCGTATCGAACCCTTAAGTCTGAGGAGAGACTTTTTCTCCCTGTGTATGTTCTACCGCCTGAGCAATGGGATGTGTTCTGAGGAATTGTTCGAAATGATGCCCACGGCTTCTTTCTGCCATCGCACCACTTGCCAATGGCAGGAAATTCATTCTCACGATTTGGAAACTAAATGGCCGCGTATTCGCATATCATTTATCTTTTAGTAATAAACGCAGGTCAAAGGTAAAAACTGAACCTGATCAAAATAAGAAAGGTAATTTATTACGGCGTGGACGGGACTACATATTCTTCAGGTCTAATCGAAGAACTTGATCTAGACACTACGTGCCTACAGCATAACATGACACTAGAATGATACATTATCATCTCATTACTACGCCCCCATAACCTACAAATCAATGAAAGATACAAATTTTTAGCAGAATAAAATTATGTACATTAAACTTTTGCCTGCGTCTTTGCCATTTTATATATCAGAATGGAAAATGTTTACTTACTTACTTCCGGAATAATTTATTATCCTGATTTAATTTTTTTGCAACTGAGATAAAAACAGTCGATCAATACACGTGCGGGACTGTCATTACAACTCGTCTAGTAAAAAAGAATCTTGTCTTGTCAATGCTTTTAATCCATTTGCTCAAAACGGGTAGACTATTTGCGTGCGAGAAATTGACGATTACGCGATAGTGCATTTTACTTTACGTTAAAAAAATACGGTCTAAATTTTTTTTTTTTATTTTTTTCACAACTGTATATTTATATAAAAAATAAATTAAAAATATTGACGTTTCTTATACACTTGCGGGCTGTCGTTTATCTTCGTATTGCGGCTATGACCAATATCAGTTGGAACTCGTCCTATAACAGATTTCCTGCATTTCACAATGTACACACATTCCTACTATCACAATGCATTATTTTGTAATTTTTTATTTTTTCCGCAGATAAAACCGCGTGGCACGGCTAATATATACTAACCCAGGATCTATACTATCAAACCACCGAATTTTATAACTATCCAAATTTGCAGTTTATTAAATAACATACATACATACAAACTTTCGTATTTCTGATATAGTAATATTTTCTTGTTACAGCTTAATTATAGTCCTCAGATGAGGCACATGTGAGGCGGCTATCAAATGTAAACAGTACAATGTTAAGGTCATACATTTATCACTAAGACCGTCTTAGATTCTGGCGATTCCATGCGACTTTCACATTTACCATCACTAATGCACTACTAACGTAACTCGAAGCAATCATCCTACTAGTAATGTATTTGATTTTAAAGAAAAAAAATTATAGATAGAAAATTTTTAATTTACAAAAATGTTTTTGACACAGTTTGTATGGAAAATAATTACTTATTAACAATCAAAATATATTGTAAGTATCAGAAAAGTAGAATAAGACAAATAATAACAATACCTAGATTCAACTTTCTTCAAATTTCATCCCCAGCCTTTTAAATAAACTATCTGCTCTTATGCTTTATTATAATTATTTAAAGAACAAATTTTCCTGAGACAACATAAAAAATGTAAACAAAAAGGTTAATTTTTCATATATTTTTTTTTCTTTTTATATTTAAGTTTAAAAAACAAAACTACTCAGAAAAACGTTTTATTGTTCAAATTTAATTTTTTTGTAGTTGATTGATTTTCTTTATTTTACAATTTTGTAAACTATATAATCCAAAAGTTACATTAAAAATCTAAAACAGATATCTTCTCGATATTTAAGTGATTCGAGATAGAAACACTTGGTAACATAACCGGTATAACTTGGAGCAAAAAGCTGTAGAGATGAGGTCGAGCTTTACATTCACAAGCGGATATCGAGATCGGTCAGACGCAGCTGCAGTAGTATCTTCAGTAACGATATTATCAATAACAAGATGTTACACACACGCTGCATTGGATTTTTGGTGAGTTAAATTTATTTTAATAAAAATGTTTTGGAAATAAATTAGGTAACTTTATAACCATAAAAATCTGTAAAGAGATAAAATGTATCTTTTTAATTAGCTGTTTCTTGTTTTTATTTTTTTCTGAAAATTGCTTCCCCTTTATAGAAGATCTTTTTTTTTATGTTCTTTGTAGCTTACCTAATTATACTTTTTCCTCTTCCGTTTTTTTGGTCTGTTATCAATCAAAACAAAAATTAAACGTCGATAACAACAATAGCAACAAGTATACTGTTTATGCATTTAAAGTTTATAGTTCAATAAAGGTTCTATAATATTTTATCTGCAAGTTTGTTTGATAAATATATCGTATATTATCTGTCACGTGTGTGACAGTGACACGATCACGAGTAAGTGATACCGAAAATTTTACATTATTTAAATAAATTTTCAGTTGTGCTCATTAAATAAAGTTAGCTTAGGTTATATATTGTGACACCTTCGCTACGCGGCAAGTTCAGGGTTCGATTCTCGACTCTAGGACTTGATATATTATTTGTAAGATAACATATTTATAGTACAATAATAGGCCATTGAGCTATCGCTTTCAAGTGATCTTTCATACACCGATATAATATATATATTTATATACAGTACCCATATAGCACGTTCATTACGAAAAGTATATAAAAAGGCTATCTATAAGTTATTTTGAAGATATGGGTTTTGAAACGCAATATTCTAAAAAGATATGAGTAGACAAGAGCTGGTTCTACTAAAAAAATAATTCTAAATTTATAACTATAATAACCTATTATAAATAGATTAAAAAATAGGACATTAATTTTTATTTTACATAAAATTCAAAAATAACTTAGTCTAGACTATACTAGACTGTTATAGAGACTTAAAAATTATACTTACTGTGCATCTGATCCAAACTGAAATAATTCACGTTAACACCTCAGGAGACGTATATAGCTTTCGTAATTTAGCTAATCATAAAACATAATAAAAATATATAACCTAAACTAACAAATTTACAATCTTAATAATAGTCTAGTCTCTAAAGTCATTTCGAGAAAATAATCGAACTAAACTTAATCGAACTTTTACACGAATAGCAATTTTTGATAGAGTTAAAGATTTTCTTTTCATCATTCATAAACGTGGATACACTTTGATACATTAATGAAAATAATGGCCATTATTGTTTGACATTTCCTAATTCTAAACTATAAATGAGCAGATGATACTTAGCATAAAGATTAGTATATCATTAGTCAGACATGACTCCTCGGGCTTTGCCCCCGCGTCCGCTAATTTATGTTTTTGGCATTTAGGAGATAAGAACACTAAGAATATTGTGGTTAGTCAGAAATCCTGTTCCACAACTTTCTGTGTATCCTTTTGAAGGCCACTTGTAAAAACAAAAATGTAATTTTCTATACATACAATCAAAGCAATGTAAAAGAGTTTATATAAAAGAGAAAACAGTCAATTTTTAACTAAATGACTGATATATCAACCTACAGCCGAAACTATACTAGGCCTATAAACCTGAAATTTTGCACAAAGGTTTCTGTTAATACTTGGCGAGTATTAAGAAAGTAATGTGCAAAATTCATCCTCTAGAGTGGTTAAATGGGTTTGGAATTTTATACGTAAAACTTTATATTATTATTATTATTATTTTATATGTATTTTTGAAGCTAAATGCATAAAAATTGGTTTTTGGCCTTAAAAATCAAGATTGACGTATTTCACTAGTTTTGGAAGATCATCTATTAAAGGGGCTAAATTGGGGTACAAAATTTGAAAAATTGAGAATAAAACTATGTATGAGAATTCCTATATGTTTGTTATTTAAAAGTTCACGCAGAAGAAGTGGAGGGAATAACCTAGTAATAGTATATAACTGTAGATGTACCGTCGAAATGTTTATGCCCAAAGTCAGGGACATTAAGAGTTTTCGGAAATAAAATAAATTTAAATAAATAAATAAATAAAACGGAGATTTTTTTTCAGTTTTATGATGAAAATAAATTTTATTCACAATTTTTTTTTTTATTTCATATTTTCATCATAAAACTTGCATAAAAATACGATTTCAAACGGTTTTCTCCTTTAATATTCTAATTCAATATAATCAAACTCAATCTTTTTTATTGAAATAGACTTTTAAACAGCACTTTTGAATCGTCAGTTTAATAATTAATTTAAAGAAATACCACCGGTTCGGAATGATTTACTACAGAGAATAACCAAAAAATTTTCAACTTCTTATTAAAATACAATAAAGCTTTACACTAGGTAATAACATAACATAACATGTTTTAAATTAAAAAATATTACAAATGCCCCAATACAAATAAAAATCAATTAAGTTCTGACTTTTCCAAGCATTTTTATCATTTATGTATTTATCAAGTTTGTAATGGCTTTTTTTCACTAAACTATCTTTGACATTTATTTTAAATTTATTTGAGGATAAATTAACCACACATTTTTGAATTTTGTTGTAGAAAAATGTACTTTGTATTGCGAAAGAGCTTAAATTTATTTAAATTTACAATATTTACCTAAAATTATATAATAAACGAATAAGAGGTTATAAAAAGAATACCGATTATAAAATATTATCCTGCGGCATTGTTCCCATCACGTTGACAGCATTACCTCTCTGAATTGCCAAGCTAATACTTTGAGAGAGATAAGCTCCAGCTCTCATGTCTCCTGAAGCTCAGAGGAATTTTTTTGATAGCTCTTTAATGAAGACCTTGGTACTATTACACCACGGTTAATTAATTAATTTATTAATTACATGCAGCATTATACCATATTTGCATTTTGTTTTTTTTTTAACTTAAACATATAATTTTTTTCCTTTACCTCAATAAGT